>CAMQGK010000299.1:10278333-13015000 GCA_947000775.1 Pterois miles | reverse complement strand
CGCAACGATTCTTATTTTCAGGTGATTATATGCTAAAGAAAACATGCAGCACTGGCAGCATTTTTTTCATGTGATTAATTTGCGCATCAACATATTTTTTCAAAATAATGATACTAATTTTGAGATATTTTCTTAACTGATAACCAACCCTTGTTAACCGATTATTAACTGTTAACGGAGAAGATTTGTGCCTTGTATGCAGCGATGTGCCAGCTACAGTATATGAGCACAACAGACAACTGAGTCAGCAGTTCATTATCAGGAGAGTTACTGTAGTAGCTACGATGGCGTGTTCACTGTCTCCAGTTCAGTTCATAGTTTAACTTCAGCGACAGACTGTGTGTGCGTTCTGAAAATTAGAGCCTACTTATACTAATAATAATCTAATATGAACGGCTAGCGTACATTTGAATTACTAATGAGAGGGAAAAAAAACACATCTTTGACATGGGTGATTTACCATATCAACATAATACGAGGTGATGTGGATGTAGTGGTAAAAATGGTCACAATTGTGTTCCCAGAAAAAAGTTTGGGAAACACCCTGAGTATTTACAGCAGCAGGCTGGTGTTGTTTCGACTCAAAATAAAGTACAGTGCCCATGTTCATCATAATGAGGGAACATGGCACCCAGTAAAACAGTGCGTCTCATTGATGTGTTTTTAATAGATTTTGGTAAACAGTGGCGCTCTATGGCACCAATACGGTCTCATCATTACTTTTGCTGGTTTGGCAGACGCTTTAATGACTATAATGGCGCCGGGGGGGGAAGCCTCATGGTAGCCTCTTGACGCCGAAGGTTTGCATGTGGTTAAAGGGAAGACACAGTGGCGGTTCGGTTTAGGCAATAAAATTACTAAATAACATTTGGTTGCACACGGGACACGAACGACAGCAAGTAAAAGTCATGTGTTTGTTTGACTCGTCCCCTCCCATCCACCCTTAGAGGACATTCACACTCTTAATGCTATGTCCATGATTGCTCTGAGCGTCTAATACTGACGCCTCTCATAAAGGCTGCTTTGTGCATCGGTACCAAGATGCCGAGGAACGCTGACCAAACGTTGGTATTTGATGCCCTGGGAGTAAGACCAGGCATATGGCACAGAATAAGATACTGTATATTTGGCTTTGGCTACGCATACAATGCTTGTTAGTGGGGTCAGCTCATTGTTGGTTTTGATATTTTCATGGGATTTGTTGGCAATAACAAAAATACAGAATATCACCAGACGTATCCTTTAATAACTGTGGTCATTATGAGGCTGTGTCTTGTGGCGTCATTGTGTTTAAGGTTTTTTTTTTTTTTTGTATTTTTCCCCTTCATGTTGCATATGTAAACAAAGTGGACAAAATATTAGAAACACGAACTTTGTCTTCACACCATATCAAAGAATAGAGTCAACACACTAGTATTGCATCACAAGAATGTATTTATATTTTAAAATCCAATGTGCCTAATTTTATATAAAACATCTCCTTCACCTAGTCTAGTCGAGGGTAGAGCAGGTCATCCATCAATCGGAAAGTCGTTGGTTCGATCGGCTGCTCCGGTCACATGTTGATGTGTCCTTGAGCAAGACATTTAACCCCAAATTGCTCCCGAAGGCATAGCCATCAGTGTACTAATGAAATGAATGAGTATTTAGATCGGATCCTGATGGGCAAAGTTGGCACCTTACACAGCAGCCTCTGCCATCAATGTATGAATGTGTGTGAACGGGTGAATGATGACATGTGGTGTAAAGCTTTGAGTGGTCAGAAGACTAGAAAAGTGCTGTATAAATGCAGTCATCATTTAGGGTGACCTGTTTGGTAAATTTTGAAATCTTAAAATCATGAGAAGAGTGTAAAATGAAGTTCTGTGGGTTTGAATAATGCTGATATACTGTATGTATGTGCAGCTGAAGAGGTTAAAAGGTCCGTTCACCAAAATTACTAAAAACACATATTTCCTTTTTTGCCTCTTTGTCCGACCCTTAAAATAGTTTTGGCTATATTTCCCTGGGATTTAATTGTCTCCACCCCAGTACAATAAAAGCAAATGGAATGCCATTTGTGGTGCTCACAGCAGTGGAAATGACATTTGTTCATACTTACTACTTTGTATTACTACTTCTACTAGAACATGCTTACATCCTGTAATGTTCAAAAAAAGATTAGTTTCCTCATACTGTCTTCCTGAATATGCCTGTATTGCCCTCTGTCTGAAACACTCCACTCTTTTAGCACATTGCAAAGAAATTGCAACGGAATTGCATTGCTAAACAACAGCCTGGTTCCACGTTTTCTTCCCGTCAGCTGATTTCATTCCCATATGCTGCAACCCAAAAGAAACTGGGGTTGCATCCGAAATTCCACACCAACATGCTATTTAGTGCACTAAACAGTACCTGAGATATGTCCAAAACCTTAGTATAGAACCAAGAGTGCATGAATTGCATAGTATTTCCAGTGAAATATTACAGTAAGCAACACTGGACACTACAGCGACATAAATATCCCACAATGCAATGCGGTAGTGATGACAACATGCATAGGGGGATGGCGGCAGAAATCTTGGAAATAGATACCTCAACACTTAAGCTAATTTAAAAAAAAAAAAAAAGCTCTTTTTTGTGATTTGGGTGTGCCAGCCCTTTAAATTAAACCTAAATGTGGTGCTAATTCAACACCTGACCCTTGCAGAAGTCAGGACCTCACTGTGCTGCCATTGTTTCCAATCAAAGTTACACTGATTTCAACAATAAACACACACACATGCTGTGTCTGGATGTACAGTCAGTGTCTTCACCTCAACATCTCACGTGGAGGATGTCTCCCGTGTGCGGTCGCAGCCCAGACAGCGACCGCAGGTACTGGTTTCCTTATGGCTGCCGGCGCAGGGTCAGGGAGTTTGATTGACTTGTGCCTTGACTCACTTTGGCTTCCAGGAACTCTCCTCCATCAATACACATCATCATCACTCGCCAGCCCTGTGTGTCTCACTGTGTGTGTGTGTGTGTGTGCTTTCTCAACCGGTGCAGCACAGTGTGTCTCTCAGTTAAATCACATGGTTCGGCTTTTCCCCCCGCGTGCCTGCTGCTTGGCCTATTTCCATGGTAACTAGCCGAAGATGTGGGGACACACACACACACAGGCCACATAAACAGCGCTTGCGCGAGGGCTTGCCAGAGCGATCTCGGTTGTGTGTGGCTGTAGGGTGCAGTCGGAGAGCGGATGTGTGATCACACACTCCATATAGGCTCAGCGGGAGACACACACATACACACACGCACACACACACACACACTGTATGCTGAGACAGAGGCTCAGGATGCTGTGCTGTAGAGGAAAAATGGCACACAGGGGCATGCTAGACAAATCCTTTTATAAATCCTCTGGCAATTTGGATGTTTGTTTATGGATGAATGTATGAAATGTGTATTTCTGTGTTTTCTATGTAGATGGATAGATGAAGTGTGGCCCATATGCAGAACTGTGTGACAAGTGGATGAACTGCCGTTGCAATGTTGCATAATGTCTCCTTCCATATTCGCTCGGATACATTTCACTTCCTTGTCACGACGTCTTCCCCTACCTCCATCCCACCCCCTCATCGCCCCACCTCGCCACCCCAGTCCCATGTGGACATCGCCATAGCGACAGCCTACGCTGCTCGCCGCAGCATCCCTGTGCCCTCTGGCCTTTAGCCAAGGGGGTGCTGTGGCGGCAACGCAACCCGGCAACCAGGCGAGGGAGCTTTGCCAAAAGTGGGGAAGCTATAGGAGAAGAGAGGGAGGGAGGCTGGGGGGGGGGCACTGCGGATCTGTTAGCTACTGCCCTGTGGTGTTATGCAACTTCATGTACACACACTCTTACTGTAGGGTGTCACAAACACACACAAACTGCCTCTTTTTTTTTCCTCTCACACACACATTCGGAAGCTATGCATAACGATGCTGGAACCAGTATAAGCTCCAGATAATGTCCCTGAGTACCGATTATGAAATGACATAACAGATTTCTCCAAGCGGTCCCTGTGTGATGCAGTGCTACACTATTCAGTGTGGTGATTTTCATGATGCAAAAGCAAGGAAATGATGTGTTTAGGTTAATCAATTTGTGGCCACTAGGGGGCAGAAGAGCATCAAAACCAGCTGACAAACACGCAGGCTTCTTTTGAAATCGCAGTGTTGCCAACGTAGACAGGCTATATTCAGCGAGTTTTCAGACCCCTCGAGCGACTTTTTCAAAAAAGCGACTAGCGACAAATCTGGCGACTTTTACTGGTGTTGAGACTTTTGGAGACTGACGTGAAAGCAGGTATCGTTCTTACTCATCTCAACGGGCAGCAGGTGCTGCCGTGGGCCATCCCCCGCCCCCGAGCACTCCCAGTCCTAGTCACGCAGCAGACCCTCGTAGCTGCAGTCAGAGCAGATGTTCACCCTCCGCGTCTAGACTGCAAATGAATCGCCCGTGCACGAAGCCACCGCTGGATTACAGTCAGGGCGGGATGTAAAGTTTCTTTGTGTTAAATATGACTCACACAGCCTCGGTCGCTTACTCACCTCGTCCACTGTGTTTGTGCCTCTCTGTGACGTAAGCAAACATCTAGCTGGTTAGCTCATCATGTCTAAACTTTGGTTTGAATTCTGGCATTAAAAAAAAAGAAAAAGAATCGACAGAAGAAAGTTCATTTGTAGTTCTACACATATTTAGGGTTTTTTTTTTTTTACACACTTTTTGACAATGTTCGTCTCTCCTACAGTGTCCATTACAATTTCAAGCACATAGTCAATTACGCAAATTAAGTGACGACATCATTTAGACTTTTAGGACAGCCAATAGATTCATTCCCTTTTTGCCCCTGCTTGAGTATTTCTTTCTCACTCGCTGAAGGCCGTTTCAGAGACAACATGACAACAGCACCGCTGTGCTCTGAAACCTGTTATTTCCAATCGCTTGTGCTGCGCCATAAAGGCTTTTCGCTGCATCCAGCAAAGCTCTTGGTTGCCAGACGCTGTGATGTGCGTCGAGCACAGTTCAAACCACGCCATTTAGTGTAACTCTATTGTCGTCTGGGTGGAAACAGCAGGGCTTATACTCGCTGTACAGAAACAGGTTGAGACTAGAAAAGCACTCGGAGAGCGCAGACCTCCGCCAAGCACCATAGTTTCCCCCCTGGCGGTTTCTTCTGGATCTATCTCCTCAAGTATTAAAGCTAGATCAAGTTAGTTGACATACTCCAGATGCGGAATTGTCTCAGCTACACGATGCCGCTTGTTAGAAATCTCTACCTTTAATATTAAATGCACAGTAGGCCAAAATGTAAGAGTACCCCCATTTTTTATATAAATTGCTGTAAAATTCGCCATCTGGATCAGGTCTGGATCAGCCTTTGGGATTTGATAGAAGTACACATTGTAAATCCCTGAGTCAAATTTCATGAGCTTTTGGCAACAATTACCAGAGACATTGAGAAACATTTTTTTGGGTCCCATTTACCCCAATGTTAATGAAAATTTCAAAGTGATCCAGAATCCAGGATTTCTTCCGGATCACCCCCAAAATTAAATCAGTTCTTCCTTTTCACATTTTCGACACACCCTGAACATTTCATCAAAATCCGTCCAGAAGTTTTTGAGTTATCTTGAACACAGACAAACAAACAAACAGACAAACAAACAGACAGATAAACGCCGGCAAAAACATAACCTCCTTGGTGGAGGTGATAAGGAAATGTGAAAAATAGTGTGAATTTGGCATAACTCGGGAGAAAACCTGGAGAGTTGTGACCCTGGGAGGAAACTGGGAGAGGGCAATGAAAACCGGGAGTCTCCCAGGAAAATCGGGAGCGTTGGCAAGTTTGTCTGTTTTTGCTAGCTTTTTTGAGGAGTTCTAACAGGTTGGTCTTTGTGTTTTACAGGAAAAGTGAAAGAGCAGAAGACAGCATTGAAGGGGTCCCCACATGGGAGCAGCAGTACTGCCGAAACAACATCTATCTGCCAGAATCTGGACTCTTAGGACACGCTTTCATGTCCTCAAACACAAACTGCTAAATCCAAGGAGCTAAAAAAAGGAAAAGCCAACTGCTGGCTCCAACAAGTGGACAGATTTTAAAGAAAAAACACGGCTGGAGAGGGGGAGGGTTGTATGGGTGCCAAATCCCCATCCAAGACACAACGCATCTCCTCGAACTACGGCCGTCCCCTCCCTCCTCTTCCTCCCACCATCTACTCCTCCTCCTCCGCCGCTTTTCTCTCATTCTCCCTCGTTCTCTCTCATGGGAGTGACATAGAGGCCGTCGCTTGGTCTGCTGCCCCACCCCTTCCCCGCCTCGCCGTGGAAACGGGGGCATCCAGGTAGTGATGTCGTGGAAGAGGAACTACTTTGCGTCGGGTGGCGGAGCAGTAGGCGGGGTGCAGGGGCTGGTGACCCCGAGAACCATGACCTCTATCGCACCCAGCAAGGGCCTGAGCAACGAGCCGGGACAGAACAGCTGCTTCCTCAACAGCGCTCTGCAGGTCAGTCAGACAAACGCAATACGCAAGTATCAGGGGAAGAACACGTTTTTCTTTTTTTTTTTTTTTATGGCCATGTCCCGGTCTAGACCAGCTTCACCTGACCTCAGTCCACCAGCTCAGGTCAACTAGTTCGGCATGTTCAACCGAACCAATTTTCTTAAAAGTAAAAGAAACGTATCACAATGTGGTCTGAAGGATCCAAATATTTTTGGCATGTTTAATTAGCAATTTTGTTATCAATTGTGAATTGCTTACAAAATTGGTTATTGTAATTGCCAATAAAAAACGTTAAAACTTTAGTATTTAGAGACTTTTGGACTGTTTAACGAGTGCAGACTTTTATCACATATGCTGAAGACCAGACTGACCAAAAAGCGCCTGAATGATGCAAGAAATGTAAATAAACTAAATAAAAGCAATAGGAATAAGAAAAACTAAGCTGGAACAATATTGCTTAGTTTAAAAAACTAAGAAAAATGAACATAAATTCATTTCAGTTTTAGTTTTTTAGCTATGATGTATCACTTCGGAAGAAAAAGAGACAACATGAATTTCCGTCAACTCTCGGGACATTGAACCACCACTTAGTTAGCGGAAGTCTACATGAGTGGCTAGGTCTGGTTTTCAAAATAAGGTGTTAACAAAGGGAACTGTTTATACAAAATACAGATATGGAAATAAGATTGATTGGATTATATTCACCAGAAGTATATTACATGTCCCTTTATAAATTAAAAAAGAGGAGAAGGAGAGGGAAATGTCTTTATTCTTTGATTTATTGTTTGCTGGAAAAATGTAATTAATAATTCCTGACAATGACGGATATTCATGACTTCAGGACATCTCTGACTACATACATGCTGAAAATCAAACAGTTTTACTGTGTCAGTTTAAAATTTTCCAAATTAAAAGTCTCTAGAAGTGTATGATTCAACTTTTTCCCATCTAGTGTTAAAAAAGTGTACAATCATCACAATAAATCATTATATTGAATTGCAATACTTAGATAACGATGCACATCAAACTGGCACCGAAGAATCGTGATAGTATTGAATCAGGAGATGGGTGTATCGTCCCAGCCCTAGATGTCAGCGCTCTGCCAGGCTTACAGCAATAGTGTTTCCTGTTAAATAACATGAATGATAGAAACTGCATCCTTGATACTCTTCACAGAAGACTTCAAAAGTTTTATCTTTGCAATGACGAATGTCGTGATTTGTCTGCAATTTATTGGCAAAAAAATACTTTCTAACACACTCATGCACACACACACACATACTGCAGTAAATCGACATTTAAGCAGGACAGGGATGAGATTAGGGCCATATTAACGGGTTGCTTGCGTGTTTCGGTGGGTTTTGGCAGAGCTGCCATGCTGGCTTCAGCGTGGACATCCAGTCTGTGTGGAGATGCTTACACTGCACTGCTGCTGCTGCTGCTGCTGCTGCTGCTGCTGCTGCTGCTGCATCTCCTCTCTCTCTTTACACACACTCTCTTCCCTCCTCCCAAGACTTCCAGCTGGCAAAAACTTACCATCTGTTCACACACACACACGCACACACACACACACACACATACATACACATACACACAAATGCCTCTTGACTGCTGGCTGGAAAGAGAGAGAGAGGTCGGAGTAAGCTGAAGAGGGCGGGGGATGATGGGGCAGAAGCTTGGGGAGAGTTGAAGAGAGCAGAGGGAAAGACGAGGAGAAGAAAAGTTGCTGGAGGAGGAGAAGAGAAGAAAGAGGGATGAGGAGTATACAGTATGAGGAGAAGACCGCAGGGGATACTGTCGGGAGAAAGAGTGGAATTAAAGAGTCTGATAAGGTAGGGGCAAAAAACAAAAAGAGCGTTTGCGGTGAGAGGAGGAGAGAGATGAAAAGACAAAGTGAAGGACATGAGGTTTATTTGTGAAATGAAGAAAACGCCTCAACAAAGGCATGCAAAGCAGCTTCAATGGGGAGAGAAGTGGGCCACCTCAAGGACACACAAGTGCACACATGCTCACACACAGAGGAGAGAGGGTGTTTCACACAGGATGAACTAAATGTTAAAGTGCTGCCATGCATCTCGGCTGTTTCATCGTGTATTTCTATGTGTGTGTTCATGTTTGCGTTAGGGCGGGAATGATACTCCTATGTCACAATCAATGACAAGAAGTTGAATCATACACTTCTAAGGACTTTTAATTTGAAAAATGTCAAAATTAATCCAGTAAAAATGTTTGATTTTCAGCATGTATGTAGTCAGAGATGTCCTGAAGTCATATATATCCGTCATTGTCAGGAATTATTTATTAATTTTTTTTCCAGCAACCCAAAAATCAAAGACATTTCTCTCACAATTTAGTGAAATTTTCTATTTAGACATGTAATGTTTTATATTTGTGGTGAATATAATCCAATCAATCTTATTTCCAGATATGTTTTTTTGTTACACCTTATTTTGAAAACCGGAAATAGTCACATTCCTTCACTAACTTCGCCAAATGCGTCTCTAGCTTTCCCGTCAGTTTCGTTCTCTTTATCCATCCATGGTCAGCTCCATCCGGTCCGTTTCCTGTCCATGACAGAGTTAGCATGCAGCTTTAGCCGTGATGTCCAGCTCTGCTTTTCCTGCAATGTGTGAAACCCAAAGTGTTTCCATACTTTACTGTATATGTAGTGTTTACCACGTTGGATTTAAAATGTGAGGGTGCAGGTCGTATCCACGCAGACACTCCACCATATTCAACTTTCTCATCGTGGCTCGCTGCTGTTTGTTTTGGTTGATGGATACAGAACAGATATGATATCATGTTACTCAGACTACAGCAATAAAAGCGGTAACTTCCTTCTACCTCCACATAGACTCAAATGAAGCAAATATATCGATTCTGGTATTAAAGGATCAATTTCAATATCGTAAAAAAAAAAAAATCATGATACATAGTTCAAACTATATTTTTTTCCTTCCCCTAATAGATCAAAGTTCAGGTTTTGAACCGATTCACTCTATTGCCAATACAGCTGCAACTGTTGATTAGTTGATTGGTTGATTAGTTGCTATTTTATATTATTACACAGCTTTGCTGAATACTCGATTATGAGCAGATGTTAGCTAAAAGCAATGTATAAACAGTTTGGTAAAAGTGGTGGATAAACAGCTTAATGTACTACTGGGTGGAGGTGGTCTTAATAGTCTTAATATTCATGCAACAGACAGGCTTAATTAGACGACATTAACCTGACAATGTGAGACCAACACTTGTCCTCAATCAATATTCAGTAATTGACCTTTTTTGCATTTTGAACATGTCACAGTAAAAAAAGCATGTGTGAATAATTAAATTAATGATGGCTGAATTCATATAGCTGCTTCGGTTTCAGGGTCTGGGTGTTCTGGCTCACGGCCACGCTGTCATGACTTCCTGGGACACTTGAATGCTGTTAGTAATGCCTGTATGTTTCCTACTATGACAAGTGAAAATATCTGCTGTCACAAAGCCCGCTGGCTGATAACCAAGAATTAGGATACTGATTGTTGCCATGGCAGCAGTATCATGTGATGCACAAAATGCACAGGAAAAGGAGGTAATAGGAGACTGGAATAGGAGGAGCAGGAGGAGGTCATGGAGGGCAGGAATCATCCATCACAGCCAGTAACAGCAGTGAAAGCTTGTCAGATCAGATAGATACGTTTTATTGTGTTAACCGAATACAACTGGTGGCTTGTTTGAATGTGATTTGTGATATAAAATCCATCTGATGCTGATCAGCTGATGTAATCTGCCAGACTTTGCCCCTCACTGTGATGTTTCTGATCATTAATGACAGAAACTCATATTGTTTTTTAGTTTGCTTTTCTTGAACAGCAATATAATGCTAGAGTGATGATGCAACTTTCATACTGTCATGAAGGAGGTTCAATAACGCTCCAAACTTGACCTCTGACCTCAAGATAAGTGAATGTAAATGGTTTCTATGGGTACCCACGAGTCTCCCCTTTACAGACATGCCCACTTTATGATAATCACAGTCAGTCTGGGGCAAGTCATAGTCAAGTCAGCACACTGACAGCTGTTGTTACCTGCTGGATTTGAGTTTGCGATGTTGTGATTTTAGAATATTTTATGATGCTAAATTTGGGCTTTTGGACTATTATTTGTGAATGTATTGTGTCTTTTTTTGATTTACAATAATGAATACAGTGTATACATTTGCATAAAGCAAGCATATGTCACTCCCATGTTGATAAGAGTGTTTGATACTTACAGTACATTTTGATAAACAAAAAAAAAAGTGATTAATTCAGGATTAACTATGGACAATCACGTGATTAAGACTGACTAACTAAATCCAGACTGTAAATCGTATCAAAAATGGGGTTTGATTTCATGAAAATCTTAAGGATTGTAACTTTAAATATCTTGGCAGTATGGCCTAATACAGCAAAACACAATATGAGCTCATGATACTAGTATTTTATCTCACACTCTACTTTTTAATTTTACAAACGAGGAGACACCGGAGACCAGCACAGTACCGGCATTTCTGCATCCAGCATCATGGGTTAAATTGGTTTGTAACTCAAATTACAGTGACAATGAGCAGCTAGATGACAACTCCCTAAAAACACAAGCTGATGAGTTCAATTTCTATTTTATGTAAGGTTCCCACACATTGTAAGTTTGACAGAGCAGCATTCATTAACTGCTTAGTTGATTAGTTGTCAACTATTAAATCAATCACCAACTTTTTTTCATAATTGATTAACTGGTTTGAGTGTTTTTTAAGAAAATAAGTCAAAATTGTCTGATTCCAACTGTTAAATGTGATTATTTCTTGGTTTCTTTACTGCTCTATGACAGTAAACTGAATATCTTTGAGTTGTGGACAAAACAAGACATTTGAGGACGTCACCTTGGGGTTTGGGAAACACTGATTGGTGTTTTTTCATTAATAATTTTGTAGACCAAACAATTAATCTTTAGTTGCAGCCCTATTTGATAGTTAAACTGTAGTTTCTTGCAGATATAAAACAAGAGAAGTTAAAAGGGGAAAGTAAGTACAAATGAAAGAAGAGCAAAGAAAGACAGAGGGATGTGTTTAGAGGAGGAGAAAGAGAGATGGATAGATAGTGATGCTGATGAAGAGAGATGGGCACAGAGCGAGTGTGCCCTCCTTGTGGCTGCTGCAGTGCTGTGCAGGGAGCCGATTCATCACGACCAAATAAACTACAGAGCGAGGAGGTGAAACAGAGGGGGGAAAGGTAGAGTGCATACACTAGCGTCAGCATGCAGTCTGTCATCCTCCGCCCCCTCTTTCCTCCACCTATCACTCTCTCCTTAACACACAGTGCAGACTTGTATTGCTAAGGTTGCCATACTGTACATATTGGTTTTGTGTGTGAGTCTTGCATGCATGTAGGCCTACAACTATATACTGTATGTATGTGTGCTGCAGATCTCAATCGAAGCCTAAGGGACAGTGTTGTGTCAATATTATCTTTCAGGATGCTGAATGAATATACTAAGAGCTCTTTCCTGTAATTATGCACTAGAGGGAGAGAAGAACGAGGCCTGATTCATGCAGACTGCCTCTCTATAGTTTTCTTCCTCGTTTCTTTTTGCTTTGTGCGGTTTGTTTTCTGTCCGTCTATCCCACTAAATCACTCCCTCTGATTCTTTTGTTGCTGGAAATATACAAAGTAGAAAACACACTCGGTGGGAGCTGCTGGGAAAAACAATTAGCTGGAAATGGCTGAAAGCCACACAGAGCTGCAGACTGGGGTGTTTATTCTCTGCAACCATCTCAAGGAAGTCATTTGATTCAGTGTGAGTTTACAAATTTTGCTTAATTTTTCAAAGCTACAGGGCCGTTTTTCCCCCCTAAATTTATACATGTGATGTGAATTACTGTTAAAGCATTCAAAGTTAGACAAAACATCAGATTTAAGTCCGGAATAAACCTCGCCATTGTCTTAAATATAACTTTAGGTCAGTGCTACATTCACTTTAATTTAGCTGTTGCATAAAGCTAACCTCCGAGTGACTAATGTAAAACTGACTCAAACAGCCTGTCACGCAATGCAGATAGACAGACATTTCACTGAAAAGAAAAAAATGACAAATGCAACGGCAACACCACACCAAGTATGGGAGACAATAACAGAAAAGGTAAACAGCATCAATTCCACGGATGTTAGAACTATTAAAAGATAAGGATTACGATAATCAAAAAAAGGATATGTATAAACAGTGGAAACTGTCAGCTAAAATTTGTTGAAAGTACTGAATAAACTGTTGAAATAGCTAAAATTAGCTAGAAGTAGTTGATAAACAGTTGAAATTGTTTGCTAAAATTAATATATAATCAGTTGGCTAAACGTTATCTAAATGCAATGAATAATTACTTAGCTAAAAGTAATATATAAACAGTTGAAATAGTTACCTAAAATGTGCTAAAAGTAGTGGATAAACAGCTAAATGTACTAATGGGTGGAGCTGGTGGTGGAGAGGTGGATAACTGTTCTACCTCAAATTAAGTAAGTCTTTATATTTAGCGACAGACAGTCTTAATTAGACTAGTCTAACCTGACAGTGTAAGGCCTGTCTAAGGCCAACACTAGTAGGATTGCAGCATTTCTTGTATATGCAGGTGAAATCAATCAGGACCAGTGAAGAAGTGAACTGAAAATTTTACAGAGCAGCTTCACCAGAAGAAAGCGTTGCTCTTTGACAGTATCTGACATTTGACATCCAGATAATGTATCTAGATCAGTAGTTCACAATTTGTTTTTTTTAACCCACGACAAAAATAACTTTTGCTTTCAAATCTTTCCATCACTGGCTCCGTCTGGTGACTGCTGTGCACCCAGAAAGCATGTTGTGTTACTATGGCAACCGCCAACCACAAGCTGTCATGTCACCAATCTTAGCTATGGCATAACTGCACATTTAACAGGCTTTTTTAAAGTAGTGATTCCAATGTTTATTGCTTATTTCTATTTCAAAAACATGACACAGGTATAAGCTCGTAGAAATAAATACATAATTACAACCTTAAAAAGATAAAAATAAGCGAATCTTGTGGCCCTGTACTGAAGGCACCCCACGGTGCAGTAGTTCCCATTTTGGAAACCACTGATCTAGATCGCTTTTTTAATGTGTAAATGGGGCTTGTGGATGAGTTTACCCGTTAACAAAGCTGTACAGTCCTTTGCTTACTTGTAGCTCGAGCAAGATCCTGGTAAAAAAAAAATAACAGCATCATGTGAAACGCACAAGTTGATCAAGAAAGTTAAAATATTAACTATTACAAGTAGAGCCTTGACTGTCACACAGGACAACAACTCATGCATAGGACTTAAGAAACACATTAAAATTTGAACAAACTGCTGTTGTTCAGAAAAAGAACAAGAGGATGAGCGCCGTGAGAACAGCAAACAGTGAGAAAAAGGGGAAAAGGCCTCAGTGGGACAAAACAGATAACTACAATATGAAGTACATCCCACCAAAAATCACCCAGTTGCTTTATTCCCTTTTTCTCTGTGTAAATATGCATTTTGTCTCTCAGGTTCTGTGGCATCTCGACATCTTCCGCAGAAGCTTTCGACAGCTGACCACACACAAGTGCATGGAGGACTCATGTATCTTCTGCGCTTTAAAGGTAAAAAAAAACTCCCTTTGTCCTCTAATGGCTTTAGTTTTACTGTAAACTTTAAGCAGGGCCATTGCTCAGCTGTGTTGGCGGTGTTCAGTCTCCTCAGCCAAGGTGGTGATCACAGTTGTCAAAGTACCTGTGAGGGTTTCTGGACAATATTTGTCATTATTTTGTGTTGGTAATTGATTTTTAGTAAGAAATATATACATACATTTACATAAAGCGGCATATTTGTCCACACCCATGCTGATAAGAGTAATAAATACTTGACAATCTCTCTTTGAGGTGCATGCATGTGATTATCATAAAGTGGGCATATCTGTAAAGGGGAGACTCATGGGTACCCATAAAACCCATTTACATTCACATATCTGGAGGTCAGAGGTCAATGGCCCCCTTTGAAAATGGCCATGCCAGTTTTTCCTCACCAAAATTTAGCACAAGTTTGGAGCGTTATTTAGCCTCCTTCATGACAAGCTAGTATGACATGGTTGGTACTGATGCTCACCTCACCTTTTAAACCTTGTAAACAAAGCCATGTACTGTTGTGGATGGGACCGGCAGCAAAACATATTTTAGTCACCTAAAAGAAAGGCCTACCTACAAAAAAAAAAAAAAAAAAAATCAATATCCGTTTATAATAATGTAGAATATTTTCACCACTTTCACCTTGCTGTGGGACACCTATACAGTCTGTTTCCAACGGGGAACTGAAGCTGTTGTATCCATCTAAGCTATTGCCAAAGCAACCAGACTCCATATGAATGATCAGTCATTTTAACTCGCAGAACACTGGAGTTGCTTGTCTACTGCTTAGTTCGTTTTATGTTATTGTGTGACTTTGGTTAGTTTTGGGATTCAGCAAAGTCACTCAAACAAACTAATCAGTCAAGGTAGTGGTAGTCCAGCAACTCCTGTGTTCTGCAAGTTCAAATGACTGTTTTTGTATCGGGTGTCTGATAGATATGTGACTGTCTGATGGCAACGTGAAGCAGTGAAAATATTCAAAATATAGCATACATTTTTTAGGCTGGCCCAGGATCTGAAAATAGCACCCGCCAATCGCGAGTAAATTGTTGTCAGTGTCAGATAAAATCGACAGGTAAAACGCTAGGATTGGGAATAGAGAATCGGTTGTCGTTGGTTCCTAGTTGTCTCATTCCTCGGCATCTCATACCTACGAGACTGTTGATTCCCAGTGACGCTTTCCGACAGTTATGCACGCACAGTGACGCATACGCATGCTGTATCACGTTTGTTTGTTTGAGATCGGAGCCATGGCGGAGAGAAAATAAGCACTCAAAAGCATAACGCTACTAAACCTGAGGGGACGCACATAATATATAATACGACAGTGTGAACAACAAATCTGTGCTGAAATCAACAGGAGAGGAGTAACGTTACCTGTTAACAGCCGGTGGGCAGCGCAGTCCTGCTTGGCTAAATAATGAAGCGTATGATGTTAATGGAGGTACCATTAAGTTATACTATGGGGCGTTCAAGTTCTGCTCAGTAAAAATGACCATTGGGTGAACGTAAATTCTAAGGTTATCATGATGTGTTGAAATGTAATCTTGTAAAATTAAGTTTTTGGTGAGAAACTTAAATGTAGTTATTTGTAGATGTTTTCAAAGCAATATTAAATAGATATTAGAGAGAGAATTATGACCTGATTAATTACCTAACTACCTAAGCAAATATCGAAATAATCATTTGAATTGTGAGTTTTTATATTCATAACCACTACAGATGACAGGAACAAAGTACGGCACAGTACTGTGTACCCTCCCACACTCTAAAATAGGACTACGCTGTAATTCGAACACTGTAATTTACCATGCATGCAATGTTTCTGTAAAATATTTCAACATACGGCACGCCGACCGCCACATACTAGAGGTAATGAACTATGGATACTGTACAAAACACCCAAAATATCCCTCTAATCTTCCCTTCTCTTTTCCCTTTTTCTGTCCTACCTTCCTTCCTACTCTCCTTCTTTCCCATCATTTTTCGTTTCTTACCCTTTTGTCAAATCCACAGTTCACATTTTGTTTCTTGTTTACTTTTAAACACTTGAATGCAGAACTTGTAATAGTTTTCTCTGCAGTGTTGCTTCTTCTTCTCCCTCCATTGTGTAAAACACATCACGTACTATGCACCAGACACTTATTCCCAGTAAAGAGCTGTCTTACAATAAGTGTTTAGAAACAGCGCGTGTAGCAGTATAGCTTTTATAACGCGGGTTGAATCACCGTTGTGTTCCTGCAGCTGCTGCTGATAGAAAGTAACCAAACGGAGGATGAACATCATCGTAATGAACGAGCCCTGTGCAGCTCTGTTCCAGCCATTTGTTGCATCAATGATGACAAATATGTGTCTGAGTGAAGGGAAGTGTTGTGTGTAATGTGCTGTAGTGTGGTAGTGTGTGTGTGTGTGTGTGTGTGTGTGTGTGTGTAGCAGTGTTGATGTGTGTGTTCTACACGCTGTTCTGTCTCCAGTGCTTCTCTGTAATTAATTGGCTGACTGAAAGCGCTGAGCTAGCACAGCCCACGCTGGGATGCTACACACACACACACACACACACCTACGTATGCACACAAATCTTACTTGCATGCTGCACACGTTAGTCTGCTACACACATGCACCTTGAGGTGCTCACAAATCTTCCTCGCCATGCTGGGATACTCCACACACACACGCGCACACACACACTGAGCGGCTGTGTTGTGTGTGAGTCAGCCGCGGGTGTACAAATCAAAGGTATTGTCACCGCGTTCACACTTTCCTGTCAGGTTTCATTAAACGTCCTGTCAACGTCTCTCCTTTGTCAGAAACAGATGTAACGTTGTTCTTCCAGTCTGTTTGTAGCTGCGGTCCCCACGGCGACGCAGATAAAAGTCTCTGAATAACTGGGCGAGACGCACACCGAATGAACTTTAATGGCGTGTTAAATTTTTCAAACATCCATTTTTGAGAACCCTAAAGAGATAAATGATGATTATGGGTTCTTTTATTTTGGAGGGGATTGTGTGTGTGTGTGTGTGTGTGTGTGTGTGTGTGTGGATTTGGGTTTATCTGCAGCAGATAAAGACGCCCGCCCTCGTAGTAAACAGAAGTTCAGAGGCTGCCCGTGGCTATCCCTCTAGAAATCACTGCAACACTTTATCTCTCTCAGCAGCAAAGAACAGACGCAGATACCTGAACACACACACGCATGTGAGGAATAAGAGGAAAACGGAGAGAACAGGATGTGGGAGGGAAGAAAAGGGAAAGATGAATGAATGTGGGAGTTGGTGTAGATTGCTCCTGTCTTCACACTTGGACCAGTGCATGCACACCTCCCTCTCTTACTCACTCTGCCTCATCCCTCCCTCCCTCTCTCTGTAGGGTATATTCCCCCTCCATTCTCCTTGGCGCATTGCTGCAGTCAGCACAGCCACCATATCACACACACACACACACACACACACACACCCTATTGCTCTCACAGTCCTTCTTTCCTCTTCTCTCTTTCTCTGTTTCCCTTTCTCTCTCCCTCCCTTACACACACTCCCCGTCAGTACGACTGCATTACCTTTCCCATTGCCAACACTCGGCTTGCACACTCTCAGCCTCTTGTTTTATAACATTTCCTCCCCGTCCGCTCACAGCCATCTTGCTTCCAAAAATGTCAAATACGGGTCTGAATTTTTTTTAAATAACCGAAGACATTGGCTTTTTATCGAGGGACCCGAACGATGCTAACGTCCTGGTTGGGCTACAAAAACACGTCATCCCTGGAGCGCTCTGTGCCGTATGGTTAACGCTGTGAAACAACTGGTTAAGTTTAGGCAAAACTATTTGGTTAAGTTTGGAAAAACATGGTTTGTGTTAAAATAATAACGGAAAAATATTACAAAGGAAGACACGTAAATAAACCATCCGTAGTGGACTTTCTTATGTTCGTTACTAGAGGTCGACTGATACGTTTTTTTTTACAGAATCAGGATAGCCGATGGCTGAAATATGATGCTGATTTTTTTTTTTTTGACAGTTTTTTTTTTTTAAAAGAGTCATAAGAGGGGTCTGAAAACTCACTAAATATAGCGACAAAGTCGCTAAGCTGACCTGAGTAGCTGAGGCCTGGTGGTAGAATGGCAGTTTGATTGACACAAGGTGGGCGGAGTCACACCTGTTCGGCAGCAACAACACTGGGCTGCCCACAGATGCGCCTGTTTGATAATCGGCTAAACATGCTCAGACATCGACCGATGGCGATTATGAAAAGGTGTCAAATAAAGCGGCCCGATTAATCGGTCGACCTCTATTCGTTTCGTAACAAGCATAACGTCAGTGTTTACTTTTCACATGCAACACGAACAGTGACCTCCTGGGTGATGGTCTTGTTTGACCCTCCCACTCACCCTTGTGGACTTCCTCGCTTGTTATACTAATTATTATGCGTTTCGTGAAACCTGATCAAGTTCCTTTTTAGAATTGCATTGTGGGAAATGTAGGTGCCAGGGGTTGACAAGGAAGTAGAATGCAGGTTATGCAGCATTGGTTTGAATACTCGTTAAACTTTTTTTTTCAAACTCGACATAATGTCATAAAGAATAGCAGCTTGTGGTCGGCTTGAGTTCATGCTGGTTACTATTAATTGCAAAGCTGAAATGTTTAAATGGTGGAAAAAGTTTTAAAACACCCATAGATACTCCTCACAGTGCTCCTGCAGCTGTTTCTCTCACCCAGATGTTCATGTTTTCACTGAAACATGTTTAAATGCACCGTTTCTGTCATTGTTTGTTCAGTGAGCTGCTTTTATTGGTTGCTTGTGAACGCCAAATATAAATGTCTTTTTATCACATATTAATTCAGGTAAAAGATCTATTAATCAATGTGATTAAAAGACTACAAACTAGAAATTCTTGCTCATTTCAAAGATGTATTTGCATTTGAAACGTAGTGCTTGACGGAACCAGTGTGGATACAAACAGATGGCACATCTGTGCTGCTGGTGAACTGTGTTAGAATATCTTTCTATCTCTTCTGTCAGTCTTCAGGACTCACAGCACCTGCTGCTTTTCCGTCCAGCCATCTAATCAGTGATTGAATTACCGCTGGGACAGAAAACCAGCAGAGCACCAACCACTGCTCCGACACGTCACGCTGACTTGTGATATTTCCGTTGTAGTGTAGGTCAAAAATAGTTGCTCGGTTTTTGCTTTTTCAAGCTGAGAATTTTTAACCAACTAAAAAATTAGGTCATTTCTATGCTTTGGCAATCTGGAGAAAGTTATCCATGCTTCTATCTCTCTTTCTCCAGACATCTGCAGTTCTCTTCAGTCCAGACTTATTCTCACTGACTCTGCTTGAACTGCATTTATAACACAAATTAATATGTATCACCCCACATGATCCACAGAGTAATTTCCAGCTATTAGTATTATTGTTACTTGTGTATAATTACCTGAAAATAGTTTTCGTTAGCTTAGAATGAGCCCTTCATATATAGGGAGGGGGTTCTGCCATGTTTCTACAGAAGGCCAGAATGGACAAACTAAAACTGGCTCTAAAGAGAGCCTTTTGCATTTTTACATTCCCTGAACGCCACCGTAGTTAAGTAAGGATGGCCTCTGAGCGAGATGAACGCTGTTATCGCGGTTTTGCACTCAACGGCTCACGTTACTGCAGTCTTGAAAAGGTAGGACTGAGCAGAGGGGTACTCAACTGGTTGCAATCTTCAACCACATCACTAGATGCCGCCAAATCCTACACACTGTACCCTTTAAGAGGAAGAAAAACAAACTTTTGCTTCTTTTTTTATTATTTTGTGAAATGCAACAAAGGTCCCTAGTCAGACGTGAGCCAAGGATGTTGCTGTTCATGACCTGTTGGCGTCTCAACCCTTAAACCACAGGGGCAACACATAATTATTATTTGTGGATCAGACACAATCTGAGAAATTTAGAGATGAAAATTCAAAACGTCTTGCAACTGTGCTGAAGGTTATTTTAATGAGCCCACAAGCCAAAAACGTTGGGAGATATGAGTTGAAATGTGAAATGCTTTATAAAAAAGCACGCAGTGGATTTATCCACTCCAACAAGCAATTAGTGTGGATTAATGATAAGCCAAATTTCATACACATGTATCTTGTAGTTTTTCAGATATCCTGTTTACTAATAGATGAAACAAATAGGACCAAAATCATAATCTCCCTGTCAGGGGTAATTATAATAACGCTCGCTGCTACACATACAAATGAAGCAGCAGTATTAAGAGAACACTGAATTGCTGTATTGCTCTCTCGGTTGTCTGGACCTGCATGGTTGCAAATCGTGTAAAACAGCTGACTGATCCTCCTCTTCAGGCTCCGAACGCTGCCCTCAAAACACACTTCAGTGGCCTAGCTTTCTCTCCGAGCCCCCTGCAACAGTTTGATTTGGTTTCTATTTTACTGCTACAAAGCACTCCGAGAGCTGTTTTTTGTCGGAGAAAAGTGCACTACAAATGCCATCTATTATTGATACGGTCTGATATCGAGGCCAGCTGTGCTGTGATGCTCGGCTGTGCCGTTTGTCTTAGTCCAGTCTGGGTTTGTTGTGCAGCACTTTGGTTTCTGACAAGTTGACAACTAGTTCCACCGGTTCTGTTTTATGGGTCAGTTGACAGGACACGGTGCCGACTTACAGCAGAAGTGTGTTTAGAGAGACTGAGAGATTTGTTTCAGTCTGAAAGAAGTAAATACACACATAAATATATACATGTGGGCATGGACTCCAACAGCGTCTTTCAGGAAAAGCATTTATGGCAGTGTTTATTTGTAGCAGTGACATAAAGAATTAATATGTTTCTGTATGTGTGTGTTTGCAGAGTATCTTTGCTCAGTTCCAGTTCAGCAGCGAGCGCGTGCTGCCGTCGGATGCACTGCGGAGCGCTCTGGCCAAGACTTTTCAAGACGAACAACGCTTTCAGCTGGGTATCATGGATGACGCTGCCGAGTGCTTCGTGAGTCTGAGACACCACATGGCCACACACACACACACACACACACACACACACACACACACACACACACACACACACAAGGAGAGGTGAGGGGTTGCCTAAAGGCGTATCTGAGTGAGTGAGTATCTTCACTGCAGTCAGAAATCTGCTGGGATATCTAGTACAGCAGCCTCGAAGAAACCTGATTTTTCCCAAGCGTCTGATGCTTCAACTGTGATTTGAGCATGTTTTTTATGCTAAATGCAGTTTTTATGCTAAATGCACCTGTGAGGGTTTCTGGACAATATTTGTCCTTGTTTTGTGTTGTTAATTGATTTACAGTAATAACTATATACATACATTTGCATAAAGCAGCATATTTACCCTCTCCTATGTCTATAAGAGTATTAAGTAAGTGGCAGTGTAATAAGCAGGATACCGCACACTGTCGAGGTTTCTATCACAACAATAACCCGCTAGCTGTACGGTATCCCTCTTATTACAGGGCTACTTACCGAGGAAATAAATGATTTTACACAAAAATGGTCCGCTAGAGTCCAACACCAGAACCGCACCCATAGCAACGGTTTGCTATAATGAAATAACAGACCACAGGACACCGTGATTGACCAATCAATTGAGTATTGAAGACAGCTGTGTAATTAATAATTGACATATCTTCCTTTAAGGTACATTTTCAACAAATAAAAAAATTGCAATTCATCGTGATTAAATATTTTAATCAATAATTTGAAAATAGAATTTCTTAAAATATCTGAGTTACTTGAGCAGACACTAATACAATCTGGTCGCACTCACAGCTCTACTGCTCAACTGTATTTATAGTCTTTATCACCTTGTCGGAGAAAAACAACACGTCATGCTCTTTTATCATATGATATTTGTAATTTACTTTTTCAGATGTGAAGATCTTCACATTAGTTTTATTCAACACAGTGAGTGCTGCATTTCTCAAATGACTGGTGTCTTATTTTGGAATAAACCTTGTTATTCATTGAATGGGGGAAATCAAGAAAATAAAAAGTCATTAGTCAGTTTTATTACTGTAACGTCTTCCTCTCTTCAGCCCTTCCTGTTGCTTTCCTTCCACCGCTTTCTCTGCCTCTTTCTTTTTGACTTAAAGACCTCCACTGTGTGTGTGTGTGTGTGTGTGTGTGTGTGTGTGTGTGTTTATGTGTGTGCATGGCTGTCTGATCGATTGGTAGTAAATGCGTTCAGTCAGGGAATCCGTCGGCTTCTTATGAAATATAGATGCTGCTCCCACGGTCAGATTAACAGGAGCACCAACAGAGAGGAACGATCTCACACACATGCACACAAATACACTGTACATACAGTATGTATACAATATAAACAAGCATATATGCCAACCAACCACACACACATTAACTGATATCCATTTTGTGTCTCAGGAGAACCTCCTGATGCGTATCCACTTCCACATCAGCGCGGAGAGTCGAGAGGACATCTGCACAGCCAAACACTGCATACCACACCAGAAGTTTGCCATGACTCTGTTCGAACAGGTAGGATGTTGTTCTGTCAATTTTGGGGCTATAATATATAAAAAAAAAAAAAACATTTTAAAGAACACAATGTCCCACAATGAGTCTGAGGATGTATTTGTGTTTGCAGTGTGTGTGTAACAGCTGTGGCGCCACATCAGACCCCTTGCCCTTCATTCAGATGGTTCATTACATCTCCACTACATCCCTCTGGTAAGACCAGACACACACACACACACACACACACTGCAGTAAATCTGGCAGCAAGCTGAGGCTGGGTGGCAGTAAAGGAAGGTACAGCGTGTTCCCTTCTTCCCCACACGGGTCCCTGCTGAACGCTGAACTGTGAGCACACACACATTATGCACACACACGTGTATGTTCATGCATATGCAAGAGCAGGTGAGCTTGAGCATAATGTCGCATGTCCAGGTTGATGTCAGCGCAGGTAAATGCACACACAGGATCCTCAGAGATGTTGCACGAAAAAAAAAAGCACACGCTCCGAGTCAATGAAATAAGGAAGAACGGAAGTAATCAATCAGCTGTTTGATTCAGTAGACCCAGGGGGCGACATAAATCTATAAGTGGAACAGTGGGTCGGAGAGGCTGCGAACGAGAGGGAAATAAGAGGATATATCGCTCCATATCCCTTTTGTAAATGGAACACGGTGGAGGAAATAGAGGGATGAATGGGGGGCAAAAGCACAAATAAACACTGTGTGTTGAGGTAGTTGAGGGGCACAGCGGTGCCACCGCTCTGTGTTTGTGCCTGTTAGCACTGCCGAGCTATTTTTACCCGTAGCGGAGCCTGTTGTTTACAGTCGCCAAATATGCAAAAGTCAACATGAGTAGTAATATAATCAGAGGGCAACCAAAAAGACAAACATAATTCTGGTTCAAGCGCAATTGAAACAGAAGTAAACAGAAGATGGTGTTTGTTTTTCTTTTTTTCCCGGCGTTCTGAGCTTTGCATCTTCCTGTGCATCTGAAGAGGAGAGGCCCAGCGAGGAGGGGTTGAAATTGAGCAAGAGTATAGAAGAGGTTGAGTTCATTTCAGGCTAATGGAAGGGGTGAGAGGAGGGGAGGAGATGGGGAGGAGATCTGGATGGCTTTTAAAAATCGTTATTATTAAAGGAAAACGTCACCAGAAGAAAAACAATGCTGATTCATTGCACACATAATCCCATACGTGTCACCGAGTCCTTTTGGTATTCACAGATGATTATAACATATATTTGAGTTTGTCCTTCAGAGGACAGTCGCACTAGAAGGGATAAATGCAGCTCAGTATTAAAGTATTGTTGCTCTAAAGCAGCAGTGGGTAGAAATGGAGCAAATATGGTTTAAAAAGTTAATTTTCTAAAACAATCACTATATTCTGACAGTAATTCATGAGACAGGTAATCTGAAAACAAAATCATGTTCCTCTGTGTCCTCCGGGGCTCCTAATGGCATCTGCAAGATTTTGCAGACTGGAGACAAACAACCAATCAGAGCTGATGTGGAGTCTGTCGTCTCTGAGCAGCTGTCAATCACTCATGAACTCCGATCAGTCAAACTAGTCAGCGCTGATCAAATATGAATCAATATTCTGTTACTGTAATGTCTATTTCTCTCCTCAGATGTTTTCAGAAACATCTTGTAGTTACTGTTTAGCTGTAAAATGAACCGGGCAGCCATGTTGAGATCAGTTAAGGAAATACCCAGCACAGCCAATAGCAACGCTTTCTCTCTGAAATGACCTGTGATTGGCCAAAGTCTCCCATCACAGGCTAGACTTTTAAAGCCTGAAAACAGTAATGTGGAGCTGCAGAAGTCTTGTTTTCTCCAGAACACTTGAATTACAACATGATGATGATGCCACAAACTTTCTTCCTACTGAAGCTTTACGTCTTGCTGAAGGAGATTGTCTCTAAAATACAGCTTTGTTCCACAAGGAAAGGTTTTTTTTTTTGTTTTGTTTTTTTCATCAAATTATGTTAGTTATATTCTCCTTTAATAACAATAATAATGTTTCTGTACGGTTAGTGCTCCCTGTGGGGAAATTGTCTTTTTATGACCACAGCACGACCACTTTAGGAAGGTCAAAGATCATAATCTGTCACACAGGATTCAGAATGAATCTTTTTCACAGCCTTAATGACTGTGATATCTCGAGTTGCGTTTCTGTTTCCTTCGTTTTATTTTCTTTATTAAAGCAGATGAGGAAAAGGCCTGCGGGACAGATTCTGTCAGTGTGCGCGAATGGTTGCCTAAGCACTACACAAGGCCAGATGAAAACACTGCAGAATTAATAGATTTTCGACAGATTTCAGCCAGAAATACCAGAGGAAATGAAACAATTGCCAGCAAGTTGCTGTACAGTACCACGAAACAGACATACTTAACAAGTTAAAAGAATGGAAACCCTTTCTGGAGGCCACAACTCACATTCAGGCTTCACAATAGATGTTTTCTATTCACATTCATCCCGGGAAACATATACATTCACATGCATGCGTCATTTTGTTGTGTGGGTCCAATGCTGCAGTAACCAGGCGGTGAGGATGCTGGAGTGCAGAGAGAAACCCACACCGGATATGTTTGGAGAGCTGCTCCGCAACGCCAGCAACATGGGAGACCTGCGCAACTGCCCTGTGAGAGTACACACACATCACACATAACACATGGACAAACATTTCAATGCACACACAGCACTCAGCAATGTGATACTGTTAAAGGTGCTCTATACGATATCCAGAGAATTAATATAGCACCAAAAATCTAATTTCTATGAGCATTGTTGTCAAATAAACCCCGCCTTGTCAGGGTTTATTTTACAATAATGACCGGTTTGCCGTACATTAGCCCGCTTATTACACAGCTACTTACTTAAGAAATCAGTAATTTTACACTGCAATTGTCCAATCAGAGTTGAGTATTCGACACAGCCATGTAATTAGAGGAGTAATGTCTACCTGAGCAGAGAATGAAGTCACTCTCCCTCTGTGTGTGTTGTAATTCATGTTTTTTTTTTTACATCGCCAGGCCGGCCACATGTGCCTTTCAGTGCATGTGAGTGTGCACTGGCTAGCTCATGCCCGCCGCTCTGCACTGTTCTTATATGGCGATTACAGCTGATAATGCCGTCCTGAACGAGTCAGGTTAACACTGTTAGCTCTGTCAGCAGTGTTGCTGCTGTTTTCGCTGTTAGCATCGTTAGCTATCAACCGACAGCTCAGCTGTCGCCATGCAATAGACATGCTCCCAGTCTCGCATTTAACACCTTTAACTTCAGAACTTCAGAAACAGTTTGTGTAAATTTAATATAATATTTAAATATTCATTTTTGTCCCTTACCATGTTTGCAAAAAAGCAGTGTGAAAATCTGCGTTTAAAAATATAATTCGCAGTGTAACCACTTTAGTGGTTTCATCATTTTTTGCTTGTTTTCCCCCCTGCTTCTTGGTGGGTCTATGTTACATAATCAGCATCTCATTTGCATTTTCTTCCCATTTCTCCCTTCAGTTTCTATCATCGGAAGCCTTTCCCGGCTTCTCTTCATCGACCTCTTTTACAGTATAACATAATGATTATTGTCGTCTCGCAGAAGAACACAAAAGAACATTTGGTTGTGCAGGAAACAGTTATTTTAAAATGCTCTTTTGAAAAAATGTAGGTATTTTTAGGTGAAAAGTAGTAAAAAAAAAAAAAAAAGCCTCATATATATTGTCTGCTGTGTTGAAGAGAGGTTACAGTGACATGGAGAGTATGATACCTTTGTTCTGCGGCGTTGTGTGTTATGCTGCCACATGGGAAAGTGCTGCTGCTAAATAGATCCAGCTCGGCCTCGGTCTCTGCCAGCGAGTCTGCACAAAGACTCAGCTGCCCCTCTTGTCACACCGCCGCTGCAGCTACACTAACCTAACACACACCGTTAGCTTATTCACGGCCCAAACGCTGATGTTGTGTGTGCAGTTCTGCAAAAGTCACACAAACCTGCCTCTGTTTATCTTCCATCACTTGCAGCGCTGATCTTTTGTTAATACCACATCGGGCTTTGCGCAAACAAAGCGATGGTATTTGGATGGGAGCGAGGCTGCTGGGAGATACTGTAGGTGCCAGACTGAAGATAGGAGAGTGTGTTTGCTTGGTGCCAAAGAGTTGACAGAGGAAACTGAAGTCGAGTTATGGATACACCGTTTTTGGTTATTTAAAACAAACTAAAATTAATGTAATCAACTGAATATATAGGTGCTGCAGTAGATGTTATATCACCTTAAAAGTAGCAATATCAAAATGATGTACATCATCTGACAGCTGGGAACCTGATGATTAATTTGAGATGCAGCTCAGCACTGTGTCAAGTTGTTCTAGTCATTAAAAAGAAATAAATATAATTGATTAATCAATTATAATAAATTGTGAAAGTGTATAAGCGTACCACATACTGATATGATTTTGTGATGTCCATCCTCATGCTCTATTATGTGTCATAAGTTGTTGCAGCAATTTTTGGGCTGATGCCATTTGTTACATATATTTGGTGCTAAATTTTGCTATTTTTAACCACTCAAGAATTGATAGAGATGATCAATAATCTCTCCAAAATACCACATTAAGACACCAAGACCTTGAGAAACACCATAGAAAAAGTCCTGCTTTGATTTGGTATCAAAAACTTTTGACATTTGGAGATTTATGCAGGACTTGCATTTTTTGCCAATTGAAACTTCTGCTCTGGAAACTGTTCAGAAACCCCCTTATTGTCAACGTAGCTAGGAAAGCCATCCATCCTCTGAATGCTCTAGGTCTCTACTTTGTGGTTGTAAAATTGAATCATTATCCTAGAGGTCAACACGGGTCATTTTATACAGTGAGGGCAAGTTTTTAAAAAATGGCCTCACTACAATAAAATGGCTATGGGGACTAAGATCATCACACATGAATACAGAGTCTCAGCTTTACAGTGACCCAATTTATGTAATTCAAGACTGTTTAGGGACCCCAGTGTGCAGAAATATTCAAACACATTTTAAACTATGACTTGCCCCAAACTGCATGTGATTATCATAAAGTGGGAATGTCTGTAAAGGGGAGACTCGTGGGTACCCACAGAACCCATTTTCATCCACATATCTTGGGGTCAGAGGTCAAGGGACCCCTCTGAAAATGGCCATTCCAGTTTTTCCTTGCTAAAATTTAGTGTAATTTGTAGCATAATTTAGTGATCTTACCAACAAGCTAGCATGACATGGTTGGTACCAAAGGATTTCTTAGGTTTTCTGGTTTCATATGATACTAAACTGCAGTAACCACAGTAATCTCTGAAAGACAGAATAGTGTTCAGAGAGCCATTGAATACCTTTGGTCCAAATCTGCTTCTTGCTATAGGTAATTTACAATTTTCTGCTTAAATAAGATTACTCCACATGCAGGATTTTTGTATTTATGTCTTTGGCTTTGTCTTAGAATAAATCTTTTCAGATGCACTGAGCTGTAATTTACGTCATCACTTCCATGCGGGTTTGAGACATGTAACCATGGTAACCTGTGCCAACCTCGTGACCAAATGACGGCTCGTGAGAATCAAAGTGTGAATTCATTTAAAATAGATGTTACATCTAGCTAAGTGAAATCTTATACTCACAGTTAAAGTGTGCTGTCCTCCATTGTCTGTTATAAATGTCGTTACTAGTGCATTGCATTGTGGGATATTTTTGCTGCCGTTGTGTCCAGCGTTGCGTACTGTAATATATCACTTGAAATAGTATGCAATTTGTGTACTATTGGTTTCATACTAAGGTTTCGGTTACAGTTTTAGTGCAGAATTTCAGATGTAACCACCACCACTTGATACTAACAAAGCGCTTCCTAACAAATGTATGTCCAATATTCATTCTCCTTTTTGCTCTGTTTTGGTGTCCACCAACTTCTTAGAAAAATATTGGCTGGTTCAGCAAGCTACTAAATGTTCAACTATCTGTAGTCTATATGAGCGAATTTCGGATGCAACCATTGTCTGTGTTCTTCTTGCTGGTTTGAAGTAGGCAGGGCTTTGTTGGCAAAAGTGACGTCACATATAATCGTAGACCATTCAGCAATATAGGATTGCAATCAGAATCTGAGGACAGCTGGGATCGTCTTTAAATGTTTTCAGGGTGCTGTAAATATAAAAGTATTAATGTGAGAGCAATAGCTTTGAAGCAAAGCTGATTTGAACTACTTTATATGCTGCTGGATAGTTTAATCTCCAACAGTGCATCATATTTCATAAACTGGCCATTTGTATTTATGTATATCTTGGATATAAAATCTGCAAAGTAGCTATAAACTTCATGTTCCAAATAAGTGTACAGGGGATTAAAGTTTAAGGCAGGTAAAAGTATGTTTTTTAATATAACCTGGGGCCTGTTTCACTACATCTGAAACATGTTAACTGCAATTTACAACAAGAGAAACTTCCCTTCAGATCATTTTGACACGTTTCACCAATGACTGAAAGAAAGAAAGAACAAAAAGCCATCTTGTTACACATGCATGATCCCTGTGGGATCACAAACATATCTGCAATTTGTGAGCAACATTTATTTGTGAAACGTGACCATTTGCATTCTGCACGATAACATTACTTGTAAATCCCTTTTGTATCGGTATATTAACTTTGTACTCATTTTTCAGTTTTAATTTAGTTTATTTATGCAACTATTTGAAAACCAAATACCTACAACAGGAAAAAGGTGACGGAGAGGAAGGAATCCTGAAAGGCCAACACGTTCGTGGTGTGTTAGTATATTTACACGTAATGATAATAGTTAAAGTGCTTTCCTGTGGTATTTGTAGCCTGTAGTTGGGTATCATTCATGTTTTAGGGGCAGTGTCCCAATCAGGATGCTCCTACATGTTATACAGCAGGATAAAGGGACTCAGGCTGAATTTGAACTGTGAATAAAAGGTACTAGGAGATATTGGGTTTGGGGCTCCTCCAAAAAAAATGTGAAGGTTTTTGACTTAAAACTATGCAATTATTGCATCATGTTGGGTCATTATTATTACTAGTTAAACGATTTATTTTTTTAATTATTTACACATATCACAGCCTTCATCTGAACATTTAATTCTTCTGGAAAAAATCTGTAAGATCCTATTCTAAATCAAAACCATTATATAATGTTTCAGTAATTCTGTTTGTTCACAAATAGCTCACTAATTATTTCACAAAAAGGACGTGAGCATTGTATTGATAAATTACAGCACCTTCGTTGTCACGCTCCCCCATCCCGTGCTGTCCTGTGCCGTGCCGTCCTGTGCCGTGCCGTGCATCAGCTTGTCCTCACATAGTTCTTATGTTCATACATACAAATACGCTGGTCCTGCACGTTATGAATCACCAGAGCCTGATATGGAGAGAGAAAGAGTATCAGCAGCTTGTGAGAAAGTACCAGTGCACAAGAAAAAACCATGGTAGGCCAAGGAGTAAAATGAATAAGTGCCACTACTGGGTGATGATGAGTACCGGCCCACTTTGATTAGGTTAGCCAAATCTATTTGGAATAAAAAACAAACCCAAAGTGTGTGCATTTAGATGGCTTTTATTTTTTTCCTCTAAAGAAATTGTTTTAGATAATCTGGCTAAACTGTGGCTTGTTCACAGCCTGTCTCATCAAATGACTGTTTCCTGCCCCATCAGACTTTGAGGTAGCCATGTTGCAGCTTTCCCAAATCCCAGCAATAACTAGAGTACAATGTTAACATGACTGACATGACAACTACAAAACTACAGAAATAACCGGAATTGTCTTTGAAGGCACTCAGTAACTTTCCATTTTGTGTAGATGTGTGGTGGTTTCACTTTTGGCCAATGCTACATCTGCCTCCTCTGCGGTCACCGCATTAATAAATGCGGGATTGTCTCTTTATTTTGGTGCTGTATCGAGTTGTGAGGAAGCACAAACATTTCCCTAAAGTTGTTTCATTTTGCTCTGAAGAATCCGCCACAATCAGCATTCTGCAAACCTCCAGTATCCTTTGACCAGCAGCACTATTATATAACTCGCTCTATCCTGGAAAGGTCTGCATAGCCACAGCATTAAAAAAAAAAGGGAGAAATAAAAGAAATCTTTGCATATAAGATTCAGAGATGAGACTGCGCCGATCAATGTTGCATTATGAAGCAAAGCGAATCTGTTTGTACGATCATTTGATGAATGATGTTGTCAGCGGCTGTTCCCGGCGGTGAGGCCGTGTGTCCCGTCGATGCGTCCTAAGCTAACAGATCGCCTCTGTGTCTCGGTGCTGTGCTGTTTGGCTGCTGCTCCCCGGCTTGTGTTTGTGTCCCTCTGTGAGAATTCAGAAGCAGACCCTGGCAAAGTACCTTCCTGCCATCTCTGGTGCCAGCGCAAGACAGCACGCCGCCCACAAAGGGAGAGCTCTGTGTGTGTGTGTGTGTGCATATATGCGAGTGTTGTGTTTGGCAAAGCGTCTGGTTGCCGGGGTGTTCTCAGGCTGTTTCCGAGCCCGCTCTGCCAGCGCTGCGTGCATGCTCGTGTGTGTGTATGCGTGTGTGTGTGTGCGCACAACCGGCTCTGCGGTGGGTCATGACTCAAAGGAAGGATTCAGAACACACGGTTCTGGACTCAACAGAAGGCTCAAGAGACAAATACAACTCAGCACAGCGCTTCTTCCTCTGTCGCTCTCTCTTACAATCACCTCGCCCCTCATTCTCCTACTGTTCAGTTTATCCGTGCGTGTATCTGCATGCATGCTCGTGTGTTTGTCACTGCCAAATAATGGGATGGTTTTAGCGATGCACACAGGAGGATGAATAAACCTGTTTGATCACTTCCTCTCCTCTCCCTCCATGGCAGAGTAACTGTGGGGAGATGTTGCGTATCCGCCGGGTGCTGATGAACTCGCCGGAGATCGTGTCCATCGGGCTGGTGTGGGACTCGGACCACTCTGACCTGGCGGAGGACGTCATACACAGCCTGGGGACCTGCCTGCGTCTGGGAGATGTAAGGGGATCACACACATTATACGGTCATTACATCACATTAGCATACGTTATGTATGCCTATGTGAGCAGCCAAGCACGTACGCCCAAACACTGGCATAAATACAGACACTCTAAAGGAGCTTTAAGTACGGTGTGTACCGCTGTGCCAAGGTACACACTACGAACTGGATGCTTGTGGTGGTGATTGCACCCTCAGTGCCTCATGAGGTTCATGTGACATCCCATGGATGTGCCAGATTTTTAGCATGTCTTGCAGCAGAAGTCGTGTGGTCAACCACTTTGGTCCAGATTGAAATATTTCAACAAATAGGTACAAATATTTGTTGAAATATTAACATTTTCAATATCAGCACATGATTAAACAGTTAATTAAAAACATCCCTAGTCCAAATACTTAAAAAACTACTTTTAGTTTAGTGCTAATTACCTAATGTTCACATGCCAATCAATGATGGTAACAGTGTTAAACCACAGACTGTACATAAGAAGTGGACGTAGTCACCATGATGTCACCCTTTGGTTTGTGGACAATGATTTTGAAGAAGTTCAGCATTTTGGCCGTCACCATCTTGTTTTTTTGCACCCAGAAATGACACGAGAGGGTGGAGCTAAGTGCAACCGAACGCTGAATAAGACATTTCTAGGACACCAAATGTTACAATTAAGTTTGATGAACTGAAAATACACTGTTTAAAGTTGTAAGATTAAAACAGGGACAACTCCCAGACCGGACGACGCAGTGGTAGCGGTCTGTCAGTCACAAGGTAGCCACAGCCCTACATACCCTGCTTTATGGTCTATATGACTCTAAATGGGACCATAATTCATTAACATCATGCTGTATTGAAGAAGGCTCATTTTCTCATAGACTTCTATATAATTAGACTTCTTGCAACCAGAGGAGTTGCCGCCTGCTGGCTGTTAGGAAGAAAAAACACATTGATGCTCCAACAGTCTGACATGAGCACATGCAAGGACATGTATGCTTTCTCAAAGACACACTCGTGTAAATGTGCAACACACATATGCAGAATACAGATTTGTGCATGCTGTAACCCAATCCCATTCCAGCTCACTTTGAAAAACAACAAAGTACAACACACTGGACCACCTGACTTCCATTATTCTCATACAGCCGCTGCTTTCACACCTCACACGTGTTCGACCCCTGATTCTCCATGTCATAACGGAGTAATACTGATGCATTTTAATGCCAGTGTAACATCTCCCGTCGCATTCTGAAGAGATCTCTATGAATAATGGATCAGTGGATACGACTATGTTACAGTGAGTCAAGTCCTTTTCTCTGTCTTCTGTCAAAGCCTGCTGCTGTTTCCCTCGTTTTCATCCGTTGTGAGATGAAGCCAGTTGTCAGATACGAATCAGACGCTCAATCTATCGCATTCTCTGCTTTTGTTTAGTCATTCAAATTAGAGAAAGTGAATCCATCTGTCTCCTGTATTCCTCTTCCTCCTCCACTGCTTTCACTTTCTCTGTCAGTCTTCTGCATCTGCTTTCTCTCTTTTCTGCTTCCCTCTTTTTTATGTTCTTTCTCTCCTTAGATTACATCATTTTAATGCTGAAACAATTAGTCTATTACAATAAACAGATTATCTTCATCATGTCAGTTATCAAGCAGAAATGCTGAACACTTGCAGGTTCCAACTTCTCAAATATAAGGATTTGCTGATTTTCTTTGTTTTGTATTGTAAATTGAATTTGGTCTGTCAAAAAAAAATCTGAAGACATCACTGTTATTTTCTGACATTTTTTTAGGTTAATGATTAATTGAAAAAGTAATCAACTATAAAAAATATCAATAGAATGCAGATCTCCACCAGGTGGGTCTGCAGTGACCACAGCTGTAATGTTTGAATCAGTACAAAGCACTATTGCCCTCTGTCTAGACTGCAAGCATATCAGACGCATTTTTCTTTTTCTGGTAGCTATATTAGCCTGAAATGAAATGAAAATGAGTTCAATATGAGTACACAGGAGTCACCCCTTTACAGACATGCCCACTTTGTAAATTTCTCCACTGAGGAACAAATAAAGGAATATCTTATCTTATCTTGTCTTATCTTATCTTTATGATAATCACATGGTAGTTTTTTGAATGCAGTACAAATTTTTGCCTATCCTAAAAATGGGGTATTTGAATTTTTCTGCATACTGGGGTCCCTAAACAGTCGTAGAAGTGCATAAATCGGGTATGACTGTAAAGCTGAGACTCTTGTGGATCCACTGAGTCCAATTGTATTAATGTGTAATGATGTTCATCCCCATAGGAGCCATTTCACATACTGATTTTTTTAGTCTGATTTTGTATAAATGGAGGTGTGTCTTACTGTGGCAGTTTTCCTAAAATTATATTTGAAAACAATCGCTTACAGTATCGCAATGTATTGCAATATACTGAATCGTTACCCCTGTATTATGATAGGTATTGTGTCATCAGATTCTTGCCAATACACAGCCCTAGTCACCTCCAGTACTTTTATTGCATTGATCTGTGTGCTAATTGCAGTAGTACTAATGTGCGCTCTGTGTATCATTTCTGCACGAAAATCTGCAATAAATGTATATATCACTGTACAGTATGATGCAGTATACACTGAGAGGACAGTGAGGAGTTTGAGTAACGGCAGTGTTTGAAGGATTACTGCATACAGCATACTGTAGTGTATATACTAGGTGAGCAAAAATGTGCTTGTATTCACATTAACTCCCCTATCTCTACCCCCCCCCCCCCATACTGCACGCCTCTCCCTCTCTTCCCTGCATCCCTCCCTGTCTCCTCCCCCTCCCTCCCCTACCTCCCTCTCTCCCTCTCTCCCTCTCTCTCTCTCTGTAGTTGTTCTACCGTGTGACAGAGGAGAGGGCTCGCCAGGCGGAGCTCTACTTGGTGGGCATGGTGTGCTACTACGGCAAACACTACTCCACCTTCTTCTTCCAGACCAAGATACGCAAGTGGATGTACTTCGACGACGCCCACGTCAAAGAGGTGAGACACAGTTCGGAGTCTGCATGCTGCAACGCGGGGAGGGTGTGCGGTGCTGTACAGTATCTGCTGCATCTCCAGTTGAGAGCGGCAATGACGAGAACTACACTGTATGTGAGTTCAAGTGCTGCATGGTCAGCGGGGGCGGTTTGAGATTGATTATGTGTTTAAGGTTTAATCCCTGTCTTTGTTTTAATCTTAAGTGCTTGAACTGGTCTCATGTTGTAATACATGGTTATAATGTGTATGTATGTAATACATGGTTAAAGCATGAGTTATCCCCCATAAGGATGGAAATTGCATTTTGTGGTGACTGCATCAAGGGAAGCTGGGATTGTTTGTCAAAAGTGTGATATAAAGTGAAGTCCTTGCCACTGGTATCAGTCACAGTCCTATTAGGTTATTCAGCTAATGGAAAAGTGTGATAATGTGATATCAATAAGGACACAGTGCCACAACGTGTTTGACCTTCTAGTTTTGGTGGAATATGCGTAATGTTATATCTTAATAGGGATAGATTTACTTTCTCTTTGTGTGTGGGTTTATATGCATGTTTGTGTGTGTTGCCCTGCTGCACCTCCAGATCGGCCCCAAGTGGAAGGACGTGGTGTCTCGCTGTATCAAAGGCCACTATCAGCCCCTGCTGCTGCTCTACGCTGACCCCCGTGGGACGCCGGTGATACTGCAGGAGAGCCCCAACCCCTGTACCAGCTCCAACCCGCAGCTGGAGCTCCAGCACTGCAGCAGCAAGGCTGGTTACGACAGCGAAGACTCCGGTACAGCAAGGATGACACACTCTGCTACAGATCAGATTACTCAGTGTTTATTATTGAGGGGTTGGAGGGGGTGAGCGAGGTTACAGCTTTAAAGCTCTGACCTTCAACCCTGTAATCCAACTTCTGCTTCTGTATACCGCAGAGCCTGAACTTATTTTGACTGTAAAACATATGGAGATGCAGGATTAACTCTCTTTCTCTTGCTCCCTCTCAGGTCGGGAGCCGTCCATATCCAGCGACACTCGCACCGACTCTTCGACAGACAGCTCGAGTCACCGTGCCTCTCGCAGCCGATCCCTCCACCAGTCCACGGGCAGCCACCTCTCCAGCGAATCCCAGACCACAGTGGTCTGTAATTACGACACCGGCACACCGCCGCACGGTGCCGACGCCGGAGGTAATACTGCATACGAGTTTGGAGGCAAAGTTACAAGTTATTTATACTCGTACAGCTGCACCTTCAGTCAAAACACCTTGACAGCTTCGAACAACTGCAAATACACCAGTGACTGCAGTGTTTTCAGAGAAAGTACTGAACTGCAGTACTTGTTCTAGGCACAAGTGAGAGCAAACAGTGGTAATGAATTGAGTTCTTTGTGCCTCATTACTGCAGACTCTTCAGGTTATACACCTTGTTACTGGCTGTTCTCATATTTACTTGCGCTACATAATTGCCCCCCTGTGGGATAAATAAAAATGTTATTGGATTTTCTTTCTTTTCTCTCCCCACATTCAGAGTCAGCAGTGGAGGGTCCTCCCCGCCCTCCCTCTCCTCCTCTGCAGGAGTACAAGGAGACGGCCGTCTTCCTCCTCTCCTCCCGCCGGCCGCTCACCTCCTCCTCCTCCTCCTCTCGTCCCCTGTCCTCCTCCTCTTCGTCAGGAGTTGGGGGCTGTGAGGGCGGGGTCGGGGGACCACACTGGGAGGATGAAAGCACCAGCAGTGAGAGCAAGTCCAGGTACTGCACCGCTGATACACACCAGCACATCAGTGTTAGACATCCTGCCTTTCAAGTCACATTCAAAGTAAAGTGGTATACTGGTTGTATTTTTTTCATGATATCATTGTCTATCTGTATTTGAATATGCAAAAGTTAGTACATATTGATAAGTGGTTAAAGAAATATTCAGATCTTACTATACATTTATGGATCTACTTACTGTATATAAAGAGTGAGTGGAAATGAAAAGTTGTCTGTTGGGATCGAGATTGCCATGTTATGATTTATTTCATTGTTTTGTGTTGTTGATTGATTTCCAATCATAAATATATCCATACATGTGCATAAATCAGCATATTTGCTCACCTCCATGTTGACATATCTTTGTTTAAGGTACATTTTGAACAGATAAAAAACGTCCAATTAATTTTGATTAAATCACGCAGTTATTCATTCATTCATTAGCCGTAACCGCTTATCCTATTCAGGGTGGCAGGGGGCTGGAGCGAAGGCGGGGTACACCCTGCACAGGTCAGCAGACTATCACAGGGCCTACGCCTACGGGCAATTTAGACTCAGCAATTAACCTGCATGTCTTTGGCCTGTGGGAGGAAGCTGGAGAACCCGGAGAAAACCCACACTAACACGAGGAGAGCATACAAACTCCACACAGAAGGGCCCCAAGCCGGATTTGAACCTGCGCCGCTTTTGCTGTGAGGCCACAGTGTTTCCCACTACAGCACCGTACCACCCACTCGTGCATTTAATCGTGATTAAATTATTTAATTGATTCACAGCCCAAGTGAATATACTCAAAATCCTACATAAGTTAAAGTACAAAGTATTATCAACAAAATATACTTACAAATATAAAAAGTTTTGCTCCAGCACATCCCATGAGCGGAGCCGCACTGTAGTATTGTTGGTAGAATAAATGGTTGAAAGCTCCATGTGAGTGGACTGACTGAACTATAACTAATTTGTTTTGTACATCATGTATTTTTACTTTCTTTGAAATTTTACTCAGAGATATATTTGCACCTTTTGAGTAGTTTTCACCAGTCAAGCAACTTGTATTTGGGTACGACCACAACCCCGTCACACCACGCATGCAGTCATATAACATCCTGTGCTACCTTGCTTTGTAGTTCCTCTGGAGGCCGCTACAGGCCAACCTGGAGGCCCAGGAGAGAGGCCCTGAACATCGACAGCATCTTCACCCGACCGAGAGGCTCCTCTCTGGGCTACAACACCCTGCCTGGTCCCTCTCTCCCTCCGGAGCCCCAGGACTTCTTCCCCTTGGCGGGATCCGCTCCACTCACACAGCCGGGGCTGCAAGAGGTGGAAGGGCGGGAAGTTGGGGAGTTGGAGGCGGGGTTTGGGCTGGTCGAGCAGCCCAGGTGTCTGGGCAGCGGGCGGATGATGGGTCCCCCTGCCCCTCCACCTCTGAGAGGGGTGGAGCACCAGCCACGTCTGATTCAGAGGATGGAGAGTGGCTACGAGAGCAGTGAGAGGAACAGCAGCAGCCCCGACAGGTAGGAAACTCACAAATAACAATTACTGTCTCGTCCTCTCTGTCTCTGTCATTCATTGTCTTTTCCTCTCTTGGTTTCTCCGTCACATTCAATTTCATCAGCTTGAAATACGAGTGTGACATTAACAACAACAAATTGTCCAACAATTCATAACAAGAAATCAATCAATGGACATATTTATCAAGAGACGTATGATCTGCACTCTCAACATTTCTTCCCTGTTGTCTGTTTTTCTTGCTCTCGCTTTCGTTTTATTTCCCTTCACAGAGAGGTGGGGCAACATAAGCGGGCGCTGATGTCAGGGCCTTCATGGCGTTCGGTGCCCAAGTCAAAGAGCAGTGGTGCCATCCTGCAGGAGCTGCCCTCACCCAGCTGGGGCACCAGCACCAACACAGGTGTGTATTAATGCACGTGTTTGCATTTATCCACAATAACTTGCATTTGATCTGACTGATAATTTAAAGCTGCAGTGTGTAGAATTGGAGTAAATAGGATTAAAAAAAATATTTTTATAAAACGGTCACTATATCCTGACACTAGTGCTCTACAAGATTTCACAGACTGGAGGAAAACAACCAATAAGTGCCAAGCTGGAGCCTGCCATCTCTGGGCAGCTGTCAATCATTCACAAGCTCCAATCAAATGGTCAAACTAGTCCGATGGTGCGATGATCAAATTGAATCAATATTCTGTTACGGTAATGCCTGTTTCTCTCCTCAAATGTTTCCAGAAACATCTTGTAGTTACTGTTTAGCTGTAAAATGAGAAAGTTTGTGACCCGGCAGCCATGTTGAGATCAGTTGAATAAATACCAAGCACCGCTCACCAGTCGGAGCACAGCCAATAGGAACGCTATCTCTCTCTCTGAAGTGACCTGTGATTGGCCAAAGTCTAGATTTTCTAGAGCCTGGAAACAGAGTCATGAGGAGATGCAGTCTAGTCTAGTTTGTCTAGTTTGATGCCAAAAATATACTGCCTACTGTCACATTAATTTTCCTTTTTTTGTGTGTGTTTGTTCAGGTGGCCCAGGGCGCAGTGAGCTGGACGAGCTTCAGGAAGAGGTGGCGAGGAGAGCCCGCCAGCAGGAGCAACAGAAGCGCAGGGAGGCGGAGCGGGAGGCTGCCATGGGATTCAACCCCAAACCCAGCAAATTCATGGACCTGGACCAGCTCCAACACCAGGGTATGGAAAGGGAAAGAGGGATTAAGAGAAAGACAGAAAGGGACAAGTGGGAGGGAGAGAGGGTGGAGGAGAAGGAAGAGATGTATGGGAGGTTAGACAAAAGAGGACAGTTCACCCAACTTACAGAAAACATATTCTCTCACTTACCTCTAATGGTGTCTACAGCAGCAATGCAGATTGGTTTTATTTGCCTAAGTTCTCAGGTATTTGTCTCTGAGGTTTCTCCCTGTACTTCCATACAAGTGATGGGAAAATAATAACATTTTTATTACTCACAGCAGTTCATAGGGAATATTTCTTTGGTGGAAATTAGTTCTGATTCAAGCTGTCTGAACGGCAAAGAAACAGAATCAGTAAGTGAGAATGTTTTTTGTACATTTGTGTGAACTGGCCCTTTAAGAAGAGGACAGTTGCATTTAAAGCTGCACAGGCAACTGACTTATTTATTACCGACTCATACACAGGGTCCGAAATTAACTCCCGCCAAGCACCATTTGGCGGGTAGATTTTCCGCTGGGTGAGTAGATCTCGGGGAGCTATCCGCCACATTGGCTGGTCAACCATTCGTACCGAAACTGTCATATTACAACAGACTATAAGCCTAGTTACACTGAGTCTCTACTGGTATCATTCACGTTGCTTCTGTCCTCTGCTCTCAGTGTCGGAGTTTGACACGTGGTTGAGAGAGAGACAGAGCGAGGTTACATTACAGATGCAAATGTAGCAGCGCAGTGTGTAAACAGTATAGTCTGTCTGCGACTAAATGCAACAACTTCTCTGAAGCCTCAAGCTTAAGGATGTCCCGTTGACCCGGCGCAGAAAACATTAGTATGAAAATGTGGTAAATAAAAATACCCCGCTATCGTTACGATGAATGGCGATGAAAAAGACATTTTGTGTAGTTCTTATTAAACCTCCCTGACAACATAAAGACACACACCATATACTGACGACCTCTGACCTCACAACAGCCGCAGTGGTGAATTAGTCAGCACAAGTCAATGAGGCATCGTAAAGCTTGCTAGTATTACTGTAAAGGTTAGACTGTGTGATGTTAACGGTAACGGTACAGGTAACGCTCACTCACGAATCAGCAACCAAGTGAGCTGACGATAACGTACGCTGACTAAGGGAAGTCAAAACTCTGCAACACCTCACTTACTTACCTACTAGGGTTGTCAGTCGATTAAAATATTTAATCGTGATCAACTGCTTAATTGTCAATAGCTAATCATGATTCATCGCAAATTAATCACACATTTTTTATCTGTTCAAACTGTTCTGTAAACAGATTTGTTAAGTATCTAATACTCTTATCTACGTGGGAGGGGAAGAATATGCAGCTTAATGTATCTGTATGTATATATTTATCATTGGAAAACAATTAACAAAACAAAAATGATAAATATTGCCCAGAAAGGTACTGCATTTAGCATAAAAAATATGCTCAAATCATAACATGGCAAACTGCAAACAACAGCTGTCAGTGTGTCAGAGTGCTGACTTGACTATGACTTGATCCATACTGCATGTTATTATCATGAAGGGGTCATGTCTGTAAAGACTTGTGGGTACCCAGAGAACCCATTTTCATTCACATATCTAGAGGTCAGAGGTCAAGGGACCCCTTTGGAAATGGCCATGACAGTTTTTCCAAACCAAAATTTAACGGAAGTTGTGAGTGTTATTTAACCTCCCTCGCGACTAGCTAGTGAGACATGGTCGGGGTATCAATGGATTCTTTAGGTTTTGTAGTTTCAAACGATATGAATATCTTTTCTCTAGCTTTAAAACTGAGTCCACTGCAACCTCCGAAAGATTCTTTAGCGTTAATGCGTCAAAGAAATTAGTTGTTCGAGATCTGGCGTTGATGCGTCATTAACAAGTTAACTTTGACAGCCCTAATCCTTCTAAAGTAAACCACATATTTACTTCCTCCTCTTCATCCCATACGAGTAATAAGGCTACAAAGAGATCTCTCCTTCGCATTTTGCTCCTCTCCTCATAACAAGTGCATCTCGTCCAGCAGTTCCTCCTTTTTGGGGCCCATATGCCAAATCTTTTTTTTTTTTTGACATAATGCTACTTTTTACACATTAAAAAAACATAGCTGCATTAACATCACAATCAAAACAAACATGCAAATTAATTATTGAGTACTCTCTCAATGAAATGTAATGAAAGAAATATATGTGACATAAACAGGCAATTTATTAATTTGGTTGGTAAAAAAATATGTGTAGCTGGTGGGTCATAAAATTAATTTCGGACACTACTCGTATGACTTATTAAAATTTTAATTTTCATTGACAAAAAATAAAAGAAAGGCAAATTTATGGCATTTCAATTAGACGGATGTGAAGCTGTTGTACGATCCCGGCTAATTAGGTGTATATTTATGTAAAAATCTTGCCAGGTGCAGCTTTAAGGTCACATTATCACCTGTTGTCTAGTTTAGCAGTCACAGTGACTTATATGTTCTGTCTGACCTCCTCTTTGTCCTCATTCCCATCTGTTCGTCTGTCTCTGCATCTGTCTCCCTCCGTCAGTATGTTTTATTTGTCTTACTAGACCAGTGTGTGTTACTCTGAGTCATACTGTATATATTTGGGTTTTTGTGTGTCATCCATGAGTGTGTTATGTCAGACTAAGTGTGTGTGTTTGTGTCTGACAGTTCCAGCTGAGCTCTAGCTGAGTTCAGAGAGCAAATCCCCATCAGATCAGTTTTTACCAACGTAACTTGGGAGCAGCACAAAGTGGGAAACTTTCTCAGGGCGATTCCCGTTCAAATTCACAATCCCAGTCCAATTTCAGCGCTCTAGGGAGTTCACAATGTGTTTCTTAGTTTACAAGAAGATGCTGTTTTTCTTATTCAGTATATTCCTGTATGTGCTTGAGTATGTTTGTGTTAATGAGTTGTGTGTGCACAGTGTACCTTTGTGTGTTCCAGAGCTGTGGACGTGAGACTCAAGTCATACTTAAAGAGACACTCCACCAATTTTATATGTCAAAGTCAATTTCCCAGACTAATGAGAGTGTAATGTCTTCTGTGGCTCTGGAGGAGCTTCTCGTGTAATTACTCAATTTACAACAGCTGAGTAATCTCATTTTGGGCTTGGGGACTACTCATTTACTTTACAAACCGCGGGCATGGAGTTGTAAAAGATTTAGAATGGGGGGTCTAACAAAAAACATATAGAGGCGCTTTATGGGAAGTGTCGGGTCCAGTGGTTTTGGAGCTTGATTCATTCTACAGACTAAAAGTTGGGAGTTGCATCAATTTCTTCTTCAGCCAAACTTCCAACATGGCTCTATGGAAGCTCTGTTGGTGCACCAATTTGGTCCAGACTTGGGATGTGATGGTGAAGAAAAATTCCCTCTGGTAAATAAACTTGTGACAACACCAGTGTTAATGATTACATCACCGGACATTTTAGAAGAAAAGATGATGGTTAATATGTGTACTTTGATTTTTACTGTCGGGTGGTGGTGTGTCTGGTCTCTCTGGTAGTTTTCGCCGTTGGGCTGCAGGGGTCTACCTGGCGCTGCTGTGCTGCGCACACCGACTTTAACCACTCCGTCCTACTCGCAGCGATTAATGGCACCTCATTAACTTCATGGTTCTCTTAAAGTGCTGAGTTTAAATCTGAAATAGTGCCAAATAGGCGCGTTTGCTTTTACACCAAATCTTCTGTCAACTCTCGATCCGTCAACTCTCTCGTCCTGTGTGTTAAATATGACTCCTGCTGCTCTGTGCTGAGACTTTGTATGGAGCAGATGCATTCACTTTGAGTTTGTAGCGTCTGTCTTCTGACTATCTATTGTCATCATGCTGCTGATACACCAAAATGAACTAAATGAGGTTTTTTTCTGTAAAGCAAAAAAGCAAAACAACATTAGTGGCTACATAATGTAATCAATGTGTGCCCGACCAACATGTAACACCAGTAGCACTACTACTGCGACAAGCCTAGTCCAGACTGAAATATCTCAACAACTATTGGATGGATTTCCATGAAATTTGCTTCAGACATTCATAGTTCCTGACTGACTTTGGTGATCTCCTGACTTTTCCTGTAGTCCTGCCAAGAGGTATAAAAAATGTAATTTTGATTTATGACCAAATACCTGCAAATCTGATGACTTTCCCATCAACCTCAGCTGTACATTGTTTTTAATGCTAATGCAGCTGTGGCTGGAGACGGTTTTGGCGTGTCCGTCTGATCCATTATTGTGAACAATGATATCTCAGAATCGTCTGGAGGGAATTTCTTCAAATTTGGCACAAAGTGACTCAGACTCAGAATGAGTAGATTTTGGTGCTCAAAGGTCACTATGACCTCATGTCTGTCCCATTCTCGTGAAGGTGATGTCTCAGCAAAGCCTTAATTATTTAAATTTGGCACTGTCTGACATCTATTACACATATGAAAATGTAAAAGGTTTGTCCTCATCCGATGAGAGGGTTATACTCTGAAGGACCAGGGGTGCTGTATCTTGTACAGATTGTAAAGGCAAATTTGTTTGTGATATTAGGCTATACAAATATGCTTGACTTGACTTGACTTGACTTGACTTGACTTGACTTGACTTGACTTAACTTGAAGAACAGAGACTTCCAGAGCCGCCAGCATGACTCTTAGTCTTCTTTAATCTGTCTCGGACAAGTCCAACAACTTTATGGATTTGCAGTTCTTAATCGCTCAAGTCACAATCAGGACTCGAGACTTGACTCAGACTTGATTGCTGTGAGTTGACTTACTTTAGGTTTTTTTAGAAAAATGTTCAACAACAAAGTAGACGTGTGTTGTGTCATTTTCAAAGTTAGCATTCACACACTTTAAAGATTTGCATTTTGCGATTTTCCGACTTGTAACTTGACCTTAATGAGACTCTGACAGACTTGATGCTTGGCTTGAAAGACAGCTCTGGTGTTGTCCATGTTTTTGTGTGTGTGTGGTGTGTGTTCATGCATATTTGGTCCTGGCATCCACAAATATTTTTCTGTGCTTGTGTTACTATTTTAAGAAAATATGTGTCTGTGTGTGAGAGAGCCTTGTCTGAACTGCAGGTGTGCAGGTTTTCCCCTCCAGCTCAGCACTAACTAAATCTATATCAGGGATTATTATGTTGTGTCCTGTCTGTCCTACTGTGTGTGCTTCAGTGTGTTCAGCCTCATGTACGTGACACACACACAGACACACACACCCCTGTGAGAACGCTCAACCTTGATGAAGTGAAAGGACGATCTGCGAACGAACAGATGGCATCACTATCAGTGTGATTACGTAACAGAATTTGGTTTCCCACGTCCGTATCGATGGTTTCAGCCGGACTCAAAACAATCTGCCTCAGTGTTTTAGAGGACGTTACAGCCAACGACAACAACAGAGCTGCCGTCAGCCTTCCTTTATTCTGTCTCTATCAATCAGAAGTCTGTAAACTCAGCCAGGATGGGTGATGGCTGTTCTTTTGTTGTCCTCGTCTGCATATGTTTTTATAACCAACTAACACTATTCAGGGTGCGTTCACAAGGCTACGCACCATAGAAAGCTTTGTCCAAAACGTTTGCAAACATTTTTTTCCTGTGTGGTGTCTGTGGCTTCATGAACGTAGCCTCAACTTTGCTCCTCACTTATTTAATCTTGACTTTTTGACATACTAACTACAGTCCAAGTTTACATACTGATGCATTTACAATGGAGCTGCAAAGTGCGAAGAGATGCTGGGTGTGGAAATATTTTCCCCTCTATAAAGTCTCTATATTTCAAAGTTTTTCTGTATTGATATCCTCAATGTTTGGCAACATTACTAAACCACTGTTGCCTGCAATAGGAGAGAAAATTAAGAGAAGGGAATTGACTCAGTGTTGTTTGTGATAGGGCTGCAAATAACGATTATTTTCATTATTGGTTAATGTGTTGATTATTTTCTTGATTAATCAATTAATTTTTAGGTCTATATAATGTCAGAAAGCAGTGAAAAGTGTTGATTAGTGTTTCCCAAAGCCCAAGACGACGTCCTGAAATGTCATGTCTTGTCCACAACTCAAAAATATTTAGTTTAATGTCATAGAGGAGTAAAGAAACCACAAAATATTCACATCCATGAAGCTGGAATAGTCTTGACTCACACCAACTGAGCATTTATCAAAATAGTGGCTTATTAATATAATAGTCATAAACAAACAAACAAACAAACAAATTTTGTAATTGCTGCAGCACTAATTTATTAGAGCTGTAAGAAAATATATACGATATCTTGAGTATCACAATATTAGGTCTGGTGATACACTATCGATTTTTAATTAATAGTTTACATGCAAAGATTTGTGGCAGACAGTAGTGTTGTGCCTCTGACTCTTCCACTTCAACATAACAACATAAAATGAGACGGGAAGTGTGTTTTCTTTATACTATGTCAGTTTTCCTAAAATTAGATTTAAAAATTGCAATATATCGCCTTGCTTACAGTATCGCAATGTAGTGAATCATAATGCCCGTATCATGGTATGTATTATATTGCCAGACTCTTATTATGATATTTTTTATACAGCAAAATTAAGTTTGCTATCATTAGCATAAGCTAACCAATGTACTGTATGGAAAGATGGACGATGCGTCTCCACTTCCTCCCGCTGAACAGAAGTGAAGCTAAAGCTGTGATCTTCTTATCAAAATGCTCCTTGGGAGTCTTAACTCAGTGGCTAATATTTTTTATATTTGATTTGACCAATCCAATGTCAATGCAGAAAATGCCCAAAATAATTCCTCCCACTTTGCAACTCTATACATGTATAAACTACACACAGATACTGAGTGATAGTAGAGGAGCGTAATGCATGCCGGCCCCCTCATAACCACTCCTTCTGCTCTGCTTCTATTTCCTCTGTCTCCTTTTGTCTCACCTGTTCTTCCCTCCTCATATTTTGTCTCTGTCTTTATCTTTTAATCTCTCTCCTTCTGATTTTCCCTCCTTTTACATTCCCTCACTCTTTCTCTCTCTGCCACTCTGTCCTTATACCTTTCTGTCTTTTCTCCTCTTTTATCTCCCGCTCTGTTGTTAACATCCTCAGCTGTGCTCAGACCCCTGCATGAGGCTAACGCTCATAGCGGATTGGCTGTAGCTGCGTGCATGAGGAGCACTGGGGCCCCAATCAAACGCAGGCAGGAACAGGAAATGGAACGGGAGACAGGAAACGCCCGCCCACAGGGGCCTCGCAGGTACCACCACTGTCCCCCCCTTATGTGTCCGCAGCGGTGCCTGCCTCAAAACCACCTCAGACCCCCTTCCTCCCTCCCTCACTGTGTGTCCTCAGCTCAAGCTGTCCTCAAACCCACCTCAGGACTCCTCTGTGTGTGTCCTCTGGGTGCTGGCTGTCTAAAATCACCTCCAACACTCATGTGTGTCTACAGCTCTGGCTGCCCACTTATATTTGTAACCTAAAGCACTGCACTCTCACATCCCGCTGTATGTGTGTCTGAATGTGTGTGTGTGTGTTTTCAAGCACACACACTTGACTGTGTACAGTCACTTCTTATCCCCGTTGTGTTTGTGTGTTTGTTGCAGTGCAGTAAAAACCTGCTTTGCTGAGCTCTGTGTGGCTATCGAGAATAAAAAGAGAGACAGAGTTGCTCTCAGCTTTTCTGTGCTTTGCTGCTTCCCTGCGTTGTTGTTGTTGTTGTTGTTGTGCTGCTCTTTGTAGCTGTATGCTGCCAAGGCTTCCCTCTGCTCTTTGTGTGCTGCTGATCTGTTCCTCTGTGCGCTGTGAAGCTGCAGTCCGTCGCTGTGTTTCCATCCTCTGTGCTGCTGTGCGATTGTAGTCACAGATCCTGTTTGTTTTTTTGCTTTTTTTGCTCTTTGCTGCTGTGTTTGCGTGTTACAGTAAGTCAGTCTGTTTTCCTTCTGATGTGTTAGTTTTACTGTGTGAGGAGGGGAAAGAGATCTTCAGAAGTGCCGTTTTCGTAAGAAGTGTCATGTTTATATTTAAAAAAAAAGTGAGGAAGCTCATCTAAAATCTGAGATAAAGAGTTAATCACATTTAATATAGTTAAATAATGATAAAAATTAGACTTGCAGGCCAGTATAACAGGGTTAAAGCATCGCATGGATTTCAGTCAACAGAATATCTTTGGGTTTGGTGCTGTTGATTAGACAAAACAAGCAATTTAAAGACATCAACTGTGAAAATTCTGACATTTTTTAGTATTTTCTGGCATTTTATAGACCAAATTATGGATCAATTAACTGAACAAATGCACAACAAATAATGCATAGATGAGAATGGTATAAAATATTTAATTTCATTCATTTATGTGTTAGTTTAGTAGGGACAGAGCAGGTTAATGAAGATGGGTATAAAATACAAGATGTAAAGATGCAGGGGTAGAATGCTAATTTAAATTCCTAGGCAGGTAACAAAACCAAACAATACAATACATAAGTACAAAAGACAAAATACACTGACCTTCAACCCAACATAAGAAAATTAAATAGAATAAATATTAGGGCTGTCAATCGATTAAGTTAATTGTGATTAATCGCAAATTAATCACACATTTTTTTATTTGTTCAAATGTACCTTTAAGGGAGATTTGTCAAGTATTTAATACTCTTATCAACATGGGAGTGGACAAATATGCTGCTTTATGCAAATGTATGTATATATTCATTATTGGACATCAATTAACAGCACAAAACAATGACAAATATCATCCAGAAACCCTCACAGGTTCTGCATTTATCATAAAATGTGCTCAAATCATAACATGGCAAACTGAAGCCCAACAGGCAACAACAGCTGTCTGTGTGTCAGAGTGCTGACTTGACTATAACTTGCTCCAAACTGCATGTGATTATCATAAAGTGGGCATGACTGTAAAGGGGAGACTCGTGGGTACCCACAGAAACCATTTACATTCACATATCTTGAGGTCAGAGGTCAAGGGACCCTTTTGAAAATGGCCATGACAGTTTTTTCTCTGCAAAATTTACTGTGAGTTTGGAGCGTTATTTCCTTCCTGACAAGCTAGTATGACATGGCTGTCAGTGGATTCATTAGGTTTTCTAGTTTCATATGATGCCAGTTACTAGCCCGCTACAAACTGAAAAATTGATTGCATTAACGCTGTAAAGAAATTTGCATAAATGCGTTAACTTTGACAGAAATGTAACTAATAACAGTGCTAATACCATTAAACCCATCTCCATTGGTTTTTATCAGAGGAAGTTAGAAAGTTAGAAATATAGTGAGGAGCCAAACCCAAATTAAACGTGGCCATTAAAATCTTAAAATCTACTAAAACTCTCTCCCATTAGATCTGATAAGAAGTCTTACTGCAGCACTTTGGACCTGCTGAACTTATGCTAATAGGTAGAGATAATGATTGTGATGCTAACTTAGTCATGCTAACATCTCTGTTCCATTAGAACACAGTTTAAACTGCAGAATATTAGTCAAAATTGAATAAACTGTAAATCCAAACTGTTAACAGCAGGATTGAGGGAAGGAGGAGGTGAAGCTCAGCGCTCAGCCTCTTTTATTACCTTCCTTCTCTCCTCTATTGATCAACACGAGCCCCTGATTTATAGCTCGCTGCTGCAAAGCCTGCTGGGTAATTACTAAGGCTGAAAAGAGATGGGAGAGTTCAGTGTGGGGGATGGGGGCTGACACTCACGTAGACACGGGCAGGTTTGCACACTGTCTTTAAAAATAGACTCACAAATTTACACACTTGCTGTTCACACATGCCAACACACACACTAGTTTACTACACACAAACACACACAGCTACACTGAAACTCTGCAGAGAGGATCCACTAATGTTCACCATATATCATATCCTCCACATATCAATGTATGTAAATCAATAAAGTAATATAGTGGCCCGCCGAGGCTGAATTATCCCCCGGACTGTGGAAGCCACATTTATCCTCAGTGTTAATCTACTGCATCAGTGCAGTAGAGGGGTAGATCGCTGTTTTGATAATCAGATTAAATTCTTTGCTTGTTTGAGCTGGATGTGTTCAGATCAGAGAGTGAATCTGCAGCGATCTGTCAGTCAGTGGAGCTGAGCTTGTGCCTGACTCATAAACAGCATGGCTGTGAAGTCCCATACACAAAGCGGTGCTTGCACAGGGCTGCATCATTGTGTGTTTGCTCTGTATGAAAGTGAGCTTGTGTGTGTGTGTGTGCTTGTTTATCCTGGTGTGCTGTTGTGACCTTCCCTCTATGCAGTAACTCACCTGACGTCAGAGCAGCTTTTTTGGGTTGTTGTTGTTTTTTTTTTTTTTTTTTTTTTTTCCCTGGCTGACTGACGCCCTCCTTCTCTTGTGTCCTCCAGTGAACAGCCTGGCCCGGTCCAAGTACTGCTGACGCCCAATCAGGAGGAGGAAGAGGACCAGGCAACGCCCAACCAGGACGCTGCTCTGGGCCCGGACCCGCCCCCTCCACCCTATCGGCCCGCTCCCCCTCGACCTCCGCTCACCCTCAGCATCCCTCACCCTTGCGCCCCTTCCAGCCAAGGGGAGGAGGAGGGGGTGGATGTGTGGGGAGGAGAGGGGAGGGAGGCGAATGTGGGAGGGAGGGGACGGGGGTGAGGCTGTGCGAGTTGCTGCAGGCAGGGGGGGTGAGTGTCAGACCCCTGGGGAAGCACTTAGCCATCTCTCTGCCCTCGCTTCCTCTGCGTCTCTGGGATACACACACCACACACACCGCACACTCCACACACCTTGAACCCACGTACACACACCCTCCCCCTCCCCCTCCACCTCCCCCTCCGACCTCTACTCCTCCCCCGTCGTCCCCTCTGGAAGCCTCCGAGCACAGGAAACCTCTCACGCCTCTCTGGCAGCCCCCCCAGTCCCATTCCCCTGCCAGTGCTGCTCAGCATTGGCTGAGGCACGACGCTGCCGCTGACAGCAGCACGCGTCATTGGTCCTCCTGGAGTTTGGACCGCCCCGATGCCGTGGTGACGCCGTATGACACACCCCCGGACCGGTGTGTCCCCATCAGGCCGCAGACGGTCAGTCAGCACTGCAGCTACAGTTGCCAGTCCTCTCCAGGGCACTACAGCTCCCAGCATGCCCCAGGGCAACACGGTGATCCCTGCTGTGACTGTGAAGAGGCTGAGCTATCTGAGCTTGACTCCCTTTACCAGGCCAGTCTGCTGGCTGGAAAGACAGGTACACACACACACACACACACACACACACACACACACACACACACACACACACACACAGTTGTGTTTCCATGAATGTTGAGGACATTAAATTGACTTACATTCATTTCCTGGAGACTTACCCTAACCCTAACTGTAACTGCTACTTGCCTAGTCATATCCCTAAACTAAGTCCTCACCCTAAAATAGAGTTTTTAGTATGTTTTACGTTATGGAGACGTGGATTTTGAGTGATCCATGTCCCCGCAACATGAGTAATACATGAATACACACACACACACACACACACACACACACATAGTCAGGAAAAACCAGCAGCTACTACAATATAACTTCTGAAATACAGACATGCAGTATATGAAGAATTTAGGTGTATAATTTAAATGTTAACCCCTAACAAATGAAATGATTAGTTGATTAATCAATTAGTCAAACTGGTTCCCCTAACTGACACAGATTAAACCTTTTAGATGTGTTATTACGAGGACTGTCAATTGATTGAAATATTTAATTGTGATTTATTTAATTAACAGCTAAGTAGGGCTGTCAAAGTTGATACTGATACTGAAGTGATACTAATAAATTAGCGCAAATTAGTTTTAACGCCACTAATTTCTTTAACGCAGTAATGCAGTCGATCTTCCAGAGGTTGTAGTGGGCTCAGTTTTAAAGCTAGAGTGAAGGTACTGGTATCATATGAAACTAGATGAGGTATCAACCAACGCAAAGGAGATTAAATAACGCGCCAAACCTTTTTAATTGATTTCCAATAATAAATATATACATACATTTGCATAAAGCAGCATATTTGTCCACTCCCATGTTGATAAGAGTATTAAATACTTGACAATGTGTATAAAGGAAATGGATGAGCTGCTCACAGCTGAGAAAAAAACTACAAAATAGAGCATTTAAGTTTTGGAAAAAAATATTGCTCTCTTTAAGAATGACATTGTATGTTGATTTATCGTATATGTACTGCAAGACGATAGACTTTCAAGATTAATAAATACTGTGTATACAGTTAGTATGTAAAATGGCAGCACAAGAGTATTTCTGCAGACAGGCTGTTGCAGCTGATTCTGGGAAATTTCAATGTTTATTTATTTATTTATTTGCGAAGCACCCCTGTCCTTTGAAGCTCCAGTAGGCAGAATATTTGTGGCGTCATTGTGCAAAAACTCCATAATAAAGTTTCAGCATGTTGTAATTCAAGTGTTCTGAGAGAAAACGAGACGTCTGCATCTCCCCGTGGCTCTGTTTTCAGGCTTTAGCCTGTGACAGGAGACTTTGGCCAATCACAGGCCATTTTAGACAGAGAGCGTTCCTATTGGCTGCACCCTGGCTGGTGGTCTGCACACATTTGAATAGGATGAATGAATAGGCATTACAGTAACAGAATAGTGATTCATATTTGAGCATCTGATCAGAGTTTGGAGTGATTGACAGCTGCTCGACGTCAGACTGGCTGTGATTGGTTGTTTTCCTCTGGTCTGTGAGATCTTGCAGATGTCATTAGAAGCACTGAAGGACACAGAAGAACATAATTTTTTTTTTTAGATTATCTGTCTCATGCACTACTGTCAGGATATAGTGAGGCCTTTTGCAGTGCCGTCATGCTACTTAACAAAATTGCAGAACTTTCTATTAAAATCTAGCCCCAAATCTGACATTTCCACATTTATATTACAGGAAAATGTTTATAAATTGATGCACAAATTTTCAGTTTGCTGAAATGGCGCAACCATAAAATACTGCATCTTATGTTTGAAGCATTTACTCAATATGTGATATGTTTAACTCGGTTATGTAAGAGTAATTTTAAGAACATGGGGAATATTAGAGGGGTTTCACTAAAATGGCAGACTCCATGGTTTAGAGACCATCCTTGTATAGCTGTGTTTTGACCCCCAGCCCTGCCTGCGTGTGTTTTCAGGCTGCAGCCCGTCAGAGAGGCTCATATCCAGGGTGGGAGGGCAGGCTCGCTCCAAGACCCCCAACGCAGACATGGAGAGGAGTGTGTACGGGGCGGACTGCACCAGCACCCCCACCTACCTCAACAAGGTAGCGGTCTTTCCAACAGAATCCTCTCACATGTGCGCAGCAGGTCATCAGTTGGATCCATCATCCAGCGTCTGACAGACATTTTCTCCCTCTGCAGCCAGTGATGTTGCGGGATCTGCGTTTCGGGGTGGAGCCTGATGACGGGGAAAACCTGAGACGAATCGGACGCAGCCTGAGCGGCACAGTAGTGACCTCGCGCCGCAGCCGCCTGACTGCAACCCGCAGCTTCGTGAGTGTGACTTCCTGTGCTCTGCTGCCTCCCTGTGGCCGTGCTATTAAACTGCATCTGCCTGACGTCCCGCGGCCGTTGCACTTTACACATTGCTCTTCCCTGTGCTCTTCTCCCCTCTTGCTGTTTGTCTCGTTTGTCCCGCTTTTCCAATCTGTCCCCCTCTCTCTGCTTCTCCTCCTTCTGTCCTCTCTCTCTCTCAAAGGTGAAGCAGGCTGATGTCAGTGCCTCTCCTTGCTTACTTCCTCTCTTCTGAGTCCCTGTTACTATTCCACCACTATCATCTCCTCCATCCTCATCACCAACACCTCCTCATCACCACCTCCCTCCACTGCTTCACAGGTAAACACTGCGCTGAGCTCATGACATTACTTTTGTAACCTGTAATGGAAAATACCACTCATCGTTTTAAGAGTGAGAAGAGTGCACATATTTCCTTACACTTTGAGTGCCAGATGAGTGTGTGTCAGAGCAATTGCTAAATCAGGTCAGAATTGCAAATAAATCGTCTTTTTTTTTGATAATTTATACATTTTTGGTGAACATTTTACTTTCTGGCAAACTCATCTGGCACAAAGTAGGCTAAGCCCCTATTTGCACATAGCTATATCCTGGGGATGTGCACTAATGTAATAACTGTGGCAAGCCAGAGGTTATTTTCATCTCTGGGCAAATCTGTCATGTGTCAAATGTAGTTAAAACATCCAGTAAAAATCACCTACTTTCTGTAAAAACATACATCTATCTATCTGTACTATCTTTCTTCTTTAACCCTCTGAGACCCGCAGACTTAACTGTATCTCAGAGGCTTTAACAGGTTCAGTTTTTAGAGTGAAGCTACATATATCATATGAAACTAGAAAACCTAAGGAAGTCGGGAATAAGGTTAAATAACGCTCTAAAGTTAGGTTAAATCTTGGCAAGGAAAAACTGGCATGGCCATTTTCAAAGGCGTCTCTTGACCTCTGACCTGAAGATGTGCGAATGAGAATGGTTTCTCTGGGTACCCACGAGACTCCTCTTTACAGACATGCCCACTTTATGATAATCAGATGCAGTTTTTTGCATGCAGTAAATGTGTTATTTTCATCTATGCTAAAACGATGTAGCTGAATATTTCTGCATACTGGGGTCCCTGAACAGTCTTGAACTGCATAAATTGGGTATCACTGTAAAGCTGAGACTCTTGTGGATCCAGTGAGCCCAACTGTATGTGTGATGACGTTAGTCCCTATAGTTGCCATTTCATTGTAGTGAGACCATTTTATGAAACTTGACCTCACTGTATAACATGACCTGTGGTGACCTCGAGGATAAGCAGAGCCTTATGAACGTTTACAGCCACAAACTAGAGATGTAGAGCAGCTATGCTCAAACAATGGTCCAAGATGGTGCTACCCACTAGCGCCATCTAGTGTGTAGCGGAGGTAATTCAAATCATTAGTTTAACGGCCGCTCGCTACTCTGTCTGTCAGAGGTTGTAGCGGGCTCAGTTGTAAAGCTAGAGTGAAAATACTGGTATCATATGAAACTAGCTAGCTTGTTGGGAAGAGTGCTAAATAACGTTGCAAAGTTGCGGTAAATTTGGGCGAGGAAAAACTGGCATGGCCACTGACATAACATTCTCCGATGCAGTAACACACAATGGATCAAAGTGATGTAGGAGACGACCCTGCTAAAAGCCCCAAGACGTGTGGTGTGGAAATACTTTGGACTTGTAATGGCAGGCAGTGATGGGTGAGAGTAAGCTGAATATTTACAATATGTGGTCATTACACCTGACGGTGGCATAACACACACTGTATTTATAGCCCAGTTTATCATTTATTTGAAAGAAGGTGGTCCTCGGAAAATCAGAAGTGGGCTTCAAGTTACAAAAGTTTGAGAGTCCCTGACTTAGAGCATTCAGAGGATGGATGGCTTTCATAGGTAGATTAATAATAATGGGTTTCTGTTTCTGGTTTCCGTTTATACAACAGAAGAGCTCACCATCTATTCACCAAAAAATGCAGTTCTTACAGAAACCTCTACATGTCAAAAGTGATCCCAAATCAAGGTCTCAAGGTCTTTGTGTTATAATGTGGTATTTTGGAGGGATTATTGATATTTTTTTTTTGCAATTTTTGAGTGGTAAAAAATAGTGTGTCTATCTATGTAACAAATGGTATCAACCCAAAAATTGCTGCAACAACTTTTGAGACATAAATGAGCACAGGGATGGATGTCACATACTTCTATAATAATGTTCTTTCACAATTTATAATTTATTCATGCTTATTTCTGATTTATGACATGAAGAACTTGACACAGTGCCGAGCATTATCTTTCAGTGCTTGTGCTCATACATTTGGGTATCTGGAGTCCCTACAAACCCACGAACTGTGAAATAAGACAACCCAGTCATCTTTTTTGTGGGCTGCCTGGATCAAAAAACGTGTGATTCAACAAGCCATTCAAATTTGGCTCCTCTACCTATGTCACATGCTTTTCAGTGTCTGTGAGGTTTCTCCACCAATGCACCCACCGCTCCATGGTGAGTGTGCTTCGATAAATTCTGGGCATAAATAAATAAACCTGGGCAGCACAGCTATTCCCTTTTGGGTTCACTGTATAGTTTTGTTACAGTATGCTCAAAAAACTAAGTATTTAAAAGCAAGATAATGCATTTCTGCTGAAATTTAAGTAATTGATTTTTAAGTCCTGCCAAAACTGGATTTAAGACATTTCATGAGATTTTAAGACATTTTGGGCCTTGAATTCAGGTTATTGGATTTTAGACTTTTAACAAAATATGATAATAATAATTATTGTTATTATCATATTATTTTGTTTGTTTGCCTGATCCCCTTGATTTTATTTTATTTTAATTAATTAATTTACCCTTTCTCCTCTCACAAATGAAATATTGATTATTTCTTAGTTTAACCCTTAAACGTCTTGGCTTTGTGATGCACCCCGGTGCTAATCTGACCCGTCGTCTCTTCTCTCGTCTCAGGAGCTGTCGGGCAGCGCAGGGAGTTTCTGGCTGTGTCTGACGGGGGTCAAGCTGTCTTCTGACCGGAGTCCCGCTCTGCTTCACTAATGTCTCAGCGTCCTCCTCCACGTGGGGCAGCAGCGCCGGGGTCCTCGCCAGGCCTCGCCTCGACGGACATGGAATCGGCTCAGGAGGATCAAACTCAACTCCTATCCTGTTCCTCCTCCTCCTCCCCCTCCTCCTCCTCCTCCTCCTCCCTCAAACAACATGCACATGCAAACACATGCACGCACACATGCACATCTGCACTGACGTAGAGCCTCCCTGCAACGCCTGCAGCACCTCGCTTAGTCTCTCCTTGCCTCCCTCCCTCCCTCTCTTGACCTACTATTCTGTCTATGCAGTCACTCTGACCCCCAACTACAACCTCAACCCTTCCCCATACTTCCCAGGACTGTTGTTTCTCGTCTCCCCCTGGGTTTCCAGAGGGTTTCCCTGTGCAGCGAGCACACTGCTGCTGGCTTGGTCGCTCACCGGCCGGGTCTGACTGGGACCTGAGCTCTCGGCAGACTCGTCCTCCATCCTTCAGGACCCTCAGCTCAGGGGGAGACCCTTACCAAGTAGCCACGCCTCTTCCTCTTTCTTCACGGGCATTTCCTGTCGGACGCACACATAGCTGAACTGTTTCAGATGGACAGCCATACTTTTTCTCTCTTTGTTTTTGTTTTTTGTTATTTTTTTCCTTCCTGTGTGCGCGCACAGTAAATCCACCCGAGACCGAACTCACTAATAACTAAAAGTCATGTACAGAAAAACTCATGTATGAAACCTGTATGTTAATTAATAAGACCTTATGGAATGTTGATAATGATAATTAACGAATATTGATAAACTTTAAAGTGGTACTTCCTCATGTCTGCATTTCAAATAGGAGTGGAGTGCACTTCACAAGTGTCTAGCTGGAGTTTCCGCCCCCCACCCCCCTCCCAAAACCGCCCGCCGACCTAATGACAGCTCTCCCGTTTCTACCGGGAGATTAAACAAGAAAAGCGCTTCCTTTTTCTCTGCTTCTTTCCTCGTTCCTCTCTTTCTTTCTTGCTGTCTTTTATTCGCGCTTGCTTTCTTTCTTCCAAATAGGAAACAGTAGCACCAGAAATAGGCCAACAGGGGAGGAAAGAAGGAATGAGAGTATGTAGGTTAGGAAACCCTTCTCTTTATCCACGAGAAAAGAGATGACTCAAGTGCGCTTTACAAGGTTACCCGGCAGAAGTGCACTTTCTGAAGGCTATTTGACTGAGCGACAGCCGTAGAGAAGTCCGTGGCGTCAGTTTTACTTCAAGGCCTCAGGTGAACTTCAGTGGCACTTATCAATTCACACTTTATTATTATTTCTCCCTCCCACTGAAACTGGTTTTGAGACCTCAGATGTGAATAAAAAATGCTCATCTTCAGCCTGAGACAGTGACATGTCTAATATGAATATGCTTTATATGATATATATGTATTAGAGGTATATTTTCAGCCAGTGAGCTATCTTCTTCAGAGATGTCAACCATTTCTCATTTGTATGAACAGTTATTATTATATGGTAAAGAATAATTCACCCCCTTTAACTGAGGAGCATTCTGACATGTGTAGAGTACATTTAATATATGCTTTATTCTATTAAATATTATATAAAATAACAATTACAACAACTGGCCAACGTTCTTCAAGAATTTACTGATGTTGATTGATCGTTGTAACTAAACCAAAGGTTGGCACTTAACTCAGAGAGCGTATTTGACATTGCTGTTTTTAATTTTCATTTAGGTTCATATTTTGTTTGTTTGTTTGTTTGTTTTGGGGTTCTGGATGTGGGAGAATGTAGCCAATTGTAGCGCATGAGTCCGCTATGCAAATCAACCTTCCCTCACGACCCTGTATCAGAGACAGTCAGGAGGCAGACACACCCACCCACAGGGCGCTCTCATGGACTCTGGCAGAGACACGGAGAGGTGGAGGAGATCTCATGTTTAATGCTGCTGGTGAACTTTGTTGTTCTGCATCTTAACTACGTTTCAACCAAGGCAATGCAAAAAGAGAGCAACGAGCAGGGAGAGAGCGAAGAGAGCGAATGAATGTAAACTAAAGGATGAACGTGTGTGTTTGTGAATGATGCGAAGGTCAAAGACAGGAGAGTTAACCACTGCAGATGGTTTATTGTATGTGGGTGTGTGTAGACTGCGTGTGTCAGTTCTGGGGTGGTGTTGCTCGGGGAAAGAGGGAACCTGTATTTTTGCAATAAAGTTATTACCAATGCACTCCCACAGGGGGCGTAACCACCGTACAATGTCTGTGTCGTCATTTGTTTGTGTACAGATCAGAGCCGTGTTAGTGAAAACTCTGAGTTAGTTCAGTAAGCTTCAGTACGCAGAAAGTTTTTGGTGTCATTGGGCATAAATCCATAATAACCTTTCAGGACATTGTAATTCTAATGTTCTGATAGAAAACTAGACCTCTGCACCTCCTCATGGCTCTGTTTTCAGCCTTTAAACAATCTAGCTTGTGATGGAAGACTCTGGCCAATCACAGTGCTTGGTATTTCCTCAACTGATCTCAACATGGCTGCCAGGTTGCAAACTATCATTTTACAGCTAAACAGTAACTACAAGATGACATTACATTAACAGAATATTGATTCATATTTGATCAGCGCTGCCTAGTTTGACCATTTGATCAGAGTTCACGTGATTGACAGCTGCTTTATTTCTGATTTATGACTACACTCTAAGAAAAATCTATAAAAATACAGGCTAATGTACCGTGTTAATGTGAATGAAATCTCTGTAATGATTTTTCACAGGAGTTTTACTTGAATTTTCAAACACATTGCATCTAACCAAATGATTAATGTGACTTAACGTGGAAAGTGCAAAAACTCACAACATGCTTAGCCCTTTTTTATTGTAATAGTGCTAGACATATATAGCTCATATAAAATTAGGCTATAAAAGTGCTTTATTGGCATGAATGTGACAAGGTCAATATTGCCAAAGCGTCAAGCAATAATGTGATTATACAGAAAAAGTACAAGTAATCAAAAAGCAGAAAACAATTAGCAGCTCCTGAATAATCAAAATATACTTTAAATATCTTAATTGCATGTTATTTAACTCTGAATGTTGACATAATCAGTATGATTTTGTGCAGGCAAACACTGCCATATGTTTGTATTTTAGCAGGTCAAAGCAGAAACAGATTTTATCCTATTTGATTTCTTTGAGGCCTTAATATGTGGGATGTAAACAGGAAGTAGAATGCTCCCATGGCGTCAGTCAGTCAGTTAGCTCTGATACAACTTGAACCTCGTTTAGTTTGGCCTATATTTGTTGACATTTTAGGAAAATTAGCACAATTAAAAGTATGCCGAATTCGCTATTAACGGTTCCTGTTTGTAGTTTACACATTTACGTGCAGACAACTATCAGTACGTTACTTTGATACTGACGCAAACTTAAAAATGTCAAGATTGTCGAGCAAGTTCCGGCGTTTTGTAAAGAGCGTCTTTCTTTCTATGATTTCTGAGCGGATTTTCTGGACGTTGTTTGCCATGGACATCGGTTAACGCTAACTGTAAGTCACACTGAATCTAAAAACTGCGTTTTATGTCTGTGTGTTCATATGTGACTGAGTTTTGAATCAAAACTCATGATGATACCGGGGGTAATCACAGGGGGGTAAAAATACTGAGAAATACCAGGTTAATAAAATCCAAAACAGATATAAAAATAGCATCCTGACAGTGGTGGAAAGTTACCAGCTAAATACATTTATTCAAGCACTGTGGCCCAATTTCTGTTAAGCTACTTCATAGCTACTTCATACTAAACCTTAACCTACTTTACTATAATTCACAATGATTTATTTAATATATAAGTCGAAATTAATCAAATTCCAGTCACATTTACAAATTTCAACATTTAATTACAAATCCAATAAAATAACACAGCCTACATTACTGATTTGGTAGCCTACTTAATATATCTTTAATGGTTATACTAAGTTTTTGGACTGAAGTCAAATTTTCTTACAATTCTATTGGGATTTTTGTTATTTTTTTATGTTTATATTTAGTCATATTATATTTTATTTATTTATTTATTTATTTATTTATTTATTTATTTATTTTCAGGAAGATCCCTACTTTCATCAGAACCTTTCTAAAAACTCTGTGGATGTATTTTTTATAAATCAACATTTGTCTAGTAAAGAGCACTGCAGTAACATGACCTGAATGTGTACATCAGTACGTTGACCAGTGTTTCTACTGTAAATCTACTGGTGATATCATACAGTAACTACCACAGCACCAGGTGTACTAGTCTGTGAAGCCCCCAGTCAATATATTTTTCTATTGACCAGTCTGCAGTTTGTGCTTCTACCACTAGATGTAAGCAGCGACACACTGGCCCCCCACATGCATCCACAACATTCAATCACTCCCACTCATTCACAGAAGTGTTGACACACTGTTTATGTGCACGCTCTTTTCACTTGCGCAGACAGCCTTTTGTTGTCAGAGTTTCCTGTTTTAACTCAAAGTGACAATTCTTGCTGAGGAAACAGGAAGAGGAAAGCTCTGGAGAGAAAAGGTGATGAATCAATAGTCTTACCTTTCACATACACCTCTCTCTGGAGAACATTTAATGGCTCTCTTATATATCAGTGTGCGTTTGTTTGTCCTGCTATCCTGTTGAGAACAAGCGACCTGATTTCAGAGATACTGGCGGATGTCGCTGTCATTTTGTTGGTCCTCTCTCCTAATTTCTTCAAAGGCTTCATTATGTATTGTGTCTTTGTTTAGAACAAACGTCTGCCTTGATATCAGAAGTGAGCCATTTCTGGTAAATTGTTAAAATAGGGTGCTAGGGGGCAAAATTGTAGTTTTGTTGTTGCTGCACATGGATGGAGAAGTTTTCACTTGACATATGAACAGTAAGTTTTTCATGTGTGTGCAAAGAGACAGTTAGATCAGTCAAGATGAGTATGGGTAATTAGGTGTCTCTAATTAGAGACACAACAGTGAGTGGGATGATTTATTCTTTAAAGAGGACCTATAATGCTTATTTTCTAGTTCATACTTATATTTGGGGTTTCTGCTAGGGGTGGGAAAAATTCACCTACGTATCACAAATGTTTTTGAAATTGATTTTTTAATGCCAGAATCGATATATTTGCTTTATTGGAGTCTATGCAGAAGTAGAAGGAGGTGACCTCTTTTATTGTTGTAGTCTGAGTAACGTGACGTCATATCTGTTTCACATCCGTCAACCAAAACAAAAATGCAGCCGGCCGCAGTGAGCCGAAACGGTAGACCCTCACATGTTAAATCCACAGTGAAGTATAGAAACACCTAATGTTTCACACATTGTCAGGAAAAGCAGAGCTGGACGTCACAGCTAAAGCTGATTGCTAATTCTGTCATGGACAGGAAACGTTATCATATTGCTGTAATGTGCGGTCAAGCCAGCTCATCTCCATGATCAAACCAGCCGACGTGACAACTGTAGAGTGCCCATATACTGACAACAGCACCGGTGGAGCTGACCATAGATGCATAAAGAGAACGGAGCGAAGAGGCGAGCAAGCGACGGGCTTGACGAAGTTTATGGTATACACACCTGACTACATCCAGCTTTCAAAATAAGGTATAATATAACATAACATATACAGAAATAAGATTGATTGGATTATATTCACTAGAAGTATAAAACATTATATGTCCCTTATAAATTAAAAATAAAATACCACTAATTTGTGAGGAAAAGTCACAAAGTCTTAATAAATAATGCCTTACAAACAACAGATATATTTGACGTCAGGACATCTCTGACTACATACTTGCTGAAAATCAAACATTTTTACTGTATTAATTTAGATATGGTCCTAAGGAGAAGTGCATAGAAATGTATGATTCAACTTTTTCTAATGATAGTGTTAAAAAAGTTAACAAATATCGCAATAAACCATAATATTGACTAGGGAGTCAGCACATTTTCCCATCTAACACTATGGATTAAGAGTTTCAATCATAATGTTGGAGCAGTGGGACAGTGGAAAGATAAACCAAGGTGGTTTTGGTGAGTTTTAGTCTGTTTCTGTCTTGTTTGAATGACGATATGTTCTGCTGTTTGAACAGCTGATCTGCCTGCTGACACTATGAGGGTTCACACACACACACACACACACACACACACACACACACACACACACACACACAGAATAAAATAGTCTCATAAAATGTTCAGTTTTTTATAATTTAATGACTATTTGAAAAAACAAAAATCATGACTCATCCTTAATATCAAATCAAAACACTTGAAAATATCAATACGTATCGACTCAGCATCCAAGTATGGTGATATCGTATCGAATCAGGAGACAAGTGACTCATCCCTAGTTTCTACTAGAAGAGGTTTACTTGTTTTAATGTTCAAAAAAAGGTTGTGCTGCAGCACCTCTGTTCACTCTGTTTGAGCCCCTGCACCATGAACCTGTGAAACATTTGTTGGTGTAGTACAGGCAAATCATGTAAGACAAAAAAACAAGACCCTACGGCCCCCCCCCCACCACCACCAAAAAGTTCAAAAAAAGTGTCAAAGTTCAGCTGAGGCTGATGGAAAAGTCATTATCAGAGTTTTCACCTTATGTGTGTGTTTGTGTGTCATCATGGCAAAATGTGGTCCTGGAGACACCTACTGTAGTGGGAGCTACCACTGAGACGGTTTTGAGCACTTTGTCAGACTGTCCTAAATACCAATTTTTGGGCTTTGAAGCGTTGGTGAGAAATATTTAAAAGTATTCAAAGCTTTGCAGAGCAGTGCAGCAAGTCAGTGTGTCAGTGTGTTGACTTGACTATGACTTGTCCTAAACTGATTGTGATTATCATAAAGTGGGCATGTCTGTAAAGGGGAGACTCGTGGGTACCCAAGTTTGTAGTTTGTTAGGTTTGGAGCGTTGTTTAACTTCCTTCGTAACAATTCGTATGGCATGGTTGATGCCAACGGATTCCCTAAGTTTTCTAGTTTCATATGATAACAGTATCTTCACTGTAGCTTTAAAACTGAGCCCTCTACAACCTCCAAAAGATCGGCTGCATTAATGCCTTAAAGAAATTAGTGGCATTAGAACGAATTTGCATTAATGCACTATTTTCACAGATGTTTTGACAGCCCTATTGCAATTTGAACTACAAAGGTAGTCGTTGCCAATCTCTTCGAGTGAGGACCCTTGCAACTAACTATGGTACTCAAAGAGATGAACTAAGCTTCAAACCTAAAATGTCATGCCGTTTAGCCCTCTGACTTTTTTGAGAAAACTATAGAAAATAATAACAAAACGTGAGACGTTCAATCGATTTGGAAGTAGTCTAGACTAGAATAGGTTAAAGCCAATACTGAAATATGTTGTGCTGGTTGTGGTCATAATTAACCTCTCCTCTGTACTGAACATACTGTATATTGCTTACCATGGACTTTTTTGTGAGTCTGAAATAAAGTTTGAATTGATATTGATTCTGAAATTGCTGGAATAGTCACCAAAGAAGGGCGTCTTGCCCAAAACATCCGAGAGGCAGTATTAAAAAGTGAAGTCTTAGAAATAGAAATACAGATAGTGCAGTCATCAAAGATACTGTAAGAACACAAATGATTGTTTTTCAGAAAACAAGGATGTCCTTCAGGGCTTTGGCCTGGACAGAAAACAAACCACTGGAAGAAACTCTAGCACCAAATGTTTACACTGTCTGATGGAGAGATAAACTGACAAAATTGGAGTCGTTAAGAAGATTGATGAGTCCACTGAATGTTGAAGGAAAGCCAACTGGAAGTCTCCTAATTCATCTTGATCCACAAAATCTAAATTTGGCAATAAAACCAGAACGCTATCAGCCTGCAGCTATGGATGAAATCACATTGTTAGCACATGACAATTATCTCTCAATAATAAAAGCTTTCAGCTGTGCACATTTGATTCTAAACGCATCCATTTAGGATATTTTCTAGGACAGTGAAGCAGGCTATAATTAAAGCTTGGATAACGGAGGCAGTTTCAGAGGACACAACGCAGAAATATCCTAAATTAAATTAAATGTCAGACACAATTTTTCAGGAATTCAAGACTAAAACCAGGCCAGACAATGTGAAGGTAATCATGAACATCTTAACTCCTGAATGCTAAAGGTAATTTAGAATTGAAACTTTATTCCCACGCTATCTAAACACACTGCATGGCTCCAGGAGCTCAAGTAGGAAGGTGTCAGTGTGACACCTGTAGTGAAATACCATGATGTCAACCTGCCTGTTGAAATTGTCAGTGGATGCTTCCTAGAGCAGATTAGGATCAGTCCGTCTACAGGAAGCAGAAGCTGTGAGCAGCGGGTAAAGAAAGATTTAATCACTTTTTCAGTGGAAAAGACTTTGAATCTGATCATAAACCACTTATTATATTCTAAATAAGACACTCAGCAGTAACACCAAAAACTAGTTCATTATGAAGCACTTCTAAGACGTCTTAGTCTCACCTTGTCAGACTTGGCTCAACTTTAATCAGTTCAAGCTTCACTGTATCATTAATGCTCTACATATTAGAAAAAAATAATAACAATAAAACAGACAAAGCAATGAAAAAGATGAATGAAAAGAGACAGGAAAAGTGGAGGAAAGCAAGTATTACAGGGGCAAATGTGAATGTACAAGCAACACTATTTCAAGAAAAAGAGCGGTGAAATAAGTGATAACTAAAAAGTTCCCCATTTTGTCAAATATGCTTATTTGCTTTCTTGCTGAAAGTTATATTAAATCAGTATGAAGCTGCAGCAGGTTCAACACAGTCGCACGGCAGTTTGTGAAATAGTCACCAAATTGAATTTAATTGATTCGTGTATAAGGGCATGAATTCCCTTTTTTTGTGTCGCTCAGCACGACTTTCAACAACATTTTTTGGGGGCTTTTTTCTACAAACGTCCACATCAACATGTGACACAGGTTACTTAGTTAGGTTTAGGAATAGATTGACTTGGTTAGGCTTAGGCAACAAACTACTTAGGTTTAGGAATAGATTGACTTGGTTAAGCTTAGGCAACAAACTACTGGTTAGGTTTAGGAATAAATCGACTTGGTTATGTTTCGGCAGCAAACTACTTAGTTAAGTTTAGGAAAAGATCACAGTTTGGGTTTAAATAACACTGGAAGTGCTGTAACTTAAGTATGGAGGTTGCATGACAAAAACTACTTAGGTTTTGGAAACGATTGTGGTTTGGGTTAAAATAACTCCAGAAGTGTCCTAACATAAGTACAGAAGTTACGTGACACATAAACGAACTTTGACTTCTAGTTTCACACAATATATGAACACCGGTCGAACTCCTGTGCAAAAAGTTCTGTTCTATGTACACAAATCAATACATTAAATTTTGTGACAATTTCACAAACTACTGTACGACTGGGCTGGCTGGTTAGCTTAGCATAAAGACCGAAAACAGGGGAAAGCTGACCTGGCTCTGTCCAAACAAAATGCATCTACCAGCAGGGTTGTAGTGAAGTCCAACTTAATTGATTTCAACTCAAGTACAAGACCAGGTCCAGCCAAATCCAAGTCAAGACCTAGCCTGAAGGCTTTTGTGACCAAGTCAAGACCGAGTCCAGCGCAAATTGAGTCCTGTCAAAACCATAATAGGTAATTTTCTGGTCAGCCTTCTCAATTTTATCTGATTTCTTTACTTTGTTTATATTATCTCTGCTTCGTATTGCCCCTTAGTTTGGTTTCTTTTTGTCAAGCTTGTCCGACCCAGCAACAGTAACTAAAAGGGTGCACACATAATTGTAGGATAAAATTGCCCATATTTAGCGACAATTTCAAAAAGATGTGAAAGCAGGCAGACAATGACGAAGCATTACATAGACTAAGACAGATGGTGGAGAAAAGATGAGCCAGTCTTCTATAGGAACATTCAGGTCTACGGCAATAAAGAAGAGATAATGAGCTGTGATGGGATTCTCTTAAGTGGACCAGAATCATTGTACCACATTCACTGAGACAGGCAGTGCTTGATTGCATTCATCACGGTCAATTTAGGACTGAAAACTGAGGAGGGAAACGGTCTCTTTTAGTTAATGGTCCTGAGAAATAAGAGACAGAGTGAGTTGCTGTTAACACACACAGAAAGATGCAATTTAAAAGAAAACATTACAGTGCACCAGAGAGGAAAAGATTTGAATAGTGTAATGTGATTATTTTTAATGGTGGAATATTAATTGTCTTTTAATTAAATACACCCAAGGAAAAAAGAAAAGCACCACATTTGTTTTCTAATATACCTCCAAAATATGCTTGCCGTTGCAAGATTTCAAACTGCAGAGTTCAGTGCAAATTAAGAGTCAAAGCAAAATGATCGTTTTCTTGATTCCAGTTCATTGATTTTGGTGAGCAATAAAAAGTGTATTTTTGCATTCCTTATTCATGTGTGCTGAGTAAAACTCAGATATGAGTTTGACCACTGCTCAACACAACCATTCCCTATAAAAAGACACCAAAATGGAACCAAAAGCACAGTTAACCACGATGCCATGACTGTTGCAACCAGAGAGAGATAGAGCCATTGGCATGCTCCAAGCCAGAAGGAGGACTCGAGACATAGCCAGGGAGTCTGGAGTTCACCACTTAACTATTGTGCACCTTGCTGAGCATTACAACACCACAGGCTCAGGACTTCGCCAATCGCCTGTCACATCTCCGTGACAGATTTCGACCAACAAAACGTACTGCAGTTGAGACCACTGGGACACATGACAGGCCAGTTTCTGCCAGAACCCATTCAGAATCACCTTCGAGCTGATGTATCCGACCATACAGGCCATATGCTGGCTGAGCTCGACTCAACTGGTGTAATGCACATCTCTGCTGGACTTTGCAGAGATGGTCCAAAGTCGTTTTCAGTGATGAGAAAAAGTTCCAGTGCTTCAGGCAGATGGCAGAGACAGAGTGTACAGGAGACGTTGTAAGCGATACGCCGACCCTTGTGTGCACCAAGTCAACAGGTGGGGTGGCCCAAGTATCATGGTTTGAGCTGGCATATCGGTAAACGCACAGATTTGATTTTCATTGAGAGAAAACTCAACGCTGTCCGTTACTGGGATGAAATCCTTGGTCCTGTTGTGATGCCTTTTCTGGAGCAGGTCGGAGCAGGTGCTGTGTTCCAGCGGGATAACGCATGTCCACATGTGGCTCGTGTCTGCACCAACTTCCTGGAGGAGAATGAGGTCGAGGTGTTGTCATGGCCAGCCATGAGTCCAGCCTTAAATCCCTGAGAAAATGTTTGGGATTTGCTCAGCAGGCATATTTGACAACGACACAATCCACCTGAAATTGTCAAAAAATGCTGCAGTGCCACGGTTGACTGCTAGGGGATCAAACGAAGCTCCTACCTTCATTTAAAACCCTTCAAAATGCTTATTCTGACATTCAAGTTATTCACAGAAAGTGGTGTGTTTATTTTATGAGAAATCACATTATTATTCTGCATGTTTCTTTACCCACCATGACCATGTCAATGCATCCGATTTGTGTTGCGAGAGTTTCAAGATATTTTCCAGAGAGATAAAAATGTCAACCTGGTGGAGGAAAAGTCAGAGGATCACCTAAGTCTGTGGCGTTTCAGTCTAAAGTGACTGTTGACAGCCAATGAGCTACCTCTAGTGCCGAAGTGCTTTAGACTGTCATTCTCGGTAATATCCAGCAGGGGGCGACTCCTCTGGTTGCAAAAAGAAGTCTGATTGTATAGAAGTCTATGAGAAAATGAGCCTACTCCTCACTTGATTTATTACCTCAGTAAACATTTTAAACATGAGTTTATCTAGTCGCTAGTTTCAAGTTTTCTCCAATGCAGCACGATGTTCATTTAGTAAATTATGGTCCCATTTAGAGTCAAATAGACCATAAAGCAGGGGATGCTTTAGGGTGTGGTTATCTTATGATTGACAAGTTCACCTAAATTCAGTGTTCAGTTGTACTTAGCTCCACCCTCTCCTGTCACTTCTGATGACACCACATGCAGAAATCAAATCAGTCAAATTATTATTTTTCAAATAATCTATCTATCCTCCTCATTGTCCTTCTTCTCTCTTCCCTCATCTCCCTCCTTCGTGCTGCCGTTGGCGGTGGCGGCGGCGGTGGTGTGGGTCGTGTCTGATGCCACAGCTTCCTCTCACAGAGAGTAGTGCACACGTGCGGCGGACTCACGTGCGCTGTGGTGGCAGACAGACGCTCACGCTCTCTGTTAGGAGAGTCATCGTGGGCTAAAAATAGCGCCGTAGCGTAGGAGGGAGATGAGCTGGAGAAGACAACAGCAGAGAGAAATAGAAACTCGGGGGTTATTTTTACCCCATGCATCCCTCTGCTGCATCCCAGACGTGACTTCCTCCCTGTAAAACCCTTTTGCCTTTTTTATTTATTGGTCTATTTTGTCTGCGTGCATTCTCCCTGGCGTCTAAACTTTGTTCAGTTAACAGTGATTCTGGGTTATAAAGTTAAAGTTGTCATGTAGATTCTTTTACTAACACACCAACACGCCGCCTCTTCCAGTTACTGCACAAGTTCAACTTTCTGGACAAATCACTGCACTTTAACCCAAAACGTGCACAGCTGGTAGTCAGGAGTGAACGCTTGCAAGGATGTACATCCCAGACAGAGCGCTGTTACCATAGCAACCATGACTTACCTTCATTTCTCTCCTCCATTCATTCATCAGTTCATTCATTCACTTACTCATTGATGCATTCTGCTGTGTTTTTTCTGTCTCTCTCTCTCACACGTTGATGTCTTACTGCACTGATAGAAAAACAGAAACCACCGCCATCATTTTATAATGGCTGTAATCATGTTTGAATAAGTTCAAATTGACAAGTACTGTACATTAAAGCCCCTCCTTTCAGGTTTACTTCCTGTTTTTTGGTCTTTCTCAAACAGAGAATGGGGATGCGATTATAGTCAGATGTAATTCATTGTTATGGCGACCAGACTGCATTGTTTCTCAACCCAGTTTAGATGAATTTACTGTTTATCAGACCACAAACAAGACAAGAATTAACTCAACACACCAACTCGCTCTCATTCTTTCTGTTCGCTACCGTGTCCTCCTGGCAAGGCAGTCGTCTGGCTGCACCGAAGAGCCGCACCGCCGTACGCCGGCCACAACGCACGGTTGGACGGATAGAAGTGTTGCACAGGTCCGCTGTTCGAAATCCGGTTTGAGAGAGATTTATCTCACCTCCTTAGTGCCTCCATCTTCCATTCATCTTTGCTGACCAGCTGAATCGCCCTCATCCCGATCCCCCATGGCACACTCATAATTGGATGAACAGCAGGAGGCCATACAGTTTGCATATGAGTGCGGCATGCATGCCACATATACTGGGCCACTTTAATGTGGACTTAGTTTGCTTAAAATATGTTTGCTTACATGAGAACATCAGCACAGCCTTAACCAGCTCAGTGTGACATTAGATCCCTACATGATCTCCAAACAGATGGGCCAGTATGTCTGCCATCCCCATATTATCTTTGGCTTTTTTAGCACTTGTTGGTTTGACCATGTCAAGTCAGCTATCTGATTGGCTCACAGCGAGGCTTCTCAGTATTAGAAGTTGTGCTCAAATATTTACGTAAACAAACAAGACAAGAATTAGCTCAACACACCAACTCGCTCTCATTCTTTCTGTTCGCTACCGTGTCCTCCTGGCAAGGCAGTCGTCTGGCTGCACCGAAGAGCCGCACCGCCGTACGCCAGCCACAACGCACGGTTGGACGGATAGAAGTGTTGCACAGGTCCGCTGTTCGAAATCCGGTTTCGGCATGTGTTGGGGGTGCACCGTCTACCAGCACCGGCTGCTCTCGCCTCAGCTCCATCACCGACACCTCAACGGGCTGCACCGGGATTTGTTTATTTTTCAAGCAGGCCTTTTCTCTGGTTTTCCTTTGGGCTGAAAGTTGTGTACTCACATCATTCGGACCTGTCAGAGGCCCACAAACCTCCAGTATTGGCTGCTTTTCATTAATTTATCTCAAGCAGGAGACAGTTAAGAAGAGTGAGTGAGAGAGACACTCAGGGTGTTGTCTTACTTCTGTTGGTGGGATTTCATGTAGGCTAAGTTTACTACGCACACATATGCTGTTCTTAAAATAAACCCACTAAACTGAGGGTGAGGAAACTAAGAAAAAAAAATGAAAACCTTCAGCTAGCTAATGCAACAAGTCGTGCTAGCTAGCTACAGCTAACTAGCTAACAAACTAGAAAGACCTCAGACAGTCAGATGAACAGATTTAGCGGTGTGCAGAGTTCACCTGCAGCTTAGAGGATGACCTTTGACCTGCAGCTTCTACTATAGTCATACGGCATGCTCCCATTTTACCAACCATTTATTATTTATTTATTTATTTATTTTTAACTTTGAGCACAAGAGTAAGTTATTTGTCAGCTTTTTTTTTGGCAAACAGTAAGGCTAATCAACTTAGGAAATGACTCACATAAATATGAATTATTTATAGAAATGCCAAAATACACTGGAGGGGGGCATTAATAAATATGAAGCTATGTACAACTATACTATAGACTGTTTTCTTACATATTTTGGCTACAAGCCACAACTTCTCAGCTGGAAGTCCTGAGCCAACTTCCTGTATCTACGCCAGTTCTCTCTTAAGATGGACCAGCTTTTCTCCTTAAAGTCGCTCCTTTGATTTTTCTCCGTTTTTAATTAATTATTAATATTTCTTTTAACAGCATTAATTGTTTAAAATGCCTTGTGTCGGTTATCGGTTAAACGGTTAATTAATAACATCCCTACTGGGAGACATTCACACAAGCAGTAATCACTGCAGTGATTCTTATCAGAGTCACTGCTTTTGATTTCAGCCCTCGGGGCAACACAGTCCTCTGTGTGTGTGTGTGTGTGTGTGTGTGTGTGTGTGTGTGTGTGTGATGGGAGTATTCCACTCGTTCTTCCATTAAAGGCCTCCAGTTGGACATTAACCCTTGATCCGTCACAGTAATGCTTGATGGCAAGGCCATCCACTCTCTCCAGGCATCAAATCTCTGCCCATCTGTGCATCTTTTACTTTTTTTTCTTTCACCTCATTCCGACTCTGCCTCTTATGTCCTTCTTTCTCTCATTCGCTCTGGTTCTTGCATTTGCAATCCTCCCTATTTGTCCCCATGTTCCCTTTCAATCACCCCCTCCATCGCTCTCCTCCCAGAGTCTCATATCTCTACACTTCATCCCTCCAGATCAGGTGGCTTAAGTGTTCCCTGTCACTCATGTAGCAGCTCCAGCCAGAGAACACATTATTAATAATATTCTAGAGCAATTGATTGAAACATTTGCCTGAAGGTGGATGGGGAATATATTACATTTTACTGACAGACAATATGAGCAAAGTGCTCTTTTTAGACCGAAATTTAATGTTCAGTGCCAACAGTATGGATAAAAATCTGAATTGCCTGGTTAATGTAAAGCTGGGCATAAACTGTGTGATTTTAGCCTATTTCATGTCAGAATTTTGAGCCATACGACTCATTTTTGAGTTGGACTGAATGTCAGCTTCATTGGCCGTTGTTTGCCGTGCAGTATACACTGATTAACTCCTCCCAACTGGCGATTGTGTTTTTTTTTTTAAATTTTACTCGTGTATTACAGTATCACAGTGAGGAAATGTTCCCACCAACTTGTGACAACACCAGTGTTCGATTACCAAAAAGATGATGAATATTTGTAGCACGCTTATTTTGATCTGTAACGTTGGGTGGCTGTGTGTCTGGCCTGTCCGTCGAGGTTTTGCTGCGAGGCCACAGGTTTCCACACGGCGCTGCTGCTCTGCCACGCACTCCAGCTGTGCCCACTCCGTCCTCCTCATGGCGATTACCTCACTACCGTTTTGGTTCCCTTATAGCATTGGGTTTGAATCTGAAGTATTGCCAAATAGGCGCATTTGCTTTTTGCTTCGACACCAAATCCTCCACCATCGTCTTGTCTGTGAACTCTCTCATCCTGGGTACCTAATATAATCGGTGTGCCCAACCACCATGTAACACCTGTAACACAGATTACCGTGGCAAGCCTTGTCGTGGCTGATGATCAGACCATACCGGACAGTGTGAGCGCATAAACTGTGAGATTTAGCTTTACATTGCAAATGATCTCCTCGTACAATAGGAGAAGGAATTACACAATACAAATTGTATAGTGTGTGGTGTATGCCCAGAGAAGGGAACTGTTGGTCTGAGACATGATGCAAATTTAGGTTTCTTCCCCTAGTTTCTGTGAATTTTCTCCATCTTTCATTCATTTCATTTCATGATCTCCATACAGATGAGCTTCAGCCTGTTGGCCAAACCCCATGTTATCTTTGGCTTTCTTAGCTGACTCAGCTTTCAACACCATGCTGTCGTGCTCCTTGGGAGGGATTCATCACTTCTCAGAGGAAATAAATGGAAGCTGGCTGTTTCGTATAGCTTGTCGCATTCGTTCTGGCTATATCCAAACTTTTTTTTTTCCATGCTACCTAAATTATACATCACTTACTGCTCTTGCACTGAATGCTGGCTCTAGATGTAAATTGTGTCCAGCAGAATCATCCAGCATGGCCTCACGTTTGTCCGTCACTTGCGGCGCTGCTTTTTCCTGGTTTTGGAGATGTAGCCGACTCTTTTTAATCCTCGGCGCTTGATTGGCTATGTGAGAGAGATTTATCTCACCTCCTTAGTGCCTCCATCTTCCATTCATCTTTGCTGACCAGCTGAATCGCCCTCATCCCGATCCCCCATGGCACACTCATAATTGGATGAACAGCAGGAGGCCATACAGTTTGCATATGAGTGCGGCATGCATGCCACATATACTGGGCCACTTTAATGTGGACTTAGTTTGCTTAAAATATGTTTGCTTACATGAGAACATCAGCACAGCCTTAACCAGCTCAGTGTGACATTAGATCCCTACATGATCTCCAAACAGATGGGCCAGTATGTCTGCCATCCCCATATTATCTTTGGCTTTTTTAGCACTTGTCGGTTTGACCATGTCAAGTCAGCTATCTGATTGGCTCACAGCGAGGCTTCTCAGTATTAGAAGTTGTGCTCAAATATTTACGTAATTAGCAGGATAATTCAGCATTTTGGGAAATCCACATCTTTGCTTTCTTGGTGAGAAGATTGCCATCACTCGCAGCCCTTTTACAAATTTACAGTGGGTTATCCACAAAAAATGAATCATAAACTACTCTGATGAACAGATATTAAATTTTTATGTTTATGTCTGTCAGTCTGTTCATCTGGTCCACTTTCATTAACACAGTATCCCAGGAACGCCTGGAGGGAATTCCTTCAAATTTGGTGCAAATCTCCACCTGGACTCAAGGATGAACTGATCACATAGTGGTCAATGTCACTGTGACCTCACAGAACACGTTTTTGGCCACAGCTCAAAAATTCATATGCTAATTATATGACAATTTCACACAAATGCATAGTAGAATAAAAACACGAAGTGATGGCGTTTTGGACAGACATGGATGTAATTGCAGTTTGACTGGTTGGTAGAGGCATACAGTCGTGAGGTGATTATACTTACACTAAATTTGGCACAAATTACCACTTGTACTCAAGGATGAACTGCTTATGATGTGGTCAAAGGTCAAGGTCACTGCGTCTCAAGAATTCATGCACTAATTATGACAATTTCACAGAAATGTCTAACAGGATGAAATGATAACGTGATGCAAACTACAGCTTCACTGGTTGGTGGAGACGTACAACCAGGAGGTGGTGTAACTAGTATTGATCTTATAGTCTAGAGAAGACCTGGGCATTATGCGGCCCGTGTGCCAGAACCAGCCCTCATGATGGTTCTGCCTGACCTGGGAGGTCTCAGACAAACCACACAATTTTACTTTTGAAGCTAAAAAAAAAAAAAACAGTAAAGAAAATAGCTTTTGTTATGAAATGCTTGTGTATCGTTAGTTTGCTTCTTCCTGTCACACTTGACGTGAGTGACGTTTGAAATAGCGTCACGTGCTGAGGCGGCACGTCTATAATAAGTCATGGACTGCAAAGTTTTTTTTTTTTTTTCGTGGAGGTTGGCGGTAAAGCTGTGTGCTTAGTTTGCAACAAGCCACCACTTTGAGAAAAAACATACAGAAAAATACAGAAACCTATCTGGAGATAAGAAGGAGAGGACAGCCGAGGGGCTGCTAGCTAACATACTAAAGCAGCAATGACTTTTCACAAAGCTGCATGCAACAAATATAAGTGTTAATGTTGATTTAAATGTTAAATGTAAGTGTTAATGTTAAGTTAAATGTCAAGTTTATTAATGGAAACATTACTACCCCGAACAGTCAGTCCTGTATGGTTCAAAGACTCCTGCATATAATGTAATTTTCTTAATAATATGCTGTTTGGTGTGATTTTCAGTATGATAAATGCTGAAAAATAAGTGCCCAGTACATTTTCTATGGTGATAAAATAACGGTTACGTCTGACAGTATTTGTTTGGCCACCGGCAATAATATGGGTTTCTCATGTGGCCCCCCAGGAAAAATAATTGCCCACCCCTGATCTAAATGATAAATCGCTAAAGAGAAAATAATCGTAAGTACCAATGCTAGTTTAGAGACACTGCTTTTAATGTTGTGTGTTTTGTATTTCATGATGTTGTTTATGACCATTGAGCTGTGTAAATTGTCTTGGAGTTTCTTGAAAAGTGCAATACAATTTTTTATTATTATCATTATTATTATTACATTGTGATGTACAGTATGTTAGAAGTGGATTTGACTGTGTGCGTTTAAATGCAGGTCACAGCTGGCAGCACTGTACTGGAGGGTTTGTGTGGTTTTCTTTGTGTGCGCTATTAGCTGGTGGCAAAATCCTAATTAGATCTCATCTATGTGTAATTGTTTTGTTATCTGATGTTTCAGTAAAGAGTATCAGAAGTCTCCCTGTGATGTTGTGCTGTCCACCTCCTCCTACGCCACCATTATGCTTCCTACCCACAGTGCCACAGCTGTATCTTCTACCCCAGAATGCTTCACTTCAGGGGTCGGTCGGGAGCAGACAGGCTTATCTGGCACAGCCTCTTTTTCCAAAGATCTGTGTACCCTTTGGCATATTATCATTTTGTCCTTTTAAAGTCGCTGAAAGTCAATTCTTACTGTTCTGTTTTTCATTTTTATTTTACATTTAAAATCCCCCCCTGCCACACATTCTCCCACCCCCTGAAAAAACTGATGATTAATGTCTTTCTCGCTATCATTCAGTCCCTCTAACCTAATCTCTTCGTTGTATACACACACATACATGCAGAGAAAGAGTCCAACTGCCTGTTTGTCAGTTTTGACATGTCCTCGCTCATCTCGTCTGCCAGCTGAATGAAATTTCTCCACCCGTTGTGCCATTTCAGTCTCTTGTATGTCATTTTAATCTAATCTGTTTGCCTTTTATATGAGGAGTACACCGCGCAGCCAGCTTTTTTTTTTTTTTTTTTTAACTCCATCAAACTAAGCCTCATGAGCCGTCATGTTGTGATTAAGTGATGTCCCCTATTTTAATCACTGCCATCCTCACAAGTCAGAACCTCGCTTCGCTCCGGCGTCATGAAAGACGTGCAATCTTCTGCACTCACTGTCTGTGTAGAAAATGACTTGATGAGCATCAGCAATTTTCCTACAATCAGTTACATGCACACTGTACACGCTTTCCCCAACCAAACCTTCCAGTTTCTGTCTTATTGCAGATGCTCTGTGCTCTGCCCATCGGGGATGTTTATTAAGTTTTTCCCAGCAGAGTTCAAAGTCAAAGAGTCCGTCTCTTCTTGTTAAGCTCGCTCCTTTTGCAGCATTACATCTTCCCCCTCGCATGGGAATTAACGTTTCCAATTGAGCAAATCAGTCGTCTACCAATTGCATCAACTCTAATTTGCTATGCAGCATTAATTTATTTGTTCAAACGCAGCTTTGACAGAGGCACAGCTTTACTTTGTCTTCAATCACAGTTTAAGATTTATTTAAAGATAACTGATTGCTTCTTGCACATCTGTGGCACATATTTCACTTCAACAAACATCAAACAAACAGACTGACCTCACTACTGCAGCATTTCACTGCTGAATCTTTATTGAAGGTGCTAAATTCACGCTTGGGAGCATATCTGTTGCCTCCTCACGACTCTCAGCAGGCAGCTAGCAGCTAATGGTGTTAACAGTGCTAACAGTGCAAAAATACTGCAACAGTGCAGACAGATCTAACAGTCATTATTGTAACCATGACAACTAGCTCCCCTTATCTTAACAAAATAACCATTATATCCTAAACCAAGATCCCTAAAGCTGGACATACACTGTACCGTCTGTTTCTGGCTGTAATTTTGAGCCGCACGACTCAGTTTCATTGCCGTGCAGAGTATAGGGGGGCCCGAGGACCGATTAACTCCTCCTGACTGGATGTTGGACAGTCGGATGAATTTCCGACATCTGCAGGCTCTCGCACACTTGAAGCAGAGCCACGAGCCAATTCCCCAACATCAGGAAAAAAAGTTTAAAAAAATCAGTTCATGATGGAAAATATTTCTGACCTTTGTGCTGAACATAGTGGAGCATGTACCTACTAACTCACCGAATTATTTCAATAGTTGGTGGAGACCAAATACAGAGCTAAAAGAGAGTGATTATTGGACTTCAATTCACCTGGTGGCCAGAAACACAACTCCAAATGCATACTATTACTCAGTCTGTATCTGTGTAAATAAGCAACTACTGTATTTTTCACACTATAAGGCGCACCGGGTTATAAGGCACATTAAGCGAAAAACAAAAAACAGTCAGATAAGTCAAACTTTATTCAGTTCATTTAATAACTCAATAACTTCAATAACTCTCAACATTTTTCAGTTGTAACACATGTAATACAAAACTCACTTTTCAGTTCGTTCCTCTTCCACAAATCCATCAAATCCTTCATCATCAGTGTCTGAGTTAAACAGTTGGGTGATTTTAAGTGCGCCTTATAGTGCAAAAAATACGGTATTTACAAACAAGTTCATCATAAAAAGGCAATTAAAATGACAGTGTTGTGCTCGCAGATGGTTTCTGCTAACTGTTGGAGTCACACATCAGCAGAGTATCAATGGGAGTGCTCACCAAGGAGAAACGAAACCGGAGCCAATCATTTGTTTTCGAGCAGCTTTGCAGACGACAGGACAGCTTTTATTTTATCTTCTCACAGATGGCTCCAGAAAAAAGGCAAACTGTTGAGGTGAACTTTAGCCTTTTATTCACATGGGAGAGTAAGAAAGACGATAGTCAATTTTAACTGACTCTGATCGTAATCCATTATTGTATTGAACCTATTATACTGCTGGATTATCATTGTTATTGTTTATATTTTTACTGTACGGGAAATGGGAGTGGCCATGGTTGCAATTACTTCTTTTATTTAATTTCTCAATCTCAAGATAACTGATTTTGTTAGTCAGAGAACCAGATATAAAAACTACCCTTTGTCCTCTAAAGATAACTAGTTACATGAATAATTAATTAAACAGGTGTCATGACAAAAACCACTTTGTTATCCTGAGATAATTAACTTGTCAGGATTAATCGTTTTTAAACACTCTTTTTCCAACTCACAGCCCTTGTTAGACTGGATCGCTCCTTTCCCAACGTTTCTTCCTTTTATACCCTGATGTCTGTTTATTCTTGTGCTCTTGAAAGCTGGTCTCTGGGTCATTGCTGCTGTGGACCTGTAAAGCCCTTTGAGACATTATTTATGGTACCTGGGCTTTAATGATAAACTTGACTTGACCTGTGGTCACAAGCTTTGGGCAGCGACCAGAAGGAAGAAGATAGACTCATCAGGAAGAGGAAACACTGCTCTGACTTTTTATTATCTGACTGAGCACAAACAAGGCTTTCTTGTTTTTGCTTGTCTGTCTTTCTCCTGGTCATCTCTGTGTCTTGTGGGAAAACACTGATAAATCAGCTTGTTTCATGTTGCATTCAGAACTCTAGCAAATTTAGTGAGATACCCATGAAAACCACACATTTTGCAGACATAACAACCTATGTACACCATATAATGTTATGTAATATAAGCAGATGAGAGAAATGTGATGCTGCCTCTCAGCCAGCTAAGGTTTGTATTCGGATACAGATATGACGTCATATTACTCAGACTACAACATTAAAAGCGATAACTTCCGTCTACTGCCGCATAGACTCAAGTAAAGCAAATATATTGATTCTAGATTAAAAAATTGATTCCAGAATCATAAATAAATAACAAAAACATGATTTTTCCCACCTCTACCATGTATGGATGTGATATTATTACTATCTTTCATTCGATTTGATTCATATCACGGTTTTGGGGTCATGGTTTTCGGTTCTGTTTGGTATACTTATGGTACAGCAAGGAAACCAATTTCCAATTTCAGTTTGATCATGCTTTTCATTTATTCAAGAAAATAAGTCAGCAACTGTTTGCCAACAGGCTAACATAAGGAACAAAATACTGAGTATCAGCTCTGATAGCTGGACTTCCTATTTAAAAGAAAAGTGCCACTGTGTTATTTAAAAAGAATTAATAATTAAAAAACAAATAAAAGGCTCAGGCCATCAATCAAAAAGTGAAGCAGAAAGTCAGCCAGCACTAGAGCTTTTTTTTAAATGTTAACATATACTAGTAACAATACTCTTTCCTACCTGACTCTCTCCTTGCACTGTCAACAGACACACCAGAGTGATGTCTGCATAAATGCTTCATCATATTGGAAATATTGCCACTAGCATAACCCAGGCGTGTTGCACAGTGCTTCCACACAGTCAACATTTTATGCACCAGTTTTTTTTTTCTGTCACTGTCACAAGTAATACCAAATCTGTAATGCTCCCACAGCAGATCCTGTAACTGTACTTACTCGTGTCCACATCCGTTTCCTAAACTGACTGACAGCCGCTCTCATCTGAGCCAACTGAGAAGTTTGAGGAGGAAGGAGGCTGGGTCACATGTCAGCAACAAGTCATATCTTTGGGGGTACAACACATTCGCGGTAAAATCTAGATGGCCTTCGCTGAAATTCAGCCACTCGCAATGCACAACTGCAACTGCAACTCCAGTTGCACTGCATGTGTTATACCCCTGTCTGTCCGTGCTCCAGCCTCTTTCATAGGCCTTGATTTGTAGTGTGACGACTTATTTCAAATGAACCAAACAATACATACTCGACCCGAACCGTGACTAGTGAACCAAATGGTTTGGATTTTCACACGTTGTGCTGCTGCTGTTTATTGCAAAGTGTAAAAATGTGACAGTGTTTGTGGCGGTTGCTCGCCATCCCCTGCTGTTGGTTGTCAACGGCGGTTATAGCGACAGTCCTAAAGTGACGCATCAGGCTGAACACCTTTCACCTTTGTCTCTTTTGTTTATTAACCTCCCACCTTTTCTCTCTTTCTCTCTTTTTTAAAACACACCTGTTTGTCTTTTTTGTGTATGTGCTTAAGAAGTAATGTTTAAGGATGCATTTATGAAATAAATCCAAAAGCATACATCATCGTAAGTGATGTCGAACAGTCGCTGCATGTTATCTGACACTACATATTGCTGCTGCGAGTACGTACATGTTATATGGATATCTGTCTCTGTGTGTACAGAGATGTTGAGGGTTTAGCTCTGGATTAATGTTCATTGTAATAAAACAGAGAGATCCCGTCCTGCCATTCTGCTAGTAATCCCAGGTCTTCCTGATCCTCTCTGACGGTCCCGCTGACGAGCTCAGGGGCCTCAGCAGGATTCAGGAACACATTCCCAACTCTTCATCACTCTTCATCTGATGCTCCTCTCCACATTTTTGCTGTCTCTGACCCTTCTGTGGACTTCATCTCATTGTCACTCCCCGTCTCCCTCTATTCCTATCTGTAAAACCTTTTCATATTGTTCTTTCATATTCATTACTTTTTGTGGTAATTCTTCTTAAAGGTATACTGTACTGTAATTAAAATACACAGTGCCCACCTCACTGAATCATTTGATCTTGTGTTTCATCTTAAAGCAGAAGTGGGTAGAAACAGAGCAAATAGCATTGTAAAAGTAATTTCATAAAATGGTCACTATATCCTGACAGTAGTACATGAGACAGGTAATCTGAAAAAAAATCATGTTCGTCTGTGTCTTCTGGTGCTCCTAATGGTATCTGCAAGATTTCACAGACTGGAAGAAAACAACCAATGAGAGATGATCTGGAGTCTGCTGTCCAGCTGCCGTCTGTGAGAGCCACGAGTCAATCGCTGGCAAACTCCGATCAAACTAGGCAGCTTTGACCAAATTTGAATCAATATTCTGTTACTGTAATGACTATTTCTCTCCTCAGATGTTTTGTGCAGAAGTCTTATCTAATTGTCTCTCAGCACACTTACAACATACTGAAAGGTTATTATGGTCATTTTTGCCTACTGATGCCAAAAACATTCTGCTTATTGCAGGTTTGATTTTTGTCTTAAAACGTTAATCTGAATTTCACCTAGAGCACCAAAACGGCTACAGCCGGCCCTGATTTCAAGATCAATGTTTATTATTACCCTATTATAGACTCTCCTTTTGTTAAACCTTCTGTCTCACTGACTGCTATGACTATAGCCGACCTGCCACTCCATCAGTATCTGTGTCTTATTTATGAGTATTCTCCAGGTGTTATGATGTTTATATAAAACATAAGTAACCTGGTTGGTTATTCATTCACTTGTCTTACACAGAGGTGTGAGCAAATGAACCACAGGGTTACAAAATAAGACGCAGTCAGCAGGTTAATGACATGACAGCGAGCATCAGTCCTCAGTAGCGTGACTTTCTACAGTCTGCCTGTAGTCTTCTGTCGGTATCTCTTCCTCTTCCAAATTCTCGCCGATGATAGCGGTCCCAGGATCTGTGCCATACCCAGATGTCAGCCACTGTGTTACCTTTTCCTTCGCTTTCAGCAGCTGATCAGTATCTGGCTCGGAGGTGGCATTCTCATCTACGTACGGTGGAAGAAAATAAAGACTCAGACTGTTAAAGCAGTACAAAACTGAACAAGACAGAAGTTATGTGCATGTAGGTATTTGATTTATTCACCCTTGTAGAAATGTCTCCGATCCGCCAGTTCCATGGCTACCTCTCGTCTGCGCCACTCTCTCTCCAGCAGTTCCAACCATCTGTTCATAGGCCCAGATGCTGCATCGCCTTCACTTGCAACAAAATAGGCCTTAAACTGGTCATCATCGTGTTGGTGCTCCTGTTCTTTGTCTCCTTCTGAGCTATCAGACTTCTGCTCGCTATCGCTCACTGGTTAAGAAATACAATAATCATGTTAGTTCTACAGGAGATAAAACTAATTTAAGATACTGCTGCAATATAATGTAACGATTGGTTTTGGATTTGAGTCACAAGAGGGCAACTGGTGCCTTCAGATGGGGTCGTGTTTACGAGTTGGGCCCATATGAACGCCCCCCCCCCATGTCGTATTCACAACCTCGTAAGTGGAAAATTTCTGAATGTCAGAGTTCACGACTTGTGATGTGTTTGTATCGTTGTGAGGAATGGCGAAGCCCATGGAATTCATTTCTTGGTGCATAATAAGTTAATATTGTACAATATATTGTAATTTTAGTCAAGTATTGTTTGGTAATATAATATATATAATATATATATACTATAATATGTCTAAGGAAAATGTTGATATTCTCGACAGCCTCATCTTTCTCCTCTGAGACAGACTGTGTCTGAGAAACTGTGTGTGGTGGTGGTGAGTGTGGATTTGTTGGTGGCGTTATAACTGTGAACGTAGCTGTAGCAGAAAGTGTGTGTACAGTTTGTACAGTGTACAATGCTACGAGGCTACAAGCTACAACTCCTCAGCTGAAAGTCCAGAGCCAACTTCCTGTATCTGCGCTGGGTCTCTCTTAAGGTGGACCAGCTTTTCTCCTTAAAGTGACGAGACGCTCGTCTGTGTTTTTTCATTAATAATATTTCTTTTAACCATTTTAACTGATAGCGTTAATCGGTTAAAATTGCTTAATGTTGGTTATTGGTTAATGGTTAATTATTAACATCCCTAGTCTCTGTATACTTACTGGTTGGTGGCAGTCCCATGCTATAGCCCCCTGAAAGGCTGTGGTACTTGTCCCAGTTACTGCGGTCCCATTTGATTGAAAGTTGTTCTGTGATCTCCTTGGTTGTGTTATCATCCTTGTTTTCAGTTGATTTGTCTTCCTCTGGTTGTGGATCATCTGTTTCAGGGTCGGCACTGTGGTAAAAAGAGCTGTTTCCCGCCACCATCTCCTCCATCTTCTGCAGCAGCTCTATTATTTGATCCTCAGCCGTGCGCATGTTGTCAAGGACATGATACCTGTTTTCACATTTCTCAATCAGCCAGCGCAGAGGCTTTCCTTCACTTTCAATGTGTTGCTCAATTGTTTTGTCCCCCAAAGTGTCCCCGAATGTAAACAACACGATCACATGTCTCCATACTCTCCATCCAAACAGCCTCATGTTGTCTTCTGTGACTCTTCTCTGTTCATCGGTGAATGATGTGTCAAGCGGCATTGCTAACAAAATGACATTTGGTGATGGTGAGCACAGTGGCACTCCTTTTAAAATCTCAGACTTCAAAATTGCAGGGGTAAACGCCGCCGGGAAGAATTTCCACCATCCAGGAGTGTCCACGACGGTGACCTCTCTTCCAGCCACCTCGCCACTTTGCTTTAATGCTTTTACTGTTCTTTCACCGGATTGAAACACCTCAGCACTCAAAATGTTGTTCCCAGCAGCGCTCTTCCCGGAAAACACCCACCCGACTATCAAGATCCTCAGGTCGGGTGCTGGCTCTGTGTAAGAAGAGGGCTATTAGAACTGTGGTACTTTTAAAGGACAATTCCTGTTTATACAACTTGGGTATTATTTTTGAAACTTTGGTCCTTCATTTCTAACAAAGTAATCTAAGATTAAAAAGGTCTATTAAAGGTAAGCTTGGTGAAGACTTTAGAAATATTTTTTGTTATATTCGCTGAAATTGTCTTTACATCCCAACAACAATCAATAAATCAAATGCTCTGACAAAAAAAGAAAAAATCCTGTATTTTTGAATCTCACAGGACTGTAATAAACCCATCCAATCGTTAATTGATTTCATTTGACCTGAACGTAACGATTGGATGGCCTACCTGCACTCATTGTGTGTAACCAGAGTCTTTTACAAGGCAGGAGAGGGAGAAGTAGGACAGAAGAAAACAAAAGAGGGGACACTGTTCCTGGATGTAAAGCCTTAAAACCAGGGTTAAAACAGCCTATTTGTTAATCTGACGCTGAAACGGAGATCAGTACTGCAGCAGCGCTGGCTAGTGGCACTGAAAGAGTCCTCTGACAGGCACTGAGGGACTGTCTCCCCATCTCCCGTCCTCTCCTCTCTCCGATCACTTGTCTCTCCCCCTCTATTGTGTCATTCAGACCGTTCAAAGACAAGGCCACTAAAAAAATAAATGCCTAAATCCCTACTTTGTTCTGAAGCCCTCATTATAGCATTTGTTTTCTGTAACTTGCTGGTTGCTTCTGCTAGCTAGCTAATGGCTCAAAGTTAGCATACCAAAATTCCCACCACATAATTAAACTTATCACCAAAGCAAACACTAGAGATATTACTGCTGTAATGTTACCGGTGCTCTCCTTCGACTAACAAACTAAGTAACTCACTAACCTGGTTATACCCCCAAGCCAGCGCACACAGGTAGGCTGGCAGCTCTGAGCAGTGTGGACGTGGGAGCCCCGGTCTTTGCGTCATGGTGTCTGTCAGCTTGGGAATATGCCCGAGTGAATGTGTGAGTTAATTAGTTTGTTAGTTGAAGGAGAACACTTGTAACATCAGGCAGTCTCTAGTGTTTGCTTTGGTGATAAGTTTTACTTTGTGATGGGAGTTTTGGTATGCTAATGTTGAGCCGGTTGCTCGCTAGCTAGCGGAAGCTTCCAGCAAGTTACGTAAACAAACACAGTAACATGGACTTCAGAATAATGTAGTGCTTTCGGCGTTTATTTTCATAGCTTAACAGCTTAACATGTTTCAACATTTCATTTCCACTTTTAACATAATCAAACTCAGCTGACCTGTCAGGAGATTTCTGAGCTTTTGCCTTTGTTGTTGTGACTGCAGACGCAGCTCCTCCGCTTTCTTGTCTACTTCCTTCCTCTTCGACTCAACACTTTGCACCAGCGTGCTGTCTGCTTCATAGCATCTGTTTTCTGCCACCATGGCATCAATCTTCTCAAACAGCTCTTTGACCTTTTCGTCGCTGTCTGTGCCATCGTCACAAAGAACGTGATATCGGTTACCGCAGGCCTCTAGGAGGGACTGGAGTGGTGCCCCTTCCCCCGTGATGTAATCCTCAATGGTTTTATGGCCTAGATGGCCTCTGTGGCTGAAGACCACTATCGTGTGATCCCACACCTTGTCACCAAAAAAGTGTTGCAAATGCTCACTTGTTGCCTTCTTGTACTCGTCTTTAAATGGTTGTTCGGCATTAACAGCGAGGATGAATCCATGCAGTCCAGGTGGACTCAGAGTGACGCTAAGAATCGCTTCGGTCTTGAAAAGTTCGGATGTATTACAGAGAGTATATCCTCGCAGCCACCCTGGGACTTTGACCAGCGTGACTGTTCGCCCGCATACTTCTGCCTCTGCCCTCTCACAACGGGATGTTAAATCTGGTGGATCAAACGCACGTCTTCCCAGGACGATGTTTCCAACCAGATATTTCCGGGAGCTGTTTGATCCCACGAGCACTGCATTCAGCTCTGACGGAAAGAAAATGAGTCAGAGATATTAACATGAAAAAAGAAATACTTGAAAACAGAAAGTCTGTTGATACGTCATCTTTCATTCAAAGCGTGAGACTTCATAGACTTACCTTTTGCAGATTTATTCATGTTTTCTGACCGTGAATAAAAGGCTTCTAATGGGTTTCACTTCCTTTATAAGAGGGGCCAAGTGAGTACGAGGTCTGCACACCAAATAGATTTATCTTTTTCTCTTTTCTCTCCTCAGGCAAACCGTTGTGCCATTTCCTTTCCTCTGTCTCTGACTGTATGATCACTTAATGTAGCTCACACTGTTGTTTTTTTGAAGTGGCAACTCCCTACTTTATCATGTGCCAACAAGACCAACTGCATTTTAATGTAGAACAGATAAGATGAGTGGAACAACCTGTTCTGAGCCACATTCAGGTTTCCGTGTTCAGCACCGTGCCACTGAGTTACAGCTTGTTTCGTAGAAGCTGTGTGCTGTTTGTGGGATTCCTCCAACTGCCTTTTTTTCTGTCAAGTTTTAATTGTGTATTATATACAGTATCAACATCAACAATGCGTGGCTTGCCTCTGAACTTCTTGTCTATTAATTCTGCTTTAACACAGGGAGAGAGAGATATTAAAAACAATGTCCAGTTGAGACAAACTAAAGGAAAAAAATCGGAGTAAATGAGCAGAGAAACAATAACAAATGCAAATGTTCAAATATCATCAAAGAACGTTTATTGCTAAGAAGTGAAAGTCAGTTATACGTTCCATTGCAACGTCAGCGCCCAGCAGCAGAGCTACGTTTGTGCCATTTTGGACCGACTCCCATAACGATGTCGGTTAAACATCCGCCTACAAAGTGCTGTACCAAAGTAAAGCAAAATTATTTCTGTTCTATAGGTCTTCATTTTTGATGTCTATACCGAATTGGCCTATGTTAACAACAAATAAAAATATGCACAATATTATAACTATTTACTTGCTCAGCCACTTCCCACACGAGGATAAAGTGAGCAACGGACATTTTTACAGTATTCTCAAACTTTCTCATGTCAAGGACCTCCAAAATCAATGTCCAATAGACCACAGACCATGGATGTATAAGAGGTTGAGCCCTGCGTGTTAGTAAATATCCTAAAACTATATTAAACTCTGTTTATGTCATTGCTACTTGCACTGCTAGCTACTGGCTGATAGCCGGTTGTTTGGGAGCAGAGACGTTAAAATATCCACCATGGTACAGGCTTATAGCATACAGCCCATGGGTGGATTATAAGATAGTAAAACTGATTAATTACAGCCAATACAGTGTATCCATTATTACAAACACATACGGCCAGCAGGAAGCTGGCAGCACCAGATATGTCTTATGAGCGTGCAGGGCAATGCAGTCCCATGGGTCTGATGCACATTTATTATGCCTCGGAAAATTACTGTGGTTTCAGCTATTAATCAATTATACAACTTTTAAGACATAATGATTTAAATGAGGGATATTTAAATGTACTGGGAGGTTGATTCATCTAAAAAAAAATTATCCTCTGATTTAGAAACGTCTCCTTATACATTCACAGCTATGGTTCCAGAGTACTAGAGTTTTACCTCTTTGCTTCAATACTCCTCACTAAGACCCTCACTTGTTTTTTCCTTTAATTTGTTACCCATGTCATCACCATCCCAACACCCATTACTTATTTACAAGACACTTCAGATAGCTATACAGAATCCAACAGGAAAGAAAAAAGTAGATATCTTGTCATATTTGGCTATTAATATGCAGTTTTATTTAGAACTACATGAGGCAATTTCTGAAGTAGTTCCAAAATGTCATAATAACCTTTCGGCACGTTGTAATTCGAGTGGTCTGAGAGAAACCAGACTTCTGGTCATTTCAGAAAGAGCGTTCCTATCGAGTGTTCCTATTGGCTGTATTCCTGCTGGTGGACGGTGCTTGGTATTTCCTCAGCAGGCCACGAACTTCATCATTTTACAGGTAAACAGTAACTACAAGATGTTTCTGAAAACATTTGAAGCGAGAAATCATCATTACAGTAACAGAATATTGATTCGTGTTTGATCAGCGTTGCCGTGATAGGTCGTTGCCGAGTTTGTGAGTGTTTGATAGCTGATCAGAGACGGATGGCTCCAGGTCGGCTCTGGTTGGTTGTTTTCCGCCGGTCTGTAAAATCTTGCAGATGTCATTCGGAGCACCGGAGGACATTTCCTGTCTCATGCACTACTGTCAGGACATAGTGACTGTTTTATAAAACTAACTTTTTAAATCATATTTGGGGGCGGCAGTAGCTCAGTCCGTAAGGACTTGGGTTAGGAGGCGGAGGTCACCGGTTCAAGTCCCCCATGGACCAAGACCAACTGATTGCTGGAGAGGTGCCAGTTTACCTCTTGGGCACTGCCGAGGTGCCCCTGAGCAAGGCACCAAACCCCCAACTGCTCTGGGCGCTTGTCAGGAGCAGCCCCCTCACTCTGACATCTCTCCATTGACGCATGTATATGTACTGTGTGAACAACAGAGTATAAAACTGAATTTCCCTACGGGGATTAATAAAGGTTCATCTTATCTTATCTTATATTTGCTCCATTTCTACCCACTGCAGCTTTAAGCATGGTGTTTTTTAGCTTTAAATTAAATGATCTGGCTGTACTGTCATAAAACACATCGACACTGTGTGTGTGTGTGTGTGAATATTCACATTTCTTACCAAATTTATAAAAATGTCATGGGTTGAAAATGGCTCAACAATGCTGTACAGTTTTAAATCATTTCTGAACCTTGCAAAGCTAATGCTGACATAGAGTCGATCGGTTGGGAATTACGTTATATCTTATTTTATTAAAAAAAATAAGGGGAGTAATAATAATCACACATCCACTTACACCCCCCGAAGCATGGCCAGCCAGAAGTACAGATTATTCCATAAATCTATATCAGCTGTTGTATCTGAGAAACTCGACGACTCGACGTCAGCGCTGGTACAGTTATGTTGTCGGAGTGGTTGTTCTGGAGCGATTCCAGGTCCCAGAGCAGCTTATCAGTGTCATCTTCTACTGGCAGCCTCTGCCAGCTCCCTTACATAACCAGATTCATCAGAACACACACAGATGCTGGATAATGTCTAATAAATATAAGTTGGTGCAGCATGTTTCCTATTTTTCCAAAAATGTTTTAATTTATGACAATCGTTTGGTTTTAGTGTTGACACTCAGCACACATACCTGTGCTTCATTTGAACATTTTATTGGCTTAAATCAACAATGTGTGTGCAGAATACTTTTTTAATATCTGACGCATCTCATACCAGTACGCCAGAAGCAGGACACAGAATGGTCGCCAGCATGACCAGTAAGGCCCGAGTAACACCACTTCATCCAGCCCAATAATTATTCATGTTAATCCAGCTCCCTTGGGTCAAACAGTGCCATGCTTACTTTGGACATTAGCAAACCACAGTGGTCGCTTTATGAAAATCCTCTCTAATGCTGGGCGGCAAATGAGCACAATTAGACATTAACATCATTTGTCCAATACTTTAATCAGATCTTCTTATAATTTTGACAAATGTTCTGGGAGTTAAATGTTGACAAGCATGTTTATGTAATCAGAGAGCATTAGATTTAATTTTAGAAAATCTTATCTGAAATATGAAATGAGTAGCTGAACAGAAGAATTTGAGACTCTAAATGTCGGACAGTTCACCTCAAAGCACTTGTTGCTCCTTCTGGGATTGCTGGTGCAGCTTTTGAACCTTTACATTGGTATAGATGAAAATCAGTTATAAGCAAATGCTCATCCTTCACTTCAGCCTCTTTGTCCAACAGCTCTGAATTTTAAAACAACAACAATCAGGTGCAACTGATAATTTGCCCATGGCACTCAGGGGGTCCATGAAATAATTTCATATAAATTATAAAACTCTGTTGTGTTATTGAAAAGTGCATATCTATAGATGGAAACCATTTGTGGCAATAAAACAAGCATATTGTGTACATTACTCCCACTCAGGTTAGCTTTGGGTTAATAGAAACTCTGATATGACTCTGACACACAGCAATCATTAATTTAAAGCTGAAGCACTTACTGAAAGTCAGACTGGTAATTATAAATATCCCGATTTAAGATCGATTACTTGACATGCAGGCTGTAAATGCTGTCAAGTTGAGTCCAAATGCCAACAAAAAAATCACTCTGTTTGAAGGTTATAATGGTTATAATATTCAATATCTCTGCAAATTTCCCCTCTGTAGGACTAATAAAGGATTATCTCATCTTATAATAACATGATTCATATTGAAATGTGTTTCTGTTCATCACTAGCAAACAAGTATTAAGGGTGAAAAGTTTTAAAATACAAATAGTTCCAATGGCATCTAAGAGTATAAATGTTAGTAAGCATTATTCTTAATCTGTGTTATGAGGGAGTCTTTGGAAAGTTTTCTTCACTATAAGGGACATGACAAAATTAGCATGCAGCTTTAGTCGCTCTGCTTTTCCTGCAATGTGTGAAACCCAAAGTGTTTCCATACTTTACTGTATGTGTAATGTTTACCACTTTGGATTTAAAATGTCAGTGTGCAGGTCGAATCCACGCCTCCGCTGTGTTCTTCTCTGCGGTGTCTGCTGGTTTCTGCTCGCTACTGTTTGTTTTGGTTGACGGTTACGGATCGGATATGTTGTCAAGTTACTCAGGCTACAACAATAAAAGCGGTAACTTACTTCTTCCTCTGCATAGACTCAAATGAAGCAAATACAGTATATTGATTCTGGCATTAAAAAATTAATTTCAGATTTGTAAAAGAAACTGACATGTGAATCTATTTGTTCCCTACCCTTATTATAAGGGGTCCCTGGCCCCAAAAAGTTTAAGATCCCCTAGGCTAATGAGTCGCATGATGCATTTACGTGTTTTGATGCTCTGTATGGAAGAAGCTATAAATTACAGAGAACAAATTGTATTTAGCATTGTAAAACTAACAATAAACCTCCGGTGGTAAATTCCTTTGCTCTCTCTGGTACCTAAAGGGAAGTTTCCCCTTAGAAACAGAGGTTAATATGTTTTGGCTATTGTGGAAATATTATTCATATGTGTGTCCAGGTGTCAGCTTTGTTTATCCCTGTTTTGTCTGACGCCTGCACAGCCTCCAGACCTTCTCACAGGTGTGTTCATATGACTACAGGTGGAGGAGGGGGTGCTGCTGAAATGGAGTGGTGAGCAGGGCTGATCCAAACATTAAATGACATGATACCTACAGTATCTGCTGGACCGGATGCCTTCGCCTGTATGCTTGCGTCTAGGTAAGTGTGTGCACCACAGTCGTCGCTGCATATGTGAATTTCTGCAGCTGCTTTGCTTGTGTTTGTATCTTGCAGCATATTTTTGTCACAATTTGTGCAGTCAGTATGTGTGGCTGCTTCTGTTCAGGGGTTTTAGTGGCACAACTTACGGCCATATTAAAGATTCTCAGCCCTCAAAGCTACTATGTATGCATGTTTAAAGCAATGGTGGGTAGAAATGGAGCAAATAGGATTAACAATGTTATTTTTATAAAAAACTAAATCCTGACAGTAATGCATGAGACAGGTAATCTGAAAAAATCATGTTCCTCTGTGTCCTCCGGTGCTCCTGACAGCATCCGCAAGATATCACAGACCAGAGGAAAACAACCAATCAGAGCCAAGCTGCCATCTCTGAGCAGCTCTCAATCACTCACAACCTCCGATCAAATGGTCAAACTACTCAGCGTTGATCAAATATGGATCAATATTCAGCTACTGTAATACCTATTTCTATTTTTCTGCAGTCCCTGCATGTTGGTTGTCTTCTTCTGAAAATCAGACCATCCCAGAGTTGTCTCCAGTTCACCTATCCATGACCCCTACTAGTGTAAAAAAGAGCATTCTGTCCTCTTCATTGGAGGATGGAAATTGTTGCTCCGGGGAATAACTTGGTAGCCCCCATGGAGAACAGGGAGACAGGGCTCTATTCATTTTATTTCCTAGATTATAAAAACATATAATCAGATGTACAGTATGTGTCATATCTTAGACCTACATCCACTCATACATTGCCTGTATGCCCCTCTGGATGCACACTGAAAAGCAGGATGTGTTGGTGAGGATGTACAGTTGGATAGTGGAATTTATATTGAACAGCCAAAAGACATAGAAAGCTTTTGAATCTAGGCCTCAGAGACACTACACAATGCCTTCCACATACCAACAGCATTGAAACATCGGGTCCAACATCATGTCTAGAAGCAGAACACCACTAGAAATGATCAGTGATGTCAGACAGAAGTGGCTTCTTGTCCCCTCTGGTCCTCTAAAAGCTTTTTTATTTCCCCATCTATGACTCTTCTCCTCATCTACCTATCATTCTTGCAGCTCCTTGTTGCAATCCCTGTTGTATTGTATGCAGAACTGCATGGCCTAGTGAAGTTGTTTTGTCTCAGGAAAATATGTTGACTTGTCAGAGGATGGTGGTCCACTTCCAGCAGGTCCTTAGTGTCACTACCATGACTAACTAGGATACTGTATGTATAGAGTGATTCAATACGAGTCTCAAAAGCAGAGTTTCACTGCGTTCTCTGGTCGAAAGTTTCAAATCTGTTGCATCTCTGATCCCAGTATAGGCTGTTCTCATACACTGGTAGTTTGTAGTTTGTACCCTATGTGAAACCAGAAGTCAACGTTAATTTATTGATGCATAATTTCCATACATAAGTTATATAACTTCCAGAGTCATTTTAACCCAAACCACAATATTTTCCTGAGTCTAACTAAATTGTTTTTTTGGCTAATCTTAATCTAATCTTGTTGTCTAAACCTAAATAAGTAGTTTTGTTGCCTAAACCTAACTATGGATTTTGTTGCCTAAACCTAACTACAGATTTTGTTGCCTAAACTTAACGAAGAAGTTTTGTTGCCTAAGCCTAACTAAGGAGTTTTGTTTCCTAAACCTAATTAAGAAATTTTGTTGTCTAAACCTAAGTAGTTTTGTTACGTAAACCTAACTACAGATTTTGTTGCCTAACCCTGACTAAGTAATTTTGTTGTCGAAGCATAACCAAGCCAATATTTTGCTAAACCTAAGAGGTTTTGTCGCCTAAATCTAACTAAGTAGGTTCCTGAAGATGGGAGTTTATTTTGAAAAGACTTATGAAAAGACTTACTTAACAAGCGGATATTGACAAGTGTTGCTGGATATTCGTTTGAAAACACACAAAAAATGAGGGATTAGTTTTCACACGATGCATCGAATGAAGACGTTGCTGAGTATCATTGTTGGGTGTGGTCAGAAGTGTTGCACCTGTAACCACACCCAGCGGTGATGTGACTGTGTACTGACAGCCTGGAGTACTCTTCTCAGTCCATATCAGTGCAACAAGGTGAGACGTTTTTCTACCAAAATGGCCTTCCACTGGATGTCGGAAGAAAAACAGGTTTTTCGGTGGGTGTTAAGTGTTTCTTTCACATGAATGTTACAAGTTGTTCCTGTGCTTTTCTTACCATGAAAAATGTATTTTATTTTTACTAGTTCATCCAAATTTCAATGCCCTCCATGAGAGTGAGTGGGCAAGCCCAAAGAAGAGTCTGACTCATAGAACTTGTGTTACAATTAATAACCTTCATTATTTATCAGCAATCAGCAGTCATTGCTGCAGCGTTAATTTATTATTATTTCTGCATCAGTTTAAATATTTGCGCTGAATATGTTTACGTGAGATTTACTTACAATATACTGTAATTTTGTTGCCAACCAAGTTGATGTTTTCCTAAACTAGACAACAACAACAAAAGAACGATGTCTGCATTACATCAACTTGCCTGACCTGAAACTGGGTTGTTGGATTTGAAGCTAATGATCATTAAATAAATGTATTTAACCTGAACTGGAATAAGTAAGATGGAGGGAGGAAGGACGAGGGGGGCCGCCACACAGAGTGGTATTGTTTTAGCCATTGTATTAGTTGCTTTGTTTGTATAATGCTACTGTTGTGTAAGCCCAGACCCAGATTCTGATCCTCTTAATATGAGCCAGAACTCGTCATGGGACCAGTTATTTTGCAGGCCTCGCAGCTGCAAGAGGGCCGCCTCGTTTGCAAATACACGCAAACGCACACACATGGACACGCGCTGTACACATAAATCTAAATACACCCATGCAGGAAGGATGTGTTTGTTTGTTAGAGAGTTCAGTGTAAAGGGAAGAGGGTAGAAGTTAAGCATTTAAACATGTTGCAACCCTAAACTCACATGCTCTGTTTGTGTGTGTGGATACTTGGTGGCGCAGAAATTGTTTAAAGTGAATGATTTAGTGCTGTGCTGCGAGAGAGGCAAACGTGCAGCGAGCAATTGGGGTCAAGCCTGGAAAAGGCAGTAGATACTCTTTCCTGTCACTCACCTTTCCCTCAACCAATCACATCTCTCTACAGGACAAGAAACGTAACTCCCACAGAGTTAAATTTGGTCCGCTGTCTCCCAGATGTCTTTCCATATATCAACACGTAGCATTTCAGAGGTGGGTTAACTTGATCAAGTTTAAGGCTGTTATGCTGTATGGAGCATTAAAGCGCATTAGAGAGCATTAGCAACATATTATTGTTAAAAACAGAAGACTACGGTATAGGGCGTTATATAAGCTGTGAATTGGGTTATGGGGGCCGGGGTTAGTGTGCCTTAGAGTGCAAAAAGCCCAAAGGCAAACACAGAGTGATGGAGTAAGGAGAGCAAAAAGAGGTTAGGGAAACAACATGTTAAATTCGAGGCATCACAAGACGTTACACTCATCTACAATGAACAACAACTGGAAGATGGCCAAGCTTAAATTCCTCAACATCCCAGCATATTCCCAATCAATCATTCAGCCTTTCTGCCATTCTCTCCGTCCACAGGGGAGACCGCTCTTGGCTAAATGTCATCTTGTGCAGAGGTAAAAGGCTTGCTTTATCGTTCACCCAGGAGCAGTTAGACTCACAAGCAAACATGTTCCTAGTACAGGTCTCGCTCTCCTTCTGTAGCAGCTCAGCTATCCATTTGTATCCTCCCCTGAGATCATGAGACAGAGAAATTAATTCAGTTGCACACATATTAGTGCATCTCTGATCTCTAACAATGCTGTGACAGCACTAAACATTGGCATGAAGCTGTATATAGTTAAGCAGGTATGTTGTGATTATATCACAGTTAAGGGGCGTTCGGAAGTGAGCTATTGCTTTTATAAAATGGTCATCAAGTATGGCAATATGAAAGTTATAGACATGTTCCAATTTATCAGATCTATAATTCAGTAGTTTTATTAATAAATTATAAAGTTCACAATAAAATAGGCTCTCCTGGTCTGCCTGCACATACCAAGGCGGTTGCTATGGGTGCGGTTGCCATGGAACGTAGCCTACTTTAGCAGCTAGCATATTTCTTTTTTCATCACAGGCGTTATATTGATTTCTTTATTTGACTGTTTATTTACAATATTTGTATGTTGTCATTTACTGTGCAACCACTGAAAAACTGTCCAGTGGTTGAGCTACAGTAGCTCTTCTGTTGAATCGGACAACACAGGCCAGCGTTTGCTCCCCAGGTGCATCAGTGAGCCTTGGCTGCCCATGACCCTGTCGCCGGTTCACCGGTTTTCCTTCCTTGGACCACTTTTGGGAGGTTCTGAGCACTGCAGATCGGGAACATGCCACAAGAGCTGCAGTTTTATGCTCTGACCCAGTTGTCTAGCCATCACAATTTAGTCCTTGTCAAAGTTGCTCACTGCACGCTTGTCCATTTTTTCTGCTTCCAACACATAAAGGACAACATGTCCACTTGCTGCCTATTATGTCCCACCCACTGCCAGGTGCCATTGTAAGGAGATAATCAATGTCATTCACTTCACCTGTAAGTGGTCATATTGTTGTAATGGCTGTTTGGTGTATATTAGGGCTGTCCAAGTTAACGCACTAATAATGCCTTAATGCAAATTCATTTTAACACCACTAATTTCTTAAACGCATTACCATAAATGATCTTTCAGAGGCTATAGCAGGCTCAGTTTTAAAGCTAAAGTAAAGATACTTCCTCCTCGTTACCAGTCATGTCATACTAGCTTGTCTCCAAAGAGGTTAAATAACACTCCAAAGTGCACTCAATTTTAGAGAGGAAAAACTGGCATGGCCATTTTCCTAGAAGTTCCTTGACCTCTGACCTCCAGATATGTGAATGGAAATGGGTTCTATGGGTACCCACGAGTCTCCCCTTTACAGACATGGCCACTTTATGATAAACACATGCAGTTTGAGGCAAGTCATAGTCAAGTCAGCACTCTGACACACTGACAGCTGTTATTGCCTGTTGGGCAGCAGTTTGCCATGTTATGATTTGAGCCTTTTTTTTTTTTTTTTTTTTTGCTAAATGCAGTAGCTGTGAGGACGTGTGGATAATATCTGTCATTGTTTTGTCTTGTTAATTGATTTCCAATAATATATTTATATGTACATTTACATAAAGCAGCATATTTGCCCACTCCCATGTTGATAAGAGTATTAAATACGTGACAAATCTCCCTTTAAGGTACATATTGAAAAATGTGTGATTAATTTGCAATTATTCATGATTAATCATGGACAGTCATGCAATTAATTGCAATTAAGCATTTCAATCGATTGACAGCCCTAATATATACAGTGTGTGTGTGTGTGTGTGTGTGTGTGTGTGTGTGTGTGTGTGTGTGTGTGTGTGTGTGTGTGTGTGTGTAGTTGCTCTCTTTATTCTTCTCTTGCAGGTAATTGTGATTCATTGTATGCTCGTTGAAGGCCAGTGTACTTGAGTCTGTTTTCATCTCTGCTGATGGTGAATGATGTAGGTTTGACTTCCCGATTGCCCTCATTTTCCCTGAGCTTGAAGTATTAGCCAGATATTGGAGGGGTTGGTGGAGAACAAAAACAGAGCTAAAAGAGAGTGAATATCGGACTGCATCAGGTAGCCAGAAACACAGATCAACTGTTCGCTTTAACATCTCATCTCATGGTGATAATTTGTCAGTGTTGTGTTCACTGCTTGAGTGGGCAAAAAAATCAGTTATTGCAGGTTTAAATCCATTTATTGAAAAGAAAAGTATGCTTTTTTTACGGGGGGCATATTCTCATAATTATAGCCATTCTGACTGCAATATACTACATGTACAGTATACACTACATAACGTATATTGGGGCAAGCAGTGCCAGCGTCCTGAAGATTTCCTATAAATGTAAGTTTTTTATACATGTTTTAAAACACTTATTGTTTACTTTGGAGTTTCCATTTTTTGTCTGTATTTTTTATTCCTCACTCCATCCCTCTTTCCATTCTTCAGGATTAAAACATTACATACACAAACTAAGTATCTGGTCAAATCAGCCCAAAAGTACAAATTCCTTTTAATCCCTCCATTTCTCCTATCCTTCTTTAGCCTCTGCGGCAGCATTTCTACCGTGACCTTGACCTTTCCCCACAGATGCACTAAAAATCCAAAGCTCCTCTCTGCCCTCATGAGACACAATCCAGTTGTCTGAATCACATCCCCGCAACACAATAAATATAGATTTAATTTGTTCTTACGTAAATGCAGAAGACGTGAGCAAGTTTTCTGCGAGCTGTATCTTCTCTGCTGTTGCACAGGAAGACAAAGAGACTGTAAATTGATCACAAGCCATGTGGGTTCCTGTGGGAGAAACATTGTTTTGATTGCATGACAGTGTTATTCATTTTTTACCCTTAAAAGACCAGTGTGTACTATTTAGGGGATCTATTGGCAAAAAAAACTATAATATTGATAAGTACAATATGTTAAATACGAATCATGTTTTTGTTAGCTTAGACTGAGTGCTTCATATCTATATGTGGAGCGGGTTTATAACTAAAAAGTGAAAGTTCCTGTGTCCGTTGCAACGTCAGCATCCAGCAGCAGAGCTACGCCTCCGCCATTTTGGACTGTAAGCCAGTCGGCTACCATAATGACTCAAGTTTTAACGTCCTCCTACAAAGTGCTATACAAAAATAAACAAAATGATTTATATTCTATGTTTCTACTGAGATGACCTGTGTTGAACAATAAAAATATTAGAAATGTGCAGACTATACTATAGCTATTTACTTACTTATTTATATATTTAACTATTTTGCCAGGCCGCTTCCCACAGCAGCATAAAGTGAGCGATGGACATGGAAGATAGAAAAATCCAGCTCACAGATTTTTACCGCAATCTCAAACTTTTTTGTGTCAAGAACCTCCAAAATCAATGTCCAACAGACCACAGACCATGGATGTACATGAGGTGGAGCCCTGCGTGTAAATAGCCTACGACTACATTCAGTTCTGCTTATGTAATGCTACTAGCCCTACTAGTTGCTGGCCGAATGCCAGTTGTTGGGGAACAGCGACGTTAATACATCCACCATGGTACAGGCTTACAGCGTACAGCCCATGGGTGGATTATAAGATAATAAAAGTGATGAACTACAGCCAATATATCCATTATTGGGCAGGTTTGAATCCGGCTTGGAGTCCTTCTGTGTGGAGTGTGCATGTTCTCCCTGTGTTAGCATGGGTTTTCTCCGGTAACTCCGGTTTCCCCCTGTAGTCCAAAGACATGCAGGTTAATTGTTGATCTAAATTGTCCGTAGGTGGGGCGCTGTTGTGACTCGCTTGGTGGAGCTGGCACCCCATGAGCCTGGGCTGAGTCGTTGCCGTGGCAGCCCCAGGTTCGGGTCCGACTTGGGGCCCCTTGCTGTGTGTCGTCCCCCATCCCCTCTGTCTCCCCCTTTCAACACTGTTGCTCTAAATAAAAGGTGGAAAAAAATAATATTAACTTGCCTGTAGGTGTGAATAGGAGCGTGAATGGTTGTTTGTCTCTGTGTGTCAGCCCTGTGATAGTCTGGTGACCTGTCCCCCCCCGCCCTCGATCCCAAATGGGATAAGCAGTTACAGATAATGGATGAATTTGGCTATTACTTAATTTTACAACTTTTAGGTTGATAAATAACAGCTATTTAAATGTTGATATTGGGAAGTCATCTAGCAGCTGTTGTTAAAAAAACACTAGAGTTTTGTATCTTTGATTTTTTACTCTTTGGGGTCCTCTTCACGCCTTGTTGCTATAGTACTCTTGAGAGAGTCATTTGCATTTTCACATTTTTGCATCGGCCACTGTAGTTGTCCTACACGCTTGGCATACGGGAGATGTTTCAGTTGGCAACCTCACCGCTAGATGCCGCCAAATCCTACTCACTGCACCGTTAAAGGGGAACACCACCTCAATTAAAGGTACAACTGGTAACTTTGGACAGCCTGATGGAGACACCAGTGTCAAACTCAGCCATTAATCATTTCCACATTAACTGGCAACTTGATCACTGATGACCCAGATATACCAGCGTTGTTATACTATTGAAATAGAGTACTAAGCGGAAAAAAAAGTGAAATTAATGATTGAAAACTGATGAATAAAGAGAGAGTCACACAAATTCATGTCAGAGGGGACAAATTACTCTGTTTTCTCTCCTGAAAATTAAAAGTAAAATTAAAAGTAACATAAAAGTGCTGTTGCACTGTATTATTGTTATTTTGATATTTTTATTCTTTAAAAGTCACCAGAATACAGGAAATTAAGTCTTTGAATCAACAACGAACCCCAAAACTCATCTCAGTCATCTAGAATATCTTTCCTATATGGAGCAGTTCACACTTGTACTCTATGACATCACAAAGTTACAGCACGCTAGTTTTTGGGTTTGGAGAGAGTTGTGCATGCTTACTTATATTTTGAACTGTTTTACACCCTAGGAATAGCATGAATGAGTTTTGAAAATGGGCATAGTTCCCCTTTAACTTGTCTGTTAGCAGAGGAGAGAGGAAAACTAAAAATGGGATGCAAAAGGAAGTATTGATAGGGGAGGAAAAACTGCTCCATTGTTTCCTTTAAGTTAAATAAACAAACAGAAAAAAATGTCCGTCTCTATCTAATGCATGCACGCACATGACACTCAAAGGCATCCCCGGAGCAGGGATTGGACGAGAGACACAAAGCACCTCTTTCCCACCCCTCCATACTGCTTTACCAGCAGCCCTGTCAGAGCAAGGCAGGGAGGCGATGATGACTGGCCACTCGGACTCATAGACCACCTCATAAAGAGACGCTCTCCAGTCGACTTCTATCACACACAACCGCTTTTCTTTAACCAGCGCGGACTGTGAATGGATTCTAGGCTCCTGATTGGACCAGGGGTCCCCACACCGGACCCAACCGCCCGGGCTCCTTGGAACATCAGCTCCATTGGTCCGCACCGGCTCATGGAGCTGTCTCCTGTTGCTACAATTGTGAGTGTCCGTCTCCAATTTGTCTTTTATTTGTTTTTGTTTGGTTTTGGCTGCTGGGAAGGATACCCCGCGGTGTGACTGGAGAGCTCCTGTGCGCCGCAGCGATGCGTAACCGCGGCAAAATCTGCAGCTCGCCACATCTGGCAAAAGAAGCAGTTTGCGTTTTTGTAGTTTGCATTCTTTCACCAGATCATTTGAGCAATACTGTAAAGAGGTGTGTATGAGCAAGATGTGAACTCTGTGAATGAATGAATCCTCTCCTGCGCATCTGCGCTCCATTCATTCATCAGCGGAGCTGAATGACGGCACGAGTAAAAGCGCAACTCCCGTCATCGTTATCCATCCACAGCTTGTACTATTGTGGGGAATTGTTGTAAAAAGCACTCTTGGGTGTACTGTAGATATGATTGTCACCTTTGTGGCGAAAGTGCCTATTACTTTTTTTGTGCCAACGTGTTATGCGCATGTAGAAAATGTCATACATGGTTTTACGTGACAGTATTGCTCACAATTATCTTAATTTGTGGGTTGTGGGATTTTAAAGGATTTTTTCGCAAAAGTGACTTTTTTTTACCTGTTGCACCACAATTTTTGCCCTAATAATCCCATATAAGCCTTTTAATAAAACTATTTGTGTCCTAATATTAATTACCACATGCAGGCTGCAGGTTAAATTCAGTTCAGATGTTTATTGTTTGAAAAGAGGAAATTCCATTTGCAGCAAGGCGGCATAAAACATAACACTGGATGCCGATATGTTGGTTAAGTTACAATACATACTTTAATTTAAAGGTTTGTACCCATGCCAGCTATGACATCACTCACATCCCCTCTGCAGTCGTGTTTACACATTTGTGCACCTGGAAAGTCTAAGATGTGCGTTGAGAATGTTTTCATTACCAAGGCTCATGGATGAATGAGGCACTCTCTGTCTCCCTCTGTGTCGGAGAGTGGGATTAGTTTACGCATAGCCTTCAGGGAAATCCTTTTATACAGATGTGTAAGCCAATACAGTGGTGTATATCCACCTCTCTGCACTGTAGGTAAAACATGGAGAGCATAAAAAGAAAGTACAGTGCATTAAGTTTGCCCCAGGAGTCCAGACTCTGATTTGAGACAGAAACAGCTGTTTGAGAGACGAGAGACGCACATGGGTGCACCGCCGTGGTGGATGTAGTTCAACAAGTGTGAATGGTTCAGTTTGGACTTTGAAGTTCAGACCTGCAGGCTTCGGTCTCAGTAGCTTTCGTGGTCTGGCCTTCGTGGTGGGAGTGCTGGGAAAGCTGATACTGAAGCAGCGCCCTGAGGGCAGCTTCTACTGAGGCATGATGGGATCTTCAACTCTGTGATAAGTGTGGTTTTCATTTAAAAACTCTTTAAAAGCATTCTGTGTTTCTCTCTAGAGCCCTCTTTTCCTTTTACAACCATTTGTTGCTCTTTCTATCTTGATCATATGTCAAATCTACAATCTGTGGATAATTTAAAAAATATGGGTCTAATTTATGAATGTGTGTTTTTGTGTGGATTTGAGAGGGAGTGATACTGTGTGTGTGTGTGTGTGTGTGTGTGTGTGTGTGTGTGTGTGTGTGTGTGTGTGCATGTGTGTGCGTGCGTGTGTGTGTGTGTGTGTGTGTGTGTGTGGCCCATTGTGACCATGTCCCCTGACTGATTGTGTTAGCTTGTAAACAAATGAGTTTGCCTCTGAAGTTGCAGATAATTGCTTATCTGCCAACTTCTTGGCTGATTAATGACTTGCACGTGAGCTGCGGTAGATTCAGAGGGTAGATAATCACTTGTGAAGTTAGCGCAGTGCAATGCGTTCATCAATACTGCAAGTCTCTGGGTTATTAAAAGAAAGGCATTAGTAGTCTTTTTTTTACATAATCATTCTGTTATAACACATGATAAAAGTTAAATCAATCAAATACTGAAACAGACTAATTTGCAAGAGGTTTTAATTGTGCAAACAAACTAAAGCTGAATGAAAGCTCCATTTTGTGAGTGAACATCTCTTTTCTCTAACCAGTCCTGCAATTAATTTGTCAGCTGTGAGCCAAATATTATCCTAATGAGCAGTTTGTTCAAATGTATCAATCATCTTACTTTTTATCAGTGTATATTTCATTGCTGGACAATATGGTGGAAATCAGTGTATTTCCAATATTAAAGTGGCAGTAGGCAGTATATTTTTGGCATCGTTTGGCAAAGATTCCACAGTGACCTGCTTTGTGCACAAATGTTGCATAAGTCAATTACAGTATGTTTTGTGTGTGTAATTTTTGTATTTAATTTTCTGCATCTCCTTTACTCTTTCTTAATCTTCGCCTTCTTTCTCTTTCAGTTTATTTGCCTGTTCTAAATCGCTGTGCATTAGACAGCCACCAGACCTTTTACATATTTGCTCTCCATTGATTAAGGACAAGCCAGAAAAGCTGGCACCTTGGCTTCAGCGCATTCTTGCAGAGAGTAAAGAGAGATATTACTACACCCACTATTTCCCATCTTTAAATCCCACACAAACATACTGGAGAGGAGACTTCCATGCTGCTCACTGAGCCTCGCCTTCCTCCTCGCCGTGTAATGGGCATTAATCTGGCCCTGGAGAGGAAATGAGAGAAAGCGAGAGGAAGGAACGGAGTGTTTGATGGAGATTTAGGAAACAGACGTGAAGGAGGGAATTAACAGGGATCGGGAATCGGCAGCTCTAGCGGAGATGAGAAGGAGATCCAGCAGGGAGAGTGGCAGGGATGTGAAAAGAGAGGAAGAAATGAAGCAGGGATGTCCTTGAGTGCGATCCACCACATCACAGATGTCGATGTCAAACCGGATCTAAGTGTGTTTACATTCCACACACACTCACGCCACATCTGCATATCACCTTCACTCCCTGCACTTGTCCCCTCTTTCAACAATACATCGCCATGACCTTTTCACTCATTTACTTACATAACCACTCCTTCACTTTGCACTACCAAATGTCCTCCTCTTTAGTAACAGTAGCTTGTGACTCTTCAGAAAAGTTGGACTTGCTTCAACAGATGCCTGGACAAACATGTGAACGATCAAATGCGGCGGCCGGGATTAATCATAGGAGATGTGTGTGTTCCAGTTGAACTTAGGGAGATTGAGTGTAAGTAGTCCTGGTGAGAGTGTGTGTTTTTAGTTAGGAGTACTCCTACACTGTGGTGTCACTACTTTCACTTAAAGCAGGAGTGGGTAGAAATGGAGTAAATATGATTTTTAAAAACATTATTTTTATTATTTTTTTTTTTTTATTATTTTTATTTTAAAACAGTCACTATATCCTGATGGTAGTGCATGTGACAGGTAATCTGAAAAAAATCATGTTGCTCTGTGTCCTCCGTCAGCAGCATATATTTGGCATCGCTGGGCAAAAATATCACAATAACCTTTCAGCAGCTCTGTGAGAAAACTAGACTTCTGGACTTTGGCCAATCACAGGTGGAGAAAGTAATCTGACTAAACTTTCTCATTGGCTGTGCTCCAACTGGTGGGCAGTGCTTGGTATTTCCTCAGTTGATCTCAACATGGCTGCTAGGTCACAAACTAACTTCAATATATTTCTGAGAACATCTGAGGAGAGAAATAGACATTACAGTAACAGAATATTAAGAAGAAGAAGAAGAAGATAGTCCTTTATTAGTCCCACGAGGGGAAATTCAATTTTTTCACTCTGTTAACTTAGACACGGTACATGCAGACCCGAAACACACACATGCACAAACATGCAACAATGGAGAGATGTCAGAGTGAGGGGGCTGCTCCTGACAAGCGCCCCGAGCAGTTGGGGGTTTGGTGCCTTGCTCAGGGGCACCTCGGCAGTGCCCAAGAGGTAAACTGGCACCTCTCCAGCTACCAGTTCACGCTCAGTTCTTGGTCCATGTCGGGACTTGAACCGGTGACCCTCCGGTTCCCAAGCCAACTCCCTACAGGCTGAGCTACTGCCGCCCCCATTATATTGGGGGCGGCAGTTGAATATTGAATATTAATATTGAATATTGATTCATATTTGATCGGCGCTGCCCAGTTTGACTGTTTGATCAGAGTTTTTGAGTGATTGACAGCTGCTCAGAGACGGCAGGCTCCAGATCAGCTCTGATTGGTTGGTCTGTGAAATCCTGCAGATGCCGTTAGGAGCACCGGAGGACACAGAGACACATGATTTTTTTTGTCAGGATATAGTGACCATTCTATAAAAATCACTTTTTACAATTAGCTCTGCTTAATCTGCTTAAAATTGAGCACACATTGAGCCATTACGTCTTGCCACCACAGTAATGGCGGTGCCACTAGATCGCGAAACACACAAAGTGGTCACCGGACTCGTCTTTAGATGTTTTTATATCTGACAACACCATTATTCAACATTCTGGAAGAAACAGATCTATGATCTAATATAGTGTGAGTTTAATCAGTACTTTTACATTTGATACTACTTTATTCAGGTATATATACAATATATAATAGGACTGTCAGTTGATTAACACATTTAATTATGATACTCACATGATAATCCAGGAGTAATCACAATTAATACATTTTTTATTACATTTTTTTATCAGTTCAAAATGTCCCATAAACAGAGATATTTCAAGTATTTAATACTCTTATGAACATGGAGTGGGCAAATATGCCGCTTTATTTATTTATTTATTTATAAAAGCCTCACAGCTACTGCATTTAGCTTAAAAAAATATGCTGTAATCATAACAAGGCAAACTGCAGCCCAACAGGCAACAACAGCTGTCAGTGTGCTGACTTGACTATGACTTGCCCCAAACTGCATGTGATTATCATGAAGTGGTCATGTCTGTAAAGGGGAGACTTGTGGATACCCAGAGAACCCATTTACATTCACATATCTTGAAGTCAGAGGTCAAGGGACCCCTTTGAATATGACCATGACAGTTTTTCGTCAGCAAAATTTGGCGCAAGTTTGGAGAGTTATTTAACCTCTTTTGCAACAAGTTAGCATGACATGGATGGACCAGTGGATTCAGCAGGTTTATATGACACCAGTATCTTCACTTTAGCTTTAAAACTGACCCTGCTACAACTTCTGCAACATCGATTGCATCCATACATTAAAGAAATTAGTGGAGTTAAAACCAATTTGCATTAACATGTTGCGTTAAGTCTGACAGCCCTAATATATATCATATTATATAAAGTATTTATCTATTATGGTATTGCTTCTTTTACTTATCAGTAAATGACCTAAAAACATCTTTCACTGCTGTTTTATGGTTTGGAGTGGGTCATCCTTTAATCACAAGGATTTCGGTTTGATCCCCGGCTCCTCATGTCTGCATGTTGAGACTGAATGCCCTGCTCCTAAAATGCTTAGGATGACTCGTTCTATTGTGTAAATGTGACTTTCTTCAACCCCGTCAATTATAGATACTGTATGCTAATATAAGCTGTGCCAGAGGCTTTGTAGAGTGTTTTTTTTTTTCTTTTTTTTTCGCTGAGTTGGATAGAAGTAAATCTCTTTGTGACCTTAAAAACTAAAAAACATACCGGAGTTACTGGATTGTTAAGCATGGATAGACACTTTCATCTTCCCTTAGCTCTTGAAATAGGATGAACTCTGCAGAGTGGGTACTTATGTACTGCTTGAAGTCACCTAACGATGCTTCAAAACACTCCAAACCAATTATTATTATCTTAATTATTTTATTAAAATTCCTATTGGATGTATGCTCTTTGACAGGTTTGACAGACTGAAAGCTTAGTATTAAAAATCTAGTGAAATACTGCATCGATCTAAGTGTGCAGAAACCTTGGGAAATTTATGTTTCCTGCACCTCAGCTAAGATTTAGACAGGCAGAGCCGCTGTTCATCCTGAATTTACAAAAATTTGTGTTCAGTTATTATTTGAATGTAATGTGTTTGCGGTGTATAGAGTAGCAGTGTACCAGCTGTAGTGTATGAGCGGACATACAGCCACTTTAAAAGTCCGCCACTAACACCACATCATGTAGTTAGATTAGCAGGTTTTCAGTGTGTCTGCTCATCGTAATGTTAGTGAGTGTCGGACATGCCGTGTCTGTTTGGTTTGTGCTATGGTTGTAGCTGTAGCATTGCTGGCGGTTCAGTGCTCGCCGTTGTCACACACAAACTGTCCATTAGCGCGGCGTAACGTTAGCGAGTGTCCGACAGACCTTGTGTGTGGCGGCGGTGAGTGTGGGTTTGTCTGTGTGGTGGCGTTAACGTAGCTGTAGCAGACTGTGTGACCAGCTACGAGGCTGCAAACTCCTCAGCTCAAGACCTGAGGCAACTTCCTGTATATTGCTACTCCGGCTCAGACTCATAAGGTGGTCCAGCTTTTCTCCTTTAAGTGACAAGCTGCTAATTATTAATATTTCTTTTAACTGCTTAACGCAGAGAGACGACTAAAGAGGTTAGCGTAGCTGCAACAGCGTTAGTTATATGAGAACTGGAGTATTTCTTCATTGAAAGAAGAACAAGGCACTGAAGGGTTTTCTTGGTGGAAAACATGTTTCTGCTCTTCTCCTGACTGTCCTCGGCAAGAGTTTGATTGACAGATGGTTTATCCAATCACCTGCCAAGTATTTTTTTGAAAATGCTTGCCCTTTTCCAAGCAGTTTCGAATGATGGTTTCTCAGATAGTTCTGTGTATCAAAACATCTGGTGGGTCAGGTTAGCAATGCGCTGCCGTGCTATCTAATTGAATGCATTTTCAGTTCAGCTTTTCAAGCTGTATGTAAATGAGGGGGCGTGGCCATAATAGTAATTACTTCACAATATAAGTTTGTCATTTCAATATCCTTATTACTTTAATTATGGGCTGACTATCACATTTTCTTCACAGTGAAATCAGCATTGTTTTGTAACACTGCTATCCTGTCATCACTTGATATCATGTTTCCAACACCACAAATTAACCCTTCCCTTCCTGTTTACTTGTTGGTAGGGCTCTGTGGTTCCAAGACACCCATTTCCGACGGTAGACGTCCCGGACCATGCTCACTACACCATCGGTGTCGTCATCCTGGTCGTGGGCATCACAGGCATGCTGGGAAACTCCCTGGTCATGTATGCTTTCTGCAGGTACTCTTTTTGTGCTGTTGTTTTGAATGAGCTTCTGTCAATAAACGTGTTCAGCACCACTTTTTTTTGTTTGTATCTGTGGCAATAATAATGATAATGAGATTATTCATAGTCCAATATCAATGACAGTATTTCAGCAGCCGTGTGTGTGTTTGTGTGTGTAGGAGCCGGAGCTTGCGGACACCATCCAACATTTTCATCATTAACCTGGCAGTCACGGACTTCCTCATGTGTCTTACCCAGACACCCATCTTCTTCATCACCAGCATGCACAAGCGATGGATCTTTGGAAAGAAAGGTAACACATGCATTTAAACTTTATTATGTTTTATTTTACATTTGTATTTTAAAAAAGAACTTTTTTTACACGTGTACACACACAAACAACCGCATCATTAACATTTCTGGATGCACACTCTAAAGTCTACAGGGATCTGTATTGTTTCCTGCCCTTTTGAGTGTGATCTACAATTCAATTACTGTTCTGCACACACAGACCTGCCATCCTCTATCACCCTTTAGTGCAACATCCATATTCCATCGATCAAAAAGAGCAACCAAGAATGCCGGTTGTTAGTGTGTTTTTTGCCTCTGGAGTGGGGTGTACCATAGTGTGCATTATACATCAGCATGTAACCTAGTGGGAACAGAGATAAAGACGTGGCGAAAGAGGCTCCACACTCCACTGATCAAACGCTGATAGTCGGAGCGCTGAGTTTTCCTTCAGGAGTTGTCCTGACCTTGATGAAGACAGCCCATCGCTGTTAGATCTGGAGCTCGACTCTCAAAGGTGGTTACCGCAAGGCGACTCTCTCTTTTTTCTTTTCTTTTATTTTAACCGCAGCCAACCCCCAACCACTTGTAAAACATTTTCTTTCCGCCTTTTCAAAAGACAGAGAGAGATATACATCATAAGACAGGTCAAGGATGAATGGGGTGGATGGAAATCATAAGGCAAAAGCCAACTGTCATGCCTTTTATTTGTGTTTATCATCTTCTTACAATAATTCATCTCAATGCACTCTTTAATGATGAGGCTGTCTAGTGGCACTGCGGCTCTAAGGATGGCAACGTTGATAGGTAAATCTTGACAAATAAGTGGAAGAAAAGTCTTACAAGACATTCATTGTACTCAAAGGACAACTGACTTTTATGATCCTCTGATTTGCTTTTTTTTTTCTGAAGTGCCACCAACTGGATTTTGCTGTTTAATTGATATTTTTTCCAACATTTAGAACCACAATAAAATGGCAGTTAGAGCATCCTTAGCTTCTGTTATGTTTCAGAGTGAAATAGAATATACGAGCAGGGTATAATTGTGAGTGGGAGTTGATCAAATCATTCAGAGGTTTGTTTTCATAACTCAAAAGTGATTTAACGGGCAAGAAATGCACAACATTTAGGTGCAAGCAGTGGTGTAATACCACCTACTTTACAGTTGTATAGCGATCCAATGACTGCATTTCCATCTGTTCGCCTACATTGTATTTTGTTTCATGGTGTGTAATGAGCCGTTACTATAGGCTTTTTGTTATATTTTCTTTTGCCATTTAAAATAAAAAAAACAGTCAAGTTCCTAATAGGGCTGTCAATCGGGCATGTCTGTAAAAAGCGGAGACTCGTGGGTACCCATAGAACCCATCTATCTATCCATCCTGAGGCCAAAATTGAATGCAAGTTTGGAGCGTGATTTAGCCTCCTTTGTGACAAGCTAGAATGACATGGTTGATACCAGTGGATTCCAGCACATTGCAGTCTCCCCATCGCTCCACACAGATCTGATGTTTTTTCCTCTTATGTGGCATTTAAGTGTTTCCACTGCAATTTGTCACATTCAGTTTTTTACTGATACACCAACATACACCATTTAAAAAAAAATTCTGTGCATGTTTTCATGTGTTTGTGTAAATTGAAATATAAAAACAGGTGAATTGAAATGCACGTATTGCATGCTTCGAACTCATGCAGGACGTTATTACATGTCCTTTTCATTTCAGAGATGTTTTACATTGTTATATTGACTTGACCCCAATGCTGTGAACTTTGCTGCTCGACAAAACGCCCCAGGACTCTAAAATATTGTTCCCCTCTGGAGAACGTCTGCTGGAGCCAATCTGGACTTCATTAGCTTCAGTAACTTAACAAGGCTGTCAAACACACACGGTCAGGACGACAGCCGTACAGGCGCTGCGATACATATTCAACTGCCTGAGCGGTATTTGTTTGAGTTTCTTCACACAGGCGACACACTTCAGACTCCGTCTTGTGCTCGGATGTGATGACTTGGCGCCGTGATTATATGATGTGGGACAGGTCGGCGGTAATCACACATTCTGGGCCTGAAGGGACAGCAGCTGATAAAGTGATGATTGAGTGTTTGTATTTGGTCAGCATGTGTGTGTATAGACTTGCACATATATCTGCAAGTTTGCATGAATGTGTGTATCAGATTTCTCCATACATTATGGATATATTTAGCATAATGATAGACTCTATAGCAGCACATTACATTATGGAGACATGTTAGGAGTCTTGTCAACACTGCATGTAACTTTCCATTACAATGCATAAGGAATAACAAAGCATATGTGTAGCAGGTGTTATATATTATTAGATTGTTAGATAATATATTAGCAAAAAATACAAAAAAATCTGATAGTGGCAGTGACAAACAGCACAGAAATTACCCATATGTGTCCAAAACTGAGATTAGAAACACAATCAGCTACAGTATTTCCAGCTGTTGTTCAAGAGCTGCAGGATCTACTGCCAGAAAATGGATTCATTCTGATATTAGGTAGGGATAGGGCTGCACAATTAATTGAATATAGTACATAACAATATAATACAATTTTGCCTTCACATAGTTAAATGAACATGATCGATTGCAATGTTTTTTAATGAATGCTTCATTTTGGCTTCACTTTTGGGGAGCTGTCATGCCCATAAACGGTATACGACGCAGTCACCCTGACGTCAGCCATTGTTTTCTGGACTGCCATTTTAAAGCCTCGCATTTGACATTTTGCCCGTCACCGTTTTGTTTTTTGCTCGTCACTGCCTTGGTTTTTGACCGTTGCTGCCTTGGTTTTTGGCTGTCACCATGTTGGTGGAGGGTGGAGCTACGTATAACCGAACGCTGAATAAGACATTTTTAGGCAATTTAAATATGAAAGTGCTATAAAATCATTCTGTGTCTAAAATCAATGAACAATCGTGATAAATAATTGTGAGCTCAATATTGATCAAGACAATCGTGGTTATCATTTTGGCCATAATTGTGCAGCCCTAGAGGCAAACACATTTGTACTTTCTCTCTACTGCTTTTACTTCTTCTCCTCCAGGTTGTGAGATGTATGCCTTCTGCGGAGCACTGTTTGGTATCTGCAGTATGATGACACTGATGGTGATTGCGGTGGACCGGTATGTGGTGATCACCAGGCCTCTGGCTTCCCTGGGCGTGATGTCTCGAAGGAAAGCCCTGAGCATCCTGGCTGGTGCCTGGGTCTACTCCGTAGGATGGAGCCTGCCCCCCTTCTTTGGCTGGAGTGAGTACAACTGCACTCAGAGGCCTCGAAGCGGAGTCGTTGTTGATCAATGTGATTCCTCTGAGGGATTTAGTTTTTTTAGCTCTGTCTTAGTACTTGTCTCAGCGTGCCAAATTCCTGCTGAAAGTTGTAATACTACATCAAATAGATCTGACTTTGCCTTCTGTCAGCGTGCCAAATGTATTTTAAGGAACAGGAAAGTGTAGCATTTCAGGGATCTATTAGCAAATATGAATAATAAGAAATATTCATCACTGTTTTCATTCACCTGAAAATAACAATTGTTGTACTTTCGTTAGCTTAGAATGAGCCCTTCATATCTACATAGCAGCGGGTCCTCTTCGTGGAGTCCGCCATGTTGCTCCACCATATTTCTACAGTATCCCAGAACGGACAAACTAAACTGGCTCTAGAGAGCCTGTCATGTTTTTACATTACCTGAAGGCCACCATACTTGTGAAACTGCGGTAACAAGAGCTGCAGAGTATAAAACCGTGGTACCACCAGCTGCCATCTGACTTCCAAAGTAGTGTTATTAAGATATTCCTTTATTGGTCCCACAGTGGAGAAATTGACATTATAACATGTTAAGGATGGCCTCTGAGCAACAGTAGTTGTTAATGAGATGGTGGAGTCATACGACTACTACTACAACTACTACTACTACGACTACTACTGGCTTTTTGTTATTTCCTTTGTTGTACTGTATACACTATGGCCACTATATGTATGTTGGTGTTAATAAGTCAGCATCTAGCAAAACTTGGTTCTTCTTCTTCCATCGCCACACTGAACTCAAACTGCTGTCATGGTCACAGTTTGTCTTTTTTCATATTTATAGGCTGTCAGAGAGGTGTTAATTGAAATACCTGGACTAAACACTGAATCACTTTACGAGAAAAAACTTGTGTCTTGACACTGCTTACTGAACTGTTCAAACAGAATAACAGGAAACAGCTCTTCCTTCTTAAAACTCAGACTACAAGGTGACTGTCCAAATGGGACATACATTATTCGTTCATACATACATTCATTTTTTACCTGTTCAAAATGTACCTTAAAGGGTGGTTTTTCAAGCATTTAATACTCTTATGAACATGTGAGTGGACAAATATTTTTGCTTTACGCAAATGTACGTATACTTATAATTGGAAATCAATTAACAACACAAAATATTTGGCATTTCGCATCAAAAATATGCACAAATCTGGGGAGACTCGTGGGTACCCAGAGAACACATTTTCATTCACATATCTTGAGGTCAGAAGTCAAGGGACCCCTTTGAAAATGGCCATGCCAGTTTTCCTCACCAAAAATGGCGTGGTTGGCACCCGTGGATTCTTTAGGTTTTCTAGTTTCATATGATGCCAGTATTTTTACTCTAGCTTTAAAACTGAGCCCACTACAACCTCCAAAAGGCATGGCCGTCTGAATTTTAAAAGCTTAATTAAAAACTGCAAGTTGCATTAATGTATTAAAGAAATTACTGGCGCAAAAACAAATTTTAGTTAACACATTATTAGCATTTTACCAGACCTACACATATAGAGCATAATATAATGTACAGCAACAGAAAGATAACAGAAATATTTATGCATACAGTAATGCTACCAAATTATGTAAATGTACTCCTTTTGTGCAAATTATTTTGAAAATGTTTTTGTTTCTGAATAGTATTAGGCTTTTAAAGCTACTGTCTGTAACAGTACATCCTGACAGTAGTACATGAGATAATCTGTGAAAAAACAAATCCTTGGACCACAGGTTGAGAAGACTGGACGTGTTGTATATTCACACAAACAGAAACTACATGTCTTTTTGCCCTTATAGAAGATCTGTCACCCTGCATCGACTCTGTTGCAGTGGCTGTTTTCCACTTACAATTCTCTTGGGGTTTTCAAGCCCCAACTGCCACAACAACTTAACACAACATGTAATAAAGGTGACTTATGGCTTCCTTCCGTGTCTGGAGCAAAGGAAGGAAAGTCTGCTGCTATAGGATATTTAGACATTGGTATGAGTGTATGGTTAGTTGTGCTCTAATGCATAAGTGGAGATACAGTAGTGTCTTTGTGTGTGTGTGTGTGTGTGTGTGTGTGTGTGTGTGTGTGTGTGTGTGTGTGTGTGTGTGTGTGTGTGTGTGTGTGTGTGTGTGTGTGTGTGTGTGTGGAGAAATGATGGATGCAGTCCCTGTGGTGTGAATACCAAACACTAAGAGTGTTAGTTTCCACAGCAGAAACAACTGGAGAGAGCTCTAACTGCTTTCTCTGATGGATTTTACACATGGGACACTCAGGTGCCAAAGTCACATATTTCAGCCTGAGCTTAGATGGCTTTACATATAAGAGAACATACATTTGTATAATACAGTTTTAGTCAAACAATCAGCTATAGTTGTTTAATTAACAATGCTTGCTGCATGGCTCCAGGATGGTAATACAGGTCTGACGGTCCAACACTTTGGTCCAGAGTGATACATCTCAACATCTATTGGATACATCGCCTTAACATTTGGTAGACACATCCATGGTCCCATTTGGGATGTGGTTCCACAACACAGACTTGTCAGACCAGGCAACGTTTTTCCAGTCTTCTGTTGTCCAATTTTGGTGAGCCTGTGTAAATTGTAGTCTCAGTTTCCTGTTTTTAGCTGACAGGAGTGGCACTGTGTGGTCTTCTGCTACTGTAGCCCGTCTTCTTCAAGGTGTTGTGCATTCAGAGATGGTATTCTGCATTCCTTGGTTGTAACTAGTGGTTATTTGAGTTACTGTTGCCTTTCTATCAACTCCAACCAGTCTGCCCATTCTCCTCTGACCTCTCACATCAACAAGGCATTTTCGTCCACACATCTGCCGCTCACTGGATATTTGCTCTTTTTCAGACCAGTCTCTGTAAACCATAGAGATGGTTGTGCACAAAAATCCCAGTAGATCAGCAGTTTCTGAAACACTCAACAAACATGCCATGTTCAAAGTCACTTAAATCCCTTTTCTTCCCCATTCTGATGCTCGGTTTGAACTTCAGCAAGTTGTCTTGACCACGTCTACATGCCTGAATGCACTGAGTTGCAGCCATGTGAGTGGCTGATTAGCTATTTGTGTTAACAAGCAATTGATGCCTGGTGAATGTATATCTATGTATTAACGATATCTGCTGGTGGTGGTGCATGGAAACGAGGCCTTAGAAATCCCCCCACGTCTGTGTTTTGTGTGCCACATTCATATGGGATAAGCCAAGTCTGTATTTTACTCATATATACTGACATTATCCCTCGACTATGATGTCATAGTTCTGCTTAATATCCAGAAAAAAACATTATTATGTGTGTGTGTGTGTGTGTGTGTGTTTGTGTGTGTGTGTGTGTGTGTGTGTGTGTGTGTGTGTGTGTGTGTGTGTGTGTGTGTGTGTGTGTGTGTGTGTGTGTTTGGCAACAGGCAGCATATGGGGAATTTTTACTTGACACAGACTTGGCAGATTCACATAGGAGAAGACAACCTCACAATTATTGCAAATTACAAGAGGTCCCCAGGTAATACTAGTCCCATGCGAATAGCACTTAACACTTGGTAAGAAACCGAATAAGGATATGTCCCAAAATGTTGAACTGTCCCCTTAAATAGTTTGGCTTCTTTGTCAAATTTTATGTCAGTTGGTGGAACCTCAGCTGAGCGGTACTGAGATCCAAATCAGATAAGTAAAGGAGATGAGAACAACACAGGATTAGAACAATAGAAACAGCAATCTACCGACACGACAAAGCTGGACTGTCAAATGAGGTACAATGAGAAGTAGTTCAAAGTCTTTGAGATAGGGGAGAGGCAGGAAGTTATACAAACAGAAACTGAGAGAAAAATAGGAATTAGACTTCCTGGCGTGGGAAGCGGTTACCAAAGCGTGTGTGCTCTCCCGCAGGTGCTTATGTCCCAGAGGGTCTGATGACGTCTTGTTCATGGGACTACATGACGTTTACCCCGTCTGTCCGCTCTTACACCATGCTGCTCTTTACCTTCGTCTTCTTCATCCCTCTCTTCATCATTATCTTCAGCTACTGTGGCATCTTCAGAGCCATCCGACACACAACACGGTTGGTACATGCACACGCTGTTTCTACATTTATTTATGCACCTCATTTGTCCGTGGAACATTGTTAAGTTAGCTAGCTATCAAATGTTGGTTTCACACAAAACTAAATAATACAAACTGCCAAACTGAGACTTTCTTGACTTGAAAATTTAACTTATTAAATTAAAAATTAGTTAAAATTTACAAACATCATATGAGCGATTCATAGCACAATTCAAATAGGATAAAAAAATGTTTTGTCTCTCGCCATCAACCGTTCATTTATTTTTTCCTAAATAAGGTCCCATGGTGGTCCACCAGAACAGGAGGGACTTCAGCTCTCGATACTTTAGTCACGATGTGATCTTCTTTTGCGGTATGTCGAGTAGTGTGATAAGATATATTGCGATTTATTGCCTTTTTTCAACAGCAACGTATACAGTTTGTCAACATGTATTTTATCTAATAGGATATAATCTTCCCTCCGTTCATCTCAGATTTTTCATCATCAGAGGTCAAGGAACCTAAAATAACAGATTTTCCTTGCCAAAATTTTGCGCAAGTTTGGAGCGTTATTTTGCATTCTTCCCAACAAGCTACATGGTTGATACTAAGGACGCTAATTTAGAATTTTTATTCTGACCGATTGTTGACAATCATTAATCGATCATTAACTGTTAACTGACAAGATTGGTACCTTGCATTTGAGGCCTTTGAAGTGCCTAACAAGCTGCCCAGCTGCAACGATAAGTCTGTGCACAAAGCAACAGCTCGGGACAGACTCACTTAAGGTGAGCATTTTTTGAGTTTTGCTTATCTTCTTATTTAATTTTGAAAATTTCTTTAACTGTTTAACTGATTAAACTGATTAATTCTAATTAATAATAAAAAAATTAATCAGTCGAAATGCTTATTGTCAGTTAACGGTTAATAGTTAATAATTAACATCCCTAGTTGGTTCCAAAGAGTAGCAGCCGAATAGATTAAGAGGTTAATATTTACGCCCCTAATGCTCATGCATGTGAGCATGCCCCAGTGGCTAGCTCACGGCCGCTCTGCACTGCTCTCAGACGGCGGTTATAGCTGATAGCGACATCCCAACCAATGGCGCTGTTGCGGAAGTACCCCCCCCCTCCCCCTGCGGTTAGCGCTGTTCGCCATTAGCTGCAGCCATCGCCATGTTGAAAGCCGTGCAGAGGCAATAGAAATCTCCCATTCTCGCATTAAGCGCTTTTAACTGAAAATTAAAACATAATACTTTAAAAGATCTTTAAATGGCAAATGTGGTCTACAATTGCAAATTATATTGAAACTAAAAGCAAAAAAGAAACAAAAGGTTTCATAACTATGGTGAGTGTGTCTGTGTTTGACAGAGCGATCACAAAGATCAACTGTGAGGGAACCAGAGACTCTGCAAAGAGGTTCCATAGGATGCAGAGTGAGTGGAAGATGGCCAAGATTGCACTCATCGTCATCCTGCTATTTGTCATCTCCTGGGCTCCTTACTCCTGTGCAGCCCTCACTGCATTCGCTGGGTAGGTGTGTGTGTGTGTGTGCGTGTGTGTGTGTGTGTGTGTGTGTGTGTGTGTGTGTGTGTGTGTGTGTGTGTGTGTGTGTGTGTGTGTGTGTGTTGTCAGCGACTGCTGAGGAGACATTTTTCAGTCTAGTGATGTCAAAACATCTCAGTAAGAACTAAAAACCGGCGCACTAAGTTTAGAGGGGATGTGGTTCACAGTAATAAAGTAGTACTGATAGTTTAGGGTGAAATTTATTATTAAAGCTGCTTTAGTAACATATCAGATCTTAGTTAAAGCAGCTCTAATCCATAAGGATGTATCAAATGACAATGTGAAAACTATTTGACAATGTGAAAAGGGTCACTCGCAGTGATGAACCTACAGAGATTTATCCCCAAATCTGAAGCTCCCCTTAACTTTACCGAGCTTTGTAGAGAGTTTCAGCTCATTATTTTGCTGTTCAGCTGTAAATTGAATGTTTTGGTTCACTCTCATGGCTCTCATAGCGTCCTTTTCAGCAGCAGGAGGCCGCTGTTTGCAGGGATAAACTTACATAGTCGCCAGAAACACAACTTCAAATTAATGTCGCTCCATGTATGCTTTATGTGTAAATAACCAACATTTTGCAGGTTCGCCATATCAACTTCATAAAACTGTTGATAATCACTTGAAACAGAGTGCTGGTTTCAGTACTTCAGACCTATAAACTAATGGGCTGTTATTTATGGCATCAGAGCCAGTTTGATTTGATAGAATGAGCAGAAAGGCAGGATTGTTTAAAAATGTATGATGACTTTATTCAGGGCTCAACAATAAAGATTGCCTGCTTGCCCAGGACAAATATAATACCACGTCAAGCTATTTAATCTCACACCACACTCAATCACTCATCGTCAGCAGCTTATCTGGGGTCGGGTCGTGGGGCAACAGCTCCAGCAGGGGACCCTAAACTTCCCTTCCACTGGCTACATTAAGCAGCTTTGACTGGGGGATCCCGAGGCGTTCCCAGGCCAGTGTGGAGATATGATCTCTCCACCTAGTCCTGGGTCTTCCCCGGGGCCTCCTCCCAGCTGGTCATGCCTGGAACACCTCCCTAGGGAGGCGCCCAGGGGGCATCCTTACCAGATGCCTGAACCACCTCAACTGGCTCCTTTCAATGCAAAGGAGCAGCGGCTCTACTCCTTTGTACCTGCAATCTAGCCCTTTCTGTCATGACGCAGCCCTCATTACCATAGGTGAGAGCAGGAAACGAAGACTGACCGGTAGATCGAGAGCTTTGCCTTTCGTCTCAGCTCTCTTTTCATCACAACGGTGCGGTAAAGCGAATGCAGTACCGCTCCCGCTGCTCCGATTCTCCGGCCAGTCTCACGTTCCATTGTCCCCTCACTCGCGAACAAGACCCAGAAGTACTTGAACTCCTTCATTTGGGGTAAAGACTTATTCCCTACCCAGAGTAGACAATCCAACAGTTTCCTGCTACTAAATCTGGCAACTAAAAAGAATTTAACACATTGTTTTTTTCCAGAGTTGATGGTGAAAGTTCAAGTTATTTGTCCCTGAGGGGCAATTGGTTTTGCTGCAGTAGCAACAACAGCTCATCACATGACAACATACATACACAGTACTCATTTGTGGTCTGATAAAGTAAATTTGACTAAACTAGTTTCATCTAAACTGAGTTGAAAAATGATGCAATCTGATTGCCAGTGGTGATAAATTATATCTGACTATTAATCACACCCCCATTCACTGTTTGAGAAAGAAAGTTAACCAAAAAACAGGAAGTAAAACTGGCTGGAGGGGAGGGCTTTAAACAATAACATGACTGTGGGTGTGACTGTGTGTCTCTACATTAATCCTGCAGTAGGGAACACACCCACCACTGTCTCATTTCCTTCTCCCATCTGTCGTCCTCTTGCCAACGTCTCTCCTGTGTCTCTCAGGTACGCTGACTTGTTGACTCCATATATGAACTCTGTTCCTGCTGTGATCGCCAAAGCATCTGCAATCCACAACCCCATCATATACGCCATAACACATCCCAAATACAGGTAGGTTATTAACAGCAGATTAAAGAAACGCAGTGGAAGTAGCATCATGATGAATTTACTGTTTACCCATTCATGCTCTTTCTCACTTTCTCAAATCCAACTTTACTTTATTTGTGTGACCAGAATTAAGGACAGTATTGTCAAAACAGGTCGAATGAGATTTACAGTGTAAGTATAATAACATTTGCCTGCTGTACAACTACAATATTATGATGACAAATAAAGAAAAACAAACAACAAATCATTGAAAAATATGCAAGATTAACTGTGATGGTAAGAGTTGAAACCACAGAAGAAAACATGTTTTGTAAAATCCAAAACAAGAGGCCGATTTTGAAGCGTCTCAGCGTCAAGCTTCATGTGTTTTGCCTGAGGCTGACATTTCACTGCTTAGTTTTCTCCACAAGTAAATATTGAAATTTTTTTTGGCCTGAGTGCATCAGATTCTTGGTATTGCACTTTTTTCTATTTGTTGTCGGCAGAACTGAGTTTTCTCTGTGTTGCCAGGTTTGTCTGTGTCCTCCAGTCTCAACAGGGTGGTGTGATCACTCAGTCCATATTCTTATCAACCCCCTGAAACCCAACCGACTTTACTCTCCTTGGGTACAGATTAGTGCTGTCAGGCGATTAAAAAAATTAATCTAATTAATTACAGGATTTGTAATTAATTAATCTAATTAATCGCATTTTAATCTCATACCTGCTAAAGGCCCCCAAATAAAGAATTTGAAGTCTAGGACATTACAAAATTGTAGTGCATGACTAATCAATAGAATACACCAAGAAGAAAAGATTTGAAATCCACATTTTTATTGGTTAAGTGTGCTTTATAAATGAAATTCAAAGGAAAAAAAGGTCAAGCACATCAGCAAACCAATTAGGCCAGGTGCATTTCTCAAAAATGCAATACAAATACAGTTAAATAAAATAAATAAAATTCAGAAATAAAATAAGGCTGAGTCTCAAATAGGAACATAAGCAGACTCTCAATCAAAATGAATACTAAAGCTGACTCAATACAGCAATTCAAAATGAATAGTATAACATGCCTCTAAATAAGGCAACATCAATAGCAAGATGCCAACAGCATTTCCTTTAAAAGGGTCAGCTAACGTTACAGGAACTGACAACAGACAACTCTATGTGTCCTTGAGCCAGTTGCTCAGACAAACAAGCTTGTTTACATTGTCTGAGTGTGAGGCTGCCCTCTTCTTTTCAATGATGTTACCTGTGAGTGAAAAGAGTCTCTCACATGGCCCAGACGTGGCAGCGGTAGCCAGGTAGGAGGAGAGGACAGCTGTTCATCAGCTCCTGCGTGAGCTGCCACCCTTCCAGTGGAAGTGGCTCAGCTTTGTAGCGGGCTAGAGGCCCCTGCTCCTCCTTGTCCGAGTCAGAGTCCGAGTGAAAGGTCCGAGTGGGCTCGCCTCGCTCTCCTGTGTCGCGTCCATCCCTGTTGTCAGTCACCCTGCTTTTGACTAGTGGCGCAGGTACGAAGTAACGCCGCCACTGCAGCCTACGGGTCACTCAGTGGGCCAAATTTAAAATGCTTGCGCATTGACTTGCCATTCATGATTAATTGCGTTAATTTTTATAGCGCGTTAATTTGCAGCGTAATTAATTAATCTAATTAACGCGTTAAACTGACAGCCCTAGTACAAATATATGAAACTAAAAAACTGAAGGAATCCACTGGAACCAATCATGACATCTAGCTTGTCGGGAAGGAGGCAAAATAACGCTCCAAAGATGGGCTAAATTTTGGTCAGGAAAAACTGGGTCCCTTGACCTCTGACCTTTAAGATATGTGAAAATGGGTTTTAAGGGTACCCTACAGGGGGTACATGAATCATGTTTTAATATTTCTGCATACTGGGGTCCTTAAACAGTCTTGAATTACTGTCCATAAATTGGTTATCACTGTAAAGCTGAGACTCTTGTGGATCCGATGAGGGTGTTACTCCTCGTTGTAGTCATTTCACTGAAGTGAGACTATGACCTCACTGTATAAAATGACCTGTGGTGACCTCTAGGTTAATCACAGCCTCATGAAACTTTACAGCCACAAAACTAGAGACAGAGAGCATTTAGAGGATGGATGGCTTTCCTAGGTAGACTGACAATAAGGGGGTTTCTGAGGTGTTTCCAGAACAGAAATGCTCACCATCTAATCACCGAAATATGAAATTGTTGCATAAATCTCCAGATGTCAAAAGTTTTTGAATCCAAATCACAGCATGGCTTTTTCTATGGTGTTCCTCAAGGTCTTGGTGTCTTCATGTGGTATTTTTGAGGGATTATTGATCATTTTTGGTGAAAAATGATTGAATTTACTTCTATGTGACATGTACTGCGGACCTGCTATGTCCCCCTAAATACCCCCTGTGCCCCCCTTAAAAAAGACAAAAGCTGGTCTATTGTGGGTCTCAGAGGGTTTTAATGTCTTTTAGTTTCTGGTCACTCATATTGTCTCAGTGGCACTAAAATGTTATGTCTCAACAAAGACAGTGCAATGTTCCCACACATACAGTACATATCAATGACGTATTGACCAGATTTGTTCAGTGAAATGGGAGGTACCAGCCGTCGGGCTCCTCAGGCAGTCATAGAAAATGTGCATGGCATGCAGAGAGAGGCTGCCAGAGCACCACCAGCATGTCCCAGCCACCACCACGCCAGCCAAACAGTAGCTGGCTAAGCACAAAAAAAACATATATGCTTTTACCTCCCCTCTATAAAGTCATTACAATGTCTATCCTAATCGGTAACTTCTATATTTTTCAACCTGGACCCTATTTTCTCATGTTTTTGTGTCTAACTGACTAAGAGGGACAACAATTTCTGAGACTGGTCCAGACGGCAAGCTGTCACCGTCATTTATGTTTCTGCCGTGACAGGCTCTGATTGTTACTATAATTGTCCGACACTATGGAAAGAGTCTCCCTGGCAAGGAGACATGTTGCTGGAAGACAGTGGTGGATAGTGGAGTGTCAGTCAGACAGAGATTGCTGTGCTAGAGTATATAAAGCATAACTTATTGTTATGTAAAAGATTTTCAACATCATTGCTGAATATTTAGATGATTTCGACAACATGGATGAGGTCTTTGAGTTATACAGATATTTAGATTTCACAACAAGACTTCTCCTTGAGTGGGACTTGGACACAATAACAAACAGATCGGATCAAGTGAAAGGTAAGAAAACCTTTATATTTCTCTGTAGGGGCCTTTCCATAATGTCACTTATAATAATCTGAGCCTGTCAGTGGCAAAAACATGCAATTTTAGTGGATGTAACGTTACATTGACGCTGTTCACTTGCCCTCGCTGTCCTTCCCAGCTCTAGGTTGAAAAATACCAAAGTTACCCTTTAAAAGAGGAATTAAGGCCCATGTCAAGCAAAAGCTGAATTTGTTGATGTGCATTTTAGTCATTTTAGTTAATTCCACCTGCACCTAATGAAAAGTTGTAGCTAGTTGGTGCACTTTTCTTTTTCTTTGGCTACACTTTGAGGTATGTGTACTGTTAAGATGGATTTATTCTTGACACTATTGGGGATAATGATAGTCTAGGTTTTGATTTATAGGTCAGTTTTGGATTCGCACCAACGCAACAGTAGATGGATGTCTTGTACGTGATCAGGCTGTATCATGTCTGATCACGTACAACGTTAGTTATATTCCAAGGAGCAGTGCTTGAAGTGGAAAGAAATAAACGCCAGTACTCCCCTTAGTCAGATGCTGGTGTGTGTATCAGCGGTCATTATTAGCCTACGTTCTGAACATATACGGTGAATAAAAGATACTGGGTTTAGGGGTCCTCCCTCAATAAAATTTGAAGGTTTTTAAATTTTTTCTTTCTGGCTACAATTGAATCGAAGGCAACTGGACTTAAATTTGTCTCTGAAGATGTTTCGCCCCTTATCCACGTGGCTTCATCAGTTCGAACGCTACAGTCTGACTAGTCCCCACTAGTCTGACTAGTGGGGACTAGAATGAATATGACCTGGATGAATGAGAACATTCACAGGCTTTTAAATTAAAAATTGCAATTATACACCATTTTGTGCCATAATTTTTACTGCAGATAATGACCAAAAACCCCAAAGAGAAAACTTGCCATAGATAAATAGTGAACATCGTATCAATAAATTACAGCACCCTCGTTCTCACCTCTCCTCCCTGTGCCGTGCGTCGGCCCGTCCAGACGCTCCCCACATTTTTTTAATGTTGATGCGCCATGCAAATATGCTGGTACTGTGCTGTATTATTAAATCAAATTAACTGATAAATTGGGAATCGCGAGGAGAACCTGATATGGAGAAGGCAGAAAAGTGTGTGCCTATGTGCAGGGAAAATTCACAGTATGCCAAAGAGTAGAGTGTAGTGTCGATCCAGCCATCCATACATCCATTTTCTTCCAAGTAATCCAGGGACAGGGTCATGTGGGCAGCAGCATTAGTTAGCAGGGAACTCCAGACGTCCCCCTCCCAGCAATGTTTTCAATGTTTTCTTCCTTCCAGACTAAATGAGATATATAATCTCTACAGCGTATTCTGGGTTTATCCCGGGGCCTCTTTCCAGTTGGACGTGCCCAGAAAACCTCTAAAGGGATACCTCCAAGAGGCATCCTGGTCAGATGCCCGAACCTCTTCAGCTGACCCCCTTTTGACACAAAGGAGCAGCGGCTCTTCTCCAAGCCTCCTCCGAGTCAGGCAGTCAGTTAGTTTTGTGTGTTTTCCATCACGTTTGCCTCATTTATTTTACAGGGACAGTGGGGTCCCATCTTTGGTAACGTAGGGAATGGTGTGTTGCTGGCTCTCTATGGTCACAGATTTTGGTGTACTGGCCTCAAAGTAACTCTATTTATATTCTATCTATCCTCATTTAATAAAATCGGTTCTTCCTCCCTCAGGTCGGCACTCAGCAGGTATATTCCCTACCTCGGGGTATTGTTGTGCGTTACGGGCAGAGGCCGTTACAGCAGCAGCAGTTTCCTGTCCACTCGTCGATCAACCCTCACCAGCCAATCAGAGAGCAAAGGCCCCAGCAAGCCCCGCAGCTCCTCCCTGTCTGAGAGCGAATCAGTGAGTGTACCTCATATCTAATCTGGTATGTCTATGTCTTACACTTCCAATGGCAAATGCTCTGAATTACAAGTTGCTGATTTTAGTCGTGTGTGTGTGTGTGTGTGTGTGTGTGTGTGTGTGTGTGTGTGTGTGTGTGTGTGTGTGTGTGTGTGTGGACTTTTGTCTGTGGTCTCAAAGGCCCACTTCTCAGACACTGAGGACAAGTGCTCCTCTTGGACGCCTGCCATTCGTCAGTTGTCCGGTGATGTCAAACAGGTGCGCCACGCCAGCCAGAGGACAAAGGTGAGAGGTCACAACACAGGAGAGTTTGAGAGAACTGCCGTCCACAACCCCACTGACCCGGCCATATGTCACCTCTCGCAGATCACAGTGAGTACAGCGGCCTGGTTTATGTCAACATGCTGTTCCTTACATACTTTAAAGTGCACTAGTGCACGTTAAACTGGGCTTTATTAGTTTAGGCGTCGTCAGACTGAGGTACAGTGTCATTTAGGGCTCAGTGTCAGTCTTCTCACATTAGTTTCATGATGTTTTTGATGGCAGGTTTTGCTTCTGTTTTGTCATTACGTCAAGGCTGATCTTAATCCTCTCCTCCTGAATCTGAGACGTGAGGTCATGTTGTTTTGGAGTCCTGTTAAAGTCAATAGACGTTATGTTTATGTTCTGTATTTCATGCCGACTAACTCTATGAGGTCATGTTGTTCGAAGCCCTTTCATAATCCAGGATCGCTCAACGTGTAATCTGATGCGGTCATCTTGCTTTGCTCCCCCGTAGCTGTTTGGTTTGATTTTCTGATACTAATCTGTCTGGTTAACACTCTCAACTGCCCATTTATGTTTCTGCTGAGCCTTTTCCGCTTATTTAAAATTGTATTAAAAGAACAGTGTGCAACATTGAGGGGTAGGAATGTAATATTAACAAGTGTTTTATAGTCGTGTATAATCACTTGAAGCTAAGAAGCGTTTTTTTGTTATCTTGAGATGGTTATATCTACATACAGAGCAGGTCCTCTTCACGCCACCATGTTTCTACCGTAGCCCAGAATGGATAAAACAAAGTGACACTAAAGAGAGACTTATACATTCTCAGGTTTTTGCATCGGCCACCATTGTTCTCCTACATGCCTGGCACACAGGAGGAGTTTCAGTTGGTTGCAAAAAGAAATCTGATTGTATAGAAGTCTATGAGAAAATTAGCCTACTTCTCTCTGATTTATTACCTCAGTAAACATTGTAAACATGAATTTATGGTCTCAATCACAAGTTTCAAGTCTTCCTCAGTACAACATGATGTTCATTTAGTAAATTATGGTCCCATTTAGAGTCAAATAGACCATAAAGCAGGTGATGCTTTAGGGCGTTGCTACCTTGTGATTGACAGGTCGCTACCACCACACTGTCCAGTCTGGACATTTTCTGTGTTTTTATCTTTAACTCTTTCACAGTGTGTTTTCTGTTCAGGAAAGTTAATTCTAACTTTTTGGTCACCTAAAAATGTCTTATTCAACGTTCGGTTGTACTTAGCTCCACCCTCTCGTGTTACTGCTGGTTGCAAAAAACCAACATGGCGACAGCCAAAATGCAGTCCACAAACCAATGCACCACTTTTTACTCTACGGGACTGACAGTAAACTGTAGGCTATTAATGCTGAACTGGTAGCAGAACATAAACTATATTTATGAATTACAGTAGCTATCATGGGAGTAAAATAAAAAAATAGAACTACCATAGTTTTGCTTTAATTATTTTCCCATAAATTGTCATGTATGAAAAGACCCAAATTAAACACTCTAAGCCAGGGGAAGGTAATTATTTTTCCTGGAGAGCCACATGAGAAACCCAGATTGTTGCCGGGGGCCAAACAAATACTGTCAGACATCATCAACATCTATTTTATCACTATAGGAAACATACCGGGCACTTATTTTTCAGCATTTATCATACTGAAAATCGCTCCAAACAGCATATTATTAAGAAAATTATATATGGAGGAGTCTTTGAACCATACAGGACTGACTGTTTTGGTTAGTAATGATTCCATTATAGCAAAACTAAACATTTAACTTAACATTAACACTTAATTTAACATTTAACTTTAACTATTCTTTGAATACAGCCTCATGTTTGTTGCAAACTAAGCACACAGCTTTACCGCCAACCAAAAAAATACCAATGTGCTTTCCTGTCAGAGTCTCCAAAAGTCTCCAATAACACCAGAAAAAGTTGCTAGATTTGGGGGTCTGAAAACTCACTAAATATAGCAATGAAGTCGCTAAGTTGTCTGTCTATCAGCTGATGGGCACCAGCTCTGTCTCACTGGCTCATTCATCGGCTTGAATGATCGCCTTTGTCTTTGATATGGTTTAATACCTTAAACTGTGTGTGTATTAGTTGGTGTGATGGCCAGTTTGCTCCTCATTATTAAAGCCCCCTCCAATGTATTTTGACATTTCTATGATATTTCATATTTATTGGAGTCATTTCTTGACTGAAGGGAAGTTTGGGGTCCCCTGCTGGAGCTGTTGCCCCCACGACCCGACGCCGGATAAGTGGTTGACGAAGAGAAAGAGAAATATTTCCTGACTGAGTTGATTAGCCACACTGCCAAAAAATGTAATAAATAACTTAATTTTTAACTCAAAATTTAAAAAAATAAGGTTGGGAATATGACGTATGACTATAGTAGAGCTGTAAGCTTCTTCAGGTGAACTCATGCTCAAGTCCTAGCAACATTTTGGCCTATTTATGGAAACTTGGTCCTGTTTTCTTTCAGTGTTTTGTTTTTTTTTTCTTTTTTTTTCTTCTGGCTTTCTTTTTGCTGGGTACTGATCCCAGTAAGCCTTTGATTGCTCTTTGTCATGTTTTTGATATTTGTCTTATGTCTTACTTATGTGTTACTTAATTTATTGTCAAAATGGATGCCATCCTCTATTTTTTAAAACAAATCAGTTTTCATATTATTTTTTAGTTTCCTCCACCTTAGTTTAGTGTGTTTCAACCCAAAAGAAAACCATAGAAAAGTCCTGAAAAGAAATAAACTAATCAGAGTGCAGCCCAGTGCGGTGTTGGTGCTGGGAGCTGAGGCGAGAGCAGCCTGTGCTGGTGGACGGTGAACCTCCAAAACATCCCGAAACTGCATTTCAGTCGTTGGACCTCAGCAACACGTCTGTCCGTCCTCCGTTGTGCTGTGGCTGGCGTACGGCGGTGCAGCGCCTCGGTCTGGTAAACAGTAAATTCATCTAAACTGGGTTGAAAAAATGATGCAGTCTGGTTGCCAAGGTAGTGAATTACATCTAACTATTAACCACACCCCCATTCTCTGTTTGAGAAAGAAAACCAAAAAACAGTAAAACTGGCTGGAGGGGTTTAAAGTTATACCAAATGGAGTTTCAGCAATGAAGCATATTGGGAATAGCCAATAGAAGAAGGAAAATTATTAGTGAGCTGTATCAAAGTGATGTCCATCATGTGAGGTTAAGGTTTAAAGGATGGAAAAACGCGTTCGCTTGAAATTTAATTGTCAACTTTTTCACATAAAAGCCAGAATTCTGCTTCGTGGCGAATGTTTGCGGCGTTCTAAGCATGGCGGCGTCAGGCCGATGGGCCGTGGTGGGTCGTTCTATGTGGGGCATCCAATATATGGAGCATTTCCGTCTCTCTGTAATCATCTTAGTTCACAGGAAAATCACACACAGAGTAGCCCACACACATACTATGCAGGCATACTGCCATGCAGGACTCCACTGCAGAGGGTTCAAAGACTAATCCAATAATCTGTGAGTTTCAGACAATAATCCACAGCTTGCATGACGCGACCCCGTGTTTCAACCTACTGCACTTGTTGCAGATGAAGGAGTGACTGTCAAGGAGTCCCTGACCTCCACCTGCTTCCATCTCTGTACAGAGCAGAGGATGTACACTTTTACCTTTGTCAATAATCACACTCTTGTAAACAAATGTCATCAATGTGAAAAATGTGCTTATACTGACATATTTCCCCTTATGATATATATAGTATAACCTTTACTCTATATTTCTTGTCACTTTGGTAACAGATTTTTGTGTCAAACTTATTTATCCCAATATTGTCTATTTTATGTCTTTACAGAAACTTTTTTTGGTACCTCTTGGGTACTGCTGAAGTACTTTTAATACCTGATACTTTTAGACTTAAAGGAAGAGTTTGACATTTTGGGAAATATGCTTGTTTGCTTTCTTCTTCTTTCTCGAGTTAGATAGGAAGATTGATACCACTCTCATATCTGTATGCTAATATGAAGCTACAATCACTAGCTTAGCTCAGCTTATCTTAGCGTAGCTTAGCTTAGCATGAAGACTGGAAACAGGGGGAAACAGCTAACCTGGCTCTGTCCAACGCTAACAAAATCTGTCTACCAGCACATTTAAAGCTTGCTTGTTGCCAGAAAGCTTTACAGTGATGAGGAGACTCCAGCTTTTGTTTTTTTTTGTTTTGTTTTGTTTTGTTTTGTTTTTTGTGGGACTAATTTACACGCAGACAGTATAATTTTTTGAACTTTTGGTGTTGTCTTGAGTACCTTCACACAGAATATTACGCTGCAAAAAGGCAACATGCTTTTTGCTTTCGGAGCTTTCACACCACGAATAAAAGCATCAACCAGTCACACTGTGCAGAACAGGTTGAGTTACGCCTATATTTGAACCATGACAAAGGCAGCAAAGACCAGATCCACTCCTTCCATTCTTACCCTTCACATTAAAAGCCCCAGACATAATATTTTGAGACGAGTTTTTCATATTTTTGTATCATTTATTGGTCACACCCTGGGTTAGTAGAACAAATATCCCAAAATGTCAAATTATGGATTTATACTACTTTGTGGGTTTCATGAAAACCATAGGATTGTTGGTGCCCCATTTTTGAGAAGAAAACAACATGACATACTTTTAAAGAGTTGTTCTTTTATCTGAAAGGTCTGTGGTCAAATCCTGATTTGAAGTCGCTCTGTTTTTAGTAAGAATGTGACCTAGTAGCTCAAATAATACAAAAGATCTTTTGATCGTAGCTAACACTAAATGGCTGTGTTTATGTGCACACTGTTCAGACTCTAACAGAGCCTGAAGACATCTCCATGTCGGACATCAGCCGGAGGCCAACCAGTCATCTGCCTGCTACTGTAAGAGCCCACCGTTCGTCGTTCACCTCTTGCTCTGTGCAGCAGATGTGGCGTCTGTGTGTGTGTGTGTGTGTGTGTGTGTGTGTGCAGAAAATTACGAGTATTATGTGTATTAGGGCCACATTTAGTGAAAAAAATCAGAGAGAAAAAAGTCGTAATATTACAAAAAAACAATATTATGACAATAATGTGATAATTGAAGAATAATGTCATAACTTTACGAGAGAAAATGTAATTTTCAATTTTCATGCACAATCTTTTCAAGGTCCTGATACTGACAATAATGTGGTGCTGATGTGCCAAAAGATGAAGTATTTCATTATTTGTGAAACCTAAACTTAAGTATAACTTCACAAGATTCTCCACATTTCTTTCAAATAAGCGGCACACTTCTCTATTTCCCCTCTAACATAACACATAAAATTACTATATGATATTATGACTTTAATCTCATACTATTACGACTTTTTTCTCTCAAACTTCTGATTTTATTCTCATAATAGTATGAAATTAAATCCTATAAATATATAAATAAATTATAAATTTATTACAGTTTTTCTCTTAAACGTATGATTATATTCTCATTATATTATTACTTTTTTCTCATAAACCTACAATTTTATCCTCGAAATAATTAGAAACGTAATACTCGTACGTAATACAAAATAAAGGGACATGTAAAGGGACATGTCACCCATTTTACATCACTACTCAGTGATTCTTCCACATTTAAAATATCTCTGTGCAGCTGAACAAGCTTTTTTTAAAAATAAAATAATATGAAATGGTTGGCATATCTCTTTAGTCCTTCCTTGGTTTCCCCTGCTCATTCTAGCCAATCTAATCAACTATGCTTTTAATCCTATCCAGTTTCATTCATTTCCTGCTGGTCTGACATCAATATTAATCAAACCTTGTGGAAAAATCAAAAACTTAACCTTTTATCCTCTGCTCATACACCCAAACCCCATGTTTCTGCAATCAGTTGATTGTGTTTGATATTTTGGATGCCCTCCGCTGACTCCACAATGCCTTCATTTCAAAAGCTGTGAAGATCGATGGGCTGACCCCACAGACCGACTCAGCTATTGTACTGTAATAATCTCCCAAGCTGGTCTTGTAAACACAAAGATTGACTTTCATGGAGAAATCATTAAGATGTGTAATACAAATATGTTTGCTGCTTCTTTTGAGCAAAAAAAAAAAAAAAAAAAAAAAAGCCAGAACACCAGAAATAAGACCTAGAACTGTGTCATTTCTATACGTGGTCAATTTTACTCCATTTATGAGTATGTATTAGGGCTGTCAATCGATTCAAATATTTAATCGCACATTTCAAGTATTCAAGCACTTAATACTCTTATCAACATGGGAGTGGGCACATATGCTGCTTTATGCATATGTATATATATATATTTATTATTGGAAATCAACTAACAGCACAAAATAATGACAAATATTGTCCAGAAACCCTCACAGGTACTGTGAAAATCAATTCATGGCAAACTGCAGCCCAACAGACAAGAAGCTTTGAAAAGCCCACTACAAATCCTCCAAAATCCAAAGTCAGAAATTGCGTTAATGCATTGCGTTATGCAACTTGTAATTTTTTTCATTCTAGCAGGCAAAAGCGCAAAGCTAGAGTGAAGATACTGACATCATATGAAACAGAAAACATGAATCCAGTGGTACCAACCATGTCGTAGTAGCTTGTGGCAAAGAAGGCCAGATAACGCTCCTAAGTTACACTAAATTTTGGCAAGGAAAACCTGTCATGGCCATTTTCAAAGGGGTCCGTTGACCTCTAAGCTCAAGATGTGTGAATGTAAATGGGTTCTCTGGGTACCTACAAGTCTCCCCTTTACAGACACGTCATGATAATAACATGCAGTTTGGGGCAAGTCATAGTCAAGTCAGCACACTGACACACTGACAGCTGTTGTTGCCTGTTGGGTTTGAGATTGCCATGATATGATTTGAGAATATTTTTAATGCTAAATGCAACTGTGAGGGTTTCTGGACAACATTAGTCATTGATTTGTGTTGTTAATTGATTTCCAATAATAAATATATACATATATTTGCATAAAGCATCATATTAGCCCACTCCCATGTTGATAAGAGTATTAAATACTTCACAAATCTCTCTTTTAGGTACATTCTGAGTGTGATTAATTTGTGATTAATCACAAATAGCAATGAACAATCATGCCATTGAATATTTTATTTGACAGCCCTAAATAAAATGGAATTATCCTCTTTTTTTTTAAATTACTTAAACATGCTTAATTGGAGTACGTTGCTCCTGTAGTGCAGAGCTATTGATCTCACAGGGTAATACAGTCCCACTCCATGAAGGGCACTGTGGGTAACCCATTCATCAATCCAACCAGTCAATGCCTTTGATTGTGACTGATTCATGTCTGACTGGCAGGTTAATTGGAGGACAGTTGTATTGATCCAAACCAGAGCAACAGTTGATACAACTTCATTGTCTCCTTTAACCACCACCTTGCTGCACTTTTCTTTCACACATCACAACATCCAGCAACTTGCTCACAGTGGACGTGTGGAGTCGTAGTCACGATACCTGAACAGCTCTCTCTCTCTCTCTCTCTCACTCTCTCTCTCTCTCTCTCTCTCTCTCTCTCTCTCTCTCTCTCTCTCTCTCTTCCTCCGCCTACACAGCTGGACAACGTGATGGAGGAGTCTGAGCTAAGGACTGCATGTAAGGCAACCGCATCCATCATTGTAACCTCCATATCCAGCCCGTCTATCCTGCATAGTCCCCCAGGTTTCCATGGCAACCTCAAATTGACCAAAACGTACAGCCCGGTTGCCAAGGAGCCCCTTGACATAGCCAGGCTGGAGACAACAGCATTACCATAAACAGATGGACAAAAGTGCAACAACAGTTTGTGTGGGTTTCAATATTTCCCTCTATGGGACTTTTCTGTACCAGCGTGCTGTTTGCTAGTTATGGTAACTCAAAACCGGAGCATGCGCTTTGTTTTTTGTCTACTTTTCTGTGAGTATGTGAGTGTGAATGCCCAGTAAATTTAAATACGTGTAGGTATTTGCACATATATATTTTTCTGACATATCACAGTGGTCGGAGATGTTTTACCTCGGAGCCGGAGGCAACAAATTAGCCTTAAAAACACAATGTGAAAAGTTAAATCTCTTGGGTTGGGTATCGATTTGATTAGATTCATAATATTTGAGTTGAAGAAACCACAAAATCCTTTTTGCTTTCAAGGTAAAATTCAATTCTTCTTTATCTTGCCATACATGAATTGAATGTGTTAAAACATAACCAGTAACAAACTGCTGACTGAATCTTACCACAACTGAGGACATCAAGAATGACAAATGAGTTTATGCACCATGAAGCGCTTGTTCATTCTTTCTAAAAGACTGCTTTTTAACCAATCTCATTCTCTTAATATGAAATTTTTCTATCTCGTAAAACAATTCTCAATACCCAACCCTCAGTCTTTCTATTACTTAGGTTTTTTTTGTAGTATAAATACTATTAAAGATGCATTAAACAGTATTTTCTATATTAACACTGAATGAAATAACCAGTGCACACTACCGATCCCACTGAGTGTCAACACCGTATTTTACAACTATATGCAGACTGAAGCCACTTTAAAGCCATTTTACACCAAGCACAGATTTACGTCTGAAAAATTTGCACAGATAAAATATTGGGTCTTATGAATTCTTGCACACCTCTGTGGAACATTCATATATATATATATATATATATATATATATATATATATATATATATATATATATATATATATATATATATATATATATATATATATATATTGGACCTCAGCAGATTTCCGCCTGCAGAAATCTATGTTTGTTGCATGAACAGTGTGTATTTTCGAAACAATGGGCTTATGTGTTCAGGTTAATGGACTATTGGATAAATGGTCTTTTTTTGATCCAGTTGGACATTTTCGGACTACTGGTGTTTCAGAATGAAAATGGGCCGTCTCCTTCTCAACACCCAATGATCTACGACTAACACTACTATCCCAAAAACCAAATGACGGACAATATACTGTATGGCTTGAGGTCGCCCAACAGCTGGGATACGATGAAGGTGGTAATGTAGCTGACATGCACTTGCTAACTTTATACACAACAGCTAACGTTAGCAGCACATTTGGGTTCTGATTAGTTAATGTACTGTGTAGTTAATATTAGTCCCTTAGACCTTCCTGTCTGATATTGGTAGTGTGGAGTGGAAATGGCACTTTTTCTGAGGAAACCCATAGTCGAAATTGGAACGCGTCAGTGCGGATAATTTGTAAAAAGCATTTTGGCATCATACTGGTGAAAAACAGCTTTTAAAATCGTTTTTATTCTCTTAAACCATGCTGCTTATTAAAAAACTGAGCAGCTCCCAGTAAAGGAGTTAGCACAGTCTAACTATACCTACACAGTGCGAAGAGAGTCAAAGTAATGAAGTAAGTGGGAAAGAAAATAAGGTAACACTTCACCTTTGCAGATTTTATGGTAATTAGGTTCCTTTAGAATTACTGTCAAATTACCACAATATTTACCTCAAAATGTATCGAAAGTCACATTATTATAAACATTATTTATAATTATATGCTTAAATAGCATATAATGGTTAAAATAGGGCCCTTAGGCTTGAGAAGCAGCTATGCGCTGCTCTTCATCGGAGGTGGAAAACTAATAGAAGACACTTCTGATCAGGCAGAAATCTCACCATTGTGACTTATTATCTACACAACTGTAACCTGGTAGCTGATGCAAGCATTCAGGGAGGTTTTAAGAAGTCACTGGGAAATAGTGGAAAATCATCATTAAATCATGTTTATAATAAAGTATTTTTTTGTCAATTTGGTAGCAAATCCAAAGAAATTAAAGACAACAGAGAGAGTAACTTACTAATTATCACCTAAAATAAGACGTTACCAAAAATCACTCAACATTTTTCTCAGCAGTTCATGGACGAAGCCAGAGCTAAAATGGCCGTGAATACTGGATGTACATTTAACATGATGATCATGTTGCCCTGTTGTGTTTCCGTTATATCAAATGTATTCCAGCAGCCCATACGTGTTTTTCATTTGTGTATTTTTGTATTTATTATTTGAAAAATAGTCTGCGTGGAAATCTGCTGAAAGTTCAAATTGACTGAAATGTCTTCTGGGTGTGGTGCATTTATTTAAAAATGCAAAAACTTTAAAAATGACCTCGCTAATGCAACGCTGCAAATGATAGAGCTTCACACCAGCACACAAAACCACCGCAAATTAATTTGAACTCAGCCTGTGGGGAAACACTGGTAAATGTGTTAGCCAGGAGAAATCGACTGCTCAGTCCAGTCTTTCTGCCGTCTCGTCGTCAAAACACTTAATGCAGGTTTAATATTTGGTGTTTTACTTCTAAACTGGGTAATGAGACACACATACGCACATATGAAAGAGGGCAGGAGAGGATACCTCCAGATTGTTTCCCCTCTAGCTCTTTATCATTGATTTTTCCATCCCTGGTGGTATGCAGTACCACAGATTAGGTCACAAATGTGTCCCAGCACCATAGTAATCACCCAGGATGTCAGTGTGAGTGTGTCTGCACTGAAGAACTGGACTCAGTACTGTACTTTTTATTCCTCTTTGATGCCACAGATTTACTAAATGACTTTACTGTTACTGAGTGGGGTTTCAGGATTATTATTATAGATCTCATCACTGACAGATGTACAGAACAACTGTGTTTAAACGTCCTTTTCTTTTCCGAAGCTGTTTTTCTCCCCTTCTGTACATTGCAGTTCCTTTTGACATTCCTCAGACTGCTGCATCCTTGACTATGACTGTAATAACTGTTCTTTTAAATGATAAACAGTCATATTAAAGATTAAAATCTTCGTTAATGAGGCGACAAAGGTTCACACATTCCCACCGTTGCTCATTTGTTCTGCAGTGCCCATCAATGAATGTACAAAATGACATGTTTTATGACCAAACAAATATAGAATGTTAAATATATATATGAAATTTAAATTCTGCTTTAATGAAGTGATGGTTACATGTTGTTTCCTTTGTACAAAATGTTTTGTGTTATTATTTATTTTTCTAAATAAAAATGTTGCTAAATTCTGCACAATTGGTGGCCATGTCTTTGAACTAACCATGCATTAAGCTATGGCTGCGGCAAATGATAATTTCCACATATTAATTAATCTGCCTGTTATTTTCCTCAATTAGTTGTTTGGTACAGCCTCCACTTATGCAGTACAGTTCTTCAGTGGTCTTCTCTAAAGAAGCAGTCGGGTGATCTTTGTTTGGCAAGCTGTGCATGTGCAGCGCCGTAATGATTGTGGTCACGGCAGCTCCTAATGCATCCATCCATCGGTCTGGACTGACTGATATATTCGTAAATCATTAGGTCAGCTTCCTGAATGGTAGAGATCCATCCAGCAGAGCAGATAACAGCTGGAACATCCTGATGTTAGATAAGAGTCGCATCAGCAAATGTCGTATCCGTCCAATAAGTCTGAGAGCAGATGTGATGGAACAGTTGTCCTGCATGCTGTGCTGACTGACCTGAATAGGCGTCCCTGCAGAGCTATGGCGCCCTACAGAGGTGAGAGTTGGCACTCGATTTGCATGAGTAGAGGGTGGGGTAGGTATGGTAACTCCGAACTTGTAAGGGAAAAAAAGCAGTGGTGGAAGGGGTATTCAGATCCTTTACTTAAAGGACAAATATTTTATTTATATTTACTGTAATAAAGCATAAAATGACCCTGATATGTCATCAGAGATCAAGGTAACATGCTAAATAGAAACACTGGCTTCTCTGACAGCAATGCTACAGCCAGTATGTTCTTGTCTGTTTTTGTTTGGGCCGGTGTGATCCCATCCACGGCCCATTTCAACACCACAGTGCCACATATGAAACAAACTGGCACACAAACATTCCTGCAGCCATGGATGCAGGCAAACCAACTGGATCAACAAAGATAACATAAGTTATGTTATCTCTGAAAGAAAACTGGAACATCACTATCGTCATTGCTGCTATTTGACTGATGCTTTGTTACAGAGAGTAAAGTCTAGATCACCTCAGCTTTTAGTGTAGGTGGAGCTCAAACGTTGTCTGGAGGTTGACTGGAGTTGATATCCCGACGTGAAGCAATACTGGCTGATTGCAGGCGTTTGCTGCTGTTTTTTTCAACCGCTTTATGTCAACTGAGGCTAAGATTGTAGAACAGGTTGTCCACCAATCGGAAAGTCGCTGTTCAATCCCTAGCTGCTCCTGTCACATGCCGATGTGTCCTTGAGCAAGATGCTTAACTCTAAATTGCTCCCGACTGCATAGCCATCGGTGTGTGAATGAGTATTTAGATTAGATCTTGGTGGGCACCTGTGTGTGTGCACCTTACATGGCAGCCTCAGCCATCAGTGTATGAATGTGTGTGTGATTGGATGAACGCTGACATGTAGTGTAAAGTGCTTTGAGGGGTCAGAAGACTAGAAAAGCGCTATATAAATGCAAGTCCATTTACCATTTATGTTTTTCTGTGACTCCAAAGACATGATGCCCAATGTTCCAAGTTTCAGAGTTTTCTTGCAGAGGGTGCAGCTGGCTTCAAATACATTTCCAGGCACCGGCTTCAACCACGCACTAAATTCACCGTTCTCTAACCATAGCTAACTCTACTTGCATTTGCCCAGTTTTTACATTACTCAGCTCTTCACTTTTTGTGAGGTTTCTCCACTAATAAGCACACCACTCCCCTTGACTACACGTGATATGGGTGTAGGGACAAATTTTATCTGGTTTTTCCCAGCTATTCCCTTTTGGTTCTGCTTTATAGTTTTGTTATGGCAAGCTCAACAAACAACATTTCAAGATCATGCATTTCTTTTGAAATGAAAGTAACGTTTATGAATTTTTAAGACCTGCCAAAATTGTATTTAAGACTTTTTTTTAAGACATTTTGAGGACTTAAATTCAGGTTATTGGATTATAAACTTTTTGAGACTTTTTAGGGCCCTGTAGGAACCCTGATAACATCAGATTCTACCTGATTTGAAAAGCCTCAGCAAATCTCTCTGTGGTTCGTGTGCAGTTGGGTTATCAAAGCAGCAAGTATTTGAGATAAGTGAAGTGATTCTGCCTACTGCTGGTGGCCAGAGGCTAACACTGCAATGCTAACACATGCTAACTGACATCAGAGGAGTGGATGGGGTCAAGGCTCCAATGTTTTGAATACGGACATTTTAAAATGCTAGCTGTCAGTACTACATATCATTCCTTTAAGTAAAAAGCAATACAGACATATGCAATTACAATAAAAATCCTGCACTGAAAATGTCACATAAGTACGTAATTATTAGAAAATGTCCTTAGAAAGTACTCATTCTGCAGAAACCAAATCCCCTTAAATTGGTGTTTTATTATTATAAATTAAAGGATTATTATTACTGATAGATTTATGTCTAGTTGCTGGTGGTGGAGCTAGTTTTAACTGCTTACTAGCACTAAACTGTAGTTTAATCTATGACAGTGCATCATATTTTATCAGCTGTCAGTTATCTAGCTATTGTGTATTTAAAATCTTAATGTGCAGAGTAACTAGTGGTCAGATAACTATATTGGAGAAATAATTTCAATATCTTCCTCTGAAATATGGTGCAGTAGAAGTATGAAGGATCATGAAATGGAAACACTCAAGTGCAAATACTTGAAATTTGTACTTAAGTAAGGTACTTAAAGCTGCAGTAGGCAGAATACTTTGGGCATCAATGGGCAAAAACTCCATAATAACCTTCCAAAATATTGTAATTCAAATGTTCCTCAGCTGATCTTAACATGGCTGCCAGGTCACAAATTTTCTCATTTTACAGCTGCACAGAACACAACAAGATGTTTCTGAAAACATGTGAGTAGAGAAATAGTTATTACAGTAACATAATATTGATTCATATTTGATCAGCACTGCCTAGTTTGAGTTTTGATCAGAGTTTGTGAGTGATTGACAGCCGCTCAGAGACGACAGACTCCAGCTCAGCTCTGATTGGTTGTTTTCCTCCGATCTGTGAAATCTTGCAGATGCTGTTAGGAGCACCAGAGGAACATGATGTGATGGTGATTTTTTCAGATTACCCATCTCATGCACTACTGTCCGGATATAGTGACAGTTTTATAAAAATAACTTATCTTAATCATATTTGCTCTGTTTCTACCCACTGCTGCTTTAAGTAAATGTATTTAACAATAAAACCAAATGAAACTATTAAAATAGAAGACTATATGTGGTACTGTAAGACGAGATATGCTCTAGTTGCCTCCGATGTGTTGCTCTGTCTGTGCACTGTGGTCTGTATGAGGTCATGTTACATTAGCAGGGCTGCAGGCTCACACATGTACAGGTGTACAGTTGTGTGATGTAGACGCAAGTGTGAAGGGAAGGAGCGACAAAAGAGCATCAGTGACATCACTTGTGTGTCATCCGTCACACTCTCATAGCTGCAAACCAATTTACACAGTGTGTGTGCTCACGAGTGTGTGTTTCATTGGGTTTGTCTTTCTGTGGTGAGAGATGGATTTATACAATATACTGTACAGTATATATATGTTTTCCTGAGCACAAATAAAAATGTCAAGTGGCGTTTATCCTTTCTTATAATTTATGGTGTGTAATGTGCAGATTTTATTAGATTTTATTAGTGGGTAGAAATTGGGCAAAAAGGCGATTAATCTGAAAAAGATCATCTTTGGTGCTCTTAATGGCATCTGCAAGATTTCACAGACTGGAGGAAAACAACCAATCACAGCCGAACTGGAGCCCACCGTCTCTGAGCTGTCAATCACTCACAAACTCTGATTGGACGGTCAAAGTAAGCAGCGCTGATCAAATATGAATCAATATTCTGTTACTGTAATGATTACTTCTCACCTCAGATATTTTCAGAACCATCTTGTAGTTACTGTTTTGTTGTAAAATGAGAACGTTAGTGACTCGGCAGATATGTTGAGGAAATACCAAGCACACAGGCGCAGTTTGAACTTTAGGGTTGGGGGTTCACAAAAAAAATAAAAAATCTAGAGGGAATATAATGTTGATAACGCAGAGAGGTCTAATGTGTTGGGATTCTTGTAGCCAACATATTACACCCTTCAAACAGAATACAGCACAAGCATCAGTGACAGCGTCAGCGTCAGTATTTAAACTTAACTGTTTCTATTTATTCCTGTCACTCATTTTGAAAGATTTCAACAGATGAGGAGCGTCTGGATGAATGAGGATTTATCTATACAATACCTCCTCATTTCACTACAAACACCTAAATAAAGTGACAGCTAGCTGGAGGGACATCACAGGCTACTGTTGGCCGTATTTTATGTTATTTTCAGTAAATATCACAGTACAAAAACTACTCACCCATCTTTTAAGTGGTTACGTGTCCAGTCTGATCTTGACTGCACAGCTGATGGTACGTGGTTTGTTTACATGGTGTAACAGACGTGCATATTTAATGTGTCTGATGTTATTAGGCTATAAGTAAATAAAAAGACCACAAGTCTTATCTTGTTGATTTCTTATTCTGTCAATATGAAAACACAACAAGGTTGATATTTTTCATCATTAGAATAAATTATTAGTTCTACGTTATTATAAAGAAATATAGATGCATTTCTAGGGGGTTCGGTGAGCTTCCTGAACCAACGCACACTGTGACCAAGCACCGCCCACCACCGTACAGCCAATAGGATCGCTCTCTGTCTGAAATGACCTGTGATTGATCAAAGTCTCCCATCACAGACTAGACCTTTTAAAGCCTGAAAACAGCCATGAGGAGGTGCAGAAGTCTAATTTTCTCTCAGACCACTTGAATTACAACATGGTGAAAGATTATTGTGGATTTTTTGCACGATGATGCTAAAAATGTTCTGCTTGCTGAAGCTTTAATTTATTTATAGTGCTTTTATTTGGTTGCTGTACTCCCTCTAGTGCTGTCAGATGACCCCATCAAGAGGTCACATGAACACACCTGAAGCAGGGAGGAAAGGACCCCCCCCCCCCCCCCCTTCCAGGTGTAATCAGTTCAACTTTAATGAAAAGCTGCTTTCTTTCTCCTTTTGACCTCAGTCTTGTTATGTGTCCTAGCTTAAAGCACACAACAAATAAATCTCTTCTGCTTCATCTCAAACACTCTTCAGTCTGCCCACTAACCATCAGATTTAGAAATAGTAAGTATGATTCTCCACTTGTCAGCTCAGCACATTTTTAATTCAGCTGAACAGCCTTCAAGTAAACACAGTTATGTTGCTGCTTTTGTCTTGTGATGGTCGTCACTTTACATCTTACTGTATATTCCCTCCCTTACAAAAAAGAAGTTTACTCAAGTGTGCTATTAGGATACTTCTTTTAAACTTAAAATAAGAGAGTATGCTTTCACTTTATTTTTTTTATATACTCACCAGAGATATACTTGACACTTATATTTAAGTATCCTTAGCTTATACCGACAAGTAAACAGAAATGTCTAAGTGTACTTGGCAAGTTGAAAAGTCAAGTATACTTGGCTGATACAGAAAAGTAGAAGTACATTTGAGTGTTGTCCACTCAAGAAAACTTCCAAGTTTACAGTACTTGCAGTAAAAACTATTAAACTAGTAGTTTACTGATAATATACTTAAAAGTGTACTTCCCTTCATGCAAGTGTGCAATTACCACACTTGATTATGCTTTCACTTTATTTTTAATGTACTTAGCAAAGATATATTTGGTTTGTACAGAAAAGTATATCTACTTTTGGCTAAGTACTGTAAGTTCACTTAAAGAAAACTTAAAGTATACTTGCAGCAAAAACTGTACGATAAATTGAACTTCCCTTCATGCAAGTGTGCTATTGGTATACTTCTTTTAAACTTCTTCGAAACTTAAAATAATAATCTTATGTATTGACCCTTTGCCTCTGTCAGCTTGTCTTTATAAGGGCGCGTACTTTATACATTTCTGATGATGAACGATTGACTGATGACAGATGAATAGACTGGTGATATATGAAGACAGTCTACCGTAGCTCCATATGCTACCCTCCAAAAACGGCGACGTGCCCCAGAATGCTCCGCGATTCCCATTCCCTAAAGAAATGCTCCCTATCTGGAATTTAGCACCTCATTCACTCTCAATTATCGTCAACTGCTTATCCGGGGTCGGATCGTGGGGGCAACAGCTCCAGCAGGGGACCCCAAACTTCACATTAACCAGCTCTGACTGGGGATCCCGAGGTGTTCCCAGATCAGTATGGAGATATAATCTCTCCACCTAGTCCTGGGTCTTCCCCGGGGCCTCCTCCCAGCTGGTCATGCCTGGAACACCTCCCTAGGAAGACGCCCAGGGGGGCATCCTTACCAGACGGCTGAACCACCTCAACTGGCTCCTTTCAACACAAAGGAGCAGCGTCTCTACTCCGAGTCCCTCATGGATGGCTGAGCTTCTCACCCTACCTCTAAGGGGGACACCAGCCACCCTCCTGAGAAAACCCATTTCAGCCACTTGTACCCGCAATCTTGTTCTTTCAGCCATGACCCAGCCCTCATGACGTGAGAGTAAAAAACGAAGACTGACCGGTAGATCGAGAGCTTTGCCTTCCGGCTCAGCCCTCTTTTTGTCACAACGGTGTGGTAAAGCGAATGCAATGCCACCCCCGCTGCTCCGATTCTCCGCCCAATCTCACCTTCCATTGTCCATCGGTAGACAATCCATTGGTTTCCTGCTGCGAACCATGGCCTCAGATTTAAAAGTGCTGATCCTTATCCATTTAGCACCTTTAACTGAAATCTGTGTGTGTCTTTAGCGAGCTAGCAAGTGGGTAACATGATGCAGGAAATTCAAAGGCATAATGACAGAGGAGAAAGATGAAGTCGGTGGAAAAACAACATACAATTAAAATTACAATATATTAACTGATTATGCTCACGGATGTATTAAGAGAACTGGATGCAGGGGCGCCCCGGTAGCTCACCTGGTAAAGCGAGTGCTTCATGTATCAAAGGCTGAGTCCTGACCCCCTTTTTACGACTATTATTATCTCTGTCAAAATGAAGCCAAAAAGTACCAAAAAAATGATTGAAAGAGAACTTAATACAGCGTTGGAGGCGGGGCTCCGTTCCGAGTTTAGTTTTAGGTTTCACAAATAACCAAATACTTCAAATACTTTTGACACATCAGCACCACATTATCGTAAGTATCAGTACCTTGAAAAGAGTGTGTAAGAAACTGTGTTTATTCAAAGAAAGAAACACACGGACCTGGAGGAAATTACGTCTTTTGTGTGGTAAAGCTATGACTTTTTTACTCCCATTAAATTACAACTATTTTCTCCTAATATTATGACTTTGTTCTCGAAATCTCTGATTTTCTTCCCCTCAATGCGGCACTATAGTCCATCGTACAGTCAGTTCGGTGGAGGTGTTTCTGCAGAAACACTGCTGGGTAATTTGTTTTTTCCTTTTTCAGGAGCAGGAAGAACGACAGCGAAACTGAAAAGAGAAGGACATCAGTGCGCACAGACTGATTACGGATAATAGGGTGCTCGCAGCATGAACTGATAGCGCTAAGAGAGGGAGAAAGAGAGAGGGAGAATGTGTTGCAGTAAGAGGGGTCTATATTGGCGATGTGAATCGGCAGTGAAGCATTCTGGGGCTTCGTGTTACAGGCCTTATAAGGGCCAGGGCCCCTGTGTCTATGCTCACCTCGGCTATTCTTAGGCTGTCTGTCCCTCGCCCTCAGCAACTCTGCAGGCAAGAAACTCTTCTCTCTTAATATTAAGTTTAAAGTTGTCCTTTTATTTAAAATGTTGATTATGGAGCTTTTGGTTTAGGTTTTTGTGGCTCTAATCAGTTTACTATTGTTGTGGCTCTGCTCTCTTTCTGTGTGTGTCTATCTACACTTATGCGTATCTGTGTGCACGAATGCATGCCTGTGTGTGTGTCACAGAGGTTCCACAGCACCTGACCCACCCACCCACCAGCAGCAGCACCACCACCCCAGGGTGTTTGTCCTGAGAGCTGGGAGCAGACAGGGAGAGAGGGAAGTGAAGCCAGGGCTGACGGAGGAGACCGGGACAAAAGGATAGCAGGGGAGGACGGAGAACACGGGCACACCGAGCAGGAGGAGAACCCACACAGCCGGCAGGAGTTGTTAGCAGGAGGAGTGTTGACGTTTAACCGAAGATGACTACGTACACAGTGACTCTGACCGGCCCTGCTCCATGGGGCTTCAGACTACAGGGAGGAAAGGACTTCAACATGCCACTCACCATCTCCAGGGTAAGAAACCACACAGACTGTTGAGACAAAAGCAAAATAAAGAATAAGTGACATTGACAAGGTATTTCACAAACAAGCAAAACAATACAAACAATTTGCAGTGTTGCATTATGATGACAAAAAAAGTTCACATATTTCAAACTTCATCATCATTATCATACACTGATTGACTGACTTCAAATTAATCTACAAAAACATTAAACAGTAACACACTATAATGTAAACACAAAATCCTTTAACTTCGAAAAGCTTCACTTTTATCACATTTTCCTGCTTGAATATCTCATTTTGGCCATTTGCAGGTGAAAATATGTGTAGATGTATCAATAAAAATGTTAAAAATATATACATTTTAACTAACTTCTGTTAAATTACTAAGTGAAGCATGTTTATTATAAGACCTCCTGCACTGTAACCAAGAGTTTTTGTCCCTATTCACCTGGAAATCACCTGGATTTGCACAGTAACGCATTGCTGCAGACTTCATCAAGCTTGTATAGAAGCAAGTACATACTGTATATGTGTGTGTGTGTGTGTGTGTGTGTGTGTGTGTGTGTGTGTGTGTGAGTGTGAGTGTGAGCAGTGGCTGTGCAGCAGTTATGTAATGCTGCTGTATGTGATGATGATGACAGGGAGGCTCAGATGTAATGTCCAGAGAGATTTCAAGAATAGAGCAGCAGTGGAAAGACTGGAATAGTTTTACCGAAGTGGAGGTGCTGCTGCATTTGGTAACTTTTACTGCTGCGGGTATAATGTTTACTTTGATTACACAGTCCACCCACAAATTTCAGGTCAGCTTGATTAATCCTGACTAAAGTGGAACTACTTTATAGCTCACAGTCAAATCATCAATTCAGGACAAAAGATTTTGAGATTTATTTTAACTGACAGCTCTTTCACAAATGTCATTCCAACACCACATTTGCAGACAAAGATCTAATCGACTACAAAACGGCAGAGTTAGACACGTTTTGTGCTAATGACAGCAGATAAGTAATTAATTAGTTTTGCAGCAGAGAGACTGGGTGTCTCTCTATGGCAGGACTGCTGGTGTATTTACAGCGTTTCCTTTAAATAGCACTGGAGAAGAGGTGGATGGATGGATGGATGGAGAGAGGGACAGGAAAGAAGCAGGGAAGCTAATGGCAGCTTGTGTTACCTTAAAGCTGCAGTTGGTAAAAAAAAAAAAAAAAATTTTTTTTTTTTTTTTGTATTTTTAAGGGCCCATCACCACCCCACTTTGACTTTATTGTCTTTCAAATGAATAACCAATGAAGGAAAAGAAAAGTTATAATACCAACAATGATAGAAAACAAGGAGCTGAAAGTTATTTTTATAAAACAGCCCCTATATCCTGACAGTAGTACATGCGACAGATAATCTGTGGGGGAAAAAGTTTCCTCCGGTGCTCCTAACGGCATCTACAAGATTTCACAGACTGGAGGAAAACAACCAATCAGAGCCGAGCTGGAGCCTGCCATCTCTGAGCAGCTGTCAATCACTCCAAACTCTGATCAAATGTTCAAGCTAGGCGGCACTAATCAAATATGAATCAATTTTCTGTTACTAGAATGATTAGTTATCACATGAAATGTTCTCAGAAACATCTTGTAGTTACTGTTTAGCTGTAAAATGAGAACGTTTGTGACCTGGCAGCCACTTTGTGATCAGTCGAGCCAAAATTAAAGCTCCGCCCACCAGCCGGGTCACAACCTTTCTGCTTTTACAGCTAAACATTAACTACAAGATGTTTCTGTAAACATCTGAGGAGAGAAATAAGCATTACAGTGACATAATATGGATTTGCTGCCTAGTCGTTTGATCAGCGTTTGCAAGTTTCACGAGACTGACAGCTGCTTTAGAGACTCCTTGGCTCTGATTGGTTGTTTTCGCGGCAGTAGCTCAGTCTGTAGGGAGTTGGCTTGGGAACCGGAGGGTCACGGGTTCAAGTCCCGACATGGACCAAGAACTGAGTGTGAACTGGTAGCTGGAGAGGTGCCAGTTTACCTCTTGGGCACTGCCGAGGTGCCCCTGAGCAAGGCACCAAACCCCCAACTGCTCGGGGCGCTTGTCAGGAGCAGCCCCCTCACTCTGACATCTCTCCATTGATGCATGTGCATGTGTGTGTTTCAGGTCTGCACGTACCGTGTATAAGTTAATAAACAGAGTGTAAAAATTGAATTTCCCCTCGCGGGACTAATAAAGGTTGATCTTCTTCTTCTTCTTCTTTTCCCAAGGTCTGTGAAATCTTGTAAATGCTATTAGGAGCACGGAGGACAGAGGAACATGATGTTTTTGTTTTTTAACAGAATATCTGTCTCATACACCACTGTCAGGATATGGTGACAGTTTTATAGCATATTTGCTCAAAGTCAACGACTGCAGCTTTAAATAAGCTTTACTCTGCACTTATAGTTCAGTTTCGACTTTTTGGAGCTGCTCCTGAGAGGTCATTGTGACTGAATGGAGGATCTGAGAGATGAGGGAAGGTAGAGGAGGTGACGCTGACCTGAGTGGAACAGCATAGACGTTAACCCTAAATCTTAAGTCCTGATTGATGCTCAGCTGGTGATCAGCCTGTGTTGTATTGATCCACAGCTCCACAGTTCATTGTCTTCTGATCCCTGAGTCTTAGGCAACCGGGGGAGCTTTGGTCTGTGTCCGTATGGCATTGAATCATTGGATTTGAGTTCATCCTGTGGTCGTGTTAGGCTCTGACAGGTTAACATAAAACACTGCAGCTTGACATGACAAGTCGGGGTGCCATTACAGTTTGACGTAATACTGCTGCGGCTTGGATTTCGGCCTACTTTTGCCAAGAACTAAGAAAGGAAAGAGGAATGAATGCAGTGGATTTCTGACGTCTTGTTAGCCAAGCTGAAGCACTGTCCATTAAATAAGTGACACACTCAACAGTTTTTTGGCTGTCCATTAGTGTCATAGTTGAAGTTATGAAAAATATTTATCATCCATGACACTTGACACTTTTTTTTCCCATCATTTATATCCTATTTACAAACGGCTTTCTGAACACCACCAAGAGATAGAAGATGTATGTATGTGGTAGAAAGTAGTAGAAAAATATCCAAACTGTATATTTTTATGTAGTAATGTTGCAGCTTTTTAGATTTAAAACATTTTTAAAATAAATGAAGAACAGGGTTGCTCTTCCATTAAAATCCAATATTTAAGGAGTATATTTGAAGTTTCTTGACACACATGAAAACCTGACTGAGAGGTTTTATTATTGTGGATGATGGAACCTGCCAAAATAAATAAATGAATGACTCAATAAATGAATAGATATGTCATTATATGTTGCAAAAATAAATCAAAAATAAATATAGTCCTTAATTAATTGCTAAAATGTGACATAAATTGATATTTCTGTTTTAATTTGAGTCTTTATCTTTGCATCTCCCTTATTTATTTACTCTTCTGCTTAATTTCCCCTTTTTTACTTATTCATTTTTATTACATTTTAAAATTCTTTATTTTGCCTTTTTTATTTCTTGAGAATCTTTTATATTTTAAAAATAAACACATGAATAAATCATATTTCAATAAATGCATTGTACATTAATACATGTATAAATAAAAAAATCATACAATTTTATAAATTAAAAGTTATTTATATATTTATTTTTATTAAATTTTAAATGTATTTCTTAATTTTTGCTTTTATTTTTCTATTCTTTTATATTTTAAAAATAAATAAATAAACGAAATTTAAATAAAATAGATTTTTACATGACTACATTTTCTAAATTAATAAAATGTAAATATTTTTAAAAACATTAAATGCATTTGTGTATTAATTTGTTTTAAATTTCTTTATTTTGTTTTGCCTTTATTTTTATGTCTTTATGATCTTTTATATTAAAAACAAATAAATAGATACATTTTAAATTTTATAAGATAAGATAAGATATTCCTTTATTAGTCCCACAGTGGAGAAATTTACAGTACAATTTATAAAAACAAATACATAAATAAATAAAAGACAAAACTAAACAGAGGAGAAGATAAATTAGGGAATTAATACAAAGTTAAATGGATAAAAATGTAACTTAAAACAGTAATATAAATTTGTCACATTTCACAATCAATTAATTAATGGATATATTTATTTTTAATATTATTTAGTTATATTCAGTGACATATGTATTCATTTATCAAGTCATTTATTTATTCATTCATTCTGTCCTCCATACATTATGTGTCTACATGTGTGTTTTGATTCACCTTGCTTTACCACCAATTGTAACTACTTTACACGCATTTTTTAGACACATACAAGCACGACGGCTGTAATTCAAAGGAGGAAAAAGATTAAAAAAAGACAAAAAAAAAAGTTGACAAGAGAAACAAGGTCGAGAGTGACAGTCTAAGAAGCAGCAGAACATTATGTGGTGTTAAGTGGTGAAATAATGGAGAGTGGATTTGGAGGACTTGATGTAAATAGGAAACCGAATCAGGGAAGTCTTACATGAATGTCAGTAGCAGGTGTGTGTTTGGGGTTTGAAGGGGTTCAGGAGGGTCAATCACAGTGAAGCCACAGGCATCAACAGGCGTTGCTTATTTTTAACTCTTTAACGAGTTGACTGTAAGCCTAGACCCAATACTGGGCTCGCTTAAACCTCCTCTCTGTGTAGTTTAAGCACTAAAGTCTGGCTTTGTAGCAGAGCCAGGAGCATGAGGATTCAAGCCGAAGGTCAATTTAGGGGAAAGAAGAGTTTTAAAAAACATGCTCATTTGAAAAATGAAAATAAAGATTTGCAAGGTAATAAAAGCATTTTTGAAAAATGTTTCTTGGATTTAACCATTTAGCTACTATACTATTAGGGCTGTAACGATTATTTTCATTGTTGATTAGTCGACTAGTTGTTTGGTGTATAAAATGTCAGAAAGATCTGTGCTTCCCAAAGCCCAAGAAGACGTCCTCAAATGTCTTGTTTTGTCCACAACTCATAGATATTTAGTTTACTGTCATAGAAATAAACCAGAAAATATTCACATTTATGAAGCTGGAATTTTTATCAAAACATTTGGCAATTAATTTAATAGTTAACAAATCAATTAATTGTTCCAGCTCTAGATTATACAAATAATTTGAGCCACAGTTCCTGTATCATTTATCCCTGTATTGCACATTTTGTTGGTAGAAATCCTGCTGCTTTTGGTCTTATATATATATATATATATATTGGTCTTATATATGTATATATATAGTACTCAGAGAATGAGTAAATACTTAGATTTTTTAAAAAAAAAAAACATGGTTCCACTCTGTTGACAAACCTAACGCAGAAATTTTAACCAGCCCTTTATCTGCAGAGCTGATGGATTAGTTTATTTTGCTTCATCAGCTTTTCTCCTCTCTACAGTACTTTAAAGGCTTAATTACTGAGCTGCTGCATACACAGCATGAATAACTATGTGGAGCGAGGTGCTACATCGCTGAGGAAAAATGAACAAATTATTTTAATTTACATGTTTTGGTTCAGCTTCTTATTTTATATTCACCCTGGTGATTTAACGCAGCATTCATAACTATCCCTCCAGTCTGTATATGTTTTTGTAACGGCATAGCTTTTCCAGTGTGTTTCCTGAGGAATGTCAGTAGTCGGGGTGTGACCTGCTCTGTTGTCCTTCTGTAGATAACTCCGGGCAGCAAGGCAGTGGGCGGCAGCCTGGCCCAGGGCGACATCATCTCAGCCATCGATGGGGTCAGCACCGAGGGGATGACACACCTGGAGGCCCAGAACAAGATCAAGTCTGCCTCCACCAAACTGTCACTCACCATGCAGAAGTAAACCAGCACACTTACACCAAAACACCTATCTTCATAAAACTTAAAGGTGCAGTGATGCAGCAGCATCTAACGATGAGGCTGAAGATTGCAACCAACTGAAACTTTTCCCTTGCACCAAGCATGTCAAAGAACTACAGTCGCTCATGTGAAAATGTGAATGTTCGTATCTAGAGCCAGAGTTTGGTTTGTCTGTTCTGGGCTGCTGTAGAAACATGGCGGACTCCATGTGGAGGACAGTAACAGTAACCCAGAACAGACACTGGCTCTAGAGAGACTTTCATGTTTTTGTGTTACCTGAAGGCCACTGTAGGTCCACACTTCACAGGTTCACGCTTGTGAAACTGCGAAGCTGCAGAGCGTTTCCACCATGTTACCTCCAGCCACCATCTGACTTCCGTTGCTCCTAAATTATTGTTATTTTAGTAATGAAGGTGAACAGCGTTACCACGGTTTTGCACAATATTACCGCAGTCTTGGAAAGGGAGGAGTGAGCGAAGGGATTCTCAGCTGGTTAAAGTCCTACACACTGTACCTTTAAGTAGATGATGAAAAAGCTCATTTTACCTGGTACTGGATATTACCTACAGAAAGAACGGGAAAAAGAGAAATCATTGTGTAGACGTCAATGTTATAAATGGCTGGGGCTACATATTAAAAGTAATTATTTAAATGTACCTACCAGCATATATACGTATACCCTACATGGGGATTTATTTGTAATTATCAGAGGTATATGTAACAAAAATATACTTAAGTATACTTGGCTTGAAGTATACAGAAAGGTTCTGGCTTATAGGCCTACTTGTACTTAATCTTTTAATGGAAATTCACTTAAGAAAAGTATAATTAAGTATTTTTGAGTCACACACTCAAGTCCCCATCACTCCAAGTACCGTTATACAGCACTTGTAGCATAATAACTATTAAACTAGTAGTTTACTGTACATAGTAAGTGTACGCTGAAGTGGGCTGTACTAAGTAAGTACTGTATATACACATATACAAAACTATTAAACTAGTAGTTTAATAAGAAATATATAGTGTAATAGTTTAGTGTTCATAAAAGTCTTCATAAAATAAACTTGACGTATACTACTTAATGGCTGTTTTTTCCCCTGTTTTTGTAAAACATCTTTAAATTGGCAAATGAAAAGTGGTAAAATAGGATTTGAGGGAATATTTTAAGGACATTTTAGGGACATTTTATTGTCTTAATCTTTAGGTCAAGACGTGCTGCAGCGTTTTCCACAGCAACTCCAAGAATGGACTCACCCATGCCAGTCATCCCCCACCAGAAGGTACAAACACAACCACAACAATATGAACAAATAGACAAATCAACATGCTGTATATCTGCATACATGAACATCTTTGTAGGTCATACGCCTTTTGCATTTGTGAGAATCTTCTTTTTTTTTAATGTCAGGCAGTGTCCTGCTGCCATCTAGTGTCAAATATTCACTGTGCAATTGCAGGGAGGTCAGAGGTCAGCAAACCAAAGCACTAAAATAATGAAAGTTAAATGAGGACAAAATAAGCTGATACTCTGATTTCACTTAAATCTTTCTTTTCAGTCTGTCTTGACCTTTTCTCATCTTTTAGAGGAATTAGAAAGAGTGAAAGAGGAAGTCAGGCCTAAACATTTTGGAGAGGAAGTTCAAATGGAGCAGCCAGTGTCCTGTGATATTTTCCAGGATAAAAAGCCCTCCGAAAGGAATCTCTTCCAAGTTCCTAAAAAAGATCCAGAGTGCCTTTCGACCCCGGTCAAAGCTCCTGCCGCCTCCACGCCATCGGCTCTATCTCCACCCGGCCAGTGGGGACAGTACAATTCCCCGGTTGGCCTTTATTCTCCAGAAACTCTCAATGAAATGCTGCTGATGCAGGGCAAGTTAGGACAGGGGTCGGCAGCTTCCCGTGGAGTTTCATCGCTGGGGTAGGTTACCACAGAGATGAATAACCTTCAGTTATGTAACAGCAAGAGAAGAAGATTCAACTCAGAAACCAACACTTCCACCAGCTGACATAGCTTAACAAAATTGCTGTATTTCACTCTGGATGAATGGAGAAAATGCACGTCACGTCCCCATTTAACCTCACTTTAACACGACCATGATGAGAAAATGCTCAGAACTTTCCATCGCTATCCCAGCAGCCATCCCTCTCACACATGGCACTATTTTATTTTAGCGTACACACAAACATACCTGGCCGGCCTCCAGGTAACAGAGTAGCAGGAGATCAGACTACAGGCATGAGACCAGGGAGATGATGTTGCAAAATGTCTTTTTAAAGAACTCTTTTTGCTGTTTCAGATCAGCCTTTATCTTCAAGCGAATGTGTCTCCGTCTGCCCTCTGATGCTGAGTTTTAAATCCTATTTTGCCTGGAAAACCCGAGACTTGCTTGTGAAGCTTTTCTTTCATTGCTAGAGTCAGTCCTCAGCCACTAGAGCTTTTGTTTTTCTTTGTTTTTTAATTTATTCAAATATTGTAAGGCTGTATCTAACAATGATTTCTTAGCTCCCAGAGGCCACTGTGACTTACACACATTTTAAAGGAAGAGGTTTAAGGCTTTGCTTAAAGCACCTCACAAGGAATTACAGGCCTGTCTGGTAGTCTCAGATTAAGGCAAACTTTTGTCAGGAGAGACTTCAGAGATTTGATCCAAAGTACACTGAAGCACATGGATTTAAGACAACAAACCTTATGAGAAGACTACTAATACTATTCAAAATGCACCTTCATTGCACTTGGTGTGTAATGTAAAGTTTGTTAACTTAAATCAGCAGTGCATAGAATTGGTGCAAATGTGATTTAAAAAAAAAAGTTATTTTTATAAAACAGTCACAATGTCCTGACAGTAGTGCATGAGACCTAATGGCATCTGCAAGATTTCAGACTGGAGGAAAACAAGGAGTCAGAGCCAAGGAGTCTCTAACGCAGATATCAGTCTCGTGAAACTCAGATCAAACAGTCAGCAAGGCAGCGCTGATCAAATATGAATCAATATTCTGTTACTGTAATGTCTATTTCTCTCCTCAAATGTTTTCAGAAACATCTTGTAGTTACTGTTTAACTGTAAAATGTGAACGTTTGTGACATGGCAGCCATGTTGGGGAAGTAACTAAGTAACACCCATCAGCTGGAGCACAGCCAATAGGAACGCTCAATAGCAGCACTCTCTGAAATGGCCTGTGATTGCCAGCGTGTCCTGTGATGAGTTAGATTTTGTAAAGCCTGAAAACAGAGTCATGCGGAGGTGCAAAAGTCTAGTTTTCTCCCAGAACACTCGAATTACAACACGCTGAAAGGTCACTGTGGAATTTTGTCCAGTGATGCCAAAAATATTCCACCTACTGCAGGTTTAAAGGTTCTCTATACGATATCCAGAGCACTGATACAGCAGCAAACAGCAATTTGTAATGTAAAGCTATAGAATAGGAATGTCTACATGAGCAGAGAATGAAGTCACTCTCTCTGTGTGTTATAATCTGAGCTTCTCAGTCACACATGCTTTTAGTGCATGTGAGCCACTGGCCAGCTCACAGCCGGCACTCTGCACTGGCTCATACGCCGGTTGCGGCTAATAACGTTGTCCACGGCTGACGGCGTCGTCATGGCAGCATAGCGCCGACCCTCTGGTTCCCTCTCAGGTTAACACTGTCAGCTGTGTCAGCGCTGTTGCTGTTGTTTCCACCGTTAGTGCTACTAGCACCGTTAGCGACAAGCTGCCGGCTCAGCCGTCACCATGTTAAGAGCCGTGCGGAGGCAACAGAAATGCGCCCAGTCACATATTTAGCACCTTTAAACCCATTTCCTCCAGTATACTTTGGACCAGATCTCTGAAGTCTTTCCTGATAAAATCTTCACAAATTTGAAGAATATAGAATACTAAAAAAATGCTGAAAACAATTACAAAGCAGGAACCAGTGACTCTTAAAGGGTTATTTAAACAATTATCAATTCATTAATCAGAAAAATAGTTCCAAATACATTTTCTGTAGACCACCATCAGTCATAACTGATTATTCAAACATACCTGACCTTATTTTGGTACATTTGATTATTTATGGGCTATTTGAGATTTTGGATTAAAAAAAGAAAAGAAAAGAGTGAGTGGTAAAAGACTTTTTGTGACAAGGGGAAGACATTCATCAGTGCTCATTGCACAAATAAATAATTATTGTGGCCAAAAGAATTCACGATATTATCACAATATCTATAGAAATGTTCAAATAATAATAATAATGCTATCAGTCTATCATCTTTAAATTTATTGTGCATTTCATCTCTTTTCTTAGCAAATTAAATACTCTCAAAATACGAGTTTAGCGAGATGGAGCGAGTAACCATAACTGCATGAATAAAATGATTTAAGAGGCACTAGATTATTTACATAATATTATTTTATGTGTATTATCAATATTATATAAATATATATTGTGATAGCCCTAATCTGAAAGCATCAAAAAGACATTAAGATGCATTTTATGTTGCTCTTTATCCATTTTTGAATTTATGAGAAGACAGCGAGGACCACTATAATCAGTTCTGGGGTTTAACACTTAAATAACAATGCTGACCATATTCAGCATTTTTCTTTTTGTGCACAAATCCCATAAAAAGACCAGAACCATCAATAACTCAGCCTCTTTCTAAATACTTTCTGACATCTCTACATTATAAACATTCCCCAAAACCCATTTGTTCCAACCAAAGACATAAATCTTCTACTTTTAAAAAGGCTCAGTAATTTTGTTAAAATCAAAAGCTGGGCGCTGTAGTTTTTGGTGAACATTATTCTAACAGGAGTAAATAGTGTTGTTGTTGGGGACTATTTTCAGCTGCGTATTAATACACATTTGGTGCTCTAGTGATTATTTACAGCACCAGTATGATGTATGTGAGGGTAGTTTAAAACAAACTACAGTGCCCCTGCTCATCATAATGAAGGAACATATAACAGTGGAGGAATAAGAGGCTTTCATTACACAGACAATATTGTTAGTTTATTGACAATAAGAAAAATATAGAATATCACCAGATTACAAAGTTTTAAAATCCTATATTTTGCAAATTGCACATGTTTTTATATTTGTGCTTTCCAACAGAATGACGCTATCAAAAACAGTTAGTCGGGTTTGGAGCACATTTAACAGAATGTGCCGGGACTGTAGGGCCAAATCAACAGTGCCTTTATTTTGACTATACTGTGTTTCACTGAGTGGAGATCGGTGGGAGTTAGTTGAGGCCACTGTTGAGGTAACTCCCCTCAGTGGGATGGCATGAGTTTGGGTGAAGCCTCAGTCCTGAAATACTTGTAGATGTTAATTAAGGACGCGATATGCTTTGCCTCTGACATATCACATCCAGATATCAGTCTTCACTAATGTGTTTCCCCTCTGGAGCTGAGCTGCTTTACAGTAAAGGCCAGCGGTAAGTCAAATGTCAGGGAAGGTGCTCCAGGCCGGCTGCAGGGACGATGACGGCAGTATCATGCCAGCGACCCCACCTCATCGAGCACATAGAGACTCCTGATTCCACGTGCACACACACGTGCACACACATGCAGGAGAGAGCAGCTGTTGGTCAGGGAATGTGCCGCTCCGGTTACACGCCATCATCCTGAATCTCCTGGATGCCCCCCCACCACCAAACCTGAGATAGCTCCTTCTCTGTGGGGAGGCATCCCATGTGTGAGGTGCTGCCGAGCACTTTCCACTTTACCTACTGTACCCTGAACACATCCATGTGCTGCATGCACAAATCCGCCAGCTGAATAATGTGTTGCTCATTTACCCTGACAGTATAAGCAGAGATAGATATTTGGGTTTAATCCCGATAAGCATTCGTCCACTTAAAGTGCTAGTTTGAAACTGGTTATGGCACAGTCTTTGGGAATTAAATAACATTAAAGGTGCAACAAACAACTAAATGTACAGTGAGCCGGTCATCGTTGTGAAATAATTCACACTGGGGTGCCGTATTGCCCTGAAGGGCTTTATTTCATTACAATGACTCGCTAGCTGTACGTTATCCCACTTATCACACAGCTACTTATTGAAGAAATCAATAATTTGCTGATAACGCTGTCCCGACTGACACCGGCATCACTGAAGCGTAGCAGCTGCTCTACGGTTCTCCCCAACGTCAGCTCTGTTAGCATTGTTTCCACTGTTAGCGATGTTAGCTGCTGGCTCAGCTGCCACCATGTTGAGAGCCATGCGGAAGCAATAGAAATGCTCCCAATCTCGCATTTAGCACCTTCTGTCTGACCTTGACGTGAAACCCTTACCAAAATGAAGTTTATTCAAGTGTGCTGTTAGTATACTTCTCTTGAACTGAAAATAAGAGAGTATACTTTCAGTTTACTTTTTAATGAACTTATCAGAGATGTACTTAACAAGTATACTTAACTATACTTGGCTTATACAGACAAGTGTATGGAAAAGTCTTCATATACTTGGCTTATAGGCCTACTCTCTTAATCTTTTGCGCAAGATACACAAGTATAATTAAGTATTTTTGCCTTATAGGCCTACAGAAAAGATTACTTGTAGTTATGCTTACTTTTTGATAGAGAAGCCTATCAAAGTGTATGAGGGTTTTTAAAATGATGTTTTGACATGAATTTCATTCAATTCATCAAGTTTTTGGACTATCTAATTACTTTTGATTGTGATTTAAATCATCAAACTCCTTGATTTATTGCGCTGTGATCAGAGGAAAAGCATTTAATGAAAATCTGAAACACATTATACTGTTAAGTGGAATTTAGGCCTGGAAGTGAAGTTAGTACGAAGCTAGCGAGGAATCAGCGGGGCGGCAGCAAATCTCTATTTTAGTATAATAACCACCAATTATACCAATTTAGTATAATAACTGAGACTCATGAAAGTAAAACTGATTTCATGGAGCAGAGGCTTGTGTAACGACACAGCCCAGAACATACAGTACTTGTGCGTTAAAACTGAACAAAATTTTGGCCATTAAAATGAAAGTTATGCGCAGACTTGCAACTGAGGCGCCGCCGCAGTAATGGCAGCTACTCGACTTCGTCTATATGTGACGGCTGCGGTCCTGACATAAGCCCATCAGGTGGTGTATGTTGTGTTGGTGTAGTTGTGTATATTTGCGGCTGTCCTGTGCTAAATGTGTCTGTGTCATGTGATTGAGACACTCCTGCTCTTGTCAGTCACTCCTCATGATGCAGGGGAAGCTGGAAAATATCACAGCAATGACAAACGGCTGCTATTCTGACCTGTACGTGGGATTACAGCATAGTGCTGGAGTTGGATAGTTTCCTACAAATGCACACGGTGCCATTGTTCTCACCGAAATACCCTCTAATGATTGATTACGTTCTTTCCTTCTCTCTCTCTCTCTCTCCGTCTGTCCATCCCTCTCTGGTGTGTTTCAGGTTATCTTAAACACAGCTGCAAAGTCAGTACCATCACATTTCTCAGTATTTATTGTGCATGAAGTATACATCAGTAGTGCAAGTATTTTAGAGATGTCACTGGCGACTTTGGCGTGTCAAACATGCATTCATGTGCATGAAGTTGAGGCTTCAACGTACCTGTAACAGCATATTGAGTGTTCTCATCATTTGTTTCCTCAGGTAACGTGTTATTAACAGCATCTGGTCCCCAGAAGTGGAAAGTTAAAAAAGTAGTGTACTTTGTCCACTTCATTTGAATAAATTGTGAGACGTTTCCTTCTGCTTCTTCCTTCCTACTTTATACTTCACTACATTTATCAAACAGCTGTACTACTACTTGATTCATAGATCAAGAATTTGGCAAAAACATTAATGAGAGAGTTCATAAAACCATTTTGTTTTGGACATTGTAAGAGTTTTTTGGCTTGATCCAATACTTATACATATGCAACAGAATTAATACTTTTCTGTCAGAGACTTGAGGATAATTTAGTGCTTTTTCTTTTCTTAACGCGGAAACCAAACTCTACTATGATATCTACCTGTTCTCCACCTCTGCTGGTCCTCTTTAGCGTCCAAATAAATTTGTGAATATGAATGGATTTGCAGTATATAGTATAAATGCATGCGCGTTGCAGTTTTCTGTGTGCCTTATACATTCATGGTTGGTTTGTCGGTAGTGTGTATCAGTAAAACGTCATCTGCGGTGTGTGTATTTCACTGTGTGTCATGTGAGATATGCAGATAATAATTAGTTTGGTTGTGATGCATTGGCATGTTTGGTTTTCTTTGGACTAGTACATCAACTTTATAGGTCTTGTGTTTTGTCATTAGTGACACAAAGTGGTTGTTAAGTCGTGATGAAGCCTCTGTCCCAATTCCACACTGCATAGTAATATATGCCATATGGCAGTATGTATACTAACTATACTGTTTGGGTAGCTAGTTTACAAGACATTTTGGTAATTTAACTTTTTGTTCTAATAATACAAACATAGTAGTTTGAAGCCCAGCCATGTTATGTTTCCTAAACCTAACTATAGTGGTTTTACTGCCTAAACCTGAGCAAGTTTTTTTGTTTAATTCACAACATTAACACCTGTTTACTGCGACCGAAAAGTGACGTGAGGGGTCTGACAAAGAGTTGAATTATTCTGATGAGTTTTTGTTTGTAGAAATATAAAACAATCCAGGATCATCTCAGAAACCCTCCTTCCATTCGGAGTCAGACAGATTCGACACAGAGGCTTTAACAAGGAGAGAGCAAAATGCTTTGGGCATTTTTGTGGGACAACAACTACTCAATTGTTTTATTATTGTTTATTAGGCAACGTTATCGCTTTTGCTTTTATTATTCAATATTGTCTGAGGAATTAATCATTTTAATAATAAGCATCTTTGAGACAACTGAATATTGATATTTTTCAAGTGGCTTAAAATGTCTATGTAGCATGGAATTGGGAGACAGCTACAGTAAAGTGTGATGTGTACTCAGTTTGTGTAGTTGGGTGTACATACAGTACATTGGGTTGCTCTAAAAGCTAATACTGTGTGGTGCAACAGCTCCACCTGTCTGTTAGCTGCATTACTAACCACTGACCCAGTTCACTTTTCTTTCTTTCCTCTTAATTCCCCCCTTCTCCCCCATCTGTTTACCACTCCTCTTCACCTTTGCACTGAACCCCCCCACCTCTGACCCCATCTTACCCCCCACCCCCCACACTGACAGTGTGGAGTACACTCCCAGCTTCAACCCCATTGCTCTGAAAGACTCGGCCCTGTCCACCCACAAGCCCATTGAGGTGCGGGGTCCGGGGGGAAAGGCCACCATTGTTCACGCCCAGTACAACACACCAATCAGCATGTACTCACAGGACGCCATCATGGACGCCATCGCAGGGCAGTCGCAGGCCAAGGGACACGACAGGTGAGGTCACACAACTAAACTGATCCCCTCTCCAGTCTTTAAAGCGCTCTCTCTACTCACGCACATCACTTCACATGGATCAAACCGACCCACATATTGAGAATTTAAAGGATCGATTCACCCAAATTACAAAAACATACTTTCTCACTTAACTGCTAGTGGTATCCAGCCACACATATACTTGATTTTTGCAGATGTTTTGACATATTCACCTGAGATTTCTGCTTCCACTCACAATACAATGGAGGTGAAAGGAATTTTATTTGAGCTACTCGCTGTATTGAAAAATAATTCAAGAAATTGAGTTTGTTTTCCAAGAACATGATGCACCACAGAATTCACGAAACAGGCAGTTTTTTTTTTTAAACTACTTTTTAACAAAGGTATAGTCCCTGTGGAAAATGTTTACTCTCCCATAAAGCTGCAAAGTGGAAGTCAAAGTGCATTTTTTTCAGGTGTTCTGGGTTCAGCAACTATGATGTTGTGTTTTGTTCCCAACTGCAAAAACGAAGCATTTGCTAAAGCTCTAATTCAGGCCTTGCAACATCTGCTGAGGCTCATGGGTATTTTTGTGATTCAGCATGCAAAACTGACCAAAATAATGGTCTTTCTTAGAGATGAAGTTGAAACAATTTAAACCGATGGCCCTAACGTTGGACTGTAAATAAAGATGGTCTCCACTTCCTCCCGCTGTACAAAAGTTAAGCCAAAATACGGAGCTGCCATCTTGAGGCTGTGATGTCATTTGGAGCCACTAGTGATCAGGCGGTGGAGCCGCGGTATCGAGGTCACTCGCCCAAAACAACTGCGAGCCGAGCACAGTCGCAGCTTGTCAGCTACAGTGATTCACAGCTGCCAATCATGACATCTGTGACGACCTCTTTATATAGCATCAAATAACTATGTAATTAACACCTGAACAAACATCAGCAAGATAAGATCTACCAAAATGGCTGAAACTATCTTTGGGGGAAAAAAAAATTGATGTGTATTTTAAAGGTGAGTGTGAACCTGGAAATGAGCATATGTCTCCTTTAAAGGAAAGGCTGGATATCTGTAGCAGTGAGAACATGTTTTTTCTTTGATTCATTTGGGTGAATGAACACTTTTGGACACTTTTTTATAATGAAAAGCCAAAACATAAAGCAGCTTTTGAACATGTACCTTCAGCCCACGCTGCTACAACTTTACTGTATGCCCGGGCTTTTCCATGTTGTCTGTGTCACATACTCCTTTGTGCTTTTCACCCACTCTCCTCTGCTCATTCCATCCACAACCAAAAAACAAACAAACAAAAACAACCAACCACACCTGTGCTGTCCTCCACCCATCCCTCCCCATCCTTCCTTCCTGGTTGTGACCTCAGTGAGGAGGCGGGCTCCCCCTTGGCGTAAGTACAGCAGCACTCCTTTTCTATCCCGCCTCTCCTCATGCGCGTCTCCTTCGTCTCATGATTACATAACAGCTTGTGCGATGCTCAGTGTGTCTCATAAACTAATATCCCTGGACTATTATGATATTAATGTGATTAGAATTAATATTATAATAAATAATATTCCTAAAAATGCACCATCTATTTGGCCATTTTAATGTGTCAAAACATACTGTATGATGGTCAAACTCACTAACCCAGAAGCCATTTTATGTGTATCTGGAAGTACTTAGTGGTACTTTGGTGAAAGTGTGAGTGTGAGTTGTGTTCAGGGTCGTCTTAAAAAGGCAGCCAATATCATCACAGTGTCGGGAATCTGATGGGAGTTCATGGCATGGGAATGTTCTGAGTATTCAATCAACGACTGCTGCTCGATCAGTACTGACTCACTTTTCTAACACGCTAAAGGAAACGAACACTATCCCGTCACGTTGCTGTGTAAACTCACTCCAGTATCTGCTGCACAGTACGGTAGGCAACTTCAACGTGGAACTATAGGACAACACGAAGACCATATAGTAGTAGTTGTAAAGAAACGACAAAACAATTATTGATCTTAATGTAATAACTGCCCATAATGAGATACAATCTCATTCAGTAAAGCTTCAAATGTAATAGCAAAAAACATAAAGCATGTTTAACTTCTAATAAGGGCTGTCAATTGATAAAAATATTTAATCACATGGTTGGCCATAGTTAATTGTGAATATGTTTTTATCTCTTCAAAATGTTCCTAAAAGGGCGATTTGTCAAGTATTTAATACTCTTATCAACATAGGAGTGGACAGATATGCTGCTTTATGGCAATTGTTATTATTGGAAATCAACTGACAACTCTATTGTCCAGAAACCCTCACAGGTACTGCACTTAACATAAAACGATATGCTCAAATTGTAACATAGCAAACTGAAGCCCAACAAGCAACAACAGCTGTCAGTGTGTCAGTGTGCTGACATGACTATGACTTGCCCCTTAAGGTCAGAGGTCAAGGGACCCCTTTGAAAATGGCCATGCCAGGTTTTCCTCGCCAAAATTTTACATTAGTTTGGAGTGTTATTTAACGTCTTTTGTAATAAGCTAGTGTGACATGGAGCCAACAGATTCCTTAGGTTTTCTAGTTTTATATGACTATATAATCTTAAGTTGCGTTAATGAGTTAAAAAAATAGTGGCATTAAAACTAATTTGCATTCATGTGTTATTATTGTATTAACTTTGACAGCCCTACTTAGAATACACTGTAAATATACCAAACTACAACAAACATATAAAATGTAAAAATAGGATGATTAATTTCATACAGTAGCAAAGTGTGCATATTTGGTTTTTTTGTTTTAATAAAATGAAAAAAATAGAACTGAGATAAAATAAATTTGTTCATTTGAAACATAAAATTGATGCACATCACCAAAATCACACAAAAGCTACTATAGTAACATCAGCTCTTCAGTTGTAGATGGTACTACATGATGGTCATTTAGCCCATTACATTCAGATACAGCACATACTAGTCAGAGCTCTAACAGTACTCTCTGCCCTGCAGTGGGGCTCTGCCTATCAAGGACCCTGTGGTAGACTGTGCATCTCCGGTTTACCAGGCAGTGATCAGGCCAGGAGAGATGAACCAGAGTATGTCTGACTGGGCTCGTCGTGCCGCCAACCTGCAGTCCAAGAGCTTCAGGATGTTGGCCCACATCACTGGCACTGAATACCGTCAGTACACAGACTCCTCCTTTCCTCCTTCCTCTCTCTTCAATTTCTCGATACTCCTCTCTGCTAATCCTCACTTCTTGTTCAGACACAGTTGTCATCTCATTAGTGATTATCGTCTCATTATGTCTCATTACTTTTGTCTGTCCTTAACAAATTTCTCTTGTTTATTTCCACCATGCAGTGCAAGACCCAGATGAGGAAGCCTTGCAGAAGTCGAGGTAAGACCAGGAAGTTACTAGTTACTGCCCGTAAAACCAAAACTTGGTATTTTTATACTTAAAGGGATGGTTTGGGTGTTTTAAAGTGGAGTTGTATGAGGAACTTCTCTATATTCAGTGTATTACCTACAGAAGATGATGGTCGGCATGCCCTCAGTTTGGAGAAACAGACACTTGAGCAAAGCAGCGTCATTTTCAGTTTAGTTCCCCGTCGGAAAGAGCTGTCTGATGTGAGATAAATCTGTGAAAATATTCTAAATATACAGTACAGTACTCTTAAACTGATATTGATTTGAAACTGGGGGTCAGCCACCTTCTACTGTAGGTAATACACAGATTATGGATATAAGCATTTCAAAACACCCAAGCTATCCTTTAAACATGTTAATTAATTAGCTTTAAGGGTGCTGGTAGGCAGAATTTGGCTCTGTTCAGACCTTGTATTAAGTACAGGAGTAAACGCACTCAAGACGCACTGAGATCGGATCTTTCAGACCACATTCAGAGGTGGTCTGGGCCACATATGGCCACAGTCTTTTAGCAGTGTGTAGTGAATGTGTCCTGGGCCACATAAAGGACTGCCTGCTCGACTGACGTCCTGCTGGGATCCACAGGTTTCTGCGCTCCTCATGTGCAGACGGGAGCACTTGTTGCCTCGCAGCATGGAAACAGCTTCTCTGCTTAACTGTATTTTATTAAAATATATCTTATCTATAGGCTACATATCTACAGACTATCAGACTAGGTACAGGAAGTACATTATTATCATACTGACTGACATGTATCAGTGCTTTTGTTCCCTTGCACGGAGATGATATTCTCCCGCCTGCCAAAGTGCCTGCTGTCTCTCTGAAGCCCTGGCAAAGGTAGTGGTGCCGGTGCTATTAAAATCTTAATAAAATATACCTAAATTCAGGAATATGGAGGATATTGCTACTGACATTCCTGTAATATTACATCACAGCGTCTGCTGTATTTGCCATTTATTTACTACATGTTTATTTGCATATAGAACAGGGAAATGAGATTGGATCACAAGTGGTCATTCAGGACACATGTGGATACACGTTGTAATGCCAGGTGTGAACCGACGTACTTAGAGCTGTCCACTTATGATCCGGTCACTGAGGATGCATGTTAATACCAGGTCTGAACAGGGCCTTTGTTACCTTCTGGACAGATCCAGACCAGCGCTTTCTTATGCTAAGCTAAGCTAACCATCTTACTGTACAGATGTAATGAGTGGTATCAAACTTCTCATCTAACTAGATATTGAACTATTCCTTTAAAACTGTGCTTTCCACACCATCAGAGAGAGGTTTGAGTCGGAGGTGAAAGGGCCCCGCTTTGCCAAGCTGAAGAACTGGCACCAAGGACTGTCTTCACAGATCCTCAACGTCCAGAATTAAACAAGCGAAAGAGAGAGGAAGAGGAGGACATGTTGACGAAGAAATGGACAAAAGCACAGAAGTTAACAGGGAGAGGGGATAAATTATGGAGGGATAAAAAGGAACAGGAGGAGGAGGAAACTCCTCAGGAATGTGAGATAGTGTTGTAGCCTAGATTAGTATGTGAGATACTAACTGTTAGTGTGAGAATGCTATGTGTTCATAAGCTCGATATTACCTGTCAAATGTATCTGTCCGCTGCTAAGACCTGATCTCGCATTTGGGTTTTTCTTTCTTTCTTTGTTTCCTGTTTGTTTGGGTTCTGTCTCTCTTAAATGAAAGGGAAATTGTACAAAAAATAATCAAGTGAAAATGCAGGACTGATGTTTCTTTTAGTACATGAACCGCATTCACAAACATGGATTTTAACACTAAGCATGCTTGTGAGAAAGCACACAAGGACAAATGCACACATAGAGATTTACCTACATGCACAAATACAGTATGTAAAAAAAATGCACTCAAAAATGTACTTATATCAATGTGAATAAATGTTTTCTTAAAACCATACGGCTGAGTGAATTGTTGTAAACTCACAAATGAAATGAATGTGTCACTCTAATGTGGGAATCAAAAACTGGAGGCATGGCATAGCGTTATGATTGATAAGGACACTCCTCAGTCAACGAGTAACATTTCCTGTCACTTCTAGCGCTGTTGGTATGTCAGAAGGAGTGTTTTGACTTTGCAGGGAAGAACATCACACACAAAGAGTATCTAATAGCTTTTGACAGAATAATATGACTATTTATTAGCTGGTGGCGACATAATGCAATGACACAACTATGGTAGCAGAGAAGAAAAAGCCTGAGAGCTGAATATAACCGCTGCTGCATTCTCAAAGTTCGTTTTTATTTAGTGAAAATAGGACATAAAGCTTCTGTGATTTCTACCTCTAGGGGAGAATAACATTCTCAAAGTCTCATATCAAAATTCAGTTTTCAGGAGTAAGATTAAAAACAACTGAGGCGACGTGATCAGATCTTTTTGTGGCCACTTGGGGTGCTAGAACAAGCTTTAAGCACAACAATGAAAATAACAGCGAGCACGACTCCAAATCTTGAAAAATATATCGGGTGCCAGGCGTTAGCATGAACAAGAGAAACAAAATCTCCGGCACTCTCAGATGAAGTTACTTCTTATATTTACGGTGCAAACAAATGTAAGCGTTTTGACCACTCTCGCTGACGAAGGCTTTTGGCCAAGAAACGCCTCTTTTCATCTGAGAGTGCCGGAGATTTTTTTTCAATGACTTGTTCAATCAGGAGTGAAAGTTGGAGTTACTCACTTTAAAGTGATGGTAGGCTGAATGTTTTTAGCATCATTGTGCAAAAATTTCCATAATAACCTTTCAGCATATTGTAAGTCAAGTGTTCTGCACCTCCTCATGGCTCTGGTTTCAGGCTTTAAAATAATCTAGCCTGCGATGGGAGACTTTGACCAATCCCAGGTCATTTCAGAGACAGACAGCATTCCTATTGGTTGTTCATTCAACAGAAGCAGGTGTCAATCACTCGATCAAACGGTCAAACTAGGCAGCGCAGATCAAATATGAATCAATATTCTGATACTGTAATACTGTAATTTCTCGCATAATTTTTTTCAGAAACATCTTGTAGTTACTGTTTAGCTGTAAAATAGATAAAACTAATAAATTCATAAGGAACTGCATATAAGTATATACGAGATAGGGGGGGGAATAGGTTCTATAAATAAATGGCACTAACTTATTACTGCGTGTTTGATTAATTTCTTGTGGACAGATGAAAAGTTATTTTGATTTTGTTTGATTGATATTTGATTTTTTTTATCTCCATATAGATGTGCATTTCTCGACTTTTTTACCTTTAATGATCCCCTGGCATGGACAGTTTTGGATGTAGATACTGTATTTGTTAATAAAAATAATAATAAATAGTCATAGTTTATACGGGCTCAACCCGTAAACACGGTTGAAGGCGCCATAATTCCAGTAGGTGGCAGCACTGAGTCGTAAGCGATGGTGTCTACCGTTAAAACTCCCAACGAAGAAGAAAACTTGCGCCATCAGTGAGGAGCGCGGACTTCCTGTTGTTTGGGACTGTGGAGCCTCTTTCAGCTCAAAATGTTGGAAGACTTTGAGTCTGAGGTCTTGGACTCGTTATAATTTGCTTTGTGGACGAGTACATAGCGGTGTTGCGGTGCACAAGACTCACAGAATGACAACCAGACAGGTGAGTACACCCAGAGGAAGCGTATTGCAACGTCGGCGCTTAGCAGTAAAGCTAAGCCTCCGCCATTTTGGATTTAAGTAGCGACTAACGTCAGTTTAACGTCCGCATGCAAAGTGGCGTTAAACTAAATTATTTCTGCTCTGTTGTCATAATATCAATATCTCTATCGAATGGGCCTGCGTTGGACAATACAAATATTGTAAATATGCATGTTATTATATCTATTTACTTACTAATTTGTTAAACTTGCTTGGCTGCTTCCCACATCTCACAATCCCAAACATCACAATCTCAAACTTTTTCATCAAGTACATCTGAAATCAGTCTATCTGCCAAATAATTCCCAACAATATCCAAAGGTAGTTTATCATTTTCAATGGAAACGTGGATTACAGGTGCAAAGTATTGTTTACAGTGTATACATTTTGAGTCAAGTAGACATAATTGAGGTGAGCATTGGCGTAAAACGATTAGTGATCTTGATTTAACAGGTTTGATTATGCGCCTGGATCCAGCTTCCAAACAGTAGCGTAGGATGACTAATCAACTATGTGGTAACCTATAACATTGTCAAATTATCAGGGAAAAAAATGTTTGCTTTACGCAGAAAAATATGATTGTCTTGGTTTTTCAGTAAGCATTCTCAACGTAGTGTAATTAATAATAATTATCTGTAACAAATTATTATATCCAGGGTCACGGTGGGGGGCTGGAGCAGATCCCAGTTGGCAGTGGGTGAAGGTGGGGTACACCCTGGACAGGTCACCAGACTATCACAGGGTCTGACACAAAGGCCATGTTCAGACCTGGTATGAACATGCGTCCCGAATGATCAGATCACAAGTTGACAGCTCTAAATATGTCTGTTCACACCTGGTGTTAGAATGCATCTTCACATGCGTCCTGAGTGACCACTTGTTATCAGAGCTCACTTCCCCACTCTGTATGCAAATAAGCACGTAGTAAAAACAATACAGCAGACAATATGACAAAGTGAGATTTTTTTTGTTTTGTTTTTTTTTTGCTGATATCTTTGGCTGGGTTTCTTTTTTTCCCCTCCATCTGATAAAGTATAACAGCTTAATTATAACAAATGAAACAAAATTTCTTAACTTAAGTGAGCATTTACTGAACAATACTTATGGTCTGTTTCTTTAATCTGCATTTTGTGTTTGCACGGCTTCTCCCACTTAGGAAGTTGTTCTTCTCACATGCTCTTGTAAAGGTTAGCCGACTGGGCTACATCTACTGACGTCTGCTGGCTGAATGGCAATTTGATTGACACAAGGGGCTTAGTCACACGTATTCTACAGCAACAAGACTTGGCTGCCCATAGATGCACCTGTTTGTTAATCGGCTTAATGTGCTCAGGGATTATGACGATTATGAAAAAATGTCAAAAAAATCATCTACCTCTACTCTAGTAGCTCCGTTATTTAGCCAAGCAGGACTGTGCTGCCCACTGGCTGCTAACAGGTAACATTACTAACTCTCCCCCTGTTGATTTCTACACGGATGTGTTGTTCACTGTCGCAATTTCATGAAAAAAACGGGTGCGTCCCCTCAGGTTTAGTAGCAGCATGCTTTTGAGCGCTTATGTTCTCTCCGTCGTGGCTGTGATCCAAAATAAACTGAAACATGACGTGCAGAAGAAGTGACTGAAAGCATCAGTTAGAGAAATCAATAGACACAGAGGCATGAGATGCCAATGAATTGGAAAACTATAGTTCTCTATTCCCATTAATAGCATTTTCCCTGTCGGGAAAGTGGCGTATGTCCTGATGATTTCACCCACCACTGCCAACAGTTTACCTGCATTAGGCAGATAGTGGGTGCTAATTTCAGACCCTGGTTACATATATCTCAAACCTCATTGTGGCTGGTCAGAATTGTTGTGCATGACATTGCTTATACAAGGTTTCCCATTGGATTTTGGAACCAGTAAAGCATCTGAACAGTGTTAGCAGAAGCTTTTTCATGGATAATTCAGTAAAGTTGGAAAGATATTCACAGATTCAAACTTCCCGGATCAATAACTCATAAGCCAAATGTTGTTAAAACACAAACAAAGCTTCTTTCTAACCGTAGTGAGGTAGACCATTAACTACAACCTCATTCTAATGAAAACGAGTCATCCTCTGGTCTGAAAACATAACATCTGTCTCTGTGCATATGGACTGCTGCGGATCAGATAGAAAATGTCATGAAATAGAAAAAGGGCTTATCATCAAGGAATCTGTGGTGAACGAGAGGGTTAGCACTGCTGCCTCGCAGCAAGAGGGTCGCAGCTTCAAATCCGGGTTTGGGCTCCTCTGTGTGGAGTGTGCATGTTCTCCTTGTGTTAGCGTGGGTTTTCTCTGGGTTCTCCGGCGTCCTCCCACAGTCCACAGGTTAATTGATGACTCTAAATTGCCCGTAGGTTTGAATGTGAGCATGAATGGTTGCCTGTCTCTGTATGTCTGCCCTGTGATGGACTGGCGACCTTTCCAGGCCATTGTCAGCTGGGATCGGCTCCAGAGAGTTGTGGTAGAAATTTACAACGTATTGTAGATTTTTTGTCTCCAGATGCACGTTATAAACCCATACAGCTGCAGTGCCATAGAATAGCATTTGAATAGCTTCTGCCTCCCACTTGCTGTTGCTGCTGGTGTAATTGCAGATATCTTATATCATTTTGCCGTAACTCCAGTTTGAGATATCTACATCATCATTCTGACTAGTCAGAATGTAATTTAAGATATCCAAAAAGGACAATGTACAGTTGATATCTTCAACTGAGGGAATGAAGGATATCTTGAACTGGAATTATGACTAGTCTTACTTCATTTGCAGATATCTGCAATGTGAATTACAGATCTGCGTAGATATCTGTAATGACAAACCCCATACACATGAATGGCAAAAGAGAGTTTTTTTCTAGGCAAAATGATGTATGATGAATGTTGAATATCCTGTCTAGCTATTAAATGTTGAAAGAGCTTGCCATATGCTGCGTCATGATGTTGTATGTGTTAAGGCCACCAGAGGGCAGCGGGATTCTGTACAGCAAGACTGAAAATATGAGACGTCCCCTTTTCTACAACCTACACTGCTCTAAATATATATCACTTTACCCCTTTCACCTTTGTTTTATCAAGTGTTGGTATGGACTGAATGCATGAAGAATTATAGCATTGCAGCAGCTTAATTTTATGTGATCCCAATAATTTCGCTCTGCTTCCCTCCTTTTTGATTAAAAAGATTGATAGAAATTAAACAAAAATGGAGCTGTTGTCATAGCTATGCTATGCACAGAGTTACTGCTGAGTTGGCGTGTCTGGGAGCAATGGTACGAGGAGGAGGAAGAGGAGGGGCAGTTGTGACTCATTCAGGTGGAGATGACAAAGCATTTTCTCTCCTCACAAGACTGCAAATGGCTGCAGGTGTTCTCTTTTTCTCTTTTATTCAATTCAGTTCAGCTAAAAACACAGAAAATAGTGATATACAGTACATCTCATCAGAAAAAGGAAGAAGGAATGATATTTTTTGGGATTAGCTGTGTGATCACAGATTACATGACACAATTTCACAAGGCATATGATGTGAGAAAAAAAAAAATCCTCTTTGCTTCCAGCGCTGAAGCTCTGCAGGTTATGTAACAGTGTTTGGCATCTAGAAAGGTGTGTCCAGAGCAATCTGCCAATCAAAGTACGCAAACAGTAAGCTGGAGGCTGCACTGAGCATGAGTGGGAATCATCAGGAGAAAGATGGATGACGGGGGAGGTGTGGCTGATCCGCGGGGTTGCAGCATGACTTGAAAATGCTGCAGCATCCGGCCATCTCTCCTCCTCCTCCTCCTCCACCTCCTCCTCTTCTCTCCATCTTGTGCATACCGGCTGTTTCCTCCCCCCTCTTTCTCTCAGTCTGCGTGCTGTAGCCCTGCTGTGCGGTCCTCTCAGCCCTCTGTTGTAGCGCCGAAGGGAGGAGGAGCCACCGGCACACACTCGCATTCAGACACACAAACACACACACACACACACACACACACACACATCTCACATCATCTCTTCTGCTCGCTCACTGTAAGCACCAGCCAGGCCCGTTTGGAGCAGGGGAGCCCAGCCGTCTCGTCGCCCAAGATGGATGTACTGATGAAGGGGTTCTCCATGGCCAAGGAGGGGGTGGTGGCCGCCGCAGAGAAGACCAAAGCCGGCATGGAGGAGGCAGCAGCCAAGACCAAGGAAGGGGTGATGTATGTAGGTACGTAACATTGTGGAGCTGCACCGAGTTCTACCAAAAAAAGGAAAGTGGATAAGCTTGGGGGGGATGTACTCATTTTTGATCTGTGTGTGTAGTTGCATCATATGTTTTTGCATTGTTTACGGAGCGGTCCCATGGGTGTCCATGTCTGGGACACTTGTGAGAAGCGACAGGAACAGTGGGAGGAGGAGGAGGTGGAGGAGGAGAAGGAAGAAGGGATGGAGAGAGCTTTGGCAGGATACTGCTGCAGGACTGGTGCAGGGCAGAGGGTGGGGGTCTGACAGAGTAAAGGATAGACAGAGCGAGGAGAAGGAGAACAAGATGGAGAAAAGTTGTAAGTGGGTAGCAGGACAGTGGAGGACTAGTCTGTCTGTTTGGGGGGGAAAAGGAATAAAAGAGAAGAGAGATCTTGTGATAGTGCTGCCTCAATCTTTTATCACCTGTCCTATTTTATTCATGTTGAATGGTTTGTGGAGCAGCTTGCAGAGGGACGTCCTGAGATGGACACAAGTCCCCAAAGACTCAGTTTGTCTGCCTTTTTTCATTTACAATTATACAATTTAGAGTTGACCTACATTTGATAGGCTGTCATGCTTTTTTTGAGGTGTATTCACAGAATTTTTAAGATAAATGTGTATATTCACATTAAAAATGCAAATATATGAGGACAGACAAAGATTTTAAATTGTAAAAATGCTTCAGATGCGTAGTGGTCACGCTGTGGTTTCCTCTACTTTTATATTAGCTCAAGCAGCGAATGCGTCACATCTCAAGGTTACCTCAAGTACCAGGCTTTTAGGCTGCCTGAGAGGGGAGGGGCGTTGTAAAACTAGGTGGGTGGGTGAGGAGTTAGCGGAGTGGAAGTCTTCGTTGTCGTCTGCAGTCACACAGCAGCTACAGAAATCTTAATCACAATAATGAAAATGAAAGAGTAAAAAAAAATGTACAACAGTATGCATCCAACAGGCAATGTCCCGAGCTGAAAAAGTGGGGAGGGAGGTGAAGAAGACAGGGCAAGGATCACTTGAGCACTGCAGCAATTTGCTCATCCCCCTCCACCCTCACCCCATGCTCGCGGTGATGCAAGAACGTGCACGTTTGTGGCGTTGCAGCAGCAGGATTTGCGTCCAGTGTGAGCTGCTTTGATGACAAACCACCTTCGTCCCCCCACAGCTTTTAAACCCCCCCCCCCACCACCACCGAACAGATCCTGGTGAAAGATGGAGGGATGGATGGGGAGAGGCAGACAGAGAGAGAAAAGATAGGAAGAAGAGACAAGGGAGGGCTGTTATGTCAGAAAAAGCTTTGAGCTTCTAGTCTCGAGGCTCCTGTGTGAACAGATGGAGGAGCAGAAATATAGAGACAGTTGACACATAGTGATGGAGGGATGATGGAGGTGGAGGGATGACTGTCACTGGAAAATGAAACCTGGACGCTCTAGAGAGTACAGGTTGGTGAGGAGCTCAGGTAAAGGAGAGGTTGAGGGGACTGAAAGATAGAGAGAAAAGTAAGATAGGTGAAAGAAAAGAGACATGCAGATCACAGTAGAGGAGATGTGATCGCTGAAGTGAGGAGGGTCGATGGCGTCGATAAACCACTGTTAACTGCCTGCAGCAGAGTGCATATGTCAGCATGTGAATGTGGGTACACAGTATCAAGGTCTGCACGCCCACTTTCACAAACCGGCCAAACCTGGGTAGACAGACAGGCAGGACGTGCTCTGTAATTAAATTTAAAAAATCCCACCAGTCAGTGAACACAAGCTGCCACAAATGGCTATGGCTTTTTTATGAAGGATTTTTGTTTTCTGTTTTTATGTTATGGGTATTTGTTTCCTATGTCCTAGTAATCAAGGGATTGATGAGAGGATTTAGCAGTCCTGATATTTCGTAAAAAAGAGCAGCGATTTTAATCCTGTGATTGTCTTTACATCCCTTATTAATTATAATTTGCCTTTTTTATCACAGGTTTATACTACACAGCTTTTTTTATATGTGTATATGTAGTATGTGTACACACGCGAATGTTCATATATTATCTTATACATTGCTGTAAATGCATAAAAGTGTATCACCATTATTAGGATTTTGCATCAAATCCGGGATAAGTTTGAGCTTTCATCTGCTAAAGCACAAATCCTCCTGTGGAAAAACCAGACTAAAGCCATATATTTGCACATTATTTCGTAATAGGAAAAAAAAGCATTCACGCTCTAATCTGTGCAATCTTCGTTTATTGAGGCAAGCTTTCGATCGGGATTGTATCAGGATTATTTTAAAGAATGACCCTCTTGGTCTAGTTATGTGCTCAGCCGTGTCCTTTTGCATCCCCTGGAGAACTGCTCCCGCCCAAATCTTGGTTGATAATTTAATTTACACTTTCATAGATGCGGTCTGTGCTATATGATGGTGACAGAGCACCACAAGCTTACATACAGATATTCACAGTGACACTCGGGTGGCTCCCTCTGTCGACTGGGAGAAAGAAGCTGTGTCATTGCCATGCATGTGTGTGTTGGTTTGTACTGCAGTACTGCTCAGTACTCAGGCACGTGGCTCATGTAGCACAGGGAGCGTGCAGAGAGATGGAGGGAAGCAGGAGGCTGTGAGGACGGCTGGAGGCAGGATGCTGTTAATGGCAGCATTTGTGTAAAAGAGGGAACAGTCAGTGTGCACGAAATCATGTCATTCTGCAGATTTATTCTTCCTTAGTTTCTACCTTCCTCCCATTATTCCCTTTCATCTCTTAGAGCAGATATTTCCCTCCTTCTATCCCTCACTCTGGCAGATTATATAACCTCAATTTAATCTGCCTGGGATCATAATGTAATGAGCACAGTGCTGGTGAGCAGAGAGGGAAATGCAGAGAGGTGCTGTTTCTTCAATAAAAACCATAAAATACAAAATTATCAAGTCACCTGTGAGCATTATAGAGCTCTAAAACACCGAGTTCTCAAGATTAAAAGGGAAAGATAACAGAAACTAAAAAAAGGACCATGTTCACTTTTAAAAACCAGAGAAATGCATCAGTCACACTGAAAGGACAGGAGTCTTTACCGTAAATGTATTTTTAGAAAGAGGAATGGATACTGCTGACCAGACACACTCAGGAAGGATATGTTATAGTCTACGGGGGCAACAGCAGCTAAGAAATGTCTCTAAAATGAAGGATAAAATGTACAAAAATATACATTTAAAAATGTGTTTAATGGAAACACGCAGCATGACTGTTCAGCACAATTATGGAAAAAACCAGCAGGAATTGTAAATTATGTAATTTTTCTATTAAAGTAGGAAACATGAATTTGATTGTAATCTCTCTTTGATCCTCAGGCAGTAAGACAAAGGAGGGAGTTGTGTCATCAGTAAATACAGGTAAGGAAATGTGTTTGTAATCTCACAGGTGTTTGCTGTGTTCACCCAGGATGAAATCAAAATCAAGTATTTCCATAGTTTCATTCTTTAAAAAGATTTGTATGAAAACACGTGAAATACACCATAAATGTCATTTTTGCGTTGCTTGTCGAAGTTTATTTTTTATTATTATTATTATCATTTTTGGCTTTTGTCTTGATGTGATAGTCCAGACATGAAAGGGGGAGAGACCCGGCCGTTGCAGTAAGAGCTCAGCCTTAATGCATGGGTGACCGCGCTACTGTATTTTTGATTTGTTTGACCAACCATCAATAGGTGTTTTATGTCCTCTGGTGGCAGTAATGATTAAATCTTGTCTCATTATGAGTCAAAGACAGTGGACTAGAAAATGTAAGCTTCACAGGTTTCAGATCTAGGCTTTATCACGAATATTTTCCAACAGAATTTTTTCATGAGGAAATACTTCAAGGGTGGAGTCTAGCTAGTTGTTTTGGCAAATGTATGTCTGGTTAACTAGCAGAACTATGCAACTATGTTTTGTTCTATGATGTAAAATATATCAGCAAGTATTGTGAATTGTGAAGCCTTTATGCGTTGCTTTATGCATCACGCTGACACGTCTGCCTTAACAGCCTTGTTTGCGCTCATGTGACCGCGGTGCTGTTTGTTTATAGCCTAACATTATTTTTATTCACGCACTTCACACTCGGCACTGCGCCTCCTTGGGTGCTGAGCAATACACCTGCCAAAACGTAATTGCATCCCCGAGCAATGCAAGAATATACGAGTCATTTGGATGCATAAGTTCACATGAACACCAACGAAGAACAAGCTGTACCCAGCATGCCGTTAGGTGGTCCAAAATTTAATATTGCAGCGAGCAACGGATATCGAGCTGTACCCAGCATGCTGTTTGTCAGTGTAACAGTTAATTGGGGTCCCTTCTCAATTCGCTATGTAGCGTGTACATAAGGCACTACTAATAAATATTTCCTGTAGATCTAAAGAGTCACACTCGACTGCACTTCCTTTGGTCCTCCACAATACACCTGCCAAGTGTGAAGTCGATCAGATGAACGGCTGTCTAGAAAATTGAACAGACAGAGACTCGAGTGTGTTCCAGTTTCACTAACTGTCCTCCACTTTGCATCTCAGTGGCCAACAGGACCGTGGATCAGGCCAACATCGTTGGAGACACAGCGGTTGCCGGGGCCAATGAAGTGTCACAGGCAACCGTGGAGGGGGTCGAGAACGTCGCCGCGTCAACCGGGCTGATCAACCAGGTCAGTTACCACGGTAACAGTCAGACAGAGACATAGGTCCACAAGTTGGATTCGGCCTGAAACTGATATTGAATGTTTTATAGACGGCTGGTTTAAGAACAGCCACAGGATGGAGCTGTTTCACCATATTAAACACAGAGAGCTGCAGTATGTCAAAGAAGTCTCATTTCCAGAGTCTTTCTTTTAACAAAACGACACCTCAATGCAGTGATAAAACTGAAATTAACACCCAATCCATTGATGGTTCTGCTCTTATTCACAGGGCTGCACATCCATTGATTTACTGCTATTATAGATAAATGGAACAAAGCTGCAATCAATGTTAATTAATTCCCCAATTTATTTTGATTATTGAATATTTAATCTATAAAATAGTGACAAAATGTTGATCTTAATTTCCCAGAGCAATGTCTTCAAATAGCCAAATTTCTTGACAAAAACATAAAACAAACTTGATACAGCTACTTACATACAGGCCAGCGCAATGCTGATATATCTGCGAGCTACTTGATCTATCGGTCTCTCTCTGCTTAAAGGTACTATATGTAACAGTTTACATGTATTAATTACTTTGTATTGGCAATGTGTGAACAGATAACACACCGAGAAAACGTGAACTTCCTCCTTCTCAGTTGTTTATAACAGCCTGTGGGCTGATTTCAATGAAGGACTTGGGACAGTTTTGCTGGAAAAATCCAAAAGATGTGACCTTTATGCGTGCTCCGAGTGCCTGAAGCTAACGTAGCAAAGTACTGTCTTGATTAGACGTCAGCTAATTCAGTTACTTTGTCAGCGAATGTTACCAAGCAACCACCACCAGATGCATTTTTTTTCTGCGTCCTCCACCAGAAAAAAAATAGCTTGAGACTTTGTTTCCTTTTTTTAAACAATATTTTTTATTTAAGAAAAAAGGGCATAGTTCATAAATATTTGACATAACATTTCACTTTCTCTCCCCCCATCCCCACTGCCTAGACAAAATACCTAGATCTATATCTACACAGGCAATGATGATTCAAAGTTAAGTAGTAAAAAAAATAGAAATTAAAAAAATAAGAGAATATAGATTTTAAAAAAGACAACAAACACAAAATGAATAAAATAAAGCATGCGTACAGATTAATTAATTAACATTTTGCATAGGAAAAGATACTGATACATGTGTTGAAATAAAAACAAATTAGTGGATGTTCAAGTATACAGATATACGCTTATGTACTATAAGTTATGGTGGGACTTATATACATGCTGTTCAGTGTTACAATCAGGTGGAGATAACAAGAAAAGAGGAGAAAAGGTGTTAAAATAAATGCCATAAATCAGGAGAAATGTGGGAGAATTGTGACCATGGGAGGAAACCAGAAGACACATGGACAAACTTGAGTTTCCCAGGAAAATCGGGAGGGCAAGTATGTAATAAAGATTTTCTGAAAGTTACATATAGTACCTTTAAGTGATTAAGTTATAGTTATTATCATTGCTGTCTGTATTAATTTATTGGTTAATTGTTTCAGCACTAAAATGACCAACATGAGGAGGTAAACCATATGTATTTGCTCCGTGTTGGTGTATTATGTACTGTTTTTAACTAGGTCTCAATTCAAAATATACTATATCCATTAAAGTGGAAATGTACTACTGTACACAGTACACGTTGTACACTTATGAAACATTTTTCCTGAAATATTTCTTTAATTGAGACACATAATAGTGATGGCCCGCCTCCTGCTCTTATGATTTGTTGTCAAACCTATTTGTCAGATGTTAGATGGCCTTACATCTAACTTTTGTGTCTTTCATGCATGTCTTTCCAATAGGTTTTCTGTCTTGTGTGTTGCTTCTTTTGTTATAATACTGTGGCAATGCTTCTGTCTCATGTGTTGTTCTGTGTCGCTGTTGTTCTCACCTTTTGTTGTTTGTGTGTCTCATCTGTGTTTCCCTGATAGGAGGAGCCTGTATACGAGGTGCCTATTGGAGAGCAGTGTGGGGTCATAGGTCAATCTGGGGTGGACTGTGGTGAAGGAGAGACAGAGAGGGGATGCTCTGCATGCTACATGCACCAAGCTACCAGTTCATTATGTATGCCTGTACAATCTGATCCAATAAGATTGCAATAAGTATTTTACAGTTGAATTTACTGCAAAACTGTTACATGGATTGCATTAAATGGCACAAGTGTACCTAATAAACTGGTAATTTGGTGTATATTAGCTAATAGCCCACAACAGACTAAGTGAGCGTCAAGAGGGAGAAGAAGAAACACAAGCTGTTGTGATGATCAGGTGTTTCACTTGACCAGGAACTGCACAGCATTTTTATTCCTTGTCCCACATGTTGAGATGATGTCTCACATTTTCATTGGCTCTAGTTTTCAAAAGTCAAGTCTACAGCAAAGATTGTGAAACTACTTACAAGTATATATAAGCCAGTGGAAGACGATTCTCAGAGTTTTTTTGTGAAACTTGCCAGTTATTTATCAGTTTCACACAGGGAGGCTATAACATGAAGCAGCACAGTTCATGTGAGTCTCACAAGAAATGTGCAGCTCAAAAGGAGATGTATCAATCAATGGATGCATTTGGGCAAAGCATAGAGATGTTACAAGGTAAAGGGCAGAACAGAAATGTCTATTATATAAGTTAGATAGACAATATATCAGAATTGTAGACTACCTGTCAGCCTTGGTAACGTGTCCCACACAAACATACTCTTTGTCCCACATTTGGTTTGTTTGGATCTGGTCATCCTAGTGATGATTTCCCAGATTAAAAATCCTGCAGTATTTAGGTCTTTGGATAAAAGCTTCTGTTGACTGCATAAAAAACACAATGTCTTTGTGAGTAACTCACAGTTTCCTATTCTGAATATTACAAATATTTTCCTCTGATTTCTCAGACGCTCGCTCGTTTGTGGTTTAGGCAACAATGATACTAAAACTCTCCATTTCTAACCATGCAGCTCCTCTGTGTAGCGTGACGTGAAAATCTCTCCGCCACATCTCCAGCATGTCCGATGAGCCACAGCCAGTGAATATATTCATAACATGCACAAAAATAGCTTCATGCACTGCTCAGGTTGAACAAGGCCTGTGCACCTGGAGCCCAGCACATTTAAACGCTGTATAGCTCTAATCAACTAACCGAACCCCCTTGGAAGCATGATAATAAGAGTTGTGTCAACCATACAGCATGGATGTTGTTGTCTTAATTGCTTTATATTATCAGAGGTGGAGGAAAACGAAAACTAGACGGCTGTTGGTGCTTGAGGCCCTCCGCCCTGCCATCACCTCATTCTATCATCCTCTCTTCTCCACCTCTTTTTTGGTGTCTGATTTGTTCCTGCTCTTTCTTGTTTCCTCTTGCAGGGAGAATATGGGGGAATGGAGCAAGGTGGGGAAGGAGGAGAGGTAAGCAAACAAGTTAAAGCACTGCTGCTGCAGACTGTTTTCAATATAAATCAGTTTAGATTAAACCACTGGTTTGATCTTTAACAACTTGCCTTGTTTTGTAAGAAAATCATATATTTTTAATTTTTAATGTAAATCTGAAAAGGAACAATTAACTACAGATGTCAGATAAATGTAGTGGAGTATAAAGTACAATATTCTCTAAAATACAAGAACCTCGTAATCATACTTAAAGGAGTGTGTAACATTTTGGGGGATCCAAATGAATCCCCAGAAATGGAATATAATATTAAAAAGTATGTTTTCATTAGTGTATTATCAGCTAAATCATTGTGTTTTCATTAGCTTAGAATGAGACGTTCATATCTACATAGAGAGCGGGTCCACTTCGCTGAATCTACCATGTTGTTGTCTCCATAAAACTTAAAGGTTCAGTGTGTAGCATTTGGCAGCGTCTAGCGGTGGGTTGCAGATTGCAGCCAAATAAAACTACTCCGGTTCATCAAGCGTGTAGAAGAACGACGGTGAAAAGCGTGAATGGCTGTATCTAGAGCAGTGTTTGGTTTGTACATTGTGGGCTACTGTAGAAACGGCAGCTGAGCCCCAAAAACATACTGTTCCTTTTACATAGAGAGCAGCCCTCTTTATGGAGCTCCGCCATGTTTCTACAGTAGCCCAGAACATACAAACTAAACACTGGCTCTAGAAAGAATCTGTTTTGTTTTTGCGTTACCTGAAGGCCACTGTAGTTCTCTGACGTGCATGCATGTGAGCCGCAGAGTGCAAAACCGTGGCACTGCCAGCCGCTGTCTGACTTCCATTGCTCTTATAGTAGTGTTACTGTGTTAAAGATGGCCTCTGAGTGAGGTGAACGGCGTTACCACGGTTGTGCACTCGCCGGCTCACGTTACTGCAGTCTTGGAAAGGGAGGAGTGAGCAGAGGGGTTTTCAGTTGGCTGCAGTCTGCAACCACACCACTAGATGCCGCTAAATCTTACACACCGTCCCTTCAAGCGCAGTACTCTAGTAAATGTACGTAGTTACTTTCCACCAGTGCTCATGAATAGTAAACTGATGTTTGTGTATAATGTCTGTGGAGTGTTTTACTCTACTTATACTCAAGTAATGGATCTAAATATGTCTGACATAATCTTCCCTCTGTTCTTCCTTTCTTCCAGGGGTATTAGTCGTCTTCAGGACCTTCCCTTCCGTGCTCTCCGGCGGCCCCTCGTTCCCCTCGCCTCGCTGTACCAGACTCCAGATGTTCAACATATTTTTTGTGACTATACAGAACCAAAATCGACTAAAACAGACTCTTCCGGATGCCGCACCTCAGCCCCGGTCTCCCCCTCTGCCTCGTCACTCCGTGATGCCTCTCCCCCAGCGGCCCTCCGCCACCCGTCCTCCCCCCGTCTCCACCCCTCTTATTTTCTGCAGCCTGTAGCTTTCCCTCCACCGCCCGTCTTACCCTCGCCTCACCTGTGTGTTAGTGTCGTACTGATATGAACCCTGGTGTTGTCACAGCTCCCACGCCTACCAACCAATAGGGAAACCTCTCACACAAACACACACGTACAAATAAACAAAAAGAGACATACCTTCATTCCACTCATGCATGAAACGCACACATACAGTACAAACCACAAATGCCAGCACAGACGCACACACTGGGCAAACGTGTTAACTGTAGGAAATTTTGGGTGTGTAAATACAGTTAAGCATCTTGCAGTCTACAACAATAACTCACTGAGTGACTGAGGCAGGGTATGGGAGGGTGTGTGATCTGCTGTGTGCCTGTGTGGTCATGTTAGCTTATATATGTGTGTGTGTGTGCGTGTGTGTGAGTGCATGTGTAGCTGCTGGCGTATAAAATAAATGCAGGGAATTGTGCATTGAGGACAGATATCATTCTGTTTTTGTGTGCAGTAGTTTGTTAGTTAGTTACAGTAGACTGCATGAACAGATGTGTAGAATGACTTGTCTCGTGTTGTAACTATAGAGTAGCAGCTGTTCTGTGTAGCTTCGTGTGGCTTTGTGTGTGTTTGGCCTCGACATTTAGAAACAGGGTTGTTAACTAGGAAGCAATACACAATGCTAACTTTTCGCAGCCGTTAGAGCGGAAACATTGTGTTCATGTTATGCATGAGACAAGAGCCGTTGTTTCACAAGTTATTTAGTTTTCAAATGTTCAAAGAATTTATCTATAATGTTAAATATTTGTGGCTAAATAAGCAAAATTAAAGTGAGGAGACAACCAGATTTTGATTCTTGAATTCAGATTGGTTCGTGGGAATCCCTGACTCTCCTTTTTTATCAGTGTTGCGCTAACGTAAGCAGAAAGTAATATGTTCATGTAGGACCACATCATTTATAGTACATATTACAAACTTTGCTGATTTTTTTTCCAAATTAGAAGCTACTGAAGGGGAAATAACTGGGTTGAAGGGGTTACAAATGGGACTTAATCAAAAGGGGGAATAAGAGCAGCTGATACTGATCACCTCTTGTTGTCGTGCATTTGCTTTTTAGTCTTTGTGAAACTGGTTTGCATGCCATCAGGAGAAGCGAGCAGTCTGTTAGTTATTGTAATTCCTGTGATAACATTGATTCAGTGAGGGAATCAGCCTGCTAAAAGAGCAGAATGAAGCTTTGGGTTTTCTCATGGTGCAGCTTTATATGTAGGTCTGTGTACAGCTTGAATTCGGGGATGTGTAGCTGTTTTGAGGTGTTTTTTTTTTGTTTTTTTTTTTTATTTCACACAAACTAGTCTGAACCCTGGCTGTTCTGTAGATCCCGTCCATCAACCGTCTCAGCCAATCAGAGGACTCCTATCTCCTCCCCCTTCAGTGTGACGCCACCTTTCACTGCTCGTCTGCCCAGCATCGGTGTGTGTGTCTGTATGCACTGTATGTGTGTGTACACGTGTATGTGTGTGTGTGTGTGTTAACATAGAACCAGTTCAGCCAGCAAAGTGTGTGTGTGTTTGTGTTGGAGGAGGTTTGTGTATTTTTACTTTGAGGTCAATGGAAACCGATGACTGCATGTTGCCTTATCAAGCAATCTGACATTCACACACGTACACAACACACGACACCACACCCGTACCAACGCACACACACAGCGCACTCTAAACAACACACAATCACAGATCCCACCTCAAATACACCAACACAAATCACGCACCATGTTTAAGTTGGCATCAAAGCAGACTCGCTGATTTTATAAACAGTACCAGTGAAATTAAAAAGGTTTTGTTGAAATCCAGCAACTGTGTCAATAATTTATTTGAAGAGGAGGAAAACTGGGTGTTGAGTTTTGATCTTGGAGCCAGATTATCCCACTAAGGGGCCAACTTTGTTATACAGAAAGCAATGGTGAATGTCATAGGGGATCTGAGGGCAGAATGACAAACAGGGTTTGAGAGTGGTGGATTACATCACCATAAGACCAGTGGTGGAAGAAGTACTTGGATCTTTTACTTAAGTAAAAGTGCCAATACCATGATGTATAAGTACTTCATTACAAGTAAAAGTCATTCATTTAAAGTCATACGTATTAGAAAGCACAAACGTATTAGTTAACATGATATAGAGTTAAGGCCAGTTTGTTTTAATGCCATTACTGGTAATTTCTTTAATGCAGTAACACAGCTTGTGATTTTTGTTTTAGGTTGTTGCAGGCTCAGTTTTAAAGCAAGAGTGAAGATACTGATATCGAGAAAACCTGAGGAATCCAACCAACCATGTCATACTAGCTTGTCACAACGGAGGTTAAAAAACACTTCAAATGGATGCTGTATTTTGATGAGGAAAAACTGTCATGGCCATTTTCAAAGGGATCTCTCGACCTCTGACCTCAAGATACATGAATGAAAATGGGTTCTATTGGTACCTACAAGTCCCCCCTTTACAGACATGCCCACTTTATGATAATCGCACGCAATTTTGGTCATTTATTGACACATCCTAATTTTTAAAGCTATTTGAACTTATTCTGACAACCAGAATATCAGGATCTGCATGTGAGACCAATATGTTTGATAATATTTTTCTTGCTGACAAAAACTTCTGATGTTTTTGAATCAATCCCAGAGAGATTTGAAAGTATCACAATAAGCCGAATGAGGAAGGACAATAGGCTGAGGGGGAATCGTTTTTAGGTTTGGTGTCATGATGTCGATGCTTTCTTGAGGTAATCCTAACAGGAATGGCAAGTGGGGTGCAGATACAGACTGGTGGTACTGTTCACCTTTTTTATTGTAAAAATCAGCAGTTACAAAGTGTGACAATACGACAGAAAAAAGAACATTAGGCATCAAACTAATATATGGTTCCAAGGCAGGAATGTCTCCATTCTTATTAGGCTGGTACAGTCACCGTTATATCGGGACATATGGTAATACACTTTTAAAACTAAGAAAATTTAATTCAATTAATTAAATATTGAAAAAGAAAATGACATGAATTGTATACATGCAATAGTATAGAATGTCATAAAAAGTCATAATATAGTATGTAATTAAAAAAAAAAAAACTCGTAGTAAAGAAAAAAGTCACCAAAATGTCTCCAATCTAATCAGGTCGGTACAATCACCGTTATATCAGAACATATGGTAATAAATTTAATCAACTTAGAAAAAATAGATTTTAAAATAGAAAATAATGTTAATTAAATTTAAAAAAAAAAAAAGTCATATTGTTGTAAGGTAGTTACTTAAAGGTGTACACATCGCATCTACAACACAACGCAGAGTCCCCAGGTGTTAGGGAGGCTGCATCACAAACGTGGGTTACATCTTAGTAAAACAAAAGAAATTCTTATTCTTATTCTCATTAGGCCGATACTGTCACCGTTATATCAGGATATATGGTGATAAACTTAAATAATAATACTAAAATATTAATTGTATAGGTAAATTAACAAGGAAGGTAAGTAATACACATTTCTTTTAAAAACTCCTGTAGTAAATTAAGTATTTATTATTTAGTATTTATTCATATTTGGATTATTTTCTAAATTTAGTTCTGAAGGTTCAAATGATGAGAACTTGGCTTTATGGATGTGAAATTTTACCAATAATATGGATAAACTGACAGTCTGCTGGTTTTTGTAGCATAATATTGCTTCGTTGATTTCCAGATTAATTGAAATATTTGTTTTAGTGTCAAAATAATTTTCAGCTTTCTTCCACAGTCATAAAATAGATGTGAATTTTTTCATTTTTACAGACTACACATTGGGAGCCACAGCAGACTGCGCGTGATGATGACGTCATTTCCTGTCCGCACACTTGTGGTGAAGACCCAATTATCGACAGGCGTGGCCCGCGTGCGAGGCGCAGACCGTCTTTAACCAACAAGGTCGTCACGATGCGTGGACTTTCTAGACGAGACTAAAGTTGTCCTGGCACAAACTGAGGACAACCGCCGTGTGAAAACCCAGCAGCCTAGTACCAGACACGCCAGTGGAACCGGAAGTGAGGACTGCCACGTGGGAGATAAGATGAGAAGCGGAGCAAACTTCATGATTGCCGACATTAAATGAAACATCATTGTTTCCTGCATGAATGTTGGTGCCTTTTAAAAAAAAACAGACGACATGTGCTATATCCAGAACTCTGGCACGGCTTATCCGGCAAGGTGGAGGCAGAGAAGAGCGCAGATTGCCACGGTGCGGAGAGACAAGATGTCTGCGGCAGAACCCGCCGAAGCGGAGGAGCGGTAGTACTACCAGAAACCGAGGACCGTCCAGTGTCAGTCCTGCCCGGACACTGATGGCCAAGTTCCTCAGAGCGCGCTGAGAGGTGACCATGGACGGCAAGGAGTCTTCCCTCCGCAGCTCCGCAGAGATCTGCTTCAGGTTAGTAACTGTTAGAGCCTGTAAGCAGCAGACAGTTTTCACGGGGCATGTTGATAGCATAACAACATGGATGGTCTGTAGTTAGTTAGGTTAGCTCCAATGCTAAAAACAAGCCGGTGCTAGCAGCTAATCCTCTTGCAGTGGTCGGTTCTAACCAGCAGACTTAAAACTTGTGATCAGAGTGGGCGATGGCTAAAAACTTTCTTAGTTAAAAAATATATTTACAGTTTGTTTAAAACTGGGCAAAGTTTTGCAATTTGAGACTGCTTTTTACAGACAAACAACATATGCAGTACTACTGAATGTCATGAATATGTCATAAAAAGTCACAGTATAGTATGTCATTTAAAAATGTCATTGTACTAAAGAAAAAAAGTCACAGTATAGTATGTCTAAAAAGACTTAGTCATTATATCTAAAAACATAACAGTGCATTGAAAAAAGTGTAATGAAAAAATGCAAAAAAATCATGACTTTTTGCAGACATACTATACTATGACTTTTTTGACATACTATGACGTTTTTTTCGACATTCTATACAATAACTTTTTTTTTACTTTTTTCAACATACTATACTGTGACTTTTTGCCTTTTTTCGACATACTATACAATGACTTTTTTTCTACTTTTTTCCCCCATACTATTCTATCACTTTTTTCAACATGTTATACTTTGACTTTTTTCAACATACTACACAAAGACTTTTTGCTGATATACTACGGTGTGATCTTGTTTCAACATAATATACTGACTAGGACTGCACGGTGGTGCAGTGGTTAGCGCTGTTGCCTGTCGCAGGTTCGACTCCGGCTTGGGACTCTTCTGTGTGGAGTTTGCATGTTCTCCCCGTGTTAGCGTGGGTTCTCTCCGGTTACTCCGGCTTCCTCCCACAGTCGAAAGACATGCTGTTTAGGTTAATTGATGACTCTAAATTGCCCGTAGGTGTGAATGTGAGCGTGAATGGTTGTCTGTCTCTATGTGCCCTGCAATGGACTAGCGACCTGTCCAGGGTTCACCCCGCCTTCACCCAATGCCAGCTGGGATCGGCTCCAGCCCCCACCCCGCGACCCCTAAGGGGATAAGCGGTTGATGATGAATGAATGAATGATACTTTAATATGACTCTTAACATGAAAGTTTTCAAGTTTCAATACTATGACCTGTTTATCATGAAATTTTTCGACATACTTTACTATGACTTTTTTTCATGAAATTTTCCAACGTACTATAATATGACTTCTTTATCATAATATTGTTTAACATACTAAAATATGACTGTTAGCATGAAATTTTTCAAGATTCAATACTATGACCTGTTTTTCATGAAATTTTTCGACAAACTATACCAGGGGTGTCGAACTCATTTTCATCCGGGGCCACATCAGCATCATGGTTCCCCTCAAAGGGTTGGTTGTAACTGTAAGACTATATAGATATATCTACTCTAGATCATATTATAAAATTGCCTCTGAATTTGATTAGTATTAGTTTTAGTAATAATATATTTAATAACTAGCTCTGACGACAAAAAGTTATTTTTTTTTTTTAATTCAGGGCTTGATTCCCAGAATTGTACATTTACATCAGCCAGCGGCGACTTTGTGCAGGCGGGTTTCATTCAGTCTGGATGCGGAGGGGTGAACAGCTCTGACTGCAGCTAGGAGGGACTGCTGACGAGGACCGGGCCCCTATGAGAGCTTTGGGACCGGGACCGGATTTGGCCCGCGGGCCTTGAGTTTCACACGTGTACTATAATATGACCTTTTTTTTGTAAAATTTTCCAACATTTCACGAAATTACTTTTTTCCACCATAGAATCATTTTACATGCTATAATACAACCGTTTTCATGATTTTTTTTCAACATCAAAAAAATTTGACGTTTTCATTGAAAAATTTCTACATACTGTACTATGACGTTTTTTTGTAAAATTTTCCAACATTTCACGAAATGACTTTTTTCCACCATAGAATCATTTTACATTCTATAATACGACCGTTTTCATGATTTTTTTCAACATCAAAAAAATTGATAGTGTAATTGTATATTCTATAATATGACCGTTTTCATGATTTTTCTCCACATCAAAAAAGTTGACGTTTTCATCGAAAAATTTCGACATACTATACTATGTCGTTTTTTTTGTAAAATGCTCCAACATTTCACAAAATGACTTTTTTCCACCATAGAATCATTTTACATTCTATAATATGACCGTTTTCATGATTTTTTTCAACCTCAAAAAAATGTGACGTTTTCATCGAAAAATTTCGACATACTATACTATGACGTTTTTTTGTAAAATTTTCCAACATTTCACGAAATGACTTTTTTCCACCATAGTGTAATTGTATATTCTATAATATGACCGTTTTCATGATTTTTGTCCACATCAAAAAAATTTGACGTTTTCATCGAAAAATTTCGACATACTATACTATGATGTTTTTTTTTTTTTTTTTTAATTTTTCAACATTTCACGAAATGACTTTTTTCCACCATAGAATCATTTTACATCCTATAATACGACCGTTTTCATGATTTTTTTCAACATAAAAACAATTTGACGTTTTCATCCAAAAATTTCGACATACTATACTATGACGTTTTTTTGGTAAAATTTTCCAACATTTCACGAAATGATTTTTTTCCACCATAGAATAATTGTACATGCTATAATACGACCGTTTTCATGATTTTTTTCCACATCAAAGAAATTTGACGTTTTCATCGAAAAATTTCGACATACTATACTATGACGTTTTTTTTGTAAAATTTTCCAACATTTCACGAAATGACTTTTTTCCACCATAGAATCATTTTACATCCTATAATATGACCGTTTTCATGATTTTTTTCAACATCAAAAAAATTTGACGTTTTCATCGAAAAATTTCGACATACTATACTATGTCGTTTTTTTTTGTAAAATATTCCAACATTTCACAAAATGACTTTTTTCCACCGTAGAATCATTTTACATGCTATAATATGACAGTTTTCATGATTTTTCTCCACATCAAAAAAATTTGACGTTTTCATAGAAAAATTTCGACATACTATACTATGACGTTTTTTTTGTAAAATTTTCCAACATTTCACGAAATGACTTTTTTCCACCATGGAATCATTTTACATGCTATAATACGACCGTTTTCATGTTTTTTTTCCACATCAAAAAAAATTGACATTTTCATCGAAAAATTTCGACATACTATACTGACTTTTTTTTTGTAAAATTTTCCAACATTTCACGAAATGACTTTTTTCCACCATAGAATCATTTTACATGCTATAATACGACCGTTTTCATGATTTTTTTTCAACATAAAAAAAAGTTGACGTTTTCATCCAAAAATTTCGACATACTATACTATGAAGTTTTTTTTGTAAAATTTTCCAACATTTCACGAAATGACTTATTTCCACCACGGAATCATTTTACATGCTATAATACGACCGTTTTCATGATTTTTTCTCCACATCAAAAAAAGTTGACGTTTTCATCGTAAAATTTCGACATACTATACTATGTCGTTTTTTTTGTAAAATATTCCAACATTTCAAAAAATGACTTTTTTCCACCGTAGAATCATTTTACATGCTATAATACGACCGTTTTCATGATTTTTTTCCACATCAAAAAAATTTTACGTTTTCATCGAAAAATTTCGACATACTATACTATGACGTTTTTTTTGTAAAATTTTCCAACATTTCACGAAATGACTTTTTTTCCACCATGGAATCATTTTACATGCTATAATACGACCGTTTGCATGATTTTTTTCCACATCAAAAAAAATTGACGTTTTCATCGAAAAATTTCGACATACTATACTATGACGTTTTTTTTGTAAAATTTTCCAACATTTCACGAAATGACTTTTTTCCACCATAGAATCATTTTACATGCTATAATACGACCGTTTTCATGATTTTTTTCCACATCAAAAAAAGTTGACGTTTTCATCGAAAAATTTCGACATACTATACTATGACGTTTTTTTTGTAAAATTTTCCAACATTTCAAAAAATGACTTTTTTCCACCGTAGAATCATTTTACATGCTATAATACGACCGTTTTCATGATTTTTTTCCACATCAAAAAAAATTGACGTTTTCATCGAAAAATTTCGACATACTATACTATGACGTTTTTTTTGTAAAATTTTCCAACATTTCACGAAATGACTTTTTTCCACCATAGTATAATTGTATATTCTATAATACGACCATTTTCATGATTTTTGTCCACATCAAAAAAATTTGACGTTTTCATCGAAAAATTTCGACATACTATGTTGTTTTTTTTGTAAAATATTCCAACATTTCAAAACATGACTTTTTTCCACCGTAGAATAATTGTACATGCTATAATACGACCGTTTTCATGATTTTTTTCCACATCAAAAAAAGTTGACGTTTTCATCGAAAAATTTCGACATACTATACTATGACGTTTTTTTGTAAAATTTTCCAACATTTCAAAACATGACTTTTTTCCACCGTAGAATCATTTTACATGCTATAATACGACCGTTTTCATGATTTTTTTCCACATCAAAAAAAATTGACGTTTTCATCGAAAAATTTCGACATACTATACTATGACGTTTTTTTTGTAAAATTTTCCAACATTTCACGAAATGACTTTTTTCCACCATAGTATAATTGTATATTCTATAATACGACCATTTTCATGATTTTTGTCCACATTAAAAATTTGACGTTTTCATCGAAAAATTTCGACATACTATGTTGTTTTTTTTGTAAAATATTCCAACATTTCAAAACATGACTTTTTTCCACCGTAGAATCATTTTACATGCTATAATTTGACCGTTTTCATGATTTTTCTCCACATCAAAAAAAGTTGACGTTTTCATCGAAAAATTTCGACATACTATACTATATCGTTTTTTTTATAAAATTTTCCAACATTTCACGAAATGATTTTTTTCCACCATAGAATAATTGTACATGCTATAATACGACCGTTTTCATGATTTTTTTCCACATGAAAAAAATTTGACGTTTTCATCGAAAAATTTCGACATACTATACTATGAAGTTTTTTTTGTAAAATTTTCCAACATTTCACGAAATGACTTTTTTCCACCATAGAATCATTTTACATCCTATAATGCGACCGTTTTCATGATTTTTTTCCACATCAAAAAAAGTTGACGTTATCATCGAAAAATTTCGACATACTATACTATGACGTTTTTTTTGTAAAATTTTCCAACATTTCACGAAATGACTTTTTTCCACCATGGAATCATTTTACATCCTATAATACGACCATTTTCATGATTTTTTTCCACATCAAAAAAATTTGACGTTTTCATCGAAAAATTTCGACATACTATACTATGACGTTTTTTTTGTAAAATTTTCCAACATTTCACGAAATGACTTTTTTCCACCATAGAATCATTTTACATCCTATAATACGACCGTTTTCATGATTTTTTTCAACATCAAAAAAATTTGACGTTTTCATCGAAAAATTTCGACATACTATACTATGACGTTTTTTTGTAAAATTTTCCAACATTTCACGAAATGAATTTTTTCCACCATAGAATCATTTTATATTCTATAATATGACCGTTTTCATGATTTTTTTCAACATCAAAAAATGTGACGTTTTCATCGAAAAATTTCAACATACTATACTATGTCGTTTTTTTTTTGTAAAATATTCCAACATTTCAAAAAATGACTTTTTTCCACCGTAGAATCATTTTACATGCTATAATATGACCGTTTTCATGATTTTTTTCAACATCAAAAAAATTTGACGTTTTCATCGACAAATTTCGACATACTATACTATGTCGTTTTTTTGTAAAATGCTCCAATATTTCACAAAATGACTTTTTTCCACCATAGAATCATTTTACATTCTATAATACGACCATTTTCATGATTTTTGTCCACATCAAAAAAATTTGACGTTTTCATCGTAAAATTTCGACAAACTATACTATGACGTATTTTTTTGTGAAATTTTCCAACATTTGACGAAATGACTTTTTTTCACCATAGAATCATTTTACATGCTATAAAACGATCGTTTTCATGATTTTTATCAACATCAAAAAAATTGATAGTGTAATTGTATATTCTATAATACGACTTTTTTCATGATTTTTGTCCACATCAAAAAAGTTGACGTTTTCATCGAAAAATTTCGACATACTATACTATGTCGTTTTTTTGTAAAATGCTCCAACATTTCACAAAATGACTTTTTTCCACCATAGAATCATTTTACATTCTATAATATGACCGTTTTCATGATTTTTGTCCACATCAAAAAAGTTGACGTTTTCATCGAAAAATTTCGACATACTATACTATGATGTTTTTTTTTTTTTTTTTAATTTTTCAACATTTCACGAAATGACTTTTTTCCACCATAGAATCATTTTACATCCTATAATACGACCGTTTTCATGATTTTTTTCAACATAAAAAAAAGTTGACGTTTTCATCGAAAAATTTCGACATACTATACTATATCGTTTTTTTTATAAAATTTTCCAACATTTCACGAAATGATTTTTTTCCACCATAGAATAATTGTACATGCTATAATACGACCGTTTTCATGATTTTCTTCCACATCAAAATAATTTGACGTTTTCATCGAAAAATTTCGACATACTATACTATGACGTTTTTTTTGTAAAATTTTCCAACATTTCACGAAATGACTTTTTTCCACCATGGAATCATTTTACATGCTATAATACGACCGTTTTCATGATTTTTTTCCACATCAAAAAAATTTGACGTTTTCATCGAAAAATTTCGACATACTATACTATGTCGTTTTTTTGTAAAATGCTCCAACATTTCACAAAATGACTTTTTTCCACCATAGAATCATTTTACATTCTATAATATGACCGTTTTCATGATTTTTGTCCACATCAAAAAAGTTGACGTTTTCATCGAAAAATTTCGACATACTATACTATGATGTTTTTTTTTTTTTTTTTTTAATTTTTCAACATTTCACGAAATGACTTTTTTCCACCATAGAATCATTTTACATCCTATAATACGACCGTTTTCATGATTTTTTTCCACATCAAAAAAAGTTGACCTTATCATCGAAAAATTTCGACATACTATACTATGACGTTTTTTTTGTAAAATTTTCCAACATTTCACGAAATGACTTTTTTCCACCATGGAATCATTTTACATGCTATAATACGACCGTTTTCATGATTTTTTTCCACATCAAAAAAAATTGACGTTTTCATCGAAAAATTTCGACATACTATACTATGAAGTTTTTTTTGTAAAATTTTCCAACATTTCACGAAATGACTTTTTTCCACCATGGAATCATTTTACATGCTATAATACGACCGTTTTCATGATTTTTTTCCACATCAAAAACAGTTGACGTTTTCATCGAAAAATTTCGACATACTATACTATGACGTTTTTTTTGTAAAATTTTCCAACATTTCACAAAATGACTTTTTTCCACCATAGAATCATTTTACATGCTATAATATGACCGTTTTCATGATTTTTCTCCACATCAAAAAAAGTTGACGTTTTCATCAAAACATTTCGACATACTATACTATGTCGTTTGTTTCTGTAAAATATTCCAACATTTCACGAAATGACTTTTTTCCACCATAGAATAATTGTACATGCTATAATACGACCGTTTTCATGATTTTTTTTCCACATAAAAAAAATTTGACGTTTTCATCGTAAAATTTCGACATACTATACTATATCGTTTTTTGGTAAAATTTTCCAACATTTCACGAAATGATTTTTTTCCACCATAGAATAATTGTACATGCTATAATACGACCATTTTCATGATTTTTTTCCACATCAAAGAAATTTGACGTTTTCATCGAAAAATTTCGACATACTATACTATGACGTTTTTTTTGTAAAATGCTCCAACATTTCACGAAATGACTTTTTTCCACCATAGAATCATTTTACATGCTATAATACGACCGTTTTCATGATTTTTTTCAACATAAAAAAAAGTTGACGTTTTCATCGAAAAATTTCGACATACTATAGTATATCGTTTTTTTTATAAAATTTTCCAACATTTCACGAAACGATTTTTTTCCACCATAGAATAATTGTACATGCTATAATACGACCGTTTTCATGATTTTCTTCCACATCAAAATAATTTGACGTTTTCATCGAAAAATTTCGACATACTATACTATGATGTTTTTTTTTGTAAAATTTTCCAACATTTCACGAAATGACTTTTTTCCACCATGGAATCATTTTACATGCTATAATACGACCGTTTTCATGATTTTTTTCCACATCAAAAAAATTTGACGTTTTCATCGAAAAATTTCGACATACTATACTATGTCGTTTTTTTGTAAAATGCTCCAACATTTCACAAAATGACTTTTTTCCACCATAGAATCATTTTACATTCTATAATATGACCGTTTTCATGATTTTTGTCCACATCAAAAAAGTTGACGTTTTCATCGAAAAATTTCGACATACTATACTATGATGTTGTTTTTTTTTTTTTTTAATTTTTCAAGATTTCACGAAATGACTTTTTTCCACCATAGAATCATTTTACATGCTATAATACGACCGTTTTCATGATTTTTTTCCACATCAAAAAAAATTGACGTTTTCATCGAAAAATTTCGACATACTATACTATGACGTTTTTTTTGTAAAATTTTCCAACATTTCACGAAATGACTTTTTTCCACCATGGAATCATTTTACATCCTATAATACGACCGTTTTCATGATTTTTTTCCACATAAAAAAAATTTGACGTTTTCATCGTAAAATTTCGACATACTATACTATATCGTTTTTTGGTAAAATTTTCCAACATTTCACGAAATGATTTTTTTCCACCATAGAATAATTGTACATGCTATAATACGACCATTTTCATGATTTTTTTCCACATCAAAGAAATTTGACGTTTTCATCGAAAAATTTCGACATACTATACTATGACGTTTTTTTTGTAAAATGCTCCAACATTTCACGAAATGACTTTTTTCCACCATAGTGTAATTATATATTCTATAATACGACCGTTTTCATGATTTTTTTCAACATCAAAAAAATTTGACGTTTTCATCGAAAAATTTCGACATACTATACTATGACATTTTTTTTATAAAATTTTCCAACATTTCACGAAATGATTTTTTTCCACCACAGAATAATTGTACATGCTATAATACGACCGTTTTCATGATTTTTTCCACATCAAAAACAGTTGACGTTTTCATCGAAAAATTTCGACATACTATACTATGACGTTTTTTTTGTAAAATTTTCCAACATTTCACAAAATGACTTTTTTCCACCATAGAATCATTTTACATGCTATAATATGACCGTTTTCATGATTTTTCTCCACATCAAAAAAAGTTGACGTTTTCATCAAAACATTTCGACATACTATACTATGTCGTTTGTTTCTGTAAAATATTCCAACATTTCACGAAATGATTTTTTTCCACCACAGAATAATTGTACATGCTATAATACGACCGTTTTCATGATTTTTTTTCCACATAAAAAAAATTTGACGTTTTCATCGTAAAATTTCGACATACTATACTATATCGTTTTTTGGTAAAATTTTCCAACATTCCACGAAATGATTTTTTTCCACCATAGAATAATTGTACATGCTATAATACGACCATTTTCATGATTTTTTTCCACATCAAAGAAATTTGACGTTTTCATCGAAAAATTTCGACATACTATACTATGACGTTTTTTTTGTAAAATGCTCCAACATTTCACGAAATGACTTTTTTCCACCATAGAATAATTGTACATGCTATAATACGACCATTTTCATGATTTTTTTCCACATCAAAGAAATTTGACGTTTTCATCGAAAAATTTCGACAAACTACACTATGACATTTTTTTTGTAAAATTTTCCAACATTTCACGAAATGACTTTTTTCCACCCTAGAATCATTTTACATGCTATATTATGACCGTTTTCATGATTTTTTTCCACATAAAAAAAAATTGACGTTTTCATCGAAAAATTTCGACATACTATAGTATGACGTTTTTTTTGTAAAATTTTCCAACATTTCACGAAATGACTTTTCCACCATGGAATCATTTTACATCCTATAATACGACCGTTTTCATGATTTTTTTCCACATCAAAAAAATTTGACGTTTTCATCGAAAAATTTCGACATACTATACTATGACGTTTTTTTTGTAAAATTTTCCAACATTTCACGAAATGACTTTTTTCCACCATAGAATCATTTTACATTCTATAATACGACCGTTTTCATGATTTTTTTCAACATAAAAAAAATTTGACGTTTTCATCCAAAAATTTCGACATACTATACTATGAAGTTTTTTTTGTAAAATTTTCCAACATTTCACGAAATGACTTTTTTCCACCATGGAATCATTTTACATGCTATAATACGACCGTTTTCATGATTTTTTTCCACATCAAAAAAAATTGACGTTTTCATCGAAAAATTTCGACATACTATACTATGACGTTTTTTTTGTAAAATTTTCCAACATTTCACGAAATGACTTTTTTCCACCATGGAATCATTTTACATCCTATAATACGACCGTTTTCATGATTTTTTTCCACATCAAAAAAATTTGACGTTTTCATCGAAAAATTTTGACATACTATACTATGACATTTTTTTTATAAAATTTTCCAACATTTCACGAAATTATTTTTTTCCACCACAGAATAATTGTACATGCTATAATACGACCGTTTCATGATTTTTTTCAACATCAAAAAAATTTGACGTTTTTATCGAAAAATTTCGACATACTATACTATGACGTTTTTTTTGTAAAATTTTCCAACATTTCACGAAATGACTTTTTTCCACCATAGAATCATTTTACATCCTATAATACGACCGTTTTCATGATTTTTTTCAACATCAAAAAAATTTGACGTTTTCATCGAAAAATTTCGACATACTATACTATGACGTTTTTTTGTAAAATTTTCCAACATTTCATGAAATGAATTTTTTCCACCATAGAATCATTTTATATTCTATAATATGACCGTTTTAATGATTTTTTTCAACATCAAAAAATGTGACGTTTTCATCGAAAAATTTCAACATACTATACTATGTCGTTTTTTTTTTGTAAAATATTCCAACATTTCAAAAAATGACTTTTTTCCACCGTAGAATCATTTTACATGCTATAATATGACCGTTTTCATGATTTTTTTCAACATCAAAAAAATTTGACGTTTTCATCGACAAATTTCGACATACTATACTATGTCGTTTTTTTGTAAAATGCTCCAATATTCCACAAAATGACTTTTTTCCACCATAGAATCATTTTACATTCTATAATACGACCATTTTCATGATTTTTGTCCACATCAAAAAAATTTTACGTTTTCATCGTAAAATTTCGACAAACTATACTATGACGTATTTTTTTGTGAAATTTTCCAACATTTGACGAAATGACTTTTTTTCACCATAGAATCATTTTACATGCTATAAAACGATCGTTTTCATGATTTTTATCAACATCAAAAAAATTGATAGTGTAATTGTATATTCTATAATACGACTGTTTTCATGATTTTTGTCCACATCAAAAAAGTTGACGTTTTCATCGAAAAATTTCGACATACTATACTATGTCGTTTTTTTGTAAAATGCTCCAACATTTCACAAAATGACTTTTTTCCACCATAGAATCATTTTACATTCTATAATATGACCGTTTTCATGATTTTTGTCCACATCAAAAAAGTTGACGTTTTCATCGAAAAATTTCGACATACTATACTATGATGTTTTTTTTTTTTTTTTTTTAATTTTTCAACATTTCACGAAATGACTTTTTTCCACCATAGAATCATTTTACATCCTATAATACGACCGTTTTCATGATTTTTTTCAACATAAAAAAAAGTTGACGTTTTCATCGAAAAATTTCGACATACTATACTATATCGTTTTTTTTATAAAATTTTCCAACATTTCACGAAATGATTTTTTTCCACCATAGAATAATTGTACATGCTATAATACGACCGTTTTCATGATTTTCTTCCACATCAAAATAATTTGACATTTTCATCGAAAAATTTCGACATACTATACTATGATGTTTTTTTTTTTTTTTTTAATTTTTCAACATTTCACGAAATGACTTTTTTCCACCATAGAATCATTTTACATCCTATAATACGACCGTTTTCATGATTTTTTTCAACATAAAAAAAAGTTGACGTTTTCATCGAAAAATTTCGACATACTATAGTATATCGTTTTTTTTATAAAATTTTCCAACATTTCACGAAACGATTTTTTTCCACCATAGAATAATTGTACATGCTATAATACGACCGTTTTCATGATTTTCTTCCACATCAAAATAATTTGACGTTTTCATCGAAAAATTTCGACATACTATACTATGATGTTTTTTTTTGTAAAATTTTCCAACATTTCACGAAATGACTTTTTTCCACCATGGAATCATTTTACATGCTATAATACGACCGTTTTCATGATTTTTTTCCACATCAAAAAAATTTGACGTTTTCATCGAAAAATTTCGACATACTATACTATGTCGTTTTTTTGTAAAATGCTCCAACATTTCACAAAATGACTTTTTTCCACCATAGAATCATTTTACATTCTATAATATGACCGTTTTCATGATTTTTGTCCACATCAAAAAAGTTGACGTTTTCATCGAAAAATTTCGACATACTATACTATGATGTTGTTTTTTTTTTTTTTTTAATTTTTCAAGATTTCACGAAATGACTTTTTTCCACCATAGAATCATTTTACATGCTATAATACGACCGTTTTCATGATTTTTTTCCACATCAAAAAAAATTGACGTTTTCATCGAAAAATTTCGACATACTATACTATGACGTTTTTTTTGTAAAATTTTCCAACATTTCACGAAATGACTTTTTTCCACCATGGAATCATTTTACATGCTATAATACGACCGTTTTCATGATTTTTTTCCACATAAAAAAAATTTGACGTTTTCATCGTAAAATTTCGACATACTATACTATATCGTTTTTTGGTAAAATTTTCCAACATTTCACGAAATGATTTTTTTCCACCATAGAATAATTGTACATGCTATAATACGACCATTTTCATGATTTTTTTCCACATCAAAGAAATTTGACGTTTTCATCGAAAAATTTCGACATACTATACTATGACGTTTTTTTTGTAAAATGCTCCAACATTTCACGAAATGACTTTTTTCCACCATAGTGTAATTATATATTCTATAATACGACCGTTTTCATGATTTTTTTCAACATCAAAAAAATTTGACGTTTTCATCGAAAAATTTCGACATACTATACTATGATGTTTTTTTTTTTTTTTTTTAATTTTTCAAGATTTCACGAAATGACTTTTTTCCACCATAGAATCATTTTACATCCTATAATACGACCGTTTTCATGATTTTTTTCAACATAAAAAAAAGTTGACGTTTTCATCGAAAAATTTCGACATACTATACTATATCGTTTTTTTTATAAAATTTTCCAACATTTCACGAAATGATTTTTTTCCACCATAGAATAATTGTACATGCTATAATACGACCGTTTTCATGATTTTCTTCCACATCAAAATAATTTGACGTTTTCATCGAAAAATTTCGACATACTATACTATGACGTTTTTTTTTGTAAAATTTTCCAACATTTCACGAAATGACTTTTTTCCACCATGGAATCATTTTACATGCTATAATACGACCGTTTTCATGATTTTTTTCCACATCAAAAAAATTTGACGTTTTCATCGAAAAATTTCGACATACTATACTATGTCGTTTTTTTGTAAAATGCTCCAACATTTCACAAAATGACTTTTTTCCACCATAGAATCATTTTACATTCTATAATATGACCGTTTTCATGATTTTTGTCCACATCAAAAAAGTTGACGTTTTCATCGAAAAATTTCGACATACTATACTATGATGTTTTTTTTTTTTTTTTTTAATTTTTCAACATTTCACGAAATGACTTTTTTCCACCATAGAATCATTTTACATCCTATAATACGACCGTTTTCATGATTTTTTTCCACATCAAAAAAAGTTGACCTTATCATCGAAAAATTTCGACATACTATACTATGACGTTTTTTTTGTAAAATTTTCCAACATTTCACGAAATGACTTTTTTCCACCATGGAATCATTTTACATGCTATAATACGACCGTTTTCATGATTTTTTTCCACATCAAAAAAAATTGACGTTTTCATCGAAAAATTTCGACATACTATACTATGACGTTTTTTTTGTAAAATTTTCCAACATTTCACGAAATGACTTTTTTCCACCATGGAATCATTTTACATCCTATAATACGACCGTTTTCATGATTTTTTTCCACATCAAAAAAAATTGACGTTTTCATCGAAAAATTTCGACATACTATACTATGACGTTTTTTTTGTAAAATTTTCCAACATTTCACGAAATGACTTTTTTCCACCATGGAATCATTTTACATGCTATAATACGACCGTTTTCATGATTTTTTTCCACATCAAAAACAGTTGACGTTTTCATCGAAAAATTTCGACATACTATACTATGACGTTTTTTTTGTAAAATTTTCCAACATTTCACAAAATGACTTTTTTCCACCATAGAATCATTTTACATGCTATAATATGACCGTTTTCATGATTTTTCTCCACATCAAAAAAAGTTGACGTTTTCATCAAAACATTTCGACATACTATACTATGTCGTTTGTTTCTGTAAAATATTCCAACATTTCACGAAATGACTTTTTTCCACCATAGAATAATTTTACATGCTATAATACGACCGTTTTCATGATTTTTTTTCCACATAAAAAAAATTTGACGTTTTCATCGTAAAATTTCGACATACTATACTATATCGTTTTTTGGTAAAATTTTCCAACATTTGACGAAATGATTTTTTTCCACCATAGAATAATTGTACATGCTATAATATGACCATTTTCATGATTTTTTTCCACATCAACGAAATTTGACGTTTTCATCGAAAAATTTCGACATACTATACTATGACGTTTTTTTTTGTAAAATGCTCCAACATTTCACGAAATGACTTTTTTCCACCATAGAATAATTGTACATGCTATAATACGACCATTTTCATGATTTTTTTCCACATCAAAGAAATTTGACGTTTTCATCGAAAAATTTCGACATACTATACTATGACGTTTTTTTGTAAAATTTTTCAACGTTTCATTAAATGACTTTTTTCCACCCTAGAATCATTTTACATGCTATATTATGACCGTTTTCATGATTTTTTTCCACATAAAAAAAAATTGACGTTTTCATCGAAAAATTTCGACATACCATATAGTATGACGTTTTTTTTGTAAAATTTTCCAACATTTCACGAAATGACTTTTTTCCACCATAGAATCATTTTACATCCTATAATACAACCGTTTTCATGATTTTTTTCAACATCAAAAAAAGTTGACGTTTTCATCGAAAAATTTCGACATACTATACTATGATGTTTTTTTTGTAAAATTTTCCAACATTTCACGAAATGACTTTTTTCCACCGTAGAATCATTTTACATGCTATAATATGACCGTTTTCATGATTTTTTTCAACATCAAAAAAATTTGACGTTTTTATCGAAAAATTTCGACATACTATACTATGACGTTTTTTTTGTAAAATTTTCCAACATTTCACGAAATGACTTTTTTCCACCATAGAATCATTTTACATCCTATAATACGACCGTTTTCATGATTTTTTTCAACATCAAAAAAATTTGACGTTTTCATCGAAAAATTTCGACATACTATACTATGACGTTTTTTTGTAAAATTTTCCAACATTTCATGAAATGAATTTTTTCCACCATAGAATCATTTTATATTCTATAATATGACCGTTTTAATGATTTTTTTCAACATCAAAAAATGTGACGTTTTCATCGAAAAATTTCAACATACTATACTATGTCGTTTTTTTTTTGTAAAATATTCCAACATTTCAAAAAATGACTTTTTTCCACCGTAGAATCATTTTACATGCTATAATATGACCGTTTTCATGATTTTTTTCAACATCAAAAAAATTTGACGTTTTCATCGACAAATTTCGACATACTATACTATGTCGTTTTTTTGTAAAATGCTCCAATATTCCACAAAATGACTTTTTTCCACCATAGAATCATTTTACATTCTATAATACGACCATTTTCATGATTTTTGTCCACATCAAAAAAATTTTACGTTTTCATCGTAAAATTTCGACAAACTATACTATGACGTATTTTTTTGTGAAATTTTCCAACATTTGACGAAATGACTTTTTTTCACCATAGAATCATTTTACATGCTATAAAACGATCGTTTTCATGATTTTTATCAACATCAAAAAAATTGATAGTGTAATTGTATATTCTATAATACGACTGTTTTCATGATTTTTGTCCACATCAAAAAAGTTGACGTTTTCATCGAAAAATTTCGACATACTATACTATGTCGTTTTTTTGTAAAATGCTCCAACATTTCACAAAATGACTTTTTTCCACCATAGAATCATTTTACATTCTATAATATGACCGTTTTCATGATTTTTGTCCACATCAAAAAAGTTGACGTTTTCATCGAAAAATTTCGACATACTATACTATGTTTTTTTTTTTTTTTAATTTTTCAACATTTCACGAAATGACTTTTTTCCACCATAGAATCATTTTACATCCTATAATACGACCGTTTTCATGATTTTTTTCAACATAAAAAAAAGTTGACGTTTTCATCGAAAAATTTCGACATACTATACTATATCGTTTTTTTTATAAAATTTTCCAACATTTCACGAAATGATTTTTTTCCACCATAGAATAATTGTACATGCTATAATACGACCGTTTTCATGATTTTCTTCCACATCAAAATAATTTGACGTTTTCATCGAAAAATTTCGACATACTATACTATGATGTTTTTTTTTTTTTTTTTTAATTTTTCAACATTTCACGAAATGACTTTTTTCCACCATAGAATCATTTTACATCCTATAATACGACCGTTTTCATGATTTTTTTCAACATAAAAAAAAGTTGACGTTTTCATCGAAAAATTTCGACATACTATAGTATATCGTTTTTTTTATAAAATTTTCCAACATTTCACGAAACGATTTTTTTCCACCATAGAATAATTGTACATGCTATAATACGACCGTTTTCATGATTTTCTTCCACATCAAAATAATTTGACGTTTTCATCGAAAAATTTCGACATACTATACTATGACGTTTTTTTTTGTAAAATTTTCCAACATTTCACGAAATGACTTTTTTCCACCATGGAACCATTTTACATGCTATAATACGACCGTTTTCATGATTTTTTTCCACATCAAAAAAATTTGACGTTTTCATCGAAAAATTTCGACATACTATACTATGTCGTTTTTTTGTAAAATGCTCCAACATTTCACAAAATGACTTTTTTCCACCATAGAATCATTTTACATTCTATAATATGACCGTTTTCATGATTCTTGTCCACATCAAAAAAGTTGACGTTTTCATCGAAAAATTTCGACATACTATACTATGATGTTTTTTTTTTTTTTTTTTAATTTTTCAAGATTTCACGAAATGACTTTTTTCCACCATAGAATCATTTTACATCCTATAATACGACCGTTTTCATGATTTTTTTCCACATCAAAAAAAGTTGACCTTATCATCGAAAAATTTCGACATACTATACTATGACGTTTTTTTTGTAAAATTTTCCAACATTTCACGAAATGACTTTTTTCCACCATGGAATCATTTTACATGCTATAATACGACCGTTTTCATGATTTTTTTCCACATCAAAAAAAATTGACGTTTTCATCGAAAAATTTCGACATACTATACTATGACGTTTTTTTTGTAAAATTTTCCAACATTTCACGAAATGATTTTTTTCCACCATAGAATAATTGTACATGCTATAATACGACCATTTTCATGATTTTTTTCCACATCAAAGAAATTTGACGTTTTCATCGAAAAATTTCGACATACTATACTATGACGTTTTTTTTGTAAAATGCTCCAACATTTCACGAAATGACTTTTTTCCACCATAGTGTAATTGTATATTCTATAATACGACCGTTTTCATGATTTTTTTCAACATCAAAAAAATTTGACGTTTTCATCGAAAAATTTCGACATACTATACTATGACATTTTTTTTATAAAATTTTCCAACATTTCACGAAATGATTTTTTTCCACCACAGAATAATTGTACATGCTATAATACGACCGTTTTCATGATTTTTTCCACATCAAAAAAATTTTACGTTTTCATCGAAAAATTTCGACATACTATACTATGACGTTTTTTTGTAAAATTTTCCAACATTTCACGAAATGACTTTTTTCCACCATGGAATCATTTTACATGCTATAATACGACCGTTTTCATGATTTTTTTCCACATCAAAAACAGTTGACGTTTTCATCAAAAAATTTCGACATACTATACTATGACGTTTTTTTTGTAAAATTTTCCAACATTTCACAAAATGACTTTTTTCCACCATAGAATCATTTTACATGCTATAATATGACCGTTTTCATGATTTTTCTCCACATCAAAAAAAGTTGACGTTTTCATCAAAACATTTCGACATACTATACTATGTCGTTTGTTTCTGTAAAATATTCCAACATTTCACGAAATGACTTTTTTCCACCATAGAATAATTTTACATGCTATAATACGACCGTTTTCATGATTTTTTTTCCACATAAAAAAAATTTGACGTTTTCATCGTAAAATTTCGACATACTATACTATATCGTTTTTTGGTAAAATTTTCCAACATTTGACGAAATGATTTTTTTCCACCATAGAATAATTGTACATGCTATAATATGACCATTTTCATGATTTTTTTCCACATCAACGAAATTTGACGTTTTCATCGAAAAATTTCGACATACTATACTATGACGTTTTTTTTTGTAAAATGCTCCAACATTTCACGAAATGACTTTTTTCCACCATAGAATAATTGTACATGCTATAATACGACCATTTTCATGATTTTTTTCCACATCAAAGAAATTTGACGTTTTCATCGAAAAATTTCGACATACTATACTATGACGTTTTTTTGTAAAATTTTTCAACGTTTCATTAAATGACTTTTTTCCACCCTAGAATCATTTTACATGCTATATTATGACCGTTTTCATGATTTTTTTCCACATAAAAAAAAATTGACGTTTTCATCGAAAAATTTCGACATACCATATAGTATGACGTTTTTTTTGTAAAATTTTCCAACATTTCACGAAATGACTTTTTTCCACCATAGAATCATTTTACATCCTATAATACAACCGTTTTCATGATTTTTTTCAACATCAAAAAAAGTTGACGTTTTCATCGAAAAATTTCGACATACTATACTATGATGTTTTTTTTGTAAAATTTTCCAACATTTCACGAAATGACTTTTTTCCACCGTAGAATCATTTTACATGCTATAATATGACCGTTTTCATGATTTTTTTCAACATCAAAAAAATTTGACGTTTTTATCGAAAAATTTCGACATACTATACTATGACGTTTTTTTTGTAAAATTTTCCAACATTTCACGAAATGACTTTTTTCCACCATAGAATCATTTTATATTCTATAATATGACCGTTTTAATGATTTTTTTCAACATCAAAAAATGTGACGTTTTCATCGAAAAATTTCAACATACTATACTATGTCGTTTTTTTTTTGTAAAATATTCCAACATTTCAAAAAATGACTTTTTTCCACCGTAGAATCATTTTACATGCTATAATATGACCGTTTTCATGATTTTTTTCAACATCAAAAAAATTTGACGTTTTCATCGACAAATTTCGACATACTATACTATGTCGTTTTTTTGTAAAATGCTCCAATATTCCACAAAATGACTTTTTTCCACCATAGAATCATTTTACATTCTATAATACGACCATTTTCATGGTTTTTGTCCACATCAAAAAAATTTTACGTTTTCATCGTAAAATTTCGACAAACTATACTATGACGTATTTTTTTGTGAAATTTTCCAACATTTGACGAAATGACTTTTTTTCACCATAGAATCATTTTACATGCTATAAAACGATCGTTTTCATGATTTTTATCAACATCAAAAAAATTGATAGTGTAATTGTATATTCTATAATACGACTGTTTTCATGATTTTTGTCCACATCAAAAAAGTTGACGTTTTCATCGAAAAATTTCGACATACTATACTATGTCGTTTTTTTGTAAAATGCTCCAACATTTCACAAAATGACTTTTTTCCACCATAGAATCATTTTACATTCTATAATATGACCGTTTTCATGATTTTTGTCCACATCAAAAAAGTTGACGTTTTCATCGAAAAATTTCGACATACTATACTATGATGTTTTTTTTTTTTTTTTAATTTTTCAACATTTCACGAAATGACTTTTTTCCACCATAGAATCATTTTACATCCTATAATACGACCGTTTTCATGATTTTTTTCCACATCAAAAAAAGTTGACCTTATCATCGAAAAATTTCGACATACTATACTATGACGTTTTTTTTGTAAAATTTTCCAACATTTCACGAAATGACTTTTTTCCACCATGGAATCATTTTACATGCTATAATACGACCGTTTTCATGATTTTTTTCCACATCAAAAAAAATTGACGTTTTCATCGAAAAATTTCGACATACTATACTATGACGTTTTTTTTGTAAAATTTTCCAACATTTCACGAAATGATTTTTTTCCACCATAGAATAATTGTACATGCTATAATACGACCATTTTCATGATTTTTTTCCACATCAAAGAAATTTGACGTTTTCATCGAAAAATTTCGACATACTATACTATGACGTTTTTTTTGTAAAATGCTCCAACATTTCACGAAATGACTTTTTTCCACCATAGTGTAATTGTATATTCTATAATACGACCGTTTTCATGATTTTTTTCAACATCAAAAAAATTTGACGTTTTCATCGAAAAATTTCGACATACTATACTATGACATTTTTTTTATAAAATTTTCCAACATTTCACGAAATGATTTTTTTCCACCACAGAATAATTGTACATGCTATAATACGACCGTTTTCATGATTTTTTCCACATCAAAAAAATTTTACGTTTTCATCGAAAAATTTCGACATACTATACTATGACGTTTTTTTGTAAAATTTTCCAACATTTCACGAAATGACTTTTTTCCACCATGGAATCATTTTACATCCTATAATACGACCGTTTTCATGATTTTTTTCAACATCAAAAAAATTTGACGTTTTCATCCAAAAATTTCGACATACTATACTATGTCGTTTTTTTTGTAAAATATTCCAACATTTCAAAACATGACTTTTTTCCACCGTAGAATCATTTTACATGCTATAATTTGACCGTTTTCATGATTTTTCTCCACATCAAAAAAAGTTGACGTTTTCATCGAAAAATTTCGACATACTATACTATATCGTTTTTTTTGTAAAATTTTCCAACATTTCACGAAATGACTTTTTTTCCACCGTGGAATTATTTTACATGCTATAATACGACCGTTTTCATGATTTTTTTCCACATCAAAAAAATTTGACGTTTTCATCGAAAAATTTCGACATACTATACTATGACGTTTTTTTTGTAAAATTTTCCAACATTTCACGAAATGACTTTTTTCCACCATAGAATAATTGTACATGCTATAATACGACCATTTTCATGATTTTTTTCCACATCAAAGAAATTTGACGTTTTCATCGAAAAATTTCGACATACTATACTATGACGTTTTTTTTGTAAAATATTCCAACATTTCAAAACATGACTTTTTTCCACCGTAGAATAATTGTACATGCTATAATACGACCGTTTTCATGATTTTTCTCCACATCAAAAAAAGTTGACGTTTTCATCAAAAAATTTCGACATACTATACTATGACGTTTTTTTTGTAAAATTTTCCAACATTTCACGAAATGACTTTTTTCCACCATAGAATCATTTTACATGCTATAATACGACTGTTTTCATGATTTTTTTCCACATCAAAAAAAGTTGACGTTTTCATCAAAAAATTTCGACATACTATATGTCGTTTTTTTTGTGAAATATTCCAACATTTCAAAAAATGACTTTTTTCCACCGTAGAATCATTTTACATGCTATAATATGACCGTTTTCATGATTTTTTTCAACATCAAAAAATGTGACGTTTTCATTGAAAAATTTCGACATACTATACTATGATGTTTTTTTTTTTTTTAATTTTTCAACATTTCACTAAATGACTTTTTTCCACCATAGAATCATTTTACATCCTATAATACGACCATTTTCATGATTTTTTTCAACATCAAAAAAATTTGACGTTTTCCTCCAAAAATTTCAACATACTATACTATGACGTTTTTTTGTAAAATTTTCCAACATTTCACGAAATGATTTTTTTCCACCATAGAATAATTGTACATGCTATAATACGACCATTTTCATGATTTTCGTCCACATCAAAAAAATGGGACGTTTTCATCGTAACATTTCGACATACTATACTATGTCGTTTGTTTGTAAAATGCTCCAACATTTCACAAAATGACTTTTTTCCACCATATAAGCATTTTACATTCTATAATATGACCGTTTTCATGATTTTTTTTCCACATAAAAAAAATTTGACGTTTTCATCGAAAAATTTCGACATACTACACTATGACGTTTTTTTTGTAAAATTTTCCAACATTTCACGAAATGATTTTTTTCCACCATAGAATAATTGTACATGCTATAATACGACCATTTTCATGATTTTCGTCCACATCAAAAAAATGTGACGTTTTCATCGTAACATTTCGACATACTATACTATGTCGTTTGTTTGTAAAATGCTCCAACATTTCACAAAATGACTTTTTTCCACCATATAATCATTTTACATCCTATAATACAACCGTTTTCATGATTTTTTTCAACATCAAAAAAAGTTGACGTTTTCATCGAAAAATTTCGACATACTATACTATGATGTTTTTTTTGTAAAATTTTCCAACATTTCACGAAATGACTTTTTTCCACCGTAGAATCATTTTACATGCTATAATATGACCGTTTTCATGATTTTTCTCCACATCAAAAAAAGTTGACGTTTTCATCGAAAAATTTCGACATACTATACTATGACGTTTTTTTGTAAAATTTTCCAACATTTCACGAAATTACTTTTTTCCACCATGGAATCATTTTACATGCTATAATACGACCGTTTTCATGATTTTTTTCCACATCAAAAAAAATTGACGTTTTCATCGAAAAATTTCGACATACTATACTATGACGTTTTTTTTGTAATATTTTCCAACATTTCACGAAATGACTTTTTTCCACCATGGAATCATTTTACATCCTATAATACGACCGTTTTCATGATTTTTTCCACATCAAAAAAATTTGACGTTTTCATCGAAAAATTTCGACATACTATACTATGACGTTTTTTTTGTAAAATTTTCCAACATTTCACGAAATGACTTTTTTCCACCATGGAGTCATTTTACATCCTATAATACGACCGTTTTCATGATTTTTTTCCACATCAAAAAAATTTGACGTTTTCATCGAAAAATTTTGACATACTATACTATGACGTTTTTTTTGTAAAATTTTCCAACATTTCACGAAATGACTTTTTTCCACCATAGAATCATTTTACATTCTATAATACGACCGTTTTCATGATTTTTTTCAACATAAAAAAAATTTGACGTTTTCATCCAAAAATTTCGACATACTATACTATGAAGTTTTTTTTGTAAAATTTTCCAACATTTCACGAAATGACTTTTTTCCACCATGGAATCATTTTACATGCTATAATACGACCGTTTTCATGATTTTTTTCCACATCAAAAAAAATTGACGTTTTCATCGAAAAATTTCGACATACTATACTATGACGTTTTTTTTGTAAAATTTTCCAACATTTCACGAAATGACTTTTTTCCACCATGGAATCATTTTACATGCTATAATACGACCGTTTTCATGATTTTTTTCCACATCAAAAACAGTTGACGTTTTCATCGAAAAATTTCGACATACTATACTATGACGTTTTTTTTGTAAAATTTTCCAACATTTCAAAAAATGACTTTTTTCCACCATAGAATCATTTTACATGCCATAATATGACCGTTTTCATGATTTTTCTCCACATCAAAAAAAGTTGACGTTTTCATCAAAACATTTCGACATACTATACTATGTCGTTTGTTTTTGTAAAATATTCCAACATTTCACGAAATGACTTTTTTCCACCATAGAATAATTGTACATGCTATAATACGACCGTTTTCATGTTTTTTTTTTCCACATAAAAAAAATTTGACGTTTTCATCGTAAAATTTCGACATACTATACTATATCGTTTTTTGGTAAAATTTTCCAACATTTCACGAAATGATTTTTTTCCACCATAGAATAATTGTACATGCTATAATACGACCATTTTCATGATTTTTTTCCACATCAAAGAAATTTGACGTTTTCATCGAAAAATTTCGACATACTATACTATGACGTTTTTTTTGTAAAATGCTCCAACATTTCACGAAATGACTTTTTTCCACCATAGTGTAATTGTATATTCTATAATACGACCGTTTTCATGATTTTTTTCAACATCAAAAAAATTTGACGTTTTCATCGAAAAATTTCGACATACTATACTATATCGTTTTTTGGTAAAATTTTCCAACATTTCACGAAATGATTTTTTTCCACCATAGAATAATTGTACATGCTATAATACGACCATTTTCATGATTTTTTTCCACATCAAAAACAGTTGACGTTTTCATCGAAAAATTTCGACATACTATACTATGACGTTTTTTTTGTAAAATATTCCAACATTTCAAAACATGACTTTTTTCCACCATAGAATCATTTTACATGCTATAATATGACCGTTTTCATGATTTTTCTCCACATCAAAAAAAGTTGACGTTTTCATCGTAAAATTTCGACATACTATACTATATCGTTTTTTGGTAAAATTTTCCAACATTTCACGAAATGATTTTTTTCCACCATAGAATAATTGTACATGCTATAATACGACCATTTTCATGATTTTATTCCACATCAAAGAAATGACGTTTTCATCGAAAAATTTCGACATACTATACTATGACGTTTTTTTTGTAAAATGCTCCAACATTTCACGAAATGACTTTTTTCCACCATAGTGTAATTGTATATTCTATAATACGACCGTTTTCATGATTTTTTTCAACATCAAAAAAATTTGACGTTTTCATCGAAAAATTTTGACATACTATAATATGACATTTTTTTTATAAAATTTTCCAACATTTCACGAAATGATTTTTTTCCACCACAGAATAATTGTACATGCTATAATACGACCGTTTTCATGATTTTTTCCACATCAAAAAAATTTGACGTTTTCATCGAAAAATTTCGACATACTATACTATGACGTTTTTTTTGTAAAATTTTCCAACATTTCACGAAATGACTTTTTTCCACCATGGAATCATTTTACATGCTATAATACGACCGTTTTCATGATTTTTTTCCACATCAAAAAAATTTGACGTTTTCATCGAAAAATTTCGACATACTATACTATGACGTTTTTTTTGTAAAATTTTCCAACATTTCACGAAATGTCTTTTTTCCACCATAGAATCATTTTACATCCTATAATACGACCGTTTTCATGATTTTTTTCAACATCAAAAAAATTTGACGTTTTCATCGAAAAATTTCGACATACTATACTATGACGTTTTTTTTGTAAAATTTTCCAACATTTCACGAAATGACTTTTTTCCACCATAGAATCATTTTACATTCTATAATACGACCGTTTTCATGATTTTTTTCAACATAAAAAAAATTTGACGTTTTCATCCAAAAATTTCGACATACTATACTATGACGTTTTTTTTGTAAAATTTTCCAACATTTCACAAAATGACTTTTTTCCACCATAGAATCATTTTACATGCTATATGACCGTTTTCATGATTTTTCTCCACATCAAAAAAAGTTGACGTTTTCATCAAAACATTTCGACATACTATACTATGTCGTTTGTTTTTGTAAAATATTCCAACATTTCACGAAATGACTTTTTTCCACCATAGAATAATTGTACATGCTATAATACGACCGTTTTCATGATTTTTTTTCCACATAAAAAAAATTTGACGTTTTCATCGTAAAATTTCGACATACTATACTATATCGTTTTTTGGTAAAATTTTCCAACATTTCACGAAATGATTTTTTTCCACCATAGAATAATTGTACATGCTATAATACGACCATTTTCATGATTTTTTTCCACATCAAAGAAATTTGACGTTTTCATCGAAAAATTTCGACATACTATACTATGACGTTTTTTTTGTAAAATGCTCCAACATTTCACGAAATGACTTTTTTCCACCATAGTGTAATTGTATATTCTATAATACGACCGTTTTCATGATTTTTTTCAACATCAAAAAAATTTGACGTTTTCATCGAAAAATTTCGACATACTATACTATGACGTTTTTTTTGTAAAATGCTCCAACATTTCACGAAATGACTTTTTTCCACCATAGAATCATTTTACATTCTATAATACGACCGTTTTCATGATTTTTTTCAACATAAAAAAAATTTGACGTTTTCATCCAAAAATTTCGACATACTATACTATGAAGTTTTTTTTGTAAAATTTTCCAACATTTCACGAAATGACTTTTTTCCACCATGGAATCATTTTACATGCTATAATACGACCGTTTTCATGATTTTTTTCCACATCAAAAAAAATTGACGTTTTCATCGAAAAATTTCGACATACTATACTATGACGTTTTTTTTGTAAAATTTTCCAACATTTCACGAAATGACTTTTTTCCACCATGGAATCATTTTACATGCTATAATACGACCGTTTTCATGATTTTTTTCCACATCAAAAACAGTTGACGTTTTCATCGAAAAATTTCGACATACTATACTATGACGTTTTTTTTGTAAAATTTTCCAACATTTCAAAAAATGACTTTTTTCCACCATAGAATCATTTTACATGCCATAATATGACCGTTTTCATGATTTTTCTCCACATCAAAAAAAGTTGACGTTTTCATCAAAACATTTCGACATACTATACTATGTCGTTTGTTTTTGTAAAATATTCCAACATTTCACGAAATGACTTTTTTCCACCATAGAATAATTGTACATGCTATAATACGACCGTTTTCATGTTTTTTTTTTCCACATAAAAAAAATTTGACGTTTTCATCGTAAAATTTCGACATACTATACTATATCGTTTTTTGGTAAAATTTTCCAACATTTCACGAAATGATTTTTTTCCACCATAGAATAATTGTACATGCTATAATACGACCATTTTCATGATTTTTTTCCACATCAAAGAAATTTGACGTTTTCATCGAAAAATTTCGACATACTATACTATGACGTTTTTTTTGTAAAATGCTCCAACATTTCACGAAATGACTTTTTTCCACCATAGTGTAATTGTATATTCTATAATACGACCGTTTTCATGATTTTTTTCAACATCAAAAAAATTTGACGTTTTCATCGAAAAATTTCGACATACTATACTATGACGTTTTTTTTGTAAAATTTTCCAACATTTCACGAAATGACTTTTTTCCACCATAGAATCATTTTACATCCTATAATACGACCGTTTTCATGATTTTTTTTCCACATAAAAAAAATTTGACGTTTTCATCGTAAAATTTCGACATACTATACTATATCGTTTTTTGGTAAAATTTTCCAACATTTCACGAAATGATTTTTTTCCACCATAGAATAATTGTACATGCTATAATACGACCATTTTCATGATTTTTTTCCACATCAAAGAAATTTGACGTTTTCATCGAAAAATTTCGACATACTATACTATGACGTTTTTTTTGTAAAATATTCCAACATTTCAAAACATGACTTTTTTCCGCCGTAGAATAATTGTACATGCTATAATACGACCGTTTTCATGATTTTTCTCCACATCAAAAAAAGTTGACGTTTTCATCAAAAAATTTCGACATACTATACTATGACGTTTTTTTTGTAAAATTTTCCAACATTTCACGAAATGACTTTTTTCCACCATAGAATCATTTTACATGCTATAATACGACTGTTTTCATGATTTTTTTCCACATCAAAAAAAGTTGACGTTTTCATCAAAAAATTTCGACATACTATATGTCGTTTTTTTTGTGAAATATTCCAACATTTCAAAAAATGACTTTTTTCCACCGTAGAATCATTTTACATGCTATAATATGACCGTTTTCATGATTTTTTTCAACATCAAAAAATGTGACGTTTTCATTGAAAAATTTCGACATACTATACTATGATGTTTTTTTTTTTTTTAATTTTTCAACATTTCACTAAATGACTTTTTTCCACCATAGAATCATTTTACATCCTATAATACGACCATTTTCATGATTTTTTTCAACATCAAAAAAATTTGACGTTTTCCTCCAAAAATTTCAACATACTATACTATGACGTTTTTTTGTAAAATTTTCCAACATTTCACGAAATGATTTTTTTCCACCATAGAATAATTGTACATGCTATAATACGACCATTTTCATGATTTTCGTCCACATCAAAAAAATATGACGTTTTCATCGTAACATTTCGACATACTATACTATGTCGTTTGTTTGTAAAATGCTCCAACATTTCACAAAATGACTTTTTTCCACCATATAATCATTTTACATTCTATAATACAACCGTTTTCATGATTTTTTTCAACATCAAAAAAAGTTGACGTTTTCATCGAAAAATTTCGACATACTATACTATGATGTTTTTTTTGTAAAATTTTCCAACATTTCACGAAATGACTTTTTTCCACCGTAGAATCATTTTACATGCTATAATATGACCGTTTTCATGATTTTTTTCCACATCAAAAACAGTTGACGTTTTCATCGAAAAATTTCGACATACTATACTATGACATTTTTTTTGTAAAATTTTCCAACATTTCACAAAATGACTTTTTTCCACCACAGAATAATTGTACATGCTATAATATGACCGTTTTCATGATTTTTTCCACATCAAAAAAATTTGACGTTTTCATCGAAAAATTTCGACATACTATACTATGACGTTTTTTTTGTAAAATTTTCCAACATTTCACGAAATGACTTTTTTCCACCATGGAATCATTTTACATGCTATAATACGACCGTTTTCATGATTTTTTTCCACATCAAAAAAATTTGACGTTTTCATCGAAAAATTTCGACATACTATACTATGACGTTTTTTTTGTAAAATTTTCCAACATTTCACGAAATGTCTTTTTTCCACCATAGAATCATTTTACATCCTATAATACGACCGTTTTCATGATTTTTTTCAACATCAAAAAAATTTGACGTTTTCATCGAAAAATTTCGACATACTATACTATGACGTTTTTTTTGTAAAATTTTCCAACATTTCACGAAATGACTTTTTTCCACCATAGAATCATTTTACATTCTATAATACGACCGTTTTCATGATTTTTTTCAACATAAAAAAAATTTGACGTTTTCATCCAAAAATTTCGACATACTATACTATGACGTTTTTTTTGTAAAATTTTCCAACATTTCACAAAATGACTTTTTTCCACCATAGAATCATTTTACATGCTATATGACCGTTTTCATGATTTTTCTCCACATCAAAAAAAGTTGACGTTTTCATCAAAACATTTCGACATACTATACTATGTCGTTTGTTTTTGTAAAATATTCCAACATTTCACGAAATGACTTTTTTCCACCATAGAATAATTGTACATGCTATAATACGACCGTTTTCATGATTTTTTTTCCACATAAAAAAAATTTGACGTTTTCATCGTAAAATTTCGACATACTATACTATATCGTTTTTTGGTAAAATTTTCCAACATTTCACGAAATGATTTTTTTCCACCATAGAATAATTGTACATGCTATAATACGACCATTTTCATGATTTTTTTCCACATCAAAGAAATTTGACGTTTTCATCGAAAAATTTCGACATACTATACTATGACGTTTTTTTTGTAAAATGCTCCAACATTTCACGAAATGACTTTTTTCCACCATAGTGTAATTGTATATTCTATAATACGACCGTTTTCATGATTTTTTTCAACATCAAAAAAATTTGACGTTTTCATCGAAAAATTTCGACATACTATACTATGACGTTTTTTTTGTAAAATGCTCCAACATTTCACGAAATGACTTTTTTCCACCATAGAATCATTTTACATTCTATAATACGACCGTTTTCATGATTTTTTTCAACATAAAAAAAATTTGACGTTTTCATCCAAAAATTTCGACATACTATACTATGAAGTTTTTTTTGTAAAATTTTCCAACATTTCACGAAATGACTTTTTTCCACCATGGAATCATTTTACATGCTATAATACGACCGTTTTCATGATTTTTTTCCACATCAAAAAAAATTGACGTTTTCATCGAAAAATTTCGACATACTATACTATGACGTTTTTTTTGTAAAATTTTCCAACATTTCACGAAATGACTTTTTTCCACCATGGAATCATTTTACATGCTATAATACGACCGTTTTCATGATTTTTTTCCACATCAAAAACAGTTGACGTTTTCATCGAAAAATTTCGACATACTATACTATGACGTTTTTTTTGTAAAATTTTCCAACATTTCAAAAAATGACTTTTTTCCACCATAGAATCATTTTACATGCCATAATATGACCGTTTTCATGATTTTTCTCCACATCAAAAAAAGTTGACGTTTTCATCAAAACATTTCGACATACTATACTATGTCGTTTGTTTTTGTAAAATATTCCAACATTTCACGAAATGACTTTTTTCCACCATAGAATAATTGTACATGCTATAATACGACCGTTTTCATGTTTTTTTTTTCCACATAAAAAAAATTTGACGTTTTCATCGTAAAATTTCGACATACTATACTATATCGTTTTTTGGTAAAATTTTCCAACATTTCACGAAATGATTTTTTTCCACCATAGAATAATTGTACATGCTATAATACGACCATTTTCATGATTTTTTTCCACATCAAAGAAATTTGACGTTTTCATCGAAAAATTTCGACATACTATACTATGACGTTTTTTTTGTAAAATGCTCCAACATTTCACGAAATGACTTTTTTCCACCATAGTGTAATTGTATATTCTATAATACGACCGTTTTCATGATTTTTTTCAACATCAAAAAAATTTGACGTTTTCATCGAAAAATTTCGACATACTATACTATGACGTTTTTTTTGTAAAATTTTCCAACATTTCACGAAATGACTTTTTTCCACCATAGAATCATTTTACATCCTATAATACGACCGTTTTCATGATTTTTTTTCCACATAAAAAAAATTTGACGTTTTCATCGTAAAATTTCGACATACTATACTATATCGTTTTTTGGTAAAATTTTCCAACATTTCACGAAATGATTTTTTTCCACCATAGAATAATTGTACATGCTATAATACGACCATTTTCATGATTTTTTTCCACATCAAAGAAATTTGACGTTTTCATCGAAAAATTTCGACATACTATACTATGACGTTTTTTTTGTAAAATATTCCAACATTTCAAAACATGACTTTTTTCCGCCGTAGAATAATTGTACATGCTATAATACGACCGTTTTCATGATTTTTCTCCACATCAAAAAAAGTTGACGTTTTCATCAAAAAATTTCGACATACTATACTATGACGTTTTTTTTGTAAAATTTTCCAACATTTCACGAAATGACTTTTTTCCACCATAGAATCATTTTACATGCTATAATACGACTGTTTTCATGATTTTTTTCCACATCAAAAAAAGTTGACGTTTTCATCAAAAAATTTCGACATACTATATGTCGTTTTTTTTGTGAAATATTCCAACATTTCAAAAAATGACTTTTTTCCACCGTAGAATCATTTTACATGCTATAATATGACCGTTTTCATGATTTTTTTCAACATCAAAAAATGTGACGTTTTCATTGAAAAATTTCGACATACTATACTATGATGTTTTTTTTTTTTTTTTAATTTTTCAACATTTCACTAAATGACTTTTTTCCACCATAGAATCATTTTACATCCTATAATACGACCATTTTCATGATTTTTTTCAACATCAAAAAAATTTGACGTTTTCCTCCAAAAATTTCAACATACTATACTATGACGTTTTTTTGTAAAATTTTCCAACATTTCACGAAATGATTTTTTTCCACCATAGAATAATTGTACATGCTATAATACGACCATTTTCATGATTTTCGTCCACATCAAAAAAATATGACGTTTTCATCGTAACATTTCGACATACTATACTATGTCGTTTGTTTGTAAAATGCTCCAACATTTCACAAAATGACTTTTTTCCACCATATAATCATTTTACATTCTATAATACAACCGTTTTCATGATTTTTTTCAACATCAAAAAAAGTTGACGTTTTCATCGAAAAATTTCGACATACTATACTATGATGTTTTTTTTGTAAAATTTTCCAACATTTCACGAAATGACTTTTTTCCACCGTAGAATCATTTTACATGCTATAATATGACCGTTTTCATGATTTTTTTCCACATCAAAAACAGTTGACGTTTTCATCGAAAAATTTCGACATACTATACTATGACGTTTTTTTTGTAAAATTTTCCAACATTTCACAAAATGACTTTTTTCCACCATAGAATCATTTTACATGCTATAATATGACCGTTTTCATGATTTTTCTCCACATCAAAAAAATTTGACGTTTTCATCGAAAAATTTCGACATACTATACTATGACGTTTTTTTTGTAAAATTTTCCAACATTTCACGAAATGACTTTTTTCCACCATGGAATCATTTTACATGCTATAATACGACCGTTTTCATGATTTTTTTCCACATCAAAAAAATTTGACGTTTTCATCGAAAAATTTCGACATACTATACTATGACGTTTTTTTTGTAAAATTTTCCAACATTTCACTAAATGACTTTTTTCCACCATAGAATCATTTTACATTCTATAATACGACCGTTTTCATGATTTTTTTCAACATAAAAAAAATTTGACGTTTTCATCCAAAAATTTCGACATACTATACTATGAAGTTTTTTTTGTAAAATTTTCCAACATTTCACGAAATGACTTTTTTCCACCATGGAATCATTTTACATGCTATAATACGACCGTTTTCATGATTTTTTTCCACATCAAAAACAGTTGACGTTTTCATCGAAAAATTTCGACATACTATACTATGACGTTTTTTTTGTAAAATTTTCCAACATTTCACAAAATGACTTTTTTCCACCATAGAATCATTTTACATGCTATATGACCGTTTTCATGATTTTTCTCCACATCAAAAAAAGTTGACGTTTTCATCAAAACATTTCGACATACTATACTATGTCGTTTGTTTTTGTAAAATATTCCAACATTTCACGAAATGACTTTTTTCCACCATAGAATAATTGTACATGCTATAATACGACCGTTTTCATGATTTTTTTTCCACATAAAAAAAATTTGACGTTTTCATCGTAAAATTTCGACATACTATACTATATCGTTTTTTGGTAAAATTTTCCAACATTTCACGAAATGATTTTTTTCCACCATAGAATAATTGTACATGCTATAATACGACCATTTTCATGATTTTTTTCCACATCAAAGAAATTTGACGTTTTCATCGAAAAATTTCGACATACTATACTATGACGTTTTTTTTGTAAAATGCTCCAACATTTCACGAAATGACTTTTTTCCACCATAGTGTAATTGTATATTCTATAATACGACCGTTTTCATGATTTTTTTCAACATCAAAAAAATTTGACGTTTTCATCGAAAAATTTCGACATACTATACTATGACATTTTTTTTATAAAATTTTCCCACATTTCACGAAATGATTTTTTTCCACCACAGAATAATTGTACATGCTATAATACGACCGTTTTCATGATTTTTTCCACATCAAAAAAATTTGACGTTTTCATCGAAAAATTTCGACATACTATACTATGATGTTTTTTTTGTAAAATTTTCCAACATTTCACGAAATGACTTTTTTCCACCATAGAATCATTTTACATCCTATAATACGACCGTTTTCATGATTTTTTTTCCACATAAAAAAAATTTGACGTTTTCATCGTAAAATTTCGACATACTATACTATATCGTTTTTTGGTAAAATTTTCCAACATTTCACGAAATGATTTTTTTCCACCATAGAATAATTGTACATGCTATAATACGACCATTTTCATGATTTTTTTCCACATCAAAGAAATTTGACGTTTTCATCGAAAAATTTCGACATACTATACTATGACGTTTTTTTTGTAAAATATTCCAACATTTCAAAACATGACTTTTTTCCACCGTAGAATAATTGTACATGCTATAATACGACCGTTTTCATGATTTTTCTCCACATCAAAAAAAGTTGACGTTTTCATCGAAAAATTTCGACATACTATACTATGAAGTTTTTTTTGTAAAATTTTCCAACATTTCACGAAATGACTTTTTTTTCCACCATGGAATCATTTTACACACTATAATACGACCGTTTTCATGATTTTTTTCCACATCAAAAAAATTTGACGTTTTCATCGAAAAATTTCGACATACTATACTATGACGTTTTTTTTGTAAAATTTTCCAACATTTCACGAAATGACTTTTTTCCACCATAGAATCATTTTACATCCTATAATGCGACCGTTTTCATGATTTTTTTCCACATCAAAAAAAGTTGACCTTATCATCGAAAAATTTCGACATACTATACTATGACGTTTTTTTTGTAAAATTTTCCAACATTTCACGAAATGACTTTTTTCCACCATGGAATCATTTTACATGCTATAATACGACCGTTTTCATGATTTTTTTCCACATCAAAAAAAATTGACGTTTTCATCGAAAAATTTCGACATACTATACTATGACGTTTTTTTTGTAAAATTTTCCAACATTTCACGAAATGACTTTTTTCCACCATGGAATCATTTTACATCCTATAATACGACCGTTTTCATGATTTTTTTCCACATAAAAAAAATTTGACGTTTTCATCCAAAAATTTCGACATACTATACTATGAAGTTTTTTTTGTAAAATTTTCCAACATTTCACGAAATGACTTTTTTCCACCATAGAATAATTGTACATGCTATAATACGACCATTTTCATGATTTTTTTCCACATCAAAGAAATTTGACGTTTTCATCGAAAAATTTCGACATACTATACTATGACGTTTTTTTTGTAAAATATTCCAACATTTCAAAACATGACTTTTTTCCACCGTAGAATAATTGTACATGCTATATTATGACCGTTTTCATGATTTTTTTCCACATAAAAAAAAATTGACGTTTTCATCGAAAAATTTTGACATACTATACTATGATGTTTTTTTGTAAAATTTTCCAACATTTCACGAAATGACTTTTTTCCACCATAGTATAATTGTATATTCTATAATACGACCATTTTCATGATTTTTGTCCACATCAAAAAAATTTGACGTTTTCATCGAAAAATTTCGACATACTATACTATGACGTTTCTTTTGTAAAATTTTCCAACATGTGTCGAAATGACTTTTTCCACCATGGAATCATTTTACATGCTATAATACGACCATTTTCATGATCATTTTCAACATCAAAAAAATTTGACGTTTTCATCGAAAAATTTCGACAAACTATACCAGGGGTGTCAAACTCATTTTCATCCGGGACCACATCAGCATCATGGTTCCCCTCAAACGGCCAGTTGTAACTGTAAGACTATATAAATATATCTACTCTAGATCATATTATAAAATTGCCTCTGAATTTGATTAGTATTACTTTTAGTAATAATATATTTAATAATTAGCTCTGAAGACATAAAGTTACTTTTTTTTTTTAATTCAGGGCTTGATTCCCAGAATTGTACATTTACATCAGTCAGCAGCGACTTTATGCAGGCGGGTTTCATTCAGTCTGGATGCGGAGGGGTGAACAGCTCTGACTGCAGCTAGGAGGGACTGCTGACGAGGACCGGGCCCCCTATGAGAGCTTTGGGACCGGGGATGGGTCCACGGCAGCACCCGCTGCTCATTGAGAAGAGAAAGAACGATACCTGCTTTCTCCATAACACCAGAAAAACTCGTTAGATTTGACGCTAATTTCTTTTTTGAAAGACTCGCTAGAGGGGTCTGAAAACTGGCTAAATATAGCGACTAAGTCGCTAAGTAGGCGTCACAGCGCTGTTGCTGGAAACCGCAGATACTGAGACGCTACAGTGCGCATGTCACAAAATTGAGATGCATTGTGGGATATGCAGTATAAAGACACAGTACTTCTGTGAAGCGGCATAGAATTGAATGATATGCATTCTATATTCTTTGCAAGCCCTCACAGGCCACATAAAGTGAGGTGGCGGGCCGGATTTGGCCCGCGGGCCTTGAGTTTGACACGTGTACTATACTATGACTTTTTTTCATGAAATTTTTCGACATACTATACTATGACTTTTTTCATGAAATTTTTCAATGTACTATATGACTTTTTTATCATAATACCTTTTTACAAACTAAAATATAACTGTTAACATGAAATTTTTCAAGATTCAATACTATGACCTGTTTTTCATGAAATTTTTCGACATACTATACTATGACTTTTTTTTCATGAAATTTTTCGACATACTATTCTGACTTTTTCCACGAAATTTTTCAACGTGCTATAATGACTTTTTTATTATAATATTGTTTAATATCCTTTAATATGACTGTTAGCATAACATTTTTCAAGATTCAATACTATGACCTGTTTTTCATGAAATTTTTCAACGTGCGATATCACTTTTTTATCATAATATTGTTTAACATACTATAATGACTGTTAACATTAATTTTTTCAAGATTCAATACTATGACCCGTTTTCCATGAAATTTTTCGACATACTATACTATGACTCTTTTTCATGAAATTTTTCAACATACTATAATATGACTTTTTATATCATAATATTGTTTAATATACTATAATGACTGTTAACATGAAATTTTTCAAGATTCAATACTATGACCTTTTTTCATGAAATTTTTCAACATAATATAAATTGACTTTTTCATCATAATATTGTTTAACATACTATATGACTGTTTTTTCAAGATTCAATTCTATGACCTGTTTTTCATGAAATTTTTCAACATAATATATTATGACTTTTTTTGACATACTATACTAAAAAACCTTAGTATGGCAAAAAAGTTATCGTATAGTATGTCGAAACAAAAGTTGACACATCATAGTATAGTATGTCGAAAAAAGTCATAGTGTAGTATGTCAAAAAAGTCATAGTGTAGTATGTTGACAAAAGTCATAGTATAGTATGTCAAAAAAAGTCAGTGTAGTATGTCAAGAAAAAAGTCATAGTATAGTATGTCGAAAAAAGTCATCGTATAGCATGTCAAAAAAATGCCATAGTATAGTTTGTCAAAAAAAGTGATAGTATAGTATTTCGATAAAAAGTCATAGTATAGTATGTTGAAAACAAGTCGGAAAACGTCATAGTATAGTATGTCGAAAAAAGGTCATATTATAATATTTAGAAAAAAAACGTCATAGTATAGTATGTCGAAAAAAGCCATAGTATAGCATGACGATAAAATCGTATAGTTTGTCGAAACAAAAGTTGACACATCATAGTATAGTATGTCGAAAAAAGTCATAGTGTAGTATGTCAAAAAGTCATTGTATAGTATATTCAAAAAAAAGTCATTGTATAGTATATTCGAAAAAAAAGTCATAGTATGGTATGCCTAAAAAAAGTTGTAGTATAGTATATTAAAAAAGTTAGTGTAGTTAGTGTTTAGTATGTCGGAAAAAGAAATCAAAAAACGTTATCGTAGTTTGTTGAAAAAGTCAAAAAAAGTCGTGTTATAGTATGTCAAAAAAAGTCGTGTTATAGTATGTCAAAAAAAGTCATAGTATAGTTTGTCAAAAAATAGTCAAAAAAACGCGTAGTATAGTATGTTGAAAAAAGTCATCGTTAAGTATGTCGAAAAAAATGTTGAAAAAAGTCGTTTAGTATGTTGGAAAAAAAAAGTCGAAAAAACGTCATAGTATACTATTTCGAAAAAAGTCAGTGTAGTATGTGGAATAGTCATTGTTTAGTATGTTGAAAAAAAGTCAAAAAAACGTCATAGTATAGTATGTCGATACAAAGTCGAAAAAAGTATGTCGAAAAAAACGTAGTATAGTATGTTGAAAAAACGTTGGTGTAGTATGTCGAAAAAAGTCAGTATAGAATGAAAAAAAAAAGTCATAGTATAGTATGTAAAAAAAAAAAAAAGAAAAAAGTCATTGCTTAGTACGTCAAAAAAAGCCATAGACGTCATAGTATAGTATGTCCAACAAAAAAAGAAACGTCATAGTATAGTATGTCAGAAAAAAGTCAAGTCAAAAAAGTCTCAGTAGAATACATCGAAAAAAAAGTCATAATATAGTATGCCGAAAGAAAGTATAGTGGTATGATGAAAAAAAAAAAAAGTCATTCGAAAAAAGTTACAGTATAGTATGTTGAGATAAATGTCATCGCACAATAAAAAAAACAGTCATAGTATAGTATGTGGAAAAAAAATTCATAGTATATTAGGTCAAAAAAAAAAGTCAGAATAGAAAGTCGACAGAAGTCACAGTATAGTGTGGAAAAAAGTCATTATACAATTTTGAAAAAATATAGTATAGCATGTTGGAAAAAAAAAATCATAGAATAGTGACGAAATGATGCAAAAACTCACAGTATAGTATATCGAAAAAAAAGTCATAGTATAGTATGTTGACAAAATGTCGTAGCATAGTATGTGGAAAAAGTCATAGTATCGTGTGTCAAAAAAAGTCAGTATCGTATGTTGACAAAAATGACATGTCGAAAAAAATCATGTTAAAAAAGTCAGGATAGATAATACGTCAAAAAAATCATAGTATAGTATGTCAAAAAAGTAGACAGTATCGTCTGTCGAAAAAAGTCATAGAATAGTTTGTCAAAAAAAGTCATTGTATAGTACGGTATGTTGAAAAAAATGGATATGTCGACAAAAGTCACTGTAGTATGTCGAAAAAAAAAACCCCAAAACAAAACGGTGCATCCAGTTTGTGGTGGTATATGAATATAAACGGATTCAACACACTATCTCTTTCTGAACATTTTAATGGTCTCCAAAAAAATGAATAAAAAAAAAATGTAATTTCCTCCAAAACAATTTCAGTGTTGAGGAACTAGACAATTAAAACTTAGGAAAATTCAATCCGGGGACGGGCGGTCAGCGACACCTTGCGCCCTCCCTGTTCCCCTTTCTTGGCCAGCGGAGGAGTCAGGGAGGAGCGACTTTTAGGAGATAAAGCAGGAGAAAAGGAGGGCATAAGCATCTATCTTTAAAAAAAAAAACAAAAAAAAATCCTTGTTGGGAATCGTTAAACTTGGAAACTTTACTATTAACCTTTACACCTGAAGAGTGAGACGACAAACTCGACTAATAAAATTACTATTCACATGAAGTTAAATCTAAATCCCTTTTAATTAAATTTAGGTGGCCATCTCCCTTTCAGAGTAGACCTCTGATATAAGGCATCTGTAGTGCTGTCAACTGAAACAAATGCAGCAGGAGGGTTACGTGCTCTGAGCATGGCTGCCGTACAACAATGTCATGAACGTTTATATGAGGGCTGCAGGAGGGACAGGATATTACTCTCTCTGCTTTTTCTCAATATTAGCCCCAGCTAAAAACAAACACAGGGCAACATTTAAACAGAGATGCGGATACAGTATAATGGCAGCACAAAGATCACAGGATAAATACCATGCTAGCCAGTGTCCCGCTGTGTGTAGAGCCAAAGAGCAGTGGTAAACAGTGATATGTTCTGAAGGCTGTTTTTTGAGGGTGGAAGAGGCAAGAGAGGGTGATCAATAGCAGGAGGGTGGGGAAGTGTGGGTTGTGATTGGCTATTTATGTGAAGGTAAGCCCGGCCTCATTGTAGACATTGAAGACCTTCTCAATGGCATTGACGTAAGCGGCCGTCCGAAGGTCCAGACCCAGGTTGTACTTGCTTGCCGTGCGCATGATTTGCTAGAAAGGCAGAAGAGAACATGCTATGTAATGTTGGCTAACAGCTATTTCAACAACTCATATGGCTACCCGTGAAGGCTACAGCCGTATAATTATATCATATTTAATGAGTATTGTTAGAGGAGCCTGAAATTTAAGAGTTTCATTGCCAACAACTGCTTCTCTGTAATTTTTGTGCACATGAGCAAGAACGTGCAACGTGAACTGTTGTCAGTTTGTTGGTAGCGTGATGTCTTCTTACTACCTTGACTCCTGTATCTGAGAAACATTATTGAAAAACATCTCAGTGAATGCTTTGTTCTGATTTCCCCGGTATTGTTAATGGTTGATAGACTCATTTCCTCTGTATCACTGTACACCAAAAAGATTGAGAACCACTGCACAACGCTAACTTTTCCAAATTTCTGAAGGGCAAGTGATGTGTTTCATCTCGTTTTTATGATTCTAGATGACATGGTGACTGCTCACTAAAACAGTTTGAACTGTGTTATGCCACTTACCCGGGCAGATCTCTCCATGGTGTAGGCCAACCCAGAGTGAACAATGTCCTTCTCAGAGGCACCCTGCAAAGGACATTTTATAAACATAACTATACATAGTAGTTCTGATATGATTAATGACCTAGGTAAAAATATATCATTAACAATAGCAATCATTAGCTTGATTGGATGCTTTTACCATGGAAAATTTGGTGCTTTTGTAAATTAAATGTTTTTTTTGTGATATGCATTTTTAATTGTTTTGGATGGTGCATTAGTATCTATAATGGAAATATTATTTAGTTACAGGGTTGAAATGACTGCTTATGCAAAAGGTGTATGTATAAATGTGCGTGAGGCCTTTCCTACATGTCATTTTTATGATGTTTGTTATTTCAGGTGTGTCTGCACGGTGTCAAGCAAGAGGATTAAAACTGGAAGGTTTTGGACACTTCTACTCCCACTGTGTGATATGCGGTAGGAACGTCTCTCAGTAGAAAGAAAAGTAAGCAAAAACCCAATGTGACAAGTATAATATATTGAAAAAAGTTTTAAAAAGTCAGATCATAGTGTAGTATGTCAAAAAAGTCATAGTATACTGTATTTATTCATGATGTCAAAAGTCAGAATAGTATGTTTTAAATTATGCAAAAAAAAGTCAATGTATACTATGCAAGGAAAAAATGCAATAAGTCATCGTAATGTCTGATTTAAAAAAGTTATAGTATGTTGAAAAACCACAATAAGTCATTGTACAGTATGTTGAAAAAATGCAAAAAAGTTATAGTATGTCAAAAAAGTAGTATAGTATGTTACAAAATGTAGAAGTCATAGTATAGTTGATTGATTCATGTCAATAAAAGTCGGAATAGTTTGTTTTAAATTATGCAAAAAAGTCAATGTATAGTATGCAAGGCAAAAAATGAAATAAAAGTCATAGTAATGTCTGTTGATTAAAAAAAAAATCATAGTATTTAAAAAAAAAAAAGGTTATAGTATGTTGAAAAACCGCAAGAAGTCATAATATAGTATGTTTATAATTTAAAAAGTCATAGGATAGTATGGTGGAAAAAAAAATCGAAGTCATAGTATAGTATGTCGAAAAAATGCAAAAATGTTTTAGTATAATATGTTTTAAAAAACAGGGCATAGTGTAGTGTAATATGTCAAAACAAAAAAGTCAGAGTAGTATGTTGTAAATTATGCAAAAAAAAAGGCAACGTATAGTATGCCGGAAAAAATGCAATAAAAGTCATAGTATAGTATGTCTATTAAAAAATCATTATTTAATATACGGAAATGAAAAAAGTTACAGTATAGTATTTCAGAAATGGTTATAGTATAGTATGTCAAAAAAGTCATAGTATGTTGATTTAAAAAAAATTCAAGTTTAATTATAGTACAGTATATTGAAAAAAATGGCAAAAAAGTCAATGTCGGAAAAAAATGCAATAAAAGTCATATTATAGCATGTCTATTAAAAAAAAGACGTTCTAGTATGTTGAAAAAGTAAATTAGTTGCAAATTATGCAAAAAAGTTGTTTTTGAAAAAAAAAAAGCAATTACAGTCATAGTCAAGTATGTCCAAAAAAATTAAGTTGTAGTATAGTATGTCAAAGTGTAAGAGTAAACAGTATGTTGCAAGTTATAAAAAAGTTATAAAAAAAAAAAATTCAATAGTCAAAAAGGCAAAAAAGTCATAGTATGTTGTATGAATAAGTAAGTTATGCATAAAAATTCAATAAAGTCATAGTACAGTATGTTGAAAAAAATGCAAAAATGTCAGTTTGTCAGTGTAATATGATGAAAAAGATTTTAAAAAGGCAGTACACGTCAAAAGTTACTAGTATAGTAAGTCATTAAAATTTCACAGTATAGTAGGATAAAATTTGAAAAGTTTTGTCAGAGAAATGTCATGTCATGTCATGAATAACTATGGTAAGCTTTAGATTTATCAGTCGTTCATCTTAAAACAGGATTAACTTTGTCACACGATATCAAGTGAGTTTGTGTTACTGCTTAAGGTTGTAATGCTCCCATTTACAGCGATCAGCCATAACATTAGGTCAGCATGGACCTTGACCGGTCTGCGGCTACGCAGCCCCACACACAACAAACTGATGAATTTCTATCAGAACCAGCTTTTTCCTTATTCAGTATCTATCATCTGAGCTACAGTAGCTCGTCTAATGGACAACACGGGCCAGTCTTCGCTTCCCACGTACATCAATGAGCCTTTGAGCCATGAGCCTTTGAGCCATAACCCTGTCGCCGGTTCACCACTTTTGGTAGGTCCTGAGCACTGCAGATCGGGAACATCCCACAAGAAGCTACAGTTTTGGAGATGCTCTGACCCAGTCAGCTTCCAGCACATCCTTTGCTGCCTAACATATCCCACTGTAATGGGATTATCAATGTAATTCATTTCATCTGTTAGTGGTCATAATGTTGTAGTGTTATGGCTGATCAGTGTTTATGGCAGTTTTATAACGTGTAAAAGCTCTTGTCAGTGTCAGACTTAAGAGTGTGAACATAGTATGTACCAGTGCAGACTTGGCACTAGTCTGTTCATGAACACGTGTCAGCAGGTGTTACTCACAGCAACTCTGGCCTGGAAGTCAGCGGTGGGTACGACAGGAATGGGCCCTCCCTGCTTGCCAAACTTCCTCTCTAAACTTTCCTGCACAGACACTAGAAGAAACAAAAGAGGAAGAGGAGAAATTAGAGACATTTCTGTTTTTGCAGAATGGTGAACATGACTGTGCCATTTTGTGATTGGCTGTGTGAACAATGCAGAGTATTAAAAAAAAAAAAAAAGGAGTTGTCCAAAAAGGACAGACCTCTTGGGCCAAGATTTCACATCAGCTGACACCGAATTTACACAGCAACATCATTGACGCTGCCTGAGTCGCCACATTTTCAGAAAGAATACATGTATTTGTCCTTCAAATTTTTGTTGACTGAATTATTTTTAATTTAAATGAAAAACAAATTAATCTTACTTTTAAAAGTAGATGAGCAGTATTTCCAGTGAGGCTTCCTGCTAAATCACCACCACAACATCATCATTATCATCGTCACAGCACACAGGTTTTGGCTGCTTAGTAACAGGAGTGAAACCTCCAAAGCACCTTGTATAAAAGGATGGAAGCAGCACAGCTGGCATTTTCCATGTGTTTTTAGACAACGTGTGAACGGGCCCAAATTGACATTTTAAATTTCCGTGTGCTGTACAGCTCTACAATTTCTGATTCTGGTGTTTATATATTGCCTTAGAATTGTGTCACAAGTGTTTAAAAAGTTACGCTGATATCTTGTGATTGTGTCTCTTGACACTAGTCTGTCTGCGGGTTATGGAGGAAGTAAAGAGCGGTTTTGTACTCACTGAGCAGGTGGTAGTTTGAGTCTCTCTCGTATTTGAAGGTCAGTCTTCCATAGCTGACATGGTTGAGGTTCTTCAGCCACTCGAAATACGACACAGTCACACCGCCAGCATTCAGGTACATGTCCTGCAGGATGAAACATCACACAACTCAGACATCTTACTGTTAGGTCTTCACTCCTCTGTGTTTTTGATTAAATTTCCCCTCTGTACTGTTTGTTTTAATATTTTATTTGCGAAGAAAATTCTTTTCTGTAAAATAAAGACACTGGAAAAAACTGTAAATGAAACGCTTTCGTGAAATAATTATTTTTGACAAGCTTGAGGAAACATTTAAAAATGAGCAAAAGACCTTAATATAAAAATCTGTTGCTTACACAATAAATGCTGGAATATAATTTACATGACTCTTTTTGACTCGTTTCTTATTTTCAGAATAATTTACTCTGCTTTCACTTTCTTTGTTAAGATATAATTTACATATGTATATTACATTGTGTATTTTTTAGTGCAGCATTAAATGTTCATCATATTTTGGACGTGTAAAGCTATCAGTGCATTCTGGGAAAATTCCATTAGAGTACAATCAAATATTTTTGGTATTTCTCCAATTAAAAACCAACTAATCTTACTGCTTTTGAAAATACCAGAAGAAGTCAAGAAGAAAGACTCACATTTATCCCTAGTAATAAGTGTAGCGATAATTAAACAAATTATAAGGGATTGGTAAGAAATGTTAACTTAACTCAAAATGGAAGGATCTTATAAGTATATGGAACGGAAAAAATAATGTCAGTGAAATTAAGTCCATATCTTTGAAGAAAGGTGAGATATACGCAACAAACAACAATTATAATGATCCCCAGTTAGATGTGACAACTGACTATTACATGTGTGTACCTATGCCATTCAGTTGTGGTTTCTCTCTTTATTGAACTTAGTACGTTTAAACTGTATTCTACAAACAGATATATAATCAGTTATTATATACGTTTACTTTTAGTATTATTTTGTTCTCCATTTCATTGATTATCATTTTATGTTATTTCTATTTTATTCTAATTTGTAATTATATAATTTCTTAAAATGCAAATAATAGTAAATAAATATATTTGTGACCAAATAATTAACAATCTAGTTTAAAAGGAAAAAACATCCGTAGGTGTAATTGAATTTAATTGGGTGTGGTTTGATCAGATTAGATTGACAGTGTCGGAAACGAATGAAACAATCAGTGCATAACGAGAGTTTTGAATTGTTTCAAAAGTGTGCTTCAAAATCAGCTTCGTGTCTGAAAGTAAAAAGTGGCTCCAGTGTTGTAGTATACATATCAGCGTGTGTGTACGTTATTTGTGCTTACAGGAATAACCATGACGTTGTTCTCCAAGAAGATCTTGTCAGCATCTGGGGTGGTGGGACCATTGGCACCTTCAGCAATAATCTGAAAGAGACAAAACCGGTTCAAGTCCCGACATGGACCAAAAAGTGTGAACTGGTAGCTGGAGAGGTGCCAGTTTACCTCTTGGGCACTGCCGAGGTGCCCCTGAGCAAGGCACCAAACCCCCAACTGCTCGGGGCGCTTGTCTGGAGCAGCCCCCTCACTCTGACACCTCTCCATTGTTGCATGTGTGTGTGTTTGTGTGCATGTACCATGTATAAGTTAAACAGAGTGTAAATTGAATTTCCCCACTGTGGGACTAATAAAGGTTGATCTTCTTCTTCTTAAAACGCATACTTCACGACTGCAAACAAGTTGCGCTGTCCTCATGTGGAGTCAAATGGAAACTTAAAGCACAAAACCTTGGGTGAATCAGAGTGTTTACCTTGGCCTTGATCTTGGGAGCGTTGTGGCGTGTGAGCTGCTTTTCTCCAGCAGCAGGGATCAGGATGTGGCAGTCGGCTTCCAATATGTTCCCTTCGTAGGGTTTCGCTCCCGGGAAGCCCACAATGGTGCCATGTTGCTGCACAAAGTACAGACACACAATTTAGAAAAATATTTCAATGTTTCAAGTGGTGTATAGTGTAGTATAGTATGTATAGGGTACTGATGCCTTGTGGAAGGAGAAAACAGAGGAATGAAATACTTTGAATTAAAAAAAAAAACAAAAACATAACATAAGGAAATAAATAGGGCTGTCACGCAATAACATGTTAACGCAAATCCGTTTCAAGGACACTAATTTCTTTAATGCATTAGCACAACTTGCAATTTAAAGGTTGTAGCGGGCTCAGTTTAAAAGCTAGTGACGATACTGGTATCATATTAAACTAGAAAACCTAAGGAGTCCACTGGCACCAATCATCTCATACTAGTTTATCCAGAAAGGGGCTAAATAACGCTCCAAATTTAGGCAAAGTTTTGGTGAGGAAAAACTGGCATGGCCGTTTTTAAAAGAGGTCCCTTGACCTCTGACCTCAAGATATGTGAATGAAAATGGATGAAAATCATGTGACGTATCGTGATTAAATATTTCAATAACTTGACAGCCCTAATAAAAAGATGAAAGAGAGGCAGCAGAAGTGAGAGGAAGGGAGTACCAGTTTGTAGTCCTCCAGCTGTTTGGGGTCGATGCCGTCGGGGTTGTAGATGGCTCCATCAATCTCACCGATGCCTACACACTTGGCTCCAAACCTGTGCAGGTACCTCATGGAGTGGAGACCCACATTACCAAAGCCCTGTGAAAATTCACAGCAAGGTAATAATCACCACGGTCCAACATCTGTATGAGAATCACTTTTTAATTATGAAATAATATCAGGAATAAACACTTAGTTGTCGCACCCTGTTTTACTAGACCATAAACTTCGATTCAGCACACGTTACTCTGGTGCCACCATGTGGCCGGTCTACATTATGCCAAAAACTGCAGGATGTCCTACTGCATCCAATCGCATTTTGCAAGCCAGCATGCTTTTCTGGCCCCTCTGACCCACAAATTCCTCTGCATAGCGGATATATAAGCAAGGGGTTCAAAGTTCAAGGCGCAATGTTGTGACGGAGTAGTATGTCCCAGTTGTATGCATACTGCATGCAACAGTATGTACTTGTAAGGGCAACTGCAGTACATAATCATAAAAAGTATGCAATTTGGAAAGCCATCATTTCAAATCAGTATGTACTGCATACTTAATCATTCACTGATTAAATATGTCATTACCAGCAGACTGTTCACAATGAAGTATATTCAAGCAATACGTCTTTGCATCGCAAGACTGTGTAGAGGACGCTGGTCAGAGCTACCACTGAATGAAAATTATCAAAAATATAAATCGGCATTACCTAATTTGGGATCACTGGGCAAAAAGTCCATAATAACCTTTCAGCTTGTTGTAATTCAAGTGAGAAAACTAGACTTCTGCACCTCCTCATGACTGTTTTCAAGTTTTAAAAAATCTAGACTGTGAGGGGAGACTTTGGCCAATCACAGGTAATTTCAGAGAGAGCGTTTCTATTGGCTGTGCACCAGCTTGTGGGAGGTGCTTGGTATTTCTTCAACAGATCTCAACATGGCTGCCATGTCACAAGCTTTTTAATTTCACAGCTAAACATTAACATTTGAGGAGCGAAACAGTCATAACAGTAACAGGATATTGATTCATATTTGATCACTTGATCAGAGTTCACTAGACTGACAGCTGCTCAGAGAAGTCAGACTCCTGCTCAACTCTGACTCTCTCTCTCTCTCTCTCTGGCTGTTTTCCTCTGGTCTGTGAAATCCTGCAGATGCCGTTAGGAGCAGAGACACAGGGGAATATTATTTCTTTTTACCTGTCTCACTACTATCAGGATATAATGCCTGAAAAAAAACATACATCATATTTGCTCTCTCTACTCACTGCAGCTTTAAGTGTGAAAAAGGAGTAAAAACATGTCCCTGTTTTGATCTTGATACCACACTAGAGATCTCCACTCTCACTAATAAATCTCTAAGAAAATCTAATCCCAGCACAACATAATCCTCACACACACTCACAGACACAGGGATTAGCTTTTTGAACAAACACGTCATGATTCAGCTGCTGTCATCACTTCTTTACCTCCTCAATGACGCCCTTCTCATCCCTCACACAAATGCCCTCCACAAATGTCATCTCCTTTAAACATCTCTAACTGTTTTCTTTACTGCTGCGGGGAAAAAAAAAAAAACCTCAGCCTCTTTGCAGATCTCTATAAAGCAAAGAAAAGCATATATAAATGTGGGATGTGAACCCTGTAAGGAAACAAGATCCGATCCTTGTTTGAATGTTACACATACAGGGGTTGTTTGTCATGAAAAAATGGTGTGTGCACTAGGGCTGGGATGATTCACCTATCTCCCGATTTGATACTATCAGGATAGTTGGGTACTGATTTGATATGTATTGCGAGTTTTAATTATTGAGATTACTATATATAAATACTACTAATAACAACAAAAATTATAGATAAATATAAATAACAAAAATAATAACTTTGGTCTCATTTCTCATGAACAGAGAAACAAACCTCCTTCGGTTCACTGCTGTCTGGTCGGTATGAGGAGATCAGGGCTGGGCTAAAACAGATGGCATGGCTCTGATTGAGGCTCTAAAAGCCTTCATGATTTAAAATGAAAACTTAAATCCTGCGAGTATCTGTGAGGAAGTATCTGCACATTTCCATCTAAAATGTTTCTGCTATGATCGAACCACGTGCGTGTGTGCGGTGTACCTGGATGATGAAGGTCTTGTCCTGGAAGCCAGGTGTCAGGCCCAGCATGCTCATGTAGGACGCCTCGCTGATGAAGTTCTCGATACCGTGGAAAACTCCACGACCAGTGGCTGAGATACGTCCGTGGATTCCTCCCTGGCTGATGGGCTTTCCTGTCACACAGGCATGGGCGTTGATGTCCTGCACACACACATACAGAGAAGATCAGACCACATGGCCCATAGACTTATGGACGATAGAGATTATATGCACAGCATTTGTATCAAAGACCACAGGACACTGGGTTTAGCACTGAGCAAGCAGCAACCAACATGGCTACTTTTAAAGTCTTAATGACTCCAATGGGCCTCAAAATAGCATCCAAGAGACTGATGAGAGACCAAAATTTGCAGGGAAAAAAATGGATATTTCAATTAGGGCTGACCTGAATGCTTTGACGCTTTGAGGCTTCAACCATTGCCATGGTAATCAACCTCTAAATCTGTATTGTATGCTTTGTTTATATAATATAATAATTTCAAAATCTTGAAATAGCCCATGAAATAAGGAATAATCCCACATTGGTTATTCATATTCATGTGAATAAGGTGGTGAAGAAGGTGCATGTGTGTACAATGACACTGTCCTGGGCACTGAAACGGGGGAAATGGAGGCAGACAGAAGGAAATGTCTGCCTGCTGTGCTGTAGCGAAGCTTTGAATACCTTAAAATATAAACCTGGAAAATTACTAAGTATTTTAGCACTTCCCGGTTCCCTTGTCTGTAAGTCAATAGGTTTTTTGAATGGGTTTTTATTGAGATGCCTGAAATAAGGTGTGCGGTTAATACAAGCAAAAGAGATTTTAACGTTTTGTTAAACATTTAAAGTTTTTGGCTAAATGAGGAAACGTTAGCTTTTTATTTCTGGCGACTGCCTTCGCGCTTCAAAAATCATAAAAGTGGTGTTAATTTGTGAACAAAATGTATAATTATCATAAATGTTTGTTTTGCAGAGTTTATGTTCTACAATAATCCAAAACCCAGTGGAAAAATCGCTTTGGCTGTTTGTCGAGGGAGCCCAGGGCGATGCTAATTTCCAGGTTGAAAGAAAAAAAAAATGGCATCCCTGGAGCTCTCTATTCTGCGTCGCCATTCTGTATAAAAGGTACGAACATGGAGTAGAATCACAGAGTTGTTCTGCCGTGGAGTCAGCAACAGAGGAAGTAAAAGGGACAGCCAGCATGGTGAGACTACACATACAGTATACACACACTAGACGAGGCTGACGCTGATGTGTTACACGTCACGCCAGCATGCCATCTAAAATCCCACACTGGAGCAGCATTATCCCAACATTGTCTGGTTCAGTGCAAACAAGCAAAGCCGGCGTAATGGCGGATCTACTTTTCACAGAATTGCTGAATCTCTGTGTAAAAGCGGCTACCGTTGGAGGTTGTCTAGTGCCACAGTACAGTGCAGTGCAGCAGCTGACAGAATCTCAGGACTCACTACCCATAATCCTTTGCCCTCAAAATACCCAGAGCAGGAATGTGTCACCCACTCCAAACCCTGCTACGGGTATCTGGAACAGAGGGCACATGACTCGGAAAAGGTGAGAAGAGAGCAGAACGGAAAAACAACTACTAGACACTAAATGCGGGTTAAAAAAATTAAGATTTATCCACCACAATGGATTACAATATCTGTAGTCATTAACATTTTAATACTTTTACTTACCATACTTACCATTTTCATTATTGATTAACTTTTTTTTTTTTTTTTTTTTACAATTGTTTAGTCTCAAGTTGCTTGATTTGTTTTTGTTTGACCACAGTCCTAAACCCAAAGATTTTCAGTTTATGAAAAGCAACAAATCCTCACACTGGAGGAGCTGGAACCAGAGAACTTATGCTGGATAATGGCTTTAATCAACAATAAAAAAAATGTCCACTCACTCACTCAGATCTAGTCTAAAACATTTTCCCAACTTCTTCTATTAGACTTTTCCTAGACTTCCTTTCCTTCAAGAGTATTTGACTCTTCAGATTAAACCTAAAAACAGCTGTGATAGACACATGAACACATGCTTAAACACACAAGGGTAAATATTTTCCATCTTCAGTCAAATAAGTCCTGTTTGACAGGTGTTGATAAGAGAATAATTAACTGATAACACACACACACACAAGCCTCAGTTTGTAAAGCTGCTTTTAAGAGACGAGAAATGTCTCAGTGGTCGGCTGGGAAGGGAGAGGCAGGAAACCACTGCTCATGCTTTACATGTGACTCATTCCACCCGTTTTAATTTAGCCAACCTTAAAATTTGAACTAAAAAACATCATACAGATTGGTTGTGTATGCATGAGAACTCACAGTGTGTGCAATGGTGTTGGCATATGTGTCAGCAATCCAGGACATTTCCCTCTCTCCTGTGCTCATGTCTGGGGCCGGGACATCGATGCCAGGTCCTGGTGAAGGGAGACGGGCAGGAGAGGGAGAGTTAATCGAGTACGCCAGTCACAGTACAGGAATGCAAGAGTACACACTTCACACACTGGGCGGTTAACATGATGAACCTTTCTCATAAAACGGAGTTTCAGTCTTGATAACTAGGCACCCAAAATGGAGCTGTGGCGTATACAATGGGTGCTGTTTTGCCTCCAGGGTGTATAAAAATTCCCAAGTGAATGCCCTTACATAAAACCTCACTAAATGACACAAGTACTGCAGCATACAAGCATATAACAGACTGCCACACCTCTCCTTGCTGTGTTTGCACTGAACACAGCATAAATATTATCATGCATCCAGGTTCTGGTGAACAACCGGTGGTATAAGGGCTGTAAACCTGCTGAACCTCTGTATATGTTTATGTGTGGCATTGCTCAACAGTTAAATATAAGGATGTCACAATACCAGAACTTTGGTAGTAAACATCAATACCAGTAAAATTCTACAATTCTCGATACCAATTCGATACCACAGTAAAAAACGAGTAAAATAATAAATCCCATGTACCCCAACATACACTCCTTTATTACCATTTGCATACTAGTTTTGACCTTATTACACAGCTATGTTGAATACTCAATTCTGATTGGTCAATTACAGCGCTCTAAGAAATACTGATTTCTTCAGCAAGTAGCCATGTAATAAGCAGGTTAATGTACAGCAGGTAGATTATTGTTGTGAATGAAACCCAGCAGCATCGCCCTGTCGGGGTTTCTTTCATAACAATGGTGGGCTTGCTGTGCATTACCTCTTACAAAATTATCTCTCTATTATCTATTTTATATTGCTGTGAAAACATCTCCTTCAAACAACTGGATTTAGTGTCTTGCCAAAAACTTAATTTTACAGTACGGCTGAAAGATTTAATAATCTAATTGCAATTTTTTTTAACCAATATTGCGATTGTGATTTAATAGGCAATTATTTTTTAAAGTTGCTTATCTTCTGTATTATTCAACAAACACAAGCAATAAATCACTCTATAGTATGGTCAACACAATAGTTTACATTTCTTGGGTTGCTCTGGTATGGCAAACTGGCTAAAATGTGTGCAGGAGGGTTGTACCGCTTATCCAGTGTTATTAAATAAGCTGTAAACCCAGGCTTGGTCACCGTACTGAGTGGCATCATCTTTTGATATGAACTCTTATTATTTGAGTAATTTCCACATGCTGTTTTGAAGTACATTCATATGCAGTTACGCTATATACCATACATGTATATACATTAGGAGATTGATTATTTCAACTTTTCTCCACCTGTAAATATCAGGTATTAGGTTGAACCTTTATCTCAGTCCCCTGCTTATTTTTTACCCATTATTAATTGTCCCTCTTTTCAGTTGACACAGGCACACCCTGTGCTACCCCAAGCTGAATAAACAGCACTAGATGACAGGAAATGTTTACTTCTCTGGGTGGACACATTGGCCTCTCACCACCACAGCCATTTCTAACCAAGTCAAATAACGGCAAGAACACTGTCATGCATCAAATGTCAAGCGGGGCGACAAAATTCACATACACAAACACTCACCGATAAAACCCTTCTTGGCCAGCTCAATAGTGAATCTCCTGGTGATCTTCTCCAGCTCATTATCCTGCGACAGACAGACACAATAGAGAGTTTAAGAAAAACACAGTTACAGCTTGAGACATTCAGGGTTACTGAACAAAATAGGCTACAAAAAAAGAAAAAGACACAGTGAATTATTAACAGCAATCCACACAGGGTCTCGTACATATAGAGCAAACGTTTCCATTAGATACTTAGAAAGACGTGAAACTGTGATGCTTTCAACAGCCAAAGACCTTCATGCCTGTTTACAGTATCCATCAATAGATACACTCAAATCCCTATCCACAATCCAATAAAGGGCAGAACAGACACCATTACTTATTTGAAGAAAATGTAACTTATACACCTGGTCATCTACTGACACAAGTTTAATCTAAAGAAAGATACAAAGACATTTGATTATCTACTTCAACAGTTGGATGTAAACAAGCATATTGTGTTCTCCTTCCTTCCCTCTCAATCTTCCTCTAATTATTCTGTCTTCTGACTAATCAGAAAGTTCAAAATGAGAGGATAAGATCCAGCATGCCTTTTGCCTTCCAGTGTGAGTGAATCATCAGTTTGTTTGTATGTGAGAAAGAGGAGAAAGACAGGAAAAGCGATACCCCTCTAAAGACTGCTAGCTTATCTTAGGCTTTGTTGTTTATAACAGCACACAGTTAAACATGTCTGTGCATCTCTACATGTGTGGGGGGGTTGACATTAGAAGACTTACAGAGTAATTCTTGGGGTTGATCTTGACTCCAGCTTTGGCTCCCCCAAATGGCACATCTGGAGGAGAATACAGGTTAAAAACCACAAGAACATTCACACGCTTCTGCCAAACACACATGAGCAGAGCTTTCCATTAGCGCCATTTTCAAAGGGCTCCTTTGACCTCTGACCTCCAGATATGTGAATGAAAATGGGTTCTATGGGTACCAGCGAGTCTCCCCTTTACAGTCATGCTCACATTATGATAATCACATGCAGTTTGGGGCAAGTCAGTCAAGTCAGCATAATGACACACTGACAGCTGTTGTTGCCTGTTAGGCTTGAATTTGCCATGTTATGATTTGAGCAATTTTTATGCTAAATGCAGTTTGTGAGGGTTTTTGGACAATATTTGTCATTGTTTTGTGTTGCCAATTCATTTCCAATAATAACAGTATTAAATATTTAATAAAACTCCCTGTAAGGTACGTTTTGAACAGATAAAAAATGTGTAATTAATCACAATTAATCATGGACAATCATGTGATTAATAAATGAAAGAAAACTGCGATTTAATATTTAAATCGATTGACAGCCATACTCTTGATGAACCTTACAATGAAGGTGTCAATAAATATAGAAATAAAGGCCTGATGATTCTTAAATACAAGAGTTCTAATCATCAGGAATAGGCGTGGTTTTAAATATAATATTCACAGACTGTGTGGGTTAAAATGCAATTCCCTGCAGACAGGCAAACTCAATAAAACATGCAATAATTAAGATCAGAGTTTATGATAGAACTGTGGCATTAAAATGTGCCAGAGGAACCAAATTTGGGCTTTTATGGACAAAATGTTTCTCAGTTGGGAGCATACCCCCAGACCGCCCTAGCTGGCCTCTTTTTTACAACTGGCTGGCTACTCCATATCCTGGTGGAAAGCCCTGCATGTCATTAAGATACAGCTGTAGATTAAAATTTCTTAATGCGTAATCAGTAGAAACAGAGGCTAAACAAAAGACAGCATGGCATGCGTGACACGACATCCTGGCAAATGTAGTCAAAAGCAGTGTCTTTTGAACATTAAATATTAGGTGGATAAATCACAAGTGCTTCGTAAGACAAATCGTATTAATATGTATGTGGCGACGAGGGGATAACCTGCAGGAGGCTTTGTGGAACGCTAATACTTTAATACTTACCAACAACAGCACACTTGTAGGTCATCAGAGAGGCCAGGGCTTTGACCTCATCCACAGACACATCTGTGCTATAACGGATACCTGAAAGAAACACACACATACGGGGGGAAGTTTATAACTTGGCCACCACACAAAGAAAAAATGGAAACAAGCACAGTGCACAAAAAGTTTGTCTGTTTTTCGTACTGTGTGCTTAACACGTTTTTTTGCCGAAATGCACATTTACTCTATTTTAGTTTCAAGTGCTTTGTATACTGATTAAGTGTTCAGACTGCAATATGGGGAAATCATTAGCTTACACTGACACTGTCTCCATAACATGAGCAGCTCAACAACAGACACGGGAAATGAATAGCAGAGACAGAGCACTGTCGAAGACTGGACTGGACCAGAAATCACAGCATGTTCTCTACAACCACACAAGACCACATGAACAGAAGTCACTGACTGCTTGGCAGTCACGGTAGCAGCGTTGGGTGGGTGGAGACCACGAGAGCCAATCCCAGCTTTCCGTTCTGACTCAGCCATTCCTTCCTTTTGTCTGGAGTTTACTACCATCGCCACGGTAACATGTGTGGGCCAGCCTACAGCGTTACATGAGACCATACAGGCTGCCCAAATACCACTACTCCATCTTACTGTTACAGTGTTTGTGTGAGATTGGCAGTACCAAATATAGCTCAACCAGAGTTGGCTTCCACAGAGAAACCCAAGGGCAAACTGCACAAATGACTCATGGATTAACAGAACTGGATACAACGTTGGAGGTGGGGCCCAGTTCATTCCTATGAAAGTTGCTTGCATGAAGTCAAAATGGCTTGACTTCCATCTGGGAAAAATACCTGGATCTTCCGCATAAACTGGGCCCACAGAACATGAGCAGTAGCATCTGCTCGGTCACATGACTCGGTCACGGGTCTTGACGTCACGCTGTCGTCACGCTCTGGGTCTCATTCACATGAACAGAGGAAGGGAAATAACTCTGGATTCAGCTCTTAGTGTGTTTTGCAACTTTTAGGACCTAATGATTTAAATAAGGGCTTTTCAAGTGTTCATACTGGGGAGTTGATTTACCTAAAAAAAAAAACTATCCGCTGAGTTACAGACGTCTCTTTCTCAATATAAGTCTATAGGAAAAGGTCTTTTTGGGCCCAATGGCTTCACATGATGGACATGAAAGTTGTAGTACCACTGTTTGGCCACTACAAAAATTGGGATCAACAACCGGTGTTCTTCCCATGGGCTTGGTTCGACTGGAAGCAAAAACACAAGAAGCACAAGTAAAAGCCCAACCACTATGATGTCGTCTTCAAGTGCCACTTTTGTGCCCACTGACTTATACTTGTGTTATTGCAGTCAGAGGAAAATATCAAACCTCCCACAACAAAGCTCCCTCTTTAGGAGTGCTACTGTGGTTCTCCACTTCTGTCTTAATTTCCATTCATCCAAGGATCAGCTGAGTTACCACGGGGCCGACACAAGACAATCTGGAGCTCACTGATCAAATTAAAAGAATTTAAAAAAGCCTGGCTGCCTACTCATCCAACCATCCATTTATACACCCAACCAACAGCTCACCACAGCAACCACATTCAAAACATCTGTAAACACATTCCTCTGAAATGGAGCATAGATTTTTGGGAAATAAACTGAGCCGTTTTGGGAAATAGGAGCCCATGCTGAAATTCAGATTACCTGGATCGTTTAATTTCAACAGGCAGACTCGAAGGCCTGACACGACAGAGCTTTCTGCTCCAGAGCCTCTGGGGTCTAAAGCAACCTGCCAAATATTTACACTCCTTTTAAAATACATTTTTGGGTTTGTGCTTGAATTTTGGTGTGTTTGATTTAAATTAATAGTTCAATTATTCAACGCATATCATTTTATTATTCTTTGTATTAATAATTGTTATGAATTGCTATTTGTTCTTTAGTGCAAGCACAATAGTAAGGGTGGGAAAAAGATTAATTCACCTATACAGAGGTAGAAGGAAGTTACTGCTTTTATTGTTGTAGGCTGTGTAACGTGATGTCATATCCAGTCCATATCCATCAACCAAAACAAACCCCAGCTGGCTCTGGCAAGCCGAAATGAAAAAGTAGAAAATGGCGGAGGGTCTGCGTGGATACGACCTGCCCCCTCGCATTTTAAATCCAAAGTGGTAAACACTACACATACAGTATGGAAACACTTCGGGTTTCACACATTGACACAAAAAGCGGTACAAGACATCATGGCTACAGCTGCATGCTAACTCTGTCATGGACAGGAAACCTCATCGCATTGCAGTAACGCAAGGTCAAGTCAGCAGTCACTCTCATCTCCGTGGTCAAATCAGCTGACAATACATATCAAATAGGTATTCAAGTATCTTGATAGTATTCAATTATTAAGTTGGGACACAGGTGTATCACCCCAGCCCTACATAATACTTTGTAAGTCTAGTGCGTTAGTGTGGTATTTTAATTAGGCACAAAAGCATTCATGCTATTAGAAGATTTTTTTTGGAAAAAGAGAGATTCACTTCCACTGTAGTGGTGGTAAGGTTTGTCAAAAAACTGGACACTAGGTGTGTAAGAAGATATTAATAAACATGATATTGTGAAAGTGTATCAATTCTCAAAAACTAGACTTTTAATTAATAGTTTGCATGCAAAGATTCGTGGCAGACATTGGCAGAGCTTGCACCAAAAGTTTTATGATGGTGGATGTTACAGGACTGAGATAAATGCAAATGCAGATCCAACTGATCTAACGGCAGGAAAAAGGTCAACTTTAGCTCAGATTTTCAGCATTTGACGGTGTGTTCTTTATACTCTGACAGTTTTCCTAAAATTTTATTTAAAAAAAAAATTGATTTTGAAAAAAATTTGAATTTTTTGCAATTTATAGAATCGTAACCCCTCTATCATATGTATTGTATTGCTAGATTCTTGCCAAAATGCAGCCCTACAGGACATTTAATACACTAACCAATAAAGCTGAAGCATATGATAAAGTTATAAGAAAGATATTACTGTCTTTAACTTTCATACAGTCCCTCCATATCTATGCAACTTTGACATAATTCTGCATTTATGGTTTCCATTTGACAACAGTGAAATGAAGTATCCCACAGATTTATTCCACTTCTGCACAGAAAGGGGAAGGATGCTGACAACTCAGCAGACTAAACAAAAACGAAAACTTTGCGCAAGCTATCTGCTAGGGGTGGTCGAACAACCATGCATACACACACCACGTGACGACATTCATTCAGAAGTCAGTAGGGAGCAATGGGGTTAAAACCCAGCAGCTGTCGATCTATGTGGCTCTGAATAAGGAATTATGAGCAACACATGCACACACAAACAGCCTCTGCACTTTGCAGTTTGACCTGAACATAGCCAAGGGTCTATGCACTACATCAATCATTAAACCCACTGAAAAATAACAGCTCTTACTCCTATTGCAGGAGTTTGGTATGAAGTGCCAGTCAGATTTGATTAATGGGTCACTACATTAAAAACATTTGGCTATATTCCCACTTTATTTGTGCTACTAAATCTAATCACTTGCTGTGATTTGTGACCACTAGTTAACTATACCTTAGATCTGGATTAGTTTACACAAGAGAAATGACGATATTCAGTAATACTACTTCTGTAGCTCTGTAGGAGTCTGTTAATGCCAAGCTGGCTTTAGCTTTAGATTGAGGTGATGCTCTGCTCAGGCTTTTATGAAACTGATAGTGGCAATGACGCTCTTTCAATGTTATTGATTTTACATATATGGCTTCTCTGAGTGCTCGCTCTCTCTCTCTCTCTCTCTCACTGAAAACTGGCTGGACAGCCTGGAGATTCATAAATAGGGGAACTTTTCTTACTGTTAAAGAAAGGTCATCTGGGTGCCATAGATGATTCTGACTGCTTGTCAGTCAGTTTACTAATCTATATTTAATTGATGTGTATACAGCACAGTTCCCACGGTCCACGCTTGACCATGTGCATGTCTTCAGCAGAAATACACCTCCCCAGAACGCATCTACATTTGCTACTTCAAGCAGGTACAATGGAAGGGTGTCGTCGTGTTAATACCAGGCCAATGTCCTTTGACTGAATGGCATGTCTCTTTCTACTGAGAATGCCTCCTCTCCACACTACCCTCCCCCACCTGTCACACCACTGACAAATAGGAGTGCCTGGAAACACAGCCACCCCCTCGTTTCCTATACATCACATCCCCCTACTCACAAATTACCCAAGGTACACTGCAGCAATAGCCCATAATGCCTTTGCTTTGAACCTTGAACTTTGAACCAAAGAGCATAATGTTACTCTGTCATACTCTACCCAAGGTTGACGCATTGCACATAGACTGAATCTTGTTTAAACAGTGGATTTCAGTATGTGAGGGTGAGGATCACACTGTGTGTATTTGCCCTGCCTTTCACACTGGCCTGACTTTGTCCAAGTGTATGAATCACCTGACAGAGCAATGTACAAGAAAAAGGTCTTTAATAGTGAGTTTTGTGAATGTGGAAATGGCCAAGGCCTGAAATGCTCAATGATACAACACCTGATGCCTCCAGGGCTCCATCACACCAAACATCTGATGCACACATTAGAATAAGATTAGATCAGCTCAGAGATAAACAATAAATAAATCCATCCAGTTTTGTAGCAGATTAAACCACTGGATCGTGACAAACTGGAGATTTAAGCTCAGAACTGCTCACAAGGATGGGGGCTGCTGCAGTTTGAAGGCTAGCTTGTTGCTAGCTTGCAGGCTAACAAACAACCGTAACATTATACCCTCAGGTGAGCAGGAAGGTCAGTGTAAACAGCAGGAAGTCGCATGCGAGCAGTTTGCAGTCGTGAAATAACGTCTCACAGAACAAATAAGCAGCTAATGTAAAAACAAGGATGTGGTTACGTCCATGGTTAGCTAAGAATTGAACAGAGAAGCTGTGTGTAATGGGAAACATAACGTTAGCAGCTGTTGGCAGCAGCTGCCTTGTGTTTTGTGTTTTTAACTAGCTAATGGTGCTGCTAACTAATGCTAAGTAGCTGGCTAAAGCTAGCTGACATCGGGGTCAGTTTGACTCAATTCTTACCCCCTTTGCAAGGTGTCCTGTGCTGGCTGTGCTGGGCACGGTAACCCTCCACCACCTCCCACTCTCCGTTATCCCTCTTGATGGGGAAAGACACGCTCAGGACGTGATTACATGGCTTGATGATGCGCAGGATGCCTCGCACACGGTTCCTCTTCTGCTCGGGGGTCTCCCTGGTCCTCAGATCCTCCACCAGCTTGTCCTCCACGATGCTGACGCCGCGGTCGAAGAAGCCCTCGACCATCCTGAAGAAGTTGGGGTCGTCTGGCGTGTCCGCCGCGTCGGCATAGCGACGGACCCGCATAAGGGACGAGGACACCGGGAGAGCGGAGTCGATGCACCCCGAGGCCAGGGCAGTACCCGCAGAGCGGCTAAGCAGCTCCCCGAAATACCGATACATGACTGAAACTAGCTAAAAGTGTAAAATAAAAGGCAACTAAACAACACGGACAATGGGGGTGACGACAGGAGGGGGGTAGAATGACCGACACAGCAACTCCTCACCGTGTCCCGTCCTCTGGCCGAGTGGGAAATAGCATACTGCGTCCGTTTGCTTTAAAAGGCAGCACGAGCCAAGGAGGGCAGCTGGGGCTCCTCGGGATGCACGCGGAAGAGGAGGACCGACAGAGGCGCGCGCCCGCGCGAGGCATTTGACAGCGCGCGTTGCCGATTGTTCATTCAAATGCAAGGAAAGGGCAATTTCATAAATTAATAAAAAGTCAAATGATATGAATGAATTAATTTTCATGCAGGAAGCAATGTTTTTGGTTGTAATGCTGTTTTGACCCCAAGAGACCAGCGGGGCCGGGGAGCACAGGGGTGGGCAATTATCTCTCCTGAGGGGCCACATGAGAAACCCAGATTTTGGTCTGGGGCCAAACATAACCTCTATTTTATTACTAGATTAAATGATAGAAAACATACAGTGCACCTATTTCTTTTAGCATTTATTATAGTGAAAATGAATCCAAACAGCATATTATTAAGACCTCCTGCATCGTCCCAGTGCCCAAGAAAGGACTCCCTAGCACCCTCAAGGACTACAGGCCAGTCGCTCTGACGTCACACGTCATGAAGATCCTGGAGAGACTGGTCCTGCAGCACCTCAGGCCCCTGGTGAGTGACTCCCTGGACCCCCTTCAGTTTGCATACCAGGCAAACATTGGCGTGGACGACGCCATCATCTACATGCTCCACAGAGCCTACACGCACCTGGAGAAGCCGCAGAGCACAGTGAGAATCATGTTCTTTGACTTCTCCAGTGCATTCAATACAGTCCAACCACACCGGCTAGCTGAGAAGCTCTCAGCTATGCAGGTGGACCACGACCTGGTGGACTGGATTACGGACTACCTCACCAGCAGACCACAGTATGTCAGACTGCAGGGCAGCCTGTCTGACGTGCTGGTGAGCAACACTGGTGCTCCCCAGGGAACTGTGCTGTCACCGTTCCTGTTCACCATCTACACCTCCGACTTCTGCTTCAACTCCAGAACATGCCACCTGCAGAAGTTCTCCGATGACTCCTCCATCGTCGGCTGCATCACAGATGACAACGAGGAGGAGTACAGGACACTTGTGGAGAACTTTGTAAGGTGGTGCGACATCAACCACCTACAGCTCAATATTGGTAAGACCAAAGAGCTGGTGGTGGACTTCCGGAAGAGGAGGAAGAGCTCCCCTACTCCCATCACCATCCGTGGGGAGGAGGTGGAGGTAGTGGACAACTACAAGTTCCTGGGAGTTCACTTAAACAATAAACTGGACTGGTCCAACAACTCCGAGGCCCTCTACAGGAAGGGACAGAGCAAACTATTCTTCCTGAGAAGGCTGAGGACCTTCAACGTGTGCAACAGGCTACTTCAGATGTTCTACCAGTCTGTAGTAGCCAGCTTTCTGTTCTTCGCCGTGGTATGTTGGGGGGGTGGCATCAGCACCAGAGATGCCACCAAACTGAACAAACTGGTGAGGAGGGCTGGGTCTGTGGTTGGATGTGAGCTGGACAGTCTGGAGGTGGTGGCAGAGGGGAGGACCAGGAGGAAGCTGGAGTCTATTCTGAAGAACCCCTCCCACCCCCTCTATGACCAACTGGTCCAGATGAGGAGTACATTCAGCCAGAGACTGATCCCCCCTCGGCACACTACAAACCGTCTGGGTCAGTCCTTTCTTTTGGTGGCCATCAGGCTCCATAACCAAGGCCTGACCCCCATGTGACTCTGATCATCTGCTCCATATTTATTCCAAATGTATATATTACATATAGTTATATCATTACATATACATATGCTGTGCATATACAATACTCACCACCTGCTGCACTTTACTTATTACTGTTACTGTTATTTATTTTACTGTCAATTTTCTTCATTGCACCTTATTTCATTCACTGCACCTTCTCTTTTACTTTTTACTGTACTGTATTTATCTGTACTGTTGCTGCTGCTAAGACACCCGAATTTCCCTCCGGGGATTAATAAAGGTTCATCTTATCTTATCTTATCTTATTAAGACCATTACATTTTATGTAAAGTCTTTGAACCTTACAGGACTGATCATTTTGGGCAGTAATGTTTCAATTAACAAAACATAACATTTAACTCAACATTAACACTTACATTTCCTTGTTTTGTTGCATGCAGCTTTGTATAAATCCTTGCTGCTGTTGTATCTTAGCTAGCAGCCCCTCGGCTGTCCTCTCCTTCTCATCTCCAGACCGGTTTCTGTATTTTTCTGCATGTTTTGTCTCAAAGTGGCAGCTCAAGTTGCATTCTTTGAATACAGCCTCATGTTTGTTGCAAACTAAGCACACAGCTTTACCGCCAACCTCCGCAAAAAAATATTTTGCAGTGTATTGTAGACGTGCCGCCTCAATAAGTGATGCTACTTCAAACATCACTCATTTCAGTTTACATAAAGTATGACAGGAAAAAGCACACTAACAATACGCAGGCGTTTCAAATAAAACCTATTTACTGTTTTTTTTTAGCTTCGTAAATAAAAATGTGTGGTTTGTCTGAGACCTCCCAGGCCGGTCAGAACCATCACAAGGGCTGGTTTCTGGCCCGCGGGCCATATAGTGCCAAGGTCTGATCTAGCAGGTCCAACTTTGTGCTAGAGTGAAGCTATAGATGATGGATGATCAGATGGTGGAGCTGACCAAGAAATTACAGCCAGATTAGGAAAAGGAAGGACATAATTTCTAAGACTTAGAAACATCTGGAAGTCGACAGATATAACTAGAAACACCAAGAATAAGTTATACATATATATTATATATTATATATATATATATATATATATATATATATATATATATATATATATATATATATATATATATATATATATATATATATATATATATATATAGGGGGCGGCAGTAGCTCAGTCTGTAGGGAGTTGGCTTGGGAACCGGAGGGTCACCGGTTCAAGTCCCGACATGGACCAAGAACTGAGCGTGAACTGGTAGCTGGAGAGGTGCCAGTTTACCTCTTGGGCACTGCCGAGGTGCCCCTGAGCAAGGCACCAAACCCCCAACTGCTCGGGGCGCTTGTCAGGAGCAGCCCCCTCACTCTGACATCTCTCCATTGATGCATGTATATGAACCTGTTTGTGCATGTGTGTGTATTAGTTAACAGAGTGAAAAAATTGAATTTCCCCTAGCGGGACTAATAAAGGAATATCTTCTTCTTCTTCTACAACAGCTGTGTACTATCTGTCCGTTTATATGGTGCTGAGTGCTGAAGAATGCTAACATGTCAGGAAGGAGGCTAAATAACGCTCCAAAGTTGGGCTAATTTTTAGTGAGGAAAAACAGGCATGGCCATTCTCCCTTGACCTCAAGACGTGGATGAAAATGGGTTCTCTGGGTAATCTCCCCTTTACAGACATGCTAACTTTATGATAATCACATGCAGCTTTGGCCAAAAACCATGCTTTTTTTCATGCAGTACAAATATGTTATTTTATCCTATTCTAAAAATGGTGTATTTGAATATTTCTGCATACTGGGGTCCCTAAACAGTCTTCGAAGTACATAAATTGGGTATCACTGCAAAGCTGAGCCTCTTATGGAAAGCACAACTGTATTCATGATGTTATGGTGCCTTCAAATGGGGTCGTGTTTACCATGTTTTTCCTGGTAATTTTATGTCAGAGGAAAATGTTGATATTCTCAAACTCCTAATCTTTTTCTTCTGTCATTATGTCTTCAAATTTCCTTCATTATGTTAGTTACTTGCTAGCTTGCTAAATCGTTAGCCTCTGTGGCTTCTAGACTCAGACAGTAACGGTAGTATTGCAGTTTCTTCTTGTTCTTCATGACTTAACCACTTGAACGCAACGCATGCCATGTTCACGACTTCCCCTGTCGTTTTTGTATGGATATAAAACATGTTAGTTAGTGAATTTTAAAGGTGGTAGGTGCCAGGCTAACTGTCTGTTGGAAATAGCTTAATATGTACAGAGATGAGTGGTATCCATCTACAGTTAAACATTAAAATTAAAGAGTATCATAATTTCCCTAGCATTTTTAAGTGCCCTTAAAACAAACAATAGGCTATGTTTCAGATACAACTATAATTTCCCAGGAGGACATGAAGGTAGCTTTACTTTCAGACCAAACAACCACCTCAAGGCCACATGATAATGATAACATTTAAAGTGAATGCATCAAAAATATTTTTTTGAGGCGAATGAGAAGCACTTAGTAAGTAAGTGAATGCTATATTAAATATATCAATATATCATTTAGTTTGAATGATAAGCTGGCAGATATGAAGTGCATCGGCTTGGTCATTCATTAGCTTTTGTACGGCAACTACAGTGTTAAGGTTTGTACTTTGTGGTTTGTTCAAAGGATCTCTGCGAGGCCTGCTGTCATCAGCAGTTCCCAGATCTTTCGAGTGAGATGTGGGAAAAGCCCATTGTGTTTGCATCAGTCATTAACCACCCTCGTGGGCAGCAACATTTAATGAGGGATTAATCTGGTGATGCGTTTTTCGGCTTGTCAGTCATCTGTCAAGCACTTTGAACCACATACATTAAAGGTGCTCTACAAATTAAGTTTGGCTGATTAGTTGATTGATGTACACTTTGTGACTATCAGCACATTTCCATTGAAAAATATCCATATAGGCCTCAAAAAGAAAACTAAATTACAATCATGCTGGTGGCTCTGTGAGGCTGCACGAGCTGAATGCTAACATTAGTATGCTAACATGGACACACTAACATGCTGATGGCTGTTCACCATATTAGTTAAGGGTGTTAACAGCTAACGTTTGCTAATAACTATGGCTGTGTATTGGCAAGCATATGGCAATATGATATGCATCATGATACAGGGGTTCAGATTCAATATATTGAGATACACACACGCAATAGTAGAAGCCAGGCGATGTATGTTGATTTTTTGTTTGTGGAATTTGTGGAAACTGTCATACAATTTGTTGTGCATTTGTATATTTTTTGCATGGTCTATCTCGATCTCTAATTCCTCCCCCGTCATCCACCATGTTTGTTTACCCTAAAGTCATGTTCGATCTCAGAGATTTTGGAAAGATCTCTTTTTGTTTTGGTTTTTTTGAGTCAGGACTCTTGTTGTTCATGAATGGAATCTGTTAGTAGTAGTAAACACTACACACACAGTAAAGTATGGAAACACTTTGGGTTTCATACATTGCCAGGAGAAGCAGAGCTAGACATCATGGCTAAAGCTGCATGCTAACTCTGTCACAGACAGGAACGGTTATTATATTGCGGTAATGTGCAGTCAAGGCAACCGGCAATCTCATGTCCATGGACAAATCAGCCAACACTATAACTGCAGAGCACCTGTATACTGACATCTATGTTAAATGCATTTAAATGGCCCCGATGGAGCTGAACAATGACGTTTACCGAGAACGGAGCTGACAGAGAGCTAGTGATGATCAACAAAGTTAGCAGAAGGATGTACTGTATATGTGACCATTTTTAAAATAACGTGTTAACAAAGAGAACTGTATCTACAAAATACATATATAAAAGTAAGATTGATTGGATTATATTCACAAGAAGTATAATACATTACATGTCCCTTATAAATTAAAAAGAAAATACCACTAATTTGTGAGGGAAATGTATTAATAAATAATGCCTGACACTGACTGATATATTTGACTTCAGGGCATCTCTGATTATATACATGCTGAAAATCAAACATTTTTACTGGATTCATTTAGATATTTTCCAAAATAAAAGTCCCTAGAAGTAATAATTTAACTTTTTCCCATGATCTAGTGCTGAAAAGGTTAAAAAAACATGGCAATAAATTGTAATATTGACATCACAATACATATCAAATCGGGACCCAAGCATCGTGATAGTATCGAATCAGGAGATAGGTGTATCGTCCTAGCCTTAGGTGTGGAGTTTCTCACATTTTCAAGATTTGAAACATCTTTTGGCGAGGGCCAGCCTTAAGACATCGTGGCTCTTAAGCAACACTGCATTTCATTGCATGTTCCTATCATTTCACATATACACAACATGTATGGTATGCGATCATTGTCTCCCACTCTAGATGTCACAAAGAGAGAAACTTAGTGCTGAGCTCGTCTGAACGATGGCCCTGACCTGAGCTTACACCTGTGGACTCTGCACAGAAGATAAGATAAGGTCATGCACCCAGGAGCAGGTACATTACACTTAAACAGTGGTACAAACACATGATTACACAATATATGAAACGCAAATTGAATTAAGGCTCAATAAGGTGTGTTTTTACACATACAAAATTATATAAATGCACACAGTCGGGCTGCAAATCGAAATATTCTGAACATCCAGTATCGTCACTGATGTCATTGGACAAAGTGGTCAATAGTAACCGTGCTGTCCATTGCGACAGGAAAAAAGTCAAGGCGAGGTTTCACTATTACTAATGCAATAATGGCAGTGCTTATCTCCTCATTGTTCTGTCTGTGTACTGAAATATAGATCTATTGTTTCTTAAAAGTTGATATCCTGAGATGAAACTGCGCAATTTTACTTTCTTAAACCAGTACTACAGAAATATTTATTTGATCATTGCCCATAGTCATACAAACATCCTGTATGAGTTTCTCAACTCCCTAAAACCCTGACAACCCGTCGGCGGGCCCGGCCACTATTCTGTCTTTTGGAGGTTGTAGCAGGCTCAGTTTTCAAGCTATTATGAATATACTGCAACAGTAGAAGACTTAAGGAATCAATTGGTACCAAACATGTCATGCTAGCTTGTCAGGAAGATTGCTAAATAACGCTACAAAGTTATGCTAAATTTTGGCGAGGAAAAACTGGCATGGTGATTTTCAAAAGGGTCCTTTGACATCTGAAATCAAGACATGCGAATGAAAATGGTTTCTATGGGCACCCATGAGTCTCTCCTCTACAGATATGCCCACTTTATGATAATCACATGCAGTTTCTTGCATGCAGTATAAATTTTCACCTATACTAAAATGGTGTATTTGAGTATTTCTGCATAATGGGGTCCTTAAACAGTCTTGGAATTACATAAATTGGGTATCACTGTAAAGCTGAGACTCTACTCTGACCTCTAGGGTAATCACAGCCTCATGAAACTTGATAACGACAAACTAGAGACCTAGCGCATTCAGAGGATGGATGAATTTCCTAGGTAGATTAACAACAAGGGGGTTTCTGAGCAGTTTCCAAAACAGAAGCGCTCACCATTCAATCACTGAAAAATGCAATTCTTGCAGAAATCTCCAAATGTTGAACTTTGAAACCAAATCACAGCATGACTTTTTCTATGGTGTTCCTCAAGATCTTTGTGACTAAATGTGGCATTTTGGAGGGATTATTGATCATTTTTATCAATTCTCGAGTGGCAATAAATTGTTAAATTTAGCACCAAATTTGTGTAACAAATGGTATCAACCCCAAAATTGCTGCAACAGCTTATGGGACATAAGAGTGCATGGGAATGACCATCACAAACTCATATCCTATCCTGACACACTCAGAATTTATTTTAATTAATTAATTACTTATTATTTTTGATTTATGACTAGAACAACTTGACACACAGTTGCACCTCAAATTAATCTTCAGGTTCCCAGCTTTCAGATGATGTACGCCACTTCTATGTGACATACTGTTAGCTTTTTAATCTACCCCTGAACATCCCGTCCCCCACCCCGACCCCTCTAAAAAAAAGAGTCCAGAATGGCCACACAGGAGATCCAGTTGCAGCACTCTGAACTCCAGAAGTCACCTCCATTCAGTTGTCTTTTCAACCTTATCTATATAACCCTTATATAAATTTCATAACAGAACAATGACTACTAACAATTAATAATCATGATAAGCTAGTAAGCCCTTGCCTTTGTTTATAAGTACATAATCTCTCCTTCATCACCCCACCAGTAAGTCCCTGCTTGTGTGCCTCCTGTTTATCTTTAATCATATCATTCGCCCTATCGCCTCCTCCTCCCTGCACTGACACACACTGCTTTATCATGGTTGTGTCTCAAAGGGTGAGTACTGTCATGCCATTGGCTGATAGCCTGACAACACCCACCCAACCATAGGGGTATGACTGGGGGAGGAGAGGAGGGTGGAAGAAGAGGGAATGGGGGGTCAGCCTGTCGGTCCCGTGGTGCTTTCAATGGAAATGCTGGAGAGTTTGGAGGAACAATGTCCTGCCTGTGTTTTGCATCTTGGTGTGCTCCTTTAAAATGGTAGCTCATGCTAGTACGAGTTTAAACCCTCTCAACACACCACCATGACCTCCACCACCTCTTATCTCCACCCACTTGTGCCTCATAGTCATACTGGAGTGCTCGGGCTTCTGAAACTACACACAGGGACAACAACTGCCAGGGTCACCTTGAAAACCGGCATGGTCACAACCAGCCATAACTGCTGTTCAGCAAACTCATCCAACAGGTTGAAAAAGATTTTTTATGATGAGAAGTTACATTATGCTGATTTTATGAAGTAGCTGTTGTGTTTACTGAGAGCTTTGCTGAACTGTAAGTAGTCGCCAGTCAGCAAGTGTAAAAAATTACAGTTATGCCAAATTTCCACATTCCTCTACGATTTTAAACAGTTGGTTGAAGATTTTTTTCCTGTCTTGCAAAGTTTCAATTCAGGTTGTTTGGTTTTTAAAGCGGGCTGAATAATAATCTCAAATATTTTCATTTAAATAACAGTCACAATTGCTAAATTAGATTTTTTTTTTTTAAACCAATAACCAACCCCTGTTAACCAGTTATTAACCAACAAGACTGGCGATTCGCAGGCAGCATTGTGCTAACTGCAGTATATGAACACAACAAGCTGAGTCCTCAGTTCACCATCAGCAGAGTTACTGCAGCAGCCACGGTGCTGTGTGTCGTGTCGCAGACATGCAGCCACTTTCCCCGTAACTCTGACATTCATTAAGTTTAGTAGGTTGTCAGCAGCGAGTCTGCCTGACAGGTTTGACTGTGGGCCATGTTGCATTTTTGCATCTAGCAGTAACACAAGAGGGTGGAGCTAAGTACAACCAAAAAAATGTTAGAATTACCTTTCATGAACTAAAACACACTATGAGAAAGTTTAATTTCTAAGACAAAAACAAAGATAACTCCCAGACCGGACAATGCAGTGGTAGTGATCTGTCAATCAGAAGGTAGACCCACCCTAAAGCATATCCTGCTTTATGGTCTATTTGACTCTAAATGGAACCATAATTTACTAAATGAACATTAGGCTGTATTGAAGAAGACTTGAAAATAGCGATTGAGACCATTAACACATGTTTACAAATAGGGATGCAATGTATGAGTGTATATTACTTTCACTTACTGTTGTAGAAATTTTATTTTCTCTGGAAGAGTAGCTGTTGTGCTGGTAATAGGTCCAAATAAGACAGATCTAAATGAATACAAACACATAAACAAGTTAGTAATGGCTAGGGAAAAGATAAATCCATGTTAAAAGTAGTGTGATTTTATTATATTACATCTGTTAAATATGATACCTGGCTAGTGCTGATGTGCTTTTGCGCAACACATTTTGTACCAGTATTTGTTTTGAAGTTAAATGTGCTCTATGAAATATTTGTTAGGAAAAAATAATGTTGACTGCTTGTGGGACATACAGTATTTGACACTGTCCCAAGACAGGAACATGGCCGCCTTGCAGAAGATTCTGACTGTATGTTTGGTTTCACTGACGACAGTTAAACACCAGATGGAGCAAGAGTCCTTCCCTACACACTGTAGTGTGACTGCATCAGTGTGAGGGTGTGATTAAATAAGGCACTCACATCCTCAGCTTTCACACCAAACCAACCAAAAAATAACCTCAAAGCACTTGAATGTGTTTACGTATGAGATACAGAAGTGTCACTGATTTCTGTCACACAGGAAGGTCCATGACAATGGGACTTTAAGAATCCACAAATCTTTAAACAAAGACAATTCAGACAAATTACAAAAACATATATCTATGGTTACTGTGTCATGCAGATAGCTTTGGATTTATTTGCCCACCTTCATCAGAACTAGTATCTACCACAGAAATGCCTCCTAGTAAATCAGAGTGAATTATCCAGAATAACCAAATTAAATTATATTCTGAACTGATCCTTTAATAAAATAAATGAAATTTATACAGGACAGTACAGCACATTAATCTATATCCACAAAGATACGCTTGTATGTATGTGCATACACACATGCACGCACATTTGCTTATGCACGTCTCACACATTTCTTGCCTATTTTAATATATTTATTGTTATTGTTGTTATTATATATATATATATATATATATATATATATTGTTCTAATTGTTTGTCAATACTTTTATGTAGTCAGATTATTTTAGTATATTAATCTTGTGTTCTCTCTAACATCATGAAATTTTAACACTATTTAGGTGGAGGCTTCAAATAAGCCCAGTACGTTTTACATGAAGTTATACTTTTCACAAATAACAAAATACTTCATCTTTTGGCACATCCGCATCACATTATCATAAGTATCAGGAAAGAGCCACACAGACCTAAGGAAAGGTCCCTCTTTTGTAGAGGAGGAAATTACTTTTTTTATTCTCATCAAGTTATGACTTTATTCTTGTAAATATTTTTTTCCTTGTAAAGTTATGACTTCATTCTCATATTATTAGGTTTTTCCTCAAAGTTCTGAATTTATTGTCACAATATTACTACTTGTTTTTCTTGAAATAGTATGACTTTATTCTCATTAAATTATTACTTTTTTCTTGTAATATTATAACGTTCTTTCTTGTAAAGTTATGACTTTTTCTCGCAGAGGTATGACTTTTTTTCTTAAAATAGTATGACTTTAATGTCATATTATGACATTATTTTCTTAAAATAGTATGTCTTTTTTCCTAATAAAGTCATTACTTTCTTCTCGTAATATAACTTAATTTTCATAAAGTTATGACTATTGTCACATTACATTTTTTTTAAATAGTATGACTTTATTCTAATTAAATAACGACGTTTTTCTCATAATATTATGACTTCATTCTCGAAATTTGAGGGTTTTTTTCCTCTCAATGTGGCCCTAATACTCCATCGTAGTGTAGTCTAAATTTGTGCAAAAACATATGTGATTAACTTTGGTATTTTCAACCAGGACCCTATTTTTTATGTGTGTGTGTGTCTTTAATGAAAACAACATTTTGGTTTAATTGGTCGAGTATTGACGCTATAACAGGTGTTATGGTGAGGTGCGTTACCCCGTTGAGTTTCCCTCCTGTTAAAATGATAGCACCCCTGTCGGTGGTTGGCGTTCGGGATCAGGTGGTTGGTTCAGGTTTAACATACATCCGTGGTTTAGCTAGGCAGGGGAAACATGTATAAACTGGAAACGTGCTTGTTTTTGCTACTGGCAGGCTCACAATGTTATTATACGTGTCTGACAACATTACGGAAAGGACCCTACAGAGAAATAAAACATTTTTCTTACCTTTCTGGCCGCTTTCTTAGCATGTCCGCGTCCCACTCCTGGAGAAGTCTCGTTGTGAAATCTGAATATCCAGCTCTGGCTCAAGTAAATACAGGCGACCGTCGAATTCAAAGATCTCGTCTACAATATTTAGCCATAACATTTAAAAATCGTTTAGATAACACTTAGCTACGCTTTCTGTACGCCTACAACACAAACTTTGCCCGGCTGGAACTCGCGCCATAACTTTGAGGGGTTCCGCCTCCTTCTGCGCGACTTCACCGTCTTCCGGTGATGTCATCTATCGCGAGATTTCGCGAGATCATCGTTAAAGTTCTCCCGACCATAGAGGAAAGCCCTTTATACAGCAAATATACAACGTTACTAGCGCTTCGTCCGAAATCACAAACTATGCACTACATACTCAATACGTGTACTATCGTTCAATATGTTTTGTGTGAATAAACAGCATATGTATCTCTTTTTTTGATAAACAAATATACAAATATAAGAAACAATTTCGCAAAGAATCACATTATTCATAAAATGGAATAATAACAATAAAGATAAGAAGAAAGGGAAAAATAAGATAAGTAATAAGTAGTAATAAAATATTCCAGGGGCTGGTATTGAACCACAAAAATATTTTTTTTTGTAAACAAAGTCTTTTAGAATTATTCATCGTTGTTACCCAGTAAGGTCTTTTTTTATTAAATTAAAAAATGATATTGATCTAAGCTGTGCTTTCTGTGATGCCCACACCGAAACCACTGTTCATCTGTTTTGGAAATGTGATTTTTTTTCCCCACAAACTGTGGCAAGACATTTGGAGAGATTCTTTCTGTTTTTGACCTCCGATTAAAAAATGTTGTCTTTGGCTTTTTATCTTTTGATAGTAAATATCGGAAAGAATGTTTTTTTCATTAACCTGGTTTTATTTTTAGCAAAATTTTGTTTTCATAAATGTAAATTCTCCAAAACCAAACCACATTTCATTGTCTTCAAAAAAGAAATGGAGTTATATATTAGATCAGTTTCCCATTCTAAAAACCCAAAAGCTGTAAAAACTTTAAATTTTTGCTCCCATTTTAATTTCAGCAGTATGTATCTCTTCCGGGACGCACTCCACAGTAATTTATGTCATGGTTTCCTGAGAGGTTTGAGACGTGTTACCATGGTACCCGTTGCTAACCTCACGTGACCAAAATTACGGTTTGTTAGCATCAAAGTCTGAATTGATTTAAAATATGTGACGTCTAGCTAAGTGAAATCTTATACATACAGTTAGTTAGTTAGTTAGTTGTAAATTTCCCCACTGTGGGACTAATAAAGGAATATCTTATCTTATCTTATCTTAAAACTGAAGCATTATTGCGATTATAGAGCATCTGTTACGACCGTTTCGTCACTACCGCAATGTATTGTGGGAATTTATGCCACCGTAGTCCAGCGTTGCATACCATAATATTTCACTGGAAATAGTGTGCAGTTTGCGTACTACTGATTTCAGGGTACAAGGAAGGAAAACTACAAGGTTTTGGACATACTAAAATATCTCACATACTGTTTTATGGCACTAAATAACATGTTGGTACAGAAATTTGGATGCAACTATGTCAACATGCACAGAAACAAAACACTGTACTTGCATGATTGGCTTGTGAATAACAAAAACTGTACACCAGCTCTTGAATGTATATGGTGAATTACAAAGTTTTGCGCTTTTCTCAGACAAATTTAATTTTTAAATTCCTCATCAAGCGTTTGATATGCTTATCACATCAATACGTAATAATATAGTGTCTTTAGCACAAAGCATATGTCTCGATGAACTATCCTTAAGTGAATATCTCCTTACTGTTAACAGGCTTTCTATATCTGATAGAAAGTGAACTAATGATTATATTGGAAATCATCTTCAACATATTATTACTCATCTATGTAACTATAGGAGCCTACATTTAAATAACTACATTTAAAAACAATGGAAAGCTGTCTTTCTGTTACCCCATAAATATATAATTTCACATTGAATCAAGGGTTTCTGTTTAAGATTGTACAAAGTACTGGTCCTGCTACAGATCAGCTCTGACTGGTTGGTCTCTTGTGTCTGTGAAATCTTGCAGATGCTATTAGGAGCACCGGAGGAGGAACTGGAGGACACATGATTTTTTTGTTACCTGTGTTTAATCATATTTTACTCACTGCACAGGGTCAATTTATCAATCGGTTCTACTACAGCTATATATTTTGTAAAGCAAGTCCTAATGACATGAACTGAAGCACAACTTGAAAAAAACATTTTTTTTTTCAACCACATTCAGCCCAGTATAATTTTAACTTCGAAGTCTAGACATGTCACCACATCTGGGCCACTGTTATAGTACAGGGGGAGGTGATGAGGTGTGTTTTCTCAACAGGTCGTGAGGGGACTGACTGCTGCAACAGAGCCACAAAAAAACAAAAAAAACACAGAACGAAAAATTGTATGACTTATGATTATTGCCATCATGCATTTCATTGTGATTGCTCTTATTTCAATTCAGTTTCACACCAGTACAGCCAGCTGAAGTGAAACTTGAAATAGTCTGCTTGTGTGTGTGTGTGTGTGTGTTTAGAAGCCAAGAGGTAAAAAGTTGAAAAAGTTCCCACGAGAACTCTCCTATCGAGCGTCTCTATTCAGGAAGCTGTGGCTTTGCCTTGCGTCTGCTCACATCTCCTCATCAGCACAATGCATATCTGTCTATATGTGTACACTGTGTGTGTGTCTCTGTGTGTACATTATGTTTGACAGTCAGATGTCACCCCACGTGTCAGGTGGCCCAGAAGGAAACCCCACAGGAAGTAAGGTCAGGCCCAGAGAGGTCAGGAAAAAGTCAAACTGCCTGTTTCCGTCGACAGATTCAACTCTCGCTATGCTCCCGTCAACCGTCTGTCAACCACAGTCTACACCTAAAGCTTTCAGTTGTCTCTTGAGAAAGACAGAAGTCGTGCTGTTGCAACCAGTATGCAAAACAGTATGACAAAACTGTGAAGTGTAGTTATCTGCCTGAACCATCAAAAACGAATCTGATACGAAAACCCGCTTAAAATGTACAATATTATCCCAAAGTCTGGTTTAATTGTCTGGTGGTGGCCGACGGTTCTCACAGTACAAGTACTTGACAAAAACACAGCAAGTCGTTTTGAACTAGAAAGTCTCATATTTAATAAAAGTTTGATCAATGAAAATAACTGATATGAATTCACAGACGGAGGTAGAGCAGATTGTTTCTTTGAGACTCAAGTTTCAGCTCAAATATCTGTGGACAGTCTGGTCCACAGAGAGCTGCAGGGACGGCTCCTCCACGCCACTGTGAGACACACATGAATACAGCATTAAACCTTTCATAAATAATAATATAATGACTTATAGTAAAACATCAACACCAAAAAGTAATTGCAAACAAATTAGAAACCATTTAATCAATCGTCAAACATTCCAGCTTCTCAAACAGAGACGTTGCTGCTTTTTCAATATGGAACTAGAACTAACTAAAACAAGGAATTTATATTTTTTCACAATAAAAAAAATAATTTCAATGTTAAAATAATCTAATAAACAATGGATAATGAAAATAACCATTAAGATGCAGCCCTAAATCAAACCAGCCATTTACACAAGAATTTAATGCCTCTAATCTCATTGTAGCAGGAAAATCAACTTGCAAAGACTTGAAACAAAGAACATATATTGCTAAGAAGTGAAAGTCAATTGTTTGTTCCATTGTAAAGTCAACGCCCTGCAGCAGAGCTACGCTTCCGCCATTTTGGACTGAAAGCTACTGGATGCAAGTAAAATGTCCGCCTACAAAGTGCCGTAAAAAATTAAAACATTATTTCTATGTATTGTCATAATTTTTATATCTCTGTCAAAATTGCCTGTATTGAACAATAAAAATATCGTAAATATGCACAATACTATAACTATTTACTTAGCTATATTTTCTAAATGTTTTGCCCAGCCACCTCGCAGAGGAGCATAAAGTGAGTGATGGACAATCTCAAACTCCAAAATCGATGTCACACAGACCACAAACCTTGGATGTATAAGAGGTTGAGCCTTGTGTGTTAGTAAATAGCCGACAACTACATTAAAACTCTGTTTATGTCATGCTACTAGCACTACTAGCTGCTGGCCGATAGCCGGTTGTTTGGGAACAGACACATTAAAACATCCACCATGGTACAGGCTTACAGCATACAGCTCATGGGTGGATTATAAGATAATAAAAGTAGCAGGGTCTGATGCACATTCATTATGCCGAGGAAAATTACTCTGGATTCAACTATTAGAGAATTTTACAACTTTTAGGACATAACAATAAATTAAATGAGGGATATTTACGTAAGTGTCGGTAATGGGAGGTTAATTTAACTCGAAAAAAATTATGTGAAGCATAGTTATCTTCCTGAACTATGTTGCCAAAAGTATTGGACAAACTGAAATTTTGACCTGGTGATGACACGGAATGGAAAGTCAGGGGATCACCAAAATCAATTTAATTCATCTTGAGAGGAACATGGCTGTCTGAACCAAATGTCAACAGATGTTTCACAAAAAAACTATAAAAGTGAACCTCATGGTGGCCTTTCACATTTTTACATCACCTGAAAGCCACCTTCTAGATGCCACTAAACTCTACACACTGCCCCTTTAAATCAAATTACACACACACACACACACACACACACACACACACACACACCTGAGGACATAGGTAACGCAGAGGATGCAGAGCGGCTGGTGGCCACCAGACCTGGACTTGGAGGGTCGGACGCTGGGGATGACGGCACTGTGAGTCTCCACCCAGACGTAACCTCCACCTCTCACCAGCATCCTGTACTTACCGCTGACTGACTGACTCTTATAACACACTGCAGAAAAACAGAGAGAGAGAGAGAGAGAGAGAGAGAGAGAGAGAGAGAGAGAGAGAGAGAGAGAGAGAGGTGAAATCACTGGTTCAGGAGGCTCACTGAACCCCTAGAAATGCATCTATATTCTTTTTATAATAATGTAATGATGAATACCGTAATATCAACTGCGATGTTTACTGAAAATGACATACAGTAAAGCCAATAGTAGCCAATGCAAACTTTCAGGTGATGTCCCTCAAGTCTGCTGCCTCCTTATTTAGGTGTCTGTAGTGAAATGAAGAGTTAACTTGTAGACAACGCTTCATTTCAACTTCACCAATGAGGCGCTTGTCTGTTGAAATCAAGGAATAAATAGAAACATCTGAAAAGAGCTCAAATATGCTGCGCAGCACATCCTCGCTCACGGCCAGTTAGCCCATTCTAATAGAAAACAATGCAATCAAACTGATTTTGTCTCTGACGCTTCCACTGTTTTCTGTTTGGAGGGTGTAATATGTTGGCTACAGGCATCCCAACACATTAGACCTCTACATCACATTCCCTCTAGATTTTTTTGTGAACTCCCAACTTTAAAGTTCAAACTGCGCCTATAATATAATTTATTAATAAGGACTCAATAAGGCAATAAGGACTCATATGTGCAATTATATCATCTGCTCAAATTCTAGGAACTGGACAATTATTTATTGATATAATGGACATACTTCTGGCTTTACTTTTCTATTATGTATATACTAATTTATTTTATTTGTATTAATGCTGTTTTTAAATCTATGCTTCTTGTCTTTTATTGCACTATCCACTTGCTGCTGTTATGTGTGAATTTCCCCACTGTGGGACCAATAAAGGAATATCTTATCTTATCTTATCTTATCTTATAAGTGTAATGAGATATTTACAGGTGTGTAATGTGTATTTAGGTGTATGTGCATCATTACTCACAGTTGAGATGATTCTTGGTCAAACAGTTTGTGTCCAGCGTGTGACAGAGGTCGTAGATTGAGCGGCCCAGCAGCTCCTCAGTGCTGTAACCTAAAAGCAGAGTCATTCTGCAAAAACACAAACACACAAAGACGAAACTACATGAATGTATTTGACAATACTTATACAGTAATTACTATTTTAGTGTTTGCCCTTCCAATTTACTGAGTTTTAATTATTCATTACCAGACAAGTTTTAAGGTCACTGATATTATGCAGTCGTAGGTCCAAATTAAAAAAAAAAGGGGGAAGGTTAAAAGGGAACGTTATATGATGTTAACACTGAGAGAAATATTCATGAACTTGAGACAGGCAAGCTGAAAAGAAATCATGGTCCTCCTGTGTCCTCCGGTGCTCCTAACGGCATCTGCAAGATTTCATAGACTGGAGGAACACAGCCAATCAGAGCTGAGCTGGAGCCTGCCGTCTCTGAGCAGCTGTCAATCATTCAAAAACTCTGATCAAATGGTCAAATATGAACCAATATTCTGTTACAATACCTATTTCTCGCCTCCAAATGTTTTCAGAAACATCTTGTAGTTACTGTTTAGCTGTAAAATGAGGAAGTGTGTGACCTGGCAGCCATGTTGAGACCAACTGAGGAAATACAAAGCATCTCCCACCAGTCGGAGCACAGCCAAGAGGAATGCTTTCTCTCTGAAATGACCTGATTGGTCTTTTGTCACAGGCTCGATCTTTTGAAGCATGAAAACAGAGCCATGAGGAGGTGCAGGAGTCTAGTTTTCTCTCAGAACACTTGAATTATAATATGCTGAAAGATTATTATGGAAATTTTTGCCCAATGATGCTAAAAATATTCTGCCTACTGCAGGTTTAAGTATGAATTTGTTTTAATGTGTCACAGTTAAGAGCACTTAGCCTCGCACTGGATTTTTTCATAGTAGTTGCTACATGTGGAAGCATAGTTAACACTGACACTGGAAGTCATCAATCAGTGACAGACAGCCTGCTAATGTTCACTGGGTTGTTTTTGCTCCGATAGAACCAGCAGAACAGAGATCAGTGCAGCACAGAGGAGTAACAAAAGGGGATGAAGTTTAATAATTTCCCTTTTCTTAATACATTACATAACACTGCTTCCACATGGGTTTTTGCCATCAGCTGCTGCTTTACTCATTTAATGACATTTTAGCCAATTCACTGAAGGATGGTTGGTACCTGGCCAGAGGATGCCTATTTAAATACTAAGTTGTATATGTGTGTGTTGTAGACTGTGTGTGTGAATCACCTCTGGTCACAGTATGTGAACCTCATGTCCATGCTGTGCTGGCTGGTGAAGGTGTGTGTGCTGAGGAGTGTGTGCGAGAGGGGCAGAGGCTGGCAGGTCAGCAGCAGGCAGGAAACCGAAGACGTGGCGACACACACCTTCGTTCGGCCCTGACAGTGGAGAACCTAAAGCAACAGAGACAGCGTGAGCCAGATAAACGTAACCAGAGACTGTTGGCTGCTTCATGATGCTGGTGTGGGGATGCTTCTCATCGACCTTCCACGTAGCTGACTTGAGGTTGACGCTTCTTCCTCTGTGTGTCAGAGCGCTTTTTATCCTCATGACAAAGTCCCTCTGTGCACCGCACCAAGCTTCCTCTAAAAAAACAAGCAATTTAATGAGCTACAGGGATAAACCTGTTCATATCTGTACCAAAAAGCAACACACAACCATAGAATAATATACAAACAAGCAAGACTGAACGTAGATTCTTGCTACCGACAGTCCTCAATGCTCACACACACACACACACACACACACACACACACACACACACACCTGCTGTTAGACGCAGATTATTTCTGATTTCTTCGTGGTCACAAGGGTGAGTAAACTCAAAAATATTGTGTCCCATCAGCTCAGTCTGTCAGAGAACATAAAGTACATATTCATCTTCAGAGCCTGCATGTATCCTGCAACGTATACCATTACATCATTCACATAGAAATGCGTGTGTGTGTGTGTGTGCGTGTGTGTACCTGTGTTAAGCCCATGTACTTGCTGACATTGTCAGACAGGTAGATCATGTCTCCCTCCATGGACAGGACCATCAGAAATCCCTCCAGGATCCTCAGGTACATGTTCGTCTCCTCCAAGGCCTCAACATCCTCCATTTCTTTCTCCTCCTCCTCCTCGTCACGTCCTCCGTCACATTCCTCTCCACTTTCCATCACTTGCCCACATTTTACTGCAGGACTGGCCACTGCTTTTGTCCCAGTCTTTCCTGAAACAGCACAAGAAAAGAAGTGATTTTATAGTTTCTGTCTTGGGAAACTATTCTAATATATTCTACATTTTCAGTAAGTTCAGTATTTATGGGAACTATGAACAAAGAATGTGGAGTGTGTGTGTGTGTGTGATACTGTTCTGCAAAAAAAGTACATTTCAATATGCATACATTTCTACCGAATAAATGTCTTTGTACATGTACATTCAAAAGCTCCTTTGAAATATAAAGTGTTTTGAATACTGTAGTATAAATAAAGCTGTATTTATTGCACAGCTCTGGAAAAATTATGGGACCCTGCCATATTTTAACATTTGTACGAGTTCCCAAACTTTCTGCAAACCTAATTCATCTTTATGAGGTACTGATTAAGTATTGATTAAGCATGAACATATTTTAAAAATCCCTGTGACTCAACCAGATATTCATGGTTAAATCCCTGTTACCCTCTTTAGCCCTAATGTGTAGGAAGGTGTGGTTTATACCCAAAATAAATCAGAAATATTTTCACAACTACCAGGTCTATATGCACGATCTCTACAGATAGGTAAGACCTAGTTACTATGCCTGAGTAAACTGTGATGAACCAAAGGAAAAATTTATATCTTTATCCTTGCCTAAAATGTGTTCTCGATTAGACAGTGGATAACACCATTATAGCAATACTGCCATGCACAAAGATGCCACTGGATTCATTCAGCAACTCCTTCACTACAACTGAGCCAAAGCAGATATAAATAACACAAAGCACTTAGATACACAGGTTTTAGTAGGATAGGACCAGGCGGACTCTCCATTTGGCCACTTGGATACCCAAAGTGTGCCAAATGGGTTTTCAACCTCCTGAATCTGGCTATAAAATACAGCTGATATCCACTACAGGAGGCTATGTGCACACAGCAGAGCCTTTGGCCATGACATTTACCCTGTGCCTCATCACATTCTACCATTTGGCACAATATAAAATCAATAAAAATATAACTAAATTCTATATTGTATGTTGATTTTGTAACTAAAATATTGAAATAATTGCCAAACAAACAAAATACACAGAGTGTTATTTTAGTAGCGTTACGGTCACAGCATTTCATTAAGTTTTTAAAGGCATTGTTTCAACACACAGCTTAGCTGAACACGGTACCGGGTTTGTCAGGTAAATGAGGTTAAGTAACTATTTTATTTTGTTTCGGGTTATTAATTTCTGTCTGCCCTATTTAAAGTACAATAAGGTCTTTTTTGGGTTGGTATGTTATTTGTTGTTATTATATGCATATTGATATTCTGAATGGAAAGGTGTTGTTTATAATTTTATGATAAATGTGTTTAGATTTTATGCCCTTAACTGTGAAGTTGAAAGTATTCTTAGCTGTCTGTTTTTCTTTACATCTAATGTTTTATCTAAATATTGCAAAAAATACACCAATATACAGTATATGACACTGATATCACAGAAAGTCATCTGCATAAATATATAAATATAAATTTAGCTGTTTTTGTATGATTTCTTAAGGTGGGTGATGAGTGTGCGATGATGTTGGTACCTTTGAGCAGTGTGTGCATGCGTATGTAGCTGAGGGTGAGGCGGATCACCGAGGGCTTGTCCAGGTGAGCTCGGACAGACGGTTGGAGAGGCAGGAGGCGAGACAAATCTTCAAACACCTCAGACTCCACCCGCCGTCTCCTTTTGGCTGCCTCGCGGCTGATCGCCCTGCGGAGGACAAAGGGCAGGAAAAAACAACAAAAATGACTCAGGTGATCTGAACCTCTTCTACCCGACAAACCCAGACCTGGATCAGCTGAGCTGTGTGTGAAAACACTGCCTTTTAAAACTTCATAAAATGCTGTGGTGGTGTTTTCTACAATTTTTTTGTAAAAGACAAAGCCTTAACGCTACTAAGACAACACTCCGGGTGTTTTTTTTAATAAATTACTTTATAATAGTTTGGACCTTTTTCATATTGAATGTACATTTGGATTCTTTTCTGTTATCTTATCTACATTGCTATAGATATTATTTGTTATCATCAAAGTTTTACTTGATCATATTTCATTATTATAATAAAACTACTACATTTCAAGTCTAAATTATACAATGTAGTTGTTTTTTTATTCATTTTAAACAGAGCACAGAGTAAAGGTCATGGCCAAAGGCTCCACTGTGTGCACATAGCCTCCTGTAGTGGATATCAGCTGTATTTTATAGCCAGATTCCCTTTCAAGAGATTAAAAACCTATTTGGCACACTTTGGGTATCCAAGTGGCCAAATGGAGAGTCCGCCTGGTCCTATCCTACTAAAACCTGTGTATCTGCTTTGACACAGTTGTAGTCAAGGAGTTGCTGAATGAATTCAATGGCATCATTGCTATAATGGTGTTATCCACTGTCTTATCTAGAAAACATTTTAGGCAAGGATAAAAGTGTAAATTTTTCCATTGGTTACTCAGGCTCAACAGTCACAATGTCAAAAGCAAAAAGTCAGTAAAAGTACAGTATTTCCTTCTCTACTAAAGTTCAGAAGGAAATACTGTACTTTTACTGACTTTTTACTGTACGTTTTTGCTACTACTAGCTGTAACTTTGCAGATTCGGAACCTTAAGCATGACTTAAAGCTGATAAAATATCACTATATCTCCAAAACATCAACCTTGCAGGAACACAGTGACCTTTTGACATTATCTGATAAGACTGTAGAGAATTTCTCAACATGTAATATGTCTAAGACAACACCGGCGAGTTACGAAACCTCCAAACTGAGGTTTTCATGCTTTCATGAGCATGCTTACTTTTACTTTTGATATTCTATGTTTTTACAGCTAACCAGGAGTTTTAGTTGTGTTTTTCCATTATTCCATTACATTTCTTCAGGTGATTTGAGTAGTTCTTCCATCACTAATGAGCAGATGGGGAAGGAGAGGAGAGATTCAAGTTATCCAGATGCCAAACGTGGCCACAACACCATCTTTAGGCTCGCCACATCACTTCAGTCACCAGGGCTGTGTACTGGCAACAATCTGGTGATACGCATCTTGATACAGGGGTTACAATTCAATACATTGTGATGTATTGTGCTACTCTAAGTAAGGAGATCCATCCATTCATCTGCAACCGCTTACCCTGTTAGGGGTTGCGGAGAGAATGGGGGACCCAGCTGGCATTGGGCAAAGGCGGGGTACACCCTGGACAGGTCGCCAGTCCATCACACATAAAGACAGACACCTTCAAACCTACGGGCAATTTATAGTCATCAATTCACCTGCACGTCTTTGGACTGTGGGAGGAAGCTGGAGAACCTGGAGAAAACCCCATGCAGGGAGAACATGCAAACTCCACACAGAAGAGCCCCAAGCTGGATTCGAACCTGTGACCCTCAGGTAAGTAAGGCGATATATTGCATTAATGTTTTTTTTTTTTTAATCTAAGGAAACCTGTCCTAGTATAAAGAACATGCCAAAATAAGTATAAAATATGAGGAAAAGTTTTACTTTTTTAAAGCAACCAGTGGGATCGGCATTTGTATTTATCTCAGTCCTGTAACATCCAACATCACAGCACTACTTAAAAAGAGCACATACACCGAGAGGGAGCATATCATTACAAATAAAGTATTGACTGAGTTAATCTTTGCAATTAAACTATTAAAAAACGATTAACATATCGTGATACTCAATTTTTTCGATATTTTCTAACACCCCTATCAGTTACTATCATAGAAACAACTAAAGCCATAAAGCTGGATATGTTTTCATATGTTGATGTTTTCAAATATATCACTGTGAAGACAGTTATCAAAGCGCCTGGAAGCAACATGCAGCTTTACCTTCTCTTCTCCTTGTTGGCTGTCATTGCGTCCGACAGGCGTCTCTATCCGGCGTCATGGTGAACATCGGCTCGGAACAAAAGAGATGGAGGCAGCAGGAGCTCACAGCACAGCGGGGAATCTCCCTGCTACAGTTTGCACCATCACAGGTAGTCTAATTAATCAGAGAGGCAATTAGTGGCGCCAAATGTCACAAGGCAAGTGGTCCCCCCTGCCCCCCCGCGGCAGCACAGATGACTGCTCTCCCCGCTGCATGTGCATCACCTACAGGGTGTTGAGCACAATGACAGGTCAGCTGGACAGGAAAAGCATCACCCTCTCCTCCCCTTCCTCCTCAACTCTCTCCTCCTCCTCTCTCTTTCTCACACACACTTTGAAGCATCTAACAGAACAGATCTGCTGGGCGATAAAAAAATAAAAAAAGACGACACAGAGGAGTCTGGGAGTGATGTAGACAGCTCAGTGTTTTATTGGAATCAGACCAGACAGGACTAGCCCGGCTGTTGCACTACATTTTGGCACAGAGTAAGATAGTGTGACCAGGAACAGCCCTACCCCTGGGTGCACAAAGCTTCACTACACACCAACTCTACTGCACACAGAGCAACCAGCTCGCCTTCAGATATCACTGTACAGTACACGCAACAACAGTCCATCTCTGTGTGTGTGTGTGTGTGTGTGTGGTTATAAGAAAGAGAGTGAGGAGAAGAGGGAGGAGAGAGTCTGTATGTGGTGTTTTTGTTTGCGTGTGTTTGAAATGAGAGGTAATTCAGCTGCTGGTTTTCCACATTTCTTTTCGCCCGGCTGTAACAGACCTATTGATAGTATAGTTATAGTATTATACACCTCCAGATACACTTTACAATAATAATAACTATAATTAAAAAAAAAGAGAGAGAGAGAGAGCGATAAGAAAGAAAAGCCATTCTTGAAACAAAAAAAAAGTCAGAAAAGCAAGTGGTTTTGGCTGAGTGAGACTGGAGGCAGGAAAGGGGAATTGGTGCTTTGGAGGAGAGGGGAAGGAAAAGGGGGAGGCAGGGTGGCTGAAAACACTGATGGTAACTATAGAAACAGAAATGCCGAGGACGAAAAGTCACACACCGACAGGGAGGAAGAGAAATCACGCATTCACACATACAAAAATGTACATTCACGACAAAAAAAAAACAAAAAAGAAAAAAAAAAACGCCCACGGGCCAGCACAGCACATTCACACCGGCGGGACAGACTCTGAAACGATAGCAGATGGATGAAATAGCTGGAGATCGGGCTTTACGCTGCTACACAGGCCGCCTGTAACACTCTGCTCCGGGTAATTAGTTCAATAGCCTGTAACTTGTAAGCTCGACATTCACTTTGTACACACGAGACAGGAGCGTGATGAGCGCAAGAGTTCAATCATACCACAAAAAAAAACATTTTGAGGAGAAAAAAAAGACAAAAATTACACATGAACAAACAAATAAAATATATAGATAGTCAGGGTATTGCACAAAGGGTATTTGGCCCTAACTGGTCCACAATAAGGACAGTAATAACACAGGTAGGGTGCTTGTCCATGCGCCACGACTCTCCTTTACTAGCAGACAATACCAACACAATACAGCCACTCAACACAGGCTATATACAGGCCTCTGCACCCAGCACCCACTGCACAGTCCTGGTGCTGGGGAGAGAAGCAGTGTACGTGTGTGGGTGTTGTGGTTGTCTGAGCAGTGTTTGTGTTGTTTGTGGAGTAAAACTGTGTGTAAATCTGCATTAAAAGTGTGCAACGTGGGAGTGTGTGTGTGTGTGTGTGTGTGAGTGAGTGAGTGAGTGTGAGAGCGTGTGCAGGTGTGTATATTCATAGTCATATTCATATTTATATTCATAATAAACCCAGGCAACAAGAACAACACAATGCAAGTAAAGAATATTTCAAAAAGTAACAACAACCAATAGCTTCAAAGTAAAGGAGTGACTGTGTGTGTGCTGTAAAGGGATTTATGGTTCTACACATGTATGAGTGTCAGCAGTGTGTGCCAGGTTTAGTGTTGCTGAATCAGTGTGTGTGTGTGTGTGTGTGTGTGTGTGTGTGTGTGTGTGTGTGTGTGTGTGTGTGTGTGTGTGTGTGTGTTTAGGTCTGCGTCTCCTCTGGGGCGCAGTAGGAGAAGTCTTTGAACTCCTCCTGGTTGATCTGTCGGATGATGGCCTCGTCCGTGGGCGTCAACACCGGGTCCTCCTTGGTGAAGTCCTGGTCAAAGTTATTCACATCACGCTTGGTCTTCTGCAGAGGCACACACACAAATACACACACATATACACACACACACACACACACAGACATACATGCACACGCACGCATGCACACACACACACGCACGCACACACACACACACACACACACAGAAAGAGGAAGGCCGTCAGAGGAAGAACCTTCACTAAAATCGAGTACTTTAAAAGTGACATTAGAGCGACACCGTCTGACCAAGATGAGACTTGCTGCCTTTTCTGTGAAGATAACACACGCCTGTGCTTAGGCTGCAGTCGAAAAGTCAAAAAATGACGTCCTACCACATTGAAACTGTAACTCTTTGTTGTACAACCGAAAGTACTATTGTGTTTGCTTCTTGTTACAGTTATTACGATTAATTTAATGATTTTCATCTAAAAATTCAGGAGTCAGTGAGAATTGCAGAGGTACATTTACTGAGACACTCTGAAGTATTTTCCTCCACTAAAGTTCAGAAGAAAATACTGTACTGTACATTTACTGACTTTTTACTGTAAATTTTTGTTACTACTAGCTGTAACTTTGCAGATTCGGAACCTTAAGCATGACTTAAAGCTGATAAAATATCACTGTATCATCAAAACGTCAACTTTGCAGGAACACAGTGACCTTTTGACATTATCTGATAAGACTGTAGAGAATTTCTCAACATGTAATATGTCTAAGACAACGCCGGCGAGTTACGAAACCTCCAAACTGAGGTCTTCAACCTTTCATGAGCATGCTTACTTTTACTTTTGATATTGTACATTTTTACAGCTAACTTAAGACGTTGATTGCAGGAGTTTTAGTTGCGTTTTTCCATTATTCCATTACATTTCTTCAGGTGATTTGAGTAGTTCTTCCATCACTAATGAGCAGATGGGGAAGGAGAGGAGAAATTCAAGTTATCCAGATGCCCAACGTGGCCCCAACACCATCTTTAGGCTCGCCACATCACCTCAGTCACTAGGGTTGTGTACTGGCAACAATCTGACGATACGATATGTATCATGATACGAGGGTTACGATTCAATACACTGTGGTGTATTGTGCTACTGTATTGATCCATCCATTTAAAAGTGACATTAGAGCGACACCTTCTGACCAAGAGGAGACTTGCTGCCTGTTCTGTGAAGACAACACACACCTGTGTTAAAAAGTCAAAAAATTACGTCTTAATGTCTTTTGCTAACTCCTTATCCTTGACCTTGGTGGAAAACGTCATAAGGACTTAGGAAAAGACAACCGCGGTGTTGAAAGAATCGGATTGCAGTTATACTCAGCTCCGTAATTATGCCGCGACAACGGTGGATGTCAGTGACATACATCTGCTGTGATGAAACTACAATGACCTGAAGATGGACTACAAAAGGAGCAGCTTCCCCCCTGTGTGGTTTTAAACAGCTCCTTCAGTGACAAACTGCTTCACCAGCAGTGTGTGAACCAGAGACACCAGAGGTCCTTCTGCTGCTGGAGGACTTTACATCATCATATAATAAACGATTATCTGACCTTAAACGTGGGCAACCGGTGAAAAATATCACTTAATTACAGAGACTAGAATTTAAATAAACAAAGGAATAACCTATAGGCTGCCACACAAGTTTATATGATTAATACTGAGTTATTTTTGTATTATGGAAAACCATTAAATGTATATTTCTTCCTTCTGCTTTTCGAACATAATCTTTATTTATGTTGATTATTTGTTTGCTATATGTTTACTGTTCATTTTATTTGTTATTGTTTTTAATAATTTACTTGTTCAAAATAAATATATAGAAAAAAAGTGGAACAAAATGGTTGTCTGCTCATATTTATCAACTTTAATCACAATTTGCATGACTGTATGAAAATAATATGCAAGATAAACATACTGTTTTTCATGAATGGCAGAATGGAGCTTCGCTTTAAAAGTCGCAGCCGCAAGGCATTGTGGGGCAGCATTATCTCCTTTCCTTTCATAAAGGATGTCCAGTGTATTCTACACTAAAGGAGATAATAAAGGAAGCACTGAAGCACCTTTTCTTAGCGTTTAGAGGATTCAAACAGCTCTTATCATGGCTGCTACTGAGATACTTCCAGGTCATTTCACCCCGTCAGGAACCTTCCTGCGCAAAAAGGACTTTTCAACTGCACAACCATACTTTCTGAAACACCTCTTGCTTATTCTTGAGGATATATGTAATCCCTTCTAGCCACTGAGACATACTGGGTATACGAATAGTCTTCCAAGTTAAAGCGATCACTCTCTTTGCCTGCAACAGTCATATATTCATGAAAAGTCATTCATGTGGTTGCATGTTGTGCCCCTCTGGGTAAAAACCAAGAAAAAAAAAGTTTAGGCTCTCGGCCCAGCTTAATCAAAAGAATTTCTTGGATAACTGCGTTAACCACTTCCCAAAACTCCCCTACCTCGGGGCACCACCATGAACAGTGGAAGATCGTGCCTTTATTTTTACCACACCTGTTGCACAAGTCAGGGATATTACTGTTAAATTAGTTTAGTTTTACTGGAGTTATACATACTCTCATTAACCAACTGAACACTACACATACAGTTAAGTATGGAAACACTTTGGGTTTCACATTGACAGCAAAAACAGAGCTAGACATCACGGCTAAAGCTGCATGCTAACTCTGTCATGGACAGGAAACGTTATTGTATTGTGGTAACGTGCGGTCAAGTCAGCCGCCACTATCATATCCGTGGTCAAATTAGCCGACACTGTTGAGCACCCATTTACTCACATTTATGTTAAATACATGAAGCTGATCATGGATGTATGAAGACAACGGAGCTGATGGGAGAGCTAGCGACGGACTGGCGAGGTTAGCAGAGGTATACACGTGTGACTGGTTTTCAAAATTAGTTGTTAACAATGGGAACCGTATATAGACATATAGATTAAATGGTTTACATTCACTAGAACTATAAAACATTACATGTCCCTTATACAATAAAAATAAAATACCACTAATTTGTGACAAAAATGTCTTTATTCTTTGATTTTTGGGTTGCTGGAAAAAATGTAATTAATAATTCCCTTTCCCTGTATTTATTTAGCTATTTTCCAAAGTAAAAGTCAGAAGGAGTGTATGAATCAACTTTTTCCAATGGCCTAGTGTTAAAAAAAGTTATCACAATAAATCGCAATATAGAGTCACAATACTTAGAATAGAATAGAATTGCAATACTTAAAAATCGCAATACATATCGAACCTGTTTATCGTGGCAGTATGGAATCAGGAGATACTGCAGGTGTATCATCCCAGCACTACCAATTAGGGTTAAGGGCCAGGAGATGGAGCAAGTGAGCTCCTTTAAATACCTGGACACCGTGTTTTACTTTTACAGATCATCCTGAATGCAAAGACTCTTCCTGCTGCTCAAACTGCTGAGTTTTGAGGTGAAACAAGGACACCAATCCCTAATTGAACGTATACTCATTTTTAACACTGAGTCCTGGTTTGAGTACCTAAATGTCAAAAGCAAGGTAAAGCTTTCCAAAGTAGTCAAACTGTGCCGTACAATGACTGCAAACAGACCCCGCTGTACGTTGAACATGGCAAAGCAGTGGCAAAATCTTAGAAGACCACAGCCGTCCCTTAAACCACCACTTACAGAGTCAGTACAGGGTCCCCTCTGTAAAGAAAAACATCTATTTAAAAAAAAATTGTCCACATTGCCATTAAGTATCTTAATCTGTAAGGACAGCCACTTTCTGAGGCCAGCCTGCTACCTCAGCACACAGTGCTTTATACCTACTTATTTAACCTAGATTCACCTGGTGCTCCTTTTTATGAAGCGTCTATTGTATGTGTATTGTATTTTTTTGTGTTTTAATGTGATCTGTCTGGATGTGATATGTTGTCTTAATGTACGCTTTTAATAGTTTTTGCACGTGTGAACCAAAGACAAATTTCTACCTTTTGTACTTCTTGAATGCATCAAAGTTGAACTTAGCAGCCAAACATGAACTTAACTAAACTACTACTACTACTAAACTAAATACAGGCTAAAATGAGCAAAAACATGATTCAAAGTGCAGCTAACAAACTGCTACATGAGCAGTGGCTTATTTGCATTTTCCCTCTTTTCTTTTTCATCACTATAAATGTTTTATGAGCTGTTGCCGCCACGAGAGGACCTTGCTTTACTGTAAAGTGAGCGCTCCTGCAGCAGGACAACTTGTGGATGTGTGGAGAATAAAGTCTTAACATCTTGCATCTGCTGAGCTCTAAAGCTAAATCTGTGCAATAAATACACAAGCACTTTAAAACTTTAATCCTTAAAGGTTCTTTTTTAAGCCGCCGTATTGTCAATGTCAAATGTCTCTATGTTGTGTTTTTAAAAGATTATTTTTTGGCTTTTTTTGGTTTTATTTGATAGAAACAGTGACAGTTATGAAAGGGGGGAGAGAGAGGGGATGACATCATGGATGTTCGCCTCCCAGCCCTCGCTCCAGCCTCGGTCTGGGTCTCATTCACATGAACAGAGGAATGAAAAATTCTCTGGAGTCAGCTATTAGTGCATTTTACAACGGTTAGGACCTAATGATTTAAGTAGGGGCAATTCAAGTGTTTGTAGCAGGAAGTTGAATCACAGAAACAGGAAGTAAAACTGGCTGGAAGGGCTTTAAAAATATTTATATGTGTAAAAACTTACCTACAGTCCCTTTAAAGGTAGGATATATGCATATGTAAGTACACGGAAACCAATAGATCGTCACAGTTCACGGTTTTGTTCATAAAGCATTAGTGTGTGTGAAGTGTTGTGTGTGTTTCTTACAATCCGCGGTTTAAAGGGTGGTTTGACTTTCCTCTGCTCCAGCAGCACCCAGTCGATCTCTCTGAAGAAGGCATGGGTCTTGATGGCCTCCTCGCAGCCCTGGCTCACCACGCAGCCCAGACGCTTGGCCGGGTTCTTGGTCATAAACTGCACACAAACAAACACACTTTTGATTTGGTCTGAAAACCGACCCCCTTTAAGACGCCCGGTTTCATCCATAAAAATGACGAGGACAGAAGCAGAACGAGGGGTTGGGCAGAAAGCATTTGAGTGCTAATAATAGAGCGGAGGCATTAATGGCTCTGTGGTACAAACAAAGAGGCGTAGTGATGAAACAGGTCAGCAGAGTGCTGGTGTTATTTACTGCGACTGAAAGCTGTGTCTCCTTTGTTCTGTCGTCTGTTCAGGATTGTAAGAGCACTTTGGTTTTATGATCGCATTGTTATTGCTTTAACCTCTTTGACTGACTTTTTTATTCTTCTTGGTATCAGAGCAAAGAGGATCGTAACACCTCGTCGTTAAGTGCACTTTGAATGAGTTCATTTGTTGGTGTGCAGCTCTGAGGATAGAAACATGAATGATAGTGACAACAAGCATAGGACGACGACGGACGCCTGAAATCGGGTTGCACTAAGTTAACATTTTGAAGGTCACAGTAGATACCCATTGCATAATGCAGCACAGTGACTTGAAGGTGAAAACATGTTGAGCTTCAAGGTTACATATAACTGTCGTGTCAGCAGTATTTAAAGGACAGTAATTCCACATTAAAATCTAACCTTTTAAATTGGGTTAAAACAGCAGTTATATGTAACCTACCTCCAGTTTGGGCCTCTCAAGTGTTACCAAACAAAACTCTTTTGACCATCTGGATGCAAAAATACTCCATCTATTGCATCATGACAAAGATTTTCATCCCGTTTCCCAGTTGTCTCCCAAACCAGACAAAGACGGTGGCTGGAAATGACATCACTTCTACTTCTCGATACTGATATTATTAATATATAATATTTTATATTTTCAAACACAACAATGTGTTCATAAATTTATTGTGTTATTAAAAAAAAAGACCAAAAACCTTTTTTTCATTTCCCAATAACCGAGATTAGGGCTGTCACTGTCAACACGATAATGACAAATTAAGGCAAATTTGTTTTAACGCCACTGTCTGACACACCACATCATACTAGCTTGTCGAGAAGGAGGCTAAATAATACTCTAAACTTTTGCTAAATTTTGGCGAGGAAAAACTGTCATAGCCATTTTCAAAGGGGTCCATTGACCTCTGACTTCAAGATATGTGAATGTAAATGGGTTCTCTGGGTACCCACGAGTCTCCACTTTACAGACATGCCCACTTTATGATAATCAAATGCTGTTTGGATCAAGTCATAGTCAAGTCAGCACACTGACAGCTGTTGTTGCCTGTTAGGCTGCAGTTTGCCATGTTATGATCTCAGCATAATTTTTATGCTAAATGCAGTACCTGTGAGGGTTTCTGGACAATATCTGTCATTGTTTTGTGTTGTTATTTGATTTGCAATATTAAATATATACATAGAATTGCATAAACAGCATATTGGCCCACTCCCATAAGGATAAAAGTATATAATACTTGACAAATCTCCATTTAAGGTGCATTTTGAACTGATAAAAAATGTTCAATTAATTTGCAATTAATCACAATTAACTATGGGTAATCTCGGTGATTAATAGTGATTCAATATTTTAATCAATTGACAGCCATAAATTAAATTATTTAAAATGAAACTATTCTTCATTTTGCCATGAACACCTTTGAGTGCCTGCTGAAGAAGAGGAGATACACTCGTTTAAAAATGTAATAGCTCTTCAAACTCTAATTAATTATCGAATAAAGAAAATGTTAAAGGAGGGGTGTTACGGTGCAGAGTCGACCCGTACCGCTCTGAGGATAGAAACGGCTTCTTTGCTGAGCCACACGGGGTAGAGGACGTCATCATGGAGAATTGACTCGAACAAGTCGTCTTCATTATCAGCTTCAAACGGAGGCTGTCCGGCCATCATCTCATACATCAGCACGCCCAGGGCCCACCAGTCCACAGAGGCTCCGTACTCCAGCTCCTGCAGGATCTGAACCCAACAACAGGACACGGTTCAACATGGAGGACAGGAAGTACTGTAACACAGGTCCACTGGTGCAAATGAGTCAATTAGAAAACTCTATTCTGACAGAGTTAGCATGCAGCTTTAGCCGTGATGTCCAGCTCAGCTTTTCCTGCAATGTGTGAAACTCAAAGTGTTTCCATACTTGTTTCTCATACTTATGAGTTGTGTTTACTACTTTGGATTTAAAATGTGAGGGTGCAGGTCATATCCACGCAGACTGTTTTCTGCTTTCTTGTTTCAGCGCGCTGCAACCGGCTGCATTTGTTTTGGTTGACGGATATGATGTCACATTACTCAGACTACAACAATAAAAGCAGTAAAAGCAGACTTAAATGAGGCAAATGTATTGACTGTGGCATTAAAAAATCTATGAATTTCTCTGAATTTATTTTTGTTTCCCTACCCCTACTAGATAATGAAAATAAGTAAGTTGCAGCTCTACCAGTACAATAAAACTGCACTTTATTAATTGTACTTTGGTAACAGAAGAACGGAGGGAGCTCACCTCAGGGGCGATGTAGTCAGGCGTGCCACAGAAGGTGGTGGTGGTCACTCCATTCTTGATGCCCTCTTTGCACATGCCAAAGTCTGCCAGCTTACAGTGTCCCTCTGCATCCAACAAGATGTTATCCAGCTTCAGATCCCTGAGAGAGAAGGACACAGACAGAGAGAAAGAATTAACACCATCTGGTTTCCATAACAGTTGGACTCGCTGGGTGTGAGCATGCAATGTTAAAAAAAAAAATGAAATTCACCATATTAAAGTGTTGTCATGCACCTTCTGCTAAGAAAACCATTTGTGATATTCCCAAACACATGTAATACAGTAATTCTCAACGTGGGGTCCCTGGCACTCAAACACAATTTCCTTATAAAGGCTATAAATGCTGTCAAGTTGAGTCCAAATGCTAAAAAAAATAAAATCACTCTCTGTTTAAAGGTACATACGTGGTAATAACATTCAATAACTCCCCAAATTTCCCCTCTGTCGGACTAATAAAGGATTATCTCATCGTATATTAACATGATTCAAACTGAAATGTGTTTCTGTTCATCACTATCAAACAGGTTTGAGGTATTTCGGTTGAAAGTTTAGAATATAAATAGCTTAAATGGCATCTAAGAGTATAAATGGTAGTGAGCATTATGCTTAATCTGTGTTATGATTAACACAGGGTCTTTGGAAAATTTCTGTTAACACTTACAGGTCTACCTATTTGAAATTTCCATTTTCTGCTGATACATAGATAATAATTAGCAAATAACTTGTTTGAAATTTCTTCAAAAGTTCCCTGAATCACTACTACTGGTTTTCCATGTCCGATGAAGAGCAGCGCACAGCCGCTTCTCAAGCCTAAGAACCCTATTTTGACCATTATGTGCTATTTCAGCATATAATTATTAAATAATGTTTATTATAAAGTAATTTTCGATCACTTTTGAGGTAAATATTGGGGTAATTTGGCAGTAATTCCAAAGAAATTTCAAATAGGGTGCTTGTTAATTATCACATAATAATCAAGAAATTTGCGGACCTGTAAAATTAAGTGTTTTCCCCCACCATTAGGGGTCCCTGGCCCCAGTTTGAGAACCCCTGGACTAATAATCCTTGAGTTCTTGAAATAACTGATCGAATCCTCTGGACTTACCAACCAGGATTCACCTCTAAAACAAGACAAAATGAATATTATGATGAATCTATGAGATTTTTCTACAGTGTTTTTAATCAGCTTTCCTAACATAGTTTAGGGCATCCTAAACATCAAAAACATAAATCTAAGTAGGTGTTGGGGGCGTTTACCTGTATATAACCCCATTGCGGTGCAGGAACATGAGGGCTGAGGTGACTTCGGCGGCATAGAAACGAGAGCGAGGCTCGTCAAACTTCCTGGATCGCTGAATCTGGAACATCAGGTCTCCTCCGTTCACATATTCCATTACAAAAAACAAACGGTCCTGCAGAGAGAGAGAGAGAGAGAGAGGGGGGGGGGGGGGGGATGAGACAGAGAAAACAGTAAGGCTGCAACTAAGGATTATTTCCATTGTCTATTAATCTGCTGATTATTTTTCAGATTAATTGAGTAGTTGTTTCGGAATCAAAAATACTTCATTGATCCCTTTATTGATCCCTGGAGGGGAGGGGGGTAAAGAAATGTAAGAAAATAGAAATAAAGAAGTATGCAACATGTAAATTACATACATTATGCACACAATAAATACAACATATGTAAAGATATATAAGTAATAGAGTTACAAATAAAAAATGAGACTATAAGAAATATGTACAAATATTTGCATTAAGATAAGCAATATATAACATATATATATAACCACAGCAAAATAAGTAAATACAACATGCTGAGAAGTGGGATCTCTTAAGCATGTTAAATATTAATGCGAGAATGGTAATTACAAGAATTGAATACTTCCTGAAATATGCAGTATAAGTGCAGGATTAATGATAGAGTATTGCAGTTTGGTAAAACTGTGAAATATGTCATATTTATATCAGTATATCAGTATATTAGTGTTACTCAAAGCCCAAGATGACATGTAAGAGTCTGAAATCAGAGAAGTTTGGCTTATTTTTCTTTAAAAAAAAAAAAAAAAAAAAAAAAAAAAAATTATGAAAATTATTAAATGAACACTTTACAACAATTCAATTAATCACTGCAGCTCTAGAAAACAGAGAAAGCGATCACATCGGCGTTGTGTCTGTGCTGTGTGGCGGCCCTACCCGTGTCTGGAAGCAGCAGTAGAGCTGGGTGAGGTAGGGGTGTCGGCGGGCGAGGGCCAGGATGCGCTTCTCGGTCATGGTGCAGTCCACGTCGTCGTCCTGCAGGATCACATCCTTCTTTAACACTTTGACGGCGTAAACCTCCTCCGTCCCCTTCAGCTCTGCCAACATCACCTGGATCACAGATAAAGGATGGGGGAGACAGGGAGGAAATTACCACAACGTAGGAAATCAGCATTACAACAGCTTAAAAGACTGTTGTGTGAGAAATGAGCTCTGAAAACTACTATTAATACTATTATAAGACAAACTTTTGTATAAAATAGACATCTGGGGAACGTAAATTCAATATTCACTCTCATTTTAGCTCTGCTTTGGTCTCCACCTTAGCTGCTAAATGTTCAGCAGCTAGTCGGTCAGCTGTTCGGTGCTGTTCAGGTGGTGTTTGTCAATTCATCAGAGCTTTTTTGGTAGCTAGCTGTCAGAAAAGCAACACTAATGTGAGCTGTGAGAGGGAACTGAAACAGTCAAGTTGTGACCATAAAACCAAAACACTGAGCTGGAAGACGGTAAAAGGCTCAATGGAGCTGAGGGGAGCAACAGAGTTGAATCGTGTTTCAGCTTTACACCGTCATTTGAGCAGCTGTTAATATCAAAACATTGATTAATGTCGCTTTAATGTTATCAGTAACTGCACGTGAAACAGCTTTTTCACCATTTTGTTTGTCAAAGGGCGAGACCGTCTGCGTTCTTTTCCGTTTTTTCAAATATATACGCCCACTCAGCAGTTAGCAAAAAACAGTGACGTTGGTTAACAAAGTAAGCTAACAGAAGCTAATCAATAAAGTAATGAATAAAGTGAATGCTAGTGCTAGCTGAGTCAAAGTTAGCTAGTTTGCTTGGATGTTTTACAGTGGGGTTGTATGTGTACTCCTGCGTTCTGCGAGGTAAAATTACTGTTTTTCTTAATGTTGTCTGGTGGCTTTGAAAAGAGCGACAAAACGGCTTCAGTTCCCTGTTGGAAAGAGCTGTCTGATGGTGAGGTAAATTGGCTGTGGAGCAGAAAACCGTATTTTAGCCAGCTATATAAAAAAAAAAAATCAGTATCATTTCAGTATCAGGTGTACGATATATATTTAGAATATTTACACAGCTTTACCTCGCCGTCAGACAGACCTTTCCGATGGGGAGCTGAAGCTGCTATATCACTGTCTTCAAAGCCACCAGACTCTATTCACAAAAACAGTAAATTTACCTCTCAAAACACTGGAGTTGCTAGTTTGCAGCTGCACTGATGAATAAATTCTCCAAACCAGGAGCGTTCCGAACGCCATCAAAGTTAATGACAGGAAAAAGCCTAGTTTACTGTTTAGTATGTAATGTGTAAAAACAGCTGCCTCCATACAACGTAACTGACATGTGCATTGTTCTATTCTGGTCCCTGATATTACTGACGTCTCTTCTGAATAATGGGAACTATGAAGAACAGAGTGTTAAAAGAACAAAAAAACTGTTTCAATTATGAACACAATGAGCAGTAAACAAACAAACATCCCCCTCAAATGCCTCCTCCGTGTCGCCGCACCTTGCCGAAGCTGCCTTTGCCGAGAACCTTGATAAAGTTGAAGTCCTTCAGGCTCCTCCTCTGGATCTGTCCGTTCTCCCTGCCTGCCGAGGAAGAAGACGAGGAGGAGGAGGAGGTGGTGGAGGAGGAGGAAGAGGAGGAGGAGGAGGAGTGTTGGGGTCCCTGCTGGTCGAGTGACAGCGCATCCTGCAGGCGATCTAACTGCGCCAAGTCTGTGGGTGTCAACGGAAAAGCAAATCAGACATCAACGAAAACAGGCCGACCGTCTTTTTTTCCCCCTTTCAGCTCGTTTTTAGAAATGCTGCTCATAATTTGTTACTGATTACTTCTCAATAAACTTTAAAAAATGATGACCACGTTCTCTGTTGAAACCTGGGATGACTCAGCTACAATATCTCTGACCAAGGTGATTAAACAGCAGCGGAGTTGTTCATCAACGTTTGGCTCCGGAAAACAAAAATGGGAATCCTTCCACAGACAGAAAGTTAACTTTTATTTCTCAGCTTGCAAAGTGTGAGATGACGATGACTAACTGTGACAACCAAATGGTGGTGGGCGGATGGATAATTCTTAGATTATGCAAGTTTAGTCTTATATATACAAGAACAATAACACATTCAACTACTTATTTCTTAAAAGGAGGAACAATATTATTCCTGAAATGGAAATACTACCTCTTACTGGTAAAATTAACACATTAAAACCACATGCTGCTAAGAATGCAACTCAACGGGCTTTGAAATGCCTGTTTGTGTCAAATCTGTGTTTTCTGGTGGTGTACGTGTTGTGTTACCCTGCTGTGAGGGAAAGGTGGGGACAGCTGGCTGGCTGAAGCTGTTGTCCTCAGTCTGGGAGAGTTCAGGAGGAGACTGGGGAGGGTCCTGCCCTGGAGTCAACTGGAGAGAGAGAAAGAGACAACATGACCGATCCTTTGGGCTCTTAAAATCGTTCACTTGAATCACGAATCTAGGGGTTGAATCTCAGCTTCATTTATTTCCACAGAGATAAACAGAATAAAACCTTCAGCAGAGGCCTGTGCTACGAAACAGGATCTGCGGTTAGGGAGTTAACTTCAGGGTTAACTCTGGGCTTTCCATCCTACAATGGTGGTTCACCTCTTACTGGGGTAGATCGCCATGGTAACTTATGCTGAACACCTTACCCGCTCCGGAGCAGGTTATGTTCCAGACAAGAGATCAACTCGCATAAAAGCACCACCTGCTGACCAATCAGAGCTCGGTGCGCAGATGGTATGATAATATTAAATACGAAGAAGTTCAAGTCATAATCCAGGCTAAAAACAACACAGTTTAAACTGACAAATGCAGGAAGGACAGCTGGCTGTGAGCTGTGCGTGCTTACCGCTTTGAATGATGTTTTTATATTTATTTTTTAACTTGCTCTCAAGTCCGTTTCACACCGATGGAGACTACTCATACACTGCAACTTTTCCAAAGGACATAATGAAGTGTAATCACTGCCTCTTCTAGACGACTACATGAGACTTTTGAGAATTACGTTACATTAATAAATCTTAAGTTACACATTCACACATCGGTATTTTCAATCCGATGGTGTGATGGTGATAGACGGGTTTGGGGCCTATGACCAGGTGGCGTATGTCTCTACGTGCGATTAATTTGTGATCAATCGCGATTAATCGTCAACAATCATGTGATTTTCTCAGCAGGAAACCGATAGATTGTCTACTCTGGGTAGGGAATGAGTCTTTACCCCAACTGAAGGAGTTCAAGTACTTCGGGGTCTTGTTTACGAGTGAGGGAACAGTGGAACGTGAGACTGGCCGGAGAATCGGAGCAGCGGGGGCGGTATTGCAGTCGCTTTACCGCACCGTTGTGACAAAGAGAGAGCTGAGCCAGAAGGCAAACCTCTCTATGTACCGGTCAGTCTTCGTTTATTACTCTCACCTATGGTCATGAGGGCTGGGCCATGGCCGAAAGAACTAAAACGCGGGTACAAGCAGCCAAAATGGGTTTTCTCAGGAGGGTGGCTGTCGTCTCCCTTAGAGATAGGGTGAGAAGCTCAGCCATCCGCGAAGGACTTGGAGTAGAGACGTTGCTCCTTTGCGTTGAAAGGAGCCAGTTGAGGTGGTTCGGATGGTGGTAAGGAGGCCCCCTGGGCGCCTCCCTAGGGAGGTGTTCCAGGCACGACCAGCTGGGAGGAGGCTTCGGGGAAGACCCAGGACTAGGTGGAGAGATTATATCTCCACACTGATCTGGGAACACCTTGGGATCCCCCAGTCAGAGCTAGTTAATGTGGACCAGGGAAGTTTGGGGTCCACTGCTGGAGGTGTTGCCCCCCCCCCCCCCGACCCGACCCCGGATAAGCGGTTGAAAATGAGTCAGTGATTGAATCATGTGATTATTGCCATTAATTATTTTAATTGATTGGAAGCCCAAGTTAAAATATTCAAAATATTTTTCTGTATAAGTGATGAAAAGAAGAGCCTATCAGCAATTTTAAAAAGGACCATATCCCCCAACAAATATTCAGATTTCACAGGTCCTGTCTTTCCTGCTAAAGTAGAAATATATTTATTATCTGTGAGAATGACTCGTTACCTTCCTCCTGCGCTGTGCGGTGTTGGAGATCTTGTCAGGCGTGACTCCCAGGTCAGACAGGACTTTAGCGATTCCTCGGGCGTCCACACCGCAGTTAGGAGCTACATTGGTCTCACAGCGCCGGTGCACATTCATCTTACACACTGCACAACAACAAAGACACATGGAAATGGTTCTCTGATTAAACACAGGAAGGCTTTCTGGCTCCAACACTGGACTTAAAAAAAAAAGCGTTGTCTTGTAGTTACACACATTAAATTGAGCTGGAAGGTGTGATCAGTAGAAAACAGACTGTGGAGTGTAAAAGCCTACCTGCTTTCTCATGGTACTTTACTTTGCAAAGACATAGTTTCATAAATATCTAAAAGATTTAAATTCTTTCAGAGAAATTATCATTTTTTGAGTTTGAGTGAAACCTCAAAATACACATTGCACCATCTTGTCTCATTGAACACATCATGTGCCTCCTATGTAATTTGTTTTTATTGAATTTAAAAAGCTTCTTGAACAATCCCTTTACCGAGTGTTTCTTTAAATTTGACCATTTTTTAAGTCGTCAGTGAATTGCCTTTGGCTTTTTGTCTCCTCTTTTTGTTCTTTGAACTTATTTAAAGGTTATTGTTGTTGATTGTATTTAAATTATCAATAAAAAAAGGAGAAAAAAAAAGATGCAACACATCATCTTGGGATGCTAATACTGATTTTCTTGAACCACACCTAACGATTATTTACATTATTGATTCTTTTTTTCTCAATTAAGTGCTTAGTGTATAAAAATGGTGAAAAAATGATCATCACATGTTCTGAGAGCCAAGGTGGCATCTTCATGAAATCCTCAGATATGAGAGGTTCGTAGAATCAGCACATATTTGATATTCTGCTTAACTGATTATCAGAATCATTAATTAATCAAAGAATATGTTCATAATCCTAGACACATGTCTGATTTTGTGGACCATTTCATTATAAAACAGCAAAGATTTTCTGAAAATGTAAAGAAATCCTTCAAAAGAAATTCACCAATACTCCAAAAAGTACTCCCTTCTTCTTTTGCTCACAGCAAAACATTTCGCTTTTAAATACCTACAAAGTAAGAAACATTTCCTCCTCGGCATTTATTATTAAACTGCAATAAAAATGTATTTTTCGCTTGCTTTTATAAGACTAATTAACATTTATTGAAACATTTGTCATTTTATTCACAATCCCTTTACCGAATGTTTTTCAAATTGTCTCCTCTTTTTGTTCTTTGAAATTGTTTAAAGGTTATTGTTGTTTTATATTTAAATTATCAATAAAGAAAAAGAAGGAGAAAAGATATAAAACATCATCTTGGGATGCTAACAATTATTAACAACTAATTATACTCACAATTATTTCCATTATTGATTCTTTTATTTTTCGCAATTAATTGCTTAGTGTATAAAAATGTTGAAAAAATGCTCATCACATGTTCTGAAAGCCGAGGCGGTATCTTCAAATTGCTTGTTTGGTCCACAACAGCCCACAACTACATTATTACATTTTTACATTAAAATTATTACAAAATAATAATAATAATTACAAAATAATAATAATAATAATAATAATAACTGATTGATTAACATTTGTCTTTTTATTCACAGCCTTTTCACATTTCGGCTCCAAGGAGGTTGCACAATACGAGCACCTATAAAGGCATTCCATGTGTGCTGACACTGTAAATTCCCCACTGCGCATGAACTCACCTTTACACTGCAGGCCCTGCCTCATGAGGCCCCACAGCAGGGAGCCACAGTGGTCACAGAAGGTGGGAACCCTGTAGTTGTGGATACTGAACTTATGGGGCATGTTAACACTGAACCGCTGTGAACCCACCTACAGAGGGACACACACACACAAAGAGGTCACTGTCACATTATCGGAGGAATAATGCATGTGGCTAAAGTGTTAGTACACAGTGTACATGTTATCTTTAGTAACACAAATTTATTCACAAAAAGCCTGAATGGTGAGTGTCTCTGTGCAAAGAATAGTAATAAATAATAAATCCTAAATAGGACATATTCTTATACATCACTACATTTTTAAAAGCATACTCCATGTGTACTTGTGTACTTGTGTGCTTGTACCTCCTCAGGTGTGTCCTCCTGCTTCTTCATCCCGGCACACTTGGTGATGATGAGCTCATGGCAGCGCTTGTGGACGACACACGTACACACTGGAACCACAGCATCAACAACAGGTGTTCACAAACGTTGATAATGTAGTCAAATATGGTTTCTGGATGGACGTCTATGGACGTCACCTTCGGCTTTGAGAGGCTAAGATAAATATACACTCACCGGCCACATAAATAGGTACACCTTGCTAGTAAAAGGTTGGACCCCCTTTTGCCTTCAGACCTGCCTTAACTCTTTGTGGCATACTTTCAACAAGGTGTTGGAAACATCAGATTCTGACCCCGTCGTTTGAATGTTGCAGCTGAAATCGAGACTCGTCAGACCAGGCAACGTTTTTCCAGTCTTCTGTTGTCCAATTTTGGTGAGCCTGTGTGAATTGTAGTCTCAGTTTCCTGTTTTTAGCTGACAGGAGTGGCACTGTGTGGTCTTCTGCTACTGTATCCCATCTTCTTCAAGGTGTTGTGCGTTCAGAGTTGGTATTCTGCATTCCTTGGTTGTAACTAGTGGTTATTTGAGTTACTGTTGCCTTTCTATCATCTCCAACCAGTCTGCCCATTCTCCTCTGACCTCTCACATCAACAAGGCATTTTTGTCCACACAACTGCCGCTCACTGGATATTTGCTCTTTTTCGGACCAGTCTTTGTAAACCCTAGAGATGGTTGTGTGTAAAAATCCCAGTAGATAAGCAGTTTCTGAAATACTCAGACCAGCCCGTCTGGCACCAACAACCATGCCACATTTAAAGTCACTTAAATCCTTAAATCTTGAGATGCATCGATCTGATATGCTGATATAATATCCGTGCCAATGTTGACCTTATTAAAGTGGTACCTGCTGAATGTGAATGACCCACATTAAAAATCAATACAAAAATGTAACAGTGCAATCTAAACCTTCTTAAATTAGATAATTAAAATCTACAGCAGTTTAAAAAGCGTGCTGTGAAGCTGCAGCCTGTCTTACTGGACGACAAATAGATGAAAATATCCAGCAAGGAAAATATACGTAGTAATGTATAATTGTAAGTCCTTGTGAGCCCTGATTGGGCAGCAATTAAATACCTCAACAAATGAGTTAAAGGGTAACTTCTGTATTTTTCAACCTGGACCCTATTTTTCCATGTTTTTGTGTCTGATATCAATAGTTCATTATTGAGGGAGAACACTGTAGATGGCAGCTGCTCACAAGCTCAAATATGGTGCCATTGGGGCAAGCCGCCATTTACGTGCACTAAAAGTATTTGTTTTTGCCAAGACAGGCTCTGATTAGGGATGCTTATTTTGAAAAATGTTCTTAACTGATAACTGACCCTCATTAATCAATTAACTATTAACTAACAAGATTTGTGCCTCGCATGCAGCGGTGTGCCAGCTGCAGTGTATGAGCACAACAGAAACCTGAGTCAACAGTTCACCGTCAGGAGAGTTACTGTAACAGCCACGGTGCTGCATTCACTGTCTCCAGTTCACCGTCAGGAGAGTTACTGTAGCAGCCATGGTGCTGCATTCACTGTCTCCAGTTCACCGTCAGGAGAGTTACTGTAGCAGCCACGGTGCTGCATTCACTGTCTCCAGTTCACCGTCAGGAGAGTTACTGTAGCAGCCATGGTGCTGCATTCACTGTCTCCAGTTCACCGTCAGGAGAGTTACTGTAGCAGCCAGGGTGCTGCGTTCACTGTCTCCAGTTCACCGTCAGGAGAGTTACTGTAGCAGCCACGGTGCTGCATTCACTGTCTCCAGTTCACCGTCAGGAGAGTTACTGTAGCAGCCACAGTGCTGCATTCACTGTCTCCAGTTCACCGTCAGGAGAGTTACTGTAGCAGCCATGGTGCTGCATTCACTGTCTCCAGTTCACCGTCAGGAGAGTTACTGTAGCAGCCACGGTGCTGCGTGCAGTGTCACGGACATGCAGCCACTTTCCCTTGTTCTGACATCTGGTGTGGTGACATGTCGCTGGAGGTCAACGGTGGAATAGAGGAATACATCCATGGTGTGCTGGAGTACAAAAAGTGTAGCTTTGTGTTTTTCAAGATTTTCAATGTCATGGCTGAATATTTACATGATTTCCACAATGTGGATGAGGTATTTGAATTTGATGGCTACACACATTTATATGAGACAGAGTATGTGGATATTCAAATTTCTCTGTAGGGTTCTTTCCATCATGTTGTCAGACACTTATAATAATATTATAATAATAATCTGTGCCAAAAACAAGCACTATTAGTGAACATAACATTATGCTGACGCTGCTCACTTTCCCTCACAGCTTGTTTCACAGCTGCTGTCTGCAGCGTTCTACCTCAATACCAGATCAATGTCAAAAATTGCTCCTGATGGTCCTGATACACTAAGCCGACAGACAGTTATCGTCCATCGGAATACTTTTTTCGGTGTGTCCGCACCATCGGCTCTAGTGTGCCTGTGTCTGGGTTTTTTTGCGTCGCTCGTCAGTGAGAGAAATCACTCCGATTGGCTGTTCAGGTTCAGTGCACAAGAAGAGAAAGGGATGTGAGGAAAACAAGCCAACGAGTGAAGTCAAGAGGAAAAACACAGAAGACTCTTCTCATTTTTCATCTCATCTGATCATTCCAACACACGGCTATTTTCACAACCACATGGCCATCTGGTGTGAAGCTAAATGGTGAGTGAGAGTGGTGTTAAGATGGTCGGCGTTTCGCGTACGAATCATAACAGTGGCTTGTATATCCGCTGTCCTCGGTCTTCCAGTTTCACATTTTGAATGATGAATACCGACAACCGCCACCTGCCGGTGTGAAGAGTTATTTCCTCTCACGGAGGTGCAGAACGCACGCGCTAATGGGCCATCGTCTTTGTGGTGTGTTTGATTATAACTTGTTGGCCAAAACAAAGGCCTTCATTGCTGCTATTTCTCTAATGTCAGGTTGGTGTGTCTGGAGCTTTAGATATATAAACATGGGAAAATAGGCTCCAGGCTGAAAAATGCCAATGCTTTAAGTAACACTTTGACCTCCAGCTGATTTTTTAGGATGCTGGAAAAACTTTTTAAGAAAATGTGCAACTGAAACAATGCTCATGAGCATTTTTAATAGAAGATTTTGTTGGTGTAATGCAGGTGGCTTGAGACCAAATCACAGCTGTCATTCAGCAACATGTAATCCTTCTTGTGCTTTCATGCTTAAATAATAAATCACTTGCAGTGTTACTTGAGAAATTGGTATCGGCCAGAGAAAAGTACTCACCCTGACACTGGTATCCCTGCTTCCCCAGCACGCCCCTATCAGATCACACACAGAGAGGAGGTTGCTTTAATGAAACGTAACAGTAGGTACGCTGGGTCAGACCAAGATGTGTGTATGTGTCACCTACCAGATAAAATCTCTGCAATGTGAGCAGTAGGTTGGTTGTCTCAGGTAGGTGGCCATGAACTTGTGTCCGTTGACCTGATGGACACGTCTTCGGACGGCGCCCTGTCGCCGGCGAGGGCCGATCCTCTCTCGAAACACACGCTCCTCATTCTCATTAGTCCCTGTGGCTGTCGAGTAAACACACAGAAGTTCATCAACAAAAATAAATCTGTTAAAAGGGCATCTGTGTAGGGGTGTAAGAAAATATTGATACAGATGATCATTTCAGTATTATGTGTCGTGACAGTGCATCGATTCTCCAAAACACTATCAATTTTTTATCAAAATCTGACGATGTCGGGCACAGCTGCTATTCAATCTTTCAGAGGTTGCTCAATTTTAAAGCTAGAGTGAAGATACAGGCGTCACATGAAAATATAGAAAATATGAGAATATAGAAAATCAAACATTTTTACTGTATTAATTTTGATATTTTCCAAAGTAAAAGCCTAGAAGTGTATGATTCAACTTTTTCCCATGCTAAAAAAATAACAAAAATCACAATAAATCACAAAATCAAATTGCAGTACTTCAAAATCACAATACTGTATATACAGAATCATCACCCAAATATTGAATCTGGAGATAGATGTATTGTCCCAGCCCTATTATCTATTAATCTGTCATTAATTTTATTGATTTATAAGATTATAAGATAATCATTTATTAGTCCCACAGCTGGGAAATTTGCATTATTATAGCAGCAAAGGGGACAGTGCAAACAACAAGAGGCATCAGTAAAAAAACAAACAAGATATACTTTAATAAATAAGTAAACAGTAAAAAACAAAATATATAAAATATAATATTAGGCAGATTCTTAATACAACCCAGTCAACATATTTAGACCAGCGGTCTGAAAAAAATAAATAAAACATCATCAGTTTATTATAGAGAGCACTTAGAAAACCAGTAACTACTCCTATTTGAGGAACTGGAACCAGAGAATTTGAAAAGATATCAGGTATCATATGAAACCAGAAAACCTAATGAATCCTTTGGTACCAACCATGTCATACTAGCTTGCTGTGAAGGAGGCTAAATAACACTCCAAAGTCAAGCTAAATTTTGCCGAGGAAAAACTAGCTAAGCCAATTTCAAAGGGGTCCTTTGACCTCTGACCTCAAGATGTGTGAATGTAAATGGGTTCTACGGGTACCCACGAGTCTCCCTTTTACAGACTTGCCCCCTTTATGATAGTCATGTGCAACTTTGGGCAAAAGTCATACAGTTTTCTGCATGTAGCAGCAATGTGTTATTTTTGCCTGTCCTAAAAAAATTGTATTTCTGGTTCTTCAGTTTTCCTAAAATTAGATTTAAAAAAACATCACAATATATCACCCTGCTTACAGTATCGCAATATACTGAATTGTAACCCCTGTAACATGACTCGGATCGTATCAATACACAGCCCTACTTGTGTGTGTTCCTGATTAAGTTTTAGATTCACACACATCACAGTGATGTTTTCTTAAAACCCATTTATTTGACTTCCTGAGACGCTTTGAACAAATAAGGATCATTTGCATCATGTTGCTCGAGATGTTTAATCATTCAACAGCCGCTCATCTTCTTCCCCCCTCCCTCCCTCTTCCTCACACACAAACACCCCACACCTTGCAGAGGCCTATGCATACGTACATGTGCATGCTATTTATACTTTCATGTGTGGGCACTAAAACGAAGGACAGCATATTAAAATACTCCTCCTCAGCGAGCGGCATCCAACCAGCCGTTCCCGTCCTCTCCGCATCTCCCCGGAAAGATAAATGCTTTCCGAGGGTAACCTTAAGACGAGAGAACCACCTCCACTCTCACTCCCACACACACACTCCTTCTCTCTCTGCGCTCCTGTCCTAGTTTGCCTGTCTTTCACACTCCCTCCATCTCTCTCCTGGGTGCGTTATAGATGTGGTTACTGCTGAGTTCGATTACAGACAGGCTGTCTAGGGACTCTGTGTGTGTTTCTGTGTGTGTGTGTGTGTGTGTGTGTGTGTGTGACTTGGGGGGGGGGGGGGGGGCAGCTTAACAGGCCATTACTGGGATCACTTTGTTTTACATAATACATCATCCATCTGTCCTGGACACACACACACACAGGCATGCTGACCAGGAGGGGTGATGAGGCATAACAACAGTTAAGAGTGATCGCCGTGGAGACAGACGTGCTCTGGTTCAGCCGAATGAGCAACTGGGAGTCGGCTGTCCAATCAGCACGCACATACGGACGGACGATTGACACAAACGCGTAGAAGACTAACAGATAGACAAGAAGAAAAAGCTGCACTACAGATGGTGATATAAACAAATATGACATAAAAATAAATAACAATACAACCGTGGCAGTAATCCATCTGCTTCTCAAATGGTGACTGCAGACAGGTTTGTGTTCAAAATATCTATTGAGATTTAAATAAATCAGAAAATGCTAAATTTTCAGGATAAAAACAAACACAAAAATAAGTTGAAGAAGATTATTGTTATGTTATGTTATGTTATGTTTGTGCAATATTCAGTTAGGCTGATGTTGAAATTGTAGATAAGTGTCAGTTGAAGCGGCTCCTCATAAATGGATCAAGAGTGTGGACACGTTTGAGAAATAAGTAAAAGATAATGTCCAGCTAGAAGGTCACTGTTGTGAAATAAACCCCAACATGGCGATGCGGAATCCCTGTACTTTGTGTCAGGGTTTAATTCACAACAATGACCCACTACCTGTACATTAACCCGCTTATTACATGGCAACTTACTTTAAAAAAAAAAAAAAAAAAAAAAATCACTAATCTGACATAAAAACTTTCCGCCAGCGTCTGACATCAGAACTGCATCCATAGCAGTTACACCATACATATAGTCTGCTATACATAGCAGCGGTCTACTATAAAGAAATAACAGACATTCTGATAACAGTCTTTTAGCTTTTGCTGTATTAAGAAACACTCACTGAGCTAGATGAATCATTTCTCTTACATAAATGTGTGAGATTCGCTATAGACTCATCTCACATGGCGATAAAGTCAAAAAGGTGGCAATTACTACTGCAGGAATTGTGAAAACTTTAAGTAGATAAAAATATGTGATGGAATATCACAGCAGCAGAGCTCGCTAAATCAAAAAGGTTATGGAAGAAAGAGTGGCTTCAGAAATGACATCCATCAATCCGGCAGCTCTCTTGAAGATGACAGAATTAGACAGAGAAGCAAAATAAAATTAGATGATATTTATAAATCTGAAACAGACATTTTATCCCTGCCAGGGAAGAGGAGGGTGAAATGAGCCTGTCATTCAGTCTTTAGGTTCGAGAAATAGCATGCCAAACTCAATATTATTGATGGTGTTTTTGCAAATGATTCTGGCACAATTTCATAATTTTGTCATACTCTACTGACTAGTTTTTATTAGCATTTTGTATTATTTCCTTTTAATTTTACATTTTTGTACTATTTCTTAATTGTACTGTATTTATTTTGGGCATTTTCTGCATTTTAAAAATGCCATATAAGTTATTGCTAATTTTATTAATAAATATAGTACAATTTAAAATTAATAAAAAATAATGAAAATAATACTAATAATAATAATATTAGAATCAACAATTAATATTATCATCATTATTAGTAGTAGTATTAGTAGTAATTTAATTCATGTTTACAAAGTTCTTTGCAGATATAAAAACAGAAAATACATAGAATAAATACAGTGCAATTAATCAATAGAATGAAAATTAGAAAATAATGAAAATAATAGTGTATATAGTATTATTACAATAACAACTGACATTATTATTATATGCCAATTTATCAAATTGGAATTGAAAATCTGCACTGAATCTGTCATTCATTTCTTAAGATAAGAAGGTAATTAATTTGTATAAATATATACTGTATATTACACTGAAAATAAGAACCTTTTTCTTTAAGAAAAACATTACTTTGGTTATTTTAAGTGCTCAATCATGAAGGTTATCTTTTAAGCTTTGAGGAATGTGAATAAAACATTTAAAGGGAACAGAGAAGGATGAAGAAACAGAGGGGGGAGACTGCAGATGGTCAGATTAGGTCAGATTATTGTTTTTATTTGCTTCCTGAGACCAACAGATGTATAAGAAGAGGAGAGGAACAACTCCTTCCAGCCTCTGAAGCTGTAGAGAACAGATTGCACCGGGTACAAAAAAAAAAAAAAAACTCTGCTAAAAATACCACCTCTTCCTCTAGTTCTCACCCTCCATCTCTCCATCCCTCCCATCAGCACACATACACACCATTTGTTTTTATCAGCATACATTAACATCACCAGCACTCATGCCAGCTGAACTCAGGGAGGAAGTTCAGGAGTGGGCGGGGAGTGGGTCGTGAGGTCACCACAGAGTGTCCAATCATCGATGAGGAGGGCAAGACACTGACGCCTGAGTCTGCATATGTGTGTGTGTAATCCGTGGCTCAATCTCACCTACTATTTTAAGCACCTACTCCCTCACTCTTCACCCTCTGCTGCTCTCTTTATCCGTCTTTACACTGAGAAACTATAGTGCTGCACCCTCACGCACATAAATACTGTATATTTATATGTACATGCACTCTTTCACTGGAAGGCAGAGAACAGTTTCTATTTATAACCAGGTGTGAAGATACACAGGTGCAGGTGAAAACCACCCTTATCTGATGAGTGAGCAAATGTGTGTGGAAAAGGCAGATTGAGAGCAATGTTTCTATGTTTAATGAATACAAACAAATAGAAGATAAGGAAATAAAGGACACGAGCGAGGAGGAGAACGTTCTATGTATTCTGTTTAGTAACTTTCTAGGAAAACAGGAAGTAATCTTTCCATCGCACTTGATGGCCTCAGGCAGTAAACTGGCAGTGATTGTGGTGGATGTACGTACAGTATGTTACGTTATAACTGATGTTGTGTTTTGTCGTTGTGGTCAACGGAAACAAGTAGTGAGCACAACCCTTCAAGTTGATATGGTGTACATGTTGCTTATTTCCAGCTGTTCTGGAGCAACATAATCATTCATTTGGAGTCATGTTTGTGGTTGCCTGATGAATGTAAGTCAAATATTCACTTTTTTAACACTGTTTTGGTCTCCACCAACTCCTGAGGGAAATATCTGTCTCTTTAGCTGCTAAATGCTCCACAATGTTCGCCAGCTTGTCTCTAACTGTGTCTGTCTGCTGTTTGATGCTAAACAGGTCAGAGTACAGTGTGTTTTTAGAGCTTTTTCACTGAAAACAGCTGCCCGCCACAACCAAAAATGTGGCTGAGAGCTGTGAGTGTGAACCAAAACAGTAAAGTGAGCTGAAACTCACTATAAAACTGAGAGGAGCTGCAGATTCAGGTGATAATTCTCTGTTCATCACTATGAGCCAATCCTAAAAAAAAAAAAAAAAAGCATGATAACCTGCATATTATACCTTTAAATAAAGCACTTGTTGATAGCCTTTCCTAGCTGCTTTTATTTGTCATGCAGTCCTAATAATATAACATTTCGTGCAACTTTCATGAGAGAGACAATAGTAGGTATTATCAATAACAAATTTCATGCTGAAGCTAGTTTTTTTATGCATGCAAAAATGGAAATGGTTAAAGCTGCACAATCACACTATTTATATCACCACTGGGTCAAATGACACCAATGTGTAGTGTGAGGGTCATATGTAGTGACACGCCCACAGAGAATTATCAATGACTTTGCAGTTTCCTCTCAGCTCTACAAAGTGTTTTAATCATCTTTTAGCTTATTGTTTAGGTTTTTTTAAGACCCACAGCTTTAATGGCTTGGCTCACTGTCACACTGCTCTCGTTGTCAGCCACAGGTGCCAGCTGTTTTCAGAAAAAAAAAGTTTGATAAACAATTGTGAACATAGTGGCACACTTAGCTGCTAAAGAGACATATATTTCCCTCAGGAGCGGGAGGAAACCAAACCAAAGCTAAAAGAGGAGTGAATATCGTACTTGATTTTGTCAGGTGCCCAGAAACACAGCTCCACCATGAATGCTAATGTTTCTCAGAGTGCTGGATGTGTAAATAGGCAGCTGTTTGTTAACAAGTTTTCCATATCAACTTTGCTTAACCCATTAAGACCTGAGTGGCCACCTAAAAACACTCTAAAGCCGTTTTAGAAAACAATGTCCTAAAACCTGATTATTTCTGAAAAACTTGATAGAATTATCAACGTTTACAAAAACCTTTATTTCAACATGAAACAAAAAAACATGACAGCTTAGACATTTGGCTTTGATGAGAACGTATTGGCTCAGTCCAAAAACACTCAAACCCATTTTTAATGTTACAGTGTACAACAGAAACTTGTAAGCTGCACTGTAATAAAACGATACAGTGCAAGAACTTAAATGGTAGTGTACAAAAAAATTGTGTCTGTAATATACAGTACAGTATAGTCACTATATGCAATTATGTTACTGAACTGAAAATGTCTAAAACATGTGCACTTTGCATCCAGTCTTAATGGCAGAAACAGGCAAGTGTTGCACCCGGTCTTAAAGGTATAAACACACAAATGTAGCAGTAGGTCTTAATGGGTTAAAGCCATACATTTAGCCAGCACATACCCCCGTGTCCTCATATGTTTTGATGTGAAATATATTTCCTTTCACTTGGAAAATAGTGTGTTGTGGTGTTTTTACCTTCGGTGGAAGATCCGGACAGATCAATGACCACGTACACCTTCCCCTCCGGCTCCAAGTCAATCTGCAACAGACAACGAAAGGGAGAAAGTAAATCAGTGAGAAATAATACAGCTGGACATAACAGTGAACGCAGCAGGGGGGGTTTCCTCCAGCACAAACAAACACACCAGCAGCCCATGGAAGAGGTCATTATCTTCACCACCATTACAATCCTCACCACCACTCCCATCATTATCAGCATTAACATCATCATCTTCATCACTATTTTCATTTCTATCCTAAACATCATCACTGTAGAATGCATTTTTTTCCTGGCATTAACATGACATCTGTATCTGATATGTTATCTGAATAAAGATTTCTTATAACAAACAAACAAATAAACATGTTAACAGGCATTCTCTTCTTGGATCTTGAGTCCTTGTGATCCAATCTCAATGTGCAAATTAGGCAGGAGGAGCTGGCAGACTATATAAGACATTGCCGCTAAATTGGCTCAACTTGTTTTTCTTTTGCTGATGAAGGGGTCGTCACTAGCTTTTGGCAAAGGCAGAGTCAAAGACGGAAGGCCAATCAACTTGTTGGGTGTATTTTTTTGTAAGAATGTGGTCTGACTGATCAGATTGCATTCTGATTGCAGCCCTATGGTGCTGGCCCATTTCAACCACTGGTACATAGTGAAGGACCTGGGATAGCGATGGTGGGATGGTCTGTTGGTCAACAGAAAACACAGGAAACACTGGCCCTGTGGTCCGACCATAGACTGAATGTAAAAAGTGGATTTAGCCACAGTGACGTCATCTATTGGTTTGTGGACGTTTTGAAGCCTCAAGTTTGGCGTTTTGGCTGTCTCCATCTTGTTTTTGGCAACCAGAAGTGACAGGGGAGGGTGGAGCTCGTGGATGTATTAAGAGAACTGGATATGGCATTGGAGGCAGCGCCCTGTTCATTCCTATGAAAGTTGCTCAGTGGCACATGAAGCCAAAATGGCTCCATTTCCGCCTGGAAAAGTACCTGAATCTTCCGGAAATATTTCCATTGGCCTCATGGAACATGCGCAGTAGCGTCTGCTCAGTCATATCGCCTGGTCACCCTTCACATGAACGGAGAAAGGGAAATAACTCTGGATTCATCTATTAGTGCATTTTACAACTTTTAGTACTACATGGTTTAAATAAAGGCTGTTCATACTGGGGGTTCATCCATCCATCCATCTTCAACCGCTTATCCCAGCTGACACTGGGCGAAGGCAGGGTACACCCTGGACAGGTCGCCAGTCCATCGCAGGGCACATAGAGACAGACAACCAATCACGGTCCAGTTCACACCTACGGGCAATTCTGAGTCATCAATTAACCTGCATGTCTTTGGATTGTGGGAGGAAGCTGGAGAACCTGGAGAAAACCCATGCTAACATGGGGAGAACATGCGAACTCCACACAGAAAGGCCCCAAGCCGGATTCAAACCTGCAACCCTCTTGCTGTGAGGCGACAGACCACTGAGATCTGCTGAGTTACAGATGTCTCTTTCCCAATATAAGTCTATGGGAAAAAGTCTTTTTGGGCCCAATGGCATCATGACACAGACATGGAAGCTGTAGTATCAACGTTTGGCCACTACGAAAATTGGCATCAATGACCGGCGCTCTTCCTGGGGGCTTTGTGTAGCTTAGTACAAACAAACACTGAATAAAACATTTGTAGGCGACCAAAACGTCGCAATTAATCAATTAATGTTTATGAACTGAAAACACCCAGACCGGACAACACCATGGTAGCTACCTGTCAATCACAAGGTAGCCATGCCCTGCCTCATACCCCATTTTATGGTCTATTTGACTCTAAATGGAGCCACAATTTACTGAATGAACATCATTCTGCATTGGCGAAGGCTTGAAACTAGTGATTGAGACCATACACTCATGTTTACAATGTTTACTAAGGTAAGTAGGGTCATTTTCTCATAGACTTCTATATAATCACATTTCCTCATTGGTTTCACTTTTCAGACCCTGAGGTAACCCACAGAGTCAAACCTCAGGTTCAGGTTAAGGTAAGCTTTATTACCCCACAAGGGTAAATTCATGTGGTCATACACGTTCTGTTTAAAACACAGAGGTACACTGTACATGCCTGTAAAATGATAAAAACAGAGACACCAAAAAGAAAAAAAAAAACTCACAGCTCAACTAGTATTACCTAAAGTAACAGATTTTGAGTTTTAAAAGCGGTCGATTAAGTCAGTATAACTCATGAAGCCACAGAACAACAATCTATTCATCCTCCTGTCTCGTGTATGTTGCAGCCATGTAACAGGTGAGTTGACTGGTTCATTCCTGGACTAGGGTAGATAACATGTGCAGGAAAAGACAAACCAGCAAAACTCAGAGAAGCAGCTTGTCAGTTTAAGGAGAAAAGCTGGTTCACCTTAAGAGTCTGAGTTACAGATACAGGAAGTTGGCTCGGGACTTCAGCGGAAGAGTCATAGCATTTATTCACCTAAATAAACTGTACACACCCTGTATGCTACAGCTACATTCGTCTACCCCACACTCACCAACGCCACACACACACACGGTCGGTCGGACAATTGCTACAGTTACGCCACACTAGCATGTGTGTGGTGGCGGCGAGCATGAAGCAACCAGCAGCGCTACAGCTGTTAATGTGACACAAACACACACACACTTTGCCAGACAAACGCTAAAGTTATGTTCCGCTGCCATCAACATCCCCACTCACCGCCGCCACACACAGTCTGTCAGAAACTCGCCAATGTTATGCCGCATTGGCAAACCGTATGTGTGTGACTAAAGCAGCCCTACAGCTGCTAACATAGTTAGCATTACGTTGGCAGACACGCAGCTGACAACCTGCTAAACTAAACTAAATGATTCAGTGGTGGTGGATTTTACTGGGAACGTCTGCATGTCCACGACACTACATGCAGCACTGTGGCTGCTACAGTAGCTCTCCTGATGGTGAACTGTTGACTCACATGTTTGTTGTGCTCATAATTGCAGCTGGCACACCGCTGCATGAATAATAAAATAATAATAATTGGTTAACAAGAATCCGTTATCGGTTAATTTCTTTTTTTATTATGTATAACATTAACTTTCTGTATGTTACAGAGGATGTTATTACCAACCACAACTGTAATAAAAATGTTTAGGGCTTATAAAAATGTAAAAATTATAAATTATTAAAATTATAAAAAGTAAAATATAAAAATTTGAAATATACTAAATATATAAAAAATATTGGGTTGGCACTAAAATCCTTCCTAAGCAGAGTCAAATCAGCTTTCTTGACAAAATGTTCTTGTGCTGTGAAGAGTTTGCAGCCAACAAATTTGCAGCATTACATATTGGACAAAGTAGCGCTTGTGGAGTCTCATCCAAACTCCTAATTTTTAGATCATCAGTGAGCCCAGTCCTCTCTGTGTCAACATGCTGTAACATGGTAAGAATTATACTCACAGGGATGTTAAGAGTTGCCAAAACACAGACTCCATTAATCCTCTATATGCTGTACATAGTACATGCTATCAGTTAAACGGTTAAAAGAATTATTAATAATTAATTATAAAGCTGAGAAAATCTCAGAGGAGCAGCTTGTCGGTTTAAGGAGAAAAGCTGGGCCACCTTAAGAGAGTCTGAGCCTGAGTTGCAAGATACAGGATGTTGGCTCAGGTCTACAGCTCACCTGAGATGAGGAGTTGTAGCCCCGTAGCATTTATTCACTGACAAATAAACTGTACAAATACTGTCTGCTACAGCTACTTCCACTGACAGCCCCACACTCACCGCTGCCACACACACAAACTCGCTAAAGTTATACTGTGTTGACAGACCGTATGTGCGTGAATAAAGCAGTGCTGCAGCTGCTAATGTAGTACAAACATACAGGGTTTGTCAGACAACCACTAAAGTTACGCCAGGCGACAGAGTATCGTAACACCGGACAGACACGCAGCTGACAAACTGCTAATCTAAATAATGCGGTGGTGGTGATAGCGGCAGACTTTTACTGGGAAAGTGGCTGCATGTGTACACACAACACCGTGGCTGCTGCAGTAACGCTCCCAGACAGATGAACTGGGGACTCAGTTGCCTGTTGTGCTCATACACTGCAGCTGATGCACCACTACATGAAACGCACTAATCTTGTTGGTTAGCAGATAATAATCGGTTAATGAGGGTATCGGTTAATTCTTTTTTTTCTCAAAATTAGCATCCCTAATCAGAACGGATGCTAATTCACTCAAAAAGAAGCTTTCCTGCTCAAACATTAATACTAGATAAGCAAACATACAATCTGCATACGCACAAGACCTTTTCAACAAATAATGACATCACCCTCCCTTCAATACACAAGTACAGAGCTTAGAGAGAAAGCAAGAGAGAGCGCTAGAGAGACAGATGACACAGGAAGAGAGAGAGAGAGAGTGAGAAAGAGAGGTTTAAATCCTTAGTTAAGCTCTGGGACAGCAGCAGATCCTCTTATGCAACAGTCAGACTCACACACACACACACACACACACACACATACATGTCCATGCATTGCTGAACATGAGACACAAAGATCGCACAGAAGCCAGTATCAGACACACTGCATACATGTTATGTAGATACAGCAGCACAGGCACACGATCACGTGGCGAGTTCACAGTGCTGAGATCTGCAACTCAGACGATTCGACACCTCAGAGACTACGTTCACATGCACACTAATATTCCACCATTATTCCGACAATCTGACAATACTGTGACGTGATCGCGACATCCCTCGCAGCCATAATTAAGTAAGAAGAAACATTAATGCAATTTTATTTGTTGAATCTATTTATTTAAATTTCACTCTGATCAATACATTTCTTTGGGTTTATTTATTTTCTAAAGCAACTATAAAAATATTGTCACTTGTTTTGGAAAAAGTGCTTTTTCTTTTAATTATTATGTTCTATGTTGTGATTAATGTCAAGTACAGCTGAACTGATCGGGCAGTTGATCGGTTGCAAAAAAAAAAAAAGGTTCATCTAGTTTGATAATGTAATTGTTTCAGTTATTTTTCAAGCAAAAACATTGAAAAATTCCAATAGAGTTGCTGTTTTCCTTTGTCATATCATTTTACACTGAATATCTTTGAATTTTGGACTTTTGATGGAACAAAAAAGAAGATTTCAAGATATCGGGCTACGTGAAATTTTGATGACATTTCATGGACTAAATTAATTGGAAAAGATACTTAAAATAATTTTTAATTTAGCTTAGTTTTTATATTTGACAGGGACAATACATGTAGGCATTGTTACATGTAAATAAAGTCTAAAACAGGCACAGACACTAACAATAAAACAAAAGGCCGCTACAAACAAACACTACAGACAGTAATTTAAACAAGTAAGAACAATAGCTGAAAAATATATATATATATATATATATGAAAATATTAGGGATGTACCAATTGTAAAATTATGGGATCATACCAACGTTTGAAATAAAATTGTCTGATAGCCGATATCGTTGCTTTGTTATCTATTTCTATTTGGTGCCATTCATATCTTGAGCCTAAATTAAGTTGTCCAAATTTATGAAACAACACATGAACAACAATTACTTCAAAACCCCCTTAGCCTGTATACAACTACCTACTCAATGAGAGGAATTTACTACCTCGATCAACAAGAACATTTTGTGAAACATACAGTGAATGTAATTAAATCAGCAACTAATAACACAACATATAGCCAAAACAAAATGAACACAACACATAAACATCAGCTATTGCCATTTTATTTGATTATACTAGCCAAAAGGCCGACTGCAGTCAACTAGGTGAAAATCGGCCGATAAATCGGTGCATCACGAGAAAACATGTATGCTATGTAAACCCATGTATCTCTGTGTTGAAAGATTTGCTTCCTGTTACAGCCTTTATGTCGAAGAATCTATCTGAAGCTAAATATAATAAAAGACAGATACTATAACACATATGAGCATAGTGCACTCATCCTTTTGTAGCATGTATAACACATAACAACTGCATGAGATTTGTGACCTACAAACGCCATTGGATTCTTGACGTCTACCCTTGAAAATTATGTGCTAATCCCCAAATGTAACCCCTTGCATAACAGCGCATCTCGGCAGGGATTTCAGCTGAAAGATGGACTCAGAGTGATTTGGAACAGAGTGGAGCAAATGGACAGCACCATCATTGATTTAGTGCTCGGGATCCTGAGGTGGCCTGCCAGCCAAAAACTGCACTGTTCTCACATCACCAGTTACTGGCCACTACTTGGGCTGCGAGGTGCGTTCAAGCACACATTTTTCTATCCAAATCAATATGAATTACTACTACACAGATAAGGGTTTTTGAAGATGAATTAGAGCATGCCAGTGTTTAATATTGTGCCAAATAAAAAAAAAAAAAAACAGACAGAATGTTTCTTTTGAATTTCATTTCTTGGCAGGATGAAAAATCTTCTACTGCATTTACACCATCATTTAATAGTTAAACAATGCACTAAATCCCATGATATAGTATGCAGAATATATAATCACAGGCTTATTTATAGTGAAGCTCTTGACTGCAGTTGAATGATTTCTATCCTTGAGCAACTGTGCTCAGAGTGGGACCAAAAATTAGAGTGAATCAATATAATTTGTTTATAATTAACCATTTAACCGATGACCAAAGATTAACGCTATCAGTTAACACGCTTAAAAGCAATTTTAATAATTAATTAAAAAGCTGAGAAAATCTCAGACGAGTAGCTCGTCACTTTAAGGAGAAAAGCTGATCCACCTTAAGAGAGAGCCGGTGCAGATACAGGAAGTTGGCTCTGGACTTCCAGCTGAGGAGTTGTAGCTTGTAGCCTCGTAGCATTTATTCAACAACAAATAAACTGTATACACATTGTCTATTACACCTACATTCACAGCTATAACCACACACAAATGACATATCCACACTCACCGCTACCATGCACACACAGTCTGTCGGAAACTTGCAAAAGCTATGCTACTGTGGCACAAAGCCACAGGCAACACTAGCAACTAGCAGTTAACAGCTAACAGCTAACGTAGCACAAACACACACAATGTTTGTCAATTGTCAAATTGGCAATTGCAGAAGTTAAGCCGGGCAGACATGCAGCGACAACCTGCTAAACAAAACTAAATGTGCAGTGGAAATTTCAATGGGAAAGTGGCTGCATGTCCGAAACACTATATGCAGCACTGTGGCTGCTAACGCTCCCAGACGGTGAACTGGAGACAGTGAACGCAGCACTGTGGCTGCTAACGCTCCCAGACGGTGAACTGGAGACGGTGAACGCAGCACTGTGGCTGCTAACGCTCCCAGACGGTGAACTGGAGATGGTGAACGCAGCACTGTGGCTGCTAACGCTCCCAGACGGTGAACTGGAGACAGTGAACGCAGCACTGTGGCTGCTACGAGGCTTCCCAAAAACAACATAGGATTATATGAAAGTAAAATATTTATTAAAGGTCAAGTGAGCAGCAGTATCTAACGGTAGGCTGAGGAATCTAAAGCCTCTCCCGTGCACACCAAGCACGTGGGACAACTACAGTGGTTGACACAAAAACGCAAATGGCTCTCTGTAGAACCAGCTATTGTAAGAGTAGCGTAGGTCATCTAAAGCAGAGACAGTTCGTAGAGTACGTATGTGCATTGGAAGTGAGTGGTGAGGCAAGAGAGCGAGCAATCTGGGCTACTGTAGAAATATGGTGGCGCAACATGGAGGACTCTGTGAAGAGGACCTGCTCCCTATGTAGATATAACAGCTCATTCTAAGGTAAAGAAAACACAACCTTATTATCAGCTGATTATACACTAAAGAAAACATTACTATTATACTCCATTTCTGCCAATAGATCCCCCTAAATGCTACACACTGGTCCTTTAAGTCTGGTGGAATCAAAGGGATTCATTGAAGCTGTGACTGTTAAGATGCCTGAGATCTTTCAGAAATGTTATAAGAAAGAAATCTATTATATTTTTCAAATATCTGACACAAATGTTAGCTATGCAAATATTTCTATGGTTACTGTCTACTACAGTGTAACCGTGTATCCTAGCAACAGGCATTTCTATGGTTGCAGTGCTGCTTTTTTAGGTGAGAATACTGTAACTTGTAACAGAATCAGCAGCAATGGGTAGAAATGGAGCAAGATTTTAAAAATCTGATTGATTATTATGATTTAAAAAAAGTTATTTTTATAAAAGGGTCACTATATGCTGACAGTAGTGGATCATGTACCTCTGTGTCCTCTGGTGCTCCTAGTGGCATCTGTTTGTTGTTATTGGCAAAAATCTGGCAATATGATATGTATCATGATACTGAGTTTACCATTCAATATTATGTATTATTACACAGCTTTGTTGAACACTTGATTCTGATTGGTCAATCACAGCATTCTACGGCCTGTTATTTCTTTATAACAGACTGTTGCTATGGGCACAGTTCTGACGTCGGACACTGGAGGATCGTCTTTGTGTCAAATTATTAATTTCTTACATAAGTGGCCGTGTAATAAGCAGAATACTGAACAGCTAGTTGGTCATTGTTGTGAAATAAACCCCTTCACAGTGATGAAAGATCCCTCCACTTCACGTCAAGGTTTATTTCACAACAATGACCAACTGGCTGTACATTACTAGAGCCTAATAATGAAACTTGTGAGCTTGTATTTAAGACATGGGAAGTCGTGTACATGATATGCATGCCGTTCAAGTGGTTGAGTCGTGAGAACACCTCTGCAAAGCAATGGCACTGTTATTAGTTACTGTCAGCGTCTAAAAGCCACAGAGGCTAACAATTTAGCAGGCTAGCAAGTGGGTACATAATGAAGGAAATGTAAAGGCACAATGACAGAGGAGAAAGATGGCGTCTTTGGGAATATCAACATTCTCCTCAGACATATTATGAAATTACAAAGAAAAACAATATATGACTAAAATTACAATATATTAACTTATCATGCACCAAAAAATTACTTCCATGACCTCCACAGCGCATCAGAAACTTTCCACTTGCGAGGTCGCGAATGCCACAAGAGGGGGACATTCATATGGACTCATCCCGTGAACATAAACCCATCTGAAGGCACCATATACCCTGCATACAGTATATTGCGATAATGTAAGCAAGGCGATACATTGCAATTTTATATTTTAATTTTAGGAAAACTGTCACAGTATAAAGAACACACCACCACTTACCAGAGTAAAAAAGTTATTCTTTAGGTAAAACAATTAAGTAAACAGAAATCATTATTTTTAACTATTAATTAAAAATTGAAAGTGTTTCTAAGACCCGATACTCAAGTGTATCAACATTTTCTTTTAACCCTACCGTTTCCTGAAGAACTCAAAGGTAACGCAGGGTGAGTAATCGATCTACAAATGGTCACTTTGAGGGTGAAGTATTAGTTACACCTGTGCTCCTCCTGCTCTCACATGTCAACATGTCTGCCGTGAGAACGCTCTACTGGAGTCAACTTACAGTCTCCCTTTCTGTCACTCTGAGCTCACCTGTCTCTATTTGAACTGTCACTAACCATGTCTTTACATAAACCAAGCCCTTCAGCGGGTAATTCAGGATAAAACAAACACTACTGCACATCAAGTGTTTTGAATGAACATCCCTCGGGCATTTTAATTTTACCAAGTCAACTGTGGTGGTACTGAGCCTAACAAGGGTGCCTCAGTTACTTTAATCATAGTCATTTCAAAAGACGAATCATTTCAGGTCAGGGTTGGGCAAAGTGACGATATATATCGTGACAGTTTGTTATATGATCTCTACCTAAAGCTGTACGAATCAATATTTTCATACAGCACTAACAATGGATCAGACGACTGTGTAATTATTGATATGTGAAAAGGTAGCTTGCAGTGACGAATCCACAGAGAATTACTGGTGTGTTGTAGCGCCTGTCACCTCATTGTTTGATTGTCTGATAAAGCTCTGATAAACCCATCATACCCAACCTGCTGGGCAACAGACTGAACTAACTGGTGAACAAAAACACTAAACGAAACTCCAAATAAATGATAATGTTGCTCCATCTCTTGCTGGTAGGACTGGCCGATAATTCAATATGATAATTCATCACCTTTCAATGGTATTGTGATGAAATTATATATCAAGATATTGTCTAAATTCATAATAACAATCACATACTAATTAAAATTAGAGAGAATCTGAATTGATATGAATTATGTTTATGGGAATACACCAGAGTAATTAAATCAAACTATTGTCCTCTCTGATTACTGTATTTGTGTGCGTGCATGTAAACAAAAGCATGTCACTGAGCAGCTGGAAATGTTTATATTTTCAATATGATTTCACTTGAAATTGTTTTGTTCATTTTGTAAAAATGTTCTTAATTAAATGAGCAAATAGTCTTTATTCTCAGTACTTTGTAAGTGTTTAATTGAATGAAGCAAGAGAGACAGAGAGCAGCGGCGACGGGAGCGAGCAACGTTAGCGACTCAAGCCCAAGCCGGAAAAGTTAACAGAGTTTGGTTTGTCTCGGTAACTTTTGAAAGTATGAGTATAAGAAAACAGTGAAAATATTGAGTATCACCATATTATGGTTTGTGATACTGTAGTGATTGTCAAAAACATTGCATTGATTTTTAATAATAGTTTACAAGCAAATATTAGAGAAAGAAAGATTTAATGCAATCCAGCCCCCACTGTTCCGCCCGCCATGTTATGTATATGGTGGTGTGGTCTTTATACTATGACAGTTTTCTTGAAATTCAATTTAAAAAAAATTGCAATATAGCGCCTCGCTTAGAGTATCACAATGTATCTCAATACATTGAATCGTAACCCCTGTATCATGATACACATTGTATCGCTAGATTCTTGTCAATACACAGCCCCAGTAGAAACATGGCGTCGCAACATGGCAGACTCGGACTAAACTAAAGGTCGACTGATGTGGGTTTTTTATGGCCGATGCTGATTTATTGGAGAATCAGGATAGCCGATGGCCCATATATGATGCTGATTTTTGGGAGGCCGATATGTTTGGGTGATTTTTGTTTGCTCCTTCTGATAAAATATAACAGTTAAATAATATCAAATGATACACAAAATTTCTCAACTTCAGTAAACATTTATTGAACAACACCTACGGTCTGTCTCTCCCATCTACATTTTGTGTCCGCACTGCAGTGCACTATGTTATATGCCATTTCTGCCAGTAGATCCCCTAAATGTTACACACTGTTCCTTTAATCATGTTTAAACTATTTCACAATGGTATTTTCAGAAAATGCATTAAATCATGAAATATTTAGGCCTATTAAATGTTAGAACATGGAGAAAAAGGTTTGTGACAACTTCCCAGAGACCACAGACCAATATTCAATTTACAACTGCATAAAACTGAGAAGCTGGACCACTTTAGCCCGATAAGTAGCTTAAACCATTAACTGATCCACAAAATTGTTGATTTATTTCCTATCAACCGAGTAATGGATAAATTGCCTAATAGTTTCAGCGCTAATAGATTGACATATACAATGATAGAAGCTTTTATCCACATCACCACCCCTGTTAAATGAACTGTAATGTGACTTGGATTTAACCTGCTGCATACAGACACACACATGCGCTGAGTTTCCCCGCCCCGACAACAAAAGATGGGAGGAGAGAGAGACGGAGAATCTAGTTCGCCTCATTAATCTTGTTTGTCCAATTAGGACACTGATACAGCCAGGGAGACGGATAACTTCACAAACCCTCTCGCACACACACACGTGCCCGTGCACGCACACACACACACACACGCACACACACACACACACACTCACACTCACACACACACACACACACAAGGAAGCTGAGTTTGTCTGGGGATTTTTAAAATGGACTTCGGAGGGAAGTTAGCGTTAAACACACATACAAGATTAACTCTCTTGTGTTCGTCCCGTCACTACACACAAACACACACACACACACACGCACACACTTCTGACAGAATGAAAACACACACACACCATATGCAGCAGCACAGAGAAGCACTCAACCAAGCAGACAGGGCACTCAAAGCTTGCTTTATATCAATACTGTGGAGCTAACCCCCTCCCACTCTCCGTCCATCTAGCTCGCTATCTCTGTCCAACCAGACAGCTCTCTCCGTCTCTCTCAGGAGCGTTTAGTCTCAGTGACAGCCTCCCACATCCATCTGTCAAATAACAAATTTCGGCTCTGAGAGAGCTCGACCACATTCACACAATAACATGTGTGTTTGCGCGTGTGCCCTTCTTTCTATCACTGAGCAAGCGTGTCCGCCTGCGCACACACACACACACACACACACACACACACACACACACACACACACACACAGGAGGCCCATGCTGAGTGAGACAGCATGAGAGTCATGCATCTTTAATGTAACATCACAGACTGCTAATAATGTAAGAGGAGCTGAGCTGTGTGGTGGTGACAGGGAGGGGGAGGATAGGGGAGGATGGGGGAGATTCAACAAAGCCCTCCCCCTGCCACGAGTGACGGGTCCAACGGTCCAGTAGCATCGACTAGACATGAGGAGAATTGGATTTAGGAGACTCCCGATCAAATCATCCTGTCTGTTCAGTCGTCTTAGAGCTCACACACATCCAAGACGAGCGTGTGATATCCAGATGGACTGGCAGACGGCCTGCTGTAGATCAGACAGGCAACGCTGTTGGAGCTGTCTAAATGAAAACACACTTCATGAACACTCAAGCTGCAGAAGGAAGCCCCGTTTCTCGCCATATTGTGATTTCAATTTACAACTAATGATTATTTTCGTTGTTGATTAATCCGTTGATTGTTTGTTTGATCGATATTCAGGTCACTGTCAGAGAGGAGTACAGACACCGGAAAATTAGGGCTGTCCCCAGGACCATTTTTTGGGCTTCGAACCTTTGGTGAGAAATATTCACAAGTATTCGAAGCTCCGCAGCGCGGTGGCAGACAAGTTCTTCTGTCTGTCACCATCATCCCTGTTTAAGTGCCTCTACACAACAAACAGCGATATCCTTCTGAGAATAACTAATAATAATTAGTGTTGAATACGAATAATGTTGTGGGAACATTCCTGATTTCATGCACTATTTTGAGATACCCAACAGAAAATATTCACATTTAACAAGCTGAAATGACTCTTCTCTAACTTAATCAATTATAAAAAAAAAAAAAGTTGGTGATTAATTTAATAGTTGGCAACTTATCGATAAATAGCCACAGCTTTATTTCAATTGCAAAAATCTGCAATAAATTCTAGGCCTGTGTTGGTACTCAACACTGGTATTATTGTATCAAGTATAGGCACAAACTTATCTTGTTATTGAAATGAGATAAAAGGTGCAGTAAACTTCAAAAAAAAGTACATTATCATTATATTATCATACTGTTCCCTTACTCATTAAATTTTCAAAAAATAACAGACCAGATGTTATATTTACCAATAACATCTACATACATACAAGCTGTAGATTGATTGATAGATGTCTGATAGTGTAGCTAACAGTTTTAACATCCAACCCAAAAACCCTTAATAATGCTGTTAGATTTAGCTTATGTTAACTTCACAAACTGACAAAATGAGCTGCTTCACAGCACCGAATCTATTCAATGCCCATTCAAAATGACTGCTTGGCCTCCGGTATCACTGCTTGCAGCTTTCTCGAGCACTGCTCATCCAAACTACTTCACACTCGACACTGAGCTTTGTTGGCTTCTGAGCAATACACCTGCCAAGTGTGAAGTCGATTGGATGAACAGTTCTCGAGAAAATTACTAATACATGAGTCCCGACCCGTAAATCTCCAGTCTCTCTCTCTCTCTCTGTTCTTGAATGTACTGTACAGACACACTTAGAGCGAGTTTTACCAGTTAATAGGGGTCCCCTCTCAATACACTATACAGTGTGTCCATAAGGCACTACTAATAAATATGCCCCGTAAATCTCCAGAGCTCACAATCGATACTGCACTTCCTTGGGTCCTCAGCAATACATCCACCAAGTGTAATACCACTTTCATATCTGCCCGTTAATTAAGAAGGTACCACCAAGAGCTGGTTAGCTTAGCTTAGCACAAAAACTGGAAACAGAGGGAAACAGCTAGCCTGGCTCTGTCCAACAGTAACAAAATCCACCCCACTATTTAACATATTACATCTTGATTGTTTAATTTGTCCAAAAACATGAGTATAAGAATTACAATTTGCTGTTTTTTGCCGGTTTATGTTTTCTTGACTGTGACTCTCAGTTGCTAGGCAACCAACTGAGACCACAGGAAGTTACAATCGAAGCCCAAGAAATAGTCCAACACATAACCCAGCCAGAGGAAGTACTGTGCATTGCTAAGAAGTGAAATTCAATTGTTTGTTCCATTACAACGTCAGCGCCCAGCAGCAGAGCTACGCGTCCGTCATTTTGGATTGAAAAAGACCGGACGGCAATAAAATGTCCGCCTACCAAGTCATACAAAAATAAAACTATATAATTTATATTTTATTGTCAGAATTTTAATGTCCCTAACAAAATGGCCTGTGTTGAACAATAAAATTATTATAAATATGCACAGTATTATAACTATTTACTTACTTAATGATTTATGATTTACACTTTTTGCCTGAATGCTTCCCACAGGAGCATAAAGTACAGGAACAAAGACGTTAATGGATCCACCATGGTATAGGCTTACAGCATACAGCCCATGGGTGGATTATGAGATAAAAGTGATGAATTACAGTCAAAATATCCATTGTTACAGCCACCTACAGCTAGCAGGAAGCTGGCAGAACCAGGTATGTCATATGAGCGTGCAGGGCGGTGCAGTCCCATGGGTCTGATGTACATTCATTATGCCGAGGAAAATAACTGGATTTAGCTATAAGTTAATTTTACAACTTTTAGGACATAATGACTTAAATGAGGGCTATTTAAGTGTTTGTACTGGAAAGTTGATTTACCTCAAAACCAAACCAAAGTTCTCAAATAGTAAATGTTGACAAAATAAAACCATGTCAAATTGGGCAAATTTTTTATTTTACGAGGGAACTAGCTGATCAACAGTTGTCAGTATATGAGAGTTTTAGTGCATTTTCATATTTGGTACGACTAATTTGTGCTGCACTTGCTTGGTCGTCTACATGTATTTGTTTAAGCTGAGATCAGTGTATCATGAAACACTTCATTCAAACTTGACAGAAACAAAATAAAACTCACCAAAACTACCATTGTTAGTCTTTCCATCAATCATCGACTGTGTTGCGGTACAATTGACTTTCACACGTAATGCGAATCGTAACCGAGTACACATTAAGCCTGGGCCAAACCAGACGCATGAGGAGTGCGTGGCGGCTGCGTTACCTGTTGTTTCTTATTTTGGCGTCCATGTTAACAGGCTAGAGTAGCCACATTGCCCGCATAAGACCCGCAGCTCAGCTGTGTGTCAGCTGCGTCTCTTCTAGAGATTCGAGGTCTCGCCTATTTTTGACACGATCCGTGCAACATTACCACACTTTCGATGTCTAGATATCTGTAGAAAATGTCATGGACATGAAAAAAAGTAAAGATTTATTCTTACATCAACACTTCTTGCTTCCATTTAAAAATAAAACCCCTCAAGCATTTTTTTTCTGTGGACAGAACTCCTTCATTTGTTAACACGAGGCTTTTACTCTGAAATATTTGCGAGACAGTGCAGTGACTCCATGAATGAATATAGTACAGGGTTTTAATTGTGGATTATTACTATTACTTACAAATGACCACACATTTCTTGACCTTTCTCTGTCTAAAACAAATAGAAATGACAATTATAATGAAATGAAATGGCCATTATGAAAGAACAGCAGCAGCTACAGCAGAAACACTGCAGAAACGCAGAGTATGGATTGACGAACCGTGCTTTAGTATGGTACGGAGTGTTCGCACTATTCAAACAAACTGGACTTTGGAGTCAAGTGCACTCAGATCCAGGCCCGGGTCCCTGATGTTAAAGCACCCTTAGTTACTTTGTGCTACATATACATGTCAGTCAATACCCACCCCCCAAAAAAGTACTGAGGTTCAATGCCCAGCCCTACCGGTGGGTGACAGCTGTCATTATAGCCGTCAATACTTATTTTACCTCCAGATTTGTTAAGAAATAAGTTACGATGCAAATCGTGGCTCATGTGATTTAAAAATTGCACTTTTAAAGTTTTGAATTAATTTTTACATTATTGTTCAACCTTACTCTGTCCATATAAAATACAGGACACTAAATTTCTTTGTGGAAATGCAAAAATAGACACAGGCCTGGAGTCACAGAAAGAGAAAGGGGGCGAACAGTGTGCATTTCACCTGCTGTCCCAGACCTCTCAAATATCCTCCCATTTCTTCCCTTTCACTGACAACATGCATTAAACAACCTCCAGCACACGCATGCATGCACGCACACACACACACACACACACACACACACACACACACACACACACACACACACACACACACACACACACACACACACACACACACACACACACACACCCAAAGGTTGACCTGATTTGGCATCATTGGGCAGAGCACCGTGCTTATCTTTTTGTGAGTGTATGTGTGTGCGAGTGTGTATTGTCACGGTGGCAACAGCACATCTTAAATCCACTCTGTCCTACTTAACCAGCGGGTCACTGAGGGGCGGAGCCTATGATGTCATGCAATTTGCCATGGTGAGGGAATGGACTAATGACAATATGGCTGTGACCTCAGTGGTCAGAGTCATGTCTTGAGTGTGCTGTCTCTTACACAAAAGTACAATTGTATGATGATAGTAATGGATAATACTTTCAACTTGACTTTCCATCCCAACAAATACGATAAAGGCCCAGTCACATAACAGAGTTCATCCACCCCTCTTTGCAAAACACTCAGAGTTAAAAGCTTGGTGACGTAGTTGGTGAACTACTGTCGCTGGTGAGCTAACAGCTAACATGCTAGCAGGCCGGGAATATACTAACACTAGTCAGTCATAAAAAGCTTTTTCTATTTATTCTGTGCTGTCAATCCCCCCTGGCATTTTGCTCTAACCATTTCATTCAATAAAGAGTTATTGAAGAGGAAAAACTCTCTCTGAGCTGGCAAGCAACAGAGGCAACAGGACAATGAGTTCAGTTTATTCAAATGATGTATTTATGCACAATATATAATCCTGCAAACCATGCCTCTTTTATGGAGCACTTTATAGTAGAGCTGATGATGATTCACCTTCCTCTTGATTTCATACTATGAAAATTCAATATGTATTGGCAAAATATTGCAAAATATTGCAAAATATTACGATTCCGTACTATGACTTATTGCAATTATTGCAAAACTTTTTAAATAGTAGATCATGGGAAAAAGTTAAATCTTACACTTCGAGGGACATACTTTGGAAAACATCTAAATTTATTAGGGATATGCATTCCAAGCAAAAATACTATTCAGAAAATCACTGGGAATTATTTGATTATTATTCAAAAATTGCTGCATAAAATATCATCGTCAGGCTTTTTTTTTCCAGCAACCCAAAAATCTAAGAACAAAGACTTTCCCCTCACAAATTAGTGGTATTTTCTTTTTTATTTTAGAAGGGACATGTAATGTTTTATACTTCAGGTGTATATACTCCAATAAATCCATACATGTATTTTGTAAATAGTTCCCTTTGTTAAAACCGGATGTAGTCACATGTGTATACCTTCGCTAACTTAGCCAAGTCCACATTACATGCCTTATAAATTAAAAAGAATATACCACTAATTTGTGAGGGAAATTATGTATTTATTTAGGGGTTTTATTTCTTTGGGATGTTGGAAAATGTAATAAATAATTACCATCCTCTAACTTTAAAAAGGTGAACAAAAATCCCAACAAACTGTAATATCAAATTCGTAATACTAAAATCACAATACACATTGAATCAGCACCCACTTATTGTGATAGCATCGAATCAGGAGATAGGTGTATCGTCCCAGCCCTAGTTTTAAATGTTGGTGTGACCACGCCTTAACGCACCAGTTAGTGACCATAACACTGGCTATGGTATTGCATTGCAAAAATGGATATCAAATCATAAACACCACAATTACGAGCAGCCAAATGGGAAATATCCACAATATCAGCTATGATATACAACACTTGCAGAAAACAACTATGAAAGTGTCACTAAAAAATAAGAGAATTGCTGCAAAGCCATCATCACTGATAGTTTATATTAATACTAACATAACACTAACATAATAGATTCAGCTAAATATATAGAAGCTTTACACTTTTGTTAAGATAATTTCAGAGAATTTCAACAAATATAACAAAAAATAATTTTAAAATAAATCGACGACTAGCTTTACTGAAAACAATATGTAACAATAAAAACTGCACACTTAGGATATGTTTCTGTGCCAAAAAATGTGAAATAAAATTAAGCTGTTTTAACCATTTAAAAGGGGGAAGGTGTCTGGCCTCTCATTGTAGTCCTTCAGCCATTAATCCAGGCTGCCGTTAAGTACAAACATGTGAGTGTATGTTGATGCCAAGTGTCAAACAGTGGCTGGCTGACATCTGACGTGATCCGTGTCCTTGAGAGGAAACGTTACACTGTGTGGTCATCATGTCTTAGAAGCTCCGAGCAGCCTCCAGCTTGATATATTTACATGTACACACAGCTTATTTCTACACCTCAAATCCTACTTTTCTCCTTCATCACAATCTTCCTCTTCTCCACAACGTTCTCTACTTTCCTTTCACCTCCTTCAGTCTCCCTTTTCTTAATTTCTACCTCCTCTGCTTTCTCTTTCCTTATGTCATTTATTTAATCGATATGTTTTATAGCTCTAATCCTTTTTTCAGGTAACATTCAGCATAAATTGTGTCATAAAATCTAGCAATGGCTGCCACAATCCTAAATATGTTTTTTAAGCTGCCACAAAAAATAACAACAATACAGCAAGAAAAATAAAGATACCACAGTAGATATTAATGTAGGTAGCTAATGTGCATAGCATACTTGCTATCAAGGCAATAAAGGATATGAGCTTGTTAGCTAACACAAAATAAGAGTTCACAGGTTAACAAACTGATGATCATACTAGCAAAATCAGAAGACACGGCTAACAAGTTAACAAACATATTAGCTTGTGAGCTAACACAACCTCAGATACCACAGCTAACAAGCAAACAAACTGAAACAAGCTTGTAAGCTAACACAAAATCAGATTCCACAGCTAACAAGGTAACAAACTAATTTCATCTTGCTAGCAAAATCAGATACCACAGCTAACAAGCTAACAAACTGATATTAGTTTGTTAGCTAACACAAAATCGGATACCACAGCTAACTAGTTAAACTGATTTAATTGTCCTAGCAAAATCAGATGTCATAGCTAACAAGCTCACAAACTGATATTAGCTTGTATGCTAACACAAAATGAGATACCACAGCTACCAAGCTAATATGCTGATTTCATTTTGCTAGTAAAATCAGATACCACAGCTAACAAGCTAACACAAATTTCATCTTGCTAACAAAATCAGATGTCATAGCTAACAAGGTAAGAAACTGATATTAGCTTCTTAGCAAACACAACATCAGATAACATAGCTAACATACTGATATTGGCTTGGCTAACTCAAAATCAAATACCCCAGCAAAAAAGTTAATAAACTGATGCTATCTTGCTAGCAAAATCACAGCTAACAAGCTAATACTAAACTGATTTTATCTTGCTAGCAAACTCAGCTACCATAGCTGACAAACTGACATTAGCTTCATATATGGTTAGAAAATCATAACAATCTGTAAAAATGTTTTAAGAGTGCTAGCTAAAGGCAGCAACACAACAAGCCCAATGACAGAACTGTCCCAGAAATATGTTTTAATGTTGTATAAAGTTTCATCTTACATCAGTAATTATCAAAATCATATACTATAAGATACTACATAATTTTGGCCTGTGAGTTTTCCCATTGTATGCTTAAAGACAGATTACAATAGGATATATCCTTGTTTGTTTGTTTTTTCATAACTTTGGTCATAATACCACATTTTACTGACTGGCTGCATTCTGGACATGCAGGATACTAAATAAAGCTTTACAATAACATCTATGACAGCAGCCAAATATAACCCTTTTTATCTAAACAGCTTATTTAGAAGTGAAAAGTAAAAATCAACAATACTGTCATCGTCCTTTGCATTACTCTGCCACTTCCATACCATTGTTACCACAGGCATGCACAGACAGTTTTGTTTACAGTGGTATGTTACTCACTTCTATATAAAGGCGATGCAAGACAATTGGATTTATATAACACATTTAACTACAAGTAAATGCAATGTGCTTTACGTTAAAAGTAAAAGAAAACATGTACGTACACTGCAGTATTTGCGGCAGCAGGGTATGGATTAATATGATACATAAAGGGCAAATATTGCTCTAAAAACTGTGCACACTGATAAAATGTATGTTGTGTCAATATTAATATTACAACTTTTAACCAAAGAAATTATAGCTGACTTTGACTTTGACCTTTTACCCCCAAATAAGTGTGTAAAGAGATAAGATAAGATAAGATATTCCTTTATTAGTCCCACAGTGGGGAAATTTACAAATAACTAAGTACAATATGTTTAAACCGATCTGAAGTTTGGTGGGCCAGTGTAATGTTGTGTCTAGCTGCAGCCTGCAAACACAACCTCCACAATTATGCTGGTGAGTAAAAGGGAATTTCCCTTAAAGAATGGACATGCAGCACAAGGAAACCTAAGTTTCTCTACGTCTGAAGGCCTTGAATTTAAATGATAATGACTTGTCAAAGAACCACCAAGGCGCTGTTCGACTTTGTTTTTCTCGCTTCTTACCCCCGGCCTCCATCTCCCCCAACTCTCACCTACCCATCTCTCTCTCTCTGGTGTTTCAGTGGGTGAGACGCTGTCACCAAGGGGACGGGCTGTGATTGTCGCCATGGGGATGGGCTCCACAGAGCATCTCAATTACTGAGTGGGACAATTAATAAGCATCAAAGCCTGGTTAATATTTCACCGGCGGCGCACAGCAGCAACCTGGCCCACGGCGCTCGGGTCCACAGGAGATGTATCATGGAGAGGTGGTGGAAGACAAAAGAGAACAGGAAGCGGAGAGGATGGGAATAACGGCGCTGAGACAAGACGGATGATGAGATGAGTGAGGCAGCAGAAGGGTGGAGGAAGTGAGAAAGTCGGAGCTGAGGTACAAGAGCCTCAGTGTTCATCTTAACGACATACCATTTAATACGAATTCATGGCATCATATTGAGGAATTTTATTATTATTATTATTATTATTATATTAATTTGCATTCATTTACATTTTTATTTATATCACTGATACTGTTATCACTGCTAGTGGCTCTGTGAGGCTGCACTGAGCTGTTTAGCAGATGTAATTTCCACCATTTTTACTATCCAATGATGCCTTCAATTGAAAATTGTGAGCTTGTGTTTACAACATGGGGAGTTGTGTACACAATATGTTTGGCATTCAAGAGTTGTGAAGTCGTGAAGAACACTGCTGCTAAGCAACAGCAATATTAACATTACTGTCCAGCGCCTAGAAGTCACAGAGGCTAACAATAATGACAGACATAATGACAGAGGAAAAAGATGAGGTCATTGGGATTATCAACATTTTCCTCAGAGATATTGTGAAATTACAAAGAAAAACAATAAACAACTAAAACTACAATGTATTAACAGGGTAGCTGCAGGTTTCAGCAAGTCGCGGTGCGCTTAAAAAGCAAAAGCCAGATAATGCATTTCTTTTGAAATGAAAGTAATGTTAATAAATTTTTAAGACCTGCCAAAATTGGACTTAAGACAATTTGTGAGATTTTAAGACATTTTGAGGCCTTGATTTCAGTATATTGGATTTTAGACATTTTTAGACTTTTGAAGACCCCGTAGGACCCTGATTAAATTATTATGTATTGAAAAATAAACTTACATGGCTTCCGCCATTTCTGACGTCACAAGTCACAAGTTGTGAACTCTGAGCTTTCAGAAACTTTCCACTGTCGCCACTAATGACATGGGGTTGGCGTTCATACGTGTTAGTTAGCACTAAACACAAGGTACAACTGTGGCTGGTGGGAATTTCATTAGTTTTGTAGGAATTTTGTCATATACCAAAGTATTGAATATATTTTGACCTGCTGATGGTCCTAAAGGATCAATAAAATGATTACAATTCTTTGTAAGGAGGATGTGAAGATCTGTGACAAATCTCATGACAATCCATCCAAAAAATGTTGAGATATTTAACTAAAACAAACAAAAATTTGAATCTCATGGTGGTGCTAGATGAAAAGTCAGGAAATCACTCATCCTAATCTTATTTTGCATGACACAAATAAGTAAAACATTGAAGAGGAAAAACATGATTGATCCGACTCAGACAACCTATTAAAGGGTGCTAAATGGGAGATTGGAAGCATTTCTATTGCCTCCCCGTTACCCTCAACATGGTGACAGCAGAGCTGGCAGCTAACAGTGCTAACACAAGCCCCAAGAAAGAGCGCTAGCTGTTGATCCCCATTTTCATGGTGGCCAAAAGGCGGTACTACAACTTCCCTGTCCATCATGTGATGCCACTGGGCCCAAAAAGACTTTTTCCCATTTACTTACATTGAGTAAGAGATGTCTGTAACTCAGAGGATATTTATTTTTAAGGTGAATCAACTTCCCAGTATGAACACTTGAATAGCCTTTATTTAAATCATTAGATCCTAAAAGATGTAAATGCACTAATAGCCGAATATAGAGTTATTTCCCTGCTTCCATTCATAGGAATGAGACCCAGACCGAGGCTGGAGCGAGGGCTGGGAGGTGGAGTTAGCAAGCTTTAACGACAGCCTGACGGTTATGACCTCATGACTGAGCCATGTAACCAAGCAGGGGCTCCTGAACCTGTTCCATGGGCCCAAAGGATGCTGAAGATTGTCAGAAGATCCAGGTACCTTTCCACTCAGAAGTGCAGCCATTTTGGCTTCATGCGGCCCTGAGCAACTTCCATAGGAATGAACGCAGTCCCGTCTCCAATGCTGTATCCAGTTCTCTTTGTATATTCATGGGTGTATAACGAGAACTGGATACAGCGTTGGAGGCAGGGCCCCATTCATTCATTTTAGAGTTGCTCAGTGGCGCAGGAAGCCAAAATAAATAATCCCGAACAATGACTGATATATTTGACTTCATTTGGCATCTCTGACTACATAAATGCTGAAAATCAAACATTTTTTACTGTATTCATTTAAATATTTTCCAAAGTAAAAATCCCTAGAAGTGTATGAATTTAACTAATGGTCTGCTGTTAACAAAAATCCCAATACATATTGAATCGGCACACAAGTATTGTGACAATATTGCATCAGGAAATAGGTGTATCATCCCATTCCTATTAACAACTATAAAATACTTCCCACCGTTTCCTTGTAGAGTCTGAACTTTACAGCCGTCACCAGAGACTAAAGAGTAAATGAAAGAAGGAGAATCAGGAGGCAGCAGATGAAAGAGGAGTGGAAGCTGCACAAGCGAGGCAGGAAGGAGGAAGATGGTTAAATGAAGGCAGGAGGGAGGGAGGGGGTAAAGTAAGAGGGGAATCACTGTTGGAGAGGGGAGGATGAGGGAGAAGTGGTGAGTAATGGAGTGATGAAGGGAGGAGGACAGAGGGGAAGCAGGAGTCGCTGTGAGGCAGATGTATTGACGAGCCGGCAGGCTGATCAATGGGATGGGGTCAATCAACAGAGTGATCCATATGCTCTGACCTCACTCTGGGTGGCTGAGGGAAGAGGCGTGTGTGTGTGTGTCTATTTATATGCCAATGTATACTGATACAGTGTAGGATTACATAACTACACATCAATTAAACCAGCCCTAACGAACCATACCGTCTAGCAACAACAAATAATTTCATATCATCATCTACACGTTAACAAAGCTTAACAACATGTCAACAGCACTGCAGAACGAAAACAAGCTTCCCAAGACTTCAAATATGAGACTGGAAATTCACCACAATGAATATTTTGTTGCCTCTCTTTTATATTACATCATAGTCATATGTTAATCCAGCTGAGAGCAGAGTCTGTATTAAAAACACTGCCATTTTTGAGTTTTCAGAACAGTATTACCATGCTACAATTATGCCATTTTGAAAAAATTAACAGGAATAAGCGCAGCTAAACATCCTATGTAACTGTTTGACATTGTGTTTAAAACAAGCTTCAAATCTTTGACAGTTTATTTTTTCATGTGCTTGCATGAAATGAAAACGATGGCTGCCTGAGAGGTATTTTGTAGGTAATGAGCTAAAATCAAAACGACACATGCCGTTATGTAAATTGCATGTCCTCAGCTCCCAGAATGCTTGTCCTTCATCAGCCTTTCATGTAACGTAAAGCGAGACGAGATAAAAACAAAGCGGAACGAGATCACATGTTAAAACTGGAGACAAAACATGCAGACCCCAAACAAACGGCTCTTTATCCCCTCACATACAGATCTACATGTGGCGCTCCAACATCACAGTCCTGACGCAAATGAGATAACTGAGGAGAAACCGTAACAAGTGAAAGCAGTCTTTCCCAACGCCGAGCTGCAGTATGTGCATCTCTCTCAACATACAGGCAGGGAACAGGGGAACAGTTGAAGAAGTTGTGATGAAGTCTCACATCTGCATTGTTTGTGTGGTTGCTTTATAAATGTAACTCTACGGGGGAAAGACGACAGCACACCATATTTCTTCCAGTCCAAAGAGGCAGGAGGAATGTGAGGAATTGACGAAGGATGACCAGACTGGACCCGAGATGCCCAAATCAAATCTAATGCAAGTCCAAACAACTCTCGTGTCACAAATAGAGGAGTATAAGATATAAGATAGAGGATGCTGGTATCATATGAAACTAGAAAACCAAAGGAATCTATTGGTAGCAACTATGTCATACTAGCTTGTTGGGAAGGAGGTTAAATAATGCTCCAAATTTAGGCTAAATTTTCGTGAAGGAAACACTGTCATGGCCATTTTCAAAGGGGTCCCTTGACCTCTGACCTCAAGATATGTGAATGAAAATGGGTTCTCTGGGTACCCACGAGTCTCCCCTTTACAGTCATGCTCACTTTATGATAATCACATGCAGTTTGGGGCAAGTCATAGTCAAGTCAGCACACTGACAGCTGTTGTTGCCTGTTGGGCTGCAGTTTGCCATGTTATGATTTGAGCATATTGTCTATACTAAATGCAGTACCTGTGAGGGTTTCTGGACAATATTTAGCACTGTTTTGTGTTGTTAATTGATTTAAATATACACATACATTTGTATAAAGTAGCATATTCGCTCACTCCCATGTTGATAAGAGTGTTAAATACTTGACAAATCTCCCTTTGAGGTACATTTTGAACAGATAAAAAAAATGTGTGATTCACTTGTGATTATTCACTATTACCTATTTCAAGTGATTGAGAGACCTAAAAATTACGCAGCAAGTTACACTCATTCATATTAATATTGTCTTATTCATCCCCCAGCAAGTTTAATGCTGTTATTTAGATTTTAAATTTGTGGAACACACAGCAATGGTATCAGATCTGTACTCAGTATTAATGGTAATCTAAGTTGAGGGATCTGAATCTGTAACGGAAAAGAGAAAAAGTCAGATCAGTGCACCCCAACTCGTGAGCAAGGCATTGGGTTGTTCTGGGAAGCTCTCAGGAAAGTGTGTGTGTGTGTGTGTGTGTGTGTGTACTTGTACAGCTATCATTGCGAGGACCGGTTTGAGTTTTAGACTGTCAGAGTGAGGACATTTTTGGAAAGTGAGGACATTTTGGCCGGTCCTCACTTTCAGACCAACCTTCAAAGGCCTTTTTGAGGGTTGAAACTTGGTTTTAAGGTCCAGGTTAGAATTAGGTTTAGGTTAGGGTTAGGGTAAGGGTTGGGGTCAGGCATTTAGTTGTGATGGTTAGGGTTAGGGTTAGGGGCTAGGGAATGCATTATGTCAATGAGAGTCCTGACAAAGATAGCTGTACAAACATGTGTGTGTGTGTGTGTGTGTGTGTGTGTGTGTGTGTGTGTGTGTATGTGTATGAGTGAATTTTGTGAAGCAGCGCCAACAAATGGTCAAATTAGTCTACTTCATGGATGAACAAATTTAAAAAAGAAGGTATTTTGGTTGAATGCAATAACAACAATAAAATGTATGGATACTGCAGCGAGGGACACTGGGAAAACTACACTGAGCAAGTAACCACAAGCACAACATCAAGCATGCCATACAAACAATGCAACAGTAGGGTTGTTGCAGATAGGGATGCACCGGTACCGGATCAGATTTCGGGCTGATACTAACTTAAACGGGCCAAGCTATTAAATTCACTTTTATGTTTAAATACTACATACATTATACAGTGGTATTTTAATTCCTATATACATTTTGACCAATTTGATGCTACATTAAAAAGGTTTACACTTGAACTGTAATTAATGTAAAAAAAAAATGCTGTTAATTTTGAAGATTTTTTTGCCAAGTTTCTGAAATTAATAATAAATAACAATTCAACACATTCATATCTGTGTATTTATTTGTTACATTTAGTTTGACAAAGTTCAGAAAGCCACATTTAAGTCGAGCCTGATGTTGTCTTACACATAAAAGAATGATCCCAGTCACTTATATATCATGAAACATTATTAATTAAACACTGGTATCGGATCAGTACTCAGTATCAGTATCAGTATCGGGACTGAAAAAGTCAGATCGGTGAATCCCTGGCTGCAGAGACTGCATGTTTTAGAGGTGTAAGAAAATAGCAAAAATAGTGTTGTGATACAATTTCTATTTATTTTCTGATGCTGTATTGACTCTCAAAAACACTATATTGATTTTCAATTAATATTTTAAATTCAAAGATTAACTCACTTATTTCATTTGCAAAGATATATGCTCCCTCTCAGTGTATGTGCTCTCTCAAAGTAGTGCTGCGATGCTGGGACTGAGATTCGTGTAAATGCAGATCCCACTGTTTGTGGTGTCTTTCTAAAATCAATCAATAATTTTTTTTTTTTTAAATCGAAATATATCGCCTAACTTACAGTATCGCCATATTTGCCAACCCTGCCGATTTTCCCAGGAGACTCCTGTTTCTCATCGCCCTCTCCCGGTTTCCTCCCGAGGTCACAATTCTCCCAATTTATAACAAATGTTCACACAGTTTCTCATTATCTCAACATGTTTCTGGCGCTGTACAGCATCTATAACCTCCACTGTTTCCACTCGGACAGCAATAAAGCCAGACCAAATGACTTTTCCCCGAGGACGACAGCTGCCCGCAACACCGCGTGGATTTGATCTGCGCTCGCACATCGAAGCCGTCGTGACATGACGCTAGCCACTGGAAATAACAGGTTTCAGAGTGCCGTGATGCCGTTGTCACGTTGTGTCTGGAAAGGTCTTCAGAGGAGAATGAAATGGAGAGAACTAAGAGAAAGAAGCACTCAAGCAGAGGTAAAAAAAAAAAAAAAAAAAAAATGAATGAATGAAAACTGATGAATATTATTTTATACCTGAGATCAGAGGGGTGAATTATTGTTTTCTTTCCTGATAATTAAAAATAAAACAAAAAGTAGGTCTGTTGAACAAAAAATACTGTTGCAGCATATTATCAGTTTGTAATTTTCATTTTTTAAAAGTCACCAGAATGCAAGAAAACAAAATTTCTGGGGGAGAACCACCAACCCCCCACATTGGTTTGAAAATCCTCCCTGTTTTTTAGGGTCTCAAGGTTGTCTCAAGTATTGCAATATACTAAATCGTAACTCCTGTAATCGTATCACCAGACTCTTGCCAATACACAGACATAGAGCAGTGTGTAGGGATGCACCGATACTGACCGATACTTAAATTTAATTTTATGTTTATAAACTATATACATTAAATACTGGATTTTTTATTTAAGTTTTGATCGATTTGTTGCTGCATTAAAAAGGTTTACACTTGAATTGTAGCCGCTGGAGTATTATTTTATTATTTATATAATAAATAATTCAGTAAATGTATATGTGTGTATTAATTGGTCACATTTTGCTTTATGAAGTTAAGAAAGCAATGTTTAAGTTAAGCCTGATGTTGTCTTACACATGAAAGAATGATCCCAGTCACTTCCACACAGTGAGGCATACAAATTATTAATTAAACGCTGGTACTGGATCAGTACTCGTATCGACCGATACCCAAAGCCCAGGTATCTCTATCGGTATCAGGATTGAAAAGCTGGATCGGTGCATCCCCTCACCTGGACCTGCACATTTTTCACAAATTTACCTAACCTGTGCCTTTCAGGGACTTCTGCCCCAATGCCCTCTGGGTAATTGAGATATACTGAAACACATCAGACACATACCCAGTCCTCATAGTGCCTGGTCCCATTCTGCAGCAGGTCCTCCAGCTGGATGGTGCAGTTGGCCACAAAGTCGTCGTATCCGATGGGCGCGTCGTGGAAAACGGACAGCTCCAGACTCCTTCCCTCGCGGACCTCAGTGCAGAACTCCTGGTGCCAGGCAGGGCTGTTGGTCTTGGTCCTGGTGGCGGTTTGGCCAAGCCGGGTCTGGTCCAGATTCAGGGCCAGGTAAGGGTCCAATAGGAAAGAACCGCTCTTCCCCACGGCGTGACGCAGGGCCCAAGGTGTGGGCTTCAGGTCCACTGCCTCACACACTCGCACCTTCAACAGGCCACTGAACACAGGCATCGCTGCTGGGTGTGTGTGTGAGTGTGTGAGTGTGTGTGTGTGTGTGTGTTTAGGCTAGTCTGCTCCTGTACACTGAGTGTTTCCTTCCAATGAGAGGGGTCACTGCACAGTCCTGCTACATCCCATAATGCCGCTGGCTCCTTGGACTCTCAGCCTAGTACAGCCATATCTGAACGCTGTATTATCCACACACAAGCACGCACGCACACACACACACACACACACACACACACACACACACACACACACACACACACCCAAACACACCCAAACACACACACGCCTACAGTACAGCTGATCTGTAACGGGCTGAAAAACGCAGTAACAACGCAGACTCACACCCTTCAGAGGTCGCTTCGCTGCTCCCACCCGAGCCTTGTTTGTTTATGGTCGGTCCCGTGCGCCACACAGGATTCCCGTTTCGGCGGAAACAGGCCGAGATATAACACGGCAGCAGCGAGTACGGCTAACGAGCTCCGGTTCGTGTTCACGTGAAGCCCCAGAGCGTCCCCACGGTCCTTGTGTGTCTCTCCCGGGTCAGGGTGGGAGAGAGCGCGAGCAGCCGCGCCTAGCCATCCGGGATTGGTGCTCCGTTTCCAGCCCCTCTCGCTCGCTCTTCTCCGGGATAATCTCCTCGCTTCGACCTCACGGTACCGCGATACTTGCGCGTACTCTCGCAAAGCAAAGCCCCCTCAATGCAGTCTTTTTCGGGCTCACGAGCACCCCAAACACATCACGGTGCTCCGCTCCCGTTTTTTCTCTCCTCTCGGTCCTTGCGCGCGCCCCCTGTTTCCCGTCCCCCCCCACCTCCTCTCTCACTCTCTCGCTCTTGAATCCGTGAGTGAGCGCGAGCTGCAGGAAATGCGCAAAACGCGTCACCCGCGCTGCCGGGCTCTCGCGCCGGATGAGAGAAAAGAAAAGAGAGAGACTGTGTGCGCGTGCAGATTGGGGGTGGGGGGGGGGGGGTGGAATTCACCCGCAGGCATGTGTGTGTGTGTGTGTGTGTGTGTGTGTGTGTGTGCGCCATGGCCAGACAGCCAATAGCGCCAGTCAATCAGTCAGTCCTTATGCATGGTCACAGACAGCCTGCACGTACACACAGGCACACGCACGCACACATATACACACACACACACACACACACACACACACACACACACACACACAAACACATGCGTTATAACCACACAATTACACGTGTCTGCATCATGATACAGGGGTTACAGTTCCATATATATATTATTTTGCTGAGCCATCCTCTACATTCACACTCTCAGGATGTCCATAATCATATCTAACAACAAGCACAGTTTTGGACTAATTACACCCCTGCACCGTTTACTGGCTACTTTTTGTACTTTTGCACTACCACCACTACACACAATCTACCACAGCGCTGTATCACTGTCATGGTACCAAAGGGCCAGTCCTTAATAGGCCTCTATAATCACTTCACATGCTCTTTTCTTCCTACATTTCTGTGAGTGATTTTTGATTTACATTTGTGTGGGATATGTGTGTATGTCTATGTATATGTATAAGCTACTGGATGCCAAAAATTTCCTTCGGATGAATAAAGTATCTATCTATCTATCTATCTATCTATCTATCTATCTATCTATCTATCTATCTATCTATCTATTGTATTGCAATACTGTAATCAAGATGATACATTGTGAAATCAAATTTTAGGAAAACTATCAGAGTATAAAGACACATCACCATTTGCATTATCTGGTCATATATAAAAAGGATATTTATTTTGTCACAAAGAGAGCAACAAGTAGAAACTGCAGCCCTTCACCATCACTCAAACTATGTCTACATAAAATGACTGAGATTTAAATTGTGTTGAGTGTTATTTCCCTACAGGTTTTAACTTTTTCCTTATGTGAAATAACCTGGTTTTTAAAACACATTCTACAAATAAATATCATCACAATATATTCATTATATTCAGTGTATACCATATTTAGTGTTAGATTATGATTGAGATTATGAGATTATCATCAACCTGATCGTCCACTTTTTGTTTTGTTGCTTTGTCGGTTGATTGGTCACAGTCACAGCGACTGACAAGCGGGTTGCCATGGCAACTGTCACTCTCCGTCATGGCCTGTGATGTGAGCGTCCTCAGATAAGATGTTTCACTCACCCACACGAACACAGAAGTCTATGGAAGTTTCTTATTGCGATGACAAGCTCAAAACAATCACAGGGAAACTCAACAGGGTTTTATATATAATATCCACATTTTGTGAGCATTTAATTAATTTATTTCTGTGTATTACTTGGTGTTTGCATGTGAGGAACAAGCGTGTAAAAACTGAGAGCGTGAGATAAAAGATCTAAACAAAAAGTAGCATTCAAGTTTATTTTCTTATTTATGAAGAATACTTCAGTTCAAGTATATATTTCCAAAGTATACTTTATGTGGTAAGTACACTAATATCAAAGTACTAGTAGTATACTTGTAAGTACTGCTTCAATACTTCTTGGGACTAAATTGGCCCACTTTTGAGTTTATAGAAAATATACTTTTAAGTGTGCTTTAAGTGTAAGAATAGTAAACTTTGAGTACAAAACTAGTTTAAACCTTAGTTTTATTTTGCACTGCAACTATACTATAAATGTACCCATAGTTTACTAGTTTTATACTTGTAACACACTCTTTACCTTATGAAAGTACACTTTAAAGTATACTCTCAGTAAACTAATAGTTTATTAGTTTTTATGCTGCAAGTATACTTAAAGTCCACTTTTCAGCAGAGATAGGGACTTAAGTTTGCAACTCAAAAATATTAAATTATACTTTTAATTATACTTGTCTTAAGTATATCTTGATCAAAAGATTAAGTACAAGTAGGCCTATAAAACAAATACACTTTTCTGTATACTTGTCAGTATGAGCCAAGTAAGTATATTTTTGTTAAGTATATCTCTGATAAGTACATAAAAAGTAGACTGAAAGTATACGCTCTTATTTTAAGTTTAAAATAAGTACATAACTCAGGCCCTACCTGTGCAGCATCAGACCTGGTCAGGTGCGCCGCCTGCTGGCTCGTGGGACGCGTCGCCGATACGATGACGCTTTCAGGTCGTGACGTCACGGATCGGAACGGTGTGTTTAGGTGCTCCTCGTAAATTAACGTACCACGGTGATCGAGTGGACTTCTGTGACTCGACTGTGCTGCAGCAAACACATTTATGTTGTTATATTAATTTATTTAGACAGTAAGAAAGAAATAAAGTTCATCACAAAATATATTTCACAGTATACAACCAGTATCTTTGAAATTATAAAATGAGGGTTTTCTTTTATGCCATATCATTTTATGGATGTTATATTTTGCTAAGATATTAGTTTACTATAAACAAAGATGTCTGACAGCTAAAAGGAAAAGTACAACAGAACAAAGGGTTTTCTTTTTATATCTCGAGTCACAGATACACTTGTTATAAATATCAGTGGTGGGAAGAAGAACTCAGATTTTACTTTACTAGGCATAAGTAAAAGTAGAAGTACTACAACATAAAGGATTCCTATTGGCTGTTCAGGCAGCTGTTGATCATTCACAAACTCCAATCAAATGGTGAAACTAGGCAGCACTGATGAAATATAAATCAATATTCTGTTACTGTAATGACTATTTCTCTCCTCGGATGTTTTCAGAAACCTCTTGTAGCTACTGTTTCGCTGTAAAATGAAAAACTGTGCTCCGACTGGTGGGCAGTGCTTAGTATTCCCTCATCTGATCTCAACATGGCTGCCAGGTCACTTTCTCATTTTAGCTAAACAGTAACTACAAGATGTTTCTGAAAAACATTTGAGGAGAGAAATAGACATTGTAGTAACAGAATATTGATTCATATTTCATCTGTGCTGCCTAGTTTGACCGTTTGATCTGAGTTTGAGTGACTGACAGCTGCTCAGAGACGGCAGGCTCCAGCTCGATTGGTTGTTTTCGTCTGGTCTGTGAAATCGTACAGAAGCCATTAGCAGCACCAGAGGACACAGAGGCATATGATTTTTTTTTTCAGATTACCTGTTTATAGTGACCTTTTTATAAAAATAACTTTTTAACCATATTTGCTCCATTTCTACCCACTGCTGCTTTAACTTGGGTATGGTCCCTGTACTCTTCAATATCTCCATTCATCCTGTCCTCACTCCGCTATTTGTATCCCTTTCCTTCCTGTTTCATTTTTATTTTTTTCCCCTGTGGTCTTCCTATTGCTGTCTTCCTGCATCTCTCTTCTTGTCTAGCTGGTGCCATTACTCTATTGATTAATCAGGATTAGATAGGGATGGGTTAAGAGGTCAAGGTTATATTATTGTGGTGTATTAGGGATCTGCACACTAATCCAGAGCAATGAAGAAAATGAATAATTTTCTTCATTAGCGAAGCCTTTTAGCATCTCAGGCAATGGGATAAAATAAAATGTCTAATTCCAAAAACATAAACATGATTTTAACACGTATTTTTACTGCTTCCGTTGCAGTAGTACATCATATTCACTCTTCCATTTGAGCAATATATTAGCTGTGACAATTTTAAGACCATGTTTCTGATGAAAACTAGCTAAAACTTTTCATTTTCCTCACCTCACGCGTTGCCAGGTCAACTTCCTGTTTACTGCTTACCCGCCCACCTACGTAATGACGTAACACTAGCGAGAACGTAAGATTGTGATTGTTCACAGCGAGGGCTCAGCAAAACAGACGTTTTATTTTCAGTCATGAGGCGATAAAACAGACGCTGTATAGTAATACTGTCCAGTTTGTGATGATGTTCCGATCACAATTAATTCACCCTCAGTGTTAAAGCAATTAAATAACGTTATGTGGCCTGCCGTTCAGCCTGATTTACTATCAACGTTTGGTTTGTGTACTTTTTATAGTTTCTAATCCCAGTTACGAAATTTTTGATTTTTTTCAAAAATGTTGCAGTGCAATGCTTGATAAACATAGACAGTGTTGTTATCCATCCTGACCTAGAAAACAATGACCAGATAATGTGATGTAATAAAATTTATGAATCGTTTCATGGGCCCAAACTCACTTGTCTGTCCCACAACTGTGATCTCAATGTTGGGATATGTAAAATGAGTTAATTAAATTATAATATGACATTATTTCAATTAGAATTGTTTCATGTACATATTACTTTACACTATATTCAAATTATTTGTTTATAGATCATTTATATGACTTTTTTCATTTAAATAAGCCTGTCCCATACTACTGAGTCTTAACTGCAACACTGAACAAATACCATAGTAAAAGTTTTAGTCAAACAGATCTAGTTTCCATGGAAACAGAAGTGAACAGGTGAGCACATGTATGACAGGTTGGGCCGCCCACACCAGTGAACCTTAAGATCAAGAAAAATAAGGTAAATATCACCTTTTCTGTGTACATTTAAAAAATAACGTAATATTACTGTTGTATTCGTGTATATTAGATGCTAATAGTCAAAGCTAACATAACAGGCCTCGCTAGCTGCCATTTTAGCAAAAATGTCAAATTAGTGTTGGCTTATACTTGTCAGAATAAGCCAATTATACTTTGACTTTTCTGTATACTTGTCAGTATGATCCAAGTATACTTTTGTTAAGTATATCTATGATGAGTACATATACTGAAAGTACACTCTTATTTTAACTTTAAAGGCAGTATATTAATACTAACTGAATAAATATCTTTTTCGTAAGGGGAGTCAAGCCTGTAAAGGTGACGTCGTATCTTTGACCACTGGGTGGCGCCACTGTGCCTCCACACTGTGATCACAGCCACCTACTGCAGGACAGCAGAGGACTAGAAGTGACAGAATAACAGTTTTGTGCAGTTTCAGTGATTAATATGTTAATTAATATGTGTCCTTATGCACATAAAGTTCACTGATGTGAAAACATTGGCATGTAGCTTTTTTTTTTTTAAACTTTATTTTCAACAATGGATGACATGGATTTATGGATATAAAATATGTAGTCAAGTCATTTTTATTGCCTCAGGGGGCTTTACAATCTGTACACGATACGACACCCTCCTTTACAGTATGACCCTCTCGTCCAACGAGGAAAAACATAACCAAAAAATCTATATATATTTTACAGTTTTTTGCAGTCGCTTTGGCTCATTTGTTGAAAGTCTTAAGTTTCTCTAAACTATAAGTGCAATTGTCACAATTGCTTGATACGACATAACAACTCTATTGCATGTCTGCAAAAGGTAGTAACTCCCCCAAAACATTTCATTCATGCTTCAAAACCTGTCAGTGTCAGTAAATGGGTACCAAAATGAAAATTAATTGTGTATAATATATCATATATTATTGGATTATATTATTGATACACTTATGTGTACATTACTTTAATATTGTAGCTGGTAGACATGGGGCTAATTTTAAGTATTTTATATATTGCGTAGCATGTGAATTTACCCAGGAATCAACAATGTCTTATCTTAACCTATAATATACACATACATTTTCATAAAAGAAGCATATTTTCCCACTCCAATGTTAAAAAGAGTATTAAATACTTGACAAATCTCCCTTTAAGGTACATTTTAAACAGATGTGATTAGTTTGTGATTAATCCCAATAAACTATGGACAATCATGCGATAAATCACGATTTAATATTTTAGCCGATTGACATCACTGAATCATACATAATATTATAATTTTTAAATTATATTCTATATCATTAATCTGAATCTGCAATGTACCTAAAGCTACAAAATGAGTGAAGTAGAATAACACGAACAATATTTGCGTCTGAACTGTAATGGAGTAGAAGTGTAAAGTTAAAGAAAATGGAAATACTCAAGTAAAGTACAAGTATGTCAAATATCAAATTGTTCTTGAGTAAAAACTGAATAGCAGATAGCAATAACAGACACAACACAAAACTCAGAGGAAAAATAACGTGTTTAGAGTGAGTTGTTTGCATCTTACTGAGATGTTTTAAAATCATGTTTACTTTTTAATTGAGCAAATGCTTCTAGTGTGTTTCTCTTTAACAAGTATAGACAGATAATATTATAAATAAACAAGCAAATTTTCAAAACTGATAAACACATTTAATAAATACACTGATAAGCTGTTTTAAACCCACCTGTGAATCATTTGCACTTGTGTTTTAACAGTTTAGAAATGCACACCATAAGGATTTGTTCACATGTGTAATCGTACAGTATAATTACTACTCATATACTGTGTAATCAGTCATTCATTAAGTTTTTTATACACCAGTTTATTATGTTCTATTGTTGCAATTGTTGACAGTGATGGTGCCATTAAAAAAGAGAATAGCAGTCATATATTAAATACTTTTATTTATATAAAATACCAAAACATTTACTCAGCATCAAATTGAACACTAATACGACACACAGACTGCACAGTGAACTCTGAGAACTTTAAATAAAGTAGAAGTTGAAGGTAAAGAAAAAAAAAAAAAAAAAAACATACAAACAGCCAGAGAGGAGGTTTCAGTGCGTATTGATTGTCTAAAGCAGTGGACGTCCAGGGGTCTTCTAAAAAAAATAATAATAATGACACATAATTACAGAAAATAAGAGTGATTTGCTCACTGACAGCTTTCAGTCTGTAAAGTGGTCCAACAGGAGTCCACCCTTCATGTCTGTTTAATCATAGATGGGGCAGCAGATGTGCACCATCACCATCCGGTGATAAAAAATAAAAAATGTTGGTTTGGTGATCAAAAAACCAGCAGCATAGACAAAAAACAACTATATTCTCAGGAAACAAAGGAACAAAATCTTCATGTAACCTGTAACATAATCTGTTTTTTTGGGCTGGGTAAAAAGCTGTTTTATGCCCTGAACATTTATTGCAACCCAAACCCTTATCATCATCCTTGCCTCTCAGGTAATCCACGGCAGATCATCACAGGCCCCCGAAGGTCCGTTTAAGTCTCAAACATCCAAGTCTGAGTCACTGTCCGTTACTGAGAGAAGAGTTTCTCCATCCGCGCGCTCCCCGCTTTCGTCTGGACTGCACTCTCCTCCGCTAAGTGACCGCGCACCGTCTGGACACATCCGGTGGTGCTGCAACCTGAAAATGACAATGAAAAATAAGTTGAGCTTAAATCTAAACCTAAGTTTGTGCAAAATTAAGTAAAATTCAGCAGCTTAGAACTAAAAAGCAAAACGTTTTATGTTGTTTTGTTCTCTTTTAAAAAGAACAAAAATAACACTAAGCTAAAATCAAGTGATCGAAAACCTTTGCCATTGTGTGGTGAGCAATTTGCACCTATTCATGCTCGCTTTGCCTTCACCAGCAGGATGAGTGACCCGCATACTGACCCTGAAGCAAATTATAGTGAGAGAGAGAAAGACGAAAGCTCGTCCAGGGCAGACTGACAGGAGGAAAACAAAAACCAACAAGCTGAATGGCCGTGCGCTTTTACGCGTGAATGGCCCTTTTACGCACAACCTTGGCTGCCTGTTGCGACGAAACTGTCTCAACGGGAGAGTGTAAGAGTAAATGGGCGATCAATAAAGACTGCTTCAATTTTGGACACAAAGAGTTGCCTTGATTTTAACAATATTTCAATACTAATAAAATGAACAGTTCGTTGTTTTTGGCGACTCAACAATCTGCATGTTTCTTCCTGCTTCCTATAAGTTAGCAACTGGGACTTATTTCAAGTCAGAGTCACTGACCTGTTTTTGGCTGCTGCCGCCCGGTCTCTCTGTCTCCGGTTTTTGAACCAGTTCCCAACCTGTGTCGGTGTGAGTCCGGTCGCGTTCGCTAGCTCCCGCTTCTTCCCGGGGTTCGGGTACGGGTCCTGAAGGTACCACTCTCTTAGCAGCCCCCGTGTGCGCTCTTTGAAACAGTGCGTCTTCTGCTCACCGTCCCAGATCGTCCTCGGTAACGGAAACTTCTTCCTAACGCGGTACTTGTCAACAGGTCCGAGCGGTCGCCCCCGGAGCTTCTCTGCTTCCCGGTAGTGCGCTTCGAGCCACATTGCCTGCAGTTTACCGTGCGAGGCACGCGTAAAGCGGTGTGTCTCCAGAATGTGATAAAGCTCGCGGAAACTCCCCGTGTGGTAGGCCACCACGGCGCGAGCCCGCTGCACGGACTCGTGCTCAGAGATGGAGTCGCGGCCGTCTGCGGTCACCGGGAGCGACCAGAGGAAGCGGGCCAGCCGCTCGACGTCTCCGGTCTCCTCCAGAGTCTCGCAGACGCTGGCGATCTGCGTTGCGGAGAAACACATCCCCGGGAGAGCCAGGGGGGGACAGGCGGAGGGAGGGTCCTCTGGGGACCGTGAGCGGGCCAGAATAGGGGGGGCATCCGCGAAGTGCGGCAAGAGGAACCGGGAAGCTGCGAAAAAGTCGAGTGGCGATCTGAACACCATCTGGATGACAGAGTGAAACCAGAAAGGAGACGAAATCTGACAGAAATGTGCTGAAGTCTGACTCTTTAGCTCACCTGGGAGTCAGGGAGGGACCCTGGATCTGGCTCCTCATTGGACACCCTGGAGCTGATGCAGGGTTGTCATGGCAACACTGTCAATCAACCATAGAGGATTTATCTCCATCCTTTTTAGCACCAACTGGACACAGAAAGACTTTTGACTCTCCAAACCCTTTCATTAAACAGGGAACAGAAAAAAAACTGCATCATAAACACAAAAATATCACAATAAGCATAGAAGTTACATGCACAACATCCTACATGTCACATATTTTAAATTCCTTCTCAAAACTTGTTTTTAATTTTATTTTTATTAATGCTCGCACATTGTGTTATTCCCAACAAGTCATATCTGTTATATTTTTTTTTTACATTTTTTTTCTTATATTATTGTTTATTCCGTTTTAATTTGGTATTACTGTAGTAATTGTCTGCTTTTATTTGACTCATTACAATCCTGAAATGTTTTAATTGTGGTTCAGTCATGTAAAGCACTTTGTTTTGAAATTTTTTATGTATTATGTATGTATTATGTATACACTGCTGTCGTTTTTAAAGTTAAAATCAATTTAATGTTGTTTCATCATTAACAACCAAATTAAGACCTTAAACAGGAAAAAACTGTCTGATTATGATGATGTGCAACATATTTATTTTATATATTATTTTGTCATAAGAGAAACAAGGGAAACATCTTGAATCAAAACTGTCATTATTGTCTACCACCAACTAAATCTCATAAACTGCTTGCATTATTAATAATGGCACTAATGTGAGCAGTGTGATTGTAAAGCGTATGTTTCTATAAGTGGTCTCCCTCCACTCTAATCACTTTCTAATCACTTTTCTATTCTCTAATATCCATAAGTTCAGAGATAAGCTGCAGCTCCAGCTCCATTCTGTTAACTTGGATTAGCATCAGGCCTGCTAACATTAGTCTAATAGAGCAGCATACTCAATCAGCATTAACACAGTTTGGTTGGCCTGGGCCATATGCTGGAGTGTGGCACCCTTAGTGCAGATTTAGTGTGTGTGAGAATGTAAAATATGAATATAAAGTAGATATTTTTGGGCTCAGCAGACAAAAGCACACACTTTTATAGCTTTATTGTGCACCACATCATTCTATTTTGTCACATACATGCGTACTTTCCAAATGTAAGACCCAGTGCAGATGTGTTGGGCGTGAAAAAGGGGGTCACCAGGCTGAAAAGGGTTAATGCCAATTAGTCCAATAGACAGATGTCCCTGCATGGTGGTGTGAGGAGGCGTGTGCCAGTTTTTCACCCCAGATGATGCATGTCGTGGTAATCTCTCCCTCCTGTATTAAATCAAATCAAATAAGCTTCATAAGAATAAGAAGAAGAGAACTGAGTGTTTCTTAAAGAGGAACTCCAATGAGGCTTTGAAAGTATAGGGGCATGGCGTTAAAAAGCGCTTGCTCCTCATCCCTGCTTCAGGCTAATGTCTCAAGGCAACATTAGCAACCACTAGCATGACACAACAAAATCTACCCAACTTTTGATGGTTGAGTTGCATTGTGGGTAATGTAGGTGCCAGGTTTTGATCACAAAGAAGAATGCACAGGTTCAGGATTTTCCTCCAGGAGACTTGTGTTTATGCCCATGTGAAACCATAAGTAAACGTTAACTTTATGCTAGTTGTGTTACAATAAAATACATAAGAGAGTCCATAAATGGCAGTTTTTACTTATTTACAATAGTTATGCTGTTACAGTTGTTGCGGGATTTACGCCCTGTTATGTTGTTACATTGTTATGTTGTTACATTGTGACATTGTTATGTTGTTACATTGCATTATGCTATGGTATGTTGTTACGTTATGTTATGTTATGTTGTTATGTTGTTATGTTGTTATGTTGCTATGTTGTTATGCTGTTATGTTGTTATGTTGTTATGTTGTTATGTTGTTATGCTGTTATGCTGTTATGTTGTTATCCTGTTACATTGTTATGTTGTTATTATGTTGTTACGTTATCATGTAAACACAAACCCCAATCTTTTTCGAACCTTAACCAAGTAGTTTTGTTGCCTAAACTGTTGTTGTTTTACAATGTTAAGTATGTGGCATTGTGTGTTTCTACAAGTGTGATACAAAACATCTAACATCTATGAAAAATATTTTTTGGCTGAGAAATGTCGACATTCAGCATATCTGTGGTTTGCTGAAACATACAATGCCTACATTTTTTCTGGCGACTTGGTTGTTCATTGGTGATCCGGCAATGTTACAGGAGTGCAGTGCCAGAACTCTTTTTAAGAAGAGCCAGAAGAAAAGAAACAGGTTAGACTAAAGGCACAACCCTATAGGCATATTCACAAATAACGCTGATTCAGGATGATCAACAAGAATGGATTTCACAGCCAAGAAAACAGTTTCTCTTCTTCCAACATTCACATCGAGTGGCTCATTCGGCTCTACTCGAGATGTTGAAGTCTTTAGAGGATCACAGCATGTTTCTCTGTGTGTGTTTTAACAGCAGAAACAAAGGGAAAACACACACAACAGTCATGGCCAGGGCTCCTCCAAGTTGAAAAGACATTCCTCTATTTGAAGCAGGAAGGACGAACCAAACATACTCAAAGTGTTGGTGCGTTTTGTGGTGATGAGGAGGCGAAGGTGTCGTAATGGTGACAATTAAGTTAATTCAGCTACATCTCCTTTCAGCGACAGGACAATTAGCAGGGAGGAGGAGGAGGAGGAGGAGGAGGAGGAGGAGGAGGAGGAGGGAAAGCAGGGCTGGCTGAAAGTGGGTGGATGACACTTCCAGGGTGGCTGGAGGAACACAGTGAGGATACGAAGTGAATCTCCTCCTGCGTCTCCTTATCCCCGTAAACAAAAGCCCTGCTCCTAATTAACCTCTCCACTGACCTCCACAACTTAACACTGACCTCTTAAGCCCTGAAACTTTAACCCCCTCACCTCCTCTCATGGAAGAGGCCGTACAGCCCCCCTAACTCCCACCAAGCCTCCTCCTCATTAAGCCACTAATCACTTCCTGAGTCTCTGTTGTGCTTTTGTGCTCTTACAGGGATCCAGGAGAGTTTGGTACACAATGGTACCCAAAAAAACAGGATGGAGGGGGGGTAAACTGCAGCAGACTGAGAAGGATGGAAATGTGGAGAGAGTGAGTTTTAGATGTGCTAAGAGTATCAGTTAATAAAGTGTCAGATAGTCATTTAATCAATAAATTGGTTGTCAGAATAGCAATCAAAACGCATTTCAAAGGATAATTTTCACACTAGCAAATACACTTACTTGCTCTCTTGCGGTGCCTGATGAGGAGGTTGGTACCACGCTATTTAAATATGCAGCTACCATAGCAGGATGGTCAGAGCGGCGTCCATTTTTATGTGTCTTGTAGGCTCCAGTATATTCAGTTTCCAACTCTAAAATATGAAGATTTCCCAGAAAGCTGGCAGTACATGTAAACGGATAGATGTGGCTTTGCGTATGTGTGCGTGCATTTATTTGTGTGTGTGTGTGTGTGTGTGTGTGGTCACCATTTGACCACATCTCGACCCCTGTCCAGAAAGCTGAGAAGCACAGGTATACTCAAGTAACTGTACCTGAGCGACTAATCCTGCCCCTGATTGGTTTGTAACCCAATACCTCGAAGTTAATCCTGCTATTTTAATTGGACAGCCGTTAGTCCAGCTGTGTGAGGGCTGAAACAGCTGGAGAAGGGACTTTCTTTTTCAGGAAACATGAATAGGCTACACATGTAAACAACTAAACAGATGATCACAAACATTCATCCACACATGACAGATGGGTGACGAGCGCAGGCCTTACGGATAGATGAATAAACAAAATAATCAGATATAATTCGACTAATAATTCCTCTTATGCGCTACACTGCTTTCTAGACTATAGGCTGGGACATCTGGGCCAGATGTGAAGGCAGCGATTACATCATTATCCTGTGTTTTGTCAGTGTCATCTCACCACTTGGCGTGACTTTAATTAATAGCTTGAACGACACAAACACAGCAGCTGCCTGACAAACAAACCCCAGCAGGTAAAAATACAAACAGCTGGAGGCGGATCAAACGTGTGGCTGTCGGATCCGCCACAGTCATACGGATGTAAGGACACACACACGGCAACGGCACAGCTTAACACCCTCCAATTACACACATCCATGAAACCTCAGAAGGAGTCAAAGAAAAGGAAATGAAGAGAATGAGTCAGATTTTCAAAAATCAATTCACACGGTGTATCGGTAATAAATCTTGAAGACAGATTTTTTGACAATACTCAGGTAGGCTTTTAGGCTTTTGTAGGCAGCATTAAACGATGCTCAATTGGTACTAAGGGGCCCAAAGTGTGCCAAGAAAATATCCCCCACACCATTACACCACCACCACCAGCCTGAACCGTTGATCCAAGGCAGGATGGATCCATGCTTTCATGTTTCATTCTGACCCTGTCGTCTGAATGTCGCAGCTGAAATCGAGACTCAGACCAGACGACCTTTCTTCCCCATTCTGGTGCTCGGTTTGACTCTGTCAGGGTTTCTTTCACTACAATGACCAGCTAGCTGTACTTTATCCCGCTTATTATGCACCGAAAAATTAACTTTCATGGCCGCCGCCATTTCTCACAACGTCTACAAACACGTCACAACTCGTGAACTCTGAACTTTCAGAAATTTTCCACTTACGAGGTTGTGAATAAAAGAGGGGCGCGTTCATACGGTAGACACGACCCCAACTGAAGGCACCGATAGATACCAAAAAAATGGGACAAGAATGTAGGAAATAAAAAGCCAAGAGAGGATGAAATGTTGGGGTCATGATGAGTGGAAAGAGGAGGAAGGCAAAGAGGGGAGGGTCGGCCCAGAGGGAGGGAGAGGGGGAGGAGGCTCGCTCCTGGCCTGTCTGGTGTGGTTGGGGGTAATCTGGTCTAATCTGCTGCATGTTAACCTATCTGAGCAGCAAGAGCCAGATTATCCCTCTAACAATGGCCACACGCTCATCTGCTAAATTACTCCACTCAAAGTCATATGCTGAGACACACAAACAGGCTGAGACATCCGCACACACACAGATTTCAGGGGGCCATCACTTTCATTATATACCACCATGTTTGGCACTCCTTTGAGCTCTCATTGGGGGCCTTCAAATCAAATTCAGAGGCAAGGTGTCTCGCTTGCCCCAAGGTTACCGCCACAAGCTTAAAATCCTTCACTGTGAAAACATAACGAGTGGGTGGAAGAAGAAGAACTCGAGTGAAAGCACAGGAGCAGGTAAAAAAAAAAAAAAAAAGAGGAGCACTGCTAGCATTTTCCTCCCTGCTAAAGCTATTCTATCGGTAGGCTACATGTTCTTCAGCATGTCCGGGTCAAAGAGGTCAGCTAACGACCACTGGCACTGAACACCTTCACTGCCCTTTCAGGAGAGGAAGGAATAAACACAATGCTTTAACAGCCGCAATGCACACAGTTCAGTGTTACCACGTATGTGCCCTGTAAATGGAGTTTCTAAGGCAGATGCAGCTTTTCCTGCAGCTCCAGGTTACAGGAATAAAAAGCTCAGAGGTTTTCACAGAAGCTGCTGAAAGAGGGAAATAAGAAAGAGGCTGTAAATATGTGATATATTTCTGTAATTAAACAAGACTATACATCAGACCAGCATATGCAAGTAGTTCACAAAAAGTCAAGACCCTGTCAACAAACCAAAGATCCTGTAGACTTCAATGTAATTTGATGTTTGGGTTGTAATTTTGACAAAATGGTATTATTGTTATACAAATCATTGTTTTATACAGGTCTAATAATTATTTTGTGATCTTGCCTGAGTGTTTGCGAAACCTTAATAAATTAAGGCCGATTGCTGCCACGTCCCCTCAGTCTTCCCTCGTCCAACACAGTGGCCAGATATTGCTATTAATGACATCTCTACATGTTTGATTCAATCACTTTGGCTAAGGTTGTCTGTAAATAACCAACCTGTTAATAACCAGCTGTTTGATCTGTAGGCGGAGCTTTTGTTGGCGACAAAGGTCGGATGCTGCTATAATGTTAATGTATGACTGTATTACTGCAGCAGGATGTTAGCTAGCCAAAAAAATGATCCGTTGAGTTACAGACGTTTCTTTCTCAATGTAAGTCTATGGGGAAAAGCTATTGCCAGAAGTAGACAAGACAAAAAGAAGACAGGATCGTTTTAGTCAATAGGATACATCCTCTGGGGATCATGAATATCTGTACAAAATTGGTACCAGTCCAACATGTAGATGCCAATGGTTTAATGTAACTTAGGACATTTACTTGAATACTACAATTTTGAGGAACTTTACATGAGTATTTACAAGGATAAGTACTGTATTTTTTAACTTCATTACATTTATTTCTCAGCTACAATTACGTGTGTTAAGTTTCACTTTCATGCTACAATGAGCTGTTTCATGTCTGCGTTCACAATATTTATTTTCATTTTCACTATACAAACAGCAATTTTATACAAGATGGTCCATTGTTTTGTACCGAAAAATTGCAAAAAATACATTTACAAAAAAAAACAAAAAAAAAAAATACTCATGCAAAACACACAATCAGTTGATCAAATATGATGCATTTTGCTAAACAAGGTCTTGGAAAATGCACACCACATTAATATCCTGTGTGCACAAGTTATTCTCTTGTGCATAAAAAGTCGTCTTCTGGGACCATTTTGATGATGAACTTTTTACTCAAGTATAATTTTGAATGTGGGACTTTTACTAATGAGTTAGAGCTTTTTCCACCTGCTGGTGGCGTTAGAGGAAAAGTCAAAAGATTACCAGAGTTATTAGAATATATCCTCTGTGGACCATGAGTGTGTGTCGCAAATGGAAAAGAGACGGTCGATGTGTGTTTCTTGGGTTCTTGTCTTGTTTCGTTTTATTTCATGTTCTCGCACACAGACAAATTAAAGAGAAAGAGATTAAAGATGAACCGAGGAGGGGAGCACAAACACGTTTTAACAGGTCAGTGTCTATTGTTTTATTATATCAGGCTTAAAGTGGGTGAATCAGTGAGAGGGTGCACCCTGTACCCCACCATCATCAAATTAAATTCACCCCTTTCACCCCCCTCAAACACACACACACACACCACCATCGTAATATATTTGGATCGCTCATTCACACTCTAACACACATGCTCTGCAATCCCATAATCCCACTCCAGATTGAGAACACCTTTAAGATACGATGTGATTATGATTAGGGATTATGATCAAATTATGACAGAGTGACAGATTAGATGTGTGTGTGTGTGTGTGTGTGTGTGTGTATTACTATATGTTGTGGGGACATGAATCTGTTTACACAGTCACATTGTGGGGACCTGCCTGTCTTTGGGTACAAAATGGGGGCGGCAGTAGCTCAGTCTGTAGGGAGTTGGCTTGGGAACCGGAGGGTCACCGGTTCAAGTCCCAACATGGACCAAGAACTGAGTGTGAACTGGTAGCTGGAGAGGTGCCAGTTTACCTCTTGGGCACTGCTGAGGTGCCCCTGAGCAAGGCACCAAACCCCCAACTGCTCGGGGCGCTTGTCAGGAGCAGCCCCCTCACTCTGACATCTCTCCATTGTTGCATGTTTGTGCATGTGTGTGTTCGGGTCTGCATGTACTGTGTATAAGTTAACAACAGAGTGAAAAAATTGAATTTCCCCTCGTGGGACTAATAAAGGAATATCTTCTTCTTCTTCTTCTTCTACCATCATCAGGTCAAAATACTCAAATACATTTACATTCATTCTGTAGGCAGTATTATGGCTTCCTTCTTGATTCCTTTAAGCCATATTTCCTTCACCAAGAAACGCACACAACGAAGCTTGTGTTAAACGAAGCTATCCTCATTCAGTCGATAGATGCATGGATGGTAACATGCTGCCTGTGTGTGTGATAAACTGCGCTAAAACAACCAAAATAGGATATGCCGCGGCGACCCAAAGTAAAGAAAAACATAAACTTTGTCTTTGTGATATGAACAAGTAATTTAATTAAAGCCTGTTGAAAAATTATTTCGACCATTTGGCGTCCTGAAGCTGCCTGCGCTGTGCACAGCTGGTACTAATTACCATAACATCAACTGGTGCCAATTTATTAACAATTCAAAGCCACGATTGGCCACATGGGGCACAAATAACCACAGTCTATCAGCATACATCTTAAAATAAAGAATTGAACTCATCCTTTTTTTAAATAGTCAATCACAGACTGAATAGACCCTGTGAAGCTTCACAGAGGTGGCCCAGGATTATGTGCCGCAAATAGCCGGCAATGTTTAATTGGTTGTATCAGACACTTGTGCACTTACACAATGCACATATTCATGACCAGATAATCAGACTGAATTAACATTTAATTCCACTTTATTTACTTTATTTCCTGAACCAATCTGGGAATGTTGGCACCCAGGGCTGGATCCAGCCCTTTTGGTACCGGAGGTGAAATTTGGATTTTGACATTTCTAATCTGTTCAAAATGTACCTTAAAGGGAGATTTGTCAAGTATTTAATACTTTTATCAACACGGTAGTGGCCAAATATGCTGTTTATGCAATTGTATGTATATATTTAATATTAGAAATCAATTAACAACACAAAATAATGACAAATATTGTCCAGAAACCCTCACAGGTACTGCATTCAGCATAAAAAATTATGCTGAGATCATAACATGGCAAACTGCAGCCCAACAGGCAGCAACAGCTGTCAGTGTGTCAGTGTGCTGACTTGACTATGACTTGCCCCAAACTGCATATGATTATCATAAAGTGGGCATGTCTGTAAAGGGGAGACTCGTGGGTACCCAGAGAACCCATTTACATTCACATATCTAGAGGTCAGAGGTCAAGGGACCTTCTTTGAAAATAGCCATGACAGTTTTTTCTTGCCAAAATTTAGCGCAAGTTTGGAGCATTATCTAACCTCCTTAGAGACAAGCTAGTAGGACATGGTTGGTACCAGTGGATTCTTCAGGTTTTCTAGTTTCATATGATACAATAAATGAACTCTACCTTTAAAGCTGAACCCACTCCGACCTAAAAATTGCAAGTTGCGTTAATTTGTTAAAGAAATTAGCAGCGTTAAAACAAATTTTCTTGTGTTTTGTCAGTTTCACAAGAACCTAACGAGAGTTACATGGATAAAAATATATTTCTTTCTTTCTTTTTTGGATGAATTATCATAATTTAGATAGTCCCTTAACTTTTAATCTAGCACCATTGTCAGATTTAAAGTTTTATTTGCAATTTGAACAATTCTCTTTTAAATGTTTTGATAATTTTACCACTTTTCTTCCGAGTACAAAGTATCTGCTCTGCACTGCTCCTGTATGCTGCTACAATACCCCCTGAGGATTAATAAAGCACCTACGTACCTTACTATCTGCCAGAAAAGGTTTGTGTACATTCCATCCTCCTCTATCAAGGTCAAAGGTCAAGGTCTACAACAGAGCAGGATCCCCGGAGCTGGTTGGACCGGAGTATCTTGCCGACACACACTTCGGCAGACTGCTGACCCATGGACTACTCCCAGCTGTTGCCCTGAAAGTAAAATAATTTGTCCCAATAAGAATTTAACTGTCATGGAGGTGCAACATCGAGACAAAACAAGCAGTTGAAAACTTAAGTATGACTCCAATAGTTTTTGCATGAGCATGTTCATGTGTCACCGTAGTCCCGCCATTGACTGCATGGACGATGCGTCTTCATTTCCTCCCGCTGTACAGAAGCAAAGACACAATATCCCAAATATGGGAGCTGCCATATTGAGATTTTGACGTCATTTGAAGCCAGAGTCTGCGCAGTAGCGATCGGGCGGTGGAGTCACGGTATCAAGGTCACCTGCCTGAACCAATCATGAGCCAAGCATGGCATGGAGAGAGACTCAGAGTTGTCAATCACATCTCACTCCCCCTTCTTTTAGCGTTAAATAAAAAATCAAAACCATAATTATTAGAAAAATGAACATTTGAACATACATCAGCAAAGAAGTACCTAAAATGTCAGAAAACATCTTTGGATAAAATGTATCTGAGGAGTACTGTGACTTTTTAGTTTAACCCGTGTCCCATCCACTAACATGGAGGAGACAGGCTTTCTGCCCTATACTACAGCCAGCCACCAGGGGACGATCCAGATGTTTTGGCTTCACTTTTAGGGAGCTGTCACGTGGTCCATCTTTATATATCAGACCGACACATAAGGGCACTTCACAAAAAATCCAAAACCCTGCCCTCTTCTGGGAGAAGAAAACCAAAGCTCCCATAGACTTCAATGCAATTTGATACGTTTGGATTGTAAATTTGACACAGTATGCATTCATCTCTTGTTATACACACGTTAGTTTTATACATGTCTAATAATTATTTTGCAATCTGAGCGTTTGTGATTGATTGCTGTCATGTCCCTTCATTCTTCCCCTGTCTAACACAGTGGCCAGATATTGCTATTCTAGACTTCTATACATATCTGATTGAATCCTGTTAGTTAGTGTTGTTTGTACATAACCAACCTGTTAAAAGCCAACTGTTTGATCTATAGGCGGAGACTAAGTTGGAGACAGTCTGATGCTGCTATAATGTTAATGTTTGACTGTATTACTGCAGCAGCCTCACACTCAATCTAACATTCACTAGCCATGCTAGTGAATGTCACCAGCATCATTCAGCGATTTACCACACTTACAGTGAATATTCATGGATTGTAAAATCTCAGTGTGAAAGCCTCGGTTAACCCACTATACAACAGCTTTTCAGCATTTCCTCTCCTGTGACAGTGAGTTTCTTTCCCCCAAACGGCAGCATGGCCTCGAGGATGACACCATGCTGGTCTGGTCTATAGCTTGGAGCCATAAACCCCTCTATTATGTCTTTTTTTTTGTCTTTATTTATTGTTGGTGCCACCAAATACACAGCAACTCTTCAGCGTGACGTTTTTACTATTACCGGTTTGTTTAAAGTAGAAGTTTGGAGACATGTTTCAGTCTTCTCTTTACTCTGTTGTCGTCTATGAGGGACACAGGATAGTTTTTTCCCCATAAGGGGGCGAGGTCATGCGAGCCTACTCTGGATGATGTGTTGCCGGACTGATGTATATACAGTCTATGGGTACCGCCAGCCACCGTCTGGCTTCCATTGCTCCTAAAGCAGTGATCTTATGAGGTGAACGGCGTCACCACGGCTGCTCACGTTACGTCACGTCACTCAGGGAGGAGTGAGCAGGATTCTCAGTTAGTTGTAATCAACAGTCGCACCACTAGATGCCGCCAAATCCTACACATTGTACTTTAAATGTGTGGATCTAAATCTAATAAGACAACAGTGGCTGTACTTCCTATTACCAATCATCATCACAAAGTCGTGTCCTGTAATTCTGAGCCATAGTGATGGACGAAGAGTCTATCTGCACTGTCAGGGAGCCCGACGGGAATGTAAAAAGAAATTTGAAGCTGTAATTTGTGTGGTAAACTAAACCTCAGTTTGTTTTGAACCCAGACATGGAAAGCTTGAACTGAACTAAAAAACATTTTAACTTGTCACTTTATTGTAGGAGTGCACGGATACTGGATCAGATGGATCTGATTTTTTTGGCCAAGTTCTTGGTGTATGATTTATTATTGGAAAAATTAATATAAATTCAGTAAATTTAAATTTTAAGAGACAATTTTGCAGAGATTTATCTTGGTGAATTGGTTTATGCTGCCATGACATATAATTTGCTGCCATACATTTTAGTTTGTACAACAGTTTTTGTATCGTTTAAATAGCCATCATGTAGGTTTATGATGTTTAGAAGAGACATTGTGTTATTTTTACAACGGGATATAGTGCTGTAAGGCAGTTTGTCAGTGCGCATGGTAAAACGGAGGCTTTTGTAAGATGCTGCGAAGTCTGCGTAGATGTGGATTGCAACAAGTTTTTGCCCGTATATATACAATGTTATAGCGTATTATAGCGTACAGTTAAAGTGTGACAACGTTTAACATATGAAACATCAAACTCAGGGTTAAGGGTTTGGACATTTTTATGGCATAAAATACTATGCTTTTTAGTACATTTTCAATGCTGACTTTTTAAAGGACTTTTTCCAACATATACTTTTTTTAGACACACTATACTATGCCTTTAATCAATATACTATACTATGACTTTTTAAAAACTTTTTTTTGACATACTAAGCTATAACTTTATGACTTTATTCAACGTATTATACTGCCTTTTTCATGACTTTTGACAAACTATACTGTGACTTCTTTGGACATTTTTTCGACATACTATACTATGACTTTTGAACAGGATTGGGTGAGATGTAACTTTGATGGAAATCACCTGCTGTACTGTTGTAATTGCCTCTTAAATGAACCATCATTCAAGGTCTTCCTGCCTCCTGCGAGTACATTGGGTCTTCACCAAAAGCTGAAATTAAGTGGAACATAAACCAGAACTGAGATACTTAGCAGACTACGTGGCCTAGGGACTTGGAGCATGGTAAGACGGCCACTACATACTGTCTATCTGCATTTATTTGTCACATTTAGTTGAGCAGAGTTAATAAAGTTATGTTTAAAAGAATGATCCCAGTCACTTCCACACAATGAGCCATACAGCTTACTAATAAAACACTGGTATCAGATCAGTACTCGGTATTGATCGATACCCAAAGCCCAGGTATCGCTATCAGTATCGAGACTGAAAAAGTTGCATTGGTGAATCCCTCTTTTATTATAAAGTGTAAAAGTCTACTTATCTGATTGGTCTTGCTTTGTGACAGAGGCCCTCTGAAAGTTAAAATACGCAGCCACCACTGGATCCTTGGCAGGTATTTTATTTCATATATAGACGCTTTCTGTAATCAAATGTGAGTGCAATCAAACAACAGCAATACAAACATTACCAATGCAGTCTGAGAACCAGGAACAGGGTTAAAACAGGGAGTTCACTCACTCTACATAGCGAGCAGCTAGTAACCTCATGGACAACATTTAAAAAAAAAAAAAAAAAAAAAAAAGAAAAACTTTCCGCTGTCAGGACAGTCCGCCGTCATGTGTACTTCCAACCATGATGGTGGGGAGGGAGGTGGGGAAGCCCCGTTTGACCCACCACCCTCCTGCCTTAACCCTCCTCCTCCTACAGGAAGTCCAACCAGTGATACAATAGCCCCCCACCCACCCAGCCTCCATGAGTCCAACTTGCACTCGGCTCTTTCAGTGAACTAGATAACCTCCCATTTTCCCCCATCATGATTATCATCGTCATCCTTATAGTATCAACAACAACAACAACAAAAAAAAAAAAAAAAATCATTTTCCACTTCTCACACGGCAGGAGCCAATCAGAGTGCAGAGGTCCTTCGGGTTCAGTCAGTCTCAACCAATGGCTGTCCATCCGGGTCGACTAGAAAACCACGTAGCTGTACATGTACAACCAAAGTCCTCATGCAGTGCCCTGCGAAGGTGGCACATCACATACGTGCACAGGTGGAAGTGGGGGTGGGTGGGGGGTGTTTATGTTTTTTTTGTTTTTTTTTAAGGGTGTGTCTGTGTGTGTTGGAGAGAGTGTGTGTGTCTTTTAAGAGGGAAGAAGCAAAGGTGTTAGGCAAATATCAGACCCAGGAGCACAAAAAAAAAGTCCAGGAGAAGAAGAATTACATACAAAGTCTTTATCCACCATCTGTCTTCTCTTGGCCTCCTCAAAACACTCTCTCACACACACACACACACACTCTCTCTCTCTCTCTCTCTCAAACATACACACACACTATAGGTCCTTATGTCATTGTGAAGTCAGGTGTTCGATGTCAACATTCAAGAAAAAAAAAACACCTCAATGGTAAATCTCTACCATCACAATGCTTGAGTTCATAAAATCTTGACATTTCTGAAAAGTGATTTTTTTTTGTTTTCCTCCAGGTTTAAAGCAGTATGCGTGTGTGTGTAGTTGTTGTCGTTGTCGTCTTTGTCCCACTGCTGCAAACACACACACACACACACACACACACACACACAACCAACATACGCACACTCACGCACTCCAACACACATCACATGTCCTCTTTTAGTGAAGAAAGACATGGCGCAATGGAGAGACACTCCTCCTCTGGGTGGATGCACCGGTCACCAGGAGGAGACGGGGGTCGTTGCCATGGCTACCAGGGGTCTTCCAGCTCACCGGCACTCTGGGTGAGTAAAAAAAAAAAAAAAAAAAAAAAAAGGAAAAGAGGCGGAGAAAGGTGTGTTAGGTTTTTTTTTTTTTGAATTTCTGCATCTTTTACTGCACACAGTGGTACATGTGAACCTCACTGCCCTCTTTTATCTGCTCAAAGTGAATGGATAATGGTGACCTGCCCAGCTGGTACGCAAACACAACCAGAACCCAGACCTCTGATGACTCACCTTGCGGAGAATCACAAGGCCAACTGTCAGACTGAAAAACAGGGGAGAAATAGAGAGAATAGAGTCCCTAAAGTCTCACAGGTCCTATCTTCACTTGACGCTGCCAACTCATGCTCATGCAGCGACAGGCGTTTATTTTGCCGCTATTGTTTTAAAAGGACTGTATGTAAGTTTTTACAGGTATAAACTTTTTTTGTGTGTGTGTGTGAACAGGATGTAATCTAACCTAAAAAATGAGACCTTCCGCAACTTGCTGACTGTGAAGAATGCAGGCCGGTTTTTCCAGGAAAATCCAATGGATGCGCCGTCGTGCGCGCTGGCGAGTGCCCTTATTTTCGGCTCCACTAACAGGGCTAGCAGTGTGCAATGACAGCCAACGATCGGTTAGAAATGGAGCCCGCTAACACCAACAAATGATCAGCCCCCACCACAACTCAGGCTCCAACACAAACTCCATGGAAGCACAAAAAAGCAAAGGAAGGCAAAACAGGAATTTGACTGACGTCGGGAGATAACTAGGATCAACATCGGCTGGGCCTTCGATTCATGGAGGGAGCTTTGCTCGGTTTTAGATATCAAAATGGACCGCAAGCTAGCAAAAAGTCCTACTGGACAGGTAAGCTAACATTACTGCCAAGCATGTGAAATATATAGTGATATTATGGTTTTCACTGTCAATCATAGTCAGTCTCGTGTGTCGCCTCACTGTTTTGACTGATGTTCACTCATGTCTACGTAGTGAGATCACAAGCACGAGCAACAGGACACTGAAGGTCATTGACTTAGCAGCTACAGGTGTAACTGTTAACAGGTAATTTCTGAATCTTACATATAGGCCATGTAAAGGAGACGACGGGAACTAAAAACCAACAGAGGAGGGCAAAGACTATAAGGACTTATTTTCTGCCTGAAAACTTCACAGTCTATACAGAAACATTTACAACACATTAAAGGTGCAGTGTGTAGGATTTGCCAGCATCTAGTGGCGAGGCTGAAGATTGCAACCAACTGGAACTTAACCCATGAGGTAAGCGTGTAGGAGAACTAGGACAGCCAACACAAAAATATGAATGGCCCCATCTAGAGCCAGTGTTTGGTTTGTCTGTTTTGGGCTCATGGTAGCAGAATCATGGTGGTGCGACATGGCGGACTCCGTGAAGAGGACCTGCTCGGTTGTGTTTAAAAGATTGCGATATCTGGCAAAAACTCTCACAAGACTTGATACCTGACAACGTATCCTAACCTTAAACATTCAAGGTTAATGTCTGACCTTAACCATTCAAGGTCAATGCTTAACCTTATTTATTCAAGATCAATACCTAACATTAACCATTTAAGGTCAATACCTAACTTAAACCATTCAAGGTCACTGTCTAACCTAAACCATTAAAGATCAATGATTAACCTTAACTATTCAAGGTCATTGTCTAACCTTAACCATTAAAGATCAGTGCCTGACCTTAATCTCGTGAGAGACTTGTGGGTTACCATCTCGACACAACGACCTGCTTCCTATGTAAACATAAACAACTCATTCTAAGGCAATAAAAACACTATAATCCTTAGTTTCAGGTGATTAATACACTAAAGAAAACATACTTATTAATATTATATTCTGTTTCTGCCAATAGATCCCAGTAAATGCTACACACTGCTCCTTTAAATATAGTAGAGACACTGAAAAGGCCACTAGAAGTTTGAGGGAATGGTCTTGTATCAAATGCCACCACTTTACTTTGGACTCTAATGATTTTTGGTTACATGCAACACACACTTAATGGGCCTTTTTTCTGCTTTTCGTATCCATAAATCACAACATTGACCTACACATTTGCAAGGCTCGAAACATTTGACAGGACCAAACGACAAGAAACACGGCTGCACGGTCAGATGTCAGAGAGAAACACTCATACACAAATCATAGCATTATACCTCAAATCATTTTTATTTGTTCATTTGTCATTTGTGGGACTGATACGACCCACGTAACCGCATACAAATACAACTCATACGCACAAACACACATACATACATACATACAGTACATACGCGCAGTGTTTAGCATAACCTACCCTCCCATAGTTAAGTGCCTTAGATATTGAAAAGATAAGTGCAGTGCATGCATTACCAGGGTCACTGGGTACTGGGCTTTATACAGACTTACATTAACATCCATCTACCTGCTTTTAAAGGAGAACACTGTAGGTTCAGTCTGTTCGAGTCAAGTTTTCACAATGAGGCAAGACTTTTAGACTGCGTTGTTTTTTTTTTTTACTGACCGACATGACCGGTGAGGAATGAAATATATGGTGTGTGGGATTTTTATTAAGCGGAAACACATCCTGCCACAGTTAATACCAGCGGCTGTCAGCGAGTGCAGTGTGAACTTTATGAAAACCTGGTACCTGGTTCACTAATACTTCAGCTACACGGATTACAGATTAACAACCATCTCACATAAAAGACATTGTTCTCCAGGTGCAATCCATTACACAGATGCTAATCATTTGACTTCAATGCTATGACATTTTAGGGATGTAATTTCAATTGTATGTTTGGAAAAAAATGTGTTAGCCTGAGGGTGTTGCCAAAAGAAATCAGGTAAGGCAGATAATCACATCTACAGTGACTCTTTAAATCTTTAATTTCTCATGTTCAACTCTACACAGTTTGACTTAGCTCAACTTTCATCTGTCTGAGATTTACTTTGTCAGAATAGTGTGCTTTGAGATGAATGCTAATGATAGCATGTTAGCAATGATTGCATTAGTGTTCAGCTCAAGACAGTGAGCGTTATCATGCTAAAATGCCTTTGAATCCAAAAGTTAACAGCATGTAGTTTTCTCTTGTAAAAGCAGAAAAGACATCTGATAAAGCATGAATGTCACATCTGTGTTGATTGCCCACGTAAGTTTTCATCGCGATGCGGTCAGCCATAATTGAGAAAAGTCTCACCCTTTCTGGTGAACCGCCATGGGACCTTATTTTGGAAAAAATATGAACGGCACTCAACGGTACTTTTTTGATCCTGTTTGAATTGCACAATCAATTACATATATGATGTTTGTCAATTTTAAAGTTAATTTTGCAAGTCAAGAAAGTCGCAGTTTGTTGTAAAATTGTTGAAATACAAGACTGAAAATATGAAATTACAAAAAGGCGTAAGTGACGTCTCTCTCACTGACGCTACGATGTCTGTGTGTTTTGTACTGGGATGACTCAGCACGTAAGTTATTTAGCTTTATGGTGAATAAAACTCCAGGAGTTGCTGGATAAAACACATCAGGTAAGATAATGTTTCATCTGTATATGGAAGTTGGAGTTACCTAGCTAGCTAGTGTTGGTGACATTTTGTGGGAGATGGGAGATGTAGTTCACAGAGTGGTTTCATACAAAACTAAATGACGACAAACTGCAACTTTTTTGACTTGTGTGATTGTGATTAATGGCACAAAAACAGACAGGATCAAAGAAATATGTCTCTCTCTGTTGAGTGCTGTACATATTTTTTCCAAAATAAGGTCCCACGGGGGCGACGCATCTCTGCGTGATCAGGGGCTTACAGGTTTGCTAGCATGTTTTAATTTAAACCCTTTTATAGTCTCTTTAGTCACCTGGTACTAGCGTATTTACAACAGCCAAGAAAAGATTTTACTGTCTTTCTATATGACTGTGAAGCAGCGTACTAAAATGTGGTGACGTGGAATTAGGTGTATGTGGTGAGGTGAATGAAATGCCGCTCAATCTACAAGTACACACCCACCGACCCACCAACACAAGTGTCCCTCTGAGGTTTAACTGCCCAGTATTTCAATACCCAGACTGGTCTGAACAACCTAATATCGCTGAACGTGCTGATAAACAATCACCCACTACCAAAAACACACATTTCAGTAGTGACAATCGGTCTCTTTCTCCATCACTCAAACTTGTGCACACACACACACACACGCGCGCACACACACACACACACACACACACACACACACACACACACACACACACACACACACACACACACACACACACACACACACACACACACACACACAAAAAGAGTGTATTCTGAGTCTGTAGGTGAAGTAGGCCTGGAGACAGCTGCAGTTCAGAAGGTTTCCTCTCCTTTTCTTTGTCAGTTCATCCACTGTAAGCACTGTGGGGTGGGAGGGTGGGGGTGGGAGGGTTCAAGTGGGAAATCAGCCAAAAGCCAATACTGATAAATGTAGGCCATGGAGTGCAGGGTTCATTTTTGCTTCACCAGCCACTCTTGCATGTAGTAATAATTTGTTATTGATTCTTTCCTATTGTAAACATCAGTCTGTGTGGCCGGGTTGTAAAAGTGGCTGGGAATCCAAGCCGAGGTGGTCAGAGGACAGGGGAAACAAAAGAAAGAGCCCTCAACAGGAGGAAGGTATATAAGTGGCTCGGAGACAGAACTTGAATAGACAGAGGGGGCGTTTTTATTTCCATTTAATTACTAAAATATTCATGAAGGGCAATGGCAGCTGTAGTTGCAGACCATGACAGAGCCGGAAGTGTCCATTCAAGTTCTGTGATGAAGGAAAGAGGAGGAGAGGTCATAGCACATCTGACTTGGAGCTCTTGGGTCGGGTTAGGTATGCGGACAGGGTGCTCAGTCAGAGGAGGGATCGGACTCAGGGGCGGGCGCATCTTGGCTGGCCTCCGGCTCTGCAGTGGCGGGTGAGGACGGGGGCGAGGGGGGAGAGGGAAGGGAGGCGGGCTGCTGCTGTCCGCCGCCGTCGTCATCGTTGCCATCGGAGGTCCTCCTGCCCTCCCCTGCAGTGCTCTCCCCCCGCAGGTGGTAGGTGGCCAGGGACTCCTCCAGCACCGTGTGGTACTGCCCCCGGTGATGTAGGCGGAACTGCCGCAGAGCCTCCAGCAGATGAGCTGCCGTGCTGCCACCTCCCTCCTCACTCTCCTCCTCTCCCCCCGCACAGGCCTGAGGTGACACGCCAGGGGTCAGACTCTGCAGGCACGCTCCATGGTCAAACACACACTAACAAGCAGCGGCACAATACTCACATCATTGTCACACAAATATCTACCACACACTAGCGTGACGATGACAGAGACATTCTTGCACCAGTCGGACAAGGCCATGCAAACGCTACCTCTGACCCTGTGACCAACAACCCTTGGTGATATTCGCTGTATGGTGTAACAGAGCCCGGGGGCACAGCCCAGAGAAAAGAGCCTGCAAGTCAAGACTCCACTGACTTTAATGTGAGCAATACAGTGACGTGCCCTCATACATATACACGCACACACACATATACACACACCTCCACCTTCACATCTATGGACGGAACCTGGCAAAATAAAAAATAAATGAATAAATAAATAAATGACTCGACAAATTAATGTCATTAAATGCAGCAAAAATATTAAGAATAAACATAGCCATTAATTAATTGATAAGATGTGACATTAATTGATATTTCTATTTTAAATTGCTTCTTTATTTATTGATCTTTGTACTAATTCCCTTATTTATTTGCTCTTCTGTTTAATTTTCACTTTTATTTATTTCTGTATTTATTTTTATTATTTTTTAAATCTATTTATTTCTTTATGTATTTATGCATTTATTTATTTATTTATTTATTTCCGCACAATTTTCCCTTTGCATTTCCCCACCTTTTTATTTCCTCAAATGTATTTATTTCTGTATCTTTTTTTTTTCTTAATGCATTTCTGCACCATTATGTAAATGAGGGGGCTGTCACTCAACTTGTGTCATCATGGGATCAGAGCTTTTAATGACATATTTATTTATTTGTCAAGTCATTTATTTATTTTTTCACTGATTTGACGGTGAACAGGTGACGATGTTAAGCCTCGGGAATTACCCTCTGAAGTAGATTTTGTCCCTTTAAGTCTTTATGATATAAATTCATATGATGTCTGAATACATTCAGCAATATTTGAGTAAATTTCACTAAAAACATTAAATTAAAGCTGACCTAATTAAAAAAAATATATTTTCTGAGGGGCATGTATGAAGGAACACATTTATACTTTTTTGTCTCAGGAGCTGCAACTTCCATGCAGGGAATCACAGATTTTTATATATTGCTGGCTGTCGAAGTTTTTCCACTTTGTCTCGGCACTGATCTACTACGAGCACAAATCCCCTCTCCAGTTTATCTCCAATAACATAAACGTCATTGTTTTTGTGGACATCATTTATCATATTCTGTATGTTCTTTTCAGTCCGTCCTCTCCCACTCCTGTTAACCTGTCGTTTACCTCTGTCCATCTCAACAAAATGCCCACACAAGCAGCCTGCGTTTTGGTTCGCTTGGAAGCGACCACTTCTCCCAAGCGGTCTTGGAGGGTCTGTTCTGGTCCGCACCAGTGTACGATTACTGCGTTCACAACAGCCCAAATGATCCACTCCAGAGTCTAAAACAGACTAAATGTTGGTTTGTGAAAGCGCTCGTACTTATGTGTAGACTTCAGCAAGCCACTCTTTATCAGCACAGTACACCATATATCTAACTTTGTCTTTAAGGACCCTCTGCTCTCAAAAATGTGTTTTTCTTATTGTTACATCACTTTTGACCTTCACTGTGCAGAGTGATTTATGTGCAGACATTTACACTAGAAGACTGTTGTCACATTACCTGCTGAAGAAAGTTTCTCTGTGCTCACCATGAATCTGTCTTTAAGACATATATGTAGGGCGTAAGCCTCCAGCGAGCATACACTGAGGATGAACTTCTTTTGTCTGGTAGTTTTACAATAAACAATATTACATATAACATATTCATAGATTCTGGATTTGTACTTTTCTGTTATTTCAATTTTTTGTGTGTGTGTGTGTGGTGGGGGGGGGGGGGATATTTGGGCTGTCAAAGTTGATGCTATAATAACGCATTACAAATTTGTTTTAATGCCACTAATTTCTTTAACGAATTAATGCAACCTGTGTCTTTTAGGTTACTGGTAGATACTGGTATCACATGAAACTAGAAAACCTAAAGAATCTACTGGTCGTGAAGGAGGCTAAATAACGCTCCTTAATTCCTTGACCTCTGACCTCAAGACATGTGAATGTAAATGAGTTCTCTGGGTACCCACCAGTCTCCCCTTTACAGACATGCCCACTTTAATATAATCACATGCAGTTTGGGGCAAGACATAGTCAAGTCAGCACACTGACACACTGACAGCTGTTGCTGTCTGCTGGTGAGTTTGCCATGTTATGATTTGAGCATATTTTTTATGCCGAATGCAGTACCTCTGAGGGTTTCTGGACTACATTTGTCATTGTTTTGTGTTTTTAATTGATTTCCAGTAACATATATATGCATACATCTGCATAAAGCAGCATATTTGCCCACTCCCATGTTGATAAGAGTATTAAATACTTGACAAATCTCTCTTAAAGGTACAGATAAAACAGATAAAAAATGTGTGATTAATCACAAATAATCCTGCACAATCATGCAAACAATTACGATTAAATATTTAAATCAACTGACAGCTCTAGAAATTATAATTCCAAGTATTATCTTTACATGTCTTGAAACAAGTCTGGAGGGATATTTAGAGAGGCTTTTTAAATCATCTGTAGGTTTTATGTGCATTCATTGCTGAGGAGTTTAAGTGGTTTCTGGAGGCCCTCCAGACAGGGTCTGAAATTAACTTTTTTTCACCTCCTGACACTGTAGAAAGCAAGTAATTTTTTTTGTCTGCCTCTCAGAAATTTAATCTGTCACTTTTGAAATCGCTCAATAAAATAAGGAATAATATTTTAGATCTGATGTCATTCAAATGTTCAATATATTTCACACAAAAAACATCACATACATGGTAAATTACAGTGTTTGAATTACACTGTGGCTTCTGGGGGAGCCCTGTTTTCAGAGTGTTATTGTTACCCATCGTGGTTATTTGCATTAAAACACACAATTCAAATTATTAGGATTATTTAGATATTTGCTTTGATTAAAAAAAAAAAATCTTGGTAAACTGCTTAGAGCTAATGTTAGGAAGTTAAACAAGTCATAATTCTCTCACTAATATCGATTTCATATTACTGTGAAAACACCTACAAACAACTGAATTCATTGAAGTTTGACATTACCTTTGAACACATCATGATAACATTAGGAATTTACCTTCGCCCTTGAACGCCTCATAATAATAACTCAATAGTACCTCCATTAGTAGCTTATTTATCCAAACAGGACTGTACTGCCCAACAGCTGCTAACAGGTAACGTTACTAACCCTCCTCCTATTGATTACAGCATGGTTTGTTATTATCAGGTAAAAATAGGGTGCATCCCCTCAGGTTTAGTAGAGCCACGCGGTTGAGCTTTTTTTTTTTTCTCTCCGCCGTGGCTCCAGTCCCAAACACACTGAATGATACAGCGTGCGTATGCATCATTGTGCTTTTGTAACTGTGGCAAAAACATCAATACAGAGGAATCAATAATGATGGAGGCATGAGATGCCAAGCAATCAGACGACTAAGAACCGCTCTTAATGGTAACTGGTTCTCTATTCCCATCTCTAGCATTTCCCCTGTCTGCTAAAGTGGTGAATGACGTGACGATTTCACCCGCCACTGCCAACAATTTACCTGCATTTGGCAGGTGGCGCGCGCCTGCCTTCAGCATACCGTATATCTCAATGATATATATATATACGAAACTGAACCTGACCGCACTGCTTCAGTGCTTTTCAACATGCAGTCAAACGAGTTTCACTGAGCTTGCCAAGGTCATTCTGCTACTGTACATCTACCCTCCACCTTTCACACTTTACTCACATTCACTCCCACACACACACAAAAGAGTGTCCTTGTCTGTACTGGTGTGTGTTTATATGTTGCAGAGGGGTGAAATGTTGGAGTGGTGAGGGGTTTAGAGAGTGATCAACTCACCCCTTCCTCTTCTCTGTGAGGGTTCAGCTTGTTGTACACCGCCTCGATCACACTCCGTCTGTAGACACACAAACAGCACACAGTTTAGAGAGGACTCCCATAATACAAACAGTCTCTGTTCATTCTTTGCAAATGTATATTGATTAACATTTTAATGGAGGTAAGAAAGCAAACAAGTCGATACTTGAGTATCCGCTATTCATGCATAAAGAGAGTACAAAATCTCTTTATGAATTTGTACACCTAAGTGTTTTGAGGAGTGTTATCTGCATGTTGTAAGTTTTTAAGTGTGTGTTTGGCTCGTGTTGTAATGCGACCGGAGCTGCAATTAACAGTTATTTTTGTTGTATGATCATCTACAAGACATCAGACAACTGTCACAACTGTTAAGGTGACATCTTCAAATTGCTTTTTTAGTCTGACCAACAGACCTGCAGATATTCTCTCTATTAGAAAGTAAGGGCCCTTTCACAAGTCAACATTTAGTCCGTTTTAATCAAACTGGTGCAGTTCATTTGGGTGGCGGTGAAAGCAGTAATCGTACTCTGGTGTGGACCAAAATGAGCAGTCTAAGACCGCTTGCGAGATGGTCTTGGACCATTTCCAAGCAAATCAAAACAGTCTGCTTGTGTGGGCATTTGGTGAGATGGACACAGGTAAAGGCCTGGTAACATGAGTGGGAGAGGACTGTTCTGGACATCTGCAGAAGTCAGGTGTTTGCTTGACATCTGGGCTGAAGAGAACATTCAGAATATGCTAAATAAAGTCCACAAATACAGTATAGTGATGTTTATAAAGTAATTTGAGATAAACTGAAGGGATTTCTGTGCTCAGTAGAGCAGAATCGAGTTACAGTACATAAAAGTGGCAGCTCTTGAGAGGAAAAAAGATAAATTTCCTCCTTCATACATGCCCCTTTGCTTTAATCTGTACACTGTGAAAACACACCAGCCTAAACAGAAAATAAACCAAAAGTGTCAATTTCTCTCTGATTCGGACCAGCCTAATGGACTATGGCTTGAGAAAATTAATTATATTCTAGATTAATCTAGAAAATAATCAACAGATGAATCGATAATGAAAAGAATTTTTAGTTTACCCCTATTTCTCTGTATTTTTCTTTTGATTGTATAATCTTATTTCTGTCTCTCTTATCCTTTTGTAAAAGAGCTTTGCATCTATGGTAAAAAAAAAAAAAAGGGCTGCACAAATAAAATTACTAACCCTAACCCTACTGGCGACCTGTGAAGTTAGGGGTCAAATTCAAAACATCAAATTATAACTTCCTGGTGGTAAATTATGAATTTTACAAGATTCTAAGCCACAACAATGTAATGTATGTGAATAGAGCATTTAACAGCATGTCCTCCGTGTGTAAAATGCAGTTAAATGTTGTTTCCAGGCTGTGTATTTACTTGCTGGCCAGGCCTCCACCGGGTGGAAGGTTGGGGATGTTCTCTGTGGCAATGCTCCTCAGGACAGACACCAGGTCAGGGACTCCCACCTCCCCACAGCTCCCCAGGAGCTCTACACACAAACACAAAGAGGACCAGGGGTTGGTCAGAGGTTACGTGGTACACTATGACAAGGTTACAGCATCTGATGCTCCAAGTTTTAGATGTTTAACCACCACCTGTAGAGGCTGAGAAATCACAGAGTAGTGTGAGTAATAGTGGAAAAATCAGCGTGTGTGTGTACAACAGACTGATTTCAAATATTTGTACTACCTAAAGAATGTTTATTTTGCCCTGGTTATGTACACAGAAACCGAGCACAATATGTGGCCACTTGTTTCACTTAACCTTTTCAAAAAACGTTTTTGAAGAAGGCTCTGAAAGACTGCTGAGCCCAAAGAACAAAGAAGACATTTAACTACCACTGAATATATATATTATCATAATCTCACACAAGTCCCAATACAGCTTATCAGCCAGTGACAAATAAATATAAACAGTAGAAGACATTTTGTTCGTCAAAAAAAAAAAAAAAACACTGAAAGTATTACGATCAACTATCAGGCTATAGCACTGTTTAAACTTTGTGACTCTAATTTTAGATTGAAGGGAAAGTTTAGGTGTTTTGAAATGGGTCTGTAAAAGAAAGGCTCGTATACTTTAAGTGTATGCTGTATTTAGAATATTTTCACAGCTATAGCTTACCTACAGACAGCCTTTTCTGACAGAGAACTGAAGCTGCTGTATCCATCTTGCCAAAGCCACAAGACTCCACTGAAAAAAACGGTAAGTTTACCTCGCATACCAAAGGGGTTTCTGGTCTACGCTGCCTCGATCGGTTGGTTTCTTTGTGTTAATGTGTGACTTGACTGAATCTGAACTAACCAAAGTCACACAATAACACAGGCAAACTAACTGATCCAGGCAGTGACAGACAAGCAACAATTGCTGTTTTGTTTTGTTTCCCAATTCATTCTGGTTGCTTTGGCAAGAGCATAGATAATGACTTCAGTTCCCTATCAGAAACATAGGCTGTGTAGCTGTCTCAAGGCAAGGTAAACTGGTGAAAATATTCTAAATATAGCGTACACTTAAACTGATATTGATTTTTTTTTAAGTGAGCCTTTCTTTTATGTGGCTAAATTACGTTTTGCTGTTGGCCCAGTCCACAGCAGTACGTTGCTTTGCTTCTGTGCCAGTACTCCAGTCTGTTCCTCCAAACTGGGGGAGTGCTGACCGTCATCTTCTGAAGGTAATACACTGACTATGACAAAGCACCTCATACAAACCCACATAAAAACACCCAAAATACCCCTTTAGTGTAGCTGTGCCTTACTGAATATGATGATTAATGCATACTGTTGATTATGTTCATATGTGTGAAGCTGTGCATGTACACGCGTGTTGCATGTGCTGACCCTCAACACGGGTCTCCAGGTATTTATCCAACTCCTCTTCTTTCTTCACGGCCTCCTCTGAGATCTTGGGAGCTCCGGGTAAACACACCAACACCACACTCATATTGTCCCTGCTCCCCTGCAGGACAAACAGAAGAAATAAACAGGACATTTAAAATCTATTCAGGACATAAAGGATATTTCCCAGCTGTTAACTGTACAGGGAATTTCATTTTTTACTGTAAGTGTATCACAATCCTCATCAATCAGCTGGGCAATTATAATGTTCCTAGTTCTTGTTGTAAATAAATTCAGGGGTTTCCCTGTGAATATAAATATGAGGCAAACAGCCAGAAGACAATGTTTTTACTTTCAAAAACAGGAAAAGAAAAACAGCACTAGTGTAAACTTGCGGGTTTTTTTTTTTTTTTAAACAGCCAAAGCTTTCCAGTACAAAGGTTTGCAAGTGGTGTAAGCAAGTAAGGGATAATATACAGCTAGGGGGTCACTGGTGTGAAATAAACCCCAACAGAGGTCTGTCATCGCCTTGAAGGGTTTATTTCACAACAATGACCCGCTTGCTGTACATTATCCTGTTTATTACACGGCTACTTACTGAAGAAATCAATAATTTTCACACAAAAACACTCCTCCAGAGACCGACATCAGAATTGTGTCCATGGCAACGGTCTGTTATACATAGCAATGGTCTGTTATAAAGAAATAACAGACCGAAGAACGCTGCGATTGACCGATCAGACTGGTATTCAATAAAGCCGTGCAATAATGAATGATAGTAGCTGGCAGTAATTATAGCCCGACCGATACAGGTATTTATTTGAGAGTTTAAAAAACTTTTTATACAACCTAAAACATAGGTAAACATTTTTGATAATATTTCCTTAAATTGGACTTTTAACAGTGGTAACCAATAAAAGTAACGGGCCGGACATACAGTCCAAAAATAAACGTGTCACTGTTTCAAAATATATCTTTGGCATTTCTGTTCTTCAATTTCTTGTCATTTATCAGCTGATATCTATACGTCGAGATCAATATATCGGCAATGTCCAATATCGGCTGTTATATCAGTACGGTCAATTTATAGGTGTGGCTTTATTATTCATGTTTTAACTGAGGTTACAAGTTGGTCAAAATCTGCTTTTGGACAATTTCAGCATCTTACAGATGGGAGTTCCCTGTGGATGTGAGTGAGTTAGAGATGTCACAATAACAGAAATTTAGTAGTTGATACCAATACCAGTGAAACACCCAAGTTTAACACCACGGTAAACAAAAACAAAACAATAAACACTCTGAGCTAGTGTTAGGAAGTTAAACAGGTCATAATTCCCTCTCTATTATCTATTTGATATTGCTGTAAAACCATCTAAAACAACTGGATTAATTCAGGTTTCTCACCAAGAACTAAATTCTATAAGATTACATTTGAACACATCATGATATTAGAAACGGATTAAAGCTTGAACACATCATAAGGAAGCTCAATGCAACCTCCGTTAACTAGCTCACATCCTGCCAATTTGTTGTTCACAATATAGTATCATCATGGACAAAATAGGGTCCGTCGATGGTGAGTTTCCTGCATTTTAGATGCCATCATTCTCGAGCCCCCGGTACCTGAGGTTCTGTAGAAAAATGAGTACTGTCACGTTTTCAGACTTGGTAGTGAAGTACCGCTTCTGGTGAGAGTGGGTCCCTGTTTTGTTTGAGCACATGGCTGATGTAATACACAGTTTCACATTCTTCTGCTGGTCTACAAATAGCAGTAACAGCCAAGATATGAAACAATGCACCAGTGAATACAGGGAGGAAGAAGAGCAAGTAAACATGGATGTAAACAATCGGCTTTAAAAATGTATTGTGAAGAAGGAATGTCTTATTATAACATGTATTCAGCATGTTTGTTAGAGCTCAAGGATACACACAATGAGTTGTGGTGAGTAACACTGAATGTGAACATCACTTGGTTGTTTATAAGAAAACTCCACATCTTTACAGTAAACACTGCTTTTTCTTGAGCTGTTACTCGAAAGCAGATTGTGACTTGGAGACAACAGCAGAGAAGATAATATCTCTGCATGTTCACAATACAGAATGTATACAATTACAAAAATACAAAATGTCAGAAAAAATGCCCATTTTTAATAAGCTGTTTTTGACATGTTGCTGACACTTTTACCATTTATACAGAAAGTTACTGGAAGACACTGGTTACTGGAAGTGTTGTCTCTTTTTTTAATTTTGCAGGGCAGACTACTACTGATTATAGATATTATATCAATGGTTAATTGTCAGTGAAACCTCACAAAACAGTGAACAATGTCCATCATATTTTCCCAAAGCAGAAGATGACCTTTTCAAATGTCTTATTTTGTAAGACCAACCATCTGAAAATGCTATAGATGGGAAATAGAGTATTGGTTCCTGTTGAGAACCGGTTCCTAGTTGTCTAAGTCCTTGGTATCTCATGCCTTTATGACTATCAATTCCTCTTATTGATGCTTTCCGCATGTAGAATGAAGCATATGCACTCTGTATCATGTTTCAGTTTGTTTGGGACCAGAGTCATGGCGGCGAGAAAAAAAAACAAATCTACCACTAAACCTTATTATGTTATGATGTGTTCAAATGTAATCTTGCAAAATTTTGGTGATTCAGTCGGCCGAAAAGAAAATGTAGAAAATGGTAGAAGGTCCATGTGGATACAACCTGCACCACAAATCCAAAGTGGGAAGCACTACACATCCAGTAAAGAATGAAAACCCATTGGGTTTCACACATTGACAGGAAAAGCAGAGCAAGACATCACTAAAGCAGCATGCTCTGTCATGGACAGGAAACGTAACCTAACGTGTGGTCAAGCCAGTCGTCACTCTCATCTCTGTGGTCAAATTGGCCAAAATTACAACTGTAGAGCACCCATATACCGACATTTATGTTAAATACATTCAAACAGCCTCAATGGAGCTGATTATAAAGAGAACAGAGATGACGGGAGAGCTAGCAACAGACTTGGCAAAGTTAGCAGAAGTATAGGTGTGACTGTCCGGTTTTCAGAATAAAGAGAAGTGTATATACAACACACTTATACAGAACTAAGATTAAAAAAGAAGATTAAAAAAATGAATAAATAATTCATGACAATGACTGATATATTTGACTTCAGGACATCTCTGACTACATCATGCTGAAAATCAAACATTTTTACTGGATTAATTTCCCAAATTAAAAGTCCCTAGAAGTGTAGGGTTTAGTATAGTGTTAGAAGTTAATAAAAATCACTAATACTTGTAGAATCAGAATACTAAAAATCACAATACATATCGAATCTGCACCCAAGTATCGTGACAGTATCAAATCAGGACACAGGCGTATCGCCCCAGCCCTAGTTTTTTCCCCACAATCAAATATAGTCAAATGTCTGTTCTTTTTACAACTCAAATATATATTTGAATTTTTTGAAAGTTGTGAATCAAGTCAGACTCTTAGAAAATAGAAATCTTGATTCTTACATGAATCCATTTTCCCCCACCCTATATTGTCATTTTACAGACTCACAGACAGTTATGGACAAGATGGAGCTCCTGAATTTCCCTCCGCGGATTAATAAAGGTTCATCTCATCTTATCTTATCTTATCTTTGGCCTTAAACCAGTGGATAGTCACCCATTACCTTGTAAAAGTCAAGTAACTTTCTGTAAGTGCACAGTGTCACATACATCACAAAAAGCAGCAGAGATTTATGACAGCGTGTGGCTGTTACTTGAGATAACCCATCCACTACGGTAAAAATAACTAGGCTGCTGAGCACTTGTTGGTTCTTGGAGTACTCGAGACACAAAATAGGTGATGCATGGAAGGCAAAAGTCCAAATTGTGGAGTGGTGGATGAGTTCAGCGGAGGGGAAAAAAAAAAAGTGTTTCTTGCTTTTTTTTTTGGATCGATAGCTGAGAAGGCCGGTGGGCAGGGACAGAATTGAAAGCAATAATACATTATTCATCATCTGATTTATAGGATCTCTCACTGTGAGATGTTAAGTTGTATTAAACAAACAGTTTTCTATGATTTATTTCAGTATATTTAGCTACTATTTTGTGTTAGGGATGTTAATAGGGACCATTTAATAAACTTGTGACAACGGTAATGGTGTTACCAATTACAGAGATTTTACAGGAACAGGTGACGCTCAATATATGTACAGCGCTTATTTTGATCTTTACGTTAGATGGCTGTGCGTCTGGCGTCTCTGGTCGAGCTTTCGCCTCAGGGTTGCAGGTTTCCACCCAGTGCTGCTGCACCATGCACACCGACTGTGACCATTCCGTCCTTGGCATGGCAATTGGCTCATAAACGTCATGGTTCTCTTATGTTGCGTGTCCACAGGATCCATATTTTCCAAGCTTCCCATTCATTGTCTAGGTAAACAGCCTTACAATGTATTCTGGTAGGGCAGCGTTGCATTTTGACCATCATGTTCCCTGCTCCTCATTTGCATAAAGTTGAGGTCTAGGCTGCTTTAATGAAATTAAGGGTGTCCGGCACGTCTCGTTGCCTCTGGAAACTGAAAATGCATGACTTATATCTCGCCTAAAATGTTTTCAAAAACACATTTTGGGAATTATTTCCATAACATACGAGAAAGAGGCTTCCAAACAAGCCGCCATGTCGAGTCCGGTTTGAAAGTTGGGAGCAGCAGCCCACGAGTGAAAGAGTTCGTACAATTATTTGCCCCATGCCTCGCGGCAGTCAATCAAACATCCTGTGCTGGGGAGCGGGGTGATCCCTTGTATCCAAAACACCCATGTGGACACGTACCATTACAGCACTGGGTTTAAATCCAAAATATTGCCAAATGGGTGCTTTCGCTTGACACAAAATCCTCCGCCACTGTGTTCAACTCTCTCTTGGCCTGGGTTTGAAAATTGACTCCTGCCACTCAGAGCTGAGACACTTTCGCTCTCAGTTTGTAGCGTCTGTCCTCTAACTATGTATTGATAACACAGCACTGATACGCAAAAATGAACTAAACAGGTTAAAAGCAAAACAATGGTGGAGGCGGTGGGCAAGTTATCGTTGTATGCTCAAATACAGCGCAACACTACCGTGGACTACCACGGCAACCATATTTAATAAGAAAAATACATTTGTTCTTCTTTTAATTGTAAGTATTTATGTACTAATTCTTTAACCGTTTAACCAATAGCGTTAAGCAGCTAAACTTCTTAATGCCAGTTAACAGTTATTAATATCCCTATTAACAATTTATTAGCCAAAGCAAAGACTTAACAGCTTTAACTATTCATGTGGGTCACAGTGCCCAGAATGACCAGGCAAATAAAATTTTCTAAGTCAGCTGTAAGACATGCTGAAAAGCAGGTAACTGTGCGTACAATTTCACCTCCAACGAACATGACGCGTGAGACATAAAAGCTTACCTTATGCAGACAGGTGTCCACCACTGAGTTACAGACCTTCTCCAGGTCATCACACACCAGGAGTCGTGAGCGGACAAACTCACACAGCTCCTCGTTGGACATGACATCCCAGATTCCATCACATGCCAGCACCACAAACTCGTCTCCTTCAGCCGCCCTCTCCAACACACACACCTCGGGCTCAGGGCTCACCAGCTGCTCCGTGGGGCCCTTACCATCCACACATTTGTAGTCGTAGTCCCCAAGGGCCCGGGACACAGCCAGGGAGCCGTTTACCCTCTGGATCATGACTGAGCCGCCAGCGTTCTGGATGCGCTCCTTTTCACGAGGGTTGCAGGGCTTGTGGTCCTGGGTGGAGAAGCCCACCTTGGTGTCTCGACTCAGCACGGCCCTCGAGTCGCCGCAGTTAATGAAGTAGAGGTGGGTCGGGCTGAGCAACACGCACACGGCCGTTGATCCGCTGCGGTCCAGGCCCTGCCGCAGGTCAGAGAAGCTGCGCATGTACTCGTCAATGTTCAGGAAGCCCGAGCGGATGCCGTCCTTCACGCCCTCCACGGAGCCGGATCCTGAACTGAAGTCGGCCCCTCCTGACAAGATGTGTTCCAGCAAGTGGCCGGAGCAGTAGTTGGCCACCCGGGAGCCTGCATGGCCATCGTAGACAGCAAAGAAGGACCAGTCGGTGAGTCCATGGGGGAGGCCCACCACAGCTGTGTGGGCGTCCTCCATCTCCACCCGCCAGCCCTGCATGGAGCTCAGGCCATAACGCAGCCCATTGCCCTCGCCGTGGGCACTATGCTTCTCCGTCTTCGGCTTGTCCAGGAATGCACCCATTGCTGCCTATAGCTGGAAATGAACCAAGCAAAGACAAGAGAGAAACACAGAATTAAGATTACACCATCACCAGTAAGGACAAAGGAGATAATCTATCCCTCATCAAGTCAGCCCCTTATATCCTAACACACTACTGTAAATATACTGGATATTAGGGCTGCACAATTAGTTGAATATTAATTACAATCACAATTTTGGCTTTAAAAGTCAAAACTCTCTGATTGCATCTCTTAAATGTGAATATTTTATGGTTTCTTTGCTCCTCTATGACAGGCTAATTTTTAGTGAGGAAAAAAATGGCATGGTCATTTGCGAAGGGGTCACTTGACCTCTGACCTCAAGATATGTGAATGAAAATGTCTCCCCTTTACACACAAGCCCACTTAATAATAATAGGATGGATGGCTTTCGATTGAATAGATTGACAATGAGAGGATTTCTGAGCAGTTTGCACAACAGATGTGCTCAACATCAAATCGCAGAAAAATGCAATTTCTGCAGAAATCTCAAAATGTCAAAAGTTTTTGATACCAAATCACAGTGTGAATTTTTCTGTGGTTTTCCTCAAGGTCTTGGTGTCTTAATGTGGTATTTTGTAGGGATTCTTGATCATTTTTATCAATTATGTGACATAATACAGCATGGACATCATATACTTGATCATAATGTTCTAAACCCTTAGACATTTTTACAATTCCATCCATCCATCTGCAACCCATTATGGATCGCGGGAAGGCGGGAGCCAATCCCAGCTGGCATTGGGCAAAGGCGGGGTTCACCCTGGACAGGTCGCCAGTCCATCGCAGGGCACATAGAGACAGACAACCATTCACAATCCCATTCACACCTACAGGTAATTTAGAGTCATCAAATATAGTGCATGTCTTTGGACTGTGGGAGGAAACTGGAGAACCAGAAGAAAACCCACGTTAACACATGGAGAACATGCAAACGCCACAGAGAAGCGCCCCAAGCTGGATTCGAACCTATGACCCTCTTGCTGTGAGGCGACAGTGCTAACCACCAATTTTATAGGGGGTGTGTTTATGCGTTGGGCCCCTATGAACCCCCCCCCCCCACCACTCCAAAATTTGATTGACTATTTTTCATATATCTTATTACAAGCTTGCTTTTGTTGCACATCATAACTCACCAGTGCACAGGTCATTTTTCAATTCACTGTTTACAACATTACAAATGTGAGTGAAGCAAATGTCACTCCTGATGTCAGATCACTTAATATTTTACAGCTGGTAGAATAAATCCTTCTGCCAATCAGCAGTTTTAGGTGTCAGTAGTTCAGTAGGCTGCTTCATACTGTGATTACAGAGTGCTTTTAATTACTCAGTGGATGTTGAGAGCCAGAGATCCTGACAACAAGACAAAGATAGCAGAGGAGGAACGACGGAGCTGAGGATTAAACTGCAGCAGCAGTAAAGCTTCTTTGAGCACACACAACCTCTTTCACTCTGAACACAGGTTAACCAATACTATTAGTTAACTTGCTGGCAGAATATAGAGTGACATTGCTGAGTCTGCAGGGTGTGAAACTCTCACCTGCTAAGAGCTGAATGGGAAGTGCTCGGTTTTGCTCTTAAACTTTGTCCCTTCTGACCATCATACACTCTCTGACCATGAACAGATCACAATCACAGGCTGAATATGAATGCTGATGCGGATCTTTGGTCAGTAAGTGGCCATTCTGAGTGAAAATAGTGTGCTAAAACAATTCATGGGGCTGTGTTGGTTCAGGTCCTGGTGATACAATAAAAAATCCCAGCAGCCCTGTTTTAGAAACAGATCCATGAGTTTGAAGGCTTATCAGGTGGCAAAACATGCCACAGCGGCTTATAACATAGCTGTAATAATTAATTGATTAGTTGTCAACGATTAAATTAATTGCAAACTATTTTGATAATCTATTAAACGGTCTGAGTAATTTTTAAGGGAAAAGTAAACTGAATATCTTTGAGTTGTAGACAAAACATGACATGTAAGGACATCATCTTGAGTTCTGGGAAACACTGATTAACATTTGTCACCATTTTCTGACATTTTATTAGAGTTCTTCCAAAACCAATACCAGTATTAGAAATGAGCCCAAAATTCAGTATCAGGTATCAGCAAGTGCGCCAGTTAGGGGTGGGACGGTTCATAAAATTCACAAAACAGTAGCCTTTACTGTGCTGTCACACTGGATGGATCATGGCTGCTGCTGGCAACTACTGTTTTAGAGCAGTAAAGAAGAACTGACTGCAGGTAGTTTATCAATAGAAATAGTTTATCAATGAAATCATTATTTGCAGCCCTAGTTTATAATATTATGAGGATGGATTTTGCTGAACTGGAAAGCTATCATGGCAGCAGCATTTTTATCTTTCACTGAGGCAGTCGCAAAGTAAACTGTAGAAATGTACAGCATTCATGTTACAAAGTAATCTGCCAGGAATGTGCACTTATTTGATTGACCAACGCAGCGCCTTGCATTGTGGTCCAGCAAAAGTTAAATCACGCTGCATGTTTTCATTGGACGACCCTGCGCTGTTCTGTTACAAGCTACAAGCTAACAGAGCTAATGGAGGTGGCTGGTTAAAACTGATGTCATCCACTGGTAGACAGTTATAAGGCATAAAATAAGATGTAAAATAGAAAAAACAGATATGTCTGGCCAATACAAGCTGCTCTGAGATGATTCACAGAGGCATAAAGAGGAGAGAAACTTGTCAGCACAGAAGAATGTATTAATATTTTCAAGTACTGAATAACACTTGAAAATAAGGTAACACTTCAAATGAGGCAGAGGATTTTTCAAGACCTCCAATGGGGAAATGTGTAAAATGTTTATAATAATTAATCTAAAGCTGCAACGATTAGTTGACTAATAGATTACCTGCTTTTCTCTGTTTAAATTATATTAAACTGAATTTCTTTGGTTTTGCAGTGACAAAGACAGGACATTTAAAGACATCACCTTGGACTTTGAGAGTCTAAGATGAACATTTTTCACTATTTTCTGACATTTTATAGATCAAACAATCAATCGAAAGATAATCAATAATGAAAATATCATTAATTGCAGCCCTAAATTAATCTGTATCAAAACAATGATCAGTATCAGCTAGGGGTGTTGATAATTAACCGTTTCACCGATAACCGCCATTAAGCATTTTAACCAATTAACGCTATTGGTGTAAAGAAATACTAATTAAATAGTTTACTTATTAGTAATAAGCAGTTACAGTATTGTTGGTAGAAACTGCAAGAAAGGGGTATCAGAATGATTACTGACTTTGGAAAATTAACATCCCTTGCAGCAGCTAAGGCTGGGACTATATGTTTATCTCCTGATTCAATATGCATTGTGATTTCTAAGTCCTGCAATTTGATACAACAATTTATTGCTTTTATTGCAATTTTTTGAATCATACACTTCTTTTGTAGGACTTTTACTTTGGAAAATCTCAAAATTTATACAGTAAAAATCTAAAAATGACTTTCAGCATGCATGCAGTCAGAGATGTCCTGAAGTCAAACATATCAGTCATTGTCAGGAATTATTTATTTTTTATTTATTTATGACGTTATTTACCTTAATTTTACCAGGAAGTGCCATTAAGATCAAAATCTTTTTTTGCAAGAGAGATCTGGCCAAGGTATCAGCCAAACAAAATCACAACGCAATAAAATAAAACATGACATGCACTAAATCACATGCAATCATTATTATATATGTATTATTATTTTTAATTCAATTATATTGATTCTAAAATGCTTGACTGGATTTAACTTTGAAATGAGAACTTAAAATATTCAACCTGCTTCTAGTATAAGACACAAAAAGGCACTAAAAATGGTAATGTTTTTATTTTTTTATGTTTACGTTAGTTTGGTCATTATGTGGGACATATTTGGTTGTACTGTACTAGCAGCTCTACCTGTATCTTGTAACTGTACCTGAAGACACAAGCAGCACCTCATGCTCAACCGCCTTCCGCCAAATATTTGGCATTTTTGACCTGAGCCGTATTTTCCCATAATACCAATCAATTCTGACCTAAATGTCAGCAGCTGCTGCAGTATGGAGCTACTTACAGTATGTATTGCTTGGCAGGTGTAGCACTCATGAGATCTTGAAATCAATAAAATTGAAAGCGCCCTGAGCACGTCTTCTTTTTTCCCAACATATTGATTTCTCGCTCTGTATTACCTCCCACATGAGCGCACACACGGCATGACAGGCATGTGCCCAAAAAAGGCTGGTACATGCGAAGAGTGACTACAGCTGGTTCAAGAGGAACGTGTATGCGTGTTCGTGTTTGTGTCTGTTCTGCGCATGTGTGTGCAGTCAGTGTCATAGTCTATGTGCGAGAAAAAAAGACGCTCTATAAATACGCCAGGCCGGTTTAGATTTCATGTCCAGGGTGGGGCAGTGGGCCACGCCATTCACATTTCTATTGCTTTTCTGCTACATGATTATATCAACAGGATTCCCTCTATCGAGAGCTCACCACCACCTACTGCCGCTCATATGTCGCCTGTATGTTCATGTATGGTAAGAAAGTGTGTTCACACGCGTGCGTGAGAGAGAAAGAGAAATCTGTTATGTTCACCAGCAGTGATTCTCTCTAAAAATAAAACAAACACACTACCATTGCCTAGCAACCACCCACCCTGCAGGGCAAACATCCAGGCTAAGCTTCATTCAGCGACGTCCCCCCTCTATGTCTCTCTCTCACTCGCTCTAAAGACACACACACACTCACACTCAGCCGCCTGGTAGAGAGAGGAAAGGGGAGTTGCATCATCCATCCATTAAAGCAGTCGCAGCAGCCAGACCCTGAAAAGGAGACATGCAGACTGCAAGAACACATGCAGATACTATGAGATTTCTCTGGCTAACAATGGTACAACACACTGCTGGCAGACACACACAGAAACCCCTAGAAAACATCACTGAGACATCAGACTGAAACCAGGAACTCTCAACCACTTAACCCCCTCAAAACTGCTGTCACCCGTGCTGCAACCACAGGTCGAAACCAACACCCCCTCATGCTAAGACGCACATGTCTGCCAAAAACCACTGGCTACGAAAAGGGAAGTGGAAGGTCGGGGATTACATAATGCTGCAGAGAGCCTGAGTGCCGCTCTGAGAGCAGGCACACTCGCACAAAACAGTTAATGCTATCCTGGAAGCAAGGTACAGCTCCCACCACTATCCACATCAATAAATATTAAGGGCGGGACAAATATCGATTCACTATGTATTGTGTTAATTTTTTTAATGATTTTGAAATCGATTTTTTTAATGCCTGAATCGATATACTTGTTCATTTGAATCTATACAGAGGTAGAAGGAAGTTATTGCTTTTATTGTCGTAGTCTGAGTAACGTTACCTCATATCCGTTCTGTATCTGTCAACTAAAACAAACCGTAGCCTGCCGCAACAAGGAACTACAAAGTCTGTGTGGATACGAGCTGCACCCTCACATTTTAAATCCCAAATGGTAAACACTACACATACAGCAAAGTATGGAAATACTTTGAGTTTCACACATTACAGGAAAAGCAGAGCTATGCTTATGTTATTTACTCTTGCCAACTATCCACAGGTCTCAGTGTCAGCTTGACAACTGATAGACAAATCTAAGATGTAAGAGGAAGTAGACAAGCCACCACTAGGTTGTTCGCGAGAAGATAAGATGCAAATTGCGAAACTATTGCGACATAGTTAAGGTTACACATTGACCTTGAATGATTGAGCTCAGGATAGGTCATCGGGCCACAAGTCTCATGAGAGTTTTTCAAAATGCAGGTTACCTTTTAGACACAACCCCACCACTACTGTGGTGGCACCGCTGTTGTATACCTGTGTTGAACTCTATAATGTAGTAAAAGGTCTCACTTCTTGAGCACTTTTATCAAGACATGCAGTGTGTCCAGCAGATCATGTTGAAAATTCATGAAATGCCCTAATGTTGTTGATGTTGCCCTAAAATGACCCACAATGTGGTCAATATCAGCAAAAAACAGTTCCATGATACTTGAGTTGATGGTACGACGTGTTCACCTCAACATATACCAGCTAGATAACGGACAAACTGTAGGCCGACCAAGTACCCATAACTTTTTTCTGCAATATCCCGTGATTACCACAGTCTATGTGAGTGACTGATGACCACATGAAGGAAACTACCTCATAAATAGGACACAATCATGTGATATTCCCCCATATTTACGAGGTGAGGAGGACCACGTGAATGCACCATTAAGCTAAGCTACCCAGAGTGGATTGTAGGATAGTGAGCAAGGACTGCAGAGGATACACCGGGTCACATTTCACAGCTGCATTTGGAGAAGCCTCCAGAATGGGACAGCCTCGTCAAACCGTTACGACGTATTCAGTCTCGATATACAGACTTTGGAGCAGGGAACACTGAACTGGGACACCGCTCATATTGTGCAATTGGTCCCCTGTGTGACAGTAATGACTTCGAAAGCCACACCTTCCTATTGTGTCTATTCACACACCTGAAATTCATTAGTGTTACATATGCTTTTTTTTATCTTTTAACTGCTGAAACCAATTTAACCTATACTCTGACCTTGAATCCCTTTTTACGTTTATTTTATTGTGCACAGAGCAAAGGTGCACAGACCCAACATGCAGCACTTCAACACACTTTATTGACCCTCTATTTCTTCATCTCCCCTTTGTGCACTAATCTGCTGCAGAGTGCTTGCAAGGTCAAACACACAACTCCTGGATCATGCGAGTGTGTGGAAATCACTCCTTACCACTTGCTCTTATGCATTTTTTTTTTTTTCCTTTGACAGTGAATAAGATTTTTACTTCATAAGTAGGTCTGGGTATCAGTACTCAATACCTCTAAAGTGGAAATGAAATATACAACCAAGTTAAAGCTTTACTAAATGGATTTCCACTCTAATGAACTATTATACTTTATAACAAACATGACAAATGTCAGCATTTAAGAGAAAAAAAGGTCTGTTTCATCTTTTTGTGAAAAGAGCGCCACCACGTAGCAGCACTCTAGCCTGTGACGTCACTTGATTGGTTAGCTCGCCTAAGTTAGACAGATACAACGAAAGAGAGACCGTGAAAGACAAAGACTGAGGAGACGCACGACAGAAGAAAACAAAAGAGGGGACACTATTGTATTGTTCATGGTTGTAAAGATGAATTTTACAATGTTAAAACCAAAGATAAAACAGCCCATTTAATAAACTGACGCTGAAACGGAGATCAGTACTGCAGCAGCGCTGGCTAGTGGCACTGAAAGAGTCCTCCGACAGGCACTGAGTGAGTGTCTCCCCATCTCCCGTCCTCTCCTCTCTCCGATCACCTGTCTCTCCCCCTCTATTGTGTCATTCAGACCGTTCAAAGACAAGGTCACTAAGAAAATAAACACTGAAAGCACTACTTTACTGTGAAGCCCTCGAAATAGTGTTTGTTTACATAACTTGCTAGTAGCTTCTGCTAGCTAGCTAGCGAAAGGCTCAACATTAGCATACCAAAACTCCCGTCACAACATAAAACTTATCACCAAAGCAAACACGAGAGACATTATCTGCCTGATGTTACCAGTGTTCTCCTTCAATTAACTGATTAACTCAGTTATACCCCCAAGCCAGCACACACACAGGCCGACTCAGTGAGCTGCTGTCAGCGGCAGCGCCAAGCAGTGTGGACGTGGCGGGGAAGCCCAAGTCTTCGCTCCATGGTATCTGTCGGCTTGGGAGTTTAACCGAGTGTGTGAGTTAGTTATTTCGTTAGTTGAAGGAGAACGCTGGTAACATCAGGCAGATGTCGTGTTTGCTTTGGAGGTAAGTTTTACTTTTTGACGGCAGCTAAACTCAAATTTTGGCAAACGCAATCCAATTCTGTCTCTGTCACGTGATGCCACTGGGCCCAAAAAAGACTTTTCCCCATAGACTTACATTGGGAAAGAGATGTCTGTAACTCAGCTGATTATTTTTATGAAGTAAATGAACTACCCAGTATGAACACTTGACTAGCCCTTGTTTAAATCATTAGGTCATAAAAGTTGTAGAAAGCACGAACAGCCAAATACAGAGTTATTTTCCTTCCTCAGTTCATGTGAGTTAGACCCAGACAAGCCTGGAGCAAGGGCGGTGTTAAAGGAAACACCTGCTCTATGGACCCAATAGATACGTAAGATCGTGGATGGTCTGGGTACTTTATCACTCAGCAGTCAAGCCATTTGGGCTTCATGCTGCACTGAGCAACTCATAGGAAAGCCCACCTACAATGCTGTAACCAGCTCTCTTCATACATCCACGGTGTCACTCAAATGGGCCATTTAACACCCACACCGCCACACAACCCTGCGCTAAACACCCCAACGCCTGATTTGGTATGAATGCAGCCTTACAACCAAGTTAGGCTCTCAAAGTCTGACATGTACCACATGAAAGGAAAGGCAATTAGGGTTAGCAGCTAATGACTATTTTCATTATCACAACAAATCTAAGTCCAGTTGCCTTCGATTCAATTGCTGCCAGAATTATCACAACGTCAGTCACTGGCCTCTTCTAATGTCTTGTTTTGTCTTATCAAATCCGACAGATATTTAATTTTAAATAACATAAAATAAAAAAGGAAAATAACCTCATATTTGAGAAGCTAGAATCAAAAAACGTTGATTCATTTTCTATTGATTGACTAATCAGTTAATCGAATGTTTCAGCTCTAGAGGCAATCAAACAGTCTATAGAACTAGTTCTGTGTTGTCTGTATCTACCCTCCATTCACGAAGAAACACAGCTCAACTACAGCCATGGGAGCAGTTTCATAAAATCTTCTTTAAACCAAGAGCACCTTCCTTCACACATGACTTACAAACTAAAACAAAGACAAAGATACTGTGAAGAAAGCCAGCCATGTCGGCCAATCATCACAACGTGTAAATAACATAATGTAAGATTAGAAAACAGGTATCAATAAACCACTGTCATACATATGAACCATATGGCAACTACTGATCGACCTATTAACTTCATTAATTAACAGAAACACAAAGATATTTAATTATACGCATTTCGCCTTTGACTAATATTGCTCCACCTTCGATTTGAAAATTGCAGTAGGCCATATTGCAATTTTGATTAAATTTCGATTAATTGCGCAGCTCTACCATTCATGACCCATTGCATCGCTATTTTTGATGCTTATGCAAAAACAAATGGACATTTTTTCATTGCAAAGCTACACAGCACTTAATATTAGGGCTGAATCATACACTTCTAGGGACTATTACTTATCTACATTGATACAGTAAAACTACTTAATTTTCAGCATGTATGTAGTCAGAGATGTCCTGAAGTCATTTTTCATTCAAAGTCATTCAAAGAATAAAGACATTTCCCTCACAAACTACTGGTATTTTTTTTTATTTATAAGGGACATGTAATGTTTTATATTTCTGGTGAATATAATCAAATCAGTCTTATTTCCATACGTATGTTTTATAACAGCTCACTTTGTTAACACCTTATATTAAAAATGTGTACACTTCCATTAACTTTGTCAAGTCCGCCACTAGCTCTCCCATCGGCTCCGTTCTCTTTTTAAGTCCATGCCCAGCTCCATTGGGGTCATTTGAATGCATGTAACATAAATGTCAATATCTGGTGCTCTGCAGTTGTAGTGCCGGACAATATGACCACGGATATGAGAGTGACGGCTGGCTTGAACGCACGTTACCACAATACAATAACGTTTCTTGTCCATGACAGAGTTAGCATGCAGCTTTAGCCGTGATGTCTAGCTCTGCTTTTCCTGCAATGTGTGAAACCCAAAATGTTTCCATACTTTAATGTATGTGTAGTGTTTACCATTTGGGATTTCACATGTGAGGGTGCAGATTGTGTTCATGTGGACCCTCTGCCATTTCGGCTTGCTGGGGCTGGCTGTGATTTGCTTTGGTTGACTGATACACAACGGACATGCAGTCACGTTAGTCTGACTACAAGGAAAGCGTTAACTTCCTTCTACCACCACATAGACTCGAATGAAGCAAACATCTTGATTCTCGCATTAAAAAAATCAATTTCATAATCATAAAAAAATTGCAATACTTTGGTGAATTAATTTTTTCCCACCCCTACTTAATATCAGTGCACAAACATTAATGGCAAATATACACCTGTTACCCCAATGCAATATTTCATATTCCAAGCATATTTCATCCATGAAATCATGGCTCAGTGGTAAATATCATCAAGTTGCCTTTATGTTGTCTTACCCTAACTGAATATCATACATAAGCAAATGAGAGAGCTGCAATCCAAATGATTAACTGAAAATTGTAATACAAGCTCATCACAGTGACAGTTATCAAACCAGTGCAAATTTTGCCCCCATTATGAAGGACTAATGTGGGTTCCTATATTGATTTACATTGTTTAAAAGCCCCTTGTGACACCTAAAGCTCGATCAGTGCACAGCCAAGACCTTTAAGATCAGTCAAACTCTAAAACAAGCTTGTTGACAGTCTGAACCTCCTACTGACACTGTGTTTCATCGGCTCTACAGTCTTTACACAGTGACTGCTGACTCAGATAAGTTTATCAGCTACTGAACTCCTCCCGTATCTGGCTGGCAGGGCACAAGCCCAACACCAAGTGATGTCATATGCTGGTCACCTGTGCACCTTATCGCAACCTGATGTACTGGAGAAGGTGAGCAGGGTGGCTGCTAGGCTACATATCAACTCTGCACAATACAAAATTGATGATGAAATGTGAATTTTTCATGAGCTTTAGTAGGTAAGGACTTGATGACAAATCTCCGCAATATAACAGGGCAATTCAAAATGACTTAATCATCATTCTCAAACTGTAAAGGTAATAGATAGCAAAGTCAGCCTGCTCTCTCTCTCTCTCACACACACACACACACACACACACACACACACACACACACACACACACACACACACACACACACACACACACACACCTCCTGATTTGATTACTATCATGATTCAATATTTATTGCGATTTTTAAGTACTGCGATTCTACAAGACTTGCAATTTTATATTACTGCGATTTTTGTTAACTTTTTTAACACTAGATGGGAAAACCTTAAATTCTACATTTCTAAGAACTTTTATTCAGAAAATATCTAAATTAATACAGTTAAAAATGTTTGCTTTTCAGCATGTATGTTCATTGTCAGGCATTATTAATTTTTTCCAGCAACCCTCAAATCAAAGAATAAAGACATTTTCCTCACAAATTAGTGGTATTTTCTTCTTAATTTATAAGGGACTTGTAATGTTTTATACGTCTGGTGAATATAATCTAATCATTCTTATTTGCATATATGTATTTTGCATATATAGTTCTTTTTGTCAACACTTTATTTTGAACACCGACGTAGTCACATGTATATTTCCGCTAACTTTGCCAAGTCCGTCACTAGCTCTTACTATCAGCTCTGTTCTCTATTTAAAAAAAAAAAAAAAAAAAAAATTGGAGTGAATCGATTTTTTTTAAGCCTACATTGAAGGGATACTCTTGGTTTGCTGATGGGGTGTCTGCTCATTAATAAAGAAAGTGTGTCATTTTGAAAGTGTAAGGGGAAACTTGCTTGGACTGAGTCAATCTGGGAATAAGCCCTGACTGCATGAAAACTTCCAGAAATTCCTGTTGCAATATTGATAAAAATAAAAATAAATACTAGAGATGACTGATAGGTTCACTGATGTGAGTTGAGGCAAAGAATGGCTTACTCACAATCAATTTGGGGAACTACCTATGAAGAGAACGATATAGTCAAGAAGGAGTCAACATCTTGCCACTCAAAACAAAAAAACAACAACAATGGAAACCCAAATTCAATGGCCACTTTTATCAATATATAAGTATCATGAATTATAAAAGGGTCATGGAGCTCTGGTCGATTGTATGTACTTATATAGGTCTGTAATGTGCTACTGTATATACTGTTAGGGGTTACCAACAAAGCCTGTGCTTATAATCAGGGCAAACCCTGCTTTCATTTGCCTTCAGACCTGCCACTCCCTAATAAAGCTTGGAATACATGCAATATAGAGAAATTATTAAAATTATTAAAGACAAACATGCGGTTGACAGTCCACCACTATGTTATGTTTATGTCACCTGAGGCATTAATCACTTTGAACCTGCCACCTAACATGACCAGATAACAAGCAACACAATGAACAGTTTAAACTAAACCAGTTGGAGCTAATTATTTATTTATGTATAATTAAAATTTTAATCTCTTGTTATCGTAGTTGATTTCACTGTTATTTTGACGTTTTTTTTCAGTTCCACAATACCTATTAAGTGGTATCAAAAAAGCAACTATGCTATTTATTGTTTAATACCAAAGTATAGGAGGAGTAGGAGTTGGAGCACTGCTGCTGGCGCAGTGAAACATGACTGGTTGTCAACATCATACCAGCTTGTGACTAACATTAAGTGTTATCTATTTGGATTACATTTCATGTGTCCTGACTGATTCCATAGGCTTCAATAAAGATACTAGACGTAAAAACGGGGGCTTGTGGTTATAATTACCCTCTAAGGTCACTGCATAGACAACAGATCATACAACAGCTATCCAACTGGCACTGCATATTTGTCTGACACATACTGACGGTTATCTCTAGGCATTAAATGTCTCAACATAGCTATTTGTTTAAAATGATGGGACCCATGGCAGTTTGTGGCTGTGTGTTTATTTAAACATAATGTTATATCGTTAGAAATACCATCACACTGCCAAGCTAACATCACAAAGCTAACACCGATATGACAAAGTCCGCTAAGATGTCATTAGCTTCTTATAGCTAGTGTAGCCATGCTAGATTAGCTCACTTGGGACCAGACTAAGCACTGGAGGCCAACGTATCGTTTGACTGTTACCATTATTGTTACTTTAAATGTGCTTCATTCAGAATTGGGTTGCCAATGGTTGCAGTAGCCAAGTTACTCTGAAACTTCAGATCATGGGTCATGTTTTATTTTGACAATGGTCTGTTTGAACACTAACGTTATTGCACAACAGAACTGATGTTGCGTGAACCGACTAACTGTTTTTGGAAATGCGTTTCTGTGTTAAATACCGATCCACTGACCACATGCTGAACTCCATTCCACTTAACACTGCTCCCTCTACGGAAAGGCCTAGTTTGCTAGTGTGTTGATGAGAGCTAATGTTAGCTGCTAATGTTAACTTAACAGTAGGCTGTCGCTGGTGCCAACGCAATTCCCCAGCTTGTCAAACTCAAGCTAATGACGTTAGCGCACAAACTAGCATGCTACTTACGTTTTCCTGCTGTTGCGAATGTAGATCCAATCTTGATTATCTGCTGGATTCTGCTTTTCTGTGAAGATATGTCGTTAACCTAGCTATCTACGGCGCTAACGTTAGCTAGCTAGCTATGTTATGTTTCCTTATTTGACAAAAATAATCGAGATTGGCCTCAGATGAGCGGCGATAATTCCTTTCTCGGTGGTTCCCTGCTTGGACAGCGTTGATTTTTACGCATGTTTGACGCCAGTTCTGTCTCTCACATAAAATGAAGACTATTCCGATCGTTCCAAAACAAATATGGACACTGAGAATTGGTTATATTATACAACACTGACAAATCTAGCACTTTCTTCAATTGAAAGGCCAGAGCTATCCTTCGACTTTGGGTGCTGAACAAGAGGAGGTGTTATTTTTGGCATATGTTCGCTGATTGGTTATAACGTCAGGGCGAAACGTCCGTTAATTGGCTGTTTCTGCTGTCAATTAGCTCTGCCCCTGTCCAAAACTACATTCTCATTGGTCTATTACAGAAGTTCTATGATACACTGGATCTGGAGAGTACACTCGTAATTATTTTGGCGTACGCCGAAGCGAGTCTGGATGGGTGGAGTCAGTCGTCAAATAAAAGCGTTTAGCGCCACAGCGGGAATTGATTGACCACAACCTGGTGTCCAAGAGACAAAATATACATAAAATCACAGGTGGCGCAATTGATATTGACATACATTATCATCACAATCCTCTATGTGTTCGGAAATCACCGCAAATGTGTGTACCCCGGAGTCAATAACAAGCGCAACCTAATTCAAGTACAGCAGGGGTGCTTAAAGGAAGGGACTCCAGTGGGAGTCTCCAACAGCAGGAAATATTGTCCCATTTTACTGTAATTCATCAGAAATTATGCTATTTTAAGATATTACACATAACTCTTGGGTTTGACTCACTCCCTGTAGCTTTATTATGTTGTTTAGGCATTTCAAAACTGAATCAAATATGACAAAAATATCCTCATGGGGGGACAGAAATCTTATCAAAGGGAAATTCTGATAACAAGGATGTTGAGAAACATTGTCATCAGTGAACTAAATGTAACCACCTCCAGGGATCTGTTCTCAAGTTAATTTAAATTAATCTTTAGGATTTAATTTAGGCTGAATGTAAATTATGTGAGATAACACCCCTTACCAAAATGAAATTTATTCAAGTGTGCTATTAGTGTACGTCGTCTGAACTTAAAACAAGAGAGTATATTTTTAGTTTACTTTTTATATAATTATAAGAGATATACTTAACAAGAGTATACTTGGCTCATACTGAAAAGAATACTTAAAAGTCTAAGCATACGTGGCTTATACTGACAAGTATACAGCAAATTCAGAGTATACTTGGCTTATACTGACAAGTATACAGAAAAGTCTAAGTATACTTGAATTATAACGAAAAGTATACATAAAAGTCTAGGTACCCTTGGCTTATACTGACAAGTATAAGTAATTCAAGTTTTGGGATTATCCGTTCACTGTAGAGGAACATGAGAACAACACATTTTATTAGTTTTTTAATCTCATCACATATCATCAAGTCAAATAGCAAAAAGAGCAAATGTCCTTGTGTAATACATAGATCATTTGCTAAGTACCATAAGTTGAAGTATGCAAAATATACTTTCAGGAACTAAAAAGCAATGATGTTCACAAGTCATTGTTTTGCAAGTCCGCGTCAAGTTTCATGTCTTACCTGTTTTCTAATAATCTGCACCTCTTAAAAAACGAACAATGCTGGGTTGATAGTTTTGACACCATGTTCTGAAACATCTGAGACAGTCACCCAAAATCACATGCTGGTCTCTCGTAATATTCATTTCTACTATATAAAAAAAAATTATTTAATGTTTTTTTTACTGCTTATCTGGGACAAAATGGTACATGTGGTCATCGACTCTGTTGCATTATTATGCAACACGTCAGTGCAGAATCCAGTTAGATTGTACAGTTAAAGCCACAGTGGAAACAGGCACTTCAAGCTCAATCCAGTCACAAAGCACATCTGTATTAATGCAAAATGACACAGTGCCCAGGGCTGGATTACTACCAGCGGGCACAATGAGGAACATCCCTCTGGAGAAGTGTGAACAGGTAGTATTTCAGCATAGTAAAACTGTACATATTGAACAGAAACTTGGAGGAATGATCGGATTAATAGGAGGCCAGCAGCTCCTTTTACCCCGAGGCCACCTAGCAGGCTAATGGCTGTACCTGCAACAGACTTCAGTTTGAAACTGGCGTATTATGCAATACACTTGTTTTCTCTTTCATGGCAGCATACAGCAGCAGACAATAGGTAACAATTAGGACGATTTTCAAGGACATGAAAGATGTTAACCCCCCAGATGGTTCAAGGATCTGAAGTGAGTCTGGTGGTTCAACACAGGGCACGATTAGTGCATGTTTTACATGAGCTCTGCCTGCTCTCATAGTGAGAGATATCAGTCTCATTTGGAGTAAAATCAGCTCCTTGTTTTCAACAAATCTACTGTACGTAGCTGATTTTTTGATGTTTGAATGATGAAGATGTTTTGGGGTAATTTTCTGCCTTTATTAGTGATTCAAACAAGCTTGTTAGCTCATCTGATAGCATCAGGAGGTTTTTATCCAATGTCAGAATAGAGATGTGACAGAGCTGTTTCAGGAGTGTTTTGTTTTTTAAGTGACATTAGTGACATTTATCACGTGTTGACCATCTCATGTTTTTTAGTGACAGTTGTGAATTATTTTCCATACTTATGTTATGTTGTTTCCATACATATCTTAGGACTTATTTCAAGCTCAACCATGATGTTTTTCCTAAACCTAACTAAGTGGGTTTCTTGCCTGAACCTAACTGCAGACATTTGCATGGCGCACAAATATTTACCTGACAGGGGAGATAACATGATCATGAGGAAGGTTCACCCATGGCGAGGCTTGACCATTGCACTGACTGTCTGAGCTGACGCATGCAAATTCCCTAAATGTTGGAATCTCAGCTGCACCATTTTTTGGTAGTAGGGGACTGCGTTCGTGCCCTCCCGTGATTTTTATCTTTACTGTTTTAACGTTTTAACAAATATTATTTTTACTTAAGTTCTTTCTTTTGGTTCAGTCCGTAGGCAGCAGCTCAGTCCGTAAGGACTTGGCTTGGAAACTGGAGGGTCACTAGTTCAAGTCCCCATATGGACCAAGTACTGTGTGTGAACTAGTAACTGGAGAAATGCCAGCTCGCCTCTTGGGCACCGCCAAGATGCCCCTGCTTGCCCTCTCAATCTGACATCTCTCCATTAATGCATGTAAATATGTATGTACAGTATATTTATGTATTTCAGGTCTGTGTGTACTGTGTGTAAAAAAAATTAATTTCCCCTCAATGAAGTGTGTCTTCTTCTTTTATCAGTGTTGCATGAAGGGACACTGACAAAATAAGCATCTCACTGTATGGTGTCACCGCTGTGTTTTTAACGTGCACATGACAATAAACCTTTTGAATTTTGAATCCAATAACACACAAAAAGGCTAACATGCATATTCATGACATGGCAGTATATATTGTGGTATTTATACGTCTTCCTCTGAGACCGTACAGCTGAGAGCGATGCCATGACTGCCTTGGTACAATTCATCGCATCGGGGTGACCGCGGTTTGCAAAAGACACAACATTTTTTTCTATCAGAGTTCTTGAGGCAGTTTGGTGCAGCTGGGAGGAGGCAGTGACCTTCACATGAGGCCTTTCAGAACAAGGTAGAAACACTTTCAGGAAGGCTCTTATCAAGTACACTGAACCCTGTAATCTGCAGCAGTAGAAGGGTTATTTAGAAATCAGCAAAAAGATTACACACGTTGACATCTCATTCATTTGAATAACAAATACGTGCAAAGAAATAAAATGTAGGCTGGGGTGAATAAAACTGGGGTGGGGAGATTAAAGCATAAACACGAGTATAAGTGTGTGTATAAAGATGTTTAGTCAGATAGAGGATCGGTGTATGTGTGTGTGTGTGTGTGTGTGTGAGAGAGAGAGAGAGAGAGAGAGAGAGAGAGAGAGAGAGAGAGAGGGGGGGAAAGCAGGGCTTATCCGCTGTCATTTTGTGTTCCTCCCTCAGGATTAGACTTGTGTCTTATTAATGAAAAACTCATCAGATATCAGAACAGCTCCCTGAGGAACCAAGCAGGGTTATGAGACACAGGTCAGATTAAGACCCAGTCTGTGTGTATACGTGTGTGAGAGTGTTACATGCAGATAAAGGGTGTGAGTGAGCCGCAGAGTGGTATTTAATTTTCCAAGATGGGGGATTATCACTGGCAGAATTTGATCATTCTGCTCTGATCAGGATGTTCAATCGCAGCTTATCCCAAATATTAAACTCTCAGTCTTTTGTCCCCTTTTCCTTCAATCCCTCACACACACACACACACATTTCCACTCATACAGACCATAGACAGACAGAATAAGAAACCACCTAGAAACTAATAATACTTGTGTGGTCTTTTTACATGCTTATGATAATATAGAACGCTCTCTGTCCGCAGTGACTCCTGTAACGTCATGTAAACAAACCATGCACCTATCAGCTGTGCATTCGAGATCAGACTGGAGATGTGGGCTAACTTCTGAAAAGATGTGTGATACTTGCTAACTGCCTGTGTTCCTACATCTCAGGAGAAAACAATGCAATCAGCAGTGATAATAATTAATAATTCTGTCACTTGTTAAATTCCTAGGGGTTGTGACTGATCATAAACTAACATGGAAACAACATATTGATTATGTTAAAGGTCAAATTTCAAAGTCAGAACAATCCTGTATAAATCTAGGGATATATTAACTTATAAGGCTTTGCATATAATTTATTGCTCACTTATTTTTTAATGTTTTTTACTGTGTGGAACAGTGGGGGTTGACTTTTAAATCCACCATAAATTTAATTGTTTCACTACAAAAACGAGCCATACATATTATCAATAAGGCCAGTTACTGTGATCACACTGATTCACTGTTTATAAGGGCCCATGCTATGAAATTTAATGATATATCATAAAATAATAATGTTCAGAGCCAAATCAGTGTCACTCCCAGATGGTGTACCACTACGGGAGAACAAGTATGATCTGAGAGGTATTTGTAAGTTTACTGTACAAAAAGCTAAAACAGGTATTAAAATGAGATTTATTTCTGTTGTTGGGGTCAAATTATGGAACAATGCTAATATAAATTTAAAAATGAAAAGCTATTTTTGAGGGTTACAAGTGTGAACGATTTTTTGTGTTTGTTTTTTATTTCTTGAGGGTAACTTGATTTGATAAGAATACAGGTTAGGCATGTTGCTTCTGCCTGTGCATAGTCAGTCACTACTCAATACAAAGACTGTTGACTTTGTTCATACTGTTTGTACTGTTCATACTTATTGTATTATGTGTGATGATTGAATAAAATTACAACTACTACTACTACTATTACATCACACCTCTCTGTTTTGGGATCGGAAGGTCTGTGTTTTTATCCCCGGCTGTGTCTTTGAGCAAGACACTTAACTCTAAATTGCTCCCGAATGCAAGTCTGTTTACAATTTACTGTAGGTTTATCAGTGAGTATGCAGTATGCAAGGATCATCTTCAGTTGACTTACAGGTTTTGTTGTTTGTCTGAGTCCAGTTTGTGTAATAACTCTCACAATATTCCATCAATCTTTGGGCATAATAATCGGGATGTTAAAATGCACCTGCTGGTGCCTCATTAAGTGTTCATGTACATAAACAAAGTCTGGTTCCCTCTGTCTTTCTTGTGAACCCCCAACCTTAAAGTTCAAACTGGGATTGTGGTACAGACGCTTGCATCACTCCAAATGCTAAGCCTCTCATTGAGTAAAGTGTGTCTGTCAGGGTGGTGTGTGTGTGATTGTTCAGCCACCTGGAGGAGGAGAAAGAGGAGGAGCACTTGTGTAGTGGGGTCCCTGGTGGGGCGATGCTAGGCTTTAGCGTCTTATGGTGGAGTAAATTAAAAAACTGTTTTCGTCTAATCCGGAGCACCAAGAACAAGTGGCACACACTCCAAAATCTGATCCCTCGTGTTACATGGATCTGGATGAGCTTAAACACACACACACACACACACACACACACACACACACACACACTAAAACATTCCCTCCAATGATATGCACACATGCACTTACATGCATACATACACACATATTCCCTGCTGCTAAATACCCTGTGATTGTGTCGCAGGCTGGATAGAGAGGAGGGAGGGAGGGACTTGAGGTATGAGGCCCTGATCTGCACTCTCATTTTCAGCCTGGAGATCTGCAGCCGGGACATCTGGGTCACATCATTACTGCAATCTTCTGCTTGTTCATTCCCAGCTTTAAAGGGCTTAGAGTGACAGACCTGCACACACAAACATCCACACAAAGCACACACTTACATCCAAGGACACAGATATACAACGTGTAACAGTGATAAGTTGCTCTAGTCATGAATCAGAAATAAATATGAATTAATTAACTATTTAAAAATAAATTATGGTCGAGGTGTACGTTATGATGGCTATTCCCATGCTCCATTATGTCTCATACGTTGTTGCAGCAGTTTCTGGGTTGATACCATTTGATTTGGTGCTACATTTAAACATTTTTACCAATCGCGAATTGATCAAAATGATCATTAATCTCTCCAAAATCAAGACACCAAGACCTTGAGGAGCACCACAGAAAAAGCCATGCTGTAATTTGGGATCAAAAACTTGACTTGACATTTTGAGATTTGTGCAAGAATTACATTTTTCTGTGATTGGATGATGAGCACTTCTGCTCTGGAAACTGCTAAAAATAACGCCTTATTTTCAGTCTACCTATGAAAGACCACCCATCCTCTGAATGCTCTAGGTGTCTAGTTTGTGGTTGTAAGGTTTCATGAGGCTGTGATCATCCTAGAGGTCACCACAGGTCATTAAATACAGTGAAGTCAAGTTTAAAAAGAAAAAAATGGCCTCACTACAATGAAATGGCTACTATGTGGACTAACATCATCACACATGAATATAGCCAGGCTCATAGGCTCAACAAGAGTCTGCTATGCAATTTATGTAATTCTAAGACTGTTTTGGGATGTAAATATTAAAACGTAAATATTTAAATACACCATTTTAGAATAGGAGAAAAAAACATATTTATATTGCATGTAATAACCATAAGGGAGGCATGTCTGTAAAGGGGAGACTCGTGGGTGCCCAGAGGACCCATTTTCATTCACACAGCTTGAGGTCAGAGGTCAAAGGTGGGCTAATGACATACTGCTCTGCAAACTGTCAACTGCCAAAATGTTTCATAAACGTACCTCAAGAGCTAGAAAATCATGTTTCCAGCTACAGCAGCTGTGGACTGTGTCCTCTGGTGCAGTTACACCGCCCTCTAGTGGTGAAAATAAGGTTTTACAACAGAGGCGCAGTTCCACCTGGCAGCCGGCAGAGGACGTTGTTGCACAACACACCTGAGAGGAAGGAGGGAGCCGGACTACAGGCACCAAGAGCACCTTTTTCTTCATTAATTATATGATTTTTTTAAATACATGGCTTTGCTGTGTTCGTTTTCATATTGTCCAATATGATAAATCCAAGACAGTTTGGCTGTAGTTTATAGTGATTATCATGCAGCTAAAATATGCTACATCACAAGTGGTTTATGATTGAACTTTTTTTGTCCTTTCTGAACGTTTTCCACCTTTAATGTGACCTATAACCTGTAACAATTCTGTTGACAAACAAACTGAAAACTTTTAGCGGGTGAAAATAAAAATTAAAAAGTAAAATAATGTGGTTGCAAAAGCGTGCCACTCCTTGTTACAAGTGGGGATGTGGATGTGTTCAGTATTAAGCAATCATATTCAAACTCATTAACTAGTAGACAGTATGTTTGCCATCAATTAAAGTGACTGATTAATCATCACAAAAACCTGGCATTTTAACAGGGATGTGTAGACTTTTTCTATTCATCTTCTTCTTTCTTTATCTATTTATTATCAGAACATATGCAACATACAGTTTATGTATATGAACAGAAAGTATGATACCAGATAAAGATACTGATTAAAAAACATGATTGACTATGATTGAAAACTTAAAAATTCTAAACACTATTACATTATTTAGAGGTTTCAAATTTATTCAAATTGTTTAACAGACCCAGATGACCTGTTTTTTGTTTGTAATATATTTTCGTTTTATAGTATTTTTATAATGTAAAATATATTTGCAAAATTGTAATGAAAAATCTGAACATATTCATGAATTGACTGTTCTGACCTTTGTAAATAAAGGTTTAATAAAGTATTAAAAACAATCTCATATGCCAATATTAATACCTATATTATGTTCTACAACTGTATATTATACAGTTATGCTAATACGTCACTGCAATATTACATATTGTATAATTACAGCATTATGTATTTTATTCATTTTTACTTTTCCTATATATCTGTACTGTTTTTGCGCTGCTAGGTATCCTGACTTATTTTATTTTGTCAATATTTGATTACATCATATACTAGTTTAGTTCCGTGTTGACTGATGTCCAGATTATACATCACAGTAGTATTTTCATATATTAAGTATGTAGTACTGGTAATGGTACATTTGGAGCAGTACTGTACCTGAATATACCACAGCTGTCGCAGAGGATGCTACAGTGTGACGTCGTTACTGCGCAGTACAGGAAGTCACCTGTCGTTCGGCCTGCTGCCACCAGGTGAGGGTTAAAAACTCTGCTCCAGGTGAGGCTCGAACTCACAACCTCGGCATCGCTCTGCTGTATACTGTCATATAAGTACCGCGCGCTAACCGATTGCGCCACTGGAGCTACGGCGTTGAACAGCCAGGAAGTTGGCTTAAGAAAGACATGAACGCCTGCGACAGACAAACATCATCTATTTTGTTTATGTTTTCTATTGTTGTGTCTAATATTTGTCGTGGAAAGCATTGGACATGATGGAGAGACCGGGTGACAACTTCCAGGGGCGCCGGTGGTCGCACACAGTCAAGCAGACAACGTGCTGCGTTCAAGTGCCTCTCACAAAGCTCCGACTTCCAAATTTCAACAGGAATAATTTTGACGTGTGTGTTTTTTCTTGTTTCGAAAAAACAAGTTTCAAGTCATAATTTCTCTGTTGACCGTGTCGGTAGCAGTTAGAATGAAATTGATAATAATTAAACTTATATACTTGACACACCATGCTTGAGTCTTTTTAACTCTTGGTCTTTATTTTAATTCTAACAAACAGTAAAACACGTTGTCCTGGGTTTTGCATTATTGCAGAAAATAAGCTCTGTCGCAAGCAAACGTTTATGATACTTACACGTTTTGTTTAGCAAGATAATCTCCACAAAAGAGCATCACTTGATGAATGTCAGTGTGAATGCAGTCACCAGAAGTAAAAAGCTAACGTTATGTATAACTGAACTGCACAACGGCGGCATGGACGCGTGTATACACGACGAGACGAGACCGTAATGGCGGACGAGTCGGCGTGAAGACGTTTAGTCGTCTCATTTAGCCACTTGTCAGCATGCACCTTTTTTTAAGCCACGTAGAAGTTTCAACATTAGCGGGTATTTATTGGCGTATTTTATATCACAGAATAAAACATTAAAATCTCCCCAGCTTGTGTTGACAACAGACTTCATTTCAGGCATCTAACTACAGTAAAAACCCATTCAAAAACCACTGATTTTCAAACGAGGGAACCGGAAGTACTAAAATATTCTCATTTCCGGGTTTAGGATTTATTCCTCTGGCTATCGCACTATTTTCTATCAAAAAAATTAATGGGTACAAATGAAATAAAAACAAATCGTGGATATGATTTGTTTGTATATTGCTTTCTGCTTGAGACCTATTGATACATAGATGGCTTTTTTTAAATGAATAAGCTGGCCCAAATATGCTTATTAAAGCATCTAACAAAAAAATCAACTAAATTATCTGCCATTTAAAATGCCTCAACATCATCATAATTATCATAACCATGTATTTTTCCTAGGTTTAAACAAAAAGCTAAATCAATAAAAATCAAGACGAAATCAAGTGGAAATTAAATATGAGGTTAAAAGCAACTTGAAAATATAAACTACAGACTGCATGAAAGCATAGGTCATGTAAAATATGAAGAAGAACTTGATTCATTTAAGTCGTTCTTATAAATTTCCACTTTCCATATACAGAGAAGATTTAGCACAGGTGACCATATGCTAATGTGACATCATCAGTAACTACAGTGGTTTTGTTGCCTAATCACAAAATGACACCAACAGTAACAATAGTGGTTTCGTTATCTAATCATAAAGTGACACTAATGGAAAATATAATGGTTTTGTTGCCTAATCCTAAAGTGACGCCAATGGTAACTATAGTGGTTTTGCTCTCCCTCTCTTTCTGATTTTCACTTTCAGGGGAAACCACAGACCGTATAGACAAGAGCTTCTCAATCTTTTTTTTCGGCCACAGTCACATATAAGATTTTCACTGCACAATTATCGTGGCCAACAATATTCACAACATTATCACAATATCTATAGAAAATCTGAAAAAAATAAGAATGCTATCAATCAGTCAATTTATCTTTAACTTGTGTGTTTTGTCTCTTTTTAAATTTTTTTTTAATGAAGCAGAGAGAGTCTGGAACCATAATTGTACAAAACCATTATATAAGAAGCACTGCATTATTTGCAATACATTTATTTACATTATCATATGTATATTATTGACATTATATCAATATTTTATATGTAATTACTTTGCAGCTTTGTTGAATACTCGATTCTGATTGGTCAATCACAGTGTTCTACGGTCTCATTTCTTTATGGCAGACTGTTGCTATGGGAGCAGTTCTGATGTCGGACTCTGGAGGACCATTTTTGTGTCAAATTATTGATTTCATAAGTAAGTAGCAGTGTAAAAAGCAGGGTAATGTACAGCTAGCAGGTCATTGTTGTGAAACAATGATTGGCTCACTGTACATTATCCCTTATATATTCCGGTTGTCATCAATACCGGTATATTGTGACACCGCTATTTGACATGTATTTAGCATATTTGCAGATTATAAAAGTTATACATTTGTAAGATTAGAACATAATTTATGAACTATTATATGATATATTTAAAGACTGAAATATCATTTGTTGAACTATGACGTTTTTTGTTGAAAAAAATTTCTATCATGAGGACCAAGGACCCCACGTTGCGTCTCTGGTATAGACAATATGGTGGAAGCAAAGGCACACGGCAGTCACAACAGTTAACTGTGGTTATGTTTTTACACACACACACACACACACACACACACACACACACACACACACGCATGCACGCACAGTAAGTAGCTTGAGGCAGGCTACGCTTCCAAGAACATGATTTATATCCAGAAAGCACTCCTCATTCCTCATTACGGTGTCAAATTACCATATTTTGTGGAGGTATTTTACGACATCCACAGTCTGCACCAGGCCCCATCTATTACACTCCCCGCTCAAGAGCAGCACAAAGAAAGGCAGAGAGACCGAGTAGGTGGCTGGGAGACAAGGCAACCTGTCAGGATATGACACCAAATGACTCACTCAGACTGGAAGAAACCATAATCCAGCATTGAGTTGTTTTTTTATTATTATTATTATTATTTTCAGCATATTCATAATTCAACACATGACATACAGGAAACACTAACATAAACATTCTGAATGAAAGAGAAGAAATCATCAGCGGAGGCTTTCGCCTCAAAGACATGCGGCGGCGATGCCAGTTTTAAAAACTCATAATGAAACACACCTGGAGGCTGGATGGGCAACATTTTGAGGCAACGCCCTCTGGCAACATGGGGATTAGAGAGAGAGAGGTCTGAAAACAGGATGAATTTGACTGTTGGTGTTAAAGAACGACGACGAAATATTAGCAAACAGTTGCTGGCAAAGGTTTTGCCTCAAAATGTCACCACAGCCTTGAGGAAAATATGACACATCCATGCCCTTTTTCTGTTGCAAAGGAAGTGCTTTAGTACCCATGTTAGGGCTAGGTAGGTACAGTCGGCCATAGAAATAGGATGAGTAGATTTACAGTGCTTTAATGAGATATACAATATATTATACACTGGTTCATGAGGGAGGCTGTTTGACTATTTCTTTGCCTTGGTATATTTTCAGACCTGCAGATTTGTCATAAACGACTGACAGCTTTTAGAGTTATTTGTGAAATAACTGTCTCATCATTCTTCAACACCAGCTCCAGCTCGTTGATTTAATCCTCGAGAAGAGCCAGGAAAACTGCAGGTAAAACAATTCAAAGCAGCCGTTCTTTTCTTTAAAAAAAAAAAAAAAAAAAAAAGACTGCGAGTTCATTCTTCGTATAGTGCATTTTCTTTTTAGCGTCAGCGTTGGACATTAGCCTCTTTTCCAATGTTACGAGAACCCCACAAATGCAATAAAGAGGCGAAGTCCCACCCACTGCGGTGAAACCCATGGGACCTTATTTCAGAAAAAAAATCTGAACAGCGGTCAATAGAGAGAGAAAAATATTGTTTGATCCTGTTTGAATTTCAACATGAATCATACATTTCAGCTGTTTTGAATTTAAAAGCTAATTTCACAAGTCAAGAAACTTTCAGTGTATTGTAAAACTGATGAAGAATCACACTGTGAAAATACATAATTAGAAAGACAACACATCCAAAAGTCACGTAGTGATGAAGCTACGATGCCTGTGTGTTTCATACTGGGATGAACTCACACCAGCAACTCGTCTGATCCTTATTTCACTTCCTGACTGATAAAAAGACCGGGAGTCTCTGGATAAACGAGGTAAGATGACGTTTGTATGTGGGACACAACTAAGAGGTCGTAAGAGGACGTATATTGTGCAGGATGAGAAATGTAGTTCACTGAGCTGTTTCACACAAAACTAAATGATACTTGATACCTACGACAAACAGACTTTTTTGAAAATTATGTTTAAATTGTCAAACATGTGTGATTTATGACACAAATGGGATCAAAACAATATTTGTTTCTCGCCGCTGACTACCGTTACCGTTACTATAGTGAGCCCACTGGAAATGGCGGGACTTTGCCTCTCTAGCCCTCCCCACCCCCCCAACCCATCTTGATCCAGCCCCATGCCCCCTCCCCACCCAGAATAACTTTATACAAACTGATAAAACTTCACAACAATTCACCATCAACACAAAAAAGTCACACTGTCGTTATGTCCATCCATAGAACGGCACATGTCAACATCCCCTCGCTCTCTCACATGTTGTTGGCATGATCAGACACACACACACACACACACACACACACACACACACACACACACACACACACACACACACACACACACGCTCTCTGCCACACACTTGCATGCACCCAGATACAGTATTTACACACACAAACACATTCCCAGGATTACAGACAGGCAGCACTTGCAGTCAGGTGTATGTTTCTATTGCATCGTGACATCCTTCTGTTGCCAAACACTTGAGACAGCTTGTTTAAGTGTTCAGGATTTTAAGGAATAAAGAAATTTAAGGAGAGAATAATAACACTTCATAATAACCATCATTTTTAAATGGTAAATCTATACTTAATTAAACTTAGTTCATTGTTATTTTACTGTTAACAAACAACAAAATGAAAATTAATGTTTACTAATTGTTAATAATGTTATAGTTTATGTTATTCCAACAGTTACTATTATATATGCTATATTTAAGTATTTCTCAGTGAAATTATTTGTAAACTTTACAGAAATTGCTTGTAAAACATCTATAAACATTACATAAATAGACTTTTATAACACATTGTTAATGGTTAATAATTGTCTATTATAAAGTCTTTGTTAAATGGCTAATAAATACTTTGTAAAGTGTCTCTAATGTTTACTTTAACATTTTTTTTCTAAGTAATTATTTATTGGACCGATGCAAAAAGGATAAAGAACAAAAAACAAAGTTCAATTTAAAAAAGAAGAAGAAAAAGAGATAAAATAGCATAACAAAGTCTATTTCATATTACAAAAAATAATGATGAAATAGAAATTATAGCATTACTAACAATTAGCAAACATTAATTATCAATTCAAAGTTCGTTAACAGTAAAATAACTATTAACTAATCTATAAACTAACTAGTTTAGCATTGATAAATGATGGTTATTATAAAGTGTTACCAGTGTGTCAGAAGGTCCGTGCCGGGTCAGTCGTGGATGACGATGGGGCCTCGCATCCTCAGGCTGGGGTGAGGGTGCGGAGGGGCGAGGACGAGCCCCTGCGGCGGGCCCTGGGTGACCCTGCGCAGGGTGATCTGTTCACATGGCTGCCGACAAGCATGCCTCAGCTGGGAGCGGGACAGCAGCCGCCTGGCCCTCCTGCAGGGGACGAGACGAGACAGCACATAAGTGCAGAAGAAGATACACTGGTGCAAAGCTAATGTCAGGAAATAATCCAGACTGAAAGCTGGAAACAGTAGTTAGTAGTAACAGTAACAGTAGTACAGAAAATAACTGCAGTAGTTTGTAAAATTACTGTTTCCACGGTCAGCTCCACAGTTACTAAATCAACAACGGCTTGTATATGTCATGAAACGTTATTCCTCATTTTTCATGTGCTCTCCTATGAATGTCCAGTAACATGTCAATATCTGCTTGTTACATGCAGACAGTCTTTTCTTCATCAAAATAAACTGCCATCTTCAGGAGACAGCTCAGTTAGGTTTAGACAACAAAACGACTTAGTTAAGTTTAGGAAAAGATCATGATTTGGAATGAAATAACTCCAGAAGTGGCGTAACTTAAGTACAGGAGTTAACCAACAAATAAATCATTGTTGACTTCTAGTCCCACACATGGTAAAAAAGATTTGATTGCTGAATTTTTCATGTATTTAGAGATTTTCTTTTATTTTATTTTAATGAGGAAATCTCTGGAGATACACTTTCTCTTTTACAAGACAGTCTCTTCTAACAGTTTCACTCTTCATGATTTGAATGTGGTGTTTGAGTGCTTGATATCTAAAGGTGCTAAGATTCATAGCATTTCTATTGCCTCTGCATGGTTCTCAACACGGTGACGCCTGAACTAGTGGCTTGCAGCCAAGTGCCCAGGAAGAGAGCTGGTTGTTGATCCCAATGTTCGTAGCGGCCAAACAACAGTACTACAGCTTCCGTGTCCGTCACATGATGCCATTGGGCCCAAAAAGACTTTTCCCCATAAATTTACATTGGGTCCGTAACTCAGTGGATATTTTTTTTGAAGTAAATCAACTTCCCAGTGTGAACACTTGAATAGCCCTTATTTAAATCACAAGGTCCTAAAAGTTGTAAAATGGACTAATAGCCAAATCCAGAGTTACTTTATTTCCCTTCCCTTTCAAGTGACTGAGACCCAGACCGTGACGACGGCATAAGCCAAGACAGCGTGACGCTGTGACCCCATACCGAAGTCATGTGATCAAGCGGACGCTACTGCGCCTGCACCATGGGCCCAGTGGATGCAAAAGATTGCCCCGTACTTTTCCAGATGGAAGTCAAGCCATTTTGGCTTCATGTGCCACTGAGCAACTCTCACAAGAATGAACGGGGCCCCGCCTCCAACACTGTATCCAGCTCCTCTTAATACATCTATGTTCGCAGCTAACAGCGCTAACAGTGCTAACAATAAAAACTAAGGCAACACCGCTGACAGAGCTAACAGTATTAACCTGAGGGGGAACCTGAGGGGGAACCGGAGGGTTGGCGCTACGCTTCTGCAACAACACCATTGTCATCAGCTCCAACCGATATATGAGTGCAGTGCAGAGTGGTGGCCGTGAGCTAGCCAGTGGAACACACATGCACAAAAAGCATGCAAAGCCAGCCTGGCAATGTCAACAAAGCAAGGAGAAACTCTGATTATAACACACACACAGGAAGAGAGAAAATTTGCTGCTATATTAATGCTCTTGAGATCATATAGAGGACCTTTAAACAATGCCTTAGTAGCCAATAGGTCATGATTGCATCTTAACAGTATGTTTCAGCAAGTTACAGTAGCTAGTCCTCATATAATGCTTGTGTGACTACATTATTTATATGGAGTTGACCACAGGCTGGATGCCAAGATTACAGCCTGCGGTAAAGAGGCTGACTGCACACAAACAATGACGAAACTGTGGGCATGAAGAGACAGATTATTTGTCATGTATGCTTTTGGTTTACCAGCAGTTTGAAGATGATGCATGCTACTGTACTTTGGTAATTAATCACTTGATTGCCTGGTTGTACAAATGTTGTCATCACCCGACCTTTGAGTCTGATTTTTGCAGTGTTTCCTATCTGTGACTGCACATCTAACAGTGTGCAAAGCCTCACCAGCAATAACTGAAGAAACTAATAAAGAGAGACGACAGCAAACTTTTAAGTTGGTTAAAGTGATTAAATGAAAATATGAAAAGATCAGTTTAAGTGCACCAAGCTGAGGTTCTGGGCTGCTGAGAAAGTAATTAGAAACAACCACTTTTTCTCATTTCATTTATTGAGCATCAGCAGCAGAATACATATCTCTGTGAAGGACTTCTCTGGAGGATTTTCAGACTAATATCAAGGAGCTCGCTGGTAATTTCCAGACTGCAGTGGGATTTGGGCTGTGACAGGAAGTAACAGCCCACAGCAACCGACAGCACTAAAGTACAAGGCCATGGGGCACACTCACAAGTGTTGGACACAGTACTAATGGAATTCATTTGCAGACAAATGCGAAATACATAACCGCAACGTATACATGTGATGCACGGCTTCCTTCGGGCCTTTTAGGTTTAATGCACAGCAGAGTATTAGTCTTTTCTTCCTCTTTCACTGCTCTCTCAGGAAAAAACATCAGCTCCCTCCAGATCCCTGCTGTCGATAAAATGAGCACTCATGAAGACCCTGCGTACATGATGTGCCAAGTAAATAGGCCTGCAACAGTCATGCATCAAAACAACACATTTCTTTCAACTACAACGATCCCCGAGATTATTACACAGTATGACATACTGTATGCACTGTAACGTCCCTTAGAGTTAGAGCATAAAATAAATCACAGAAGAAGAGAGCAGATTTAGCTCTGGTAGCACATTATCTAAAGCTGTGCTGTTTGTCTGCTCAGCTGGCCTTTGGGAGGAGGAAAGCAAACATGTAAAATCCACGCTCAAATATATCAAGCTGTCTCATTTACATTTTCTGTTCCTCTCCTTCTGTTTTCTAATATAACCCATTTTTGGTGCTTTGTCCTGTTTTTTCTCTGTATTCAGCTGCATCTTGTATTAGGTGCAGTCGTGAAGGAATTACCCAGATGCTTCAGTCAGTCATTTTGCAAAAAAAAAAAAACCCTAATAATCTTTCAGCTTGTTGTAATTCAAGTGAAAGAGAAAACTAGACATCTGCACCTCCTCATGGCTCTGTTTTCAGACTAAAAATTTCCTAGCCCGTGACAGGAGACTTTGGCCAATCACAGGCCATTTCAGATAGAGAGCGTTCCTATTGGTTGTTCATTCAGGGGAGGCAACTGTCAATCACTCACAAACCCCAATCAAGTGGTCAAACTAGGCAGTGTTGATGAAATATGAATCAATATTCTGTTATACTGTAATGCATATTTCTCAGCTCAAATGTTTTCAGAAACATTTTGTAGTTACTGTTTAGCTGTAAAATGAGAAAGTTTGTGACCCAGCGGCCATGTTGAGATCAAGCTGTGTGTGAATGGGTGAATGCTGACATGTAGTATAAAGCGCTTTGAACCAGAAGACTAGAAAAGCGCTATATGAATTTAAGTCCATTTACCATTTACCAAGCACCGCCCACCAGCTGAAGCTGAAGTCTCTCATTACAATATGCTGAAAAGTTATTATGGAAGTTTTGCCTAATGTTGTCAAACATGTCTGGTTATATATATATATATATATATATATATATATATATATATATATATATATATATATATATATATATATATATAATCAGACTTCTTTTTGCAACCAGAGGAGTCGTCCCCAGCTGGCTATTAGAAAAAACACAAGTTTAAGGAACTTCAGTGTTTGAAGATTTTCAAGATTTGAAGTTTCAAGATTTCAGTTTCTTTTTTCTCATTATTGTCCTGTTTCGCAGTTTGAATCGTGTGTAGCCTATGTGAATAAAAGTGTTAAACTCTCTCTGTTTCTGTCTGTATTTATCTCTCTTGAATCCCTGAATTAGTGGGAGTGATCTCCCACTCCCTCTTGCTGCTCTGTGACACACTACTTTGTTCATCACGCCGAGAAAGAAAAAAAAGACCGAGAATGGTAGAAATGAAACTTCCTATTATCTGTCATTAGCAGCCGGCCTTTCAGAGCACATCTATTAATGTCTTTTATTCAGAGAAGCATTAATTGTCGCTGCCAGGAGAGCAAATGACAGTGTAATATAACATAATAAAGGGACAGTAATCAGAACGACGTCTTTCTCACACACAAACACACAGCCATGTTGATATTGGTGGTAAGTGAGTGATCCACGCGATGGTTAATGTGGTAATGATATTTCCACTCAGGGTCCAGCGCTGCCTGGCTCCTCGCTGGCTCCAGTTAGCTGCTCTAATTTTAGCCTCACTGATCGGAGGGCGGCTGTGAGGGCCGGGTGCCATGGCTCATTTAGACATGGGCTTAATGGAAGAACATCTTTCTCCCTCACATACAGATGTGCAAACATTGATTCACTGTGTGTATGAGTGTGTAACAGGCAGTGAGTGTCTACGTAGGTGTGGGAAAAATAAACAGATTTTCAAATATAATTGCGTGTTTATTCAATCTACAACAAAATGTGTACTGAGAGCACAAAGAGAATCTGCTGTTTGGGGTTTTTGACAAAAGGCATGATTGATATGATATATGATGCCTGTATTGCAGTCTTAAGTGTATTAATTTATTATGTAAGGGATAATGTACAGTTAGCCGGTCATTTGGTTTTCAAATTCATTCATTTAAATCATGATATTTTTTTTTTTTCAACAAAATCTTCACAGTTCAACAAATAATATTTTAATTTTAAATATACCATATAATAGTTCATAAATTATGTTCTAATCTAATAAATCTATAACCCTTATAATCTGCAAATATGTTTAATACAAGTCAAATAGCTGTGTCATGATATACCGGTACTGATGATAACCGTTATATATAAGGGATAATGTACAGTGAGCCGGTCATTGTTGTGAAATAAACCACTTCATCTTGCATCGTCCTGAAGGAGTTTATTTCACAACAAGGAGCCGCTAGCTGTACATTATCCTGCTAATTTTACACAAAAAAACGATCGGACAGAGTCCGACATCAGAACTGTGCCCATAGCAACGGTCTGTTATACATAGCAACGGTGTAAAACACTGTGATTGTCCAATCAGAAGTGAGTAGTCAACAATGCCGTGTAATAAATTATTTTTTTACAATAATTCCAGCAATTTATGGAGGAGCTTTATTTTTACTAATATTCTTTTATTCAGTATCTACTGAATGCATCCTCAATTCTCACATTTTTGCTCAAATTTCATTTGCTTCAAACTGAATCTTGAAAAAAATTAAAAAAAAAAAAAGTTTTCTTTGCAATTTATCTCCAAATGCAGCATCCAACACTTGACACTCAAGAGTCTGCAGCCATTCGAGCAGCTTTGTCAGGGTGTATTAAAGCACAGCAGTGCTTGAAGCTAAATGCTAACATCGCCACACAATACTCAAAATGACGATAGTCAAGTCAGCACACTGACACACCGACAGCTGTTGTTGCCTGTTGGGCTTCAGTTTGCCATGTTATGATTTGAGCGTATTTTTTATGCTAAATGCAGAACCTGTGAGGGTTTCTGGACAATATTTGTCATTGTTTTGTGTTGTTTACTGATTCCTAATAATTAATACATACATACATTTGGAAAAAGCAGCATATTTCCCACTCCCATGTGGATAAGAGTATTAAATACTTGACAAATCTCCATTTAAGGTACATTTTGAACAGATGGAAAAAAAAAAAGTTTGCGATTGATTGACAGCCCTCGCTTTAAACTATAGAATATAAAATTCCCCAAATCTGCTAAAACCCAGAAAATAGTGAACATGGTGCTTTTACAGTGTCTCTATCTGTGTGTGCTGCATTTGTGGTGTGATGAAAATAAACACTCTTATCAAATCAATTCTAATCGATTTGAACCCTGCAGGCTTCTCAGGCTGCACTCTGTTTCAGCGTAATGGGTCCGTGTGAATTTAGCCACACATAAGTTGAGTTTGTGTGTTTCTGCTGTCTGAGGTCACTATGGGACAAAAGTAACAGCTCAGTTCCTCTTATATGCTGTATGCACGGCTGTCAGCATCACTTGATTTTCCTTCACACACACACACACAGTCAGCCAATCAGAGGTTAGAAAAATGTCACCTTTGCTTACCTGGTCTCCCGGGTCACGAGGAAGAAACTGTCATCGGGGGCATCGATCCAGTTAGGGCGTCTCTTGCGAATCATCACTCCACCTCGGGTGTTTCCACTGCTGCTGCTGCGTCCGTTATGCTGCAAGAAGACAGTTAAATACCATTTTATTACAACTGATGCAGCTGTACAGGATATGTTAAAAAACAGAAGAGTATAAGTCACCCACCAGGAGCGGTCCACCTGTTGTACCAGGGTTATCTGCAAAAACAAGATGCAAAGTATACATGAGGGAATCTGCCTCTTGTGAATAGTATTAATTACTCTTCCTAGTTTACAAGTGGTGCAACAAATGACTGTTTCAATTTCAGTAGAAATAGTGAAGTTACCAATAAAAAATAAAGTGTCAGACTGAAGTTGAATCATCCAAATTATCCAAATGACCCCCATCTGCTGATTCGTTTTCATTAGAATTAGTTGTCATTCTCTCCAACGAGCTAGTTTAGATAAGAAATGGCAGAAAAGGTTATCAGCTCCGGGTGTTATTTCCACTAACTTGATTTTATCAAGCAAAAGGATGAAAAGAGCAAAAAGTCCCCAAGGTTCACTCACATCATAAAAGCAAACTCATTTTCCAATTGTTTTGGAGGGTGGTAATGACAAATAAACAGGTAATGACTTTGCTTCAAGGCAGGATAAAAGCTAAACAATTTAAAAAATGAACTCATTTGTGGAGCTGTTTTCTTTTCATAAAGAAATGTGTGTACCTGTGCGCCTGTCTGGCTCAGCCCTGCTGTGGTGATGGTAGCTGCGCTTTCCCAGCATGCCATGGGGGCCGTGTGGGAGAGAGGAGAGGAGGCGTCGAGGTGGAGGCGTTTGCAGGCCCGGGGTGCGGTGGGAGCGTGGGGCGTGGGCTGCCGGACGGGACTCTGGAAGAGACACCACACTGGAGCTGCATCAACTAGCTCCTATCTGGATAACTTATCATATTATAATATATATCATCACATTCCTTTGATTTTTACTGCTCACACACTTATTTATATGTATTGATTTACCTAGAAACTGGAGAACACTGGTCAGAGTGCTCCTTTGGGCGGCTCTGGTTTTGGGTAGGCGAGTCCCCTGCCCTTCCGACACCCTTAACATGTCTAAACCAAACACACACACACTTATTTTACAATCCAGTGCAGCGTCTCTGTGACTTTATGATCTCCCTCCATCTACTGGGACACATTTCTGCAGCATCATGCATGCAAAAAAAAACAAGCAAATTGTGTATAAAAATCAGCTCTGACTGTGAGTAAAAAGGTAATCTGTCATGATTTCTTGTGCAAATGAATGATGCAGGAGTCGACGCAAGTATATGTGGTGACTAAAAATAATTTCTGTCCACATGCATATACAGATGTAAGTCCATGCACACAAAAACATTGTAAACACACATATATTAAAATGCTGGGAGGGGAAGGCGAGTCTTTATGGTTCCTCTGAGTGTGGTGGAGTTGATGGACATATAACACGGGACACATGAAGCACAAGGACTCGGAAGAGATGCTTTCAGGTGTGACTTTATTCGAGGTCTACTCTCACATTCACACAGTGATGAAAGAAAAAGAGCAAAAATAACAAAAAAAAAAAGAGGTAGAAGATGAGATGGCAATATTGCAACAGTTGTTAGAGAATGAAGGAGGCAACGTGGAGGGGAGGAATGGCTCTGAGCGGCAAATCCTGTGTGCAGGATTTACAAGCGAGGAGAGGAGATGCGACACAATGAATATTGCATGATTTGAACACGGGAGAACAGCTAAGTGGATGGTATGGCGAGGAAGCACATCCGAGAGGACGTGGTCCGGTCGATACAGCCAGCAGCAAAGAAGTCAAAAGCAGCTAAAAAAAAAAAAAAAAAAAAGGGTCCTTCAACCTCCCTTCTTTCAAGTTTTATCAGTCCAAATCCTAAAGCTCATTATCAACCCACACAATTCATTTTACAGACGATTGACAGCAAGAGTGCGCAAAAAGGAACAAAAATGTGTTTTAAGAAAATGGTGAGGGCGTTCAGTATATACATTAAACATTCGTGGCTGAGACAACTCGTTCAGCACAGAGTGGGCACGCCTGCAGCAGGGGCGCCGTGCAAAATAGAGCTTCTCTTAGTAAAATACATTTTCTCTACGTCTACCTTCACACGGCTCAGACTAGAATATGAGTTCTATTGGCTTACAGTCTACTCGTTAATGACAGGAGCAAAAGTCAGTTATTATGTGTGTGCAGGAGTGGAACAGCTGTGTTTAACCAGTTAATCTTTCTGTGTAGTTCCAACAGTGGCGTTCAGTTCACAGTGACCAAGAACAGAATAATAAAAAAATAAACAAAAAAAAACTAAAAACACGAATGAAAAGATGATCAAAACTCATAGTTATGAGGACAGGCAGTCTTTATTGGAAACAGGGGGTGGGAGAATACAAAAACCAAAATAATAATAATAACAATAATAATAAAAATGGAAAGAGAGACAGACGGGGGGGCAAAGATGGGGGGTTGATGGTGGGGCGGTCAGGGTGAGGAAGGGTGGCTTGTGTGTGTGTGTGTGTGTGTGTGTATATATGTGTGTGTCTGCAGGTGTGTGTGTCCATGTGGCAGAAGTTAGGAGGAATTGAAAGAGCTCTTACACTCTGCCTTTATGGCCCCACAGTTAATGGGGACAAAGGGCCGGCGCGCAGCACGGCGCAGCCTGATGATGTCACGGCACATGTGCCGGGCCAGCTTGGTGAGGCGGGTGGCCTGCAGCAGGAAAGCCTGCTTGGTCTTCATGGAGGACTTGGGGCTGCCACTGTTTCGCATCGGCACCATGTGGTTGGACTGGCGAGGAGCGTGGCCCCGTGAGCGAGGCTCCTGGGAGGGAAGGAGGGACAGAAAACGGTATTTGATTAAAAAACATTTTAGGTGCTTTGAAAACTGCCTTTACAATCCCTGAAAACCCTGGTTATTTTTAGGGCCGTTAAAGTGAAAACGATAATAACACTGCATTAATGCAAATTTGTTTTAACGTCACTAATTTCACAAATTTTCACCACTACATGTAACGTGATTGTGTTGTAGAGGCCTCAGTTTTAATGCTAGAATGAAGTTATTGTATTATTTTATGATAATCACATGCAGTTTGGGGGAAGTCATAGTCAAGTCAGCACTCTGACACACTGACAGCTGTTGTTGCCTGTTGGGCTGCAGTTTGCCATGTTATGATTTGAGCATATTTTTTTTGCTAAATACAGTACCTGTGAGGGTTTCTGGACAATATTTGTCAGTGTTTTGTTTTGTTAATTGATTTCCAATAATAAATATAAACACACATTTGTGTAAAACAGCATATTTGCCCACTCTCATAGTGACAAGAGTATTAAATACTTTAAAAATCTCCCTTAAGAGTACATTCTGAACAGATAAAAAAATGTAATTTATTTGTAATTAATCCTGATTAAATATTTTAATCGATTGACAGCCCTAGTCATTAGCCATAGTTAAGACATTTCAGTATGGATAATTTTTTCCCTTACTTTAACTTTGATCTTACTGATCTATTTTGAACCATTTTGATAATCGATTTATCGATTAAGACTCTCTGATATCAGCTTCTTAAATGTGAATATTTCCAGGTTTCTTTACTCCTCTATGACTGAATACTGAATATCTTTGAGTTGTGGACAAAACAAGACATTCAAGGACGTCATCTTGGGCTTTGTGAAACTCTGATTGACATTTTATTAACCAAACAACTAAAATATTAATTGAGAACATAATAAACGGTTTAACTGACAATATGAATAATCATTAGATGCAGCCCTTTTTTGTTATAATAAATCAAATAGTCTCACCACATAGAGAAGCTGACAACTGTTTACATGAACAAATTACAGCTTTTAGCATTTAAATAAAAATCATGAAAAAAACATGCATGCAAAATATACAGTTTATTACACCTAACTGCAACTAATACTGTGAATAAATCCTACCTTCATTAAGGTTAATAGGATCATTTTTTGCTTTAACGGTTTTAGAGCGGAGGCCCTGTTGTGCTGTTGTTACACTGAGAGGTGATTCTAATATTTCGTCCAGTCTGTTTATGTCAATGAGTGTAACTAAAGCCTCCAAAATGACCATAAAGTTGAATCAGCACCTTATTAAAAACAATTAAAATGAAAATTTTACATTATGACCTTCATGAAGGTGGGAGTTATTGCAGACTGTATTACATTGCATTAGATCAAGGATTTTCCTGGCTCAAAATGAGGCGGAGGTGTTACCATCATTACCTAAACTAATTAGTTTTCAAATGTGTTAATAGTCTAGCCCCACAGCCTCTTTCCACATATACCCAAAGACAAGAGTAGTTGGGAGCGTGGTGAATGGCAACTGTAAAACACCACATCGTATAACTTCATTTGGACAATCAGCTTTCTACATAAAGGGCTGTCAACTCTGGAACACAGTAACAATTAAACTCAAATTAATATAAAATCCTTTACAACAAAGGTTAAATGCTGACTAAAAACAAACCAGAGCTATATCCATTTTTAGCAAACTGTACTGTAAATTATCAAGGTGTTTTTATCTGTTCAAAATGTACATTAAAGGGACATTTGTCAAGTATTTAACACTTTTAACTGTGCAAATTTATGTATATATTTATTAATGGAAATAAAGTTACACAAAACAATAACATATTGTCCAGAAACCCTGAAATGGTGAAAAATCAGTGTTTCTCAAAGCCCAAGATAACATCCCCAAATGTCTTGTTTATCCACAACTCAAAGATATTCAGTTTACTGTCATCAAGGAGTAAAGAAACCAGGAAATATTCACATTCATGAGGCTGGAATCAGAGAAATTTGACATGTTGTCTTAAAAAATGACAAATAGATTAATCAGTTATCAAAACAGTTGGAGACTACTTTAACAGTTGACAGTTTATGGATTAATTGTTGCAGCTCTAGAAAAAAAGCAGTAAAAAAATGACTGAATTTTTTTCCCACCCCAATTAAATCAAATCCAAAATCATCAGCATGAAAAAGGGTAAACTACAGTGAGGCAGCTGTGTGGCCTTTTAATGCCATTTACAATTAAATGCACAACAGATTTTGCGTTCCAGTGTTATCTGTAGAAACGCAGAAACTAAATCTCCTCACTCAAAAAAATAAATGTATTTTTAAGCTCACTGAATAATTGATACTGATGGCTCAAAACATCACTTGTATGCTGTAGATGTTGAACTTTAAAGAGCTGCAGTTGTGTGGATTCAGATTTTGTTTCACGCTCAAATATTAATTATTTTTGAGGAAGTGGCGACCAGACCCCGATTTCTTCAGATTCTCCCCCATTACACCCCACGTGTTTTACATGTGTGCCTTCTGCCTGAGCTTACATTGGCTGCTGGACTCGGGGAGGTCCTCTCCTCTGGGCCCTCTGCTCTGCTCGGCATCTTCAGGCCTCCGTACTTCTTCCAGTACATCCAGCAAGAAACGCAAAGGCGGCACTGCATGTTTGGAGGCCCCCATGAGTACCACTGGGCTGACTGCATGGCTGTGAACGCACAAAATACATTCATGAAGGTGAGAAGCGTGGCGGCAGAAAACTGGTTCAAAGACTCTCAGCAGCATATTGATCTCTACTTCCACTGTCTCAAGTCTCTCTGTAATGATTTTATCAATGTCAATACATCAGACCACTCGTGCCTGCTATTGACTGATGAGATTAGTTAAACATCAGTAGAGATTCTGTCCACACAAATGCTTTGGTCGGCATTTTGTTGCTGTTGCTCATCCAGTATGTTTTTTTTTTTTTTTTAAATGAAATCCTAAATATAGATTTTAGCATCTCGTTTGAGCAAGAAATTAGGACTAAAAGTAACAATTATTTTCATTATAGATTATTTTCTAGATCAACTGATTACTTGTTTGGTATATAAAATGTCAAAAAATTGTGAAAATGCATTTCCCAAAGTCCAAGATGACGTCCTCAAATGTCTTGTTTATCCAGAATTCAAAGATATTCAGTTTACTGTCATAAAGAAACCAATAAATATTCACACTTAAGAAGCTGCAATCAGAGAATTTTGACATTTTATTATAAAAAAAAATGACTCATCTTGAGGTCAGACGTCAAGGGATCCCTTTGAAATGGCCATGACAGTTTTTCCTCACCAAAATGTGGTGCAAGGAGCGTTACTTAGCCCCTTTCCCGACAAGCTAGTATGATGTATTCATACTCGTAATTTTAAGGAAGTGGCAACACTCAGATTTCTTCACATTCTCCCCCACTACATCCCATGTGTTTTCCTTCTGAATGAGCTTACATTGGCTGCTGGACTGGAAGAGGTCCTCTCCCCTGAGCCTTCCGCTCTGCTCGGCATCTTTAGGCCTCCGTACTTCCTCCAGTACACCCAGCAAGAAACACAAAGGTGACACTACATGTTTGGAGGCCCCCCTGAGTACCACTGGGCCGTACTGGGCTGGACTGGGACGTGGTCATACTACCTTGTCGGGACGGTGGACATCAATGGATTCTTTGGGTTTTGTAGTTTCATATGATACCAGTATCTTCACTCTAGCTTTAAAAATGAGCCCACTATAACCTGTGTTAAAAAAAATAACGACTTTACATTAACTTTGACAGCCCTAATGAAAAGATTAATTGCTAAATACATTTTATCGTAACAAAAATGCCAAATGTTCTTTGTTTGCAGCCTCTTAATGTGAGGATTTTTCTCTGAGAAATCAAATATTTTGGCGATTTGAAGACATTGCCTTGTTAAACTGTGTTGGGCATTTTCACTTTTTCTGACATATGATAGAAAAAGAAAAAAAAAAATCAAAATCACTTGTTGGCCCTAGTAGCATAGCAGTCCCAAACCTTGCTGACAGGAATTGATAAGTGAAGAGTGCTATTGAATGGAGATATTGATCACAGTTGTCAAGATAAATAAGCAGTGATGGTGAAAATTAAAGGAAAGCTTCTCTTCCAGAGGCAGAAGAGCTCAATAGTGAGAAAGAAGCCTTTAGCAGCCTGACACTGCATTAGTTTCTCCGTCATTTCTATCTGACCCATGTTCACAGCCCATGTGATTTAATTCCACACTCGCCATGCTTGAACACACTCTCACACACACACACACACACACACACACACACACACACACACACACACACACACACACACACACACACACACACACACACACACACACACACACACACACACCTCACTGTAGCAGCTCTCGCAGGCTCTGCCCCCGCCTGCTGCATGGTAGGCCCCGGGGCCCGCTCCATTCACCGTCGCCATCTTGCCGTTGGTCATTGAGATCTGGTTGGGGTTGGGCTTGTTACTGTTACAGAGAAAAACACGAAACTAGCTGACAAATCTGCAAATCAAAACATATGAATAATGCATTAAAAAAAAAAAACAACAGCTCCTATAAATGAGGTGACTTACTATGTGGGGATATAAACCTGCTTCAGTTTGCTCTCTGCCTCTGCTGCCTTCAGTCTCTTCTGCTCAGAAAGAAACACAGTGGATTGATTCATTAGTAACACCAGTAAATCAGCTGCCATCTTTGTTAAAAAAACACCCTCTCAGTTTGACATCTTTCTAATCAGCATTACGACAATGATCATTAAATGTGGCGTTTCAAAGGTGTTGTTTCCTTTCTTCTTGACAGTCTGCAGTCACACCCTCCACTGATTATCTATAAAGCTGGATTATATGAAAAATCAATTAGCATGAAAAGTTAACTCTTTAACAGACCAGTTTGTAGGGAAAACTTTATATTCACATTATACTGTATATTTAGCCAAACTTATCAGCTCATGCTTTTACTTGACATTTTCCCAAGCTTTTCCTGCACCCAAAATTCACTTCTTCAGTTAATTGTCCCCTAAAAAACAGCAGTATAAACTCTTATCGTTAATTCTGCTGAGTATCGTGCTCTGCTGTGATGTTTTAATGGACTACAAGCACAATCCTCTCAGTGCTTTATATTACTGCCGCTTGGTCACTTTAGGACATTAAGCTGTTTAACCAGGTAACACTTCATTGTAGAGGTCTGCAAATTTCATAGTAACTAGGTGATAACAACCCAAATCAAGTCACTCCCAGATGTCATACAAAAGTTTTTTTTTTCCACTACGGGAGGGCGAATATGATCTGTGAGGTGTTTGTAAGTTTACTATACAAAAAGCTAAAACGGGTATTAAAAGAAGATGTATTTCTGTTGTTGGGGTCAAATTATGTAATAAATCAAATATAAAATTAAGAATGTGTAATTCACTTTTGGTTTTCAAAAGAATGCTTTGCAAAGCTATTTTTTAGGGTTACAAGCGTGAATGATTTTTTATTTTTTGTTTGTTTTAATTTCTTGAGGGTAGCTTGATTTGATAAGAACATACAGTGGGTTAGGCCTATTAAAGCATTTTTCTTCTGCCTGTGCTTTCTCAAGCAGTCACTATTTAATGCAAAGACTGCTGACTGTTAATACTGATTGTACTGTTCATATCTATTGTATTATGTGTGATGTCTATAAAAACCTCCCTGAATCATTACATTAGCTCCCAGGTTACATTTGTGTAGACAATAAGTTACATAATGGTGAGATTTGTGCCTGGTCAGAGGTGTCTTCTCTTAGTTTAGGTTTTCTACCTCCAATGAAGAGCAGGACACAACCGCTTCTCAACTCTAAGGTCCCTATTTTAATGATTATATGCTATTTTATCACACAATTGTTAAATCAGGTTTAAAATAAAGTAATTTTCGATAAATTTTGAGGTAAATATTGGGGTCATTTGGCAGCAATTCCTAAGAAATTTCAAATGGGTTACTTGCTAATTATCACCTAATTACCATGAAATTTGCAGACGTGTAGATTGAAGTGTTACTCATAATTGTCTTGTATTGTTGTGTATAGTGTGTGTTGTTTTGTATGCCAGAGCCAAGGAAAAAATTTCCGTCCATCCATCATCTTCATCAAAAACTTACATGAACTTAAAAAACCTTTTCTTTTGTTTGTGCTCATGTACAGTAAATGTAATGAAAAGTTTTACGAGGTAGGTTTCAAGGATGTGGTGTGATTTTTGTACGAAACACTGAAAGTAAACAGAAATTGTTTAAAAGAAAACTCCGGAGGACACCTTTAAAGGGATAGTTTGGGTGTTTTGAAGTTGGGTTGTATGAGGTGCTTATCCATTGTACGGTAGATGACGGTCGGCACGCCACCAGTTTGGAGAAACAGAGGACCAACAGCACAAACAAACTAACCAATCAAGGCAGCTGTAGACCAGCATTCTGCAAGGTAAAATTACAGTTTTTTTTTTTTTTTCCAATGGAGTCTGGTGGCTTTCACAAGAGCACAGATGGATACAATGGCTTCAGTTATTGAAAAGGGCTGTCTGACGGCAAGTTAAAGCAGTGAAAATATTCTAAATATAGCTTATATTTAAACTGACACTGATTTTAGGTGGCTAAAATACGTTTTGCTGCCGGACACGACCACAGCAGTACGTTGCTTTGGTTCTGTGCTGTAACTCCTGTCTGCTTCTCCAAACTAGGGGCGTGTCGACTGTCATCTACTGTAGGTAATACACTAAATATGAATATGCACCTCATACACCCCATGTCAAAACACCCACACTATCCCTTTATGCCTTGGACTCAAAAGTAAAAACTGAAAATCTTTCATGCAAAAAAACAAATTTATTTTATGGTTTTGCAACTACTTAGTCTCACCTGTTGCACATATCTGTCTGTGGTCTTCCACATGTAGTAGTACTCTATGATACTAGTCAGAGACTTCCAGGGCAGCTTCACAGGAGGAAACAGTGTGAAGAGAGGGGAAGAGAAAGAGGGGAAGAGAAAGAGAGACAGAGAGCAAATTAATGATATTAATATCTCATGTTCTTGCCATCTGGGTGCGAAGGCCCTCATGTATATTCATGAGAGGCATCGTGACCAGAGAGGCTGAAAGCTACCAGCTTTGCTTGGTTCTGAGCCCCAGACCAAACACACACACTCTCACACAGTGATTCACACCTTTAATAACTATTCATGAGCACCTGGTGCTCCCGCATACACAAAAACCCTGAAAGTACAGGTAGATAGCGGGAAGCAAAGTTCAACAGAAATAGTCACCCTCTGTAGGCTTGAAAGGCGTCATTTTGTCCTTCACAGAGCAGCGACTGTGGTCATCTTGAATTCATGAAGATTACAATGAATTGTGAGGAGTTTTCACAGAGGAGGAAGTATCAAAATGTCTGTAGAAATTTCAAAAACATTGCTGCAGCACAATCACACTTCTCCACTGTGCATCTATTTGCTAAGTTAGTTTAAATAAAGCTTCTATAATACAGCTAAACACACAGTCTCTGCTTTTATTTCACTCGCGATTATGTGCTCAAGTTTTGCAAGCCGTTTCTCAACTGACGTACATGAACATACAAGTAGACAGCGGTGATGTGAATTATGCTGGATGAATCACTTGAGAATATTTTAATTTAACTTTATTCTATAAACCTGGTTACTATGGGACATATGAAGATATCAAGACATGAATTCAAGTGGACCACAACTGCAGTCATTGATTAAGAGACAAACTATCAACGCTGAACAGCCTCTTTTCCAACCTACTGCTGTAAGCATTGTGCTCTGGAGACGTTGCTGTTCGCTGAGTGTTGCTGAGTTTAACAATAATGTTATTGACATCTAACTATTAATTCGGGGACCTGGCAGGTGATGTTCAATATTTTTTTTCAGTGGCATCAAATTTCCACAGTAGCTGTAACAGGTATTTGAGGTATTTAGGTTACCAACGCACAGAGGAAGTGATGTCTGCGCTGGTGACTTGGCAGGGTGATGGGTATGGAGAAATTTTGTCGACGGAAGTTCCCTTAAAGCATTATTACTCATTATTCATGTATTACTCATTAGCGAACACATCTTCATATCTTTCAGCTCAAGATAAAACAAGAGAAAAGTTGAGAAATAAATTAATCATAGAGCAGCCCGGTGCGGTGACGGTGCTGGAGCTGAGGCAACAGCTGGTGCTGGTGGACAGTGCAACTCCAAAATGCCCCGAAATCATATTTCAAACGGCAGACCTCTGCAGCATGTCTATCTGTCCTGTGATGTGCTGTGGCCGGTGTTCGGCTCCTCGGGTTCAGCCAGCAGCAGGCACACGGCTGCCTCGCCAGGAGAAGACAGTAAATAAGAGAGCAAGTGAGGGAGAGTCGCCGTGTGGTGCTGATCCTTGTCTCATTTGTGGTCTGATAAACAGTAAATTCATCTTACTGGTTTCATTTGAACTGGGTTAAAAAACAATGCAGTCTGGTTACTATGGTAATTAATTATGTTTAACTATTAACCACACCACCACTCTCTGGCTGGAGGGGCGTTAACTGACATCACCTCAACAGCAAGTCTTAATGTTGTTAATGTTAAGTACATGGGATTTTATTTTATTACTTTTGTCTTTTTACCGTGGTATTGAATAGTATTGAGCATGGTGGAGTTTCACTGGTATTGGTTTCAACAACAAATTTCTGTTATTGTGACATAAAAAAGACTAAATCAAACAAAACATCCCCTTGGCACCACAATGGCAGCTTGCTGTGGCTCATGATATAAACACACACTTACAAAGTCTTGTCGGATGTCGTTGAAGTCTTTTCCGTATTTCTCTAGTGCCTCTTCAAACATGGCAGCTTCCGAGGCGCTCCACTCCTCCATCTCGTCCCTGCAGAGCACCGGGCCGCCCGCTGGGACCAGTACACTCAGCGCACTGGACAGGTCGTAATTATGGCGATGCAGCGTGTCCATCGCGTGGAACTGCAACAAATGGACACAGAGAGGGGGGTTATCATCTAAGTCACAGTCAGGTGCTGCAGAATGAATGTGTCTGTGAGTCCAACTCACCAGTGTGATATCTCGTGAGGCTGCAGCTGCACTCATATGTAAGCTTGGCTGTCTTACTGAGCTGCTGCAGTCCAATGCTCGAGCAAAGGTCCCAACCGCCCTGAAAAATGACACACAAACGCATGCATAAATAAACTAGCAGAACATATCTATATCTATATCTATAAAAATAACAACACAATGAGCTTAATGTACTACACTTCCTCGTCAGAGGCAAGGAGGTTAAAAAGAGGAGAAGTCACAGCATCATATCACTGAGGAACAATTATCATAGAAAACTATGAGGATTGATTCTTTCACCAAGGCGTTTGCGGGGAGGTTATACCCTAAAGCTCAAAACTGTTTTCCAGCCTTCATTTCAAAGCCTTGGTCTGAAGGGCTCTCTGTTTTTGTTAATTGGTGTTTACAGAAAAATAAACAGACATCTGCACAGCTCTGAATATGCTTCCAGTAATGAGACACAAATGAGACGATCATGACTCAAACGCAACAAATGTATAAACTTAGGTTTTTGCACTGATTTAAACATAAATCTTGGCATAACAATAATAATAATAAATCTATTTTATTAAAGAAGCTTTACATGTTGTTGAAAAAAATAAAGAAAAAACAAACTCTTTAATACAGCCAAAAAAGATGAGAATAAAATGAAAAACGATCACAATAAAATCATGTCTACTACAAAATAAAGACATGGGGGGAGGTGTTTGAATGAGGGCAATGTGTGGGTATTTGTGATGTGGTTTGGTGGGATTCTACATATTTTAATGCATTTTACATCAATTTATTATATCCAGAATAAACTTGATTTATTCTTAAAGGAATACTAAGGAATTCTACTATGTAGATATTGTATATATTATTTTATTTGTAATAATACTTTTTTTTTTTTTTTTTAAATCTATGCTTCTTGTTTATTGCACTATCCACTTGCTGCTGTAACATGTAAATTTCTCCACTGTGAGACTAATAAAGGAATATCTTATCTTATCTTAATAAAAAGTTAAAATAATGGATCAAACTTCGGAGCTATCCCTCAAATAACAACTGTGCATTTCTTACGTCTGCAATCATATTTGCATTACCATCCACAGACAGAGGAAAATAATGACTGAATAATGTAAACTTGAGTGATCAACATCAACAAGCATGACTACGCCTGTGTCATTCCTCCTGTGTGTTTTGGTGACAAAACAGAGTTTTACCGTGCCACCACTAGGAATTGGTCTATCTGTTTGCTGGTGAGCGGACACTCTGGATACCACAGCTTCTCTTCCAGCTTGGACTGGTCCCTGTCATCTGCCTCACCTGCAGGATTCACAGAGGAAACAGCTTACAGACAGAGAAGAAGGAGGACAAACTGATTAATAGTTTGATTACTTCTGAGATACTCTAATAAGGATAATCAACCCATGAGATTTCCGTTCTAACTTTTTTTTTTTCACTTTTATGTGTTTACAGCCCAGTTTTTACCTTGCCACTATGGCAGCTACGCTGACATAGTCAACAACGGGTTAAAGGGGCCAATATGTATCTACGTACATACATCTATTGTCAAAACCACAGCTGTGGGGAAATCACTAAATTGCCTGTGCACTGTCGGATTTATTTTTTAACCTCATTACTGTAACTAGATGTAAAACCTGTAGGCGTAATGAAATAAATCACGCTTTCTGACTGACCTTCTTGTAGCATTTCAGGTACGTCTGCCTGAAAGCGCGGTCCCACTCTGATCTCTCCTTTGTCGGCCAGCAGGGTCTTCTGTGTTGGGTCGTACACCAGCGAGTAGAAGAACGTATCCTGAACAGAACAACACACCAATCAGCTTCCATATTTTAAGCCACAACATTTTTACAAAGTAAGTCAAACTTCTCTATTATTCATTTAAACCTTAAACTTAAACTTTTTTGGGGGAAATTTCCTGGTGTGAAATAAATAACAAAAGAAGAAATTCTCCTGGTAAACCTGTGAATTCCAGCTGCTGTATAACGGAACAACCTTTACTGTAACATCTGCTAAAACAGTAAATAGTTTCAGTCTTGACGTGTTGGTTGGGCAAAACAAGTTATCTGATACCATCATCTTAGGTGTTATACAATTGTACTGCACATTTTTCACTGTTTTCTTGTATTCAGTGGACTGCACAATAAATCAAGAAACTAATCAGTTGATCACCTGACTTATGAAAAACCCAACATATCCAGGATTAATCGCATGACTGATTTTAAAGCTAAGCCTGCTACAACCTAAAAATTGCAAGTTAACTAAATTCATTTAATCTCTGACAGCCCTGACATTTTTGATATGTCAGCTAAATCAAATTAAGGGCAACAGGTTGTGCAAAGTATGCGAGTTAGGAGAAGTTGAAAATGAATCACATTTTCTTTTGTACTGTCCACACTATGATGAGTTTCAAACTTCTATTATAAATTAAATGTCATGCTCAAAATCCCAAAATGTTTTGGTGCTCAGATGATGACAAAATGGAGTGGCTATTCAATTTTAATGCTTCTGAGTTGGCTTCTTTTGTTTCTCAAGCTTGGAAAAAAAAAAAGTCAGGATGGTTTATTTGTCTAGCATTATTTGTATTTTATACCGCTACTCTTATAAATAATGGTGTCTTGTGAGGATATTATTTACACATGACACAATAATAATAAAATAAAATAAAATCATGTAATAGTTCAGATATCTTACTAAAAAGTTATTCCACAATTTTTGTGCATTGTCCTACGAATGTCCAGCAACACGTGTCAATTTACACTTGTTACATGCATAAAGTCTTTTCAAAATAAACTTCTGTCCGGGACGGGACACCACCTATCCACCCTGACCTCCTCCCTATGCAGCATATGTCACTCTTATACTTATATCTGGTTCACGATTATGTGGACTATATATAAATTGATTTTGTGGGATATTTACAACTTGCAGTGCATTACTTGTCGTAGGTACGGCTACGAACTGCGTATGAGAGCAGCCTGGAAAAAGTATATAAAGTATGACTAAACCAGCTATGCCACAGTCTGCAAAAACAGAAACTTCAGGTTCTTCTTCTTCTCTGGCTCACCTCTTTGTCAAGGTATGAAAGAACGGCTTCAGTCTCATTCAATAATGCGACACTGCACTTCCCCCTGATGGGAATAGAGAGAGAGGGAACAAGCACCATGTAAAACACAGATACAGGAAGTGAGCAGCATTTGATTTGTCAGGTCATGGCTGGATGAGTGACTATTCATGGACACTGCCTGCAGATGAAATGTGGGGTCCAGTACCTGATGTGTGTCGCAGGTAGACTCTCATACTGCCGGGAGAGGAAGAGCTCTCTGTGGCGAAGCTGGTGTTTCTGTTTTTCTGTTAGCTCTGTCTCTGTTGGGTTCTCCTTCTCTTCTTCCAACTCCTCTGCAAAAAGGCCCACAAGAGAAAAAAAATTATGTAAAAAAAATGAATATCCATGTGACACAGAGGCAAGCTGAAAAAAAAAAAAAAAAGACGCACAAGAAACATTGAATTGAATGACAGTGGCTTACTCGTGACAGATCACAGACCAACACATTATCAAATGTTTTCATCTAAATTCAACCATTTATCTCTAAGATTTCATAAAACACCACTTAATGACATCTCATAACTGTGCTGTCTTCAGATCTAATACAATAGGCTGATAAAATTGCTCTCGAGGGCTTTGCAATCACAAACTATTGCTGCCATCCATTAAATGCGCCCAAGCTATTATCCTCAGGACTGCTATGAGAAATTTAATGTTAACACCACAGTCTTCATCCATAAATACTGTATTAGCTGCAGCCCAGTCAGCACATAATGACATGCAGCAGATGAACATTTTATGTCAGCGTTACACAGTGAAGGCATATACTTATATAATAAATGAATATACATCATCTTAAGATGGTTGACAAACAGCGCTTTATTTCATGTACTGTACGTGTCTTGTATATCCGCCATCCTCAGTCCTCTGATCTCCCTTTTTGAATGTTGAATACAGACTACCACTGCCTGCAGAACGTACATGCTAACCGGCTGCTGGCTGGAGTCTTTGCAGTGTGTTCAGGTGCAACTTGTTAGCCAAGATGAAGGTCACGTGAGGTGACGCAACAGTCGGCTTCATCGCCGCTAGATCTCTAATGTCGGGTTGGTGCGTCTGGACCTTTAAGGCAGACATACACTCAAAATGAACTAGTTCTTACAAACAGGTCTGAAGACAAAAGTGTTTACATAGCTATAGCTTCTGCCATAGCAAGTACAAAGGGGAATAAAACTGAACACTTCTGAACACCTCTCTCTATATTAGAGCTGTAACTGCTGTGTAAAGACACAGCTAAAGCAAACTGAAAGAGGTGTTCGTTTTGCTGCTGCTGTTTCAAATTGAAAGCTTTCCACTAACCACTGGAAGGCAACTACAGGAAGTTCATCTTTTATTTCTCACTGAGGTTAGTGACCGGTTGCTAAATTCGTCACAGCAAGATAGGGGTCGGGTGTGTGTGTGTGTGTGTGTGTGTGTGTGTGTGTGTGTGTGTGTGTGTGTGTGTGTGTGTGGGTGGGTGTGTGTGTATACACCCTGGACAGGTTGCCAGTTCATCGCAGGGCTGATACATAGAGACAGACAACCATTCACATTCACACCTATCAGTGTTAACCTACGGTAATCTGCATGTCTTTGGACTGTGGGAGGAAGCCAGAGCACCTGGTGAGAATCCACACAAACAAGGGGAGAACATGCAAACTCCACACAGAAGAGCCCCAAGCCAGATTCGAACCTGTGACCCTCTTGCTGTGAGGCGACAGCGCCAACCACTGGACCACCATACTGCTTTTTTTTTTTTTTTTTGTCTTGAGTGCCATAAACACAATTACAGTTGCATGGATGCATACAGTCAGCATGGAGCACTTTGGAGATGCAGCATTTTTCAAGTTGAGACGCTTTGGTTGCATCTGGTTATGGTACTGAAAATCCATGGAAGTACACGTCAGCACTGGTCAGCACAAGGCAGGGTGACCCACCGGTCATGTGCGTTCATGAGATTTTGTGAATGAGGAAACATCTCTGTGGGCTGCGCAGTGATGCGGTGGCTAGCACTGTCGCAGCAAGTGCGTCGTAGGTTCGAATCCACTTTGGGACCCTTCTATGTGGAGTTTGCATGTTTTCCCCGTGTTAGCGTGGGTTTCCGCCGGGCTCTCCGACTTTCTCCCATAGTCCAGTTAATTGATGACTCTAAATTGCCCGTAGGGGTGAATGTGAAAGTGAATGGCTGTCTGTCTTTATGTGTCAGCCCTGTGGTGGACTGGCGACCTGTCTTGGGTGTACCCCACCTTCGCCCAATGTCAGCTGGGATCGGCTCCCTATCCCAGATGGGACAAGCGGTTGCAGATGGATGCAACCATGTGATTTTTCAGTTCAGAACAACTTTAGATCAGTTCACTTTAACTTAATTATCCAACACAAAGAACTTTGGTCCAGTGCTCCAGACATGAAAACATTAGGTCAATTAAAAAATGGCATAACATACACAGTAAGACCACAACATAATCATAATAATAAACACATCTGATCACATATTTATGATGGGCTATTTGTGCCGCCCCTCCTCCACCGTGATAAGGCGGCTGGGTAAAAAGTGACAGCGGTGCACGCAGCGTTTCACCCAACGTGGAACATTTTTCAACTCTCAGCGACTTGGAAAAAAAAAAAGACACGCAACACTTGGCACAGCACATCATCACACTGCTGGTATTTTTACAGTGGAGATATGCTGCACTCCAATTGCAAAACATTAAAAAAAAAAAAAAAAATACACTGGTCGGATGAAAAAAAAATGCTTTTGTGGACACAGCCCCTATGAACATTGTTGCTTCCTTCTGAAATGTAAACATTCAGAGCATCAGACTGATGTATCTGTATCTCAACTTGTAGATTTTTTTGTTTTTTGTAGTTTGGTAATAACTGCAGACATTTCAGCATTGACTCCTACAAACTCTGCATGCTTTATTCCTGTAAATCACATTCCCTGCCTGTCCTTTTGTTTTCCTCCTGAACTAATCTGAGCCATAAATTGTGTTTTTTTTTGTTTTACAGTGGTAACTGGCAGGCAGTGCTACATTTTATTGTTGTTTCTGTCTCTTCTGCTGAGCAGCTGGTAGACAACTGACTCCAAATAGCTTGTGGAATTGGCACTGTGCTGCGATGAGTGCATATGTTCCTGCATATTGTACAGATTATACTGTATTTCTGTACTAAAGGTTGCTTGATGTTTACAGAGTCTTGCCAAATGAGCAGAACTGGTTTTCCACAAACAGTTTGACCACACAAAGAGCACAGTATTTAGCAACACAATACATTCCTGTCTTTCCTGTCAGTGCTGATTGTCAGCCACGCAAACTTATAATCTTTGTCACTGGGTCTCCTGCTGCTGACTCCTCATTTCATTCGTCCTCCTCCCCAAAAGTGTATGATTGGCTTGGCAGAAGGGAGTTTTTAATGTCCACACAGAACAGGTGTTGGTGTGATAAAAACCCTTTCCTTTGCGTTCCTTCATTCTCCCCCTCATACAGCCACACTCCAATTCTCTCCTCCCAGTAATAAATAATTGAGAAATACAGTAAATGTGATATGTAAATGACTTAATAGTTGCACTCTGGAGCTGTGATTGACATGAAAAGTAATAAATCACATCGATGGTAAATATTACAATGTGCACAGGACGTGCTAAGTGGAAACACAGCTGGAAATGTCTGCCTGACTGACATGCAGCAGAAAGCCCATAATGACATATTCCCTCACCGAGGCTGGCTGAAAATATGAATGAACACCAACCAGTTTCAGACTCCTAAGACATTAACAATTTTAATAATACATTCACGATTTTAGTCTCTTAGTCGATTAGTTGACTTCTCAGTCATTTTGGTCTTAGTTGACTAAGATTTCTGTAGTCGATTAGTCATTGTTTGCGCTTTTTTTCATGCCGAATGACTTATTTCCAGGAAACGTATGAGCACATCTCTGGTGAGCACAAGATTTAAAGTGGTGCTTTTGTATGATTCTTTGTGGAGAAACTCAGTTTTACATATCTGTCAATCAACTTATCAATTAATTGACTAAGACTAAGAATTTCTTTTGTTGTGGACAGCCTTAACTTTCTGCTTTTTTCATATTGTGAATACATTTGAGCGGGGCTGCAACTAACAATAATTTTCATTAGCAATGAATCCACAGATTATTTTCTTGATAAATCGATTATCCAAAAGATATTCTATTTACAATCATAAAAATTTAGAAAAGCAGAAAACTTTCCCTTTTATTAAGCTCAAACCAGCAAATATTAACATTTTTGTATTAAAAAACACTTAAAAAAGAAAGAACTGATGTTCCAAACTGCTGCCAAATAATTATCCAAGAACCGAAACATCTGTACCACATTGATGCCGAAATTCTAAAAACATAATGGTACTTGTTTTTCTATAGTGCGGCGGGTACCGTAGGTACAATCAGGGACAGTAACAGCGATAGAAAATGTGTTTCGGACGCAATAAACTCAACAATGCCACATTGCAAACAACAAATCTGCATTGAAGTCAGCAGGGCTGCAAACAGTTAACATTAACTTGCTCCCTACCTGCTGATTTTAACATGGGATGTTACATTAATCATATTATGATGCGTTCAGTCTCCATTCAGTAAAATAGTATTGGGCAATTCTAATGTTATCATTATGTGTTCAAATAAAAGATGTTTTCACAGCAATATAAAATAGATAACAGAGAGAAAATTATGACCTGTTTAACTCGCTAACAAATACCAGTTCGCAAACTGTAATAAAGGAATAGATGCTGAATGCATGGGATTTACTGCTTTGTTTTTGTTTTTTACTGTGGTATTAAGCACTGTGGAATTTGACTGGTGTTGGTATTGACCACTAAATTTATGGTAGCCTGACATCCCTACCATTGACTTATTGTTTCGGCACTACATTTGTATTTGATGTTAAATATTATAAAGATCCTGAAGAAATTGTCTCGAACTAAACTGGATTGCTGTGTCAGCTGAACACCTGATACCTGGGTTGCTACTCACTTGCATGTTTGTCTGCGAGCTGGATGAGGCTGTGGGAGATGTCTCTCCTTCTGTAGAAACAAACCACCTTGGCCTCCACGTTCCCACTGGCCGTCTGAAACAGAGAGTAAACAGATCCAGGTTGACTGAAAGCGGTGGCAACACCTCCTGACACAAATCCCTAATTTCCCAAGAGACCTGGGGCTCCTTTGTGTGCTCCTCAAGCTATACTGCTATGACAGGCCGACCAGGGCAGAAACAGCGCTCTTGATCGGATGATTGATTGATTGTCTCGCTGGATAATTAGGACGACAAGCTTAAAGACTCAGCCAGTATTAAATTCTGTGACTGATGGAGAGTGAATGGGTGTGGGGGTATGAGGGTTGAAAAGACTTCTTCCAACTTCTGCTGCTTTTCTAGGGAGCTTGTAGGTAAGCGCAGATTAATGACAGTGAACAGGAACACCTCATAATATACTACAATACAGAGCAACACCAACATAAGCTACAGCCACAAAAATGTCCACCAAGTTGCATCAACCTCTTTCAGCCTCAACAAAAAAAGATTATGAAGTCCCTTTCCAACTGGAAAAAACTCCACAAACACCCATTAATATCTGGCATCTGTCCTCAGTGGGAATCAATCAACATTCATTCATGCCACAAATAACTCTGCAATAGTCACAGGTATTTATCGTTTCCAGCTCCGATTGGGAGTGATGCTAAGATGACAACTGGGTGGATATAATAAATAAAATCAACAGGGATTTAGACAATTATACTAATCCATGAATATTCAAAACATACAATTAATATGCTCTACTCAAAGCCAACACACTCCATTGACAGAAACTAACTTTACCTTGCTGACAGTTGTAAAACACACGTCATTCACACTCAACAGAAATAAATAAAACTCATCAAATCCATCTTTGTCAACAACTCTGGTCTGAGAGAAAAGAGAGAAAAAAGAAATAACCATTGCAAATTTTGCTTCTGGTGCTGGCCGTCATGTCTGTGACACACGGGGAAAAAAAAAAAGAAAGCCGTTTGGATATTCGTAATGGGAAAGCCTATTTTTAGCAGGGTTTCCCATGTTTAAAAAACATGCACATAAGTGCTAATTTAGAGGAAAAAAGTGGTACAAGCGTCATACATGCAGTAGCTGTTGCAGGACAACTGTGTTACATGTCTTCCTAGCTGGACACGATGTGAAAGAACGAACGAGCGAACATCAGATTGTTTCAGTTTTTCCTGACGTTTGTTTGAAAAAACACTCACTATGGCTTTATTTATGTAAAATTTGTGCACCTCCAACCTGTTTTTACTGATCAAATCGATGCTGTAAGTATCTGACAGTTAATCAGTATCATTCTCTATTACTCGTAGTATATCTGGACAATTTTTCATGCTCCATTCGCCAGATTTCACTCATTCGCTGTATGTTAGTAAGAGGTGTTGCACTGCATCATGCTGCAGGGTGTTCCTATTATTTTGTCCATCCTTATTTATCACTTATGATAACAATATTTCCTTGTATCTTTAAATTTTGATGAACAGCCTCAATATGTGTTTATTCAAGGCAGATACTGACCGATCTGACATCTTCCCACCCACACCATCAGATAATGGCATGCATTCATCTGAGTAGCTTGCAAATGCAACACAGGAAAAGCTTTTCTGACACGACAGTTAAAGATGCTTGTGTAGTATTAAACCAAAAGTTGGCTTTGGTTTGTTCTTAAATGACATATGTGACACACGTCAAGGAAATAACAAGGAACTCTATGATCAGATATTGGCAGAAAAGACAATGGTGATATTCAGAGCTGGTGTCAGCTGATGTTTAGTACAAAGCTATATGAAGCTGCTGAAATGTTCCTTACAATACACTCCCTTAGGTGTGCCCTGTGATAACAACAGCAGTTAGGAGGCTGGACACACCTGTCCGGTTCCATCATATTACTGACACCTTTTAGTCAAATATTGCACGCACACACACACACCAACGGGGGGGGGGGAACAGTGAGGAATCCTAGCTATTCACCCTCAGGCATTAAACGGCATAAACACACACAAAAAGTGACACACAAAGACCTCAGTACCTTGTTGAGTTCTTCTATCCGTCGGATCAGGTATGGGTTACTGGAGGAGTTCTCAAAGAATACATAATCTGCAACAGAAAACACACACTGATCACTTCACTGTAACAGTGGATTAGCCTGTGAAGAATATCAGAAACACAATGTCAACAACGATTAGCATGTGGAACATGTGGCAGATTTGTTGTACTGGATGGCATTAAATTGTATAGGTGTCCGAATAAAGTGGCCAAGGAGTGTACGTCCATCTACATGTGGATAGCGACCACTATCCCATTCCCAGCTCACTAAAAAACTACGCAGAGGAACAGGACACTTGTTGAGTAACATGCTGTAGTGTTTTCCCTCATTTTTAAATACTACTGCAGTGCCTGTTCAAAGCATGCCTTTTCAGAGTGAGCCAAACCGCTCATACAAACAACTTCACACTCGACACTGAGCTTCCTCAGGTCCTCAGCAATACACCTGCCATGACATAGTTGCATCACACACATAAGTCACGGCTACTCGCAGACAGAAACACCAGTGAAATACACTCTGGTTGAGGGGAAAAAACACCAGGGGCAGACTTTACCATTTGGCAAGGCAGGTTGCTGCTTGGGGCCCCCAACAGCTGTAGATTTGTTGTTTATGTTTAGATATGTAAAAATATTGAATGATATTAATATTCTAACGCACTGTACCCCGAAACAACTTAAAAAAGACCCCCAAAGCACGTAATATCGAAGTACTGCATTTACCTGAGAAATGTTACTGGTTATGTTGCAGTTTCAGTTTTGGCAAACAAAATATAAAACTTCTAATATAATACAATGTTATTCATTAAACTATTAAACCAGCATCATATTAGGACTGAAAGCTCCACCTTAAACAGACGTAAAGTAAATTTAAATACACTGTGATGATAATATCTCTCTTTCACTCTTAACCTGAAGTAAACATTTGAATACAGCACTTTTACTGTGCAGTTTTAGTAGTTTTACTACTCCAGTTTAATAATTTTACTTTGGAAAAAATGGCTTTGGGTAGGCCTACGGACAGGGGGAAAGTAAAGCAAGATGACTTTTGCCTAGGACCTCAAAATCACTAAATCTGCCCTGAAAAACATTATTCATGGTCAGAAACACACTTATCAGTGGTAGCTTCCAAAGAAGCGTATTAGTTGCTTGCTTTGACATAATCACTGTGGTTATAAAGTAGAGCATGGACTTAATTAGCAGAGGTATTTTGCCGGAAGTGTAGTGTTATAAGTTAGTAGTATCAAGTCTGACAACGGGAAAATATATCTAACTCACAGGGGTAAAATACACCCAAGCCAAGGCTTACTCGTGGTCACACCAGTGAAAGACACTCTGGTTCGATTCTGCGTCAAGCTAACTCCAGGGAAGTGAAGAAGAATTTGGGTGTATAGTGAAATGCAGTCAATGAGCTGTGGTCTGCCCGCCATGGACGACATGCTGGCTGGACTCTGCTGCGCCGAGCGATTGTTTATTCAAACTTTATTAATACTTAACGTGTCGCCTTATTGCACCAAATTCGACAAAGCCTTTCCTGGGGTCCCCAGCAATACACCCATCAAGTGTGAAGTAGATTGCATGAGCAGTTCTCGAGATATTAGAGATTCCTTGCTTCATAGATCGATACCTCTGAGCATCCAATAGTTCAATACCACAATGGAGCCATAACTAGAAGCATATCTGTGCAAATGTAAGAAAGTGATGACTATCTGCCATTGTTACATCTAGAGGAAGAGGTAAAAAACAGATGTGTGCAGCATTAATAATAGCGGTGAGAAAAAACAAAACGATTCACATATGTATCGGGATTTTTTCCCCCACGATTTTGAAATTGATTTTTAATGCCAGAAACACTATATTTGCTTCATTTCAGTCTATGCACAGGTAGAAGAAAGTTACTGCTTTTAATGTTGTAGTCTGAGTCACATGACATCTTATCCTCTCCCGTTCCATAACCAAAACAAACCGCAGCCGGCCAAACCGAAAAAGAAGAAAATGGTGGAAGATCTGTGTGGAAACAATCTGCACCCTCATATATCAAATCCAAAGACCAAAGACAACACCTACATACTGCAAAGTACAGAAACACTTTGGGTTTTACGCATTGCCAGGAAAAGCAGAACCAGACATCATGGCTAAAGCTGCATGCTAACTCTGTCATGGGCAGGAAACGTTATCATATTGCGGTCAAACCAGCCATTACTCTCATCTCTGTGATAAAATGGGTCGATTCTACAACTGTAGAGCACCCATATACTGACATTTATGATAAATGCATTCAAATGGCCCAGATGGAGCTGACCATGGATGTATAAAGAGAACAGAGCTAACGCTAAGAGCTAGTGACAGACTTGCTGTTACCATAAGCATGCTTGTGTGACTACATCTGGTTTTCAAAATAAGGTGTTAACAAAGGGAACTCAATATACAAAATAGATATATGAAAATAACATTGATTCGATTATATTCACCAGAAGTATAAAGCATTGCATGTCCCATAAAAGTTTAAAAGAAAATACAGCTAATTTGTGTTCGAAACGTCTTCTTTAATTTTTGGGTTGCTGAAAAAAATATATGTATAATTCCTGACAATGACTAATATATTTAACTTCAGGACATCTCAGACTACATACACGCTGAAAATCAAACATTTTTACTGTATCATTTTAGATATTTTCCAAAGTAAATGTCCCTGTGTATGACATTGTCCTATGATCTAGTGCTAAAAAGGTTAACAAAAACAGCAATAAATCAGAATATGGAATCGCAAAACATATCAAATATGCACCAAGTGATTCCAAGTATTGTGATAGTATTGAATCAGGAGATAGGTGTATTGTCCTAGCCCTAATCAATAAACTGTGTAATTGAATGAGAACGCACCACAAAAAGAATAATCAAATAGGTCAAGGCAAAGGCTTCACAGCCTGCATGAGTCACCACACTGTGAAGATTTTGTAAGATACATACATTGAGGACAAGGACATATTTTAGTCATATTTGCTTATTTTCTACTGCTCATCAAAAAAATCAGCATGCACATGACTTGACCTAGCTTGGGGAGACTGAAATCAAGCCTGATTCAACTCTACCTGTGCAGAAAAAACAGGACCTCTCTGGAAAAGTTCAGTCCATGGCAAATGCTGCCTTCAAGTGCTGTCTGAAATATTGTACCTACTATGCACCATGCACATACAGAGGTCAGTGAGGAGGTAAATATTTCAGAGTTGACACTGAGTCACTGCATATAAATACAACAGCTGTCCACATTGGATTCAAAATGTTTATCCCCATAGTTGTATTGTTTTTACAGAATTCATTGCAGCCCTGACATGTATAATCTTTTCTTTAAGTAGCACAAAATAGGACTAGCTCTATGTATGTGGCTGCAACATTTTCAAAAGTACAATTTCAAAACACATTTTGTTATTATTTCATAAACAACCAACAAGCTTTTAGTTGTGGAAGTTGCAGTTTCCAAAGAGCACTTGAAGGCAGCAGGAGAACTGCAGCTAAGGTGACCATATGGACAACAAACGGATATACGTTGTAACGACACTGATACGCCTGATACTGTATGTTGCCAATGAGATCACCTGTGCAAAGATGCTTAATGTGTATTCAAGTGATGCGTCAAGCACCTATAACGTTTAAGCTTTACCACGGTGTTAATGAATATTGGAAGTACGCGTGAATAAAGGTGTAAGGTTTAATCAAACGCGACGCAGCGACGCCATGAATCGAGACAATTATTAGATGCTGAATTCCACTACACTGCTAACAAGCTAGCTAGCAAGCAAGTGAAGCCAATTTGCTAATTAATTGCGCAAGTTGTGAATGTAGCTGGACAGTGTATAGAGGAATACCCGGTGTCTAATGTTACCAAGAGTCTTCGATGCTTCCCTCGTAATGTACAACGAGCGCCACGGATGCGATAATGCTAATCAGTGAAGCCATTGCTGGTGCTAACGTTAGCTAAATAAGGACTCGTACTAATGGCTGCATGCCAGAAGAGGCAAATACAAAGGCAGCCTCAGACTGCCCGTGGTAACATTTTAACAACCTTTTCAACACATGTCTACTCGGGAAGTCCCACGGCGTATCCGTTAGCCGTATTCCCGGTCAACTGTCCGAAAACCAAAAACTAACAAAGGTGCCAACAATTGAAATATGTTTACATTGTAAGCTAGCCATTTAGCAAGCTGGCGGCTAGCTGCTGTGGCCACGACAGACGCGAGGCCTGACCCATTTTGAATCCCAAATATTTAGAAATTATCACCTTCCTGCTCCAACTTAATGCATCGCTGTACGTGTAGCACAGCCGCATCTCACTATTAGATGCACACAAACAACAAAAAAGCCACATAATCCCCAGGGGATGCAAAACTGTAAGGGTTTCAGTTTGATAAAAAGATCCACATTGACATACATACCTCCGACCCGGTACATGTTGGCCGCCATTTCTGCCCTCCCGGAGTGTTAACGTAAACCATAAACTAAGAGAAATAGAATAAATTAATAAAAACAATAAAACTCAGCCTCTTAAAAGGTAAAATGTGCGATAACTGACGATCGTCGAGACTCCGGATGTGTACCCAAGCGGGAGATTTTTTAGCAAATGCACCCCCCCTCCTCCTCTAAGGATTCACAGTACCCTTTACAATACAGTGAACTCACGGCAGCCAAAAGAAGAGGGATCGACCCGAAAAACCAGCGACTGGTGACGTAGGAGGGGGCCGCGCACGCGCACACACAGCCACACTCACGCGCACTGTTACCTTTACAACTTCACATTTATTATCATAGCTATTATTATTATTAGTAGTAGTAGTTGTAGTAGTAGTAGTGATATTGGTTTTATATTATTAATATTATTATTATTATTATTAGTAGAAGTAGTAGTACTGATATTAGTTTCATTATATTATTATTGGTAGTAGGGGTATTAGTATTGATATTGGTTTTAGAATATTATCATTATTAGTAGGAGTAGTAGTACTGATATTGTTATTATTATTATTATTGTTGTTGTTATTATTAACATTATTATTAGTAGTGTTGGTAGTAGTGTTGTTGTTATTATTATTATCACAATATCAATACTACTACTAATAGTAGTAGTATTGATATCAATACTACTACTAATACTACTACTAATAGTAGTAGTATTGATATTGTTATTATTAGTAGCGGTATTGGTATTATTATTATTAGTAGTAGTAGTAGTGGTAGTAGTAGTGTTATTATTATTATTATGATGACTTAATTTGTTTTTCTTATTAGTAGTAGTAGTAGTGGTAGTAGCAGCAGCAGCAGTCGTAGTATTGTTTATTATTAATGTTATTATTATTATTGTTGTTGTACATTTGAAATAGAAATGTATGCGTAATTTATTCTGAATGCATCCATAAATATTAGCCTGTACCCATAGGGCTATTACAGTGATACTGGGAAAAGTCAATAGAAGTTCTTAACTAATATTTCAGGTTCCTTATTGTCATGTGCACAACAGTTACAGCGAGGCAGCTGATGGCAGTGAAATTCTTGGTTCTCAGCCTCCTGCGAACGAAAAACTGAAGAGTCAAATAAAATAATAATCTAATTAGAATTGTGGCCAAATCTCAAAACAGTAAATACGATTATTTTGTTCATATTTATAGATTAAACTGTATATATATATATATTAATATTTCAGGCTAAGGGGGTTAAACTGTTAGAATCGTATCCATGAAAATATTTTTATATCCATGAGACAGCCTCTACTTTGGAGGAAAATGTGCGTAAAATTACCCTGTATGAGTTTTTCCACTCTCTGTGCGTGCGTCCGTGCGCGCGCGCATGTGACATCATTGATGGGATTGGCTCGCCCTGACTGGGGTGGAGAGTCTCTTTCTACAGGCTACACAGAGAGGAGAGGAGTGAGGGACAGAGGGGATAGTTTCCATCAGCGACCACGGAGCTCAGCGCAGGGACAGCTCCACTCAAAGCGAACCACGCCCCGGGGGACAGGGGAAACCGTGGCCCCCCCTAAGTGTCCAAACTCCTGTGATGGAAGGGACAGCGGGCTGTGAAGATGAGTTGTAGTTAGGTTACAGGTTGACAAGATGAAGTTCGGAAAGAGTATCTGCGTACTCAACGTAGGGGGAACCCGGTACGCCTTCACCCGAGAGGTGATTAGGGATTTCCCTCTCCGGCGCGTCAGTCGCCTGCATGCCTGCGCAACCGAGAAAGAGGTCCTTGAACTGTGCGACGACTACGACCGGGACCTGAATGAGTTTTTCTTTGATCGCCACGCTCAGGCTTTCGTGTTCATCATGCTGTACGTGCGCTCCGGTAAACTCCGCTTTGTCCCCGGAGTGTGCGAGCTGTCCTTCTACACAGAGATGCTCTACTGGGGGCTGGAGAGCGCGCACTTGGACTCCTGCTGTCAGAAACGCCTGGACGACAGGATGTCCGAGATGGGACTGGACACTCTATCCGAGGTAGACATCGGGGTGTCCGCGGACGAGTCCCAGGGCTCTGGCGAGCCGCTGCAACAGACTGCGCTCACCGGTCGCGCCAGATGGCTCGAGAAGATGCGCAAGACGTTCGAGGAGCCCAACTCTTCGCTTTTGGCTCAGCTTTTGGCTTCAGTGTCTGTGATCTTTGTGATCGTTTCCATGATAATGCTATGTGCGAGCACGCTGCCGGACTGGGATACAGCCAAGAGAAATATTGTGGAGGAGCACAGGTAGGCGATCATCAGCAGTTAAGTTTGGAGGAATCAGACGGGTTCTTTCATGAGGATGTTGCTAAATGTTTAGGCGCAAAATGTGTCCAACAAGCGTGACTGTGCTCTAACATCTGGTGCGTAAAAGTCAGTGACTTTATGCCAGAAGATCAACATAAAGACTCTGCAAATGAATGAATAAATAACACACTCAGTCTCACACTGAGGAATCCCATGCATGCGTTCAAGGCAGCGGTCAAACTCATTGCGCACTCTTCATTTATACCCAGAAGGTTGATGCAAGGATGCCACTTCCCAGCGTCGTTTTGAGCCCTAATATGACGTTGTAGTTCTGTATACTATTTAAGGGTAAACAAAATCAACTGTTACTTTAAAGCAATATATTTAAATCATGATAGAAAACACATTAGTTAGATTTGTCCTTGTCTTTAGACGTCAATGCAGCACATTAAACATTAGGATTTTCACATGTCAGACAAGCTTCCAGGGAAGCCAAATCAATAAACAATCCATATTATCTACAAAAAGTGTAGCGCTACTGAACACACAGAACACCCTGTCTTCCTCCTGAGCCTCTTCCCCTCCTCTTCACAATCCATTTGAATATCTTTATTGGCTTGGTTAGTGTACACTGCACAGTACACAAGCAGGACAAACATATCAGGTAAATGACAGATAGGCTTCATAATATTCCAGCGGGTAATGAGTTGAAAGTAGAAGGTGTACCGGGAGATTATCTATTAGGGTAAGCAAACAAAAAGGATTTACAGGAATCACCTTCTGTCTACTGCTGGATAGTTATTTTGGATGCAAGGTGAAAAAGTACACCTCTCTTTCCACATTATTTTTTGCACAGCGTGTCCTCTCCAGGAAGCCTGAGGCTGCCTTTTCTCTATATAAGGCCGGGTTATGTTCACTCAGGCTGGATATAGTTTTGGATCGGTCACAGTGGTTAGGTAATCACTAAAAGTGTAGTTTATACTGGGGGTCAATGTCATTCCAATTGCCAGTAGATGATGCAATTCCCTCAGTTGCTCTATAATTTGGTTTTGTCTAATTGTGCTGACGTAGTTATCCTTAGGCTCTGTGTGCTATTAGTTTGGCCTGATTGCTTCTATGTCAAATACAAGCACCACCTCACTCTAATTCAGTTTGATTGCCTTTGCTGTACTAATCAATTGGGTAATCATGGTTGCTTGTGTCACTTTTAGGGTATTTAATCCCTCCCTCCTTTGTCCTTACTGTATATATACAGTATGTCCTCCTGTCTTTGTTTACTTGTGTCAACCCTGAATTGCGTCAGATGTCCTTATTTCCCATAATTCATATCGCCCCTTGCTTCCTTCATCCTCACATTAGTCAAACAGTGTCTTGTATCATCCATATCTCGTTGCCATTTCCTGTTTACAGCTCATTTTTCTCCTCTGCTCTCCCCTCTGTAGGATAGTGGAGGCAGTGTGTATCGGCTGGTTCACAGCAGAGTGCATAGTGCGCTTTCTGGTGGCCAGAAGCAAGTGGGACTTCCTCCGCCGGCCGCTGAACATCATCGACATGATCGCTATTACCCCTTACTACGTCACCATGGCGTTGGCCAGGGCGGGGATGCCAGGCGCTGGGCTCGGGGTTGCCGGGGTGATACTCCGGGTGCTGAGGATGATGCGAGTGTTCTGGCTCATGAAGCTGGCCAGACACTTCCTGGGCCTGCAGACGCTGGGGCTGACACTCACGCGCTGCTACCGGGAGATGGTCATGCTGATGGTGTTTGTCTTTGTCGCCATGGCGATATACAGCGCTCTGGCCCAGCTGCTGGAGCACGGCTTGGACTTGGGAGCACAGAACCCGGATTACGCCAGCATCCCAGCAGCCGCCTGGTGGGTCATCATCTCCATGACAACGGTGGGGTACGGGGACGTGTACCCCGTGACAATAGGGGGACGGGTGCTTGGGGGGATGTGTGTAGTGAGCGGCATTGTTCTCTTGGCGCTGCCCATCACATTCATCTACCACAGTTTTGTACAGTGCTACCATGAACTCAAACTCCGCTCGGCCAGATACGCACGCAGCTTGTCAGTGGAGATACTGCAATGAGCATTTATACCAAAACACCTTTGGTCCTGTCTCAACTACCCTGTGGACCTGCAGATCCCATTGTGATCAACTCGGTGCCTCGTTTCCTGCCTGAGCTGCCCCTGATTTTATTTGGCCTGTCTAGTTCCTGCCTGTTGTGTTGATGATCTCCAATCATCGTCTTCAACCAGCATGCTCTGCTCCCCGTCTCCTTAACAACACCACTTGGACAGAAGAACGGGAATAAATAATTATTTATTAAACACACACAGGCGCAGTCAGTCCAGTTTTGACAGCAGTTGCTGTTTACACTGTATCCCCATGGCTACAACATTGGCAGAGACGACTGCTGTTTTTGTACACTGCATCCAGTGCTGTGTTTGTCTGGCCTTTCACTTTGTCTAAGCTTTGCACCCAGATGGCGATTGAAGTTACACAAGATTGATGTGTGACCTAGATGCTTTCTGTTAAACCTGTGAAATACAGAAGTGAAGTGGGGATGCAGAAGGGGTGCAGAGAGGGCTTAGTGTGCAGGAGAGTCTTAAGCCAGGGATAATGAAATATGGAGACAGGTCAGCAGACTACAAGGTGGCAGACAAATAAAGGTGTGACAGATATGACGGCGCAGATGGAGCGTGAAATGGTAGATAAAAGATTCTGGGACAAGAGACGACAGAATTTGGAGCGACCGTGAGCACAAAGAATGAATAGACGATGAGACTAGTGTGCTGCTTCTCCATTTGCGAGTGAATGCGAGGCATTTTGTGTTTCTGTGTTTCCAAGGCAACCTCCATCCTCCAACATGTCAATCATAAAGGTTGATTTTGTGTGCACACAAATATAGGCCACATCCACGCACACAACTCGTGGCTGACATGCAGCGTTACTGTGATTATTGGGAAAATTACATCACAGGATTCGTTGAAATTTCCCCTCGAGAAAAGAAAAGAAAAAACAAGAGTGAGAAAAAAAAATGAACATGATGATTCCGACATTCATGATACAGACATGTTTGCACTGCCCGTGGTTTGCCAAGATGATATGATTTGTTGAAGAGACACATGATCCAAAACAAACAAGTCAACACCTCTCCCACACAACAGTCTCTCTGCATCTCCTCTCCTCTTCCTCCTGTTGCCATCAACCATCCTCATTTTACACACACATGCACACACCAAGCTCATGCTCTGCTGTCGCAAAAATTACACAGTTAATGAGTTCCTGATTATCTGTCGGTCCTTAAATTTAAAGTCTACATTTGTTATTTCCTCATAAACGTCGCAGCCTTGTATGAGTTTGTATGTATTGTAGACATCTCACTATTGTTGTTGTGTTATCAATGTGCTTTTTAAGTAGTCTCAAAAATGAGAGAATATTTTACCACCTTGCCTACAACACATACTTTCCCAACTTGTGACATAGCTCATAGCCTGGTGGATTTTGGCCAGGCCTGATTGAAATTATCAATCAAAACTTTTTCATCATTCGACTATGAACTTATAATTAATGTGATTAATGTATGAGCTTTTATAATAAAATGTCTCCGAGCAAAATGTCTTTGAATGTGTAATTGCTTATTACAAATCAGACTGCACCATAAAAAGGATGAAATTCAAGTGTTATTAGACTCCATCATCTGCTTCCACTTCTCCTAGACGAGACTCAGGCAAAAAACATTTTTCATGCAATGATCAATTTTGAGATTTTGGGCCATTTTGCCTTTATAGCATGTCTTCTTTCAGACTAGTTGAAAGAAAACATCAGAAATACACATTTAGGTTTTTACTTTACCACGTTGTCTATTTGCGTCTGTAGATCTCTCCTAAATTCAGCAAAAGTTAGCATTAGATAATGCCTCCTTTGCATATTTAAACAAAGCATTTCAGAAAACTTGTAATCCAGAAAAATAATTGCCTTAATGTAAGTAATCAAGTGGGGAAGTTTCATGCTGATATCTAGTAGTGAGTAGTATTAGTAGTAGTAGTTCTTTACCCTACCACCTGCAGTGTCTTGGCAGAATCAAGTGAATTTTACAGTCCATATTTTCTCACTCTGAGCCAGAAAACTCCACTTCAGCAGCACTTACAAACACCAAACTTTCCAGATCCACTCCTATCTATATTCTCAGGGTCTTTACAGGGGTTTGTTCATATATCATTCATGGCCTGAGTTATAAAACATTTTTTTTCCTAAAAACATGGCAAAAAATATATTTTTTATGGCCGTTGATGGTACTTTTCTGATTTATGGAGTGATGAAAAGAGATATCAAAAATCCCCTCTGTAAAAACCTTTGACTCTAATATGTCAATAACATGAACAAGAATTTTGAACCTGATTTTATCAGATTTCTGGTCTGGAGATATATGTAAATTGGCACATATTTAATAAGATAATGTATCGTTTGCATATTTAAACATAAAATTTAAGAAAACATGTAGTACAAAAAAAATGTCTTAATGTAAGTAATCAACACAGGAAGTTTCATGGTGATATCTAGTAGTTAAAAAATATTTTACCCTGTTTACCTGCAGTGTCTTCCAAAATGTATGGGACTTTACAATACATATCTTTAAAGGTTTTTCTCAAACTCTTAGTCAGAAATCTCCACTTCAGTAGCACTTACATACACCAAACTTTACCCTTTAAATCCTATCTATATTCTGAAGGTTTTTACAGAGGGGTTTGTTCATATATCATTCACAGCCTGATTTATAGAACATTTTACTCCTAAAAACATGATGAACGTTGCTTTTTTTTTTAAAATGGCCATTGACAGAATTTTCTGATTTGACTGATAAAAAGAGATATCCAAAACCCCCTCAGTAAAAACTCCAATATATCAATAAAATCAAACAAGAATTTTGAACCTGACTTTATCCAATATCAGATTATTGTTCTGGAAATGTATGTAAATTAGCACATATTTAATAAGATAATGAACCATTTGCATATTTAAACATAAACTTTCAGAAAACCTGTAACATAAAAAATAATTGCCTTAATGCAAGTACTCAGCTGTAGTGTCCCCCCTTATATAACTTTCTTCTGAACTAGTTAAAGCCACACAGCATGACCTGGTGAAGTGATAAATGGATAAGGTCATTTTGGCAGATGGAGCTTGATAATTCAGCAGCCTTGACATCCTACACCTCTGGGCCTCCTGCAGGCAGTGGAACATAGCATTCAATGAGAGGTACACCTGAGCCCATTGGCAGGGGCATTCAGTGCACTCATCAGATTCACACTGGGGTGAACATTGTGCCACGGTCTAGTAAACAAAGTACTGTTGTGAGAGTCAACCGGCTGCTGCTCTGTTCTCTGGGGCTCAGACTTTTTATGCATGTTGCACATCTGTCAATGAGCTCTGAAGGCTTGTTTCCACTCATTCAGTATTATATACACCTAAAGTAAATTTAAAAAAAATAAATGCACAGGTGACAAATTTAAGGAAAAAAAATTATGTTACTGCACTTATTTATAAGGATTTTCCCTTTAGTTTGTTACTTTGTCACCCCCTGTCTCTGTGACTGTTGTTGTTAGACTGAGTATAAAGATGGACCACATGACAGCTCCCCAAAAGTGAAGCCAAAACATCTGGCTCGCCCCCTGGTGGCTGGCTGCATGCAATCCTTCCAGTAGATGCTGAGATATTTCAGCCTGAACCAAAGTGGTGATCTGACGTCACAGACGTTTAATGTAGTCTCTGGGTACGTTCCAGATTTACATGTGAAAAACCTTTTCTTAAAGAGCTCTTTATGTAACACAGTACAAAACATGCAGTGAATACAAGTGAACTCAGCCTGGGGGAGGGAGGCAAAATCACATGTGGACAAAGATGCTGACAGCACACAATATGTTTTCATGGCTGTCATGAGAATTAGAAATAGCATCAGTTTATATATTCATGTAAAATAATTTTAAAAATAAAGTACTGGTTTAACATGTGACAAGGAGGATTCAGACTGAATAAAAAGTAAAAAATGCATTTGTGTTTTCTATTTCAAGTAATGTATTTACAAGGGTGTAACTTCCAGCGGGGATGAGGAAAATCTTATTTTGTTTTTAATCACGCTGCTCTAATCTTCTTAACGATGGACCTTCTTGAGAAATGAAATGAAAGGAAGAGTTGCAGAAACTATTCAGGGCTGAAAAAATACAGATAATTCCTCTGTATATTTTTCAGGAAAAAAAAATCATTGAATCATATTTTAATTTACACCTGACAATTTGTGATTATAATATTCTCCTAAGGTGCGAGAGTTAACATTCAAAGATAAGACAGTAAAAGACAAAGCTCTTTTTCAACATTATTATGATCATGTATCCATCATTATCATCATCATTACCATCTGTCCATCCTAAGTTTTAGGTCTCAGTCAAGTAATATTGACTTCATTAGCAATAATTTATTTTTATTGATTGAAGAACTTATGACCTCATTGCATCCCCATTTCTGAAACCCAAACCAACATCCTTGGAATTTAACTATTTCCTTTGCCAGATCCACAGTGTAAAAACACAAATCACAGCAGAAAGTACAGTTACCAGAAGCAGGCTACTCAAACTTTTACTTATGTAAAAGCAACAATTCAAGTGCAAAAACTTTCTGTTGCAAGATAAAATTCTACATTAAAGTTGCATTTAGCCAAAGTAAAAGTACAAAAGTATTAGCATCAAAATATAGGCTACTTTAAGTACCAAAATTACTCATTATGCAGAATGGCCCATTTCACAACCACATACTGTGTATTGTATTACTGTATCATAATTAGTGATGCATTTATTTTTAGGCTATACTTTTGCAGCTGGTAAGCCTAAACGTGGGGCTAATTTAATTACTCTATATAGCCTACTGCTGGGTAACATAACCTGTAATGATATATCACAATTTATTAGTTGAATTTTGCATTAATTAATCTAATCTAAGTCTGCAAAGTAAGTAATGTTAGTAACTAAATCTGTCAAATAAATATATGGGAGTAGAAATTAGACTACAATCCTTTACAAAAAGAGGTTCATTCAAGTATTCTCTTAGTAAACTTCTTCTAAACTTAACATAAGAGAGTATTCTTTGAGTTTATTTTTTTTATGTATGTACTTATCAGAGATAAACTTAACAGAATTATACTTAAGTATACTGAAAAGTATAAAGAAACTAAAAAATGGGCTACAAGTATATAACAAGTAAACTAACAGTATACTTATAAGTTCACTTATAATAAAGTTTTCTACTCTTACATTTAAAGTATACATAAAAGTATACTTTTATGAACTAAAAAGTGAGCCAATTTAGTCCCTATTAGTATTTAAGTAGTACACTTATAAGCATATTACTGGTACACTGATATTTGTACACTTATTACATAAAGTATACTTGGAATATAAAGTATTCTCAAGTTTATTTCACAAAATAAACTTGGAGTATACTTCTTTCATGCAAGGGTTATTTGCCTCCAAAGTGTAGAACTTTCAGTGGCATAAAATGGAAAGCAAAGTACCTCAAACTGTGCTTCAGTATAGTACTTGAGCTGATACTTAGTTACAAGTTTTACATACCTTTCCTGTTGTTTACAAGATATTTCCGTACACACCTCCGCCTCCAGCAGGCCCTCTGAATTCTACACAGGCAGCGTCGAGCCAGCTATCCGCAGACGTCACTTTCCCTCGACGATCGCAGCAGGAAGGCCCTTAACCGGTGGCGTTTGTTGTGGAAGTGTGTGGAAGACACCTTTTTACGTCCTTCAGCAGGAAAATGTACTACAAGTTCAGCGGTTTTACCCAGAAACTGACGGGATCTGGTCCTACGGCCGCCTACAGCCCTCAGGTGAGACCGGGAGTCGGTGTGTCGGTGACAGACCGAGTCGGTAACCGCCGAGGATGACCTTCATACCAATGTGTTGGCCCATCACTGTGACGTTAGCTGCCAGCAACTTAAAGATATTTAAACACCTCCAGTGCAGTTAGCTAAATGTACATTATGGATATTAATTCCCAGACGTGGTATGCTTTCTTTGACGTGTCATATCTGCTGAAAAATAACAGTTATTAACGGTAGTTTACTGCCTTATTACACGGTAGTTAAATAGAGTTCCTCATCTGTTGTTTTTTATTAAGTAATCTAGCGTTGTAAATCTTTGAGACTAACCATAAATAAGCAACGTGTTTTCTTTCTTTGAAAATGTGATTCCCTTTTTCATCACCACCTTATCGCAGAACCTTTATTTAACCTTTATGCTGAAAGGTTACGGGGATCTGGCCTTCCTGTGACTTTACAGCCAATTGTTAAAATCAAAGGCCTCTCAGAGCATCTGCCAGATGTGACCTTTATTATCACTTTTCCAGCCACCTTTTTTTTTATGATAGTGGATTAGGCAGTTTGAAAGTCACTTACCCAACAAAAAATTAGCATATAAATATCGTCTTTAAATAAATTACTTTACTAACGTCCAAGATACTGCATTTGTATTTAAGATAACATATTCCTTTCTTAGTCCCACAGTGGGGAAATTTGCAATTTTATTTAGCCACTGCTACTCTGCTGCATTTCACCGGGAAAAACTGCATTTATTTACTACACTACATTTATTTCTATGGCTGCAACTAACAAATATTTTTTTATTTTCGATTAATCTGTTGATTACTGTCTTGATTAGTCATTTGGTGTATAAAACGTCAGAAAATTGTGAGAAAAATGACGAGAATGGCGTCCTCAAATGTTTTGTTTTGTCCACAACTCAAAGATATGAATGTTTTGTTTCCTCTCATGACCCCTCAGATTTGTCTTCTGACTCCTTTCAGGGGACCTGACTGAATTCATAACGCCTTAATCTGAATGAATTCTGAGTATAAATACCGAAATCAACTATAAAGTATATGACAAACTTATATTCTCTTCATATCACCATCATAATTAGAGTTGTACCTAAGGATTATTTTCATTATCAGTTAATCTGTTGATTTTTGTCTTGATTAATCAATTAGTTGTTTGGTCTATAAAATGGTGAAAAATTTCGCTCAGTTTCCCAAAGCTCAAGACAACATGCTCAAATGTCTTGTTTTGTCCATGGCTCAAATATATATAGTTTACTGTCATAAAGGACTAAAGAAATCAGAAAATATTCACATTTAAAAAGCTGGAATAAGAGAATTTTTCGTCTTTTTCTTGCTTTAAATTACTCAAACTGATTAATCGATTATCAGAATAGTTGGTGATTAATTCAGTGGTTACTAATCAATTAATCGATGCAGCTCTAATCATATTATAGCTTGACAATTTACAGAGAGTGTTTTTATATTTAGCAGATTGACACAGTGTAAAACCATCTACTGTAGACTTCTGTATTCTCTTGTCTAATATCTCTACGCTTAAGAAAGTTTTTAAATCATTAGTGTCTTATTTCTGTCACAGTACAGCAATGACAGCTGTTCTGTTTATATTTTTTAGAAGTAGTTTAGTAGTAGTTTTTTGGGTCCTCTAGTACTACTTCTGACACTGATGAATGTATTATCTTTTTGTCTGTTAAAGGCTTTTTATTCACAAATGGAGCAGAACAGGCAGCCGTATATGACAGTTTTGCCGTCATAGAGGAGTAAAGAAACCAGAAAATATTGACGATGAAGAATCTGGAATTTTTGTATTTTTTTCCTTTAAAAAAATGACTCAAACCAGTTGATCATTTATCGAAATAGTTGACTAATTTAATAGTTGAGAATTAATCGATTACTCGTTGCAGCTGTTTATTTCACAGGTACATTTATAAACACTGTTTATAAACTGTAACAGATTGTTGAGATTAAACTACCAGACAGTATATAAACTTAGATAGGTTTGCTTTACTTATTAAGGAAGTCTCACTGAGATAAAGTTCTCCTTTGTAAGAGAGACCTGAGAACTAATTAGATATATACAGCATTACAACAAGACATTTCAGTCTGTTCAGGTGGCTGTGCTACTTATTACCCACCGGCAACGGCAGAGAAACCTCATTAAATGGAGTGCAGGTGGCATGAGGTGTCAGGTACCATATTTAATCTCTGTCAGCGGGTGATAGAGATGCCGTTATAAACTTTAATTTCATATTTTTAAAAACTTTAAGTACTACCGTACATTTTTCTATTTGGAATCAGTCATTACAACTCATGTAGATGCAACCTATGTTGTTTCCAATACTGTGTGGTTACCTCAAAGCTGTTTGGAGCACAAACGCTTTCTATCTCTCTGCCCAAGAAATTAGTGTGTGCTTAATTTGAGTTTATGCTTTAGTTCATTCTAGTATTGAGCTGCATATTACCAGACACCAATTCTGAGCTGGAGTCATAGTACCACTTAGAAATAAAGAGGTTAAATAGATACGAAGGCCTTATAGATGAAAATACAGGTAGGTGGATGAGTGGATCAGTGATGACCATTCAATCTTCACGACTCACAGTGAGGAGTGTGATAGTCGTCTTGAGTAATAAGTAATCGGATGGTACTGTGGTAATAAGCTCCTCATATGTTAAAACAGTGTTTAATCCCCTCCTGATAATGTAAATGCAAGGCTCATGTAAATCCCTCAGTACATCTAATATAACAAAGATTTGATAATTAATTTATCCAGTGAATAACTTATAAATAACAGAATTTAGCCTCTCTGACCAGAACAGATTTGTGTCAACAACAGTACTTCTATTCAACCATAAGTGGAGCAGGCTAACTTGACTGACTACAGACTGAGCTACTGCCGCCCCCAAATTCCTGCATTTGTTGACTTTTGTAACTGGAACATTTTAAGTTAAAGTGGTTTTCCACGTTCGGTTGGTCAGTCTGTGTCTGTGTTGCTGAATTAGCATGTTTGTACACATCACCTGATGTTTTAAATTTATTTTTTCAGATGCCTGTAGTTAGGGCTGCACAATCAAATATTAATCGTGATCAGAATTTCGACTTCCCATCATTAAATTATCATCATTGACCGTGATATATACAATTAAAATTCATACTCCTCTCAAAGAAAAGCTGCATATCAGATCAAGTGCTACCTAAACTAACAGCCAGCCACCAGTAGGTGATGGAGATGTTTTGCCCTCACTGTTGGGGAGCTGTCATGCCGCTGTACACAGACCATACAGCCTGTGAAAAACATTCCTGAATGTTGCAGCTGTAAATGCATTGAATTCAGGTGAAGAAGAACCTTATTATAAGTCTTACTTGGATGCAAAGATTTGTACATTGGTAGGCAACATTGAAGTGAAAGCAGTACACTATTTATATAAATAACCACAGGTATCATTCTAGCCATAATCATGCAGACCTACCTATAGTGTCAAAAAGAGGAAAAGGAAACTACCTTAGAGAGATTGTGAATGAAAGATTCAATAAGGGATTTGTTGGCTGACCAGCTTAACAAATCTGGTATTCAAAATGAAATTAGCTATCAGAACCATCCCGAAACTTTAGGATACAATCCTAGACCGTTTTATGAATGCATGTTATTCTTAAATGAATCAATCACATACATAACAAACAAACATACCTGCCTTTCCACCATGTCTGTACATCAGTGTTCAACGAATAGTTCAGAAACATAATGGCCCATGGCTGAACCTAATTGCTGATTGCGGATATAGAAGGGTAATAGAAAATCTCACCTTTACCAGCAATTGTTGATGCAGCACTATGGCAACTGCAGTGCTTCCTACTTAATTATCACCTTTAAAGCTGGTCATGTGACCTCAACTCATCCTTCAAGATTCTCCTCACACTTGGCAGATAGATGGAGGCAGATATAGAAAGGATGTTAGTCTGCAAAAGGTTAAAAAATACAGACAACAACATTTGCACTTAATCACACCTTCAGACAATGTAGAATTTCCAGTTTACCTTACCTGCATGTGTTTAGATGAAGGTGAAGGAGCAGCGTTCTTCTTTGCATTTTGCTTAACATCCCCCAGCATCTTGCACAATGCAGCACATGTCATGTAATAACAACAGGTGAGGATACAACAACTCAAGGGAGAATCATCTGTGTATTTCTGGTTTAATGCACAAAGATTATTCCCTGCAGTGAACATTTTTAGCTTCCTCTTAAATGGCATGTAAAAATAATCTATCAGTGCCTCTGCATTTTCATGTCAGATTTAATTTTTCCTGCTGCCACACTATCTGCCTCCACACACTCCGACCACGCAGTGGGTCTCCCAGTCATTTTCAGACCCAAGGTGGGTGCTTATGTAGGCTAGAACCTGCCAAGATCGAAAATAAATGAATAAATAAATAAATTACTTGATAATATTAAATAAATGTAGCCATTAATTCATTGATAAAATGTGACATAAATCAATATTTGTTTTAATTTGTTTATTTATATTTGTATTAATTATTTAATTTATTTACTCTCTTGTTAAATTTTCACTTTTATTTATTTATTTAATTAAATTTTATTTTATTTTCTAAGTTAATAATAATAATATAAGGGGTGAAATGCAATGGGAAAGTCATAAATAAATGTATGACTACATACAGTATATTCAAAAATAAATGCATAAATAAATAATAAATGCAAAATAAATACAAAATTAATGTAAAAATAAATAAATACATTTCAAAAGTAATACAAATAAATACACAAAATAAAAGCGAAAATTAAACAGTATAAATTAAACAAGAGTGAATAGGTAGGGGAATTAATTCAAAGAGATAAAGAAGCAAATAAAAACAGAAATATTAATTTGTCATATTTTATCAATTAATTAATGGCTACATTTATTTTAAATATTTACTACATTTAATGACATTTATTTATTAATTTATTTTTATTTTTATTTTATTTTTGATTTTGGCAGGTTTCGTCGACCATAGGTGAGAAGCTTCTTCAAAATAATTGTTGCATACCTTCGCAAATAAACGTCCATAAATCTGCTCAGAAATTACAGGAAAAAAGGTGCTTTCATGCATGTATACTAATGACGCTGAATATAGAAGTGCATTATTGTGACCAGTTGGTTGTTTGTGTTTAGGGGCTGAGGCCGAATGTGCCAGCAGAGTCCCCAGCCATGATATTTGCCACACCCACCAAGGTGGTGTCAGAGGCCGGGACCACGGTGGAGTACATGGGAGCAAACAGGGTTCCTGACCTCCAGAGGCTATTCCAGGTAAAAGACTGAATTACTTGTGACAAGACGATAATTTCTTTCCACTTGACATATGTAGTTTTCAACGTGAATCCACTTTCGTTAATTCAAAGAAATCCTCAGAATAAAAGTTCATGAGCCGCTAAAGTGGTCACAAGATTTTTTAGCTTCAGGCAGTGACATATTTATTTTATTCTGTTCTTAATGACACCCTCTCCTTCAATATTCATCAGACGAGGGAGGGAAATAACTATGAAGTTGGGTAGAGCAATCAGTCAAACAGATGGAAATCACAGTAACGACTGCTGCAATTTTCAAATTGCAAGGACATTTTTTGTTCAAGTGAAGGACACTAGAACAAGAAGTCTGTAGAAACTGTGGCCTTCCAGCAAATCACACAATGGAGAAAACTTTATAATTAAAAATTCATTTAAATTGTTCCAGTCACACTGTTCAGGGATGTTTTTTCATTCTGACAATTTCCATATAGAAAAAGCACACTGCATACACACACAGGATTGACACCAGAGCATTAGGAACAGATCGACTTTAACGGGGGGCATTTTTTCACCTCACATAACCTTTATTAAGCGTATAATTAACATCATGTTTCATGAAAGGAATAAACTATGACAAGAGGCCTATACGTACTGGCACTTATGCGTGTATGCATGCATATTACGTCCACAAAAACAGGTTATAAACTAAAATGCACAGCAGGAAATGTGTTTTTTGTATTAATAAACCTGTAACATTTGGCCACCCTCATATTATCATGCGTCACGAAAGAAATTAAGTATGACAGAAGCACAGTTGCTCATCTACAAAGTGTCACTTGTGTCATGCACACAAGCGCGCAAGCACTCCCACACGTTATAAAACAGAGGTTATAAACTCAGATACACAGCAGGAAATCTGTGAAATGTTTAACATTAATAAACCTATAACACTGGGCCATTTTCACCGGTTACACAACTAATTAAAGGATAAACAACATCTTTAAGCAAGATCAAGAACCAGTATGCAATTACAACCATATGCACACTCATCCAAAAATGTAGCCACAATTACAAATGTGCCAATAACACCACTTACAGTGTAGCCTACTACAAAGCAGGAGAGACATTTTATCAAGGTGCATGAGTGGATTTATGAACTCACCACTAGAACAGCCGGAGTCTCCGACTGTGAGTGCAGAATCTCCTCAAAACGACATCTTTCCATTTGTTTCGCACGTTTCGAGTGAGATCATGCCCATTGGCTGGTCATAAGATGCGGATATGGTAGTTGTTTTTAATTGGCTTAGGAAGGGGGGGGGGTTTATAGGCTAGAAATTGTTTCCTAAATGCAAACTATCACTGTTTTGTGCTCTGTTTTGCATTGCAGTAAGTCATTCCATTATCAAACTGTATGACTTAATTTTACTTTTCATTTCAGTTTAGTTTTTTTGTCAGGAGAGAATTTAGGGGGCACAGTGACCTTTATGGATGACCTGGCCCCCAAGGCCCACCCCTAACGCCGACACTGCACACACAGCATCACAGTATTGAGGAAACATGCAGAACTGGCTTGAAGCTGGGTGTTCTGAGGGACAATAAAAAGATATATAGTTAGGAAAATGTTATTCTGACCCAAATAATTAAAAAATTACTGAGAATAGTCTGTTACATCTTCATTATTGTACATTACCTTTTTTTTCTTGCTGCAACTCTGCCTTACCCCTCCTGTTTCATCTCCTCCCAGACGTCGGATGGCGTCCCCATTCATCTGAAGCGTGGCGTCCCCGACAGGCTACTGTACCGCACCACCATGGCTCTCACCGTAGGAGGCGCTCTCTACTGTCTGGTGGCGCTTTACTTCGCAGCACAGCCCAGCAATAAGTGACCAACAACAATACCAAGGATCTCTCTGTAACACCTGCAACATGCCGCTGCTGTAATTCATTGACCCGACATTCCCAGCCTCCATCTGCCCTTGCCATGCCACCTCTTGGGACTCTTAACAGAACACCACACTCAATGATAATAATGTCTGTCTTCTTTGTAAAAGAAATGTCTAAGTTAATAAATTTTATGGAGAAATACAGGTAAAACATGCTTCTTGCTTCCTATTTGTCTTCAACATTATATCGTCACTGAAATAGCACTCAGAGATGTTGCCAATAAACAGACAGATGCACATCATGCATGAAAATGTCTATAGGGTATAGAGCCAAAAGAGAAGCGGAGATGTAAAGATAGTTTTTCTAAGCCAGGCGTGTGGTAGTGCAGTGATAAGCATGTGTGAGAGAGCAAGCATGATGAAGACACCGTGACTGGAACATAGCTGCTGCTCACTTGGCTTGAGTACTGTCTCATACAGTATTTATATGTGTGGGCTCTGGTGTGATGTCAGATGCTTCTCGCCGAGTTTGTTTCAGACAGACATGTTGGCAGCCCCACTTCAAGCTGCTGAAACACTGACGATGATCTCGGGCTCTGCGTTTTCTGTCTTGCCTCCATGTTTTTTTTCCTTTTGCAATTTTATTTTTAATGCAATTTTCAAGCAAAAAGTCAGTTGACATGAACATAATATTTGCACATGGTCTTTCAATGAAATGTGTTACAGCTTAAAGGGACATGCTGTGAAGCTTAATGTTAAAGGTGCTCTATATGATATTCAGAGCATTATTATACCAATAAACAACTATTTGCCATGTAAAGATATAGAGTGCTACAGGAATGAGTCCTAAAACTCAGAAATGAGTTAGCACTGAGCTCCAGGAGCTGCCAATCCGGCACCACAAGACCAGACCACAGCATCACAAAGTGATCCGCGTCATTCTGAAAAGTCAGCTTTTTCAAAACCAGCATGGCTCAGTTTCAAAACAAAAGTCCTCATCTCTTCTCTGACATGATATTGACATTAGATGACTTTGCCACCAGCCAGTGCTGGAGCTCAAAACAAGAGTCAGCATCAACAGGAGAATACCCTGTTTAGCATTGGCAGAGAATTTTGGCAAATTTCACTTGGGCGCTACCCACAGAATCAGCTGTGCTGCTCATCCCACAAATGCATGATCCTTACAAGTCAGACATCATTGTGAAGGTAAATAAACAGCCTTTCCAATGATTTGATAATGGTGTAATCCCCCAAACACTAATTTCTCAACTTTTTTTCCCCCCGAGTTTGCATGTAATATTGTTGGTCCATAAATCACTGTAGGTTGGTAGCTCATTAATTTTCCCCTGGCAATCAATAAATTCTTATCTTAACCTATAATTATAAATGGATGGATGGATAAACGTCATCTCTCACAAACAATAAAGTCTATGTTACTATCTATTTATTTTTAATAAATAGAACTTAATACATCATGATCTATGAGTTGATAATATTTTGTATAATTAGTAAAGTAACGAGCTATTAAATAAAGGAAGAGAACTAAAAAGTACAATATTTGCCTCTGAAATGAAGTGAAGTAGTAGTATATAGTAACAGAAAACTGAAAATAGTAACAGGGGTAAGTAATGTACAAATAATGTACAAGAATCTCAAAATTATATAATACTTGAGTAAATATTCATATGCACTTTAATGACGTAAATCTTACCCTCGTGGGGACACGCTCGTGTGATTGGCTGACAAGGAGGGAGACATCTGATTGGCTACAGATAATTCCCTGTTGAAAACATTGCATTTGTGAGTGATTTGTGGAAAAATATTTTTGTGGAGTGACGTATATAAATCACAAAATACCTTTGTGAATGCTTCGGTGTGCATTATTTGACTCAAAGCCTTTATCACTAGTTATAATAATAATATAATCTGTTACATCTTGATGTACCCAATGTACTCATGGAGAGATCGACCACTTAATCAAATAGCACAAAGCATGAACATGCTGCACGGTACACACATGTGCAATGCTGTCATTATTAGTGTTTGTTGTCATTTCATCAGCTCTGTAAACAAAGTCAGAACATTACTCTCATTTCAGATCCATTACGGAGAGCAAAGCCAACACAACATGTGTCTCTGTCCAAAAACTTTCTACCCGTAGTGCAGTACGGAATAGGAAGTCTTTAGTTGTATGCATAGTATACCTCTAATGTTTTATTTCTTTCTAAAGGGCCTAAAAACTGTTGAAAGTTTATAGATTTAAAAAATAAAACTGAAGATATGGCACATTCACTTGCCTCCCTTTGTCATGGCAATAATACTATTTATGCTTATTATGCTAGGATTATTGATAATAGCAGTGATTTAAAGAATAATTTGTGGGGAAATGAAGAGTATGGTTCATAAATAAAAGCACATAATTTACATTTCACTCCTACAAAGAAAGGATGAAGGACGCAGTACAGGTATATTACATCGTAGTTTACTGGTTACACAAAGGCCTTGAGTTCCTCGCTCTCTTGGATAACAATAATTGGTCGTGTAACCGGAGCAAATGAATACTCTTTCACACTTAGCCGATCAAGCTCTAACTTCACGCTGCGAGGCTCCATTCACTCCAAACTGAAAACATGTGCCGTGCCTTGCTGAAGAATTAATAGTAGAAGAATAACTGTTCTACATATTCACAAAAGGGTGGACCTTGACTCATTCATTGCTTATTCTACAATAGTCACAAACCATGTTTTCCCTTTTAATGTCATTAATTGTTACTATGGAAACATGGCATGAAACTCAGGCACTAGGCTGGCTAACTTTTAGGCCCTGTTCAGACGAGTGGACAGCCTTAAGTACGTCTGTTCACACATGGCATTAGAATGCGTCTCCACGAGTGTCCTGATTGTCCACTTGTGATCCAGTTTCACTTCCCTGCTCGGTATGCAAATAAACACTTACTAATACAGCAGATGTTGCAATGTAATATTACATGAATGTCACTAGTATTATCCGACATTTTATTAACATCAAAATAAAAGGTTATTGTACCGGCAGTATATGGGGACCTCCGCTTGCGCCGCTGGCACCGCTGCCTTTGCCAGGCAACAGCAGCCTACAGAGCTTCAGAGAGCCGTCTGTAGATTATGTAGACTATAGATAAGTATATTTTAATAAAATACAGTTGTATCAACAGATTACAGTAGAGCACAGAGGCCGTTTCTATGTTGCAAGGCAGATAAGCACTCGCGTCAGTTGATAGGCGGTCCTTAATGTGGCCCAGGACACATTCGCGTAAACACTACTATACTACTATACATACTACTAGAATGTTGCCATATGTGACCCAGACCACCTCTGAATGCGGTCTGAAAGAGCCAATCTCAATGCGTCTTGAGTGCGTTCACACCTGTACTTTGAGCTGTCCACTTGTGAGCCAATCACTGAGAACACATATTAATACCCAGTCTTTACTTTGTATGGCTGTCTAGCTGGCATTAGACACTTGTAAAACCGAGACTCTGTAGATGCATCTAACACAGAGCTGCTTCCCAACTGTGCTTAAGATCATGTCTCAGCTTGCATGTTTGTACTTTGCTTGCATCAATTGTGTACATACAGTAGATTTCGAATACTTGCAGTACGAAAATTGATTGACATTTTCGGAGTTGAGAAGCTCCACAAATTGGCACGACAGCAAGCTCACGCCTGCAGGAATTGTCAGTCAGCCACCTGGCCAGGCACGCTGACAGAACCCCGATCGAGCAGGCGGGACGGATCAGGCACTGACACATACTGCATTCAAATGCAACTTGTGAGCTTGTGGTTATGACATGGAAGTCGTGTACACAATATGCTTGGAAAACTGCTGCTAGGCAATGGCAATTTGCTGTTACTGTCGGTGGCTAGAAGCCACAGAGGCTAACAATTTAGCAAGCTAGCAAATGGGTAACATAATGCAGGAAATGCAAAGGCATAATGACAGAGGAAAAAGATGTGGTTGTTGGGAAAATCAACATTTTTCTCAAACATTATAAAATCACAAAGAAAAACTCTACATGACTAAAATTACAATATATTAACTTATCATGCACTTTCGAGGTTATGAAGACCACAAGAGGGGGGCACTTATATGGACTCTCCTCAAGTACATTTTAAACACAAATCCATTTGAAGGCAGCATTAGCACAAAGTTTTTGACAAATTACAATTTTGCCTGATGACAGCATAAAATGAAAAGTCAAAGGAACACCAAAGGCAGTATCATCCTCTGGGGAACACGACTGTGCACAAAATTTCATGGCAATCCATCTAATAGCTGTTGTGATATTTCAGTCTAGATAAAGTGGTGGACCAGCCGCCACGCCAGCAGACCGACATTTCCATTCCGAGCCTGTCTACAGATCTCTTTAGCCTTAAGGTTTATTTTGTGACCCCTTGGAGAGGCCTGACGCTCAGATGTGGTTACACAACAACTGGCTGTGTACACATGGTGCACCTTTAATTGAAGGTGCACCATGTGTGTACACAGCCCGCCTTTGTCACGACGATACCAACACTTTAGGCACCCTGTACCGTTCAGGGTCAGTGCATTTAGCTTTAAGAGCGAAAAGACACACTCCGGGCGGGTGGGAGTGGAGGTTTTTATGGGTCCAACAAACACAAGACTTTCATCCAGGAGACCGCTGTTCGTGTCCCGTGCGTCACGTTACAATCAGCAGTTCGTTCATGTCCTATTTTCACAATGTTCTGTATCATTTTCACTGTACAAACATAGCAATTTTAAGGCTAATAATGTTGTCCTTTTCCTAAACCTAACGATAGTGGTTTTACTGCCTGAACCTATGTACAAGATTAGGGATCTGACAAAACACCAGTATGTGACGAGTTGGGATGAGAACACTACTCATTTGTTCCTTTTACATCTGATTTTCTCATTTATTCAGTCACTATCCTCCCACTGACACTAATTATCACGCGATACACCTAATGTCTTGTTTTCATAATAAACCTCATACCTGCTTTTCATCACAGAACCCTTCAGCATCGTCTTAATTCCACCTCTCTGTCTCCCCTCTAACTCATGCGTCATGACAGCCCACTTGAGCATCCCTCAGTCACAATGGGCGCTTTATTTGTTGCTCTTAGACCTGACAAGAGACCCAAAAGCTCTGCAATAACATGTTTACCACTCAGTAACACAGCACTAAAACTGTTAATGAAGAACACAGTGGGGGAGGGGGTGTGAATACAGGAAATTGGGGGAAAAGGAGAGGAAAAACACAGGAAGCCAAGTGGGGTGTGAGAAGGGGGAGGATGAGAGTGTGAAGGGAAGGTTGTTATGTGGAGGATGGGTGTGACTTATCGGGAGAAAATTGAAAATGTAATCATCTTGTCCGTCCTGTTTTACGTTCCTGCTCTATTCCTATTCATTGTAAAGCCAGCATCTGTATCACTATTCCAGCTTTCACATTATTCTGCACATTTCTTTATAGAAAAATGACACAATCCTGGTGAAAAATGGTGAAGCTTTTAGCTCTGTCATTGGTATAAGAATCAGAACCATACTGGCATAATTATTTTTGGATTTTCTGACCCAAAGTAAACATTAAAAGGAACGGTGCATAACATTTCAGAGGATCTATTAGCAGAAATTGAATCTAACATTCATGAGTATGTTTATTTATTAGTGTATAATCACCTGAAACTAAGAATCGTTATGTTTTCGTTACCTTAGAATGAGTCCTTCCTATGTACATAGGGAGCGGGTCCTCTTCAGGAGTCCACTATGTTTCTAAAATAGACCAAACACTGGCAGTAGGAGAGCCTTTCACATTGAAGGCCACCATAGTTCTCTGACATGCTTGTCAAACTGTGGAAACATGAGTGTGGAGTGCAAACCCGTGGTACCGCCAGTTGCCATCTGACTTCTGTTGCTCCTAAAGTTGTGTTATTATGGTAAAGATGGCGTCTGAGCGAGGCGAACAGCGTTACCAAAGTCTTGACATCTAGTAGTGTTACCCTATTCTTTACCGACACTGTTTTAATAGCCTTGCAACTACGTGATGTGCATATAATTAATCTTCTTCAAATAATTTAAATGTTTACCTGATGACGGTGCTGGATAAAAAGTCCAGTGCTAAAAAGAGGATTACTAAAGTGATTGCAATTCATCCTCTGGGGACCATGAATGTCTGCACCAAATTTAATGGCAAACCATTTAATAGTTGTTTAGAAATTTCAGTCTGGACCGAATGGTGGACCGACAGAAAACAAATCATGAAAAAATGTATTAAAGGTGCAGTGTTTAGGGTTCGGTGGCATCTAGTGGTGAGGTGTGCAGATTGTTTGTCCGTTCTGGGCTACTGTAGAAACATGGAGGCCGGTTCTGTATAAACGGCTCATTCTGATTTATCAAACACACAATTCTTATTTTCAGTAGATTATACACTAAAGAAAACATAATGATTAATATTATATTCAATTTCTGCCAATATATCCCCCAAAATGTCAAAAGGTGAGGTGATTGCAACCAACTGAAGCCTTTCCCATGTGCCAAGTGTGTTGGAGAGCCACAGAGGCCGATGTGGAAATGCCAATGGCCCTATCTATGGCCAGTAGGAGCAGAGTGTGTGTGTACGTGGGAACTGAGTGGTGAAGCAAGAGAGAGAAAGCAGTGGCAACGGGAGCGAGTAACGTTATTGACTCCGGCTCAAGCAGGAAAAGTTAACAGAGTGTGGTTTATCCATTCTGAGCTACTGTAGAAACATGGCAGACTTTGTGGAGAGGACCAGCTGCCTATGTAAATACAGTATAAATGGGTCATTCTAAGGTAACAAAAACACAATTTTTATTATCAGGTGATTATACACTTAAAAAAACATCATTATTAATATTTCATTCCATTCTACCAATAGATCCCCCCAATTACACACCTTTAAGTTAATTACTTCCCCCCCTTCATTTTTAAAGCTACATTCACACAGTTACAGCCACTAGCCATTTTTCCCCTTCTTGCTGTGGTTTTGTCTCCACCAACTGCTCCATATATCTGACTTGTTAGCTTGTTAGATCATTTGACTCTCGTCACCAGCTCGCTTTGTCAGTGTGCCGTTTGGTGCTGGGCTGGCAGCGTACAGCGGATTAATCAGAACTTGCTTGCTGAAAACAACTCTGCAAACGGAGTTAATAAGAGCTGTGAGACCGAACCTGAAATTGAATTTGCAGGCTGTAAAACCAAAATGATGGCTGAAAAAGCTGCAGAGCTGACTGTTAACTCCCTGCGCTCTCTGCAGTCAGCTGTCATTTGATTCAGTACTACCCTTAAAGTATATTGATCAAGTCAGGTTTAATTCTGGGTGATCCGCCACAGAGAGAAGAGGATGCATCTTAAAGCAGGATATACAACTCTGCAGAATCATTCTACAAACAGATGAATGCAACAACAGCCTTGCAGGAAAGGCTTGGGAGAAGAGAAGGGTGTAGAGAGTGACAAATTACCTCTCCTCACAACGCCCTGCCACAAGAGCACAGCCTGAGAACAAACAATGAATAAATAAAGTTCTCTGAGATTGAACGAGGAGCTTGTTCTGTGTGGCTGTAGCTTTTGTGTGTGTGAGAGTGAATGGCCTTCTCCTCGTCTTGCAAATGAAAGCACCACAAGTAGGATTGGAGCAGATGAACAAAGCAACTCCATCCAGTTTTCTGTCTTCAGAGTACATTGATTGCACACCTCAAGGGACTCTAAATATATATGTGTGGCATGCCCAGTGTGGTGACACGTATGAATCATCTTCCTCACTACAAGGGGGCTGGAGGAGAAATCAGTTAGATCACACCCTTTGCTCTCCGAGGGCCATAATCGCCACTTCCTTTGCTCTCCACAGGTAATATCGTATCAGGAGATGGTAAGAAACAAACCCAGAGAACAGGGGTAATGGAGGTAACGACATGAGGTCGGATGAAAAGAAAGGTGTGCTGATTGGTGTCATAAGTGCCTCCTTAAAAGGCTTTGAATTGCTTGCTCTCATTTCCCCCCCCCATTTTTTTCCTCTTTTTCCTTCAGGCTATTTTTCTCAGCCTTTTCCTGGCAACTGCCTTATGTAAGAGTTCAAACACAGGGTGAATGGACAGCTCTGCCCCTGGCTCTGAGCTCAAACTGTCCACCAATCCCACTCACACTGCAAATGCGCTATTTCTTTTTCTTGCACGTAATTACTTCAGTTGCGTTGTATTACAAAAGTCTAGACATGTCCGCGAGCAACACCCCTCACTTACTTTACAGTTTGACACCGTGATGCAGAAGATGTAAGTTTCATTGTGGTTACTGGGCTGCGAGGGGGAGAACAAGAGATGTGGGCGGCGTGAAAGGAGGGAAAATTAATGTCCCTAAAATGAAAGTGAATCAATGTGGTGGCCTGGGGATGTGAAAAGCTGGAATGAGAAGGAGAGCGGGAGGGAGGGAGGAGGGTGTTGAAATAGAGTTGGAGAGAGATTAATGGCTGTTTAAAAAGGAAACAGTATTCATCAGTAGTCAGCTTGCAGGTGCAGAACGGCATCAGCACTTGGTGTGTGTGTGTGTGTGTGTTTACACTTTGTCTTTATCTTTCTAACTTTCCCTTGCAACTCTTCCGATAAATAACCACCCAACCATAACACTGATTACTTTATATTACATTGCAAATGAGTGAGGCTTCATTTCTTCTCTTCATTTAAACTCTCTCTCTCTCACACACACACACACACACACACACACACACACACACACACACACACACACACACACACACACAAGGAGGTGATCCAACAGCACCACCTACAGGTTTAAGCGTTTTTAGATTCAATCACTCAAATCACTGATGTTGAGGACACTGCAGTTATAAACTTCTAACTTTTTAATCAAAAACTTCCAAGAATAGTAGTCGTCAGGACCATGTTCAGCCTTCACACGTACAAAATAATGTTGCTCATACCGTCTTACAAATTCGTCTTTCCAAAGGGTGTGAATGTTCCCAATAAATAATCAGTACGAAGTTAAAGGAATACGAGAAATACCTTTGTGGTCACAAACACAGAAGCACAGAAACCTACATCTTGTCCATCACTTGCACTTGTATGTGAGCTGTTTGCGATGATAGTGGATCCATGCGGGAGCTGCAACAAGTCCGGTCAGGAACCCGATCGTAGCGCCCAGACTGCAGGAAACCGGCCAAACCTACAAGAAGCCAAACAAGAGAGTCTGATTGTTGCACTGATAGATTGAGAGGAGCCAGACAATTAGACAACGTCATCTTTTTTTCCCCAACAAGCATGTCTCCACTAAAGAGGAACTTTTAAAAGCACAAAAAAACAGGCGTAGAGCGGTGTGTCATTTAGAGTTACGCTCCAATTACCATTGTTTCTAATTAGCATTTACCCTCCAGTCACTGTGCAAAGAACTCCCTTTGCAATTATAATTTTAATCTTTTTCCTTTTTGTCATTTAAAGAAATTGAATGGCTACTGCTTTGAATTATAATTTCAGGCTGGTGGAGGTTGTATTTAATATTGTTCAATGATGAATGGAAACAGAGGAGGTCAAACAAGATGACAAATGACAAAGAATATACAGAAAAATACTGCTATTATTGTAAAAAAAAGACACCTTTGATTTTTCATTTTGTACATTTACTGCAGTTTTATAAATCAACATTTATGACTTGTGACCCCTTAGATCTGTCTACTTGCACACTTTGCATCTGCCTTATGACTAATTCAATTAACACTGATTCTTCCATCTCAGATTATTCTACCTGAATATTATTAGAGGCCTGGAGAGGTATAATTGTCAAGCAAAAAAACATTTGAATTTTTTTTTTTTTTAATTGTCTCTGTGGCATGAATATGTTTTGTTTCCTCTCATGACCCCTCAGATTTATTCTGACTTCCGACTCCTTTCAGGGGTCCCGAATAAAATCATAACACTTTAATCTGAATAAGTTTGGAGTTTAAATATCAAAATCAACTGCAATAAAATATAAGACAAACTTAAATTCTGTTCCTATCATCATCATAATTAGAGCTGTAACTGAACATTTATTCACTCTTGATTAATCTGTTGATTATTTTCTGGATTAGCTGATTAGTTGTTTGGTCTATGAAATGTCAGAAAATGGTGATATTCAAAATATTGTCATAGAGAAGTAAAGACACCAAAAAAAATAAAAATAAAAAAATCACATTTAAGGAGCTGGAATCAGAGAATTTTGACTATTATTTTCTTTAAAAAGCTGATTAATTGATTATCAGAATAGTTGGCGATTGATTTAATAGCTGACAACTAATCGATTAATCATTTAAGCTCTAATCATATAATGTAGCAGATGTGCCACAGTGTGAAACCATCTACTATAGACTATAATATTCTCTTGTCTAATAAGTCTCCGCATTCGCTCCTTATTTCTTTCACAGTAAAGCGATGACAGCTGTACTATTTCTATTTTCTACTTGTTTTGGGTCCTCTCATACTACTTCTGACACTGATAAATTTGTGATCTTTTTGTCTGTGAAAGCCCTTTTATTCACAAACAGAGCAGAACATCCATATTTAATAAATGTGTGCCTGCCCATGAACAGGTGGCATTCATCAAGCTAAAACGAGGGATTCATGATAAATCTGTGTAATTAAAGGGTCAGTGTGTAACATTTCAGGGAATCTATTAGCTGAAATGGAATATAATATACCTACACTACATCTCTGACCTGGGCAATGGAGCACACCTGATCAACGGCAACTCTAACAGTCCTTTAAATGACAACCACTGGCACAACGTGCACATATCCAGAGACACTAGCAATCTCCACACGGTCAAGGTTGACACCAAAATCACCATGCAGACCACCATGGGCACCAAGAACCTAAAGGGTATGCACAAAAATACAAGCAGTAGCTCATACGTATGTATACTAATTACTTCTGAAACAATTAGTCAGTTAAAGGAACAGTGTGGGGGGGATCTATTAGCAGAAACACAATATAATATTCAAAACTATGTTTTCATTAGTGTATAATCACCTGAAACTAAGAATTGTGTTTTTGTTAGCTTAGGATGAGCGGTTCATATCTACACAGGGAGCGGGTCCTCTTGGAAATTTCTCCTTGTGGGACAAATAAAGGAATATCTTATCTTATCTTAACTTCACTGAGTCCACCATGTTGCCATATCATGTTTCTACAGTAGCCAACAACGGACAAATCAAACACTTGCTCTAGAAAGACACTCACATTTTTACGTTACCTGAAGGCCACCGTAGTTCTACCACTGCAGTAACGTGAGCCATAGTGTGTAAAACCGTGGAACCGGCAGCTGCCGTCTGACGTCTGTTGCTCCTAATAGTAAGTTCATGCTACACGACTTCAGCCCAGGTTTACCGCTCCCCAACAGTTTTTGTAGCACACTGGAGCTCGAGCGTCATGTGTGAGCTGCTCAAAGACCAGATGCCTCGCAGACACATCTAATATATCTAGCATGCTAACTACCTGGACCAGTCAGGGACTTTGACCATGAGCTACAGCCATTGAGACTATAAGGTTGAGGGTAAACCTGGTGGAGGAGGGGCCGCCTGTAAAAACAGGAACTTACTGTATATGCTGCATTTGTGAAGCAAAGCTATTGTTGCACCTAGAGGAATAAATAGTTTAAAAAAATGAGTGTGGAAACTGGTGTCTCATGCATGGTATCACGTCATTTACTGTGTATTTCTCATGTGTATTTTCCTGACAAAATGTAGTTGTGGACGTTTCTCCCGGTGAAAGATCTTGCAGTGCGTGACCTCCTGTCCCTGGTCGGTGATGTAGAGTGAAAACCAAAACGACTTTAAGACTCCCGATTACAAGACAGCAAGTTGTGCAGTGTGAACATACTGTAACTTTAAGTAGTGTTGTTATGGTAAGGCGTTACTTCGGTTTTGTGGTCAGCAGCTCACGTGACAGCAGTCTTGGAAAGGAAGGAGTGGGCGAAGTGGTACTCTACTACTTTTAATCTGCAACCCCACCACTAGATGCTGCCAAATCCTATATACTGTAACTTTAACAGACTTCTGTCTGACACTCTTACAACCAACCTCACATAAAAAAAAAAGTAAAAGAGGTTTAAGATAAGAAACTAAAAAATGTTCTTGCATGAGGCTCAACATTAGGATAAAGATTCCACGTTGTTTAAGAGAGGATTTCTACTGTGTGCTGACCTGCCATGGCCTGTCCCAGTCCAGAGGTATAGGGAAGGCTCCCACCCAGGCTCCTACCACTGTGCAGGCCACTGTGATCTGTAGACAGGTGTCCCACACAGACATGGCTCTGGAGACGGAGACACAGCAAAGCAATCTCACTTAGTATGTTCAGTTTAGAGACATAATATAAGCACATGAAACACACAGCAGAAGGACAGGGAGATTTTCGGCTCACCCGTGCCGGCTGAACACTCGTATCCAGGCCTGGACGTTGGGGCCGAGGACACAGAGACACCTCAGTGTGGTTAGAGAGGTCAGCAGCACAGCGAGAGAGAACGTCTCTAAGGCGGACCTGAAACATACGGTTTGAGAAATTAAAGGCTTGCAGAATTGAGGATTGCTGTGTCTGTCCAACACAACAGAATTTTAATGATACAGGTTTGGATTCACCAAAGTCACACAATAGCACAAACAAACAATGAACAGCTTTTGTCAATGGGGTCTGGTGGCTTTGAAGAGAGCACAGATGGATACAATGGCTTCAGTTGACTGACAGCGAGCTAAAATATTAGAAAATATTCTAAATATAGCACACACTTAAAATTATATTGATTTTGAGGTGGGCCTTTCTTTTAGTTGGCTAAAATACATTTTGCTGCTGCCCTGATCCACAGCTGTACATTACTTTGGTTCCGTGTGGTAACTCCTGTCTGCTTCTCCAAACTGGGGGTGTGCTGACCATCATCTACTGTAGTCAATACACTGACTATGTACATTTGCAAGAAAGAGTATGTGAACCCTTTGGGATTACTTGGATTTATGCATAATTTGGTCATAAAATGAGTCCTGATCTTCATCTAAGTCACAACAATTGACAAACACAGTCTGCTTAAACTAATACCACTCAAAAAAAATTCATGTGTCCACGGTAAGATAGATGTCTACAAATGGAGAAAGTTCAGCACTGTTGCTACTCTCCCTAGGCGTGGTCGTCCTGTAAAGATGACCGTAAAAGCACAGCGCAGAATGCTCATAGAGGTGAAGAAGAATCCTTGAGTGTCAGCTAAAGACTTACAGAAATCTCTGGCAACTGTATAAGCAACTCATATGTACAGCCCCGCTCAAAACACCTGAACCATCCATTTAATCCAATCAAAAACATACAGAGACAAAATGAAAATCTGCAAATATGTAGCATGTCAGAAAAATACTCAGAAAAATCTGCATTTACTCACTTGTTTTTCAACCATTTGGTAATGGGTGATACATTTCAGCAAGCAACAAGTCCTCCTTTACTGCCCTCTGTATTTTTGTTTTTCATCTTTCTGTGTACAGGTACTGCACATGAGCATCAGCAGCTACTCACTCGATCAGCGGAGCTCCGTAGAGAACGACCACGGTGTGGAAGAACAGGCACGACAGGAAGAAGTATAGACAGGAACGAAACAACCTCGACAGCTGCAGAAAGAAATGGGTGAAGAAAGTTCAGGGAAATAAATCACGGAAATTGCCATTGATTGATGTCATTGATTGTTTTCCCTCATTTTTCAAAAATCTTGACTTTGACTAATAATAAAAGTGTGATTTTTCACATGTACTGTTAGATACTGTTATAAAGTATGTCTGTACCAGATTTCAAGACTTTTGATCAATCAAATGTGTCATTTTTTCCATGTCATACTAAATGCAGTCTTTTGGCACAAATGGGTTAAATCTAATTGGGATTCACATTTTACACTACACTGACATTGTTATCCCCCCTTTTAATATGTTTATTCTACTTCCACATACGTTTATCTTCTACTTTACTTTATTCTTTTAAATCATATTAAAATGTGTATTTTTATATTGCCGTGTGGTTCTTTTCTTGCCTTTTATGTCCTATGTGAAGCACTTAGAAGTGCAGAGTTGTTGATAGGTGCTATACAAATAAATTTGTCACTCCATTTTACAGGTCAAATTTCATGGTAATTAGGTGATAAGTAGTAAGTAATCTATTTAAAAAATGAATTACTGTCAAATTACAAACATTACTTTATTATAAACATTGTTTAATAATTATATTCCACTAATTAACTGATATTGGTAATTGATATTTATTCTAATAATTAGTAAACAACTTGAAATTTCTTAAAAAGCTCCCCGAACCACTACATTAGCTCCCAGGTTACATTTGTGAGGACAATAAGTCACATAATGGTGAATTTTGTGCCCGATCAGAAGTGTCTTTCATTAGTTTTGGTTTTCCACCTCCAATGAAGAGCAGCTGCTTCTCAAGCCTAAGGGCCCTAATTTACCCATTATATGCTATTTCAGCATATAATTATTAAATAATGTTTATAATAAGACATTTTAGATACATTGTGAGTTAAATATTGGGGTAATTTGGCAGTAATTCTAAAGAAATTTTAAATTAAGTTACTTGCTAATTAAAATGAAGCATTAAACGTTTGTGTTGGGACCTTTTAGAGGGGCCTGACCCCTATAGGTTGGGAACAACTGAACTATAGAGTCTAGACCTGCTCTATATGAAAAGCATCTCGGCATATTGTAACCTCTGCTATATAAAGATGGACTAAATTGAAAAAAAAATGTATTAAAGCAATAAAAATTAGAACTCAATCACTGCAACATTAAAATGCAATTAGTGCGTAAATATATCAGTTACTGCAATCAGTAATTGTACTTTTGCTTTTCATACTTTAATACTCCAACTTTTACTTGTGATAAGAGTATTTTAACATGAATGTGTTGGTAGTTAACAGTGTCAATGAAACTCAGTCATCACCTTGTATCCCACTGTGTGCTTCTTGGTGGGCGGTGTGATGCCGAGCAGCCAGAAAACGGCGACACTGACCGCGGTGACCGCACCGGACACCGAGTAGAGCCACAGCAGGTGAGTTCCGTACACCGAGAAGCCCGGGACGAGAGCCGCAGGTAGGACGGTCGCCATGAACACCGAGGCGGCGATAATGGCGTGAGTAGACGCCATGGCTCTGATTTCACGGTCCCACATGATGAAGAAAGCAACTATCTACAACGGGACACTAAAACAATGAGCACAACCCAAATAAAACACTTTAAACTGTTAATTTAGCAGCGGATGTAGGAAGCTGATTAAACCCATGGGTGAATTTCATGACCTGTCTTCCGTAAACATGAAGTGACATATACTTCCGCTTGGGCTTCATAATAAAAGTCCAATAGAATATTCTATATCTATGTGCATCATTAAAAAATTAAAGCTCAGACCAAGAGGATCATATTTTATTTACATTTTAATATCTTACGCCATCTAAATCTATTGTATATATATATATCATACACGCAATATTGTTTATGCCGTCCAAGAGTCATTTTTACATTTGTGACATTCATAATGTACAGCAGTGTCTAGTTCTTTATATGACAGATTCAAGATTTTAATGTATGCTTGCTATGTAGTTATAATGGCCTCTCCTAAAGATGACACAACCTACGTTTTTCAATGTAGTGTCTGTGTAAAAAGTAGAAACTGAGAAATACAATCTGAGAATTTCAGAGACTGTCATGATAATTATAATTCTATGTATGTGTAATCTCTTAAGTAACTCATCATCAGTATCTTGTTGTTGGATCATTTCCTTTGTCTTTCTAATATAAATAAAATACTTGTGTCCATTAGGACTGTCCTGAATACCATTTTTGAGCTTCAAAGCTTCGGTGAGAGCTATTCAAAGATATTCAAAGCGTCGCGGAGAGGCATGGCAAGCTGACTGCTTCTTATTATTACATACTTATATATTTTTAAAAAACAAATTAAACAAACCATTTGAAAATGACTTACCTTGGTTAAGTATTAACATATGATATATCTAATTTGCTCTTAAATTAATAAATATCATGTAGGGCTACATTTAGGATAGCGATTGCCACCCTCAGCGGACTTTTATTTTGAAGAAAAATGACGAGCAACACAGGAAGTATTATTTGTATGTAACCTGTAACGTAAAAGCCATCGTCTAACCAACCAATCACAGAAGGTCAATAATGTTTTACTGGGATCTTCTGTGAGGGACGGTACTGTCAGCCAATGAAATTTGAGATTGTCACAGCTTTGACCAATCAAGCTGTTGCATATGCGAGGCAGAGGAAGAAACGACCGGAAGTATACAAACATTAACCGAGAAAGCTAAGCTTTAGCCAACATTGCTATTTTATGTTGACCGACCGTTGAAAAACATCGGATTAAAAGAACCATAGAGTAAAGATGGTTTGTGAAAAGTGTACGTATCGACATGCTCGGATACTTTCTATCTTCAAATCTAGCCTATATTTGTGCGAAGTCAGGAAATTCATCGAAAGCTAATGTTACGTGACTGCTAGCTAACTGTTGTCATTACTGTGTCATCATAGTTGTTTTGGTCTCGAACACCGACCCTGTCCGTTAGACTGTATTTCTTCAAGAACTATGTTATTTTCTCTTCATATTGTGTGTTACTTGTTATTTTAGGCGAGAAGAAGCTCGGTAAAGTCATCACACCCGACACCTGGAAGGATGGAGCACGGAATACAACAGGTAACCGAGGACGCAGATTGAGTCACAACTATTCATACTGTGCATAGTTTATATGTATGGCGACGTCGGGGTCAGTTGTAGTAGAATATAAAACTAAATCACTATCTCAAGTTCCCTTCGTATTAAACATGTTTTTACCCATCAAACTCTTAAAAAAGAAACAAAATATTTTACTACCTTCTGTAAAAATAGATGCGAGTGTCCTTAATCTACTGCTTACGTTTTGATCAAGAGTTCACATTTCCACTGATCACTGATTACATACACTAACTACTTTGTAACAGGCATGCACACGCAACTAAAAAAGTACTGGTGACATGTTGTTAATTTCATAAATGTATGTACATTTACTAAAGCAGTTATGTAGGACAACAACTTGAACTTAGGTCCATGTCAACAGTGTACTCTGGCAGTCACTAATGTCATTAATCTGCTGATTAGTTTTTCAATTAATTAATTGTTTACACTATAAATTGTCAAACCAGAAATGCCTGTTGCAAGTTCCCAGAGCTCAAGGTGACATCTTCAGGTTTTTAGAGTGCTTAATAAGTAGTTTACAATAAAAAAAAAAGTAAAGATTAGAGGGAAGACTGGAAAAAGTAAATATGTGTATCATCTTCACGACTCTTCAAATTTACCTTGCTCGATCCTGACTTGGGAACCCCTGACTAAGATGATGATGTTTAATTGAGATCCTTCTGTTTCTTTCACTCAGAGGGTGGTGGCCGTAAGCTAAATGAAAACAAAATCCTGACTTCCAAGAAAGCTAGGTGAGTAGCTCACTAAAATCAGTAGTTTTTATAGACACACTGTGATTGCTGCACATTAGAATGTTCATTTGTTCGCTGAACATGTGCCACGAGCATGGAAAAAAACACGTATTGTTGCATCTAGTTATGTATCTGTAATGCATCTCCCTCTCAGGTTTGACCCGTACAGCAAGACAGGCTTTGCTACGTGCAGGATCTGCAAGAGCTCCGTTCATCAGTCTGGATCACACTACTGTCAGGGCTGTGCATACAAGAAAGGTATGAACACACTCACAGTAGACTTAACACTAAGCCAGAAAAACACAGTATCGATATTTTTGCACAGATGAAACAAAATCTGTTTGAAAATACACTGTCTGACCATGGTTAGTGGAACACAGAGGACAGCCTTTGTGTAGAAACTACTTCACACAGTTTTTTCACTGAGAATAAAAATTTAGTCTGAGCATATCTGTAACAAACAGATGGACAGATGACTTTGACTGGCTGGGCCCCCTAAATTGCGCAAAAAAAAAAAAAAAAAAGCATGTCTTCTCACTTACTCTTCTGGTATGTAGCAACGCAAAGAGTCTCTGGTTTATTTGGCCGGGTTTTGAGATATCAGATATCTGTTTGTTCAGTGTCCTGGAGGAGAAATACAATATTTTCCAGTGACAAAATCTGAAATCCCAAAGCAGGCACTCCTGCACCAGTGGTACTCAAACTTAAAGCCATCCTTGTCATTGTTAGATGACCAGAGGATGTGTTGCTGTGACCAGGAGTGGTCAATGATGGAGCATACTGTATACAGTTAACGCAACCTTTGGATTGGAGCTCATTTGTTTCATAATTTGTTCACAAATGAAACTTTTGTTCATTGGGATCAATGGAGTCATTTTATTAAAATTTGATGTATTTCTGATTGTATGTCGGCTTTCTGTTGCTTCGCTTGTTCAATTAATTACAAAATCAAATCAAGAGAACAGTTTTGTAAGACAGCCTCCCATTTTCTTTTGAATTTGACATTTTCATAGCCAAATGAGGGGAATTTCTTGATGCATGATCCTCTCCTCCCTCCAGTAGTCTTAGAGTGGGATCAAAAAAAATCTAAATTTTTCTCCTTTTCTTGAAGTTTCCTCAGTTGCGCACATCACTTGTTTGGCCACTGGCTTGTCCATCTAATAGGGAGTCTAGTACTCATTGTAATCATGTAGGTTTAGCCCTGCCCTCATCTCCTCTCTCTTTCTTTCACTTCCTTCCAGTTCCTCTTCTCCTCCCCTTCACTGCCTGTCCATTACCAAACAGCACACAGACAGCATTAGGACTAGCAATTAGCAGCTAAAGAGGCAGATATTTCCCCTCAGGAGTTGGTGGTGGCCTAAAACGAAGCAAAAGGAGAGTGAATATTCTCTGAATGAATGCTAACTGTGTCTGTGTCTGCTGGATTTGCCAGTACGTTTGCCATAATTACTTAAGCAGATATTATGCCAGTGTCGTATTCACAGCTTGTTTACACTACCTCCAAGTGATCAGTTATTGTAGGTTTAACATTGACAACTATGTATGCACGCTTACAACTCAAGGAAGGTTCAAGGATATGATACTTGATTTTTATACCGTGCAAACTAATGCCTGCAAAGATGCAGAAAACAAATCCAAAAACTAACACATATCATGCTGTAGTAGATCTGATTACATGTTTTGATTGCAAATGCACAGCTATGGTTATTCACATGCTACATAATACAAGAAATGCTGCACATGCTCACAATGCTACTTTTTTTTCTCTATACTTTTTAACACTTTTCTCACTCCTTTATTGTCTTTCCAGGAATCTGTGCAATGTGTGGAAAGAAAGTTTTGGACACCAAGAACTACAAACAGACATCTGTGTGACAGCGTGCCGATCAGAGGACTGCTCTGCGAGTGAATGGAGACTCATGTTTAAGTTTGTCATCTTGCCCCCAACTTTCCACAATGTCCTGCTCACCACACAGCTGTAACTCTTTTGTGTTATTGTTTTTCCCACATTTGTGAAAGAGAGAGATTTGGAGCTGGCCTTGGACTCTTATTAAAGATTATCATATAATGCCACTGCAATTATTATAATGGCTGTACACAGGGAAGCACTGTTGTATCCAAATGTATCACCGGTCATCACCAGTTTTTCAAGTCGAGGCTTCTCAATTTTTTGTATATTTTAAATTCAGTACTTTGATTTTTTGCTTTTTAAAAATATTTCTGTATGTAATATATCAAGTGTTGCATTTTTTGAGCAAATTAAACCATTCAATATGAAGGACATTTATTTTATACCTCTGCCTGACCCCACAAAGGGTACAATTTCAGCCTCATACGCACAACATATTTGCCCTGTATGCCTGTAATAATTGGTTTACTCTTACATAATCATATTTGGAAACTGCATGCTGCGTTGTTAGTGTGAGCCCCCCTCCTCCATTGCTGATAGATAAAGGTTATAGTTCACAGGTTGTCTGATGACAGGCTCCTCCTTTGACATTTAAAGGCCCTAATCTCCCTCAGGCCTTCAACCACATGTGCACATACTTATTTTTATGTCTCATTATTGATTTTTGCTGTTTTACCGCAGCACAATATCTGCATCAGTCACCAGCTAATAAATGTAATATACTGTACAGAAGGTAATGTTGGGATGTAGCAAATGCATCAGATTAACCCTCCTAAGCAAGTGAGGTAACATTAAACTAACTTTTGTTACAAGAGACTACAACTTGTTATATAAGTATGGCTCCTCTAGTTTGTTTGTTATACAGCATCACTGCCCTTTTGTTCCTGTTATTCTTTTGTGGTGCATTCAGGGACATCAGTACAATATGTTAGGGATAATGCCCGACGGGGGTCCAATTCCAAACCACTCTGTACACCCTCTCTCAACCCACTTCCACTACGTTTGTGAGTATGCATGGAGGGTCTGCCATATCAAGTGCCATCCCAAACCAATTAGAGGGGAGTTGAAGTTTGTTATAAAACCCTCCAACAGCGAGCCTGCGTCGATGCTGCACTTACTGATGACGCTGATTTGTGTTCGTCATGGAACATGCTCCAATGTATTGTATGTAACTACTGGTACATATATTTACTTGTGAACTGCTAAGCAGCTAAACTAAGATAGATATTTATTTTATTCTACTTTACTCTCATACAGACATTATCAACTTAAAGGATATAGATTGTATTTAGGTTCAAATATACCCTTGTCTAGTCTAGAAAACAGTGACATGCTCATTTGATTGTAAAATGTACTGTTTTGAATTTTGAAGTTTGAATTTTAGGGTCAGCATTTAAATTGCTAATATGTACCATTCTGGTTGAGAACAAATATTAAATCATCATTTACATGGAACAAAAATATAAATGCAACACTTTTTGCTCCCATGTTTTATGCACTGAAGTCAAATATGTAAGACTTTTTATATGTATACAAAAGGCTTACTTCTCTTAAATATTGTTCATTGTGGTTACACGTGGTCTGCGGTTGGGAGAATGGTTGGATGTACTGCCAAATTCTTCTTTGGAGACGGCTTATGAATGAACATTCAGTCCACGGGCAACAGCTCTGGTGGACATTGCTGCAGTCAGCATGCTAATAGCACACTCCCTCAAAACTTGTGACATCTGTGGCATCGTGCTGTGTGATAAAACTGCACATTTTAGCGTAGACTTTTACTGTGACCAGCCGAAGGCACAGATGTGCAATAATCATGCTGTCTAATCAGCATCTTGATATGCCACACCTGTGAGGTGGAGGGATTATTTCAGCAAGGGAGAAGTGCTCACTAACACAGATTTAGACAAATATGTGAACAATATTTGAGAGAAATAGGCCTTTTGTGTACATAGAAAAAGTCTTAGATGGGAGCAAAAACAAAAGTGTTGAAGCATTTAGATTTTTGTTCAATGTTAATGTTAAGCTAGCAAGATTCAAAGTCAATAACACTGAGTAGGGTTGACAAACAGTGAACATAGTTTGACGGTATGTTTACCTACAATACCAGCTACCTATTCAGCCACGTCATTACCAAATCAATATCAGGAGTTTCACGAAATATTGATTAGCATAATGCTAGCATAAAGCTAATGTTATGAAAGTAAGATTCAAGTCATAAAAATATTCACTTTTTTGTAGCCAGCACATTAATTTCAAACGGCAATCAGACAATTTCATTGGAACTATTTAGAAGGTGTATATTATCAGGAATTAAAGGACACCCTGCAGCCAATCAGAATCGAGTATTCACCCCGACCATGGTTTAACTCTTGACTTCATACACAAAGTAAGGTTGACAACGTTCAGAATATTTCTTAACATATCAGTTTATTTAAGTAAATAATCTTCAAATTACATGTAACAGCAACAGCACATAATGTATTCTACTCTTTAGAGTACAGATATAATAATTTGCATCTCAGAAATGTCATATATTACAAAGACTTTATAAACATATCTATAAATGACACATTATTAAAATCTATGTATTTTAAATGATAAAGCAAGAAAGTACCATTAAAAAGAGTGAATAGCTTATTGACATGTTACAACATCACATTTCATACTGGATAACAACATTGCACTGCGAGATGTAAAATGTCTACCAAAGGCACCAAAAATAGGAGTATTTCCTATTATTTTCACAGTGATTGATTTCTGCAGCGAGACTGAAATCTATTAGAAGTCAGTGTACTGAGGCTGGGCTTTAGAGTTAGCTTGGATCCTGCATCAAACAGTACCTTTGAGTTTCTAGCTACTATTAAAAGTCAACGTGGATCCACAGTTACTCTCGAGCTTTCCATGGGCTGCAGAGGCCCTGGAGTGACCGACATTTGTTAGGCACACTGTGACAGAACCAGGAACTCCTCCCTGGTTTTGGGGTCCTCCAGGTAAACGCCCAACATGGTGCTCGTCACCGTGCGGCTATTCATCTTTTGGACCCCACGCATGACCATGCACATGTGCCTGCAAAAACACACACACGGCATCAGATTTGCAGCAAGTGAAGTGTGAGTTACACTCAAACAAGCGCATATACCCCCTCAATATGAAACATGCCCTTTTTTTACCTGTGAAATAGTAGGGCAGCTTTAAATCATACACACGATGTTGAAAGTGGTGTGTGTAAGTGTAAGTACAGTAGAGTGTGTAGTGTGTGTGTGTGTGTGTGTGTGTGTGTGTGTATGTGCATACTTACGCTGCTTCAATAACCACAGCTACACCTTTAGGCTGCAGAGCCTCTGATATTCCCATGGCAATCTGCTTAGTTAGACGCTCTTGAACTGAAACAATAGGACATTATATGAACTTGATACCAGGCTGCAGTCAGATTATGTGATAAACAAGAAGAAACAGACTTTTGATTGAATGCAAACTGTGTTACTTCTTTAGCTGCTTACCTTGAAGCCGCCGACTGAAGATCTCCACAATCCTGCAGAAACCAGAGCACAAGCAAGAGGGCTGATTAAAGATCAGGCATAATAATGATAATCTTTTGATAAACAGTCCCTGACTCCCTCTTCTCCATCTGTACAGAGACTTCATCTGTGAATGATTCACTCGACAGAACTCACTGAATCTGCAAAAAAACCCAGTGACTCTGTTACTGCTATTCTGGGTTTGTATATTTGGAGATGGTGTGATATTTTAGGAAAGGGAGAGAGAAAGACAGACAGAGAGGCTGTGATAATAACTGGTGATTCCCACAGGTCTGAAGGGATTTTCTCTGTCTATGAGTGAGCTTGATGAGGGGATGAGATGATGGCCACTGGGCTTAGATTTAATCCTCCAGGTCAATGTGCTGAAATAACAGAAGAACGCAGCCACCCAGCACTAACACCAGAAACATACAGCCACAGTGGCAGCAGTATGGTGTGATGTGTGGGATGTGTGTGGTGTGTGTGTGTGTTTGTGTGTTACCTTGCCAGCTTGCTCAGTCCCACCACTTTTTTGTTGGGAATATACCCAATGTGAACCTGGAGAGAGATGGCAGCCAGGTGTCAGATAATCAGAGCAAACACATTAACATTTCAAATGACGACGTTTACAATGCTTAGAAACACACACACGAAACTTAATGATTTAATATTTTTTCTCAACCAGGATGGTACATTTTAGCAATTCAAACGGTGACCCTAAAATTCCTACAAAACTAAATGATGATTTCGCAGGTTTGAATCCAGCTTGGGGCTCTTCTGTGTGGAGTTTGCATGTTCTCCCCATGTTAGAGTAGGTTTTCTCCAGGTTCTCCGGCTTCCCCCCACAATCCAAAGACATGCAGGTTAATTGATGACTCTAAATTGCCCATAGGTGTGAATGCAAGTGTGAATGGTTGTCCGTCTCTATGTGCCCTGCGATGGACTGACGACCTGTCCAGGGTGCACCCACCCTTGACCAGTGCCAGCTGGGATTGGCTCCAGCCCCCGCCTCCCCACGACCCCTAATGGGATAAGCGGTTGCAGGTGGATGGATGGATTTCATGTTGGCTTTCAACCCACAGACACAGCCTTACCTTGCCAAAGAAGGGCACCAGGTGATGCTCACATAGTGAAAACATGTCTATGTTCTTGACAATCACCATCTCATCGTGGTCTTCATCAAATATGGCGTCGTTTAAGATGTCTGGGGGGCACAAACACACATGCACACATTAAGAAATCAACTTGCAGTAAATGAGTCACTTGATAACTGTTAGAGAACGGTGAAAAATGTTCATCAAGAAGACACCTTCAAATGTTTTGTCCAACCAACAGTCCAGAACTCAAATATGTTCAATACAGCTTACAGTACTACTACATAGATCCTTTGATGAATTTGAAAAAATCCCTTTGGGAAGACAACACAAGGTGAAACATCTTTATGAGATCCATTATTCCATCCTTTGTCATCAAACAAATGATTTTATTGAATATTAGTGACTGCTTCATTTTTTATGATATCTATTTAAAATATGTATCAATTGTTTATATTTCAGCACTTTCAACCTAACCATTTGGCCAACTTATTACTTAGTTGTTTTTTTCTCACATACTTTAATCCATGGTAAAGGAAGCTTTTAACCGTATGTAAGTCTGTGAGGTTTTTGTTGTTAAAAATGTACAATTTATGACTTTGGACAGCCTAATGGAGACACCAGTGTCAAACTCAGCCATTTATTTTGGACCCGGAAATTTCTTTTAACTTATTAATTCACAGTCATATTTTGAGGAAAAGACATACTTTTATTCTGCACCTTTCTAAAAGTGCAATGGATGCATTTCTTAAAAAAAAAAAAAAAAAAAAGAAAAAAGTTTGTCAACATAAAACCATAAAACTGTTGCCAATGCATTTTCTTTGATTAATCAACAAATCAATTAAACACCTGTCCTGGCAACAAATTTGCTTAAACGACTCCTTTAATTGTTTGTGTGTTGCTTCATTTCTACTGTAGGCTGAGCAAAAATATTAGAAACACATTGGGCTGGACAATATACGATATACATTGTCAGAACAATATATCGTATCTATTTCTGAATCAAGTCTATTACAATATATTGCAGGCTAAGACTGTATTTTTTGCTTTTTTTTTCTCCTCTCTTTAATTTCACTTAAAACAGTTTTGTTCTTTTGATACTCAAGTTCTTAAAATGAGAAAATAGTCTGTACTTTTCATTTGTCATGTATTTAATTCACACCTGAGTTTAAAATAAGCTTTACCTGTGGTTATTGCAGGACTTCATTGAATACTTTCATCTGATTGGTCAATCACAGCATTTAAGGTCATTTTTATTAGGCTATGGGCAGTTCTGATGTCAGACTCTGGAGGACTGTTTTTGTGTCAAATTATTGATTTCTTATGTAATTAGCCATGTAATAAGCTGGATAATGTACAGCCAGCAGGTCACTGTTATAAAATAAACCTCTTTAAGGTGATGAGAGACCCCTCCACTCCCTGTCAGGGTTTCTTTTTCACAGCAACGACCTGTCCCCTTGCCTATTTCATATAACTATTTATTTACTGAATAATCAGAAATATATCATGATATTCAGCATTATCGGGATAGAAGATTTTTAGAAACGCATATACTGTAGTTTAATGCAATCCAATGCAAATTTCACCACCATAAGATGAATCAGCACAGTTAAAGCATGTATTTAATTCACACGGGAGTATAAATCATAAGGTTTAACTGTGGTTATTTCATATAAACTGTTTATGTATTGAATTCTCAGAAATATATCGCGATATTTATCGTTATCGGGGATAAAAGATTGTTAGAAACACATAGTTTAAAGCAATCCAATGCAAATTTCACCCCACATAAAGTAAAGTTGAGTCAACACAGAACTGCGTTAGAGTGTGCAGTGCGTGGGTTAGCTGATAAAAGATGAGAGAGAGAAAGATAAGAGAAATAGGGACCCACGGGAGAGGTGGACCTGTGGACTCACCGTCGATGGTCTCGTGGTAGCCCTTGGTCAGGAACTGCATGGCCTTGGCTGCGCGCAGCGGCGTGCGCAGCAGCCCCTGCCGGCTCGTGTCCTCCCCGAGCTCTCTGAGGATGCTAGTGTAGGCGGTCTCGAGCGCAGGCAAGTGCGACTTGTCCTCGTCCTCTTTGCGGGACGTCTCGTGTTTGCGGTGCACGGCGGACATCTTGATGAGCTCCGAGCTGAAGTCGTTCTTGCAGTGGAACTCCTCCACGGCGTTGACCTTTCCGTTGCAGTGGCCGTTCATGGTTGATGTGGGTTTTTTTAACGGAGGAAGAGGAGGATGAGATGCGTCCTGCAGGTCTGCAGTGGGAGGCTGCTCCTGGCTCCGGTGCGCACCGCGCTTTTAGAGCCGATGCCCGGAGCCTCGTGGCCGTCATTCGTCAAAGTGCAGCCTACGTCAAATCATTTAGTTTTCGTCAGCAGGTTAAATGTCATCAGAGATCACCCCTCCTCCAAACTCCGAGCACGCAGCCGAGTGTAGTCCATCAATTGACGCAAATTGTCTCATCATCCGTCTCCATTCATTCGTTCTGACGGTCTTTCTTTACTAGCAGACAGACATACAGCAGGCTCATGACTCCACGTGGACTTCACATGGCATTTCCTTAAATGCTAGGCCCTTTATGGCTCTTTTAAATCCATTATTACAGCAATGTAAGACGCCATACAGTACATCCACATGAAATGCATTGATAAGCCACAATCAATAGAGTTATATATATAATAGAGAGGAAGACCATCATTGATCAGTATGATCTGAAACATTTACAAGTATTGTTCTTTATTGTAATCTAGCAGGTTACCAGGGTACCAATACCAATAATAATATCAATGTTAACAATAGAAAGAATAAGTATAAGTAAAAACACATTTTTATTGTTTTTAAAGTGAATTCAAAGAAGTGTAAGTGTGTGTTATTTTTGTCACAATGCCCCAGAAAAGGTGACAAATGTCTTGTTTTGTTCGACTCAGATCAGTTCAAACCCCAAAGCCATTCCACGCACAATGAAAAACAACAAATACTCAATTTGGAATAGCCAGAAGAATCATTTTGCTTCATAATTGAATTGAACAATTAGGCCTAATGGAGTCATTTTCTACTGAGAAACTAGCAGAAGAGCACATGCCAGCAATTTGTCTCATTTTGTCTGTTGCTGTCAATGGGCCTCATGCAGAAAGCAATATTCAAATACATTGAATCATATTTTTGCTCTGAGTAATTATAATGATTGGATTATTAAATAAATGTGGGCTATTGGTCCATTGATCTAAGTCTATAAAACCCTCGACTGTATCATGATCACAGGATTCCTTTGTTTATTGACAGTAACTCGACTCAACTAAAGTTCATCTTCTTACAGCCAATTGTTGAGACATTAGTCAGAGTATTTGCACACAGCTCAACACCTGCCCTTGTATAATAATATTAAGGAGCGTTACCTATGCCTATAATTTCGAGTGGGATTCATCGTTCGGTATTTGTTTCTCCAGATCACGGTGTGTGCTCATGAACAGCTCGTTCTTCGGTCTCAGGGTTTGCTAAAGGTGTTAAATACCAGACTGGGAGGATATTTCTGTTGCCTCCGCACGGCTCTCAACATGGCGACGACTGAGTCAGTGAAACAGTGAAAGCAGGCAACAGTGTTGACAGTGAACAGTGTTAAGCTGAGGGTGGGTGCTACGCTTCCATGACTGTGCTGTGGGTCGGGACGGCATCGTCAGCCGTAACCGCCGTTACCAAAGCAGCGCAGAGCGGCGGCCGCGAGCTAGCTGGTGGGGCACGCTCACATGCACTAAAACCATGTGTGGATATATCAGCAAAGCATATAGAAACTCACTACAGCACACAGAGGAAAAGCGACTTCATTCTTTGCTCAGGAAGACATTATCTCTATATCTTTACTTAGCAAATTGTTGTTTGGTGCCATATTAATGTGGATATCATATAGAGAACCTTTAACCAAACATTACAGTGAAGTCTCCATACATAACTACTGAATTATCTCAAGATTATTGCAGAATCTATTGCAAGGAGATGAGGAGGACATTTCAGTTTCAACTTAAATTGTAAGAACTGTAAGAACAGTGAAACATGTGTTATCCACTGTAGCATGGAAGACAATGTTGTATGGGGCGGCTATAGCGTCAATGGGTTGAGTGGGTCGTCCTTTAACCAGAAGATTGGTGGGTCTAACTGCTTAGGATGGGTCAAATGCTGAGGTCAAAACTCATGTATGTGTGTGTATGATGACTATTATAATGCTGCTCAACCAGGAGGCTTCCTCAGTTCTGCTGATTGGTGGGGAGTCTCTGCCATAGGGATGATGTATTTAACCAGGAAGCTAGCGTCACCCTGGTTCCCTCGACAAAAAGCCAATGGTTTTTTTTTTTTTTAATATCGGGTTTGGCATTATTGCAGAAAATATACTCTGTGGCAAACACACGTTTATGATACTTACATGTTTTTTCAGCAATATAATCATCACAAATGAGCACAAATCTTTACAAGACAAAGACTCACTCCAGAGAGCATGGACAATGTATTTTGTGGTTTCATGTTGAAGACTGGTGGGCTATCACTAAAGTCATTACGATTGATCCTCTGGGGACCATGTCTATTGAGAATTTCATGGCAGTCCATGCGGTTGTTGTTGAGCTGTTTCAGCCTGAATCAAAGTGGTGGACCGACAGGCCAATAAACAGACACTATTGTGGTTAAATAGTTATTACAAGTAGATCAGGATGGAGGATGAAATGGTGACAGAATTATCTGACGCAAATCGTCAGTGCTTGAGTGTTAACTGGTACTAACTGAGGAGAATCGAGTTATTACTGCCGGGCTCATGACAACCTCAGCTGTGATGGCTCAGAGTCGTCGTCCTGCTGCATGTGGTGTGTGATTGCTACGCCGATTTTACAGGTCAGGAATTGGTGCGAAGGGAAAAGTTTCAAACATTATTCTGTGTCTGGATCCTGAGTTATACCTAGGATTCACTCAGTTTTAAAGTCTCGTATTATAAAAAGGGAGATTTTCACGTCTTTTATATTATAAAGCAAGTTGAAGTGCTGTATGAATACTGTGAAAGAATCGAAATGTTGAATTCATGGATAAACACAGCCTGTAATCGGAAACTGACTTTAAACAAGCCGTCAGGATTTCTGTAATTTTGTGATGTCACAAATATCCAATATTTACACCATATGACAGTTTTAAACATAAACAAATGTGTCCGAGTTTATTTCCAGTTGCAGTGTATGTCAATGGTTATATCCAAAATTTCACACTAACATGCTATTTACTGCGCTAAAACAATATGTCCATCCATCCATCGTCAACCGCTTATCCCGTTAGGGGTCGCGGGGGGGCTGGAGCCGATCCCAGCTGGCATAGGGCGAAGGCAGGGTACACCCTGGACAGGTCGCCAGTCCATCACAGGGCACATAGAGACAGACAACCATTCACGCGCACATCTACGGGCAATTTAGAGTAATCAATTAACCTAAACAGCATGTCTTTGGATGGTGGGAGGAAGCCGGAGTACCCGGAGAAAACCCACGCTTACACGGGGAGAACGTGCAAACTCCACACAGAAGAGCCACAAGCTGGAATCGAACCTGCGACCCTCTTGCTGTGAGGCGACAGCGCTAACCACTACACCACCGTGCAGCCCCTAAAACAATATGTGACATATTTTAGTGTGTCCGAAGCCTTAGTATCAAACCAGCATTACACCAATTGCATACTATTTCCGGTGAAATATTGCAGTAAGCAACACTAGACACTACATCGGCATAAATATCCCACAATGCAATGCAGGAGTGCTGACAATGTCCTTAACAGACCACAGCTAATCTACTAAAAAACAATATCGTTCCACTTTGACAATTTCTGGGAAGAAGGTAAATTCAATAGACTAATACCTTTATTCACTAGCTAACGTTATTTAAATTGATAATTAACTTACTGAGTGTACTTGATGGCATCAGCTCATGCCAGTCTTGAGAGAACATTTTCTTTACAGCCACTACGTGGAAGTCATAAAACTTTTAAAAACAAAATATGGTGGAGCCAATCTCAGCTGGCATTGGGCGAAGGCGGGGTACACCCTAGACAGTGTTGACCTGAAATTAAATTATTTCTTTCTTAACATGATAAGCCTTTATTGATCCCCAGAGGTGGAATTCATTGAGATCAGCAGGTTGGGAGAGGACATGCATTCATTAGCTATGATAAATAGTGAGTAACTGAGCATTTTTAAGACCAGCATGTCCCCTGAAATAACCTTTTCTGTTTAACTCAGTATCACGCTTACATTTTAGTGGTTGACAATGGAACAAGAAAGTGTGATCTCTTTTCCTAGAAGCAGAGTTGCATGGGCTGTTGCTGATGACATTTGTCATGCGTGCAGTTTCTTGAAACTTAGGTCAGATGGTGGAAAAAGAAAAAGGAGCTGATATTCTCACGTTCAGGCATGTAATCAGCCTTTGTTTCAATCAATAGTTCCAGATGTGTCTATTAAGATTTTCCCCCTCAGCTGAACTGCTATTTGTTTTCTTTCTGCACACACTCAACATCCTGTAAGTACACCCTGCAATCGAATAATTCTGATGTGTAAAACATTTTATTTTTGGAGGCATGTTGGTTCTGAATCAAGCATCAAGAGCATGGTGTGTTTTAGGGAACACAAAATCCATATTTGCTTTAAAATATAGGCAAATGGTGGGAATTTCAAATTCCTAAATACCTTATTTTTTTAGTGATGTGGAGAGTTCAATAAAACACAATAAATACGCACAGAACATAATTAACAAATTACAAGAAACAATCAGAGCAGAGTAGTTCATAATCATGGAGTAATATCACCTAGAGGTACAAATGTGTTAAATGTTAATGTGTTTTGTAAACTGTGCCAAGTTTTTGCAGCACAAACATTCTTTAACTTTAGTGTTTGCACACAGGATTTCAAGCCTTATCCAACCACTTGAACAAGTTGAATAATGACCAATTTAATAAGACATGCTAGTTGCCATTAAGGGTTTTATAAATAAATAAATCCAATGTTCATCACATCTTAGTGCCCACCCAGTATTTTCATACAAAATGCAATGATGAGTAGAACAACCATAGACGTTGGATTGTACGTTAACGTGGGTGCCATATCGGACGTGGAAAGACTGGCCTGTAACCCTGTACACGTGAACGGGGGAGCTGCAGTTTTACTGGATAAAAAGCACAATAACGTCTACATTTCACAGCAGATTTGATTTCATTCAACATTTATCATCTACGAGGAGTAAGGTTAACCTTACCCCCAAAGATTTTGGTGAAAAACCTAAATACGTTAATGTCACCGCTTCCAGTTCGTGGATCAATGTGTGTCCTTTGATATGATGGGATTATTAGGTAATTATTAAAAACTAGTACTATCATATCACATTTTCCTTTAAGCATTTTTCACATTATCAGTTATTAATGTTACATATTTACAAAACAGTTGCTTTGGTAACATCAGATAAGAGCTAGCTAATGTTTATTTTTATTATTATTTATGCATTACTATTTTTTTATGTACTACTATTTTCCTGTTATTTTGATTGCTCTTATTAGAAGTACATTATAGTAACTGCAGTAGCAGTGTTGGGGGTATAATCTTGCGACTTTTCTTCTAGTTGATTATGACTTTATTTTCACAATATTAGGACTTTCTCGTAAAGTTATGACTTTATTCTCATAATATTACAACTTTTTTCTTATAAAGTTATGGCTTTCTCATAATATAATAGCTTTTTTCCTCGTACAGTTATGACTTTATTCTTGCAATATTAAGACCTTTTCTTGTAATATTACAACTTTTTTCTCGTAAAGTTATGGATTTATTATCATATTACAACTTTTTTATTGTAAAGTTATGAGTTTCTCGTAATATTACAACTTTTTTCTTGTACAGTTGACTTTATTTTGCAATGTTAAGACTTTTTTTCTTGTAATATTCCAACTTTTCTTGTTAAGTTATGACTTTATCCTCACAATAATAAGACTGTTTTCTTGTAAAGTTCTGAATTTATTCTTATATTGCGACTTTTTTCTAGTGAGTTATGATTTTTTCCTCACAATATTACTACTTTTTCTCGTAAAGTTATGACTTTATTCTTGTAATATTACAACTTTTTTCTAGTAAAGTTATGACTTCATTCTCGTAATATTATGACTTTTCTTGGAATCTCAATGTTGCCTTAATACTGTCGTAATTATGCAATTTTTGCCCAAAAGATGCCAAAAATCTTCTGCCTACTGCTGCTTTAATGCCGTGAATCAACACACTCCTGTACAGTAGGTGGCGCTATGCAGCTTTTACGTTGCTTTACGACCCTCAAATAACTTAAATATATAAAGAAGAAGAAGAACGTAGTTTCCGGTTTGGCCCCAGCGGTGGCGGGAGATTCCAGCATGGCGGTACAACCGAAACAGAACCTGTCTATGGACAGTGCAGCCGAGCATGGCTTTCTGAGCTTCATCTTCTCCATGCCGGAGAAACCGGACACTACTTTCAGAGTATTTGATCGCAACGACTACTACACTGTTCACGGAAAAGACGCCATATTCGCGGCGAAGGAAGTCTTCAAGACGAATGGGGTGATCAAATATCTGGGCTCAGGTAACCTATCCTCTGTAGCTAACCACGTAGCTGAAGCTCAGGCTGGTGGCTGCAAGCTTAAAGTGTTAATGCATTAGAGGCTTAGATGTAGCAGCAAGCTAAGCTAACCACAGCTGCATCCACTAGCCGCAGCACTGCTAGCTAGCTACTGTATGTAGCTTCAGAGGGAGCTTTGCTTTGTTTCTAACGTTTATGTGGGCGTGTTGGTCTACAGGGAGTCGCAGGCTGGAGAGTGTGGTCCTGAGCAAGCTGAACTTTGAGGCCTTTGTGAGAGACCTGCTGCTGGTGAGGCAGTACAGGGTAGAGGTCTACAAGAACCACAGCAAGAGCAGCAAGGAGCACGACTGGAAGATCGACTACAAGGTAGTCAGTGTAGCCAGATCTCAGAGAAACAAGCAACTAGGTCTGCAGAAACGAGCCCAAAAGAAGCAAAAAAAAAAAAAAAAACTAAATAAGCGACCAATATGAGAGGCAGCCACTTGATCACTTCATACATGTATGAATTTATTTATTCATTTATTTTTTTGCATTGCATTTTTGCATCCTCTTTTAGCTTGTAACTTTACATTCCCCCCATTATTAACTGCAAACTGCCTTTGAATCGTCCCCCACTTGAAGGTGAATCCAATCTTAAATCCACTCTCTTCTTCCTCCAGTCTTTGTTGCCACATTTCACCCACTTTGTACCCGGCATTGTTTGCTAATCTCCATCAACCCAGCAAAGATTTGTCCGTCAACAGCGGAAATCTGAGATTTCAAGAAAAAGTAATAACATTACGCGAAAAAAGTAATTTCCTCTTCCACTAAGAGGCAGTTTCCCCCAGGTCTGAGTGGTTCTTTCTTCAGAATAAACGGTTATTTTTGCATAATCTTGTCAAAGTCCTCATGCATGATAATGCGGTACTGATGTGCCAAAAGATGAATTATTTCAATATTTTTGAAAGTACTATAATACTAAAGTATAAGTTCACAAGATGCTTCATGTTCATTTTCACACAGGTGGGACACTGCTCTATTTCCCCTCTAAAATATCACATAAAATTACTGCTTTATAATATTATGACTTTATTCTCAGTCTTAGATTTATTTTTCTGTGTGGCCCTAGTACTGAAATTTTTAGCTTGTAACTTTCCATTTTTCTTGTCAATTTAACTTAGATAAGTTAAACATTTGATAAAATTTTTGCATTTTGTTAAGTAATGCATATTTATTTGCAAATTGTTACATTGCCTTTGAATAGTCCCTCATTTGAGGGCGAATCCAATGTTTAAGTCAACTCCATTTTTACTGTCTGTGTTGTACTTTTTTTTTTTGCCACAATTCACCAGTAGGCATTGTGGTATAAAGGAGAGAGACAGGAAAAAAAAAAAACATCAGTTGATCCTTGTGTCACAGTATGGTCAAATGTGTGCAAATGCCATCAGACTCTGAATTGATTTGAAGATAAAAACATTAATCCAGGGTAGGGCTGGGCGATACGGAGAAAATCAAATATCACAATATTTTAACCAAATAGCTTCATATTAATATTGTTGTGGTGACCAAAGTGCCGAGGGCTGGAGACTGTGGATATTTGAGCATTGGATATGAGGTAACCAGAATGAGGGTGAGTGACAGAGCCCCCATGAGGGGCTGTATTCAGAGGAGTTTCCCTCTCTAACCTCATCAAGTACAGAAACAAAGGGAGATGCCTGACAGCAACACATGCATCTAATAAGTCATCTTATTATCAGAGCAAGGTCAGGGGATATTTGAACACAATAATCCAGAGAAACATGGGCAGTCGTAACGTGAGCAAAGGAACACGTGGCATTAAAAGAACTCACTTTAGGAGACGGACTTGATGAAGACAGATGATCTGGTCTGGCTGGCAGAAGGGCAACAAAGAAATGTTCTTCCTCTCCCCTCCTACTTAAAGGAGCCCTGATTGTGTCCAGATTGGGCTCACCTGTGCTGTTCAGAGTCAACTAGGCACAGGTGAGCCTGTGGCTGCTCTCAGAGCTCATTACGGTGATGGCAGACATGAAACGGTTATATTTACAGCGATATTGTAGGGTTGACGACGAATCCCCTGGAAGAGCGCCGGGATTTGATGCAAATTTTCATAGTGGCCAAACGGCGATACTACAACTTCTGTGTCTGTCACGTGACGTCATTGGGCCCAAAAAGACTTTTCCCCATAGACTTACACTGGGAAAGAGATGATAATTTATTTTAGGTACGAACACTTGAATATTTGAATCATGAGGTCCCAAAAGTGGTAAAATGCACTAACAGCAGTTATGTGAATGAGAGCCAGACTGAGGCTGGACTGAGGGCTGGGAGGCGGTGTTAAAGGAAACGCTACTGCTCTATGGGCCCAATGGATGTGGAAGATCGCCCGATGATCCGGGTACTTTATCACTCGGAAGTCGAGCTGTTTTGGCTTCATGTGCCTCTGAGCAGCTCTCACAGGAAACAACAGGAGTCTCCAACGCTGTATCCAGATCTCTTTATACATCCATGATCGACTATAGGGCTGCAACTAATGCAATCAATGCAGCTAATTTTCAATGTCGATAAATCTGTATATTATTTCCTTGATTAATGGATTAGTTGTTTGTCTATAAAATGTCAGAAAAATGATGATCAGTGTTTCCCAAAGCCCAAGATGACATCATCAAATGTCTTATTTTGTCCTTCACTCAAAGTTTACTGTCAGAAAGGAGTAAAGAAACCAGAAAATATTCACATTTAAGAAGCTTTTACTTTTTTTCTTTAAAAAATTACAAACCGATTAATGGATTATCAGAGTAGTTGGCGATTAATTTATTGATTAATCGTTGCAGCACAGGTTACTATTGGTGTTTTCTCAAATATATAGATACAATTTTGATAAATACTCATCAGTAATGTGGATGTAATGACTAAGCTCAGAAAATGACATCACTTTACTGTGATACAGCCTTTAAAACCAGGAAAAGACAACACTTATACCATATTAAGATATCCAAACTCTAAGTTGATATTTAGTCTCATATCATGATATTGATATAATATCGATATATTGCCCAGCTCTGATCCAAGGGCGTATCATGTTAAAAGTCCAACATGGTCGCAACCCCACCACATGTTAAAAGGCATCTGCAGGACTTGAAAACTCTTGCAAAGCACTGAACTGACGTGAAAGGGATGAATTTATAGAGTCTGCAGCTCCCCTCGGCTTTAAAGAGCTTCATAGTGAGTCTCAGTTAAATTTGCTGGTGAACATAGTAGAGTATTTAGCAGCTTAAGAGCCAGATATTTCCCTCTGGAGTTGGTGAAGCTCAAAATTGGACTTACATCCATCTAATGGCCAGAAACACAACTTCAAATGAATGAAAATGTTGCTCCATAACTGCTTAACGTGTGAATTATCAACAGTTTGCTAATAATCTAGATAAACTAGTACAGTAAAGGGTTTCTCTCTGTGTTCCTGCTCCTCTCAGGCCTCACCAGGAAACTTGACTCAGTTTGAGGAGATTCTCTTCGGCGGCGGATCCGGAGCTGCGGGATGCGCCGGAGTTGTAGCCGTGCGTTTTGCCACAGGAGCCGATGGACAGCGCGTGGTCGGGGTGGGCTATGTGGACGCGGCCCAGAGGACGATGGGAGTGTGCGAGTTCCCAGACAACGAGATCTTCTCCAACCTGGAGTCCCTTCTTGTCCAAATCAGCCCCAAAGAGTGTCTCTTGGTCCAGGGTGAAGGCAGCGCTGATGGCAGTAAACTACGGGAGGTATGTGTGCTCCATCTGTATGTTCAGTATATCAACACAAACAAGCACAATCACTCTGTGGGCCTGTGCAGTTTTTACATGCATATTTGTGTGCATGTATAAGGAAACTGTAAAATATTAGGACTGCAAGTATCCATTAATTCACATATTATATTTTAAAGTTTAGGGTTAGTTAGCTATTTCTTTGTCCTGCGAAAAATCATAACAACAAATCCTAACATCTGGGGCCGACACCTTCTGATTGGTTGGTCGACATGCTGTTGTCCGACCAGTGAGAATGGTCACTGGTCCAGGTGCTGGAGGTGAGAGGGAAAAAGAGACCCCCCCCCCCCCCCCCCCCACAAGAATCAACCAGAGTTGGCATATTAATATGTTTGATCTAATAAATAGTCTATTGTTTGAATTATAACTGTGTGTTTATCCCCTTGCGACAGCTTCGACAGCTTGTTCTGATTTTGGAAATTATACGATTATGGGCAGGTGCCTGATGGTCAGTTTTGAGTTATCATTTAAATATAAAATAGTAGTTTAAAAATAATGTAATGCTTCAAATAGCTTTTCATGTGTATTTATAGTTAGATTGTAGAGTGAAATCAGTGCAGTGTGGCTTTAGACTGTGGATTTAGTTTATCTAGATAACAAGCAGATCGATGAATTGATTGGGTGAAGCAAAGGTAGAATTACAGTCGACCAAGATTTTCTTTGGATGACTGCAGCCTTGGTGATTTCCCAGAGCAGAAAGTGACTTATTTAAATGCCTTGTTTTGTCCAACCAGAAGTTCAAAACCCCAAAGATGTTTAGTTTTCTATCGCAAAAGACAAAGAAAGGCAGCAAATACTCACATTTGAGCAGCTGGGACAAGCTAATGTTTGTGATTTTTGTGTAAAAACTGGCTCAAGACTAACAGACTAATAGTTTCAGCTGTACTAAATATAGACTATTACGTTAAGTTAACGAAGTCTGTTAATGTTAATTTTTGTTGTGATGTTTCTCTCATGTTGAATCATTCATGCAGACAGTTACGTCAACTCCATTGGTTTTTAAGGATTTACACAATTTGATTAAGACTTGCAGGGATGTAGCTATAAGGCTGCACTCAGACAGATGAGGGAAAAAATACACTGTTTACCTGGTGAACGTGGTAAATAAAGATAAGATCATTCCCAGAGTTGTAAAATCAGGTCTTGCAATGTTATAAACTGCTGTGCAGAGTTTGAGAAGTATTCAATCTCACAGATCTGTCTGGCAAACTGGACTTTCTGGATTTCATGTCTCACTGCAGCCTGAAACAACACGCCCCCTCAGCAATGTGTGCACTCTTTAACGCCCACCAACGGTACAGGCAGGCAGTATGTGTGGTGTGAATAAGACGTTGCTGTCCTGTGTTTGCATAGGTGGTACAGCGTGGCGGCATGCTGGTCTCTGACAGGAAGCGAGCAGAGTTCAGTAGCAAGGACATGGTCCAGGATCTCAACAGGCTGCTGAGGGCCAAGAGAGGAGAGACAGTGGCGAGCAACACGCTGCCGGAGCTGGACAAACAGGTGAATTAGAAGAACGAGAGGACGAAAACCAACAATTCCACTTAAATCATCCATCACTCATGAAAGCATCAAGAACATCACAATAACGATGTTGAGCTCGTTTTCCAGGAGGGATTATAATCTCACTGTTAGTGTAACAAAACATTTTCAAAAGGGTGGACATCGGTAATCTTGTTTATGTACACGTTCCATGGACACAGAACAAGACGTTGCGGTTCTTTATTAGATTTGTACGATAATGCAGTCGGAGGTATGGCTTAATTGGAGACGTCTGCCTGTCTGTTAGGCATCATACAAACACTGTAGACAAAACGGCTTTCCCCATCTGAACTTTGCCACTGATCTTATTAATCCAGCAATCGATCAAATTCACATGATCTTGCCCATCATGTGTTTTTGCTTATTCCATCTATTCATCTATCTATCTATCTATCTATCTATTAATTATCTGTCACGGCTTATCCTATTCGGGGTCGCGGGAGGGCTGGAGCCGATCCCAGCAGACACTGAGTGAAGGCGAGGTTCACCTTGGACCGGTCGCCAGACTATCACAGAGCTGAGACATAGAGACGCACAACCATTCACGCTCACATTCACACCGACGGGCAATTTAGATCCAACAGTGAACCGGCATGTCTTTGGACTGTGGGAGAAAACCGGAGAAAAAACCCACGCTGACACAGGGAGAACATGTAAACTTATGCGTTGTCTTCTAATGCTGGACACACACTATGCGAGAATCCATCTGATTCTGGGTGCGATCAGCAAAAGCCCCCGTGTGAGTTATGTTAAGGGTGTTTTTTTTTTTTAAACATCTCCTGATCTGCTTAGAAGTCCATCCCGGCTGCACCAGTCTCAAATGGGATATACTGTTGGGTGTGGGGATCCCCGGGAACAGAAGATGACGCAGTCACATGGGAAAGAACAACAGCCAAACATAAAGCATAAAGCATAAACTTGTCGATCTGTGGCAACACCGCGAGTGTCTCCGTGACTTCATCCGTTTATCCTTCTTGAATCTTACAGTACAAAGTAATACAAAAATTAGCAACGCTGATTCTTCCTGCCTGTCATTCATCATGTTCGTTTACACTAAAGTCACGTTTGATCACGAGAGATGTTCATGAATGAATCTGTTAGTGTGTGGTATGTTGTTTCAGCCAAATCGTTGCTCTCCACACACTACTGGAAGAAAACTCTTAAATTTAACACGTGTCGTTATGTGTGGGCTTTCTCACATCTTCAAAATCTGTTAAGATTTGAAAAATCTTTTAGTGGGGGCCAGCCAAAAGTTTCATTTTTATGACAAAATAACAAGCTGCTGGGTTACCAGTGAGATTATTTTGTTATATAGTAAACACACGATAAAAATCTCATATCGTATATCATTGAAAGCTATATTATGCCCTCCTCTTATCAACTTTAGATTAAGGTCTAAATGGCGATCACTGTTTTGGTTTCATTCACAGGTGGCGATGTCATGCTTGGCTGCAGTGGTGCGTTTCCTTGAACTGCTCTCCGACGAGTCCAACTTCAACTCCTTCAGTCTGACCACGCTGGACCTGGGTCAGTACATGAGGCTGGACAACGCCGCCGTGAGGGCTCTTAACCTCTTCCAGGTCAGTAACTGGGACCACGTCATAGCAGAGTTTGAAAAAAAATGGGCCAAAGGGCCTTTCTCACCAGTCATGCTTTGTCTTAGTTTGGTTTGTCTGGGTTTTTAGATATCTACCACCTGACATTACTGCTGATACAATAGAAGTGAAAGGAATTCATCCATCCGTTATCTGTTAGCGTTTATCCTATTCAGAGTCGTGGTGGTGGTGGGGGGAACCTAGAGAAAAAATTAGTAATGGGTCGACTCTCGATAGTGTGAAGCGGGAAGAGCTGCGGTGAGGAAACAAGTCCCATTACTTTTACCCATAAACAATATTATGTGGCTCACAGTTGGTGTCTGCTCCGTACGGAGTCTACGCTCAGAATAGCAGGAGTCAGATTTCAGACACGGATGAGAGTTCACAGACAAGACGATGGCGGATTTGGTGTTGAAGTGAAAAGCAAAAGCGCCTATTTGGCAATATTTCAGATATAAACCCAATGCGAGAAGAGAAACATTAATGAGGTAATTGCTGTGAGGAGGACGGAGCGGTCACATGCAGTGCAGCAGTGATAAGTGATAAAGGTCAGACATACAGCTGCCCGATGTTACATCTGCACATAGGCTGCACATATTGAGCGTCAAATTTTCTGGTAAAATTGGTGTAATCTGTAACACCGTTGTTGTCACAAGTTTATTAACTGGTGGGAAGATTTCCTCACCGTCGCCGTCACATCCCTACAGGACAATTGACATGATTTCTTGGGACTGTGGTGCAAAAAATAGTGGAGCCTTGTATACCAGCCACTAAAACTAAGCAAAGCAACAAAAACAATCTGCATCGGACAATATGGCTCACTGACAGTCAGTATCGCAAAAAAACACGATCGGGGTATCTTTAAATATTATATTTGCTTTTTTTCTTTTCTTTTCATTGGTATTGTATTGATTCAAGATGCCCCCCATGCCATAACAAAGGTAGAACAGGCGGTCAGGACATTAACAGTACCCAGGACACTAACTCTGTAGATGTTTGTGCTTTTGATGATGATAAAAATGAATAATTGAAGTTTGTTTTAGATCCCAGCCATCCTCACTACTATGTGTTACATAAAATAAATAAAATATTTGTTATCATGTAAATGTCTTTGAAATGTGAATTCTTTCCCTGCAGGGATCTCCTGATGACACCAGTGGAGCTCATTCATTGGCTGGTCTGTTGAACAAGTGCCGCACGCCACAGGGTCAGCGACTTGTCAACCAGTGGATCAAACAACCACTCATTGACAAAACCAAAATAGAGGAGAGGTAATTACAATGATGGGAGCAAAGTGCAGTATTTGAGATGTCCTGAGGCATATTGGATCAGTTATCCGTTTCATCTATAGCGGATCGCCTCAGGCCGGTTTCAGGAGTCACGTTCTACCAGTTAAACTTGTGTACCAATGATTTTAACCTTATAAATGTAAGACTTTTGAACCAGGACGTCAAGTATTAATTAATATATAAACTGTCAGATTTAGTTATTGTAGTCTGAGTGACGTGACATCATATCTGTTCCGTATCTGTCAACCAAAACAAATCGTAAACGGCCGCAACGAGGAAGTACAAAATGGCAGAGGGTCTGGGTGGATACGACTTGATACAACATATAGAAAAATGTGGAAACGCACACATTGCAGGAACAACAGCGCTAGACATCACGGCTAAAGCTGCATGCTAACTCTGTCATGGACAGGAAACTTTATCATACTGTCGTACCGTGCGGTCAAACCAGCTGTCACTCATCTCTGTGTTCAAATCTGCCGATGCTACGACTGTAGAGCGCCCATATACTGATATTTATGTTAGATGCATGCAAAGGCCCTGATGGAGCAGACCCTAATTCAACTATTGGATAGATTGCCATGAAATCTGCTGTGGAAATTCATGACACTCATGGCACAAATTTTGAGGATTCTCTTAATGGTTTTACCTGTGTGTGTGTTTATAGGCTAGACCTAGTGGAGAGCTTTGTGTGCGACTCTGAGCTCAGGCAGACCTGCCAGGAGGACTTGCTACGGCGGTTTCCTGACCTTCATCGTCTGGCCAAGAAGTTCCACCGTCACTCTGCAACGTTGCAGGACTGCTACCGCGTCTACCAGGCCGTGAGCCACGTCCCTGCCCTCATCACAGCCCTGGAAAGATACTCAGGTACACACAAAGCTTATGTTAATGTATAACTACTTGTTAATTCAACAAGGTGCTGGATCTGTCATATGTACTTTATAACGTGCCCTGCAGAAATATTTGCATTGTGCTGGTGCTGTAAATTTCAAATCTTCTTGCAAATCGCCCAAAAACATATAAGTTTGAGTTTATACTCAAAGTTTTCATCATTCAAGCTACTGCAGTGATGAAAACGTCGCTGTAATCCGAAGGTGATAACAAGCTCCTGATGACTTGTTTTAATATCATGCTGGATATTCAAGTGTTGATAATCTGGCGCCGTGACAGGAGGCGGTCAGTAGTGATGTTAAGATACGCATTTGTTCAGTGGGTTCCAGGGGCCTTAAGGTAGTTTGTCGAGTCACAAATCTGATGACTTAAGACTTGACAAAATCAAAAAAAAACTTGATTTTTGTAAGTGTAATATATTATTATTCTGTTGTTAAAATGGTATTACATTTGGTTAAGAGCTCATCATGACTTTTTTAGGACTCGAAACTCAAAAGTCAGGACTCGCGACTTGACTTGGAACCACACTTAAGTCAGTATTTTTCCATCTGAAATTGTCACGTTTAAAAATAAATCACATTGTGTCAATCACGTTTACATACCGACCCTGCAACTGTCGTCCGTCACTAAAGTTTCGGCTCGATTTTCTGCGTTTTTTACGCATTCGTCAAACGTCAAAAGAGGGTTGTTTGACCACTCAGAAACACATTGTCGCAACATCACCATCCAAAAAAAGCATCTAAACACTCACTTTGTCTCACAGCATAAAGCAATTTACGAAAAAGAAATAAAAGATTACAGGGATGCAGAATTTAAAGACAGTTTGTGGCAGGTGATTGAAGAACCGCTTGGAATCAGGGATGATCACAAAACAATGGATGCATGAAGGGTTAAACAGTAATAAGTGAGCTCGGCTAAACGATAGCATATTGCTAATGTGAGCATTCATTACTTCTGTATGGGACTATCTATTGCATCCATGTAATTAATTCAGTTTTGTAGTATATTGTCAATTTTCACACAGTATAGAATAATAAAACGCATCAGACTCTGTGTGAGGTTTCTGTGTGTTATGTTTTTTACTCGGATGAAGGATTAATAAAAAAAAAACGCATATGAAAAATACAGACGTGCTGCGTGTAAAGACCTTAACTTGCCTTAATGTGTTGCCTCCGTACATCACACCTCCACCGCCACCGACCCCATACTGTTGATACAGGATGACTCCTTGGCCGAATCCCTCTGTCAATTGATGGAAAAGAAATAAATGCATTAGTAGCCTGCATACATACAGTACAATGCATTCATTCATCATCTGTGCATCCTTCCGATTGATTTCTGATGTGTGTGTGTGTTGTAGGTAGCTACCAGGTTCTGTTGGAGGCGGTGTTCCTCTCTCCTCTCAGAGACCTGCACACTGACTTCACTAAGTACCAGGAGATGATTGAAACCACGCTGGACATGAACCAGGTCTTTGCTTTAGTATTTTATGTACACATACAGTATACAATACAAGAACATTACATCTCTGCATCAGTTCTACATGTAGTTTATCTTGTCTTGCATCCTGCGTGCAGATTGACCACCATGAGTTCCTGGTGAAGGCGTCGTTCGATCCGGTGTTGAGCGAGCTGAGAGAAAAGATGGACGTGCTGGAAAAGGGCATGCAGGCGGTGCTCAACAGTGCAGCCAGAGAACTAGGTCAGCCACAGGACTCGCATGTATTTATGTCACAGACGGATGTCTGTTAGATGTTGGATTTTGTGAAAAGAAAGGAGTGACTGCAAGCATGTATCTGCTGATGAGTTTTGATGATGACAAAAACGCCAAAGAAAGTCAATTACTCCATGTAGCCATAATTTACTACAAAGACATTTTTCTGAGTGCAGTAAATTAGAGACTGAGATTCAAAAAATCAGACTGAATGACTGAAACTAAAACAACATTAAAGGGGACATATCATGAAAAACTCACTTTTTCAGAGCTTGTGTTCATACATGTGGGTACCTGGAGTGCCTACTAACCCACAAACTGAGATGACCCAGAGTCATTTTTTTGTGGGCTGCCTTAGATCAGAAAACGTGATTCAACAGCCACTCAGATCTGGCTCATTAGAGTATATCACCCACAGCTCGATAACTACCTCTGTAAAGGTGAAACATATTTTTTCTCGCAAGCTAGTCTGGAGAGCGGCTTAAAGAGATAGGCGCTAATATGTGTTTTTTGAACATTGAAGCATTTAAATATGTTCTGGTAGAAACTCAAAATACAAATATGAACCTGGAAATGAGTGCGATATGTCCCCTTTCAGGCACACCAACCCGACATTAAAGAACTAGCGGCGACGATGACCAACCTTTGAATCGCCTCACATCTCTTTAGTCTTGGCCAAAAAAACTGCACTTGAACACACCGCAAAGACTACAGCAGGCGGCCAGTCAGCATGTACGTTCCACACCTGCATGAGAAGAAATAGCTCTCCAAACCAGCAGGCGGCGGTAGTCTGTCATTCAAGAACTGGAAGACCGAGGACGGATATCCAAGTCGTTATGATACGTACATGAAACAAAGTGGCTTTTACTGACCATTTTCACACCACTCTCACTCACCACTTAGCTTCATTCCAGATGGCCATGTCATAAAAATATCCATGTGTTGGAACGATCAGATGAGATGAAAAATGTGTTTACTCGTTGGCTTGATTTCCTCACTTCCAGCCAGATTCTCTTCTCGTGCACTGATTCGTTTTAGCTGAACAGCCAATCAGAGTGACTTCTCTCACCGACGGGCCGCGCCGCCAAGTCAACATGCTGAATTGGCCAAAAAACTCAGACACGGGCGGACTAGAGCCGCCGGTGCGGGACATACTGCAAAAACTAGGCCGACAGAGGGCCCCAAACTGTCCGAAGGCCGACCTGTGGCTTTTTGTGTCAGGGCCGAATGAGCTTTATTAAAAAGATTAATTAATTATGGTTAGCTTGTGGTAAAGCCTAATCTCATCTAAGGATGTCTGATAATGAACAGCAAAACTAACAAATGCTTAAAAAAGTTGATGTTACTTGTCTTTAGGGAGACAAACATCTGGGTTTTCTTATGCAGCCTGCTGCCTTTTATACTGGGATGGTGTTTGAATTTCAGCAACTTTGTGTTTCAGGTCTGGATGCCGGTAAGACGGTGAAGCTGGAGTCAAACGCCATGCTGGGTTTCTACCTGAGAGTCACCTGCAAGGAGGAGAAGAGTCTGAGGAACAACAAGAAATTCACCACGCTGGACGTCCAGAAGAACGGCGTGCGCTTCACCAACAGGTCCGTCTCACAGCGTCACACACCTAACGTTTGCCTCGGATAGCCGTGCTCCTCCTGTCAGCTGATTGTCTGTTGTTTCGCATGCGCTCTGTCATGTGTCTGCAGTAAGCTGAGCTCCCTAAACGAGGATTACACCAAGAACAGAGATGAGTACGAGGAGGCCCAAAATGCCATTGTCAAAGAGATCATCAACATCGCTTCAGGTGAGGAATGTCGTCACATGCTGCTCACTGTGTCTCGTCAGCGTGGCATCAATTTGACAGACAGAAGTTGAGCTGATCCCTGACTTCCATGGAATTTGTCTTATGCAACCTTTAGCAATTGATTTCATTCACATTTTCTTCATAGACTAGTAAATTATACAATGTTTTTAACTTTTAAATAAAGAGTTTGGTGACATTGTGGTCACCTGGTGTTCTTTCATCAGATAGTCGTTTTGGTGCCGTCGCTGTGATAAATCATTTTTAAAGTGTTGATCCTTTTGAAACATCAGGTTACGTGGATCCCCTCCAGACGCTGAGCGACGTGATAGCGCAGCTGGACGCGGTGGCGAGTTTCGCCGTGGCGTCCGTCTCGGCTCCCGTGCCGTACGTTCGGCCTCGGCTGTTGGCGGACGGCTCAAGGCGTATGGAGCTACAGCAGGCCAGACATCCCTGCATGGAGACGGACGCGGATACCGCCTTCATACCCAACGACATCACCTTCGCCCAGGGAGAGAAGAACTTCTATATCATAACAGGTGTGAAGAGATGACACACGTACAGTGAAGTCCTCAGATCCGACCCAACTTCCTGCATCTGCAACTCTGGCTCAGGCTCACTTAAGGTGGACCAGCTATTCTTTAAGTTCCTCTGAGTTTTGCTCAGCTTTTTAGCTATTTTTTTAATAATTCTTTCAACTGTTTAACAGATGGCATTGACTCAGTTAAACGGTTACATCCTACAACTATATATTTTTTGATCACATTGGTATCATATCGGCCAGTGCCACAAGTACTTTTAGCTCTGTTTTTGGTCTCTGCCAGCTCCTGTTCCCCAAAACGTTGCCAGTTCAGGATCACATGGTAGTTTATGGATGAGAGTATTTTGATGGCTGCTCTCGGATGTGTTGTGGAAACCACCCCCCTGCCCCAAGTCACATAACGTTGCTTTCTTCCCAACTCGTTTTAAACGGTTGAATAATGTTGAATTGGTTAGAAGTTAGATCCCTGTCTGTCATACCACCTAGATCATCAGTGACAGTGTCCTGGAAATGATCCCAGAAAACCGTGAGAGCCTTTGACAGACGGTCAGGAGTTTCCAGTCGCCTTTTCACCCATTCCATCAATTCAGATATCACAGTCACATATCAGTTAACACAAACAAAGAAGAATCACTCTGTCTTTGTTTTCCCTGAGTGAGAAAACTGTGTCAATTGCAGACGTCAGTTTTTAATCCGTAAACGTTCTAAATTGTAAAATCTTCACGGTTCTTCAGAAACAAAAAGGAAGCCTCAAAAGATTAGTTCCTTGTCTAATTCTCGAGTTTGGTGCCTTATCTGGAGTTAAACAAGTTAATTGCTGATATCTGTGAATGAGGAGACTTAAGAAAACTCACTTATACAACTTTCCTCTCTTTCTGTCTGTAGGACCAAATATGGGTGGCAAGTCGACGTTTATCCGCCAGGTGGGCGTGATCGCTCTGATGGCTCAGATCGGCTGCTTTGTGCCGTGCGAGAAGGCGGAACTTAGCGTGATTGACAGCGTCCTGGCCAGGGTGGGAGCGGGAGACAGCCAGGTCAAAGGAGTGTCCACCTTTATGTCTGAGATGCTGGAGACGGCTGCTATCCTGCGGTAAGAGCAGATGCACAAGCTTGTTTACCGCTACTAAGACGAGCCTTTTGTCTCATCGCTCCTGTCGTCCCTGCAGCTCAGCCACGGAGAACTCGCTCATCATTATCGACGAGCTCGGCAGAGGCACGTCCACGTACGACGGCTTCGGTCTGGCCTGGGCCATCAGCGAGCACATTGCCTCAAAAATCAGCTGTTTCTGTCTGTTTGCCACACACTTCCATGAGCTGACGGCGCTGGCGGCGCAGCAGCCCACCGTCCACAACCTGCACGTCACAGCCCTGACCTCCCACAACACACTCACCATGCTGTACAGAGTCAAATCAGGTCAACACACAGCAACACGCTCAATGCAGCTTTGTTCGTTAAAGTGTTTTTCCTAGCCCTAATATGGATGTCAACAGAAGTTACATCTGTTTTGTTGTTTCTCTGGACTATATCTGAAAAATGCATATGTAAAGAATGGAGGAGCGTCAGGTGAACTGACTCAGCACCTTACCATGTGTTCAGGTGTGTGTGATCAGAGTTTTGGTATCCACGTTGCTGAGTTGGCATGTTTTCCGCCATCGGTGGTTGCCATGGCGAAGGAGAAGGCGGAGGAGCTGGAGGAGTTCCAGGAACCTGCAGGGGAAAAGTCGGAGCAGGACGAAGAGCCGGAGGCCAAGCGACGACGGACAGACAAACAGGTGGGGCTCGATTTTCCAGTGTCCTGCTGAATATGTGGCAGGGCATACATGACACATTACATGTTTCTCTGATGATCCCCTAACAGCTATGTAAAGTACTTGGTCACGAGGCTGAAACCTCTGTTTTTGGTACTGCCTCTCCTTCAGGTAGGGGAAAACCTGATCCAGGACTTCCTGGAGAAGGTGAAGTCGCTCCCTGCTGCCACCATGAGTGACGAAGAAGTGAAGGCAGCGCTGAGGAGAATGAAGCAGGAGCTTGTCGCCAAAAACAACACGTATATCACAGAGATACTTTCACGCTGTGGTCCTGCGAAAACACCTTGATTTTGAAAATTTGTCCTTACCAAGGCCATCAAAGGTCAAAGTTCATGTACTTTAGGCAGCCACACTAGAGCGTTTCCATTGTATAGTTTGTCAATAAAGAATAATTTCTGGATATGTTAGTCTTTTTTTTTTTTTTTTTAACTCAGACATATTTCAAGATGATCAAGATGGTGCTGCTGGGCTGTTATCGCTTTTTTCCTCCGCACGATGATTACCTCATTAACGTTATGGTTCCCTTATACTGTAGCATTAGGTTTAAATCTGAAATATTACCAAATAAATCTAGAAAAACAGCAAAACAACGGTGGGGATGGTGGGAAAGAGATGTAATCCTTGCCTGAATGAAGCAGGATCTGGTCGGCAAAAATAACAGGTGCATCACAGAGATACCTTTATGCTGTGTTGCTGCGAAAACAGCTGGATATTATAGTTACTTATACTGTAGCATTGGGGTTAAATCTGAAATATTGCCTAATAGGCGCGTTTGCTTTTCACTTCGACACCAATTTTTCCGCCATCTTTTCTTCCAACTCTCATCCCGTGTGTGAAATCTGACTCCTGCTTCTGACACTTTCACTTTGTAGCGTCCGTCATCCCGGCGTGTACTGATAATGCCGATACGTGAGAATTAACTAAAGGGGTTTTAATTCTATAAAATAAGCAACCCAACAGTGGGCATGAAATGTAATCTGTTTGTACCTGAATGAAGCAGGAGCTGGTCACCAAAAATAACACAGAGATAGATTCACGCTGTGTTGCTGTAAAAACAGCTGGATTTTTAGATTGTAGGCAACGACACTAGAGCGCTTAGATTATAGTTTTTCTATAAAGTATTATTTCTGGATGTTTGTTAGCATTTGATGTTTTTTTGGACCCAATTACTGACAAATTTTTCAAGGTCACATTTCTTTCAAAACGGTGTGAGATGAATAAAAACCTGATGTTGATAACCCTTAAACACGTTATTAACCTCCCGGGATAACTGGTAACTCTGCAGGATGTGAATTTAAAAGCAAGACACCTGTGATCTAATAAAGTTTTATTTTCTTAGAAATGGCCAGTTTCCTGTTTTTTTTTTTAATCTTTCTAAGAAAGTATACCCCTTTTTGAATTCCAACTAGCATCTACATAATGGTTATTGAATACTTCACAATATATTAAGTCTAGATGTTATGGTACATGCATACGATTCAGGCTGCATGAGGAGCCACAGTCACCACGATACACGGGGGGAGGAGGAGGAGGAGGAGGAGGACGGGCGGGGAGGACTGCAGATTGACTCTTACGTTCCAGTTTGAAGGAGCTCTGACGCCTCCCATTGAAACCCTCTCCACAAAACACTGACTGCATCAACTTATAAACATATACACACACACACACACACACAACTTTCACTGTACACAACACACATTTACACACTCACATACACACCTTTATACAAGGGTGGAGCCCCTCCACCTGCCATTTAAGCTAATATACCGGAGAGGGTTTTATAGTGTTTAAATTCTCTTTCACAGAAAGAACTTCACCACTGGGACGTTTGAGTTTCTGCACTTTGGGAGTTGGGGTGGGAGGAGGGATGCTAACCAAAGAAAAATTATAATAATTATAATATATAATAAAATAAAAGACATTCAAATACAGTCAACTTTTTGCTTGAAAATACAAAACTACATGAGAAAGCATTGAAATAAAATCCACTGATCAGAACATTTAAAAAACAAAAAACAAAAAAAACAAAAAAAAAAAAAAAGCCCAAGTGCTCCATCACACACACGCGCACACACACAATCTTGCTCTTTATCCACACACAACAGAGTAACATCCGCCCATCCGTTGCCTAGTTACAACTGCCTGGGCAGCCAATGGGGATGGCAGCTGCGAGGAAGCAGGAAGTCTCTTTGACAGCAGTTCTTGTGAGGAGGAAGAAGAAGAAGTGGGCCGGGAGCCGAGGATTAACACCGGGGGTCGGGTGGGAGGGGGGAATCTTCACGCGCTGCCAAAGTGGCGCTGGCCGCCATCGACAGCCCCTCTGCATAGCCCTTCTCATCTTCTTTGTCTACAGACTGCAATAAGAAATACTCGAGTGAGGAATCTCTTGTGGCCATTCTGTCAGTCCACCCTCAGCTCCACCGCTCCCTCTAGTGGAGTCTGCCTCCGCTGCAGCGCGTCCGACCACAGCGGGCAGGAAGCTGCTTCCTCTGCAGCCTCTTTCACCTCGATCCCATCTGAGAGCGCCGCAATCACAGAGTCTCTCTGGGTCCTTATGGCTGCAAGTGGATGTGTGTATGTAACGGTGTGTGTGTGTCTGTGTGTGAGTGCTGCTGTGTGCAATGTAATGTGTTTATATGCTTATGTGAGAGAGTGTAACTGGACCGGATGCCTTCAGTTATGTTGCAGCGTGTTGGACTCGATGGGCGGCGCCGAGTCATACAGAGTGTCTGTGTCGTGTGTGGGCTCTCCGGCCAGCGTGCACGGGTTGGACAACGTTCCTGCTCCGCAGTCACAGAAAAACCTGACAGAGGAACAAATATCAGGGATTATGAACCAGAGTCCTTTCAAATAAAGGGGAGAAAATGTAAAAACTGCTCTTCAGGCACATAAAAGGAGTGGCTGCTTTGCAGATAACATATTTCAGAAAGCGTTTGTATTGAAATAAGGGATGCAGCAATACGGGTCTTTTGGCCCTGATACTGACAGTGGTAAGTGGGTTTTTGGGTATCAGTCGATACGAAGTGCCGATCCGATACCAGTGTTTAATCAATAAGCTGTATGCCTCCCTGTGTGGACATGACTGGGATCATTCTTTTATGCGCAAGGCAACATCAGGCTTGACTAAAACATCACTTTCCTAATTTTGTAAAACTGTATGCAACAAATAAATTACAGCTGCAACTAATGATCATTTTCTTGTCAAATAATCTGATGATTATTTTCTAAATTAATTGATTAGTTGTTTGGTCTATAAAATCGACATCCTCCAATGTCAAAGATATTCAGTTTACTGTCATAGAGGAGTAAAGAAAGCAGAAAATAATCACATTTAAGAAGCTGGAATCAGAGAATTTTGATTTTTTCTTAGAAAATTATTGAAACAGATTATTCGCAGATTAATTTAATAGTTAACTAATCGATTAATCATTGCAGCTATAAAATAAATACACAGATATAAATACACTTAATTGTTATTTGTTAGCAATTTTATTACAGTTTTACAGTTGAAGTGTAAACCTTTTAAATGCGGCAACAAATTAAAATTCCAGTATATAACATATATATACACAATTAAACTGAATAGATCGGCCCTATTGTCACTGATATCTGATCCAGCTATTTGTTCGGTGCATCCCTTGTATAAACAGTAAATATCATATTTTTCCAAACATAAATTCCTCAAATACACAAATTAAACAAACGGTCATCAGGAAGGAACCATAACTGTCTTACCGATCGTGCCGTATAAACTCTACATCGTGCCCTTGGTGGCATTTTTTGATGCAGTTTACACAGATGGCGTTCCTATCTGTCGTATTACAGGTGTGACATCTGGAAAGATAGAAAGACAAAACATTCATTTACATAAAACAATGAAGGAAATAAGACAAAGACAAAACATTTTAAATGAGAGACAATTCCTTACTTGTGCATTTTGACCATTACTAATCTAATAAATCATATTTCCTACATTGGGTCACAACTAACACTTAAAGTGAAAAATGCCCATTAAAACTTCCTAAAGCCCAAGGCGACATCGACCGTTTGAATGTGTATTGATAACTTAGCGCCGATAAGTGGAAATTAAGTCAATGGGTTTTATTTTTTATTTTATTTCAATTAAAAAAAGCACAACGATGGTGGAGGCGGTGGGCAAGTAATCTGTTTGTGCCTGAATGAAGCAGGAGCTTGTCGCCAAAAATAATCCATGTATCACCGACATACTTTCACGCTGTGTTCCTGCTAAAATGGCTGGATTTTGAGACATGCATTTGTGTTTTATCATGGCCAACAAAAGGTCAACGTTCATATACTGTAGGCAGCCACACTAGCACTTACTTATCATATAGTTTTTTAATGAAGAATTAATTCTGGATGTTTGTTAATCTCTTTGTGACCTAATCACATTCATTTTAAACAGTCAATCAAAACATGAAATAATTTCCTGTTTACTTTTTTTTTTTTTTTTTTTCTTTTTTTCTAAGAGCTCGTTTTTGAATTCCCACTAGTATCTACATCAGGGGTGAGCAATTATTTTTCCTGGTGGGACACATGAGAAACCCAGGGGCCCAAACAAATACTGTCAGGCATAACCTGTATTTTATCACTATAGGAAACACATTGGGCACTTATTTTTCAGCATTGATTATACTGAAAATGACTCCCAACAGCATATTATTAAGAAAATGACATTATATACAGGAGCCTTTGAATCGTACAGGACTGACTGTTTTGGGTAGTAATGTTCCCATGAACAAAACTGAATATTTATAGCTTAATGTTAACACTTACATTTCCTTCTTTTGTTGCATGCAGCTTTGTAAAAATCCTTGCTGCTGTTGTATCTTGGCTAGCAGCCCTTCGGCTGTCCTCTCCTTCTCATCTCCAGAAAGGTTTCTGTATTTTTCTGTATGTTTTGTCTCAAAGTGGCGGCTCAAGTTGAACTCAGTGTAACACCGCTAACACGGACTACTGTGGCAAGTCTATGACGCAGTTTACCTGTAGAAGTCGTGCATGGGGTAACTGGTGTAGCTGGAGATCTTGTAGAGGCACTGTCCTCTGCTCACTGCCTTCTCAATGGCATCCTGGTTATTCAGAATCTTATTATCTGACACAAGATGGACAGAAAATGTGAATAAGAAAGCAGATAAAACCAGCTTGTAACAAAGCATTAATGGCCACAAAGCAGCTAGTCACCTTTCATGGTGACGTTGACTCCCGAGGCCAGAAACAGGCCTCCGAAGCGATTGTTGAAGATCTGGTTGCCCTCCAGCGTGGCAGTGGCATGGTTGGTGATTTCAATACCTACAGAGGAAAAACAACTTGTCATCAGCACCAAAGAGAGACATAAACAGAGATGTTACTTGTACTCATATGGAGTTGATTTTGGAGGGAGGGGGGCTAACCTGCAGCGAAGCCGTCAAAAATGCGGTTCTTGCGGAGTATCGGGTGGCTGTTTGTGCTGATCAGCACACCGGCCTGAGCGTTCCTGAAGATGTCGTTCTCTTCCAGCAGACCTACAGAGAAAAAGACTGGCATGGTTCAAACTGTAGATGTACAGGAGCCACTTATAGTGATCACTGATGACTATAATAACCAAATTTTTGTTGTGCAACATTTTTCATTATTAGATTTGATCATCATCTAACTGGCATTTATCTATTTATTACATGAATACAAAGACATGGAATGGACCGTGCAGCTGAGGCACTGTTTTTTCTGGCCGGCTCTGCAGCACAAGCGTGCATGCAGATGAATGGTACCCCTTTGCTGGAGTGCCTCGTTCTCTCACAGTAGCGGCATTCTGCATGTGTGAAATTTCGCTTTGGGGGCATTGTGTGACAAGGTTTTATCGATCCACTTGACAAGGACAGCTTTGACCACAGGTGCTTTCCTTGTGCACATTTGCTTTCCTTTCCCATCATGATTTCAATGTGCATGCAGCGCCATCCTAAGGTACCCAGGCCTCAGGTACCCAGCTGGAAATTACACAGTCCCTGAGACAAATTATCAACCGAGTAAAGGATGTAGTTTTAAATTGTTATTCATATGTTAAGTATGAAAAAACCCCAAAATGAACACTATAAGCGGACTATAAGCAAATTATCTAAACAGCGTTTGTACAGGAATGAATGACTGAAATGTTGATATTCCCAACAGCTTCATCTTTCTCCTCTGTCATTATGCCTTTACATTTACTGCATTGTGTTACCCACTAGCTGGCTTGTTTAATTGTTATCCTCTGCGGCCTCTAGACGTTGACAGTAACGTAAATATGTGTTCTGACAACACGAGTTTCACTTGAAGGCACAGCATGCTCTGCATTAATGATGTGGCTACAGACTGTGTTCAAGTACCTCTGCCTCCATTGAAGATGCAGATTCCCCCATCTCTGCCGTCGTGAATCTTATTTCGCCTCAGTGTGGGGTTGCTGTCCGTCTTGATCCACACCCCCGCCATGGCGTTGTCAAAGATCTCGTTGTCCTCGATGAAGCCCAGACCTGTTGTGTTAAACAGCAGTGTAAAACGTGCAACTATATACACAATACTTCTGAGACAAACAGAGCGGCAGAGTGAGAAGCACAGACCTGAGTTGTAGACTAAAATCCCTCCATTTTGGCCTCCCCAGATCTTATTGCGCCTGATCTTTGGGTTGCTCCCCGTCCTGACAAGATTTAACAACATTTCAGTATTTGAATCATTCACAACTGGGAGGAAAACGAAAACTTTTATGTAGACTCCTCAGGTTGAAAGACAAGTTTTATATTTTCTATGTTCAGGGAAACAATGCTTAAAGGGGGTAATTGTTACCTTATTTGTACACCAGAGTACATGTGATTGTAGATGTCATTGTCTTCCAACACACCGTGCCCGTTGTCGTAGAAATACACGCCAACCTAAAAAAAAAAAAAAAAAAAAAAGTCATTGAATGAACACATGAAAAGATAATTTATTGCACTCATGGGAGAGCAAACTTTCTTTTTAATAACTTAAATTACAGCATTGAGGATGATTTTGAAATGCTGGGATGTGCCACCCTATCACATTTTTAGGCTTGGATTATTACAAAAGTCTGACAGCATTATTTAAAAGGACCCTTCAGAGAAATAATACCTTTTCCTTTCCTTTCGCTTTCCATTTGTTGTCCCCATTAGTCACGCAGACACAGAGGAAAATAGGTTCCAGGTTGACAAATACCAGTTATCCTTTAATGTACATCTTTCTTACTATACATCCCTCTTTTCAGGATGTATATAGTTCTAGTAATCCCTGTGACTGCACAGCTATTTCTTTGTAGCTGGTGCAATATTATCAACTATCCTCTTAATTCCTATTTTTTGTTGATTAGCTTTAATCAGTTTGACACTTCTAACATTTCATCATCCCAGCATTTACTATGTACAGTTGCACAGAGTTCTGGATATATTTTTCATACTTATTCAGTACTTGTCAGCATCTTCAATTTTTGTATAACATCCTGAGTATTGTGTGTATTTTATGGTTTTCTTTTTTCATATTGTTTTATGTGGCACTATGGTAATTTCATTACCCTGTATGTAAGCCTCCTTGCATATACAGATATGATATTAAAGCAGTCTAAGAGTACAGTATCGCCGTCACTCAAAAAAGTCAGATTATAGCAGCTCATCGATGCAGTTCATCACGTCACTGCAGCTGCTTCTGCCATGTGCATGTCAAAAAGCACCAGATTTCATCAGTCAAGGAAATTAAATCACATTTCTCAAGGCTTTATATGTTTGACCATGTTAATTTGACCTGTTTGCCACTGTGGATGCGGTTCTTGCGGAGGACAGGAGTGCTGCCTGTGGTCACCCAGACTCCAGCCAACGTGTTGCTGTAAACCTCATTCTCCTCGATCACCCCCTGGCCTTTCTCATGCTGAAACAACAAGCGGGATCAGCTGTCAAAAACTTCCATTTAAGCTTTTATTCAAAACATGAAAAAATGATCGGTACTTGCTGGGAAAGGAGTTACATTTTAACCAAACTCAAGAGCGTATTTACCACATAGATGCCCCCATGCTGTCCGTCGTGGATCTTGTTGTGCCGTACAATGGGGCAGCTGTTGGTTCGGATCTGGATTCCCGCCAAGGCGTTACCATAGATATCGTTACTCTCTATCAAACCCCGTCCATCTCCAAATATGTACACCCCTCCTTGGTTACCGTTGAATATAGCATTTCCCCTGGATATGAAAAAGGAAAGAAACAGTCATCATCTTGGCATGAACACCCATTGAGATCAAATGTCCTACACAGCCATGTACTTTTCCCTTTCAATTAGGAGTAATAATCGATTAAAATATTTAATCACGATGTCCATGGTTAATCGCACATTAATTGGACATTGATTTGTTCAAAATGTACATTAAAGAGAGATTTGTCAAGTATTGAGTGGACAAATATGCTTGCTTTATGTGTATATATATGTATAAATGTATTACTGGAGCTGGAACAACAGCTGTCAGTATGTCAATGTGCTGATTTGACTGAGACTTTCCCCAAACTGCTTGTAATTATCATAAAGTGGGAATGTCTGTAAAGGGGAGAATCGTGGGTACCCAGAGAACCCATTTTTTTTCACATATCTTGAGGTCAGAGGTCAAGGGACCCCTTTAAAAATAGCTATGACAGTTTTTCTCACCAAAATTTTGTGCAAGTTTGGAGCGTTATTTAGTCTCCTTTCTGACAAGCTAGTATGACATGGTTGGTACCTCTGGATTCCTTAGGTTTTCTAGTTTCATAGGATGTCAGTATCTTCACTTAAGCTTTAAAACTGCCCATTACAACCTAAAAATCACAAGTTGCATCAATACGTTACAGAAATTAGAGGTGTTAAAACGAATGTGTTCATTTGACAGCCTTAGTATTAATACCAGCCATGTTGACCTCCACTGAAATCTAATTTTGCACACAACCAGTGCCCAAATAGGCCACGTCCCTCGATAGGTTTACTACAAAAGCTGTGTGTGTCCTCACCGTATCGTCGGATCGCTGTTGGACGTGATCCACACACCAGCAAAGTTATTGGCATAGATTTTGTTCTCAATAAACTGCCCCCGCCCTTTCTCGTGGACGTAGATGCCTCCCGTTTGGCCATGATGGATCTCACAACGCACCACTGTGGGGTTGGCGTAGGCCTTCACCTCAAAGCCTGCGATGCGATTTCTATGGATGTTGCAGTTCTCAAAGTAACCCTGAAACACAGAATAGGGGACAAATTAGACAGCAGTTTTGTCATGTTTTACGTTTTACTTGAAGAAACATCACGGACTGTGTATTTACCATGCCGTGATCGAAGGTGAACACTCCAACGTCTCGTCCGTGGTGGATGTGGTTACGTCTAATGATGGGATTACCGTGGTTTTTCACCCAAATTCCTGCTAGCGCGTTGTTGCTGATTTCATTGTCTTCATATATGCCCTGAAAACAGATGAGAAGACACAGAGTCAGATGCATGTTTGAACATTTGTGTGAATTTACTCGGGCCATGATGATACACCTATCTCCCAATTTTATACTATCACAATACTTGTCATGTCAGGAAAAGTCATTTTTACCTGTGCGTGATCGGTGATGTACAGTCCTACGTTCTCACAGTCACTGATGTTGCAGTGTTTGATGGTTGGACACGCTCCCTGGCCGCTCACACACACAGCTGAACCCACTAAACAGAAAATAAAACAGAAGCATCACACGACAGTAGGGCCATAAGTAATGGTCTCTTCTTTGAAAAGCTATTAAATCTGCAATGCCAAACAGATGAAAGCTAGCAGATCTTTACACTTAAAACCTCTGTCCAGCCACACAGGTATTCATTTTCTCACTGATTAGGCCTCTGCTCAGGTTGAAGGTGGGCCGGAGTCACAAATCATCATCAGCAAGAATGATAAAAGGTATAATCTGTCCCGCCCTTTACAGGTTCAACAAAGCTCACAAGAAGATGTCACTCAATGTGTCTCTACACGCCCACACAGTCCTGAGAATACGTCTAACCAGCTGACATTGAAACACCTGTGTCGGTGTTCAGAACTTCACAGTTAAGAAGCTGAAACCAACAAAAGTTTACCATTTTTGGACTTAAATCCACTGATATAAAACAGTAAATGTGACATGTTCAAATGAATGTAATCATACGGCGGCCATCTTACCTCGGTACAGTATTGCCTATTGTCTTGGGTATTCTGAATGGCTAGTATACTATATTAAGTTATATCTTTTGTGTAGAAATCCTAAATAGATTCAGTACTGGGGGCGGCAGTAGCTCAGTCTGTAGGGAGTTGGCTTGGGAACCGGAGGGTCACCGGTTCAAGTCCCGACATGGACCAAAAACTGAGTGTGAACTGGTAGCTGGAGAGGTGCCAGTTTACCTCTTGGGCACTGCCGAGGTGCCCCTGAGCAAGGCACCAAACCCCCAACTGCTCGGGGCGCTTGTCAGGAGCAGCCCCCTCACTCTGACATCTCTCCATTAATGCATGTATGTGTGTTTCAGGTCTGCATGTACCATGTATGAGTTTAACAGAGTGTAAATTGAATTTCCCCATTGTGGGACTAATAAAGGTAGATCTTCTTCTTCTTCTATTACGGGTATTATAGGCAGGCAATTACAATCAGTCACTTCCTATTTTGCCGCAAGGAAGAGAGGAGATGTAACGCATCATCATTACGTCATATTATTGGGGTACAACACATGCGCAGTCTGCACTCGCTGAAATTGAGCCAACAGTAACGCACAACCGAAGCTCCAGTTACACTGAGCATGTGTTGCACCCCATAGCTCCGGACCCGTTTCCCAGTTTCTTTCAATAAGCCTTGTTCTGCAGTTTTTTCCAGTCAACCGGTGTGGGGTTTGTTTTGATGCTAAGAGGATGAAGAGTCTTGTTAAATGCAAATGAAATACTGTCTTCCATAAAATTACACATACATTTACTTATCTTTATATTTATCTTAACTGCACTATTTGATGCCTTAGATTATCATTTTGCTTTCACTTGCATGATTTCCACTTTCATTTATACATATTTTAAGAGCTGCAGGAACCTGAGACCAAAGATGTTCACTGCCAATGACTGCTTTGCTGGAACTGACACATGACAAATAAACAACCTTGAACCCTTGATGGAAACGAAGCGTCAATACTCGACAGGTTGTGTTATACCATGCAATACTGGCACAGATTTTTTTAACCACATTTCTTACTGCTGCAACCCAAGAACCCAAAAGAACAAAATGTCATAATAATAGTTGTTACCCAAAAAAAAAAAAAAAAATACTGCTCCGGGGTTTTTGGTTTCCAGTCCAAGTCCCATAAGACAAATTTAATCTCTCATCCTGGGACATAATGAACACACTGCTCATTTAGTGATCTACCACAATTAGGGACACCGTGTTTCAAACCATGGCTCTAAACTGTTATAATACAGGAGTACATGTAAACATATACACCTTTATAATATAATGTAAAATAATACAAAACCCCTGCACTAAATGAGACTTTTGTGAAGCTAATGTTGCATCTGTCAACAAGGCTGTGCAGTTCATTATGGCTGTATTGGCAAGACTAGTTGATACGATACGCATCATGATACAGTGGTTACGATTCAATATACTATGATACTGTAAGCAAGGAGATATATTGTGATCTAATTTTAGGAAAACTGTCCTAGTATAAAGAACATCATATAGGGCTATCGCAATAATTGCAATACTGCAATATCGCTATTGACAACAAGCCAACAGGAGAGAATAGCAAGCAGCTCCCAAAACAAATATGTGCATGTATTTAAACAGTGATAGCTGTCATCTTTGTCATTTACAAAGCAACAATATACTTAATAATTAGGGGTTATTAGGGCCATATTAGGCCAACATGCCATTATTAGACTGTGGAGTCTTGACTGGTAAAGATCAACAGATTATTGGTTTTATGCTGACAATTGTCATTTACATATAGAAATAAAAAAAAAATTGACTTCTAACAATTCATAATATAAAAAGATGTAATCTACAAAAATACAGTTTTGTTGTCATTTACTGTCACGCTTGTTTCCCCCCTCTCTCAGCGCTGTAGTTATATAGGAAGTGCCCTGAGTATCGTAATGACAGGGATGACCCACATTTCCCATCATGCCTGCCTAGTCCTGAGTGTTGTAGTTTAAGTAGTAGTAATCTAAGTTTGCCATTTTATGTTCCAGATGTTGCTTTTTGTAGTCTTTGTAACGGGTGTGTTCAGAACATGGTGGCTAATGTTGGAAATGTTAAATTTTGTACTGATTTACAGTTTTAATTACAAGTGACTGTTACATTTCATGAACTTCAGTTAATTTCGACAGATTTCTGATTTAAAATCGAAATCGTGGCCCCACAAATAACAGTCTAATAATAAAACTTAATCATATAGTACAAAAATCAGGTGAGAATACTGCATATCGTGCTGTTGAACCAATCCTTATCACTGCAACAGCTGAAAAAAACCTTAGCGGTGCACCCTGACACTACTTCCTGTCTTTACGTCGTTACGTTGAGGTGAAGAGTCAGAGGACTTCTACTTAGCAGTCGGGGTTTAAACAAAACAAAATGAGCCACTATCTGCCGCGAATCTTTACATGTCAACTATTAATTATAATCAGCTGTTTTTGAGAATCAACACTAAATCACAAAACATAATATTGCGATGCTAAAGTGCATCGATATTTCTAGTGTTCGTGTCATTATGTCCTGCCTGGCCGGCGTGTGCGTTTACCTGTGCACGTGGAGCGGATGATGCAGTGGTCGATGTTGGGGCTGCAGTTGACTGTGATCTCCAGACAGTGGTGGGCGTTGTGGTGCTGCGCTGACTTATCATCAGGATTAAACTGGAGGAGAGAGGAGCAGCAGAGGTCAGACAGCAGCTGCGCTTACTGACAACACATCAAGCTTCTTTTCCACCCACCACGTCCACACTGGAGTCGCCCTGCTGGAGGCAACAGTGCCACTAATACATGTAGCTGGTAACAGCATATAACCTGGAAACAGTGACATCTTAGACTATGAGAGGCAGAGAATAATCAGTATTAGGAGTGTCAAGATAACCATGATATCTAAAAATGAAATACTGATATGTTAATAATACATATATGATAATATTGTGTAAATAATCCAGCACCTCTTATATCATTTTATATATGCATGGTTATGGTTACAGTCTCTCCACCTCCCTACACTCGTTTCTTGAGTGTAATCCATTTGCCAAAAAAGAGACAAAAAGCACCACAAGCAAAGTTAAAGCTGAATTTGACTGATAGCATTATTATTTCTCTAGATACTACGATAACATCGTTATCGTGAATTATTTTGGCCACAAAAATCGTGTAGTGAAAATCTCATATTGTGACAGCCCTAAACAGTGTGATGTCACATAAAGATGAGAAACCTTTACGTTCACATTATTAGGGGCGGCAGTAGCTCATTTCATAGGGACTTGGCTTGGGATCCGGAGGGTTGCCGGTTCAAGTCTGACATCTTACCATTAATACATGTATATAGGTCCTGTTTGTGCACATATGTATTTCGGATCTGTGTGTACTGTGTAAAAAATAACAACAGAGAAAAAAAAATTGAATTTCTCCACAGGGGATCAATAAAGTGTGTCGTCTTCTTGTTGTGATGCCCACAGTATAACTGGAACTGTATGAGACTAAATGAATATCTTTGAGTTGTGGACAAAACAGGACATTTGAGGATCTTGGATTTGGACATTTGAGGATTATCTTGGGCTTTTGGGAAACACTGATCGACATTTTTCACCTTTTTCCTGATATTTTATAGGCCAAACAACTAATTGACTAATCAAGAAAATAATCTACAGATCAATGAAAATAATCATTAGTTGCAGTCCTAATTATAACCGAGCTCACATTGCACAAAAATATCTAACAACCGATGAGCAATTGTATTGTAAATTTCCCCACTGTGGGACTAATAAAGGAATATCTTATCTTATCTTATCTTATCAAACCGATCTGAAATGGAAAACATGGCGATGAAGCAGTGTAGAGCTGTACCAATATCAGACCATTATCTTTTGTAATACATTTCTATACAGCAAACCATCTTTTATACGTTGGGCTAAATGTCCTTTTCTAATCCTCAAAACTGCAGACATATATTTTCGAGTTGACCACACAATTTGAATTTGTTATCAGGAGCATTCCATGAGCATCGTTACATGGTCTGTTGTTCGCCTCATTTAAAGAAACCCAGGAGTCTCCATTTGGGAGATAATTTCATCCTCAACTATGAATAAATAATAAATTACAGGCTAAGCAGGACTTTTCCCTCTGTGACTACACAGCTTAACAGTGGAGCCCTGTGATGAGGCAATAAAACGGAGTATTTTATATACAGCCAATGTCTGAAAAGAGGTGAAATTGAGGGAAAGGTGAGGTGTATGTTTACCTTGATGGTCATGTATCCCACATAGGCGTCCTCTGAGCCCTCCATGAAGACAAATGTTGAGTCTCTGGTATTCTCTATCACCACCTTGTCTGCTACTTTACCGGGAGCTGAAGGGAAACCAGAGAACACTCATTAACACCCTCATACATATGGACATAAACACCGCTGAGTGTTTCCCATCAAAGAGAGATATTGATTGCATATGGCACAAGAATTAATGTACTTTCAAATGAAGGAAACCTATTTACCTGCACCAATCATGGTGATGGGGGACTCTATATAAATCCACTCGTCTGTATAGATGCCGGAGTGAACAAAGATTAGACCGTCAAAGTGGGCCTCTTGTACTCCACCCAGCGCATCCTCAATGGTGTCATAATACTGCAGGAGAAAAGGTACAAACACATTCACTTTCATATACACACCAACGATTCGTCACAAGGCAGTTTGGAAAAGCAAGCAGGTGTTTACATTAGCTGTGCTGCTTTGCATAAATGTCAACGCTACAGCTAATGAAATGAATCCTGAAGGATTTCTCGTTAGCTATGACTTACCAGCATGTTCTCTCTGCCTTTGTATCTGCCAGGGTTACTGTAGAAATGCTCAGCAAAGCCTGGTTTTACATGAGCACCTTTGTACTGCAACACAGGAAACACCGAAGTCAGGTTTCTAGTGATAACACCAAACATTAACATGGATCCCATACAACCTTGGTATCACACTAACCTAACGTTTGATTCCAAAAGGTTTTTTATTCATCTGCAGTAAGTTTGTTTAATAGAAAATACAGTGCAAATTGAACGTGCTACACAAGAGGGTACCATAAAAAGCAACACAGGCTATGTCCAAACACTCGTGCTTTAAGACGCAACTTCTGCTACATTCATGCCTGGGGTCTACACTACGCTACACTCCCACGTTTTCAAGCCCCTAAAATGGAGACGTTTAAGTTTTAAAACTCCATTGTTGCGTTTTAGTCTAGATGTGCAGAAACAGAGACGTTTAAAAACAATGACGCAGACATCCACTCTTGCTTCTAGGTTGGCTCTCATCAGTTATGATGTGTTCGTCCCTGATTCGCCACGTCCCTATCACATGAACCTTTTCAGCATTGAACGCCTTACACTCCTGTGTTACTTCTGGTAACACCTCCACCCCGTCGTCGGTCCAAGCAAAGAAATGCCTGGTCTTACTCTTCACCATTGCTGTTCTTCCTCTGTAGTATTTTCAACAGCCAACCACACTGCCTCCTGTTTACACCAGCAGGCACATGCCCATTGTACAAGAATGGTCATGTGACACATTTTCAGGTGTGACTTTATTGAAAACAATGTTTACATGTGACCCCTTGTTGTCTACTGGCTATAAACACTTGACCCACAGAGATCCCCCCAGAGAGGTTAAGTTTTCCAACATGTCACTACAAAAAAGGGCAAAAGCCTGAAGAAAAAAAAAAAAAAAAAAAAAAAATCACATTTGTGTAGCAGAAATATGTTTCTCCTGGTTCCTGTCCAGTTCACCATCCTGCAACCCTCAAAAACCCCAAATCAGGAACCACTGGCATCCACAAAACAGTGCATGCAAAGGTAGATTTCAGAGTGATTGCAATAGATGCAGCAAAACACAGCACTCTTAGATATCTAGATATCACAATCATAAGCTCCTAACAGTAACAGGTAGGACTCCTGCAAAAACTCAAGTGATCACTATAAAAAAAAACAGCAGCATGACCAATGTTTAATTTTCACTTTATATTATAATTAATAAAGCAAACATGTTTGGCTCCAATTAGCCTGAGGAGCTTGGACAACATTTAGTCTGAGAAAAGCCCTGAATTGACATAATTAGATAATGCACTGACAGCCTCGGAACAACTTTGTGATCACATGTACAAAGCTGCCCTGCATTCAGCGTGAGACCAAACTTCTGAGAAATACTACTATGAAAAAAAAACAAACAAAAAAACACACACACACAAAGCAGAAGAGGAGTTTTCAAAGCTATTGGTCATAATAAATCTTTGACTAAAATTTCCTCCAAACAAAAGAAAGGAAAAGCTTAATCTGAGCAGCTTGTTGGTCTTACCAGACAATAACAAATATAGTCATTGTTGTTGTTGTTGTAGAATACATAAATAGAATAAGGGCACAAAAAGCAAGCAAGGTGCAGTGATGTGTTCTCCTCTTCAGTACCGGGACAGCACCGCGTGGCCCTATGCAAAGAGCCATAAACGTAGCCGTGGCAGCGGGTTCGTGTTTATGTGCTATGCAAAGAAATGATTGTCTGTACCATTTTCACCTTGGCTCTAACTACAGCCAGACGTGCTGCACATTTCAGAGAAAGAATACATTCATTACTTTTATTTTTGCCATTATATTAGCCTTTATTTCCTAACAATGTTTGACACAAAGCCTATTTAATGGCACAGGTATTTGCTTAAATGCCAGGTTGTGTGTGTGCAGGAGGGCACGTCAGTTATATGTCGGGGATGCCAACATGAAACTATGACAGGGTAAATTAAATTTAATATTAATGCTTGTGAATGTTTGGCCTGTGGTGTTGCTGCTTGCAGCCTTCTCAAGAACCGCTCATACGAACAACTTCACAATCGACACTGTGCTTCCTGGGCTCCGCAATACAACTACCATGACGTGGTTGCATCGCAAACCCAATTTGCAGCCACTCGCGGTCAGAAACACCAGTGAAATACCAGGAAAAAGGGGCAGACTTTACCATTGGGCAAGGTTAAGCATGTAAAAAAATATGCAACTCAACTGTATACTACTTACTGTGTGAGGAAAATAATGCAGTACTACGTTTACCTGACAGTGAAACATTACCGGTTATGTTGCAGATTCAGATTTGACTAACAAAATAAAACAATTACTAAACATATAATACATTATTTTTCATTAAACCATCCAGTATCATTTTTGAACTGAAAGGCCCACTTTGAACAGACATTAAGCACATTTCAGTACACTGTTTTCACATGCTTTCGTAAACATTTGAATGCATGACTTTAACTGTGCGATATTAATAGTTTTACTAGTAATAGTTAATAGTTTTACTTCAGAAAAAAAAGCTTTGGGTAGACCTACTCATTCTACCACTGCCGATACCAATATTAACGATTAGATTTTTAGATAAAAGCAAAACAACGCTCATCACTAAATTTACCCCTGAAATACACACCCAAGTCATAGTCACTTGTGGAAAGAAACATAGGTGAAATACACTTAGCGGAGGTAATTCCAAATAGGAGTATTAGTCACTTGCTTTGACGTAACCACTGTGATCATAAAGTAGAGCATGGACTTAATTAGCGGAGGTATTTTGCTGGCAATAACATTATTAGTGTTACAAGTTAGTATCGAGTCTGACACCAGAGAAATAGTCTTACTCAGGAAAAAAAACACGCCCATGTTGCAGCCAAAATACACTCTTGTTCAATTCTGCATCCACTTGGCTATCTCCTCATGTTGACTCCAGGGAAGTGAATTGTGTGATTGTAAACTGAACTGCAGTCAATGCCCGGACTCAGTCTGCAGAGCCCAGAAGCCTCAACCCTGCTGCACCGAGCGCTGATCGCTTATTTGGTCAAAGTTCATTAATATTGTCACATGTCCAAATTGGATCAAATCTGACAAAGCTTTCCCACGGGTCCCCAGTAATATACCCACCAAACGTGATAGCAGATCGGATGAGCACTTCTTGAAATATCTTAAGCACATACCCACAGAGATTCCACTCTTTATAGTTACATTTAATACTACTAACAATAAGAATTTAATATATTAATGGGAAAACAAGCCAAACATCATCCCGACATTGGCTACTGGTGAGCGCTCTGACCAACGTTGGTCCCTAGGATCATCATCTATCAGCACACCCCTAACTCCTCAGTGCTTATCCATGTTATATGCACATGGTATATTTTTAACATATAGAAAGAAAAATATAAGGAGACAATAGCATTTTCTTCTTCATGTTAACACAACACATAGAAGTCTGTGAGGACTTACCAGCTGTTGGAAGCTCTCCTTCCAGGGGTTTGGGTGTTCATGCTCCTCTGGGCTGACTTGGTAGAACCTGCCTGGCTCAGGATGCATCATGGGACGTGTGTACTCAAACACCTCCATGTACAGACGCTTCCTAAAATATTAAATACCACATAAAACAAATTTCAGTTGTCTGCCTCTTAATGAAAAAACAAGTTTCCATCTCTTCCGCGGCACTGACCATAGGATGGGGTCGTTGGCTAGCTGGCTGAATCTCTTGCAGACGCAAGCTGCCTGACAGAGGTCCTGTTCCAGTAAGTAGGAGAATATCTTCAAAACAACCTCATCTGGAAGCTTCTGCTGCAGGTATTGCTCTGCTGGGGCTGCTAAAAAAACACACAAATACACAGACACACACACATTCACAATGGAAGCTTTAGGAAAAAATATTTTCACTACAAGCACATTAAACTATGGAGTCATGCTGTTTAATGGATTGCAATGTAACAAGATTTACCAGCACACACAGAAAAATCAATAAAGATTCAAAAAAAAAAAAAAAAAAAAAAAAAAAAAAAAAAGCAAACACTCTCCTTGCCCTCGCTGTGGAGATTTAACACACACCTGGCAGGTCGTGGCTCTTACCGGACACTCGTGCCCGCTTGGCTCGATGGCCAAAGGCCTCTGTTGATGAAGTGGAAGCTCCCTGTAAAAGAGGGGAATAAGACATCAGCTTCACGCCAAGATGCAAGCTCTCAGTAATGAACTGGAAAACGTATTGCTCTGTCACAAAATCACTGCTCTTTCAAAGGAGGACACAATCAATCAGCAATTCTCCTTCATTCACACACTTAAAGCTGCAGTGGGTAGAAATGGAGCAAATGTGATTAAAAAAAAAGGTATTTTCCTAATAGAGTCACTATGTCCTGACAATAGTAAATGAGACAGCTAATCTAAAAAACAAATCATGCTCCTCTGTGGCCTCTGGTGTTCCAACGACATCACAGACCAGAGGAAAACAACCAATCAGAGCCGAGCTGGAGCCTGCTGTCTCTGAGCAGCTGTCAATCACTTGTGAACTCTGATCAAACTAGGCAGCGCTGATCAAATATGAATCGATATTCTGTTACTACAATGCCTATTTCTTGCCTCAAATGTTTTCAGAAACATCTTGTACTAACTGTTTCGCTGTAAAATGAGAAAATTTGTGACCTGGAAGCCACGTTGAGACCAGCTGGGGAAATATCAGGCACTGCCCACCAGCATTTTACAGCTAAACAGTAACTATAAGATGTTTCTGAACACATTTGAGACGAGAAATGGGCATTACGGTAACAGAATATTGATTCATATTTGATCAGCGCTGCCTAGTTTGACCATTTGATCAGAGTTTGTGAGTGATTGACAGCTGCCTCAGTTGAATGAACAGTCAATAGGAACGTCCATCACTGGCTACATTTTTAAAAGCCTGAAAACAGAGCCACGAGGAGGTGCAGAAGTCTAGTTATCACTCAGAGCACTTGAATTACAGTATGCTGAAAGGTTATTTTGGATTTTTTTGCCCAATGATGCCAAAAATATTCTGCCTACTGCAGGATTAAGCCTGGAGACATGCATGCTGCACAAAAAAAAAGCACTTTAATGTTTCAGTCTAACCTCCATTGGGCCCTTGCTGGGGCAGGCAGAGGCGGTGGCAGAGGCAGCAGCGGTTCTCTTGGGAAGCAGGGTCTTGCGTCGAAGCTGGTAGGGACTGTTCTGAGCTCCTGGACCGGACTCCTCAATAGCCATCTCTGCTGCAGCTGCTGCAGGAGCCTCCTCATCTGAACAAAAAGGAAAACAGATTTCCTATACATACAGCACTTTCTCAAGAGGCACTTCAATGCACAAAGCTGCAGTATAGCGCAAAGCCATGCAATTATATATTTAAAAAAGGGTATTTCTCTGAGAAGCCCAGTCATTTCTCTTTTGCTCAACTCTAGTAACTGCAGCAAACACTTTAACCTCTGACACCTTTATTCTCCTTACCATTAATGACACAATCGTGTGCATTCAGCTCACATGCAGTATGCACACTGCGCAGGCTAACAGACAGGGTAATAGTTGGTAAGGCAGACAAAGGTTAGTGATTGATAATGGCAGATGCACCCCCTGCAGCCACATCACCAGCCTTTCATGTCTAGTCATTCACAGCTGATAGGGGGGATATGTGCATTTGTCTCTGGGTGTGCAGGCTCATTTTTTACGGTGCTGTCAGAATTAAGGGCCGCAGATGATCAGACGTGCGGCTAATGGCTACAAACTGAACTGCGTAGCTGGCAAATCCGCGGTGTAAACAAATCGAGCTAGCAGGCTCCGAGAACAAGGAAGGGGATGTGGGCTCAATCTGCTGGCTACTTTAAAACTAACAGCTCCGACCACAGAAAACACTGAATTCATCCGCCGTATCACCGATCACAGCTGATCTTGTGTGGCCTCTTGTAGCTGTGGGCAGCAAGCTAGCACTGTCGCTGCTAATGTTTTTGTTAACGTTACACCCCAAAAATGGCAGTCCAAAAAGACGCCGCAGATTTACACCCTCGGAATCGTTAGTGACAGCTGGGAATGCGACGGCCGACAAGACACGCAGATTGTGGTTGGAGCTTGTGAAGTCGATCCCTTTGCCTCCAGCTGAGGTTACCCGAATATGCGCTATTAATGTTGACCGTTTAGCTACATACGCATTACGTTAGGGCGAAGACAATCCTCAACCTCCACATAACCTGGTGAGCTAGCTAGCGGTGTTAGCTAGCCCCAATCACTCAAGCCAAACAAAGCGCGGCCTGGCCTAAGCCACAGAGCAAGAAGCCTCGGGTTTTCCTGCTCAACCTGCCGTCTCCGTTAGTGGAGAACAGGCTAGTAACAAAAACGAAGGGTATGTGAAGACTGTTACCGCCTGACACGGCTTCGTCTTATATAATTAGCTAACCGTGGCCTAGCTTACCTCTATCCCCGTTGTTCCGTTCGGGTTGCACCGGGCGCGGCCTCGACACTCGCCTGGGTCTCCTGTTGGTGGCTCTGACGGAGTTCATCTGGGGAGTTGGTTGTTGAAAAATAGACTGCTATCCGCTGCTAAATTTAGCCCTCGACCCAAACTACCACCCGCGCAGCCCTTTTCCCAGATACACCCAAACGACTGCGATCAAAAACCCACTGGTATTTGGGGTGTAATCGCTTTTTTTTCCTCCTCCGTGGTGTTACAGCTCCCCCCGTATCGCTGCTCGGTGCCAGCTCCGTCTCAGTCTGTAGCAGGAGGAGCCATTAACCCACACGGGAAACAATCGCGAGAAAAAAAGAGCAGAGTGTCGGCTCGACCAATCATATTTGACGTTTTAAAATATCCTCCTGCAGCGGCCAATCAGAAGCCTTGTTGCAAATGGCTTCGACGATCCTTTCTGTTGGGGTTCGGGATCGGTCAAGCGGCGATTTCATCAATACACGGGCAATAATAAAGCTAAAAATAATAACAATAACTCATTTTACATTGTCATGAATACATAAAGGCTTGAGATACATGGTTGTTTATTTTGTAACAGTGTGCCACATTGACAATACTGTTTAGCCTTAAACCAAACATTTCATCACTCTCAATTTTTAACAAAGAACATAACCTTTAATCTGTCTAATTGTCTTCCTTTCAAATTGATTTATCGTTTTCTTATATAGCCTGTCAGAGAAAATGTGTTTTTGTAATATACCGAGTATGTGGAGGATATGTTGCAGGAAATGTTTATATTGGAAATGTGACTGTTACAGCACGATACGAGATGGAGCATGACAGGTAGAGTGAATTTTAAAAAATTCAAATAAAATGTAAAAGCCCTTTAAAAAAGAATTTATAATTCTATTATAAAGTGTTATTTTGTTAATTAATGAATTAAACACGGAAATTGACATTTTTTTCTTATGTTTTTTTTTTTCCAATTTTGAGTCATTTAAATGAAAATTTAATTAATCAGTTTACGATTCAAATTCATAATGTATCAATGTGACAGGCAGAAAAAAATTAAAAATTTAGAGAAAATCTAAAACCCCTTTAAAAGTTAATTCATGATTCTGCTCAAAATCTAAAGTATTAATTAATGAATTAAACAATAATTAATAGGGAAATTGAACAATACTTACTACCTTTTATTCTGAGTCATTTAAATACAAATTTAATTAATCTAGTTATGATTAAAAGTTATGTGATAGGTAGAGTAAAAATTAATTTGAAAGTAAAAGCTAAAAGCCCTTTAAAAGTTAATTTTATGATTCTATTAACATTACATTAACATTAATTAATGCTTTAAACAGAATAATTAGCAGGGAAATTGAATGATTTTTTGTCATTTTTTTAAATGCAATTTATGATTAAAATTTAGAGCGTTATAAAATTTAATTTATGATTTTATTAAACGTTTTAAATATTAATTAATGATTTAAACTGAATAATTAGCAGGTTAATTGAATGATTTTTCTGTCATTTTAAAAATTTAGAGTTGTTTAGATATCAATTTAATTAAAACAATTAATGATTAAAATGTAAAATGTATAAATGTATTAATTAATTAATTCAATTTCTACACTGAAAAAGCCTATAGCCTTCTTATTTCAGTGGATATTAACTCAAATGAATGCAAACTAAACTATATTATTTACAGCCACTTTTCAAGCCCACAGGAGGTGAGTGTTATTGCTCAGATCATATACAGTATTTTGGATGGAGTATCACTTTAATAAAAAGTTAATATGGTTTCATGTAATTGGACCACCAGATGGCATTGTTTGTCTGCAGATGATTAGGCTATAATCTCAAAGTACAGCATTACTGAGGCTGTTTTGTTGCATTGTTACAAGGTTTTATCTGGAGTTTATTTTGTTTTCTTTCGTCACATTGTTTTTCTGTCTGCAAAGACATGTACACAGTCACAGTCAAATCAATGACATTCTGCCAATTTGATCATTCTGCTGGTTGGTATTACTTTTTTTTTTTTTAATGTAGCCTTTTTATTAGATACAGTGGAGAGAAAGAAAGGAAACACAGGGAGAGAACGAAGTGTGACATGCAAAAAAGTCAAAATGAAGCTGTTCTTGTTCCAGCTAAATATCCTGTGAGGAACAACAACAGCAGCACAACTTGGGAAAAATTTGTTAATTAATGTCCTAATTATCTGCCTAAATGTGTCACATTATTGCCCAGCAGCAGTGAAACAAGTACTCAGATTTTTTTACTTAAGTAAAAGTACTAATACCACAATGTGTAAGTACTCCATTACAAGTAAAAGTAATTAATTTAAAATCTTACTTAAGTGAAAGTACCAATACCATGTTGTATAAGTACTCCATTACAAGTAAAAGTCATTAATTTAAAATCTTACTTAAGTGAAAGTACCAATACCACATTGTACTCCATTACAAGTTTATTTAAAATCTTACTTAAGTACACATTCCACAAAATTCTACTTAAGTACAGTACTTGAATATAAGAACTGCTGTAGAGGTGTGCTTTCACTATCAATTACAGTGCCTGTTGAGAGGGTGACTTTAAATATGTTGCTGTTCACAGCTGAATGGACCACAACAGAGCACAATAAATCCTGCACCAGTAGCACCACCTGCTGGTCAAAGCTCATAAATGCACTCACACGTTCAACGTTGGCATGTAGGAGGCAGTGCATCCATATCAATGAGATGGACTCAGATTCCTTCTTTGCAGCTGCAGCCTTGAAACCCTGGGTTGCTCGCTTCTGAGTGTGCTTTATCTAGCTGCCGTATCCATCCTCCTGTAATAAGCAGAGAAAGCAGCTGTGCGGTCTCCCCACCCTGGCACACAGAGCAGAGGTTGGCGGGGGTCACTCCGTCCTTGAAAGCTTCGGATGCTCTGAAGGACAACATTTCTAGATAAAGACAGCTCAATTTAGTGTGTTTTCCTTTTGTCGCTACTCCTCACACATTCGCATTCACCATAAAAAATACACAAGCAGAGAGGATATAATAAATTTATAAATGAAAACCATCATAAAGTTATATTTTGTACAAAATACACACACACACACATATATATATTTAAGGTGGCACTTAATACTACCATTTACAAACATAATTACATTAGAAAGATAATTACATTCATTCTGAGAAGCGTAGGGGGATGTGGAGGCGTAGATAGCTACAACAGACAGAGTGTATGAGGAGATTATTAATCAGCGGATCCCTGCGGTGCACTTCTAAATGAATATCATTCAATCATAACGTTGAATGCTGAATGAATGTTGATTTCTAGATGCCAACATCCTGAGTGTCAAACCTTTGTTAAACTGTTGCAGAGTACTTCACTTTATGTCATTATCTTGAGACACCAGATGGATGGCGTTTGTTACACAGGACGACGATGCATGGAGGTGAATACTCACCTTCCTCTACTCGTTCTACTTTTACTTGTGATCTAAATTGTTATGATGCAGTAAACTCCACCCATCTGGCGTTCCAATCAAGGTAAAAACAAATGCTGGGAATTATCTGGGACAGCTATTTGACCTAGATTTGGTCAAAGTATGTGCAGTTGTTCTGTAGCTCACTTTGTGTCTCTACACACTGTACATATGGTAGAGTTTACCCCAGGGGTCGCGTGGTTTAAGAAGGACACTTGTTGTTGCAGGTCAAAGGTCAGGGCCTGAACAGTCAGCGGCCCAATCCCAATATCCAGACTCACGAACTCACAGATTTTGAGGCGTGGTCCTCAAAGTCAGTGAGGGTTTAGGGCTGTCCCACTGTCAAATCAAGATTCAGTCATCTAACTCTGCATTCATTGCAATCTTATAATGTAAAGTTATATGTGTTTTTATGAGCTTATGTGTGGTGAAGCATGTGCGTATGGGTATATACAGTATATGTATGGATACACCTGTTTGTGTTATACAGGTGTATATTTATACAAATTGTGTATATATGTGTTTTAACACCTTGTGAGGGTCATATTGTAAAGGACAGATTGTGTCATATCCTGTACAGACAGAGGCAAAAATTGTGATTTGTGATTTTGGGCTACACAAATGAAATTGACTTGTTCTGCTGTTTTACCTTTATTACCACTGATATGTTGATATGAACATATTTCTTACTTTATCTGCTTTTATTGTCTCGTGAAGGACTTTGTAACATCTGTTTTGAAAAGTGCTGTATAAATAAATTTCTTATTATATTGTAATTATTATTATTGATTATTTATTATTATTATTATTATTATTAAGTCTGCATTTCCCTGAGGGAAATTCATAGCGTTGTGATGTTAAAAACAGGGTCACCACGGTTAGCAGGCATTAAAAAATGCTAAACAAAGAGGATGGCATGAAGGTTTTCAACCTGGCATATTAAATTTGACAAAAACAAGTAAATTGGCTTTTGGAATTTTCCTCCTCTCGTAAGGCAAGAGCCTGGAAGATGTTCAAACTGGCAGAAAAAACGTGAAATTAACAATCCACAATTGGCATTGTCAACGTAATGCAAAGTGCCGTCCCATTCATATTTATACCATTTCAAGCCCCTGCAGCCTCTCACACTCAGCCATTTACCAGATGACATCAGATAAGTCCCTGAGGGTTCAAGGTCTTAGGTCTTAAGGAGGACATTGGGACTGGGCCATCGGCTGATGTGCTGGCCAATGATACTGGCAACATATCGGAGGTACATAAAAACCAAAAAATATCATCCAAAACATGAGAATGGTGAGTTGGGGCACCATGTTGAGGATTTATCAGTCTGTTTGATGTCTTTGCAACTTACACACATGAAAACAAGTTGAATTTCTCGTAATTTTAAGGATGTACTCATCAGACCTAAGATGGATTGAGAAAGTAGGACTTCTGCAGAAATATGACCCTCCTGTTGACCATCCAGCAAAAAGTCTGTATCTCTGGATGTTTGAATGACAGTCAGCACTCTTGTTTACCATCTAGACTTAAAGTATTGGCCAAGGAGTACAGCATCACGTGGCTGCTCTTTGGAGAGGTCCAAGCCGGCTGCTGACAGGAGGAACTCTCCGTTCTGTAAATCTGCGCCCGGGTTTTAAACAGGCCGAAGCGAGCGGTGAGGAGAAAGAAATCTCGTCTGAAGGTACGGGTGAAGAAGGCATATAGGAAGGGGTTGGAGCACGAGTTGATTGGGTAGAAGAGGACCAGCAGGAGTTTGGCGTCTGAGACGGTGATGAGAGGGAGCTTGAGGGCGGCAGAGATGGCGAAGAAGGAGATGGGAGCCATGCAGACAAAGTCAGTGAAGATGAGGATGGCCATGCGTTGGGCCACGCGGGTGTCGGCATGGGCCGGCACCGACGAGGGATTGCGGACGGTCAGGTAGATGCTGAGGTAACAGCCACACACACAGAAGAAGGCCAGGATGTTGAGGAGAAGGAGAGACACCACGTAGACCTGAGACCCCAAAGACCCCACGTCCATGGGCAGGCAGATACTCACCTGCACCACAAACAAATACAGACTCATCATCACACATATTCAAAACCTGCATTCTTTCTATCAGCTAGCAGGGGGCGACTCCTCTGGTTACAAAAACAAGTCAGATCGTATAGAAGTCTATGAGACTTGATTTATTACCTCAGTAAACTCAGTAACCCAGGATGGCTACGGCCAAAATGCCAAACTCAAGGTTTCAGAATGGCAGTCCACAAACCAATGGGTGGCTTCACGATGACTACATCCACTTATTAAATACAGTCTCTGATATAAACAAAGATACTAAGCCACCAATTTAAGGTCAGTAAATTAATGTAATATGCAGGAAACACAAGAGCAAAGCGAAAAAAGCAGTGATGGTGAAGCCATTATACAAGTTACTGTACAAGATGCTTATCTATAAAGAAAAAAAATTCAATACATTTTAAAATATTTTCTTTAAAAAACTGTATTGTACAGTAACTTTCTAAAAAATTGATTTTACATTAGAAATGCATTACTAGACACTAAAGGCAGCATACTGTGTATATATATATATATACACATGTATATTTTGAAGTAAAGCTGAATCAATGAAGTCCATTATTGATAAGATGATCGACAGAATTAACCTGCAACTATTTTGAAAATTAATTATTTTTTCAAGCAAACCTTTGATGGTTCCAGGTTCTCAAATGTGAAAATTTGCTGCTTGTCCTCATCTTACATGACAGTAAATTTAGCATCTTTGTGTTTTGGGCTGTTGGTCAGACACTTAATGATGTCACCTTGGGGCTCTAGGAATTTGACATGCCCATTTTTCACTTTCTTCTGGTGTTTAAGCAATTAATCGATTGAGAAAATAATTGGCAGATTACGCTCTAATGTGCAGTGGTTAGCGCTGTCGCCTCACAGCAAGAGGGTCGCAGGTTCGAATCCGGGCTTGGGACTCTTCTGTGTGGAGTTTGCATGTTCTCCCCGTGTAAGCGTGGGTTTTCTCCGGGTACTCCGGCTTCCTCCCACCGTCCAAAGACATGCTGTTTAGGTTAATTGATGACTCTAAAATTGCCCGTAGGTGTGGATGTGAGCGTGAATGGTTGTCTGTTTCTATGTTGTCTGTCTGCGGTGTACCCCGCCTTCACCCAATGCCAGCTGGGATCGGCTCCAGCCCCCCGCGACCCCTAACGGGATAAGCGGTTGACGATGGATGGATGGATGGATTACGCTCTAATGAAAATAATCACTCTATATCTACTGAATACAAAACTTTAGATTTGTTGTTTTACATAATTTGAAGCATATTTTGATGAATCTAAGTCAGTTTGTATCCCCAACTACACTGACATGAGCAAACACAGTGAATTGTTGTCACAAGGAGATGAATGGAGCGTGTGCAGTCTACACAAGGCTCTCACCTTGCCATAGCTGCTCACCCCGACTGTGGGCAGCAAAGCAGCGAGGGACGAGAAGAACCAGCCTACTGCCATGACAATACATGCGTGTCTCAGGCGAAGTTTACGGTCGAGCCGCAGAGCATGTGTGATGGTGTGCCAGCGCTCCAGTGTGATCGCTGTTAATGTGAACACTGACAGCTCACTGGCAAACACCTGAAACAAGACATTTATGAATGCTGTTACTTATTTGGAGCTATCGCATGCATGCAAAGGACTCCACGCATGAATACACACCGTGAAGAAGCCTGCAGCGCTGCAGCCCAGGCCTGTCTGCCAGTCTATGGCGTGGTTGTAGTACAGGCCACGAGTGAGCATGTCCACCGTTGCTATGACTACCAGGTAGATGCCCATGCAGAGGTCAGAGAAGGCCAAGTGGCACATGAGGAAACGAGGAACAGTCAGTTTGGAGCGGCTGCCTGACAACACAACGGTGGGAAGGAAAAAGACAAAACAAGTTCACGGTACTCAAAAGGTACTTGGTAAACAAGTATCAGTGGTATAAAAAGATTAGTTTACCTGTTATGTGAAAACTTTAGAATTCTTTTGGGGAGAAGAAACTTAAAGTTAAAAGAAAATTAGGAAAGAAGGCAGGATGGAAGAAAGAACACAAGAAGGGAAAAAAAAGGGAAGGAAAGAAGGAAACAAATGATGAGAGAAAGTAGGACAGGATGAGGGTAGTGAGTTAGTAATGATTGTCCCATTTCATACCTAACATGACCAGAAGTACCGCTGCATTCCCCAGCAGCGCCAGGACAGAGATGATCCAGATGAGGACCCGTAGGGGGACGGCAGACATGATGTCCTCACAGGGGTTAAAGTCATCTGGAGTGGGGCTGCAGGCGACGGAGGTGAGGTTGGAGCAGAAGTCCCTGTGGAAGTAAGGGTTGTTCGAAGCCTCTGGGTCGGAGCACAGGGGGTGCCATCTCGATCTAGCACACAAAAACATTCAAAAAGTGCATGGAAACGAAGTATATGAGGTGTTTTCATTTTTCCTTGTTTTCCATATTTCCTCCAGAAGCCTTGGGAGGCAAGAGAGAGAAAAAAATTATCCATTTTCTAATGCTTAGACAACAAGTCTTTAAAAAGACTTAAAATTCTTAAGTCTGACACCCTCTCACATCTAACGACATCTTAATTCACAGAGTTTTTAGGCACAGACTATAATATTTGCAAAGACTGGGGATCTTGCAGGGTTACTATGTACAAGACTACAACTAGGTGTCTTCTGAGATGATGTTACATCCTGCTCCTGGTGGAAATTTACAAGAAATGAAACTGTTGAGAAACAAGTGGACAGAAATTGCTGCAGTCCTCGAAATCCTTGGTGACTGTGCTATAGCTAGCTTGTTAATCACTGCCCTGAATGTGGGTCCTTGCAAGCTGACATTAGCTAATGGAATGTGTGCTATTAACCTGTAAGCTAACTGTATATTTTAGCTTCAGTCATATACATGTGTATATATGAGAGAAAGATAGACAGATACTGCAGACAGATTTATGACTGAAGCCAGCAATTTTCAGTTGACACGTATGGTTAGCTTGTGGGCTAATATCAATCATTCCAGTAGCTCATATCAGCTTGCAGGTAGCCCCCGTTTGGGACCCCGGTTAGCTAGCTATAGCATATAGCATACTCAATCGAACTGCAGCTTTTTTTCCTTCTCCTCTCTATCACGGCACAAATGGAAGGACACGTCAAAGAGTCACTCCAAAACTCCATGTTTACTTTCTACCCCGTTTGCTGCTTCCTGTTTCATGATGGAGAGACTGTTGACAATGTCAATAAACTTACGATAATATTAAACTTATTTGATTTCATCACAGCATCAAGTAGAGGAAAAGACTGACTTAACATAGCTTGGACTGAGTTTTAGGACCACTTTACACTAAATGATCGAGATCACAGCAAAACAGTTATGATTTTATTCCGATGCTGGAAATATGTCTGTGACAGTGAAATCGTTTGAAGTCATTTGGTGTAAGGTTGGCATTTATCTGATCTAAACTGTAAAAAAATGGTTTTGCCAGACTAAGTTCCTTTAAAAAAGAGGGAAAAAGTGTTGTTGTTGTAATAATGTAATACCCATTTCTGCCACAAGAGGCTGAAGTGCACCACCACCCCATGTCCTAAACAGGAGTACAAGCAGTCAATGTTTTCTCTCAGGTGAGGTTTAATTGCATGCACTCTAAACCCAACGTAAACACAAGATATTGTGTGTATTGATCTTCTCATCTAACCCTCTGCAAGAAATGAGCATATTTCCCCCAAATTTGATCTATTCCTTTAATAACAAGGTAAATAGACACTGTTAGCCAGTAATGCATGCATACCTGTTTCTGCTCATGATTTGGAAGGGGCAGCAGTGTGACGGGTACGTCAGGTTGGCTTGGCGGAGTTTGGTGAAGAGCTGCGGAGGGGGAAGTTCTTTCAGAAGTAAGGCGGACTCCGCGAACAGCTTCTTGAGCCCACCGAGGATGTTGTCTGGCAGGGAGCTGAGTTTTGTCTGGGAAATATCCCTGCGCAAACAAATACAAACACATTGGTATCTAAGAGGGGAGTAACGGTCATTATAATTTAAGAATCCATATCTAACAGTATGGATGATGGAATCTGTCAAAATAAAAAATAAATGAATAAATAAACAAATGACTCGATAAATATCTCATTAAATGTAGCAAAAACAATAAAAATCAATGTAGCTATTAATTAATTGTTAAAATGTGACATAAATTGATATTTGTTTTACTCAGCTGATTTCTGCATAAATGTACTCTTGTTTAACTTTTCTTTTTATTTATTTATTTATGTACATATTTGTATGACATGTATTTATTAAGTTCTGCATTTATTTTCTATTTTAATTATTTTTTTCATTTCTTTATTTTGCATTTCTTTTAATTTATTCTACATTAACTTTTAAATGTATGTATTTATTTTTGTACGTATGCCTTTATTTATATCTGCACAATTTTCCGTTTGCATTTCAAGCATTATTTATTTCCAAAAACTTTATTTCAGTATTCTTTTCTTTACACATTTCTGCCTTATTATGCAAATGAGGGGGCTGTCCCTCAATAAATAAATAAATAAATGCATAAAGACATACATTTAAAAATTAATGAAAATAAATATATAAATAAATAAAAGTAAATCAAGTAATTTATTTAGTTATTCACTTATTCTTTTATTTTAGCAGGTTCTCTCCTCCATATTACAGATGTCTTGTTAATCTAATAGGAATTTGACATAAGATCAGTTCATAAATGCTGTAATTTATATTTCATTATTATTACATTAAAAAAAACCTTCCAGTCTTTTCCAGTTTTGCTTACAATAAAATACTGAAACTCAAATTCCCCGAACAGAAAATTCGCGGGAAGAGTCACTGTTTGACTGCCAAGTGATTGCTGGGATGTTGAGTCAAAAGACACTACAGCAATGAAAAGCCAAAAAGAAAAACAAATAGTATTTTTCTGATAGCTACTTCAACAGAAATGGGTGTCTCTTTGATTGGGAAATAAACAAATCTCTCTCCACCACCACTTCACCTGTTCTCTGTTTATTTTTACCTTAAATCTGGCATGTTTCTACGTGTTTCTGAGCCTCCCCACAAATGCCACATTGTTTCTTGTTCTCTCCTAGTTTAATAAGTGATGATGATGAGGGTGAATCATGTAGGCATGAGTTACTGTTGGATGTCAGGCTTACAGTACCACCAACTCACTGGAACCCACAAAGGCGTTGGGATTGATGTGAGTAAGCTGTTGGTTTCCTCTTAGGAATCTAAGAGAGACAAATTAAATATGTGAGCTGACTTATATATATATATATATATATATATATATATATATATATATATATATATATATTTCTTTTTGGTGAATCTTCTGTTTGTTATAGCGTCTCTGCTTGTGACTCACAATCTGTGCATCTTTGTGCCGTTGAAGGCGTCACTTGCCACCTCCTTGATGCCATTTCTGGGGAGCCGTCTGTCATTAGAAAGAGAAGCCAAATTACAGTCATGTGGCTCCAACACAAACAATGAACTTCTCTGAACTAACAAAGCTAATTTTGGTGAGAGCAGTTCTTTTGTTCTCAGTGACTAAAACTGCTTGACTACACAGAAAACACTAAATAAATTGTTTTTCTTATCATGTAAGACTTCCTTAGAGACCTTGGAAGTGTACTGGATAGACTTGGCACGATATTCAGATTTTTACTGAAATAAAAGCAGTAATGCCACAATTTAAAAGTACTCCATTATAACTAGTTCAGCATTCTAAATGTACTGAAAGGAAAAGGTCAACATTTTGGGAAATACACTCTTGCAGAGAGTTAGAGCAGAAGAATATTTCCCAAAATGCCTGCTTTAAGTAAAATACTACAAATTGAAAGTTTTCCATAACAAGTTAAAGTCAAAATGTAAGTGAAAGTAAAATTAGTAGTGATGTAATAGGTAATTAGTCAGTAATGTCAGTTGTGAAGGAGCAGCTTTAAACAATTTCACATTCTGTCAGGTAATTTAACGTTTCTTCAAGGAATTTTTTTGAGTCGATTTTGGTGGCCCCTGTACACAAAAGCGGTAGTGAAGGAGTTTCTGGTGAACTTGCATGAGTTTGTCTGATTTTCCATGAAATCTGACCCAGTGGCACAAATGCCAAGCATTAAGAATAACAATATAGAAATAGGCAGTCTTCTCGCTGATGGATTCACTTATGTAGGTCATATAGAGGCATCAGTACTGCATTGAGATGGTTTCATAACCAGTTAGAAGTTTCTCACAGTTGCTTTAATCTACAAAACTGGATCATATTTTAAACTGATAACATGATTTTATGTAAAATATTAATTTGTAAAGTATCCAGTAACCTTGCCTTTCAAACATAGTGGTGCAGAAATAGAGAATAAGAAAGATAAAGAGGCAATATATAGTGTGAAGAGTGTTATAAGAAAAAGGCGACAAGTAGGAGAACTCAGTAAAGAGGTCAGACAGCATTTCAGGGAACGTTCAACACTGTGCATGTAATGCCCACTCAGAGCTGTGTGAGGCTGATGTTTTGAAAAAATGATGAATCCCTTACATCTCGCTGATAGTCTGAGTGCAGAGACCTCTGAAGGCATTGGCGGGGACTCTCTTTATGTGGCTGTTCTCTTGCAGGTGACTAAGAGGTACATAGATCAAAAACACATGATTAACAGCAAATACTGGGATGTATGTAAATGACACGTAGAGAAACAGATGATATATGTACACTAAAATATCAGGAATACATGCTACAACCCCCCATTATATACACTTTTTTGAAGCTGACAGAAGTCAGATGGGAGACAGTTTGAAGACAGATTTTTAAAGGCTGGAGACGAAGGACAGATGGTTTGCATTTCTGATATTCTGCTCTGTGAGGACTACTGATGCGTAGGTTTTAACTGCAGTGTTGCATGGTGTGATTTATTCTGGCATATTTAATTCTGTGCACATACACTAGCATATATAGTATGTTCAAATGCATGTGGGAATAATGGTGTGTGGGTGTTTGTGCTTCATGTTGTAATGTTGTGTATACTGTGGTGAGACCTACAACATAAAATCACGGGCAGCTGAGTGGATCTTGGTGAAGTTAGGAAACGTTCTCAGTCCAGTGTTGGAGATGACCCTGTGAAGGGAAGATTAACCACCAAATGTTACTACATTCACACTGCAGCGTCTGAACAACAGATACTCTGTGCTTGAGTCATAGTGATAAAGCCAGACAATTCACTGTATTAACAGAAATTTAAAAAGAATTAGCAGGTGAAGAGATTTCTAAGACAATTCAGAAAGAAGCTCAGGTGGCAGAGCGATAAATCATTTAAAGAGCTCCTTGTTCCAAATAACTGTCCTTATTTTGGCGACAACACATAACAAGTTCAACATTCAGTATCTGTGAAATATTTGACAGTCTGTAAAACACTGATTATTCAGAACGAGGACAAAACAGGCTCTGAATCTGGAAAGAATTAACCTGATTATTTCAAAACAAGACTGCAAGCTCTGAGAGTCCACAGCTACTAGAGATGTAAGACAATATTGATACGCTTGAGTATTACGATGTTATGTGTTGTGAGACTGTATCGATTCTCCAAAACACTATTGATTTTTAATTATTCTTTTAAAAATTTGATGGCCTACTGTCAGGTTGGGCTGCAATTCAATCTTTTGGAGGTTGTAGTGGGCTCAGTTTTATACTGGCATCATATTCAACTATAAAACTTAAGGAATCCATTGGTACCATGTCATGTTAGTTTGTCGCAAAGGAAAAACTGGCATGGCTCTTGACCTCTGACCTCAAGTGATTAAAAATGGGTTCTATGGGTACGAGTCTTCCCTTTACAGACAAGCCCACTTTATGGTAATCACATGTAGTTTGGGACAAAATACATGCACCTTTTTGCATGCAGTATAAATGTATTATTTTTACCTATTCAGAAAATATTGTGTTTCTGGCAGTTTGCAATGCAGTATCACAATACATCCTAATATATTTATTTGTAACTCCTGTTCCATAATATGTATCTTATTGCCATATTCTTGCCAGTACATTTATCATGGACAAGTAATCATATGAAATATTTAAAATGTAATTCATGGTTTAAAAGTTTAACAATGGTTATTTTTACACCATAAACTGCTCTGTTTATCTGACCCAGTTCTTACAAATTAGGACAAAAATAGCAGTAATAGTTATGATAATGTCAGTGAATGATTTTGCTGATGTTTTGCTCTTTATAAACAGTTATTTTGAGATATAAATTCATTATTTTATTATTTTTTGACAACAAATATATTTAACATGGCTGAATTGGTGGATGACTCATTTTATGGGAAAACTTCTTTTGATGAAGTGTGACACTTGATTTCTCTTCCAGGGGATCTAAGCTAATTAAAAAAATTATGTCTGGTCGTATGTGTGTGTGTGTGTGTGTGTGTGTGTGTGTGTGTGTGTGTGTGTGTGCAGAAGTAGGCCTGTCACCCATGACCCATTTTAGACTCACAATCAGCTTCAAAAACACAAACTGAAGAAGAAAGTATTCCTCCCTGCTGCACTCCCACTGAGTACTTACAGATACTGTAGTTTCACAATGTTCTTGAACGCATCTTGATGGATGTGTCTCAGGTGTTGTGACTTTGTTATGGTTCTGAGAGGAACACATACAGTCATGTACTCATTAGCATAAATGACTGGTCTTACTTTATAATTACAAGGCCAGTTATACTTACAGCTTACTGAGTTCAGGAAGATCAGAGAAAGCAAAAGCCCCAATGCTCTTCAACACAATATTGTCAGAGATGAAGCTAAGGGAAACACAAATGTGTAAAGAAGAATATGACATATACCTGTATATCAGCTGTTAGGTCTTCATTCACACTCATTTTTTTATTTATTTTGTCTCCACCATCCTGCCAAGCTTACTCCTCAGCTGTTTGGGTGATCAGCTTTCTCAGAGTTTGCAGCTCTTCTTGTTCCATAACAAAGACTAAACACACAGACACGTTGGATATAATACGTCCCGAGCAGAAAACGGTATACTCACATATCAGTGAGCCGAGGGAGGCTGGCGAAGGCAAACGCGCTGATATTCTCCAGCATGTCGTTCCCTGATATGATGCTAAGGTTTGGGGGAAGTGGGAAAAAGAGGAAGAGGGTAAATTAAAGGATATAAAGGACACTTACAAAAAACAATGGTAAGGCACAAAAAGGCCAAAAACACCAAATACAGAGAAAGAAAAGCCTCTGAACACTTAGGTCCAATGCAAGATTTTAAAAATAAAGCCAACCCTTGTGACCATATTATTAAATTCATTTATCTAATTTAATTACTTTTGTACATTTTAATTTTAATCTTATTTATTTACCTCATTATATTTTCATTGTAAATATATATCATTTTAACTTCATGTTTAGCTATTTACTTACAAGTAAGATTTCCTTTCATATTACTATTATTTTACACACTGTCATCTGTTCAGTTTGGGGGGGTTCTGTGTTGTGTGTACAATGTGTTATCAATCAATAATATATGTGTTTTTTTAAAATGGTACCTCAAAGTTTCTAAAGATATCAAATAGGGTATACTTTTTCATGTAATAAGACAGGAAATGTTCACAAATATGTGTCCAAATATTATCAAAGTAGGAATGGGAATCACCAGAGGCCCCACAACACAACATTATCAAAATACTGATAGTGAGTCACAATACACCTGCAAATTATGCAGATTGTCAACATCTGTTTTATCTACTAGGATACAGTTTTCACTCAGTTTTCATTCACATATCTTGAGGTCAGAGGTCAACTTGATTGGTACCATTCAGTTCCTCAGGTTTTCTAGTTTCATGTGAGTATCTTCATCCTAGTTTTATGCCTGAGCTCGCTACAACGTCTGAAAGACAGAGCCGCCGTCAGGCCTTCAGATTGTGAAGAGGTAAATAGTTTATATAATAATGCTATATTGATTTTTTTTCCCCCACCTTGAACAGCATAACACAAAAACTAAGGACACATAAAGAGGATCATTGTGTCTACATTTTGAGTGATGGTGCATTCTGAGCACAGAAAAAGATCTTTAGCATGAAAATAAATTATGTTGTGTAGAGAGATTATTCTAAATTTAACTTGAGCAGACAAATGTCCCAACTGTTGCACGTTTGCTGTTGTTCACACAATATAACAGACAAGTACCACAAATATAATTCCATATGTTTTCCATTAGTTTTACTTATTTCATGATTGATTCAAACTCATGTAGAAATAATAAACAATAATTAAGCTTTATGTACTGCACTTATCATGTTTGATATTATCCACATAAGCATACAAAAGTATTGAGCTTTCTTGTTTTCCATTACTTTATATGCAATTTAATTGCATGTAGAGTTACTGTGAATGTGTAGTGTACTATATATATATATGACTCAGCTAAGCCCAAAACTATATTACCATTAAATTTAAACTAATTTGGAGGAATAAAACCTAATCTAGGTACAGAGAAATTTGATGGTGAGGCTCAACCATGTCTCCTCTGTTTGGATGATCCATATCTTGAGTGTTTTGACCTCCTCTGTTCATTATGTTCCACATCAAAGAGTAAACATGGACGACAGACACTCACAGTTTCCTGAGATGCTGCAGGCTGGCGAAGGCGCCCTGGGAAATCACCGTGATCTGCGTCTGCTGAATTTTCCTGTTGATACAGAAACAACCACTCACCTCAGCTCTCAGCGATACACTGATCACAGTGAAGAGAAAAAAAAAAAGTCATTAGTGGCCATTTTTGTTGTGCGGCGGGGACGTGGGTGGGAGTATTTCTACATTTTCAACTTCACATGACCCGTAGTTACGCACTTGTGTTGGGGGGTTTTCTTTTCATGCAAGAAACAAACTGTTTTGTGCACAGAATGTCTCAATAAAGATCCCTTGCGTCTGCCAGTTGTAGATCACATCTGAAATGGCCCTTCATTGCTGCATACTTGTAAATAAGCCTGCTGTTCCTGAGCCTTGACCTTTGAACAGAACAGATGAGAACACACACATCGCTGCCCGGGAGTTTGCTGAACATCTCTTGGGAATGGATGCTATATTTCTGCCACAAAGTAGGCTACGTCCTTGTCTCTCTCTGTATGTGTGTGTTGGCTGTATTTATAAGTAAGATTACGTACATCTGTACTTTGTTCTTGTGTTTACGTGCATGTCTGTGCTTCCGGCGATCTTAATCTTTATGCTACCACTACCACCACACCCCCCTCCTCTGGCCTTGAGATTCCTTGAAAACATTTCAGCGGCCAAAACAACAGGTCAGTGTCTCATCCAGCTCTGTGTCACTGTGTCAAAAACACCTAAACCACTTGCAGAACCTTCAATCAACACATTTGGAGGCTAAAGTCACACCGCATAACTTTTGGAAAAATAAATACAATTCCTCTTCGAAAGTTTGACATTTTTCAAGATTTTTGCATCTCAGGCTAATATGTTCAGTAGATTAGCATTTGCTAATGTTAGCAATTGTTTGTGCCTATTTGTGTCTATTTGTGCTGCACAGTCCTGTCACCAGTCGGTAGAGATGGCGTGCAAATAGCAATGTGCTCCCAGTTGCAAGACTGCAAGCCAGTAAACATGGCTGTAAAAGAAAATCAGCTTTTAGAATGTTTTACGGGGTAGAAAATGCATTCAGCACATTTGTTCAGGCTTCAAGGATACACAGTGTGTTTTTGTGACACTTAATGTAATTTTTGTTTGTTTACAAGAAAACTCCACAGGGCATCTTTAACCTGTGGAGTTAAGAAAGCTGTGGTTACATTGTGAGTTGCTAAATATGAGCAGACATGCTTTGCATACATTCTCTTATGTAAATGAATGTTTAAAAAAATGGAAATTCAGTGCAAGATTCAACCGAGAGGAGATGAGCGAGGATTAGAGCGGAAAGTCTAAACATTTATGCACGCTCACGGGATGTGATATTAAATTGTACACATGCTCCCTGAATCTGGTGAAAGATGGTGAATGAGAAATACTATTTCTATTCTATTTTATTCTCTGTAATATTGACATATGCTACTTGTTGTACTTGAGTACACTGATTTTACACATGAAAGTCAGTTTACTCATCATAAGCAGTACTACTCAGACTGTGAAAACAAGAAGAAGAAGAAGAAGAAGAAAAAGAAGATCAACCTTTATTAGTCCCACAATGGGGAAATTCAATTTACACTCTGTTAAACTCATACATGGTACATGCAGACCTGAAACACATATACATGTCAATGGAGAGATGTCAGAGTGAGGGGGCTGCTCCTGACAAGCGCCCCGAGCAGTTGGGGGTTTGGTGCCTTGCTCAGGGGCACCTCGGCAGTGCCCAAGAGGTAAACTGGCACCTCTCCAGCTACCAGTTCACACTCAGTTTTTGGTCCATGTCGGGACTTGAACCGGTGACCCTCCGGTTCCCAAGCCAACTCCCTACAGACTGAGCTACTGCCGCCCCCAACTGTGCCCCAACTGTGTATTCTGAGTTTTCTAAGGTCTGAAAAAACTACCCTGATTGATGCCTTCAGGGCTGCAGACCACAATTTTTTTTTAACAAAAAGCCTGCATTAAAAAGTGGAGGTGTGGAATGTGAAAGATGGGTCCAACAATACATGCTGTTGAGTTGCATTATGGGAAATGTAGGATTCCTTATTTTGGTAGCTTACTAGAGACAATTGGTGCCTTCAAATGGGGTCGTGTTTACGAGTTGGTCCAATTTGAACGCTCCCTTCACGTCGTATTCACAACCTTGTAAGTGGAAAGTTTCTGAAAGCTCAGAGTGTTTGCTGGTGTTGTGAGAAATGTGGAGTCCATGGAAGTTCATTTATCAGTGCATAATAAGGTAATGTACAGTATATTGTCATTTTTAGTCCTACATTTTTCTTGGTAATTTTATATGTCTGAGGTAAATGTTAATATTGTAAACGACCTCATCTTTCTCCTGTGTCATTATGTCTGAATTTTCTGCATTATGTTACCCACTAGCTAGCTTGCTAAATTGTTATCCTCTGTTGTTTCTACTCTCTGACAGTAACGCTAATATTGCCATTGCTTAGCAGCAGTGTTCCTCATGACTTAACCACTTGAATGCAACGCGTGTCGTGTTCACGACTTCAAATCCTGTAAACACAAGTTCACAAGTTTCATTTGAAGGCACCATAAAAGTCTGGATATCTTTGCTGATTCAGTTGTGTCCCTTCTTTTTGAAATATGTCTCCCAGTCCCATGACTACAACAATTAATACAAAAAAAAAAAGAAACTCCACAAGTATACATATTCACGAAAACTATCTGACGAAAGGAACGAGTACAAAGAAGAGGAAAAATTAGACATAAGGCTACAGAAAAGTTTATCCTGTGGTTTTCTGTACAGTTGAGTTGGGGTTTCTGGCATAAATTCATCTACTTCCAAGGTGCACGTTGAAGGGAAAAAGTCTGAAGAGGTCAAAACTCCAGCAACACTTGTATTTAAGAACAACTTTATTGAGAGACCACAATAATGGTCTCACAATAAAGTTGTTTTCTGTAGCAGTGCCAATATAAAAAGAGGACTGTATTAAGAGCTAAGCAGCATCAGAGTCACCGAATTCCCAAACTATTTCTCTGAGACATGAAGCAACTGCGCTGAGAGCAAGTAACTGTGTACTCACAGGCACTGGGTGTTGCTGGAGATGTTGGAGGGAATCTCTGTGACCTCGAAGCCCAGCTTGTAGCAGAAATGCAGGGTTCGTTTGGCCAAGGTGGTCTCATCTCCAGGTTTAATGTCCTTCTCAGGGCCAGGCGCAGACGCTGCTGCCGTCTTTATCGTCACAATAATTAACATGATCAGAATCATCACCATCATCATTGCAGTCTGTCCACAGTCCAGATTGTAGTATGTTAGGTTGTCACTTTCCAAATCTCTGTCTCCTCCCAATCTGATTTTGTCTAAGTTTCTCTGTTTCCCACGTGGTGTTTTACATGTATGTAAGCCTTCAACCAGAGACTGCACTCCACATTTGATATGAATGTTGTTGCCTGTTTGTCTGTCTATGTCTGGATTGACCGCTAGGTTAAAGAGAGAAGAAGCGTGAGGTCCTTTCTGCCATGCAGTGGTGAATAATGGGGGTGTGTGAAAAGCTTTATGCGTGTATGAGGATGTAGGAGGTCTCTGCTGGACTATGTGTGTGTGTGTGTGTATGTGTGTGTGTGTAAAAAGCATGGCAGCAGTGCACAGATCTTAAGGATGTTGTGATGAAGACAATTTTCAGCGTTCACAAACAGGCCCTTTTTACATCAGCCATTTTGATATATCACTGCAGGGTAAACACAGGTGTAATGGAAAACACTGATTACCTGGTGCATGATGCCTAACTGGAATGGCTGTGACACATTAAATATAACAGGACCATAATTAATTTTATCCACTACACCTGCTATGATAAAATGGCTGCTGTAATAAGGGCCTATAACATGCTCTAGTCTGTCATTACACTTCAAATCTCTCATTCAAATCAAATCACACAAGCACAGCATGCAATGCTGATGAAATCTGCACAAGACTTAAATAGTAAATTCTCATTCAAAACACATTTCCAAATCACACACAGTAACAACCTCTCACAACAAGACTCACCCACATTTGTTGATTCATTTTATGAGGAAAAAAGTCAGAAAAATTGAATAGTAAATAAACTAAAGCTGAAAACATAATAGTAAACACAAGTTAAAAGACTTACAGTACCTCACTGGGCAAGTTCACTTTTTATTAAATTTTGTTTATATTATTTGACTTTACAAAAAACATTTTTGTAGCCCTGAAACTGCTAAATCATTCCGCTAATGTTAATAGCCTTTAAGGTTAACATCAATAAGTTAACTGTAATAAATTAGCTAACAAAGTTAGCTTGCTATCAATGCTTAGATTGATTTTGATTTTGAAGATTTTTTTAGTGTTATTTATTTGACATTTTAAGACAGAGCCATTACATCACATGCATCTAAATATAAAATATTAAGGATGAATAAATAGAAATCCAACACTTACCTCCATTATGGTCCTTTTGTGGTGTCAGTGAAAGACCCCTCCTTATACATCCATGGAGCAACCAGGGGGCGTTGGCTAGTTAGCTTAGCGTTAGCTTACCAGCTAAAATGCTTTAGCAACTGCTACAAGAGTTTAGCTATATGCTACAGCAGTATACAGTACAGTACATGGATGATTAACATAAAACTGCCTGAACCAATATACGTTTTTCGTGCCTAAACTTTAGCTTTATGAGCAAAGTTAGCTTTAGCAAGGTAGCTAGCTTGCTAGCTGAATAGGCTGTTAGCGACCACTGTTTTCATTTAAGCTAGGCTAGCTAACGTTAGCCATACAGCCCTCTCAGCTGCTCCACTGATGCTAGATAGCTAAATGATTAAATGTGTAACTAATATTAAAAAGAGAAATGAAAAATGAATAGCACAAGATAAATAGAAGAGCAAATAAATAAAAAATAAATAAAACAATAATCTATTTCATCAACAGAAAGGTGGTGAAGGAAAACCAGCTGCTTCATTTTTTTAGCAGCAGGTTGGAGAAAAATAATAAATCCTTATATTTCTTTTCACAATCCATTTTAATTATTTAACCAACAATAGTATTTATTGATGTATTCAGTTGTAGCCTACATTTTGTCTGTCTTCTATTTGAAATTGTTTATTGTTGTTTTGGTTGCATTATGACAACTAAATCTGGATTATTTGCAGTTTTGGCGTAAATAATACAGACAGGACAGAAGGGAGCTTGTTTTTTCTGTCTTCTTTTTAGCATCAAAGTCATGTTAACAAACACACATAAAAAAAGAATAATTCTGGGGAACGGGCATGAATCTGTTTTGTCTGCTGTTTCATATTTGTGTTGAAAGATGGTCACACTTTGATAGCGATGGACATAATAATCTTTTCTACTGCACTACCCACACGTCAGCAGGACAGCCAGCTTGCAAGGACGCTCTCTCTTTCTCTGCAGTCACACACAGACACTTGTGTAACAAACATATCTCTCTTTTTTGACATTTTCTCCCCTATGCATCTTCAGATTTGACCACACATTTTCTCTGGTGTTGATACATAGTTGTGTGTGCTGCATTGTGGGAACTTCATGCGTATGATCAGAGCTCTTTATGGTTTATTCCAAAGCAGGAAGAAAAATGCAGCCTTGAGCTCTTGACATGACCACACACATTCGTACTCTCTCCCACAGTTTTGCTTATACACAAGGCAAGAGAGAAACAGACGGAGAGAGAGAAAGATAGACAGTCTGACAGCTGCAGCTGCACAAAGGAGTGGAAATGAAGGACTGAGGAAGAGGAAGATCCACGATATCTGTGTGCAACCGTGTGTGTACAGTATGTGCTGATACATGATATGAATTTGTTGATTAATCTTGTGATGATTGCTCTGCACCTGTGCAGGGGAGGCGTGGAGGAAAATACTGAGGTTTTTAACCTTGCAGAACTAGACAGTCTCCTTGCTCAACAACCCAAGAGATGCATGACAGTCAACAGAGATTTTTCACGGGATAATTTCACTTGACAATGCATGCACTCCATTTAGGTGGTCAGGTTTCATGGCCCTGTTACATTGCATTTTCATTCACTGGGCTGACTATGGTGACGCACTTTCATGAACCACAGCCATCATTAATGTTATTAGATCCACGTGGGGTTCCCCTGCTATGACAAGTCAAATGTCTGCTTATGGAGAAGGTGTACTGATGATGTATAAGCCTACACCTTGATTGGTTTGAATTTCTTATGGCGCCTTCAAATGGGGTTGTTTACTGTATTTATGAGTTGGGCCCATATGAACGCACCCCTCATGTCATGTCGCACAACCTCTTAAGTGGAAAGTTTCTGAAAGCTCAGAGTTCACGCCTTGTGACGTGTTTGACGTTGTGAGAAATGGTGGAGCCCATGGAAGTTCATTTATTGGTGCATAATAAGTCAATATTGTACAGTGTATTGTAATTTTAGTCATAGATTATGTTTTAGTAATTTTATAATATGTCTGAGAAAAATATTGATATTCCCAACAACCTCATCTGCATTATGTTACACACTTGCTATCTTGGTAAATTGTTAGCCTCTGTGGCTTTTGGCTCAGACAATAATGTTAATATTGCAGGGTTCTTCGCAATTTAACCACTAGATCGCAACGCTTGTCGTGTTCCCGACTTCCAATCTCGTAAACACATGTTCACGAGTTCTATTTGAAGGCACCATTATATTCCAACATTTCAGTATACGTCTAAGACTAATGACTAAATTATTGTGTTACCTGTGCTCTTTTCCTGATAGATTCACAAAAACTTATGATGGTCCCTATCAAAATAGATGCACTGGATATATCCATAGACCTTTTCATTGCTATTCTGTTGCTACGGCAACAGCTTTTTTTTCCAAGTTCACTTCCTGTCAGCTACTACATTAACCACTGCAACAGGAAACACAAAGAGGCCCATGTATGTTGCCTTCAAATGAAACCCGTGAGCTCGTGTTTATGGCATAGGAAGTCGTGTACAAGATACTGTATGTGTTGCATTCAAGTGCTTAAGACATGAAGAACACTGCTGCTAAGCAACAGGAATATTCACGTTACTGTGTGAGTCTAGAAGTGACAGTTTAGCAAGCTAGCAAGTGGATAAAATAATGCAGGAAATGCAAAGACATAATGACAGAGGGGAAAGATGAAGTCGTTGAGAATATCATCATCTTCCTCAGACATATTATAAAATTACCAAAAAAATAGTATATGACTGAAATTACAATATACTGTACAATATTTACTTATTATGCACCGAGAAATGAACTTCCATGGGCTCTGCCATTTCTCACGACCACAAACATATCACAAGTCGTGAGCTCTGAGCTTTCAGAAACTTTCCACTAATGAGGTCGTGAATACGACATGGCATAATGACAGAGAAGAAACAACAAACATGTCACAATTCGCGAATCCAACAAACACAAGGCTTCCATCCAGGAGATTGCTGTTCATATCCCGTACAGTACTTTTCACTTTATAATCAGCTGTTCGTTCATGTCCTGTGTTCACAACTTCAAGTCATATTTTCACTGTACAAACAAACGTAGGTTTAAGCCCAACCATGTTGATTTTCCTAAACCTAACTAAGTGTTTTTTGTTTACCCTGACCAAAAAGCGTCAGTATGTGATGAAAACGTGCTGCAATGTAAACGTTGGAGGTGTAACTAATGTGCCCTTTTCACTGCAGCCGTTTTGACATGTCATAGAAGGGTAAACACATTTGTAAAAGATTAATTATTTCTATTTAGTGTGTCTCAGCCATTCCAGTGAGCCAGCATGCACAATACCAGGGCCATAATTAGTGTTATTAATTACACCTGTGTTTACCCTGCAATCACATGTCAAAATGGCTGCTGTGAAAAGGGCACATTGGCCACAATTGAGCCCCGGAGTTGTTTCTTATTTACCCAATGAATATAGCGGGTCTGTCCCTTTATCTGAGCTGGCTGTGGTCAAGGACAGCACATGACAGCAGATGGCTACAGCCTAACACAAGCCTTTTGTTGAGCACAAACTGTTCAAAGCCAAAGGAAAGTAAGAGAAAGACAAACTGTGAGAGAACAAGAGCGCTAGTCTTGGGAGGTGTTTATTGAAATAGCAGGTCCTTGTAGCTTCTCTCACCTGAGGATGCGAGCTCAAGCCTGCAGTCTCAGGGATCTTTCATCCGGCAAACAGCAACTCTGCAGAGACTTATATGTACCGCTCACTGCGCTGAGTCCTACTTCAAAGCCCTGTGTGGTGTGTGTGAGGGAGTATTTACTGTATGTGTGTCTACGTCCCATTTAGACACAGCGGGACTTGGGAGAAAAGGTTCTACTTTCCTTACAATGATGAAGCAAGAGGTGAAAGGGAATACAAGGAATGTGTGCAAATCTGCAATGTGTAGATAGGCTGTTAGAAGCAGAGAGTTAAAGGAATATTTATACATTTTGGGAAATAATTTGCTTCCTGGCAGAGAGTTAGCTGTGAAGATCAGCACCACTCTCATTTATGGCGATTAAATATACAGGTACAGCTGACAGCTGGTTAGCTTAGCTCTTAGAGCCACAACCAAGCCCCCAGGTAGGAGCGCTGGTCGTTGATCTCAACATGGTCGTTATGGTGGTACTGCAACTTCTGACTGTCGCGTGACGCCATTAGGCCCAAAGACTTTTTCTCATAGACTTACATTGAGAAAGAGATGTGTGTAACTCAGCAGATAATTTTTTTGAGGTGAAACAACAAAGTACGAACACTCAAATAGTCCTTATTTAAATCATTAGGCACTAAAAGTAAGACACACTAATAGCTAAATCCGGAGTTATTTCCCTCCACTGTTTATGTCTACGGTGATCTAGGCCGTGACGACAGCAAAAGCTGTGATGTTGTGACCCCGTGACGGAGTCGTGTGACCGAGCGGATGCTACTGTGCATATCGGACATGGGGGTGGGCCCTACTAAGATCCAGAACATCCAGGTACTTTTCCAGACTCTGAAGTCTACTCATTGATTTCATGCACCATTGAGCAGCTTTCACAGGAATGAACAGAGCCTCGCCTCCAATGCTGTATCCAGTTCTCTTTATACATCCATGGCCACAACTAGGATTATTACCTCCTCCAAGGTCAAGGATATGTTATGTTTTCACCGGTGCTGGTTGTTTTATTTGTTTGTTACTCCAAAGGTTTGCGATGGATTTGAATGAAATTGGTTGGAGGGGTGGGGTGTGGCACAATAAACAATCCATTACGTTCTGGTGGCGATCTGGATCAGATCAGCCATAACATGAAGACCACTGGGTATAACACATACACAGTATATATTTTCACATCAAACCTGGTAAAATTAGAGTTGAGAGACGATGACGGTTTAGGTGAGTTTTATTTTGTTCCTGTCCAGTTGGAATGAAGTGTTTTATGATGCTTCGCTACGTACAGCTGATCTTAACATAAACAAAAATACACCTAGATGATATTGCAAGCTGAACATATACTTATGTATAGTTGTGATTAATTGCACAATTGATTATTTAATACTCTTATCAACATGGGAGTGGGCAAATATGCTTACTTTATGCAAATGCATGTATAAATTTATTACTGGAAATCAATTAAGACAAAACAATGACAAATATTGTCCAGAAACCTTCACAGGTACTGCCTTTTGCCTTTGGGGGCGGCCGTAGCTCAGTCTGTAAGGACTTGGGTTAGGACGCGGAGGACGCCGGTTCAAGACCCCCATGGACCAAGACCAACTGGTTGCTGGAGAGATGCCAGTTTACCTCTTGGGCACTGCCGAGGTGCCCCTGAGCAAGGCACCGAACCCCCAACTGCTCTGGGCGCTTGTCAGGAGCAGCCCCCTCACTCTGACATCTCTCCATTGACATGTATATGTACTGTGTGAACAACAGAGTGTAAAACTGAATTTCCCCACTGTGGGACTAATAAAGGAATATCTTTCTTTCTTTTCTTTCTTTCTTTAGCATTAAAATATGCTCAAATCATAACATGGCAACCTGCAGCCCAACAGACAACGACAGCTGTCATTATGCTGACTTGACTATGACTTGCCCCAAACTGCATGTGATTATCATAAAGTGGGCATGTCTGTAAAGGGTAATCACTGCTAAACTAACTAAAATCACAATTCAAAAGGCTTCAATTTCTAATATAATAATAGAAAATTAAACCTCAGGCTTCACTTTTTCAGAAATATAGATAAAAAAAAAAAAACAGAACAGAGGCTAGCCCAAATGTTTTGCTTAAAAAATTACTCATCAATTATCCAACTTGCTCATTATTTTTCTGTCAAATGACTAATTAATTAATCATTGCAGTCACAACTTTTGAAAGTTCATCTACCAGCACTTGAAACGCTGTTTATTAAGCTTGTTTATTTGTATATAAAGATAAGTATTAAAATAAGGCTAAAAATGAAATAATGTAGTTCATAAGTTAATTAGTGAGCTTTGGGGGTGCTGCCTGTATCCCCGTTGACAGCAGTGTATCTAACTGACAGACGTTTAACTCTCCACCAGAATAAGAACAAGCGTAACAATACGAGCTGCTTTTGGTTTGTCTTAATTAGTCACTGATGTGCTCTCATGTCTGTGTGAGACAGAGACGGCAAATATTTCTGCCTGCAGGCGAACGGGAGCAAAAACCAACAGACAAACGCACTCCAGGCTCACTTGGGTAATATTTTATTTACTCATTAATCTTCAAAACTATTTTTCATAATAAATTTCCACTTTATGTTCATCAAAGAACCGTAACAATAAAAATAAAAGTAAATACTGTAGAAAAATTGTACATATAGAAAATAAACATGGTTAATGAACACCTAGATGTAGAATCCCATTGGTTGAGACGCCTCCTTTAGTTTCAGATGGCAACACAACAGAGATAGAGGGGAAAGAAAGAAGCGATAGACTCGGAGGAACTGGTAGGGCAGAGAGGGAAACGTACTAAACAAGGGGAAAACAAGAGAAGGGAGGAAAAGGAAGTCAAGGCCCGTTAAGGATGAAGAGAAAAAGGGAATATGTTAAGTAAATTTTTATACCTTGAAATCTCACACAGTCCTTTTCATGTCCTTTCTTGCCCTGGTCGTTTTGCATGCATCTGACTGGTCGATTACGTCACTTGGAAGATGTGACTGGTTGGTTACGTCGCTTGGAAGATCTGGAGGGGCTGGTTCATGTCATGGCACAGTTTGTATTGATGTATCATGGAGCTACAATTCTTGAGCTGCAGAGGAGTCCATAAACAGATAATTATTCTGTAGCCCAGATCGGAAACCCAGCTGTCTGTCCTGTATTGGTCATGAATATTGATAAATCAGTCAACCAATAGCATGGAGACAAAAAGACGCAAAGAGAGAAGGGAAAGCCAGTGAAATTAAAGCAACTCAGGTTGTCATATAATCAATGGCATCATGAACTGGACTTTTCTATCTATTAGCAACACATGGAAACATTTACTTTGTTCTGTTTTTCTTTTCCTCGGCTGTTTTTTGCTATAAAAGGTGGTTGGTTAGAGCAGGGATAGTGGGCGTGGCCTATAAGACATCAGGCTAGAAAACAGGACGTGGCCTGTGATGGGCGCACACATCCAGGTATTACACTGGAGTTACAACCTGCAACAACAACCCCCCTTCCTCCTCCTCCTCCTCCCATTAACAACCCACCTCTGGACTTAGTGGGACACGCCACCACTTCACAGCACGGCTCAGAGACTCAGGCATGCAGCACACTCGAGATGGTCACACTTTGTCAATGAGGATTTTGAACTGAGAGTCGATTCAGAGATTAAATCATGGTTGAATCCCACAAAAACCATTTGAAGTGCGTATTTAAGAATACTTCAAGCCAAGGTGGTAAGTTTACGATGGCGGTGCGTCACGGTGTAACCTCTGGAGTTTCAACGCGGTATAAATCACACGGAGTAAGATAATTCACGTGCAATAAGACCCCCCTCCCCCCTTCCCCAAAGAGTCTATACTGCCCAAATGTTCTTCATATTCATCATTATCATTGCCATAACAGTTATCATAATGGTCATTTTCACCATTTGTCTTCTTGTATAGTCTTCAGTGTCAGTTATAAAGATATGGTGGGTCTTTAGCATTGCAGGTACATGTATGTCTGCAAGTGTATATTTTTCTGTGTGTGCTGTATGTATGTGTATGTGTGACACCGCAGTCATGCATGACTGGTGCCTGTAGGTAGCATCTGAAGTCTCAAGTATCCTGTCCAGGAAAATATCTCTCCGCCGATTCCCCCTTTGTGATTTACAGGGTGCCGTAAAACGTCAGCACTGCAGCCCGTCCGTTATATTAAGGGCACCAGCCCTGCCTCTGCCTATTCACTCGTAGTTCGCTGTCTCTACGGCTACACCCTGATTTCCTGTCCTGTCGCTCGGGGTTAGACTTGGACCGTGAGTGCGCTCGTTTCTTCAGCATCCTCGGTTGCTTCGTCGGGTCCCATCTGCTAACAGGGAGGAAGGCCAAGAAGCTTGGAAGAGACACTTAGTGCTTGTCTTGGTGCTTTTACATCATCTTTGTTCTCCCCCACTCGCTCAACACGCTCAGTCTGCCATGTGCTTCATTTAAAAGTCTTCCTCGACCTCTTTGAGTCCAACAGGAGAGGTCTCACTGTGGCAGGGGAGTGACTGGTCTTTTTATCTGGCTGGCCCCAAAATGGTTCTTAATTGGGAGTTGAACTGGTGCTTCTTTTAAATCATTTGGAATGGTGTTTATGCTCATAAAAGAAGCCTCTCTCAGAGGCTCTGCTCATTGGTAAATACTGTACAATAAGGGTCCATGCCCTTGGGCCAGTCTGTTTGTGTATGTTGTGCTTAAATGTGTGTGTGCTTGAACGTGTACATGTTTGTGCTTGCCAGCATGTGTGCAGATGTGATTATTGGAGAGTAAACATTAACATCAGCATGTCTATGTCAGTGTGTATGTGTGTATTTCTTTTTTTTGAGAATATATCTATTTATGTACATATACCGTTATATATAAAGGTGTATGCGTATATGTCTGCGTGTCTTCCGCCTCAGACGTAGTACTCCTTGTCTTTGTTTTTCTTGTTCTTGGAGATCTTGGCGATCCCCAGCGGCTTGTCCTTGGCGCTGCCGTTGGGCTGCGTGGCCGAGTTGCTGATGTAGTTGCGGCTCTCGTCCACGTGGTAGGAGCCCTCGTCGCGGTTGCGGTACTTGTACATGGCATAGAGGAGGATGAGGATGCAGAGGGCCGCGGCCGCCACGATGCCCACGACCATGCCTGTGGTGCTGCTGCTCTCCCGGACCACCTCTGATGGATCTGAGAACACCTTCACCTCCGGCAGGGGAGGGCGAGCTGTAAGGGGAGAGGGGAGGGATGTGATGTTACAATACAGTTTACTGCACACATTATCAATTTGTATTACATGTCAGGGCGATTGGTGGAAGGCTGGAGCAAGAAGATACACTGCATCATCATGATGAATTATTTGACGTGCATTTTGCATAATGTTGGCACAGGAAGCCTGCAGTTTAGAGCCAGAGCTGTTTGCATATTATCACATAATGTGTAAACAGATTATATTACACCATGTTGAGAGAAGGGCCGCAGCCCAGGTGGACATTTTATCAGTTTTATTACATACATTTGACACTTTATTACATGCACAGGCAGCGAGGGCTGCAGTGTGGTGATATACAGTATGACACCATATTAAATCTGCAGTAAGCAGAACATTTTTGGCATCATTGGGCAAAAATTCCATAATAACCTTTCAGCATGTTGTAATTCAAGTGTCCTGAGAAAAAAAAGAGACTCCTGCACCTCTTCTTGGCCCTGTTTTCAGCCGAGGGGAGACTTTGGCCAATCACAGCTCATTTCAGAGAGAGCTTTCAGTGTTTTGGTATTTCTTCAACTGATCTCAACATGGCTGTCAGGTCCCAAACTTTCTCATTTTACAGCTAAACAGTAGCTACAAGATGTCTCTGAAAACATCTGAGGCAAGAAATAGGCATTACAGAATACTGATTCATATTTGACCAGCGCTGCCTAGTTTGTCTGTTTAATTGGAGTTTGTAAGTGATTGACAGCTGCTCAGAGACGGTAGGCTCCAGATCTGCTCTAATTGGTTGTCTTCAGTCTGTAAAATCCTGCAGATGCTGTTAGGTGCACCGGATGACACAGAGGCACAATTTATTTCAGATTATCTGTCTCACGCACTGTCAGGATATACAGACCATTTTAAAAAAATAACTTTTATTAAAATCATATTTGCTCCATTTCTACCCACTGCAGCTTTAAATGACTATTGGTGAAAGAATTTGCATGTGGATTCTTTGGACCGAACGGAGGTGAGGGAGGGGAAACGAAGGAACTGCTATTAAAAAAGAATGAAGAACAAGGGATAAGGAAAGGTGAGGGGAGGGGGTGAAAGCAGAGTAAGAGATAGAGATGAAGATTGGATGGCGAGTGTTAAGTAATGCCTGGAGGAAAAAACCTAAGTGGATATGAAAAATTCATTGTAGCGAGCTACCAAGCGGCAGGAAAAAAAAACTTGAGAGTGAATATATATATATATATATATATATATATATATATATATATGTATGTATATGTATATATATATATATATATATATATATATATATATATATATATATATATATATGTATATGTATATATATGTATATATATATATGTATATATATATATATATGTATATGTATATATATGTATATATATATATATATATGTATATATATATATATATATATATATATATATATATATATATATATATATATATATATGTATATGTATATATATATATATAAACTCAAAGAGGCAGTTTGATGTGTGTATTTGTTCAGGGAGTCTCACCTGAACTGGGGTCACAGGGGTCAATGTCTTCATCATCACTGGGACACTCAGCTGACGCCACCAGCAGGTCGTCTGCCGACTGCGGAGAGTGGATCAGAAAAAAAAAAGTAGGAACATGAACACACACACACATATATATATATATATATCCACAAACAGCCTGTGCTCCACGCCCCTCCTGTTTATTTTCTATATGTGTGAGCACACAGCATCAATCCATCGCCCACCCGTTTTCCAGTTTGCCACAAACACTTTTTTGCCTGTTGCGGCCCCCAGCAATGGCAGGCGGCCAAATCTAGAGTACTAAGGAGACAAAAAGAAAGGAGGAGGGAGGAGAGAAACACTGAATTCTGTTTAAAGCCACAAGGGGACAGTCAGTTATCATCTCCTACTCTCTTGACCCTCCCCCTCTTTTTTTCCTCCTCTGGCTTTTCTGTCTTCCACACCTCTGTTCTGCTCTCTCCATCTGATATTGGTTAGCGTTCATGTGTATTGGAGAAGCCAAAGAGCGGAATAAAAACACATTTTCCCCCCGGTTTTCAATAAATATCCAAAGCACTTCATTTAAAGCTCCTTTATTTAACACCTCATGTCAATAACCCACTTACATTCACCCTCTAACCCACATCAACCAAGTACTATCTCAACAACCGCTCATTCTCCGTGCCTCGCTCCCTCTCTATGGAAAAGGTTTTCCTATCCATCCTTGCTCCTCCTGTTGCCATGGCAACTCTAAGTTCAGGCTGTTAAAAATGATGGGGAATAAAAAAAAGGAGTGTGCACCCTCAGTGGGGACCTGTGCATTGATTTGCCATTCCAACCAGAGTATTATGAGGAAAAGGGAGGTTAAAGATAGACGAATAGAGGAATTTTAGGCAAATTGGGGACAAAGGGAGAGAAAAGAAGATGGGATAGGAGGAGGAGGAGGACTTCAAAGTGCTGCGGTCTTTACTTAACACCGTACTAATGTGCGCCGCATATTCATGAACTACTGTTAAACATCGCCCGCCTTGACGCTTCGGCATGAGAGATGTGAATGTGTGTGTGTGTTTTAACCACACCGGGCGCTCAGTGCCAGCACTAAATTAAAATTGGATTGTGATGCATTGCAGTAGATGTTAGTAACCCACAGAATAAAGGAGACAGCGGCGGAGCTATAAAAGAGAAGAGCTCTTGAGACAGATTACAACCAGACCAGAACAGAATCTGGACCAAATCATTAGTGCTAAGTGGTCGCCGATGTCTAAACTGAAACCTACACAGGTAGTATTGCAAAAAGAAAGATTTTTCTCTATTTCTTTGCCTCCTCGTCATTGTAAGAACATACAGTATATTACATAAGATCAGAGAAGCAACCACTAAGTGTATTCATCTGGAAAAGCCTGCACTGGCATTGCATGGTGTGGTCTCAATCCTGACAAGTCAACTGTGGTTCAGTTTGGCCTGAAACATATATTAAGTTATTGATGCTTGACTCTGTCTCTTTCCTCCACTGCCTTTCCAATCAGTTCTGCCCACTGGGCTGTCAAACGCTGCTCGGGTGAGCTTAGCCTCTGGAATCCAACCAGTCAATAAACCTCTGTGCCTTTGCCAGGATCCAAATAGCACAAGAACCAATCAGCCGACGGGAAACACGTCGCCCCTGTCTGTCACTGATCAATGTCGCGCCACCATGCTTGATTATTGATCCAAAAGACACCTATGTGCCCTCTACAGGACGGGAGCCTGTTTTGAATCCTGATTTCAGCTAAAACAAAAGCACATTTAACAAGGCCCTTCCTCTGATCTGTGACATCCTCCTTGTCAGCTGACCACCCCATTCAACCGGTGTCGATTGGACTATTGATCCACCTATCAGACGGGAGACAATGAACACGAGGAAAACTAGAGACATGCCAAACACAACTTAAATCACGTCAATAAACCACAGAAGTTTATAGAAGATGTACTACAGCCTCCAGCCCCTCCATCTCACCCTCCTCCTGTCCCTCCCTCTTTGTGCCTATCTTTTCATAGTCTATCAATAGAGCATGCTGACATAATGATGGACACAGATGCACAACGATAGGAGGGGGGGAGAAAAGAGACAGAGAAGAGAAAGGATGCATGAGGAGAAGGACATCTGCATGCTGAAAGAGCAAAATCTCTACCTGAGCAGCCGAACAGTGCCAACGGCCGTCCATGCCTCCCTGACTGCCTAGTTCACACATGGTTGCTGCACTCTGTCCTCACACACTCTTGCAGAAGATTCAACAGCTTGTCTGCTACTTTCACAACTGGATGTCAAACACACATGTACACACAAGCTCTATAATAGCAAAGCACGCTCCATTGCTCTGTTTCTATTTAGACACATCTACACAGGCACACAAGCGCACACCAAATCAGGCTGAAGTTGGCAGGCTGATGAAGAGATGCTGGCGAGAGAGGAGAGAAGCTAGCTCTACTACTGCAGATGGTGAGATAGACTCATACACCGCCTGCATTAACAGCCTATCACTGGAGCTCAACCACAGAGAGAGAAAGGGAGGGAGGAGAGGAGAGGAGAGGCGGGGGGGGGGGGGGGGGGTGATGGGTAAATATGGAAAGCTATGGAGAGCAAAGGAGAGTGAGAAGAAAGGAAGAGGAAAGTGAGCGAGGGAGGAAAGTATCTCAAGAAGACGGATAGCAAACGAGAGAAAAGCAAAAAGATGAGGAGAAGATAGAAAGGGAAAAATAAGGACAGGGAGGATGGGAGAGATAGATGTTCAGAGGGCTTGTGGAAGAGCGTCTGGGTCAGCTGACTCCTGATAGCCAATCGGGCGCCGCTCTGAGTCTCTTCCATCAGTCTTCCCCATCAAACACAGGTACACATGAACGCACACATCCACACAGACAGACACCAAACATCAAAAACCTCAAAAAGTCTGACTCAGAGCAGCCTCTAGCATAAACACTCACACACAATCTCTCTTCTCGCTGGTGCTCAGCTGTCATGCATTATTAATCCCCTCCACTTTTCAACATGCAAAGAAAAAAAAAAATACTGTGGACTTCAGGAGGAGGAGGAGGAGGAGGAGGTGGCATGGAACATATTCTTACTGCACAAAGTACGGTAAGAGTGAACCCGTGGGGTGACTTAGGCAGACCCGCTTCAAAAACACACCAAACACGGGGAGCATGTGCATCTGTGAAATCGATAAATTGCTCGGACCCGAAGCACCCCTGGAAGACGTCTCTCGCTGCCCCTCCTCTGATGCAATGTGCTGCAACTCAAGCCTATTGTTCTCAATCCACCTGAGTGTTTGTGTGTGTGCATGCTGTCTTCATTGTATGTGTGTCCTGGTTGAGGCCAGGTTGGTTGCCAGGCAACACTAGGCACCCTCAATAGAGAAGCTGTAGATTCTTCTTAAACAAGACCAACACACACACAAACACAAACACACACACACACTTTGGGGGCCAGCAGGAGTGATTTGACATCCACACACGAGCAAACACACACTGCATTATACTGAGCATACATATATTGGGTCTGACCTAGTTCTCATGCTGTGATATTGACTCCAGTGCACAACTCTGCATCCCAGATTTAGCCCTGACATCAGCATATCACAAGAGCACGAACAGTTCGTTCAAACGGGGAGACTGAGAGGTGAGAAAGTGTGAAGACAAGCCCCTGTGACAGCACTGTCACTCTGCGGCGCTATCCACCCAGCTCTCATATCCATTATTGATGCCTGAGGCTTAGCTCACAGCTCTCTGCGTTCTATTATTTATGTCTGAAACAGCTGGCGGTTTATACACAGAGGAGCTATTCTCTATGGGAGTCTGGATGGGAGAGAGAAAGCAAGCAGCGGGTAGTGGGGCTCACTATCTCCATGGCAACTTGTATCATTGGGAAAAAAAAAATCTTTTTCAGTGCGGCAGGCAGTTTTATAACACCGTAGAAGAACTGCAGTACACACAGACGCCCACAAAGAGCCTGACAACATCACACTAGTGATCTGAATAATAGAGCAAAATAGTCTGTGGTGTACCTGCTGATATAATGTATCCTCCGACATTAGCATCGACGCTGCCACTGCATCCACTATAAATACACCTCAAACAACAGTTTCTATTGTAGAGTCCCATTTGCATCAGTTTACTAGATGCATATTATGGAAAAGCTATTACAGCCTCCATTAACACAAACATTTCTCCTCCTGTAATTTAGTGGGTAGGGACCACTTAGTTGAGTATTTGCCATCTAATCCACTCATGTGAATGTGCTGTAGCAGAAAAAATGAAGTGTTTGTGTGTGTGAGCCTTTTATTGATGAAATGTTCTTGGCTCCCTTTCATTTTGCATGTTACTGTTGATAAAGATGACGCTACCGAGCTAACAAAATACTATTAATCATTCATCGGGACGAAGAAAAACATGTTGCGCTACCTGAAAAAAACCCAACAAATTGCAACAGAGAAATGTTCAATTTTACAGCAGTATGTTTTCTTATTGATGTTTGATTGTGTCTGATGAGACGTGCATGCATCTCATCACAGTAATAAGCAGACGTTTCAGATATCTGGTGTTACATTACGTTACATGATTAAAACATTATTTAGTTAGTTACTCTGCTCCAAAGAGCTGCAGCAAACTCACATGATATAAGACTTTTAAATCAAGGTTAAAACTTCAACATCAAGTGCGTTCAAAGACCCCACACACTATTACCACACTATTATTATGCCAGAAAAAGATTTAGCGTAGGTGCCTTCAATGGGGTCGTGTTTATCTTGTTAACGAGAAGAGTCCATGTGAACGCCCCCCCCCCCCTTGTGGTATTCACAACCTCGTAAATGGAAAGTTTCTAAAAGCACAGAGTTTATGCGTTGTGACGTGTTTGTTTACATTATAAATAACATATTAATATATTGTGATTTTAGTGGTATATTGTTTTTCATTGTAATTTAATAATAGATGTGAGGATAATGTTGATATTCCCACCGGCCTCACCTTTCTCCTCTGTCATTATGCTACCCACTTGCTAGCTTGCTAACTTGTTAGCCTCTGTGGCTTCTAAACTAGGATAGTAACGTTTATATTGCCGTTGCTTTGCAGCGGTGTTCTTCACAACTTACCCACTGCAATGTCATGTATATCATGTACACGACTTCCCATGTTGTAAACATGAGCTCACGAGTTTCATTTGAAGGCACCATACAGTCCTAATACGTAGTATGTCAAATACAGTATGCCAAAAATACCAGGATGTCCTACTACATCTGGTCGCATTATGCAGTATGCAAGCCAGCATGCTTTTCTGGGTATTCTGACCCAAAATCCTCTGCACAGCAGATATATGAGCTAGAGGATCAGAGTTCAATCATGGGGCAATGTTTTGACAAAGTATTATGTCCCGATTGTAAGCATTCTACATGCAACAGTACATACAGCAGCTGCAGTATTTAGTATGTAGTATGTGATTTTGAACGTAGCCTTGATGTATGTCATTACCCCTGTACCTCTTTGCCACCTCTTCATCTCCTCTCAGCTTTCCACCGTGTACTATCTAATAAAAGGCTAACATACAGTACCTAAAAAAAGCATTCATCATCCACCTATATTACTTTATTACTTAAATGGAATAGTGGTGGTCAACAGCAAATATCGGAGCCTGACTCACCCACTTTGTCTCAATCCTGCTGTCCAAGTGCACAGGTAAATAAAGTGAAAACCACACCACTGTGCCCATTACCAGATATGATAGTAACGCCGCAGCCTAAACAAATAATAATAATAAACAACATGGGCTAAATACACATTTTGGTTCCTTCAACTACCTTCTATTTATCTTTTGATTTCTTTAAAATGTTTTTCGATAATTCTTGTGGTTTTAACACCTTCTTAAGTTTAATGCCTTATGTAAAAGACTTTGAATTGCCTTTGAGTATTAAATGTTCGATATAAATAAACTCGCCTTGCCTTGAGTGCCGTTTAAAACAATCCGACTCCTCCTTGACATATCTTGGTATCCTCTAGTCCTTGACTAGTGGGCGATGTGCTCGTTAATCCTCTTACTGAGTTTGAAAAGAAACTTACCAAAGCAAATTAACACTTTTTAATTACCAATTGTCACACCAGAGGATGATAAAAGTGGGGTGATAGGACACGTATATGTACAAGATATCTGAGGAATTACATACATCTTTGTGTGACCACACACAGCAGGGACTTAGTGAGTTCTCCAACCCCAAGATACAACTGTGCTCTGACCTGCTGCGTGGCGCCCTGTTTCCTGTTGGTGGCCGTGGTGGTTGTGATGTCACTTATGGAGGGGGCGGAGTCAGAGCGGTTGCCTCCAGCTGCAGCGCTGGACTGCGGGGTGATGGAGGAGGATGGCATGTCGCCGACCAGCCGTGCGCTGCCGTCCACTCTGATGTGCGGATGCCCCTCGGCGGCCATGTTGAGGATGCGGAGGCCGTTGTAATAGAGTCCAGACAGCTGGCCCTGGAACATGCCCTCATTTCGCTCGCCTCCACCAACGCGCACTGTCGTCTGGCTGTTGAAGATGGTCAGCTGGCGACCTACACATTCACACACGCACACACACAAACACACACCAGGAAGGAAGGTGGACAAACACACGCAAATACAGTCACACACACATACATACCGGTGGTCACATACGTGCATACATACACACACAAGAGTGTTTGAGTGTTACACAATCCACCACCCCCAAGCCATGGTGAGAGGATGGGATAGATTAAGCATGGCAGAGCAAATCGAAGCTGTGGAGAACCGTGGAGACTGTGAGAGATAAGAGCGGGAACAGAAAACAGAGAGGAAGAAGAGGTAGAGGAGGGAAAGAGGGGTGAAGAGACTGAGAAGTCGAGGAGGAGGATGAAGAGGCAAAGAACAGAAGGAGGAGGAAGAGGCAGCAGATGAGAGGAGTGACAGGGTCCTGAGAAGACAGGGCTGACAGATGGTTGCTATGGTGATGGCTGTGCGGCACGATATTGTATTTGAAGGAGCAACAGACAGGCAGACAGAGAGACAGAGATCTAGGGAACTGTTATAACAGCCCTATGAAGCATGCACAGGTTATAAGCTCTAGCACTGCTCACTGTTAAAGGGACTAGAGGCTAATTTAAGGAGCTCTGCTGAAGTTTAGGAGGAAAACTTTTACATTTTTCATCAAAAAAGCATTGCTCTATTTGTCATTTCAAATTTACATAATTCTCCCATGTCACAATACTTTGCATGTACTTTAATTTACAAACTATAATCTTTAATAAATGCTTTATTGTTTACAATTTGATAATAAACAAAATTATTTACCAGTCTTAATAAAGCATCTTTTATCAGTACTTGTTTTCTATTTTCTGATTTATTCACATTTAAATCTCTCCATCGTCCCTTTAACCTGATATTATCAGATACACACTAACAAGATACGTTCACAGGCACTACAGTTTACACAGTATTACACACTACAGCTGCCCAACTTTTAAATACTTAGTTATGGATTTATTTTTAGATGTTAGTTGATGGTGCACAATATAGTATAGTCAACTGCCTTCAAATTGTATTTTTTAAGCTGAAAGTTTTAAGGAATTTTAATCAGGGTTTTTACCTTTGTCGAGTAGCCATTCGTCAACTACTCGACCGAGCCGATAGGGGATTCGCTGTCTGGCGATGGCCAGGCGCTCGTTATCAATGTTGCCTTTAATTTAGAGATGAAAACACAGTAGTAATTACGCACATCCAAACGTGGTACAGGAGCTGGATACAAAAAGAACAGCAATGAAAAGAAAGTAATGGTCTGCTCATTGTTAGCATGTCACTGCGTTAAGCTTGATGTGCTAAGTGAAGAGGAGCTGAATTCACTATTATGTTTCCAGTGAGCGGACTCTTACTCTCTGTTCATTGGGTTTAATTTAAAGAGACATTTCAGGGGTTAACATCTGCAAGAGCACAGGGAAATAAAGTTACAGCTGCCACATACTGTCTATATGACTGACTGAGTTTAGAGTTACATACAGGAAGAACCCTCACACACACCTCAAAACAACTAGCATTTAGCATTTTAACTATCAGCTGTGTTAAAGACTACTACCTAAGATTACCACTTTAAATATAAAAACCAACAAATATAAAAACAAAAACTATGTTCAACAAAATACACTTTTTTCTTTTTCTTATTTTTTCTCTCTAGTTAAACATTTAACTCAACATATGACATGTTTTTAAATTATTGTTTGTCCAAAAATGCACCAACTGTTATTATTTTCTTTTATGGTGAGAAAAACAACTGACACCTGAATTGAATATTTTCATAAATTACCTTTAACACTATTTAACAGGCCTAACATGACATAGCTAGCTAATATACAGGCTACTATAATGACTATCTCTTTTTATGGTTTAAAAAGTCATGTTTCATATCAGATCACACATATTTCATTTCAAACACAATAACATAAAACAAAGCTGCAATTATATTTCTCAACCTCAGTGTTTGAATATAAACATTGATAGGAACACTGTTGGGATTCACCAATCAGGAGCTGGGTTGATTAGGACTAAGATGTAGCTAGCTCTGTCCCAGGACAGAGGGTTGGGGGTCGGAGGGTTGGGCTGATGTGGGCGGGGCAGGGCCTACCTGAGGGATAGCGCTCTATGACTGGCAGGTCGTCCAGTTGGAGGGTTGCATTGCCTCCGCTGCGGGTGAACCGAATTATGTGGTACTTTCCATCGTTGACAAACTTGGAGCTCTCCTCGATGTTGATGTCATCAGTGCCAACATTAAACACTACTCTAATGTTGCCTTTGTCCTGAGGAAGAGGAGGAGGAGGAGAAACACAAGAAACTGTTTTAAATATGTATGACTTTGGCCAATCACAGGGATTTCAGAGAAAGCGAGCTTTCCTATTGGCTGTGCTGGTGGGCATTGCTTGGTATTTCTTCAACTGATCTCAACATGGCTGCCAGGTCACAATCTTTCTCATTTTACAGCTAAACAGTAACTACAAGATGTTTTTGAACTGACTCCAGCTCGGCTCTGATTGGTTGTTGTCCTCCGGTCTGAGGCGCTTAATTTTTTCCAGATTACCATGACCGTTTTATAAAAAGAACTTTTTTAATCATATTTGCTCCATTTCAACCTACTGCTGCTTTAATGCCTGACAATTTGTGCTCCCATGAGACTGACTGTCTTGTGTTTTGTGTTCTTGGGGCGGCAGTAGCTCAGTCTGTAGGGAGTTGGCTTGGGAACCGGAGGGTCACCGGTTCAAGTCCCGACATGGACCAAAAACTGAGTGTGAACTGGTAGCTGGAGAGGTGCCAGTTTACCTCTTGGGCACTGCCGAGGTGCCCCTGAGCAAGGCACCAAACCCCCAACTGCTCGGGGCGCTTTTCAGGAGCAGCCCCCTCACTCTGACATCTCTCCATTAATGCATGTATGTGTGTTTCAGGTCTGCATGTACCATGTATGAGTTTAACAGAGTGTAAATTGAATTTCCCCATTGTGGGACTAATAAAGGTAGATCTTCTTCTTCTTCTTCTTAAAGGGATAGTTCAGGTGTTTTGAAGAGGGATTGTATGAGATACTTATCCATAGTCAGTGTTTTACCTAAAGTAGATAATGATCATTGTGCCCCCAGCATTGAGAAACGCCGACATCAGAGCAAAGCAATGTACTGCTGTGGACTGGACCGGCAGAAAAACACATTTCAGCCACCTTAAAGAAAGGCTCACCTAAAGAAAATACATATTCATTTAAGCGCACACTATATTATGAACATTTTCTGACAGCGAACTGAACTGAATGTGAAATGTATCTATACAGTTTTTGTCATCTGAGCCTGGTGGCTTTGGAGAAAGCACAGATAAGTTTCATATTCAATACAGTTCTCTGTCAGAAAGGGCTGTCTGACAGCAAGATAAGGTGGTGAAAATGTTCTAAATATAGCGTACATTTAAACGAATATTGATTGTTTGAGGTGAGCCTTTCTAGAAGGCTAAAATATGTTTTTCTGCTGTCCCCGTCCACGGCACTGTATTGCTTTGTCATTACTCCTGTCTGCTCCTCGATGCTGGTGGTGTGCCGACCGTCATCTACTGTAAGTAATACACCTGCTATGGATAAGTACCTCAAACAACCCCACTTCAAAACCCCAACTATCCCTTTAAAGGCGAACTCCACCGAATTTCCACACCAAAGCAATGTATATATATTTCATATAGAGAGAGATTTTGTAGACTCTATATTCATCCTTATTTTATTACTCTATTACTTTTATTACTTACTTTTTACCAGTCTGAAAACAGCGAGAATAATTGCAACGAAATTGGACTTTCACACTCGTCATACTTGTTATTATGCCACATAACTCTCTAATGTTATTATTCCACGTAACGTCCATTAACGATCGCCCAATACACTACGTCAACTGCTCTGCGCATTGCTTGTTGTACTACGTTGTAATTTGTGACTCGTCAAAGACACGTAATCCACGACAAAAGACTTTTGCTTCCAAACGTATTTGAGAATGCAGTGTAGTTGTGTGGGAACATAATTTTGAGGAGACAGATGCTGTAACCTGCTCCCCATCTCAGCTTGAGGAAAGTGGTTAAAGGCTACATTAGCCTCTATTAGCATAACACACCTGAATATCTGTGGCTGAATTGCACTGTGGGTAATGTAAGCAGCAGGTTTTGAGAAGGAAGTGGAATGTATGCAATAAATAAGATGATATCGCTGGTTTTACTGCATCGATTTTTCCTTCTTTTTTCAAAAATGTAATTTTCTTTGTCCTAGTATTTGAATGCATGGGTGTGTACTTACTATCTGCAGCTGTAGGTAGTCTCCCAGGCCGGATGCGCTGTCCACCCGGAGCAGAATAGCGTGTTTCTGTTGGGTGCTGAACCCAAGGGCAAGCCGGTCTGCCCTGGTGCTGGGACGCTCATTAGGAGGCCACGTGTAAACCACCACACCTCCATCACGGCCAAAGATATAAGTGGTCCCAGCTGGCCCACACAGATAAAAGATGTTATTGCAAGCATGTCTATATGCCATAAGCAGTGCTATCTATCATCAGAGGTTCCCTACTGCACATGGCAGCTAGGCCAATTTTTCTACTAAATGTTTAACACACAAGGGACACACTGGAAAATAATATTAAAAGCTCTAAAATGTCACAGTTGACTGGCCTTCCACATTTTGCTTGTTCCTCCTACATGCTGAAAAACTACTTTTCAGAAGGATGACTGCAATAGCTGACTCACACAAACAGCATATAATAGTTGGGCTCGCTGTAGGATGACTAAATACTCATCAAGTCTCTTGATCACTTGTATGGCTTTTGAACATAAGTTGCTGAAAATTTAAAGAGGACGTTATCGAAGAGAGCTAGAATAACAAAACTAGACATTGAGCAGGTGGTATTTTTGAGCCACTCCACAATCAACAGTTAACAGTGCCCTCACCTGGTGGTTCTGATAAAATACACACAAAAACACTTTGGTTTAGTATTTGAAACCAAAAAGTGCTTCAGTTTTAGACCTGCATTTATACACCAGGGTGTGTTTTCTACAGGGTGAGAATTATAGAACAAAGGACATTATGAACATAACATTTACAAATGCACATTTAAACCCGATGCTCTATTCAGGGGTCACACATACTATTACAATAGATTTTACTTGTAATATTTTAGATTTAGATGTCAAATTTGCTCATTCAACACTCGTGCTGTGGCTGTCTACACCTACTAAGGGTGGAAATCACCAGAGGCCCCACGATACAATATTATCACAATACTTAAGTCAGTGGTTCTCAACCAGGGGTCCTTGAGGGAGTTCCAGTGGTTCCCCAGAAAGATGGGGAATAGTTTGTTTTTAATATTTAGTTCACTATAGAAGTGAGCTCAATGTGAGTAAGAGTTATGAGAGTTATTATTCTGATCGTAGGTTTCCCGTCCTCCACAGTTATCTCCTCTACTGTAGTTGACAACTATTGAAATTTGATCTTAATCATATCTAACAACCAGTGTCATTTCCAATTGAGGCCCCTCAAGAAAAATCTTATCAAATGGGGGACAGAGATCTATTGTGTATTAATTTAGAGGCCCTTGACACGAAAAACGTTGAGAACCACAGATTTAAGTCACGATACAATACAATTTATTATTCAACTGCAAATTATGCGGTTTCTCTGATACAGTTTTCACTCTGTTAATCTCTGAGCTTTCATCCACATATATTGAGGTCAGAAGCCCTTTGAAAATGGCCATGCCAATTTTTCCTCACCAAAATTTGCACATACACCAGCTGTCTACACCTACATGTGAGAGAGGGAAAAAAAAGCAAAAAGTTACCATCATTGCATAGCGGCCCAGCATACGACGTCATGCTGCAGTCACAGGTGAAGCCCTCCCACTGCTGCAAACAAACTCCTTGATTTGAGCAAGAGTCTTCTTGACATGTAGTGCTTGGACCTGCAGTAAAAGAGGTGGAGGTGGGGTAGGAGGGTGCAAAAGTTAGGAGAAGATAAGCAGACAGGCTTTTTTGATTTTGTCTGTAGCCCAGTGTTTTTACAACAGTATACCATATATGGCTAATTTTAGGCCGCATTTCCTTGAAATATTTTGAAATGGCTGGGTAGACTGTGCTGCAGTGATGTTATGATTAGTAGTGTTAGTAGAGAATCATTGTGAGACTAGGATTAGGCTCCCATTCTTTACTCTAACAGAAGATGCTGGATTATAAATATAAACTGAAACTAAACTGTTACGAAGTGAAAAGACCCAAATGTGGAGAGCATGCAGGTGGTGAGGCTAGATGAATGGGGCAAGGACAGGAGGAGGGGTTAAACATAAGAGGGCAGAGTTATGTTTAAAGGCCTTCATCTCAATACTCTTTCTCCAGCAGTCTGTCACCATTCACTCCCTGCCTCGCGCCAAAACCACGCAGGTGGAGAACGCCAAAGCTCCGAGCTCAGTTCTCCTTCGTTGCACTTCTAACACGAGGCGAGGAGGAAAGGACGCAAAATGATTCACAATTGGAGTATTGAAGTTTAGGTTGGGAGTCAGTAGGAGGGGTTAGAGAGCATGCTGCTAGGCAACCCGGGTGGTGGAGCTGTGGTTAACTCAAGTCAAGCGGTGGTGATGTCACTACTGTGATGAAGTCACTATGGTGGCTAGGAGAGGACAGGTCACCTCAGACCTTTGACTCTGGATCACTGGGATCCACACAACACTGGACACCACTGGGTAGTTTCAACGCTCGCACGCATACACACACTCACACACACACACTCACACATTTTCCCAGCGTCATACACGTGTCTCACATGCTCACACAAAGCGATATACCTTGCAAGTCAGCTTTCATCAATGTAACTTTTGTCAGCCAAACAAAAAAGCAAACAAGCAAATTAAGTTAGATGGTTAGTCAATGCACACAGATGCCTGTGAACTGCTGAAAGAGTGGAACAGAGAGAAAAAACACAATGTGCAGAAAGATCGAGGGGAAGATGAGAAGAAAAAGAGTAACTTTTACATCTAATAGACCAAAAGCGGGGTTAGTGGGTTATCCTAATCACAGAGAGCATGAGTTAAATGAAAACTGAAAGACAAAGCAGTAGGGACGTGGGACCGGGACACATCTACCAGTGTGCTTCCTCTGCATTTACACCTCACCTTCACAGCCTCTCTCTACTTGTCCCATGGTCGCCAGTGCATCAGCCAAAAGGTCAGGTAGCCGGCCGTTTAGATCTACTGTTGCTAGGCAACCCTGGAATCCCTCGCGGGAGTGGACCAGCTTCGGCAGGTCTCGGTACATCTCTTTGGAGACACCCCCGATGTACAGGTCACCTGACGAGGAGCGACACAATGAATGGCAGCTTCATGAACCAATTGCAAAACCAGACTGTATCAGTACAGATTACTTTTGCAATTAATTTATTTTTTGTTTATAAAAGGAAAAAGGTGAAAAAGGTCTTTGAATTGATTGTTTTGTCTGACCAACTGCCCAGGAAACAATTATATTTAATTAACAGTGACATATAACAGAGAAAAGCTGCAAATGTGCTCATTTGGAAAGTTGGAACCAGTGAATATTTGTTTTTTTTGGTTGATGAATTACAAATATACAGTATATACTGATTATGTAAATTGTTGCCAAAGGAATAGTTTGACATTTTGGGAAATACACTTATTCACATTCATACCGAGAGCTGGATTAGAAAACTGATACCACTCTCATGTCATGAGATGGTTAGCTTAGCTCAGCACAAAGACTGGGAACAGGGGAACAGCAACTGTCTGTAGGTAACAAAATCTGCCTACTATCACCTCTAAAGTTCAAGAAATACTCCTACACATTATTCTCCATAAAACAGCAAACAGTTGTTTTTACACCTCAGATTTTGTATGATTTAAAGTAACAAGATACAACCTGTTAATTAGTGAGCTTTAGAGGTGAGTACTATCAGTCTTCTCATGTAGCTTTTGTTAAGGAGGCAAGCAAGCCTATTTCCCAAAATGTTCCTTTAAAGGAATAGTGTGTAAGATTTGGTGGCATCTAGCTGTGTGGTTGCAGATTGCAACCAACTGTGTACCCCTCCGCTCACTCCCTTTGCAAGTTGTGGTTTTATGAGCCGCTGAGTGCAAAATCGTGGTAACGGTGTTTGCCTTGCTCAGAGGCCATCCTTACTGTAATAACACCACTGTAGGAGCAGCAGTCACAGTTTTACACTCTGCGTCTCACGTTACCAGTTTCACAAGCATGTTGGAGAACTACAGTGGCCTTCAGGTAACGTAAAAACACTAAAGGCTTTGCTAGAGCCAGTGTTTGGTTTGTCCATTCTGGGCTACTGTAGAAACATGATGGAGCAACATGAGGACTATGTGAAGAAGTCCCGCTCCCTATGTAGATATGAAGAGTTCATTCTAAGCTAACGAAAACATAATGATTCTTAGTTTCGGGTGATCATACACTAATGAAAACGTAGTTATGAATATTATATTCTATTTCTGCTAATAGATCTGTCCCCACACTGTTCCTTTAACCGACTAATCATTTCAGAAGTAATCAGTATACATACTGTACGTATGAGCTACTGCTTTTATTTTTGTGCATACCCTTTAGGTCGAGGTTCTTGGCGCCCATGGTGGTCTGCGTGGTGACTTTGGTGTCAATCTTGACCGTGTGGAGATTGTTAGTGTCTCTGGATATGTGCACATTGTGCCAGTGGTTGTCATTTAAGGGACTGTTAGAGTTGCCCTTGATCAGGTGTGCTCCATTGCCCAGGTCAGAGATGTAGTGTAGGTAGCTAGAGAGGGAGCAAGGAAAGGAGAGACGAAGGCTTTAAAACAATGAGGCGAGAAAAGGCAAATTAATCGTATTCATGATGAGGAACAACACAGGGTCATACACTTCAGGGCATTATAATCTGTCTTCTAGAAATGTAATTACAAGAGCAGAAAAAGAGCTGCTTGACTTGTGCATATTTCATATTTGATATTTCCGCCTTTTCTTTTTTTATTCATCAAGGACAATGTTAGCTGTAAATCTTAGGCAAACTTGGACATACACATGCATTTCTGCTTTCTGATATCAAAATATTTAAACTGCAAATTCATTCATTTCCCTTTCCAAGACATTGCACTACCTCACATAAATAGCACACATTGTGCTCTGCCCAGCTCACCCTTTAACCAGCTCTACCACTATGAAGTCGTTGCCGTCTCCCCTGTTGAAGAGAACAAGGCCATCGGGCGACGTGGTCTTGAACTGCATGAAGAGATGCATGGAGTAGTAGGCCTGCAGCGTGGGCAGCGTGACGAAGCTGGACCGTGAGCGGAAGGTGACAGGGTCGGCCACGATGCTCTTGTAGCCGATAACAGCATTGAGCTCACAGTAGTCGATGTCTCCGTTTTTGCACAGGTCGATGTAAGGCATGCCATTCAGCGTCAGGCCCTGGAGGTGGCCGATGAAATTGGACGGCACGGCGGGCATGAAGCGCTTCTCCGTCACAATACCCGTCTCCACATTGTGGAACTCCAACTGGGTGTGGTCGCCCGCCATCTGACCTGGCGGGGGTAAACTTCAGAGGTGAGGGGTGGAAGTGGAACTAAACACTAAAACTAATCCTAATGCTTCAATACTTGAACTAATAGTGACAGACTGCTAGTAAAAGATGTAACAGACACTAATATATGAGTAATACTAATAAATGCTAGTGTGGTGTACATCTATGATTACAGTCATAATTCAGAATGATTATTTTCACTTACACAGGAACAGATGTTCTCTAAAAAAAAGAAATAAAACCCTTAATGTTGGTCTTATAACATTAAATTAAAAAAAAAAAGAATAAACCACAATTTATCATTTAAACATGTTCACACAAGCAGATGTCTACACACAGACTCAAGTTTAGAGAGTAATTTCATGGTGGAAAGCTAAAAAGGGTAAAGGTAATGCTGCTGTGGTTACCTTCAACAGGCTGCAGGTCGTCCACGGTGAGTTTGAGGCCCTTGCCACGCCGGACAACCCTCACCGTGTGCCACTCATTATCATTGAGGCCCGACCCCGCAAAGATGGTCTCTGGGCCTTTACCTACACATAGCCCACAGCACCATTAACACAATGCATATAGAGAGGTGGAGAGAGACAGAGGAGATAGAAATCCAGAGACAGAGACAGAAAAAGAGAAGAAGAAGCAGCCAGGCAGGTTGAATTAAAATTTAAGGACAGGAAGTGAGGGAATGGAGGGGAATAGCGGAGGCAAAGGGGGAACCATACATAACCTGGTGAGACAAACACCACCGTGTCAACGCACTCGCTCCTCATACAGGTCACACTGCAGATACGCCAGCGAGACGGATGATGCGACAGACAGTCAGAAAGATTAACATAAATGGATGCCTAAGACGGAGACTGAGTCACAACAGGCCCACGCTGAGACAATCCATCTGTGGACAGATCACACTGCCATGATGACCACCTACTACCCACACATGCACAGACAGCACATTCGCACCCCCTTGACTCCTAAACCACCCCCGCACATACAGTATAACATACATTAGCCTACATGGAGGAGCTTTTCGTTCCACAAGAGCGCAATACCGCAATGAGCCTCATGGTGGCAGTAGATGCACAGTGGAGCACCAGAGAGCTCTCCAAGGTGCTGATGTGCAGCAGAATGAAAGAAGCTGAGCTGTCCTCCCATGATGTCTCTCTCTCTTCCCATCTACCAGCTCATATCTTCACATAGTTGACTGCACACAGTTGACAGACTGACTGTTCCCAAAACCTCAGTGTCCCCTCGCTCCTACTCGCTACAAGCACACCCACCAACCTTCAACACAACACCCACCACCCCCACGATACACACACTCCCCTTCCTCCTCCGAGCCCTGTTGGTTTGAGTGAGTCTGCTTACAGTGACCTATAGGAGGTAATGATGGGGGGAGGTGAGAAGCAAACTGACCCGAACGGATTCTGCTGCAGAAAATGTCAAGCATGCCTACATCACTCATGGAGGCACGCAGGCATCCACACACACACACACACACACACACACACACACACACACACACACACACACACACACACACACACACACACACACACACACAAGGTAGAGAGGTAGAGAAAGAGAGGGAGGCATGTAAACATAATACGAAAAGTCAATCAAAATGGATCGTGTTAAACGCGTGTGTGTGTGTTTGCGAAGCTAAAAGCGTGTGTTCAGAGAGGACACAGGGTTCCCCTGAGGAGACTCAGCTGTGCTCTGGGCATGAGCATCTCATCCTGTTACCATGGATCACTGCCTAACACTGACTGAATATGTGCATGTATGTGTGAGTGCGTGTGTTTTTGCAAATGCAACCGAATACTCAAAGAATGAGCAGACTTTGGTGAGAGTGAGGCAGTGATCTGTGTCAACCTGGGAACAGGGAGAGGCACAAATACACACCAACAAACACACAGTCAGTCACACACATACACACACACACACAAGCACCTATTTTGGGTCAGTGCTAACAGTGCGTTCAGCAGCCTGGTGAGCTCGGTTTAAAGTAGAGCTGCTAGCGGACGGCAGCAGACAGTCTGCGCTCTGTGCTGTTAAACCGAAAGACAACGAGGCGAGACAAATCAAACAGAGAGACAAAAGGGAGCGTTTGTTGCAATGGAAAATACAATTCAAATCAAATGATGACACAAGCTAGTGGAGATTATAAGAGCAGGATAATGAAAACAAAATGACAAAAAGCGTTTCATATTTCATTAGCTCCAAATAACAAATGGTTTTTCTGCCGGATAAGCCTCAAATCTCTCCCATGCCGAGGCTTTTATTTGACTGCTGAGTGGACTGTTTCAGTGGCGCCTGGCTGTTAAATAATTTTTTCCTCTAAACCCCCACCCCCCCACCTCGAATATCAGATGTATAATTTATTGTATGCACACGGTGTGCCAGAAAAGTGGCTGCCTACTTAAATGTTCATTGAGACAACCGGTCTAAAATTGGCCGACAGACATGCGGGATAGCAACAGCGCTGTGTGGCTAATAGGGTTTCTATGGCAACTGCAGTCGTCCATTTCACCACCTCTTTGCCGTCACAGAGCATTCGTCTCTCTCTCGCTCTCTCTCTCGCACTTTCTCTGTGGTCGTGACAGAGAGAAACTCCACGTGAGGGAATTAAACTTCATCAGGGATTCAGCTCCACTCACAGCAGCATGAACAGAAACACACAGAGGATAACACACCCAGAAAACACACACACAGATGGGCAGTGAAGGGAATACACAATGCAAAGGCACTCACACTAAATACGCTGAATGAAACACTACCCAAAAATCCCTCATGTACAGTTTCGAGAGAAACAAGCAAACAAAGAAAGCAACCAGACAGACGGTGGGATGAAGGTGCGACAGAGAGGTACAGCGGATAACACGTCTTTTGTCTCCGGCATGAAGGAGAAGTAATTACCCTGCAGCTCTTAGTTCCTTCATCCACCAGCTACACTTCCCAGCACACCTAATTCTACCTGCACACCTCAGATTCTTCCTTTTTTCCCCCTCCTCCCTTCAACCCCCACCGTCCTCTCTTCCGTCTATCCTTCTTTGCTAAAATGGCCGACCTGGAAAACCCTGGCCCTCAGCAAAAATCGCACCACTCCTGTGGTGTAGCTGACACAAACACGCATATGTGCACCTCCCCCTGTCCGACACACGCTCACACACACATATAAGCACGCAGACACATGGTACAAAGATATGTTGAATTACAATCAGATGGACTGACGAGACAGAGCGAGTGAAAAATAGTCAGACATATTAACAAAAACACACACGCTGCCGCGCACACACACATACTGAGGAGGAAGAGGAAGGGGGGAGGGGTTAGGTGAGATGGAGGATCACTTACTGGCTGTACAGTTTATCCTGATACAGTCTGGAGGGAGAGCAGAGCAGAGGGTTAATGCTGCACACATACACATACTCTCCACGCCCTGGGGACGCACACATCGACACACCCTGCAAGCATATATATTCAAACACGCACACATGCACACTGCTGAGAAAACACACACTCTCCTTCGTCACAGGATCTCAATCTGGACCGTGTATTTTCTGACAACAGTGTGTTGCAAAATTCAAATCTGGATCTTTACATTGAACATGTGACAAACGTTTAAGGAGAGCGCTGTGTCCCAGCAGGAGCAGTGTGCTCATTGGCTGCTCTGGCCTGAGCGACAGTTTCAGTCACCAATCAAAAGCGCCAGGAGACTGAGATGGGTCATGTGTGTCGGTTTGTCTGACGACATCGAACACATCCCATAATTTTTGTCGCCCATCCAGAGCACAAATCTTCGCAAATGCTCGGAAGATTTAGCCCCATTATTATACATTTAAAAAATTTTTTTTTTTTTTTTTTTTACCCATGATGCCTTGGTGTGTCGTGTGGCGTCAACCACAGAAAAGACGCGGCTGCAGACAACCAGAGACCAACACATGCACCCCCTCTGTTAGTCTATGTGTGTGTTAGAGTGTGAATGTACTTAAATTCATGTGAAAGTGTGTGTGATGCTGGATATTTGTTAAGTTATGTGTGGAGTATTACTATTTCTGTGTGTTTGTGGGTCTTTGTATTAATCGCTGAAGGTGTTAGGGATGCACAGGTCCACTGGGAGTGAGCAGAGAATGCAGCTTGAGGCTTGACCCTCTGTTCAACGCCAAAAAAACGCAGCTAACCTTCAATTGTGTATGCTGGTGTTGCGTTTGTTTATTCAAAGATAAGCTGCCAAAACCTGCAAAACCTTTGAATATACTGAGTATAAACAGTGCAGCATAATTATCTGGAAGAATTATCAGGCAGAGTGCTTACTTTCTAGGGAGAATATATTATTAATCAACATTTAATGACATTCCTATGCAAGAAATAGCCAAGAGGCCAGTATCAGCTGCATTCCCCTGGCAGGTAATCAAAACAGTCTACATGTTTGTGTGCATGGTGGTGTGTGTGTGTGTGTGTGTGTGTGTGTGTGTACCTAGGTTGACAGTGAGTCGGACGCGGCCCCCGTCCAGCTCCAGACGAAGGGTGTCTGCGGAGTTGCGGGATGTGGTTGCCATGAGAACGCCATAGGCCCGCTGGGAGCGAAAGCGTAGCGAGACGTCCTCCGCCTCGGTGTGCATCGCCACAGGCAACTGCACCTTCATAAACTTGCTGCCGTCGTACGACAGGATAGTCGCGTCTGTTCAGGACACAGGATGAGAGAGGAAGACGTGAAAGATGGGTGGAGGAAGACAAGAGATGGCAGTGGAGGAGAGGGAGGTGGGTGGACATGTAAAAAAAGAAAAAAAAAAAGAGACGAAAAGATTGACAAGGAGGAAAGACACGAGGTGGGAAGAGACAAAGGAGATTTGGCGTTGAGTGAATCATATTTAAAGGATGTTCCCCCGAGACGTCACGTTGAAACTTCCTACAATATTACCCCACCACTTGATTCATCATCACTCCCTCACAAAAGAAGATGTAAAAATAGCCGCAGCTGGTCGGCCGGCCCTATTATACGGTTAAATCAGAATGCGTGGCGGTGAGTGTGTTAGCCACCGCCGCTGACATCCCAGACCCTGGAGTCATAATGTAACAAGCTCAGGTGATCCCGCTTTAATGTCTTTTGCATACTCATTTACATATTCATAATCTTCTCTCCCTGCTACCTGCTGGGGCCAATCCCTAACCGCTAAACTGTTTACCTCTGAGAACCCTGTTTTTTATTGGCCAATTACATACACAGCTAAACACACTCTCTCTCCACGTCTCTGTCTTTATCTCTCTTCCTTCATCCCTTCTTCGTATATCTCTCTATTCCTTTCCTCCTTCGCTTTCTCTCCCTTTCGCTCTCCCTGTTTCCGTGGGAGACGGTCGGAGCCAAGGCAAAAACAAGAGAACAGGAAGAGAGGGAGGCCTCATGAATACTGATGAGCGGAGAAGGAGGGAAAGAGGGAGATAGTGTGCATATGTGTGTGTGCGTGCATGTCAGAATAAGTGAGTGAATTTAAGTGTGAACAGAGGAGGGTTTAGTAAAGTGAGAGCAGGGGGAGAGAAAATAGGGACAGAGCAAGACAGAGAGAAGGGGGGTGAGGGAGAAGAGCTCTTGGCTAAAATGCAAATGAACCCTCATTAACTTGAGGAAAAAAAGGAGGTGGTTGGCCTGTTATATCACAGATAACATAACTAATAGCCACACATACACCCACCCAAGCAAACTTGAACACACACACGTGCACAAATTTGTGATAAGGGAGATAGCTGACTACATTTTCCTCACCACGGCACCTGACTCACTATCAGGCAAGCAGAGCAGGGAGGGTTGGTGAAGTACGGAAGCCTGTTTATGCCTCAAAAAAAAAAAAAAAAAAATTCAGACAAAGTGCAATGGTGGTGTTGACACCTGTAGCACAAACCAGACGTGGCATAAACAGAAGAAGTAGCTAAAGGAAAAGACTGTCGATATTCTATATTTTTGTTGTTCATGATCCCATGAAAAGACAGAAACTAGCATCTAGTAGCATTTATAATTTTCCTACCCCGTCTGTGGCACTAAACCCCATCATTTTTTACTTAATTCAGTCATTCTGAATTACTTACTCATCATTTTGACTGACGTCTTATTGGTGTCTTGTAATCTTGAGTGTCATTCTCATAATTTTGATTCATCACAAGTATTTTTTTTGTTTTTGTCAAACCTTAAAAAAACGTGAATTGTTTGGAAGCAATATGAACTTTACTTAAAAAACTGAGGTGTTGAAGTAATAATCTCGAAGATTTTCATCGAAATTAGATTAAATTCTTAGTTTACTAACAATTTTGTTGACTAATCGATTAGTTGACTTAATCAACAGCTCTGTAAAACTAAGTTTCTCCACAGAGAATCACACAAAATACCACTTTTTACCATCTTGTGTTTACCAGCGATTTGCTCATAAGTTTCTTGGAAATCAGTCAGTCAACATGAAAAAAGCATAAAAAACTACTAATCGACTAAACAACTGCTTAGAGGGGCAGCCCTACTTTAAATAATTGTCTGTTAAGTCACTATATATTGTCGAATGAGGTAACTGTGACTGTGATTTTAAGGTCAACTGTAGACTTGACTTAGGGTTATCCATCAGTATTTAGAGATGTAGATTTGAATATTCTGTATAAACATAGCATTTTGTTTTGAGTAGGGCTGTCAAAGTTAACATGACACAAATTAATTTTAACAGCACTGATTTCTTTGGGCTGCTGTCAGGACCAGCCACTAGCCGAAGGAATCCATTGGTACCAACTAGGGATGTGCATTCCAAGCAAAAATACCACTGGAAAAATCACTGGGAATTACTCGATTATTATTCAAAAATTTCCACATGACCTGCAACCACCCTCTGCAGCAACTACGGTGGGGAAAGAGAAAACAGGTATGGGGGGAATTAAGAGTTTACAGTATTTCAACCATATTGTTGGAACAGTGGAAGAGGCCGGTGGAAAGACAAACCATGACGGTTTTTGTTTCTGTTGGGTTTGAATGACTATATGTTTCGTTGCTCGAACAGCTGATCGACCTACTGAAACTTGGGGTACCGAGGCCCTGCGCACACACACACACACACACACACACACACACACACACACACACACACACCGCACACACAAATATCGGCAAATATACAGTATATGTTTTCAGACGGGACAATTATAACTTAATGACTACTAAAATAATCGAAAATTGGGACCCATCCCTAGTACTAACCATGTCATAGTGGCTTGTTAAATAATGCTCCAAAGTTACGCTAAATTTCGGCGAGGAAAAACTGCCATGGCCATTTTCAAAGGGGTCCCTTGACCTCAAGATATGTGAATGAAAATTGGTTCTCTGGGTGCCCACGTGTCTCCCCTTTACAGACATGCCCACTTTATGATAATGAAACAGAAAATAACAGCGAGCATGTCTCTTGAAAAGTATCAGGAGCCGGGTAGTAGTAAGAACAGAAGGAACAAAATGTCTGGTACTAACAGATAAAGTGTCTTTTTTACTATATTGGGCAAACAAATGAACGTGATTCAGCAATAAGCCTTTGTCAGCGATGCTGACTTTATGATAATCACATAAGTCATAGTCAAGTCAGCACACTGACACATTGTTGCCTGCTGGGCTGCACTTTGTCATGTTATCATTTAAGCAGAAATTTTATGCTAAATATAGTACCTGTGACAGTGTTTGTCATTATTTTTTGTTAATTGATTTCCAATAATGTATATAACATATATTTGCATAAAGCAGCATATTTGTCAACTGTTGATAAGACTGATTAAGACTTGACAAATCTCACTTTAAGGTACATTTTGAACAGATAATAAATGTGAAATTAATTTGCGATTAATCATGGTCAACTATTATTATTATATTATATTGACAATCATGCCATTGATTGCAATTAAATATTTTAATCGACTGACAGCCCTGCTGTTTCATCTATTGTTTTCTTTTCCTGGCAGGAGTTTGCTTCCATAGAGAAAGCAGGGCAGCAAGAAAAACTGTGGCCCACTAGTGTGAACAGCAAATGAGCAGGATGAAAGAGCCGAAAACGTGTTAAGAGATGTACAAATGTGTCGCTAGAAATATGCATGTGTGACTGCTCTTTGCAAAATAAAAATTCATCTCGGAGCCAGAGTGTTGCGACCATCTTTGTTCATTAAAGAAGAGAGAGGGGGAACAAAGGAGGGAGTGAGAGAATGAGGGAAGGAAAAAAAAGGCAGGGAGAAACCGCAGGTAGAAGGCGTAAACATGGCCAATCACTCTCTCCATCTGCTTCTCCATCTGTGCTTCCTTTAATCCACTGAACCACCAGTTAGTGACCCCTCAATGCACACAGAGAGGGATGAAGAAAGACATACGTAGAGGAAAGGAAGAGAGCTAAGGGAAGGAGAGAGAGGGGGTGCATTGCTATGATAAACATATACTGCGGATGTTTGTCCTCCGAAATAAAACATTTTCATATCAACACCTTTCAGAAAGCTCGTGTGTGTACGTGCGTGTCTATATCTCCTGTTAGATGATAGTACAATCATCACTTGAGACGCGTCAGCAGTTGTGGCACAAACAGCATTTCTTCTCTTCTCCTTGTCTGTCTCCATCTCGCTTCTTTCAACAGGCCTGTATCAGTCCCTCTGCCAATCTTCCCTACTTTCCATTTCTCTCTTTCGGCCTGAATTCATACCTTTTCTCATAACTCCCTCTCTCTCTCTCTTTCTGTCAGATTTTCTACTCCCATCTCCCATTCCTCCTCATCGCCTCACCTGCTGTCATATGGCGGTTCCGACCCGGTGGTTCCACCCTCCGCTGTCACAGCTCCTGCTCCCTGCACATTTCCTCTCCCATCGATTCCCAGTCTCTACATCCATAGCAGTCCAATAGTCCTATCTGCAGCTCTGCCTCCTCCCACCTCTTCTTTCACCCTCTTTTGATTTTCTCCTTTCCCTGCCTCCATCTTACCACTCTCATTTTCACACAGAAAATGTGTGTTTTTACATAAAAGATACAGCCAATGACAGAAAAGATTATTATTTTTCATTGTTGAGCAAGCAGGCTCATTTTCTCCTTGCCCTTATCTCTACAGTACGTACTTTCTCCCTGCCATCTTCTTTTCATTTTCACCTTACTATTCTCCATCACCAAGGACAATGTGGAGGGTAAACTTACCTACATTCAATCTGCAAGCCTTTTTACATTTCTATCTGTCATAAATCTTTATGAGGGTACCTTTTTAGCACACATCGGAGTAAGTACTAAGTGATGTAATCTGTTAGGTTGGATCTTCCAAAAGGAAAAAAAGCATAACTTAAAGGTATAATGAATAAAAGTTTTATCGCCAAATAAAACTGATGATCATAAATTATTTTCAGTGATTGATGGAGTTATTTCTGACTTAAAAACTTCTCACACCACACCATCTGTCTTCTGTCGATCATCTTGGCATTACTCAATGTTCTCAAGCCAAAAAAGCAAATGACAAAGCTGTCATTATGACTGTATTTTGCATCATGACATATTATTATTTTCTCACAAAATGTTGCTGTTTGGCGACTGTAATTAGACATCTTACTCATCTCTACTGTCAAAGAGTGACTTTATCATGTATGCCAAATTACTTTACAGGCTGCCAAAGTGTCGTTCTCATCCTCTTCCTCCACGCTGTCCTCACCTCTTTCACAGGAGCGTCCCAGGTATCCTGTCCCCGAGCAGTCGCAGACGTAGCGGTTCCAGCCCTCCCTGCAGATGCCGTTGTGCTGGCAGGGGTTGGACAGGCACTGTTTGGGCGGCTCTCTCGAGCACGACGGCTTCACCCCCACCGCCCTCTGGGCCTCGGCCAACCGCCGGATGTCTTTGCTCTGCCCATCCACAAACAGGTCTCTGATGCAGCCCACATAACCGTAGTTCAGCAGCGCCGTCCACACCTGAGGAAGAGGGCGCCAGTGCTGAGTAATTTCACATGAAGGAATTTGACTAGAATCACTTACTGGCTTTTCAAGCTTTCGTTCGCATTTCATGGTCTTCCTCAAACACTGAAAAGATGAGGAAGACAGCTACCCTATCTGTACTCCTGGGATAAATGATGTATTAAATATGTATATTCCATCTCTTATATTTTAGATAATTTTTTTATTTTTGATTAATTTGATGATTATTTTCTCAAGTAATCAAGCACACTGTGACGTGAGCTCTATTCTCAGTGCTCTTCGTGAGCTGGCAATAAAAATAATAAGAGAAATAAATAGAAGCTTGTACTGGTTTGTAAAATCCTTTCATAAAAGATGCAATCCAATAACAAAACCAAGAAAGAAAAACAGCAAAGACTAATCTAAATGACAACAGACCACAACATGGCTGAAAAACTCTAATCAATATATTTATTTAATTCAATCTAATCTGATTTTAAAGGATCAGCTATGACTGTTAAAACAAATGTCATTACTAACATTATATCAGGCTACTACTAAGGATTATTCACATAATTTATTAATCTGGCAATTATTTCCTTACTTAATCGATTCATCGTTTGGTCCATAAAACATTGACGACAGTGACACAACGTATGCCACAAATAAAAAAAAAAAAGCCCTAAATAATTTATCTTAATGTAAATCAAGAAAAACCAACTCAGTTACTTTTCTGTCGACTGACTAATCGACTGCTGTTGCAGCTGAAATATCAACTTTAGCATGTTGCACTGTAGACACACGACGTAAACACACAAACCTCTGTGGGGAAGATGAGTCCAGCACGGTCTTCAGGCAGTCCTCCGAGGTACAGGGTCTCATCCAGGTCCAGGATCTCGCTGTCTCCTGGAGCCGTGTATGCTGTTCTGACACTGTTCACCGAGATGGTTCCTGGATTCACCGCGAGACAACAAAACAACTTCAGACAGTGCTATGACCTTCAGTGTGAACATCCCCATCACAATCATCACCACCACCACCATTATGACTACCGACATCATCTTTATCATCATCATCCGTTCTCCCGCCTCTGTACTCCGCCTTCATCATCACCTCCACTCATTACTTCTATAATCAGAAGCAAAGGAATTAAATTACACAGGCCACAGTCAGCGGTTAGCTCCTGGCTGGTTTAAAAGTCCAACATTTTGTCACTAATAAAGCATTTCTTTTTAGACATTAGTACAGCTACAGTAAACAAACAAGATCCCCATTGAGAAGATTGTCAGCCTGTACTACAGCTTTCTAGTCTGTAATTAATGCTGGCATGACAACTATAATTATATTAGGATGAAAAACATTTAGAATCCTAATACTGTATATACGGTTTCAGTTGACTCGTGTTCAGAGGACCAGGATATAGAAAAGACATCAAAAGGCATTGTGAGTCTGTTTTATGCATCTACCCACAGGAAGCATGGATTTTATGGCAAATGTGGCCATTACTTTAAAAATAACTTTACTAGTATGAGAAAGAGGCAACCAATTGCTTTAATTATACTCTCAGTATTATGGCAATAATACCAACACATTACAATAAATTTGACAATGCTTCAGTATATTGATTCTGTTAAAACTGGTCTACACAGCACCCTTATAACCCAGTTTGAATTAAACACAGACAGCAGCCGAAATGCCTTGCTGTGCTATTGCTTACTATAAAATGTTATAATGTACAGTCTTGTCAGAGTTGAAAGAGCTGTGGGTGTACCTGAGCGCCCGTCCCTCTGGAAGTCCACATGATACCATTCTCCGTCATTGACCTTCCTGTCAATAGCCTTGGTCTTGGTAGTTCCTGAGCCCATGTCCAGCAGCAAGTACAGGTGCCCGTCCAGCATCTCAATGGCAAAAAAATCCACCTGCGCGTCAAACAAACACAGTATTAGTATTCTGTAAAAAGCAGGGCTGTTGATGGCTAGCAATAAAAATGCAAATTATAGCTGCAAGTTACAAAAAGGTTAATCTCTATAAACAGATTCTGCATTCATATGCAGTGTTCCGGTTTCCGTTGGTAGTCAGAGTTGTACCCACCAATCACATTTGAGCAGGCTTTGGTTGAATGCAGGTAAACAGTCCATGTGGAGAGCAGAAGAGGCGAAACTCACTGGCAGAAATGCAGTCTCTTCTGATGATGATTTAGCTTTTTATTGGTTTAAAGTTAGCTTGCAAACTGGCTGCTTATGAAACTATTCGGTTGTACATGTCGTCTCTCAACTCCAACTCCGGTCTCGCATCTCAAGATGCTAACCAGACCGTAAACAATGAGCAGTGCAAGGAAAATGAAGTCTTGGCCTTTGCCCACAGAGGCTTATCTATCGTCAGACCGATGGCCAATGGGTTACGACATTGCAATAAGGTGATTGGGCTTGAGTCTAATGACTTATAATCAGGTTCTATGTGTTGTAATGTCATTCAATTTTAGTGGAGACGGGTAAATTGGAAACTACATTGGACAGGTTTTCAGGGACAATCAGAAACTCAGTGTTTTATAACACAGGATGATTAAAGGCATAATGTCTAACACAGTGGGCAACTACGGATCTGAGAAGTGAAGCCAATGCTCAAATGCCTTAAAGTTGCATTATTTCTAACAACCAGCAGGGGGCGACTCCTCTGGTTGCAAAAACAAGTCTGATTGTATCGAAGTCTGAGTGAATGAGCCTACTTCTCACTTGATTTACTACCTCAGTAAACATTGTAAACATGAGTTTATGGTCTCAATCGCTACTTTCAAGTCTTCTTCAACACAGCATGATGTTCATTTAGTAAATTATGGTCCCATTTAGAGTAAAATAGACAATAAAGCAGTGTATGCTTTAGGTCATGGCTACCTTGTGTTTGACAGGTCGCTGCCATGGCGTTGTCTGTACTAGGAGTTGCCCACATTTTCGTTTTACAACTTTAACCATTTCCATAGTGTGTTTTCGGTTCATAAATGCTAATTATAACACTTTTGGTTGCCAAAAAATGTCTTGAGTCTTCAAAGCAGTATTCTACAAACCACAGGGTGAAGTCACAGTGACTGTGCCCACTTTAACCTCTTAAGACCCGAGCTCTTTTTTTGATATGCATTTTTGATGTCTCTTTGCTATTTGGGCTTATTGGAACCTGATAAGTATAAAAACTAAGCATCGTCTTTTGACATAATGTAGTTTTAGAGAAAAATTATGTCCACATATGCGGACACTCGTTCTGAATTTCCATAAAACACAATAAAATCACAATTGTGTAATAGTGCAAACCTCTATATGTCCACTCTGAACACAGCAGTGTTTTTTCCTGACTGCTTTTGCATTTATTAATAACACTTGCAAACATGTTTTTTTTTAAACATTTTGGAACATCACAGTACAATTTAACAAAATGAAATTTTTTTTTCCCCTTTTGGACATTCATAGCAACAGTATGGCTCATTTGAAGTGCTGCAAACAGTTGCAGGACTACTAGATGGCAGTGTACGTATCCTCGTACGTGTACACAAGACCCCAGTTAAATAAAATTAAGTATTATGTTCATATGACCCAAAATGTGATGTCATCGCATGTGTACGCCAGGTCCTAAGAGGTTAAATACAGTTTGTGGTTGTTTTTTTTTTTTTTTTTTTTTGGTGCATTTTTCCTTTTATTGATAGTGACAGAGTGAAATGGGGGAGAGAGGGGACGACATGCAGCAAAGGGCCCCAGGCTGGATTCAAACCCGGGGTCGCTGTGGCAAAGACTCAGCCTTGATACATGGGGCTGGCTACAACAATACCCCTACAGCCATTTGGGATTTCAGGACTTCTGTTCTAAAAAATCCCATAAGATTTTGCTTTCAATATAGCCAAATTTGACTACAATAATAAAAAATGCTATCAGATCTTATACAGATATTCATGGCTCACAGACAATGTATCCTCATGACTTTTATGATCTCTTAACTTTTCATCTATCACCACCAAAAAACTGTGTATACCTGCAAACCTGACATTTCCAATTGTGTTCAGTGCTAATTAGCAAATGTTAGCATGTTAACACGCTAAACTAAGGTGATGAACATGGGAAACATTATACCTGCCAAACATCTGCATGTTAGTATCGTCACTGTGGACAATGCTGTTAGCACTGAGCTCAAAACATCACTGTGTCTAAGTCCAGGGTGTAGACTGTTTCTGCAGCTGCTTCTTTTAGTTTGTGAGTTTTTTTGAAATATATATATTTTCACCTTGAGTGTAGGAGGCGTGCGTGGGTCCTTGCGTTGCTGCTGCCGGGGTTTGCCATGGCTGAAAAGCATCAACCCGTTTGGCTCTGTAGTCCTGAAGTCGAATGAGATCGATCCCGCCTTCTTCGCCGACCACTTGCTCAGCGCCACGAAAGACTCGGGGGTGTCAAAGGTCACGGGGTCCAGCGTGGCCACACTCTCGCACTTGAAGGACACCACTCCACTTACCTGGGGCAGGAAGAAGGAAAATACAATGTTTAGGGGTTCGAGTATTTAAAAAACTGGCTTGTTAAACCGATGTCCGGTGAACATAAAGACCAAAATGGGTCCTTTGTGGTCTGGGATTGAAATAAAGCCAGTTGCTTCCAGGTGTGAACTGACTAAAAGACAAAAGCTTGTGGCTACCTCTCAAAATTATAATCCTATTTACTTAAAATTCCTACAGTCTAAGTCTCAAAGCCAGGCTTGACAGGAGGCTGTGCTCTGTGTATAAGAGGATAATGTTGTACATGATGTTGAAATTACACACCTTCATCTTTGGGTCTCCCTGTTTCGCCAGTCTAGACAGCTCCAACCGTACATCATTGTTCTTGTACACCACCTTGAGGGGACGGGATGGAGGGAAAAGAATTACACATGAAGTTACCTTTGGATTAAATAAAAAAGTGCTGCAATTTCTCTTTGTTTTAACCTTTGTAGCAAACAAAAAGAATAAGACACTTTGATTAACCTTCAAAAAAATGAAGAATATGCTGCAAAGATAAAGAGGGAACAAGACACTTTAAATATGACCAGACATCCATTGATCCTTCACTTTTCAACTCAGGGTGTTCCGGTATTTTTACATGAAAGTGACAACCTGAACAGCAGCGAGCCACTCCAGCCTCCTATTCGCCCTGCCACTTGCTTTTACTCTTCTCTCTTCTTGCCTTTTCTGTTTCTCTCTTTGCTTTCCCTGACACAGTACGCTCTCTGACTGAGCGGCATAGAGTGTAAAGAGTGTGCTTGTGCCGAGCATTTTGATGTCGAGAGAGCTGGGCACACAGGCTCGGCTTTATTAAACCAGACCTCTTTCTATGACCTGTGAGCAATTCTGCAACATCACAAAATTTCTCTTCTGTGCTGGCTTTTCACCTCTGTTTTGAAGGTTTTTTTTTTTTTTTTTTGGGGGGGGGGGGGATTTTTTTTTATATGTCGTGCTTTTGTGTCTGCATGTAGGGCAACAAGGACGATTCTTCAATAAAAGTGCTGCAAAATGGTGTTAGCGTGTGGGTGTGTACGCCGCATCACAACTGTTACAGCCGTGATCGTCCATGCGCGTGATTCACTGCATACATCTTAATTCGCTCACACGGATTATCATATCATCGTATTAAATATGTAAATGTGCCAGTGGAGGGTTCACTGTGACAGCGGCAGCCTCGTTTAAACGCCATCAGTCTTAATGAAGCAACACAGAGCGCATTCACCACTGATACAGATAGCTCTCTGTTTGGCACATCATCTGTCGGCTTGTTTGGTTGTTTGTTTATGCCTCTGTGTGAGTCTGGGTGAATGAAAGGCAGGGTGTGTATATAATGGGTGTGAGGATGTATTTGGGATTTTCGTTGTGTCAGGTACTGTGTGTTCATATGAATGTTTATTTGTGCTTGAATATTTTTTGTCTGTGTGTGTTTTGGTGGGTGTAATTGTGCATTCCCACTTACTTACGTGTATTAACACGTGTGCACATGCTAAGGTTGTGCTTGTGTGTACGTGCAAGTGTATTACTGTGTCATGTGAGTTTTGGTTGTTGCAGTGTTGTGGCCCATTTCAAGCACAGCGGATGGATGGAGTGTCTCTGTGGCGTAGCTAATTAGCATGTTAGTGCTTAGTGCTGTAGCTACTCCCTCAACGACACTCATCACTGATTCTCTCTGATGCTAGGGAGGGTGTGTGTGTGTCTGTATGTGTGAGTCTGCCAAATGGACACACTTCCCTGTGTGTGTGTGTGCTTTATAAGATAATGTGTGTAAAATATTTGCGTGACGTGTGACAGAAACAGAAGAGAAGAAAATAGAAGTGAAAAAGTGAGAGAAAAGGAAGAATATCGCTGTTTCTTAAAACGTGACAGTATAGAGAAATCTGTGCAGCATGACTGTATGAATATGGCAATAATTAAATATCATCATTCATCGTCTTTCAGTAGAATCATCATTGTGGAGAATTATCACGTGGAGATTTTATCAGTAGCACATTCAGTCTAAATGAATAGCTGCGCAAACTGTAGTTAATAGTCTGATATCTATTTCATTAAACCTTTATTTTATCAGGATGTTTTCACAATGAGACTCAAAATCTCCTTTGGAAGTGAGTCCTGGTCAAGATGGCAGCATAAAAAGTTTCACAATAAAAGAAACAAGCAACAGACTTAAAACAAATTACATCAAATAATAAATTAACAGCATTAAGTAAGTCATCCACAGAGCCTTTAGAAAGTATGGCTTTTCCTGAAAAAAATGTGAATGTACCATTTTAAAAATTTTGGTGGGACCAAAATTAATGTTTTGTATATCTCTGTTGAAGACATCTGACATTTGGTTCCCACTTCCCTTTGTGTGTCAATAGTAAAACAAAGCTGGTGTTACGTGGCAGTGGCCAGTTTAACTATTTTATATGTGATTTTCCTCATTGATACTGGAAAAATAATCATATTAGTATCATGCCTACTTGTGTCAAACACACACACATAAATGTATCATGCATCCATCCCACCTCTTTGAGACAGCCCATGAAGTTATTGCTGACTGGAGAGCCGGGCAGGTCAGCGGTGCTGGGGCTCCCTCCCACGTAGAAGAAGTCGTCTGAGCCCAGCATGGTGTAATCCTCCTGGGTGTAGCCCGTCGTGGTCAGGATGCCGTCCACAGAGATGGTCACCTACACAACAAAGCACAGGGAAAGGACACGCTATATACTCACACCAAAGGCAGCGCTAAGCGCTAGCTAGGCGCTGACCAGCCAAATTAGCCCCCGTTACTCTGGTAACCAATGTGTATGCATTGTGGTGGGGAGAGGGCCTGATTGGTTTGGGGTTTTGGGGTTTTGGCTAGTTGTGCTGCTGGGACTTTGTTTTGGTGTGGATCAGTGCTAACTGTGTGGTGTAATTGAGTGGTGCTGCCTCTCGACTCTGCTGGTATTACTGACATTACAAATATGTCGCTACACGCTGCTAAATGCCACTCGCTCACTCTGTAATACACTCTGTGGCCCCATCTACTACTTGTGCACTCTAACTGGAATCAGACTATGTGGTCTGCCTGCTTCTGCCTGTCTGTGTGTGATTCATAAAGATTCATGGATACCCAAAGCTTCAGGGCAACCACTGGTGGACTCTTCACACCCAAAACTTACTCTGTCCCTGCACGGTACTGACATTACAAAACAGACTAGACATGACTTATGCAGCAAAGGCTATCCTCATCTTCTATGTCTGCTAATTCAACCTTTACATTAAAAGTTTTCCTCCTTATGCCACAGACTCTAAGCTGCTTTATCTTTAAAACAGAAGATGCAGATTTACTTTCTAATATACTAATAACAACTTTCCTTAATGCTCCACCTAAAGTGAACCTGATGCTGGCGTTCTTACAGTGTAATTTAACCAGCCTATTCTGCGGTATAATAGCCTGTATGGGGCTTTTAGCTTGCACTGGTTCCCCAACCCTGACACACATAAGTCACATTTAGTGGTATGTTATCACCCTGATATTCTATAGGACATTACTGACCATGTTCAACTGCCCATAAAGGTTGCGAGCTCTTTATTTTCCCACTACAGTAAGATCCCTCTCACTGATCGGTGCCAGGCGAACTCGCCCAGCCAGGCAGGTGTTAGTCAAGTCTCCGCAGGCTTCTTCGTGCTTTGCAGTAGGTGTTAGTACTATTTACTTGTTAGTAGTTGTTAGTTGTTGCACTGCTGGCAGCCACAGGAGTGCTACTTGTGTCAGGCCAAGCTGTGTTGGGTTGCTGAGGTTAGGGTTAATGATTTCAATGCTGTTAGTAGTTGTGATGATGTTATGTTGTTGTGCTGTTATGATGATGGTGTTAGTTAGTTTGTGGTCTTGGGGGGGGTTTGTTAGATCAGCGAGTCTGAATGATATGACACATGGACGAACACACACATATTGATGTACACACACGCACAGGTGTTAGATGGGTTACAGCTCATTCCACACGTACACATACATATATATATATGTACATATTATAAATATGTAAACATGCAGCCTGTTCCTCTCTCTGCATGCAACCACTGGCAAAGAGGACACAGTAGATTTAAAAAAACTGAGGACAGGATGAATCAGAGGCACCATGGAGAACATGCAGTGGCAGAGTGGAGGACGAAAAATCCAAAGAAGAAAAAGAATTTTAAAAAAGACGAGAAGGAGGGACCTCTCTATCCATTTTATGGACCAATCAGAGAGGGGACAGGTTTCTGAGTCACGCCATGCAGGAAAGGGGGGAGGGGGGCTTGCCATTTGCGTGCAGGTGAGGGATGAGCCAATCAGTACACGCCTACACGTCAGTCACAGAGTGATGGGGTGGAAAAAACGGTAGAGAAAGGGGAAGGGGGGTTTAAAGGAAAAAAAAAGTGGTTGGCAAGGAGGGGGGCGGGGCTTTTTAAGCGTAAAAGATTACCAACCGCATTTATCCTTTTATTGGTTTAGTTTTGAAGTCTATGGTTCAAAAGGAAATAGACACGGGGCAAACCCAAACTAAGAAACAATTAGAATGATATCTACCGAACAATGGAGTTTGTTTACCATAGCGTGTCCAATGCCTGAGTGCTTTGTAGGAGAGGGGGAGAAAGGAAAGCAAAAAACTGTGAACAGAACAACTTTCGGGAACAAAAAAAGGAAAGCTAGAAGGCCTCTGGTGAGGTTAGTAGGTTGGTTGGAGTGGTTTCGCTAGGAGAAGGGCACAGGTTAGGTTAGTAGAATGAATCATTCCATGGATGGTGGTTAGTTTCACTAGCAGGTTAGTAAAGTTAGTAGTCAAGTTAGTAGTACAAACAGGCAAACGGTAGAGGCAGGGCACAGGTGGGTTACAAGCACCTGAGTGCGAGTGACCCTCAGTGTTCTCTTATTCACTCTCTCTCCCATTTACTCGCTCATTCACACATTCACTCACACACAATTGAAAAATCACTCACCTAGAGCTGAAAGCAGTGCTGGTCTGGTGGTTAACCCACTGTAAACTAAGACCAAAACCTCAGGTATTTTCTTCCTACCACAGCATCACTGCAGACGGACAACACACCACTGACCGTAGCTTCTACATTGATTAGTTTCTTGCTGCGGACTAAAGTTTTTTCTGCAGCCCCTGAAACATCTGCAGCAGTCAATGTGGTTCACCAAAGTCAAACACACACTGAAACTATTTAACAGGAAATTAGAATTAACGTCAATTATTTCTCAAATAAAAAAAATGAATCATTTAATCTGTAAAGTGTCAGAAAATAGTAAAAAAATGCCCATCACAGTTAGCCAGAGCTCAAGCATTCAAAAATGGTCCAAAACCAAAAGATATTCAGATTCATATTTACAATATTTAGGGCTGTCGTCAATTCAAATATCTGATTGTATGGTTGTCCATAGTTAATCACAATTAATCACATTTTTTATTGTGCAAAATGTACCTTAAAGGGAGATTTGTCAAGTATTTAATACTCTTATCAACATGGGAGTGGGAAAATATGCTGCTTTATGCAAATATATGTATATATCTATTATTAGAAATCAGTTAACAACACAAAACAATGACAAATATGGTCCAGAAACCCTCACAGGTACTACATTTAGCATAGAAATATGCTAAATATGCTCAAATCATAACATGGCAAACTGCAGCCCAACAGGCAGCAACAGCTGTCAGTGTGTCAGAGTGCTGACTTGACTATGACTTATCCCAAACTGCATGTGATTATCATAACGTGGGCATGTCTGTAAAGGGGAGACTCGTGGGTACCCATAGAACCCATTTAAATTACATGTAAATTTGGAGTGTTATTTATCCTCCTTCATGACGACCTCCTAGTATGACATGGTTGGTACCAATAGGTTCTTTAGGTTTTCTAGTTTCATATGATGCCAGTGTCTTCACTCTAGCTTTAAAACTGTCATTTAAGTTGGTCATGTGTTCAAAATTTGTGATGTTACACCAAATTTGCATTAACACGTTATGTGTTAAATTTGACAGCCCTGATAATTATATAAAACAAGGAAAACCTCACAAATGATGAGCTGCAATGAGCAAATTGGCATTTTTGCTTGACAAAGGGTCCTAAATATTGTAATCAATTAATTTTCCAATGACTGCTGATGTCATCACTAACTGAAATCCAAGCATGCTTCCATCCATTCGTTAGTCTACCACTTGGCATCTTTGTGTCCCTCCCTCTTTCTTCTCTTATCAGTATCGTAACCCATTTCATATATCCTCTCCTCTCCTCTGTTTGCTTGGTCGCTCACTCCACTCCTCCACCTCCTGTTTGTCTGGTTACCTGTCTCAGGTTGCGGGTGACCTTGACGTCGTGCCAGGCGTTGTCGTTGAACTTGCCGTTGACGGGCTCCACCAGGGCCTCGAAGGCCCCGGAGCCGAGGTTGATGACAAGTGACACGGCTCCGTTCTTCAGTGCCAGGTTAACATAGTCGGCTGACTTGCCGGTGTGCAGCATCAGGCCATTGCGCTGCAGCGTCTTGAAGGAGAGCGTGATTTCATCGCTGCTAGACTGGATGGGGTTGGGCGACAAGTCATAGCAGAAGTACTCAGAGCCCTTAAAGGTGGCGACATACTCCTCGCGAGCTGAGACAGAAAGGGAGAGGTGGAAGAGGAGGGAGGAAGAACAAAGAAGTGCGGAGACATTACATTCTTGTTGAACATTATCTAAATGATTACCACAATATCCAAGCTACATTGCTTCTTCCCACACTGCTCTTCACAATATGCTCAAAGATGATAAAATGGTGGGTGTTCATCAGAGCCAGTCGAGTAAAACAAAGCTCTGCCGGGCCTGGTTAAATTTGATTTGGATGTGCAGTACAAAACATATTGTTCAAGATGCTGAAAATGTTGTTATTGTCAAGCAAAGCCTCACTGATGCCAGCACTTGGAAGAAACACTTCCTTCCATACCTCTAATCGTACATGGAGTGGTGTGTAAACAAGCTTTGATCACTCATGTGGGTTGGAGATTAAACAGTGTGGATGCGAGAGAGACAGTCGTGAGTCTGCAGCGTTCCAAACTCGTTATGAAACCTGCCATCCTCCCTTTTGAGAGAACAGCTGTGCTGGCAGTCGGAAGTGATGTGGTCTTGTTTGACAACAGGGCTCATTTCGTGATGTTCGTCAAAAGCCAGAATATGCATGTCTGCGTATCTATGTGTAGAGGTTAGAAAGGTTTCGAGAGGGATCAAAGATGGAGAGCGCAGCCTGTAAAGCATTGCAGCAGCCAAAGCAGGCCAATTAGAATTCAGAATAACAAGCAGACAGCCAGTGGCAACTTACCTTGCACACCCTTGGTGACCCCCAAGGACACGAGACCAAGGTTTTGCAATTCATCATCCTTAAGCTCACACTCTCTTATCTACTCTCTTACACCTACTCACACAGAAGTGCGCAGCCACAAGCCAGCATAGGAACAAATGTGCACACCTACACATATCTGCAAGAAGACGATCATACTATTGTGCTGGCATACACAAGCAGGGGCGACATTATCTGTCTCCTTCACACCCATCCCCCCCCCCCCAAAAGCATCACCCTTCCTCCGCATCCGCTCTCACCACCATCCCTATATCTCTCACACCTCCCTTTAAGCTTCACGCCACCATTCCTCTCAGCACATCTCGTTGGCCTCCTTTTTGTCTCTGCTCTGTGGAGCCTCTGGCATAAACTTGTAGTTCATGATAATGAGGAGAACAGAGGGGGAATTTAACGCACACACTAGGTCAGGCTGGAGCAAGACAGACTCTTGGTCAGGAACCGCTGGAGAGGAGGGAAGAGAGGGAGGGGAGGGATTGCCACGTAATGAATAGACTGAAGTGTAATAGGTTATTAAGGTAGCGAGAGGCAGAGAGAAGAGTGCTGAAATGGAATTGGCTGCACTTGAGTGAATATAACATGGAGAGAATAATGAGAATGAAAAAGTGAGAATATATCACAATTCAAAGAGCAATTGTGGCAAATTGTCTTTCTTTGCTCCGGTTGCATATGAAGAAAAAAAAAAACCCAAAAGTGTGAATGCCAATATGTGAGTGAGAAACAACAAGTTGTATGCCAGCATGCCTGTGAGTTCCCCCTAGTGTGTGATGCCTTCCCTCCCAGCATGTTAATTAAGAGCATGTGTGTATGTGTGTGTGTGCATGCCTCAAATGTGTGTGTTCAAGCATGTGAGTGTGTGTGGACGAATATGGGCTTTTTTTTTATGTGTGCATGAAATGTGCGGGGGTGTGGGTGGGTGCTGGTCTCTGTAAATATTGGTGTATTGCTGTCAGAAAAGCTATTACCAACTCAGGGCCTCGGGCTAGTCTTTACTGAGAGGAGCGAGAGCGAGGAAAACGAGGGAGACACACACACACAGAAAGAACAGCCACAAATGCTAACACAATCACACACACGTAGACAAATGTAGATGAGGTGGCGGTGGCGGAGGGAGCGGGGGGAGCCAAGTTGTTCACAATGAGAACACACGCAGCCGTCCAGCAGCATTCTAGCGGTAATTTACAGAGGTGCCATTAGGTTTCAGTGTGGCGCTCCACCATTCTGTTGCTAATTTACAGACATGTCATTAAACTAGACAGGAGCACATAAAGCATCTGCATCGATCTGGAAGCTCTGGCCCGCAGCAACAACAACGGGCGTGCACGCACACAAATCTGGCTACAAAATGCATATCGGGTGACACAAGCACAATGACGAACATGTGTCATGCACGCATGTATTCAGTGTAGACACACCTAAAGCGCACGCTCTCGAGCGGGCAGGTTGGAGTGGATCTGTTGTAGCTTAGATTAATGGAGTGAGTCAGTATTAGCTCAGAGTAAACAGTGAGACAGACACTGACATACACACCACATGTCACACTTCATCCTGTGGAGAGCACTGTCGATCAGAGCGGGCGAGCAGGACGACGAAGGAATACAGAGAACGGAAAGAATGAAGATTTTTAAGCTCAGTTATCTTATGTTTCATATGGCTTTTGTCATTTTTTTTTTTCTATTATTGGTTTAACTCATGGTTTCTTGTGGGTTGTGTGCTATGACCTTAAATGTGTTTCATTGTGCTCATTGCAAAAATGGCCTTGATCGTAATGACACTACATGGTAAGGCTGCCTCCTCTTAGAGTCCTTTCACATCAGGGACCCGATCTGTCCAAGTACACTTGTCCCCAAAGTCCAGTTCGTCTGATTAGTGTGAACACTCCGTAGTGTACTTGGGCATGGTTCGCCGTACCGAAATACCCATGTGGACTGCTAGTTAACATTAGCAACGTCAGCAGTCAGAGAGTAGTTTTGAAAGGGCAGCCTTTTTACAACGGTAGTCTCCCCCGAAATAACCCCTACATCCTCTGAACTGTACGACCATGGGTGATAAAGCAGGAAAATATAAACAATAGTAGGCACTGGGGTTGGGCGTTGTTTATTTTATTTAGCTATTTTAATGGTATGCCTCTGCAGAACGCTGCTCAGCGGGCAGAGAAACGGCGTGTATTTTCATATCTAACTCTATAAAATAAGAGTTTATTTCGACCAAACCAGAGTTGGTGATTGTTGGAACGACTAACTAGAACAACAAATACATATGGATATGGATATACATAAAACAAATACATATGGATGATGAAGCAAGTGTACTTAGGTATAGAGCAACATTACTAATGTGAAAGCTGAACGGCAGGGGAGGGGGGGCAATCACACTCGCACAGTACAAATCAGTCATAACTAATATGAAAATTGGTCGTTTTGGTCTTAATTGACTAAGATTTCTGTAGTCAAATAGTCATTTTCAGGCTGAATGACTTATTTCTAAGAAACTTATGAACACATCTCTGGTAAACACGAGATTTAAAGTGGTGCTTTTGTGTGATTCGTTGTGGAAATCAAATAACTGATTAGTGTTAAGACTTTTACACACTCAGAGCATTTTTTTGCTAATAATAATTCGTTAATATATTTTTTGGAATTGTTGTTTTACTCATGAATACTTTCAAACAGAACTCAAACATTATGCAGCGAAAACGGCGTTTAATTTTTTTCCAGCACGAGGTTAATTTTCTAGGCATCAACCAATCACGTCATGTGGCTGGTTGAACAACATGGAGGCTCCGTAGTCTGAAGCAAGACGGCAAACTTTATTACTCTTTGACAAAAGCAGCGCAGACCAGATCCACTCTTTCTGTTATTACCTTTCACAATAAAAGCCCTCGATATAAAATATTAGCAGGTGAGTATTTTGCATTTTTGTGTTGTTTATTCGTGACACCACCAGTGTGTAAAGGCCTTTAGTCGACTAAGAATTTCATTGGTCGAGGCCAGCCCTACTAGGTGACTGAACAAAGTTCGGGAAAAAAGGATTCTGTCAAACTAGGTTCTTTTATTTCCTGTGGAGATTTTAAAGCTGTGATGGTTTTTATGACTCTTGTAGTTGTTTCATGATTATTTCATCTTTATCTGACTTGTGACCACTTGAATGTGAGATCTGATTGTAAGTATTTCTCTTTCTTGAAAACAATTTTTATTATTCGTCAGTGAAACCACCTGATTAAGTGAAGGAAAGGGAAATCTTTCTATAACATTGCTGGTTGTGCGGTTGTATCACTGGAATGATTAGTTGGTTCACTGATTGGTAATTCGACAGAAGATTAATTAACAACAACCTAAAGAATCAGTTTGTTGTTTAAGTAATTTCTCAAGCAAAAATACCAGACATTTGTCAGCTCAAGCTTCTGAAATATGAGGATTTGCTGCTTTTGTCTGTGTAAATTGGATACGTCAGGATCTTGGAAAGTTAGTTGGACAAACCAAACAATCTGTAGATGTAAGTTTGAGTTCTGTGAAATTCCGATGGGCATTTTTTTTCCTCTATTCTCTGACATTTTACAGTAAAACAATAAATCGAGCAATTGAAAAAGTGATAAATAGTTTAAGTGACACTGATAATCATCTTAAGTTGCAGCCTTATCTGGCTGAAAATGTTTTTCTTTTTCTCAGCTCTCCCTTGAAAAACAGACCTTGATCTCAATGAGACCATCTGATTAAATAAAGTTGCTGAAAGAAAAGGACAAGAAAGGAAAGGAAAGGAGAGGGGAGGAGGGAGAAAGGAGGAAATGGTGTAAGAAATGACCAGGAAAACTTGCAAGGAACTAGTACACAAAAGGAGAAGTAAATGAATCAAGATGTAAAGATGGAGGATGACTGGCGTTGGACTTTGAAGGCTATGATTAAACTACGAGGCCTACTCTAATGAATAAAGCAGCCCGTGGGGAGGCAGGAGGGAGAGAGTGAATAACTGATCTGATGGTTGCTGCTACTGGGACCAGCTGCAACAGTACCACCCCTCCGCCGATCAAACACACATCACTTGGATCTCTGTGTGTGTTTGTGTGCGTATGGCGAGTGTGTGTGGCTTTGTCTCTTCTCCTGGGTTTCCTCCTCGACGTTTCACACACTAATTTGTCATTTCCATGGCAACCCCGTGTTACAGGGGCTACAGCAAATACGGATGTGTTGGTGCATGTGTATGTGCGTGTCAGGGAGAGAGATGGAGAAGGAGGGCGAGAGAGAGAAAGAGTGATTGAGTGAACAGTACATTATCATGGACAGCTGTACTGAATCAAAATGGCGGATGGAGGCTGGGAGCACATCAGGGGAGCCTACATTATACAGCACCTGATAGAGGGAGCAGGGTGGAAAAGATGCCGGGTGGAGGAAAAAAAGGGGGGAAAGATGCACAGGGGGAATTTGAAAGAAGAAGGGATAAAAGTAAAAGGGGGGTGGAGATGGATAGACTCATTGAGATGGGCGACGCAAAATGGAAGAGAAAGAGGTAGAGGGGTAGAAAGAGAGACAAGGAAAGGGAGTGGCAGAGAGCGAAGGATGGATGGCTAAAGAACGAAAGAGAGAAAAATGCTGGTGTATCTAAATCCTAGTGTAGCGAGCCTCAATCATGGAAGCCCTGTCATTCTGGAGATAGCACACTGCAATTCCCCTGCACCTCGTTTTTAGCCCACCATGCAGTTCTGCTATCAGCTCCTCTCAGACTATCCACACACGCAAACACACACACACACACACACAACTCAAACATCCAGCATGAAGGCATCCCTCCTTAATAACAGACAGGTGGATTAACTATGCACTCATACAGTGTACAGACAGATGACCAGCGCAGGGAATGTATTTAAATGTATGCTAACATATGCATAGTCTCTACATTAAGTTAAAGTGTGAAAATCCCACACAGCCAAGTTCACTAAAGGCTACGATGGCCGTTTCCATCTCTATTCAGTGATATACAGCATCTGGCTTTGAAAGCGATTGGGCTATCACATCACAGCCAAGGGAGCAATACTGTAAAGGAGGATATTACTGTCAGGACAAAAGTGACAGATTGGCTGTCTGCAACGTTGAGCTCTTATTCCTTGTTTTGCTGTTGTTAATTTGAATGCATTTCATTTCCAGCAAACATTTTCAACGCTTTGACAATTGTTCTCATAATCTATTAATGTTCAGGTTGTTTTCGTGGTTAATTGGTTAATTGCTTTTTCTATAAAGCAGTAAACAGCGTCAAAATGCCCTTGGTGATACCACCAAATGTTTTGTTTTGTCTGACAAACACTCACAAGATATTCAGTTTACTATAATATTAAGACAAAGGAACGAGAAGCAGTTAATTCTCACTTTTGGGAAGCTGGAACCATCAAATTTTGGGACATTTTTATGAGGAAAATGACAAACAATTAACCAATTATCAAGGTAGTTGTTCATTTTCTGCTTCAACTAAAATATAATCAACATAACGTCAGTGGTGGAATGTAACTAAGTACATATGCTCAAGTACAATTATGAGGTACTTGTACTTTACTAAGGTATTTACATTTTATGTTACTTTTTACTTTTACTCCACTCCATTTGAAAGCAAATATTGCATTCTTACTTTGCATATTTAGATTAATAGAAAAAAAATGATTCATCATCATTACGATGTATTTTTACAGTTTAAGTTACTCTGCAGTATATAAAGTACTTGCTCCACCTTTACCACCTGCAACATTAAAGTGATGCATCACTTAATATAATTCAGTAACATAATATTTATTATTCTGCAGAATGAGTACATTTACTTTTAATAGTTTAAGTATATTCAATGCTAACACTTTGTGCTTTTACTGAAGTGAGACTTAGGCTGTCAATCAATTAATATAGTTAACTGTGATTAATCACAAATTAATCACACATTTTTTTATCTGTCCAAAATGTACCTTAGAGGAGATCTGTCAAGTATTTAATACTTGTATCAACCTCGGGGTGGGCAAATATGTTAGCTTTATGCAAATGTATGTATATATTTATTATTGGAAATCAATTAACAACACAAAACAATGACAAATATTGTCCAGAAACCCTCACATTGCATTTAGCATCAAAATGTGCTCAAATCATAACATGGCAAACTGCAGCCCAACAGACAACAACAGCTTTCAGTGTGTCAGTGTGCTGACTTGATCATAACGTGAGCATGTGTGTAAAGGGGAGACTCGTGGGTACCCATAGAACCTATTTTCATTCACATATCTTGAGGTCAGAGGTCCCTCACCATTTTTTCCTTTTTTGCAATAAGCGAGTATGACATGGTTGGTACCAATGGATTCTTTAGGTTTTCTAGTTCCATATGATACCAGTATCTTCACTTTGCAACTGAGTCCACTACAACCTTAGAAACTTTGATTTTGTTAGTGTGTCAAAGAAATTAGTGGCGTTAAAACAAATCTGCATTAACGCATTATCACATTTCCACAATTTCCCAACTTGGGATCAATAAAGTATCTATCTATCTATCTATCTATCTATTAACTCTGACTGTCCTACACTGTAGTGTTGCTACTTTTACTGAAGTAAAAGGTCCTTATGCTTCATCCATCACTGCATAAAATAGTGAAAAATGCCTGTCGCAATATCCAAGCGTCCAATGTGATGTCTTCAATCAAAACATAAAAAATATCAAAATAGTCAAAGGAGCATTTTGACTTGGAAAATAGTAAAATTAAGATCAAATTGATCTATGAGATATGGTCTTTTTTTAAGTGAATTTCCTTAACACAAATGGTACATAACTTAATATCTTATCTTGTTAATCCCTTTGAATTTTATTTGAAGGAAAAACAATGAACAGCACACTTCCTGCCATTATGTTCCATCTTTTATTTCTTGTCCCTTTTTGTTTCTTTTATCTTTGCTCATCTCTCTCTCTCTCTCTCTCTCTCTCTCTCTCTCTCTCTCTCTCTCTCTCTTGTCTGTAGCTTGAATTTGGCCTTCTCTCTGGTACCCAGGGAAACCGGCTTGTTTCCATGACAATGTCTGCAGGCAGAACAGTGTATTTGTCTTAAGCTGGATAAGATCAGAGTCAGTTTCGTCTGTGTTCTACACACACACACACACACACGCACACACACACACACACGGTCGTGCATGCAAGCACATGATGTACATACAACATGCACAGAGGACACCACAGTGCGCTGAGAAAATGTGAATTTGTGCAGTTAAATATACCCACACAGACAAAGACTCATGCATGTAAATACACACAAACTGCCCTGTCGCACACACACTTAATGAAACCCCTTACAGCAGGTTGTTAACAAATAACAAGTGCATAAAGACCTCTTTTCATAAAGGTAATGTAATAGCTTTTTAATGAATGCTGTGGCTATTTCAGTTGTTGTAGTTATTCCATACAAGCACCACAACGAGTAAATGAGTGTGTGTGTGTGTGCGACACCCGTCAGTGCAAGTGTGTGTATTCTTGTTCACGTGTTTGTTCTTGTTTTGGCAAACAGCAAAGAAATGAACTTCAAATGCCAGATGGGGTACTGGAGTGAATCGCCAATTGGGCCACTGCTCTCAGCACCCACGCAGACACAATGGAAAGTGCTAGAACAGGTAGGAGACAACTGGAGCACCGACTTGCCTGTTTCTTTCTCCTTCTTTCTAAAAAGGGAGTGTGTGTGTTTGTGTGTGAGGTATCTGCATCACTCATGAATACCATCCCGGCTGATGCGAGACTGTGTCATGTCGGGGAGCCCAAGGAGAGATGCAGCGCCCCTGCTGAGAAACGCTGCAGTCTTATCTCCCTTCCTGTCTCCCTCTGCGTCTCCGACCTTCTTTCCACCTCTCCTTTCCCACTTTCTGAATGCGCTGCTATCTTTCCTCACCATCACTTTTCTACACTCCTTTACCCTACCCTGCCCACCCTTCCCTCGCAAACTCGCAGCCAGCCTCCGCTCTATCTTTTCCCTTCATCCTCTGTAAACGGGGAGTCCGTTTGATGTCTTTATTCTTAGGCGATTACAGGGTGCATCGACTTTGTGTGTTTCCTATTACTGTCGCGGTGAATGCGCGAATATGTTAATGCGTACTTGCTAACAGGATGGTAATTGCATACAATTACCAGTAAATGTATACATTTGCTGGTGGGATTGCTTCACATTTCCCATGGTGAGTTCGGTAACGGTGCATCTCCTTGATAATGTCGGGGTAGAGTTCGCTATGTGGTGCTGTGACTTTCATTACAAGAGCTGCATGGGTGTTAAGCATTAATGAGTGTTGTAGTACAGAACTGTAATGGGTATTAGTGGCGGAGAGTAGAGGCAGAATTAGTCCCATTAGTGGAAAGAGTATATCTAGAAAAATTGTGCATTTTGCAGTAAAAACTTTGTTACGATTGCTTTATCGCTGCTGATGGCCAGAGGGGGCAAAACTTAGTTTTAACTGTTTTTTTTGTTTTTTTTAATCACAGCTCAAGATGTGGCCATCAGAAGCCAAATTCATGCCAGTCAGCCGGGCAGGCAGCCAATCACCAGACACTTGCCTCTTAACACCAAGCGTCTCTCTCTCTCACCTTCGGTTGAGTGCTGCTCACTTGCCCGTTTTGCTAAATTATGTAAGCATTACAACTACAGTAGCTAACGTCTGACAAATATCTTTTATTGACAAATACGCAGTGTATTATAGTACTTACTTTGTAGATTTTACTAGCAGGTGTAGTGTAGGTGTAGCTGACCTCTTCCAAATATCAACAATGGACCAAAAATATTTCATGTACAATGACAGAGCTGCAATGATTCATCGATTAATAGTTCGATCAATCAGCAGAAAACTAATCAGCAATATTTTGATTATCGAATAAACAATATATAACAATATATATTCTGGGATTTGATGCTTTTCTTTGTCATTCATTAGGGGTGTGACGATATATTCAGCTCACGATATGATATAAGATATTGGGTTCACAATCTCAATACAATATGATATTTTAACTATAATTTTAACAAAGCTTGAATGACAAAAATATGACTGAAAAAGCAGTCTTTAATTCAAAAGACACAAAATGCAAAACAATGCTGTTTGCCCTGTAGTTCAATTTTTATGTTAAGCAGCTATTCTACTCATTAATGTAACTGTATTTAACTGTGTTCATTTGTTTTCTTCATTATTTTTGTGTATCTATTTAGTTTTAATTTTACTTGGATGTCATTGAAAATGAAGGCATGTCCTCAGTGATTCTTCCAGATTTAAATAAAGTTGAATGAATGAATTACGTCTAAAGTCACTAACAGTAATATCCTGCACCAGGACCAGAGTCAGAGCTGCTCCAAGACAGACTCAGTAACATTAGTTAGTAGTCCTGGTTCAGACTAAGAGGACAGACTCAGTAACATTAGTTAGTAGTCCTGGTTCAGACTGAGAGGACAGACTCAGTAATGTTAGTTAGTGTCCTGGTTCAGACTGAGAGGACAGACTCAGTAACATTAGTTAGTAGTCCTGGTTCAGACTAAGAGGACAGACTCAGTAACATTAGTTAGTAGTCCTGGTTCAGACTAAGAGGACAGACTCAGTAACATTAGTTAGTGTCCTGGTTCAGACTGAGAGGACAGACTCAGTAACATTAGTTAGTGTCCTGGTTCAGACAAAGAGGACAGACTCATTAACATTAGTTAGTAGTCCTGGTTCAGACAAAGAGGACAGACTCAGTAACATTAGTTAGTAGTCCTGGTTCAGACTGAGAGGACAGACTCTGTAACATTAGTTAGTAGTCCTGGTTCAGACAAAGAGGACAGACTCAGTAACATTAGTTAGTAGTCCTGGTTCAGACTGAGAGGACAGACTCAGTAACGTTACTTAGTGTCCTGGTTCAGACTGAGAGGACAGACTCAGTAACATTAGTTAGTAGACCTGGTTCAGACTGAGAGGACAGACTCAGTAGCGTTACTTAGTGTCCTGGTTCAGACTGAGAGGACAGACTCAGTAACGTAAGTAGTCCTGGTTCAGACTGAGAGCACAGACTCAGTAACATTAGTTAGTGTCCTGGTTCAGACTGAGAGGACAGACTCAGTAACATTAGTTAGTAGTCCTGGTTCAGACTGAGAGGACAGACTCAGTAACATTAGTTAGTAGTCCTGGTTCAGACAAAGAGGACAGACTCAGTAACGTTAGTAGTCCTGGTTCAGACTGAGAGGACAGACTCAGTAATGTTAGTTAGTGTCCTGGTTCAGACTGAGAGGACAGACTCAGTAACATTAGTTAGTGTCCTGGTTCAGACTGAGAGGACAGACTCAGTAACATTAGTTAGTGTCCTGGTTCAGACTGAGAGGACAGACTCAGTAACGTTAGTTAGTAGTCCTGGTTCAGACTGAGAGGACAGACTCAGTAACATTAGTTAGTAGTCCTGGTTCAGACAAAGAGGACAGACTCAGTAACGTTAGTAGTCCTGGTTCAGACTGAGAGGCCAGACTTTGTAACATTAGTTAGTGTCCTGGTTCAGACTGAGAGGACAGACTCAGTAATGTTAGTTAGTGTCCTGGTTCAGACTGAGAGGACAGACTCAGTAACATTAGTTAGTGTCCTGGATCAACAAATCGTTATGGTATTCAAGCTAGCTCTATGATGCTCTACGTTATTATAACGTTCATGTGAAAACACCAACTCATACGGGCGAGTAATGTTACATGACTCAGAGCTATGACTAAGGCTACATAAATAAACACTATTATCTTGTTATAGTTGACTGTATGTCACTGCAACAACGTGCATTATTCAGACATTTTCGTACTGTCACCATATAAATAAATTGTGTTGTTTTTGCAACTTCAGCATAGAGGACTGGGAGAGGAGAGAACACAGCTCCGCTAAACGCAGCAGCTCCGGTCTGTGTTTTTCGCTGCCTGTCTGAAGTAAGGTAATCCTCAGTGTTGATTGGCTATTGCTGATGATGTATAACCAAACAGATAATGCTGTGGACGGGATATTGAGCCAGACTACACAGTGGAGACAGAGAGAGACGGATCAGAGCCAGAGTAGCACATTTTTATATTAATTTATCACATCCCCAAAATATTGCAATACAGTTTTTTGTCTCGTATTTAAATTGCGATATATCGCAATACATCGTCACAACCCTATCATTCATGATAGTATACTGAGTGTTTGGGGGTTTCTGACTGCTGAAACGAGACACCTTGGGGAGAGGGAATAATTACGTGCATTTTTCATTCATTTCTGGCATTAAATAAACAAAACAATTCATCAATTGAACAAAATAATTCAAGTTAATCAATAATGAAAAACATCAGTAGCTGCAGCCCTAATTGATATGAAAATTTAAAAAGTAGGAAACCTTCATGATTGAGATGTTTGGCATTTTTGCTTAAGACGAAACTTCCATAATTATTGAAATTATGGAGATCATTTTCAGATGATCCGACTAGTTTAATAATTGTTTAATCATTACAATCTCAAAACAACACCTGAGAGCGATAAATTGAGTAATCCCATCATCATAATAATCAGATTATTAATAATTTAAATAACATAAATATGTTGCATAACTTTGTTTCAGTGCCAGTGTTTTATTAAAGAATAATCAGTCCTGGTGTGATTTATTATTAGGTCTGGTAGATGATGAGTAAGAGGTAGGAGACATGCTGTACTTTGCTGGTACTGACTGGTTCCTCTTGTCTTGGCGTCTGCTACCACTCCCAACCCCACATATGGTGGAACCAGCACGGAGCCCATCCTCTGTGTTTGTGTGTGTAAAAGTGTGTGTTATTGTGAGAAAAGCACACACGTGTTGGGGGAGAAAACACGAGCGAGGTGGAGGGACAAAAACAGAAGAAGCAATTTAAAGCTAAAGAATGTGACACCGAACATGTGTGTGTGTTGCGGAGTGTGCATCCATCTGTGTGTTTCTGCCATAAGACAATGTGTTAAAATGAGCCGCTTTGATTGCCGACGCTTTATGAGTCACAAGTGATGACTCACAATCCACCTCCCCTGAACGCACACTCTCACACAAACATGCACGCACCTCGCTCTCCGTCCTGCCTTCATCCACTGACCGTGAAGAATATGTGCAGGCAGCCTTACTCATGCATATTTACACTGAACGCACACTCACTCACCTACTCAGCGGGCACTCTCTAAAGGTTATTGTGTGTGAGTGTGTGTTTGTCCGCACGTTCACGTTAGCGCGCGTGTAAAGGTCACTTCAAGCGAGGCTGACCACTTGTCTATGCCGCGCACAGATTGCTGGATTGATATCAAGAACACTTGGACATGCACACAAACAACTGCTATTAACCAGACAACCCGCCTCAAGGCTAAAACTAAATAAACAAATATCATAAACGAGCATCGCTGCCAATTATGTCCAAGAGCCACTCCTAAATCCTACTCAGCACCTACAATCACTCATTCACCCAGGACCCTTCACGGTCTATTCTTGGCCAGACAGAGAGAAGAGAAAGGGCAAAATCTGCTACTTGGCTTTAAGCACATTTTCCATCCAGATTATTGCTGCTCAATACTTTTCAAAAAAAGAAAAAAAAATCCATTTCCCCCTCTTCCTTTGGCTGCTCGATACTTATGAAAATCCAATTTGGCTCCCTCTTTTCTTTCTTCCCTCCACAATTCGTGCATTTTCACCCACTCAAAGTGATTAGTGATCTGTGGGTATCGTTTCCAGGGAGAATGATAGCTGTGTTTTATGAAGGAGGGGAAAGGTCCAGGGCTTCCCATCAGGGCTGATGTCCCTTGCAGAATGACTGGGCTGGGAGGGCAGACGGGAGCACCGCTGTCCCTTTGCAGATACAGCCAGTTGCTCTACATCACAGGAGAGAAGACGACTCACTTTATCTCCCCCTCGCTTCCTCTTTCCCTCTCTGCTCGCTCTATCATTCACTCCTTTAGCTCTTCTCTCACAGGCACAGTCCCTTTTTCTCAATTTCTCCAGCACACACACACACACAAGCAGACACACATGCTATACATCTTTCTAAGGCCCCCCCCCTCCCCACACCCCAATCCGCCCCCTCAAAGAAACTCATTTCAGCTTTGCGGGCTCCTCAAAAAGCCTCTTTACGCTGAGCTAACCTAAGCTAGGCTTCGTCTGCACCATTTGACAGCCTTTACTCTTCAGTATGCAGAGCGAAAACACACACATTACACACACACACACACACACACACACACACACACACACCTGCTTTTTCATGTGCACACTTTCTGAAAGAGACTTCAAAGGTTTAAAAAAATAAAAGGAAAAATCAGCCACAGCTCACAAACACAATCCAAACATCCGTAATAGTGAGGGCATCCGCTACACACAAATACGCTGAATACATTGTGTAATAATGCTGAAAACATATGTTAATACATGACGGTCCTTGAGTAGGTGATTTAAAATGCTGAGCGTAAGCCAGATGAAGCAATTAAATTCTCACTGCCACCTGGATGATTCATGCCAGACATTTTAAGGCAGAATCTCCTGCACTATAGGAGCTACAAAAATATAGAAATAACTTATCAGAGCAGAGGTGTCTCACTGTGATAGATGGATGAAGACATCATTTGAGCTCTATTCAAGATATTTCTATCCACCAGCTCAGATGAACGTTTCATTAAATAGCACATTTCAGCGAATACATGGCGGCCAGCTCTGTCACAATGGGAGACAGCCACCATCATGTCCTCTCTCATCCAATCAAAGAGCACAATAGACGCAGATCAGCCTGTCACGGTCAGGCCTGTCTTTTTATGTGGGTCAATCAGTGCATTCATCAGCGTCATGCGGAGCCGACCGACCCTGCAGCACCTACCTTCAGATTTTCAAAAGCGCCGTACGCCGGAGCTGCCGATTCATTCGCACGCATGCTTCAGTATGAGCGCGCTCGCACACACATGCATCCACAGCTTACCTTACCCAAAAAATGAAACGTTCCGATTTAACCGAAAATGAGAGCTTGAAGTCGAATGGCTCTTAAGGTCTGTATTACCATATATATTAGAGCCTGTCAATACTTTCAACTTCAGAACCACCTAGAACAGCCCATTAGCCATACACATAAAATAATCAGGGGGATGAGGGTTGGGGTACCTCTGAGTTTTCCTAAATTCACAGAGGGTGGTGTCCCAAACAGTGAGAAAGAGGGCAGAAGGAAAAAAATGGAGAAAGAGGGCAAGAGAAGAAAGGTGGCATTGTGAGTTTTGTTCTTTAGTGAACAATTTAAAAGACAGAACAGTGGCACTTGTCTTGGGGACAAAAACACTGGACAACTTTGGCGTTGAGGTGTAATAGCACAGGAACATGATCTGTTCAAAATCACATGTGCTCGCCAATGTGTGAGCAGGAGTCCATATGAGGAGCAGTAGCGACAGAGCGAGACATGCTGAAAGCCAGTAAAAAGCCATGGATGAATGTGGGAGTGTTCCTGTGAAAACTGCCACAGTCATTGATCCAGACCGTGATGTAAAAGCAGACATATAAATGCATCATGCACGCGCACACACACTAAACGCTCCCGTCCTCTCCATCGAACTCTTATGTACAGATGAGAGAAAATGAAATGAGGTGGAAGAGTAAAGACCAATTCAAACCATCCATGGAGTCAGTCGGTCATTTGGCCCTTAGCTCCATTTCCATGACCTGGAGCCCTGCCACGTCTAACCCAGCCAAGCAACGCCAAGCCGCAGCCGTCTAACCCTCCCTCCCACATCAGCAGCCATTATAGTATCTATCCCAGCAGAAGTTGCTCTCAGGCTCATCATCACTTTCTTCAAAAATCAAACCAAAAAAATTATCTTAAAGGCCATATTTCATTTATTATTATGTAATTGCTCCAATGCAAGTCATCCATTTCAGTTTAAATTAAAACTGAAACTCCTGATGAGACCAAATGGGACCATTTTAAAAATGAAGAAATCTCAATTACAGAAAAAAAAAAACTGACCTTAGTTCAGTGCCTAGAGAGACAACTTCCTCCCGTGCCAGGTGGTGATGAAGTGGGGGAGGGATACAGGGAGTTGTGAGTGTGGGGGTGAGGAGGTAGGGGGGTGATGGTATAGCAGAGGACAACAGGAAGTGAGGTAAGAGGAGGCCATACCTTGGTCGCCAATCATCAGGTGTGCCAGACCTTAAAGGAAGACAAGAGCACAGTCAGCACAGCAAAGGATCATGGGGCGTGTGTGTGTGTGTCTGTGTGTGTGTGCATGTATGTGTTTTAGTGATACAGGAGTTTGTCAATGACATGCTGCTGAACGCTAGAGTCCTCTGTGTAAAATTGTGTGTGCATGTGTGTGTATGAGTCCTCTAAATTATTCAAAAATGGCTAAAAGAAAAACTTGCTTTGAAGACACTTACTCATCCTAGGCTGCGATCCTACGCACAAACAGGTACGCACACAGACGTCTGCACACAGCCAGTGTTTGTGTGAGTGCCTACGGTATGTCTCTGTAACCTTGAGGCAAGGGCCACCTCAGATGATTGCACATGGGATGTGGAACTTACCAGATGTCAGCAACCAACTCCTACATACCCACAAAGACCAACATACATCTATGCTGGCTACCTTGATCTGTGTTTCCTCTATAGAATATGTAATAAAGGCCAGGAGGAAGAATGTAGAGGACAAGACGGACATGAGAGAGATAGAAAATGGGAGAGAAGTGAAAACAGGATGACGATGGAGCTAAAGAAGCGTGTATTTAATAATTAATCTAAGATCTTGGAAAACAGATCAGATAGAAAAGCAAAGAAAGAGATGTTTGAATATAGAGCAAAAACTTAAATATAGACAGACATAGAGAGAAAGACAGATAGATAGAAGTGCAACCTACCTGGAGTGTAGCTGTGCTCTGGAAAGGTGTCGCGGCCGGGCGAGGAGAGAGAGAGAGACAGACATTCATTAACATGCATGCTAAGCCCTTAGGTTACCATGGCTACTTACTGTACATGCACACCCGTCCAGGTTTACCGTGGCAACATACATGCAAAGTCCACGCAAACGTCACAATGGATACCATGCTGCACTGGTAGCCAATACTGAGGTTTGTCTTTATACAGCTGCATTTTTAAAAAAAAACACACACAATCTCTCTGTATGACTCCACATGTGTACATATACATAAAGGGCACACACACCCACACTTGTAGATACAGAGGGTGGAGGGGGTGTGGGGGACAATAACATACTTTCCTACCTGGATGTTTGGATTCAAGAGCCGTTTACCCCAGAACTTACCTTGCAGCCGCATCCTCTCCCCAGAGCCCCCCGACAGATAGCATGCCAAACACATTCAGTCGCACAACCTCTCCCTCTCTCTCGCTGTCTTTCACGCATACAGACACACATACGCTAACACTGAATATGGCAGTAATAATGATGTGAAATAGCAGGAAGATATAAACTATGTAGGGATGGATTAGCAGTGCAGGGAGACGAGGGACATGCATGGTTCAGTTGACAGTGTGTTTGTTTGTGAAGAGAGTAAGTGTGTGTATTCTGAGCTGCGTGCTGTGTTTCCTTGCCGCTGCCCTTGTGCTAGTAGCATGGCAGAAACAGGTGGAGCCATTAGCATGCTAACAGCAATTTGCCCTCAAGGACAACTCAAGCCAGGCCAGGCCTAACAAGCCAGGTTAACCGTGCCTTCACTGGAGGGCAGAATGGCTTAGACAGTAATTACATTTATGCATAACCCTGCCCATATATTCTTATTTTATTCTCCAAAACTGACATATTGTCGTGCTTTGAAACAAAACCTTTTCCTCACACTGGTATGACAGATGCAATATACCATCTTTCAGGGGAGGAAAAAAAAAACATACAGTATGTAATATTACATTGCTTTGCAAATGTTTCTAAGCTTGTCACAAGTCTGCCAAAAATATGAATGTGAATAAAAGTGGATCATTAGGGAGCCTTGTAGATATTGTGTCATTCTAAATGTGTACGGAAACTAGCACTGCCACAGTCATATTACTTATTTCTGATTTCAAACACGCTCCTAAGGATTTTTTTTTCCATCTAGTATAGCATACTCATTCAATATTAAAGATTCATAACAGGCTTTTTCTAATTTTCAGAGGATTATAATTTCATCTCAAAGCTTTATTGTGTAGCTTCTGTGAGGTTGGCTGGGTTCAAAATAATGCAATAATTTCAAAGTGCCATATAAGAGATACACCCTCACACTGGCTGTCTGACTCTTACAAAACAACTACACAGGACTTATGGACTCATAAATGGTCCCCATTTATCAAGAGACAGCTATGGTTCCACTATATATAATCAATTCAGTCACAAACCCTTAGATGCTGTTATCGTAGTATTTTTCTTTTCATTCAAAGATGGATTTTGACCTGAGCTTTTATTCCCTACTCCCTTTGCCATCCACTTAATTTCTCTCAGACACAACCTTTGAATTCTCTTCTCCAGAGTGCACCTGACAAGAGATTTCTTTTGACATACTATAAGTTGGTATGAGTTACTCACCGGTAGTGATATTGATACATGGATATTAGCTTAGCCTGCGGACCCTGTGGTTGGAGTTATCCCACTGAGCCGACAGAACGCAGCACTCCAAAAAATTTAAAACCGTCCACAAAGAATACATCATCTTCTCAGACCTCTCTGTATCTATTTTCAGAGAATGAGTTTCATGTTTCAGAGAGGTCTGAGATAAGAACCAGGCATTGGAAATAGTCTTAAGATGCTGTCCACAGTTCATGTCTTTGTTAAGTGGCCCCATTTGCGGATGTTTATTTCTGTCTGAAAAGCTGCTGGTTCACTGGAATATCTCCATCGCTTAAATCACTTTCTATGAAATTCAATGTCCATGAATTATCGTTATATCACGACCAGTGAGTAACCAAAGAAAAGACATGAAATGACCTTTTAAAACCAGCCATTAAGCTATGCTCCATCTCCATCATCTAACCATCATACACTAAACCCCTAAATGCTACCTAAAATTCAGTAAAATGTCACCCAATTCAATTGTTATCAGGCCATTAAATATGCGTTATCAGTCACTGTAAGCACTATGTAGATGTGAGGCATTAGGGGCCTGCTACACCTACTACGTTAAAGTAAAAATGAAAGTGAAATTTAAAAGCGACACACTTTAATATGTAAAACTGAATGAAATGTTACGTTTGGAACACAGAGAAAAAAGCTTCTTGCCTAAAAGGTTTAGGCACCAAAACAGCTAATTTTAGGCAATAAACTACAACTTCTTTAGATTTAACCAAAACTAGAACAAGTTTAGGCAATACAACTACAACTTCTTTAGATTTAAGCAAAACTAAAAAAAAATAGGTTTAGGCTATAAATATATATATATTGGGGCGGCAGTAGCTCAGTCTGTAGGGAGTTGGCTTGGGAACCGGAGGGTCACCGGTTCAAGTCCCGACATGGACCAAAAAACTGAGTGTGAACTGGTAGCTGGAGAGGTGCCAGTTTACCTCTTGGGCACTGCCGAGGTGCCCCTGAGCAAGGCACCAAACCCCCAACTGCTCGGGGCGCTTGTCTGGAGCAGCCCCCTCACTCTGACACCTCTCCATTACTGCATGTGTGTGTGTGTTTGTGTGCATGTACCATGTATAAGTTAAACAGAGTGTAAATTGAATTTCCCCACTGTGGGACTAATAAAGGTAGATCTTCTTCTTCTTCTTCTTCTTAAAACTACAATGCTATAGTTTTAGGCAAAAAACAAACAAACAAAAAAACAAACAAAAAATGGTTCAGGCAATAACACTACAACTTCCTTAGGTTTAGGCAAAAATAGGTTTAGGCAATAAAACCACAACTTTAGCTTTAGGCAAAAATAGGTTTAGGCAATAAAACTACAACTTCTTTAGGTTTAGGCAAAAAAAACAGTTAGGTTTAGGCAATAAAACTAAAGCTTCTTTAGGTTTAGGGAAAAAGTTTAGGCAATAAAACGACAACTTCTTGAGGTTTTGGCAATAAAACTACAACTTTTTTAGGTTTAGACAATAAAACTACTACTTCTTTAGGTTTAGGGAAAAAGTTTAGGCAATAAAACTACAACTTCTTTTGGTTTAGGCAAAAAAGCAGGTTTAGGCTATAAAACTACAATTTCTTCAGGTTTAGGCAATAAAACTACAATTTGTAGTAAAACCTAAAGAAGTTGTAGTTTTATTGCTTTAGGTTTAGGCAAAAAACAACAACAACAACAAAAAAACAGGTTTAGTCAATAAACTACAACTTCTTAGGTTTGGCCAAAAAAAAAAAGGTGTCTAAAAGACAAGAAAACCACCCATTGTTGGTTGTAAACTCCAGTCTCATGGATGAAAATTGTCTACAGTACAGCGCTTGACTTCCACCTGTCATAATTATTATGGCTGCTACAGGTTACTGTTCTTTTATGTCTTCTTTTGGTGATCAATGATTTGAATATATGATTCAACTTACTAGTGGGTGTTGTAGGCCCCTTTTAACCCACATTTATGGGGCTTATATTAACAGATAAGGCCTATTTAATAGCCCGACAACAATCTAATTGGCTGGAAATGTGAAGCCAATGCAGAATATAAGCAGACTTTATTCTGGTAATGCTACAGTGTATGATTTCACATGATACAACCAAATATGGCTAACCCTGTGTACATACATCCAAGCAGACCTAACTGGAACCATTTTAAGAGACTACTCTTACAAACACCGGCCACTACTGCCAAGAGAAAAAAAATATTTTAACACTTGTGCTACGCAGCAACACTTGGCATCACTCACAATTGAAATGTGAGTCCATCTAGGAATATAAAACAGCCCCTTGAAAGGCATAAGTAGCCTCTTGTTGAGCGACAAAGTGCCAGTCCAAAAGCAGGTATTGCATCAAGTGAGAGCCTTTATGAAAAATGTCTGCACCTCCCATTTAGCCTGTAGAGCCGAGCTACACTGCTGTTAGATACCTCAGTGGTGATGTGACTAATGGTGGTGCTGGAGCCTGCACGTTGTGTGAATGTGTTCCTCCATGTGTTTGCATGTTTGTGGTACATGTGTTTAACGTGCAGGTATGTGTGCGTCAGTGTTTCCCTGTCTTCCAATGTGCCCTAACCAGCAGCAAATAACAGCAGACTGGATTAGACTGGCTTGGATCACACATAGTTCTCAGCGCAGGGCTGATCGTAGCTTCACCTGTCTCTTCTTGAGAGTTTAGACACCCCACATGCAGACGCAATTGTTTTCATTATCAATGAATCTGTCAATGATTTCGATTTATCAGGTGATCGTTAAGTCTATAAAATGTCCAAAAAAATAGTGAAAATGGTCACTGTTTCTCAGAGCACAAGATGGTGTTTTGTCTGGTCAGCAGCATAAAACAAAAGCAGCAGATCCTTATATTTTAGAAGCTGAAACAGGGGAGTGTTTGGTATTTTGGCTTTACGGGTAAATGTAAGGTTGCAAGTAACTATTCCTTTCTTGACCAGCAGATTATTTACTCAGTTTATCTTTCTGTCTCCAAAATAGTTAGGATTTTCCATAGCCCAATGTGACACCTTCAGATAGCTTGTTTCATTCAACCATCAGTCCAAAACTCAAAGACATTCAGTTTACTACCATATATGGTGAAGAAAAGCATCAAATTTAGACATTTCAGAAGCTGGGAGAAGCAGTATGGCCCTTTTGCTTGAAAAATGATCCATTTTAACATTCTCTCGAGAAACTGTTGCAGCCCTACTTAAATCATTACTTCATTGCTTCCCCTCCTGCTTGGAAAATTAAGACCAATGGCCAGATTTACTATCATATATGATGAAGAAATGCATCAAATTTACACATTTCAGAAGCTGGAACAAGCAAATGTTCAGCATTTTTGATCAATTATATAACTTTCTCTCAAGCGACTTGTTGATTAATTGACTAATCGTTGCAGCTCTACTTCAATAATGAATTATTTCCCTGTCAATCATCAACTCATTTCAGCACTAGTGAGCATAATGCACCAGCTACCTTCCCCTCCTGCTTGGAAAATAAAGACCATTATTGCCTTTAGGATGCCTGGGATACACAAATATGCAAACACACACACACTCACCACAATCATGTAAATAGAGTAGATGTGTGCGGCAGACATAATGCCTGAAGTGACTACAAGCTGAGGCAGCTGTAGGCAGCGGGGAGCTGAGGAATGGGGGTAGGGATGAGGACGGACGGACGGAAGGATGGAGAAACACTCCTGGCATGAGGTCTCCCTATTAGTCCTGTCTCCATGGTAACCTAGGCAATCCCATTGCCCACTAAATGCTCGGGTGTGATATGGTGTGTGGCTAAAAGGGAGGTGTGATGCTGACAGTGGTGCTGGGCGGGGGGTGTGAGGTCAAGTCGATGACAAACGGTGGCAAAGCAAGGCCACTCGGCCATTTTTGTCAGATGCATTTGTGTCATTAAAATATCAATTCGCCGAGGCAACGCTGGAAAACATACAGGAGATGAGTGCGCTATTGATTAAGAATGCAGATTTGCTCTTGAATGAACTGAAGCGAATCTGATGAGACACACATCTAAGCAGGAGGAAATGAAAGCATTTGCAGTACCGGCCATAACAAGGTAGCTGAGTTCATTAAGCAGCTGTTTCGTTTTTGTAATGGCCGTCATTACAGTGCCCTGTGTATTGGCACTTGTATTGACCAAAGGCTTGTTTGACTGTATTAAGGGAGGGTGCTCTTTTAGAGTTGAGATATTAAATCATTTGTGAAACAGCTTTTTTTTTTCTTTTGCCTCTTCCACATAAAAGTGTGTTTATTGTCACAGTTCTTCACATTTATAATGTAGTAATGACAGGACACTATTTCCTCTTTTCATAACAACACACACGCTCACACAGACAGAGCATCTTAACAGGCTGTTCATAATAATGGCAGGCGATAGATTGAATTCACTCCATTTCAACACCCTATGTATTGTACCACCTGTGAAGGCCAACTTGAATCGATGCAAATCCATTAACACAGGCAGCCAGGTGTCAGCCATGTAACAGCTACTGATTTCCAGCCTCTTAGCCTATTTCCAATTAAAGCTTCTCAACACGGGCCAACAACCACATCCATACTGGATCTATATGGTTATTGTGTTTTGCCAAACACACCAACTGAGCCCATCAAGGCTTTAAAACTACCAGCCAGGTAACGGTTTCCAGTGAGTTTTGGGAATTTATCTCCAGACTCTCAAGCTTGAATGCAGCTCAGAACAGCTGTTCCCAAGCTCCCAGCTCCAGCTTCACTAAACGGACTGCGCTTCTTGTGAGGGGGCTTAGCTTCCTGGGTTCTGAAGGAACATACTAAATTGGGAGTCATTTGCAGCCATGAAAAAATCAATATCAAACATAATCAGTATGCATGTCTTGCACTGTTTGTGATGGCTGCTGGTCCATTCGCACCAACTGAAGGCAGCTGTGCAGGTGTGAATGAAAAATAGATGTCTGCACTGAGGGACCTGGTGTTTGGAGTTGGAGGTAATTTGGAGATCCACAAAAGTGACTCGATGTACATGTGCATTTTCCCGTGCATGTGTGTGTATGTAAAGGATGAGATGATGGGTCAGCATGGTTCTGGGCCTTACCTTCGCTGCAGTCGTTGCCTTGGTAACCGGTGTCGGAGCAGTCGCAGACGGCCTGGTCGTTGACCACGCTGCACACCCCTCCGTTCTGGCACTGGTGATCCGGCCCACAGCCAGCTGTTACTGTGACGCCCTCTGAGCTGTCCAACGTCGCCAGTGAGCCGTTGATGCTCACCGCCGTGATCCAGCCACGGAAGGCGGGATGTTCCCTAACCGAAGGGGATGTGAGGCGCAAGGGCGAGGAGTGGAGCTCTGGCGTCACCCCGCCCATGTAGGTGTGGCTGAATACTGTCATGTCTCTTCTCTTGCTCTTCACTTCCGCCCATCCCTCCAGTCGCCCGTCCACCTCCAACGAGGTGTTCCTCCAGTCCCGCTTGACACGCACTGCGTGCCAGTGCCCGTCACTCACCGCCACACCTGATTGCAGCTCTGCCGGCTCAGCGCAGAAGATGGAGAAGCGCAGGCGGAGGTGGCCGTGGAGAAGCAGCAGCTCCAGGAAGTCGCAGAAGCCCTCGTCGTCCAGGTAGAGCAGCAGGCCCTCCTGGCTGTGAGTCCGCAGGCTGAAGCTCAGCACGCTTTCGCAGCAGGCGTTCCACACTGGGAACCGACCCCACTGGCTGGACACGCCTCCAAACTCCAGGACCTCCCCTTGGGCCTGGCCCCCCACGCTGCACAGGCACAGCCCCAGGAAGAGCAGGGGGGCTGCCGCCCAAACACACACCGCCATCACACTCATACACACACTCGCTCTCACACTCACACACACACTGGAGGAGATAGAGGCTAGAGCTGGGGTGTTCCCTCTAGCCTACAGCTCATGGTGACAACTGTAGGGCACTTCGTAGAACACTCGTCTCAGATGCACCCTGTTTTCTTGGTAGTGCTCTTTACAAATGGAGGATACCGCTCCAGTGGAGGAGGGGGTCAGGTGGCAGCTCCCTCCGTCCTTTCAGCACTCAGGGGAATCTTCTTTGGCGCTAGTTTCTTCTCTGATATGTTCAACGTCTGCTCTCCATTCAGTCTTTCATTCTTCACTTCTGACATATGAGATTCCAGGTGTGTGTATTTACGTGTACATCTGCGTGAGTGTTAGATAAGTGACGAACAGGATGTGAACTCCATCTTTGTGCCCTAGATAGGGCCTTATCCCCCATGAAGGCAACTCCCCACGGAGTATGAGTGTGTGTGTGCGGGTGTGTGGCTCACACATTGGTAATGGAGAGAAATGACACCGTCATAGCAGAATTTTCTCCACCTCCTCTCTGTCTTAGTAGGGCAAGACTTAATGTGTGTGTGGACAAATATGTATGTGTGTGTGTGTGTGTGTGTGTGTGTGTGGCGAGTGAGGTATGTGTGTCTTTCACTGCCACGTCATCACTCTCTCCAGCGACCTACAGAGAGAACAGAGACGGCACAATCAACCAGGGTCACACACACACACACATAAACACGCATGCACAAACACACACACACACACACACACACACACACACGAGCCCGCTATTATTCTCAAATTACTCTCTCATGCATTTTGTGCACAGACAACACACTGTCACATTTAACAGGCCCAAATCAAGACAATAAAACCTAGATTTCCATACAGCCCACACATCAGTGACTTAAGCTAAACACATAGGCCTACAGTACAGGCACATACACACACAGCACCTCCTCAGAGCTCCCATCATGCCGCAGGAGGTTTTTATAAGGTGGCATACCTGCGACTGCCTTAACGTCATATTTTTTTTAAATCACTTCTGAGACTTAACATCAATCTGAACGAGACACCTTAAACAACGCCTTAATATTAAAAAAAAAAAAAAAGATTAATAACGGTTTAACAAACGGCCACGGTTCTGTTAGCTCCATCACAAAGAGCGGGAGCAGCAGCACCGCGCGCTGCGGCGGATGACTCAAACCGCCTCGCTTTATCGAATTAACGGCTCCGGAGCTCATTTCAACAAGGGAACACATTCACACACAACACCAAAAAAAAAAAAAAAAAAAAAAAAAACCACTGGCGGCTAATGTAGGCTACACACACAGTAAGCAAATAGTTTTCGCGTATTTTTGAAAGCTGAACAGAGGCGACAACAGTTATTGATAGACGGGGGGTGAATGAATGCGGTTGAAATATCGATTGTCGATTTGCGGCCATACCTCCTCTCCATTTTTCCTCCTTCGCGCCCGTTACTTGACTGGTAGCTACACATCAGTCTCATCACCTGCGCTCTGACTAGCTAACCGGTAATTACTTCTTTAAAACAAAAAAAAAAAACAACTCAGTTTTAATTGACATCTCAACCTGTAAACGGTGATGTGACAGCCTTGCCCCCCGGTTAATAAACACAACCCCACGGCTGTCTTCCCCCTCTATGCAGGCACATTTAGGGCGACCTACCTCACGCACATCCTGTGGTTCCGTGGCAACAGTGCGGCGCGCGACTCATCGATTTCCCTTCCCATTTGAGGAGAACCTCGAAGCCGCGAGAGAAGAAGGGGGGAGCACCGGCGCGCCTGGTGGTAGATAGAGCCGGTCTACCGGACAGGGACAAAATTATCACGGGCTCGCCTCGAGGCGACAAGGTGCTATTGCTCTCCCCCTCGCGCTCTCTCCCACTCTCTCTCTAGCTTTCCTTCTGTCGCTCTCTCTCTCTCTCTCTCTCTCTCTCTCTCTCTCTCTCTCTCTCTCTCTCTCTCTGAGGAGGGGGAAAGGTGCAGTCTGATGCTCTCCGCGAGGCTCGGCAGAGGGAAAGTCACGTGGTCGCGAGAGAGCGTGTGTGTGTGTGTGTGTGTGTGTGTGTGTGTGTGTGTGAGGTAAAAGGGATGGGCGGGGCCGCGCGCTGCTGCAGCACCTTGGACAGCGCGCACTCACCGCCCGCACGAAACAGAAACGCAATTACCGGAGGCAGAAAATAAGGCGAGAAACCGGGGTAGATCCGGATGATTAAATCCGTGAGCGACAGTGACGATGGCCTTTACCGCTCTCGTGCCAGCATTAAAGGGGGGATCGAGAAAGGCCTTCTCAATTTACAAATCCCTCTTTTTCTTTCTCATATACTTAAAGCAGCAATAGGTAGAACTGGAGCAAATATGATTTAAAGAAAGTTCGTTTTATTAAACTATATCCTGACAGTAGTGCATCTGGAAAAAATCCTTTGCTTCTGTGTCCTCAGGTACTCCTAATGGCATCTGCAAGATTTCACAGACCAGAGGAAAACAACCAATCAGTTCCTAGGTTTAGACAATAAAACTACAGCTTCTTTAGGTTTAGGCAACAAAACTGCAGCTTCTTTAGGGTTAGGCAACAAAACTACAGTTCCTTTAGGTTTAGGCAACAAAACTACAGCCTCTTTGGGTTTAGGCAACAAAACTACTGCTCCTTTAGGTTTAGGCAACAAAACTACAGCCTCTTTGGGTTTAGGCAACAAAACTACAGCTCCTTTAGGTTTAGGCAACAAAACTACAGCCTCTTTAGGTTTAGGCAACAAAACTACAGCATCTTTAGGTTTAGGCAACAAAACTACAACTTCTTTAGGTTTAGGGAAAACCATCATGTTTTATGTCTTCAACTACAAACACAAATAGTTGGTTTCAAACGGGATGTGAACTCTGGTCTCCTGGGTAAAAGTCCTGTGCCCTGCCTCTCACTGTTTGTGGACTTTCTCACTCCTTATACTACATGTTGTGAATAGATGATAATACCTACTGGTGAGTGTAGTATGCCCCTATTGACCCACATCTATGGGGATAATAGAAAGTGACAACGCTTATTTAATAACCTGACAACAGTTTCATTGGCTGTTTTGGAACAAAAATGTTTCAGCATTTACATACTTTTGGGCTTATATTGTATTTACATTCATGCTACTTGTACAAATAATCTCAAATATACACATGCAAATCAGCAGCAAACACACACACACAGCTTTTTTTCCATCCCGTCCCAGGGAGGACTCCAGCTGTGTCGAGCCCAGCTCAGAGGTGCTCTCCCTGGGCTCCCTCAGCCAGCTGCTGCTGCTGCTGCTGCTGCTGCTGCTGCTCTTTTTCTCTCTCCTTCAATCTGTACATGCCCGTGTCTGACTAGCCAGCACATCTGCTTTACTCCTTTTACTCTGCTCTAACATTCACCTTCATCGAGTGCTGGAGCTGAAGGAGGAGGAGGAGTTGTATTTGCAACCGAAGGCTGGGGCCTCCTGTAAAAAGAACAGCCCTGACCTGATCGGAGATGCTGATTCAAGATACACTCTAAAGAAACGATGAATGGCGCAGTGCATAACGGCGTGTAGCAGTCAACTGCACAGACATGCTGTACATCACTCCTGCTTTTGTTCAGCCTTTATCTGTACCTGTTTGCAGTGGATTTTTCAGTCTGTACTGGCTGTGTGGTGCCACGAGATATGCATATATTGTACTCTAGTGGTGGGAAGGCAGCTTTAATGGTTGAGCCACGGCATATGACCACACAGCTGGAACATGGAGGCTCAAATTGATTTGAGCAACAGATATTAGAGCGCAACGGGTTGACCACGGAGACCAGCATACGCATGTTTTCATCTGTGCTCTTATGTGTGAGGGGAGTGTTAGACAGAGGGGAGTGGGGAGAATGAGACTGGGAGGAGGAGGAGGAGGAGTTACTATGGAAACTATCTCAACATCAGCACCTGGTTTCCAATTGGACTGACCACCACCACTCCTCAAACCCCCTCAAACTCTACTCACTCTCCCTTCTCTCTCTCCCCCCATCCCCGGGCCAGGCTGACCTTTTGGACCAAATGGCATTATCAAATAATAACGTTCTTCCATCTCTTCCATGTGCAGTGAAAAACGCCAAGGAGAGTTCTGGTGGAAACATGTTCTCAGTGTAGAGAAACAGAGACAAAGAAAAGGTAAAAATGCAGCGATTAATCATGGATACGACAAAATGAAAGTTAATGTGGAATGAAGTATTGATCTGTGTTAAATACAGTGAGATGTTCATTGTGATTATGTCAGCCTCTTTCCAATAAAATCAACTTATTAGGATTTTCAAGAAATGTGCATGTCAGTATCTTGAAGGAAGACAGAATGACTGAATCGCTGCACTACACAATGACATTAAATTCAAGAAAATTCTTGAAACAAAATTATTTTGTAGAAAAGGTTGAAAAAGAATCTCATCACACAGGTAGAATTAATCTGTTTTTAACAATGATATTTTCTTTTCCATTTATTTTACTTCTTTAAAAAATTTTTTTTTATTGGCAGTCAGAGGATTTACAATTACAAATACTTTACCTCGTGCCTGTTATGACAGTTTTACAACACAACAAAAGCAAGTGCTTTTAGGAAAGACAGAAACAAACAAGCAAGCAAAGAAAAACAACAACATCCAGGTTCAAATCAGTTTCCATTAGATTAATCATCATGACAGCCATCTCTATTATCCAGGGAATATTTTATATTTGATACATTGGTTCACAAATAAAAATAATGAAAGAAAAAAATGAATAAACTAAATAATAACAATGAAAGTATGACAAAAATACACTTTTACTTGTTATTACATGTTTTACCTTTCAAGACAGACATTATCAATCAATTAAAATATTTAATCACGATTGATTGCAATTTAATCACACATTATCTGTTGAATGTACCTTAAAGAGAAATTTGTCAAGTATTTAATACTCTTACCAACATGGGAGTGGACACATATGCTGCTTTATGCAAATGTATGAATATATTTATTATTGGAAATCAATTAAAAACACAAAACAATTGACCAGAAACCCTCACAAGTACTGCATTAAGTATAAATACATGTTCAAATCACAACATGGCAAACTGAAGAACAACAGGCAACAACAGCTGTCAGTGTGTCAGTGTGCTGACTTGACTATGACTTGTCCCAAATAGAGGTCAAAGGACCCCTTTGAAAATGGCCATGCAAGTTTTTCCTTACCAATAATTGGCCTGAATTTGGAGCGTTTTTTAGCCTCCTTCATGACAAGCTAGTATGACATGATTAGTACCAATGGCTTCCTGAGGTTTCCTTTGTTCTTAGTGCTTTGTTTCAGATGATACCAGCATCTTCTAGCTTCTAACGTCCTCTAAAACTGAGCCTGCTACAACCTAAAAATCGCAAGTTGCGTTAAGTGTTAAAGAAATTTGTGGCATTATGCCAGGATCAGACAACACAATATTTTTGTTTTGGATGATGGTCTCCATGTCAGATCTAATGATCACAGTGCCATAAAGTCCTGTAGTGTCTTGTTCTGGTGACTGGCAAGACTACACATACGACCATAGCTAATCATTTCACGTAATATTTCATGATCATGCTACTATTGGTAAGTGACTGTTTGGTAAACTAAGATGTATTTTTTATCAGGTGGTTTTGCACTGAAATCAACAAAAAGTCAAAACAGCTCCTGTTTACATTTGCCACCAGTGGCCTCTGAAATGACAGCATATGTTTACCGACACAGGGCAATCGAGTCTTCTGTTAAAAGCAATGAGCAAAGCGAAGCAATGCAAAGGAGCACATTGTTGGAGAGGTCACTTTGGGTGTGCCGAGACAAAAAATTTTTGGGAGGCTAGATTTTTCTTCAGGGTGTGGTGGGGCGTCCCAGATGCTGCATAACAGGTCATTTAGCATGTCAAACTACACGTGTAAAGATGTCCAATTGACATTCATAAGCGGCCACGATCCTGGCATTGTAACAAATTTGCATTTATGCAATTATCATCATTGTGTTAACTTTGATAGCCCTGGAAAAAAAACAATAAAATTTCCAGTAGAAAATATATTGGGTTCTTTCCCCATATGCCATATTTTGCAAGCATAAATTACTGATGCCAAACAAAACTATGTACAGCACGAGTAACTGGGAGGAACGGTAATATTCAAGTTATGTATGTGTCTCACATAGTCTTGGTTTTGAGGTCTGATAAAGTCAATCAACCATAAACAGAATCAGATTTATTTCGCAAAGTATAAACATACATGGACTCTGACTCTGATTTAATGCAGCTCTCTCAATGTACTTAAAGAATAGAAATAACAGAATAAAAAGAATCAAAGTAAAATGTCTATATAAAAGTGTTCAGATCGACCATATACTGGTAAACTTGTCTTGCCATAGTCTGAGGAAAGGCTAAGGCTTAATCGTGAAGATTTCTGCACCAAATTTAATATATTCACATTTGAAAAGAAAAAAATCCATTGTGAGAAAGTGATTGCTACAGTGACAGATATCCTCTACAGCCTTTGTGGGAGCATTGCTTTTGCTTGACGAAATCATAACAGAGGACACACAGTAATTACTAGCAATAATTCTGACAGATTGAGCAGTTAACTTCAGGTAACTTTTGTTTTTTAAATGGATTTCCGAATGAAACTTCTTTGTAGCCGATTAAGATAAAAAAAAAAATGGTCAGGCATAATGGAGGCCTCATTCAGCATGCTGCGGAGCAGGTTATCTGTTTCTACAAGAGCCATCAAGGCGTGATGTGATGCATCATCAGTCTGTAAGAGGCACAGGGAAATGCATTATACCATGAGCATTTTAAATTGCTGCGACTCTATCAAGCCAACATTAACTGTGACAGATATGGGCCGCCTCTGATTGCATTAGTCTTTATTGAATGATGAGGCAGAGGAGCTCCATTCTGAGCATTCCTCCGACCATGTTTGCTCTTCCTCTGCTGCCTCGTCTTCTCCCTGACAGGCTGACAGCAGGCAGTGACCCCTGACTCTTTGCCTACTCAGCAGAGAGAAGGTCACTGTATATGTGTGTGGGTATACATATTTTCCCTATATATGTGTGCGTGTGTCTGAACTGCCAGCAGAGAGAATGTACAGCCAAAAATAAAAACTCATCTGTCAGCATCCAGTGTGTGTGTGTTTGTGCGTCCATATTTTGTGCTTGCATTTATGCCAGTTTATGCTACAGTGTTTGGAGCTGCAGCTTTGAGACAGTGAGGTTTACCTAGTTTGCGCTGTGAACGGTGACAAACGGCACGGGGGGGGGGGGGGGGGGGTGAGGAAGGGAGGAGTCGGAGTGCCACATGTGGAGAAATCCATTTTTTTAACAGTGGTGTGATATATACAGAGGGATTATACACATGTAGTAGACTTAAAACACTGTACTTACACAGTGGTGCGAGCAAATGATTATAATAAGGCTATCATTTTATGAGTCAGACACCCCTGCTGTCATTCATACAGAGAAGGGTGGTCTTTATGTAAGTACTCGTGTGTGTGTGTGTGTGTATATATATGTGTGCATGCGCATAAGTGAGTTAGTGTGTGTGTGGGTGAGTGTGTTTGACAGGCAACCACCCTTTTCTAAATGAGATTAAATGGGAGGTTTGTCTCTAATCGTGTTGTAATGAGTTTCTGTGTAGCTCATACATTTACTAATTCCACTTGCCAATAGTGCAAACAGCCACGTGCGCATGTGTGTATATGTGTGTGTGTCTTTGTGTGTGTGAAGTAGGAGAGGTCACCTCCCTGCAATCTTACTCTCATTTATAACAATAGCGCTGACCTGTCCTCATCAAAGGATTGCAATTTCTAAACACAAATAACATTAGCTCATGTGCACAAACATGCACACATGGACACCCACACACAAAGTGCATAGACACACACACACACACACCGTAAGCAAGCAAGCAAGCAAGCACAAGAGCAAACGTGCAGTCCATCTGCGTATAGATCTGTGTGTCATTAGGACTCTCAACAAGCATTAGCATTGATCATCTGACCAGCAGATGGAGAGTGACCGACAAGAGCCAAACAAAGCCTGTCAGATTGGGGGGGGGGGGGGGCGAAGAGGTTGAATGAGAAGGTGTGTGTGAGAGGTGGGCTTGCTTACATGTGTGGCCAAATGGAAAAAAAAAAAAAAAACAAGATCCATAGTTCATTAGCCCTCGCACCACTGATTTATGTGCATGTGCAGAGCTTGCGTGTGTCTGTGCGCATCAGAGTGACCATAAATCTTGACCTACGAGCAGCGGCTGGTTGTCATGGCGATGCAGCCCCCTCTCAGCCCGCGGCGTTTCGTGCCCTACAGTAAGGGGTCAAGGGTCAGAGCGGTTTTGTGCAGTGGAACTGACTTTCCACTTTTTTTTTTTTTTTTTTTTTTTTTTTTTTTTGGGGGCGGCAGTAGCTCAGTCTGTAGGGAGTTGGCTTGGGAACCGGAGGGTCACCGGTTCAAGTCCCGACATGGACCAAAAACTGAGTGTGAACTGGTAGCTGGAGAGGTGCCAGTTTACCTCTTGGGCACTGCCGAGGTGCCCCTGAGCAAGGCACCAAACCCCCAACTGCTCGGGGCGCTTGTCAGGAGCAGCCCCCTCACTCTGATATCTCTCCATTAATGCATGTATGTGTGTTTCAGGTCTGCATGTACCATGTATAAGTTTAACAGAGTGTAAATTGAATTTCCCCATTGTGGGACTAATAAAGGTAGATCTTCTTCTTCTTCTTCTTCTTTAAGAGTGGCTAATGAACAGGGAAACCAGTAACAGGGAACACGCCGTCGCCTTTCACCTTTCACCTTTTGACCTCATGGGCCTTGAAAATGTCACGATAACTGCACAGCACACTCCAGCACCCAATGCCTGGAACTACATGGACCTCACAGAAAGAAGGAGGGGATCAAATGAAGTGGATGCTCCTGCATACCTGACCACACATACATTGGATAAGTACACTGGAACGACTCAAAGTCATTCCTAGTAGTTCCTACTTTTGGACTTGTGGTGCCTTCAAATGGAACTCGTGAAGTCGTGAAAACAACGTGCGCTACATTCAAGTGGTTAAGTCATGATGAACACCGGCACTGAGCAACTGCAATGTTATCGTTACTGTCTGAGTCTAGAAGCCAGAGAGGTTTACAATTTTGCAAGTTAGCAAGGGGAGAGGACAGAGAAAGAGAAAGATGAGGTTGCTGAGAACATCAACATTTTCCTCAGACACAGTAAAATATTTCCAAGAACTAATATAACTAATATTACAATATACTGTACAATATTACTTTATTATGCACCAATATATGAACTTCCATGGGCGCCACCATTTCTTACAACGTCAACAAACACATCAGAAGTCGTGAATTCGGAGCTTTCAGTTTACAAGGTCATGAATACCTCATAAGCAGGGCGTTCATATGGGCCCAACTTGTAAACTAGGTAAACATGACCCCATTTGAAAGCACCATTGGTAGCTATCCATCTTCCCTCGTCTTCATAAAGAAGCAGCTGTTTAACGTCAACAATAGAAACGTATATTGCAAGCCATCAACTAAAAGGCAACACAGAATGTATTTGCCTGTATTTAATTAAATAGTGTATAAAATCATATAGCAAATCTGTTCTGCATGTAAACTGATGTCACAATGTGTTATGTTAATAGGCACCTGGTTACAGTAAACCATCTCTGAAAAGCTGCACTGCTGAGAAATCAGTTGTGTGTACACACAAGAAATGTTTCACAGTCAGCTATGGTTTTGGTTTGGAGTCATGCACTGGTTGGAGATTGGAACTTAGACCGACTTGTCTGGAACGCAACATTACATATTCACCCATCATTAATGTTATTAGTAACACCTGTGCAAAGTCAAAATGTCTGCTTGGAAAAGGTTTGTTGTTGAAAGTCTCATCGCAAAACCATGGGAATTAATCTGCTGCCATAACAGGCTCAGCTCTGCTGAGGAGGCTTCTCACAAGATACCAGGCTGCACGGATTTGCTCCCATTCAGCCACAAGAGCATTTCAGTCAGACAGTTTGAAATGTTTATTGCGACAGCAGAAGTTTGCCGTCTAGACTACGACCTCATCGGCCTGCAGGTGGATATTGGAGTGGCGGTGGTGGAGGGGGCTGAAAGAGCAGGCAGCAGTACTGATGCAGAGCAGCAACGTCATTGACGAGGCAGAGAGCGAGAGATGCGGCTTAAAGGTGCAATGCGTAGGATTTAGCGGTATCTAGCGGTGAAGTTTGGTGCTATGGTAGCCATTGCAAAAACACGAACGCCTCTATTTAGAAATAGTGTTGACTGTAGAAACATGACATTCGGCTTTGTGAAGAGGAACGGCTCCCTATATAGATATATATGGCTTGTTCTAAGGTAACAAGTACACAACGATTTTTAGTTTCGGGTGATTTATACGCAAAAGAAATAGATAGAAAGATATTCTAGTTCTGTCAATAGATCGGCCTACATGTTACACACTGTTCATTTAGATAGACTGCCAGATTTCAAGTGTGTTTGGTAGTTGATATGAAGAGTGTGTTTTGTCTCGTTGGATGTAACAGCGCAGCTCAAGTTTACTGTCTCAACTTGCTCACAGTCGATGAGTACAGATGTTGGGTGATAAGGTCTGGCTTGTGTTCGCCATTCCAGTTCATTCTAAAAGTGTTGGATGGGATGGAGGTCAGGGATCCGTGTAGGCCGTGTCAAGTTCTTCCACACTTGGAAAACCATTTCTGAATGGGCCCTGATCAAGGATGTATAAAGAGAACTGGATACAGCATTGGAGGCTCCAGTTCATTCCTATGAGTTGTTCAGTAGCGCATGAAGCCAAAATGGCTCAACTTGATCTTCCGCATTGACTGGCTGTCAGTAGCGTTTCCTTTAACTCTCCCAGCCCTCACTCCAGCCTCGGTCTGGTCTTATTCACATGAACTGAGGAGGGGAAATAACTCTGGATTTGGCTATTAGTGCATTTTACAACTTTTAAGGCCTAATGATTAAAATAAGGTCTATTAGAGTGTTGATACTGGGAAGTTGATTTACCTCAAAAAATTATCAGATGACTTGAAGACGTCTCTTTCTAAGTTCATGGGTAAAAGTCTTTTTGGGTCCGATGGCATCACATGACGGACATGGAAGTTGTAGTACCACCGTTTGGCCACAATGCACTCTTCTTGGGGGTGCTTGTGCACGATGTAGAAACAGGAAAGGGCCTTCCCACGAAGTTGGATGCACTCTACTGTCTGAAACATCATTACATGCTAAAGCTAATTTAATTAAAAAACAGCCGTGGATGAGACACACAAAATACAGTTTGCATTGATTATACACACGAACTGGCCCATTTCTGTGTGTGTGCAGGAGCATTAAGGTGGAGGTATGTCCAATGCAGAGAGGGGTGGCATGAATTAGGAAGTGTGAGCAAGGAGAGGAGGGTTACTATGACAACAGGGGGGGATGTTCCAGGTGACAGTGAGATCGTTGAGATGCTAATTGTCCATTTTCAATCCTCCATAAAGTTTAACAGCCACTCTGCCTCCACATGTTATTCTAACGCAGTCACAGAGTATACCTCTGGGATGTACAGCTATTCCTCTGTCTCTCCATCCCTCCCTCCCTCTTTTTTTTTCATTTATAATGATCCTCCCTTCACACCCTCCTCCTTCCTCCTGGCAAAGAGAGGGAGACTGTGTAAATATCATAGGCGATCTGCATATGTGCGCATCTCCCATGAGGCCAGCCAACACCTGATCATCAGACTCTCTCCATCCATCTCTCGTTTCATCCGCCTTGTCCTTGCTCTTCTCCTTCTTTACATCTCCTCATTTCCTCCTGTCCAAATTCATCTCCCTCCCAAGTTCCCTCTCCATTTTTACCTCCTCCCTCTCAGTCCCCGCTGTTTATCTCTACCGCCGCTCCCTCCCAACGCAGTGCGTTTAACCACTTTGTTCCCCTTTAAGATAAAGATAATTAAATCAGCAGCTAAATGAGAGAGAGCGTGCTGCTGGCGTCACCATGGTAGCGCTTTGATGTTCTATTTCAGCGCGATAGTATCAACAGCAACTCATCAGTCCCGAACTACTGTTGCACACACTCACACACAAATGCACAATTCATGCATTCACACCCCACGTTCCACCTCCCACCTCCCTCCTCTTCACCCTCTTACAGTACACACAAAGACAGATTCGACACGCTAACTGTCTCACTTCCTGTCATCCAACCACAGCATTCTTTACTGTTGATCTCACCCACTTCTCTTCCTTCTTTCCCTTCCCTCTCCAGACCTCTCCATCTCTCTCGCTCTTCTAATCTTATGCCGCTCTCTCCCTCTCTCTCCCCCGCCTCCTTCCTCCCGATCAGCAGGTTGCTAGGCAACTGCGCTCCATTGATCTAGAGGAGCACGATGACAAGCTCCCATAACTGTCATGAAAACACACACACTCACACATACACACAAACACACACATACACACACACACACACACACACACACACACACACACACACACACGAACACAACAGTTATTGGAGATATCTAGTAGCACCTTTAGAAAGAAGGCATCCTCACTTATCTGATAAGGACAAGGAACGGGAGGAGAGGAGGAGGAGGGACAGAGTGATACAAATGACAGAAGAAGAGAAGGAGGAGGAGGAGGAGAAGATGGCTCTTTATGTTTCTTACCTACTCATACCCTCCCTCTGCAGCCTCCAGTCTCATTCCCTCTTTCTCCCTGTAGCTTTCCCGTGTAACCCTTGCCATCCTTGGAAAACAATTACCTTCCCCGGTGGCCTGGCTAAATATCCAATCTGACCCATCACACAGTCACGGTCACCTCATCACCGCGAGCTACAAACTGGTTGGCTTCCATTTGTGCCTCCACTTCAGCGCTTATAACGCACGCTGTCACAATACAGTGAAACAAAAGGGAAGATGGTGGCTGAAAGAAAGTGCGAGTGGTAATAGGTCCAAGGCTGAGATGAGAAATGGATGTTTTCATTTAAAGATAATGAAAATGTCAATATGTGTCTTAATGGTGATGTCAGATTTAGTGATGCATGCCTCTTTGCTTTCGTGTCAAGAATGAGATGAAATGATAGCTAACACTGTCATACATGTATGCTTAACACAAAGCTACAGCTATGAGATGGACATGATGGTCGTGAACACAACATACGCTGCGTTCAAGTGGTTAAGTCCTGAAGAGCACCGCACCATGACCATGAATTGTCATTTCTTTACACTTTGGTTTAAGTAGAGATTAAGTAGAGAAACAAGACCTAGTGTGTCAAGCTTTTTGTAGTCTTTGGACAAGCCAAGCTAGCTGCCAGTGGTTTGTCTGTCTACTGTAGAAACATGGAGGAGCAACATGGCGGTGAAGAGGACCTGCTCTTAGCCCCCGGAGAGAGCATCGGTCATTGATCCCAATGTTCGTAGTGGCCAAACTGCTTCCATGTTCGTTGTGTGACATTATTGAGTCCAAAAAGACTTTTCCCCATAGGTACATTGGGAAAAAGATGGCTGTAACTCAGCGGATAATTTTCTTTTGAGGTACAAACACTCTAATAGTCCTTATTTAAATTATTAGGTCCTAAAATTTTGTAAAATACACTAATAGCCAAATCCAGAGTTATTTCCTTCCCCTGTTTATGTCTATGGACCCAGACCGTGACGACAGCGGGAGCCGTAACACTAGGACTCTGTGAACGTGAGTCATGTGACCCAACGGACGCTACTGTGCATATCGGATATGTGCAGTAGGACCCAGTGAATCCCGGACCCAGAAGATCTGGGTACTTTTCCAGTCAGAAGATGAGCCATTTTGGCTTCATGCGCCACTCAGCATCTTTCATAGGAATGAACGGGACCTCGCCTCCAACGCTGGATCCAGTTCTCTTCATACACCCATGACCTGCTCCCTATGTAGATATGAGGGGCTCATTCTAAGCTAACAGAAACACAATGATTCTTAGTTTCAGGTGATTTCTAACTCACTAATGAAAACATAATTAAATATATATTATATTACAATCCTGCTAATACAGCTCCCAAAATGTTACACACTGGCCCTTTAAATAACATCGTCTCAGATTCTCAGGACATTCAATCAGCAGCCGTGTGTAAGTGGCATATCAAACTCTGTTATAATCAGATGAGTGTAGAACACATGAACACTTCAAACCACTGGGATGATATCCAGTAAATCAGTGAATGGAGAAATGCATCTGTTTTTCATCATTACAATCACCGACAGCTAATTTTAAAAGAACATGAATCAAAAGCCTTCATAACTCGGAAAGACTTCATTTACTCTCAGCCTGCTGTAGCACTTTTTGAATGGGCTCAGGTTTAGCTGGACACATTACGTGCATCAGATGTATAAAGAGGATATATTTCTGAGTTACCTCTTGTGAACTCTGAGCTACATCCTTTCTTTTCCGTCAGCTCTTATCAATGTCATGTCATTGTGTTCATTGTACGCTCTGCCTTACAGTATTATCAAGTACACTGACTAGTTGCACCATTATCTGGACTTCACTTTTATAGCGCAACCTCTTCTTCTTCAGACATGTAGTTGAGAAAAACTAGCAAATAAAATGAGGCTCCTCACACGGCACAGTGACAAGCTGATCGTTGAGATAAAGATGTTGATGTGAGTCTAAAAGCAGGATGAACGAAGAATAAAAAAGACCTCATGGACAAATTCATATTTTGGCCTGTTAGATGAAACGTTGGGGGATCAAAGTGATTTCTATTCACCCTGAGGGGGACATGAATGTCTGAACCAATTTTTGTGCCAATCAATCCAGTAGACATTGAGATGTTTAACAAGATAAGTGAAAGCTTTGACCTGCTGGTGGCATAAAAGTTAAAGTCAGAGGATTACCAAAGTCACGAGGATCCAACCAGGCTCCAGCAATCCTTTCACAAAACATGCAAACATGGATCATCTTTTGGAGGTGGAAAAGAAAGTCTAGGAAATATATTTTAGAAAAGGAAATTTTGGTCACCTCCTGGGTGGATGGAGTGAAGAGCTGAAAAATAAATCAACCAAGAGAAAGCAACAGATGTCCCTTGTTTCAAGGGAAGATACTCATGTTTCATGCGCTAGTAAATTTTTATATTTTGTGCTATTTTGCTTCCATAGTATGTCTTCTTTCAGACTACTCAAAAAATATCCAAAATACACATTCAGGAGTTTATCTTACAACACTTAGTCTATTTGCATCTGTGTCTCCTAAATTCAGGATGAGTTGGCATTAGATAATGCCTCATTTGCACATTTAAACATAACATTTCAGAAACTTATACAGAAATATAATGTCTAAATGTAAATAATCAACCGGGAAACTTCATGGTGATATCTATTAGTTCATTTTTTCACACTATTCACTTGTAATGTCAAAATGTATGGAATTCTACATTAAATATCTATATCAACAAAATGAAGCAAGAATTTTGAACCAATTTTTATCCAATGTTCAGATTTCTGTTCCGCAAATGTATGTAAATTAACACCTATTTAATAAGATTCAAATATATGCTTTCAGAGAACTTGTAATACAAAAATAGATTGCAGAAGATTGGAGAAATTTCATAGTGCTATCTATTTTTCACCCTATTCACCTGTAGTGTTTTTCAAAATGTATGAAATTTAACATTACATATCTTTAAAGGCTGTTTTCCTCACTCAGAGCCATAAATCTCCACATCTGCAGCACTTACATACACTAAACTTTCCAGTTTCATCCCTATCTGTATTCTGAAGGTTTTTATAGAGGGGTGTGTTCATACATCAATCATAGCTGGATTTATACAACACTTCATTTCTAAAAACATGGCAAAAATTGATTTCTTTATGCTGATTTATGGAGTGATAAAAAGAGACATCAAAAATCCTCTGTGTAAAAAGATTTGACTCTGTGTCAACAAAATGAAACAAGAATTTTGAACCTGCGCTTATCCAATGTTCAGATTTATGCTCTGGCAATGTATCTAAATTAGCACATATAAAATAATGCATCATTTGCATATTCAAATATACATTTTCAGAAAACTTGTAATACAAAAAGCAATTTAATTTTTGTAAATAATAAACTGGGGAGTTTCATGGCGATATCCATTTCTTATATTTTTTACCCTATTCACCTGTAGTGTCTTTCAAAACATATGACATTTGACTATATCTTTAATGAGGTTTTTCTCACTCACAGCTGTAAATCTCCACTTCAGCCGCAATTACATACACTAAACTTCACAGTTTCATTCCTATCTATATTCTGAAGGTTTTTACAGAGGGGTTTGTTCATATATCATTCATAGCCACATTTTATCCTGATTTATGGAATGATAAAAAGAGACATCAAAAATCCTCTCTGTAAAAACATTTGACTCTGTCAACAAAATGAAACAAGCGTTTTGAACCTGACTCCAAAGATCAGATTTTTGTTCTGAAATCTGAAATATACTCAAATTAGCACATATTTAATAAGATAATGCACCATTTGCATATTCAAATGTAGATATTCAGAAAACTTGTAATACAAAAAGTAACTGCCTTAATGTGAATAATCAACTGGGGAGGTTTCATGGTGATATCTATTTGTTAGATTTTTTTTTTTTTTTTTTTTTTTTACCATTTTCACCTGTGGTGTCTGCCCAGAGAGAATAATATGACTTTAATTGAATATTGGGGGGGATAAGACCATACAGGCTATCTACTACAACAAATTATTTCAGTTGAAAATTATTTGAATGACTGGTTTGATTTTGAGCTCTGAAATTGTAGTAAGATCGGAAAAAGAACGGCAGATGACTATATTTACAGCGAAGAGAAAGAAACTGTTCTTTTCTGTGGCTACCAGCAGCCTGCGAGTCTGTCACGTGTCCAGAGCAAAATGTTCTGTCTCCAGCCAGAGTGACAGACTCCCTTTCATTATATCAAATCAGTCCTCTTCACCTGCCAAGCTCAACATATTCACTGACAGCGCAATTTTTCTTCGTCAGCTTCACACTCTTCTCTGCTTCCAAATTCAACACATCGTTAAGATCAGAAAAGGAATAAAATGGACTAAGAAAGAAAGAAAACTTTCATGAATCCCTAGTCTCTTACACCTCTTCATCTCCTGCCTCACCTCAGCTCTCTCTCTGACTTCACTACAGACTCCAGCAGCTTTATGCTGGCTCCTCTCCAGCAATTATCTGGTTGGTTCCACTCTGACGCAACTCAGACTCCACTCATCGTCTTCCTCGTCATCAGCTCCTGCTTCCTCTGTAAAAGCGAGACTCCCTCTCTGACATCAACTCCTACTCATCTTCAGGATGGGAATCAGCTCCAGCTTTGCTCAAAATGTTTCTCTGGAACTGGCTCAATCTCAGCTCCATCTCCTCTGTGCAGGCTCTTCGGCCAGATTGGCGCCATCGCCGGCTCTGCTCTGACATGGCTATGACTCCACTTTGGCCCTGACTCCAATTTGACTCTGAGCCAGCTGTCCACCAGCTCCGGCTTTGACTCATCTCTGCTCTTAAACCCAACACTCAAGCCTGTTCTATTTTCAGTCCAAAGTGGTAAGACCTTATTTTCTACCATGTTCTGCCCGAATAGATATCACGATAAAGGGCTTTCAGTTCAATATATAGCAATGCTGTAAGCAAGGCGAGATACTGCAGTTTTTAAAAACAAGAAAACTGTGATAGTATAAAGAACACACCACCATAAGCATTAAATCTGAGTAAAAAAAAAATACTTTTTTTATGCAAGCAAACAGTAGGATCTGCATTTGCATTTATCACAGTCCCTGTAACATCCAGCATCACAGCACTACTTTGAGAGAACACGTACACTGAGGGTGTGCATCTCTTTCTAAATGAAATAAAGTACTGACTGATATAATCTGCATGGAAACTACTTATTAAAAAAATCAATGGTGTTTTTGAGAATCAATGCAGTATCACAAAACATGATATTGAAATTATGTCTGTCATTTGATTCAAATATTTAATTGTGATTAATCACAAATTCACATTTGTCATCTGTTCAAAATGAACCTTAAAAGAGGATTTGTCAAGTTTTAACACTCTTATCAACATGGGAGTGGGCAAATATGCTGCTTCATGCAAATGTATTTAGCATAAAAATATGCTCAAATCATAACATGACAAACTCAAGGCCAACAGGCAACAACAGCTGTCAGTGTGTCAGTGTGCTGACTTGACTATGACTTGCCCCAAACTGCATGTGATTATCATGAAGTGGGCATGTCTGTAAAGGGGAGACTCATGGGTACCCATAGAACCCATTTACATTCACATATCTTGAGGTCAGAGGTCCTCACCAAAATTTAGTATAAGTTTGGAGCATTTTTTAACCTCCTTTTCTAGTCCGCTACATCTATCTATCTATCTATCTATCTATCTATCTATCTATCTATCTACCACAAGGTTCATGTTCGTGGTTTAGTAAAATGTTTCATCCAAGTATTTGATGGATTGCCATGAAATTTGGAGACATTCACGTTCCCCAGTGGACTGTAAAAATGGCGACCCCACCCCTGATGTTTTATCTAGCATACCTCCAAAACTAATGACATTCCCATCAGCCTCAACTGCACTTTGTGTTGAGTGCTTATTAGCAAATGTGAGCATGCTAACATGCAACCTGTGAGCTACCTCCGCTTCTGAAAACTGAAGCCAATGCTGAAGTGCCTTTAACGTGCATTCTTTCTAACAGCCACCAGGGTGCAAAATTAAAAGCAAAATTGCAAAATTAAGTCTGATTATGTAGAAGTTTATGAGAAAATGAGCCTCCTTCTCACCTGATTTATTACCTTAGTAAACATTGTAAACATGAGTTTATGGTCTCAATCAGTAGTTTCAGGTCTTCTTCAATACAGCATGATGTTCATTTAGATTTAGGGTGTGACTAGCTTGGGACTGAAAGGTCGCTACTGAACTGTATCTAGGTCTTCAACTGCTTATCCCGTTCGGGTGGTCGGCGATCCCAGCTGGCCATGGGTGAAGGCGGGGTTCACCCTGGACAGGTCGCCAGTCCATCGCAGGCCATGTAGAGACAGACAACCATTCACGCTCACATTCACACGCTTAGAGTCATCAATTAACCTAAACTGCATGTCTTTGGACTGTGGGAGAAAGCTGGAGTACCCGGAGAAAACCCACGCTTACACGGGGAGAACATGCAAACTTCAGTGTTTTCATTTCATTATCGTTAATTGTGACATTTTGGTTACCTAAAAATGTGTTTAAAAAAAAAAATAAATAAAAAATCAGCATTCAGTTGTACTTATTTCCAGCCTCTCGTGTCACTTCTGGTTGCAAAAAAATCAAGATGGCGATGGCCCACAAACCAATGGGTGACGTCACAGTGACTTCTTATATACAGTCTATCCATGCAACTAAGATTGTGAACATGTTAAATATTATAATGTGCTGTTAATATCAGCATGTTAGCATTGTCACTGTGATTATGGTAGCATGCTGGTGATAGTATTCAGACCAAAGCCATGCTTAACAGAGCTGCTCTCATGTCTGTAGACAGCAATACAAACTATATCTCAGGGTCAGTTTTATCGTCAGCAACCCTCTACTACGGAGTTGTGGAACACTTTTCATTGCTGCCTCTGAGCATAGCAAAAACTCATACTGAATGGTTGCATTATTTTCAAAAATCATAATATCTGAGCCATTCATATACTTTTAAATGGGCTCCTGCTTTTTCTCTGCAGTTTATTGTTACTTTTACATTTAAGATTACAGATTTCTATTTTTACATCCCAGACATCCTGTGGATCACTTGAAATTTCTGCTGTGGAGTCTGCCACATATTATTTTGCTATTCCCAAGAAAAATACTTTTAAAATGCAACCAAGAAAACCAAAGGGAGTCTCTTCTGATCAGGCTCCTATAACACGTCATGGTTCTCACTCAAACATGCTGATAAAGTTATAGACTTTGAGGAAGCTTTAGAGTATTAGTTCCCATTGCAGCGACTGGACTTAAGCCTTATTTATACCAATTTTGGAGGGGAAATATCTTAAATCCCTTCAGCGATGTCAGTTCCAAGAGAGGAGTATATCTTTGTAGTTACTCACCACATGCAGGAAGCATAAAAATATAAGTTGGATGATTGGGCAAAATTTCCAAAGGTTACAATGACCCCAATTTAATTTATCTAACTAGAATTAAATGAGGAAAAAAAAGCAACATTTAACTGTATTGCTGAGAGAGGTTTTTGGCTATTTCATATCAGTCAATGAGGAAAAGTAGCCTGTGGTTCATTAATAGAAGAAATTAAGATCAGCAGTAATCTAGTTTAGGTTTAAGAAAAAAGAAAACCAAATATAGAGGAATCACTTTTACTTCTTTGACTTTATTGTCACCATCTCAGTCAGAAAACCTTTCTACAATCCAGTATCAGAGCCACACTGAGGGGGAAAACAATCTGAGATTTCAAGAAAAAGTCATAATATTACAAGAAAAAAAATGGAATTTAGAGACAAAAGTCATGGTATTTCAAGACAAAAAATTATAATATTACAAGAACAAATTAAGAAGTTTCCAAGAAAAAAGTTGTAATTTAATGAGAATTAAGTCAAGAAAAAGTCATAAAGAGTAAAGTGAACTTTATCAGAAAAGAAAGTAATTTCCTTCTCCACAAAAGAGAATCAGAATAAACACATTTTCTATTTCCCCTCTAAAATAAAACGTAAAATTACTACTTTATAACATTATGACGTTATTCTCATAATATTACGTCTTTTCTCTCCTAAACTTTTTCATAAGATTACGACTTTTCTTGTAAAGTTATGATTTTATTCTCATAATATCAAAACTTTTTTGTCCTAAACATATGACTTCATTCTCATAATATTACAACTTTTTTTTCTCAGACTTTATTTTCAGATTACGTCTTTTTTTTTCTCGTAAACCTATGACTTTATTCTTGCGATATTACAAATTTATTCTTGAAATCTCAGATTTACTTTTTTTCTCAATGTGTCCCTAATACTCTGTCGTACCTATCCCAAGACACATGGCAGCTTTTGTCTTGGGAGGGTTTTTATTTTGTTTTTTTGGCAGAAACTTCAACTTCAACTCTAATCAAATTCGTAATATATGCATTAACAGAAGCCTCTATCATCACATATACTCTTTGGCTTTTGTCGCAGCTGAGACAAAGCAGAACGCAGCATTTATCATAGCATATTTATCATCCACAAATCTTCTATTTTATCATCATTTCTATTATTACATTTTTTTTGAAGATGGAGGGAGAGCATCAGTCATGCCAGTGTGGATATGAGTCTATTATTCTAATTAGTCAATGCTTGTGCTGGTCCAACATTTGTTACAAATGAGGTTTTTGCAGTCTCGGTGTAAAAACAGAGTCAAAATAGATAATATTGGCTTGATAATAATGACATTCTTATCATACAGTCCTTCACATCACCATTATTGCTTGTTATACCCAAAATAGAAGCTCAAACAGTGGTGATAAATGTGGCTGCACTCACAGAGCTTCACGGCTGTGAGAAAAATCTCAGGAGTCATATGAGCAGTTCAGGATCAAACAGTCTGAGGCCTCAGAGCCCAAAATGGCCCACTCAACTCTGCTCTCTACATACAGTAGACCTTTACGGCTCAGCCGCCTAATTCCTCACTATGGCTGTGGAGATGGTGTCAGAAGTTCAAGAGCTTGTTTTGTGTTTGTGTGCACAACTGCTGCTGCCAGAGTGAGTCAGTATGGAGGAGACCTTTGGATGGGTTTTGCAGACCTCAATTGCTGCAGGAGAACAACTAAATACTAGAGGTTATAGATGATCATGCAGGTGGTTGGAGGAAAAAAAAGGCATTCTACAAACTGAAGAAATCTCTTTTAAAAGAGCAGGTTAAGGAGATAAAGACCATGTAGACATTTTACAAGAATGGGCTGACAGAAAGCAACAGGGGTATGTTTGCTCATGACTATAATACCAAGGAATTAGATGATTAAGCTGATCAGCGTGAAATTTTTATAGCCTTCAACCTTGGCTGGAACAAACAAACTTAAATGATATTCTGGATGTTGACAGCTCCATTCAACAATGCACAATGTAAGTGGGTTAAAGAGAAAAAGGCTGAGGCACAAAATACAACTCGAAGACCCACTCAGAGCACAGCCGCTACAAGAAAACAGACAATGGGGAGTGTAAGCCGTCTTAAAGGGGCACACTTAAGATTTAGTAGAGTACTTCCATAATAATGATGGACTTGAAAGCAACAGATTGAAAAACAGTGGTTAAAACTGGTGTAGAGGCTGAAATATCCAGATTTTAAGTCCCTATCAGGTTGTACTCATTCACTGTTCTCATGCACTGTAATTCCAGCCCGATCTCACAGGACAGCTTATATATAGCACGATATTACATTGACATTCTATGTGTCATGAGGATGCATTTTATCGCCTTTGCATTATACATATGTCACTTTTCACATGTCATTTGTACACCACGCAACAAAACTACGGTTATGTCTGCTGTTAGGTTTAGGCAACAAAACCACTCACTTAAGTTTAGGAAAGAACATCATGGTTGGGCTTAAAAGAATGGTTTCAGTTAAAATAACCACTTGGTAAAGGTTAGGGGACCTTTGTTATCATGGTTACTGTATTAATTTGGTTATGTTAGAGAATGACTGCAGTCAAACTGACGTTGACTGTCTGTAGAAAGTGGGAACAGTGGCCTCCTGATCCAAATTTCAGAGTGCCACCGAAAACATTATACAGCTGTTTTGACAGGCTGGGTCGTGCTCATCACTTCAAATATATTGACCTTGATGGGTAAAAATTGGTGGATTGCCGCTTTATATGCCAGAAATGTCAAATGAGATGAATGCAGAGTTTCCTTAACGAAAAGAAGCTGTACAAATGACTCAAATAAAGAAGAAAATGGAGTAAGTCTCTTTCTCGGCCATCTCCCCAATGAAGAAACAGAGGACTGTGCAGGAAGAGAACAAGAAGGTTCAACTCTTACTTATTTGATTTAGTTTGATTATCCTGTTGAAACAGTGACTCTTCTGATTACATCAGAAATAAAGAGGATTACAGTACATTTTATTTTGCTTTTTGAAGTAATTTATTTGCTTATGGTCGATAGAATTGAAAGCTTCAGACAATATTTTTCTCACTCACAATATTATTTCCCAGTAAATCCCACTCAGATTCATTCCTTATGACTTATCTTCATATTTACTGCAACATCTTTGTTTTCCATCTCCCGAACAAGGGATAACAAATTTGCTAAATTCACCTAGTGAAGACACACACTGCATGTTTCCTCAAAAGAGCAAATAAATAAACTTCGACAACAAACAGGCTGTTTATTTCCCTTAATGTCTATGTTGTTTGTCATCAAGAAAGACACTTAATGAAATATTTTCCCTGCAAATGTGCCCCTGTAAGAGACAAATACTGCACAGAAGGTGAGCCCACGGGACAGTTTGTAAGCTTTTTGTGCTGTTGATCCACAAATGAATGAGATGACAGTTATGTGTACACACAGTTTAAGATATTTGGAGCAGGATTTAGCCTGCAAGTACACTTCTGTGTAGCTCGGTAGAGATTTATAGTTAATATAAATGCCTCATCATTCTCACAGCAGGGAAAATGAACTATTTGAAACCTGCTTCAAATTATGGAAAGTGCTATGCCATTATTTTTATGTATGCTTCACACACATTTACACACATCCCCGAGAGCTGACCTTTAGTGAGCGGCTCCACTGCAGCAGGTTTTTGAACTGAACAAGGGGTGTCTTTATGGCAGATGTTTCCTCCAACCACAGATCTGCCACAGACGGCGGTTGAGTTACATAAAAGGTTTGCTGACGAGCTTCTCTCAGAGGCAGAGGAATGAGCACGGCTGCTGTTCATGTAGCTGACATCACAGGCCAGACTGTGGCTGTCCACTTTGTTTGGTTCTGAATCAGTGCTCGCATGGCACACATGAGGAGCATGTTATTTGGGAGAAACACTGAGCGAAATAGAAAGTCAGCACCCCCTGGTGTCAGGACTGAAGTCCATTCCATGTGCTAAGTGTCACTCTTCACGTTTTAACATGTACATGGACATGCATTGAAAATACATTCATTGGAAGGTAGCTTACAAGAAGATCTAGGAGTCTAAGAAGACATTAATCACCCATTGTTCAGTTATTTAAAATAAATAAATAAATAAAATTGTGCCTGGTACTTAAATTAACCTTAACTTAAATTAAACAAGGTCATTGATGATTTATTAATTCAATAGGTGAATTTGGCACCCACTTCTGAAACTGTATTATTCTTTCTCTACATATAGAAACTGAATAGAAGCATCAAAACCGTCAGCTCAATTCAGACTTGTGTGCTATTGCTTTTATCATTCATAACTTTCAGAAATATTGAAGGATTTCTGGGATTTATTTTCCATGTAAATGAATGGACAGGATGTCCTGTAGTTTTTTGTTGCATTTTTCAAATGTTAAAGGAGCAGTATGTAACAAGGGCGATCTATTAGCAGAAATAGAATATACAGTAAGTATTTTATCTTTAGTGTGTAATCACCAGAAAATACAAATTGCTGTGTTTTCATTAGCTTAGATTGAAAAATTTATATGTACATACGGAGCAGGTCGACTTCATGGTGTCGTAGCCCAGAACAGACTAACGAAACACTGGCTCTAGACAGTTCTCTTACACCAGCAGCTTAACACACAGTAACTGTGATTGGCCTGGCACCTGGCAATTTTTTTTTTCTCGGGCCCTGTACACACAAGCATATACACACACAGCCACTGCAGACAACTGCAAAGCAGACAGTTGCTATGCCACCATGGAGAGGCTCACCATGCACCTCCCATTCTGTTAACCAGCCTCAGATCAACACCAAGGAAAGCAGCTGGAGCACCAGATTTATCAATGCTAATCTCAGTGGCCAAATGTTATCACAGAAAGATTTCCACAGGTGCACATTTTCTAACATATGAGATGTAATAATTACAGTGCTATAGATTTAAGTCCCCGATCTCACACCATAATAACAAAAAGAAACCAGTACTCACCCATTAGAAATTTATCCGACAGGTTTTGTGCTCCACATAGTCATTAACTTCACTGCTTAAGATCCATGTCCTTTTACATAATGAAACAGATTCAGTGTGGACACGGTGTAGGAAGGTGGCTTTTACACCTGCTGCAATGGCGATATTTACACCGCTGACCTACTCGCTTGGCACACAGGAGTGGTTTCTGCTGGTTGCAATCTGTAACTTCACCACAAGATGCTGCCAGATCCTACACACTGCACCTTTAACTGCTCATTCATACACCCCCATAGAATTCAAACTTTAAAATACTCTACATCTCTCATAAATGCTGGGTACTATTATTATTATAAATAATCAACTTTCTTTAGCTTAGTAAAAAATGATCTGCTCCGATTTTTACATTAGTGTGAAGCATTCCATCCAAATGTTCAGAAAATGATCTTAAACTTGCTCTCATTCCCACTATTTTTTACTCGTCATATGTGATTTTAGCTTCAAAACGTAGGAAAATGTGTGCTTTTTCATTCAATGTAACTACTAACTATGGAACAGACTTAGACATTTGACAATGTGAGCCTGAAGGTGACAGGAGTGCCCAGCAGCTTTGACTGCATTGACTCCCATTAAAATCAAGCAGACAGAGATAGTTTTCTAAGCTGCTCCCATTCTCCTGTTTTGCACAACACAAACAAAAAAATCTACATTAATGCATTCGGCGAAGTATTTTCTCTCTCGTGATAATAATGTTTTGGCAATTAGACTTACACTTTTGACTGGGAAGCCGGGGTTTAAGAGGTGCGCCTCGGCTTAATTTCTTTGAAATGAACTGTCTGACCCAGCAGCTACCATCATCATGCAGCCTTTGATTGCAGCTGGAGACACACAGCTGATTGAAATGAGTTCATTAGTGCAGTTTGACACAGGATTGAGGCATTTTCACACCTTTTTCAAACATTTTTCAAATATTCTATGAAACTCCATTAAGACTATGAAATATTCTTATACACCGCTCAACACTGAAATCACATAGCAAATCTTGATGTTCGAATTATTCAAGTTGAAAATCTTTATTGATGTACACTATACAATTTGTTGAGAACAAAATGATGTGCCATCAACCCATTGAGGGCTGCATTCAAAATAACACCGAAAATCAAACAGGCTGATCCAACTTTTATGAATTTCATCAGCTCATATGGAGACTCAGTAGTGTGTTTGGCCCCCGCGTGCCTGTATGCACTCCTGATAATGTCTGAGCTCCTGATGAGTTGGTAAATGGTGTCCAGGGGGATCTCCTCCCAGACCTGGATCAGGGCATCAGTGAGCTCTTGGACAGTCTGTGGCGGTACTTTGGCAGCGTTGGATGCATTTATACATATTGTCCCATAGATGCTCAATTGGATTTAGGTCAGCGGAACGTGAGGGCCAGCATCAATGCCTTCATCATCCAAGAACTGCCTATTCACTCTCTCTATACACTCCAGAGCCCACTGCACCAGTGTAAGGTCTGACAGTTGCTCTGAGGATTTCATACCAGTACCTAACAGCAGTCAGGGCACCATGGCTATGTCTTGGAGGTCACCAGATAAAATACCAAACACCGCCCACCAGCTCGATCACAGCCAATAGGAGCGCTCAACAGGAACACTCGCCACCTGTGAAGTCTTCTGTCACAGACTTTTATAAAGTAAACAGTAAACAGATGAGGAGGTGCAGAAGTCTGCTTTTCTCTCAGAACACTTGAATTACAATATACTGAAAGATTATAATGGATTTTTTTGCCCAATAATGCCAAAAACATTCTGTTCACTGAAGCTTTAATGTGTTATTATTTATTTAGCCTATACACCATTTACAGAAATACAGGCAGTAGCTTTAGGCTACTTAGTAGAAACAGCTTTTAGTAGCAGGCAAGGACATTTCTGGATTGTCTGGTTATAACAGAAACTTAACTCGGTAAACTTTTAGATAGTGAAACATTTAGAACATTTCAATAAAAAATAATCAAAGCCTAATTTGTTTTACTTTCCTTATACAACCCTTTTATGAATATAAAGGTGTGTCATCCAGTTTGCTCACTTAAAAAGGCATTCAAACTATTTTTGGAGCGGGTGGTGAAAACTAGTTGGACATATGTCAGCTGACCGGGCTTCACTTTGTCCGGTTACTGAAACAGATAAAACATCCGGAATGGCGGCGTGCCTTCAAAATAAAAGTAGAAAGCGCTTAAACTCGTGGCTACAGTGATACAACATAGGGTGAAATACAAAATGCTATAGCAGACAACATTGCATTGTGAGTGGAATCCAAGAACATCTGTAAATAGTTAATATTATCAAAATATGTGCAATATGATCGGAACACGCGCTTTATACTGAAAATTTATGAGCGTACTTGTTTCATTCTGACAGCTTGACCACACAGTTGTGGGACAGATGAGCTCGTGTTACAACCCGTAGACAACATCTACACCGGTGCAGGTGTACACGCCAATCATAACAATGTTATGACTGTCGTTGTGAGATAGCTGTCAGACTATAAAAACGTCGTCAGCTAACAGGTAGTTCAGTTTCAACCGTCCCTTATGTCGTGACCGCAACGGTTAGCTTAACGTCTTATCATGTGGGTTTTCGGCTACGGGTCTCTCATATGGAAAGTGGATTTTCCTTATGAGGAAAAACGAATTGGCTACATAAAAGGCTTCAGCCGTCGGTTTTGGCAGGGCAGCACCGACCACCGGGGAGTACCGGGTAAGGTGAGTGAACCTCATTGCCTTTGGGACTTGTATTAGCTTATAGCTAATTCACCGTAACGGTCGCAATAACTGATGCAAGGTTGCCATGTGTGTGGACTCAGTGTTGCTTTGTCAAATGGAGCCAAAACCGAGGAAAGCAACACATGAAAGAGCGCTTATCGCTAAATATCTGTAATAATGAGACAAGTTACTGAAAAGCTCTTGAATTTTAGTTCTATAATTAATTGTGTTGACATTCTGTTTATATAGTAACTGCTACCTTATTACTAAGTCAGTGTAGGAAGTTGCCAGTTTGGTGAGCTCCACCTGTCGTTATCCATCTTTTGAAGAGCTAGGTCTGATACAGCAGCCTTGTTGTGTTATTATTCATCCTGTTACTATATGTACTTATAATTAAGATGATTTATACTATATACTACAGGTTATTCATTATGGTGCGTATGCTACTGTATATAACATTTCCATAAAAAGCCTCTTAGTTTGTTTGTTGATATTTGTGTAGAATGCAGTAACACTTCTGAGGTTGTAGTGGCCTTTTTTTTAATTAAAATGTTTTTTTTTTTTTTTTAAAGAGATTTAAAATGAATGAACTAGCTAACCTGAGGTGGTCAGGGAGGCTGTTCTAGAGTCTAGGGGCATTGATGGCAAAGGCCCTGTGTCCCTTACCTGGGAACAACCAGTAAAGCCTTGTCAGAGGACCTCAGGTTATAGGGTGGCACGTACGGAGTAAGGAGCTCAGCGCTAAATTGTAAATGGACTTGCATTTATATGGCACATTTCTCGTCCTCTGACCACTCAAAGTGCTTTACACTACATGTCAGCATTCACCCATTCACACACATCCATACACCGATGGCTGCGAAGGCGTCAACTTTGCCCATCAGGCTCTAATCTAAATATTCATTCATCTCATTCACACACCGATGACTATGCCTTCAGGAGCAATTTTTTAAATTTAAGCAAAGTGTTTTGCTCAAGGACACATCAACATGTGACCGGAGCAGCCGGGGATCGAACAACCGACCTTGTGATTGGTGGCCAACCTGCTCTGCCTTCTAAGCCGTAGCAGACAGCTAAACCATGTCGAGCTTTAAAAGTTAACAATAAAAAATCAGTTTGAAACTTGACAGGCAGCCATGTCATACTAGCTTGTAAATAACACTCGCTAATGCTAAATTTTGTCATGACCATTTTCAAAGGGGTTCCTTGATCTCTGACCTCAAGATATGTGAATGAAAATGGGTTCTCTGGGTACCCACGAGTCTCCCCTTTACAGGCATGCCCACTTTATGATAATCACATGCAGTTTGGGCAAGTCTTAGTCAAGTCAGCACACTGACACACTGGCAGCTGTTATGGTTTGCGCATATTTTTTTTACGCTAAATGCAGTACTTGTGAGGCTTTCTGGATAATACTTGTCATTGTTTTGTGTTGTTAGTTGATTTCCAATAATAAATATATACATGCATTTGCATAAAACAGCATGTTTGTCCACTCCCATGTTGTTAAGAGTATTAAATACTTGAAAGATCTCCCTTTAAGGTACATCTTGAACAGATTAGAAATTAGCTCTAGTTTGCTTAGGATTAAAGTGCCTCTGTGCATTTCTCTGTGTAACCTTTCCATAAAAAGCCCCGTAGTTAGTTTGTTGACATTTGTATAGTATATAGTGACATTTTTTATAATGCGACCTCTATAAAATCCTCTTTGGTTGCTTTACTGTATGTGTTTTGCTGCTGTTTCAAAGCTTGTTTCTGTGTCTGTGTCCTTTACAGCCTGGCCGGGTGGTGACACTGGTGGAGGATCCCGAGGTAAGACTTACCCCTCCTAAACTTAATGATACCATACATTACTTTGTAATAGAGCTGCAACTAACGATTCATTTCACTGTCTATTACTTTGCCAATTACATTTTCCATTAAGTGTTTTGTCTTGAAATAGTGCGAAATGTCCATCCTACTTTCTCAGAGCCCAATGTGGCGTCTTCAGATGTGTTACTTTGTCAGACCAACACTCCAAATCACAATTTAGTCAGTTTACAATAATATAAAGGAGAGATCTGCAGAAAATACTCACCATGAAGAAGCTGGGACCAGCAAATGTTTGGCATTTTTGCTTGATAAATGACCTAAAAGATTAATTGATTATCAAAATTGTTACTGATTAATTTTCTAATCGAAAAAGTAATCGATAAATCAACTTTTTATTTTAAAAATTACATCAAGTCAACATCAAAATAGTCCCTGATTTGTTTTCTCTCGTGTAATGAACTAATTTGTAATATGTCTCATATGCACACATTATGTCCAGTACATGTATATGCAAAAAGACCATTTAAATAAACATCAATTTACTTTTATTTGAATACCTAACTTATAGAGATTTATCATTTTTTACATGTGGGTATCCTGTCAAAAAAAGATATAAATATTTATGATATTAATTATATTTTGACATATTTGCTATGAATGTTAAGATTTTATTAGAAGACAAATCATATTCAGGGGAAAAGCAAACAAAATCTCATGTTATTCATACAGTAATAATAAATTATTCCCACCTGAGGGTCATAATTCACCCACCTTTATATTTTTCACTGTATTATTGAGTATGACTAAGAGAGAACTTGTAGCGTTGAGGCCAACAAACTAGTAATGCAACTAAGTGAACAGCAACATTTTTTTTTGAGTCTGGTTTTATGCCTCTGCGTCAGCGACAGCGGGCCAGGAATGCCGAATATTTCTTCAAATTTGGGACAAAGGTCCACTCAGACTCAATGATGAACCGATTCGATTTTGGTGCTCAAAGGTCACTGTGACCTCACAAAACACGTTTTTAGGCCATAACTCAGGAATTCATACACCAGTTTTTAGGGCTGTACAAGCAATCAAAGTTTCATCAAAATCGCAATATGGCCTACTGCTATAGTAAAATCACGACTTTATTTTTTTTAATTTGTTAACCCTCTGAGACCCATCTGGACTGACTTCACCGTATTTCAGAGGCTGTAGCAGGCTCAGTTGTAGAGCTAGAGTGAAGGTACTGGCATCTGATGAAACTAGAAAACCCAAGAAATCCATTATTATCAACCTTGTCATGCTAGTTTGCTCCTGACAAGCGCCCCGAGCAGTTGGGGGTTTGGTGCCTTGCTCAGGGGCACCTCGGCAGTGCCCAAGAGGTAAACTGGCACCTCTCCAGCTACCAGTTCACACTCAGTTCTTGGTCATGTCGGGACTTGAACCGGTGACCCTCTGATTCCCAAGCCAACTCCCTACCGACTGAGCTACTGCCGCCCCAAAAAGGTCTCGTGGTTCCACTGGGGCATACACTTACACAATATATTTTAATAAATTAATACATGTTTATTTCTGATTTATGACTAGAATAACTTGACACAGTGCTGAGCAGCATCTCAAATTAATTGTCAGCTTTCAGATGATGTACACCACTTCTATGTGACATCTACTACTGATTTGCTTTCTCCCCCTAAAGACCCCCTGTACCCCGTTAAAAAGACAAAAATGGGTCTGTTGTGGGTCACAGAGGGTTAAAGGTGAAATGTGTGTCAAAGTGCTGCAGAGATGATCTTTGTTTGGCACAGATCCCCACAAATATAACATAATGATTTGTTTTTCAATGTAAAAATGATTATTCCCTCCAATATTGTAAATCATATCGCAGTATCAGTCAAAGTAATCACATTTAGATATTTTTTCAAAACCGTTCAGCCCTGTTAATCATGACGATTTCAAACAAATGTCCTATATGATAAAATTATGAAGTGATGACAGTTTGGACTGACATTGACGTAAACTGCAACTTCTCTACAACTTCGAGGCAGTAGTTCTAGCTCCAAACTGTATGGAAAAAACACATTTCTTCACTAAAGCACTCCACTTAAACAGTGGGTTGTCGTAATGTGGTGGATATTTCATTAATTGGCATATCTGCATGATGTGAGACAAAGACACATGTGGAACAAGGTGAACCAGAGTACTGTAGTACTGCTCAGGAAAGACGATTGCATCTTATACAGCAGAAACAAAGGAAAGGGCCGTGTGTTGTATTGTGACCTTGGATGATAGGTAATTTATCGCAGTTGATGGGAAAGAGGATACAAAGGGTATAATGTAGTGAGAACATGGTGAGAAAACATGTATTTAGAGGTGACTGATGAGTATCTCAAATTTGTTGCTGATAAGGTCAAGATCATCGTTCTACAGCAGTCACAGGTGATCACAAACATTATGTCCATAAAAACATTGACTTGGCTGTAACTAAAGACTATTTTCATTATTTATTAATCTGCAGACTCTTTTCTTGACAAGTCAATTAATAGCTTAGTCTATAAATTGTTACGAAATAGGGAAAAACGCTTATGATGGTTTACTCAAATTCAAGTTGACGATGATTCGAAGCTTGTTTTCTCTGTCGACTGACTAACTTTTTCAGCTCTAGTGTACTGAAAGGTCCTGACACACCAAGCCGACAGTCAGCTGTCGGACAGTTTGGGGCCGTTGGTGAGCATCTGTCGGCTTAGTTTTTGCGGCGTGTTCCATGCCGTCGGCTCTAGTCTGCCCGCGTCAGTGGTTTTTCGACTGAATCAGACCGTATGTGTGTAACAATGGCGATGCCACCATCAATGTTACAGCCACTAACGTAGCACAAACCAAACACATGCTCTGTCGGACACTCACTAATATTACACCAGGCAGACACACAGCTGACCACCTCACACTCAAACTAAATGGTGCAGTGGAGAGTTACTGGGAAAGTGGCTGCATGTGTCCATGACACTACACACAGCTGCTAACTGCTAGCTGTAACTCTCTCAGTCGTGTGAACTGGGGACTCGGTGCACATAGACTGCAGCTGGCACACCGCTGCATGCAACACTAATCTCATCAGTTAACAGATTATAATCAAATAATAAGGGTTGGGCATCGGTTAGAAAAAAAAATAAAATAACCCAGATTATTGCTGCCTGCTGGTGTGAAAGGTTATCTCATCTCATGCAGGTGCAGAAGGTATGTGCTGACTGTTGGCTGTAGTCTTTGCGGTGTGTTCGGGTGCAACTTGTCAGCCGAGACAAAGACGATGTAAGGCCCTTGTCGCTGCTAGTTCTTTAACATTGGCTTGTTGTTTCTGGGCCTTAAGAGTAAAGTGCCTCCATATACATCAAGAGTTTGTAGTTCTGCATTCTCTCCTACTGCTTCTTCTTCACTCACTCTTCTTCAGGGGTGCGTTTGGGGCGTTGCCTACAAACTGCCGACGGGCCGGGAGCAGGAAGTGAAGAGTTACCTCGACTACAGAGAAAAAGGTGGTTATCAGGTCATCACGGTGACTTTCCACCCCCGTCCACCACTATCCCCCCCGCCCAGCCAGACGCTGCTGTACATCGGCTCTCAGGACAACCCAGACTACCTTGGCCCCGCCCCTCTGGAGGAGATAGCCAACCAGATCGTCAACTCCACCGGTCCAAGTGGGCAGAACACGGAGTACCTGTTTCAGCTGGCTGATGCTATGAGGACAATTCTGCCTGAGGACTCAGACACACACCTGTTTTCTCTTGAAGCGTTGGTGAGAGAAAGACTACACAGTGGGCAGAAACACTAACACACTCAAACACACTTATGATTACATAATGAATCAGACTTGATCAATTATATATACCAGGCTGGACTAACAATCAAATAATCTCAGGGTTTAAGATATACACAGGGCCAATAAGGATATTTGTCAAGTACAGAAAATATGTTGACATTGTCTGTTTTAGTGTCATGTATTGAAAGCTGCTTCAAAATATATATATAAAGTTAAGGGTGATAACAACATACACTTTGGATATACTTGCTAATTTACTCCTTGTACAACATACTGTACAACAGTGCAAATGAAGAATGTTTTGAATTAATAAATATATTCCAAGTGAATACATCTACATTGACATTGGTCTGTTTTTATGAATTTTGAAACACAAAATGTGATGTATGTGTGGACTGCTGGAGGAAATATTAGGGCCGAGGTAACATTTGCAGTAGGTTTGTTTTGTTAAAAACTATTTTTTTGATACACTTGAAGCAGTAGTGGGTAGAAATGGAGCAAATAAGATTTAAAAAAGTTATTTTTATAAAATGGTCACTATATCCTGACAGTAGTGTATGAGACAGGTAATCTGAAAAAAGTCATGTCCCCCTGTGTCCTTCGGTGCTCCTAACAGCATCTGCAAGATTTCACAGACCGGAGGAAAACAACCAATCAGAGCCGAGCTGGAGCTCGCTGTCTCTGAGCAGCTGTCAATCACTCACAAACTGATCAAACAGTCAAACTAGGCAGCACTGATCAAATATGAATCAATATTCTGTTACTGTAATGACTATTTCTTGCATAAAATGTTTTCAGAAACATCTTGTGAAATGAGAAAGTTTGTGACCCGGCAGCCATGTTGAGATCAATTAAAGAAGCTCTGCCCACCAGCTGGAGCACAGTTTCTCATTTTACAGCTAAACAGTAACTACAAGATGTTTCCAAAAACTTCTGAGAGAAACAGTCATTACAGTGTCAGAATATTGAGTCATATTTGATCAGCGTTCACGAGTGATTGACAACTGCCTCCGTTTAATAAAGAGCCAACAGGAACGCTCTCTCTCTCTCTCTCTCTCTCTCTCTCTGAAATGACCTGTGATTGGCCAAAGTCTCCCGTCACAGACTAGATTTTTTTAAAGCCTGAAAACAGCCATGAGGAGGTGCAGAAGTCTAATTTGCTTTCAGAATACTTGAATTACAATATGCTGAAAGGTTATTGTGAATTTTTTGCACAATGATGCCAAAAACATGCTGCCTACTGCAGGTTTAAAGCCCATGAAAACACCAGAAAAACAACAGTAATCTCTCATTTCTCATTTGATTAATGTCTTGATTTTAATTTATGAAAATCGTCAGTCATGCCCAAACACCTTTTTTTTTTTTTTTAAGACATTAACAGAACTCATCTAATCAGATGATCCTGCTTTGGCAAATGTCCTCAGTCTCTCTGTGATACAGTGAACCAGGTATAATCGGCGTCATACCGCTGTAATCACACTACCACTCAGTATACAGCCACACACCTTGTTTACGGTTCTTCTCATTTCCCAGCATATGTCTCAGCACAGCGAACATATCAAAGTCAACAGGACTGCATCAGGAAAAAAAAAAATCACCAGGCAGAATAAAATGGTGACAGCTCTATCTGTGAGCCTGTCTTTCTTAAACAAACACAGTTGCAGTAAGTGTTTACCGGCTGTGGTCTGTAGCAGCGTCTGTACAATGTAACTTCACTAAGAAACATCTCATCTATGTTTGATCTCCATCTTTGTGCAGAACAGAATCTGCCGTGGACATCTATAGAGATATGAATGTACGCCGATAAGCTGCAGGTATTTGACGTGATCAGTCGACCTTGACAGAGTACAATGTGACACACTCATTCTTCCTCTATAAAATAAAACACATCCCTCTTTACAAATGATGCAGTGACTTTATTTAACAGGAGACAATTCTCACAGTGGGCTGCACAGGAATATGATACAATTATATTACATGTTAGATTAATCAGAAATCTGATAATGTAAATATTTTGTAGAAAGCACCAATAGTCACGAAACAATATTGTTCAATATTGATATAGAGGTATTTAATAAAAAATATTTTAATATTTTACTTTCTCCATATTGCCCAGCCCTACTATTAATGTCATATTTTATATTAATTCTATACATTTATATATCATTATATGTGTTTATCTTTTATTTAGTAAATGAATGGACAGTTCCAATCTTTTATGTATATTTAATAATCTTTTGAAAGTAGGAAGAGTGAAATACTGTAATGAGAAATCTGAGAAAAGTTTCTGCTAAATCAGTGGTTGAATATAATTATTCAACAACGACAAAAAAGATGCACCTAAAGGTGATTATCGCTAAAGTAAAGTGGCCACCTTTGGGGCTGTTGAGCTGCTTGGCGAGACAAAATATACACCAAGTAAGTTAAATATTTGAAACCCTTTTGCCCAGGTTTGCTTTTCTGCTGGGTTTACTGAAGGCCAACATTGGCACGTGAGGTTCCAGACGCAGAGCTCTCCGCCACCGCAACAATATCCGACCTTATTTTAACAGACAGAAAATCCCAACACCGCTAAAAGGTCTAGTTATTCCTCTAGGTCAGCCAGCGTGTAGAGGACCTGGCAAGGCAGCTGTCTGTCTAGGCGTAGTAACAGGGCGACACCAGCAGGTCTGTGAGCACGAGCAGCTGGTCGTCGGTGAAGCTCTGCCGATGCTCCTGCCAGTTATCGTGGTGAGTGCGCCTGAACTCTGACAGGGTCTTCTTCACTGTCATCTTGGGACAACAAACATGATCATCATTACTGACACCATGGGAAAATATTGTGAATGAATGACATATGTACCTCTATGCACAGCTCGCACAGGCTTACAAGACACCACAAACACATATAAGCCAGATCCAGAGGGCAGCACACATTTATAAATACTGAAAAAAAGCAATGGTGGAATGTACCTAAGAATATTCACTCAAGTACAGTACTTTACAATCATTTTTAAATACTTTTACCTTACTTGAGTATTAGCATTCTACTTTATGCTTAAAGGCGATGATTGAAACCAACTGAAACTTCTTCCGTGTGCCAGGCGTGTACGACACGCGGCCAACTACAGTGGCCAACGCAAAAATTGATTGAATCCCATCATGTCAAAGGACAGGCCGCTGAGCCACGAACTGGAAGCAGTGACATTAACAGTTTTTCACCAAAATTTTTGAGAAAAAAAAAAAATCGTAACGTAAACTTAGTGTTACTCTTCGTAGATCATAAATGTTTGAATATAAAACGACTCGTTGAAATCGGTTGAGAAATGTAAACATTACAGTGTTTTTTTATCCAGAAAAATGGCAGCTCCCCGTTCACTTGTATAGGGTTATAGGGTCTTGCCAGGTTCAATATGGCGCTACACCGATGTCGTCTACAGTATGTATATAGTAGGATGCAGGAGAAATCAGAGTAAATACTTGTTAAATATCCCTGTCTCATCTTCTTTTTCAGGATTTTGAGACAAAGTTGGCAAATTTAAACACATTCAATCCAATTTTTGATCATTTGCACACCAGATTATTTCAGTCATAAATAGACATTTGTTACATATATAACATACTTAATTTTGGTTTTGACAAGATCTTTTCACTTCATTTTTAATCAAAACATACATGCTGGGAGCTAACATTATAACACAACATTATTCCTATACACACACCATATCAGCGTCCTCAACGATTAAGTGGAGCTCTTTTGCCCATTGAGAACAATAATATTCCTTCACTGGATTCAAAATGTACATTTTAAAGTGGTCTGTTTGCTTTTCAAACCATTTCCAAGAAACTGCAGTAAACCCTTACAATAAAGAGGATGCTGATCGTTATTTCTGTTGATTCATTCGTTATTCAGGGGCGAAAAAAAGTTCAGGGCTGATAAGATCCTTTGATAACAGCCACTATCAGTCCTTACAATGAGAGCTACACTCACGTTTAACAGCAGAACCAGACCAAGGCTGAGTTATGACTTGCAAAGTAAATAGTTCCCGTTTTATGCGGTGAAACATGTGATCCGGAGACACACAATGTAAAACTGCAGAAACTAACAGCAGCTGACAATGTTTCCAGTGTTTGTTTACATGAATGAAAAACTAATGAGGTAATAATCATTTATTGATGCTAAAATGCACCATATGACAATTCAAATACTGAAACAAGTTTAGGGGGGAAAATAAGACACACAAACAGGGAATTAAAGTGATAATTAGTATAACTGAGGATGTCTTCATGACTTAAACATGGAGTACATTGATTTTACATCAGAGCCTTCAGACTAAATGATTAGATGTTCAGGAGGGAAGGAAGGAAGGAGGCGCCTGTGGTCTGACCAGTGGGCAACCTCCAGATCTGACAGGTGAAGCCAATGCTGAAGTACCTTACACTTGCATTGTTTCTAACAGCCAGCAGGGGGCGACTCCTCTGGTTGCAAAAAGAGGTCTGATTGTATAGAAGTCTATGAGAAAATGGGCCTACTTCTCACTTGATTTATTACCTCAGTAAACATTGTAAACATGAGTTTATGGTCTCAATCTCTAGTTTCAAGTCTTCTTCAATACAGCATGATGTTCATTTAGTAAATTATGGTCCCATTTAGAGTCAAATAGACCATAAAGCAGGGGATGCTTTACGGCTTGGCTACCTTGTGATTGACAGGTCGCTGCCATGGTACTGTCCGTGTTTTTGTCTTACAACCTTAACCCTTTCACAGTGTGTTTTCAGTTCATTAAATTTAATTGGAACATTTAGGCACCTAAAAATGTGTTTTTTAAGAGTTCAGTTGAGTTGAGTTCAGTTGCACTTAGCTCCACCCTCTCGTGTCACTTCTGGTTGCAAAAAAACGAGATGGCGTCAGCTAAAATGCCGAACTCAAGGCTTCAAACAGCAGTCCACAACCCAATGGGTGACGTCACATTGACTACAGCCACTTCTTATGTACAGTCTTTAGGCCTGACAACCAAAGCTAATTTTGACTACAGATTATACAGATATATCCGTATTATTCTGCACAAAAGCTGCTACTTCTACCATCTTTATATAGAACAATTATCCTTTTCAGAAGCTTTTGTAACAGGCTCAGTAATTCATCTACTCGTAAATACATTCTTTAACTGTATTTCATTGTATTTTCTCTCTCATCTCTTTCACTTTGCACTTCACTTTGAAGCAGTAAATTATCATCATCACTGGCTCCCCATCACTGTAATGTATTATTCAAACTTTGCACTACGGATTACATTGTATGTCTTCTTCATGCCTGAAGTACGGCCAGAGACACAATTTTCTCCTCAATTGGACAATGAAATTGTATTCTTTCAGTTCATACCGAGTTGTCACTTGATGTTTGTATATATGTGTGTGTGTGTGTGCTAATGTGTGTGTACCTCTATAGGCTGTGGGTCATTGAGATGGTCGCTCAGGTCCATCAGTATCTGAGGCATCCAGTCTGGGACGTCGTAGGGGCTCGATAGGATGCACGCACTGAGGCCGAGCACTCCAGCATGGCGCCGCACTAAGTCTGCAAACGCTCACATATAAGGAGTTAAAATGAGCCTCAGAATTTAAAGGTTCACAACCCCCCCCGGGACAGGAAAGGGTAATAGGGCAAGTATTACTGCAATTGCCTCACTGGGTGATTGTGATATGCACATAAATGTGTGTACCTGTGGAGGCCAGCTCTCCTCTGGCCTTGGGGAGGCGAGTCTGACTCAGCGTCTGGAGCTGTGTCTGCAGACTGGTGTCCAGAGGGAAGAACTGGCACTGCAGTAAACCACTAAGGGTGGTGCCTGCCATGTCCCTCACCTACAGGGAGAAGGAGGGAGGAGGGGGAGAAAGAAAACGAGACCTGTGAAGCTCAGAACCGACAAATAAAGGATGCAGAGGAAAGCATGAGGCAGTTTTAGGGCGAGAAATGCATGCACAATTTATTAAAAGAGGCGAGTGTAAGGAGATCGGGGAGGGAAACGAGGTACAGAGATGAGCAGAGGAGGAGGAGGGGAAAGAGGAGGAGGAGGGATAGATGCTGAGTTGAGCTGAGGTAAAATTCACTTGCAGAACATCACTGCCTTCCTGCATCACTTTGCATAAATTATGAATAAGCACTGAGTGACGGCTGATGCATTGAAATAGACAGCGATACGAAGATAACACTTTCACCAGCTGTGCACTTACACAGTTTACAAAATATAAAGAGAAGCAACTGTTTTTGTAAGTTAGACAATCTGGGTGAAACTTATTGATTTTTACCTGCACACCCCGATCAATAGAAAAGAGACAAGTTAAAGGAACATGCAGACAAGTGGGACATGGACTGTACAAAAGATGACATCACCCAGCATTAAAAGAGACTTCTATTCTCTGTGCACGAGCAGTTAAGTTGATTTTATCGCTTAAATACACATTAATAATTAACAGTTGGTCAAGATTAAGTCAACATAAATGCTCTGTCAAGTTGTATTTTGAGCATTTGATTGATTTATTTTTAGATCACTTAACGGAGGAGGGAATCTGCCAAAATCCAAAATAATTAATGACTCATTAAATGGAGCAAAAATAATATTAGAAATAAATGTAGCCATTAATTAACTGATAAACTGTGACATAAATTGATATTTCTGTTTTAATTTGTCTTTATTTGTATTAATTCCCTTATTTATTTACTCTTCTGTTTCATTTTCCCTTTTATTTATGTATTTATTGTTTATACATTTTTGAATGTATTTATTTGTTCTTCTTATTATTTAATTAATATTTATTTTAAAATGTATGTATTTATGCATATATTTATTTATTTCCGCACAATTGTTGGATGACCATAAACATCCTGATAACCACAGAAAGGCACCAAAACAGGAAAATAAATTAAAAGCTAAGCAGAGAGGTAGAGGTTTATTTTTATGCAATAACCGTGAATAGAAAGGAGGGATTAAGATTTAGTGAGGAGAAACTGGGGGACAATAGGTGGCTATTTATAATCCTGTGACAATTATACCTTGCAGAGGGGCGATGGCTGTGTTAAACCAGCGGTTGCTGCCTTTTTGCGCATACATTACCTCGAGCTGTTCATCAAGCAGCAGCTGCATCACCAGCTTTCGGATGCGGAGCACCTCGGCAGGCACACTGAGCAGGGTAAACAAGTTGTAGAAAACCATGATCTGGAGGTAGGTCAATACTGAGAAGCGTGCATGCCATGATCTGCTGCCTGCCATCTAGAGAGAGGGAGGGGAGAGAGACAGGGAGTGAGGTAAAGACAGAGATGGGTTGGGGTTTGTATAGAGCCCCTTAAGTCCTTTAAGATTTATGTGTCTTGTGCAAACAAAATTTTATGTTGTGTGCGCTAGATTCATACGCTGTGTGCACAAGTTATCCTGCGAGAACGAGATGATCATTTGGTATCAGTTCATACGCTTCACTAGCTGTCATAGTGAAAATCTTTCAGTTCTAGCATAACAAGAGTAAAATGCTGTGTCAATCAATCACTCATTCACTATGCACCATCCAGACAGTTCTATGTAGAGGACTTCATAGTGAGCTCATCGGCGAAATGAAAAAACACTTTCTGACACTACTCGGGTCATTTTCACAACGCTGTTAATTACGTCATCGCTGTCGTACAGTTCATGACCATGCATAGAAAATACTGACATGTATTTTTCTTAGGGCAGCCAATCAATTAATAATTAATTTAACTAATCGCAACTATCATGGACACTTGTGATTGATCAGGATTAATCACAAATTACAATTTTTTTTAATCTGTTCAAAATGTACCTTAAAGGGAGTATTTAATACTCTTATCAGCGTGGGAGTAGGCAGATATGCTGCTTTATGCAAATGTATGTATATATTTATTATTGGAGATCAGTTAGAAACACAGAACAATGACAAATATTATCCAGAAACCCTCACAGGTACTGCATTTAGTATAAAAAAATATGCTCAAATCATAGCGTTATGAACTGATGAAGCCACGTGGATAAGGGGCGAAACGTCTTCCGAGACAAATCTATGTCCAGTTGCCTTCGATTCAATTGTTGCCAGAATGAATATGACCTGGATGAATGAAAACATTCACAGAGTCAAATCATAACATGGCAAACTGAAGCCCAACAGGTAACAATAGTTGTCCGTTTGTCAGTGTGCTGACTTGACTATGACTTGCCCCAAACTGCATGTGATTATCATAAAGTGGGCATGTCTGTAAAGGGGAGACTCGTGGGTACCCAGAGAACCCATTTTCATTCACATATCTTGAGGTCAGAGGTCATTCCTTATTTTTTTCTAGTTTCATATCATGCCAGAATCTTTAATCTAGTCAGCTAATCTGAGTCGGCTACAACCTCCGGAAGACTGATTAATGCATTAAAGAAACTAGCGGCATTAAAATGAATTTGTATTAAAGTGTTATTGTTGCTCCGCCATGTTTCTACAGCAGTCCCGAACGGACAAACCAAACTCTGTGAATCTACGATAACATGTGCCACAGAGTGTAAAACCGTGCTACCACCAGCCGCCGTCTGATTTCCGTTACTCCCACAGTAGTGTTATCACGGTAAGGATGGCTCACACTACAGCGGTCTCGGAAAGGGAGGAATGAGTGGAGGGGTGCTTGGTTGTAATCTGCAACCACACCACTAGATGCCACCAAATCCTACACACTGTCCCTTTAATTCTAACTCTCAGTGAGTTCCCAAAATGTCAACCCATTCCTTTGAATAATTTGTGCGTACAACATGAGATTATGTTCCCACTAGATAAAATATTTAAGTTTAGGTGTCAAGGTGCAACCCAAAAAAATGTTGCAATGCTTCTCATACCGTCTACCATGAAATATGAAACTGCAGACTCCATGGTTTGATATTCTGAGAGCATCTGAGTGAATTTCTCAACAAGGGTGCCACTCATACAAAACTCACAGCAGAAATACTGTAACTGCATCACAAAGTAAGCAAAATAAAACAGCACAGGTTGTTTTTAGTCTAACTACACCTTGGGCAGCATTAGGCTCTGAACTTTGACGGCAGGCAGATGGGGCAGAGTGTGTGTGTGTGTGTGTGTGTGTGTGTGTGTGTGTATGAGTAGTGTTGTGCATATTACCTCTTCCAGGGCTGCCAGAACCAGAGGGATGTGCTCAGGATACAGCAGGCCCTGGGACATGAGCGAGAGACACGTGCGAGCATCCTGCTTCATCTCATCATAGCTCTCATCAATCTCCACCGGGGCGATCTGCAGGGAGAGAGAAACAGAGGGAGAGATGGAGGGAGGTAGGAAGACACAGCTACGCACCATTTTGAGTAAATGAAGAGAGAAATTGAGTTTAATGGGCAAGTAAGATTGAGTGGGTAATAACGCTACGCTGGGACCAGTGTATGTGTGTGTATATGAGTGTGTGTATTCTTACCTTGAACAGTAGAGGCAGGAGCTGTAGCTGCTGCTGAACTGGGGTGGTAAAGGTCCGCCCTGCGCTCGCCATCAACCATTTCAACACTGCAAATGGCAAACACACACACACACACACACACACACACACACACAGAGGAGGTTTTGGGTTGCTGCCAAATAATAAAAACAACAGACTTGGAGCTGTGACCTTACTGCATTGCTCTGGTAATAAAACACAATCTATCATGATTTAGTATCTAATGATTTGGATAATTTCATAACCAGATATTTATCTGTATAATGGAGATTAGGGTGGTAACAGAAACTGGAGGAGCAACAATGCAGAAGAAGAGAAATGAGATCTAAATTCAGTCTTTGGTTAACAGGTATACCCCCAAGATAAACTAGAGCCGCAACGGAACTATTAAATTAATCACCAACTTATTTTGATAATCGATTTGAGTCATTTTTAAGGAAAAAATATTCAAAATTTTTCACCATTTTCTGACATTTTATAGACCAAACAATTAACTGATTAATTGAGATTTAATAATTGACAGATTAATTGGCAATGAAAATAATCGTTAGTGTGTTTTTTGTTTGGTTTTTAATGCCTATTTATTTATATGTAGTTATTTGCAGCCCTACTGGTAAACATAAAATGTGAAAGCTTAATCTAAAAGGAAATATCTGCTCCAAAACTATGAAGAATATTATTTTGAAATAAATTGCTGTCTTGTAGAAACACATCCACTGTTAGACAAATAAAATGCTGTAATACTGACACATTATTAATATGGTATTCATTCAGTTAACTTAAAAAAAATAAATATTATATCTCAATGTATCATGATTTTTTTAAAACCTTTTGTATTCCCAGCAAGTTACTAAAAGCCCCAAAATTGTGTCCTTGATGGTAGCTACAGCCTTGCTTACAGTATCATTACGTGCTCAGGTTTTCAAATAGGAGGGACTTCTGCTGACATCTCTTATTGGAAAGAGATGCTACTATTGAATTTTGTAAATGTAATATTTCAATCCTGTAAGCTCCAACAATTAAGGTCCAACTCAGTTGTATTTGGATGGAGGCAGCAACCTCAGATGCAAATGAAAAACAAATCATCTGCAGAGCTAAACGCGACTAAAGGTAAGTGATTTAAAAAAAATATGTTTTCATAATCTGGGGGAACTGTACATTTAATTCAATATAATAAATAAGAAAACCTGAAAAACCCAAGTGGACTTCATTTATCTAACTGCTATTGGAGACTGTAAGTGAGAGGAAAACTAAATCAATAATAAAATCTAGTACAAATTACTGCACTATGTGGCCCGTACAAATGTTAGTATTAGAGACACCGTCCCAAATATTGAGTTTATTTTGAAAGGCTAGAACACACACCCTTTAAATCCTCCTTCATCTACACTTCACTAGCTTTTAAAGCAGATTTAAAAGGTGAAATCAATAAGGGGTCACAGCTTTTAGCTTGTTTCATCTAGCTTCAGTGTGTCACTCTACTTCATCAGTTTTATATACATATATTTATATTTATATATTTTCCCACAGTCTCTGTCCACACCATGTCCATCCACCACACAGATTACACGCTTGCATCCACATTCTGACCCGTCTTGAGCAGTTTGACAGCCTGGGTGCGCTCGTCCGTCTCCTGGGTGTTCTCCTCGTGGACGTGGTTGTGGATCTCCGCCTCTGACGTGAGGGGCTTGAGCCGCTGTAGGACCCGGGTGACAAACTCTGCCACGTGGGGGGAGGAGGTGGGCCGGGTGTGGGGCAGGGCCACGTCTATCATGAAGATATAGGTCAGGACACTGGAGAGAGATGGTGGGGTGGAGAGAGAGAGAAGAGGGTAAGGAGAGGAAATGAAAAGAAGGAGCAGTTGAGACAAACAGAGATAAATAAAGAGGCTTAGATTTGAACAGCCCCAACAGTACACGCAAACTAATCAGATTAACCTATTTAACCACCATTATGTAACACAGAAGTTAATCTTGCACCTTCCAATCCGCTCCCTGACATTCTTGTACACCTGGGTGAGTTTGGGCTCCAGGTAAGTCAGCAGCCGGTGCAGCAGTTCAGAAACTCTCCACTGCTGCTGGGCCAGACCTCCCTGAAGCACATACAGCAAACTGACAGAGACAAAGAGAGAGGAGGATGGCGGGTTTGTTGGGTTATTGCAGCATGTCAGCTCAGCATACGTCAGCTCAGGTACTACTGCAGCCTGAAATCAGAAACCTCAGACATGAACACATACTCTGTGCATGTAGATATTCATGCACATGGACACACACGTACCTGGCATCCCTGAATGAGCCGCCCTCTCCGCTCAGCGGACTCTCCATCAACAGCTCAAACAGCCAGTGGAGCTTCCTGGGGTCCCGGCCCTCCTGTCGGACAGCAGACAACACGAAACAGGCTCATTTTTGGAACTATTTTTTCAGGTGGACAACATGTATGTGCACATTCCTGTAGATTTACATCCAGTGGAAGTGGAGGAAACAGTGGGTGTTTTTTGGATCACATAGACTGAGGGTCTGCAACCGTTACTATCAAGGTAACGTGACCTATTAAGTCGAAGTTAGCCTATCAACATTACTAATAGGTCTAAATGAGCACTGCTTAATATGTTTTTGTCAGAATGCAGTGAGAACCCAAGTGCCAATGAAATGGAAATATCTCATATTTCAGTATTTCAAAGTGTCTATTTTCCTCAGAGACTTTACTGTTTTTTGGATTTGACCACCCTCTTGTGCACTTCTGGTTGCATAAAGGCAGCATGGCGAGGGCCAAAATACAGAACTCAAGGCTCAAAATCGCAGTCTACAAACCAATGGGTGACATCATGGTGACTATACCCACTTCTTATATACAGTACTTGCTGAGATATTTCAGTCTGGATCAAGTGGTGGACAGTGCCGTCCATAGAGCCACATTGACACAAAAATGCCAAAAAAATTGTCAAGCAAAGAGCGTTTGTGCTTCAAATTGTGTTTTTGCAATCCAATTTTCATCCAAATGTTTGTTTTATTGATTTTTAAAAAATCAGATCTTCAACACTTTAAATGGAAAACATACATATAAATACTGACTTACTGAGCTCTGAGCTGTGTGTGGTTATATTTGTATGCATGTGAGCAACTCACACAGGCAGTAGCGATGCAGGTGCCCCAGTCTGTGTAGGTTTCCACTGTGATGTTGGTTAATGCTGTCCTGATCAAAGGGCACAAAAGCTGCCATAACCTGTCCACCTGAACACACACACACACAATAATGAAAGTTTTTATTAATATTGACTTTTCTTATCAAAAAGTAGTGCAGTGTGTGTATTTGTCGCTGTGTGTGTGTGTGTGTGTCTGGTACCTTGCTGAAACTCCAGAGTTTGCTGCCTCTGATTAGTCCTGCAGTAATCTCACACAAACAGCGCTGGGAGCTCTCATGGGGGTCGCTGGCAAGCTGCTCCAGGTGAGGCCATAGTAACGGCAGGAACGTGTCTCCATAGTTACAAAACAGCCCCTGTCAATCAAACGTGAGCGTGAGGGTTTGTTCGACGTGGAGGGAACCAAGAGCAATACCAAAGAAAGACAGATTACAGTCATTCGTTTGACGCAAGTGAACTGTCAGCTGTCTGACGGAGAACAATGAATCACAGCAGCTGATGACACAAATGCAGTTCAATTCAGCCTTGGCCAGCGGTGGTCCGCTGTGTCACTTCTCTGTGAAAAGCTTTGCCAGATCGATTGAAGCTATGAGTTTAAATTGCACCTTGAAGAGACAGAAGCGTCTGGGATTGAAGCTGTCGTTTCCTTTCCGATCCTCCAGAGAGAGAAACTCCACGAGCTGGTCAATAAACTCGGGGTCTGAGAAATATTCATAGATGATCTTCTCGCCCTGAGTGACACACAGACAAACACCAAATGTAATAATAGAAATACAGAGTGTACAGTCGCTGGGAGATTTTGTGTGTGATACGGTGTGAGCACCTCGCTCATCTCCTCATAAGCCAGGTCGTCTTTTGGCTTCTCAGAAGCTGCATGGATCATCATTTCTCTGAAAGGAGCGGGAGACAAAGAAGATTCATAGATAACAACAAACTGAGAAAAATATGGACAGACACATGCTGTCTTTAAATAAGCAGCGAGGATAAATGAATGATTATAAAGTCAGTTAGCCAGCCCTCCGTCTATACATCAATTCTTCTATCTGGGCCAGGCAGTAAGTCGTTCAGCGAGCCTTATCTAGGCCAGGCCGTGACAGGAAGTCGGTTCAGCAGCCTGCTAGTTACACAGCCGCCCAGATCAGTCATCACGTAAAGTTAGCCACAAAGCCAGGCATCAAATCAACCAGGCAGCTAAGTCAATCAGCTATTTAACGCCATCCAACCAAGCAGTTAATCAGCCTCCCAGCTTCTAAACCCACCACCTAAACACTCATCCTCTCCTTCCTCACCTCGGCCATGAGTAGTAGCCCCAGTGTGTTTTCTCCACATACAGCTGAGAATCCCACTGCTCCTCACTTAGGGGGAGGTTGCTGCTGTCGTACTGCAGCCAGCGGTTCCCCTCACGATCCCCCACGCACACGCCCTCCGGATCCTCTACACCACCTGAACACAAACACAAGAAACGTCACCAACACACACGTCTCATTTGTGGGTAAGTGAGCGTTTGTGGTGGCTGTTTCTAGATGGAAAAAAGATCAGTAGGAAAGATTTTTTAATCAAAAGCAATTTATATTTTAATAGAAAGCAAATGTAGATTTATATTCTGGTCTTATTGCTCACTCAATGGGAAATGAACATGCAATTAGTCTGCACATCATGATGTATTATTTCATTTAAAATCAGGACTGCTAATGCTGAAATTGTTGGGTTGAGGGAAGGCATTACAACTAAAATTGCTGCATTTTCCTCAAGGCTGTCAAAGTTTATGTGATAAAGCAAATTCGATTTAACAGCACTATTTTCTTTATTAACGCAACTTCTGATTTTTAGGATGTGGCTGATTTTAAAGCTAGGATGAAGATTTCGGCATCATATGAAACAGAAAACCTAGAAAACTAGAAAATCCATTGGTGCCAACCATGTCATGCTACCATGTCGGGAAGGAGGTTAAATAACGCTCCAAACTTGCGTTAAATTTTGGCGACGAAAAACTACTACAGCCATTTTCAAAGGGGTCCCTTGACCTCTGACGCCACCAATTTCTTTCACGCAACTTGCAATTTTTAGGTTATAGCGGGCTCAGTTATAAAGTTAGAGTGAAGATACTGGTATCATATGATACTAGAAAACCTAAAGAAGCCATTGATACCAACCATGTCATACTAGCTTGTTTGTGAAATAAGTCACGAAATTTTGGCGAGGAAAAACTGGCATGACCATTTTCAAAGGGGTCCCTTGACCTCTGACCTCAAGATATGTGAATATAAATGGGTTCTCTGGGTACCCATGAGTCTCCCCTTTACACATATGCCCACTTTATGATAATCACATGCAGTTTGGGACAAGTTATAGTCAAGTCAGCACACTGACACACTGAAAGCTGTTGTTGCGTGTTGGGCTGCAGTTTGCCATGTTATGTTACCTGTGAGGGTTTCTGGACAATATTTGCCCACTCCCATGCTGATAAGAGTATTAAATACCGTACTTGACAAATCTCCCTTTAGGGGACATTTTGAACAGATAAAAAAATGTGTGATTAATTTGCAATTAATCACATTTAACTACGGACAATCATGCAATTTGGGGGTGGCAGTACCTCAGTCTGTAGGGACTTAGCTTGGGAACCAGTGGGTTCAAGTCCCCACAAGGACCAAGTACTGAGTGTGAACTGGTAGCTGGAGAGGTGCCAGTTTGCCTCTTGGGCACTGCCGAGGTGCACTCGAGCAAGGCACCAAATCCCCAACACTTGTCATTAATGTCGCTCTGACATCTGTCCATTAATGCATGTATATAGGTCCTGTTTGAGCATGTATGTATTTCAGGTCTGTGTCTACTGTGTAAATAATAACAACAGAGTGAAAAAACTGAATTTCCCCTCAGGGGATCAATAAAGTCTGTCCACTTCTTCTTCTGATTAATCGTGATTAAATATTTTAATCGACTGACAGCCCTAATTCTCCTACAAGAAATAAAGACTTGTATATGATTGTTATTGTGGGCTCATACTCACTGATATCTGATGGCTTCACAGCCACTTTCTTTCTTGGTCGTTTTAGCTGTTTCAGGATGCCGGCCACTGCTGAGATCGCCACCTAAGCAAGAGGAGAGGAGAGTCAAACACAGCACACTGTCTGTGCTAGCATTTGTCCTACCAATGATAGTGGTCAGTCTCAGTTTTACATTATTCTCTGGCACTGCTGTTTGTTTTCTAATATACAGCTGCTTTCAATTGTGCTGTTCTTAGTTTTTAGCCACTCACATTTCTTACACAAGCCTCTTTGATAACTGAGATATTTGTAACAGTACACTAAAAATGACAAATAAAACTAGCTGTTCCCCAAATCAATACGACACATTAATGGTGCCTTCAAATGGGGTCGTGTTTATTGTGTTCATGAGAAGTTTCTGAAAGCACTGAGATGTGACATGTTTGCTGATGTTGTAAGAAATGGCAGAGGCCAAGGAAGTTTATTTTTCAGTGCATAATAACAGAATATATTGTAATTTTAGGTTGTTTTTCTTGATATGACTTGACATTATGCCTTTACATTTCCTTCATTATGTTACCTGCTTCCTAGCTTGCTAAATTGTTAGACTCTGTGACAGTAACGTTAATATCACTGTTGCTTAGCAGAAGTGTTCTCACGACTTAACCACTTGAACGCTACGCAAACTGTGTACCCGGCTTCCCATGTTGTATATACAAGCTCACGAGTTTCATTTCAAGTCACCATAATTCTGGATGCTAATGCAGGTTTTGAAAATGTAGTTACTCAGAAAGTCAGTACGCATACTAAAAAAACAAAAAACAAAAAAAACTGTGATTGTTGAGTGCTATTGTCCCACAGAGCAATGCACAAAGGAAATTGAGGCTCTACTCACAGCTGCAAAGAAAATCAATGAAATGCAGGTGGTAGTGACAGTGGATAAAAAATAATAATAAAAAAAAAGTTAAACCTTTGAAAGACATTTCCCTTTCTTGTGTAATTGGAAGTGACAATCTCTAAAGTCACAGTTTTTCTGACATCCAGGGTGCACCTGTCATTCCTTGTTAGTTTAAAACAGTAAAGTATGTTGACTTCTTATATGCAAACTGCAAAAAGAGGAGGATATAAAATATATGTACTGTATACAGTTATCATGTGGTATAAAACTGGGACACAGCATCTGTGTTTAAGACAAATAGACATTAACTCCATGTCTGAATCATCATACAGACTCAATGTTTGAACAGAATCTAGGTATTTCCACTTTGGTGATGCTGATGAACTACATAAAAAGCTTTTTTTTGGCCAACTCATCTCCTTCCTTATGTCCTTATAACCACACACTTCTCCAGTAACTGTTTACCTTTTATCCACACATGCTCATACTCAGTACACACACACACACACACACACACACACACACACACACACACACACACACACACACACCCTTGCGTATGCTGATGGAGTCATGTGTGAGGCTCTGTGTGAAGTAGAGGACGGCGTCGGGGGGAAGTGGGTGATCCTCCCTCAGCTGGAGAGACAGTAAGTCTGTGGCCATGTGCTCAAACTTCCAGGGCCTAAAACACAAGCAGACAAGCCTTGTTGGTCATAAAAAAACAAGTAAATCTGGATTACCAGTGGCATCTTTCACTAAACTTTCAACTACATTTTTTGTACATATACTGATTGCTGATATTATGCTCATATTTAGGTTTGTACTTGTATTTTGGGTTTCTACTACAACATGTTTACATGCTTTAATGTTCAAAAACAGTTTATTTTTCTCATACTGGCTGCACTGCAGCACCTCTTTTAACCCTCTGTCTGAAATGCTCCATTTTAGCGCCTGTCTCTTTAAGCCCCCCTCTGAAAAGCCCAGTCTGCTCTGATTGGTCATCTAGTCCTCTCTGTTGTGATTGGTCAACCGGACCAAACTCTTCGGACTCCACCTCAGCTCCGCTCTAACTTGTTAATGTTGGTATTCGGTTAAATATCAACATCCCTAACACAAACATACTTACATAAAATACATAACACATTAAATGAAAGGGCAAAAGCGCAAAGGCATAATAGGTCCGCTTTATATACAGAATACGTAACAGAACTCACATTGACACTTTCTGTAAACACTTAACAACACTTAACAACACTTAAATAGCAAGTGCATATACAGTACATACAACACAGACACTGGTGGAGAGAAAACCTACAGGTTACTGTCTTCAAGGCAGTCCAAGAGATCATTCACCAGCTTCTCATATTTCCTGTACAAAAGAAAAAAAAAGTCAATAGTGCTACTAATACAAATTCTGATAATAGTACAGATAATTGTAACACATGCTAAGATGGTGCTCTAGTTCTTCTTTATTCAAACTGAATGAAGGAAGAAGTAAACCCAGCTTTCTTACCTTGCAGCAACCACATTCCTGATTCGCTGACGCTGAAGTCCCTCTTTCAGCTCCTCTACGGACGGCGCCTCCAAACAAATTGTGGGATTTTTAGACTGTGTGATTTGATTGGCTATCTCTACACACGCCTCAGACACCTAGAAGTGGAGGAGAACAAATAGGAGCAATTTAAAAAATTAAAGGTTCAGATGAGGGTGATTTGTTGACTACTAATGAACATGTTGCTCACAGTGAAATAGATCCCCATGGTGTCGTGCTGGCGGTGGATCCGGTCAGTGACGTCATCGAGCAGGCCGCCGATTGACGGCTTCTCCAGGGTCATGGAGGGCGACAGGCCACAGCGGACCAGAGCGGGCCACACCTCCCCGACACAGTCCCAGTCCCTCGCACTGGCCAGACAAACACCACTGTGCAGACCCAGCAGACAGTACAGAGCACCCTGAAATAGACACACAGGGGCAGATTATTAGTTTATACGGCTGTATAACATCTACAGCGCAGGCAGATTCACAGTCAAGTGCTGAAGGCTGAATTAGACGCTGGATCCTTCACAGTCTGCGTCAGAGAAATGTGGCCTTTTGTCTGAATTTGAAGGACATCCTGAGTATCTACAACTCAGACAATGTGTAAAGTTCTGGTCAAGTGTTTATTAAAGCATTTCAGTTTCTATTATTTACATCAGCAGGACCTCGAACCTAGACATGAACTTCATTGTGCTCAGCGGTGGAAAGTAACTCAGGGTACTTTATAGTTCTACTCCACTACACTTCAGAGGGAAATATTGTACTTTTTACTCCACTACATTTATCTTTACAAACAAAACATGTGATCAGTTTATAAAATATTATACTGTGCTACAGATTAACTAAACTAAAATAAAATAAAGTGTTTAAATATCCTCAAGCTGTTATAGTAATAAAATCCTACTTACATGCATCCGTAATGATATTCCATGATATACTGTATAATAATATAAACACTCAGAAAGGAAGAATTCTGCCCAAGAAGTACTTTTACTTTAAGTATATTTTGATGCCAATACTTTTGTACTTTTACATGCAGGACTTTTACTTGTAATGGGTTGCGTCTGAAATTCTGTGCTGCTATTTAGTACACTAAAACAGCATGCAAGATATTTTAGTATGTCCAAAACCATAGTATGAAACCAACAGTACGCAAATTATACTATAAAATTACCAGTGAAATATTACAGTATGCAATGCAGGACACAACGGCAGCATAAATATCCCGGTACTGGCGACAACATTCATAACAGACTTTGACAGACAGCTCTGTAACATCAACAAGACTTCTCTTTGCTGGACGTAATATATATTTAGAATTAATTCAGTCTTTGATTCTCACAAATCATCGTTTTGGTCACATGAGATGAGGGTTACCGTGGTTACACGTCCCCAACTCGCAAGGAGGCTCTCAGGAAGTGACGACGTAAATTACTGCTCTGTACATCCAAAAAGATACATAGTACTGTTTATTAACACAAAAGCATGTTGAACGATACGTACACATATTGAGTATGTAGTGCATAGTTGATAGTAGATTTCAGAAAAATCTACTCTGTGGTATTAGTATGTTTACTTAAGTAAACTATCTGAGTACTTCTTCCACCACTGATTGTTCTTACAGGGTCTTACAGAAAAATGAAAGTTAAAGTCATATTTTTCCTTATACTATTCAGGCTGAATAGGCCAACCCTGAAATACAACGTTGTTCCTTTACTTCCATGCCAACTTCTGGGAACTGTCGGCTTTAGCATTTTTGCATCAAAATATTATGGAGTTCGCATGATATGTTGCATAATAGCAATAAGAACTGTTATCTATAGTGCGTATTTCAAAAACACATTTACATAGACATAAGAACAGATAAATGGATGAAAATACTCACAAGATCGCAAAAAATATACATGAACAAATATATCATTTGGAAAGGTAAAATGAAATATATCACAGGTCTTATTGATAACATTTTATGTAGATGAATATTTATTTTAAAAACAATACGTCCACAGAGCTTTAAGAAAGGTACCAATTAAAAGTATGGCTTTTCCTGAAAAAAAAACAAATAATTATTATGATTGTGAATTGTAAATATTTTGGCGGGTCCAAAATGAACATTTTGTTTTTCGCTGTGGAAGATACCTGACATTTTGGTTACAACTTCCAACAAGACCTGTGAGCCAATAGGAAAACAAAACTGATATTGTTTGGTATCTCTGTATCGTCAGTTAATGTGGAAAAAAAATGGATAAATGGCTGAGATTGATGGTAAGTGCCTGGCAACAACTTATTGTGACGTAAATGCAATGGAACAGGGGAGGGAGGATGCGACATGCGACCTTTAGAATACAAATGTCAAAGTAATTAAAAGCTAATTTGTACAATTAAGTGTTAAAAGAGGGTACAGATGTTACTTGTCTGTCCATAAGAAGACTTTGGGTGCCCTGATAGTAAATTTGCCATATGCTATCACCCTCTGTCTCCACTCTAGCCCTGTAGACAGTCAACAAAAACTGGATAAGGAGAAAAAAAGGGCAGCAATGCAGGACGGGGCAAGGCCTCTCTGCTTTAAAAACAAGTAAAACTTTCAAATCGATGCTGAAGGCCACAGATAACCAGTACAGGGAGTCCAGCGCAGCCACAGTTTTGGACTACCTTCAAGTTTCAGCACCACGGACAGTGACCAGTATGAGTAAGTTCAGAGTGACAGCTGTGTGTGTCACCATGTGCTGTGCACTGTCAGTGTGTGTGTGGTACCTTGAACTGCTGTTGTGTGCCAGTGGTGTGCTGTGGTGAGAGCAGTTGTAGGATTCGGGGAATCAGGTCTCTGTAGGAGAAGCTAAAGGTTCCCAGGGCGGTCGTCAGCACATGTTGGGCCCTGCTACGCACCTGAAAAGACACAAACACAGATGTACATGCATACATCCTCAATTAATTCCTATTTCACCAGAGATATTTATGCTAATACCATCAGGAAAATGAGAACCAGCAGATGTTCGGATTGAATTTGTCGCGTCAGTGTTACCTGGCTGTAAGTGCTGGTAGAAAGCAGCAGCAGATCACAGAGCAGCTCCTGATGAACCACTTTGTATTCACTGCCCTCAACCACCAGCTTCCTCATCTATTCACACAGAAATACAATATTCAAGTGTTATTATTCAAATATTTTATTAATTTCACATTTATTGCACAGTCACAAAGTACTCAATACTCCAAAATAAGATAAACATAGAAACATAAAAACAGTATTATTACAGACTAGAAATTACATACTGTAAGTAGCACCTCAATTCACTAAATTGGTGCTTAATAAATAAATAAAAACAAAAATACAAATGCTGAGAAACATAAATAAATCAGATAATAAGTAAAATAAAATAAAAAATTAATTAGGGCTGTCAAAGTTAAGGCGTTAATACATTAAACTTGGCCAAAATTTTAGCATGGAAAATGGCCCCTTGACCTCTCTGAAAATGGGTTGTATGGGTACCTACGAGTCTCCCCTTTACAGACATGCCGACTTCATGATAATCACATGCAGTTTGGGGCAAGTCATAGTCAAGTCAGCACTCTGACACACTGACAGCTGTTGTTGCCTGTTGGGCTGCAGTTTGCCATGTTATGATTTGAGCATATTTTTATGCTAAATACAGTACCTATGAGGGTTTCTGGACAATATTTGTCATTGATTTGTGTTGTTAATTTATTTCCAAAAATGAATATATACATATGCATAAAGCAAGGATATCTGCCCAAATACTTGACAAATCTCCATTTAAGGTACATTTTGAACAGATAAAAATGTTTGATTAATTTGTGATTAATCGTGATTAACTATGGACAATCATTGACAGCCCTAAATAAAATAAATAAATATAAAAAAAGAATACTCAAGTATTCCAAAAATAAACATACCAACTTCATACCGAGAAAAACAATTTATTTCATATGCATGTGATTACATCTGCGCTAAGAGTGCATGTTGCCAAACTAACCTCATGCTGGAGCAGAACCCGGTCAATGAGGAGTGCTCTAATGTGCTGCTTTTTCCCATGAAGCTGCAGAAGGAAAGGCAACATACTTAAATCACCCCACAAATGACTCACTGACAACTGACAACAAACAGCTGCCTTGTTGCGCTTTCCCCAACTCACCCTGTTTTCCATGGACTTCTTGACAAGAGTGAAACTTTTCCAGCGCGAGTCAAACTCCTTCTTGTGAGTGCCTCGGAAAAACATGAGGTCACTGATGATCTGTAGTCAGACAGACAGAAAAGGGGCGCCGTGAGACCTTTGCAGGCCCACCGCAGGACAGAATAATAACACATGAATAATAGAAACATCACCTTAATGATGACGAAGAGTGACTTTGTGTCATCTTCCGAGTGCTCCAAGATGTGATCTGGATAAAAGAGGATGCAGATAAATTGTGTACGCTTCAGACAAAGAGAGGAGTTTAGAGCTGGAGTGTGCAGTGGCGTTAAAGCCTTCACTCACGTAGCAGCAGTCTCATGGTTTGGCAGATGGACTCTCTGTAGTTCTCCCGTGAATCATCTGGAGGGGAGGAGACACACGGGCATCCCGTATGGACACAGAATGCAGGATGAGCGTCCTTATCACCCACTGAAACTGCTCACAGAGCCACTACTTGTGCATGTGTGTTGTGGGGCTGCTCGCTTATGCTTTCTTACCGTAGTCAACGCCTATATGCAGCTTGATCTCCCCCAGGTTTACCATAGAGGGCACTCTGAGGAGAAACATAATGTAAGGAGCGAAACGTGACAAGCCTGCAGGAATTCCTGTGTTTTTATATGTGCAGGACTCACAGGTCAGATACGTGTGGTCCATCCAGAGGGGGCAGCATGCTTCCAGCTCCAAGCAGGCAGTGCTGCACAATAGCAAGACTCTGCAACAGCTCCTCCCTGTGAATCAGACCACACGTTACACTCCTTTAATGGCTGCGTTTGTGTGCGTTTGTTGTGAATTCACTTGGCAAGTCTATAATGGTGTTTCAACACCCTCTTGATTAGGCTCCATCAAGAGACAGTTATTAAAAACAGATGTTCATCTTCAGGTTTCACTTTTTTTGGATGCAGACGAATCTCATTTATCAGTAATGAAAGGCAACTTTCATGAGGTTTCTTTGTTTTGTTTGTGCGTGTGCCTGATTATGTCTAAAAAAAAAAAAAAATGGAAAAACGACAGCACACCTGCTCATTGGCTGATCTCCAGAGACGTGGCCCTTGATTCGCTGCAGCTCAGGGCGCAGGAGGCGGGACAACAGCTGGAAAACAAAGTTCTCCTCCTCCCGATCAGGCACGTGCCAACACACACCCAAGTCTGCCACATCTCCAGCTCTGCCCCAGTCCTGGAGACAGAGAAAAAGGTTTTCCCAGAAAGGTTTAGAGAAAGAGAGTTTCCACTGGAACAAATGGCAAGCAAACCAGCACAACCAGTCCGCCTCAAAACCACAGGTCTGGGTCATCTACTTGAAGCACATGTAGAGGTTAAGAACACTGAATAAGGGACACAGGAAAACAAATTGAACAAACAGGTGACAAACTAGCAGATGAATCCAACTAGCAAAATCACTTGAAATGAAAAACCAACAAAACAAAAGCGAAATTGAGAATCAGTGGCCGTAAGCTGCAGATGAGAAGAGGTCAGTATCTGAAAGCAGCAGAGGCAATTAAACTGTATTTACTGCCACCTTGACAACAAAACAGAAACACACTTCCCCTGCCCTCACAGACAAAAACATGACAAAATGTGTTATTACTTTTCTCAGAAATACTGCAGGGCAAGCTGCTCAGTCTCCTACTGCCGCAAAGTGAAACAGTCGTGTGAGTCCTCTTTGAACTGGCATTTCTCAGCCTTAAAGGGAGATTATGCAAAATTTACAAAGGAAAATTTAGCACATTCGTTCTATTGAAAAAAAAAAAAAATTTAAGTTCCACTTACAATTCAATACACTCACTTGGTCTGGTATGAGTAGTAACTTATGGTTGCTTAAGTTGGCGGACATTACTGAGTGACTTAGCCGACTTTGTGACTTTTCTCTACTTGTGCAAATTTTACATTACAGACCAGACCGGCATTACGCCGACGCCGTACTCCCTATATATATATATATATATATACCCATAGGACCCATATTCATTCACATATCTTGAGGTCAGAGGTCAAGGGACCCTTTTGAAAATGGCCATAACAGTTTTTCCGCAAATTTGGAGCGTTATTTAACCTCCTTCCCGACAACCTAGTAATAAATAAGTAATTAACATTATTTATTTATATATTTATTTATATAAGTTTAGTTGTGCAAAGAAAGCAACTTTAAATCAAAACTGGGAGATAAAGAGAGGCAGTGATAGAGAGAGAGAGCGGTATTAGCATTAGAGTATGGTCCAGTGATGTAGCCATTTAATTTCAATTTGATAAATCCTTTTTAATTCTCTTCCTGGAGATGGAAATTGCATTGCAATTACCGAACCTGTAACACCCCATTTAATTAAACTGCGAGAAAGAGCAGTTGTAAAGGTTGTACTGGTGGCAGTTTGTGTTTCCAAGAAAACCTGATTGTTTCCTGTACCAGACTAGATACTGTAATAGCTGTGATAACAGCCCATTTGCACCCAAGGAGGTTAGCAAATAAGCCACAGTTGAAACTATGCAGTTAAGAGTCGAGGGACTGGATTTAACTTTAGTAAGATTAAATAATGGTGGTAAGGTAATCTTCCTCTGTGCAGCATTGCAGATGTTTGTGTGTGTGTGTGTGTGTGTGTGTTTACCCTTATTGGGAGGTCAGTATCAAAGCCTCCAGAGGTGCTGCGGTACTCGGTGGGATAGATGAGGGACAGCGAGCGGAGTGTGTGCTCCAGCAGACTGCACGCCAGCGTGTATGCCCGTTTGCAGCGTAGACGCACACACACACACAGGATCCGCTCCAGGTCCCCCTGGTATTTTAACAGCTGTTCACCATCCACACGGGTTACCTAAAAAAACACACACAGGAGTGCACACACACGCAAACACAGGCAATTCAATGGAGAGTTGTGTCTTAAATATCGAGGTTCTCCAGTAAATCACAGCATCTGGCTGGCTCCCACTCGCATTACACTCCCAGGAGTAATAAAACAAAACAGAAAGGGTATCAATATGTTCTGGTTAACGACAAAGCTCCTTGATATTTATCACCGTGCAGAGTGCACACTGCAAAAAAACGGCATTATTCATCATTTTTTCCTCACACAACGTCACAATCGTATTCTTATTTTTAAAAACAAGTGAATAACACCTCTCTATTCTGCTCATTTTAAGTGTTTGATTTGATTCTGACAGTTTGGAGAAACACTTGATGAGACCTTAAATTAAGGTAGAATAGACAAATCACTTCAGTAGTAGTGAGGAAATGATACCTGACTCTCTGTAATGGAATCAAGTAGATTATGACGGCCCTTCTGGCAGATGTTTCAATCATTTTGAGATTAAATAACATTTCAGGACACTGGATAAAATAAATTAGCAGGATTAATATTTTTTTAGAGTGCTGAAGCCCTTGGGACGTGATAGATTCTCGTCTCACCTCGGAGAGCAGCTGGAGATTCCACAACAGCTCCTTATCCAGCTCGTCTTCACCCTGCAGCTCCTCATCTACACACACCAAGAAGATGAATAATGTACTGTATTGCTCCCCTGACAGACTGAGCTCCTCTTACTGAATTTTAGGGGTCATTTCAGGTTTTAGTCACGCTAGCTGCATGGCTGTATGGGCTGCAATGTCAGTCTGCCGGTCAGTAATCACTTTCGTCCAGACTCTAATATCTCGACTGTTGGATGGATTTCCATGAAATTTTTACAGATATTCATTTAAAGTCACCGTTATGTCAAAAATGTAATTAGTTCATGATCAATTGCTTGGAAAACTACATTCCCATCAGCATCAGCTTGTCTTTAGCATTTATCAGCAAACATCTGCATGCCAACACCCTAATCTAAGATGATAAACACTATACCTGCTAAACACAGTGACATCAGTATGTTAGCATTGTAAATGTGCGCATGTTAGTATGCAAAATATAGCATTTAGCTCCAAACACAGCTGTCCTTCAGGGACAATGTTGGAAATAAGTGTTTACACTTCATGTTATCCCTTGGATTGTTTGTTGTCTTAAATAAAAAGTTAGCATTTAGCTCCAAACACAGCTGTCCCTAAGTAGTGTATAGCCTCACAGATTTGCTAGCATGATAGCACTCAGTGTTCATGCTAACATGCTAATCTAAGATTAAGATGGTGAATGAGACACACATTATACTTGCTAAACATAATGATATCAACATGTTAGCATTGTATATGCAAGCACGTTAGCATGCAGAAGTTAGCATTTAGCTTCAATCACAGCTATTCCTAAGTAGTGTATAGCCTCACAGAGTTGCTACCATGACTGTGCTCCTAGTGTTCATGCTAACATGCGAACATGATAAACATATCTGCTAAGTATAACGACAGCAGCATGCATTGTACAGTAACTGTGAGCAGGTTAACATGCATAACTTAGCATTTAGCTCTAATCTCAGCCTATGTACAGTATACAGTAGGTTCACAGAGTTGCTAGCATGTTTGTGCTCAGTGATCATGCTAACATGCTAAAGTCAGATTAACATGTGAGCGTGATACACATTATACTTGCTAAACATAATGACATCAGCATGTTAGTATTGTACAGTGAGCAGGTTAACATGCAGAACTTAGCATTTAGCTCCAATCTCAGCTGTCCCTATGTACAGTATACAGTAGGTTCAGAGTTGCTAGCATGTCTGTGCTCAGTGTTCATGCTAACATGCTAAAGTCAGAGTAACATGTGAGCATGATACACATTATACGTGCTAAACATAATGACATCAACGTGTTAGCAGTGTAATTGTGAGCATGTTAGTATGCAGGAGTTAGCATTTAGCTCCAAACACTGCTCCTAAGTAGCGTATATCCTCACAGAGGTGTCAGCATGACTGTGCTCATAGTGTCGTTAATCTATCTTTGATAGTTTTCATTAAAATAAATTACTGTCACTGATCAACAAACACTTTTTTTTTTATTTTGAACACTCTAATGACTTCACACTGTGTTTTATAAGATATCATCTAAATTATGCCGAGATCTGACAATGTGATAAAAACCTGAAAAAGATTGGTTTTGCAAACTGCAGGTTCCGTTTAGCGGCAAATAAACGTGTAAATGAACTCAGTATTTGAGAGGCCTTGTACAGTCTTCATGCAAACACAAATACAGTTGTATCTACTCTATACACACACACACACACACACACACCAACACACACTAGACTGCTCTACACACACACAGGGTATTACTGACTGTCAGTAATGTGGAAAATGACGCTGCAGCAGTGAGGGACGAACAGACGGAGAGTCTCAGCAGGATGACACTGCAAACACATGCACACATTTAGATGCCCAAGCAAGCAGAAATACAAGCATGCAGAAATTGACACAGGTAAGGTGATTTCTCCCGATGTAAAATAACAGTGAAAACTAAGAAAATACCACGATAATCAAGGATGTAACTACAGTATGATGTGCAAGTGGAGGTGCTGAATGAAAAAATTTTTTTATGCCATCAATGACCTTATAAGGTTGTATTTTCCTGCAACTACAAAATCTCTTTCTGGTGCTCTACTGTGTGAAACAAACCTACTTACTGTTAAATATGTGAGGCAAAGAAACAAAGCTGATAAACACAAACCTTCGCTGCAGCTCTGCACATGTCAGCCACCATCCTGCCTGACACACACGTCTCAAAGATGTTGGAGGTGGCAAAGTTGTAAACCTTCTGCAACGCCATCTACCACAAAGACAAAGATGGCATATTTGCTACTTAATGTGTTACAAATGACAGAGTGTAAGAGTTTGACTTATAAAGATAACAGCATCATTAAGCATTAATAGCTTAGAGCTATGTGTTTTATAGTGTTAATCAGTGTGTAAAAAGACCTGCCAATCAAGTGTGAGTGACAGCAGGTTTCAGGTTTTTTTTGAGGTTGAATTAACTTAATGTGAATTGTGTTGGACAAATGCATCAACCAAATGAATGTAGTGCAATGTAATGGTTACCCTTTTGTTTACATTTGGATTGTGAATGGATATTTACCTTTTAAGTCCCTGAAAAAGTATATTTTTTAAAGTAATTTTCATGAAATCAAATCAAATAAGCAACTATCAAAGTTAAAGTTTGCAAAACATTTATTTATCAAGAATTTTAAAGGCTTTGTTGAAAACATCTTTATGTGGATTAATATTTTTATAAATGGCTGAGTTTGACGGTAAGCGCCTGGCTATAACTTGTTGTGAAGTAAATGCAAAGGAGGGAGGAAGACTTTTAACACTTTAAAATTCAGCTACACTGCTTCATTAGAACAGTATGTGTGTGGGCTGATCTGATTGGCAAAATATGCATATAACCCAACAATTGTCATCACATTTTCATTTGACAGAAGCTGAATCCTGATTGGTGCACAGTGCCAGTGACATCATCTTTTTCCAACAGAGACCCGCCCACCTCAAGGCACTGATAAAAATCCAAATAAGGAAATCTCTCAACTGAAATAACCAAAACTGTTCCCACTTTGGCATTTTTTTAATTCATGAGGTGCTGATAGTGAGAAGCTCTAAGAAATTAGTTTTCAGGGCCTTTAAGGTTAGCGATCTGTATTAGAAGTGTCTAATTAGAGCCGGAGGACAGAGGCTGTGAATTAATGAATTTCAAAGTGTGTGTGTGTGTGTGTGTGTGTGTGTGTGTGTGTGTGTGTGCTACCTTGTATATTTCTGTGGAGCACTGTGTGAGGATGGTGCTAATAGTGGAGGACAGGCCCAGCTCCACCAGGCTCTCCAGATGAGTCTGGGCATCCGTCTCCATCTCATCTCTCGTCTGTTCCAGGGTGCTGCTGTCTATCAGAGCAAAACACCTGCAGATACACACACACACACAAGCACACACATATACACTTGTCAGCGATGAAAATGTCAAAAGCATTTTATTTTTTTTTAACCAAAAGGCTGTTATTCATGGCCAGCAGAGCCAGCGATGCAGACCGGTGCATTTCAAACAGAAACAGATACATTCATATTCAGACGCTGACAACAAGGCTTTACTAAGTGACAGTTTGACTTGTTAATTTGCCTCTACCTGTCCAGAAACTGGAGAACGAAGTCTTCAAATTCAGCTGAAGCAAAACACAGATTTTTCTCAATCTGAGAGGGAGAAATAAAAATAATTAGTTAATGAGGGAGAAATAGGAATGATTGGTTAGTGGATTTGTATATCATGGCTCTATATGTGTGCTGGCTTTATTCTAAAATAAAAAGTGTTATTCACACTCTTGCCAAAAGTTCAATGATAAGGTTGAAACCACTCTCATGTTGTACGCTAGATATGAAGCAGGAGCCAGGAGATGGTTAGCTTAGCTTGGCATAAAGACTGGAAACAGGAAGAAACAGCCAGGCTGGCTTGGACAACCTCAGAGTGACTCCTGGAAGAGACTGCTCCCCCCTGTAAAACCACAACTTCTCATTTTTAGACTTCAGTTAGCGGTAACACATTAATTTGTGGGCTTTTACATTTTTTTTTTATTATCAAAAATATATATTTATCCACAATCAATCAATATATCTATACAATATTTATAACAATTAACAAATCATATAACCCCAAATAGTGCAAATGAAATGAAGAAACTAGGGCTGTCAAAGTTAATGTGATAATAACTTGTTAACACAAATTTGTTTTGACGCCACTAATTTCTTTAACACAACTTGCAATTTTTAGGTTATAGCAGCTCAGTCATGAAGTTAGAGTGAAGATATTGGTTTCATATGATACTAGAAAATCTAAAGAATCCATTGGTACCAACCATGTCCTACTAGCTTGTTTGCGAAAGGGGTCTCTTGACCTCTGACCTCCAGGGGTTAGGGGTTAGGGTTAGGTCCATCACAGGGCTGACACATAGAGACAGACAACCATCCATGCTCACATTCACACCTATGGGACATTTAGAGTCATCAATTAACCTGCATGTCTTTGTGGGAGGAAACCGGAGAACCCGGAGAAAACATGCAAACTCCACACAGAGGGGCCCCAAATTGGATTCAAACCTGCGACCCTCTTGCTGTGAGGCAACAGTGCTAAACATTGCACCACCCTGCAGCCCAGCAACAAAAAATAACAACTTAAATCACAGCCCACAAAATAAAGCAATCCCATAGAGGTGCTGTTGGTGGATTACGTTGACTTTGGACAGAGCCAGGTTAACTGTTTCCCCCTGTTTTCAGTCTTTGTGCTAAGCTAAGCTAACCAGATGCTTATTCATGAGTAGAGAGGGTTGTCAATCCTTTGAGCGAACTATCCAAAAATGTCAAACTAGTCCTTTAAGAAAAAATGTCTTAAATGACTGATGTCAGGTATTGACTAAACTGTTAATGTGTGTGTGTGTGTGTGTGTGTGTGTGTGTGTGTGTGTGTGTGTGTGTGTGTGTGTATATACCTCTGTGAGATCGCTGTGTTGAGAAGGAGCAGACGAACAATCCACTAAAGGCACCAGAGTGGTGAAGGTAGCGATGAACTGGAACGTTATCTGGACAGAGCCACACAGAAAGAGATCAATTCACATCATCTGACGCGATCAAGGCCCGAGTTAAATAACCTACCAGATGTCAGTGGAACAACTTTTTCAAATGCATCAATTCATTCTGGTGTGATGGATTAATGTAGCAATGAGCACACCAAGAAAAGAAACCAATCCATTTTACAATCCAAGCAGAAACCGAGGACCGAGCCTCAGTAATTGCGAGTTCTTCAAACTGAGATATTCATTCCACTTTCAGGAATTATTAATGGGATAGACCAGAGTACACGAGAGGGGAATTTAATCAGCGCGAGCTGTATTGTCTACTTGTCTAACAATTCTTCTTCATTACTAATCAACACATCCATTACTCACCATGCACTTGCTGAAGTCGTTAGGGTCCACCCCCGGCAGAGAGCCCATCAGCAGTGGGAGCACATGCCCACGGCCCTCTGGGTAATGGTTGTTTGGGGAAACCAGGCTGCGAGCCATGCCGATCATGCAGCTGAGTGTGGCGGTGAGGGTGTGCGGCTCCGTCAGGGTCTCCATCGCTGCGTATGTCCTGTTATACACAAGACGCAAGGAGGTAAATAACAACATTATGATGGGAGAGTTGAAGAGGGGGCGCAGTGTTTGGCTACTGTCTCAGCCGTTGAGACAGTAGAAAAAATATATCACTGCATGACCCTGTAAGATGGCAATCATCTCATCTGTAGGTCCATAACTGCACTGTGGAAAACAGCACAAGCAAAAAATAATAACCCACAAAGATTATCTCAGATAAAACAATGTGCAAATCATAAGTTTATGAAAGAAGGAAAAATAGATTGAATTGTCCAGATACATGTATTTTCACATTCAACATCAATAATGAAAAATAGAAATCACACTGGACCGAGCTGGATAATAGATCTAAACGTCAAGACCAACTCGCCGTCTCCTGTAAGCCGTTGCGGCACTTAAAGGTGCAGTGTGTACAATTTGGTGGCATCTAGTTGTGAAGTTGCAGATTGCAACCAACTGCAGCTTCTCCGGTGTGCCAAAAGCACTGGGGCCGACGCGTAAATGTGAAAACGTAAATGGCCCCCTCTAGAGCAAGTATTTGTCCATTCAGGGCTACTGTAGAACCATGGCGGACTCTGTGAAGAGGACCCACTCTATATGTAAATATAATTATTCAAAGGCAACGGAAACACAACTATTGTTATTTTTAGGCGATTATAAACTTAAGAAACATTCTCATTAATATTATATTTCTGCTAATAGATACCCCAAAATGCTACACACTGTTCCTTTAAGCAATTTGTACTCGTTCTCAGAGACATAACTCAATTTACACACAGTCAGGATGTACATATTTTTAGATTCAGTGTGACGTACACTATCTGTGAATATTATTATCTCATATGTAAATTGTGAATAATCATCCATAAAGCCACTTAGAAATCTTAGAAAAAAAGTTGCTCTTGTAACTCCAGACTTGCCTGAGAGTCTTCACGTTTTTAAGTTTTCTACAATATCAGAGTAATCCAGTGATAGATGTCCATATAGTCATGGGTACAGTGCAAATGGTAATTGGTGATAGTTAATTCGTCATACATTTGGTGGTGGGAATTTGCCAAATTTTAAACAAATACAGTTTTAAAAAACCTCAAATTGTAGCCCACAGCTACAGTTCCAAAACTTAAAGCATGATTATCCCCCAAATCAAAGTAAGTCAAAGTATAATAATAGGAGCTACAAACTTCAAACTATCTTTTTTCATGTTTTTATATTCACAGAACATCAACACGATTCATGGCAGATACCTCTAACAAACACTTACTTCTCAAGTACAGGCGGTATGGTGAGTTCTGGTGTGAGCAGGGCCAGGTTCTGGAGAGCGTAGGCTGCATCCGTACTGCCGGTTTTACTGCACAGCACCACAAGAGGGCAGATGAGCAACATCCAGTACAGCGTCAACAGCAACAACACACAGGCATGCACAGGTAGATAATCACAGATGACCTGTCTTTGTCCAGATTAGGCTTGTTGTTGTTGTTGAGGCCTTGTGGCGGCACTCGCTAGTGAGTCACAGCAGGGTTTGGATTTGTTGGATAACTGAGTGGCACTGATTCAAATGGCTTGTTTACATGGCAATTACCCAGTAAATGCTGACAGGGTAACTCATAGGTCAATGCTGCTCAAAATTGGGCTAGATATGGCCGAAAAGAGAAAATATTTTAGAGTTCTAGGTTAAAATAATGTATTATTATTATGTTATATGTAACCTAGATGTCTCCAAAAGATTCACTTTCCAGTCAAATTTAGCCCTGCCAATCATTAAATTACCAGTAGGGTTTTGATATCTGTGGTATTTAGTGGAAAAAAGAGTTTATTGAAATAAAAAAAACATTTTTGGCATTAAATAACAAATGCGCAGTTAGAATCTATTTGAGAACCAAAATTCTGGCTCGAAAAATGGAGGTTTGGAGACAGTTTGGTCATTAAATGTGGATTAAATAGATCACTGGCTGTGACTGTGAACAGAAAGCTCACACCTGCCTCCACAAGGACACCTATTGTGTCTACTCCTGCCTGAGTAGAAATACTTTCTATCACCCTTCCCACTTACTGTCGCACAAGGTCTATTTTTTTTAAATGGCATCTTACAACCTATTTTTACAGACTGGCTTCTATTTATTTTTGGGTTTCTCTTAATCTCTCCCTTTTGTTTGATTCTATTATTGTGATTTTACTTTTTCACTAATAATTTGCCGCTATGTTGTAATCATATTTGTTGCTCAATTTGTTCTATGTTCCTGTTTTCAAGGCCTGTTATGTCTTCCTATTGTCTTTTATCTTCTTACCACTTTGTACATCTTGTTTTGAAAGTGCTCTATAAATAAATCACTCGCTGAATAATACTGCTGACTGTTGTATTTGTGGTAACCGTCCATACTGAGGTTAAATCAAAGACAAGCTCATCATGGCTTGTCAAGTTTGGTTCACTAGTTATCTTATGCTAGTACACAGATATTTGTATTTACATGTATAGGGTCTATCATATCTGTATGCATACACCTATGTGTGTATGTGAGAATATGTATTTATATGTGTGGATGTATGCATGTTATAAGTAGGGCTGTCTACGTAAATACAGTAACGAGTTAACACAAATACGTTTTAACACCACTAATTTCTTTAACACATTACGGTAACTTTTTGGGCTCTGTTTTAAAGCTAATGTGAAGATCCTGGCATCATATGAAAATCTAGAAAATCTAAGGAATCCAATGGTATTTCATTTAAAAGCAGGATTGCTAATGCTGAAATTGTTAGGTTGAGAGAACAAATTACAACTAAAATTGGTGCATTTTCCTCAGGGCTGTCAAATTTTACGTGATAACGCAAATTCGATTTAAAGGCACTAATTTCTTCATTAACGCAACTTCTGATTTTTAGGATGTAGTGTGTTCAGTTTTAATGCTGGGGTGAAGATAGCACTGAAGAAGCATATTTTTTATACTAAATGCAGTACCTGTGAGGGTTTCTGGACAATATTTTTCATTGTTTTGTTAATTGATTTCCAGTAATAAATATATACATACATTGATAAGAGTATTAAATACTTATCAAATCTCCCTTTAAGGTACATGTTGGACAGATGAAAAAAAATTTACGATTCATTTGTGATTAATCACGATTAAATATTTTAATCGGTTGACAGCCCTTGTTATAATCCAGGTTATAGTTAATATTACTGGAACATCTACCAAAGTGCACTACCTGAACATGGCCAGCAGGGCGGCTCCAGTGAGGCTGTGGGTGAACTCTTGCAAGTCTTCATCAGTCAGCCTCTGACACTCAGGAACCAGCGTGATCCAGCTGGGAGCAGCGTGACGTTCCCGGTGCACACGGCGTACAACACTTGCCGGGAGCCGCTGGAGCAGCCGCATCAGTCGGGTCTACACACACACACACACACACACACACACACACACACACACACACACACACACACACACACACACATTCAACATTAGCGTTATCACCCAGAGACACATTCGCACAGTCTGCCGTAAACAGATCTGTGATATCGTTCTTTTCTGCGGCAGTTGTGCATTTCATTATTGTGTTGTTAGAGAGAAGAGAATCCTGAATGACAGGTTATAAATCAAAGGAGTGTGACAGCAAGCAGCTGAAAATGAGTCTGTGCAAGTCAGTGTGTGTGTGAGAGAGAAACTTACCTGCCAGCGACCATGATTGGAGGGATGGTAGAAGGAAGCAATGCTGTTGAAGAGACAGGTCAGCTCCTTCTGTGCAGGGTTTTCTGGTCCTCCCTGCAGGGATTCAAATCAGGTAATAACCATAATTAAGCAGCAATCAAATTAGGGATGTTGAATTTAGGGCTGCCAATCAATTAAAATATTTGATCGTGGTTAATTACATGATTGTCGAAGATTAATCATGATAATCACATATTTTTTATCTGTTCAAAATGTACCTTAAAGACAGATTTATCAAATATTTAATAATCTTATCAACATGGGAGTGAGCAAATATGCTGCTTTATGCAAATGTATATATATATATATATATATATATATATATATTATTCGAAGTCACTTAACAACACAAAACAATGACAAATATTGTCCGGAAACCCTCACAGGTACTGCATTTAGCATCAATAATACGCTCAAATCATAACATAACAACAACAACAGCTGTCAGTGTGTCAGTGTGCTGACTTGACTATGACTTGCCCCAAACTGCATGTGATTATCATAAAGTGGGCATGTTTGTAAAGGGGAGACTGGTGGGAACCCAGAGAACCCATTTTCATCAGAGGTCAAGGGACCTCTTTGAAAATGGCAACAACAGTTTTCCCTCACTAAAATTTATCACAAGTTTGGAGCGTTATTTAACCTCCTTTGTCATGACATGGTTGGTACCAGTGGATTCTTTAGGTTTTCTAGTTTCATATGATACCAGTATCTTCACTCTAGCTTTACAACTGAGCCCGCTACAACCTAAAAATCGCAAGTTGTGTTAATGCATTAAAGAAATTAGTGGTGTTGAAACAAATTTGCATCAACACATTATTATCACATTAACATTGACAGCCCTAATATTTTTTAATGTATTTGTAGGAGGAAAAAGTCTGCAGAGTGTGTACCAGAAGTGCCGTGATCCACAACACCAAGTGTCCGATGTCATAGGAGTTGGTGAGATACCGCGGTGCCACCATCTGACTGACCCCAACTGGAAGGTTCAGGCTGCGCAGGATCCTGGTGAAGATCTATACACATACAGAGTAGAGTTTATTACAAGGCCCCCAATAAAACACACTAACAGACACACTTGTACCTCCACATAACTCTGCTGAAGACTCACTGTGGGGATATAAGGGGTCCAATCCACGTAGCCGATGTTATCGTTGGCGAGGCGAGCAAACAAGTTCACTAGGTGCTGCGGGACGACAGCAGACAAACAATCACTGTGAGCACAGAGAACATTCCCAGAAGTGAAGACCGTCATTCCAGGAATTAAATATAGCTACTTAGAACAAAAAAAAACAAAAAAAGGGATGCTCGAGAAGGCAGGAAGCGTGCACGGCCAGGTCACTTCAGGCCAGGAGGCCGCATGAAAGCAGAGCGGAGGCACAAAATGGAAAATCTTATCTGCATGCCGATGCTCCAACAACATTTCAATCATCGTCGTCAGGAAATGTGTGTCAATCCAAATTACCGTGTCCATTTTTAGGAGACTGGAAAGCTGCATGATTCATTGCTCAGTCATTTAAAAATGTTTTTAAAGACCCACCACTTGCTGTTGTGGATTTATACAGAAATTTGAGAGTTGGAATTTTTGATTAATTTCAGCTTCGTTTAACTTTGCTGCAGACTTTCAAGCCAGTGAACAGTGAGGTGTCAAATAATTAAAAGAAAGAAAATGCCATAAATATTGTGTGTGTGTCTTACCCCTTCCCAGGTTGGCTGATTTTGTACTGACATCCAAAGATTCATCAACTCATCAAACCACAACCTGAAAACCCACACAAAAAAAACACCATTATATTCACACACACACACACACACACACACACACCTGAAGCTGAATTCCCCTCATCTATCTCCAGTTCCCCAAAATATGAACTCACTCCCTCCCTTGTTGATTTCGGAAGAGAGAGAGAGAGAAACTGAAATGGAAAAAAATGGAGTATTAAAGATGATGTATTGTGGAAACTATACGGAAACTGCTGATGAATCCAATACTAAATCCAGACAAATAGCTTGCGAAAGAGCAAATACACTGAAGAATGCGGCGAACGCTGTGAAGAGGCTTCGTAGCTGGAACACCACGAAGGGTGAGGAGAGAGAGAGAGGGGCAAAGGTTTTCCAAGGCAGCGAAATATTAGCAAAAACAAGGAGAGGGGGGAGCACTGCTGACGCAAAAATAACATTATTTATTGAAACTCCCAGGTGCAAAGGTGTATTACAGAGCCTGAAAATGCGGTTATACATGACACATGATCATAAGATCCAACAAAAATACTAAGATTTAACTACAAGTTAAGTTTCCATCGTAGGACCAAAAATATTCTACCTTTTTTCTGCTGGCAGAGATTGTTCTGTATAAATAAATAAACGGTGTTTGATAACTCTATAAACCCTTTGTGTTAGCTCTGGCTGAGACAAGGTGCACTTAGTATATAAGTTTCTGAACAGAGCCATCCCTGTGGGGCCACTTACTGGAAGCCCTGGCTGTGCTCCTCCGGGGGCATGATGGTGGGCAGGAACAGCTCCATGTTGCTGATGGCCTTCTGCATGGCCATGTCGAACACGCACAGCAGGGGGCGCCACTCATCCAGCATCTCCTGGGTGGACGACGCGGGGAAATACCTGGGAAATTCACAAACACGCACCCCCACACACGCACACATAGCAAGGACAGACATGAGCACAAATAGATGCAGACAAGCAAAGACAGACTGGAGATACAAATACACACATTGATCTACGGCGCACAGCTCAACCGGAGATCAAAGTAACGCATTATCCGGTGCACAAATTACACGATCACAGAGGACGAGACTTACAGTCTGCAGCTTTTGATCAAAGCCTTCAAAATGTGGTCCACTGAGCTGCAAACAAGCAGAGAGAGGAGGTGTGTGAGTGAGAGGGATTTCTGCTTTTACTGTCTAATGAGGTCCACACACAACTAGGGATGCACCAACACCGATACCGGACAGGATATCAGGTTGATACTGACTCACATAGCTAGATAGAATATCAGTGACAATAAGGTCGATCAATTCAATTAAATTTTACGTTTATATACTCCATACTTTAATCCGGCTTGGGGCTCCTCTGTGTGGAGTTTGCATGTTCTCCCAGCGTTAGCGTGGGTTTTCTCCGGGTACTCCGGCTTCCTCCCACAGTCCAAAGACATGCAGGTTCATTGATGACTCTCTCAGGTGTGAATGTGAGCATGAATGGTTGTCTGTCGTTGTGTTGCCTGCGATGGACTGGCGACCTGTCCAGGGTGAACCCCGCTTCACCCAACGCCAGCTGCGCTCGGCTACAACTCGACGGGATAAGCGGTTGCAGATGGATGGATGGATGGATACTGCACTCATTACATACAATTATTTTAATGCCTGTTTAAGTTTTGACTAATTTGTTGCTGCATTAAAAATGTTTACACTTGAACTGTAATTCCTGTTCATTTCTAAGATTTTTAGATTTTTTTTACAAAGTTACCACTATGTATTTTTTTGGTCACATTTCATTTTACAAAGTCAGGGAAGCGATGTTTAAGTCGATCCTGATGTTGTCTTACACATAAAAGAATGATCACAGTCACTTCCACAAAATGAGGCATACAGATTATTAATTAAACACTGTTTTGTTTTTTGAATATCATGTTATTAAGTTTGGTGTTTTTGTAAAAAAAAAAAAAACAAACAAAGATGTGGCATTTATTAGTTGTAGCAGTAGTAACATTAGTATTAGTAGGAAGTCCATGTTATGGATGCGCCCATCCAACTCTCTGCAAGAGTTAAGTAGTAGTAGTAGTAGTAGTAGTAGTACCAGAGTTGAACTAATAAGCTGTATGCCTCATTGTGTGGAAGTGACTGCGGTCATTCTTGTAAAAAAAACAAACACTTAAAGAATAATTAAAATGTCAGTATATGATATACTGTATATAAACATAGAATTGAATTGAATAGATCGGCCCCATCGTCATGATAACCAATATCCGATCCAGTACCGGTATCGGTGCAGCCCTAGTCCATGTGCGGTAACAACACTGTTTCAACTCCAGCCAGCAGGTCAATGTAAAGGTACAACATCATACTTGGGGAACCAGATGAGTCCAAGATGCTCATTTTTGGAGTAGACGACTCTCTCGTACAGATCATAAAGGGGTCGCCACGGCAGCTGTAGGTCATCCCTTGACAGCAGTTCCTTCTTCCTGTTTGAAAGAGAAGCCAAGTATTGATCGCCTGGCCTCTTTGATAAGGATTTTTGCAGGACTTCAGTCAGACTCTTTGATATTTAAAGCTTTGAAAAAGAGAACCCCAGTTAAGAGAAAATGATGGTAATGTTATATGGATATGAGAAACTACAGGGAGTCCGAAAGAGTCTGTAATCATGGGGAAATCAGTCAGGCTGTGCCCGACATGATGCCTGCCAACTTCCAGACATGTCTGCAAACACAGTACTGTGATTTCTTTGTATTCAATAAAGCACAACTGGACTGACAGCTGAAGACATTAGTAATTTGCAGGTGTCGACTCAGACTACTGAAAGTAGACGTGGCACGCATTGAAGTTCGCGTATGATTCCTGATTTTTCAAACACCCTGTTAAGCCTTTAAATTGCCTCTAACTGATGAGTACTTTATTATATTTAGCAGAGCTGTTTTTTAATCCTCTTGAGAAGCTTTCACGAGTTTCTTTGAACTCATTTACTTCTTCTTTGTAAAAAAAAAAAAAAAAAAATCACATCTATAGGAGTAAACCCCACAGAAAGGTTGACTGTCTGCACTGAAGAATATGCACAGCCTCACATTCCTCTTGTCGTCTCCTCTCTCGTTCATCTAACAGCTATGGAACAGACTCTCATTGGGGAGATTTTAAAATTGAAGGAAAGAAGAGACAATGGGGGAAATGACGGCGAAACGCGAGGAAAAAAAAAAAGGAGCCAACTGAGACCTGATGCATGATGTTGAGTATCAAATTCATCTCTCAGCTGTGAGACCTGGCACTTAATATACGGTTAGCCTAGATCTTTCTCTTTTCATCTAATGGAAAACACTCAGACAAATGACAGCTACATTCAAGTGTTGTTTTGTGATGGATGTGAAAATCGTGGAAACAACTGGAGACAAATGGGAAGTGATGAATGTGACCATCTTGGAAAATATCCTGCAGCTGCTGGAGTAATGGTTTGAGAGACGAAAGCAGCAGGGAGTTATGATGTAGGTCAGGGCTTAAAGAGCAATAAATGTACAGTTAGGCCAACATACTTCACTGTCCTTCTACTTACTATGTGTGGGGGTATCTAAGTACATTTCTACAAATCTACTTACTGTACTGTGCTATTTAGATTTATATTTACATTTTCTGCTACTTTAAACCTTTACTGCACTACATTTCAGAGGGAAATTTTCTGTGTTCCTGTACACATACTACCATATTATTACTGCAGTATGACAAAAATACCAGGATGCCCTGCTACATGTGCAGTACGCAAGCCAGCATGCTTCTCTGGCTATTTTGTCCCACAATCCTTATGATGACGTAGTATGTTCCAACTGTGTAAAAACTAATGTTAAACTTATAAAATCTGTTTGGCTTATTGCTTCTTACCTGAAAGAGAGATTTTCCTTCTAAACTGCTAAGATGGTTTCGTTTAAATTACAGTCTGAGACCTCAATAATTAAGATTGTCCAGTATTTCTCAAAAAAAAACAAAAAAACAAAACAAAACAAAGATTATAGGAAAGGACAAAGAATAAATGCTTCAAAATGATTCATTTATTGACCCTTTGAGCCACAGCCACTCAGTTTTTTTGTTAAAAACAAAGGGTGATCTTGTCTTTGCGGTACTCCCCAACTCTGGAGCAGTCTCCCACTACATATCGGATCAGCTGACTTCTGATATCTAATTATAACTTTTAAACTTTTACAAAATGGCTTTTCCAATCAGCTGAATTTGAGTCTTTTGTGTGCTGATGTACATTTACTGTACGTGTAAATGTAATTATATGCATGTTTCTTTATTTACCAATTTTATTGTTTTTATTTCAGTTTTTATGTTTCATTCTATTCTGCTGTTTGTGTTGTGTTTTTACTTGGAAAACGCTTTGTGCTTTGAGCTTGAAAAGTGCTCTACAAATAAAATTCTTATTATGCAGTTAAAACAACCAAAGAGCTATTAGAAAAATGGCCAAGCATCAGGGAGAAGACAACATTAAAGTGGACAAAAAAGAAGAGCAAGTCTAGCTGTTAAAAATTAAATATTAATATGTAATACAGACAGAGATTTCCAATAAAACTTCCCTAAAGATAACAGGAAAACTCATCCCTGATGCAATATTCACAGTTCACACATTTTCTGTAATTAAAATCTAACATTCAGAGGATTGTGCAGCCTTCATGCAGGCTTCTGAGTGCTTTCGAAATGACTTTTGTTTTTCTCTGCTCAAGTCTGCAGGTTACTTAAAGCTCCAAATGGCAGTGATCCAAATGGCAGAGAGGTAAGTGAAAAATCCACTTTGACACGTCATGGGACTCAACGTCGGCCTACCTCTTTGTAGCAAAGTGATCTGTACCAACTGGGCTGCTCTCTGATCTCATTAAACTAACGGATGTGAAAGGACAGGAAAGGTTGCAGGTGACTGAACCACGAAGGAGCTGCACCAGTGAGGAGCTCAGATACATACATATATATATATATATATATATATACTCAGATATGCATCTGTGTGTGTTTGTGTGTTTGTGTCAAACCCACTTGAGGAGCTGAATGAGCAGCCTGGCGTAGCTCTGCATCATGTGAGGCTCCAGGTTGGGCAGCGTGACCAACTCGTAGAGCAGCTTGATGAAGAGAATATGGTCCTCTTTGCTGAACCTGCGGCCGTACAGCTTCAGGAACCTGAGGGCGGAGGTTAGGACAGCAGTTGGTCACTTCCTGCTGCCTACAGCTGACCCATATCCTCACATCACGGTAAGCACACAGTGTCAGCGGCCCAGTGTCTCAGCATGAAACCTTCATTAAGCTCAGTGAACCTGAGATACCAAGTGAACAAAGTCTGGTCTGTATTTAAAGTTAGAAAATGACATGATGCTCTCTTTAATCTCATCTTTAAATACTCCCATAATACTGTGATATTTGGTACTTTATTCCCCCTATTAACGTGCAATAGACTCTTAAAGACCTAATACTGAATATTTTGGTTTTAAAGTTAACATTTATTATAGCTGAGGCCACCTTGTAGGAAATGCTGACACGCTGCACAATATGTATAAAAAATAATCGACATGTAACAGATATTGTGCATTTATAAAGCTTAATAATTTATTTGTGGGCGATTCTTCAACTAAAGTCAACTACACATATTTTAAGTTTTTAAAAAGGTTTTAAATGTAAATAAATAAATAAATAAATAAATGTACAATAATGTATTGATAAGTTTAATTCCTCCATCCTGTGTAGAAACCCTTTCTCATGGTGGCTGTGATGAAATTACTGAAATAACATAGAATTTAATCATTTCCATCACACCACAAAAAGGTATTTTTAAACAAAATTATTAACATACCTTCTGTTTGAAAAAATATTTAATGAAATTTCACACACAGATGCGCCAAAAATGTATAAATGTATTTATTTTCAGGATATTAAATTGAATGAAATTCTGAAAGGCACAATCATGATTTTTCCAATTCTATCAACCACAAAGGCACAATTTTCAAAACTGCAAAATGTTATTAGTGTGATTGTGTTTTTTTTTTTTTTTTATGAATTTCACCTAAAAATATGTGTTGTGATGAAGGTGACTCTATGTGGTGGAAAAGATTAGATGTTGGAAATGACGTGCGACAAAATGTCCACTTTTATTATCCCAGACCCAAAGCCTGTTTTGAAACAGAACTTTATTTTATCTTTTACTTTATTTCAAAGGTGGCAATCTTTAAGATTTTCATTTGTATAAATGTATATTAAGTCACTCTCACCAAATGAGGTAACACTGGCGACTGAGCCTGTGATGACTGATGACAGTATTGCAAAATTTATATAATTGCAGTATTATGAACTGGGTGTCTGTGGCGACGTTGATGGAAAAAATGCTGCTGTATAGACAAAAAATGTAACTACTGTATGTGCAAAACTCTGATGTACATAGAAACATATTTTTCCTTTTCTATTTCTGTGCTCATGTATCAATAAAAAGACTCCAGACTGTTAAAGTCTGAGCTCAATTCATTGTTTTCACTCAAATGGAGATTCTAAATCAACCAGGATGGAAATCTTGAGGTTTGCCTCTTTAAACCATTTCTTCCCTGCTCTCTGTGTGCTGAAACCTACAAGCAAGTTGGACTTGACAGTTTAAAAAGAAAACAAAGCTGCACAACACAGACGGTTTAACTGGAGAATGGCAGTGGAACAACAGATTTCTACAGCTTGAAATGGCATCTGCTTGAAAGGTAACAAACTGGAACTTTATGATGTTTGAAATGAGTTTAACTTGAAAATCCTGCCGTAAAAGAGTTAAAATGAACTTTGCTTTTTAAAATACTGAATGTTAAACTAAACTACATAAAGCATTTAAATGTAACAACAAGTTTTATATAACAAATAGGGGTTTGTATTCATTAAAAACATTTACTTGGTGGTGCTACACCTGCATTTTGATATATGTAGGTATAGCCAATTAACTCACAATATCTGTCAACTTGCATATACGCAAGTTGGACTTTCAATGTAAAAAGAAAACAAAGAAGCTAAACAAAGACAGTTTAACTTATGAATGACAATCCAACCATAGCTTTACAGTATACAACTTAAAATGGCATCTGTTGGTAACAAACTGACACTTGAAGTTTGAAATAAGTGAGTTGAACTTCAAATTGAAACAAACAAAAGCTCCTTTGAATTAAAATAAATTTAAAATTTGCTTTTTAACAACTCTGTTTTACAGGTTAACAATAAAATACTACAAATGGGAGATTACATTTACTTAAATCTTTTACTTAATGGCGGCACTGCAGCTTGACCAAGGGTGCATTTATCCTTCATGATCAATAACAGAGCATATTTCTACCTATGAATAAATGATTCGGCATCACTTGCATCTTAGTTGAGGCCTTGAGGCTCTGGGACTAGTCTATTAGGGCTGGGCCATGTCAGTCAATTAATCGACTAATCGGCCATTTTGGTCTCCTTTCACCAAGATTTTTTTAATCAGTTTTTTTTTATTTTTTAAGTTATGAGCACATATTTGGTTTAATGTGGTGCTTTTGTGTGATTCTTTGAGAAACTCAGCTTTACAGATATGTCGATTAAATCAGCTGATAGATTAGTCGACTAAGAATTTATTTGGTTTAAGGGCAGGACAGCCCTACTGAGAAGAACAACATCTGAACAGTCAGGCTATGACGTCTCTTATTGGCCACAAAAACCTGCTTGGTTTTTACGCACAAGACTAAATGCGAAATTTCATTAGTCAATCTCTTTATGTAGCTTCACAGATGACCTTAAAGCATAAACTATTATAGACTGTTATATTGAATCCTGAGTGCGTAATTATTGGTTTAACTTGTTGGTTCCAACACTTACGAGAAGAGTTTTCTGGACCAGAAGGCAACCCCGGGCCACAGCTCCCTGAGGAGGACCGCTCTGGACAGGTTCGCCTTGATCTCTGCCAGCAGCTCCGTGGCCTCCCGGTCCAGCCGGTCCGAGTACGGCAGCAGCCTGTTATACACGATATCCTTCTGAGGGACAAACCCTGTCATGTCCCCCTCCATGGTCATATCTCGCCAACAGTCCGTTCGATTTTCTGCTGTCTTGTGCGTAAAAACGATACAGAAAACGCGCTCCTCTTTATCCAATGAATGTTGCGCGCTGCCGGAGTTACAGGCTGATAATCTGCTGTGTCCAGGCGGAAGGCAGGCGATCACAGGGGAAAGTGTGTCACGCTAATTGAGCTGCGTAAAGCCTTGAATGAGCGCACAGGACCGGTTTCCGCTCTGACCTGCAATGTCAGGCGCTGCGTCACCTCTCGGTTCACAATTCACAGGTATCCATCCTGTGCGCAAAGTGGGAAAAAACAAGTGCCAGTATTCCCTTTTTTCACACGTTGCATTCATCTCAGCTCCTATTAATTTATTATTTCTTTAAGCACTGTGTCAGTCATACTCAGCTGTAGTTTTATTATTATTATTATTATTATACTATGCATGTTCTTTAGTAGGCCTATAATACTCACACTGTAACCCTGTAGGGGTGAGGGACGTGTTTGTGTGTTTACCCATAATGCTCTATGTAGGAATCAGAAATTGCTTGTTAACAGTGACACCTGTGGCTGTTTTGTCAACCACAGTCAGCGTCCTGCTGCTAATGCTTGCACTAAGTAGATGCAAGCATTGGTCAAAACACAGAGGCGTTAAAGTTAAAACATTAAAACAACATTTAACATGCAGTAATGTTAGCTTACCCGTCCAATAAGAGTTTTGTCAGCTCAGGGTTTGTTTTGATGCCCAAACCCAAACGAAGATCCCTCCATGAATCGAAGGCCCGGCCGATGCTGACCCTAGTCTCCCCTCGATGTCAGTCACATTCTTGTTTTTCAAGATGGACTTCACCAGATATAACTTTGTTTTGTGTGTGTGTGTGTGTGTGTGTGTGTGTGTGTGTGTGTGTGTGTGTGTGTGTCTTCTGGGAAGTTTGTGTCGGCTGTTGTGGTGCTGGCTGGTGATTTGTCAGCGTTAGTTGCACATTGTTTGATGCTGGATTTTCCTGGAAAGAACGTCCTGCATTCTTCACACTAAAAGTCTATAAAGGAAAGCCAGAAAGTCACAGAAGGTCCAGGTTTTTAGGTTAGGTTACAATCAGTTCACACATTCACAATAAAAATATTATATTTAATACATACAAAATCTTATATACAGTCACTTTAATAGTGTTTTCCTATGTTATTTATAGCCTGTAGTATCTCTCTATTATATATTATAGGATGCCTATCAACAGCAGCCAGCCTGACAGGCAGGTATGTCTACAGAGCTGAGGTGTGTCATCTGTTCATTCAGGTTTTAGGAGCGGTCAGGATATATTATCACATACACATATTATCCAGAGACAATCTGAATTTCTACAGTGAATAACAGGTGAAAAGAACAGAAAATTTGAAAGTTTTAGACAAAGCTTTGCAATTTGACATCATTTTCGAGTATTATTATTGCTATAGATAACTCCAAAAATGCTTAAACTTACTATAGTTGAATACTTATTTAATTATTTATCACAGTCTTGGTCCATTTTTTTTTTTTTTTTTTTTTTGCTATAAATAATAATGTAACAATAACTTTAAAAAATCTCCCAGAGAACCTGATACGGAGAGGGCACAGGGGAGTACCGGTACACAACAAAAAGTCCCGGCACGCCAAGGAGCCGGAACTGCATACCATACGGGTGAGTATTGGCCTACTTCGAGCACCGTATCCATCAGACCGTGTGCAAGGGGAGGAGGGTCAAACAAACTGACTGGCCCACAGGTTGCTAGAAAGGGTGCATTAACTCTGGTCAGGCTTTGATTTCAGCACCACTGAGACACGTAAGAGAAGTCTTTGATATGTGAGGCTTTCATGTGTGGCCACCATGGATGAGGTGGAAGCCTGAAGGCATCATTCTGGACTACAAATCCCAGAGGCGCTTTATGTGTGTGCTGCAAGCTAATCTGCAAGAATAATAGGATAATCTGATTACTGGATTAATGCCCCCTCTCTTGTACTGACCCACAGTGGCTCTTATTGGGACAAATACGGGTCTGTCTGTGTGGTGCATTTAGTGAATAAGCATTTTTCCAACACAAAAACAAAAATAAATAGTTCTGACTTCATCATGCAGCTAAGCAAGCAAATACCTGTATGATATATATACCTGCATGATTTGGCTGCATGCTACAGAAGCATTTATGTATGTATATGCTTAAATGTACTCATGATATCCATGGCAACACTTTTGTCCCTGTCCATTCCTGCAATACTGTGCACACTTCCATGAAAATCCTTTTACTTTAAGCTCATGTAATTCTCTGACCACTACATGCTTAAGAGCGGTGCAGCAATTGCAGGATACTGTGTGGCCTGCCTAGCAGCAGTGAGGCTGCTGCTCACAGCGGAGGGCTAGGAGTGTAATACAAAAGCCCCTTGAGATCTCTGTTCTGGTTACTTTCAGAGAAATGGGGTCTGATTGCATAAAGTGTTCTCGGCCAGGTCTGTCTGCAGCCTGTGATAGCCCTGCAACCTTCAGTCAGTTTCACCTTTCTGAGCCTTTCTCTCCGTAAACACATGGGAAGACTGACAGACTTTGTGAGAGATCCCAGAACAGAGTGTGCCTTCCATGCGGCATATCAGTCCAAGAATGTCACGCTGGACTTCCAAGCAATCTCACCCAAGTCTTTACCTTCTTATATCCTTCAGATCTTATTACCTTTGCTTCTCAGAGCAGTGACAGCACCTGCTTTTTACCGTTGAACCACTTCCAGGAGGAAACATGGGTGTCTGTTCCTGTTTGTTCTTTGCTGTGATGCTATTAGGTATCTGGATATAGAGAAGCTGTGCGTTTTGCATGGGCACAGGCGCTTGCATGTGCGTGCATGCATGTGCGCACACATCTGTGCGATTCATTATTCCACAAGTGGAGTCTACAGATGGAAAATATGATTCAGGATGATGATGCCTCTTTGACTCAGCAGGGAGACGACCAAACAGAGAGAGAGGAAAAGTGATGGAGGGAAAATAGAGAGAGAGAAAGGAAAGAGAGATGATGGTCCCACTGGGAGTAGATGTTTTTGAATTCAATCAGCTTGCTCATCTTTACCTCACGATCATCTGCAGACATCAAGGAAAATCAGTCCCAAGAACAAACGCACACACACACACATCAAGCCTCTCATTTCCACCAGGGATTTATGGTGATGCCAGTTTTCTCGCTCCTAAAATACTGGAAAAACTTGGGCAGCCAATAAGCGTGTGTGTGTGTATCAGTGTGTGTTTTCGTGTGTGTCTCAGTTTGGAGAGTGAAGAGTGTAAATGATGTGCCTGGGAAACCTGCACTGAGACGTCTACACACACACACACACACACACACACAAAGTTCCTTCCATCCAGCTGGGTTTCTCGCTGGGAGATATGCAGCCCAGTTCATCGCCAGACAGACGGGTAATATATGGCTCCTGCTCCTGCCTCACACACACACACACACACACGCACACACACACACACACTCATACACTGACACACACTCAAACAAATACATAACCACAACTTTGTACAGAACTAAAAAAGCTGTCTGCATGTTCTTCACTCTCAACAACCACTTCTCTTTTTCTTTTGGACGACAAATCACAGAGGAAGCTGTGCTGATAAGGAGACAAGGAGGCAAGGACATAAGGAAGAGGAAAAGGAGACAGACATTCCATCACAGCCCCTGTGGAGCTGCAGCAGGGACGAGCCTACCAGCCGTTGATTTCTAATCGTGGAGAAAGGCTGAACAGTGAGGAGTACGCAGGTATGCAAGGTTAATTCCCTCTTTATCTTCTTCTTCTTCTTCTTCTTCTTCTTATATCTCCTTGGCAGTGGTGTCGCAGTGTAGGTGCTGTATATCATGGTGAGTGCATGTGTGATTTATGTGTGAACAGGAATGAGTCCGCTGAGAGGTTCCCTCAGGCTTTTGATATTCCTCTATGCAGCAGCAATGTGTGCAGGTACCACATGTGCATTTGCTCACACACATCCACACACACACACATGCACGCACGTAGCATTCACATATGTGCACAATTAGAGTTTCTTCCTTAACTCAAGTATAAATCTAGCACAGACCCCATACACACCTGTGCCTCCTCTACAGGTGTGGGTGGTGCAAAGGTAGAGAATGTGTCGTCAGAAATCTGTCGTCATCCATGTGACGAGCTGCTGAGTTTGCTCACTGAGATCCAAGGCCTGCGTATTGTGACTAGCAACCTGCTTGAAGACCTGGAGAGAGTAGTAAGATACACAAATGCATGCATGTGCATGTAACATCTGCATGTTGGCATTTTGTTGCTTTTACCTCTCTGGTGCTACATTTATTTTGATGTGGCATGAACAAGAAAGCAAGGATTTAAGATGGTATTTCCTTTCAAAATAATTTTGGAAATGCACAGTTAAAGGTGTTATGTGTAACATTTCCACATCACTAAAACAAATGGAGGCAGTTATGGAAAACTACCATCTTCTACCATCTTGTGCAATGCGCTTTACGTTGTAGTTGACAGGGAAATTTGTGTGACAAAACCAACAGAGAGTAGCTTTTCTTCCAGTGCAAATGGAACAAGCAGCAACATCCTTTTTTCTGGCAGGAAGCACTGTGGTTTGTGGTAAATGTCCTGGTGACTTTGGGGGGAAAAAAAAACATGCAGGAAGAATACCATCAGTGTTAAAATGTTGGCTACTAATGAACTCAGCTGCTATTCCATCATAATTCAACAGGTCTCTGTGTACTAATACAGCACAAATCTTAATACAGTAGATAAACTAGAGACCGTGTTGTGATGGGATCACATCAGCTGCGATGACGAATCGGGCCGGGGGCGTACCCCAATACTTCTAGCGCCCTTGCTCAGACTTCACCCATTTTAAAACTTGGCCTTCATTTTGAGGCACGGTTTCCGCTGGTGCTAAAAAATTCTAAAATCCAATAATCTGATTTTTAAAAGGCCTTAAATGTCTTAAATACGATTCTGACAGGTCTTAAAAACTGATTGGATTATGCAGTTAAAGTTTTCTAATGTTGCATTAACTTCAGTCTTGCTTTTAAATATGTTTTTTTTGAAAAATAATTGTATTGACCTTTCTTTACTAAACTACATGGAACCAATAACCAATAAGTGCAAGTTCAACGAGGTTAATTCCAGTTTAAAATAACAAACTTAATGCTTGCTGCATGTTGTGCAAAACTGTGGTTGTAAAGGCACCAGAGTCACATGTTAAGTCAGCCAAACATGAACCCACTGTCACCTAATATTGCTCTGTGTTCACCACTCCCCTAACTCCAGGAAGTGATCACCGGGCAGCGCTGGGATCTATGCCAACATTAATAGTGGAGGTGCTCTGGACTTTACACACAGTAGCTAAACAGTCATCATTAAAAAGCAATGAAGACATCGGTTAGCTGTTTCACACACTGTTAGCTGGTATTGCTATTAATCTACTTTCCATATTATTTTGTGATTTTCCTTCATATGCTTTGTAATGTTTTTGCTAGTATAGATGTTAAATACATGTTAAATTGCATTCATAATAATGGTCTTAATTTTAACTTGGCGAAACCTGCAGAAAACCTGTGATTTCAGCTACACAGCTGTAAAGTTTCCTGACTGCATCTTGCACGGTTGAGATGCTGTCGCAGTGACAGTGTCTGTTCACAGACAGACAGACAGAAATATAAACACCAGGCAAAGCACCAAAAACTACTTCTATGGTAGTTCCTGCTACAGAAGATGTCTCCATTACTGCATTTTGCCATGATGACACAGACAGACTCACAAGGTGAAAACAATACCGGCCACATGCTGTCACGGCTGGTAAGAATATACTTCTGATAATGATATATACATGTATGTATTCATATTTTCAGTCAAAAGAAAATGAAGAGATGAGGGTATGTTTGGCTGAGTTGAGCAACAGCAGTGGCAACAGCAGCAGCAATGTCAGCAGCAGCAACAGGAGCAGCAGCAGCAGCAACAGGAGCAACAACAGGAGCAATGGCAACAGCAGCAACAACTACAGGAGCAGCAGCAATGGCCCTGGTGGCAGCGACGATGTCAATGATGTGGACAGAGACAGGGAGGCGTGGTGTATGCAGGATGGGCGAGTGTACGAGCACGGTGAGGATTGGGACTTTGACAGCTGCACCGCCTGTGCTTGCCAGGTCAGTGTTGAAGTGTTACATCCTAAAATATTAGCAGCAAATCGTTTCCAGTGCCACGCAGACTGAACATGACCTGCATCATATACTGTAGGTTAGATGGTAACTCTTTTACACTGCAGTCACTATTTTGTATGTAGCACAGAGCATTGTGACTTGAGTCTAGTTGTGTTATTTACTTTTATGTATTTAGAAGAAGAAGAAGAAGAAGAAGAAGAAGAAGAAGAAGAAGAAGATAGTCCTTTATTAGTCCCACTAGGGGAAATTCAATTTTTTCACTCTGTTTAAATAAAAATAAAAATTTAAATACATAATGTCTCTGGACCCGGACTTGACTGATGCACTGAATGGTAAATGGTATCTATATAGTGCTTTTCTAGTCTTCTGACCACTAAAAGCGCTTTACACTACATGTCATTCACACACACATTCATACACTGATGGCAGAGGCTGTCATGCAAGGAGCCAACTTTGCCCATCTAATCTAAACATTCATCAATCTAACATTCAGGAGCAATTTAGAGGACTTCGGGAACAATTTTGAGGACTCAAGGACACACTGGCAGCATTGGGCGACTGTGGCTCAGAGGGTAGAGCAGGAGAATCACTGGATAGTTCAAGTAGGATTCATCGAATTTTTAGTTCCAGGACGTCATCATTTTGGCTTTCAAGTCCAAAGTCAAGGCAAGTTTTAAAACAAGTTTTTATAGTCAAATCGTAAGTCAAGAGGCGACTGTAGCTCAGAGGGTAGAGCAGGTCCTAAACCAGTCAGAGGGTCAGTGGTTTGATCCCCGGCTGCTCCGGTCACATGACGATGTGTCCTTGAGCAAGACACAAAGTTGGCACTTTAGCAGCCTCTGCCATCAGCGTATGAATGTGTGTGTGAATGGGTGAATGCTGACATGTAGTGTAAAGTGCTTTCAGTGGTCAGAGAGCTGTATAAATGCAAGTCCATTTACCGTACATTGACAATGTGACAAGAGCAGCAAGGAGGTTCGAACCACCGACCTTCCAACTAGTGGACGACCTGCTCTACCCTCTGAGCCACAGTCACCCCTTGACTTACGACTCCACTATAAAAACTTGACTTAAAACTTGCCTTGACGTGGGACTTGAAAGCCAAAGTTATGACTTCCTGGAACAAAAAAGTCAATGAATCCTACGGCTCTAATATAGATCTAACTCTTGGCAAAAATAAGCATATTTTCCAAAAGTCCTTTAAAATCTACTTAGCAGTTGGGGAGATTTTTACTGAAAGTTTCACTTGTATCCAATGTGGTTTCATTTCTTTCCAGAGCTGCTTTTGTTAGTCACCTATATTTCTGAGTCTGTTTCTCTTTATAAAATATCATTAGTTTTGTCGAGGATGGATTAAGGGAGTAGCCAAACTTATTATGTGTCGTGACAGCGTACCTTTCCTCTGCAAGCACTGGCATTTAGTAAAACATCTGGCTCAAACTAACGTGGTTTGACTTATAATATTGTTAATAACACAACGTATTTTCCTCACCTTGTGTAGAATGGAAAGGTGGTGTGTCATCAGGTGTCTTGCCCTCCTGTATCCTGCATCTATCCATCCTTTATCGATGAGGAGTGCTGTCCTGTCTGCCTCAGTGAGTTTGGTTCGTCTGCAGCTATGATTTAGGGTTGAAAATGTGTTAAGATCACATCATTTGATACCAACAGTCCATGTGTGTGTATGTATATAAAGATAATGAGAATGGCTGGTCCCCGTGGTCTGAGTGGACCCACTGTTCGGTTACCTGTGGACGTGGAGGGCAGCAAAGGGGTCGATCCTGCAATGGCATCAAGCCGTCCTGCTCCGGCCCGTCAGTCCAGACCCGCAGCTGCATGCTGATGAAGTGTGACCGCAAGGGTAGGACATCACTCTGCATGTCTCATCTGTCTTAATTTTTTTTTTTTTTTTTTTTGTGATTGATTGGCTGGTCCAAAGAAACAAATTGAATATTCTACCAAAGAGGGGGAAAAAAGTATGGAACTTGAGATAAATGCATTTCAGAGATTGGAATCATAATTGGAAACATGTTGTTGTATACACAGCGTGGAGCAGCGGCGGTGGTGGTCTGTGTTGAATTCTACTTTTCCAGGCTGCTGCACCAGAAAAAAACTTTCTACACTCTTTATATGCTTGTTTCATGTCTAGTGCGTCCTGACGGGAACTGGGGCCTTTGGTCTCCTTGGTCTGCGTGCACAACCACGTGCGGAGATGGCAGCATCACACGGGTTCGTCTCTGCAACAACCCTCCGCCACAGAGGGGAGGCAGAGGGTGCACGGGCAACGACAAGGACACGCAGCCATGCAACAATACGCTCTGCCCCAGTGAGTATTCAAATGCACATACGGACTGCAACTGTAGCTGGCTTACAGGTAAATGACGTGTTTGTGTGTAGTTGCTGGAGGCTGGACAAGCTGGAGTGAATGGTCCCTGTGCTCAGAGTCATGCGGTGGAGGTCTTACGAGTCGCCAGCGGGAGTGTTTGAACCCCGCCCCTCAGCACGGTGGGAAGCCTTGTGCTGGAGACACTGTGGACTATGAAGCATGTAACAAACAACCATGCCCTATAGGTAAACTCTTTCCTCACATCCATGCGTAAGCCTTATTCCTTTTTTATTGGATGAAGCATATTTTCAGACAATAGAGGATCAAACAATAATATCCCACAGCGTTTATTCTGACTTTATTCAATTATAGAGGTGGAACAGACAGAATTATTCAAATATTAATGTCCTTAAGGGATAGTTTGGGTGTTTTGTAGTAGGGTTGTGTGAGGTACATAGTCAGTGTATTACCTGCAGTAGATGGCGATCGGCCCCCAGTTTGGAGAAGCAGACAGGAGTTACCACACAGGAGCAAAGTACTGTACTGCTGTGGATGAGGCCAGCATAAAAATGTGTTTTAGACACCTAAAAGAAAGGCCCACCTAAAAAAAAATCAATATCTGTTTAAGAGTATGCTATATTTAGATTTTTTTTTGCTGGTTTACCTTGCTGTCAGACAGCTATACAGTCTGAAACCATTAGCTATGCTTTTGCCAACACAACCAGAATTGTACCTCACTGAACACAGGAGTTGCTGGTCTACCGCTGCCTCGATTGGTTAGTTTGCTTGTGTTATTGTGTGACTTTGGTTCACCATTGAATTCATCAAAATCACAAAATAGCACAAACAAACTAAATGATCGAGCCTCCGGTAGACCAGCAACCCTTTGTTCTGCTAGGTGAAATTGCAGAACATAGATGGATACAATGGCTTCAGTTCCCTGTTGTAAAGGCTGTCTGACGGCAAGGTAACGGTGTAAAAATATTCTAAATATAACATACATTTAAGGTGATGCTGATTTTTTTTAGGTGAGCCTTTCTTTATGTAGCTAAAATGCATTTTTCTGCTTCAATTAGTTTACTGCTGTGCAGTAACTCCTGTCTGCTTCTCCAAACTGGGGGCGTGCCGACCGCTATCTACTGTAGGTAATACACTGATTATGGATAAGGACCTCATACAACCCCACTTCAAAACACCCAAACATCCCTTTAAGGATAATTTAATTGCCATGGACCCTTGATCTTGGACTATATGCATTGTAATTCTGTGTAAAAGAGTCATTGCCTTTATATGCACATTTGTATGTCTTTTCAGACCCATGTTTGCTTTCAAATCCATGTTTTCCTGGGGTGGAGTGCACATCACATAGCGATGGATCGTGGGAGTGTGGACGCTGTCCGTTGGGTTTAAAGGGTAACGGCACTCACTGTGAAGATGAGAACGAGGTAATAACCACACATCAGTGCTCACACTCATTTAAACTCTTAACATCTTTGACCTAGTCTGACAACATTTACGATACGTGCTGTGATGGGCTGTACAGGTATTTTATTTATTTATTTATTATTTTTTTTGTGTTTAAAGTACGCATAACAAACATGACAATATGATCACATGACATTATAAGTTCACAAAAATTTGAAAATAAATAAGAGAGACAAAAAGTTTGTTTAAAAATTAGAAGGATCCCTTCAGTAATTCAAATAATTAGGTTGACCAGTACATTAAGAAACGGAAATATTCATTTGACAGCTCGAGCATATTTAATATTTTATATAGTTACTCTTCACCTGATCATTTTGTATTTTCTAACATTTTTCATATTAAATTGGCTTCACAATATATTATTTTTTAGAAAACTTAGATTCAGATTAGTTCTTGAGCTTTAAATATAAATATTTTACCTCACACAATGGTTGTATTTATTATCTGAGGACAATTTTCATCCATGATATTTTGTGTAAATGTAAAATAAATGTTGAGTGGCCTTAGCCAGTTTTGGATATTAGTCCACAACCTTGCAATATATAGAGAACAGAAAAACAAATGCAACTGGTCTTCCTCTTCCTCATTACAGGATCTACATATGGTGATTGTTAAACATGTGAAGCTGTTTTTTTAGTAACAGTGAAACACCCTGATCACCTAATCGGACATATTGACCCCCTAGAAATACATAAATGTTGTGCAGTCTGATCCTGTACACATCACCTGTCAAACCTTTGCATGCACTGTTCATGTTTGATATGCTGAACGTGGTTAATCCATCTATCTCTGCAGTGTGAAGTGGAGAGTGTGTGTGTCACAGAGTGTGTAAACACAGACCCTGGCTTCTACTGTCTGCCCTGTCCTCCTCGCTATAAAGGCACCCAGCCGTATGGCCTCGGACTGCAGAAAGCCCTGAACACCAGGCAGGCACGTGTTTCCCTCTTTGAATAAACATTGTCTTTAACGTGAACTGCTTTCCTCCTTCAGTCATGAACCACTTTTCTCAAGTGTTTGCTTTTGTTGTAGGTGTGCGAGCCATACAATCCCTGCAAAGACAACACACACACCTGCCACAAGTATGCCGAGTGCGTGTACCTGGGCCTGGCGTCAGAGGTTTTGTACAAGTGTGTGTGCGCTGTCGGGTTCGCCGGTGACGGCTTCCTGTGTGGTGAGGACTCTGATCTGGATGGCTGGCCCAACTATAGATTAACTTGCAAGCAGAATGCAACCTATCACTGTCAAAAGGTAAAAGAATGATAAAAAAACATAATCTTGATTAGCTGTCTGTGTTCTGATTGGACTTCACTAAACTGAGCTGTGATTGGCTGCAGGATAATTGCCCCACACTACCCAACTCTGGTCAGGAAGACCTGGACAATGACGGGCGGGGAGACGCCTGCGATCCCGATGACGACAATGATGACATCATCGATGAGAGGGTGAGACTGTGGCTCAGACATGGAGTAACTCTGAGTAAAGCATGACTTTACTCAATATTATTAATTAATATTGTATGTGTGTGTATGCATGAACTTGTGTGTGTTTGGCACAGGACAACTGCCCACTGGTGTACAACCCTCGGCAGTTTGACTCTGACAGAGATGGGGTCGGAGACCGCTGTGACAACTGTCCGTTTGATAGCAACCCACTGCAGACAGACACTGATGACAATGGAGAAGGAGACGCCTGCAGCATCGACATTGATGGGGATGGTAGGAGCTTATCTCTACACCAGGCCTGGGACATGCCGTTACATATCCAGTAATTTCAGTCTTATACGAGAACTCCATAATTATGACAACAATGTGACAGATAGGTCAGCTAATGTTTTCATTTAAAGATTTTCTCTTCTCACTTGACTTATTACATCAGTAAACATTGTTGGCTATGGCTAGCAATGGCTAGTTTCAAGTCTTCTTCAATACAGCATGTTCATTTAGAAAAATATGGTCCCATTTGGAGTCAAATAAACCATAAAGCAGGGGATGCTTTAGGATGTGGCTACTTTGTGACTGAAGGTTGCTACCACGGCGTTGTCCGTGTTTCTGTTTTACAACTTTAACCCTTTCACAGTGTGTTTTAAGCTAATGAAAGTTAATTTAACATTATGGTCGCCTACAAATGTCTTATCTCATGTCACATCTGGTGGCAAATAACCAAGATGGCGACTGCCAAAATGCCGAACTCGAGGCTTCAAAACAACAGTCCACAGACCAATGGGTGAAGTCACAATAACTACATCTTGTTATTATACTACTATACTACTACTTCTTATATACATTCTATGGTTTGGAGGAAGGGAAGAAAGTCTGGATTTGGGTATTGGTGAGTTTTACAACTTTTCGGACGTAATGCTTCAAATAGGGCTATTCAAGTTGCTTTACAGAAGTCTCTTTTTTAGTGTAAGTTTGTAGGAAAAAGTCTTTCTTTCTTCTTTAGAGCTGTCATTCCCAAAAACTGGGTCAGGGGAGATTTTACTAGCGTTGCCAAATAAAGTTGCAGAATTTCTTCCATAGTCTTTTATTAAATATTTATATCTGCAGTACACCTTTGAGCCACATGAGGGAGGCTCATATTGGTCTGATAGCCTGCTAAGTATTTAGCCTAAGTATTTGTCGTGAATATGTATTCACGTGCAAAAAACAAAGTTGTGATTTATGAAATGTACAGTATATCTCTTCAAAATGGCTGTTTTATCTATTCAAGCTAATATGAGGTGATGTGGAAATGGCAGTAAAAATGGTCAGGAATGTTAACTTACGTACAGATTTTCTCAGTTTATGGATAAGGCCTGTTGTAAATTGAGTCGCGATGGTTTGTTATTTCTAAAAAGTGGGTCCTCAGAAAAAAAGTTTTGCTAACTGTTATCTAGATGACAAGATTACTTGGGTTTTTTTCTGTAAAAAGGGAAATAAATTCTGCGGTAATGAGCACTGCAGACTGGGACCGGGATCAATACACTGACTCAAAAAAGTGGATTTAGTGTAAAGTTACTCTTTAAATATAGATTGAATTACATTTCCCCAAACATAGTCTTGAATTAATAATGGGTACTGTGGCTTTTCCTTTTATGTGTAATAAAAGAGTAAAAGCCGCAGGACATGCAATTAATCTGCTGTGTCTGTGTGTGTCTCTTTTCTCCAGAGGTTCTCAATGACCGTGACAACTGTCCCTTAGTCTACAACACTGACCAGAGGGACACAGACCTGGACGGTGTTGGAGACCAGTGTGATAACTGTCCCCTTCTACACAACCCACTGCAGGTTCCTGAAAAACAGACTGAATGATGTAAAACTAAGCATGGAGACTTGTGATTTAACATATTTAAACGCATTGTGTGTGTTTGCAGCTTGACTCGGACAGCGACCTGGTGGGGGACATGTGCGACGACAACATGGACATCGATGAGGACGGCCACCAAAACTCTCTAGACAACTGTCCCTACATTGCCAATAGCAACCAGGCCGACCATGACGACGACGGGAAGGGAGACGTCTGTGACCATGACGACGACAACGACGGCATCCCGGATGACAGGGACAACTGCAGACTCGTGCCCAACAGGGACCAGCTGGACTCTGATGGTCGGTGTTGCAGCGGTTTTTATATATTTTTGGCAGCACAAAGTCTTCACAAAATGAACAAAAACAGCTGTTAGCTAGAACACCTCAAACGTGATCTACTGAAACTCCGTTAGTAGAACACGATACAGATGTGAAATGTGTCAAATCTTGATTAATTTGCTGTCAAATGTGGAAGATATTTTGTGCTATTTATGATAAATGGATTTTGCAGTCAGGCAGTAAAATCAGTCAAGTATGTTTGCAGTGATCTAGGTCATGTTAATGTTGGACATCAACATAAACAGTTTATGGCTCTCAGTCGTGTGATCCATCATGAATAAAATATTCATTAATCTATTCACCATCATACAGGGCTTTCTCACTACATTTGTCCTTTTTACCTCCTTCTTGGGAAAAATGACTCCAGGAAATCAGGCTGTTGCAGTCACTCTCCTTGTTCTTACAGGTGACGGGAGTGGAGATGCATGCTTTGACGACTTTGACAATGACAGTATTCCAGATGCGCTGGATCCATGTCCGATGAACCAGGACATTCGGTCTACAGACTTCAGGAAGTTTCAGGTTGTTTTATTGGACCCTAAAGGCACCACGCAGTCCGACCCCCTCTGGGTGATCCGCAGCCAAGGCACCGAGCTGCTGCAGACGGCCAACTCAGACCCTGGCATCGCTTTAGGTGAGATTCACTCGAAAACACATAACATTTAACCCATAAAATGGATGATATAAGAGACTTGTGCGGCCAGGGGTGATCCCAAAACTGCAGCTATCACATGAAAGTAGAAAACCTAAGGGATCCATTGGAACCAACCATGTCATGCTAAGATGTCAGGAAGGAGGCTAAATAACGCTCCAAAGTTGTGCTAAATTTTAGCGAGGAAAATTATTTTATTAATTTTACTATTTTCAAAGGTGTCTCTTGACCTCTGACCTCAAGATATGTGATGTGAAATTGGGTTCTATGGGTACCACAGGTCTCCCCTTTACAGACATGCCCACTTTATGATACTCATGTGCAGTCTGGGGAAAAAAACATGAAGTTTTTTCATGCTGTGTAAATGTGTTGTTTTTGCCTATTCTGAAAATGGTGTATTTGACTATTTCTGCATACTGGGGTCCCTAAACAATTTGGAATTACATACATTAGATATCACTGTAAAGCTGAGAGTCTTGTGGATCCAATTGTATTTATGTGTGATGAAGTTAGTCGCCACAGTAGCCATTTCATTTTAGTGAGACCATTTTTTGAAGCTTGACCTCACTGTATAAAATGACCTGTGATGACCTCAAGGGTAATCAGCGTCATGAAACTTTACAGCCACAAACTAGAGATGATGAGCATTCAGAGGATGGATGGTTTTGAAATCAAATCACAGCATGACAGCATTTTTCTATGGTGTTCCTCAAGGTCTTGATGTCTTAATGTGGTATTTTTTAGGGATTATTGATCATTTTTATCAATTCTCAATTGGTAAAATATGGTTAAATTTAGCACCAAATCTGTGTAACAACCCAAAAATTGCTGCACCAACTTATGAGACATAATAGAGCATGAGGATGGGCATCATATACTTTGATCACACAGTGTAGACTAGCATCTCAAATTAATTGTCAGGTTCCCAGCTTTCAGATGATGTACACCACTACTATGTGACATCTATTGTTGACCTGCTATCTCCCCCTAAAGCCCCCCCTAGAAAAAAACAAAAAATGAGTCTGTCGTGGGTCTCAGAGGGTTAAAAATATTATCCCGTTGTTTAAACAGGATATGACAAGTTCAGCGCGGTGGACTTCAGTGTGACATTTTATGTGAATACTAACCGAGATGACGACTATGCCGGCATTGTGTTCGCCTACCAATCCAGTCGGCGTTTCTATGTCGTCATGTGGAAACAGGTGAGATTTGAATGCAGACTTTAACATTGATGATAACTCCCACTAGCTTCACTATTTGTATTAGTAGTTTAACCTAAATTACCCTTTAAAACTTGTAATATAGGGTTTGAATCAAAGGTTATATCCATCTTCTTCCTCACATTATTTATATGACACTATGACACAGTTGTCACTAGCAAAAAAGTAAATAAAATTAAAATGTCTGACTTTTTGGTGGTAACAGTCTTCATCCACATACAGTACAAATGTCAACTTAAAGGGTAACTTTAGTATTTTCCTACCTGGACCCTATTTTCCCATGTTTTTTTGTGTTTTAGTGACCAATGGGGGCTACATTTTTTTAAATTTGTCCAGTATTGAGGGAAAATGCAGTAACCAGCAGCCACGAAACAAGCTGGAAGCAAAAGTGAGCAGTGTCAATGTAACATAAAGTGTCTGACAGCGTTATAGAAAGCATCCTACAGAGAAATAAAACCTTTTTCTTACTTTCGCTTGTTCCAATCTGTTATTATGTCCAAGTCCTGCACAAAGTGCATGTTTCTTTGTGAACTCTGAATATCTGTGTACTCTGGCTCAAATAAATTCAAAGACCTCATCCACATAATTGAAATCATCTAAATATTCAGCCAGACACTGAAAATCTTTTAGATAACACTAAGCTACGCTTTCCGCACTCCAACACAACAATCTCTGCTCTATTCCACCACTGTCTTCAGGCAACACGATGCCTCGCCAGGTTTCAAAACGAGACCTTTCCTTGAGCGAGACTGTTTCCATAGTAATAATAATAATCAGAGCCTGTCAAAAACGAGCACTTTTAGTGGATGTAAATAACGGTGCCAGCTCGCCCCGATAGCACCATTTTGCAACCAGTGAGCATCTGCCGTCTACAGCGCTCTGCCTCAATACTGGATTAGTTATAGAAATTGTTGTTCCTTAGTTAGACACAGAATATATGGGAAAATAGAGTCCAGGTTAAAAAATACCAAAGTTATCCTTAAGTCATTACTCACTTTTATCCTCCACATGCTTTCTCTCTCTCTCTCTCCCTATGAGAGCAGGTGTCTCAGGCCTATTGGGAGAAAAAGCCGTCCAAAGCTTTTGGCAACGCAGGAGTCTCGATTAAATTGGTCAACTCCTCCACAGGACCAGGGGAGTATCTTCGCAATGCCCTGTGGCACACCGGAAACACCAGACACCAGGCATGAATCACTGACTTTATATGTCTTTGCCTCTTTATATTCTGCTCATCATAAATCACACTAGATTTAAACCGTCACTAAAACAACCTTGAACAGGGGCACTTCCTTCGAATTGACAACTACGGTGTGTGTGTGTGTGTGTGTGTGTGTGTGTGTGTGTGTGTTTCAGGTCAGAACATTGTGGCATGACCCCAATAAAACTGGCTGGAAGGACTTCACAGCCTACCGCATGCATCTAATCCACAGACCCAAGACTGGGTTCATCAGGTACAAAGGCATCATCATATAATGTGTCATTTTTTATCGCTTAGATTTATTCAAGCAAGATTTTTAAATGAGAACAACCCCAGAGGTCCAGCATTTCAGAGGAAATGACTGTTTTCCCCTTGTGTGTTTTCTCATTATAATCTGGAAAACTTTCCTCCGTGAGTATCTATCAGCAAAGGTATTCACAAACAGGACGACTGAGATACAAACCTGTAGATTTCCTCTTTGGGCCCTGGACTTATATTTTCATGTTGAGCTGTCATAAACCACAACTGGATTATGATAATAGAAATCACCAAACTTTAAAATATTTGTGGGCTTTTGTATTAGAGGAGCAATAAGTGGAAATACCACCACATTAGCAGTAACCTTTGATATTATTGCCTTGGCTTTTAAAGGACCATACAAGTGTTTGAGCCCACATATTCATAATTTCCCTGTATTATTTTAAGATTTGTGAGCATCATGTTTGTGTTTATTTCTGTGAAACTAACATTTGTTCAAATTCAGCGCAGCTTTTTCAAATCAGTCTGCTTTTTTTCCTTTAAGTGTCCAAACTCTAAAAACAAACACTAAAGCATACCTGCAAACTACTAACAACTCTGTAAAGTAAACGTAATTAGCGTCTCCTATATATGAGTTTATGGTCGCTAGTTTCAGGTCTTCTTCAGTACAGCGTGATGTTCATTTAGTAAATTATGGTCCTATTTAGAGTCAAATAGACCATAAAGCAGGGGATGCTTTAGGGCGTGGCTACTTTTTGATTGACAGCTCGCCACCACGGCTTTGTCCAGTATGGGGGTTGTCCTTGTCTTCGTCTTACAACTGTTCTCACAGCATGTTTTTGGCTCATGAAAGTTAATTGTAATAATTTGGTCACCAAAAAATGTCTTATTAGCATTTTTTTTGTAATTTGTCACTCTGGTTGCAAGAAACCAAGATGATGACGGCCAAAAACCAAGTTGACAACACCCAAAACTGCTGAACTCGCGGCTTCAGAAAGGCACAACACGGGTATGGTTCCTTAAATCACACATCTGGGACTCAGTCAGTCCCAGTTCAGTTCATGTAGGTTTTAGTGGAGCAGCAATCTGCTGAATATTTTTTTTAATTTGTGAAAGTCACATTCAGTGCCACCTTTTGAAGAAAAAAAAATCACCCACAGATGTGCTGTAATATCAGCAGATTTATTTTATGATAACAGTGTAATTCACTATCTTTGTTGTACCTGGTTCTCCTTAACCTGCCACATCTACTTCTACTTAGTTGTGCTTCACAATAATGAACTTTAAAAAAAAAAAAACAGGCAGTGAGTTCTCTGTGCTTTGTGCTGTTTATGTGCAGATGGAGAAAACAACATCAGTGCTATAGCGAGGTTTTGAGGGGAAAGAGAACAAAACGGTGATGTGCCAAGCCCAGTTGTTGAAATGATAAAAATACTCTTACAGAAAGCTATCTCAGGAGATGCGAACGATAGCTGTGTTGCATTCTGGGTACTGAGTGATTATAGGAAGACTGTGCGCTTATTGAAAGTGAGACTGAAAAGAGGCTCCTGCTCTTTGATTGTGAAGGACATTCACATTCATATTTTGAATCTTTGCTACGTAGCTCTGTTTTAAATATAGCTCCATTTGACGTCACGCCTTCAGTTTTGTTCAGGAATAAATAGTAAAATACAGAACAGGGAGGAAAATATATGAAGAAATAACAATGTACGAAAACAACTGCTTTACTTTGAAACTGACTTTCTTTCAGGTGCCCGCAGTTAGACGTAGGTGATAAAACACATGATAAATACTGTATGGTGAAGTCAGCTTTGTCGTGTTGCAGGGTGGTGGTGTACGAGGGCAGGGAGATTTTATCTGACTCGGGGGCAGTGTACGACCACACCCTGGCGGGAGGCAGACTGGGACTGTTTGTCTTCTCTCAGGAACACGTCCTCTTCTCAGACCTCAGATACGAGTGCAGAGGTAAGATATCCTGTCAAAGCATCTGTTCTGACTGCCAATCAGCAGTGGAGGATGTACTCGAATCCCTCACTTAAAGGAACAGTGTGTAGAATCTGGCGACATCTAGCGGCGACGTTGCAGATTACAACTTCACCCATGTGTCAAGCGTGTAGGAGAGCTCCAGTAGCTGGCACGAAAATGCAAATGGCCCTCTCTAGAGCCAGTTGTAGTGGCAGATTGCTATAAAACGTCTTCGCCACTTCTAGCGGGATGTAAAGGTTTCTGACTCACGTGGACTACAATGTCCAGCTTCCCCTTGCATTCTGCAGACACTCACTCTCCTTGGTCAGCTTCAGCGATGAGGCTTGATTGTGGGCGAAAGGTACTTTAATCCACCAAAATTAAAATAAACCAAAAAAATATCCATATGACCAATGCCACTGGACAAAAATAGAAAAACAATCTGCAATCTGTGGTCTAAAATTTGTGGTCAGAAAAATGTTGCTCCTCATCCTGCCTTTGCTCAACCGAAGCCTAACTCGCTCTAATCAAATTTAAAGGGACATTCCCAAGTTCTCCAATAGCAGGACGACTAGAGGAGTACGTCTTAATAGGGCAAACTACACATCATAGAGTCCAGATGGGTCAAAGCCCAGTCTACCACATGACTACTTGACCTAGATTATAAACTAAATGTATAGCAGTTTCAATGGAATAACACAATGTACTTTTAAAATTATGATCAAATGCAAAAAAACTGTAGATAACACAACATAGCTCTTACACCAGTCGTTGTATGAGTAGAGTGTGTACGTGGGAAGTGAGTGGTGAAGCAAGAGAAAGAAAGGGATTAGGGTTACAGGTCAGTCTCACCCATTCCAATATGGCACCCACGTTGACGAGTCTCTGCAACGGGCTGAAGCGTCCAATGTGGCGTCTATGTATATACAGTAAGTCTATGCTATATACCATCACACACTGCACCGAAGGATAAAATGGGAGACGGACGAGAGGAGAAAGAGTTGCTTTGTGAATATTTAATGTGAGCAGAGCAGCATCATAATATTATGTATTTATTAATTTGGGAAAATACACTACATCTGTCATGATGACAGCACATACTGCTTTACTCCTTCCATTGTTACCTTTCACAATAAAATCCCTAGATATATACATGGCTCACTGCTTTCCAGGGGAAACTTAAATTCACTCAGAGCATTTCGCTATAAGGCAACTCAACAAAACAGCTTACAATATGTATTTATCACAAAAATACATGTTGGTACTTCTTATGGGCGGTCGACCAGCAGAAGCAGGCATTGATGTGGCACAATGACATAATTAACGGTGCCTTGCATCTGAAATGGCCCCAAATATATAAAAAGGTCGGGAACCACTAGTTTAATCTTTAACACTGTATTGTATTTTATAAGCTTGTCATATCTTCCTTATTTCAAATCTTAATCTCTTACTACACATGTCAAATTAATGTAGTGGAGTAAAAGGTACATTTCTCTCAGAACTGCTGTGGAGTAGAGGTATAAAGTAGCACAAAATAGAAATAATTAAGTACAATACTTGAGTAAATGTGCTTAGTTACTTTCCTCCACTGCTACTGATCACTGTGCCTGTTTTTCTATATTTCTCCCACAGATAACTGAATTACTTTGGTGAGATATTCAGGAAACTCTTCAACACCCCTACAGAGATCCACATTAATTTCAGAAAACCTTAACACAACTGAGAGAGAAAGAGCAGCGGGTCACTAATTGATAGTCTTGGCTGGATAAGGTCCTGCTTTATCCAGCCAAGACTATCAGTTAGTGGCCATCATCTGTTTATCAGCTTTTGTGCGACTGCATTGATTTCTCATTCGCTGTATAATACTGCAAGACACAGACAGCATCTCTAATGATTGTAACTTCTTGCTGCTTTTTATTTGCTTTTTGCTAATGGTTGTAAATAATTATTTATTGCCAGATATGAAGGAATTTGTGGATAAATAGATGATGGATCAAGTAGAGAAGCACTGTGCAAATGTCTGGTGGTAATTTATCAATAAACAACTTTTTTTTCAATTGTTTTTCTTTTCTAGCTGCATTGCACAGAATAATGTCGAAACGTGGTTTCCAGCGCCCTCTAGTGGTGAAACTAATAATTACAGGAAGAAAAGCAACTGAGCTGTCACAGGTTAGTTGAGGTTGGTAAAGCCATTCATTTAACTAGTAATAACACTATAAAAGTCATGCAAACTTGTGTAAAAGTACAGAAGTATTATCAACAAATTATATTAAAGCATTTAAACTAAAATTGATCATTATACAGCACAAAATGGCCTCTATCAATGTTTGAAAAACTTAAATGTAACCTCAGCTGTCAAATAAATGTGTTAAAAAGTATATTTCCCCCTCTCATTTAATGAGTGGATTTGCACAGAAAAAATACTTAATCTAAGTGCAGGAAGTACTTTCTGCCACCGTGTAAAATAAATAAGATAGTTTTAATTGATTATTTCTGAACTGATAGCACTCGATTAATGATTTAATATTCTGGAAGAACTGAACAAATAGAAACTATATTTTAGGGCACTGACCCAACTTTTTTAGTCCAGATAATGATAGCGACATCTAAGATTTGGGTATCGGCTGAAACGGAGTACCGATCCAATACCAGTGTATGATTAATAATCTGCATTTCTCACTTTGTGGAAGAGACTGGGATCATTCTTTCATGACTAACAAAACATCAGGCTTAACTTTAACATTGTAAAATAAAATATAACAAATAAATACACATATATAAATGTATTGAATGATGATAAAGGATTAAAATAATAAATTGTGCACCAGCAAATTGATAGCAAATTTTCAAAATTAACAGGAATTACAATTAAAGTGCAAACTTTTTTAATACAGCAACAAATTGGTCAAAGCTTAAACGGGAATTAAAATCACAGTGTATAATATATAAAAACATAGAGCTGAAATGAATAAATCCGCCCCTCATAGTCACTCATATCCGATCAAGCATCCAGTGTCATTCCTGCTACATTTCAGGGAAAAATTTGGTCACACTTCATTCAAATTTCATGGTAATAAAGTGATAATTAGCAAGTAAGATATTTGAAATTTCTTTGGAATTGCTCCAAAATGAGCCCAATATTTACTTTATATATATATTTATCAGAAAATACTTTCTTTGGCTGTCTTGACTTGGGACTTGACTCTGGACTTTTATTTTTGCTTATTTTATATCTATTATAAACAGGATTTCATTATTATATTCCACCATTTCCCAATAAGTAATAATAAATATTGGGTAATTTATTTAAAACATTTCCAAAGTAAGTAAGACTACAAATGCTTTACTTCCATGTCTGGAAAAAAAATTAGTAACAGTAAAAAAAACAGTAAAATTTGTGAATAACTAATAAATGTCTTTCACTCCCCGAATCACTGTATTAGCTATCAGGTTACATTTTTGTCGACAATAACTCACATAATGGTGAGATTTGTGCCTGATCTGATGTGTCTTCTATTAGTTTTGGTTTTTCACCTCCAATGAAGAGCAGCGCACAGTTGCTTCTCAAGCCTAAGGGCCCAAAATTACTTCATTATAAACAGGATCTAATAATTATATGCTATAATAGCATATATGCTATAATAGCATATAATTATTAGATCCTGTTTATAATGAAGTAATTTTCTATGCTCTTTAGATAAATATGTGGGTAATTTGGCAGTAATTTCAAATAAATTTGAAATACGTTACTTGCTAAGTGTTACCAAATATTTGGTCACCCTTAAAATTATTCAGTAATTTATTGAATTGTTTTTCTTGTGCAAAAAATACAAAACTTTTTACAGTAATGAATCTGTCTGCAAGAACAGTTGACCTTCCACTGAGCCTCAGGGAACATAAATCCTTTGTCATGACTGAAAACACTGAACCTGTTAAACCGGTTGGAGAGAGGAGTGCAGGAGGACACACACACACACACACAAGCACACACGTAGTCGTGTTTCCATGACTTTTGAGGACATTACATTGACTTTCACTAATTAAAGTGTAAATGCTACCTCCCTAATCCTAACCCTTACCTTAACCCTAACCTTACCTTAACCATAAACCAAGTCCTCACCCTAAAATAGCCTGTTTTACCTTCTGGGGACGTGCATTTTGTCTCCAAAAGGAAGACAAGTCCCCACGATGCGACTGTGTAAACACGTTCATGTCCCCGTAACACCAGTAAAACAGGTCCACACACACACCTGTAGCGGTGAATGAGTGACGTCAGTACCTGCTCCGGAGAGATGAAGAATGAGGAAGACGAGTCCATCCTCCGAGTACAGACGAAAGGAGACGTAACTACAACAATAGGCTTCCTGTGAGGTTGACTGTGGTTGATTTGTTGATTAATCGAGCGGCATTAAGTGGAGGGATGGTCCGGAGCTGTGGGCCGACCGACGGCCGGTGCGGTCGGTTTGTGGAGCGACACCAGTCCGCGCTGAATTTTGCGCTCCTGGTCGTTGGTTACATCCTTTACCTGCTTATCGGCGCCGGGATCTTCTCCGCCATCGAGCAGCCCTACGAGCAGGAGCTTCGCCGGGAGCTGAGGACGGCTCGGCGGGACTTCCTGAGCAACAACACCTGTGTGTCCGACGCGCACCTGGAGCAGCTGCTGGTCCGCGCGCTGGAGGCCAGTAACTATGGAGTGACCGTGCTGGGTAACGACACCGAGCGGAACTGGGACTTTGTATCCTCCCTGTTCTTCACCAGCACCGTGCTGACTACAACAGGTGACACACAGGTGTTATAATGGCTCATTCCTGTCGTCATTAGGTAGCACTTTGATAAGTCGCGCGTTATAAAGGCTTTTCTTTGTTGTAAGCAATGGCTTTATGATTAAAAGTCCATAGACATGTCGCAGGGTACACCGCTCTGAATTATGATTTTTTTCTGACATGAAAAAGTTTAATAAACTTTTTTCAAATCCTTAAAATCGCATCTAGGCCTGGGCTACTCCCTCTCCATGTAAAGACTATGCATAATAGACAAAATATGTTTCCTTCTTTACTTAAAGGTCCCTTCTTGTGTAACTTTAGGCCATGATTGATTGGCTAGTTGTGATGTCACAAAATACCTGCTTGTACACTGTATGTACAGGTATGTACACATATACTCAGGTCTAAGGTGAGTACAGAGAAACATCTCCCCCTTCAGTAGATCAATGTGAAAACAGGCTTCTAGTGTCACACACACATACATTATTCTGCACAGTGAAGGTCAAACAGCCAAGAGAAGAAACAACAAGCAAAACACATTTTTAAATGGAGGGCGACTTTAATAAATCAAATACCAGAAGTTATATTTATAGTAGTTACAGAGAAACAGTTTTTTAGGGATGCACCAATCCGGCTTTTTCAGTCCCGATACTGATAGCAATACTCAGGCTCTGATACTGAGTACCGATATAATACCAGTACTGGACCAAACACAAAGTGCCAAATAAATACATAGGCATGGGTGTATTGAATTGTTGTTTATTAGGGCTGTCAATCATTTATTTTTATTTGTGAAAATGTACCTGAAAGGGAGATTTGTCAAGTGTTTAATACTCTTATCAACATGGGAGTGGGCAAATATGCAGCTTTATGCAAACATATGTATATATTTATTATTGGGAATTAATTAACACATAAAACATTGACAAATATTGTCCAGAAACCCTCACAGCTACTGCATTTAGCATAGAAAATATGCTTCTTATAATAAGTGGCTCATAGCTGCTTTATAAATAATTAGTAAATTACCTATTAATAAGTTCTAGGTTAAAAACCTTTCATACAGAGTGAAGAAAAAGGTTATTTGAAAGTCCTCACACTGACACCGGGCCCAGTAAAGGACAAAATGTGAATGGTCTGGTAACATTTTAGGGTATTTTAAAGTTTATATTGGCTAAATGCTAATATCTTATCAGCTTCTGCACCACTTGATATTCAGTAAGTTAGTGGGAAATTATTGTGGATTTTGATGAGAATTGACGTCCCCAAAGCTCCATTATGTTAGCCTTTATTCATAGATTTAAGATTTAGTCAGTGTTGGATCAGACTTGTCTTTCACAAGATGTTTCTGTTGCATGAGCTCTCTCTTTCTTTCCTGTCTCATTATTGTTGTGTGAAGAGCTTCAAAGGGTCTAAGTGGCTCCTGCAGAAGCATCCCGTCTCTAATACCCTGTAATTAAGGCTGTGCTGCATGTTTGTTGTGTTTTCAGGTTATGGCCACTCCGTTCCTCTCTCAGATGAAGGGAAGGCCTTCTGTATCTTCTACGCCCTCTTTGGCATCCCCGTTACCCTCTTCTTCCTCACTGTTGTGGTGCAGAGGATTATGCTCCTGGTGACTCGACGTCCGGTGTCCTATTTCCACCGTCGATGGGCCGTGTCTAAATCGACGCTAGCCGCCATACATGCCACCTGCCTAGCCACCATCACGGTCTTGTTACTGCTCATCATCCCTGCGTGGATCTTAGTCAGCCTGGAGAGGGACTGGGACTTCCTGGAGTCTCTGTATTTCTGTTTCATCTCTCTGACGACCATTGGCCTGGGGGATTATGTCCCGGGACAGGCCCAGAGTAAACAGGACAACCCACACCCTCGGCTCTACAGGCTGGCCATTACAGGTGAGAAGAAGCTGGCGGATTATACTGCCATTGCTGTATAGATAGATATTGCCAACACTGACAGTGTTGTCACAGAAGCGTAGCACCCATCCCCTGGTTCCCCCCCAGGTTAACACTGTTAGCTCTGTCAGCCTTTTTACCAAGATTAGCGCCATTAGCGCTATTATCAGCTGTTGCCAAGTTGAGAGCCATGCAGAGGCAATAGTAATGGTCCCAATTTCGCATTCAGCACCTTTAAGCCATTAACTCATTGATATAGAAAACTTTTCAATAGCTCAATCATCATAACATTTTCTCTTTCTGCAGAGAAGTGGTTCCCAACCTTGCTGGATGAAAAGCATTGTTTACTTACACCTCATTGCCTCAATTAGAAGAAGTTGAGTTGTAAGCCATTCAACCAAAGACTGTTTTTTCCTTGTTATGTTTCAGATGAAGGATTTTTGAGCCTCAGAGAGGTGAAACGTATCCAGTATTTCACAGTGAGAATGCAACAGCTGCTCTGTGAAGCTGTACTGAGGCACGACAGTGCTTTGAGCTACCATCAGCATGGTAACATGCTCACAATGACAGTGCACCGATGACATTACCTGATGAACATGTTGATGTTTATACGGATAGGCATTCCCTTACCATGTATTTACCATGTATGGCATCTCAGTTCAGCATGTAAGCATTGTAACTTTTGCTAATTAGCACTAAACCATAGACTGTAAATAAGGTTTACAGTCTACGTCACCCAGTGGTTTGTGGACTGCCGTTTTGAAGCCTTGTGATGAAAAGTCAGGGATCACCACAGTTTTATTATGTTCAGTACAGGTTCAGCATGTTTTCCACCATTTACCATTTTAGCTTTTCTGGTTGACAAGGTTAAACAAAGCAATGACTGTTAGACTCTAACTACGCCCTTTATTTATACACCAAACCTTGATTTTATCTTAGTCGCTGATCGTTGTTTCATCATGCTACCATTGTGTGTGTGTGTGTGTGTGTGTGTGTGTGTGTGTGTGTGTGTGTGTGTGTGTGTATGTGTGTTTGCTCTTCCAGTCTACTTGCTGCTGGGCTTGGTGTTTGTCCTGGTGGTGATGGAGACATGTTGCGAGCTTCCCCAGATTAAACGCCTCAGACAGAAGTTCTACCAAGAGAAAGTTCGGGAGCTGGACTCCGAGACCACCAACATCATCGACCAAGATCACCTGAGCGACCAGCTGAGCGACCCTACGGATCACCTGCCAGTCATCCCTTCTGTGTCAGAACAGGCTGCGTCCTTACGGCAGGACAGCAAGTCAACGCCTTACACCCCAGCATTGGGATCTGACGTTAACGGCAAACTGAGATGACAGATCGCCTGGAAGACGTGGACTATAAACATGTGCTCCTGCTCAGGACATACCAGCTTTGACCTCTAAATGTGTATGCATGAGTCTGGGCACACTTGTGTGTAGTGTATCTACATGTAAGCTGGCTCACTAAATCAGTTAAAAAGACAGCTTTCTGCCATTGCCAACACCAACAGACATGAGTGGCGTAAAAGCAGGAACCACCCACAGCCTATCAGGACGGCTTTGTTTTCTTGTTCTCTCCTGTAGCTCCATTCCCTGCAGATAAGAGCTTGATCTGTGACACAGAGGAAGGGCAGGGCCCCCAAGCGGAGGGAAACCCCACAAGGTTCCACTTCCTGCCAAAGTCTTGATGCCATAATTCCAGTGTGGCACAGTTTTCTCTAGAGGATTTCACGCCTGCTTTTAGCACTTCATACAGGGTAATAGATGGTGGTATTTGCATGGGAAATTTGCCTCCTTGGAAGTAATATAACAGCACCAGGGGAACCATGCACATCATCAGCTGAGCTACTGTACATTATGTGCAAAGATCATCAGTGTCAACTGGGTGGACAAAATAATAGAAATCTGTCAATATAATGCAGTACATTGTAACAGCACCACAAACTGTCGCCTACATAATGATCATAAAGTCGAATAAGCACAAACTAACAGTTTCAACAAAACCTGAACACCATAATCTTCATAAAGGGAGGATTTATTGTGTTAGACTGCATTAGTTTCAGGCTGATGTACCCTAATAAACTGGCAACAGAATATATTGAATTGGGGTAATCCTGCTGCAGTGCGTCCTCTCACCATTAGAGGGCAGTGTATTCACTTTATGTGCAAAAGATAGATTTACTTGAGGTGTGTTGTTATTTGGGAATTTGCTGCTCAGGGGAGAGCTTCTTAAAAATATAATTATGCAAGAATGTGTCATTGTTACAGCTTAGTCTGAGGGAGCATGTTGTATTTTATTATCCATTTTATTCCCTAGCTAGCGAAACATATTATAAAATGGGTTAAAATCACAGAATCTAAATGATACATCTCTCAAAGATCATTTTGCTCCTGTTTTTTTGTTTTTGTCATTTTGCTGATTTACAGGTTTTAATCAAGAGCAAGACTTTGTTATGGTAGTTTTTATAAAAAAAGTATGTAATCTAATAAATATATATATATATTTACAAATGACAATGAGTCAAACATCTTATATAAACTTGGGTTATTTTATTTATTCAGTATAATATCATATTCACATAATACTTCAAGACACATACATGCAGACTGATATGGGCGCACACACACACACACACACACACTCAAGCACACATTCAAAAATTCGAACATACGCACAAACAGAAACTGTCCCTCAACCAGAGAAACCTGCTCTTCAGAAAGAGTAGATATAGTATTTATCTTTCTTTAATGTCCTTGAATCCACAGGAGCTGCAGGACTGTTGATGTGCAGTGACGCTGACCTTTGGCCTCCCTACAAAAGCTGTAAATTGTAAAGTTGATATTCACATATTGGTGGAACAGCCCACCCCCACAAGCCCTCACAGACATTCCCTGCCTCACCGTCACTTGTACATACTGTACATCGGTGTGTGTGTGTTTATACGATCTGTTGCTGTTTGGAGCAGCGGGGCCAGAGAGGGCGCAGGCTGAGGATGAAGAGGATGAAGAGCAGTAGTGCGATGATGGTGACTATGGAGACATAGCCGGCGTGTGGCAGAAGGGGGGTGTCAGGAGCCTCAGCTGGAATCATATTGGTCAGGTTTAACATGTAGCCCAGCGTCCATCCTGCGTCACTGCCTTTTATCTGGACACAAACACAGGAAGAGGGAAATCCATCACTGTCATTTGTAGACATACTACAGGCCAGTGCAGCTTGGAGGTATTCATACTGTACTTTTAATGTGGAGTACACATTTTTACTACCATAAATATTAATACTTATGCTTATGTGGTTATAAGTTTTCCAATGCGTTCCTTTGCTGCCAATGTTAACCTTCACAACTACATAATATTCTGCTTGGGACATAGAAGGTGGCTTGACATGTTTGTTTTTACGCAGCAGTTCCTTTAAAACAAGACATTTTGAGAGGTAAAACAAACCTCAAATATTTAAACTACCTGCTTAAACCCAACTCTTACCCTAAACAGACTAGGGCCTAAACTAACCCTAACTTTATTTTTATTTTTATATAATAAAAACCACACAGAGATAATATTCATTTTTTAATGAAAGGTTTAGCTGCTTCAGTTTCAGGGTTTTGATATTGTGCATGGTGCCTGTGCTTTTATCTTACTATGACAAATCAGTGTATGCTGTGAAAAAGTCCTATACAGTACATCAAAACAACGCAGAAAACAAATTTAGCATTACAAAACAGGCCTGTACTTTGAGTATGGGGTATGACACGTGCAGTGTAAATGGAGCTGCGGTCGTGGGTTGTGATTGGCTCAATTTCGGCAAGTGCAGACCAGATTTTACTATGCAGACCTGGGACCCAACCTCCTTCAATAGGACTTGAATAACATGGTGCTTTCAAATGGGGTTGTGTTTATGAGTTGGGCCCATATGAATGCCTCCCTCCTGTCATATTCATGACCTCCTAAGTAGAAAGTTTCTGAAAGCTCCATGTTCACAACTTGTGAAATGGTGGAGCCCATGGAAGTTCATTTCTTTGTGCATAATAAGTATATATTGTACAGTATGTTGTAATTTTAGCCATATATTGTATTATTTTCTATTATAATTTTGTAATATGTAATCTTTCTCCACTGTCATTATGTTACCCATTTGCTAGCTTGCTAAATTGTTAGCCTCTGTGGCTTAGAGACTCGGACAGTAAGTAGTTAATATTGCCGTTGTTTAGCAGCGGTGTTCTTCACAACTTAACCACTTGAACATACTGCATATCATGTACACGACTTCCCATCTTGTAAACACGACCCCGTTTGAAGGCATCAACATATACAAAAAAAAAAGGAACCTGAATAATTGCCTGATTAAATAGAAAGAAAAACAATTTAAATATGTATTGCTCTTTTACAAATGCATTTTCAAATTATTACTTTTGGTATTTATTGATTTATTTTTAATTATATATTTATTGTTTGAAGTTTTTATAAATGTCTTTAATTCATCATATTTACTGATGGATTAATATTATTTTTAAAAAGTAATATATTTATTATCCATTTAGATAGTTTAATCAATAAAAGGATTAGTAGTAGAATTTATTTATTTAATGATAAATGAACCATTTGAAACATTTTTTAATACTTCCTCTTTTTATGTTCTAATTATTTACCGGACACTCATGGTCCTCCATACTTCACCTTACCGGCTCATTCCCAGTTGCACGGCAACCAGCTGACGAGTGACGTCCAATTATATCCACGCAAATGCGCAGCGCGGCCATTACGACCGGACACGTCTCACCACTATACACATACAATCGTGTTAACGGCGTTTTCTGCCTTAGCTGAACTGTCACAGTCCGGTTTTATCGCTTTTGGACGACTTTGAGACGTTTCTGATAGCGTTATAAGACTCTGTGGTCGTCATAACAACCGCTGGTTTTACCGTGTTCACTGTCTGTCTGTTACCTGCCCTGATGAGGGGAGCTTCACCTGGTTTCCAGTCGCCATTATGCCCGGTCTTAGGGTAATCACCCGCTCCTCATGTTGCTTCTACTTTCATGTACTGCTAGTTATTGCTAGCTTGTGGCTCAGTAGGCTGTGTTTCTGTTGTGTTTCAGGGTATTTTGGGGCTAATGGCCACAACGGACCGACCACATGGACGTGTAGTGCTGGATGGGTAAGTACAGCGGTTTCTAATACACTTCAACCCGCTGTATGCTAACTTACTTGCAACTTACTTGCACTGTTTTGAAACATAATTTAATGTAGCAGATGAGTTAATTTCCTTTTACATTGTTAGTTCTGGCATTATTGAACTAAATTGAGTTAGGTGATTTTTTTTTTTAATAGTAATTCCTTGATTTTCCTCATGAAATTGCTGATGGATAGTCTTATTCATAGTTTCATAGTTTCTCTTCTATCTCTTGGTTAGCATAAAGAAATATTTCAATCCACATTCAAACACAGTTTGTTATAAAGGTACAGTGTGTAGGATTTGGTGGCAACTTGCAATATGATTGCAGATTGCAACCAAGTTAGTACTCCTCAGCTGACTCCCTTTCCAAGGCCGTGGTAACTTAAGCTGACAAGTGCAAAACTGTGGCAATGCTGGTTGCCTCACTCAGAAGCCGTCCTTATCGTAAGAAGACTACTTAAGGAACAACGCAAGGCAGACAACAGCTGGCGGGAACCACAACTTTACCTTCTCCTGCTCACGTTACCGCGGTTTCACAAGCGTGTCAGAGCTACGGGGGCCTTCAGGTGACGTAATAACGGGAAAGGCTCTCTCTAGTGCCAGTGTTTGGCTTGAGCAACATGGACTCATGACACATGGTGGTTAGGAGGACCCACTCCCCATGTAGATATGAAGGACTCATTCTAAGCTAACAACAACACAGCAGTTCGTAGTTTCAGGTGATTATACACAAATGAAAACAAGGTTATGAATATTATATTCCATTTCGGCTAATAGGTCCCCGACATGTTGCACACTGTTCCTTTAAATAACGGTCAATAAATGCAATAAAATGCAGCCCATACACTCATGTCAATGTTGTTTTCTACCACAGCTGACCTACCATGGACCGGGCTGGTCTTCCCACTACTGGATGACTTTATGACGTTTCTACTCTGTGGTCGTCATAACAACCGTTTGTTTCACCGTGTTTACTGTCTGACTGTTACCACTCCTGATGAGGGGATACTCACCTGGTTTCCACTCGCCATTATGCCTGGGCCTAAGGTAAGCACCTGCTCATTTGTTAACTGTGCTTTCTTTTATTACGAGTGATGTTTTTGGCTCAGGCCTTTCTGTTGTGTTTTCAGGCTGTATCCTACTGCTGTACTTTAGCTTGAATTTAGCTTGAATTATTTGCGTGTTGCTCATCTGCTGTGTGCCGCTAAATGACGTTGCATTGGTGTGAAACATAAGTTAATGCAGCAAATGAGCAAATTTCCTGTTGTTTGGTTGTATGTTGGTATATAGGCCCACATTGTGATTTCTTCCTGTATTGACCAAGTAGTGAAAGTAACAGCTCCTGAATTGGTTTGGGTGATATTTTACTGTGATGACGTTGCCATTTTTGTGAGGTTTTTGTATTGGCTCACAGCAGAGGGTAGTATTGTCTTACTTGCGTTATTTCCTCGTAAAATGCTCATGAAAATGCTTAAGGATAAGTAGTCCTATTCATAACTTATCTTCAAATTGTATTTAAACAAAAAGAAATCTTCTACTCAAAACATTTAAAGGTATAATATGGAGGAATTTCCAAAAAAGCAATGTATAGATTGATGCCGGCTGTAGCGTAACTTCAGTAAGTTTCCGACAGACCGTGTGTGGTGGCAGTTAGTGTGGGTTTGTTGGTGGCGTTATAGCTGTGAACGTAGTTGTAGCACACAGTGTGTGCACAGTTTGTCGGTGAATAAATGTTATATGGCTACAAGCTACAACTACTCAGCTGGAAGTCCAGAGCCAACTTCCTGTATCTGGACCGTGTCTGTCTTAAGGTGGTCCAGCTTTTCTCCTTAAAGTGACGAGCTCCTCTTCTGTATTTTTCTCAGATTTTTAATTAATTTAAACTGTTAATTATTAACATCCCTATTTGGGACGTTTAATAATAATAATAATAATAATAATAGCTTTATTTGTATAGCACTTTTCATACAAAAGACTCATGTTACATTATGACAAACTAAATACTGAGGAAACGCCATATTGAATTAAAAAGAAATAAAATGAATTGAGGAAACACAGGAGATAAATTTGAAATATTAAAACAATAAAAAAATAAAACTGAATGCATTTAAAATATGTAAAACAGAATAGAATAAAATAAAATAGAAAAAAAAAAAAAATAACTAAAATGGATTAAATAAAAAAAAAAAAAATAGTTAAAAGCCAGACTAAAAAGATGGGTCTTAAGTTTGCTTTTAAAACTGAAAATTTGAATTATTAAAACAATAAAAACAAATAATACTGAACAAATGTAAAAATATATAACATAAAATAAATAGAATAAAATAAAATACCTAAAATAGATAAAATAAAAAATTTAGTTAAAGGCCAGACTAAAAAGATGGGTCTTAAGCTTACTTTTAAAACTATTATTACATGTCGCCCTCAGATCTTCAGACAGCTTATTCCATAAACGGGGGGCGTAATAATAAAAAGATGCCTCCCCGTATGTTTTAATCCTAACTTTGGGTTCAGTTAAAAGGCCACTTCAGAAGACCTGAGGGCTCTGCTGGGTTCATATGGTAAAAGCAAGTTAGATAAATAAGGAGCAAGTCCATTAAGAGCTTTACAAACCAATAACAGAATTTTAAAATCAATTCTAAAAGACACAGGAAGCCACTGCAGAGACTGAAAAATGTAATATATTATACATGTAAACACAGTTTGTGTTAAAGCTTTACTTTTCTTTATGCCATCATTAAACATCTCCTGGTCATGAGGGGCAAGGGCTTGGCTTACTATTTGAATAAATATGCACTTATATTTCACTACTATCAAGATATTATTAGCAGGGGTGGCTGTGGCTTTGCAGGTAGAACTGGTCATCCATTAATCGTGTGGATCTGCTGTTAATTTTTAAGCCGGAAGCATTTGTATTAGGGGATTAGTTCTCATGAACAGCAGAGCCTTTTCTCCTAAACGTAACTATATAACCGTTTACTGTAACGGTCAGTTGCTTGACATAAGTGTCTCTGACTGAACTGAATTAAAGTGTGTCAGGTGTCTTATTATTGGTTGACACTGACTAGTAAGTTTGCATGTTTTTTCTTTTGTTTTTTTTTTTTTTGGGACTGAGCCAGTGCTTCGATAATTTAGTTCTCAATTGAGAAATCCAGTGTAATCTTTTTAGCCATGAGTAATGGTATTAAAATCAATATTTTGAAGTGGGATATGAAGGGCTGAGTGGTTGGACAAAGAGTAATGCAGAGGCTATACTCAGATAGGTCCTCACAAAGGAAGTAGAAGTACAAATGCACTTTTGTGCACGCACAAACACACACACATACACACACAGGCAGGGCGTTGATTCTCTGAGGTGTGCGAGATAGGAAAGCAGTGGACTGCGATCTACTGACCTTTTCGATGAATTTTATGTCGGCGTAGCTCTGTGATGTGAAGTTGTATCCTTCTGTCAGCAGGGTGACGATGTACGTGCCAGAGAAACAGTACTCAGCCAGATACTTTAGCTTTATGTTTGGATGCCGCTGCAACAGCTGTTAAAGCAGTTCAAATACAGTAGTATCAGTAAGTAGTTCAGTATGCGTGCAGATAAATATGGCATTTGTTTTGTATGTGTAATTGATGCAGAAATATGCCCTGACCAGATCCCAGGGGGTATCGCAAAAGCTTTTTAGCTTTTCCTTGACCGCTTCCAGAGGGATGGATGGATCTGTCAGATTGAGGAAGTCCATCACAAAGAAGTAAGCAGAGAAAGCCTGCAGTGAGAGAGAGGACGAGATGAGGCAAAAGGAAATTCAATTGTTCTGGTATCTTGAGCAAATTAAGTAATCAGTTACTATAAATACTTGATCCTCATAAGTTTTTTTTTTTTTTTTTTTTTGGCCTCACTGACTCAGACGTTATTTCTCTTTGGTTTACAAGTACTGTAGCTGTGAGGATATACGGTATGCAGCATGCAGATAATTCTCTGGCAACACTTTCATTTATTGGAAATATTTCTTTGGTAGAAGTAGTTCCAACAAAATATTGTCCATACAGTGAGGTCTGGATTATTCAACTCGGAGACACTGGTTGTATTCGAAAGCACCTACTACATGCTACTGATAAACGCAATATGTCATATACAGTGTATACTGCTACTGCCTTCCTCTGTTGTATGCATTATGAAACAGATTTCATTTTGCAGTATGCTAGGCCAGGCTTTATCCTTTTTAACAAGCTATTAAATCATTGGACAAAAAAACAAACTTGTGCCCTTATTGCAATACAACTTTGATTTTTTTTTTTGTATAAGATACTACAGGTTTAGCTCCACCACCCACAATTTGTTCCAACAGCCCATGGCTAAATGAGACGAACAGGATCATCAACAAGGGGAGACAGGAAATACAAACAAATAAACACCCTCCCCAGCGAGCCACGGCCGCAGGCGATTGTGGAGCTTTTCAACTCCACAAATGCAGAGAAACACAGGCTCCTGTTCATTTTGTAATGGACATTTGTGTTGTGATATTAAAACAAACTATCCGCAAACAAGGAAATTAAAGCCTCTTGTCTATGAGACCGATGTCTTGAGAGAGCTGCAGCCAGGTCATAGCAGTCTGAGAGCGTGACTGCCCGGCTGGCGAGGTAGCAACCCCAGCAGGCACTAGCTAGATGTCATGGTAGTTTGTGGAGCTCCTCAACTCCGACTCCCAATCCCTAACGGGATAAGTGGTTGCAGAAGGATGAATGTAGATTTTTTTTTTTTTTTTTAATGCGATTTCGAATACAGCCACTGTTTCTTGTTGAAGTGCAAGATACTGTGGGCACCACAAAGAAAATGTCATTGGTGGTAGGAATTTGATGTGAATAAAAAATATCTCCATGGCTAGTAGATACTACTAGATACAAGTCAGAAAATGTATATTTTATTCGTAATGATAACTGCTTTACATTACCCCAAATGGCCCCTGCAATTGTGGCTGGAAGACCCCATTGAAAGAGCATTGGCTGTATTTGCAGTCAGAAAAACTGAAGACCGTTTTTACGATTTCCTGGCATTGTGAGAAGTTTCCTTTCCCTGTGTGAGTGAATATGTTAGGAGCTCCTGTGGGTGCCAAGTGTGAAACACAGGGACTGTCATAGAGTTTGGAGTACTCCTTATTCACACTATAGCCAGGGTTGAAACAAGGATCCAATACTGTTAATGGACCTGTCTATGAGAGAGAGCAAGAGACAGAGAGAGGAAGCTAATTAGATTTAAAGTCAGCATCATTGCACATTTCAGCATATCATGTCTCCCTTAAAGGTTATTAAATCTCACATGATCTCAGATTGGATTAGATCTGAACAGACCTTTAATATCAACAGAGAAAAAAAAAATGTTACTTGAGTCAGATGTGCCAGCATCAGGCGTTGTGCTTGGTCTTTCCCGTAACACAGGAAGCTGTGAGTGTACAGGTTGTAGTCATTTCCGTAGAGTCGGAAAGTCACGGCGTTGCTGGGTGACTCTGAACCGTCAAAATGATCAGATACAAAGCTAATCTGAGTGGAGGCCCCGCCAAGGTCAAGGGCGCCTGTGGTTGCCAAGCCCTGCAGCAGAGACAAGAAAAGACGTTAAAATTAGTGCACAGCAGGAGCACACTGACTGATGCACACAAAGCATATTTAATAGTGGACAAACCCACAGACCAGTGGGCAACCTCCGGCTCTGAAATGTAGAGCCAATAGCCAGCAAGGGGCGACTCCTCTGGCTGCAAAAAGAAGTCTGATTGTATAGAAGTCTGAGAAAATGAGCCTACTTCTCACTTGATTTATTACCTCAGTAAACATTGTAAACACGAGTTTATGGTCTCAGTTGCTATTTTCAAGTCTTCTTCAATACAGCATGATCTTCATTTAGTAAATTAGGGTCCCATTTAGCGTCAAATAGACCATAAAGCAGGGGATGCTTTAGGGCGTGGCTACATTGTGATTGACAGGTCACTACCATGGCATCGTCCAGTCTGGGAGTTGTCCGTGTTTTTGTCTTACAACTTTAACCTTTTCACAGTGTGTTTTCAGTTCATGAGAGTTAATATAACATTTTTGGGTGCCAAGCATTTGGTTGTACCCTCTAGTGCCACTTCTGGTTGTAAAATTTAAGTTGGCGACGGCCAAAATCCAGGATGGCCAAACTTGAGGCTTCAAAATGGCAGTCCTCAAACCAATGAGTGACGTTATGGTGACTATGTCCACTTCTTATATACAGTCTATGGTACGGACCTGTCTGAGGCGGTCATCCAAGTAGTTGACTGTGACCCAACCAAAGGCGCCCTCCTCCCGGCCGGTGAGTAGCCTCGCTCCCTGAAAGGAAAAGGGGGACTTTTGCAGGGCTTCCTCCACGGCTCGAAAGACCTTATCTGATGCCACGCTGTCCTCCATACTGCACAAATACAACACATTCATTAGACTGATTCAAATCCATAATACAAATCAATACGGCAGCCCATAAATAATAGACTGTATCGTATATAATGGATCTGACAGTAAAATATTGGCTTCTCTGGCAGTAAAGTTCATGTGGAGATAAATCACAAAACAGACATGTGGAAAAGGCTACAGAGAGAATTGTGCTGCCAGTGCCAACACAATTACAGAGTTAAACCCTGGGATATACCTCTGTGTTGGCATGAAAAGGCATGTGGTGTTCCTTTCGGTAGATGCATATTTGCAGAATCATAAATGCTTTATATTCCACCAGGGGAAATTGGGATGTTTTATGTCTGATTATTAGGATGTGTGTGCACACGTGTGCCATACTTCAGCAATCTCATTCCAGCAGTAGCCCCCAAATAAAGAGGGGTCTCGTGGTGTCTTTTTTCCGGCACCCGCTGCTTGGCCTCCTGCATGCACTCTCTCAGAGACTCCCCTGCCTTCTGTGGTTCAAGTGCGTAGCTGGAGATACCTGGACCTGCAGGTTGAGCAAAATGTTAAGAGGAAGGTGTAGTCTTTTTGCAAAAATTTAGCGACTATGGAGAAAAAAGCTCAGTGAAGACGTTCTCAAGGTGCCAAATTCCTGTTAGCATGCTTGATGTCAGCTCCCCCTTCCCCTTAAGCAAGTATTTAATTAAACTGCTTTATTTGAGTTTCCCTGTGGGCAAATTTACAGCCAGGTGTATCCCTGATCAAATATCCAGCATGACTGTACAATGCTGTAGTTCATCTCACAGTGCTTTCTGGCTTCCATAATATATATATAATGCAGCATGTTGATCTGATGTTGTCTGTGGAAATCGTCCGTCTGGTGCCATTGAAAGCATTCTACATTGATAACCCATGTAAATTACATGAAGACGAAGGCCAGCACACACTGACAGCACTCTATAGAAAGCAGTAGTTAAATCAACTTGGAGAAGCTAACAGTCATTTTGACACACACCTCTCTGTTATAAGGTGTATATTGAAAAGTGCTTTAATAATTCATGGCGATTTTGTTGCATAAGAAGGTTATACATGAAGTGGTGAACATCATCAACATCAACATCAACATCATCACACTTAGACACCATAGAATAACCATGCTGTGATTTGGTGTTGAATTTTTAACATTTTAAAGATCTCTGCAAGAATTTCATTTTTCAGTGATTTGATGGTGTTCACTGTTCTGAAAACTTCTCGGAAACCCCCTTATTGTCAGTCTACCTGGGAAAGCTATCCATCCTCTGAATGCTCAAGGTCTCTAGTTTGTGGCTGTAAAATTTCTTTTTGTCTCTTTCATTGCCTCACAATGAAATGGATACTACGGGGATTAATGTCATCACATGTACAGTTGGGTCATTGGATCCACAAGAGTCCAGGTTACAGTCAGACCCAATCTTTGTAATTCAATGACTGTTTAGGGACTCCAGTAGGCAGACATATTCAAATACACCATTTTAGAATAGGTAAAAATAACACATTTATACTGTATTAAAAAAACTGCATAGTTTTCATCATGATTATCATAAAGTAGGCATGTCTGTAAAGGGGAGGCTCATGGGTATCCATAGAATCATTCACATATCTTGAGGTCAGAGGTCAAGGGAACCCTTTGAAAATGGCCATACCAGATTGTCCTCGCCAAAATTGAGCCCAGCTTTGAAGATTATTTAGCTTCTTTCTTGACCAACTAACATGACTGGTACCAGTGGATTCCTCAGGGTTTTAAGTTCCATCTGATACCAGTAACTTCATTCAAGCTCTAAACCTGAGCCTGCTACAGTCTCTGAAAGACAGTAGGGGACATACACTTATTCACTCTTTTCAGAGAATTGGATGAGAAGATACAGTATTACTCTATAGTCAGCAGGTAATTAGCTTAGCTTACTGAACTGTTATTCACTGTGATATTGCCAGTCAGTGCTAAGCTATAATAGGCTAATCACTTGCATGTCTTTTGTTGTGAAAATCTTTTTGGCTGATGTACAGTATATCCACCTCTGGCATCATTTACTTTGTCTCTTTAGCTGGCTGCACACATCTGGACCAAAATCTATTCATGAAGACCTCATTATCATTTACAACTACAAACATGATGATGTATTAGAAAGTTAAACCCAGTTTTTATTAGGCTTATCACAAAATGAGTACGTCATTAGTAGAGCGTCATTGGGTTTCTCTTTCACTTTATAATGAGCATTCAGTATGCAGCCATAAATGTAAGTGAATCATTAATAAAGGGTTCTTGCAAAATGGTAATCCATCAAGTGTGGAGCTGTAAACGTTAATGAGTTTTTAATAAATAGTTTTTGGCTTCAGATGCCTTTTTACAGAAGTTAAGCTACAACGATTAGCTGATTAACCAAATCAATTATTTACAGCTTATTTCCCCATAATAAATTGTGTTCTATTAGAAATTGCTATCAACAAGTATGCCAATATTTACACTTGTAAAACTTGTACACTTTTGCAAATATATTTACAAAAATAAAGTGAAAGTTTAATGTCCCAGTGCTGCACAATCAGCATATTTAATAACAGTTACCACTCCAAGTGAAGTATATAAACATGTTCGTGTAAGTTTATGATTACACATGCTTAAAAATTTGCATTAGCATGCATTAGTGGTCACACTTAAGAACGAGGGGGCCAAGTGTGATGCCATTGTGAAAGACATACCTTTGACTGTGCAGGAATGCGTCTGTTCCACTCTGCCAGTGTTGTTATCCTTCTCAGCTGGCCACTGATAGATATACAGAGATGTGTGGGAGGAGCCAGCGTCCATCACGATCCCATACTTGAGCGGAGACAGGAGAAGGAATTCCAGTTTAGTTAACACTGGACGACTTCCATCCAAACACAGTTTAAAGCTTCAGTGGGCAGAAAGTTTTTGGCATCATTAGGCAAAACTTCCAAAATAATTTCTGCATATTGTAGTTTGGCTCACAAAATTTCTCATTTTACAGCTAAACAGTAACTAAAAGACATTTCTGAAAATATGAGGTGAGAAATTGGCATTACAGTAACAATAAATATTGATTCATATTGATCAGGGCTGCCTAGTTTGATTGGATTTCGCAAGTGAACATGATTTTTTTCAGATTATTCATGCACTACTGTCAGGATATAGTGACCGTTTTATAAAAATATTTTTTTTTAAAATCATATTTGCTCCATTTCTACCCACTGCAGCATAAAACATAACAATTGTGTAGCCCACAGAGCTACAGTATATCAGCAATAGGTTTATCTATGCAAATAGAAACATATCAGTTTAGTGCTGAAACTATAGTAAAACACTGTAATTAATAATAGCTGTGAGACTCTCACTGGGTCTACATTTGTTATAAAAAAGGAGTGGTGATTTAATATTATCAACATGCACTGGCCTTATTTGGTAGTGGATTTTTGAAACCAGTAGTAGGTTGAGGTCATATTGACAAGAGACCATATTTGGCTTGTGGACTTTGGCCAGAGATCCCACTGTAATGCAGTGGGCTCCCACACAGACAACACTTTAGTAGTTTCCTCTACTGTACCTTGTACTTTTGATGGAGGGGCCTGTTCTGCAAAACTGCTACCGTCACCAGGGCAACAATCGCTATGACACCAATCACAGTGATGATGATGGTCACAGGCTTGTGCCAGGGGTTCTTCCCTTTCATCTCTGAGAGCGGGGGCGGAAAGACAGACAGACAGGAAGGAGAAGCGAGAGGGGTAGAAAGGGGAAGAAGGGGACACATTGCAAAAGAGTAATGGTTTGTTAGCCAATGTTGCATCCAGATGTTAGTGAGGTCACAGCATGTGTGCGTTTGTATGTGTGACTGAGAGTCTGCCCGGGGGTTTGTCTTTTTTAATTGTGTTGTTTTGTAACCAAGGGCTACAGATGGATTTCTGAAGTGGTGTGTCTGAAGTCATGCCAAGCTGTTCTGGGTGGTTGTTAGTTCAGCTACAGCACATTTCGAAAGGGTATTCCACCAAAGTCCTTAAGTCATGCTGAAAGATCAACAAGATTTCCCCTTTAGAAAATGATTAAAAAGAAACCAGTTATACAAAACATGAGGATACAATCAAAAAAGGATGACCTATTATGATTGAAGCTATAGCAATGAGTCACAGTTAGCCATCCATAATTAATCATTTCCACATCCTGGTATAGGTATTATTTTAATCCTGAATATGTTTGATCACTGCGTCTGCTACTGCTTTGTTTGGTTCCCATTCCTTCCTAAGCGCTCATTGAGTTTCCACTGTTTACTAATGGGATTTGAAACACACACATACACACACACACACACACAGATGTATTGTAGATTTTAGACGCTCATATATTCACAGTTTATAAAGGGACAAAATAGGGTGTAACAGGCCGTCTGTATTCACAAGGCTATTGTGATAGAAAAGAGTGAACATGATACCAACCTGAATTGTAAAGTACACACTTGGTTGTTTGCCAGCTTACTTACCCTGGTAATTACTAGGTTAAGTAAACTGGCAGACACCATGTAGGTGCACACGACAGCTGGCAAAGTACAAACACTGTAGAAAGCGGCCCGACTAGAGCACACTACACATTTCACAAGGATATAGAAGCTTTTCTGCCACACTGCATCAGCGGGATGCACAGCAGTGATAAACCCGACCTTTGTCTACTGTGTGAAAACACACAAAACGGAAACTTAAAGCCCTAATAAAGCAGTGGCGAACAGAGAGTGAAAGAGAGTACTTACCTCTGTTGTCTACTTCAATGAACTTACCACTGACAGGGGAGTGAGAGAGGCAGAGAGATAGCAAGAGACAGAGAGGGAGGGGTGAGAGAAAAAGAGAGAGGGAACTATGGGGAGGAGAGAATGGACAGAGGGAGGTAGCGAAGTGATAAGATGAGGAGAGGTTTTTTCCGTCGTGGCCGGACAGAGGATTAGAATAGAGTTGTGTGTGTTTTTCTGGTGGAGCGGCTCTGAAGCACCGACTTTGGCATTTCCTCCCCAAGCTGGGGCAGCAAAGCCGGTCACTATGGAGACAAAGCTAAAGTGCGTTTGTGCATGTGTTTGGTGCACTCTTGTGTGCATGTGAACCCTCTTTATAAGGGACTCTCTCTCTCTCTCTTTTCTTTCTGTGAACTAATGAGAGTCACTCGCCCCAGCACTACTCTCTCTGTCCATTCTGTGGGATGTGTAGGAGGGAGGGGAAGTGGGGACTCCCTTGTTTAGCTGTTTTTATTACTGGCAGGCTGTGATGTCATCTCTGTGACGGATTGGAATCCCCTGCTTTTCTCTGAGGCCTCGTGAGTGTGTGTGTGTGTGTGTGTGTGTGTGTGTGTGTGTGTGTGTGTGTGTGTGTGTGTGTGTGTGTGTGTGTGTGTGTGTGTGTGTGTGTGTGTGTGTGTGTGGAGAGTGAAGAATGGGGGTTGCTGGTGAGCTGGTGTGTACAGACCCAAAACATGACTCGCCTGCAAATTTGTTGATCCATTCAGAGATCCATTCTGTTATTTCCCACTCTTGCCGCACATATGCAGCTACGCGAACACACTTGTTTAAACACGAGAAATACTGTCAATTCAGCTCACTTAATGTATAATTATCCAACCTTCGTGTCCTTGGGAGACCCGAATGACTCAAAGCCTCTGACATGAAGAAAAACATACATGCACAGCCACCACGAAGTATCCTGTAATTGTTTGACTGTCATTTCACTGAGCAAACAACCAAAGTTCACAGCTGTTTTAACTTCTTCTTAAAACATTATCCAGGTGCTGTCTAAACCAGTGCCAGTGCCACTAGCCCAAGCAATTCACTGTGTGTTCTGTAAATGACCATAGTTTTGTCACCCAGCTGAAATCTTCGATCTTTAGTGGTAATTACAGTCAGACTGATCTGTGCTGGTTTATTAAAATGAACAAAACAAAATGAAATAAAAATAAAAAACATATAAAGAATATTGGGATGCGCTATAAATATACCTGACTATTACAACTAGCATCAAAAATCTAAATTATAAACATAGACTAACCCACTATATACATTAGCAAGTGTGCAAGTTACAATGTTTTGTTGTTTAATAATAAACAATTAAGGTAGTAAATGTATAATTGTGGCTGTGCAAAGTTCAACATGTGCAAGAATATTACAGACTGGAGTCTGACTGAGACAGAAACCATAGATAGTCCTCTGTTAGACAGACATGATGTGTTGAAGAGAGTTATTGCTCGGCAGGAAAGAGTTCCCGTATCGGTCTTTGTGACAGCGCTGTCTGTCCAGCAGATGGTGGAGAGGGTGGTCAGGATTATCCATGATGGATAACAGTTTTAGTGTCCTCCTCTCTGGAGGTTGACCGATTAATCTGGCTGATTTTTGACATTTTGTCATAATCGGCATCGGCTGATGCCTGAGCATATTAAGCCGATTAGCAAGCAGGCACATCTGCGGGCAGCCCAGTTTTGTTGCTGTAGAACATGTGTGACTCCGCCGCTTGCGTCAATCAAATTGCCATTTTACCAGCAGACCTCAGTAGATGTAGCTGAATAGGAAGAACAAGGGCCTAACTGGGCGAAACTGTGCAGACACAAAATGCAGTGTTCTTCAATAAATGTTTATTTAATTAAAGAACTTTTCTGCATCATTTGTTATTATTAAGCTGTTATATTTTATCAAATGGAGGGGAAAAAACCCAGCCAAAGATATCAGCCAAAAAAAAAAAAAGATCATCAGCCATAAAAATACATGTCGGTCGACCTCTACTCGTCTCAGTTACAATCAGAGGTGTACCGCAAGGTGGTAATTCTATTTTTAGATAGAAAAACATATGATTGGTTGTCAGCTCACCACGTCATTGAAGCCCTCAATAAAGATAAGACCAGCTCAGCTTCATGTGTAGCGCGTCACGGCCCGTCATGCGGCAACAAGCTTCAGTTTGTAGCTTCGTGTCACCGGCTTCCATTGAAAATGCTTTGTAGCCTGTTGCTGTGTTGTCCGTAGTGTAAACACACCATTAAACGTCTTAAAAGGATTTTGGTTTGCAGCTTGTCTTCATCTTTGCCAGATAACAGAACCAAATCTGGGCAAAGCTGAGGAAGTTTGGGTGGAGCTGTGCAAAGATGAGAGACAACTAATTCCAGTTTAATCTGGACTCAAATGCTTTAAATTCAGTGAGATAAATTGGTTTCAGTTTTCTTCAACAGTGCATGAGGTAAACATTTGGAATTATTCATTTGTCATTGACATGAAGTCCTAAAGATATTAACATAGACAGCTATTGATGTAAACACTGAAGTCAACAATTAAAGGCTCATGCAGTGCCGAGCTTACTGTATCATACTGTACCAGACACGAATGTTGCTTCACTAGAATTATGTGATTCGTCAAACATTTCCTTGAAGATGGAACTCAGCCACAATGAAGCCAGAATGAAACCACACGTGACTGCCACATATCCATCCATCCATCCATCGTCAACCGCTTATCCCGTTAGGGGTCGCGGGGGGCTGGAGCCGATCCCAGCTGGCATAGGGCGAAGGCGGGGTACACCCTGGACAGGTCGCCAGTCCATCGCAGGGCACATAGAGACAGACAACATAGAGACAAACAACCATTCACGCTCACATCCACACCTACGGGCAATTTAGAGTAATCAATTAACCTAAACAGCATGTCTTTGGATGGTGGGAGGAAGCCGGAGTACCCGGAGAGAACCCACGCTTACACGGGGAGAACATGCAAACTCCACACAGAAGAGCCGCAAGCTGGAATCGAACCTGCGACCCTCTTGCTGTGAGGCGACAGCGCTAACCACTACACCACCGTGCAGCCCACTGCCACATATATTTAACTTATTTTACAACGTCTTCACATTGATTTATACTGTCATTACAATAGCTGCTCATCTAGCAAGTGTGAGAACAGCTGCATTGTGTCTGCTGGTGAAGTAAACAAACAGCCATTAATCAACAACTCCATTAATGGCGGCAGTTAAAAAACTGTGCTTTATTATAGAGCAAGTCAAAATGTGTGAGGGAAATGGTTACAGTGGCGCTGTGAAGGTGCCTGAACCTCGCCATCCCTACCAGTGAAGTTTGTGAGGTGTTTAGTGGGAGGCAGAACATTTAGTTCCAGTCAAATTCTGTCCTTGATTCACTTTCAGATTAAAGATAAATTATGTGTAAGCACTTACTGATGCGGACGCTGGCAGCTAAACAGATGCAGACACATACATGTTGAGGCAGAAAACGGGGCTTACCCGAGATGCAAATTAGCTGAATGAGATCAGCTTTATTAGAACTTCAACACTGACTGGAACGCAAGCTTTTAGGCAACATGAACATATTTGTATGTTTGTACTTGTGAGGATTTTTATTTTGCCTCTTTGTCAGTCAGATTGCTATTCTACTAAGACCTCAGTAGATGTAGCGCAGTGGGCTCATCTTTGCAAGAGTACGTGAGAAGAACAGCATCCTAACTGGGAGAAACTGTTCAGACACAAAATGCAGATTGGAGAGACAGACCATAAGTGTTGTTCAATAAATGTTTACTTAAGTTAAGAAATGTTGTGTATCATTTGTTATTATTAAGCTGTGATATTTTATCAGATGGAGGGAAAAAAGAAAAACAGCCAAAGATATCAAGGGGAAAAAATATCGGCATCGTATATCGGCTGTCCTGATTCTGTAAAAAATCGGCATCGGCCATAAAAAACCCATATCCGTTGACCTCTAGTGTAGAGTAATACATACACTACTTTGATATTACCTTCACCGAAATAATCGCAGAAGTATGTAGGGATGTCCCAAGAACTGATATCTTGGTACCAAGTGGTTGCAGAAATCCTGAAAATGTGATGGTATTATTTAGACATTTTAGATTTGTTTCCAGTGAGATTACTGGCTTTATATTGTGGCTTTGCATTTGTAAAAATTACAAAATGTTGCTGCTCTACATTTACTTCTATTTGAAATATAAATAAATTCTAATCCTGTTCTGAATTTGTGCTTTTTTTTAAATACAGTAATATATTAAAAATCAATTATTTGTAATTAAAAAGTAATGACAAAGAAGTATCCTATTAGTTACATGTTGTATTACTGTTAAAATAATATATTACTGTAACGTCCAACACTTGCGAGGATCAACCAAATTATCCTTACTTTCCAAAACACTTACACGCCTACGCATTCATACATGCAATCTTGCACCACAGTTTTTCCATTGCTGACTCTTCTGTAAACACAAACGTAGTGTTAAGGTGAGGCGAGAATGATTCAGACCACAGCATGAGGAAACACTCCAGGGAACAGGAGAGTGCAGAGAAATAGACTTGGAAAACTAATGCAAACATTTAAGGATTTTTAAGAGATTTTTAACAAGCTAAGAAAATATAAAAGCATCAATATGTGCTTAAACTAACTTTTTCTTGTCGGGAAGAAGGAAGTTAAAAAAAAAAAAAACACTGGAGCGAGTCTTGAGATCTGCAGTAGAAATAAGTGTTCTTTACATGAGCAGCATTCAGATCATGCACCCACAAAAGGAATGTTTAGCAACTGTTTTACATTTACATTTTACATTCTTCTTGCCTCAAGATGTGCATTTACTACATTCATTCCCCAATCCCTTAACTATAATTGAATCCTCACTGACTACATAAAATACAAGGCCTTGCCAAATGACCTCATTTTGCACAAAGACGTCAAGCTGTTTTTTTTTTTTTTTTTTTTTTTTTTTTTATATAAGTTTAAACAATACAAGACAGACCCTCACACATAAGATGAGAGAGGTTTGTCTAATATGGCATCCTCACACACACACACACAAAGAGTACACTATGGAGTCTATACTGGCAGTATGTTGAAGCTTTGTCAGCTCAGGACATACTGTATGATCTGAGCGTCTCTACCCATGTTGATCTGAAACTACAAGCTCATAAATCTCCTGCGATAATGAAATGCACCAGAGGAGGAGGAAGAGTTAGGATGGTGTTTTGCATCAGCTGATACTGAGAGGGTTGTTACTTTACACCAAGCGATGAGTCAAAAGATGACACTGTCGGGGATCGACTCTGTGGTTCCATGATGGCAGGAAGATGATAACGTTCCTGTGAGGCAGGTCTTAAATTTGTTGTGCTGCTCTGATGTTGAGGTTCTAACAAGTCATAAGCCTGTGTGTGGACTCGTACATGAACACTGTATAGGTAATACATGTGTTACATAAGCACAGTCACCACAACTCGCCTTTAAATCCTTGAACTAAAATTAGCAATAACAGCGAAAAAAACACTTAATAACAAGGTGAAGTCCTGCATTCAGATTTTAGTAAACAAGTGTCCAAAGTTGAAATAATCATCGTTCCAGATCAGGAATACCATAATTTAAGCACAGTTTAAAGGCCTTTACACACAGGGAACATGATGAGTGTCAGTACATGACATACAAATGTGAAGTGTGGATATTGTATGTGTAGGGCTTTTATTGTGAAAGGTGGAGTGGATCTGGCCTGTGCTGCCTTTGAGGTTGAAAGGAGTAATAAAGTTTGCTGTCTTGCTGTTGAGTTGTTGTTGTACACTAGTGTACGTTTTGAACATGTCCATGCTGCACAGCGCGATTGGTTGATTTGTGGTGTGAAAGCTCAGAAAAATCAACCTTGTTCCCAAAAAAGGGATGTTTTTTCACTGCGTTATATTTGCGTTCTGTGTGAAAGTACTCATGACAGAAAAAAAAAAATACTGATGTGCAAATTAATCACTTGGAAAAAAAACTGTGAGACTGGACAACAGAATTAGAGATGGGATATTAGAAATATTGTGTAAGTGATATTTTATAAGAAATGTTAAACCTGAAACAGAAAAATAATTACAATCTACAGCCATTGGATAACTGCAGATTAGCAAAACTACTTAATTTTTTCCTCTGGAAGGTTGTAGAGGAAAGTTTCAATACAGGAATACTACTACTACTACTAAGATAAGATATTCCTTTATTAGTCCCACGGTGGGGAAATTTACTACTACTACTACTACTACTTAATGGTTGTTGGGTTCCCTAAATCCCTAAAGCTGCAAAGTATTTTTAACAATAAACGGAAGAAGCCAATAAGTTGAATCAAAAGCACTTAATGATGGAGAGAAAGTGCAGACTGTACTTTATATATTGAATTTTTGTACTTAATTATGTACTTCCGAGTAAATGGGCCATAATATTTTCCTCCTTAGCTTAATACACATGCATATATACCCACAAAAATCCATTTAGTGCCTATCCCTCTCAAGGATTAACACATCAACCGTTCCCACACACATCACTCACCATTGTACGTCTGAACACAGTGTCCTTGAGCCGTCACTGGGCTTCTTGCTTCAACTTTTTTTCCAATTAATCAGCCAAACTTTTGTTTGTCCTAAATGTTGAAAGTGACAACACTGCGCTATAAATACACTCATCCGGACTGTTGTGAAACAGCGTTCTCTGCCGCTTCCAGTAAAAAGGGAACCTTTAGGAGCGTCATATGATTAGAAATGAGAGGAAGCATCTCTGCCCGCCACAGGGAAGTGGTCTCCCCTCACTGGTGTTTAGCCCAGCCTGACCTCGCCTTTAAGACAGACAGACTGACTGGGCTGGTCTACCCTGACCTTCAGCAGAGAAGAAAATAGCTATTGCTGTTTCATTCTAAAGGATCTTGCTGAACATCCCTGGTCACAGTGAAGTAATAGCCACTAATTTCAGTTTCTTCCCACAATGGTGACTTGATGTCACCTACAAAAGCCAAATTAGTTTCTTCAGTGACTGATACCTTATCTGCAAATGTTCTGGTACCCTATTACGATATTGTGATATTAAAGGAGCAAGTCACCCAAATTTTTGCACTTACTTGTGGTGTCTAAACATGCGGATGTCAAAGTTTTAAGATATACTCTATGTGCTTACAATTCCAGAGTAAATGGTGAACAGCAGCACATGAAATACAATAAGCTATCTACATGACATCCGGCTCTGGTGATACTGAAGTGCCTTAAACTTTCTAATAGCCAGTAGGGGCGACTCCTCTGGTTGCAAAAAGAAGTGTGATTGTGTCGAAGTCTGAGTAAATAAGCCTACTTCTCACATGATTTATTACCTCAGAAAACATTGTAAACGGGCTGCAGTGTGTGTGCATTTTCTCCAGGTTCTCCGGTTTCCTCCCACAGTTCAAAGACATGCAGGTTGATTGTTGTCTCTAAATTACCCATGGGTGTGAATGTGAGTGTGAATGGTTGTCTGTCTCTATGTGTCAGCCCTGTGATAGTCTGGCGACCTGTCCAGGGTGTACCCTGCCTTCGCCCAGTGTCAGTTGGGATCGGCTCCAGCCCCTCAATCACTAGTTTTAAGTCTTCAATACTGCATGATGTTCATTTATTAAATTATGGTCCCATTTAGAGTCCAATAGACCATAAAGCAGGGGATCCTTTAGGGCGTGGCTACCTTGTGATTGACAGTTCACTACCACGGCGTTGTTCGGTCTGGGAGTTGTCCATGTTTTCGTTGTTGAACTTTCACGTTCATGAATATTCATTAGAACATTTTGGTCACCTAAAAATGTCTCTGTTCATCATTCGATTGTACTAAGCTCCATCCTCTCATGTCTGCCTTCTGGGAGCAAAAAGCAAGATGCCGACAACCAAAATGCAGAACTCAAACCTTCAAAAGCGAAGCCCAGAAAACCAGTGGGTGACATCATGGTGACTACGTCCACTTCTTATATACGATCTGTGCTTGGCATAGCCTACATTTTGTTTGAAATTTGGTTGCACTGACCCACTACATGCAGAGGCAGGCGTGTTATTTTGAATATTGAGAGTTGAATTCACTGCTACCTAAATAGTATAAAAAAAACCCATATACTGTAGGTGCAAATTATACAGGGCTCAGGTGATATTGAAATGTATGGTTTAAAAAGAAAACAAACAAAACAAAAATAAGACAAAAAAAATATATCCAGGATTCTGTGATATTTCTGCTTCCACACCAGTTAGTGGGGATGAATGGAATTACATCGGTGGTGCTCATAGCATTAAATAAATACTTTTAAAGGTATGCAGAGCATCTGGAAATTGTTTATGGAAACAATTGCTTTTGTATTTTTTAAAATATAATGTAAAATGAATACCTCAAATGAAATTCCATTCACCTGCACTGTAGTGGGCTGGAGGCAGACACAAAAACCTGAGCACATATAATCCAGACTCTCTGCATGGTTGGTTTTCTTTTGTAATTTGGGTGAACTGACCCTCTAATCTACAAGAGGAGCCAGGTGTCTTATTGTGAAACTTCAGGTATCAGTCACCATGTGTATACAAATGTGACTTTTGTATACAATTCTTAGTTTGTCTAAACATCCTTGAATTCACTGATGACGTCGCTAATCTAAAACAAACCATGTAGGTGGAAATATTTGGCTCAGTTGTAAACTTTGCTCTTAATATTCACATTGGACTTGTCAGCTAATAATAGTTGGATCATAGGTCAAACATTTCTTATCAAACTTTAACCAACCCTCCTTCAATTAACCAGATAGCATTGCTCCTTTAGTCATCACATCCACTCAGCCTGATAAAATACCATAAACCTCACATGATCTTGAGAGTGCCTCTGTAAGTGTGCCACTGGTGTTATCTTCACAAACGCAATCACACAGACCCTAAACCTCCCACTGAATCCCTCACGCAAACACACACACACACACATACACACACACATGCACGCACACTCACCTGCTCATGCCGTCCGTACACACACTCCGGCACATGCTATGGAAAAGTCACACACCTGCCCCACACTGCTACACAGCTGCTACATGCAATAAAGCAAGTCACACAGTTGGAGGAGATCACACACTCACCTGATACTTAACATTTACTGTACCGACTTCTGGTACATCCTGACACACAACACGGAAACACGGTGGTAAGGATTTCCTGCTGTTGTGTGTGTGTGTGTGTGTGTGTGTGTGTGTGTGTGTGTGTGTGTGTGTGTGTGTGTGTGTGTGATCTGTGTATGTGTGCCAGTCATAGCAGTACACCTACCTCTTTGTGCAGACATGGGTTCTTTCTCAGCAGCAACACAATGCTCTTTCTATTCTTTGCCCCTTCTCTGTCTCCCCCTCTCTTTCACTCTTTCTCTCTCTCCTCTCTGTGGTAACACAGCTCAGTCTTAACGCTTTTCAGCACCTCCTTTCACATACACTCGCTTTATTAGGAGAAGCAGAGCTTCCCTCCTCCCTCCCCTGCGCAGCCCACTCCCCTTCTTCTCAGGCGCCTTTAGCTTTACCGTCTGTTTTCCCCTCTCTTGTTCTCTCTCTCTCTCTCTCTCTCTCTCTCTCTCTCTCTCTCTCTCTCTCTCTCTCTCTCTCCCTCTCCCCACCTTTGTCATTCTCTTTGCTGCTGTCATCTTCCACTCAGTCTTTCCTCACTTTCTGCATCTCCCTCTTAATGTGTCTCACTGCCTTAACTCTCCCGCTCTCTTCCACTGGTGTCTTTTTCATCATTTTCCTTCTGCCTCTGCTTCTCTTTGTCATTGTCTTGTAAAAGTGGGTCAAACATGAAAGCAGTGTTAGATCTGGATGGGAGTTGGAGCTTGAGCTGGAGAGATATTGGAGAAAAGGCAGTGGGTGAACTTCTGCTTTAATCCTTGATACCCGGCACCCTCGTTTTTATAGATGTAATCTTAACCCTGTTAAAAGAAATTGGTCTCTTAATGACTCCACTGAAGTCTATAACCTCAAATACAGAGCCTATTAAGTTAGCTCTAAGAGGCATTATGTAAGATTTCTTTCAGTTCAGGATGACAAAGAAACCTTGAGTCCAGGGCCATGGCGTTGACACTGCTACCTGTTTGTTGTGTGTGTGCTTGTCACACATTTTTGCCAAGGCTGAAATACAAAGCTCTGTCTGTTTTTGGTCCCGGGGGAGTCGGTTCAAATTACCTCACCAGGCTACACTTTAACCACAACAATAAACCACCATTCCTCAGAACTGATACTATGAGGAAAAATCTGCAACCATCAGCAGAAAACCGTTAATATATGAGTGTGATCAGCATGCATGATGTGTATAGCACAATCAGTACAAGTGGTATTGGGGGGGATGTTTTTTTTTTTTTTTTTATGGTGGGACCGCAGACGGAGGTATTATTTTGCTTGGAGCTCTCCCAGTATTTTGTGCAGTGATAGACGAACAACACACATAATTATGACAACAGTAATCCTCACTTAATGATTTTCTAAATGACATGCCGAATACTTCCTTCAAGATGGCAGTAATGTCCTATCGTTCAGCTTGAATCTGTAAGCGCTCCATCAGTCTGTCACTAAATATGAAAATCATCATTAGTGATGGTAAATATCTATTTATCCAGTGGTGTGCACAGTGAGAGGGCAGGGGGGTTACTGCCTCTGCTACTTATGCTCTGAATGCCAGTGTAAGTACCCCCACATACCCTCCTAGTTGGTCCACGTGCACCATCTGCTTGGTCAAAGTTAGGGCTTGGTGATGATTCAGTAGGATAAATACATTGTCTTTCAATGGAAACTTATCGTCACGATATTGTGATACAAATTACTTCGTCTAAACTGACTCAATTTTTTCAGAAAATCTGATGTGAAATATTTTAAGGGAATATCATTTGAAGATTGCAGTTTTGTTTTAATCTGTGCCTTCAAATTGGGTCGCGTTTACTGTTTTTACGAGTCCATTTGAGCGCCCCCCTCATGCCGTATACACAACCTTATGAGTGGAAAGTTTCTGAAAGGTCAGAGTTCAGGACTTGTGACGTTTGTTGACGTCAGAAATGGCGGCGGCCATGAAAGTAAATTGTTCGGCGCATAATGAGGTAATATATTGTATTTTTAGTTGAATATTTTTCTTCGTAATTTTATGTTTGAGGAAAATGTTATTCTCAACGACCTCATCTCTCTCCTCTGTCATGCCTTTGCATTTCCTGTATTATGTTACCCACTTGCTAGCTTGCTAAATCGTTAGCCTCTGTGGCTTCTAAACACAGACAATTATGTTAATATTGCCATTGCTTAGCAGCGGTGTTCTCTGAACTTTACCAACTGAAGGCCAAGCATATCATGTACACAGCTTCACATGTTGTAAATACGAGCTGGCAAGTTTCATTTGAAGGCACCATACATCACACTTTTACATTACCACTGTGTATGTATGGAATATTTATTTCTTCTTTCCACTTGAAACTCTTTGTTCATTTAATTTGTAATTAAATGAGAAAATCCACACTCTCAATTCTTTTCATTTGTCAAATATATAATTTGCAGTATACATAAATAGGCTTTACCAGGTGGTTATAGACTATATATTTTTGACTTAACAGAAAACATGCTATATTGTGATATATATCTTTATTGAGATATGAAATGACCTACCTCGGGATAGAAGATTTTGGCCATTTTGCCCCGAGTCCATCTCTAGTTGGTCTTCTGAGTGCTGATCTGGTTGATCCAGATGTCCCTCTGATGAGCCCAAGAGTCCTTCTGGTCCGTACAATTGCTTCTCTAGTCCGTTAAAGGGCCTTTAATCGGCTCAAGTAGCTCCTAAGTGCCCATGTGGTCGCTTAAAGGAATAGATTTAGGAAATATCACTTCCTTGCTGGGAGTCGGATGAGAAGTTTAATCCTGCTTTCATAACCGTGCAGTTAATATAAGGTTTATAGACAGTTTAGTTATCTTAGTTTAGCATAAAGATTAAGATGTTATTTCTCACAAGTTTAATCATTACCCAAAGTGTGAAAATGTCAAGTTGCATTTTATGGCTGGTTGTGTGCCGGACTATTCCTTGACGGCCGTAAAACGGCAGCTTGTCATTTTTATGTCATATACTGACATAAAAATGACAAAACTGATGTACTGATGTGTGAGCTTATTATAAGACTGCTTTTGTTAACTTAAGTAGCGCCGTAGCTGTTTCCTGTATTTATGCTAAGACAAGATAACTGGCTACTGTTTGTAGCTTCATATTTACTGTACAGTTATGAGAGTGGTATCAGTCTTCTTATCTCACTTTTGACAGGAAAGTGAAAAAGCATAATATTTTTCAAAATATGAAACTATTCCTTTTATATGCCTGTTAGGTGGTGTGCAGAGATTCTCCATCTCAGATGTATATGTATTTTTAAGGCTAAACTAATGAAGTTCAACTGTTGTGAGCATTAGCTGTCTATTAATACTCCACAACTCTCTGCTAATGTACAGTATATCTCAATAAGTACTGACTGGGCTTTGCTTTGCTTTAATGTGCATCCCTTAAGTTGTAGCAAATATCAAACAGAGACCTAATGCCATCTTTATAGAGAACGCATATGAAGGTATACTGTCCACAGAGGTCATGCTAAAATCTACCGCATTTCAAGTATTTTGAAGCAGGGTTGTATGAGGTTCTTATCCATAGTCAGTATATTACCTACAGTAGATGATGGTCGTCACGCCCCCACTTTGGAAAAGACAGGAGTTCCAGCATGGGAATAAAACAATGTACTGCTGTGGACAGGGCCAGCAGCAAAACATATTTTAGCCACCTAAAAGACAGGTCCACCTAAAAGTATGTCAGTTTAAGTGTTTAGAATATTATCACCGCTTTACCTTCATCAGACAGCCCTTTCCAACAGGGAACTGAAGCTGTTGTATCCATCTATGCTCTTGCCAAAGGAACCAGACTCCATTGGAAAAAAAACAGTAATTTTACCTTGCAGAAAACTGGAGTTGCTGGTTTACTGTGTTTGTGTTTGTTTGTGTGACACAAACAAACTAACCGATCAAGGCAGTGGTAGACAAGCAACTTGTGTTCTGTGAAGTAAAATGAAAATTTTCTGAGCATCTGGTTGCTTTGGCAAGAGCATAGATAATAGCTTCAGTTCCCTATCGGAAACATAGGCCGTATAGCTGTCTGACAGCAAGGTAAACCAGTGAAAATGTTCTAAATATCGTGTACACTTAAACTAATATTGACATTTTTAGGTGGGCTTTGTTTTAGGTGGCTAAAATACGTTTTGCTGCCAGACCCGTCCACAGCAGTACATTGCTTTGCTCTCGTGCAGTAACTGCTTTCTGCTTCTCCAAAGTGTGGGTGTGCCGACCGTCATCTACTCTCGGTAACACATTGATGATGGATAAGTACCTCATACTACCCCACTTCAAAACACTCACTCAATACTATAAAAAGTAATGGAACAGAGAAGGAAGTGTTATCTGAAATAATATCAACTTGCTTAAGCTGTTGCGAGCAGTATGTGTAAGAAGTGTGAATGTCTCTGCGAGGCCTTTCACAAGTCATCGTTTCCTCATTTTGCAAATTGCTTACTGATGCAACATCTAACAGTTCCTCAGGGATAAGGAGCGACACTGACGACTGACTGGCTGACTGACAGAAGAGGGAACTGAGAGGGTCTCCAGGCAAGGCTTGTGACGGTAGTTAGGCCACATATTCAATCAGCAATCACTGAAACATGACAATCAATAAATCTAAATTTTAATACACTGGCCTCTCTCCCTGAGGAGCACCCAGAGGGCTTTTACTGGAGAGCAGTTTTTTTTAATGAAATGCAACCATCACAACAATATTTCATGTTTAATGTCCTTTATCCATATATGCTGACCTCTTAAAAAGCCTGTACATTATTCAGTTCCATATATTGTCACTTGAATAACAGATGTCAACAAGCTGCATAGTCAGGGAATGTGCTATTTCCTGTTTTATTTACTGATGGTATGCTGATGTTTTAAGCTGAATAGCTTGCATATATTAGAAAGTGGTCATTTGGAAATGTAGCAACAACACAAGTGCTATCAGTCAACTTTGGTGGCTTTGGTCAAATGCTGTACATCAAAAAAAATGGTGTTTCATTTAAAAAAACAACATGGTGGTAGGATTTCATAACTGAAAGATGATAGATCCACACTGTTTAATAGAGGACAGTTGGTGGAGAGTGTGGTTTCTTGGCACCACTATTTATTCCACTTAGAAATGGGAGGCAAACCTGACCACAATTATTTAAAAAGGACATCAAAGGTCATTTTCAGCGGTCGTTTAAGTGGTTCAGCGTGGTTGAAGAAGTATTGATTCACTTTTAGCGTACATGCCGCTTTGCAAGTCAGTCAGGAATGACAATTGTACTGCTGGAGCGAAGAAACAGCTGGAGAGGCCAGGGTTGTTCATAAAGCATCTTGGCTGCAACTGTGCATTTGTTTCTTCCCTTTATGGCACATGCATCAAAAACACGTGCTGACTTTTTATAATTTCACCCTTCTGGCCAGACACATTCGACTCTGCAGTGTCAGTCCTCCGCCTCGCAGTCTGTATCATCATGTTATTCAGCAGTTTAACCAAGATGCAGCAGGCACTGCCAGTAAGTGCACTCATCATGTTTTACCACTGGAGGTAGCCCCGTGGGTAGATTAGCTGAGTTTTTCTGACTCTATAAAGCAAGATTGACAGCCCAGCTTAAAGATGGCACAATACCGTTTGGGAATGTTGTGGTCCGTGATTTATTACAGCAAATATGACACTTATAAAAAAACAAAACAAAACAAAAAAAAAACAAATAGGAACAGCCTAAAGAAACAAACAAAATTACAAATAAAAACTTATCTTTCATACTAAAACAAATTGGATTTGTAGTGCGCTTAAACTTTTCCACCCTCCTCAGTATTGTGTGGAATCGAACCAAAATAAACTATGTATGTTGTAATGCAGCTGTGTCTCTTATGGGAGAAATAATTTGTGTTTTGTGTTGTGATGATTGTGTAGTTTGGAGCCATATTGTTAATTACTTTTTATGTGTTTTGATCCCGCCCTCAGTTTTTTTTTTTTTTTATAATTATGTTCATATGTCTTTCTTTGTTTTTTATTGGGCTTCATTAAAGCAGTTCCTCATCAACAGTTTTGACAAGGCAATAAAATATTGAAGTTAACTAATCAGTAATTATAGGGCTATAACCAACTTCCCATATGTCCCCAAGCATCCAGTGATGGATGCTTTTCAATTAGGTTTTCGTGCAAGCTATAGCATAATCAGCTTGACGTCAGTGTCTAATGAATTTGCAATGATGCCAGTGTGGTTTATGTTGTGCTTCACTTAATTCAAAACAGCCGACAATATTTTAATTGTGGCCAACTTGATATATCTGTATTTTGAAAAATGAAGAATTTAACATCTCCCTTAGTACCTTTTCAAATCAGAAAAATGTGTGGTGTCCCTCAGGGGTCAGGTTCAGGGCCCTCTGCAGTTTAACTTGAAGACTTCCTTTAGTCATAAAAAGTAATGATAATAGAGATAAGGCTGGAGTTTGACACTCCTGGTTTAGAGCCACGAGGTAGGGAAGTTGAAGCATTGAGAGAAGGACTAATGCATTGACGAATATTGTATTATAGAATATCACCAGGCTTATCCTCAAAGCAGCATACAAGTAAGCAGCTTCCCAACATTTTACATCTATATTTTATTATTTTTCTTCCAAACTATGTAGTTGGTTCCTCAGAGCCCCCATGAAAAAGAAGCTTGAAAAGCATATTAGCGTGATAGAACAAGGGGGGAATAGGATAACACTTGTAATGTGTTCTGGAGGCCATTGTGTCACATTAACATCCCAGTAAGAGCTGCCTGATTGAATTATGGTGAGACTCGAAGTGTCTGTTGAGAACGCTTTAAGTGTAGCAAGATGCTACTATGCAGTGAAAGAGAGACAGGGAGTCATATATATATATAGAGAGAAGATACATTTAGCAACAAGTCATTATGAAGCCAGTGACTCAGAGATATGAATCAGAGATGTGTAGTAGAGGACAGACAGACAGACAGGATCTCCGGTTCATTTTTAGGATATTAATGGCACAGGCATGTTTTACCCTGTGTCTGTTTCTTTTCATCAGCCACAACCACACAGGCAAGCGAAAAGTGTGCTAACATGATCAGGTTCAGATCTTAGAAATCAGACATTTGTAGCATACAAAACTGAAAAAATTCAGACACTTATCTTTCTTTACTTTTTATACATATGTTTTTATTTTAGCTATGCAAGCAGCAATGCTCTATAGATGGTACGGTTGGTTGGTTTGTCTCTTTGGTCCAGACTGAAAAATTGTAACAACACGGATCCATGGCTATGAAATATTGTTGAGACATTCATGGTTCCCAGAAGATGAATCCCGTACTGTTTTTATTGATACCCTGACTTTTCCTCTCGCACCACCAGCTTCTCATTAGTGTGTTTGTGTGAAATGCCTTGACCACTATTGTATATTGAATTGACATATTTGGTGCAGATGTTCATGTTCCTCACATGATGTATTGTAAAAATTTTGGTAATCCTCCAGACTTTTCATCTCAATCTGTCTGGTGCTTTGTGAATGATTCCCATAAGCCTCTGATGTACGTTGTGTTTAGTGCTAATTAACATATATTAGCATGCTAACAAGCAAAACTAAGCTGGAGAACATGGTAAACATTATGCCTGCTCAACAGCAGCATGTTAGCGTTATCATTTTGAGCAAACTGACGTTAGCATTTAGCTCAAAGAGCTATTTTTACAGCCTCACAGAGCCGCTAGCATGGCTGTAGATCTTGGTGTATCAGCAAAAGCAAAATTCTTGTGTCTTGTGTGTAGCAAGAACAATGATCTGCTTAAGGAGCCCTTTTGAAATGACTCTTGGTTGCTCAAAATTACACTCTTAAAATAATTGTGTTCTCACGCCTTATTGAATGAGTGGCTTATTTGGAGAAAGTGCGTAGATTGATTAATCTTTAAGAAATGTGAAAATTGAAAAACTCTGGCCTACTGTTTGATTACTGCTTGTCTATTTAAAGCAGTGTTTTTTTGCTCTGAACTTCAAATACATTTTTCAGACTTTCTCAGTACTTATGTTCAGGACATGGTGACAGTACTGTGAGCATGTCTGGGAAAAAGTGATGGAATAAGTGAATAGACTTTGTTTGACATAGGCTACACATACCCACAGTGTAATCAGAAATTAGTTTCCTAAGCCACACATCAAAGCATTTCAGCAGAAGGGTCACAGCACAGGCCACCCTGCCAATGAATGGCACATATTCCATATTATATTAGAAAGAAAATGGGAACCCCTGTGAATGACAAAATATAATTAGTTAGGGGTCAATCAAAATAAGAGAGTCAGTTAGGGTTAATACATAATTCATATGACCTCTTCACTCGTGCTGACCTTTTTGGGTTTCGCCCCTCCCGCTTAGGAGTGTTACCATGGCGCCGGGTCACAGAGGAAATGGAAATTGTCAACAAAGAGGGTTTTTGTGACTTGGGTTCTTGTGCAAGTTAAGAAACATGGTTGTTTGGCAAAAATAGCTCAAATATACTCCTCCCCATTATTAACTGGTGGCAATCACATGGCTGGATTTTTGTTTATACTGTACACTATTTGTTTTTGGAAGTATTAGATCCATTTTTTATGTTTCACATGTATAACGTGACACTTGCCTTGTCTTGTAATGAAGTATCTGCCTTTGGTGCTTTTAAAGCCTAATCCGTTTCTGTAGTAACATCATGTTTTGAAAGCGGTTTCTCGATCTTGTACATTTACATGGATGTGAAACATTTCACAACAATGAGGAGATTGAGTAAGGTCATGTAACAGTGACTGAAGTTGTGTTCTGAGAATCATTATTTGAGCAATCACAGCTTATTTAATTTTATGGTTTTGAATCATCACTTTTATCATGCTGACCTACAGGAGTTGTTGCATTATTCACCATCTACAGAGCAGCCTCAGCATTCATCTTGCTTACACCATCCCACCGGTCTCAAGCTGTGATAGTCGTATAGGGTCATGATAGATTGAAATGGCTTATCACAGAGCAGTATGATTTTACAGAAACTTAAATTGTATCATCAGTCCCTTTTAATTAATATAATTTCTCATCTACATATAGATTGAGATGCACTGCCCCCTGTTGATCTGAAGTGTTACTTATACAGGTCAATAAATCTTTTTGGTATGAGGTGGTATTATATGGGCAGAGTGTTGCTGACAGTCTTCAAGATGATACTAAAGTAATTTTCAGTGGTGGATTTTCATTGAACAGAGTAGAAATATGCAGACAGGACTGATGGAGACAGGAAACACTGAACCCCTTTGTTGCTCTGCATGTTTTAAATTAGTTTGAGGTTTTTTTCTGTTTTTCAGTCAGTTTTTGAACCAAATCGCCTGTGGTTGTTATGCATCCATCTTAATATATTTTCTCTGTTCCTGCTGGTATTTAATCCCACATTTCCATACGTTCCTCTCTGGGGTACTTAACTCACTATGGCGCTCTCCTTCATTGTGAATACACATGACAAGATTTAAAAAAGAAATTGAAATTGAAGCTGTTTTGAGTCTGAAACAAAATGAAGTTGAACTTAAAGTTTTGGTTCACAGTTTCTCTGTCTGTCTTAACACAATAGGTAACCATATGAACGTTGAAAGTGTTTTTATTTTCAACATATTATACTGTGACTTTTGTTTCAAATATTTTGGTCATACTATACTCTGACTTTTTGCTGCCTTTTTTCAACACACTATACAATGACTTTCTCAACATGCTATACGATGACTTTTTTTTAATCTTTTTTTGACGTACTTTATTATGCCCTTTTTTGACATACTGTACTACACTGGGACTTTTTTATCACTTTTTTTCTACACTAGGACATTTTTCAACACACTATTATGACTTTTTCAACATACTATGACTTTTGACACATACTATTTTTTTTCACTTTTTCCAACATATCTGACTTTGTTCAACATACTATATAATGACCTTCTTATCACTTTTATGACATGTTACACTGATTTTGACATACTCTACTATGACTATTTTTGAAATACTATACTGTGACCTTTGTTTCACCTCTCTGACATACTATGTTAACTTTATAAAGTAAATATATATATATTATAAAGTATGACTTATTTGAATTTTTTCAACATACTATACAAAATATTTTTTGGACATAGTAGTAACATGTCTTTTTTTAACATAAATACTGTAATATATATATTTTTTTGCATTTTTTGTCCAACATACTGAACTATGACTTGTTTTGACATACTATACTAAGACTTTTGCACATTTTTTGACATACTATATTGTGATTTATTATTTTTTTTGCATTTTTTAGACATACTATACTATGACCTTTTTTGACATACTATATTATATCATACTGTACTGTGATCTTTTTCAATATACTATATTTTGGATTTTGAATTTTTTTGACGTACTAAACTTTTTTTTGCATTTTTCTAACATACTAAACTATGGCTTTTTTTTTCAAAGTGCTGTACTATGACTTTAAAATAAATCTGACTTTCTAAGTTGACTCATTTCATTTTTTCAACATACTATACTATGACTTTTTTATTGCACATTATCGACATACTATACTATGACTTTTTTGAAGTTTTTCGACAACATGAAGGAAAAATGCAAAAAAAAGTCAGTATAGTATGTCGAAAAAATGCAAAACAAATTCATAGTATAGTATGTCCGAAAAAAATTTATAGTATAGTATGTCGAAAAAAATAAAAACGGCATAGTATAGCATTTTAAAAAAAATTATAAAAACGACATAGTAGAGTATGTCGAAAAAAATGATAAAACGCGATAGTATACTATGTCGGAAAAATGCATAAAAATGCCATAGTATACTATGTCGGAAAAATACATAAAAACGCCATAGTACAGTGTCGAAAAAATGCATAAAAATGTCATAGTATAGTACAGTGAACCCTCGTTTATCGTTGCTTTCCAAAAATAACCCGCGATAGGTGAAATCGGTGAGGTAGTCAACTTTATTTTTTACGATTATTTTACAATGCAATACTGTACTATAGAATGAAACCAAAACCTGTTTTCAGGCCCAAAATGTGTTTAAGAAATAAAAATATTAACATTTTCTTACAAATAACTATGATAGTTTAAAGAACGGTATTGTAAAACAATAATTTGAATACAGTACAGTATAGTAATGAATACAAGGTTAGAAACATTGTCACTCACATGTATTTCACAGTCCCTCCAGCTGAGCCTCTCCGTCCTCACTCCACTGCGCTGTAGCGTCTGTTTCAACTGTTTCAACGAAAACTGTTGGCATGGGTCTGAGTGAAAAACCAATATCAACTTTTTCACTTCTAGACAACAGTAAAGCCCCTGAGCCAATCAGGATTCAGAGCACAATAAATGCACTGTAAAAAAAAAATCCGTGAAGCAGCGAAGCCACGAAAGGTGAACCGCGTTATAGCGAGGGTTCACTGTATTTCGGAAAAAAATAAAAACAACATAGTATAGTATGTCGAAAAAAATGATAAAAAACGACTTAGTATAGTACGTCGAAAAATGCATAAAAACAACATAGCATAGTATGGCGAAAAATGATGGTCGTCATTCGGAGCACTTAACGACCACCATCACCTTTGGAGTGGTAACTCAGTCGTTATACTCATGTCCTAACGACCACCGTCAGGACACCCTGACGACCATCATTGTTTTCAAGCCAGCTGGCCTCCAGCTAGTTTCGGTCATTATAACATGAATAACACTGATACTCCACACATGGTTATTTAACTGAGATCCTAAAATCCACCACCAGAACTGATGAAGCCTCTCTGATGAGAGGTGAAACATCTTCAAGAAACCTTCTACGTCCAGTTGACCTGATTTACTACAGTGGATGAACGATGACCTGGATGAATGAGAATCTTCATGGATATCTATGTTTAAAAAAAAGTCATATTATGGTACGTTGAAAAATTTCCTGAAAAAAGTCATAGTATAGTATGTCGAAATTTTTCAATGAAAACGTCAAATTTTTTTGAAGTTGAAAAAAACAACAACATGAAAACGGTCGTATTATAGCATTTAGAATGATTCTATCGTGAACAAAAGTCATTTCGTGAAATGTTGGAAAATTTTACAAAAAAACGCCATAGTATAGTATGTCGATATTTTTCGATGAAAACGTCAAATTTTTTTGAAGTTGAAAAAAAACATGAAAACGGTCGGATTATAGCATGACGAATGATTGTATGGTGAGCAAGTCATTTCGTGAAATGTTGGAAAATTTTTCAAAAAAAACCCGCCATAGTATAGTATGTCGAAATTTTTCGATGAAAACGTCAAATTTTTTTGAAGTTAAAAAAAACCCATGACAATGGCCATATTATAGCATATAGAATGATTCTATGGTGAGCAAAAGTAATTTCGTGAAATGTTTGAAAATTTCACAAAAAAAACCACCACAGTAAAGTGTGTCGAAATTTTTCGATGAAAACGTCAAATTTTTTTGAAGTTGAAAAAAAAAAAACATGAAAACGGTCGTATTATAGCATGTAGAATGATTCTATGGTAAGCAACAGTCATTTCGTGAAATGTTTGAAAATTTCACAAAAAAAACCACCACAGTAAAGTGTGTCGAAATTTTTTTCATGAAAATGTCAAATTTTTTTGAAGTTAAATAAAACCATGAACACGGTTATATTACAGCATGTAGAATGATTCTATAGTGAGCAAAAGTCATTTCGTGAAATGTTGGAAAATTTTTCAAAAAAAAAAAACCGGCATAGTATAGTATGTTGAAATTTTTCGACGAAACTGTTAAATTTTTTTGATGTCGAAAAAAACCATTAAAATGGTCGTATTATAGTATTTAGAATGATTCTGTGGTGAGCAAGTCATTTCGTGAAATGTTGGCAAATTTTACAAAAAAAAAACGCTATAGTATAGTATGTCGAAATTTTTCGACAAAAACGTCAAATTATTATGTTGAAAAAAACCATGAAAAGGGTCGTATGATAGCATGTAGAATGATTCTATGGTGAGCAAGAGTCATTTCGTGAAATGTTGGAAACTTTTCCAAAAAAAACATCCATAGTCGAATTTTTGGAAAATTAAAAAAAAAAAAAACGCCGTAGTATAGTATGTCGAAATTTTTCGACAAAAACGTCAAATTTTTTTGATTTTGAAAAAAACCATGAAAACGGTCATATTATAGCATGTAGAATGAATCTATGGTGGGAAAAAGTCATTTTGTGAAATGTTGGAAAATTTTCAAAAAAAAAAAACGCTATAGTATAGTATGTCGAAATTTTTCGACGAAAACGGCAAATTTTTTTGATTTTGAAAAAAACCATGAAAACGGTCATATTATAGCATGTAGAATGAATCTATGGTGGGAAAAAGTCATTTTGTGAAATGTTGGAAAATTTTCCAAAAAGAAAATAACGCCATAGTATAGTATGTCGAAATTTTTCGATGAAAACGTCAAATTTTTTTGATGTTGGAAAAAAAACATGAAAACGGTCCTATTATAGCATGTAGAATGAATCTATGGTGGGCAAAAGTCATTTCGTGAAATGTTGGAAAATTTTTCAAAAAAACAAAACGCCATAGTATAGTGTGTCGATATTTTTTGACGAAAACGTTTTGATGTTGAAAAAAAACCATGAAAACGGTCGTATTATAGCATGTAGAATGATTCAATGGTGGGCAAAAGTCATTTCGTGGAAATGTTGGAAAATTAAAAAAAAAAAAAAAAAAAAGCGCCATAGTATAGTATGTCGAAATTTTTCGATGAAAACATAATATTTTTTTGATGTTGAAAACAACCATGAAAACAGTCGTATTATAGCATGTAGAATGATTCTGCGGTGGGCAAAACTCATTTTGTGAAATGTTGGAAAATTAAAAAAAAAAACAAAACGCTATAGTATAGTATGTCGAAATTTTTCGACGAAAATGTCAAATCTTTTTGATTTTGAAAAAAAACATGAAAAAGGTCATAATATAGGATGTAGAATGATTCAATGGTGAGTAAAATTCATTTCGTGGAATGTTGGAAAATTTTTCAAAAAAAAAAACCCGCCATAGTATAGTATGTTGAAATTTTTCGACGAAAACGTAAAATTTTTTTGATGTTGAGAAAAAACATGAAAACGGTCGTATTTTAGCATTTAGAATGATTCTGTGGTGAGCAAGTCATTTCGTGAAATGTTGGAAAGTTTTTCAAAAAAAAAAAAAACGCCATAGTACAGTATGTTGAAATTTTTCGACGAAAACGTTAAATTTTTTTGATGTTGAGAAAAAAAACATGAAAACGGCCATAATATAGGATGTAGAATGATTCAATGGTGAGTAAAAGTCATTTCGTGAAATGTTGGAAAATTTTTCAAAAAAAAAAACCGCTATAGTATAGTATGTTGAAATTTTTCGACGAAAACGTTAAATTTTTTTGATGTTGAGAAAAAAAACATGAAAACGGCCATAATATAGGATGTAGAATGATTCAATGGTGAGTAAAAGTCATTTCGTGAAATGTTGGAAAATTTTCAAAAAAAAAAAAAACGCTATAGTATATAGTATGTCGAAATTTTTCGACGAAAATGTCAAATTTTTTTGATTTTGAAAAAAACCATGAAAACGGTCATAATATAGGATGTAGAATGATTCAATGGTGAGTATAAGTCATTTCGTGAAATGTTGGAAAATTTTTCAAAAAAAAAAAAAACGCCATAGTATAGTATGTCTATATTTTTCGACGAAAATGTTAGATTTTTCTGATGTTGAGAAAAAACCATGAAAACGGTCGTACTATAGCATGACGAATGATTCTATGGTGAGTAAAAGTCATTTGGTGAAATGTTGGAAAATTTTTCAAAAAAAAAAATGCCATAGTATAGTATGTTGAAATTTTTCGACAAAAACGTCAAATTTTTTTTATGTTGAAAAAAAACATTAAAAGGGTTGTATTATAGCATGTAGAATGATGCCATGGTGAGCAAAAGTCATTTCGTGAAATGTTGGAAAACTTTTTAAAAAAAAAAAACAAAAAACGCGAAACACAAATAGTATACTATGTCGAAATTTTTCGACGAAAACGTTAAATTTTTTTGATGTTGAGAAAAAAACAATGAAAACGTCCATAATATAGGATGTAGAATGATTCTATGGTGAGCAAAAGTCATTTCGTAAAATGTTGGAAAATTTTTCAGAAAAAAAAAAGCCATAGTATAGTATGTCGAAATTTTTCGACGAAAACGTCAAATTTTTTTGATGTTGAAAAAAAACATGAAAACTGTCGTATTATAGCATTTAGAATGATTCTGTGGTGAGCAAGTCATTTCGTGAAATGTTGGAAAATTTTACAAAAAAAACGCCATAGTATAGTATGTCGAAATTTTTCGATGAAAACGTCAAATTTTTTTGATGTTGAAAAAAAACATGAAAACGGTCGTATTATAGCATGTAGAATGATTCTACGGTGGGCAAAACTCATTTTGTGAAATGTTGGAAAATTAAAAAAGAAAAAAAACGCTATAGTATAGTATGTCGAAATTTTTCGACGAAAACGTCAAATTTTTTTGATGTTGAGAAAAAACATGAAAACGGTCGTATTTTAGCATTTAGAATGATTCTGTGGTGAGCAAGTCATTTCGTGAAATGTTGGAAAGTTTTTAAAAAAAAAAAAAAAAACGCCATAGTACAGTATGTTGAAATTTTTCGACGAAAACGTTAAATTTTTTTGATGTTGAGAAAAAAAACATGAAAACGGCCATAATATAGGATGTAGAATGATTCTATGGTGAGTAAAGGTCATTTCGTGAAATGTTGGAAAATTTTTCAAAAAAAAAAAAAACGGAATAGTATAGTATGATGAAATTTTTCGACGAAACTTTTAAATTTTTTTGATGTCGAAAAAAAACATGAAAACGGTCGTATTTTAGCATTTAGAATGATTCTGTGGTGAGCAAAAGTCATTTCGTGAAATGTTGGCAAATTTTACAAAAAAAAAAACGCCATAGTATAGTATGTCGAAATTTTTCGACAAAAACGTCAAATTTTTTTATGTTGAAAAAACCATGAAAAGGGTCGTATTATAGCATGTAGAATGATTCTTTGGTGAGCAAAAGTCATTTCGTGGAAATGTTGGAAAATTAAAAAAAAAAAAAACGCCATAGTATAGTATGTCGAAATTTTTCGATGAAAATGTAAAATTTTTTTGATGTTGAAAAAAACCATGCAAATGGTTGAATGATAGCATGTAGAATGATTCTATGGTGAGCAAGAGTCATTTCGTGAAATGTTGGAAACTTTTCCAAAAAAAAAACATCCATAGTCGAATTTTTGGAAGATTAAAAAAAAAAAACGCCATAGTATAGTATGTCGAAATTTTTCGACGAAAACATCAAATTTTTTTGAAGTTGAAAAAAAAAAACATGAAAACGGTCCTTTTATAGCATGTAGAATGATTCTATGGTGGGCAAAAGTCATTTCGTGAAATGTTGGAAAGTTTTCAAAAAAAAAAAAAAAAACCATAATATAGTATGTCGAAATTTTTCGACAAAAACGTCAAATTTTTTTGATTTTGAAAAAAACCATGAAAACGGTCGTATTATAGCATGTAGAATGATTCTCTGGTGAGCAAAAGTCATTTCGTGGAAATGTTGGAAAATTTAAAAAAAAAAAAAAGCGCCATAGTATAGTATGTCGAAATTTTTCGACGAAAACGTAAAATTTTTTTTGATGTTGAGAAAAAACATGAAAACGGTCGTATTTTAGCATGTAGAATGATTCTATGGTGAGCAAAAGTCATTTCGTGAAATGTTGGCAAATTTTACAAAAAAAAACGCCATAGTATAGTATGTCGAAATTTTTCGACAAAAACGTCAAATTTTTTGATGTTGAAAAAAACCATGAAAACGGTCGTATTATAGCATGTAGAATGATTCTATGGTGGGCAAAAGTCATTTTGTGAAATGTTGGAAAGTTTTCAAAAAAAAAAAAAAAAACGCCATAGTATACTATGTCGAAATTTTTCGACGAAAACGTCAAATTTTTTTGATTTTGAAAAAACACATGAAAACGGTCGTATTATAGCATGTAGAATGATTCTATGGTGAGCAAAAGTCATTTCGTGGAAATGTTGGAAAATTGAAAAAAAAAAAAAACGCCATAGTATAGTATGTCGAAATTTTTCGATGAAAACGTAAAATTTTTTTTGATGTTGAGAAAAAACATGAAAACGGTCGTATTTTAGCATGTAGAATGATTCTATGGTGAGCAAGAGTCATTTCATGAAATGTTGGAAACTTTTCCAAAAAAAAAACATCCATAGTCGAATTTTTGGAAGATTAAAAAAAAAAAAACGCCATAGTATAGTATGTCGAAATTTTTCGATGAAAACGTCAAACTTTTTTAATGTTGAAAAAAACCATGAAAACGGTCGTATTATAGCATGTAGAATGATTCTATGGTGGGCAAAAGTCATTTCGTGAAATGTTGGAAAATTTTTCAAAAAAAAAAAAAAAAACGCCATAGTATAGTATGTTGAAATTTTTCGACAAAAACGTCAAATTTTTTGATGTTGAAAAAAAACCATGAAAACGGTCGTATTATAGCATGTAGAATGATTCTATGGTGACTAAAAGTCATTTCGTGAAATATTGGAAAATTAAAAAAAAAAAAAAAAACGCCATAGTATAGTATGTGGAAATTTTTCGACGAAAACGTCAAATTTTTTTGATGTTGAAAAAAACCGTGAAAACGGTCGTATTATAGCATGTAGAATGATTCTCTGGTGAGCAAAAGTCATTTCGTGAAATGTTGGAAAATTTAAAAAAAAAAAAAAAAAAACGCTATAGTATAGTACAGGGGTCGGCAACCCGTGGCTCCGGAGCCGCATGCGGCTCTCTCATCCTTATGTTGCGGCTCTGCGTGGCTTGGGAAAATAAATTATAAGGGTCCGATTGAAGTGTATTTTATTTGTCTCAAAAACGCGTCATGTCATCTTATTAAATCAAAGTTTTTAACTTCTTTCTTGCACCTTGTGCAATTTCGGTGATCAGCGTTCGCCTTCTTCAGAGGCGTTTGACAGCACTTTGTCACTTTGTCAGCCGGCATGCGCGGAAAGCCCAGCGACACCAAAACTGCCCAATATCTGAACAAAGTATTTTATTTGTGTTTGTTTAATTATAGCTGTAAATTGTAAGATTATTGTGATCTCGAAATATTAGAATGAAATTATGAACTATGTTAAAAACAAACACCGCTCACGCCTCACAGACGGCAGCTTACAGTCCTGCGTAAAGATGAAAGTGACGTCCTACAGTCCTGATCTGCAGACGCTGTGCGCAGAGGTTCAGGAGCAGAAGTCCCATCAACCAGGTAAAATAAATATTCAGGCAGTTAGTTTGCAAATATTTATTTTTATTGTTCAGTGAAATAGTGTTCGTTTTTCCATTGTATTTTTAAATTCAGGTCAAGGCTCCGCTACGCGCTCCGAAAGCCCAAAGGATGACGGCTCACGGCATTTTTGTTTGCTAGATGGATAATTTAAGTTCAGCTTTTTAATTTATTTGAAAGACACCTTCAACTCTTCGATTTTTATTTTTTTTTTTGTAAGAGTTCAAAATGTGTTCATTTAATAAATAAAATCTAATTTTCTGAAACATGTTCAGACTGCATGGATTTCACAAGCAACCCACTATTTTACAAGTGTAAAGATATATATAGGCTAACATCATTTCAGATGTCAAAAAGTGTTTGCGGCTCCCAGTGTTGTCTTTTCCGTGGAAACCGGGTCGAAATGGCTCTTTGAGTGTTAAAGGTTGCCAACCCCTGGTATAGTATGTCGAAATTTTTCGATGAAAACTTCAAATTTTTTTGATGTCGAAAAAAACCATGAAAACGGTCGTATTATAGCATGTAGAATGATTCTATGGCGAGCAAATGTCATTTCGTGAAATGTTGGAAAATTTTCCAAAAAACAACGCCATAGTATAGTATGTCGAAATTTTTCGACGAAAACATCAAATTTTTTTGAAGTTGAAAAAAAAAAACTTGAAAACGGTCCTTTTATAGCATGTAGAATGATTCTCTGGTAAGCAAAAGTCATTTCGTGAAATGTTGGCAAATTCTACAAAAAAAAACGCCATAGTGTAGTATGTCGAAATTTTTCGATGAAAACGTCAAACTTTTTTGATGTTAAAAAAAACCATGAAAACGGTCGTACTATAGCATTTAGAATGATTCTGTGGTGAGCAAAAGTCATTTCGTGGAAATGTTGGAAAATTAAAAAAAAAAAAAAAGCGCCATAGTATAGTATGTCGAAATTTTTCAATGAAAACGTCAAATTTTTTTGATGTTGAAAAAAACCATGAAAACAGTCGTATTATAGCATGTAGAATGATTCTATGGTGGGCAAAAGTCATTTCGTGAAATATTGGAAAATTAAAAAAAAAAAAAAACGCCATAGTATAGTATGTCAAAATTTTTCGACGAAAACGTCAAATTTTTTTGATGTTGAAAAAAACCATGAAAACGGTCGTATTTTAGCATGTAGAATGATTCTATGGTAAGCAAAAGTCATTTCGTGAAATGTTGGAACATTTTTCAAAAAAAAAAAACCGCTATAGTATAGTATGTTGAAATTTTTCGACGAAAACGTTAAATTTTTTTGATGTTGAGAAAAAAAACATGAAAACGGCCATAATATAGGATGTAGAATGATTCAATGGTGAGTAAAAGTCATTTCGTGAAATGTTGGAAAATTTTCAAAAAAAAAAAAAACGCTATAGTATATAGTATGTCGAAATTTTTCGACGAAAATGTCAAATTTTTTTGATTTTGAAAAAAACCATGAAAACGGTCATAATATAGGATGTAGAATGATTCAATGGTGAGTATAAGTCATTTCGTGAAATGTTGGAAAATTTTTCAAAAAAAAAAAAAACGCCATAGTATAGTATGTCTATATTTTTCGACGAAAATGTTAGATTTTTCTGATGTTGAGAAAAAACCATGAAAACGGTCGTACTATAGCATGACGAATGATTCTATGGTGAGTAAAAGTCATTTGGTGAAATGTTGGAAAATTTTTCAAAAAAAAAAATGCCATAGTATAGTATGTTGAAATTTTTCGACAAAAACGTCAAATTTTTTTTATGTTGAAAAAAAACATTAAAAGGGTTGTATTATAGCATGTAGAATGATGCCATGGTGAGCAAAAGTCATTTCGTGAAATGTTGGAAAACTTTTTAAAAAAAAAAAACAAAAAACGCGAAACACAAATAGTATACTATGTCGAAATTTTTCGACGAAAACGTTAAATTTTTTTGATGTTGAGAAAAAAACAATGAAAACGTCCATAATATAGGATGTAGAATGATTCTATGGTGAGCAAAAGTCATTTCGTAAAATGTTGGAAAATTTTTCAGAAAAAAAAAAAGCCATAGTATAGTATGTCGAAATTTTTCGACGAAAACGTCAAATTTTTTTGATGTTGAAAAAAAACATGAAAACTGTCGTATTATAGCATTTAGAATGATTCTGTGGTGAGCAAGTCATTTCGTGAAATGTTGGAAAATTTTACAAAAAAAACGCCATAGTATAGTATGTCGAAATTTTTCGATGAAAACGTCAAATTTTTTTGATGTTGAAAAAAAACATGAAAACGGTCGTATTATAGCATGTAGAATGATTCTACGGTGGGCAAAACTCATTTTGTGAAATGTTGGAAAATTAAAAAAGAAAAAAAACGCTATAGTATAGTATGTCGAAATTTTTCGACGAAAACGTCAAATTTTTTTGATGTTGAGAAAAAACATGAAAACGGTCGTATTTTAGCATTTAGAATGATTCTGTGGTGAGCAAGTCATTTCGTGAAATGTTGGAAAGTTTTTTAAAAAAAAAAAAAAAACGCCATAGTACAGTATGTTGAAATTTTTCGACGAAAACGTTAAATTTTTTTGATGTTGAGAAAAAAAACATGAAAACGGCCATAATATAGGATGTAGAATGATTCTATGGTGAGTAAAGGTCATTTCGTGAAATGTTGGAAAATTTTTCAAAAAAAAAAAAACGGAATAGTATAGTATGATGAAATTTTTCGACGAAACTTTTAAATTTTTTTGATGTCGAAAAAAAACATGAAAACGGTCGTATTTTAGCATTTAGAATGATTCTGTGGTGAGCAAAAGTCATTTCGTGAAATGTTGGCAAATTTTACAAAAAAAAAAACGCCATAGTATAGTATGTCGAAATTTTTCGACAAAAACGTCAAATTTTTTTATGTTGAAAAAACCATGAAAAGGGTCGTATTATAGCATGTAGAATGATTCTTTGGTGAGCAAAAGTCATTTCGTGGAAATGTTGGAAAATTAAAAAAAAAAAAAAACGCCATAGTATAGTATGTCGAAATTTTTCGATGAAAATGTAAAATTTTTTTGATGTTGAAAAAAACCATGCAAATGGTTGAATGATAGCATGTAGAATGATTCTATGGTGAGCAAGAGTCATTTCGTGAAATGTTGGAAACTTTTCCAAAAAAAAACATCCATAGTCGAATTTTTGGAAGATTAAAAAAAAAAAAACGCCATAGTATAGTATGTCGAAATTTTTCGACGAAAACATCAAATTTTTTTGAAGTTGAAAAAAAAAAACATGAAAACGGTCCTTTTATAGCATGTAGAATGATTCTATGGTGGGCAAAAGTCATTTCGTGAAATGTTGGAAAGTTTTCAAAAAAAAACAAAAACGCCATAATATAGTATGTCGAAATTTTTCGACAAAAACGTCAAATTTTTTTGATTTTGAAAAAAACCATGAAAACGGTCGTATTATAGCATGTAGAATGATTCTCTGGTGAGCAAAAGTCATTTCGTGGAAATGTTGGAAAATTTAAAAAAAAAAAAAAGCGCCATAGTATAGTATGTCGAAATTTTTCGACGAAAACGTAAAATTTTTTTTGATGTTGAGAAAAAACATGAAAACGGTCGTATTTTAGCATGTAGAATGATTCTATGGTGAGCAAAAGTCATTTCGTGAAATGTTGGCAAATTTTACAAAAAAAAACGCCATAGTATAGTATGTCGAAATTTTTCGACAAAAACGTCAAATTTTTTGATGTTGAAAAAAACCATGAAAACGGTCGTATTATAGCATGTAGAATGATTCTATGGTGGGCAAAAGTCATTTTGTGAAATGTTGGAAAGTTTTCAAAAAAAAAAAAAAAAACGCCATAGTATACTATGTCGAAATTTTTCGACGAAAACGTCAAATTTTTTTGATTTTGAAAAAACACATGAAAACGGTCGTATTATAGCATGTAGAATGATTCTATGGTGAGCAAAAGTCATTTCGTGGAAATGTTGGAAAATTGAAAAAAAAAAAAAACGCCATAGTATAGTATGTCGAAATTTTTCGATGAAAACGTAAAATTTTTTTTGATGTTGAGAAAAAACATGAAAACGGTCGTATTTTAGCATGTAGAATGATTCTATGGTGAGCAAGAGTCATTTCATGAAATGTTGGAAACTTTTCCAAAAAAAAACATCCATAGTCGAATTTTTGGAAGATTAAAAAAAAAAAACGCCATAGTATAGTATGTCGAAATTTTTCGATGAAAACGTCAAACTTTTTTAATGTTGAAAAAAACCATGAAAACGGTCGTATTATAGCATGTAGAATGATTCTATGGTGGGCAAAAGTCATTTCGTGAAATGTTGGAAAATTTTTCAAAAAAAAAAAAAAAAAACGCCATAGTATAGTATGTTGAAATTTTTCGACAAAAACGTCAAATTTTTTGATGTTGAAAAAAAACCATGAAAACGGTCGTATTATAGCATGTAGAATGATTCTATGGTGACTAAAAGTCATTTCGTGAAATATTGGAAAATTAAAAAAAAAAAAAAACGCCATAGTATAGTATGTGGAAATTTTTCGACGAAAACGTCAAATTTTTTTGATGTTGAAAAAAACCGTGAAAACGGTCGTATTATAGCATGTAGAATGATTCTCTGGTGAGCAAAAGTCATTTCGTGAAATGTTGGAAAATTTAAAAAAAAAAAAAAAAAAAACGCTATAGTATAGTACAGGGGTCGGCAACCCGTGGCTCCGGAGCCGCATGCGGCTCTCTCATCCTTATGTTGCGGCTCTGCGTGGCTTGGGAAAATAAATTATAAGGGTCCGATTGAAGTGTATTTTATTTGTCTCAAAAACGCGTCATGTCATCTTATTAAATCAAAGTTTTTAACTTCTTTCTTGCACCTTGTGCAATTTCGGTGATCAGCGTTCGCCTTCTTCAGAGGCGTTTGACAGCACTTTGTCACTTTGTCAGCCGGCATGCGCGGAAAGCCCAGCGACACCAAAACTGCCCAATATCTGAACAAAGTATTTTATTTGTGTTTGTTTAATTATAGCTGTAAATTGTAAGATTATTGTGATCTCGAAATATTAGAATGAAATTATGAACTATGTTAAAAACAAACACCGCTCACGCCTCACAGACGGCAGCTTACAGTCCTGCGTAAAGATGAAAGTGACGTCCTACAGTCCTGATCTGCAGACGCTGTGCGCAGAGGTTCAGGAGCAGAAGTCCCATCAACCAGGTAAAATAAATATTCAGGCAGTTAGTTTGCAAATATTTATTTTTATTGTTCAGTGAAATAGTGTTCGTTTTTCCATTGTATTTTTAAATTCAGGTCAAGGCTCCGCTACGCGCTCCGAAAGCCCAAAGGATGACGGCTCACGGCATTTTTGTTTGCTAGATGGATAATTTAAGTTCAGCTTTTTAATTTATTTGAAAGACACCTTCAACTCTTCGATTTTTATTTTTTTTTTTTGTAAGAGTTCAAAATGTGTTCATTTAATAAATAAAATCTAATTTTCTGAAACATGTTCAGACTGCATGGATTTCACAAGCAACCCACTATTTTACAAGTGTAAAGATATATATAGGCTAACATCATTTCAGATGTCAAAAAGTGTTTGCGGCTCCCAGTGTTGTCTTTTCCGTGGAAACCGGGTCGAAATGGCTCTTTGAGTGTTAAAGGTTGCCAACCCCTGGTATAGTATGTCGAAATTTTTCGATGAAAACTTCAAATTTTTTTGATGTCGAAAAAAACCATGAAAACGGTCGTATTATAGCATGTAGAATGATTCTATGGCGAGCAAATGTCATTTCGTGAAATGTTGGAAAATTTTCCAAAAAACAACGCCATAGTATAGTATGTCGAAATTTTTCGACGAAAACATCAAATTTTTTTGAAGTTGAAAAAAAAAACTTGAAAACGGTCCTTTTATAGCATGTAGAATGATTCTCTGGTAAGCAAAAGTCATTTCGTGAAATGTTGGCAAATTCTACAAAAAAAAACGCCATAGTGTAGTATGTCGAAATTTTTCGATGAAAACGTCAAACTTTTTTGATGTTAAAAAAAACCATGAAAACGGTCGTACTATAGCATTTAGAATGATTCTGTGGTGAGCAAAAGTCATTTCGTGGAAATGTTGGAAAATTAAAAAAAAAAAAAAAGCGCCATAGTATAGTATGTCGAAATTTTTCAATGAAAACGTCAAATTTTTTTGATGTTGAAAAAAACCATGAAAACAGTCGTATTATAGCATGTAGAATGATTCTATGGTGGGCAAAAGTCATTTCGTGAAATATTGGAAAATTAAAAAAAAAAAAAAACGCCATAGTATAGTATGTCAAAATTTTTCGACGAAAACGTCAAATTTTTTTGATGTTGAAAAAAACCATGAAAACGGTCGTATTTTAGCATGTAGAATGATTCTATGGTAAGCAAAAGTCATTTCGTGAAATGTTGGAACATTTTTCAAAAAAAAAAAAAAACGGCATAGTATAGTATGTCGAAATTTTTCGATGAAAACGTCAAATTTTTTTGATGTTGAAAAAAACCATGAAAACGGTCGTACTATAGCATTTAGAATGATTCTGTGGTGAGCAAAAGTCATTTCGTGGAAATGTTGGAAAATTTAAAAAAAAAAAAAAAAAAAAAACGCCATAGTATAGTATGTCGAAATTTTTCCACGAAAACGTTAAATTTTTTTGAAGTTGAAAAAAAAAACTTGAAAACGGTCCTTTTATAGCATGTAGAATGATTCTATGGTGGGCAAAAGTCATTTTGTGAAATGTTGGAAAGTTTTCAAAAAAAAACATCCATAGTCGAATTTTTGGAAAATTTAAAAAAAAAAACGCCACAGTATAGTATGTCGAAATTTTTCGATGAAAACGTCAAACTTTTTTGATGTTAAAAAAAAACATGAAAACGGTCGTACTATAGCATTTAGAATGATTCTGTGGTGAGCAAAAGTCATTTCGTGGAAATGTTGGAAAATTAAAAAAAAAAAAAAAGCGCCATAGTATAGTATGTCGAAATTTTTCGACAAAAACGTCAAATTTTTTGATGTTGAAAAAACCATGAAAACGGTCGTATTTTAGCATGTAGAATGATTCTATGGTGACTAAAAGTCATTTCGTGAAATATTGGAAAATTAAAAAAAAAAAAACGGCATAGTATAGTATGTCGAAATTTTTCGACGAAAACGTCAAATTTTTTTGATGTTGAAAAAAACCATGAAAACGGTCATATTTTAGCATGTAGAATGATTCTATGGTGAGCAAAAGTCATTTCGTGAAATGTTGGAAACTTTTCCAAAAAAAAACATCCATAGTCGAATTTTTGGAAAATTAAAAAAAAAAAAAAAAACGCCATAGTATAGTATGTCGAAATTTTTCGACAAAAACGTCAAATTTTTTGATGTTGAAAAAAACCATGAAAACGGTCGTATTATAGCATGTAGAATGATTCTATGGTGGGCAAAAGTCATTTCGTGAAATGTTGGAAAGTTTTCAAAAAAAAACAAAAAACGCCATAGTATAGTATGTTGAAATTTTTCGACAAAAACGTCAAATTTTTTGATGTTGAAAAAAACCATGAAAAGGGTCGTATTATAGCATTTAGAATGATTCTGTGGTGAGCAAAAGTCATTTCGTGGAAATGTTGGAAAATTAAAAAAAAAAACAAAAAAAAACGCCATAGTATAGTATGTCGAAATTTTTCCACGAAAACGTTAAATTTTTTTGAAGTTGAAAAAAAAACATTAAAACGGTGCTATTATAGCATGTAGAATGATTCTATGATGAGCAAAAGTCATTTCGTGAAATGTTGGAAATTTTTCCAAAAAAAAACATCCATAGTCGAATTTTTGGAAAATTAAAAAAAAAAACGCCATAGTATAGTATGTCGAAATTTTTCGATGAAAACGTCAAAATTTTTTGATTTTGAAAAAAACCATGAAAAGGGTCGTATTATAGCATGTAGAATGATTCTATGGTGGGCAAAAGTCATTTCGTGAAATGTTGGAAAGTTTTCAAAAAAAAAACAAAAAACGCCATAGTATAGTATGTCGAAATTTTTCGACAAAAACGTCAAATTTTTTTGATTTTGAAAAAAACCATGAAAACGGTCGTATTATAGGATGTAGAATGATTCTATGGCGAGCAAATGTCATTTCGTGAAATGTTGGAAAATTTTCCAAAAAACAACGCCATAGTATAGTATGTCGAAATTTTTCGACGAAAACATCAAATTTTTTTGAAGTTGAAAAAAAAACATGAAAACGGTGCTATTATAGCATGTAGAATGATTCTATGATGAGCAAAAGTCATTTCGTGAAATGTTGGAAACTTTTCCAAAAAAAAACATCCATAGTCGAATTTTTGGAAAATTAAAAAAAAAAAAAAACGCCATAGTATAGTATGTCGAAATTTTTCGATGAAAACGTCAAACTTTTTTAATGTTGAAAAAAACCATGAAAACGGTCGTACTATAGCATTTAGAATGATTCTGTGGTGAGCAAAAGTCATTTCGTGAAATGTCGGAAAATTTTTCAAAAAAAAAAAAAAAAAAAACGCCATGGAATAGTATGTCGAAATTTTTCGACGAAAACGTCAAAATTTTTTGAAGTTGAAGAAAAACATGAAAACGTTCGTATTACAGCATGTAGAATGATTCTATGGTGAGCAAAAGTCATTTCGTGAAATGTTGGAAACTTTTCCAAAAAAAAACGTCCATAGTCGAATTTTTGGAAGATTAAAAAAAAAAACGCCATAGTATAGTATGTCGAAATTTTTCGACAAAAACGTCAAATTTTTTGATGTTGAAAAAAACCATGAAAACGGTCGTATTATAGCATGTAGAATGATTCTATGGTGGGCAAAAGTCATTTCGTGAAATGTTGGAAAGTTTTCAAAAAAAAACAAAAAAACGCCATAGTATAGTATGTTGAAATTTTTCGACAAAAACGTCAAATTTTTTGATGTTGAAAAAAAACATGAAAAGGGTCGTATTATAGCATGTAGAATGATTCTATGGTGAGCAAAAGTCATTTCGTGGAAATGTTGGAAAATTAAAAAAAAAAAAACGCCATAGTATACTATGTCGAAATTTTTCGACGAAAACGTCAAATTTTTTTGATTTTGAAAAAACACATGAAAACGGTCGTATTATAGCATGTAGAATGATTCTATGGTGAGCAAAAGTCATTTCGTGGAAATGTTGGAAAATTGAAAAAAAAAAAAAAACGCCATAGTATAGTATGTCGAAATTTTTCGATGAAAACGTCAAATTTTTTTGATGTTGAAAAAAACCATGCAAATGGTTGTATGATAGCATGTAGAATGATTCTATGGTGAGCAAGAGTCATTTCGTGAAATGTTGGAAACTTTTCCAAAAAAAAACATCCATAGTCGAATTTTTGGAAGATTAAAAAAAAAAAAACGCCATAGTATAGTATGTCGAAATTTTTCGACAAAAACGTCAAATTTTTTGATGTTGAAAAAAACCATGGAAACGGTCGTATTATAGCATGTAGAATGATTCTATGGTGGGCAAAAGTCATTTCGTGAAATGTTGGAAAGTTTTCAAAAAAAAAAAAAAAAACGCCATAGTATAGTATGTCGAAATTTTTCGACAAAAACGTCAAATTTTTTTGATTTTGGAAAAAAACATGAAAACGGTCGTATTATAGCATGTAGAATGATTCTCTGGTGAGCAAAAGTCATTTCGTGGAAATGTTGGAAAATTAAAAAAAAAAAAAAAACGCCATAGTATAGTATGTCGAAATTTTTCGACAAAAACGTCAAATTTTTTGATGTTGAAAAAAACCATGAAAAGGGTCGTATTATAGCATGTAGAATGATTCTATGGTGACTAAAAATCATTTCGTGAAATATTGGAAAATTAAAAAAAACAAAAAACGCCATAGTATAGTATGTTGAAATTTTTCGACAAAAACGTCAAATTTTTTGATGTTGAAAAAAACCATGAAAAGGGTCGTATTATAGCATGTAGAATGATTCTATGGTGAGCAAAAGTCATTTCGTGGAAATGTTGGAAAATTAAAAAAAAAAAAAAACCGCCATAGTATACTATGTCGAAATTTTTCGACGAAAACGTCAAATTTTTTTGATTTTGAAAAAACACATGAAAACGGTCGTATTATAGCATGTAGAATGATTCTATGGTGAACAAAAGTCATTTCGTGGAAATGTTGGAAAATTAAAAAAAAAAAAAAAAACGCCATAGTATACTATGTCGAAATTTTTCGACGAAAACGTCAAATTTTTTTGATTTTGAAAAAACACATGAAAACGGTTGTATGATAGCATGTAGAATGATTCTATGGTGAGCAAGAGTCATTTCGTGAAATGTTGGAAACTTTTCAAAAAAAAAAACATCCATAGTCGAATTTTTGGAAAATTAAAAAAAAAACGCCACAGTATAGTATGTCGAAATTTTTCGATGAAAACGTCAAAATTTTTTGATTTTGAAAAAAACCATGAAAAGGGTCGTATTATAGCATGTAGAATGATTCTATGGTGGGCAAAAGTCATTTCGTGAAATGTTGGAAAGTTTTCAAAAAAAAAACAAAAAACGCCATAGTATAGTATGTCGAAATTTTTCGATGAAAACGTCAAATTTTTTTGATTTTGAAAAAAAACATGAAAACGGTCGTATTATAGCATGTAGAATGATTCTCTGGTGAGCAAAAGTCATTTCGTGGAAATGTTGGAAAGTTAAAAAAAAAAAAAAAAAAGCGCTATAGTATAGTATGTCGAAATTTTTCGATGAAAACGTCAAACTTTTTTGATGTTGAACAAAACCATGAAAACAGTCGTATTATAGCATGTAGAACGATTCTATGGTGGGCAAAAGTCATTTCGTGAAATGTTGGAAAATTTTACAAAAAAAAACGCCATAGTATATTATGTCGAAATTTTTCGACAAAAATGTCAAATTTCTTTATGTTGAAAAAAACCATGAAAAGGGTCGTATTATAGCATGTAGAATGATTCTATGGTGAGCAAGAGTCATTTCGTGAAATGTTGGAAACTTTTCCAAAAAAAAAACATCCATAGTCGAATTTTTGGAAAATTAAAAAAAAAAAAACGCCATAGTATAGTATGTCGAAATTTTTCCACGAAAACGTCAAATTTTTTTGATTTTGAAAAAAAACATGAAAACGGTCGTATTATAGCATGTAGAATGATTCTCTGGTAAGCAAAAGTCATTTCGTGAAATGTTGGCAAATTCTACAAAAAAAAACGGCATAGTATAGTATGTCGAAATTTTTCGATGAAAACGTCAAACTTTTTTGATGTTAAAAAAACCATGAAAACGGTCGTACTATAGCATTTAGAATGATTCTGTGGTGAGCAAAAGTCATTTCGTGGAAATGTTGGAAAATTAAAAAAAAAAAAAAAAAAAGCGCCATAGTATAGTATGTCGAAATTTTTCAATGAAAACGTCAAATTTTTTTGATGTTGAAAAAAACCATGAAAACAGTCGTATTATAGCATGTAGAATGATTCTATGGTGGGCAAAAGTCATTTCGCGAAATATTGGAAAATTAAAAAAAAAAAAAAACGCCATAGTATAGTATGTCGAAATTTTTCGACGAAAACGTCAAATTTTTTTGATGTTGAAAAAAACCATGAAAACGGTCGTATTTTAGCATGTAGAATGATTCTATGGTAAGCAAAAGTCATTTCGTGAAATGTTGGAACATTTTTCAAAAAAAAAAAAAAACGGCATAGTATAGTATGTCGAAATTTTTCGACGAAAACATCAAATTTTTTTGAAGTTGAAAAAAAAAACTTGAAAACGGTCCTTTTATAGCATGTAGAATGATTCTATGGTGGAAAAAGTCATTTCGTGAAATGTTGGAAAGTTTTCAAAAAAAAAACGCCACAGTATAGTATGTCAAAATTTTTCGATGAAAACGTCAAACTTTTTTGATGTTAAAAAAAAACATGAAAACGGTCGTACTATAGCATTTAGAATGATTCTGTGGTGAGCAAAAGTCATTTCGTGGAAATGTTGGAAAATTAAAAAAAAAAAAAAAGCGCCATAGTATAGTATGTTAAATTTTCCGACGAAAACGTAAAATTTTTTTTGATGTTTAGAAAAAACATGAAAACGGTCGTATTTTAGCATGTAGAATGATTCCATGGTGAGCAAAAGTCATTTCGTGAAATGTTGGCAAATTTTACAAAAAAAAACGCCATAGTGTAGTATGTCGAAATTTTTCGACAAAAACGTCAAATTTTTTGATGTTGAAAAAAAACCATGAAAACGGTCGTATTATAGCATGTAGAATGATTCTATGGTGACTAAAAGTCATTTCGTGGAAATGTTGGAAAATTAAAAAAAAAAAAAAAAACCGCCATAGTATACTATGTCGAAATTTTTCGATGAAAACGTCAAAATTTTTTGAAGTTGAAGAAAAACATGAAAACGTTCGTATTACAGCATGTAGAATGATTCTATGGTGAGCAAAAGTCATTTCGTGAAATGTTGGAAACTTTTCCAAAAAAAAACGTCCATAGTCGAATTTTTGGAAGATTAAAAAAAAAAAACGCCATAGTATAGTATGTCGAAATTTTTCGACAAAAACGTCAAATTTTTTGATGTTGAAAAAAACCATGAAAACGGTCGTATTATAGCATGTAGAATGATTCTATGGTGGGCAAAAGTCATTTCGTGAAATGTTGGAAAGTTTTCAAAAAAAAAACAAAAAACGCCATAGTATAGTATGTTGAAATTTTTCGACAAAAACGTCAAATTTTTTGATGTTGAAAAAAAAACATGAAAAGGGTCGTATTATAGCATGTAGAATGATTCTATGGTGAGCAAAAGTCATTTCGTGGAAATGTTGGAAAATTAAAAAAAAAAAAAAACGCCATAGTATACTATGTTGAAATTTTTCGACGAAAACGTCAAATTTTTTTGATTTTGAAAAAACACATGAAAACGGTCGTATTATAGCATGTAGAATGATTCTATGGTGAGCAAAAGTCATTTCGTGGAAATGTTGGAAAATTGAAAAAAAAAAAAACGCCATAGTATAGTATGTCGAAATTTTTCGATGAAAACGTCAAATTTTTTTGATGTTGAAAAAAACCATGCAAATGGTTGTATGATAGCATGTAGAATGATTCTATGGTGAGCAAGAGTCATTTCGTGAAATGTCGGAAACTTTTCCAAAAAAAAACATCCATAGTCGAATTTTTGGAAGATTAAAAAAAAAAAAACGCCATAGTATAGTATGTCGAAATTTTTCGACAAAAACGTCAAATTTTTTGATGTTGAAAAAAACCATGAAAACGGTCGTATTATAGCATGTAGAATGATTCTATGGTGGGCAAAAGTCATTTCGTGAAATGTTGGAAAGTTTTCAAAAAAAAAAAAAAAAAAACGCCATAGTATAGTATGTCGAAATTTTTCGACAAAAACGTCAAATTTTTTTGATTTTGGAAAAAAACATGAAAACGGTCGTATTATAGCATGTAGAATGATTCTCTGGTGAGCAAAAGTCATTTCGTGGAAATGTTGGAAAATTAAAAAAAAAAACAAAAACGCCATAGTATAGTATGTCGAAATTTTTCGGCAAAAACGTCAAATTTTTTGATGTTGAAAAAAACCATGAAAAGGGTCGTATTATAGCATGTAGAATGATTCTATGGTGACTAAAAATCATTTCGTGAAATATTGGAAAATTAAAAAAAACAAAAAACGCCATAGTATAGTATGTTGAAATTTTTCGACAAAAACGTCAAATTTTTTGATGTTGAGAAAAACCATGAAAAGGGTCGTATTATAGCATGTAGAATGATTCTATGGTGAGCAAAAGTCATTTCGTGGAAATGTTGGAAAATTAAAAAAAAAAAAAAAACGCCATAGTATACTATGTCGAAATTTTTCGACGAAAACGTCAAATTTTTTTGATTTTGAAAAAACACATGAAAACGGTCGTATTATAGCATGTAGAATGATTCTATGGTGAACAAAAGTCATTTCGTGGAAATGTTGGAAAATTAAAAAAAAAAAAAAAACGCCATAGTATACTATGTCGAAATTTTTCGACGAAAACGTCAAATTTTTTTGATTTTGAAAAAACACATGAAAACGGTTGTATGATAGCATGTAGAATGATTCTATGGTGAGCAAGAGTCATTTCGTGAAATGTTGGAAACTTTTCCAAAAAAAAACATCCATAGTCGAATTTTTGGAAGATTAAAAAAAAAAAACGCCATAGTATAGTATGTCGAAATTTTTCGACAAAAACGTCAAATTTTTTGATGTTGAAAAAAACCATGAAAAGGGTCGTATTATAGCATTTAGAATGATTCTGTGGTGAGCAAAAGTCATTTCGTGGAAATGTTGGAAAATTTAAAAAAAAACAAAAAAAAACGCCATAGTATAGTATGTCGAAATTTTTCCACGAAAACGTTAAATTTTTTTGAAGTTGAAAAAAAAACATTAAAACGGTGCTATTATAGCATGTAGAATGATTCTATGATGAGCAAAAGTCATTTCGTGAAATGTTGGAAATTTTTCCAAAAAAAAACATCCATAGTCGAATTTTTGGAAAATTAAAAAAAAAAACGCCATAGTATAGTATGTCGAAATTTTTCGATGAAAACGTCAAAATTTTTTGATTTTGAAAAAAACCATGAAAAGGGTCGTATTATAGCATGTAGAATGATTCTATGGTGGGCAAAAGTCATTTCGTGAAATGTTGGAAAGTTTTCAAAAAAAAAACAAAAAACGCCATAGTATAGTATGTCGAAATTTTTCGACAAAAACGTCAAATTTTTTTGATTTTGAAAAAAACCATGAAAAGGGTCGTATTATAGCATGTAGAATGATTCTATGGTGACTAAAAGTCATTTCGTGAAATATTGGAAAATTAAAAAAAAAAAAAAAAAAACGCCATAGTATATTATGTCGAAATTTTTCGACAAAAATGTCAAATTTCTTTATGTTGAAAAAAACCATGAAAAGGGTCTTATTATAGCATGTAGAATGATTCTATGGTGAGCAAGAGTCATTTCGTGAAATGTTGGAAACTTTTCCAAAAAAAAAACATCCATAGTCGAATTTTTGGAAAATTTAAAAAAAAAAACGCCATAGTATAGTATGTCGAAATTTTTCCACGAAAACGTCAAATTTTTTTGATTTTGAAAAAAAACATGAAAACGGTCGTATTATAGCATGTAGAATGATTCTCTGGTAAGCAAAAGTCATTTCGTGAAATGTTGGCAAATTCTACAAAAAAAAACGGCATAGTATAGTATGTCGAAATTTTTCGATGAAAACGTCAAACTTTTTTGATGTTAAAAAAAACCATGAAAACGGTCGTACTATAGCATTTAGAATGATTCTGTGGTGAGCAAAAGTCATTTCGTGGAAATGTTGGAAAATTAAAAAAAAAAAAAAAAAAGCGCCATAGTATAGTATGTCGAAATTTTTCAATGAAAACGTCAAATTTTTTTGATGTTGAAAAAAAACATGAAAACAGTCGTATTATAGCATGTAGAATGATTCCATGGTGGGCAAAAGTCATTTCGTGAAATATTGGAAAATTAAAAAAAAAAAAAAAACGCCATAGTATAGTATGTCGAAATTTTTCGACGAAAACGTCAAATTTTTTTGATGTTGAAAAAAACCATGAAAACGGTCGTATTTTAGCATGTAGAATGATTCTATGGTAAGCAAAAGTCATTTCGTGAAATGTTGGAACATTTTTCAAAAAAAAAAAAAAAACGGCATAGTATAGTATGTCGAAATTTTTCGACGAAAACATCAAATTTTTTTGAAGTTGAAAAAAAAAACTTGAAAACGGTCCTTTTATAGCATGTAGAATGATTCTATGGTGGGCAAAAGTCATTTCGTGAAATGTTGGAAAGTTTTCAAAAAAAAAACGCCACAGTATAGTATGTCGAAATTTTTCGATGAAAACGTCAAACTTTTTTGATGTTAAAAAAAAACATGAAAACGGTCGTACTATAGCATTTAGAATGATTCTGTGGTGAGCAAAAGTCATTTCGTGGAAATGTTGGAAAATTAAAAAAAAAAAAAAAGCGCCATAGTATAGTATGTTGAAATTTTCCGACGAAAACGTAAAATTTTTTTTGATGTTTAGAAAAAACATGAAAACGGTCGTATTTTAGCATGTAGAATGATTCCATGGTGAGCAAAAGTCATTTCGTGAAATGTTGGCAAATTTTACAAAAAAAAACGCCATAGTATAGTATGTCGAAATTTTTCGACAAAAACGTCAAATTTTTTGATGTTGAAAAAAACCATGAAAACGGTCGTATTATAGCATGTAGAATGATTCTATGGTGACTAAAAGTCATTTCGTGAAATATTGGAAAATTAAAAAAAAAAAAAAAACGCCATAGTATAGTATGTCGAAATTTTTCGACGAAAACGTCAAATTTTTTTGATGTTGAAAAAAACCATGAAAACGGTCGTATTTTAGCATGTAGAATGATTCTATGGTGAGCAAAAGTCATTTCGTGGAAATGTTGGAAAATTAAAAAAAAAAAAAAAAAGCGCTATAGTATAGTATGTCGAAATTTTTCGATGAAAACGTCAAATTTTTTTGATGTTGAACAAAACCATGAAAACAGTCGTATTATAGCATGTAGAACGATTCTATGGTGGGCAAAAGTCATTTCGTGAAATGTTGGAAAATTTTACAAAAAAAAACGCCATAGTATATTATGTCGAAATTTTTCGACAAAAACGTCAAATTTCTTTATGTTGAAAAAAACCATGAAAAGGGTCGTATTATAGCATGTAGAATGATTCTCTGGTGAGCAAAAGTCATTTCGTGGAAATGTTGGAACATTTTTCAAAAAAAAAAAAACGGCATAGTATAGTATGTCGAAATTTTTCGATGAAAACGTCAAATTTTTTTGATGTTGAAAAAAACCATGAAAACGGTCGTACTATAGCATTTAGAATGATTCTGTGGTGAGCAAAAGTCATTTCGTGGAAATGTTGGAAAATTTAAAAAAAAAAAAAAAAAAACGCCATAGTATAGTATGTCGAAATTTTTCCACGAAAACGTTAAATTTTTTTGAAGTTGAAAAAAAAAACTTGAAAACGGTCCTTTTATAGCATGTAGAATGATTCTATGGTGGGCAAAAGTCATTTTGTGAAATGTTGGAAAGTTTTCAAAAAAAAACATCCATAGTCGAATTTTTGGAAAATTTAAAAAAAAAAAACGCCACAGTATAGTATGTCGAAATTTTTCGATGAAAACGTCAAACTTTTTTGATGTTAAAAAAAAAACATGAAAACGGTCGTACTATAGCATTTAGAATGATTCTGTGGTGAGCAAAAGTCATTTCGTGAAATGTTGGCAAATTTTACAAAAAAAAACGCCATAGTATAGTATGTCGAAATTTTTCGACAATAACGTCAAATTTTTTGATGTTGAAAAAAACCATGAAAACGGTCGTATTATAGCATGTAGAATGATTCTATGGTGACTAAAAGTCATTTCGTGAAATATTGGAAAATTAAAAAAAAAAAAAAACGCCATAGTATAGTATGTCGAAATTTTTCGACGAAAACGTCAAATTTTTTTGATGTTGAAAAAAAAACATGAAAACGGTCGTATTATAGCATGTAGAATGATTCTCTGGTGAGCAAAAGTCATTTCGTGAAATGTTGGAAAATTTAAAAAAAAAAAAAAAAAACGCTATAGTATAGTATGTCGAAATTTTTCGATGAAAACTTCAAATTTTTTTGATGTTGAAAAAAACCATGAAAACGGTCGTATTATAGGATGTAGAATGATTCTATGGCGAGCAAATGTCATTTCGTGAAATGTTGGAAAATTTTCCAAAAAACAACGCCATAGTATAGTATGTCGAAATTTTTCGACGAAAACATCAAATTTTTTTGAAGTTGAAAAAAAAAACATGAAAACGGTGCTATTATAGCATGTAGAATGATTCTATGATGAGCAAAAGTCATTTCGTGAAATGTTGGAAAATAAACAAAAAAAAAAAAAAAAAAAAAAGCCATAGTATAGTATGTCGAAATTTTTCGACGAAATCTGCAAATTTTTTTGATATTGAAAAAACCCATGAAGACGGTCGTATTATAGCATGTAGAATGATTTTATGGTGAGCAAAAGTCATTTCCTGAAATGTCCGAAAATTAAAAAAAAAAAAAAAACGCCATATGTCGAAAAAATGCATAAAAATGCCATAGTGTAGTATGTCAAAAAAACAGCATAGTATAGTATGTCGAAAAAATCACAAAAACGCCATAGTATGTTGAAAAAATTCAAAAAAGTCACAGTATCAACAAAATGCAAAAAAAAAAGTCAGTATAGTATGTTGAAAATATGTAAAAAGGCATAGTGTAGTGTGTGGAATAAATGCAACAATGTCATCGTATAGCATGTAGATAAATTGAAAAAAATTCATAGCATACTATGTCTGGACAGAAGACATAATACAGTTTGAAGGACAAATGCAAAAAAAGTCAGTATTGTATGTCGAAAAAATGTAAAAACGTCATTGTATATGTTGAAAAAGGTCATACAGTCGTCAGAGTATAGTATGTGGAAAAAAAGTCAGTATCTTACAGGGGTTCTCAAAATTATTACTCAAAGGTCCACATCGGGTTATTTTTCAGGGTTAGAGGATCAGTTGACAAATACAAAATATAAATACTATACAATGACTTTTTCATGACATACTATGTTCCCATGCCATTAGCTTATTCAACTATACTATGACTTTTCTCATGACATATTCTAATGAGTTTTTTCTAGGGTTGTCAAAGGTAAGGCGATAATAATGTGATAATTGTTTTAATGCCGCTAACTTCTTTAACGCATTAATGCAACTTGCAATTTTCAGGTTGTAGCAGACTCAGCAGAGTCTTTACTTTAGCATTAAACCTATCGTATGAACCTAGAAAACTTAAGAAACTCACTGGTACCAACTATATATTGCTAGCTTTTCATAAAGGAGGCTAAATCATGCTCAAACTTGAGCTGAATGCTGGTGAGGAAAACTGGCATGGCCATTTCTAAAGGGATCCCTTAACCTCAAGATCTATGAGTGAAAATGGTTTCCCGACATCCCCACTTCATGATAATCACATGCAGTTTCAGGCAAGTCATGGTCAAGTCAGCACACTGACAGCTGTTGTTGCCTGTTAGGTTTCAATTTGCGCATAATTTTCATGCTAAATGCAGTACCTGTGAGGGTTTCTGGACAATATTTGTCATTGTTTTGTGTTAATTGATTTCAAATAATAAATACATACACTTGCATAAAGCAGCATATATGCCCACTCCCATGTTGATAAGTAATAACTTGACAAGGCTCCATTTTTAAGGTACATTTTGAACAGGGAAAAAAAAATGTGTGCTTAATTTGCAGATAATCACAATCGTGATTAATCGCAATTAAATATTTTAATTGATTGACAACCCAATTTTTTTCATAATGCTGTTGCACTGTGGCATTTGTTTTCCCAAAACCCTTGCACAGACATCTAAAGAAAACCTCCACTGACCCCCAAAGCATTTTCAAATGAATTTAATATTGCAACTCGCATTTGAAAGACATTGAGAATCCAAAAATGGATAGATCACCAACAGAGAGCAAAGGCAAAGAGCTGCAGTCTAAACGGACCATCCTCAATATTGTGAAAATGAAAGGCATGAACAGAAAAGACGCCATTGGGGGAAAGAAAGACTTAGGTTGTTTTCTTAAGTCTCTTGCACTGCAACTCACAACTCCCACAGACAGACACAAAAATGACCAATCACTTTACAGTTCCTTGCTGCTCAGCCACTTTCACAATGTTAGCACTTTGTCATGTAGTATTTACATACAGCATTAACAAAACCACACATTTCATTGAGGATTAAAGCAGATCTGTGTCAAATGTTTGGTTTACTGTTGAAGTACCAGGTGGGGAGGAGGGTTTCTGCTGCTGGTTTCACATTCAGATGCTTTCCTATGAACTAAACTATCATTAGATACTTTTCTATCAAACAGTCTGCTTCTTCAGTTTGATCTATGTGGGGAAAAAACAAATGTATTCTACAAGATATAAAGTAATATTGATAGTACGGGGTGTGTTTTTTTGTTGCTCTGGCATTAAGCAGGCACTGAAGCACCACACCTGTATTGTGGTTTCTGCAATTACAGGACTCGTCTAATGTTGCACTTAAAATACTTTTGTGTGTTTACGATGCAGCTGACACAGGTTGTCACAAAACTTTACTGTCTACTGCATTTAGTGACCACACCTTTCAATGATTGGCCTCAGGGTTGTTTTACTGCTCCAAGTTTTAAAAAAGTACATATGGCACAGATTTGTGGAAAATCTCTAATACAAATAAAGCAAACATACTCTTGAATATTGCAGGTTCTTGGCAAAAGGCTTAGTTATGTGCTTTTTAATGTGCAGTCATTTTAGCAAAATACTTTTTGCTGTCCATGGACATAAGGCAGACTGTTACATCCATGTTTAATGCAGTTGCATACCACTTTTTTGAGGTATAAAACCAGCTTAATGGTATTTTATGACTGTGATACGTCTAACTGTGAAACTTCTGCCTGAATCCATATCGGAAATCAACCCGTGTCTGATCTCGGCCTCTGCTGCATAACTTTACGTTCTTAGCATTATGGCAATAATATTTCCATTTATGATGGGCTTGTAGTTTCAATATCGCCTCTAATCTCAGATAGAAGTCATTAATAAATGAAATATACTGTATGCAGACAGTTAAAAAAAAGTTAACACTCCTGTCATGTTCTCCAAACCCAAGATTGGAATGAAATCGTCAATACATAAATACATTTACAATAACTACAGCTTTTAAAAATATTACGTTGTCAATCCAAAATAACACTTAGATAAACATTTAAAATATAGTATTATACAACAAAACTGAAATGAGAGACTAAGTTTGAAACACTTCATGACAAAATAATTATCATACATGATGTGAAATATACATTATTAATCTGACTTTTTTCCCATTTACAATTTTCGTCCACTGACATACAGTATATTACAGCGAGGATGGAGTTAATAGAGGACAAGTGCATAGCAAAATAGATCATTTGACCGAGTTAAAGAAACACATAAAACTGACAAACCGGCTTTTAGAAAACAACATTAAAAACCATGTTTAAGGCAAATCTCGTCATTTAAAATTGGCATAGTCTGAGAAAATGTCAACAAAGTCTTGTACCACCCTGTAGCAGAAGTCATATTGTTCCTAAGGAACAAAGAGAGAAATGAATGGATTAGATAGTCTGTGAAATTAGTTTTAGTAAAAATAAAGAAACAAGGTGATAAATGAGATATTACATTTTTGTAGTATTTAATATTTGGGATCTACTTGTGCTGATACTTACCACAGTTTGGACCATATGAGGCCTCTGCATGCGTAAACTCTTCACAGTTTGGAACACGTCCAACAGGCCTTCTGCCTTGACTCGCTCCAAGATATTGCTCAGTGCAATGAACGTACCTGTTCGCCCTGCACCAGCACTGCAGCACATGAACACAAAAACTCTTAGAAACTAATTCAAGCATAAAGAGTGGCTTACACATACAAAAATATACTGTTTTAAGCTGTCTCATGCAAAGCAAATATGACGATACCATTATTAAGAAGAACCTACCTGCAGTGTACGACGATGGGATGGTTCCCAGACTGCTGCTGTTGTCTCTGCACTGAGGCGATGATGTCGATCATGCCTTTCCCTTCAGCTGGGATGCCGATCTCAGGCCAGCCGTGGAAGTGGAAGTGCCTGATCACCCTTGTTTGCTTCTCCTTTGAGCGGAAATGAACAGGCAGGCGAGAGATCACAATACCACTGAAATATGATTTATTAGCTGTATATGAAAGCATAATGATAAGTGCGGTTTCGGTGTAGGTTAAGTGTGGTGGACTGATGAGTGCTGCTCTTCCGGGAGGCAGGAATGTACTACTGAGCCTCTGAGAGGTGATGTGGGTCGAATTTAATGAAATGAGAAGCTCCGATCCTAAACACAACTTGTCCCTCATATTTCCTCTGGCAGCCAAGAGTTTTACGTACTCCTCACATGGCTTTTTGCCAGTGTTTCCCCTTGGATGCTTGGACTTGTAGCAATGGCAATGCCAATTTTTCTTTAACAAGCAGGGGAAATGTCTGCCTGGCCTACATATGAAGTGTCTTTCTTAACATTTAGGAAAATACGCTTTTATTGAATGTAATAAACTTGCATCACCACACTGTTGTATTATCAGTGTTAATTTACTTAAATGTTATATTTTCAATGATGAAATAATAATCCCTGATATTATTTATCTGTTTTACAGACACATCTTTTGTGCCTGACGGTGGCCCTCGAACATATGGCTCGCTCTCAGGAGGAGGAAAACAATTAACGCATGGGAATTACGTGGAATGCCTTCTGTCGTACTCTGAGGTACGTCTACACTCGCACACACAGAGACATGAGTAGAGGAGAGGTATTAAAAGCTGCTTAGAGTTAGACAGCTCATAATTCCCTCTGGAGTATCTATTTTATATTTCTGGAAAAGCGTCTCCTTCAAACAACTATTAATTCAAGTTTCTTGCCAAAAACTACATTTTACAAGATTTTGAACACATCATTATAACATAATGTACCTTCACCCGTACTCTTTACTAAATAGTGTTCCCTCGACAAAAGCCAATGGGTGTTTCCTAAATAGCATAAAATAAACTCTGTGGCACTTATGATACTTACACATTTTGTTCTGTAAGATAATCTTTGAAGCGTGAATGCAATCATCGCAGGTAAAAGGCTAATGTTAGACAAACTACACCGTGGTCACAAGTGTGAGTAAATACATGAGGCTGTAAAGGAGGACGAGTCTGCGCGATGATGTTAGTCTCATGTAGCCACTTGTGACTAGACGTAAAGTCTTCAGAATACACAACTCGGTATTTACTGATGTATTCTATGGAGCAGAACAAAACATTAAAATCTCTTAAGCTTGAGTTAACCACAGGCCTTATTTCAGGCATCTGACTAAAAACCCACTGACTTTAAGATGAGGGAACCAGAAGTGCTAACATGCTAATTCGTTTTTGCGTTTTCATGCCTGCAGCGCTCTATAAAACCTCCGTACGTTAGCTGTTAACGCCGGTGTTAATATCACCCTCTCTCCTCCTGCCGATTTCAGCAGGATTTGTTCTTGTACAATGTAGCATTATCAGCGACTAGACAGCATTGACGCTGATGTATTTTTTACTGAGTATCGGCCGATAATGATCAGCAAAAATTTTTTATGATGTTAAACTGTATAATTAATCTGCAGCTCAAAGGCGTGACAACCATGCAAATACGCGTGTGCACCATCCATAAGAGGCGTAAAAACAGTAATTGTTTACTAATCACAACATTTTGTTTGAAAAAAAAAAAATGACCTTTTGCTAAGCCTTACCCCCTGCTACTACTCCATCAAGCTGTCAGAGCTACCACAGAGCCCACACTGTCATTAACTGCACTCCCTGTATAAATATTATCTAATTTTTTGGAAAAACAAAAAAGTGATTTCAGAGAGACACTAGGGCTGACCTGAATGCTTCGAAGCTCCAGCTGTTGCCATGGTAATCAACCTTCAAATCAGTATTCTAATGCTTCGTATATATATATATATATATATATATATATATAAACATATATATATATACATATATATATATATATATATATATATATATATATATATATATATATATATATACATATATATATACATATATATATATACATATATATATATACATATATATATATATATATATATATATATATATATATATATATATATATATATATATATATATATATATATATATATATATATATATATATATATATATATATATATATATATATATATATATATATATATATATATATATATATATATATATATATATATATATATATATATATATATATATATATATATATATATATATATATATATATATACACACATACATACATATATATATATATATATACACACATACATACATATATATATATATATATACACACATACATACATATATATATATATAAGCAATATTTGTAAATCCCAAAACAGCCCATGATATAAGGAATAATCCCACAACATTATTCATGTTCAACATTCTCAGACAGTTAATGCTGTTTGTAGTAGTGAGGCAGCAGTGCTGAAACAGCGAGATGGACACAGAAAACATGTGAGCCTGCTGCTCTGAAGCTTCAAATACCTTCAAATACTTCTCACAAGCTACAAAGCCCAAAAATAGCATTTGGGACACGCCTCAAACACTGGACTAAGCTACCTAACTGTATAGTAGAGTACTTAAAACAAGCTCCAGCAGGGAAATGCTAGAAATATATCTAATAATTTAATATGTAATATATATCACCCACAGAGGTACTTTGACTTTTGATACTTATTTTTTTTATAATACATTTGTACTTTTTATTTAGATAAGATTTTGAATGCAGACCTTTCAGTAATGCCAGTAATTTTCCATTTTATCAGCACTTCTGAGTAAATTATGTAAATACAAGAATTCATTATGAGAAATTTTATTATTTTTTTTCTATTGACACCATCATGATTTAAGGTAGAATCCTACTATGCCAAAAAATGGCCATATTCCATTAAAAATAACAAATGCTCAATAGAGCTAATAAAGAATTATTTTTATTTTGTTTTTTTTTTACCCTGACAGGCAGATGTAATGTGGTGTTAACCACCTCATTAACAGCCATGTGATAGCGAAAGGATCATTTGCTTACCGGGACAAAGGTGAGTACCAAGTCTCGTAGACTGAAGGTGTCGCACAGAGTGTCTCCCTTCAGCTCTACGGTGTAATCTCCGTAGGTGACCGAGTCCTCTGTCGGCCAGTACTGGCAGCATTTGTCCTGCAATCAACAGATAAAAACAGAGATAAGTAATTTGGTCTCAAAATATGAAATACTGATGTAAAAGTTCTGTGAAAGAAGCAGGAAATTGGAGCATAGCTGGTTTATGTGGCACTGCTGTAGTGGTTAATGGAGCCAGTAAACATATCTTGCTTACCTGCTCCCTCTCCTGGAGCTCAGTCAGCATGACAATGGAGTGACATTTCCATTCCCACACCATTCTCCAGAAATCCTCCACTGTGTGTGTCAGAGGGCCCTGGGTGGCAATGAAGTAGTCCTTCTGTCTGTAGCCCTGAGTCACAGTAAAACACACTTTTTCAGTTACCAGTCATTTGTGTGTTAATGTTTTTGAATTATTGCAGACAGAAATGCAAGAAGGAAGTCATTAAGTAATAAAATGCACTTACATCTATAAAAGATGCATTGATGTAATCGGTGAACTCCTGACCTCTTCTCATGGAGAGAATGACTCTGTTGAAGTCATCTGAAATGGGAATGAATCAGCTTATAAACATGTCCACAGAGTATCAAGTATACAAAGTGGCCTGAGTGGCTCTGAACGCTGCAGAGCACAAGATTGGAAAAAAAAAAACATGTTCACATTCTAAACATAGCGACAGACAATACAATCTGGAGGTCAAAATCTGCCGCGAGTTGATACATGCAACAGGCATCCAATCCATTTTGTTTGTTTTCCTTCTTTCTTACGTACATGGGATAATTTGCAGAACTCTGTTCTTCTTCATGTTGGCAGGAAGGTTCCCCGTTCTCATGTTCTCCTTCATTATTCGCATGTTGGTCAGTTTCTGGGCAGAAATCAAACAAATTATTACAAACCTGCAAATGTTCACTATCCTTTTGCTAAAATACGGAAATAAAACAAGTTATACCATTATTATTACACAATTAGTATTTACTGGATCACTGTACAGATAATGGCAGAATGAGGACATGACGTATATAATCAAGGTTTGAGATTTGTAGGTTCTGGCATATTTATCAGTTACTGTCATAAGGCCCATTTTTTAACAAATATAGTGATGCTAATTTTGAAAAATGTTCTTAACTGACCCTTGTTTACAATTATTAACCTTTAACTGACAAGATTAGTGCCTCGCATGCAGCAGAGTGCAGTATATGAGCAGAACTGACCAGTGTGTCAATAATTCACCTTCAGGAGAGTTACTGTGGCAGCCACAGTGCTGCGTTCACTGTCCCCAGTTCACCGCCCGGAAGCATTAGCAGCCACGGTGCTGCGTGTAGTGTCGCCGACATGCAGCCGCTTTCCCAGTAAAAGTCTCAACCACACATTTACTTTAGTTTAGCAGGTTGTCGGCTGCGTGTCCGTCCAGTGTAACGATAACGTTAGCAGCTGCTAGTGTTGTTGGCGCCTTCGTGCCCGCTGTAGCGTAACTTCAGCGAGTTTCCGGCTGTGATTGTGGGTTTATTAGTGGTGTTATAGCTGTGAACGTAGTTGTGGCAGACAATGTGTGTACAGTTTGTCGGTGAATAAATGCTACGAGGCTACATCAGCTGGAAGTCCCGAGCCAACCTCCTGTATCTGTGCCGGCTTAGACTCTCTTAATGTGGACCAGCTTTTCTCCTTAAATTGAAGAGCCGCTCCTTTGTGTTTTTCTTCGCTTTCATTAATTATCGATATTTCTTTCAACCCTTTGACTGATAGCAGTAATTAGTTAAAATAATTAATGTTGGCTATTGATTAAACGGTTAATTATTAACATCCCTAACCTTAACAAATTTATTCAGAAGAAGTGATTAACAAGTGCTTTGCAAGTCTACTGTACTGTGGGTAATGGTGCATGTTAACTGGACTGTTTTTAGTCTGATACAACTCTGGAGGAGCTGTTTAAATCTACTGTGTATTGTTTAGCGTAGAACTCAGTGACTGCCGAGGGTCTATACCTGAAAACTCGCTGGTAGCTAAAGCTGGTACAAATCCTCTCTTCTTTTGCTTGAGATGGTTTCCTGTGCACGGTTGTTTTTTGTGTTATATTAACAGATGGATATATAGATGATAGATTCAAATAAATGCGCTCCATTTGATACTCGAAGCATTAAAATAGCAGCAACCAGCTCTTGGCTATGTAATGATATAGAGGAGAATGAAGGCTCTTTCTGGGTGTTGTAATTTGATCTTCTCCATCCATGTGAGCGTGCTCCACTGCTAGCTCTCAAACTGTGGCGCCGATGCAGAAGCGTCGCACCCACCCTCCAGTTCCCCCCTTATGTTAGCATTGTTAGCTACAATGCGCTGGCTCAGCCGTCACCATGCTGAGCCATGCAAAGGCAACAGAAATGCTCCCAATCTCGCATTTAGCAACTGTAAACAACAATTATATTAATATTACCGAATATTAGTATTGATTTTTCTATCATCATTGGGAAATTGAGAGGCAATTTTAAATAAACTACTTCTGGTGTTTAAACCATTTCTCAGTTTGGTGCGTACCAGCCTTGATATTTGATTAAATGTGATCTTTTGTGGGTCAGAATGTGAAATAACATGTCTTACCTTGAACTCTTCCTCTAGGCCGACCCGGTCGCCGGTTACAAAGGTGTTGTGCAGTTTGTGCAGATGTCCTTCCAGAGACGACACGTCCAGCTCCGTGTCTCCATAGAGGTAGTATTCAAGCAGGGCCTGGTAGATGAATGAGTACTGCATCTGGGGTGAGAATACACACAAACAAATGAATACACACACTATGCATAGGCACATTTAAAGTTGTACAGCTAATTGAGGAGGGATAATCCGCATATTGAAGTTCAAGTATTAATGAAATGTGGCATGATAAACAAGAGGGAACTTGTCCCGTCTCAAACTCACATCTGTCTGAATGAGCTGTGAGCGCTGCTCTCGTATCTTAGCGACAAACCCAAACACATCAACTTTCTGCTCCGCGTGCATCATGTCGATCATGGCATCTATTACGATGAAGGTTCCTGTCCTCCCAACACCAGCGCTGCAGAGACACAAAACAAACCACAATCCTCAGCTGACGCTTGTTGACAGAGAACAGCAGGGAAACAAAGGCACATCTGTGCTGTTTCCAGACATAGCTGACAGTTTGTTTTCCAGCAGATTTTTAAATCCATAGAAACAAATTGGATAATGGAAACCACTTGTTCAGGCAAAAGCATGCAGATCCAAGTAAACAACAAAATAATAAACAATGATCCATTAGCTCGGCGTTCTGGTACCTGCAGTGGACCACAATAGGCCCAGAGAAGGGTGGATTGACCACCTTGACCTTTTTGAGGAACTTGAGCATGCCGATGGGGGAAAAAGGAACCCCAAAGTCAGGCCAGCTGGTGAAGTGGAGCTGGGTGACCAACCTGGGAGTCTTTGCGGCATCGCTGGCTTGCTGCATAGACACACAAACACAGATGACAGTGTTAGCAACCCCTGCATAACAGCACAACAGACCAGCTTGGCCCCAGGGGAATCTTTGATAACAGTTCCTGATGAAACAGGGATTTATCATAAGTAGCAACAGCTTTGATTTAATGATCTGGATCCATTATCTGTACCCTAGAGCAAGATTTTCAGAAGTTATTCAGAAATTCAAAGCTACTAGGAATTTAGAAATTTAGTTGACTCACTATGGAAAAAGAGCTGAACTACACAATACAACATGCGGTAATGTTTCACAAACACTAACCATGTTCTTGTTAAAGGGATAGTTTGGTGTTTTGAAGTGGGGTTGCATGAGATACTTATCCACAGTCAGTAGATTAGTCAGCACGCTCCCAGTTTGAACAGACAGATGTGAGTACTGACACAGGAGCAAAGCAATGTGCTACTGTGGACTGGCGCAGCAGCAAAACATATATTATCCACCAACAAAAATCAATATCGTTTAAGTGTATGCTATATTTAAAATATTATCCCTGTTATATCTTGCCAGACAGCTCTTGAAGGGGAACTGAACTGAAAGTGACATTTATCTATGCCTTCTTCAAAGCCACCAGACTCTACTGAAAAAACATATACACAAGTTTCACTTTCAGTTAAAGCTGCAGCAGGCAGAATCATTTTTGGCTTCATTGAGTAAAAATTCCATAATAACCATTCAGCATATTGTAATTCAAGTGTTTTTTGGAGAAAACTAGACTTCTGCACCTCCTCATGGCTCTTTTTTCAGGCTTAAAAAAATCTAGCCCATGACGGAGACTTTGGCCAATCACAGGTCATTTCAGAGAGAGAGTGTTCCTATCACTCGCAATCTCTGATCAAACTAGGCAGCGCTGATCAAATATGAATCCATATTCTGTTACTGTAATAACTATTTCTTGCCTCAAATGTTTTCAGAAACATCTTGTAGTTACTGTTCAGCTGTAAAATGAGAAAGTTTGCTCTGGCTGGTGGGCGGTGCTTGGCATTTCCTTAGCTGATCTCAACATGGCTGCCGGGTCACAAACTTTCTCATTTTACAGCTAAACAGTAACTTCAAGATATTTCTGGAAACATCTGAGGTGAATAGTCAATACAGTAACAGAATATTGATTCATATTTGATCAGCGCTGCCTATCTGACTGGTGTTAGGAGCACTGGAGGTACATGATTTTTTTTTCAGATTACCTGTCTCATGCACTACTGTCAGCATATAGTGACTTTTATAAGACTAAATCATTTTTAATCATATTTGCTCCATTTTTACTCACTGCAGCGTTAAGTTCCACGTAGGAAAATATTTTAAATATAGCATACACTTGAACAGATTTTTTTAGGTATCTAAATTGTCTACAATGTGCTGCTGCCCTCGTCCACCGCAGTACTTTGCTCATGTGTAGTAACTCCTGTCTGCTTCCATAAACTGCCAACTGTCATCTACTGTAGTATTAATAATACTTTATATAAGTACCTCATAGAACCCCACTTCAAAACACCCATACTACCCCTTTCAAGTACAGTTTCTACAAAGCACATTAACTATTACATGAGCACTGCTATAAACTTACATATTGTATGCAGAACTTGCGTATGGTGTAGTCCACGAGGACAGTGAAGTCTTCTACTGCCACCCTCACGTTCCCATAGGTCCAACAGCCCTGGTCTGGCCAGTACTGGTAGCACTTGTCCTGGGGAGAGATGACAGCCGCGAGTCAATATTAAACACCTCCTGTATCAATGAGTTATTCTTCTGGGACGTATTCAAGGACTTTCCTTTCAAGAAACAAAATGGCTCGATTCAAATGCATCACATCACAAAGACGAGCTTTACTAGCCACACAGTCCAGATAAGTGAGAGGGGAGAAAATACTCAATGTAAGACTTAGCTGGGTGATTATGATACTGCCATAGAGGACTTTATTACGCATTATGTAGCCATTGATTTCAAACTGCCCACATGCTGATTTAAATCTTCACCAATTTCTCTTCTTATTGATCTTTTTAGCCTCTTGTTTTGTTCAGTGAGGGAGTTCTGGTTCACAATAAAGAGGGGAGGGGAGATTACAGGTGTGAAATGAATAGTTTAAAATAAACTGCATGCTATGACCTTCGACCATGACTAATGAAATCTATTGGAAGCACATTTCTAGTCAAATCTATTAATGATGTTCCATTAATCCCTACTGGCTTGTCACTTGCTCCCTTTTACAGGAGTCAGAGCAGAGACTTGGCTGGAGAGGAAACCCTGCAGCTCATAGGAAAGCGTCATCATGTTCAGCACAGGAGCGGAGACACATTTCAGAAACAAGAACAAATCACTCACCTCTTTCCTTTCTTTGAGATTTGTCAACATCACAACAGTCGCTACTTTCTGCTCCCATATCATCCTCCAGAAATCTGCTACGGTGTCTTCTTTTGGACCTGTGAGACAAAAACATGAATATGTGATGTATTAAGACATGAAATTAATAATAAAGATAAAGATAATTATGCATGTCATTTCCAAGTGTACTATATCTTACCTTGTGCTGCTATGAATTTATTCTTTTCTGTGTAACCCTGTCAGAAACAAATATTAAGTTAATCAAGTGTGGCGAGACTGTCACTTCGACTTCTGTTTCTAAGGTCAAGATTGAAAGAACGTTCAGATTTCATTTTAAAGCCAACATGGAAGAGAAGTCTTTAAAGGGACAGTGTGTAGGATTTGGCAGCATCTGGTGGTGTGGTCACAGATTGCAACCGACAGAATAGAGTACAAAACCATGGTAACACTGTCCGCCTCGCTCAGAGTCCATCCTTACTAGGCGTGGGACGGTTCATATCACGGTTTGGGGTCATGGTTTTAGGTTTGGTTCGGTACAGCAGTAAACGATATTTATAGTACAGCAAGGAGGCCAGTTTTTTTTTTTTTTTTTTGCCAAAGTAAGTCAACCTGAACACAGTAAATAAGGCTAACATAAGGAACAAGTGCCACTGCGTTATTTAAACATAATTAATAAATAAAAAACAAATTATGGGCTCAGGCTATCAACAAAAAGCATCAGGGCAGCCAGCACTGGACACGTCTCTCTATTACCTGATATTTAAAAAATAATGTAAAAAAACACAGAGGCTAAGTTTTTTGCACTGAGTCTGCATGTAGAGGCTGTTTGAATGCTGCTGGGAGAAGGAGTTGCCCTTTCCTCCCCGACTCTCCTCCTCGCAGTATCAACGGACTCACGTCTCTGTAAATGATTCTTCATATTGGAAATATTGCTGCTAACAAAAGCCACACGTGTTGCATAATCAATCACAACCAATGTCTCTGCCAACTGAGAAGGTTGAGAAGGAAGGAGGCTGGGTCACGCGTCATCAACGCGTCGTATCTTTGGTGGTACAACACATGCAGTAAAATCTGCTCCGCCCTCGCAGAAATTGAGCCAATAATGACGCACGGCCGCAGCTTCAGTTACACTGTGCATTTGTGATACCTCATATTGCTGTTCGCCGTGTCCCAGCCTCTTTCCATAGGCCTTGATTTCTAGTGTGACAATAAACGGGATGGAAAAAATACACAATCGGCCTCATAATCTATTTCAAATGAACCAAATGATACATACACAACCTGAACCGTGAACACCAAACTGGACAGGTCTGATTTTTACCCGAACAGTTCCCATCCCTAATCCTTACCATGGTAAAGTACTTTTGGAGTAACGGAATCAGACAGCAGCCGGCAGTACTACGTTTTTACATTCTGCGGCTCACGCTACCACAGTGTCACAAGCATGTCGGAAAAGGACGGTGGCATTCAGGTAACGTATAGTTGAAAGTCTCTCTCTAGAGTCTGTTCTGGTCTACTGTAGAAACATGGCAGAATGATGAGGACCTGCTCCCTGTGTAGATATGAAGGGCTCATTTTAAGCTACGAAAACATGAGTCTTAGTTTCACGTGATTAGACACTAATGAAAACATAGTTATGAATCTAATACTCCATATCAAAATGTTACACTGTTCCTTTAAATGCTCAGAAAAAGGGAAATTTTTGATTCCACTACAACTGGGCAAAACTTCATCTGCTGATTGTGTGATACGACTGAAAGCTCCAGAATGAACACTAAAGGACCCTGCAGTGAGATTGTTACCAACCAACCAATATTGAGCTGATTTATGAAATTCATTCATAACACATTAGGGCAATAATTATTTTGCCACAGTTGGTGTTTTCCATCTTACGAATGAATGCAATGTGTTCAGCAAAATGATGAAAAAAAAAGCAGCATAACTCACATCAATGTAAGAAGCATTCACATAGTCTGAACAGGGATTTCCATCCAGCTGAGTCAACACCACTCTGGAATGATCATCTGTTGGTGAAGATACCATCAGAAAGTTTGGAGGGTTACAGTGGGAAAACACTATTATAGTACACGCACAGTAGCATAGAGCATTAAAGGAATAGTTAGATTTTTTTTGTGAAAAATGCACTTATTCGCTTTCTTGCACAGTTAGACAAGGAGATTGATACCATTCATGTCTGACCGGTAAATATGAAGCTACAACCACTATAGACGCTGGAAATAATTGGGAACAGGAGTCTCCGCTTGTTGCCTGGCAACTGCTTCAAGCAAACAAATAGTCTTAGTAGTCTTCAAGGTCAGCAACATGTTTGCCATTTTGAAATTGTCTTAATTATTGTGCCATATCTATATTCATTTTAGCATTATGTTTTATTCTGACACCAAATCAAAATTTAAGTCTCCAGCAGATCAGTAATTTTATTCTATCCAGGTAGACAACATGCAAAGAAAAATATGACATTACTAATTATTACTCCCATAATCAGGACATAGTAATTATAAGAGCACTATAAAACAAGGCTGCCATCCTTATGAAAACATCCACATCTGAGCTGAAATCATTAACTCTACCAACCTTCCACCAATCTTGTTCATCAGCAATAAACTAACTGGGGGAAAAAAAAATCACTCAAACTACCATAATTGACAGACTACACAACTGCCGATGGCTGTGAAAGAGGTAATTTGGTATGCAGATGAGAGGACACTTAAACATTACCAAAAAACTCACACGTATTGCTAGTGTGCCATTGGATAAGCTACTGTGTACACATGTGCCAAAGGTTTCCTACTCCAATCTGGCATATAATTAGCCATTTTATGGGAGGTTGTCAATTTTTTACAGATTAAACAATGAATGTATAACATATTAATAATTGAGCTTATAAATGAGCTTAGTTTATCTTAAACTTGCAGTAGGCAGAATATTTTTTGGCACCACTGGGCAAAACTTCCATAATCACCTTTCAGTATGTTTGTTGTAATATAAGTGTTCTTAGAGAAAACTAAACTTCTGCACCTCCTCATGGCTCCTTTTTCAGGCTTTAAAAAATGTAGCCCATGACGGGAGACTTTGGCCAATCACAGGTCATTTCAGAGAGAGAGCGTTCCTATCACTCGCAAACTCCAATCAAACAGTCAAACTATTCAGCGCTGATCAAATGTGAATCAATATTCTGTTACTGTAATACCTATTTCTCTCCTCAAATGTTTTCAGAATCATCTTGTAGTTACACTTTAGCTGTAACATGACAAACTTTGCTCCAGCTGGTGGGCGGTGCTCAGTATTTCCTCAACTGAGCTCAACATGGCTGCCGGGTCACAAACTTTCTCATGTTACAGCTAAACAGTAACTACAAAATGTTCCTGGAAGCATTTAGGGCAAGAAATAAGCATTACAGTAACAGAATATCGATTCATATTTAATCAGCGCTGCCTAGTTTGATCAGAGTTTGTGGGTATAGTAACCGTTTTATAAAAATAACCTTTAAAATAACCATTTCTACCTACTGCAGTTTTAATAATTGAGCTTTAGAGGTGCTGGTAAGAAAATTTTCTTAGCTACGCTACACTAACATATTCACCATACAGATGGGAGAGTGGTATCAATCTTTTCATCTCAGCCTTTTATGGATCACAATGCATTGGTAAAGAAAAAAGTATGCAATGAATTATTAATGGACAGTGGTGAGTGATAGGAACTGCTACTGTATAAAGGAAAAATGGTGAGGAAACTCAGGACTGAGGTGTTTCTTTGTGAATGAATACATGAGCTGACGGGGAGGACCTACTGTATCTGAACTGTAAAAAAAACACACACTCAAAGACACGTGCACACACAGGCAGGAAACTGAGCTCTGGGTGTAAGTCAATAGAAAATCTACAGAACAGAAAGTAAACTCACAAGGAAGGATGTTGGGATATCTGTTCTTCTCCTTGTTGTCATCCTTGTTGGCCTCCTCATACGTCCCGCGGGCATTACCCCCTGGCAAGGACTGCAAATAAAAATAACATTAGATTCCATGTAACCATAATGGAAACCTGACTTTTAAATGCTCATGCCCGGTGCATTGTGTCCTACTGTATGAAGGCTTTGTTCAGCCTCAATGTAAGCACTTCCTCCGCTACCTACAGTAAACAGTCCTCCATTAAAAGCAGAGAACTTCAACTTCCTCTGTCTGTGCTGACAAACTGTCTGAATAAATAATCATACTTGTATGCGTTACATGAAGCATGAGTCATACACTTTATTTGACTCAGATCCCCAACCATAGCCACAAATACCCAAAAGGGTATTTTTCATGCGTGTGTGGGTGAATGTGTACAATATGTGTCATGGACAATGTGACACATATAACTCCAGTAGTTTTCCTCAATAAAGAAAATACAAACATACATCTGAGTCTTCTGCCTTCTCATGAACACACGGCATATCATAGTTGTTGGGGGAAAACCCTTTAAATCCAATTTTGGATGTTTTGTTGCTGCAGTTGAAGGCACGAAACACCCTTTCATTAAAGGGTAACTTCGGCATTTTTCCACCTGGACCCTATATGACTATGTTTTTGTGTCTAAGCGACTAATAGGGACATTTTTTAAGTGAGGGTTGCACTGTAAAGGATGAAGGGTGTCGTGTGCTGGACAGATTTTAGAGCACCTTGAGACAAATTTGTTTGTGCGTCCACTAAAAGTGCTTGTTTTTGACACCGACAGGCTCAGATTATTAAAAGTGTCTGACAACATTATGGAAAAGACCCTCCAGAGAAATAAAACGTTTTCTCTACCTTTCACTAGATATGGTCTGTTTGTTATTGTTGTCATGTGGTTTGTTGCCAGAAGACAATGGCGGAAACGGGAGTGAGAGTTGGAGAGAGGAGTGTCGGATTGTTGTGTTGCAGTACAGAAAGTGTAACTTAGTGTTATCTCAAAGAATTTCAATGTCATGGCTGAACAGTTAAATGATTTTGAAATTGTAGTTGTGACACAGCGCAACTTTGATGGACACACTAACAAACAGACCAGATCAAGTGAAAGGTTTTTTCTCTGTAGACACTTAACATAATGTGAGCCTGTCAGTGGCAAAAACAAGCAATTTTAGTGGATGTACATTGTCAGTGAGGAATCACCCGTATTATTACATTGCAGCCTGTTAGCGGCTGCCATCTGCAGAGTTCTCCCTCAGTACTGGACCAGTTTCAGATGTTAGTCCCTATAAGTCACTTGAACACAAAAACATGGGAAAATAGTGTCCGGGTGGAATAATACTGAAGTTACCCTTTAACCAAAACACAAAACCAAACTGTTTATGACATTTTAGAGTCAAAAAGTTGCATATTTTTACTGTAAAATGTTTGCACGGTTAAATAGAGGTTTAAATGGTTTAATACAGATGTGGCCATTGAGTGGTATCCAGTGGTGGAAGAAGCATTCAGATACTTCAGTAAAAATGTGAATACCACACTTAAAATACTCCACTACAAGTAAAAGTCCTGCATCCAAAATCTTGCTTAAGTAAAAGTATATTTTCACAACTTCCTGTGGAGAGTTTCTGAAAGTTTTGAGTTCACGACTTGTGATTTGTTTGTTGACGTTGTGAGAAATGGTGGAGCCCATGGAAGCTAATTTATCAATGCATAATAAGTTAATATTGTACAGTATATTGTAATTTTAGCCATATTGTTTTTACTGGTAATTTTATATGTCCGAGGAAAATGTTGATATTCTCAATGACCTCATCTTTCTCCTCTGTCAGTATGTCTTTGCATTTCCTTCATCATGTTACCTACTTGCTAGTTTGCTAAATTGTTAGCCTCTGTAGCTTCTAGACTTGGACAGTAAGGTTAATATTGCTGTTGCTTAGCGGCGGTGTTCTTCACGACTTAACCACTTGAACGCAACGCATGTCCTGAACAGGACTTCCCATCTGGTAAACACCGTAAACAGGACCCCATAAGAAGGCACCAAAAGCTATGCTTCCGCCTTTTTGAACAATAAAACGTCCGCCTACAAAATAGCGTACAGACGTAAAACAATATCATGTCCATTCTACTGTCATATTCTACCAAAATGGCCTGTGGTTAATAAGAAAATGTTATAGACTTAATAAGCGTTTTCGATCCAAAATGGCGGCGGCGGATTGTTTGGTATCGCCTAAAAAAGCTGCGCGGAAACGGCAAAATGCGAAAATTTCTTCAACTGCGGAAGGTTATCACGCTCACTTTAGGTGTTTTTGCCTTTATCGAAAAAAAAAGTTGATGCGCCAAACGGGATCTAAAAACGACGATGACGAAGCAAACATTTCACTCACATGACTGATCAGCTGTTTCCGCTGTCGGCGTCTCGTCGGTTATTAGTCTCCTAACGTGTGAATGCTCGTCTTCGTCTCCAGCTAACATGAAACATGGTCGATACTCGCTGATATGAAAGAACGATTAAAACTTACCCAGTTAAAAGTAATTCCCTCAGACCTGTCTCCATTTTTCTCTCGTACGTAGTAAGATGTTGGGTTAGCTGCATGGCCAAGCCGACGTGTTGTGTTTCCGGTTTGCTGCGGCTACTTCTTCTTCTACGCTCTTTACTGGCAGATTACAGCCATGCGGAGCCTACAGCGCCACCTTCCGGTCACACAACGCTACAGCCGAGTTTATTTGCTCCTAACGCCCCTAATATATATTTTTTTCTTTGCGATATTTAAAAAGTTCACTTAAAATTAAAACACCTCACCCCTGTTTAACTGTTTATCTTTGTAGTTTCGGTCTAAACCAGACTACTTTTCTCCTGTAATAATCTCAAATGTGGAATTTGCACCTGTTTAATTTTGATTTTAAAACCAAAACTTTAACTTGTGCACTTTGCTAATGTCTATAGTATATGATTATCTGTTACATGCTCCTCCTTGATCCTAATGTCTCCTAATGTTTGTTCTTTTTTGCTGGGTCACCAGTTTAGTTAATTTTAGGGAAACTTTGGGATTTTTTAATTTTTATTATTTAAATTTTAATTAATTAGCTCTTGTGTTAATTATGGTCACATTCAAGTTTGTTTCATTAAATTAAAACGTGTTTTTTTGCAACTCTTGAGTTGTGTGGTTATGTTCAACCTCCTTGTTAACGAGTGTTTGTCGGGGTCGTAACATTATTCTATGTTTGTATTTTATATTTTTTTTTGTTAGTTAAGTTAGTCTGGAATACAGTATTTATAGCGTATTCTAATATATTCTTGATATTGTTTATACTCATACTTGCCAACCGTGATACCTCAAAAATAGGGAGGATTGTAAAACCAAAGGAGGTGTTCTTATGGTCTTATGGTTTCAGAGACTTTGTTTCCTGCGTTCGGGTGACGTAAAAAGAATGAAAATAACAAAATAGGTATAATGGAGCTTAAACTTTACGTTTAAGTCTCAGGAAAGAAAACTGAATAATTTGCCCCTCTGGCGTAAACTTGCGTAAAGATCTGGTATAAAATAATATTCCTAATTTTTTTCCCCTGCTTGAGTATTCCTTTACCTTATCTTTCTCTATTTCTCTCCATCTCTCAGTCACTAAAGGTCCTTTCAGACCCAATCTGACACCGCCACCACTACGCTCTAAAACCCATTATTTCGAATGGCTTGCGTCGCGCCACGACGGCTTTTCACTACTTTGAGCAAAGCCCAACTTTGGGCGCTGCACGCTGTGAAGAGCACTAAAACAACTTTGGGTGTAGCTGTGGCATCTGGGTGGAAACAGTAGAGCTTATACATGAAAAAAAGTATGAAAATTCACCATAATCAAGAGAAATATGGCAGAATTGTGACCTCAGGAGAAAACTGGGAGAGAACAATGAAAAACGGGAAGTCTCCCAGGAAATCTGGAGGGTTGGCAAGTTTGTGTAAACTATATTTCTAGTGTTGATTTGTACATTTGTACATTGCCTTAATAACCTGCTGTTGTAACAATCCATCCATCCATCCAGTGACTCAGTGCTTTAACCTCAGACACCTGACGTAAACACTACTTCCAGCCCTCTGAATATGAAATACAGAAGACTCCTGACCACCTGTTACTCTAACCTCCATGCGGAGAAGAAGGGATACTTACGTTGTACTCCTCCCTGAAGAGCTTGCCATCGTCGGCTGAGCGGAGCCTGTACTCCTCCTCGAGGTGGTCCACCGGGATGGGGAAGTAGGTCTTAGAGGCTGAAGGGGATCGGGGCAGAAGGACCACCGTCTGTTGCTCTGTGGGGAGAACAGTGAGTGGGTTTTTAATTGTCCCTGTTGGACTCAGTTATTTGTTGTGTTCAAGAAAACAACAGATTTGTCTATAAAAATAAATTATAATTAAATGACCGGCTCAGAGGAATGAATTCTAAAACAGGATTGGGTTTAATTAGACCAGCGGTTCCCAACCAGATGTACCCATAAAGCCCTGTCTGATGAACACAACGCCAACTGTTATTTAACACTATTAATCACATAAAAGTGGATATTGTTACAATAATGTCTGGTTAAGTTTTAACATTTACTGCGACCACTTGGAGTGTTCGCTTGTTTTCACTCAGTCTCAATACGAAGCGCTGAGGTGTTAAAGCTGACTCAGTGCATTTTACATCCAATCATTACGCCTGGTTGGGAATCACAGAATTACTCCAGAACTATTCTGCAAGGATTTTTATTAACAGTTTATCAAAAGACTAAAAGTGATTACCTAACTGATTTTAAACCTTATGACATGCTGGTGGTGTGTGTTTTCCAACACCTCAGTAATTAAAAAAAAGAAGTGTGAGTATTCGATGATCACCAAACATCAACAGGTGTTAGAGAAACAAAGGAGCCCAGGGAGAAGCCACTTACAGCACCCTGTAGGCAGGTTTGTGAATGAAAACCTCTCGCAAAAAAAAGCACCCGACTTAGCATTCTGTTAGCGCTCACAATTTGGAAAATGTAGGTTGAAAAAGTACTGAGAAGAGTGTTAGTAACATGAGGCTCCTGATACCGCCACCCTGTATACCTGACCTGGTGGCACAGTGGTGTATAACGACTCAGTACTGTATCCAAACTCTAAAACACAACACATCAAATCAACACACACATGTACAGACAGTCACAACAAATCAATACTTTCAAATCATTTTGACAACATAATGTTCATAAGACAGGATGCAGTTTCTGTGTTCCCACATATAACACTTCTGCTTTCGGTTTTATAATATCACAAAAAATAACATGTAGATTTCAATAAATAATTCAAGACGGTGTACATTTAATTATTATTCATACAGAACTGCCTTATTACAAGAAACATTTTTACTTCCTGCACTGATTTAACTTTATATTTACATTAGGCTGTCAAAACATTAAGTCAACCCGGACGCAATTCGATCTTTCTCGTTGTAGCGGGCTCAGTTTTAAAACTAGAGTGAAGCTACTGGTATCATATGAAACTAGAAAACATAAGGAAATAAACTTATGGTAAATTAATACAGTTAAATTAATAAATGCCATACTAGCTTGTCACGAAGGAGGTTAAATAACGCTTCAAACTTACACTAAATTTTGGTGAGGAAAAGTAGTCATGGCCTTTTTCAAAGTGCTCCCTTGACCTCTGACCTCAAGATATGTGAATGAAAATGGGTTCAATGTGTACCTACGAGTCTCCCCTTTACAGACATGCCCACTTTATGATAATCACACCCGTCAGCACATTGACACACTGACAACTGTTGTTGCCTGTTCACTTAGTCCTGTTATGATTTGAGCATAGGTTTTATGCTAAATGCAGTACCTGTGAGGGTTTCTGGATAATTATCATAGTTTCGTGTTGGTAATTACTTCCAATAATAAAGACATACATGCATTTGCATAAAGCAACATATTCTGTATTAAATACTTGATAAACCTCCCTTTACGGTACATTTTGAACAGATAAAAAATGTGTGATTAATTGCGATGAGCTATTTTAATTGACTGGCAGTCCTAACTTTTATACTCTTTAATTGAAAAGTAAATATAACATCACACATTATATGGAAGAGCTGACCATGTGTCTTGTATGTTTGCAATCACAGTAATTAGCAGCTCAGCTAATCCCTTGATATTTACTCTGTGTTTGTTACAGCTACGTCTGAGTGTTTTCCAGCCATAAATCCCAGTTACATTCCTATCTGCAAGAATACAATCTGTACTTTCCATTGTAATGTCAGATAAGAATAATACTTCCTAAAGAACACTCACAGCTCCTGAAGACGTGTTGTTTCCTGTGAAGCCCCATAGCTGTTAGCATACTTCACACAGATCAACTATATTTAAATCATGCGGCTCAAAGCTACACCAGTAACGGTATTTACTAATTTTACATGTCAAGTCAAAATGCTGTAAATGGTGGTGATGATAAAAGTTCTGTTCTTCACATTAACCACAGGAAGTCACAATGCAGCGGTGGGACAACCTGCACATACAGTCACAAACATAAAGCTGATGCCTCTTTCTCACGTCCTCCTGGCTGTCTTTGCCTCGTGTCTGTACATCTCTTTTACGTTCTCCCTATATGCTTCTTTTGCCTGCCAATCGCTCTCACAATCGACAATCTGTCTCGCTGTTTCTCACAATGCATCCAATTTAACAACAACGTTACCTTGTTCCTCCAGGATGCCATTTGGTATCTTCTTGTCGACCGTTGTGACGACTGCTTTTCTCTGGTTTTTTAACCTGCCAGAAAAAAACGAAATACAAAAAATGAGAAAAACGTTAAATGATGCCATGATGATTTTTTTTTTTAATCAGAGCTACAAAATATTTGAGATCTCCTAAATGATCTGAACAAAAGCCTATCCATCCCACCATCTGAAACTGGAGAAGCTATTCTTTCTCATTAGCTGACGTCTTGGAGAAACGGCGCTTTAGTCCGAATGTGGTACAGAATTAATTCTTTGCTCTCTTCTGTTGGCCGTCCAGGTCCACAGTCACAGCCTGCTCTCTTCTCACTAAGCATGAGAGGGAGTCATCTAGCAGCACTTCCTGACGGGGCTCCGCCTCAGTGACTAAAGGAGGAAGTGTTTGTCACCCTGAGCTCTGCCCCCCGAGCCTGGCTCACAGCCAGTCAGCGAGGCTTAGAAAGAGGGGGGGTTTAGGTGAGGTGAAGTGGGTGAGTCTTTGCAGGGGTGGGAGACTTTACCTGAGGAAGTACCAGGCTAGCAGCGCGATGATGAGCAGCAGCAGGGACAGGACCAGCACGGTGGGGAGGATGTGGTGGCTGGGGGATGTAACGTCTTCTGAGGAAGAAGGAGAGGCAGAGCCGGGGGTCAGGGAGCACCGTCAACAAAGAAGCAGGAAGAGGGAGCAAGGCCGACCCGACCATACAGTATATGTGCATATGTTTGTGTGCTGCAGTCATGTGTTTGAGCCACATGAAAATTGTAGGGGTGTCCAAGTTAACGCGATGATAATGCGTTAGCGCAAATTTGTTTTAACGCCACTTATTTCTTTAACCCCACTAGCACGACTTGTGATTTTTAGGTCGTGGTGGGCTCAGTTTTAAAGATATTGGTATCATATGAAATAAGAAATTCATCGATACCAACCATGTCATACTAGCTTGTCGCAAAGGAGGATAAATAACACTAAACTTATGCTAAATTTTGACGAGGAAAAGCTGTCATGACCATTTTCAAAGGGGTCTCTTGACCTCTGACCTTAAGATATGTGAATGAAAATGGGTTCTCTGGATACCTACAAGTCTTCCCTTTAGAGACATGCCCACTTTATGATAGTCACATGCAGTTTGGGGCAAGTCATAGTCAAGTCATTTGTTGTTGCCTGCTGGGCTGCAGTTTACAATGTTCTAAATTGAGTTTTTTTTTTTTAAGCTAAATTCAGTGCCTGTGAGGGTTTCTGGACAATATTTGTCATTGTTTTCTGTTGTTAATTGACTTGCAATAATAAATAAATACATACATTTGCATGAAGCAGCATATTTGCCCACTCTCATGTTGATAAGAGTATCAAATACTTGACAAATCTCCCTTTAAGGTTAATTTTGAATAAAATTATGATTAATTTGCAAATAATCTACACTATGGACAATCATGTGATTAATCGTGCTTAAATATTTTAATCAATTGACAGTTCTAGTAAACTGCATTAACTGATATAAAAAAAACACCTTATGTTCTCTTCTGGTCGCAGGCCTGATTTAATAACTGGTTTCTGGTTTCCAGCGTATTTTGTCTACCGAGATAACTATCAGCTCATTTCGTCCTGTCAGTATGTCTGTCTGACAGAATATGAAACCCTCTAAGACTCAGAAAGACAGGAGCCAGAGTCACAGCCACACAGACGCTATTAGCGGTGTTTATAAAGACGCACAATGAGCCATAAATTATGGTCCACGGCTGCTGAAGTTCATTGTGATCCGGTAATAACACGGCTGTAGAAAAGGCTATTATTAAGCAGATGCATGTGCCGAGGAAGACACACAATAATGATATCTCAGGGAAAAGTGATGAGTGCAGTGGATAGTAAAGGGGGGCTGTTGCTATCTCAAATTGTTCAGCGTTGCTCAGTCTCACATGTCGATGTGCAATGTGCATCTCCCTCGTTATTGTTCTTACCTTGTGTATGGTTGCCATTGCCGGTGGAATTGGATGTTGTTGTTGTTGCCACCAAAAACAGAAGTGGGACCATTGTGACTGCAGAAAAACAAAATGAAGACGGATATTAAATTTAGTGCAAGACATGTCTGCAGAGTCGAGACTCATGCGAACGTGGCCGCTGGATAACATCATCATTTAGGGAACACAAAAGCTATTGACAGATCTGAGGCATGTTTCTTTATTCATGACTGTTGCTTTCAGGAATGTGCTCATCGCTGCAAAGTTCACGGTGACAAAATGGGAAAAAAACACTCATATCCTGGTCATTCATTAGTCCTGTCATAAAGCTCACAGTGTAATGGCTAGCATGTCCACATGAGGGCACAATACTCCAATATTTGAAAAACAAGACTGGCCACAATAACATGCTTCCTCACCAACCCATTGAGAAAAAAATTCCAAAGATAACACCCAGGCCAAGGAAAAAAACGTTTTTACATTTCTAATTTAAAATTCAATGAAAAGAAAAAAGGTTAAAAGTGTGGGTGAAGGCGATGGTTACATGTGTGTCCACCAATACCATTACTGTAACCATCCCAACACTCTACTACTCTAATAAGGCACTTGCTCATGGCCTAATCAGTGCATTATCAGACTGAGCAAAGAGAACTTGATTAAATGCCACTGTGAGCTGATAACAGCTGTTTTCCTTCAGCTGTTTCCGTGGCAATGCTATGCTGAAACGTGTGATTTCCAGGATATAGCATGTGCAGGGTCTTATTGTGTTGCATGTTAGAAATCACAACACACACACACACACACACACACACACACACACACACACACACACACACACACACACACACACACACACACACACACACACACACACACACACACACACACACACACACGCCAACAAGAGGCCTGGATGTCAGCTGATACTGAACTACGAATGAGCGGTTAAGCCGAGTGAAACTGGATGTATCAGATCATGGGGAGCGAGAGGCTTAACACCTCTCACACCCTTGTCCTCCCTGCCACATCCTCCCCTTTTCCCCTTTGATAACATCCCCCCAACACAAACACTCATACACAGACGAAAAGCCATGTTTCCACTGCATGTTACTGTTCTGCTTGGCTTTTGGTACAAGGTCATTTTCTCTATGGACCTTGACTTATCAAGCCACAATCGTCCGTCGAACAGTTTGGGGTTGTCAGTGTGTGTCTGTCGGCCTAGCTTTTGCAGCGTGTCCCACACCGTCTGCTCTAGTCTGCCCGTGTTGGAAGTTTTTTGGCGGATTCAGCATGTTGAATCGGTGGTGAAGCCCATCAGTGAGAGAAATCACTCTGATTGGTTGTTCAGCTTAAACGAATCAGTGCACAAGAAGAGAAACTGAAGTGAGGAAAGCAAGCCAGCGAGTAAAGTCGTGAAGAAAATCACAGAAGGCTCTTCTCTTTTTTCATCTTCATCTCATCTGATCACTCCAATACACGGATATTTTCACAACAACATGGCCACCTGGAAAGAGGCTAAGCGGGGAGTGAGAGTGGTGTGAAAATTATATACGTAGCAAAACAAGGGCTTGTATATCTGCTGTCCTCAGTTTTCTGTTTTTGAACGACAAAGACAGACTATCGCGACCTGCTGGCGTGGAGAGTTATTTCATCTCCTGTGCGCGCACAAGGTACAGTATGTGGTCGGCGGTCGGCGGTCAGCTGCCGTCTTCACGGTGAGTTCGAGTGCAGCTTTTAGGCCAAGAGAAAGGCGACGTGAGGCGAAACAATAGGCGGCCTTTGTCGCCGCTAGTTCTCAGATGTTGGGCTGGTGTGTCTGGGCCATAGCCATGTTTCCACTGCAGATAAGACCCCCTCAGTGGAGGCAGGATCCTTAGCTGACCACCATTAGCACAACATGATGACGAATATTGTTCAGAAACCCTCACAGGTACTGCTTTTAGCACAAAAACACATCACATCAAACAAACTGAAGCCAACAGGCTGCTGTCAACAGGCAGCTGTCAGCGTGTCAGTGTGCTGACTTGACTATGACTTGCCCCAAACTGCATGTGATTATCATAAAGTGGGCACATCTGTAAAAAGGAGACTCGTGGGTACCCACAGAACCATATCTTGAGGTCAGAGGTCAAGAGACCCCTTTGAAAATGACTGATAGCTTTTTAGTTTAAGTTTGAACCATTATTTAGCCTCCTTCGGGACAAGCTAGTATGACATGGTTGGTACCATTGGATTCCCTAGGTTTTCTAGATTCACATGATACCAGTACCTTCACTCTAGCTTGAAAGGTAGATCAATGGTGTTAATATGTTAAAGAATGTGGCGCTAAAACAAATTTGCTTTAATGCATTATTATAGCGCTAACTTTGACAGCCCTATTTTTAATGCATAATGAACTGAACAGGACTGCTAGGAGGAAAAGTGCCAAAAGACACACACATGCAGGGCAACACCCACAGCACCAGGAGCTCTGTCCAGAGCCGCTACACCCAAGTTGACATCTACAAGTCTCAGCTGAATGACTCTGATCATTCCTTCATTTTCTCCCAGTAGAAGAATGCAGAGGAGGGAGGATAAAGGAGCACCTCCGATCGATTCTAGTGTTTGAGCATTCAGAATGGGTTTCACATCACATTGATTTAAGCACCTCTTTTCTTTTGAAATCTGCTGGTAAGGTTTGAAAACCAATATGCCTTGGGACGGCTGCAGTTCTAAAGGTTTTTTTGTTTTCATCCATAAAAGTTGGAATCCAAGCAATGCGAGCCAGCACAGAGCTGCTATCAGCCCATAATGAAGCAGAGCAGAGCGTGCTTTGTCTTACCAAGGCTGCAGGTGTGTGTGTGCATGTGTGTGTGGTGCGTTGCAGCTGCGGTGAAAAGAAAGCACCAGGCCAAGTGCATAGTCAATGAAGACACTGTGTGCTGAAGCCTCCACGCTGTGCCGCAGTGTCCTGTAATGTGTCCAGACAGGACACCGGAGGAATGTGGAGGCAGCAGAGCAGAGACAGTGACTGCAGCAGGGAGAGAGGGAGCAGAAGGTCCGGGTCAATAATATTTCCTGGAGCGATTAATAAACCCTGACATGTCCCCCCCTACCCAGTTCCACAAGAAAGACTGATGAGAGTATTCTAATGAGAGAAGAGAGGAGAGTGTGCTACCCCCTTCTCCAGCTCTCCTCCCTCTTCATCCCCCCTCTTTAAGGCTCTCTCTGCAAATGTCACCAGCCTGGATGAGGGGGAGGTTATTGAGCTGAATGTGTGAATCCTTAGGGTAGGACTGTGTATAAGACTTGAGGTTTTGTGATGTGGAAATTCACTCATGGAGCCATTTGGGACTTTCCGCTACACAAGCTGCAATGAATTTTATGTATGCTGTGTCTGTTTATTTATTTGTGTGTACGATGGCTCAACAGGGACAGCCAGCGGAGTGCTTATAGCTAGCCCTAAGGCTGTGTCTTGTGGTAAAGTGCTACTTCTTCTTATAAGCGTCCCTCAGTTCCCGGCTCCATCACCTCTGGAGATGTCACGTCTTCGCCTCCAGCCCCTGCGTGGATCAACTGCTCCTGGGGGACCACAGGCTCATCACCCCCTGCTCTCCAGCTTTTCCCATCTTGTCATTGCAGCGGTCTCCAGCATGACCTCTTCAGCATCTCTAAGGAGATCGCCAACTTCCTTTCCTCCATCTTTGTGAGGAAATGTCCCTCACATAACTATAAATAACACTGCTTCCTATTCCTCTGGTTTCTCCTCACTCAGCGAAAAAAAAAAAAAAAAAAAGAAACAGCCAAGACCACCAGTTTCAAATTAGACTATCAGCATTAGTCATCGTTTAGCTCGGGTCAGACTCTGGGCAAACAGCTATCATCACATTGTGTGTGCTCTCGTCTGTGTATTGTCCTTTCTCCATTTAGCACTCTGCAGCTTGCCACCACCCACCAGCCATCATGAAAATAGGTCATGTGAGATGTCAGCTCAGGGGAAGTTCGAAGGCGTCCTTATTTTCTGATAGGAGACATTTGCAAGTAGCCTTGGGGAAGGGTATTGTCCTGGCCAGCTACAGACAGTTATTTCAGTGGTATGCGTGTCCCAAGTTACCCAGCATAGAGTTTGCTCTGTCTCACGGTGGGTCTGTCAGTGACGCAAGCTCCAACACCAGCTGAATACAACCAAGGTAGAAAACTACAATTATTCTGAACTGAAACCACAGCAGACTTTAAACTAGAATTACAGCCAGCCAGGCAAGTTGCAGCTCACATCCATGTCTCTCCAAAATGTCGTCACTTCACATTTTATCCTGTTCTGGCAAAAACTGAATCAAAGGCAACTGGACTTAGATTTGTCTCTGAAGACGTTTCGCCCCTTATCCAAGTGGCTTCATCAGTTCGAACGCTACAGTCTGACTCTAGTCAGAGTCCAGTTGCCTTCGATTCAATTATTGCCAGAATGAATATGACCTGGATGAATGAGAACTTTCAACGAATTTTATCCTGTTAGACATTTGTGTGATATTGTCTAAATTAGTATATGAATCCTTGAGTTATGGCCAAATATGTGTTTTGTGATGTCACATTTGACCACCAAAATCTAACCAGTTCATCTTTGAGTCTACGTAGACATTTGTGAGAATTTTTAAGAAATTATTACAATTACAATCTGGTGGGTGAATTTATTTTATTCATTTATTTATTATTTTATTTGTGTGATTTATTAATTTTTTAAGTTTATAATGATTTATTTTAATTATTATTTTGTATTTATTTATTTTTATTTTAATATCTTACTGTTTATCCTCCTTTTTTGTAAACTTAGTTTTAGGTTGTTACAGTAATTTTTCTTGAGGAAAGAATAAAAAGCATGATTCAAAAAAGAAATTCCCTCAAGGCGCTGCTGAGCATTGGACAACCTGACAACAGATGGACAACCTGAAAACACAACACCTCCGGCCACAGCTCTTGCTGGCATGAAGGCAGGATGTAATGGGATATTTTCCAAGTCAACTTACTAAAATACCCAAACGCCCTACGTTGAAAGAATTATTGGTCAATGAACTCACTCATCCTCTCCTCTCCATATTGGCCTTGAGGAGATCCCTTCTTCAAATGGGTATTTTTCAAATGTAGTGTAGCTGTAATTAAAAACTAACAAAATCTAACAGAAATTTAATTAAAGATGGACAAAGGCATCATTCCAGTATAGCACTGAAATCAAATTACATGTTTATTTTCTGCTGAAGCTGCAAAAATCACATCCAGTGCTTTCCTTTGAGAAGAAGTCAGCACACAAAAGGGAGAAATTTATACTTCATAATTGTGCTTCTTGTCTGTGCATTAGCCAGTCAGAATGCAGTTAGCTCTCCACAAAGAGATAGAGTAGATGTAGAGCAAACATCCCCATTCAAATGAACATAGTAGGATCGTCAGAGTGGCTACTTCCACACAAGCAAACTTGGGAGAAGTTACGGACAAACTGGGACATTCACACAGACATCAGCTGCGAGGCAGAGGCCGCTATTTTCTTTTGAATTAGTCAAATGACCACAGCAAATAGTCCAACACGTCAGTTCTACTCATATCCTTTTTCTATGCTTCTCCATCTATGTAGATGGGAACTTGTTTTCATAAATCCAAATAAATGGTTTCATTTAACTGTATTTGCATAAAATAGCATCACCGTTTCACGTTATGCAGATGCACTAAGAGCCAGACAGCAGCCATCCACACTGGTTATGCAGAGCCACAGAGTCTGAACAGATACACACACTAGCTAACAATGGCACTATGAGGAGGATTTGAACTACCAACACGTATGACACTGTGGCAAACAGCTTTTTACAGCCAAAGTGAAGACACTGGCATCATATGAAACCAGAAAACCTAATGAATCCATTGGTACCAACCATGTCATACTAGCTTGTCGCAAAGGAGGTTAAATAATGTTCTAAACTTATGCTAAAGTTTGGCGAGGAAAAACTGGCATGGCCATTTTCAAAGGGGTCCCTTGACCTCTGACTTCAAGATATGTGAATGAAAATGGGTTCTATGTGTACCCACGAGTCTCCCCTTTATGGACATGACCACTTTATGATAATCACATGCAGTTTGGGACAAGTCATAGTCAAGTCAGCACACTGACACACTGTTGTTGCCTGTTGAGCTGCAGTTTGTATGTTATGACGTGAGTATATTTTTCATGATAAATGTAGTACCTGTGAGGGTTTCTGGGCAAAATTTGTCATTGTTTTATAATGCTAATTGATTTCCAGTTAGAAAAACTGTATATGTATATACCACATTTGCATAAATCAAGCACATTTACCCACTCCTATGTTGACAAGAGTATTAAATACTTGACAAATCTAAGGTACTTTCTGAACAGATAAAAAATGCGTGATGAATCACGATCAAATATTTCAATCGATTGACAGCCCTACATTTTTTTTTAAATGTGGGATTTTTTTTTTTGCCATACTGGAAAAGTCTCACCTCGCCCTGCCTACATACTGTATGTGACAACACCTCAGCTGCAGTCGGGTGTCCGCAGAGAAGTCCAGCACCTGGCAGCACTGTGTGACTCACAGCTCAGTCTCCACTGATTACAACCTGCCACCTCTGAATACCTGCAATCCTGACAGCATGCAAACAAGAATGTGGACACACACACACACAGATATCAGCATATCACAATGTGCACACAGGGCAACAGAGAATACAAGCAGACCCCTCTTAACTTCTTCATCCTTGCTCCAGACATGAAAAGGGCATTGTGGGAATTCTGACTCATACAAACTTAATCTTGTGTCGTTTATAGTCCCAAACCAGAAGCTGAAACATGTTCTTCCCTGACGGCGCTTTGTTTTGGAGGATGAGCTATCCCTCCTTGTGGTCGGGTGCTTTCCTTGCGGTGTGCTTCCCTGCTCTGTCATTCCTTCAGTCTGAAAAGTGACATAATGACACCCTTGCAGGTCTCCACTATTGTCTCAATAATTAGCCCCAGAAAACTAACCATCAAATAAAGACAAGCGTGTTAGACGGAGAAATAGTGTGTCTTTGCCTCTGACAGGAAAGCCGGTGTTCCCGTAGACAGAGCACTGTCAGTTCAACTGAATGTGGCTTCTCTGAGGCACAGAGTCGCTCTGTCTCTTCAAATACATCAGCTGGGGAATTCGGAAAATGGGTAGTGGGTGTAGGGGCGATATGACGGGCAGTAGGTACATTGTGTCCTCTGAGGAAAAAGCTGCCAGACTATTTACCCTTTAGGCGAAGGTTTTTTTTAGAGCTGAAACCTGCAAGATGGTTTATTAGAGGGAAAACAACCAGAACCTAAAGTCTTCGCTACAGTCTCTCACGTCTGTGTTCAAAACATTTTTGGTACTCGCCAAACTGAGGATCAACCCAATTAAAGGTCTTTTTGATAACATTTTACGAATATTTTATGAATATTCAAAATAAAACCAAAACAAGCCTTTAGACCTGAACAAAAAAAATGCTGATTGTGAATTAATCATTTTAAATATTTTGGCGGATCCAAATTAATTTTTTTGTTTATCTTTGTTGAAGATATCTGACGTTTGGCACTTCTAACTACGGCTTGTGAGCCAATAATACAACAACACGGGTATCACGTGGTACCAAAGGGTCATCAGTTAGTGGAAAAAACAGATAAATGAGATTGATGGCAAGTGCCGGGCAACGACTTGTTGTGAAGTAACTAAAATGGTTTAGGGGAAGGAGAATGAGACATCTAGTGTCTGAATGTTATCAGCACATTTAAGCGTTTAGAAAGCATAACCAGACATAGATTATTTTATATGTCGTGTTTGTAACTATTAAACAAATACATTGAGATTTTGGGAAATAATCTTTGTTGATTTCTTGAAGAGAATTAGATGAGAAAATTGACACCACTCTCATATCTGCATGTTAATATGAAGCTACAGCCAGGTGGCTGTAATAATAATGGTTTCATCGTCATGGCCATAATCATGCCGGCCTAACTCAGAGCAGCTGATATTGGTAGCGTGAGCAACAAGCTAGCTGGACCACAACAAACAACAAAACCATATTTTTAGAAATTTCAGCACACTTGTAATATGCTGCAAAAGGATTTATGCTTTGTTCTTGTTCTGATTATGTACTGAGGTCACATAGATACTGAAAAGACTGTTGTAGTCTATTTTTTTTATAACACTTTCTAAATAATAAGAATTTGAAAGTGTAAATGACCGCTGTCAGGGCATAAAACCAATGATCTATATTGATCTTCATCAAGCAAGACTCCGTAGTCTAACAATGACATGTTTAAACCAAAAATCGAATCGAATCGTGACCTTAAAAACAAAAGTTGAATTGTGGATTTGGTGAATCGTGACACCCCTAATTTTATACAGCATGTGTGTTGTCACAGTGCTGCACAGTACTACAAACTATATTATATGGTTGATCATATTTTACACAGACCACAAAAAATGTGGGAAAAAATAAATAATTACCAACACCATTAAAGGTGTTATCAAGGTGCATTGTGGGAAGTGCAGGATTCAATGCTTTTAGAAGCATGACCCATTTTATGGACTAAAAGTCAGGTCACTTGTTTTAAATGTGTCTTAAACTTTACTGAAATGCAACAGGAAATCACTGGAGTAGAGCTGTATGTGTTTGGGGATCTACTGTGAAGGATACCAAGGAAACCTCTGCAAGAAAACAATGATTGTAGGACAAAGTTTTAAATCAGCCAGTTTTGATCAGATCACTGCAGGACATTTCACAAGTTCTCGCTTTCTATTTCAGCTGGTCGTCCTCATATCTCCACACTTCTCTGCCTCTGTGGGGAGCTGCAGTGTGTAAACCTGGGCCGGGTTAGCTATTTAAAGGACAGTGCACTACATTCACAGTGTTGAGTGAGGAAATGAAGCTGGGGCGTCCATCTGCTCACACAGATGTGCGACTGCCTCCCATGTAATGTAACCTAGCTGGACAAGGTGATCAGTGTTGCTCTTTCTGAACTCACAATGTCACGATGTAGTCCATGCATACATTATTTTACTTTTAAAATGAAACTACAGGAGCCATCTGTCTAACACCACTCTCTATCCAAGCTAAGATTTTGAAAAGTACACTGTGGCAAATGTAGATTTGTTTTAACACATATACTGCTGTTCTTCACAATGTGTTCCCATGGTAACCTGACCAGCAGTACTGCCACCAATGTGGCAGCACCTGTGGGATGTCGAACACGTCGGCTTTATCAAGATAAAAAAAAAAAAACACAGACACACACTGAAAAACTGAGAACCTGATGTCAATCCAGCCTTTAGTCTGAGTTAACAGCTAAACACACCTGGACACAGTCAAAAACACTAGTTGGAAGAGAAACTTAAGCATGTACTGGTGTTTAGTAAGTTGTTCATGTTGATGTCATGAATGTTAAAAGGTATCCTTTACCATGTTTTTGTGCCTAAATGAATAATGGGAACAGCATTTTTTTAACACTGGTCCAATATTGAGGGATAAGGCTGCAATGTAATACCTCGGGGCAACTCTAAAAGTGCTTGTTTTTGCCACTGACAGGCTCAGATTATTATTTTGTGTGACAATACTGTCTGACAATACTATGGAAAGGACCTTACTGAGAAATAAAACATTTTTCGTACCTTTCACTTGATGCGGTCTGTTTGTTATTGTATCTAACCCAATTTTGCTCAAGGAGAAGTCTTGTGAAATCCTGCGTTGCATCAGCTAAACATTCAGCTATGACACTGAAAACTGAAAACACTAAGCTATGCTTTCTGTACTTCAACACAACGAACTCTAACACCAGCACTTTCATGCTTCCACCGTTGACTTCTGGCAACAAGTCACATGACACAAAAACAAACTGGATCAAGGCCTAGACCATATGTATACATGTATTTTTATAAATGGCATTTTTCGGCATTGTTCTCAAAAAACAAAAAAAAAAATCCTGTCCACTCTTCAACCGCTTATCCCATATGGGGTTGCTGGAGCCGTGACAGGTCGCCAGTACATCGACTGGTCATGGTGAATGACACCATTCACATTCACACCTACGGACAATTTAGAGTCATTGATTAACATAACCTGCATGTCTTTAGACTATGGGAGGAAACTGGAGAACCTGAAAAAAACCCCTGCTAACACGGGGAGAACATTCAAACTCCACACAGAAGGGACCCAAGCCCAATAACAACAACAACAACAACAACAACAACAACAACAACAACATCTTAACCTGACCTCTGGACTGCATTCTGCCGCCTCTGTTTTAATATAGTGGAAGAGCAGCTGTACATCTATGTGTGAAAAGTCCCGTTCGTAGATTATCTGGCTTCGTACACTGTTGATGGATGTATGTATGCCACCGCTGTACGACATGTCGCCTCATTAGTAATTCAAGATAAGATAAGAGATAAGATATTCCTTTATTAGTCCCACAGTGGAGAAATTTACATTTCAAGCTACAAGTTAGCGTTACAAGCCAAAAACTCCTTTCCTTTTTCCTGTCCTTGTCTACACTGAAAACAAAGTTTCTGAAAATCTTCACCCTGGCTGGAGTTAAAAAAAAATTTGCTTTTCAGTGACCTAAAACACCGTTTGAGTGTAGATGAAAGGCCAAAATGCATAGAAAAAGCCGCTGTCTGCAGCATTCAGCACCCAATTTCAGAAATTCTTGCCCGCATTAGACACAAAAACATAAAAAACAGGGCCCAGGTTGAAAATAGTTCACTGTTAACAATTTTATTATAAACAAGTTCATTTTGAGCTGTTGGTGCCTTTAATGGAGTATGAACAAACTACTGTAATGAGTAATGTAACTACTTTTGCTGATAATTAGTATAGTAATATAAATACTTTTAGCATATAATTAGTAAAATCACTGTCTATAACTGCAAACTGACAATGAGCTCTAAAATCTATCAATCACTGCTGTGTCAGCCTGAAATTTCAAAATCCTTTCATCAACTTAGTTCTCCTTACGGAAGATCCAACTTAGATATATAAAGAATATTATTATTATCATCAGGAGAAGTTGTAGTACTGTGTCACACTCTGCAGTATCTACAGCACCTCTATACAGTAACAACTCTGCAGCGCTGCTCTCTTGCCAATCCGGGCTCCTCCCCTCGTCCTACAGTAGCGTTGCCATTAATCAATTCCTGCCTCCTTCCCAGGGCGCCCAGACGCTGTGGCAGTGGTAATGACCTTGGAGAGACCCGCTGACTCCGCTCTGCAGCGTCAGCCCTCCACCTCTGTGGGAACAAAATGGAGCATCACCCACGGAGAGCTCAGAAAACGCATATGTGCTCAGGTATGCTGGTGTTACGTAAAGAAACTTTTACTGAATAAAACAACAGAGAGAAAATAATGATAGCCACTGCAAAAGAAAGCTGCGGTTGGTTGCCAGGTTCAGGCCATAACATCCTGTTGACTGAGATGTGGCAGCTACTGTGTCTGACCCGGAGAGCTCTGCCATTAGAGTAGTTCTCACTGCAAATAAGAGCTTTTAGCTGCTGCATATTAGTTAAAAATAACACAGGGCTAGATGAGAAGCGATTATTTGATAATCCTCTTAAAAACATTCCAGCCATAACATTTGAGAGCAGCTCTAATTTAGCATATAAGTTAAAAGCTACTGTCACATTCTGGCGAGGCATGCAAACCAAGAGCGTAATTGAAAGTAAATATGTACCCCAGTCTGTCTCTCGTCTGCACAGGCAAACGCCACATCTGAGCTTACACTTGGTCGGCTAATTTGAGTGTCATTTAGCCCGTTTGTCATGTGTGTACGTGCGTCTCACACACACCGTCACAGTCAAGGAGCCAGCAGGTCTTTAAACCACTTCTGATCCACAGATTTACACGCCTGCACAAACACACTGCATGCATACATTTCTGCTGCAAATGCGAAGCTACACTTTTGGCATGAAATACACACACAAGGGGACACACGCACACCCACAAATCCACTTCAGCAGGGGTCCATGGGAAACACATGTGCCAAGGCCTGTTTGAGGACCACCGTGCCAGAAATCATTCGACTAGTGGTCCATCATGTGTGTGGGGACAATCTCTCCTGTGAGGGTCTCATCATGTCCTCCAGGCCCCTTTACACCTCCAGACCTGACAGCATCGAACACTGAGGCATCCATCTTTCTCCCACCTTGACACCTCAGGGATTTACCTGCTCCCCTGTTTCAATTATTCAGAGCAGAGCAATTATGGCCTTGAATCAGAGCCGTCGATAGCCAGCGTAATGCGCGGCAGCTGGGCTGGAAATGACGGAACCGCAGTTGTGACACTTCTTATTATCACCCAGCACTCGGTGATTACAGGCACTGTGCTATGAGCAGGTATTAGTGTGAGAGGGAAAGAGAAATAGAAGAAGAAGAAGGGATTGTGTGTTAAGCTGAGAGCCTGTCAGTGTGGTGATGCATAGGAAATGTACTGCTCAACGTGTCGGGCCATTAAGAGGAGGACAAACATGTACCATACGGTGGTAAACTAATGAGTTCTTGGCTACTGAATATGAGGCCAGGGTCCTTTTTGGAGATTTAAGTATATGTTGAACCCGCATTCTTCAAATGGTTAAAGGACAATTCTGGTATTTGTCAAGGTGGGTGTTATTGTCATGTTTTATGATTATGACTTGTCATAATTATAGATATCTGGAAAACCAGGACTCCAGCAAGAATGATGTTGATTGGGGCAAGGATGTAAACCTCCTACAGCTTTGAAAAAAAAACCCTTTAATTTAACAGAAATCCTGTCAGATACAAAAAAAACACTTACAAACACAAAGTAGATCCCTGGAAATCCATGTAGCTGTTGTAGCAAAGTACACAGCAGCTGAAGAGCAATTAGCTCTCCCTTTATCAAACGGAAACAGTCAATAAAAAAGTGCATTTTGTGTAGCTTCTCATTTTATGTGTGCAATCTGGAGATACAAACATCTTCTCATGTTTGCTAGAGCTTCTCGAGTACGCACACATGAGCTAAAGTGTGGTTGTGTACCAGTACCAGCAAATTGGGGAAACACTTGCGAGATGATTTAAGGTTAGGCATTGACCTGGAATAGTTCAGGTTAGGATAGGTTGTCGTTGTTGTTGTTTGCAATTTGCAGGTTACCTTATAGACAGAACCCTAAATCACAAGTGATCAACAGCCTCACAGTAATGTAAACAAACTGTAAATTAGAAGGCAGATTGACCAGGATGTGGATGTGCTATGCAGTTTGCTACAAGAGCTACAGGGATTTCTAGTGGATTAGTGTCTGTGTTTATTTTCAGTCAGACTCAAAGACAAGTATGAGATTATTTTTGTTGAATTCGAAGGAATAGTTTTTGGGACATAGAATTTTTTTGTAGAAAGTAGGGATGCACCAATTTATCAATCAAACATCGGTATTGGCCGATACTCACCTTGTTGTGTGTTATCAATCTATCAGCAAATTAGATGACATTCGCCGATAGCAGTGGCCGACATTTATTTGTTGTGTTGCATCAAATTTGCGCCAGCTAAATGTTGTGTTGGTTGTTTGCGGTCGATCTTGGAGAGTAACCAGCTTCAGCCTCAGAGAAGAAGCCACTGGCTGGACACAATTCTGGCATGACGGCGGGTGCTGTACGCACGTGTGGTTTGTTTACAGATAAAAGTGAAAGAAAAAGTCATCCATGTGGGATGTCTCAGAGAAAGAAAGTTGGTAATTGTATCGCAGCTAAAAAGGCTTTGGAAACAGTTATTTAAAAAAAGAAAGGATGTTTTATAAATTTGTAGTACAATTGAATTTGTGCTCATTGAAAGACTAATGAAATGATGAATGACTTTAAAACAGCGCAGTTATTTTTTCTATAATGAAGACGTTGCTCTTTCCTTGACTTTAAAAAAGCAAAAAGAAAATGGAATAACAGCAAACTCAAAATTAAAACAACATTGGTATGGGCTATTGGCCAAACTGTAACTTCAAACGTCGGTATCGGCCCAGAATTTTGCAATCGGTGCATCCCCAACAGACAGTTAGACGAGAAGATCGATGCCACTCTTGTGTCTAAGAGTGGCAATGATCTTCTCATCTAACTCTCTAAATAAGTTTATTTCTCAAATTGGCGAACTATTCCTTTAAGTTTTTTAGAAAGCTGAAGAGCTCACGCTCTTTGTCCTGATGAGTGACACGTTATCATCGCCAACAGTCACAGTATAGAGAAAAACATTAAAATGAGACAGGCTGAGAAATACTGGAATCTCCCTGTTAAGTTCTCAGTTTGTATCAGGACTCTTTATAATTCGTTATGCTGCCATTGTTTGGATATGAGTTTGATCAGACTGTGCGGTTCCTTCAATGCAGACACATTAGCCATTCAGGAACCACGTCCTTTCTGATTATAAGCTTACACATCAGAATAAATCTGAAACAATAAACAAAATGATGACTGGTGGTCACATTATGGGTAAATCACCTTTTTTTATCTGACCATAAATCCATCGGAGCTCCTTTTTAGAAAGTTTTAATGGTCAATAAAAAGGATTAAACAGATTAGAGTGTAGTTCTATGCAGAATCATAACCGCTGACTCAGATGGCGTCTGGAAGCTTGATTTTAGAGAGCATTACAACCAACCACACCGCCTCCCCCGAGAATCTATATGGCTCATTTTAATGCCATGTTATTGAAGCGTAGAAATAACATGCAATTAAGAAATCCTGTGGGATAAGAAAACCTACTTCACTCAAATGAATTAGAATAAATCGCAGTGTCAGTTCCTGTAATGATGACAATCCACACAGCTTTTCTACCGCCGTGAGATTTATTTAACATCAGCGCTGCTGCAGAGACTGGGGCTAAACAGAAAACCCCAGAGAAAAAGAGGGGGGATCTTATACAGAACACACATTTTCAGAGACAGGGATAACTACAGTCCTTTGGGATCTGTGCAGGACAGACAAGATCTATCCCCCAAAATATCCTTTCATTCCCTGAGAGAGGGATGGGGAGGGCAGCGGTGGAGAAACAAGTGATAAGCACTGCTGCGGGAGAACAAAAAGCCACTTGATTCTGAGGGGAGGAAAAGAGGAGGAGAGAAGAAGTGGGCCCAGAAGGGATAAGTGAACGTCCCACGCTGCGAGGATGAGGAGGCTGCCTCTGCTGCTCTGCAGAGATAGAGCAGACCTGTCTGCTCAGTGCAGACGCAGACTATAAAAACCTCTTTAAAAAAAGGGAATGAGGACTTGTTCTTGACACGTCCTCAGACTGTCTGCATGAGAAGCAAGGTTTCACTGTCAAACAGCTCCGGTTGCCACAGCAAAACCACAGTATTGCACTTCAGAATAACAGCCTCCTTATCTCACACACACACAGCGACAACAGGTTTGACAACCAAGTAGAAAAACAACTGGTATTTTCACAGCATAGTCCAGATTCACGGTGATTGCTGATTCCAACAGCAGCCTAGGAGAAACTGGAGGTGGCAGCATAGTAATTTTGTTACCCAAACCACAACCTGACACATTTTTTCACAATCCTCTTTCACAGGATCACGGCCCCTGCAGAGCACGTTATGAGCAGCACTTTGTTGATTAAGATTGTGTAACCCTGTTGTTCGAATTCTATAGGAATATGAGTCATTGCATGGGGCCTTGGGAACCATAGTGAGGCTCATTGTCCTCCTCCTAAGCAGGCTTGTTACACCAATGAGAATGGACACACACACACCATATGGAGAGCAAATGACTACTCCACGTCGAAGAACTCGCTGCCCTCTTGAGAAAAAGGAAGTTCAACATCCAGTCTTAACACGCTGCTGACAAAAGCTGGTCTGCTACTAACAACTCCTGACAGAGGCATGGAGGCATGACAGGCCATCAGAAACCATGGGCACGCACACCAGGCGGGGTACAGGAGGAAGAGGAGGAGGAGGAGGAGGAGGAGGAGGAGGAGGAGGAAGAGGAGGAGGAGGAGGAGGAGGAGGAGGAGGAGGAGGAAGAGGAGGAGGAGGAGGAGGAGGAGGAGGAGGAGGAGGTGATGACATATTGGGTTGCACTGAATCTCAACAGCAGACAAATGTGACTGACCTGCAGGCCACCGAGGTGACACAAGGGTCAAAATCTCATCTCTGCTCACACTTACTGTACATAGGGATGCTGATTAACACTATTGGTAAACGTTTAAAAGAAATAATAAAAATTCAATAAAGAGCTGAGAAAAATGTAGAGGAGCTGCTCGTCACTTTGAGGAGAAAAGCTGGTCCACCTTAAGAGGGAGCCGGCACAGATACATAAAGTTGGCTCAGGGACGACGGGACGTCATTAAGCCTCGAATAAATCAATCACCAGCAACTCCATAAAATTTTCAAAATTAACAGGAATTAAAATTCCAGTATATAATATATTTTAGGGCTGACCCGAATGCTTTGAAACGTCAACAGTTGCCATGGTAATCGACCTCCAAATCAGCATATGAATGATTTGTTTTTCTTTTTTTAATATCTGTGTAATAATAATGTATACATCCAAAAATAAAAAAAATTAATAATCCCACATCATTCATTATTCATATTCAGCATTAATGAGAATTAGTTGTTCTCAGATGGATATCACTGATTGTTGTGGCGGCACTGTCTCGGGCACTGAAATGGGGGACAGAAGAACATGTCAGCCTGCTGTGCTTCGAATACCTTTGAATATTTTTCGAGGCCCAAAAAAAAAAAAAAATTCAGGATATCTGTAATGTATATAAAGTATAAAAACAGAGAACTGAACTGAAGAGATCAGCCCTGTTGTCACAGATACCCAGCTATTTGAGTCAATATTGGTCCGATATCTGTATAATCCGTGCATCCCTACTATGAGATGAGAAAGAAAATTAAAATATAGAACTAAATTGAAATATTTAATTGTTTTATCTCCAAGGATGTGACAGATTGGATTTACTGCTAAAAGTTTAGGCAGTGTTTGAAAGTCACTTTCATGCATTTTTTGCAGTTTAGTGAATGAACCTGTGCCGACACTCCAATGCAAGTGAAGTTTTTCAGAGGTGAACAGAGATTTGAAGGTTGAAGAGCTACAGGGGACTGCAGCACTATGTAAAGTATAAATATGACGATGGGGGGAAAAGCTTTGAGAGGGCAAAACAACCTTCCAGAAAGAAAAAATGTCTTTGCTATTATGAAAACATTTCCAAAGTGCATTTGAAACGTCAGGGTGTCCTCCATCGTCCTCTTTCAACTACAACTCTGTGAGACCTTCAGATTCTCCACAGCTGACAATAGCAATGTGCGATCTGGGTCACACTCTTGATAAAAGCTACATAGCTCCTTATGTGTGTAGGCCTGCATGCATGCGCCTGCCTGTATACGTGTGTGTGTTTCTGCAGTGTAAGCACATGCTGTCCTCCATCTGCTGTTTGATAGAGACTGTTTCCTTTCCTGTGCAGCCAGCCAACCAGCCAGCCTTCCTGTAGCACTCTGCTCCAGAGCGGAAATGGGAACAAGACTGCCTCACACTCCTGACAAAAACCCTGGATAAGATACGTACACATGCAGACACATGTGGACACGCAGACAATGACATAGCCGCACATTTCGACACAAACACAGTCTCCTCTCCTTTCTCTTTCCTTCCGTCTTAGACTGTTTTCCATCCCTCTACATCTACGGTATGCGACTCTTTTCATGGTCAAACACCTACACAAGTCATTAAACAGCTTGGCGGCGACCAAAAATATTTGATTCGCACAACAATGAAGGGGATTGTTAAATACAAGAAAAGTCAAAAGTGTGGGTGTTGAGAGGCTTTCGCAGTTATTAAAGCTCCTATTAGCCATTGCATGGGTTGTAATAACACGAAAGGGAATCTGTAGATAAAAATACAGACAGTAATTTGACAGACTTGAGTATTCAACTGGGAAAGCCGCAGTGACCTCAGCTGATGCCTGAGACTGCAAACTGAGAAAGAAGTGTTAAAAACACTTTTATGTCTGGATTTACTGAAATTTAACCAAGAACCATTCAACACAATCTTAATCGGGCTCCAAATATCAGTTAAGTTACTCTAATTCACAGACTCCTAATAAAATATATGTAAAGTATGAAAACAAAGCACACCATTTTATAAAGAGCTGCAGCATGCACGGTCAAGTTAACAGCGGTTTTACTACTGTACACTACTGTGCAGTCCTCTGTTCTCACTTCCATTTCACACTGCTGTCCAACTTCCTGTTTCTTGGTCCTTTTTACCAGCTGACACACACAACATGCTCTAGCCATGAATCTCCAGATTGAGGAAGTGACCGAGCGGCCACAAATATGCCGGGAACTTATGATAAAAACGTCTATCAATACACAAAGAAAACAAACAGCCGCGTGTAAAGCAAAATGAGTTGTGAGTCCAAGTGAAATCCTCAAGAGTCTGACCTCAAATGTGAACTCATATCCACAGCTAAATGCACTGATACAGTGTTATATATGCGGGCCACAGTGTGCTAAATTACCTGGATGAGTGTTGATTCAATGTATGCTGATTCTCAGATCCATAATGCAGGTCACATGGTGCTGACAGAGTCCAGTAGTCACATTGTTGTCGTCATCAGAGAGAGGCAGGACAGAAGATGGAGGTGGGGGTGTGAGGTCTGCTCTCACAGCCCTGTGAGGAAAGACGATACCTGGATCCAGGCAGCGGTGAGGTCACTTCCAGGGGCTCACCGAGGAGCACTGCAAGCCTTACCGGGATGCTGCTCACCTCCTTTATGTTAAGAAGAAGAAAGACAGAGAGCATGTTCGACAATTAACAACACAGCAAAGACAGATGAGGATGACAAGCTGGAGGAGGGGGAAGGTGTGATGCAGTTCCTGTCTTGAGCAGAAATGATATGTAGCAAGAGGACAAGAGTTCAGTCAGGAGTAGAGCTTAGAGGAGGAAGCTGTGAAGTAATAAGGACACCCTGGAGCACTGTGAAACAGCACACGCATAAATTCAGAAGAAAGTATGAAGATCATCAGCAAATGAATGGTGAAGATGGCACACAGTCTAAGAAGGTGCCCGAGGGTGATATGCAGAAAATTTATGATGAAGAAATTACTTTTAAATTAGTCAAATGAGTTCATTTTTGGGGGGAACATTTTACAGAGCACCTATGATGCAAATTAACCTTCCAAATCCAGCAGACACCAACGCCTGGCACACACATCACTTTGTATTCAGGGTAACCTCAAAACAAAAAAAGGTTCCCCCTGATTTCTAAATCTACTGAGGGCGAAAATATGCATATTATCAGCCCAGATTTGGAGTTTTACATAAAGCCTCTTTCTGTCAATATTTATTTTGATCCCTGAGAGAGTTAGAAATGTCACTGGATGTTTTTGTTTTACTATTTCAGTCTATTTGTATTCAAGTTGGGAATCACCAGAGGAGCCACAATATGATATTATCATAATACTTGAGTCATGATATGATTGGCTTGTGATTTTAAATATTTTGTGATATGAGTATTCCAATAAGATAATTGTGATTTATTACCTTTTTCAGCTGCAAATTATCCAGTTTGTCAACATCTGTTTTATCTAATGGGTTACAGTTTTCAATTTTTCATTCACATATCTTGACGTCAGATGTCAAGGGACCCCTTTGAAAATGGCAAACGTTTAGTAAATTTGGAGTGTTATTTAACATTTTCTCAACAAGCTAACATGACATGGTTGGTAACAATCGATTCCTTTGGTTTTCTAGTTTCATATAACACAGATTGTTAAGAGGTTAATAGTTTATTATAAAATATTGCATGCAAAATACCATGATACTATGCTGTATCAAATTTTTCCCCCACCCCTAATTTGTAGGAGAAAATACTGGTGCATACTATGCATTTGCTCTAGTAGAGATTGCAGGTTGGTGCTATCTAATATATAATCCCTGCCATTACCCACTGGAGGCCTGAAAGGAGGGTATGGAGGGAGGAGGGGGTGTGAGGAGAAAAAAAGGACAAGGAGCACAATTTATCTACCTGGGAACGCTGAGCAGCCAAAGAATCTGGAGGCAGCGTTCCCATGTGGAAACCTCGTAAGTGCAGTTTTACCTTCACAAGAAGGACTCTGGGTGAAAACTGACATTACATTCTTGAATACATTTGCAAAACTGCGAAAAATGGAAACCACAGGCTCACAAGTTCTCTTTAATCTGCTCTTACAACTTTGACATTCTGGAGATACAAGGTTTCCTCCTGCCAGCGGCAGGGAGCATGCCGAGTGGTTGCTATGGCGACGTTCTCGTCTAGCCGAGCAAAAGGGAGGTGTGGAGGGGGGCTCTTTCTCTCTCTCTCTCTCCCTAATGACAAATGAATGGACACATCTCCTGCAGCCCTCCCTGTCTACACCCCTCTCTCTTCTGGAGCTCAATGAAAACAGGCAGTCAACATTTGCTCTATGACATCCTGGAAAATGAGTTGTCATGCTCAAGGATTGCCACGACAGCAAAGTAATGGCATCAGCTAAAAAGTCCACGCTCAGAGGGCCGGATAGAGCGGAACAGAGGGGAAAAATAAAGATCATATCTATAATCCTGCTTAATGTAGTTTTCACCTAAGTTCCTGGAGAGCACTGTGAGGGAGTATTTCAAATCACATATCCCCTCAAAGGTCATAAATAAATAATGTGAGGTGTGACAGTGTGGAATCAGATCAAGCAAACTATTGAATAATAGAAGAACCTCCCTGTAATGTAGTCGGATGCAGAGCATCAGGCTCAGGGAAAAACACAGCAATAAATAAAACCTGCTGTATAAAGTCTCAGTATGTCCCTTCTGTATGTGGACCAACAGTCCATTTAAGTACTCAAAGTAAACACATCTGAGGGTAGGGATGTCACGATACCAGAAATTTAGTAGTCGATACCAATACCAGTAAAATTCCATGATTCTCGATACCACTGTAAAAAACAAATGCAAAGCAATAAATCCCATATCCCTCAACATCCACTCCTTTATTCCCATTTGCATGCTGGTTTTTGTTAGGAAGCTTAACAGGTCATAATTCCCTCTTTATTATCTATTTTATGTTGCTGTGAAAACATCTCTATCAAGTCTCTCGATAACATTTGAACACATCATGATCACATTAGAATTTACCTGTGTCCAATCCTAATTTTTACTGAATAGAGCCTGAATGCATCACAATGTGCACCTCTTGTTAACTTGCCAATTTCAACACAGAATCATAATGACGCAGGGATAAAATAGGGTGCATCCCCTGAGCGCGTCGATAACAAGTTTACTGCATCCAAAACACATTTTCTGTTGCCCCCGGGACAACAGGTCGTTGCTGGTCTCGAGCCCTGATGGTACCTGTGGTACAGTAAAAAACAAGTACTGGCAAAAATACCATTCAGTAATAACTGTTGATTATTTTTTGAATACTGTCGCATGGACTTCTCCCAACTTTTCTGCCACCACACTACAAACAGTAGTATAGCGGTGTACTGAGGATGTGGATGTGTCCTCCATGTGGACAGAATAAACAGAACTACTACGTGCCCGTGGTGTCTGCAGCTGTCCACCGTTCAGAACCGAGGCTTAAGGTCACCATTTGTGCCCTCTCACAGCAATAACTGGGCAGAGCTACTGCAGCAACAGCCAGCGGGTACTCAACACTTTAAAAAAGGTGAGAAAAGATAGCTGGCAGTCACAAAATGTAATGAGTGTAACAGGTTTTTACCTGCCAGCCGAGCTAGAGGTGAACTGACTCATTCAAACAACGCCCTTTTCTTACATACGTTCTTATCTTAAATAAAATACATTTCCTTATCTTTTTTAAGCTACAATAACACACTCATCATCGTGTTCATTTCAGAGCTTATGTGAGTGAAAGCAGGAGCTGACAGCATGTGCTGAACAAGGCAACCCTCTACAGCTATCAGCGTATCACTTCCTCACAGTCAAACACCGATTACCACAGTGCGCGTGATAAGCACTACATAAATACAAGATTCATACAACATCTTTGGATTGCGAAATAACAAATGCTAGCTAAAATGTGCTCAGTTATACTGATGAATCCATTTCTGCTTATCTTAAAGTTGTGCGAATGTACAAAGGCAAGAGGAAAAAAAGGGCGACTTTCTGATGCTTCTTAAGATTTGAGATTAAATCCATAGCAGCTACTAACATCTGTAGTTAGACCATACCAGATGCTACAATAGGTCTATGTGTGTGTAGAAGCAATGCATTTTCTGTATATCACCTCTCTGTGCTTCATCTGAAGGTGTAATGGATTGTCAAACATGGACTTCTGCATGTGTCAGAGACTGACAGCTGTAGGACTCAGAAACATAGTTTCACCAAAACTCTCATACAGCTGTTATGTCCCTGACAAGACCCTAAGCTCAGCAGAAAATACACAGAGCCAAGGTGACAGATACCAGCTCAAAGACATGATGGACACCTCACACACCTACATGCATGCACACAGAGACACACACTTGGCTCTCTGACTCGTCCAGCTCTCCCGGGTTGTGGTCAATCAGATTACAACATCACACCGAGATCTCTGAGTGCACCAACACAAATCCATTTATAGAGATAAGCTTTGAGGGCAACCACAGCCAGAGAAAAAGAGAGAGAGAGGAAGATGTCACTTCACTCACTGAGGAGCCATTTGAGTCACTATCAGGTCCCAACATCAGTCCAGCACAGCACTGTGTTAGTCCTCTCTGACCTGCCACTGTGTCACTTCCAAAATCACAATGAATCCATAAACAGCCGAGTCCTCCACAAAACTGAACTGGTCCAAAGATAAATCTCAAAAGGTCATGAGATCATTAACAGGCCGCAGAGGACAAGACCCACAAACGCAAAAGCTACTCACTGAGTGAGAAAAAAAATGACAAGCTAGGAACAGTCCTTTATGCAAAAGAGCCCATCGAATGCAGTGCACCCAGCTCATAAAACTTGGACCAAGCTGTCAAACTAGGCGATCTAGTTCTAAAATGAAACAAGATTCATCCGCGACATTGCCTATTTCTCACTTAAAATGTAGTCAGAAGTAGATTTTGGTGGATTGTTTAGACGGAATAACAAAAACCTGACGAGCAGGCTGCCATGTTGTTTCCTGTTTGAAACAGCGAGCAGAAAACCAGAGACCAATCGGGTGCATTTCATGATAAGGTACGTCAGTGCTTGAACAGACGGCTGAGTGGAGCAGTGCGTCCTCTAGTGTCCTTGCTGGACTGATTGGTCCCTGGTTTTCTGTTTGCCGTTTCAAACAGGAAACAACACGGCGGTCATGCCATGCAAACAAACAACGTAATGTGGTCGTGCACATCCAAAACTGTAGTAGGTGCTGGACCAAGAGAAGACAGCAATGAAAAGCTGTACCTCCTTTAGACTGCAATTTATTAGCTCGCCTTCAGACTGTCTGAAGAAGAGCGCAGGCTCGAAACGTCACTTACAAAGATGTACCAATGAATAACACTAAGAGCTACAGTGCGCGGACCTTCTTCTACATTTCTCATTCAGCGTAAACAATCCACCAAAATCTACTTCCAAAAACATAAGTGAGAAACAGACGATGTCACTGCTCAATCTCTCAATCAGCCAAGAAAGTTTGGGAGCCACTAATATAGAAAGATTCTTTCTTAGGCAGCATAAATTATGAGGGCATGACTATTTTCTAAATGCTGCGTGATGGAAAATAAGCTAAGCTATACAGTAATAAGGCAGCGTTCAATTTTTAATGACAAGGCTTTAATTAGAATTGTGCACCAACAGCAGTCTAGCACTTGCTTTACCAAGTTAGTGTTAGAGATGTAAAAGTGAGAGGCTCATTGTGATTTATGGTGTTTACAGGCAAAAATGAAAGGGACAAAATCAGCCCGACATGAAAACTGCAGCAGCAGGAAATTAGAATAAATGGTCCTGCAGGAGAGCGATGCATGCATGTGGGCTCTACGCCTCTATGATCAGACGTGAATAGAGCTGTGTCCTTGATGAGCTGTCCACACACTGTGAGCTTAATGTTCCAGGGCGAGAGGACAGACGGCAACAAGGAGCGCGATGTTTGTTAGCCGAGACTGTCCGCCTCACCGGTATATCTTGGCATCCAGGTTTGCTGAGCACCACTGACTGGCCCTTCGCCAAAGCAAGCAGGATGTGAATGTGATAATATCATATAGCGGCTCTTCTAAACTTGGCAATGGCTGTTATAATCAAATATCTGGAAAATTCCTAAAGGGCCCAGGCAGGACTAGATCATTTACCGACAGACTGCGTATGTGACAGACTACATCAATAGTGATATTCATTTAGTGGGTAGCTAAATGAAAAGCCTGATTTAATACTCACCTGTGGCTCGGTCAGATCAATAACCAACTGAGTGATGAAATAAGCCTCTGAAAATGTAGGAAATGCCCAAAGCCCATCAGGAATATCCTGTAAGTGAGAAACTGCTGCTAAGGCCTAATGTGAGGACTCCTACCTATTTACCTACCAACCTTTAACTAGGACATTCCTATTGGGGAATTGGTGCTAATTGTTTGGTGCTAATTTACCAATGTTTGCTTGCTAACATACAAAACTAAGATGGTGAACATAGTAAACATTACACCTACCAAACCACTTCTTCTTTAGTGTTTACTGGCATTTGGCAAACCAGTTTAGAGGTGAATAACCGGCAACCTACTAGACTGGAGTGTGGAGCAGCAGATTGGCAGCAAAAAACAAAACAAAAAACACAATTCTCTCCATTATTTCTGTTGCTCTTAATGAATTGATATACCTGCTACACATCTGCATGCTAGCATTGTCATTATGAGCATGTTAGAACGCTGATATCACCATTTAGCTTGATATATTCTGACATATATGTACCGTGTTTTTTGCACTATAAGGCGCACTTAAAATCACGCAACTGTTTAACTCAGACACTGATGATGAAGGATTTGATGGATGTGTGGAAGAGGAATAAACTGAAAAGTGAGTGTATTGTTTTGTATTTCATGTGTTACAACTGAAAAATGTTGAGAGTTATTGAAGTTATTGAGTTATTAAATGAATTGAATAAAGTTTGATATTTCTGACCGTTTTGTTTTGCTTAATGCACCTTATAATTCGGTGATCCGGGATATGTGTTGCATCCTGGGCCTTAAGTATAAAGATGTTTATCGTTTTGTAGTTTGTAGCATTAAAAATAATGTGCCGAAAGTGTGTGGGACTCTATTTTGGTTAGGGCTGTCCTTAACCAACGGAAACTTAGTCGACTAACTCTACAATTTTGTCAATGATCAGTTGATTTAATCGACAGATTTGTAAGTTTCTCCACAAAGAATGGCACAAAAGCACAACTTTAAATATTGTGTTTAAGTTATTCGACATGAAACAGCAGGAAAAATGACTAATTGACTAAAGAAAGCAGTCGACTAAGACTACACCAGAATGAGTCGACTAACCGACTACGAGGGGGCAGCCCTAATTTGGATTACACAACAATAAAATAAGAGGACCCGTCTGGACAGCCCCTGAATTCAGCTCTCAGTCGCAAGACCCAAACATAACTTATAGCAGGCCTTAAAAAAATCCTCAGTTCATCACAACTGCAGCATGTAAACACAGAAATGATCCAGCCTTCCATCCCACAATCCAACAGGCATCCGCTCAGTGGTGGTGTCTCTCTTCCCTTCATCCTCTCCCAAAGCTTACTCTCCCAGGCACCTGGGAGCAGCTCAGACAGAACGGGGTTAGGATTAAACAAGTCCCCCTCCGAAGATCCCCCGTAACACTTAAACTCCATGAACCCGACCTGGTTAATATTCATGACAGAGAAATAGTGGTAATCCAGGACAAGGGGGAAGAAACAAACACATCTCCACACAGCTACAAACCATTCTCTAATACACACACAGACACACACACACTGACATTAATGGGCATGTAAGAAACATGTACACCCACACAAAGGTGGGGAAAAAACCGCCTGGTGGATCTCTCAAGCTTTCTGTGTGTATATCTGGCTGCAGCCCAAGGCTACATGTCTTGTCTGTCTGCACAACCTTGTCTGGGAACGGGGATGTTTCGCACGTTGGTGAGAGAGCCACGAACGCCTCCACTTCTTTCACAGAGAACTGCCAAAAGTAAGAACCGGGATGAGAAATCAAAACACAAATCTAGCTGTGGAGTGATGTGAAAAGGCGCTTTCTGTCAGTAACTGGCTGTTTATCCACTTGAGATCATTGTGACAGAAAGGCCAGATTGTTTATTAGATGATTAACGCATCAATAAAAAGACGTGGATGAGAACTGTTTATGGCTTTATGAATAATAAAACGCAAAACAACACCACTGTCCCTCCTGTCCATAAATCTAACATGCTTCACATCATTGTGATTGTATGAAGCTGACTCAGAAGACTCACTGTCCACAAGCAGGAAGAGACACAGTTTAGATCATATCCTGTCCGTGAACTGTGGTTTACAGCTAAACACACGGGGGTATAAAATTAGCCAGACTGTGAGAACTAGAAAGGCAAACTCAACCCCCCACTCACGTTATAAAGAAAGACTGTGGATGCAGATACAGGAGAGGGAGAGAGTTGGAGCCACACTTGGAACAGCTCTGCGTGCGTCCACTTCCTGTCAAGTGTGACAACTCTGGCTACACTAACACAGATGTCATCGTTTCCTCAGTTGCGTGGCATATTAAGCCAGATTAGGGAAGGAAAGGGCACACTAAAACTGCATAGCAGTGAGCTATGACCTAGAACATTTATCGTGGGTGTGTCTCACACTCATAAGCCAAGTATTAGTTTGCTAAAATGACTCATTCTGTAATAAATGTTGAAAAATACCAGACTACAGCTTACTTAGACTGGTGGATTAGTGGCAAAAAAAAACATCAGTAGCCATTATATATAAGTGAAATGTTGAGACAACCTTTCTTAGCTCCTTAGTGGGGCAAAAAATATAAAACTTGGCCTGTGGGAGGCTCGTCAGTATGTTACCATCAAGTTTACAGCTGAGGCTGACCAGAATTCAGCCGTAGGTCAAAGGAATCACCAAATTTCACTGCAATCCAACAAGTGGTTGTTGAGGTTGACGTTCCTGTTTGCTAGAATGATCACGCTGCTATGATGATATGCATCAAAGGGTTAAATCAAACAGTTATGTTATTATAGAGAAAATATGAAAATAGAGATATATACCATATATCGCAATATAGCCCAAAAATACTGAGACACTGTTTAGAGTCATATCACCCAGCCCTCAGAGCGGTGAGAGTGAACCACAACAGTGAAGTTGTGGAGTGGAAAAAAAGGGAACTGCAGTCGGATGGATCAAATTTTCATTGGGTTTGTCATTATGAGTGACCCCTCACATAGGCTACAAGCAGTCATGTGATCCATTTTTATCTAAAAATATAGATAGCCACTTCAACATTTAATTCGGATTGGGGATTTTCACAGCTATTACACTAAGACAGTAAGATGCTACTGTAAAAATCTGAATTAATCTTACAGGGAATCTTCTATATTTCAGCCTGGACTTTATTTTCCCATGTTTTTTTGTCTAAGTGACTAATTTTTGAAATTGGTCCAGTATTCAGCGACAGCGCTGCAGATATCAACAGCAAAACGGGCTGTAATGTAATCCGTCTGACGCACCGTCAAGGAACGTTCACTAAAAGCGCTTGTTTTTGCCACTAACAGGCTCAGACTGTTCTTACCTTTCGCTTTCTGGATGTGGTCTGTTTTGTTACTGTGTCATGTGACTTGTTGCCAGAAGACAATGTAAACCTGAGCATAGTGTTGGAGAGAGGAGTGCTGGTAGTGTCAGAGTTTGTTGTGTTGGAGTGCAGAAAGCGTAGCTTGTTGTTATCTAAAAGATTTTCAGTGTCATGGCTGAATATTTTTCTGATTTTTACAGTGTCGCAACATGAGAGTTCAGACCTTGAGCGAGACTTAGTTAGACACAATAACAAACAGACCGGATCAAGCGAAAGGTGAAGAAAAACATTTCAGTTCTATAATGTTGTCAGAACCGTTAAAGTTAATGAATCACAGAAGTCAAATAAAATGTGATCTCACTACTATAGCTGGACACCAGTACCGTCCTGAAGAAAGTATGCCTGTGACAGGAAGTAGGAGCTCATAGGAAGAACGCCCTGTAAACTTGAATCAACAGGATATGGATGATTTACAGGGTAACATCCACTGCACTCAGGAGCAGTAACCAAACACGACTGAAATAAGGCTCTCAAACCTCTTTGTATCTTTCTCTTCAAAGGCATCACTTCAGCTGATCTACAGGCAGGGCTGTGCACTCAAGTAAATACAGTAATCTAGTCATCAGACAGAGGGGAACTTGCACCCCCCCATCCGACCCTCCTTCCAGGAAGTAGTCATGTAAATACTGTAAATGCTCTGCGGACATGAAACGTGAAACATGCTGAAGGCCACTGGCTGCAGCATTGGAGGGCAAAAGGATCAGATTTGCAGGGCTGGTGGCAGATGCACTGATCACAATTTCCATATTCCTAAAAATGAGAGTCGCGATGGAATTACATCTCTTGCCGCAGACGTGCTATGCGTCTCACCAGTGGGCCCGAGAGAATTGAGTCCTGTTCTTCAGAGCGTACAGTGAGCCACACTTCAAACAATACCGAAAACAGAATTTCGCCTTGGATCGCAAATTATCCAGAGGCTCAGATTACCGATGCAAATACCCCGGTGTGTTACTTTAATCTATTTCCTAGCAGTTACAGCGACCCAGAGGGAAATCATCAATCGTAGAGCAGAGAGAGAGGCCCTGCTCTATCTATTACAGGTAACAGGAAATTGGCCATTCAGCACATCATCTACAGTAGCTGCTCCAGTCAGCCAACGGACTGATGGATGGCAAGTCACAGTCGGGCTGCGACACCATTGATTTTATTCGCATACAACCCAACACTGCTGATTCAAGATAATGTTAAATTTTTAAAGGGCTTTGCTGTGATATTGGTGATAAATTCGGCCCATGAAACTGATAAATTAGTTCAGGAAACATTGACAGCTGAGATTTATTTCCAGGGTATTGATTTATACGTCTGGATGATGTACATTATTTATAGTTTTTATCGTTAAAAATGTGCTCTTTCATTTCTGGGGTAGAATCAGGCTTTTAGACACAAATTATTGTGAGAGGGCCACAACGGCATCATGCAAGACTGGTTTTCCTGTTAGGAAAAATGAGAAGTCGTCCTCTATTGTAATAAAACCATCCAGAACTGTCAAATACTGTCCATCCAGTGAACCACAGTGTTATTTAATGACATTTCACAATATTTACCACATCACAGTTCATCACGATGATATACACTGAGGCCCTTTGTGATTTTGTTGTTAGCCTCCATTGATCCGAAACATCCTGCTTATCCTTGTCTGTAAATTAGACTAGAATTACAGTAAATATCACTGTGCTCAGCTCAAGTGATATTCTGTAACCCTTTAACTTTTTACTATCCACATTACTGTCGACTGAGCTCACCGGTCAGCTAAAGGTGCATCTTTTTCTCTCATCTGGCCTTCGATCCACACTAAGCTGCAGCTTTCGCACACAAACAAAAGCTTTTCACAAAATCGGAACTGTTTTTTTGAAAGCCTGGATGAATCTGAAAGCTCCAGCCTAAAGCCTATATTATACTTTGCATGTAGCAGTAAGGGTAAGTAAGTAAGCAAGGGTCCGCAATACATATATTTTATCTTCACACATAATAGGGCTATGTATTGGCAAGAATCTGGAGATACGATAAGCATCATGATACAGGGGTTACGATTCAACATATCACAATACATTACAATACTGTAAGTAAGGAGATATATTGCGAATTTTTTAAATCAGATTTTAGGAAAACTGTCATAGTATAAAGCAAGGGTCCCCAACCACTGGGCCACGGACCGGTACCAGTCCGTGGGCCATTTGTTACCGGTTCGCACAATGGATAAAAACACATTTTATTGATTATCTGAAAGATGTTTTATTTTGAAAAATGCCCGGATACATCAGTCTGTGCCTCTCCGCCTCTTGACACATCAAGCCACTCGTCTCGGGCATGTGATACGTTACCCCAAAAATTAAGCCTACAGGCTAGTAAAAATGAATTAAAAAACAAATGTCTTTGGAGAACCTCTTTAGAGAGGGGACAAGGCCCAGTGAGGAGGTGGAAGAAGAAGAGCCTTCCAAGTAAAAGAAGGCTGCACAGGAGTCCTACTTAAAATACAGGTTTATCGCTACAGGTGATTCTCATCTGCAACAGGCTAGCAACTGAGCCAATGAAGCCCCCAAAACTGCTTTGGGACATAGAGACCTTAAAAGGCCTTGAAAGTATGTTTCAGACAACAACTCTGCCAGCGTTCTCGATTAAAATCAAGGCAGAATACCCTGAGATCGCTAAAAAAAAGCACTGAAAACCCTGCTTCCACTTCCAACATCCTGTCTTTGTGAAGCAGGGTTTCTGCAGTGACAGCGACCAAAACAAAATTACACAGTAGACTGGACATAAGGAACACACTTAAGGTGTCATTGTCTCCCATTACCCCTAGACTGGACCGGATCATTGCAGAGAAACAAGCTCAAGACTCCCACTAATTCAGCTTAATGGTGAGTGATTTTTTTTTCTGCACTTTATATTTGTTTTTATGCCTGTGGTATCATTTTATTTCGTCATATTTATCCCCCACATCTTGAAGGCCAGTCCGTGAAAATAAAGAACAACTACATTATTACTTATGCTGCTAAAACAGTATGAGTTGGAGAGTAGCAGGGGACACGTTGGAGGTTTAACCTCACTGTCTGTTCCACTCCTTAACAGATGTTGGCTGCGAGGAACTGTTGTGTCGTTTGTCGAGTGAAACAGGAGAAAGAAGAGATTTTGTCATTTTCCTGTCGTTTAGGTGGTTCAGTGTGGAAGGAGATCTTTATGAAAACACAAAGCGGACACACAGTGTTTCCACATTCAGCTGGCTTAGTGTCCAGCTAGTACCAGTCTTGGCCATCAGTAAAGGGATGAAAGGTTGGGGGCTTGTCAGAGTGTCATGCTACCTGTCAAGGCGATTACTGGTGTAGATCATTGGAAAGAGCTGTAAACAAAAGGCTCACATGCACAGCTCTGAGGAGAGGAGATAAGAAGGTGTAGGAGGGGTTCGGGTGGATAGAGGAGGGTGTTACTGATCATTGTGCCAAGCTAGCAGCTGCGTGATGGATTTCACACACATCTACTTGTCTACCGCTGCATCCTCTTGTATCAAACAAAGAGCAAAAGAGACCCTTTTGAGTGCACGCAGTGGAGGATCACCATTTTGCCATTCATGCCATTTGCCCTCGCTGCATGTTATTGCATGGGTGAGCAAACACGCCCCCATGGTCCTCTGGCGTGTTGAGCGCAGGCATGCAATTATTGTGTTTGTCAGCCACACTGAAGGACAACAAATATACAAAAAAAAACAATTTGCGGTCAGGAAAGCTGGTTTAATTCAAAGTGAATCCGTGGATATATCTGAGAAATCCAGCAACATGACAGCGCTGCATTGTCTGCGCTGGTATCAGACAAGTGCAGCATCTTGGCGTACCACAGCAGACAAAATCTGAACAGGATATTGCATCCCTCATGACATAAGCCGTGAGCAGTGGCCCCCTTCAGTTTTCGAATCAGTGACATTACACAAGCAACTAACAACAGAGATGCCATGTCAGCCTCCCCAGAGGGTCAAAAATGTGCGGATTAGACTGTCATTAATACTGAATCTGGATTATGCCGATCCTGAGGCAGCTCTACAGCTACAGATTACTTCTATCCCAGCCACAGCAGCAATGAAAGACAATGGCACTTTTTGTTCCCCTAGAACTGACAGTACCGCACAGTAACAAAGGAGGACTCATTTCTAATAGGGTCAGGAGTGATTAGACAAGCGGCAGGCCTGGCAGCCCATAGAGAGGACCAAGATCCCCCAGAATCCCCCAGAATCATACTGGATTTGTCAGATTATGACTCCAACACCAACTACAATTATCCCATTAGCGTAGTTAGATTTTGTAAAATGAGTTAAAAAGGCATTAAAGGCTGCAACTTTTGAAGATATTTCATTATAACATGGCCGTGTAGGAAAACAACAGACTCCATATTAACAAAATATATCTTTGCAGGATACATCGGAGTTACAAGCAGCACTTTACTGTGGTGAAGAAATGGCACCCAGTTGTCTAGACATCTTAATATATCTTGTGATGACAGCCTATCTATTATGGCCACTGTGAGCGCCGTTGTGCTTTTGATGAATAATTTATTAGCCCCCCACAAAAAAGATTTTACACTGAGTCTTTGAGAAATTGTACCATATAAAATCAGACTAGTGTTGTATTGGTATTAGTGTAATTTATAACAAAATAAAATGCTTCACCACGATTTATTTCGAAACAACTTCAAGCCAAAGCTCAGAAATATACTAAACGTCTCCAGCTGTCTCAGATATTTTTTTAAGGAAATCTAAAACAGTGATTTAAGGATGGGGTGATACACTAATGTCCCAATTCGGTACTATCACAATTCTTGGGTGCCAATTTGATATGTATGGCAATTTTTAAGTTTTGTCACTCAAAATTAGGATTTATTTAAGTTTTTGTTAACTATTTTAACACTAGATCATGGGAAAATGTTGAATCATACACTTCTATCGGCTTTTACTGTGGAAAAATATCTAAATTTATACATTTAAAATGGTTTATTTTCATGTCCTTAAGTAAAATATTGTATGTCACTCACTGTCAACCATTATTTACTTAATTTTTTCCAGCAACCCCCAAAAAAAAATCAAAGAAAGGCATCTCCCTAAAAAACAGTGTTATTAAGAGAAAAGTTTTCCACTTCTGATGGATATAATCCAATCAATCTTATTTCCATATATGTATCTTGTATATACAGTTCCCTTTGTTAACACCTTATTTTGAAAACTGGATGTAGTCACACCTGTATATTTCCACTAATTTTGTCAAGTCTGTCACCAGCTCCATTCTCTTTATACATCTATGATCAGCTCCATTTGGGCCATTTGAATGTCATCCCGTCTAAATCTATCCCGTTAGGGGTCGCGGGGGGGCTGGAGCCAATCCCAGCTGGCATTCGGCGAAGGCGGGGTTCACCCTGGACAGGCCGCCAGTCCATCCATTTAACATAAATGTCAGTATTTGGGTGCTCTACAGTTGTAGCGCTGACTGATGTGACCACTGATGTGAGATGAGAGTGATCGTATCCACATGGACTCTGCGCCATTTTCTTTTTTGCTGTTTGTTTTGGTTGAGGGATACGGAACGGATATAACGTCATGTCACAACAATAAAAACAGCAACGTCTTTCTACCACTGTATAAACTCAAATTAAGCAAATATATCAATTCCTGCATTAAAAAATCAATTTCAAAATCCTAAAAAAAATGCTGATACATAGGTGAATCAATTTATTTCCCACCCCTAATGTTATTCTGACACAAGCAGTACCAGTGTTCCTTTAAACTGAAATCTGAGCAGCAGGAAAGGTATTATTTCAGGCATTGACAGTCATCTCATGAGCTTAAACAAACAGATACTGTATGATAATATCTTGGGTTTCCTTAGCATTCCTCCATTCACAATAAAACATGTTATTGTTATTTCAAAAGGAGAAACTCAAATGAAAGACAGAGGAGAGAGAGGATCAGAGGGAGTTACTGTAAACAAGAAGTGAAGACAGAAACATGAAGACTGAGGGGGGTGGAGGGGAAGGGAGGGGAGAGAGGGAGAGAGAGAGAGAGAGAGAGGAGAATACAGATCAGCCAGCGTGACCTGTCCTTGCTCCACAAAAACAAATGACATCAGAGTAGCTGCCAATCAGCTGACGTGGCTCAGAGAGGCCGTTAGAATCCACTCCAGCTTTTTCTGACACTTTAGTCTGCCATAACCCTATCAAAAAGAGAAAAACTGCTCTCTGAAATGGCGCCATGGATTGGTGAAATCGCACATAATGCTTTCATACAGAGTCCTTTATTGTAACCTACGGTGACGACTGATGCAGATGGCTGGAGCAAGTAAACAAGCTCAGCCTGTTATTCTTCATGTAAAAATCTCCCTGATTCTACCAGACACCTCACTCTATGGTAATTCAATCACAGACATATTAGAGGGAATCAATTTAGAGGAAAACTTGAAAAGCAATTACAGTGGTTGCTGGCTCTAATGAACTTCATTAGACGCATCTTTGGTGACGAGGCATAAACCATTACAAAGTGCTACGGGCGCAGCCGTTTCAAAGCCAACAATCTCATCATGCCCTTATTGAGTGGAATCACTGCTCATCACTAAAGCAAACAGTATAACGGATCTATGGACTGCACTTGCGCAAATTAAATATGAGGAATCAAACAAGACTCCATTTGACAAAATTAAACACATTTCCCATTGTCCAATCATAGCTTAGCAACCGTAACTAAGCACAGCAGGCCTGTAAAACCTACAAACTAAGAACGATACTTAATATGTAATAACTCTGGAGGGTGTTAAACATTGAGATAAACACATAGACTGTATATTAGAGGTGGACGTAGTCATTGAGACAGTTAGTTTGTGGACTGCTGCTGTGATGGATCCAATTTGGCATTTTGGCTGTCGCCATCTTGGTTTTTGCAACCAGAGGTGACAAGAGTGGGTAGAGCGAAGTACAACCAAACACTGAAAAAGACATTTTTAGGAGAACAAAATGGTTATAATTAACTTTCATGAACTGAAAACGTGTGAAAGGGTTAAATTTCTAAGACGAAAACACGGACAACTCCCAGATCGGACAACGCCGTTGTAGCGCCCTGTCAATCACAAGGTATCTACGCCCTAAAGCATTTCCTGCTTTATGGTCTATTTGACTCTAAATGTGACCATAAAATGCACATCATGCAGTATTGAAGAAGACCTGAAACTAGCTATCGAGACCATAACCTCATGTTTACAATGTTTACTGAGGTAATAAATCAAGTGAGACGTAAGGTCATCTCCTCATAGACTTCTATACAATCGGACTTCTTTTTGCAACCAGAGGAGTCGCCCCCTGCTGGCTATTAGAAAAAAATTCAAGTTAAAGGCACTTCAGCATTGGCTTCACTTTTCAGACCTGGATGTTGCCCACTGCTGCTGAGACATTATTTTCAAACAATTCACAGAGCAAACTGTTAGCTTACTCCATAGCTACAGATGATAAAGTTTGCACATGGTGACTAATTTCGGTGGTCACGGACTTGAAATGGATGTAGTGTTTCCTTTTTGAAAACAAGAGAGGCGCTTCGTCTCAGAGCACCATCCACTGGAGAGTGTTGACAGAAAATCATTTCAAATCTGGTGAGCGTCCAAAGGTCAAAAGCAGAGTGTGCTCCCGCTCATCAACCCACCTATTGTTCCAGAACGATGATTTGAACGGCTTATTTAATTATCTGTATCTATGACACAAAGCAGACAGATATTGATTTTAATGATAAACATATAGGCTTTCATAGACACAGTGCCAACCCTGACGCTGAAACAGGCTGTTAAAGGTGCCTTTCTCTGATTCATCATTACATTACCACAAGCCCTGCACTTGAAATAAAATATAAAATAATGAATTCTCTGACTTATTAATTCAGTCTGAAACAACGCAGCAGTGGACACCAGCTGTTTCAATGCAAATCACTTCTTTTTGTGCTGATTTACAAACACATAACAGTCAGATCAGCAGGTTTTGTGACAGACATAGACCGTGAGCGAGTAGCATTCTCTAATGATGGCCAGTGTGTATGAGCTAGATAAGGCTGTTATTAGATTACCAGCTATAGAGATCTGTGCCAGACAAAATCTGTTGAACAAAGTTGTGTGATGAGGGCCCACACAATAAAAATGCTGAGCTACATATTAACCAGGAACACATACAAATGAGCAACAGTATAATGCACTGGATCGCTGGAGAAATCCAGGTCTGTCTGCGAGGCAGCGACAAAAAAAGAGCTGAAGCAAAATGGAGTGGATTTATCGATAGATGAAGAGGTTTCTGTCACTAGCTTAGGTGTGGTTTAAGGTATAGGTCACGTTTAAACCTTTGTTGTCATCTGGGACAAAGCCACATGATCACTTAAACCCCACTGATGTGTCCTTAGAAGTTACAGTTTAAACTGCACTTAGTCTGAAACTGTTTGCATTTCCTTGATAATCCTGCATTGATGACAACAAATCCGTTTTGAACTCGGCAGGAGAGCTAGTAACGTTAACCGTTAGTAGCCGGTGGGTAGCACAGTCGAAATAACGCAGCTTACAGATAACGCACAGAGGTTGCATTGATTATAATGCAATCTCTACTAAGTAAAAATTGAGTATTAGGCAAAGGTAAATTATAACGTTATCATGATGTGTATAGGGATCCTAATTTGATTTTTTCTTATGTTTCGCATGCAGCGGTGCGCCAGCTGCAGTATATGAGCGCAACAGACAACTGATTCAACAGTTCACCATCAGGAGAGTTACTGTAGCAACCACGGTGCTGCGTTCACTGTCTCCAGTTCACCATCCAGTCCACTACACAGCTGCGTGTAGTGTTGCAGACATGCATCCACTTTCCCGGTAAAAGTCTTCACTGCACATTTAGTTTAGCAAGTTGTCAGCTGTGTGTCTGCCCAGGAGTGTGTTTGTGCTACGTTAGCAGCTGCTAGCGTTGCCATTGTTTTTGTGCCCACTGTAGCATAACTTCAGCAAGTGTCCAACAAGGTGGACCAGCTTTAAAGTGACGAGCTGCTCCTCTGCGATTTGCTCAGTTTTTCAATTAATTATCAGTATTTCTTATAACCGTTTAACCCTCAGCATTAATTGGTTAAAATGCCTCATGTCAGTTAGCAGTTTAAACGGTTAATTATTAACGTCCCTAGTTCAAATGTTATCTTTAGTTTTAGATTTTAGTGAGAAACTTGAGGTGGATCATCAGGGTTTAATTTACAAAAGAAAAAACTGTGAATGTCTGTACATGTAAGTACATGGAAATTATTGTTTTACTTTTGTTTTTTACCACGGTATCGAACTGGTATCACGCATCGTGGAATTTCACTGGTACTGGTATATGACAGTATACGTCATGATACACCATGATACACTATATTTCTTGTATCATGACATTCCTACTGTACACCACTTAAATACCCCATTTCGCTGGAAAATACTCACAAGTTAAAGACACAGGGACTTTAATATGATGCAATGATGGAACTGATTCATTATCAATGTTCATCAAATCAAAGTGAACATCCCTCGCAGTGTAATTACAGTCAGTCCTATGTGGAAATGTGAATAATAGCGGAAACACTGCTGAGCACAAGGCAGATCACAGTAACACCAGAAACAGTGCAGCAACCCTGACAAAATAATAATAATGATAGCCACATGGCCCCCAGTGCATGCTGGGAACCCATCAGACATGTTCTATTCTTATTTTGCCTTTAAGTGAGTGTTTAGTCTATAAAATGATGTCTTGACACATGATGTCTTCAAATTGCTTTTGTCTGACCAACAGTTCAAAAAAGGGATTTACAATTATATAAAACAGAGAATAACAGCGAATGAAGCTTTTTTTGACATAAAAGATTGATTATTAAAATCGTTGTCAATTCAGATCATTTCAATCATTTCAGCAATATTATAATTTGCTCTATGATGTGTCAGCTCAAGGGTAAATGTTACACATGATAATATACATGCATAACTCCCACAAAAATAAACCCAAACAAATTAGTTCAGAACTGGCATCTCTAGTAACCACTGTGTGCTTTAAGAAACAGCGCGAGCCACCATCACCCCAGCAGGATCTGAAGGAAACCTAATTGAACACATGCAAATGAAAAGATGTGTTAAAAATTCCTCTTCATCATGGGGGGATGTATTTTGGCACCAGCAACCACAGCTCCCAGTGTTTCATCTTTCCTAGTTGTGCTTGTGGTTGTAGTTTGAAGTGAATGAACACCCACCCCCTATTCCCCCCCTTCTCTTCATTTCCCCTCCACAGCTTACACCCAACCCCCCTTATGTATTTCCACAATAACCAATTATAGGCGCAGGAATGCTGGGGGAAATGTGTGGCCTGGAGCATGTAGGTTTTATATCAGGCCCCACACTGATATGATAGTAACAACATGGGTGGGGAAGCTATAAAAACAACCCTCTCCTTCACCTTCCCATATTTTTGGAGCTTGTGGGAAATGACAGCCATGGTAACGGCTGGAAGTATCAAGCTACCGCCGGCGAACTAATGAAAACAATCACGCAGAGCCGCGGGAGTTTTGGTGGTTTTCAGGACAGAGTGCAGAGTGTTGAAGGACCAACTGCTCACTGGTGCAGCCACACATGAGAAGCAGCATGCAGCTCAAGCCCAACATAATGAAAATGGACTCAAACTAGTCTGCACTAATTAGTTTTTACCACGAGACTGAAGGCATCTCTCTAGCTAACTAAGCGGCTAACTAGTCCCCTGCTGGGGCCCAGCTGCTGGATGTGATAGCTCAGTAATGAACTGATAGAGCAGCCTTTTACTTATTTCCTGTTGTACTTCAGCCAAGTCGGACAGGCATCACTGACGGCTCAGAGCTGTGTCGACATGTCGGATTTATTTAAAATGCCGCACAACAGACTCAACATTTCTCTCAAATCAAATACAACACAGCAAATAAATAGTGCAATACAAAACAGGCCCCTGTTTGGGGACAAGATCCGAGACACACTGTGCTTCTAACAAAGCCGGCAGTCCAAGCATCTACTGTCTGCCTTCACATATTACACCACCTCATCCCAGGCAGTCATAAAAGACTGCAGACGAGGGAGTGTCTTCAGAGAGCAAGGCGTTTTCCCTCTCTGGGGAGGACAGATCTGATGATGAAATCCTTTCCTGTCTCCTTGTTGATCCCCTCTGTAGCAAACAGAGGGTCTCAGAGTGTTTCACTCTGCTGCCCACCAGTTATGATAAAAATATGTACAGCCCAGACAGTAGGTAGGAGTAGGTAACAGGGCTGGGATGATACACCTAGCTCCTGATTCAATACTATCACAATACTTGGGTGCCGAAGTATTGTGATTCAATATTATGATTTATTACGATTTTTGAAGTTTAATCATACACTTCTGGGGACTTTTACTTTACTACATTAATGTATTAAAATGTTTGATTTTCAGCATGTATGTAAGCAGAGATGTCATGAAATCAAACATATAAGTCATTGTCAGGTATTATTTATTAAACAACTCAAAAATCAAAGAATAAAGACTTTTTCCTCACAAATTAGTGGTATTTTCTTTTTAATTTATAAGGGACATGTAATGTTTTATACTTCTGGTGAATATAATCCAATCAGTCTTATTTACATATATGTATTTTATATATACAGTTTGTTAACATCTTATTTTGAAGTCACACGGGTATACTTCCGCCAACTTCGCCAAGCCCGTCGCTTGCTCTCCTGTCAGCTCCGTTCTCTTTATGATCAGTTCCATCGTGGACGTTTGATTGCATTTAACATAAATGTCAGTATATCGGCGCTCTACAGTTGTAGCATCGGCTGATTTGACCACGGAGATGAGCGTGACGGCCAGCTTGACCACGTTACCAAATACAATAACATTTCCTGTCTATGACAGAGTTAGCATGTAGCTTTAGCCGTGATGTCTAGCTCTACCGTCTGCTGTTTTGTACATCCTCGTTGTGGCCAGCTGCTGTTTGTTTTGGTTGATGGATACGGAGCGGATGTGATGTCATGTTGCTACAACATAAAAGCGGTAACTTCCTTCTACCTCCACACTCAAATGAAGCAAATATATTGTTTTTGGCATTAAAAAAAAAGAAAGAAAAAGCACTTTGAATACATTCTTTAAACCCCAAAGACAGCAGAGCAGGAAGTGGTGTGAATTATAAATAAAACAACTCAGACACACAAATGAGGCCATCCAATGTGGTTGTTTTCTAAAGCGCCCATGTAATTTCTAGCAAGATAACAAATTAGTCATTGTGCAAAGACACAGCGCATGGAGGAAGTCCACAGGGGATGCACACTCCAGTTTTAAAAATACATATCCCATAATGTTTATTTGTTTTCTGTTTAGGCTCCAGATGCAAAGAGAATGAAAGCAGAGAGGAAGAGGGTTCAAACAATTCATAGTTCACCAGCAATAAAATAGACGTTTGTGTGAAGAGCCACCCACTGACTAGCGTGGGCCCACAAAGAGAAACACTGTGTGATATTCATCCCTGGGACACTTCATTATTATGATTACCGTGATCTCTAACCTCATTTGCCTCCATGTCTTGGTTCTCTAGGAGTTTGTCGATGGCTGCCTGTGATCCCTGCTCCCACTTATCCAGCGCACAACTGTCTCACTGTACAAGGTGCTATGAAACAGGGAGGCCCAGGGGATGAGTGGGTGGATATAGGAGGATCTAGGCTGGAAGCACAATTCTTATCACCATACAGTATGTAGCCACCACTATATCTCTGAGACTTGTGGTGCATTAATGAAAGAGGTTATTAACAGCTCCTCAGTAGATCACAACCACTTCCTTTATGCTCAAGTTTGTGGATTTGGTATTTTTTTAAATGTCATGTCCATTTGAGTGGGATGCTTAAAAGGAAAACTAGCCACCTTTTATGTGCATGTCCATAAATGTAGTCCACTGAGGAAATAAATTCCCCAGTTTGTGCTACATTGAGTGAGACAGCTGGTTTCTCCTACTGCAGAACTGTGCGTGCTGTGTCTACATGTATACATCACTGCAAGCGGCGAGTTCGCTACGTCTGATAAACAAAAAACACCTCACAAAATGTCAATAGAGGTAAATATTCTTACACCTTTACGGAAAAATACAACCATAAACCTTCTGGACTCTTCTTTCTCTCTTACGCTGAACTAAGACAGGCCTTTTTCACAGCAGACATTTTGACCCGTCGCACTATGAAAAGCACAGCTGTTAGAAATAACATTACAATGGTTCTGTTCTATTCAGGTGTCTTGGTGAGTGTGACAGTGAGACAACATGCACAATACCAGGACCCTGCAAGCAAAGCAGCTTAATGGAATTCAGCCATCAAAATATAATTATGTACGTTACACCTGTGCTTTTCCTAATGTGATATGTCAAAATGTCTTTCATGAAAAACGCCTATTATTGGACAGAAACTAAATAAAACTCACTGAAGCCATTAGTCAACAATCAGCACCTCTGGTTTGGCCTATATAAATTCTTAATTCACTCCTTCAGCTGTTAAATTAGCAATATCCAATGACAAAAATCGCCCTGCTGGTCATGGTTGTCTTTCACAGTTTGAGGACGTCGGTGAGCATCTGTCAGCCTAGTTTTTGCAGTGTGTCCTGTGTCCCGTGTCTGAGGTTTTACGGCCAATTCAGGTTTTTCAGCCAATTCAGGATGTTGAATCGGTGGTGGCAAAATAGCAGTGGGTGAAGCTCGTCTGAGAGAGAAATCACTCTGATTGGCTGTTCAGCTTAAAGGGATTAGTGAAGGAGAAGAGAAACAGTAATGAGGAGAGGAAGCCATCGAGTGAAGTCAAGAGGGCAAACACAGCAGGCTCTCCTCATTTTTCATCTTCAACTCATCTGATCAGTCCAGTACACGGATATTTTCAGAAATCTGGAGGGTTGGCAAGTATGCTTTCATGTATGTATCATAACAACGGCTTGTACATTTGCAGTCCTCGGCCTTACCCTTTATGAATGATGAATATGGACAACTGTGACCTGCTGGTGTGGGGAGTTATTTCATCTCACACAGGTGCAGCATGTACGAGAACGTAGGTTGAAAATTGGGTGATTTTTCCCTTTAATGTCCATTTAGGAGATTGGTTTAGCTGAAACAAATACTCCATTAGTCAATACGTCAAATGACGTGAAATGAGAAAATTAATTGGCAACTATTTTAATAATCAATTTATAATTTTAGTAATTTTTGGAGTAAAAATGCCAAACATTTGCTTTCTTGTTCTTTGCTTGTTCACTTCTCCACTGTGAGGATTTGCTGTGTTTTATATAATTGTAAAGTGAATATTTTGGGGGTTTTGAATTGTTGTTTGAACAAATCAAGACAAGCATTTTTTGTTAATTTCTTATTTTATAGACAAAGCAACTAATCCATTAATTGAGGAAACATTTCCAAGAAAACTCACGAGTTACAGCCCAAAACCTTATGTCTATATGCAGCCAAAAGCTGTTGTGTCTTCTGCTGCACGAAGACACTGGCCACCATGATTTACAGAATACAATATCCTCTTTCCACACGCCAAGACAAAAATTCGGAAAATACAAATTAACTGCTGATTATGCACCCTCTAAGAAACACGACAATGCTAAAATTACACAGACTTTTACCAACACTCAATTAACACTTTAAATGAAAGCTGAAAATAAGACCTACATATATGGCATTCTCATCCAATTACTAGTTCTCACTTCTGTAAAAGCACAAAAAAGCTCCTCATGGTTGAATCTCAGCTGGCATGAAAGCCGACTCTAATTATGATAAACTCACATCCCATCATTGTAAGTGAACGACGTGGATCTGGCATTTTCTCTGGCTGAGCACAAGAGGCTTTGGCAGTGTTTGGAAGAGTGTGATTGTCAACAGTGTGCTTTCCCAATGGGAGAACATATTGTATGACCAAATGCTGCAATGATTCGCAACATACCGCATCGCTTAATTTTGGTAATTAGCATAAAAACGACAAAAGAAAGCATGTACAGTATGTGGATGTGTTTCTTCATACATAACACTGCTGCACAGTGGAAATGTTTGCACTTATAGATTACATCTCCATAGCTGAAGGTCAGTGTGGAACAAAGTCATGTATTTTCTTACATTGATGAATCAATCCAATCTCCCCAAGAGGACCAGGCCTATTATCTACTCAAAATTATTACTGATGACTACGGGTTATATATTTTATGATGGAAAATATCTTACGTGATGGCACTATAAACATGGCAGAAGTGGCCATGTAACTCGTTTGAGGAGCATAATGGCGTTAATCAAACGTCAGCCGCTTTTCAGTTATGAGATATGAGGATGTGAGGAACATCATTGAACAATATTATAAAAACATTAAAGCCGATTACTCAAACTGTGCCATTATGGCAGCTGTAAAAATCTGCCCTCTACAAAATGAATGGATAAATAGCAGAAATGGCAGCCAATTACAGACAAGTCTTCATAAGTAAAGATGTGACATTTGGGTCAAAGTTCGAATTGGGCAACAGATCAACATCCCTCCAGCTAGCCTGGCTAATAAAAACTAATATAGGGGCTTTTATTATCAGATTTTCCCTTTCAAATATCAGGACCTTAAAACTGATCTGCAGATCTACTCTATTTAATCCTATATTTTTTTTCTGTTGGGCTTCACCCACAGACGGACGTAGTCACCATGACTGAACTACTGTAAGGTCTGCGGTTAGTTTAAGAGATTTTAACAATTTGTTCTACAATATAAAATACATCAGTAAATATCCCACTGAAGCATTCTGAAGCATTTCCATGTCTTAAAATAGGCAGCTGCTGACTACTTCTGATGATTGGATTCACACCTCAAAACTTGGAGATTATTTTGCTGAACAAAACATGAACATATAAACTTTTATCTTATTTTCTGCAATAATCCAAAACCCAATGGATAAATGCCATTGGCTTTTTGTTGAGGGAACCAGGACTATGCTAACTTCCTGGTTCGCCTACGATATATGTCATCCCTGCAGCATTGTATTAGAAAGAATGCAAGTTTAAGGCACTTCAGCACTGCCTTCACTTTCAGACCTGGAGGCCGCTGCCTGGCTTTATCTCTATTGGTTCTTTCCAATCGGCAGCCTGTCAAAATCTGAGAAAGCCCAATACTAGTACGTAACACTTGACATGGCTGACATCACTGTGGCTAACAGTCATAACTGTGTTGTATTTCCCTGCTTGTTTTATGTGTTTTATCTAAACCATATCCTCTCTCTTTTTTCTACACACAGATAGATACCATCACATAACAGCAGCTGAAATTACATCCTTAAACACTGACAGGGATTCAATAAGATGAAGCATGTTCAAGGTCCATCCTCTCGTTTTATTTCCAACATACTGCATGATCCCTGCCGCCTTTAACCTTGGTCATATATATCACCCAGGACAGCTGTGATTATCATCCCATACGTTAATGCTCTCTGGTGCTCGCCTGAGCCTTACATGCCTATCAGCATGCAGGGCATGTCAGCTAACCCCTGACTCACTGCCACATCCAACTGTACTCATTTAGACACATTCATCACGGTCAAAAAAAAAAAGGCCTTAACGCTTCCCAACGAGTCAGAAGTTAAAATGTGATTTTAATGAAATAGATCTTAACTCGCTCACCACGCCACATCTTTTTCAGCACAACACAAAAAGTAGCAACGCAAACATTGAATTAATGCTTGTCGCTGTCACTGCAGTCCTTTGTGATTCCATCAGCACACAATTATTACAAGCCTCAAGAATACTGATGTTAAACAGGAACTTCGGAGCTGAAGACTTTGAATGAATAAAAATAGGAGAACTAACTACTCTGTGCAGTGTGTTAAGATTGTTGCTAATTATTTGACACAATCAAATAAAATAAGCCGTCCTTTTGAATAAGCCTATTGTACTTGAATGAAAATGTTTGTTGGAGATACTCCAGTGCCTTCAAACTGCATCATGTTACTGAAAACACAATGAAAATATTGAAGGGCTGACATGATAATCACACACAACTCCCTGTGTAGCAGCTTTGAGAAGAATGAATAGGAAACAGCTGCTTTTGCAAGCATCCATTATTCATTAAGCACTGTACTCTGTAGTGACACAGCCAAACCATTATTTCCTCTTTCACTCTTTACTTTCTGTCTCAGTCAGTCGCACCCAGCTTTCATCTCATATATGATCAGCTGCCTGTAAACTCCAAAACATCCAACACTTTATAATTCAACTGTATTTGTCAGTCAGACTGTTAAACCAATATGATCAAACACTGATGTTTCAGCAAAGACAGGAGCCCAAGCTGCAGATAGAGATGTTCCCAAAGCATTTTTTACTTCCTGATACTGATTCCAATACCTGAACTTGAGTATCAGCCAATACCGAGTACCAAGCCGATACCAGTGTGTTTAAAAAACACATCACTACTACACTACTGGGATTTTCCAGTGTAAAATATTGTCTGATTGTGAACCTTTTATTCAATCTGGCTAACGTTACACTCTGCGCTTCAGGTACCAAGTCAGTGTCAAAATTCTGGTGGTGCTCATTTTTCTACATTGTGGGGGTGACAGAAAATGTGGAGGACACACCCTATTTTTCCCTGATAATGCTACATTGTTGGTAATGATAATGCTACATGCTAGTTAACGTTAGCTGGTAGCAACCGGTACGCAGCACAGTCTTGCATTGAGATAACAGCTAACGTTAACGGGAGGTGTCACTGATTTGCATTCTGACGTGTTCAGGCTCTTTTCAGTCAAGTTCTGCCTTTTTGAGCATGCTGCTAAAAAAACAACAAACTGAACACTGAACACAAAAGGCACCAATGAAAAGATTGATGATTATTAATTCATTATTAATTTTTCAACCAACATAAAAAATCCCTGAATATCGCAGTCTTCAGTGATGTGCTGATCTCGCAAGTTGACATTGTGACGACAACAAAAAGATATATTGTGCAGTCCTATTGAGAAACTTGAATAAATCCAGTTGTTTGAAGGAGATGTTTTCAATAAAATAGACAACAGAGAGGGAATTGTCACCTGTTTATCTTTCTCAGTATGCAAACAGTAATAAAGTGAAGAGTGTATGTTGAAGTATAAGGGATTTCTTGTTTTACTTTGATTTTTACCATAATATCGAGAATCATGCCGAGAATTCACTGCTAGTGGTATCGACTAGTAAATAGTAGACTTGTGAAGTTGCCGATACCGGCTCCAGCATTTTAGGCTGTATTTAATGCATGCATAGTTGCAGCTGGCCCTCGTGGCAAGAGAAAAACCATTTCATGTGCTGATACCCTGCACAGAAACGAATGATCTGACATTACAGGCAGAGGTTGATAACATAAGACACAAGACTGGGTGAGACCTTGATGCATTTCCAACTGGCTTTATGGTTTATGGTGCTCCAGAAATGAGAGGAAATAATCACTTTTTCTATATGCACCATCACCAACCGAGACACAGTCACTCACCCGCTGTTTTAAGAGTCAATTAGTGCTTGCATCCAAGCAAGAACACTGGAGCTCAATAATGTCTGAGGGGAAGTATTTTAGGGGGACATTACACAACAAAAAGACTGCTAAGAAACATAAGCGATTCATGTATGAACACATGTACAACAGTGAGCATCAGTTTCACACTATTTGCGTCATCTTTTAACCCCAGAGACATGATCGTAAACATCAGTCGATCTAGGAACGTGTGGGTGTGACTTCTTATGTGCATATAAGATGACTACATCTCAGATTCCAGATCAAACAAACAGCCTTCAAGGGAAATCCACAATAGCTGAATATTTTTCTTCCTGGCTGTCAAAGCGATATTAAGCATGTTCTCAGCCTGTGGGTCAGCCTTTGTTTTCCACAGAAAACCTAATATTTGTTTTCCTAGTTGTTCATTCAGATAAAATGAAGTGGACTGAAGCATGTTTTAAGCCAGAGAGCTAAAGATGTTTGCTCTCACTTCAGTTAAAATCAGGCCACATAGCGCAGGGACTTAATCTCTTCTGGGCTCCACCCTGCTCTCCCAGAGCAGGTCACCAAATTAGGTTGCCATATTTTGGACTAAGAAAAAAAAAGAAAGCAAATTGAATATGAGTTATCAGCTGATGTTAAGTATGGAGCTGCCATTATTACAAACAACTCTAGGTAGCCTGCTGCCTTTTTTTGCTATTTCTAAAAGCGAGAAAAAACAAACAATGTGCTTCCCCCCATCAGAGACTCATAAAACAACTGCAGGGTCACCAGCTCAATCTCCACAAAACGTTTCTTTTAAGAGCTTTGTGGTGTACTTTGTAATGCGCTCATGTAGCGACTGACAGAAATACAATAGAGAAACTATGTGTTGCCTGGAGGGGAGAATACACCCATATTACTGCTGGGCAGCTGTTGTGGAGTGACATCATGCAGTACGTCTCTTATTCAAACCAGAAGGGCTTGAACTTGTGCTTCACGAAATGGGGTTCAGGGATAAATCTGAGGGGTCACAAAATGATTACGGGGACAAAGACATATTTCTGTTGCATTAAATTATCTTTAACTGTCCAGACTTTTTTTCCGGTTCTGCAATAGCCTTGCAAAATAAAGGACACTTTCATCTCTTCAGACCTCTAGTGAAACAGGTGGAAAGAGAAATCTGTCTTTGATCCAGGGCCACACTACGGCCATAACCTGGTCACAAGCATTTCCTTTCCTCGCCACCCCCTGGATTTAAATTTACCACAGCGGCTAGCAATGCAATGCATACAGTATAACAGAATATTTCCCAGAGTTGTGGTCAAGACCACCTAAACCAAGACCAAGTCACGACCGAGACCAAGGCAGGAAGTCAAGACCACACCAGCGCGTATAACACACCTACAGTAAAATGTGGAACATTCATTATAAACCACATAGGTACTCCTCAAAATGATCTGAAAGCTCCACATTCCCACAAAAACACCCACAGATTCCTCCTCATTCACGTCTATTATAACCATAAACACTGTCTATGTGTGTATATACTGTATAAGTGAATACTTGTGAAGGCGTCTGAGTAAGGGTTAAATCAGCAGCAAGTGGACTTGGTTTAGATTCTTCAAGACGCTTCACTTCTCATCCAAGAAGCTTCTTCAGGCTCTGACTAACTGGCAGGGGAACCCAAGAAGTTAACCTCTGTGGGGTCGTCAGCAGGATGACCATGAGTGTACCATGACAAATGTCTCAAAATAATAATAATCAGCAGAGGTGAATTTTATGTGAAGGAATTTCCTTTGTTTTCTATGAGCAACCACTGAAATGATTAACAAATAAATCTGAAAATGCACAAGCAGTTTAGTGATATCCCTGCAGTTGTGGTCTTGAGTACTACAATGCTGCCATTTCCAATTCTAACTCCAATACTGCAATCACATCTTGTCCGAGGAACGGTCCAAACCTCCAAATATTCAACTCACTATAATGTAAGCCCAAGAAAAGCAACATATTTCTCACATTTGACCTGAAGTCTTCAAACGTTTGGTTGAAAATACTTTAATTAATCTTCAAAATTATGGCTGCAACTAAGGATTATTTTCATTGTTGATTATTTGCTTGATAAATCGCTTAGCTGTTTGGTCTATAAAATATTGATTAGTTTTCCCACAGCTCAAGGGGACATCCTCAGATTTCTGGTTTTGTCTACAATTCAAAGATTTTTGGTTTACTGTCACAGAGGAGTAAAGAAATCAGAATATTTAAGAAACTGAAATCAGATTTTTTTTTCTTAAAAAATGACTCATGGCTCTTAATTGATTATCACAATAAATTTAATAGTTGACAACTAATCATTTAATTGTTGCAGCTCTAATCAAAATAGTTTCACACTGCAGTTCTTTCCATCGACTAATCACTTAGTTGGCTGAGTTGCTGCAGCTCTAGTTGACTCCTTGGTCAATACAGAAAGACAGAAGGATTATTGAATAAATTGTAGCACTATTTTAATTTTAACTTCTCCTCACAGGGGTATCTCTCTTTTGGGTCTCATGTGCTCGGCCTTCCTAACAATGCCTCCTTTGAGCAGATGGTGGGTGAGCTCTGATGCATCTGAACAGAGAGAAACCTTGATCTCCGTCCAGCTGTTTCAGCGCTGCAGTGGCCCAGCTGAGTTTTAAACACAGCTGATGGTAAACAAACACAAATCTGCACAGCTTGAGTTTGTACATATATCAATCACGAGCCACAGCGGTGTCTCCCTCGCCTTCCCCGGCAGCCACAACAGTAGTGCTGGCTGGCCCTGGGTGTAACAAACATCAGATGGCTAAAGGGGGACGTGTGTGTGGGCTGCAGGTGGCTGTTTGTATAGCCATGGACTGTCCTTGCGGCGGCCTCCTCTGACGGAGAAACACCTTCTCAGTGTTACTGAGGTCTCACCCCTCTGAAGCTGTGGGGCTTTCCTGATCCTATCCTCCAAACAGGAAGCAATACACCACTCACAGGCTCCGTTTCTGCTCTCCCTGGTTTTGCTTTCACTGTTACTATTCTGGTTTTCAATCATAGTTCATACTTTTAAATACTAGGTCACATCTAATACAAGCTAAACAACCCCTCCCATGAATCATTAGCTTGTTTTTAATCCGTTTTCTTGGTTAAGTGAGGGTTAAATTTCCCTCACTCTGCATGAATTTGTTTTATCATTACTAAATAATTTAAGCATGACGTCAAAATCCAAAGGATGACTGCGGGGTTTTGCATTCTGTAGCACTTGCCGCAAGCACAAACAAGTCCACGGTTGCAACATGCTGCAGCTTACTCTGCTATAACAAGCTTCCACTAAGGCGGGCAGAAAAATAACAAATGCTGTTTGTATCAAATATAAGATCTTAAGACCATATGTGTAATTCATGAGCCCTTTTACAAGGCTGGCTGGAACCATTTCTGCCTGCAAATATCTGACAAGTTCTGGGTCACACCAGGCTCACTCCTAATCGTCGTGACTTTACACCAATTAGTTCCTTCTCCGCCCATTGCAGAAAAAAAGCGCACCTTCAAGCAGAGTGTAGTTAACGTGGCTGCAGCCTCGGAGAGCACACAGCACAGTGTGAGTCTCGCAGCTCAAAGTTACAATCTGAGTGTTTCCGAGACTTACGGAGAGGTGGCGGATGGATGGATAGAGGGTGGGCGAGCTACAGGGATTTACTCCGGGCTGGCAATTTGAGGTTTATACCCAGCAGGCTGTTTGAAACTCCAGGTGTGTGTGCAATTCGTTCCTCTCCACCTCGCTGTGGATTTCATTAATCACCACATCTGTTCATTTCACACTGCACACCCACACTCACATAACATGCACTTCACAAGCATTTCAATATGCCTTTTTATAGTTCTAACTACAGCCAAAAAAACTAGAGAACAACATCTTGGCAGTGTGTTAAACGCAGGTTGAAAATAGCTACTGCAATTACAAACCTGTTGAGTCTTTGCACCATTTTATTTAGAGACTTATACAAACAACTGATCTTCTCCAATGCACTACACACAGTTGATATTCTCACTCCCGAGACCTCACAAAGAAAATTTAACTGGAGTCAGATATAAATTGTTGAGACATGAAAGCCGAATCAATCTGCCGACAGCACTCAGCAGTTATTTCTTCCTGCGTACTTACACGTTCTCATTTGTCTCGGCGTGACTGTTTGTTTATTCCAATGCATCCTCATTAGCTTCTGCCACAGTAATTGCCATTCTTCCCGGGGTCTATACTGTATAATTGAAATTGAATTCACACTGAAATATCACAGACTGTTTATGTATGAGGCTTAAGAAAATCAAGGTGAGTGAGGATGCATCACACGGCTGCTGCATTAATATGAAACTGAAAGACTAGTTTAATGCAGCCATATGTGATATTACTATAAATCTGGTTCTTAAAATTAGAGATATGACAAATATTTAATTAGTTGTCAACTATTTAATTAATCACAAACTACACTGATAATCGATTAAATCTGTTTGAATATTTTTTATGAAAAGAAGCCAAAATTCTCTGATTCCAGCATCTTAAATGTGAATATTTTCTGGTTTCTTTACTCCTCTATTACAATAAACTGAATATCTTTGAGTTATGGACAAAACAAGACATTTCAGGACGTCGTCTTGGGCTTTGAGAAACACTGATTGACATTTTTCACCATTTGTTGACATTTTATAGCCCAAACAACTAATCGATTAATCGAGGAAATAATCAAAAGATTAATTTGGCCATTAAAATGATCATTAGTCGTGGCCCTGCTTGTTAGAACTTAGTACTCAAAATGAGATAAGAGTCATTTCTTGTCAGGATGGAGAAAAGTTAAACTTTCCACATTCAGATTTGCTTTCTTTTTCACATCTGTTGATTTTAGAGACAGCCTAGCTCAGTCTGCAGTACCTGTCTGTCCCTGTTAGAGAAACTGCAAGATTAATTAGAAGTTATTTAGCTGCCTCTCTCTGACATTGATGAACTCACTGACCAGCTGCATGGCCCAAAATACAGTAACACAGGGCTACAACTAATGATTATTTTCATTATCGATTAATCTGCATATTATTTTCTCAGTTCATTGTTTGGTCTATAAAATGTCAGAAAACAGTGACAAATGAACGTCCCAGTTTCTCAAAGTTGAATGAAATGTCTTTATGTCTTGCTCTGTCAGTCCAAAACCCAAAGATATTCACTTTAATATGATATAAAACAGAGAAAAGCAGGTAATAGAGAGTGTAAAGACAGCATTTTCTGACATTTTTTGCATGGAAACTACTTCAAAGATTAATCAATCACCTCATTGATAAATTCTCGTCTCTCAGTAAAGCATTTAACCCACAGAATCTATCCACACACGTCCTAAAAGCACCAAACACAACAAAAGGTAACGTGACAACAAAAGTATGCAGAATTATTTTCACTATGAGACTATTTTCGGTTTCATACTGATGCCTAAATTAAAGTCTCTTCATGAATGTCGGCTGTCAAAAGTCCCAAAGTTCTCTTGTTACCGGTAAGTGGAGCACAATCTTGACGGTGTCTTGGTTCATTTAACTTTTCATTTCCAAGGTGTGATTTGACAGATGTCAGACTTGGTTCATCTGCCCTTCGCTTTACCCAGCAGCACCTTGTTAATCTGCTTCTAGGATGCTGATGTGCTGCTGACCCTGACCTCTGACCTCCCTGAGGAGAGACCTTCCATATGGAGATTAACATCATGTCCAATGATTACTGTATTTCAAATTAAATTATAATCCATGCTGCCAACACTTAAGCAACAGAAACCTTAAACCAAACACCATGAAGAGTCCTCCTACAGTAACAAGTCTTAGCAGATCTGTCCATGATATCTGAAGTAGCCTCTGCTGTTCACCGACATGTTCAAACTGGCTCAACTGCAGCCCACACAGACCAGCAGTCAGCCTCCGAATATGGAGAAAACACTGATCACCTTCGATCAACACAAACACAATGTACAAACGCGGAGAAATGACGACCACGAGGCGAGGACAGAAACTCCAAACGCTTGCTCCATTAACCCACATTGACACCAGGGTTGAATCAAGTCGCTGCAGGCTGTCAAACAGAAATCACCCAGATTTTAAAACACACGATAAAGATTAAGGATGAACGTATCTGCTGCCACATGAAAACTGAACGCGCACCTGAAATGGACGGCTCGTGTGTGGGAAACAAAACCCACCGTGCGCTGCTGTGCGTAACGGACAGGTAACGCGGCGCTTCGTGTGACTGAAAAATGACTGGAAATGTGCCGCCAAATGAGACGCAAAAGACGAGCGTGATGACATAATTAATCGTTTCACTCACCTCGATGGCAGCGACATTAAGTCCTGAGCTCGGGTTGTGTTGGAGACGGCGAGGCGATGCTTCAGTCGGTGTTGCCGCCTGTCACCGGGAAGGAGGAGTTTGTGTTTACTCCAACAAAACACAACCGGCTGTCAGCGAGCACACGGCTGGTCCTCCTCTCCAGGTTAGACGAAGAAACAGAGCCACAGTCTGGACACACTCTTTATTACAACGTGTGTGCTTCCCTGTGGATGGAAACCCAAAACTTTGGGTTATTATTGGTCAGAAAACACACTCATAATTAGGATTTAAATGAGTTGCCTCTACCTGAATAACATAAAACAGTGTCCACAATGTCAAAATGAAAATAGGGCATGGAATTAAAAAAAACATATACTAAAAATTAAATGATTTTTGTTTGTGATGTATTACAAACATGTATGAACTAAATGTAAATCTAAAATTGTGAACAGTTTGGTAATTGTAATTAGTATGGAGGCCTTGAGAGGCAAGTGAGACGTTTTATCTGTCTGATCTCAAGTGTTTAGAACAGGTAAAAAAATTAGATTTTGTCAGGATAATCTTTCTAAGTTGGTGTCAAAAAAAGCTTTAGGCTGTTTGTGAAACCACATATATAGAATATACTAGAAGTACGTACTGAATATTCTAAATATTACTGTATAAATATACATAATAATACTGGAGTTTCCTCTCTTTGCCTGTATACTCTCTCTGTCTATGCACTCCAAACACAAGTGGTGGTGCACTTCAGCCTTTTGTGGCTGAAATGAATATTACAACTACAAACACTTATTTATCATAATAAAAGAAAATTTCATCTGTTCAAACCTTTTTTTCACTTTTTTTAACAAATGAAAAAGGTCATTTCAAATAATGATCATGGCAAAACCCTTTTCCCACCTGTTTTACAGATGAAAAAGATAATCCTGGCAAAGCCTTTTTTTCACCTGTTTTTAAGTCATAAACACAGAAGACAAAACTATTTGGATCAGACTTCAAAACCGGATCATCAGAATTTTTCTCACTTGCCTCTCAGGCCTTCTGTAACCCAGAGGTAAGAGGATTGGTAGCAACATTTCGCAAAAGTAAAACGTGATTCTCTACAATTACCAAAAACCAGGAAGTCCTGAAGCTTTATAGCTCCACTGATGCTGGAAAAGAGCACTCCTCCTTCTTTCTGTCATTCTGTGCCATAAATCAGCACCATCCAGGTGGCATACACTGTAAAATGAGACAGTTATAGAGGCCAAAGGTCAGTTTTCTCTGTTTGTCCTCTTTATTTATGGTAGTAATATTTCGTTTAACTGGAAATCATTTGTGTTCAAAAGTAAAACGATCTACCTCTCTAATCCTGAACCAAACATATCCTCAAATCATCATGGCTTTAGTGCATCATTGATGACTCATACATGTGATCAGATGATAGTTCCTCCTCCAGCACCTTTTCTTTTTAGTGACACAGGTAAATAATTAATCTGCATTATGTTTTATGACCCTACAGTTTCAAGAACAGGACTTTGAATCCAAGAATGTGAACGTGGTTCCCTCAGAGTGCACCACAGGGTGTGTGCTGACACTGAACAAGACAACGTTACTTTGTTGTGTGTTAAATGTATATTCACTGTAAGTACTGGCCCTTCAGAAAATATTTAACATCGTCACAAAACAGACATGAGTTTCCTTTGCAGACCAGACATGACACCGTTACGTTCAAACTGCTGAGGAAACTGGTGTCCTACCATGACAACCAGCCCTGCGTTTTCCTTTCAAACCAAAGGTCACTGCCATAATCAAGAGATTTTACGACCGGCAGTCCACTCCCACCCAGGAAGGTAACTCATACGCAGAATCTTTAGAGGATCAGAGGGCCGTAATCTGCTTCTGAGGCTTCATCAGAGCTTTAGAGAAGAGATGCTGGGATTTGGATTTAACTAGTGCAACTGGAATACAGCGATAATGCCTTCCACTCAGAAGACTCTGCTCTTCTTGTCCAGTGCGCTGGTCACTGTCATATCTGTTGGGGTGATGGGGTACTGCATGGCGACAAAGTGGACTGAGACGACCATGGAGTGCACAAGAAATGGAAGTGACTTCTCCAATGGAAGTGCTGTGGTCACTTTGGAGATTTTTTTTGGGAATGTGGACAGAGACTTTTGCCCCTTGTTTGGGGGTCAGGACGAATTTCAAGGTAGACATTTTTCACGTAGATACCTCTAGACTTTTGGTTTCATTTCCCTCCGTCTCTAATATTCCTGCCTACAAACAACAGAACTGAAAAATTGAAATAACTCAAACGGCAGCATGTCTTTCCAGAAGCATTGACACTGTTATTCTGGATAATAAAGATAATGATAAACTTTATTTACATAGCACTTTTCAAAAGCAATTTTACAAAGTTAAGATCGAACATGCTAGTCCAACAACAAAACACCACTCAGGTTCAGATAGGGTAGGCCTTTTCTTCCAATCCACACACCCCCCCACCCAGGTTTCTCATAAGCATAAGCTTTAGTTTGCGATGTTATGATTTGAGCATATTTTTATGCTAAATGCAGTACCTGTGAGGGTTTCTGGACAATATTTGTCATATCTAATAAAAAATATATACATACATTTGCATAAAGAAAGCATATTTGCCCACTCATATGTTGATAAGTATTACCTACTTGACAAATCTCCCTTTAAGGTTCATTGTGAACAGATAAAAAATGTGTGATTAGTTTGCGATTAATCCTGATTAACTATGGACAGTTATGTGATTAATTGCAATTAAATATCTTAAATGATTGACAGCCCTAATAGGTATTATTTCTTCCATGGAAAGTATTTCCAAAGAAAATTCTTCACAGAGAGTTTTCAGAGACAGATGTCTTAAAACATGGACAAGCTGACCATTTTAAAGGAACAATGCGTTGCATTTAGGGGGTTCTACTGGCAGAAATGGAATGCAATATTAATAAGTATGTTTTCTTTAGTGTGTAATCAAATGAAAATAATAATCACTGTGTTTAGTTACCTTAGAATGAGCCGCTTATATCTACATACGGAGTGCGTCCTCTTCACTGCACCGGCCGCCATGTTTCTACGGTAGCCCAGAACAGATAAACCAAGCACTGGTTTTAGTGCAGGGACAATGTTGCACTGTTGCAATCTTCAACCTCACTGCTAGATGGCACCATATCCTTCACACAGTACCTTTAAAAGGAGACATAATTACTGTGGATATACAGAAATACTCCACATTATTGGTAGAATTGACATTATTGCAACAACATCATGAAATATTCATCTCACAAACCATACCAGGCTAACTCACAGTAATATAGTATAATGCATGCAAGCTCTACTAAATTATATAACCGTAATGCTCTTGTACTGTTTGTGTGTAGTGATTCCTCAGTTGGTAGAAACAGGAGTTACCCCTCTCGTCCTGCACTCTTTGGTTTCGTGCCTGTTGGCCGTGTGTCTACTGTGTTCTGCCTGCAGCATCCTTATCTCCCTCTACAACAGTGTCAGCAACCCTTATGAGACCTACATGGGGCCTGTTGGCGTCTACGTCTGCAGCTCGCTCAGCGGTAAGTGACACAAGTATTACAGCATGTGGGAGCGATAGAAGTGGAATTGCCAGAAACAAATCAGCATCTGTTTCTCTTGCAGCATGTTTGTCCGTTGTGGTCCTCGTAATATTCGCACTTAACATCACTTTGACCAGCATGGCAGAGGATTTGGTAAAAAACTTCGCCGGCACAGTTCAAGCAGACCTGAGGAACAAGTCTACTGAGATGCAGCTGGGATACTACCTGGTCATCGCTTACACGGTGCTCTCTCTCATCGCCATTGCTTTAATCTACATGTACGACCACGCCGCCTACACACACAGGAGGGAACAGCAGAGGCCTACAGAGGACGCACCCAAGGAGATAATGATGTATTAGTGGCCTGCAATGGAGTCAGTTTTCAGTGACAGTGATAAATCGATCATCAAGACTTTCTGGAGTAACTTACTGTGATGGAGAATTACAGACAAAAATCAACAGCTATACATAAACCTAATGAGATTTATTTTTTTTTGTGTGTGTATATGACACTAAAACAATGCATAAAATAAGTGAGTGTAAATAAAGACATTAGATTAGGTTGTTCTCTTTATTTTAAAGGATGAATTAAAATAAATACAGATTTGACGTTCAAGATTTACTGAAAGAATGCAAGCACAAAACATAGCTGAAGAGTACATTATATTTTTGGGGGAAAAAAATGTAAAAGTTGAATTTAAATAAAGGTGTGAGAGGTTGAGAAGAAAGGTGTAGGAGGTACTGTATATGGGAATTAATTGATCTCTGCTGCCCTCTATCTTTGAGATGATATCAATGCAAAAAGACATCTCACTACACTTCAAGTCAACACCTATCCCTGAAAGCATGACAGAAAGGGATTCTGATGATTTTCTTTTATTTGTCTTATTTTAATTATGGGTTATTTCTAGTAAAAGTGCCTGATTTAAAAAAGACAGAATGCAAAGTGAAATAGCTGCAATTCACCTTCAAATCTCCAGTAGGGCGCACTGACAGAGGACTCTTATGCTTGGATGCTCAGAGGCGTTCCCATGACTGGAAAACTGGAATTTCAGAAAACAGACTTGGGACAGACCAGTGATTCCCAGATGAACCGCCCTCACAACACCACCTGTCCTGTTCCAAATGTGATCGGATGTTATAATATGATATAATATTGGATATTGTTAAAGTAATGCTTTCATAAATTGGTACAAGCCTAACACCATTTGGAGCTGCAGAAGATGGATGTTTGAACATTTATCCATTATTTTTAGGCTAACAGTAATGAATAAATGGTTGATATACCTAAACATGAGCTAGTATTTAAACTGTTTAGCTAACGGTTTTGACAGTTTATTCCTACATTTTGCTATCAATTTCAACCATTTATCAGATAAGGGTTCTATTTTATCCATTTGTAAGGCTACTTTTAAATTTAACTAAAGGGAACTGAAATCACAAAGCATTTTTGGAGGGTAGCATACGGAGCTATGATAGACTGTCATTATCTGAACCGGTGTATTCATCTAGTCATCGGCCATCATTACATGTATAAAGTACATGCTAAAGACAAACACCCATCTAAAGAGAAGGTGACAGAGGCAAAAGGGCGATACATTACAAAACTGAAGTTAATTAATGATATCAATATCTTTACAAATTAGAATCTCGACAGGTTGTCATCCATTACAGTCACTGATGTGTTTTGGCGTTAGTGAATGTCTGTCAGCAGATGTCCAGTTTACAAACAGATATATCACATTCATATCTACAAGCTAAATGACAACTACAGAATCTGGACAAAGATAAGCTAGCTACTGTTATGCTGACGGAAAAGTAACAAAACGTGCTCTAATGCTGCATATTTAATCCTCCAGTATCTTTACATGAAACCCTTAACAATAGCTTATTTTTGTGTCTGTCTATATACGCTACAACTCGACTTTTGAATCCTATTCACTGTGAAGTGTTTCGCGTAGCCTCTAAATAGATTGCTTAACCATTCATTCATTACTTATATCTCTCCATTTCAATGATTTTATCCATTAGCTAACTGTTACAGCCATATTGCCATTGCTTTATCTATTTCAACCATCTTGTCTATTAATTTGAATAACTATTTCAACTGTTTATCCATTACTTTATCCAACTATAACTATAGCCCCACTGCTTACCGCTATTTCAACCACTTATCCACTCCTTTAACTAGCTGTTTAGACTTATCTGCTTACCGTATTTTTCGCACTATAAGGCGCACTTAAAATCGCCCAACTGTTTAACTCAGACACTGATGATGAAGGATTTGTGGAAGAGGAATGAACTGAAAAGTGAGTGTATTGTTTTGTATTTCATGTGTTACAACTGAAAAATGTTGAGTTATTGAAGTTATTGAGTTATTAAATGAACTGAATAAAGTTTGACTTATAAGACCATTTTGTTTCGCTTAATGCGCCTTTTAATCTGGTGCACCTTATAGTGCGAAAAATACAGTACTTGTTTTCCCGTGCTCTCAATTACCTTACAACACATAGGCTATGCTCAAGTGTTGGAGCTGAGTCAATATGCAGATATATTTTTTAATGGAATTATAATTTCTGTTTTTTCTAATTAGCTGATCTGCAGTCTTCCCATGCACTGTATCCCCTGGCAACAGCAGAGCACTTCCTGGTTGGGTTAGTACCCTCTGAATCACTGACACGAATGGATTACTTTACTTACCTTCATCAATTCATGGCTCATGATAAAAGCAGTGCTCAAGTTGAGCCCTTTAAACTCCAGTGATGCATTACATCTTAACTGTATCCACTTCCATGTGGGACCAACTTGCAAAAGCCCTAATGAGAGATAAATAGTTATTACAGATCTGTTTAGCTCATTTCAAAGGATTTAAAACAAACGGGAAAAACAAGCAACGCTGACTTCTGCAATGATCAAAACAAAGCTTGCTGATTCTGCAGAAGCTGAGATAGATCTTTGCGAGAGTCGGCGTCTATTGTCTCCTGGATCTTCAGACGCTCTCAGAGCTGTGATTCACATGACTGTGTTGACATGAGAGCAGGGGCGAGGTGTCCTCTTACCGTTTCCCATGTCCCATCACTCAGGGCCTAAAGTCTGTTTGGACATGCCCTTTCCAGCACCTCTCAGCCCCGCAACGCCTTCTACCTGCCTTCAAAAGAACCACTCTTCCTTCAAGTCTCACACTTCAAGAGACCTGTGGAAGGATGCGACAATCCGCTTTGTGGTCGTTAGTGCGAATATGTATTAAATTTCTGAGGATGCATGCTTTCCACAATGAATCAAAAGCATTTCAGGCCTTCGGAGGTGCAAAAGTTTCCAATACATCTGTTTTTTAGTCTACTAAAGGCATTGAATTACAATGATCCACATTGAAACTTTAACATTTACTTTCTCACCTCTCACCAAACTACTCCAGCCAAAATATTCATAATGCAGCCTGATGTAACCCTTCAGCTGTGACCGGGACTCAGTGTGAAGCCAGGGCAGGTTGTATTCTCCAGAGGAGGCCACGTCAAAGCCTGTTTCAGTGCAGAATCACCTGCTGTGAAATTGATAAGCTCTTCACCACACAGCACAGAACTGTCAGCCATTAGAGACCCTCTTATTTTATTTTTTACCCTTTGAAATTCATCACTGACCCAGTCTGACCTCTGACAGTCACTAAACTTAAAGACATGCAAGAAGAAAATACCAAAACTTGACTTTACTTTCTACAATTTCTTACAATTCTTTTTACAATTTCTACAATAATTATTTCCATTCCAATGTCACATATATGCAGTCTGTATCTTTACATATCAATCTTTATCCACTATTAGAAATAAAAGGCTCCTAACAGACACAAATAAAGGCATTTTAAATTGATGTAGGATCCTCGATTCTGATCATCAACCTGTCTAACAGCTGCTGGAGGAGATATTTATCTCTATCTAGTACTGATCTTCTCGTGTGCACTGAGGTGTGAAATAGCTGAGTTGCTATTGAGATATCCCTCTCGCCGTTTGCTGTGCAAACATTGATTGAATTAAATCAGAGATGGGCAGTAATCTCTTCCTCTCTGCATACTCTCTGTCTCTTGGCTCCCCAGAATGGATAAACCCGGGATTATGCGGAAGCCCTGAGCCCTGACCACTCACTCTGTGTGATAGGATTAAAGCGGAAACTTTTGTACCTGTGAAACCTGATCCTCCCAGGTCCCGCATTACAGAGGCCTGTGAAACAGACACCTCCAGCTGCAGGGCAGGGGGGGCACACATTCAGCCACATAGAGTCCACTCTGGTGGGGTATGGTGGGTTGGGGGAGGGGGTCTGGTCTTCTTCAACCTTTGGGCAACATTGACAACAATGTGACAACTGAGACGTATGGGTATATATGTAAGGGTAAGGGTGTGTCTTCAACACATGTTGTAACACTTTCACAGCACCTTGAAAAGCTTCGCACATATACAGTAAATACATAAATTAAATAAACAAAGCAGAATACATCGATGCCAAGACAATAGCAACATTCCTCAGAGAAAATACTGGAGCCTATCAACCTGAAAAGTCCAATCATGCCCCAAAGCCCTTTTATTTGATGTCCTTATCACTACTGAGTGACCTTCTCCTTCCACAGTGGCAGTAAGTTAGGTGTGTGTCCCTGCTGCATTTTCCTGTGAGGTAATGAACATTTATGGCATCGCTGTTTGACGTTGCAACTTAGCAACAGCTGCGATACAGTACATACACATACTTTACACACTACACACCAGAGGAGTTGCCTCGACTCACACGACTTGGACACAAAACTATGCGGTGGTCAACAACAACAAAAAAATTCTGTATCGACATGCCAGTCGAAAATTACAGAGATGCAAATAGTATTACACTTGGGGAAGAGCACACTATGACTTGTTTCAGACTCAAAACTCAAAGTCAAAAACATGGGACTTGATGCCTACCTTGACTTGGGGTTTGTCAGTCTTGACTTGGGATTTGACTCTGGATTAGCATTTCTTGACTTGGGACTTGACCCGGGACAAGCCTGTTTTGACTTGAGATTTGACTCAGGCTTAGTTTGTCTTGACTTGGGACTTGTCAATCTTACCTTGGGACTTGACTCAAAACTAGCCCGTTTTAACTTGGAACTTGATCCAGGGACTAGCCTGTCTTGACTCAGGACTAGCTTGTCTTAACTTGGGACTTGACTTGGGACTAGCCTGTCTTGACTTGGGACTTGATGTGGTACTTGTCAGTCATGACTTTGGGACTTAACTTGAAACTTGTTTTTCTTGACTCAGGATTAGCCTGTCTTGACTTGGGACTTGACTTATGAATTGTCACTCTTGACTTGGGATTCGACTCAGGACTAGCCTGTCTTGACTTGGGACCTGTCAGCCTTGACTTGGGACTTGACTCGAGACTAGCTTGTCTTGACCTTGGACTTGTTAGTCTTGACTTAAGACTTATCAGTCTTGACTTGGGATTTGTCAATTTTGACCTGGGACTTGAGTGCAAAGACTTGAGACGTACGTGTGACACTCAAAACAATGACATGGCCCCACCTCTGCTATGCACATCGCACTTACTCCTCTATACTGTCTATTGCCTACGACGTTAATGGTTGTATATAGTTTAAATATTTCTTCTCTATACCCTCAATGAGCTACACTCTATTGTTTTTAATGACATGTTAATTGATTGTTACTCCATTCACACTTAATGGATCAAACTACGTACAACTGGTTTGCATTTCACTGCACAGTGTACTGGTATAATTGTATATAATATTAAAATAATGCATAATATGGTAGATTGTGTATTTAGACAAAAAATGAAAAAGAAAAAAGGAGGATTTACAGGGAACAGGTTTGAGAAAATAACACCAAGTGATGAGCTGCACCTCGCTGTAATCGTGAGGTGCTCTCAACCTGACTGTGTGATATTGAAGGGAGGCAGGTTTCTTACTTATCTTCGTCATTAATCTTAATTTGTCAGTGAAGGCTGAGGTGAAGGCGGAGGGAAGGAGGAGGAGGAGGAGGACTAAAAGGTAATTGCACCCCTGCTGCTCCATTATGGTGTCATTCCACTGTTAACAGAAGATAAGATCTTCTTTAAATCACCTGAAGCCAATTCTCCACTTTACCTGGCTGGGACAGAGAGAAAGACTGACAGGGTATCCAGCCTGGTTTCACAGCCCACAATGGGGACAAACTGAACTAATCAATCTGTGCAGAATCTTCCTGACCAATCTGTATGTGTGGAAATGTAAAAAATAAAATCTACGTCTGATGCTAGATGCCGGTTTAGAGCCAGAGTGATGGATGGAGGGAGGGCCGAGCACTTTCTCTGCCCCATGTCGCTTGACACCATTGGTGATTAATGTGCTCCTGATTGGCAGGTGTGATGGATATCAGTGGGTGCAACACGTAGGGATACACAGTTAACCTACTGACACAGCGCACGGTCCAACTGAATTGGTGACATTTGACCCGGGGAGTTAACATTAACAACAGTTTTTTTAAAGCAGTACTGCAGAGAATTTAATATTTGTATCAGTTGTATGTTATTTCCAATCCACTATATTTGAGCTAGATGGGGAAATAGATAAAAGAAGATATAAGAAAGTGTAAAAAAGAAGACACTGTCTGTACAGGATTTTGTGGAAATGAAAAATGTTTCCTTCTATATGCTGACATCATGGTGTTGTTAGTGTTATGCTGACATGATATTGAGTCTGTTTTAAATCTCACATTTCACATACGCAGAGCAATCTGTGACCCACTTCTGTCTTGAAAGGATTCCTATAAGAACTCATCCTTTCTAAATTTCCAACTGGGGCATGCAGACAGTGCCTGTCCTGCTGAACACCTACACAAACTCTGACTGCTCTTCGACTTCTTGTCAGTCTTGACTTGAGACTTGACTCTGGACTAATTTGTCTTGACTCGGGACCTGACTCAGGACTAGTCCGTTTTGACTTGGGATTTAACTCATGACTAGTCTGTTATGACTTGAGACTTGACTCGGGACTTGACTCGAACTAGCCTGCCTTGACTTGGAACTTGACTCAGGACTAGCCTGTTATGACTTGAGACTTGACTCTGGACTTGATTCGAACTAGCCTGCCTTGACTTGGAACTTGACTCAGGACTAGCCTGTTATGACTTGAGACTTGACTCGGGACTTGACTCGAACTAGCCTGCCTTGACTTGGAACTTGACTCAGGACTAGCCTGTTATGACTTGAGATTTGACTCGGGACTAGGCTGTTTTGGCTTGGGACATGTCAGTCTTGACTTGAGACTTGTTATTCTTGACATAGGACTTGACTTGAGACTAGCCTATCTTGATAGGGACTAGTCAGTCTTGACTTGGGACAAGCCTGTTTTGACTTGGGACTTGACTTGGGGTTTGACTGGGGACTAACCTGTCTTGACTTGGGAGTTGACTGGGGACTTGTCAGTCTTGATTTGGGGCTTGACTCAGGATTACCCTCTCTTGACATGTGACTTGGCAGTCTCTACACACTTGGCGCACCGGTGATGTTTCAGCTGGTTGCACTCTCAGCAGCTATGCCTCTAGATCCTACACACTGCACCTTTAACACTCGTGAATGAGGCACACAATGATATATTTAACGTTACTGAGAAGAAGTAAACGCATCATTGTTCATATGTTCATCACTGACTCTGACTATCTTCAGTTATGCTCAGTCTGTTGCCAGGTGACGCTGTCATATTCAGTTCAGCTAAAAACAAATCTATGCAAGCACTGCACAAAAGATTGGTATCTTTTTCATGTGACAGCATAGGCAGTCACGATTTATGGTGCCTTCCAATGAAACTCTTTACAGCATAGGAAGTCTTGTACACAATATGCTTGGCGTTCAAGTGGTTAAGTCGCGAAGAACACTGCTGCTAAGTAACGATAATATCAACGATACTATGGGAAGCTAGAAGCCACAGAGGCAAATGATTTAGTAAGCTAGCAAGTAAAATAATGCAGTAAATGCAAAGACATAATGACAGTGGAAAAAGATTAGGCTGTTGGGAATATCAACATTTTCCTCAGATATATTATAAAATTACCAATAAAAACAATATATGACTAAACTTACAATACATTAACTCATTAAGCACAGAAAAATGAACTTCAATAGGCTCCGCCATTTCTCACAACGTCTCACAAGTCGCGAATTCTGAGCTTTAAGAAACTTTCCACTTACAAGGTCGTGAACCTGACGAGAAGGGGCGTTCATATGGGCTCTCCTCGTAAACACGGTATTTAAAGGCACCATTAGCCTGCAACACAAAATGCACCAGACCTGCATCAAGACTTCTTATTAGGATTGTAAGTTACTCAAGCTTTGCACCAGGTGGCAGCATTCAATAACTGAATCAAACATCCCTGTCTGAAACTTGCAACACAGGAATAGCTGCATTTACTGTAACACAGCAACTGGGAAATAATCTGAATGTACTGATGCAGAAATAAAATCACACACCATCTTAAGTGAAATCTGCTTACTGTATTGTGCATGTGAGTTTATATCTTTTGGCGGTTTACAGGTTCATCTGTGTGTTCATGACTACTGTGTGAATGAGGCGCTCAGACTGCCACTGCAGCGGGACACACACCCATAGATCACAGACACTGTAACCAAGACACTCAGTCACAGACCGCAAGCTGTTCTCCGATCCATATGGCCATAAAACTACAGAGATTCCAGCAGTCTGCACCCATGGACAGCATGTATAAATCCTAGTTTGCCTTGTACAGCATTTCCTTACCCTTGTTTGCCCTTTTCTGGTGTATTAAGAAAAAGTGTGTGTATTAAGTGCCCCCTTCTGTCTATACATGCTTCATTAATACTATACACTGGGTGAATTTACGTGATGAGAAGTCATGTCTCGTAAAAGCTCTCAATGCTGCGTGTCATCAGTTCCTGTCAAGCATCTGACGGCGCTGAGTGTCTTTTACAGAAGCCAGATGGGGAGAGGTGCTAGGATAAAGTGCATCAAGTGCCCCCCTATTGAGCTTTATAAACGGATTAGAGGATTTGCAAAGCTCTGTCATAAGGCCGTCAATCATTGTCACACCCGCCTTGAAATTTGTGCCGCCGACTGCGGAAAAAAAAAAAACAAACCTTGGGGCTGTTGTCATAAAGACTATAACTTCATTTGTCAAGTCATTGACCTCAACATCAACACCTCGAGGGATGGGAATAAAAAAAAGACAGAGAGATAGGAAGCATGACACCAGACACTACGAATTACCACAGCATCTCAATACCTGAAGTTTACCTCTAGGAATGTTGTTGCAATTCAATACTTTTACACCTTTCATCATCACATTTTCCACCTCTCCACGGAGCTGTTTGGTATTTCAGCCTGTGATGCAAAGTCTTAAAAGCTGCAATCACCTGTCTGTCTTTCTAATAAAACAGAGGTTCTTTGAAAAGAGCAGAATTTGATATCGGCTTTCTAAATCCTGCATAAGACACAATGCAGCCTCTCTACAGGAGGCAATGTTCAGTGTCATTCACCGCAGACGTGGAGACACGGTGTCTGACTGCTCGGGGGATCAGAAGTGCCTCAGGCCTGTTTGCATGTGTATGAAACAATTTGTCAGCCTATATAACCAGCTGACCCCTCGCTCACCACAAACCTGGCCTCCATCCATTAAAGGATAATGCTGATTTCATACAACTTGGGTCTTAGTTTGTAGTTTTGGCCTTTATTTGGCCTTTATATGGGCGGCAGTAGCTCAGTCCGGAAGGACTTGGGTTAGGATGCGGAGGACCCGGGTTCAAATCCCCCATGGACCAAGACCAACTGGTTGCTGGAGAGGTGCCAGTTTACCTCTTGGGCACTGCCGAGGTGCCCCTGAGCAAGGCACCAAACCCCCAACTGCTCTGGGCGCTTATCAGGAGCAGCCCCCTCACTCTGACATCTCTCCATTGACATGTATATGTACTGTGTGAACAACAGAGTGTAAAACTGAATTTCCCCACTGTGGGACTAATAAAGGAATATCTTTCTTTCTTTCTTTCTTTCTATTTCTATTGATTAGGATACCTCACTACAGTAACTACTGAGACTTGGGAACATGGTGACCTTGTCACAGCAAAGCAGCATTGCTAAAGGAAATGTTAAACTATCGTACCACAGCCTTAAATTTTGTGTATTCCATGAATTAAAATGAGACAGCATAGTCTGAAAGCAACCAACTACTAACTGTAAGTGTGAGAAAATGGTCAAGTTATCGTAGACTTTGTCACTCTTGGCATTATTGATCGAACATTGTGCAGAGGGCAAAATGATCGTACAAATACGATAATTATCGTACATCTGGCAACACTGAAGCAAAGTACAATGGAGCAAACACTGAAGTGAAGAAATACAATCACATGTCAATCAAACAGTTAGGCCAGATTACGGCAACAAACCTGAATTACCCTTTTAAACGGTAATTGGGGGCGGCAGTAGCTCAGTCGGTAGGGAGTTGGCTTGGGAATCGGAGGGTCACCGGTTCAAGTCCCGACATGACCAAGAACTGAGTGTGAACTGGTAGCTGGAGAGGTGCCAGTTTACCTCTTGGGCACTGCCGAGGTGCCCCTGAGCAAGGCACCAAACCCCCAACTGCTCGGGGCGCTTGTCAGGAGCAGCCCCCTCACTCTGACATCTCTCCATTGATGCATGTATATGGGTCCTGTTTGTGCATGTGTGTGTCTCGGATCTGCATGTACCGTGTATAAGTAAAACAACAGAGTGTAAAAATTGAATTTCCCCATTGTGGGACGAATAAAGGAATATCTTCTTCTTCTTCTTCTTCTTAAACACCAATATTAATGGTACCGTGTACAGTATATGTCGGCCGATAAGTCATTTAGAACCAGTGTTGCCATTACATAGTTTTTCCACCAGAGAGCACTGACAAGTTAATTTTTCAACTGTAAAAATAAAATAAATACATAAATAAAAAGAAAAAAAAAGACAAAACAAGTCAGGGTGGATGGCTGGGTCAAAAAACACCAGACTCAATGCTGATATATTTTAGTTAGTCATGTGAAACTTCTGTGCATAAGTTACACCACTTCCAGAGTTATTTAACCCATCCTCAGTTATCCAACCAATCCCACAATATTCTCTTAAATCTAGCAAGTAGTTTTGTTGCCTAAACCTAATCAAGTTTCCTGTGTAGATGGAAGTGTATTTTGAAAAGACTGTATGAAAGTTAAAGTGAACACACAAAAAATTAGGAATAATTTTTTTGTAAGAGATCATAAAAAAACACTGTGAGGACACGTTGATAAAACATACTGTACAAACATATCATACATCTATACATAAAAACTGTACAGATAAAAACTAAATAATGAAAAAAAGAAGAAAACAGAAATGGATAATAATGCATACATAATTAGACCACCACAGGACAGATACTCAAGCGGTAATGATGGAGATAACACTCCCAGAGCCGTCTTCACCCTCTGTGTCAACTCATCACCTCCTGGTTGGGTGTCAATGAAGGGAGGAAGAGGAGAGAGGGGTGAGGTGGGAAAGAGGGAAAAGGGGAGCGGCTGGCAGGAGATGGATGGGGGGTGGGTGAAGGGATCACCTTGCCAAATCCGCCATGTGAAGGCCTCAGCTCGGTGCACTTAGCGTATGGCAGCCGGAGCCAACACATAGCGGGGTCTAGGTCTCCCTGAGGCGACACTCAGGCCCCGGCCTCCCTGCCATTGTCATCTGTCCATCTCTCAGCCTGTCCATCCAGCAATCTGCCTGGAGGAAACTTACTTCCTCCCACCACATTCTTCCTCCCTCCATTACCCCCAAGAGGAGCAGGAGGAGCTGTGTCGAAGGGGACTCCCAGGCAGTATCGATGTCAGAGCCTATATGTTAATGCCACTAATTAGATCATCTATAAAGCGTTATATGGCATAAATAAGTATGTATATATATCCTTTGCATTAATCCTAAGTTGGACAGAGGATGCGTAGGGCTTTAGCTGGTGGATCTCTGACACTGATAAGTGATAAGATGCTCACACACCTCACTGAGTGGAATGGCAAATATGCCATCATCCTGAGACAGGGTCTAGCCAGGCCGTTTCAGTGAGTGCACCCATGTCAGGGTGATGTATGGACGCAGTAACACAACCTCGGAGGAGACATAGGGGGGAAACGCTGCGCTACCAAACCTGCCTTTCAGATCCTGAGCAGAAGAATAGGGGCCGCATGTAAACATTTGAGACACGTCACTCATTTCTCCTCCGGTGATTTATAACCAACCTGGACACTCTGTGTGCCAGCAGCCATGTGTGACTCAAAGCTCCAGCAGAGGTCTATACGTCGGTTTAACTTCTATATGAATGTGTGGCTCACACTGAAGGAAACACACATCAGATAGTTCAACCCAAAGGTCAGCCACTCTGTTTTAAACACTATGGATTACACCTTCAGAGGTTTGTCTGACAAAACCCTGCCCTTTGGCTGGTTATACATTTTGCGGAGCTCACGGAAAGCCCGTCCCAAGTCTCTTAATGGAAACGGCTCGGGAACTCATTTGTGAGGAACAGCGACTGAAACACTAAGTCTTGGAGGAATTTCTTCCCCTGGGGATCCCTAAGTGATGTCCATCTCCCCTCCGTCATTCAGAGAGCTGAAACTGGAGAACATGACTGACACTTTGAGTTCTCTCACTCAGGATCTTTTGAGCAATCTATTTACCAGAACCCAGTGTGTTAAAAGGGTTGGTTCACCCACACAAAATGGCCCTTACCTGTAGTGGTGTTTAGCCATGCAGATAGTTTGATCTCTGAGATTTCTGCAAACACAATAGAAATGAATTCAGCTTCATTTTATGGTTCTCAAAGCATTGAATAATTAAATTTGAACAGTGATATAGTGCCAGAAAAAAGTGTCCTTGTTACCGTGGATAATCCACAAAACATGCTGTCACCTTTTCATATTTATTTAGCAGAGAATAGTCCCAATTAATTAATTTAATTATTTATTTATTTATTTACTTATTTATATGTCTGTGGATGATCCAGAGACATGGGGGGTCTGGAAAGATATGTTGATTTTAATTTTTTTTTTTTTTTTTCAAATTCACATTCACGTGTGAATTAGATATCTCAAAATACCAGCAAATAAAACCAAAATATGCCTAGATACCACTAGAATGAGTGCTTAAAAAAAAGATTGCGGTTGTAATTTAGTAAAATATTAATTTTATTACTTTATTATAAAGAGGTAGTGCTCATTGATGTGATGGCTAATTTTCACCTGCCACCAGATAATAGAAAGGAGCCCTAAAATAGCATAAAACATACATAACTTATTCATATTCATATACACAACCACTTCTGACTGTAGTAACCATGATATTTTAAAAAATGAAATACCAATATTGTGTTGGTAATACACACATGATAATATTGTGCAAATAATACAACACCTCAGTTATGGTTACAGACTCTTACACTCTTATTTTGAGTGTGATTAATTGACCAAAATGGAGACAAAATGCACAATTAACAAAATTAAACATGCTGTATGGATATAGATCTCGCGATAATATTGTGAATTCTTTTGGCCACGTTAGTCAGGCGATAATCAGATATCGTGACAGCAACATACAAAACCTAATACATATGCACAAACTAAGTACACATCCATCAATAAATAATGCCACAGTATAATGCATGTTTGTTTAGCATGGATTGTAGCTATGTTAAAAATAGTATTTTGTATTATTTGTGAAGCACTTTGGATCCATGTTTTGAAAGGTGCTTCATAAATAAAGCTATTATTATCATTATTATCGTGTAAATGAAGTAACATGTTTAATTATCAATGTCAATTATCAATATATTTTCATATACTAATATAATAGTGTGTAGTATTTGTGCTGAAGTAATCAGTGCCACAACCTGCCCAGCAGAGGCCCTCATTCCCTCTCCTCTCCTCCACTCAGAAACCAAAAACCCCTGTCACCACACCAATCGAGACAGAGGATCCTGAGACACAATAAAATCGGAGATGTATGGGAACCATCTAGGTAGAAATGTCTGCGGTGATTTATCCCAGCACGCCTTTCCCAGTTTAGACTCAGACATGTGAAGATTTAAATGGGAGATGCAGGTGAGGGGATTTAAAATGACCCTGGCAGAAACTATGAAATATGGGAACATAAATGTACATTCTGTCAAATGGGTAAAATATCATACGGGTAACACATACTCCTCCATACAGTGAACCCCTGCCAGGTCCTGGAACAGAGCCCAAACCTGGACTCTGGGACCAAACTCGTTCACTGCATTCTGGCAAATAAATAACTGTGCGGTTCACTGCCTGGATAACCTGGCCAGTAAAACTATTCAGTAGGTGATTCCAAACATTATTCCTTTTGCTTTTCAAATGCTTTCTAATCCTGTAAGTGTGACACAAACACTTAACAAAGGAATGCTTCTTTGCTGTGCTTAAGCGCAACCCGCAGAGAGGAGAGTTCTACTTGCCATAAGATGTCAAAATAATCAGCTCAGAGTGTTCAGGAGCTGGCACGACCTCAAAGGGCCGGCCATCATGTATGACAAAGAAGCCAGAGTCTGCAACCGGGAGGACACGGTGGAAAACAACACTAGGTCTGTGAGCGCACAACAGTGACACACAGTAGCACAAAAATAAGCATATTCATTTTGGGCCAGATTGATTGATTAAAATATGAAATACTCAAAGATTTGAGCTGAAATAATAAGTCAATTAATTGATTAGTCTAACAACAGAAAACAAATCGGCAAAAATTTTGATAACTGATTAATCTTTAAAGTAATTTTTCAAGCAAAACTGCCAGCTTGCCAGCTAGCTCCAGCTTCTAAATTGTGCAGATTTGCTGCTTTTCTTTATCCGGTTTCATAGTAATTTGATAATATCTCGGTTTTGAAATGTTGGTTGGACAAAACAAGACATTTTATTTTATTACCCTGTGCTTTAGAAAATTGTGTGTTCATTCAACTGGACAATTTATAAACCAAACAATTAATCAATTGATAGAGAAATTAATTGTTATTACTGCACTAATTGTGACAGTCACCATTCTGTTTTTTTTTTTTTTTTTTTATCCTGTAACATTTTTGCTGTATTGTTCAGTTTTTTTTAAATTAACTTTGCATTATTATTAGTAGTAGTAGTATTTTTAATATACTCTTAATAATGTTGAATATCAACATGAGAGTACCAGTTCCTCACCCCATGTCACCTTGAACTCTCAAAGAAAACTTGGTTTCATGGTGAGCGGAGGATTAGAAAATGGAGAATTAAAGTAAATGGGGGCCATGTTCAACAACAGCGAAGCAGTATAACACAAGTGTCATTTATCCAGTTGCTCACTACTTCCCAAACGCATGTATCTTCTAAAATCGTACTATTTAAAAACACTTTGGACTCGTCCGGACGAGTTGTGTGCCTGCACAAGCATGAGACTGGTTTTAGAAGATGCATGTGTTTAGGAAGTGGTGAGCATACGACTGGATAAGTGAGGCTTATCCTGCAGGAGCTGTGTGAGTTGGTAAACCGATGTTTTGACTTCTTCTGCTGTTGTAAAACGCCGCCACCCATTTATTCTAATTCATCGAGACTTTTCTCTGTTTTTTGATTCTCCGTTCACCTACGAGACGTGAGAAGAATTTAGGGTAACACACGGCGAGTAATTGATATAGAAATGGTCATTTTGTGGATGAAATATTCCCTTAAGTGTGATTTAAATTAATCTTTTGTTTTGTGTCGCTCTTTCCCCATCTACGTGAGTTATATGGCAAAACTTCATAATCCAAGTTGTCAGCAAATAGAGTAGGGAGTAGTGCCTCGGGGCACATCATAATAAAACCAGCATTGTCGCTGCTTGTACAAAATATAAGGGAACTCTATTGAAGTGATACAGAGGTGACTTGAACCCTGCTATCTTGTCACTTAAATCTATGCCAATCACAAAGGAAGGGACACAATCCTTGAGACAACTGAAATAAAAATCAACAGTTGTCGGACTCAGTAGCAGGACTTACTTAATATTCTTCACATTTATGACAGTACAGAAAAGGTGACGATCAACCAGGAAGGTGATTACTATTCACCACTCTTGATCCATCCCACATGTGGATCTCCAGAGCTGTTGACTGTAAATAACCTGACATGCAGGTGCTCTTCCCTCCAACAGTCGCTGAAGAAAAGTGAGACAAGAACAAACTGACAGACGGTGGGAAGTTTTCATTTCATACTTATGACATATCCCAGAAAGATTTGAGCTAAATGTGAATAAGGTCAATGCGAAGACCTCGTCAAGCCAGTGCCAACTCTTCAATTTGTCCTCTGGATCCTTTTATTTCCTCATTTATATCAGCTTATTAAGCAGTAGAGTAGATTGGGCTTCATTGTAAAATCTTGGGTTACATGATATGGATTTGGCAGAGTGGTCTAATGAAGGATGCATTGTGTGTGAGGGCAGGATTTTTTCTGTCTTACACAACTGCTGATAGCTTCCCCAGCTCTGGCAGGAGCTTGGCTTTTAATCAGAAACAACACTGTTCACCTGATCAGCCCGTTCACACCAGAACCTGCTGCTACAATGATGCCATTATCTCAGGAAGATCTGCTTCTTACATGAAATACACGGCTTTTGCATTTTGTTTGCAGAGATTTTTGAATTATGACTGTGAATCTGATTTTCACGACTAAAAAAAACACACTTTTTAGTCCCTTCCATGCATCTGCAGCTAACAACACATCTGATTATTGCTTCCATGAGTAGCATGATTCATCTGAGGATCATTTTAAATGGCCGCTTGTCTTCGAGGTCTGTCCATGCACTTTAGCAGGTGGCTCTTTTCATTAAACCTAAACGCCTGATGATTGTGCTCTTCATTAAAGGCTGTCCAGTAATATGGGGCATGAGATCATTGCCCCCACGGTGGTTAAATATAGTGATTGGACAAGGCCTCTGCCGCTGCGTAATGAGAAAAGTCAATAGAGCCAGGGTTATTATGCTGTCAGCGCTCGTACCATTACACACCATTAAAAACAGCACAACTCTCTGATTCATCCTCATTATATTTATTGGATAGATGGCCTGATCTAATTGTAGAAGCCCTGCATAGTTCGACATGTGTCATCATTTTGTAGCCACTCTAAGGGCACTCCATGGAATAATAAATATAATGAGGGATTGGCCAATTCAGTATATTTGAAATAAAGCCATGGGTGATTTCCATGTTTTTTGGATTATTTTCACATAAGTAAAAGTACTGATATTGGATGATGCAATCTACAGTATTTCTTCTGCTCATTCAGTGAGAGAAAAGTGCTAAACTGTAAACTCAGCCATTAGTGTGTGACCCATACAAGCCCCCAGTGTTGACATGTACGCAGAAGGCAGCGTGCCTGGCTTATTTAATCGAATGGAAATTAACCACTTGTCACTGCCCCTTCATCAAACTCTTTCTACAATGCTATGGGTCCACATTTGGCACCGCTGAATCCTAACTGCAAAGCCTACAGCTTCTTAGCACAGGTACGAGACAAAACAGGGGATTTGTAAGACCCGACCACGCATGCCCAGACAGACAACAGCGTCCTGAGACAGACCCAAACAAAGCAGTCTTCTGTCTGCTCATTTGTGAAGGTCATTAATGACTAATCATATTCAAATGGCTCTCGAGGCGGTGTCTGAGCAGCCCACCAGTATGCAGATGGGGGTCAGGGGGGCTTGCCCTCCAGGACTTGTCCCAAGGTGGCTCTCCCCTCCTGGTTTGAATCCCCTGTGGGCTTGCAGACATGTCATGGCCCATCACCCTGCAGACAGACAGGACCCTGACTGGGGTCGGCCGCTAGATTGGCAGACTAGCTTGATAGCTACTGTTCACCCCCCTCCATTGTGATTTAACTGCTGGTCACAAGCCTCATTAGCATAATGATAAGAGATAGTGACACCTCCCATTGAATTCTATCAGGTAGCCTGAAAGCTGAGTGTAATGAAAGGGATAATTACACAATTTATATAGGAGGGGCACTGACAGCTGCACAAAGCTATCTGGCCATGGCCTGACCCACCTAATTAAGACGCCGTCCCATCAATCTTGATGTCCCTGTCAGTGAGTTGGTCCCCAGCAGTTTAAAGTAAATAGAAAAGTGTGTCTCCCAACACTTCGTTTAGTGGCCCGTTTAGACTCATAGAGTGGATGAATAGGCGTATAAAAAGGGTTTATATAAAAAGGCATTTTTCTCAGAAACCTTGAGAAAACTTTTAGTCAAGCTATTCGCCACTTTCTTTTCACAGAAACGTTGCTCCACGCCGAGTCACGTAGGCCTTAGGAAAACAGGCTTTTTCAATCACATGAAAACGACCAAACTATATTGCTTTTTCATCTATTTTACTAAACGAATTAGTAAACTAATATAATAGATAAAGCCTTATATCCCCATGCAAGAGCCAAGACTAGCAGGCTACATCATAATTAGGATGTACTAGTGCCCGTTCAGAGCGAGAGCCAGTTCTGCTTGCAGTGTTGTCGAGAACCACAGTACGGCTGCTTTTATCCTCGGATCCCCATCCAATCAAGTGGAAAGTTGATTGGATGATCGGTTCTTGAGATATGTAAAGGTCTGTCATACATACACAGACAGAGCGTACTTCTTCAACAGTTAGATGATGCTGCTACAGCACTACCTATTGGCCAAATGGCACCAGATTTACCATGGTCCCTTAGGTGTCACATGTCTACCAAATTTGGTCATAACAGAGTGCTGCAGGAATGAAACTCATAAATTAGTTAGCATTTTAGCACTTCCGGTTCCATTCCGTCGTCTGGATGTCAATGTTTTTTTTTGAATGGCTTTTTAGTTTGATGCCTGAAATAAGATCTGTGGTTAACACAAGCTAAAGATATTTTAATGTTTTGTTCTACGATATAAAATACATAATCAAAGTCAATAAATATCCCTCTTGTGAATTTGGAAGCCTTTATTTGTCTTTAAGAAGGCGGTTGCTAACAAGTGGCTAAATGAGACTACTAAACATCATCATGGCGACTCGTCCTCCTTTACGGCCTCTGTGTTTACTTGGAACTGTGGTTTGTTTATAACCTTACCTTAAATGTTTACTTGCGAGGATTGATTACCTCAAAAATGAGAAAAGTGGCGTTTAGTTGTGAAGATTATCTTGCTGAACAAAACGTGTCAGTATCATAAAAGTGTGTTTAAAACAGTTTATTTTCTGCAATGATCCAACCCAATGGAAAAATTCTATTGGCTTTTGTTGAGGGGACCCAGGGCAATGCTAACTTCCTGGATGGCCTACAAAAATAGGTCATCCCTGCAACACTCTATAGCACAAAGTGTGTGTGAGATGAGACTTTTTTGGAATATAAGCTCTACCCACAGCATCTGAGCAAACACTGAGAGCCAACTATAACAAAACTTTATAGGACATCAACAATACAAAAAAGTTAAGTTGAAGTTTTTCCGGCTTGGTCCAGAGGTGATTGGTACCAAATGGTGAGTATTGCTCAATTTGTAGGTCCAGTAGCAAGAAAACAGATTTGGACAAAATTCAAAATGGCAGAAAATCAGTCTAGATGTAAATATGCATGACTTATATGAATAGGTGCATCTGGACCAAGCCTCCAGGAAAAATGGTGGTACTACAACTTCCATGTCTATGATGCCATTGGGCCCAATAAGACTTTTTCCACATAGACTTACACTGGGAAAGAAACGTCTGTAACTCAGCAGATATTTATTTTAGGTAAATCAACTTCCCAGTATGAACACTTGGACGCGAAACGCCAAAGTGAAACGCGAATTCTTGCTTTATAGTTGGATAGTTATACTGTCACTGACTCAGAATGATGCAAAATATTTTATATCAGGTCCAAGGTTAAGGAACACTGTCCTGCTTCTGCACATCTTTCTGTTCTTCCTCTAAATGTAGCCCAAGTCAACACCAGGGCCTGGAGTGACCCAGTGATTCACACAGTAATCAGCACCATCTCTATTTCACGGGGCTAAATACAATCCTTCCCTCTTGCTGTCTTAATTATGCCTTTGTGTGTCTCAGATTATCCAAGGCCTGTAAAAACTTATTTTCCCTCACAGTGAATAAAAAAAAGGCCTCTTTGTCAAGTGGGGGCACGTCAACACACTTCTGTAGATGATGTCGGCCTCTCAGCGGTGCTGTCAGCATCACTGTGGAGTGGATACACACACATGCATATGAAAACATGCATGGCCGCACGTGTGCATCCCGGATTATGTCACGGCGCTGGAATGCCGTCACATGACAAAAGGGGGAACAGACTGCGTTAAATGAGTTCGAGCGACCCAACACTTGCTTGTCTCTATCACGAAACGCGGCGTGAGTAACAATGGCAAGCTGAGCGCGACGCGCAGTGTTAACAGAGACAGCTTTTTGCAGCAGCAGTGAGCCTGGAAGCCTGTTTCCCCAGACAGGGTGCACGTCTTGTGTTTATAGTTGACACACAAGCTGTTTGGGGTTGATAGATTCCAATACCAGAGTCAACACATAGCACTTGCTGTGTGCTAATGTTTGTTTGAACACTTGTCTGGCAAGTAAGCATCCTCCTCTCGGTTTCCTGGGCTGCTGCTGCTGCACAAGCCAGGATGATTTTCATGTCTCTGTATTCCTAAAATAGTCACTGAAAGCAGTGCAAACTAAAAGCAAAAGGTGGAACAATGTCTGCATTTTTTCTACTGTGTAGAAATTTCTAATTATTCTAGGCAATAAAAGAATGAACGTGTGTGGTAATAACATTAGTAGATGATTGTGGTATAATTACATGCTTAAGGGGGTGATCAGCTTATCATGGTATTACATCTTCTTGATTAAAGTGCTGCCTTTCTTTCCCTCCTCTTTAAGATGATAGCAGCCGCCTCAGAAGTGAGCCGGGGCCTTGAAGTGCATGCTGGGATTAGTGGCAAACACAAAAGGAGCATTTGGAGGGGGGGCATGGCTGTCCCTTTTGAAAGGCTACCATTTAGAGCCTTCAGCTATAGATCATCTGCAGCTTACATGGGAGAAAACTTGGTTAAATGTTGATCAGGCCCATTATTTGAATCCCTGTGAGGGGTGCGTTTGATGGTTTAGGCCGGGGAGGGCTCCAGAGGTCTCCGAGGCTCAGTCTGTCTCCCCACTCCTGTCTCTCTATTGGTATGCATCCCTCATAATAGAGGCAGGAGGTAGGGGGTCTCATTAGGAGCCGGGGGAGTGTTGTTTTGGGGGGGGGGGGGGGGGGGGGGTCAATGAATTCCTCGGGGCAGATGCACCAGTATCACACTGGATTGAAGCCGAATAACGCAAGCAGGTGAAACACATAAGGTCAATGCTTGTTTGTTGCTGCAGGAAAACATAGTTTCTGTTTCCGAATGCTGTATCTCAAAGCAAAAAAGTGCTCCAGGTGGACTGCGTCTTCTGACAACAGGAACTTCAACCGATGTAACATTCACACTGAGAGATAGCTTCCTTTGGAGCCGCTGACAATGACAGACAAGTGGTTCAGAGACAGCTATTTCAAGGATCCCCCGAGTACCGAATGATCTCCTCACTTCCGTCTTGCCACCAAAAAGTCCGAGCAGCGAGGGGTAAAATAGATTCCCTCTGGGCAGCTACTTCCTCTTTCATCTGTCACCACTTCCTGTCTGTGAGGAGCAGGTAATGACAGCGTGCAGGTGTTGCTAGCCGGGTGGTATCACTGCAAGGCGTCCAGCGGCACAAAACATGCTATTTTCCCCCAGAAACATTAAAGAGTCTGTATTTAAGTTTTTAGATGTACAAACGTTTTTTAATCGATTTTTTTTTTTTATTGCCAATGTGTGAAGGGGTTGCAATCTTAAGGAAAAAACTGGACCTTTCAGGGTTTAATCTATCAGTCTGTAGACTGCTTTTAATGAGAAGAATAAGGGCTGGTATTTCTAGGAAAATCCATGTGATGTGCGCTTTCGAGTGCCTTTACTCTCTTCAGCTCTGCTAACAGGGCTAACAGTGTGCAACGATAACTAACGTTCACTTAGAAATGGAGTCCATTAATGCCAACAAACAACCAGCCCCCAACGCAAACTCCACGGAAGTACAAAAAACAAATTAATATCTAGTGAGGCCTGTTATGCAAAACAGGAATGTGACCGACATCGGGGGAAAACTAGGATCACATCACATCGGCCGGGCCTTCAATTTAAGGAGAGGCCTTCGTTTGGTGTTGGTATCAAAACGAACCGCGAGCTGGCAAAACTCCTATTGGACAGGTAAGCTACCATTACTGCCAAGCATGTGAAATAAATAGTGATATTGTGGTTTTAACTGTCCATCACATCCAGTCTGGCGTGTGTCGCTGTACTGTTTCGACCAATGCTCGCTTGTGTCTACATAAAGTGTGAGCAACGCACCCTTACATATCACCCCTTTAACACTGTTAGCTTCAGTTGCTTTAATTTCAAAATAATGTATTTTTCTGTTTTGTTTTGTTATTTTGTCTCTAACTTATTTGCATTCTGCAGCAGTCACCGTGGTGATTTTTAGTGGGTCAAACGTACCATTATCATGTGCAAGACTTAAAGTGGTCCCTGAACCGAGCTAAAATGATTACGTATCGGCCGTTACTCAGATATTTGTTCTGCTGCACTGCACATAGAAATTGATGTTCCATGAACCCTGGATATTGTTCTCATAAGGTCACGGTTTGGAATTTCATGTAGGTGATGAATGGCTGCTGATTTACTGAGGAGGCTTATGAGTAAGACGTTCACTGTATTGAGATTAACAGAGAATATAGTTATAGAAATAATAATGTGATAAAGAATTTGGTTTTCCAAGCTTTTTTTTACATATTTGATTTTTCTCTTGAGTTGGCTTCAAGTGAGTCCGAATGACCCATAACTTGTTTGATGTGAACTCTCTTTTCTGGCTTCCCAGCAGTGTGTAAAACCACTGCCATGGTTTGTTATGACAAAGGTCACGGATAACGGATGATCTGCCTACAGTCCCCTAATGTGAGAACAAAGACTTTGTCAAAATATATTTCAGCAATAGAGTGAGCGGGGGGATAAGTTACATTGTTTTGGGGATAGGTTTTCCAGACGGAGCGATGTGAAGACAGGCCCTGGCTGTGGATTTACTGGGACTCGTTCTAGTCCGTTAATCCTTGTATCTCTTTGACTCTTTCAGCAGGTTCCTCTGCTGGCAAGCCTCACAGGCTCTGAAGTGGTTGCATTTCCTGTGCTCGCCAATAATTCTAGGTCTTGGTATCCAAACCAGCTTGTTTCAGAATGGAGGGAAGCAACCAACACAGTCTCAAGGCAGTTCAGGAAATAGTCATGAAATTTATTTGTGATGCTCAGCACGACTTTCAACAACATATGATGCAGGTGTCAATTTCTGCTCCAGTCTTTTCAATATAACACTACTTAGGGTTAGGAATAGATTGACTTGGTAAGGTCTAGGAAAAAAAACCCCCACTTAATTAGGTTTAGGAAAAGATTGTGGATTAGGTAAAAACACCAGAAGTGCCAGAACATTAATACAGAAGTTATGTGACAAAAACTACTTAGTTAGTTTTATAAATAGGTCGAGGTTTGGGTTAAAAAACTCTGCATGTGCTGTAACTTAAGTATGGAAGTTACGTGACAAAAACTACTAGTTAGCTTTATAAATTGCTTGCGGTTTGGGTTAAAATAGCTCCAGATGTGCTGTAAGTTAAGTGGCAAATAAATCAACTTTGACTTGAGGCTTCACACGGAACACGAACGCCGGTCTCCTGGGCTAAAGTCCTGTGTTTTTCGACTCGTCAACCCACCCTCACCTCCTCCCTATGCGGCATTAACGGCTCTTTATACTTCCTGTTTCACATATATACGTGGATTACATGCAAATTGATTTCATGCTGACCATCACGAAAAATAAACAGGAAATTTGTGCCTGTGTACATGAAGCAATACATTCAATTTCGTGACTATTTCACAAACTGCTGTGCGACTGAGCTGGGTCGACACAATAAAAGAAAATGATAAGTGTAATAAAAGCACTAAATTGCATGTTTGAAATTGAATTGACTAAATTGAAAATTTTCATGCTTTTAGACATTTTTGCATTCACTTTTGATTATTTCATGCTGAGTAACAGTCACATCATATCCACATCTTTATCTTTAAATAAAAAAGAACACAGCTACATATAGAGAATGACGAGTGGCGTAACGAGAGGTGTCTCCACATTTTTCACATGCCCTCAACAACCGAGCAGTTTGCGCTAAAACGGCTCTTGTTCTGTATAAAATAATCCATATGGTTGCTCGCCCAGAGCGGGGATCCCATGCCGTTACCGGCCCATACGTTAGGCTTTTTATGGGCCTTCGGACGGGGAATGATGAAACCGAATCAGGTCACGCCAATTGATAGACATTCTCCTCAGCTATCATGTGCACACACGATCCTTTTAAAGTGCAGTGAAGAGAGGAGTCCCCCCTCCTCACAGCCGTATAGTGGCTTCCCCAGAAGCTGTCATCATATTGTTCCCTAAAATATTTAACTTCCTCAAGAGATTGAGCTGTAATATAAGAAATTATCCCTATAATGCCCACTGACTGCTACAAACAGATGTGAAATTTCAGGGTAGGCCCAGACTGTAATCAGCCCCCCTATGGCCAAGATATCATGTTCTCCACCGGGGTCAGACGCACAGTCTCCCTTTTCATATTACCGCTCAGATTTGTCTGTAAGCTAGTGTTATATGGGCTGTGGAGAATTATTAGGCTCTGGATACATCTTTTTATTTGAAATCCTGCATACTTTACACACCCACAAACTGCCTTACAAAGCTTAACTTAAAGTTATCATCAGAAATAAGTCTACAGCACATATATAAAAGCAGGTTTTAGAGAGAAGAAGGTTGCAAGTCTTGTTCTGGTTGCTTGTTTATCAGTCGAGGAGATCTCGCTCAACAGCTAATGGGAGTTAAGTTTCTCACTTTGCTGTGTGCAACTTTATCCAGCGGTGATTCATCACTCCAGCTCGTGTCACTCAAGAGATAACGTGGACAAGCCTCCGGGTCACAAGCTGCAGACAACTCCTCTGCACGTCTTTCCGGTTGTGAAATCTAAACTGTGATATCCTAAATTGGAAATGTGCCTTAATCTAAACAGAGTGATGGGCATATTTCTTTATTTTTTCGTTCTGTAGCTGTTAGATTTGTTCTCTGTCAGTAAAACTGACTGCAGGTGAAGGTAATACCCATCCCTGCTTTCTATAGTTGGCATCAGATGACTTGCTGGTGTATCTAGTCTCCGTAAAGAGAAAGAGGATTGAAATAATCCAGTTCAGAAACACCAGCGCCCTCAATTATGAGCCAACCTCACCTTTGGAGGAATGACCCTTTGAGGCTGAAACCCATCATTATGGGTTTAGCCCACTAGGCATGTGTGGGAGACCGGGGCCACCCTTATGCTGTGATTCTCTGCTGGATCTGGGCCTTCAGCTCCTGTAGCCAGGGGCCCTGAAGCAGGTAGAGCAGAGACACGATGCTGGCCTGACTGATATTCATGTGGGCTGCGGTAAATGTGCCCTTCAGGCACAGGGCACCGGAGCGTTACGTTTCTGAGAAATGAGAGCGCTGAATCGAACTTGGAAAGCTAGTGGATCTACTCTGTTGTTTGCTTTGCATGCAGGCTTCGAGTTGATGAAGTATTCAGATATTTCAGTCCTGCTTGATTTAGAATTTCTATTAAAGTGAAAACGATGGATTGGTGCTTAGACTTCAGCCGTCTGGAGTCTTGCTCTTGATACATGAGCTTCAAGTTTGCAGAACTGTACACATGTTTTTGTGTGGAAAATAACTGAAGTAGAGCATTTTTCCACAAATGTCACCAGAGACAAGTCGTTTGTAATGTTGCAAATATAAATATTGCAGTACTTTCATTAATAGTCCATAGGCTCAGCTGTATTACCTCCTTCTGCAATAGATAGTGATGTAACAGACATTTATTTAAATAAAAATAAAAGTAGCAATACTACACATAGAAATACTCTGTCACAAGTAAAAGCATTAAACATTTTACGTAAACGTACAAGTACATAAGCCTCAACCTAGACCTAAAGTGCCAAAAGTAAAAATATTCATTATGCAGAATGCTCTGTTTCAGAGTACTATGTATTATATCATTAGATTATACTGTAGATGTATTAATATGTAAGCATTACAAATGTTGCAGTTGATAAAAATTTGCCACATTTTAAGCACTTTATATACTGCTAACTAACTAACTAACTAATCTATAATATTACATCATAAAGTATTAGCTGATTATATTTTGTACTAGTATTCTGATTCTGCAAAGTAACTAAAGCTGTCAAATAAAGTAAAAAGTACAATAGTTGCCACCACAATGCAAAATGTATAAAGTAGCATAAAATGAAAATACTCAGGTAAAGTACAAGTACCACAGTGCTTGAGTAAATGCACTCAGTTCTATTCATTTTAATATAATAGTGAATTACTGTATCTTGAAAATTCCACATTGAGTGAGCAACTGGCTGAATTGAGGGATGAAGAAATGACAGTAATAAGAAGTAAAAGGCTTTACACTCCATTCACCGGACACGATGAGGATTTCAACAGAAAACTTGTTACTGTGAGAACCTGCTGCTGTATGACAAAAATCCTCTTTGTCTGATCCGAGGCCCTGCTCCACAGATAATAGAGCAAAATGTGGCCTGAGGGAGATACTTTGTTCCCAGATCTTCAGATCGCAATATTTTCATTTGAGCCCAGGAGGGGATCTCTTCAATTGCCAGCTTCCATTGTGTTCCTACAAGGGGCACGAAAGTCTTGTCAATTAATTTTTCTTTTATTCCAGACCACAGAGCGCCTGAGTGAATTCAATTATCAACCAATTAAGAGGTGTTTCCTTTTATTTACACACTTTGATTCCGTGCGTATCCATATTGTCTGAAAATAAGACAGGAGCGGGGTGTTAAATCACTTGAACATTTCCTCTGCATGGGCTGCTGCTTAATATTTTCTCCCCAATAGCAGGCTTTCTGTTGTGTCCCCCGGGGTCACCAGCGCAACAAAAGGGCATTACATGCCATTGAACTCTGTCGTCAATTGTTCAGCAGATGCTCTTCCAAAAGTGGTTCCCGATACAACAAAACAAAATTAACGGGATTCACACAGACACGGAACAGCCAGCGTTTTGCGTGACAAGACTTTGAGAACAGATGGAGACAGGTGGAATATTACAGCAAACAGGTTAACATCAAACAGGCGCAGCAGTCTGAGTCAAATCCAGCCCCAGACAAAAAGCTGAACTTCTGAACCTCGTGGAAGTAAGTTAAAGGTCCGATTGCTTGATGAAATGGGGCTATTGGAAGTGACAAGCGGAAAATGTGTCTGTCTTACACACTTTACTGCTTATAGCCACTTGACTTCAGATTTCCTGACAGGCTCTAAAGCATTTACACCAGTTTACTCACCACTTTCTTAGAAAACAGTTGAGAATTTAATCTGAATATTTGCCCTTTTATTGGCCTCTGTGAGGCTCTATGAGAGACAGAAAGCACCGTGGGTTCTCCAAAATATTAAAATACACTGAAAATCTAGAAAAAAGGGAGTTTAGATGGTTCTGTTGTTCTTTATCTGAATACAAAACTATACAAATAATGACCTCTCACAAGGGTTAGTTAGTTACAAGGATATCATTCAGTGCTGATAAAATTAGGCCTACTATACAGAATCACCTACAATACACCCTGTTTGTCTCAATGGACATATTATAAAAAAAGACCTGAAATGACTTTTTCACCCAAATATGAGATAAATGTCTTATAAATAACAATTTCATATCAGTGTGTATTACACAGTCTCAAAGCGGCCTTGGCATTTTTGGTGTTTCTGTTTTTTTTTTTTACCCAACACACAATAAAAACACTGAGCCTGGAGTTAAAATAAATGACCTTTATTCAAACATCAACATGAGTTTAAATAAAACACAGAACACAGTTCGGTCTAAAATACACGTCATATCCTCTTATGAAAAATAATTTCTGTACATAGGTGTCTCCGTCTTCTTTAAGGCAGTCGGCTCAACAGAGGAGCTACAACACACATTTAAAAAAAGATAAGTAAAGATCCATCAGGTCAAGGATAGATTTCCGTAGGCTGATTTGTAAATTGAATAATTTTCAACAAATGAAGATGTTTGTTGCACTTGATGGAGAATTATTAATATCCCTGTCAATACATCAAAATGGGTTAGGGTTGTGAGAAACATAGCAGTTCATTTCCAGTGCTAGTTTTACAATGAGGCCTACTAACCACAGTAAGAGTAGGCTACTGAAGAATGTGAGGGCTACCACTGAGTGATAAATTATAGTCTACACCTCTGTTCCTTCCCGGCTGTATATGAGGTTATTAACACTAAAGTGGTTGGAGAGGCTCTGTACTGATGTGTAATAGTTCATTCTGTTGTTGTCAGAGTTCAGAGGGGAGATTAAAGAGGGCGAGTAGGAGCCCAGTCCCGACATGCCCTCTCTGCTCTGAGACAGTCCCCCGAGATGCCCGGAGCCGTAGTCCCGCTCCCCGCCCCGGGAGCCCTCGGTGCCCGCCAGTAGCGAGTTCACGCTGGACACGAAGTTGCCGTAGCACGGGCTGTGCTCCACGGACGGAGACGGGGACGACTTGGGCTCCGTGGAGGCCGGCGATCCGTGCAGGCTGGGCGGGGAGGAGCTCAGGAGGCTGGCGGTGTCGGAGACTTTGTGTTCCTCTGACTTAACCGGGAGCGCGGTGGTGTCAGCCCCGTTCATGTCAGCTCTCCTTTTTCTCTTCCGCCTGAAGTTCCCGTTGTCGAACATCTTCTCACAGTTGGGGTCCAGCGTCCAGTAGTTTCCCTTACCTGGATGAGGAACAAATGAGGGTTCAATATGGAAAACAAAACTTCTAGTTCACAACTAAATTGCTAGTCGATGAACTGGTTTCTATCTTTAAAAAAATCGAACCAAACTGATAATGAGCTGGAGTTATTCTATATGTTTCAATAGGGGTTTCATATTTTTGTTTGTATAAATACATTTTAAAAAATAATTATAAATTGTGACTCACCGGGGTCATCCTCGTCCCGTGCCACTTTCTTGAAACAGTCGTTCAGGGACAAGTTGTGTCGGATTGAATTCTGCCACCCAGCTTTGCTCTTCTTGTAGAAAGGGAAGTTGTCAGCCACATACTGATAGATCTGACTCAGAGTCAACTTTTTGTCTTGTGCGTTCTGTATGGCCATGGCTATTAGCGCCGAGTAGGAGTAAGGTGGTCGGACCATCTTGAAGAGCTCCTGTTGGCTGGATATGGACAGCCACCCCAGATCCGCTCCACCGAACCCGGTGGGAGGCGGTAAGAACTGCCTCTGGTTCGACCCGTATCCAGACTGAATGTAGGACGCGCCGTTGTTCCCGGGAAGGTAAGGAGAAGAGTTGATGCTGGGTCCGTTCAGCCACAGGTACGGGTTGGTGGACGGGGAGCTGTACTCTCCGAGGCCGTAGCTGGAGGGGTGCGTCGGCGGCCTCTGCGGGTGATGGTTGTGGAGGTTCTGCTGGTACACACCGTAGTTATCGCAGTACACGGCCATGTCCAGGAGCTCCTGAGCGCTGTGGTGCTGAATAGGGCTGGTCTGCGGGTTAGATGGTTGGTGTCCAAAAGCGTTCATAATCCGCCCTACCCAGATTCCCAAAACCGAATTTCGTCTGTGTATCTCTCCCTCAGGACTGAACGCATCCTCAGAGGGAGGAGTATTTATGCGCAGCGCCCGGAGTCTCCACAGGTAGCCCACTGAAAACTTTTGGGATGGTCACACCCCTCCCCTCTGTCCTGCTGCAGCTCAGCACTATTGACCAAAATCTCCCTTTCAATGAGCATCGATACTGCCTTTAACTGCTGAAATTCATGTTAATTTACGATATTGTCTCATTAAGGCATGTTAGTGACTTAGAACTCCTGTGCGTAATTACGCACAGGAGCTTATGTTGGATGTAGCAAAATCTTTCGGTTTAGAATCAGTTTTAAACAAACCAAACAAGTACAAAATTGAGTTAAAGCTATATGATTTAGTGAAAATGATAAAGGGTCACTGGAATATCCATCAATTCCAAATATATTTCGGATGATTCTTTTGCGTGACTAGCAGTGCTCCTATGAATTTGATTTTCTTTTATAAACAGATCTCATTAAAAAAAACATGTCTAAAAATACATTTTATCAGCTCCACTGATAAATAATAAATGAGGCTTGTTGATAAAAAAAATAGAATCAGCGATTTAGTTGCATGTAGTTGCGCTCTCATTGTGCCTGAACTTGTTGACTTTTCTGCAGAATGGTGTCAAACCCAAACAGCCGAAGACCCGCTTGTAAAAAGCCACCTTCTCCTTAAAGAAATTCGTTTGCAATAAACACTTCACAAGCGGCGAAAGTTTAGTGTCAACAAGTGACTCGTGGAAAAAAAAAACACCCGCAGCAGGCTCCCGTTGGAACAGCCTCGTGAAATAAAAACAGCTACAACATTTGCAAATTTTACTGCATCAAAATAGTAAAACAATCAATCGTGTCGAACAGTTTTTTTAACATTAACTTTTAAATCAGGTAAATAAAAAAGTATAATAGTACAGATAATTACACTTTATGGTATAATATGTGTGAAATGTGAAAAGGAAAAAAAATATAGTAGGAAATCGATGCATCCAATCCTGCTCAGGGTCAAAATTAAACACCAGGCCAATATGAAGATATTTCATATACAGTAAGAATTAGGAGCTACTATAAGGGGACCACAAACACATAATAATGTGCCCCTAAAGAGTCATTTGTGCGTCAGAGGAAAGACAACAACCCTGGTAGTTTCTAGGGCCGACCTCTGGCACGCAAATGGTCCGAGTTTCTATCGAGAGGAAAGCAGAATAGACCAAAATAGCACGGACACCTTTGACTAGTAATCCTTTAACATGTTGTCTCCCCCATGACAGCGTGTTATTAGAACAAACCTGGAAATTATTCCAGTAGTATGACCAATACATCTGCTGTTATAATGATGCATTTCTCTCCTTGATATGGTTCCATTAATAGGCCCTCGTTCTGTGGCGTAGGACACTCACACATCTGAAGTTTACATTTACAGCTGAACCCAACAAGTACATTTTGAATGTTAAATCACTAGTCAGTGGGCTCTGCAGGTTGCTGCTGGACTAATCGGCCCAACATTCCTCCTCTCCATGACCTTGATGTAATTGTTTGGCTCCAAGGTGTTGTCCCGACCACAGGCTGTACAGAGGTGGCCAGCAGTGGACTCCATGGGGGGGAGGTGGCATTTAACCCCCAGATGAAAACAAGTAGTCTAACACCCAGTACAGCTAATTACTGCTGACTGCTGACTGGACATCTGAACCTGAAATGATCATCCTTCTCAGCCTGACACTTCAATATTCAGGATCTTATGGTATCATGAGCCCTTATGACTTTATAATCTATAACGTATAGGCAAATAATAATATAGCCTTAGTGCTAAGACTTTTTAATTATTTTTTATTACAGTTATAATCCTATCACTGTTAGTAATTTTGCACTGCGGATTGACATCAATCACATTTTTCTATCTTTTCCCATTTTTCCTCTCAGATTAAGTTCAGAGATGTCAAATGTGGCTCGACATGGCAACCTCAAGCCCCCGTGTCATTGTAGAGTAATAATTCAGACATGCTGACTGTGTGTGTGGGAAGGGGGGGGGTCTATTGTTGCTCTGCCATGTCTGTCTTCATCCCCCGTTTCCTCAAGCTTTCTGAGGTCATGGGAGCTTTTCTTTGGGAGATCAAGTCAATCACGGCGGGGTCAGAGAGGCACCGCAGGGCCCTCCAGGCTGAGACCAGAGAGAACCACTGCTGCAGGTGATGGGAGAGTCAGCCATACTTCTCCATTCAGTATGTATCAGCACACATTACTGCTGGGAGTACAGCAAAACACTGAACGGAATCAACCTCAGGGTTAAACCCATGTGGCCATATGAGTGAGACATCTGCTAACTGTCTGTTGCTTTGCAGTAATTACCAGACTATTAGATGCACTTAAGACCAATGGAATCATGAGAGGCCCCAATAAAGTCATTAATTCTGACTGTGTAAACAAAACTATCCCACAGCCGGGGGCTTGTCCTTCTCACAGTCGCCCCCCAGTGGAGGAACAAAGCAAAACAGACAACACAGTTCTGGACTCACAGTGACCTGACAATAAAAGCAGGTCAAAAAGAAAGTTTAATTCCTCAGCAGCTCCTGACTGTTCAGGAGGTAAAGGATGCTGGAAGTGTTGGGGTGCTCAGCCTTTGAGCATCTTTCATCTCTGCGCTCAGAGGTCTTTATTCTTCAAGATGGCTAAGACACATTTATAATAAGACCACCTTTGCACTTTGCCTCAACCCATTTCAGTAGTGTATACAGGGGCGAATAATGGTCATTTTTAAGAACAATCTCCTTACGTTTCTTAGCAAACATTTCAAATTTCAGTCATTTTTGACATCTTATATGGAGTTTAAGAAACTAATGTACTGCATTTTAAACCCACATTTAGCTGCAGCGTAATGCAAGGCCAACAATATACTTCTAAACTGATAATAATAGTGTAGATTAAGTTAAAGATCTCCTCCAGACATGTTTCAAGATGCATACAAACATTTTGCTCCGAATAACAATTTGTCTTTTATGATTTTTCAACAAAAAACTCAAAGTAAAGGTCTTATTGATACATATTTTATGCTGACAAATATAAACATATATATATATATATATATATATATATATATATATATATATATATATATATATATATATATATAGTGTAGATTAAGTTAAAGATCTCCTCCAGACATGTTTCAAGATGTATACAAACATTTTGCTCCGAATAACAATTTGTCTTTTATGATTTTTCAACAAAAAACTCAAAGTAAAGGTCTTATTGATACATATTTTATGCTGACAAATATAAACATATATATATATATATATATACATATATATAGTGTAGATTAAGTTAAAGATCTCCTCCAGACATGTTTCAAGATGTATACAAACATTTTGCTCCGAATAACAATTTGTCTTTTATGATTTTTCAACAAAAAACTCAAAGTAAAGGTCTTATTGATACATATTTTATGCTGACAAATATATATATATATATATATATATATATATATATATATATATATAAAGAATACATCCACTGAGCTTTCAGAAAGGTGTTGAATAAAAGTACGGCTTTTCCTCCAACAATTATTATTATTATGAACATGAATTCATCATTTAAAAAAATTTGACGTGGCCCAAATGATTATCTTTGTGGAAGATATCTGATTTTTGGTTTTGGTATCACGTGGCATCTCTAGGTCGTCAGTTAGTGTGGAAAAAATGGATAAATGAAAATGGATTAATAGCTGAGACTGACGCTCAATGCCTGGCAACGACTTGTTGTGAAGTAAATGCAATGGAACGGTAAAGGGAGAATGTGACATCTTGTGGCTGAATGTTATCACTGTCGTCAATAACACCTTTAAACATTCTGACAAATGACATTTACTGTTTGTCGCTCATAAAAATCCAAAATTTCTGGGTATCAAAATATTTTTCATACCAAAAGTTTGACTACTAGACACAAGGTGCCTTTGATTTCATGGAAAAAAGTCCATTTCTAGTGTTCACACATCACTGTTGCACATTGAACCACAACGATTGGTTTTCAAACTACTAGTGGCGCCACAAAATCATTTTGTTAAACATTAAACTTTAAGGTGAACGCGGAGAAATCTTTTCCCTTCAGCAGATACAGCCGTCTGCACAGTGAAACATCCAAACATCCACATAAACGAACAAAAAACAAAACCTACTTTTAAGTGGAGGGGGAGTCTGCCTCGAAGGCATTTGGGTCAACGGCCTTGACTAAAATTTCAACTATCGTTAGTACATAAATATCTCAAGGCATTTGTGTACCTGCCAGGCCCGAGAGAGGGGAATATGTTTCCTAGTAATTAGATGTTCCTCCCTGTGTAGTCCCCTCTGACCAATTACTGTTTGGCCCTGACAGTCCATCTCCAGGAGCTAAGGAGGCAGCCCTGCAGACAGCCCCCTGTTCAAGGGAGAAATACAACCAGCCGGGCCTTCTGCCTCGCTGCTGCTGGTTGCATTAGCTTAATGCTCTCCTCCGCTGGGCAGATTTACACCTCTGCTCCTGATTATACATCCGGGGAGAGATCAGATGTTACTGGTCTGTTAGAGCCAAAAATCTCACTCTGCTGGGCTCACTATCAGCTAAAAAGAGGTTACCCTACCCGCTGGTTCGCTCAAAAAATTATAGAAATTTGGCACAGGGAGAGTCATGAAATAAGATATTTCAACTCTAAAATTCCCCCATCCATTAAATAACTGCTGCTTTGATTCACCAGTGCAAAGACAATGTGCATGGACATGATTTGATGCAGTAGGGTGCTGTTAAGGTCAAGACTATTAATTTGGCCTTAAAATTATATATACACAAGCCAGAGGTTTATGTCACAGTGGTAATTACTCATCCAGGCAGTGCGATGTGGCAGGCAGGGTACACTGACAGTCTTATCCAGAAGAGGGTAGCATTGCTTCAAACATGACTCCTTCAACGTCACTGAATAAACCAAAAACTTTACAGCACCCATCTATCAACCATGCAGCTTCCTGGGAGGCAACAAATATCCAGAATTTGATCAGTGCATTGATTCATCATGCAGACTCTGAAATAAATCAGCTTTAGAGTTTAAAGTGAAAATGATGACATATGTTGCACTGTCTGCAATACTTGTGCTAATTGTTTACCTTGCTGCTTTAGCATTATGTATAATATAACAAAAATATTTTCTGCTCTGAAAAGGTCAACAACATGCCAGTGTATTATAATGTCAGATCTAAGCATAGGTGTGTATGATCATTAATCATATTCTGCCATTTAACAGAGAAAACTATAATAAAAATAGCTCTGAGTAGTCTTAGTCATGACTTTGACATCAATCTCTGAAAAATATTCATCTATTCTGTACTGCATAAAATACTTCTGAAGAAATGTTCAGACATGAGATCAAAAATGACAATGATGTAATTCACAGTCTCAAATCAATATTCTGCTATTGGGACGGCATGCCTGTGGCACTTCTAAGTTATTTCCGTGTGAAGCCGACACTCTCTGGGAACTCTGCTTCCTCATCAAACCAGCTCTCCACCCCCGATCTCTAGGTATGTCTCCTAGCAACACGTCGCACCGGCTGCCTGGGAAAACCCAGTGCTTCATAATAGCCTCAGCTAATATAGATCACCACCACTTGGCTCTCTCTCCCTCAAACCAAGATAATAAGCCTGCATAGAGAATGTACGTTTTGTATTTAGTGCTGAATGCAGCACAAAATAACAAGCTGAGATTTAAAATGCCAACAGTTCTCCTGTGCTTTATAGCCCGCTGTCGACTAGTCTCTGAGCTTGTGTAAGAGCCGCTTGTGACAGCCGCTCTTGATAAGAGAGTGATGGAGTGTCTGCCTGGAGTGGGCAAGTTTGGAGGCAGTACAGAAAAACAGCATTAAAGTGCTCAATCAAAGGCTTGACTCACTGCTACCAGTGCAGGTGTTTATTATAAGCTCCTTACAGAGATTACAAACATACCCAAACGTTTGCTATCAGCAAAATCTCAAAAACAAAACAAAGACATTTGAAACTTCACAAAAAAATAGCTAAAAATCTGTTTCTATTGCTAATTACTGTAGCCCAGAGTAGGGCTGCAACTTAAGATTATTTCACCGGAAAACTGGTGAAGTTCTGGGAGCAAATGTAAGGCTGGATCACCAACTATCCAGGGGCCCAAGAGCCTCAGGGAGGGCCAATTATTCAGCCAATCATTTCAGCTCTACAGTACTTGGTCCACTGGGGTCCAACAACAAATCTGTGCCTCAGAGGTCATAGCAGGTTAATCCGGTCTTGATCATATATCTTGTTTTGTCCAACAAACAGTCCAAAATCCAAAGAGAATCCATTTACTATAATTTAAAGGTCCAATGTGCAGGATCTGGCGGTATCTAGTGGTGAGTTGAGGAGATCGCAACCGTCTACAGCCAGTTGGAGCAGAGCCAGTGTGTAGAGTGTGTGTTTATGTGGGATGTGAGTGGTGAAGCAAGAGAGAGAGAGAGGCGGCGGCGAAGGGAGAGAGTAACATTATTGACTCCGGCTCAAGCCGGAGTCAGTAATGTTAAGTTAACAGAGTTTGGTTTGTCTGTTATGGGTTTCTGTTGAAACATAACGGCGCAACATGGCAGCAAATAAAAGCAGCTAATTCTCACATTTGAGAACCTGAAACCATTTCATGTTTGACATTTGTGGTTAAAAATGACTAAAACGATTATTGAAATAGCTACAGATGAATTCTGTGTCCAACTAATCGACTGTCCAATTGCTGAAGCTCTAATTTAGAGACATGCAACTTTAAATGTACCATCATATCACTAACCACGTCTTGCTTTTACACGAGGACCACAATTGAAATAATTTCACAGTATAATGCCCTCAATGATTCATCTGTCATGTTTGCAAATGAACTGAATAAAGCAAGAACAATAACACGTCGCCACACATTCGATGTTTGTCACTGAACACAATCCATTCAGTCAGTTTACAGAACCACTCTGACAACTCCTGTGAGACAGAAAGGGGCCTTATGGTTCCTGTACGCCATTATCTGCGACAGCTACACACAACACTACACTGTCATGTTGACATCTATTGACTGCTGTGAAGCTACAGGTTTGTTTACAAGCAGCTGTAACAGGCAGCTGTACATTTTAGTTGGCGGCAGGTGATGTAAATGCAAATCTTTTTCATTTCTATCCAGGTTGACATTTAGAATGTTCCTTTTAAGATTCATTTGATGGCATGTTCTTCTTTATTAGACAGCTAACTGTAAATAGCATCAGTAAATACAGGGAGAAAGAGAGAGGGATGGATGGCATATGCTAATAAGATGGGACTGTATTTATCCCGAGAGAGATTGTTGTGCAGCACTTGCAGTGCAAAGTAGGAAATAAAAAGACTGCAACTATAAAATGTCTATAAAGGTGCAAATATAAAAACATCCAAGCCACAAAATCCAAAATATACACAATGCCAAAAGCATCAACAAGGTTATCAGTAGGGATCACAAGTTGCTCATATCTTGAGTTGAACATAATGAATTTTCATAGCCAGAATGCAAAGCGAGACATCGTTTAATAACTTAAGCCACCGGAAAGTTTTACATTTGCATCAAACAACTGCTGCTTTCTTCATACCAGGTCTTTATCCATCATGGAGCCATGCTACAACTATTGCATAGGTTGTTATGAAATGTTGTACAGACTTTCATGGTCCCCAGACGATAGCTCCTTCTGAGTTTAGTGATCCCCTGACATTCCCTCTAGCGACACCAGCAGGTTGTGGTTTTGAGTGAGACGTCTCAACAACTTTTGGATGGATTGCCATGAAATTTATTTAGGTTTATGATCAAATACTTCCTCAGCTGCACTCTGTTTACTGCTAAATGGCATGCTAGCATGCTAAGCCACTAAGATGGTGAACATGGTACACACTGTACCCGCTTTACTGTACATCAGCATTGCCACTGTGGGTATGTTAGCATGCTGAAATTAGGATTTAGCTGAAAGCTATGGCTAGGCTATGCTAGGCTATGCTCCAAACAACATATTCATTTATTTTTTGTTTTTAGTACACACTGCTGCTGCCCTTGCATGCAGTACACTTACAGTTGGGACAAACTACAGTGTTATGACATTTTAGCTTCAACTTTGACCCTCTTGCTCTTATGGTGCCTTCAAATGTGGTCGTGTTTACGAGTTGGGTCCATATGAGCGCCCCCCCCTCATGTCGTATTCACGACCTCATAAGTGGAAAGTTTCTGAAAGCTCAGAGTTCACAACTTGTGACGCGGTTGTTGACGTGAGAAATGGTGTAGCCCATGGAAGTTCATTTATTGGTGCATAATAAGTTAATATTGTACAATATATTATAATTTTAGTCATATATTGTCTTTCTTGGTAATTTTATAATATGTCAGAGGAAAATGTTGATATTGTCAATGACCTCATCTTTCTCCTCTGTCATTATGCCTTTGAATTGCCTTCATTACGTTACCCACTTGCTAGCTTGCTAAATTGTTAGCCTCTGTGGCTTCTAGACTTGGACAGTAACGTTATTGTTGCCATATGCTTAGCAGCGGTGTTCTTCACAACTTCACCACTTGAACGCAACACATGTTGTGTTGACAATTTCCATCTCGTAAAAACAGTAAACACAGCCCCATTTGAAGGCACCATAATATCCGCTGCGCAGAGGATTGTGGGTAAGAACATCAGATAAGTATGCTGGCTTGCATACTGCAAAATGTGACCAGATGTAGTAGGACATCCTGGTATTTTGGCACACTGTATACTATGCAATCTTTTTCCGGCATATTAAATAGTACGGTAGTACTATGGTAGTATCAGCGTGCTGATATTAACTTTACAGCTTTACAGCCTCACAGAGCTGCTACCCTGACTGTACACTCTTACTCTTGCCTGAAAATGTTTACTACCAAGACTTTTTAAAGATGAATTCATACTAAACAACATACACTCATATCATCTGTATTAATCTTTTTCATATATCTCTCTTGGCAGCTGGGCAACAGACAATAATCCTAGCCCAAATAAAAATGTATAGCAGAACATCTAACACCACTATCTATATCCATTACATGTAGCAAGTCTAATTTTGGAAAAAAAAAATCCCACAGACAGCTGTGATAGGACACATGCATGACTGTTGACTTATGGTAATATTGTCCTCTTTCATTATGCGAAGGAGACATTTACATAGACGCATGCACATTTGCAGCCTCCCCGCAAATGAAAGTGTGTCAAGAGGGAAGGAAAATATACACATTATTCCAGGCTGAAATGACAAATGAGATGGGGATAGAGTGTGCTGTAAATACATTTCTCCTGGAGAGAGGGAGCTAGCTCACAGCTTTCCCCCCCACAAAGCCTCTGGAAATCCTCTCAATTAAGCGATGCATTTCCCTATGCTTTGGAGAGAGAGAGGGTGAAGCATAATGCCTGAGCACAAATCACTGAGAGCCTATTGAAATAGCTGCCAGTTAACTATGTAATATTACCACTGCTGAAATGCTTCACCCTTTATCCCTTTTCAATTGCAAGGCTAGATATTGAGTGTGCACTGGGTATTCTTGATAACTGAATTATGCCATTGATGAAACTTTTTATTCCCACGGTGCAGTTTGGAGAGAATGTGCTTATCATTGCAATGCAATAAGCAGGTTGCAGTGACTATAAAAAAAATGATTGGACGTCCCATTGGACTTCAGCAAGTTTTATTGTTTCACAACTTTAAATATGTGTGGATGTAAGAGAGTTTTTACACTCATCATCCTAAAACTTTTTATTGCCCGTGTGAAAACAAATCTGTACAAATATAAATAACTAAGTAACTGATTGCATGAGGATTCACCTGCTTCATATCAACATTTAGTAGTGGTACCTTTTGCAGATATTGCATCCTTTAGTTTATGCAGATAGATCTGTATCAGCTTTGTACACCTGGATAGTGCACTTTTCCTTTTCTCCCATTATTCCTAGCAAAACCGGTCTACTATGTTACAGTTAAGTTTACTATGAAGTTTATTATTGCAACACATACAGTATATTGCAACCCAGCCTCTGACTTGGCAACTTTAGAAGATTATTATTGTTCTTCTGAAGTGATTCCTGTGTAGCTTTGTTTTTATGTTCGGGGTCATTATCTTACTTGAAAATAAATCTTCTAAATCACAATTGTCTTTCAGGTTGTTGCAGAATTTCCACAAGGATTTCTATGTATTTTGCTGCATTTATAGTGTAAGTTGCACTGCAAGACGCTGCCATTACCAGACATCACCGTGTACCATGTCTTTTCTTTTTTGCCGGGGCAACACATGTCCAACCTCAGCCATGAACCCTGCAGCTCCTTCAGAGCGTCCACAGGCCTGCTCAGGGCAGATTTATAGCGGTGCCACTTATTATGATTGACCTCATTGGGCTTTGTTGCATTTCAGTAATCTTGTCCCAGATTTGTGCATTTTGTATTCATTATGTAGTTTCTGCCAGGACAGTGACTGAGCAGCTTCCAAATTATGAGGCTCTTTTCACAGCAGCCATTTTGACATGTCACTGCAGGATAAACACAGATGGAATTAAAAACATTCAGTATGGCCCTGATCCATTTAGGTGGGCCAGGTACATAATTAATTTTATCAATTACACCTGTGTTTACCCTGCATTGACATGTCAAAATGGCTGCTGTGAAAAGGGCCTATTCAGTTGTTTTTGTTAAAATCACTTGTCACAACCTTGATTACACACAAGTGCTCTCAATTCAACTAATTGGCTGCACCAGTGATGAGTGTGAGGGTGTGTCGGGTAGGTAGGGTGAATACTTAAATAACAAGCCTTTTCAGAGGTGCTAAATGCAAGACTTGGAGCATTTATAATGCTCATAGCTAACAGTGCTAACATCGCTAAAAGCTAATACAACAGCAACAGTGCTAACATCGCTAGAAGCTAATACAACAGCAACAGTGCTAACATCGCTAAAAGCTAATACAACAGCAACAGTGCTAACATCGCTAAAAGCTAATACAACAGCAACAGTGCTAACAACGCTAGAAGCTAATACAACAGCAACAGTGCTAACATCGCTAAAAGCTAATACAACAGCAACAGTGCTAACATCGCTAGAAGCTAATACAACAGCAACAGTGCTAACATCGCTAAAAGCTAATACAACAGCAACAGTGCTAACATCGCTAGAAGCTAATACAACAGCAACAGTGCTAACATCGCTAAAAGCTAATACAACAGCAACAGTGCTGACAGAGCTAACAGAGTTAACTCACCCGGTCAGGATGTCGTTATCAGCTGTAACTGCCGTATGAGAGCAGTGCGCAGTGGCAGCCGTGAGCTAGTAAGTGGGACACGCTCACATGCGCTGAACATGCACTCAGCCCGACTACCGGTGCCTTCAAATGGGACTGGCAAGTTTCTTTTTACAAGATGGGAAGTCGTTAACATGACGTGTTGCGTTCAAGTGGTTAAGTTGTGAAGAACACCGCTGCTAAGGAACGACAATAGTAACGTTACTATCCGAGTCTAGAAGCCACAGAGGCTAACAATTTAGCAAGCTAGCTAGTGAGTAACACAATGTAGGAAAAGCAAAGACATAATGACAGGGGAGAAAGATGAGGGCATTGAGAATATCAACATTTTCTTCAGACAGATTATAATATTACCAAGAAAAACAATACATGACTAAAATGACAATATACTGTACAATATTAACTTATTATGCACCAATAAATGGACTTCCATGGGCTCCACTATATCTCACAACGCCAACAAACACGTCACACGTCACTTTCGAGGTTGTGAATACGACATGACGGGGGCGTTCATATGGGCCCGACTTGTAAACACGATAACACGACACCCTTTGAAGGCACCACTAGACATTTTCAGTTCAATCTAATGGCACATACTGACTTAATATTACAGACAATTTTTTTGTACACTACCATTTAAGTTCTTGCAATGCAACTTTTATTTAGAGTGCCACTTTCTGTTTTACACCATGACAGTAAAATGGGTCAGAATTTTTAGTTATTTATTATTATTTTTTAAAATAGATTTCATATATTTTTAAATGCTAATGTTTTTTTTAGGACAAAGCCAATAAGTTTTCATCAAAGCCAAAACTCTAAGCTATCAAATGTTTTCAATGTCATGTTTCTAGGCTGAGAAATAAAGGTTTTTGTTGAAACGCTGATAATTCAGTTAGTTTTATTTTATCTAAATCCTCAGGCTTTAGGAGGTTGTTTGCAAAAATGTCTCAAGTTTTAGTGTGTTTTTAGGTGGTCCCTCAGGTCTTAATGGGTTAACCGATGGATTAAAATCCTACTTATATTAAAAGTGATTAAATATTGTGAATAATAAGAAAAGAGTCAAAGAAGGGGGAGATGTTATATATGCAGAAAATGTATGCTGTAAATCAACAACTGTTTGTTAAAGGTCTTTGTATCGTTTAGCAGTGCAGCGGTCAACACTCCATACTTTTAGCTATTGATCGGCTATTAGGAGTGGTTGTTAAGTTAGTGGCCATTAGCGGGCATTCATTTATCCCATGTGGCACCTTTTATACTCCCTTCACTTTTTACATGGAATCAATTGAAACCATAAATTCCAACGGTTTGAAGTTAAAGTTACCACGTAGCGGGTCGAACGTGCATTAGCGCCGAGGGAAAGGCTTTAATGAACACCATCATGTTTTTGTTATTGTAAGCAGAGTACAGTGCTGCACTGACGCAAGGGTAATGGTCCCTAGACAGTCAGGTAGTCGAGCCTTGGGTGGAACTGGAGGAAAACCATGAGAGAAAATAACATCGATATAATAGTAAAACTTGCATTTTTATCGAATATTACTTACTCCATTTCTTTCTGTGTTTGCAGAGCAATTTATCATCTAGACAGATTGCACATGGTCAAAGGAAGGTCCCATACTGTACCTTGTATTCGGCGGTGGTAACATGTACACAGCAGTGATCATCAGGATTAAATGGATTTTACTGTTAGAGGAAAGAGGGAGGTCGGGTGACTGGTATAGGAGGCATGACAGGAAATAAAACAGATTCCAGTTGAGTATCGTGCTGTATTTTCAAAGCTTTAGCACCGTTCTCATTCACTCCCTGAGAGGAATGGTTCTGTAGAGAATTATATACAAATATATGTCAAATTATTTACTTGGTTTATTGAGGAACAATTAAGAAGCAACACTGAAATCTGCATTTTAATAGCGGTTGAATTACCAACATATTAATGAGACATTTTATAGTCTGACAAAATACCACCCATGAGCTACAGTATGACACTACAAGTCTCTTATGACTGCTTCTCCCTAATAAAACTCCAAGGGAAAAGATGTCATTCAGTGTTCCTAATTAGGACAAGAGTACTTCATAAATCCCAACTTTCTTGAGATGTTAAAAAAAAAAAAACTCTTTCAAACAACAGATGCTACAGTGTGAGCATTTCTCCTCAGGCGGACACCCACTCACAAAGTGTCAGCAGAATAAGAGAGCAGAGGAATATGAGCCACCTGGGGCAAAAACTTCAAAAAAAGGTCCCACAAGCTGGTTTTATGGTGCACACAACAGGGCCTGTAAATACATTTACAAAATGTGCAAATGAGGATTCAGACTCTGAAGGTTCAACGGCACAGTTTCGCAGCAGCTTTCAGCCTCTGGAGCACAAATTAACAGCTGGAAACTGGGAAAAAACACTAAATATGTCTAGTCAGTTCTTAATATGGAAAGGAAAATGACTAATAAAGCTGCAGGTTTTCCTTCCAATTATTAAAACTTACTGTGTGAATATTTAGAAGTATCTAAAACACCTCACTTCAACATACAGTGTTGAAATACATTATGATTTAAGACTGTACACCTCAACTGCTATCCATGCCAAGATGAAGTTTTTCAAAAGACAACCAAAGTGATGCACATATTACTAAACTAATTCAAATGTATTTCAATTTAAAGCTACTGCACTACAGATAATTATACACTCATTTAATGGTTCAAACTCCTTTGGAGTCAGAATACATTAATGCCATCAAGCATAGAAAGTGTGTGTCTTGGGATGGGAGTCCCATGACACCTAATCTATAATTTCCAAAACAAAACCATAAAAAAATGATGAACTTATTAACATGATGTGTATTTACGAAGAAACCGCTGAGAAATTTAAGTCCGACCTTCAGTTCCTATAAAAGCAGAGTTAAAAAGAAAGACAGAGCTGACACTTATGGTTTGTTGGCTCGTCTACGCTGCAAAACTACATTTCATATCTGGGCCACATTCCAGATTTCAGTTTTGAAAGAGAGAAATGATCGCTAGGTGAGCTGGCACATTATGTAGATGAGATTGCATTAGCCAATATAGAAGTCATTCCGTGGCGCAGCGCGTCCCGCTATAAAAAAATAAACGGCTGCGTGTTCATAATGATGCAGTTCTTGTGATGGCTGTCAATCAAGCAGGCGGAAAGCTTTGTTACGCCAGAAGTGAGGAACCGAGAACAGATTTTGTTTTAGAAATATGGAAACACACACGTCTATTTTCAGCATCTCTCGCTGTAGACGAAAAATAATGAGGCAGACATCTTTTTTTTTTTAAAAATACAAACATTTGAGAGTTTATTCAGAAGTCATGTCAGTAGTGAATTGGGAATATTATTGGAATCCAAGGTTACAGCAATCTAGGACAAGGTCTGGACAATGATAATGTAATGGGAGTTAGTTGTATGTTCACTCCAAAATTTTACCAATAAAATCCACGATCGGTTCTCACATACCAACTCTGTAAAGTCCCTGTCAATTCAAAACCTACAAGCCCTTTTTTGTTTCATATAAATGCCGCTTAATCTAATGATACGTTAATACAAAAAGAGTCAAATCACATACAAAAAAAGCCCTGAAATAAAATAAAATCATATATACAAACCTCTGTACATAGTGGGAAGATGAATAAAAGAGATCCTTTAATGAGCTATACTTGCGAGTGGGTCAGTATTGGAAAGGTGTTGGTCCAAGCTTATCTGTCTGAACACCTGATAAAGTCTTGAAGTGGCATCGGGCGAATTCAGTGACTACTCATCTGTGCAACATGCTCCCTGCTGCATAATCGTCAACTGTAGGCGAAACAAGATAGGAAGAAATAAAATAAAAAAAGATGATAAGACGGGGCGGGCTGCAGTGAGGTATTCATCTTGTCAAACTGGGACAGGGAGCGAGGAATGTGTGGGTAAAAACAGTCGCCTTTTTTTTTTTTTTTTCTCGGTGGGAGCGGTTACTCTTGTTTTTGTTGTGTTGTCAATGTGTTGTTTGGTCCTACAGTCAGCATCTTTGTTCACTGTACAATTCCTGAATCGATGGAGGCCTGTTTCCTGGTGGTCTTGGGGGGAGGTGGAGGAGGGGTCTTGCTGGGCAGAGGAGGTGGAATGTGCTGCAAACAGACAAAACAGTAACTTTGGAATTGCTGTTATTGGCTTAAAATAGAAAAAAAAAACCCAAAAAACTCAGGACTTAAAGGAGCAGTGTGTAGTATTTCGGGGGATCAATTAGCAGAAATTGAATATAACATTCATAACTATTTTTTTCATTAGTGTATAATCACCTGAAACTAAGAGTTTTCGTTCATATCTACATAGGGAGCGGGTCTGCTTCACAAAGTCCACCATGTTGCTCCATCACGTTCTCACTCCCATCTTGTCAAATACCGCTGATTGGGCAGCACCCCGTGGCATTGGAAACTGACGCACAGAGGCACCCTTCAGAAACAGTATGTGACCAACCAGGCTCTCAGCTAACTCCGATATAAACCCACCCGCCGTAACTCGATGGTCGGAGCAAGTGACATAGCGTGACAGTAGGGATGTTAATAATTAACCATTTAACCATTAACTGACATGAAGCATTTTAACTGATTAACACTATGAGTTAAAACTGTTAAGAAATATTAATAATCAATTAAAACGCTGAGAAAAACACAGAGGAGCGGCTCATCACTAAGGAGTAAAGCTGGTCCACCTTAAGAGAGAGCGCAGATACAGGAAGTTGGCTCTGGATTATCAGCTGAGGAGCTGACTCAGTAGTCTGTTGTGCTTACACACTGCAGCTGGTGCACCGCAGCGTTAGAGGCACTAACCTTGTTGGTTAACAGTTAACGATTAGTTAATGATCGTCAACCAGGAAACCAGTGTTCATGCCCCATATGAAACTAAAAGTAACGTTGACTTATTTTGTCACGTCAGTCTTTAGTCATGTGACTTGTCGGTATCGTCAGTCCTGAGTGAAGTGAACGTCAACAACAATCGTTTGGGGCGGCAGTAGCTCAGTCCGTAGGGACTTGGTTTAGGAATCGGAGGGTCACCGGTTCAAGTCCCAACATGGACCAAGACCAACTGGTTGCTGGAGAGGTGCCAGTTTACCTCTTGGGCACTGCTGAGGTGCCCCTGAGCAAGGCACCAAACCCCCAACTGCTCGGGGCGCTTGTCAGGAGCAGCAGACATCTCTCCATTCCATGTATATGTACTGTGTGAAATTAATAACAGAGTGTAAAAAACTGAATTTCCCTACGGGGATTAATAAAGGTTCATCTTATCTTTCATAACCCTGACTAAGTGGCTGTGTTGCCTAAAATAAACTTCCTGTGAAAACGGATGTTTATTTTGAAAGGACACTATACATCTAACAAGCATACGTTGACACAACATCCCTGGTCCGTCCAAAAGCAATTCAAAAAGGGTAACCCATGGGTCGGTCTCCGATGCTGAGGGGCACTGACCATGCAGCGTTTTTTGACGAGTTTGGAGTGAGAATGTGTTGCTTCTTTAGTAGCCCAGAAGAGACAAACCAAAAACACAAACACACGTTTTTACATTTTATGCTTGAATAGCAGGGGGGAGCAGAGGGATACCCAGCACCAACCTCACTACTAGATGCCACTAAATCCAACACACTGCTCCTTTAACGCTGCTATTGCTCTTAATTTGATTGACAGGTCTTTTAATACAGGGACTAATGCCAGGATCAGTTTACACAACATTTATGCCATTGTTTGTCAGATTAGGTTATTAGCCTGCCTCACATTGTCAGCCTACATGTTGAACCTCCTGCCATCTGCATGATAGGAGGGGCAGACTTTCTAGTGCTTCTGCTGGATCGTGTCATGTTTGGCCTGATATCATGTGGTCTGATCCTGGCGCAACACTACACACCTAAATCTAAGCTGTTTTCTAATTCTGGTTAATGTTATTTTAATTAATAACGTTAGCAAAAACACATGAAAACAGGGAAATGTTAGTTGAAAGCACAAAATGTTTATTAGTCATGCATATGTCAAATTATTTATTTTATATTAGGTTCTTTTCTGTCTGCCTGCATGCCCTTCCTAAGATACTAAGAGTTTACAAGACAAGGTGTAAAGCTCGCCAATGACCTCACCTCTGCTTCCATCGAGGACTGTAAATGAAGAGCGTCTGTCACTCAGCCTCTGAACATCTGCTCTCACTACTCTACTGTCCGCCTGCTGCCACGCTGTCTGCAGAGGCTCCGTTTTACTACCTGTCCACGGGCCGTGACAGTGGATAAATAAGATTAGTTAACGGAGTGGCGAGGCGAGAAGATGGCTGCCGTAGACGTCGGCGAGTGTGGAGAGACGAGCCGCTGATTAACAGCAGGAGAGCTCCTGATGGATGTGAGAGGTAAAGTAATCATCCAATCAATCACGTCTGAGCGCCAGGCCGGCTGGGGGGAACAGGTATAAATAACAGCGGGGTGGACAGGCGGGCGTGGGCTCTTGCTGCTAACTGACTGATGCCTACACTCTTCTGTGACACACATTAGTAAAAATGGCGTACAAATGTGAGTGAGGAACATGCACGGACACACACAGACAAGACCACGAGCACATTAGCACAGGACGAACAGGGGTAGTGGGTAGTGGAGGAGGTTGACCCGGGTGTCAAGTGCGTGTAGCAGCCTCTTGTTTCATTAGAAGTGCCATGCATCATTAAGAAGCTCCTCTCAGCCCTAATTAAAACACCTACCCTTTGATGCGGCGGGGGTGGCGGAGGCGTCGAGGGACTCGTCAAGTCTTGATTATCTAGCAGGTTGCCGTAATCAGCGTTGCTGCCTTTCACTGGCAGCGGAGGAGGGGTTTCACCTTTGTCAGAGCAGCCCATCCCGTTCAGCTCCAGACCTGTGCAAGAGGGCGCTCATCAGCTCAAATTCGTCATCAAACTACAGCGCACACGCACGCACGCACGCATGCACGCACACACGCAAACACACCAAGTTAGATCACTTGGCCTATTACTTCTGGTGAATTCCCTATCATTAAGACTAATTATGTGTTTTAATGAAACAATAAAAAAATGAGAGAAAATGAAATTTACAAGAGAAAAATTCCTGCACACACTTAATGATCAACTCAGTAGTCATGGCGAATATCATGTCTTCAGCGGCTCAGAACAGCTAGATAGCGGATCTTATTTCCATGGTCAAGTATGCACTTTAACGCTTAACTCTTTTCAAGGTTACATGGTGGAGAGGAGGTCGTGTTGCATTTGTTTGGCAATGCTTGAAAGCTGCTTAACATCCTCTTGGATTCATCTCTTCATACACGTACGCAGTTTATGTATGTTGTCTTATGGATTGTCTATGTTGTACTTTCATTACGTTGTTAATTTGTACACAACATCTATTACACATCTGTAGGTCCTGGGCGAGGGATCCCTCGTCAGTTGCTCTTCCTGAGATTTTTTGCCCTGTTAAAGGTTTCTGTTGGTTGAAGATTTTCCTTATCTGATGTCATCAGGGTATTCTGGCTTTCAGACTACAAATTTGGTAACACATTAACCCTCCCGCATTTATAAGAAGAAAATAAACATTTAATAAATGGTTTATAAGAATAATGACATCTTAAAAGTTAACTTATCAGGTAGAAAGGATCTAAAAAAGATCATATTAGTTGCTATGGTATTAGAGAATGTGTAGCATCTACAGCTTTTGGAGCTTGATCCATACAGTCAACAAAAATTCAGTATATCTCTGCCTCTGTTGCATTGATTTGGACCATCACTTTTTATAAACATGTCTCTCACAAGTCCCCCAACTTTATAGAAGTGAAACTACTGCGTTTGGCAGATCAGCTGTCTCTAATAGAGCAGCAAACTTTTGGAGCTCAGTACCAAGTTATATAAGAGAGTGCTGCAGCCTGACTGATGTTAAATTCAAAATGAAATCATGGCTAAAACTAGAATTCCCGCCTTGTGGTTGTATAGCTATACCGACCAGTCTGGATGCATTTTACATCCATGTCTGTCCAAAATGTCACTACTACATCCCATTAGACATTTAAGTGAAATTCATTCTAAGTCTATTCTGTAATTAATCCTTGAGTTATGGACAAAATTGAAGACAGTCCCTACGTACTGTACGTACGGATGGACAACCCTAAAACATAATGCCTCCAGCCACAGCTGTCACCAGCACGGAGGCATAATCAACCCAATCATGTATCCATCATGCATTGTGAAATCTTATGGTTACTGTGCTGTTGCTGATGTTGTTGTACAGTGAATACCTACTATCTCGTAATTGTGTTTTTATGCTAACGATTGAGCTAACTCTGGTGCAGCTAAGAATGTGTGGACTGTCCCTGTCAAATAAATACATAAAATACGTAAATAAATTGATGGAGTGCTTCTTTTCAGTTGATACAAACTGGAGATTGTATGCAAGAGTCCTGTGAGTTAAAGACGCAAGGATGAAACGGATTCGGTCAAGTAATAAATAACATTTCTGCATCTCTCATCAGGTGTGCAGATGTAAAATGCGTGTGAATTTGAAGTTGTGTGTCTCACAACGCAAAGACTTTGAATTCTGAAGCAGCGATGTGCGTCTTTATAAGCGAGTTAACACACTGAGTCCACTATGAGTGATTGTGGTGTTAGCCGCCATCGCTGTGACAAAGAGACACATTTAGGAGTACAAGTGTGGTGCTGACACCCATGATTTGCATGGGCATTTAAAGAAGCGTAGCTAACATGACTCACAGTGCCATGGTTTGGATCAAACTGAGCATCATCGTGTGTAACAGTGATGCAAGAAGTAAAACAAAGTCAGAGGGCCTACAGAGAACCGTAGAAGCTCCATAGATGATACAACCTCTTTATTTAGAGCGTGTTTGAATGGGAGCGAGAGTAAAGTAAGATTGCTCGTACTGGAAGCAGTGTGCAGGCTGAAGGAGAGTTTGCTCCTGGGTGTGACGGGCGGGGGTCCTGGCGAAGAGGAGGAGTTGGAGGAGGAAGAGGAAGGGGGTCCAGGGGACACGGAGAGGCGACGGTCTCCACCAATCTGGCTGAGAACTTGACTCCTCGGTCTCTGAGGCCGCAGGGGGCTGATCTGAGTCATCATGCACAAACAAACAACAACAAAAAAAGAAGTAGACACATCAGGGATTGAGTCGCTACTGAGTGCTCAAAGTAAAACAACCTAAATTACACGAGTCAATAAAACAGAAGCGAGAACAAAGTGTATTATCTGGGAAATGAACTGAAATATAACAGAAAAATCAATAAAAGATCATTTAAAGGAGAACATTACTTTCACATCTCCTCTGGGACTGTCGTGTGTGTATCAACGCGCATACTGAGTCAACTATTTGTATTCCTTGAGGAGAAACCATTTTGGATAAATGTGCTCATTGGGTTGCAGTATCTTATTTGTGGTTACAAATCACTGTTTGCATGCAAGACCGCGTTCCCCCAGCTTTATTATGGCAAGAATTTGAATATGAAAAGATATGTCCTCAGGGCTATTCTACTCCGTAGGCTACATTTACAAATGTCTTTGTAATTGGCCAAAATCAAACAGTCAGCCACGAGGGAGACACTGAAAATAACAACACACTTCATTCAGGGATGTTATGCTTTTTTCCAGAACACTAAAACATAAAACTGACATTTGTATTGAGGGTGAAAAAGCTATTTTCTAGATTTATGCGCTCCAGATTGTAACTTCAACTAAAACTGCTACTGCTTGGTAACGAGCAGAGACCCATCGGTGCCCTTGACCCCTGAGGCAAGAGGCTCCTATCACCACCCAGACGGCTCCACCACTGCCAGGGGCCTCTTTGGGACCCCATTCCTCCCCCTTATCTTAATGCTGCTAGCCGGTGAGCAGCATTCCCACTGGGCATGCAGAACACAGTGATACCTGGACACAGCGGTGGAGGAGAGGGACATGAGCACAGCAGAGTGAGGGGGAAGATAAAGATATGCAGAGTGCAAAGAGCACAGGGGGGCAGGTGGGTGGTAGAAAAGTGAGCCACGTGGTCTAGAGAGGAGAAGGAGAAAATAAAGATCAAGTGAAAAGGGTAAAGACCCTGCTAAAGATACAATGCTACTTGCAACCAAGCCCCCAGGAAGAGATCCGGGCTTTGAAGCAAATTTCACAGAGGCCAAACGGTGCTACTACAACTTCTGTGTCCTGTACATTGGGAAAGAGACATCCCTACACCAACGGACATTTCTTCTTTTTTTTTTTTTTTTTTTTAAGGTGAATCAATTTCCAAGGAGGAACACTCTAACAGCCCTTATTTACATCATTAGGTCCTTAGAATTGTAAAATGCACTAATAGCCGAATCCAGAGTTATTTCATGTAAATTGGCTCAGAGTGCAGCTGGGGTGAGGGCTGGGAGGTGGAGTTAAAGGAAATGCTACTGCGCCTGCTCTATGGGCCCAATGGATGATCGGGGCACTTTATCGCTCGCCAGTCGAGCCATTTTGGCATTATGCGCCACTGAGCAACTCTCATAGGAAAAAACAGGAGCCCGCCTCCAAATCTGTATCCAGTTCTCTTTATACATCCATGACTGAAAACATTTCTACTTCATTGATGTTTGTTTACTGTATTATGTCCTGTGTGCAAGTGTAAAATTTGGTGCAAGAGTTACAGTCGAAGAAAAGTCACAGGATCAATGAAAATCAACAACCTCCAAGGACCATGAATATATACAGCTAGTTTTATGGTTGTCTACTACTTATTTATCTTGTGTTGCAAAGTTAACAACTAGACATAAGAGTGGCGCTGTAGAAAAGCTATTGGACTGTCCAAAATAGAAATGGTTCAACCTTTGGGAGCATGAATGTGCTCAGCAGATATGGTAACCCCACCTGCCTGATGATGGCGCTAAAAGAGCATCTCATTCTCACTCCCAACTCATCGAATACCGATGCTTTGTCAGTGGCCCCTCACTCCAAACTACAACGCTCTAGGACAGCGTGCCAGTTTCTGATCAGTACATGCATGGTGTTTCAACTTCTTATGTAGGTTTACTTAGTTTTTAGGTTTAGTTTGTACGTTCTGCACCAGCGTGAGATGAAATAATTCTCCCTAACAGCGGGTGGCGATAGCCTGTATTCGTCATTCAAAGACCAAGGACGGCAGATACACAAGCCGTTGTAATGATACATACGTGAAGTAAAGTACCGTCCGCGACCATTTTCACTCGTTTGCTTGTATTCCTCACTTTTGTTTCTCTTCTCCAATCAGAGTGATTTCTCTGATTTCTCAACATGCTGAATTGTCCAAAAAACACCGGTAGACTACAGCCGACAGTGCAGGACACACTGAAAATACTGGGCTGTCAGACGCTCACCGATGGCCCCAAACTGTCTGACGGCCGACTTGGTGTGTCAGGGCCTTTAGGAAAAGATCATGTTATGCGTTAAACTAAGTACACAATATACATAATACACACATAATACTAATACTACAATTTTCACGCAACTGCCGGTAGTAAAGTATGGAAGTTACGTAATAAAACTAAGGTAACAAGTCAATGTTAACTTCTGGTGATTTCACACAGCGAAACAAACAGTGGTGTCCTGTCCTGTGTTTGTTTGACCTATCCAAGCTTCCTTCACACCCTTCCCTGGCAGTCTTACTTGCTCTTTATACTACGTCAGTTGCTCTGAACATGTAATAATGAAGGAAATGTGTTTATATTGGAGTTAGCTGAAAGCCTGGTGCATCTCATACAGATGCTGAAGGATGCTTCGGTAAGTCGGTATCAGACGCCAAGACCAAGCAGCGGTATTTTATGAGATGGGAGGGAGAACAAGCTGAAAAGAAAGGTACCATGAATATACAAAAATCAACAAGACAGAGTGAAAAAAGGGCTTCCCAAACAGGTCTGTATGAAGCATCAAGATGCTGCTCAAGGGAGAGCACTAAGCTTGAAACACACTGCAATACAGAGCAGCTGCCAGTCCAAACCATTTTGTGTTCTTTGTGCCAATACGCGCCGGTTGTGGTGCACATATTAAATTCTTTCACTTTGCTGCATTTAGCATCACCTCTGCTTTCTTCTTTGTGAACCATGAACACCCACAGCAAATTGTCATTGCACTTGCGTAGGACAGAGTAGAAGAGAGCAAAGAAGAGAGGAGCAGAATACAAAACAGTTCAGGAAAGCAACAGAAACAAAGTTAAAGTAAAAACAAAAGGAAAGGAAGAGAACGAAAGAGTAAAACATTGGTGAATTTCTTGTACAGGTCACTTTTTCAGTACCGTCTCTGACAGTATGACAGCTTCAGCGGGCTGCAGAGGGATCTCTGTGGTCTTCATCTCCTTGTCGAAGATCTCCTGGTGCTTACTGTTCCTCTTTTCCTTCTTTTTCTCTTTGCGCTCCCTCTCGGGCTCATCGCGGTCCAGCTTGTCCTGAGACTTGGTGTGCAGCTTCTTTGGCAGGAGAGGCTCCAGGGCGAAGCTGAAATACAGATAATATGATAAGGATCCATTCAATAACTGAAGGAGTTAGTCTGATTCACAGGTACAGTCTACATGAACTAAACAAAAAAAAAAAAAACATAGTTGACAAAGCCTGCATTAGCACATCCCCAAAACTCCTCTCAGGTTTGAAATCAAATCTTCCTACAATGTTAAATATGAAGCCTGAGATTTAACTAAATAACGGGGGATTATTACAAGACAGTATTAACTGCTCAAATGGGATGACCACAAAGCCAAAGAGGATGTGTGGTATTTCATGCCCTGCAGAAGTGTGAAGTAGGTGTTACCCATCTGAGCCAGGCCTGGAGGGGGAGTTGTCAGAGGAGATGGAGGTGACTGAAGCCACTGACAGCGGCCTCTGGGAGGAGGGCATGGTGAAGGAGCGCACCATGGAGTGAGGACGAGGCCCCCGCCGTTCATCTGCTGCCGGCTGACACCGCAGAGGGAAAGAGAAACAGAAAGAATTCAGCTTGACCCCTTTCAATTCTGCCTTCTTTTCTTTTTTGTTTTTTAGAGAGGTAGGGGATGTTCAGGGGTAGATAACGAGTCAACAGTAGATGTCACATAGAAGTGGTGTATAACTTCTGAAAGCTGGGAACCTGAAGAGTAATTTGAGGGGCAGCAATAAATTGTGAAAAGAAAGAGCGTCAACGATGATATGAGTTTGTGATATTCGTCCCCATGTGCCGTTATGTCTCATAAATTGTTGCAGCAATTTTTGTGTTGATACTATTTGTTACATAGATTTGGTGCTAAATTTAACCATTTTTTTACCACTCAAGAATTGATAAAAATGAACAATAACCCCTCAAAAATACTACATTAAGTCATTAAGACCTTGAGGAACACCACAGAAAAAGCCATGCTGTCATTACGTTTCAAAAACTTTTGACATTTGAAGATTTCTGCAAGAACTGCATTTTTCTGCACTTGAATAGCAATCACTTCTTTTCTGTAAACTGCTCCGAAACCACCTTACTCTCAGTCTACCTAGGAAAGCCGTCCATCCTCTGAATGCTCTATGTCTCCAGTTTGTGGATGTAATGTTTCATGGAGCTCTGATTATCCTAGAGGTCACCACAGGTCATTTTATACAGTCAGATTTCAAAGTTTCAAAAAAATGGTCTCATGACAATGAAATGGCTACTATGGGGACGAACATCATCACACATGAATACAGTTGGACGCATTCAATCCACAAAAGTCTCAGCCTTACTGTGATCCAATTTATGTAACTCTAAGACTGTTTATGGACCCCAGTATGCAGAAATATTCAAACACAGCATTTTTAGAATAGGAGAAAATAAATATTTATACTGCATTCAAAAAACTGCATGTGATTATAATAAAGGGGGCATGTCTAAATAGGAGAGTCGTGGATACACATAGAAGCCATTTTCATTCACATCTTGAGGTCAGAGGTCAAGGGACCCCTTTGAAAATGGCCATGACAAGTATCTTCACTCTAGCTCGAAGACTCGGCCCGCAATAACTTCTGAAAGACAGACTAGCGTCCGGGCCCACTGTGGACAGAGTGAAGGTCATTCCCAGTATTATCCTAATCTTATATATACTATAGAGCACCAAACGCAGCTACATAATCAAAGTTATGGGAAAAGAAAAAAAGACCTTTTTTCTGTACTTCTGTAAAAATGAACCTGCTGGAAGAAAAACCCTGTAAGAATAGCTCTAACAATGATCCCTTCTGTATTTAAAGAGCCTTTTTGTGTGGAAAAAAAGGGGCCGTCACACAACTGATGGGATAACCTTATTATCACACCCTGGAAAGTGATGGCTTTTCTCTCGTTTGAAAGGTCGCCACCCTCTCCTTTTAAATTGAGCGAGGGCGCCTTTACCTCGGGCAAGCTGGAGGGAAAAGCTTGGCCAAGCAACAATTAAATCTGTAAAGGAGGAGAGAGATGGGAGGTCGTCCCCGGCAGCATCCCACTGCAAACCAGCTGACTGCAGCTAAAAGTGAAAGCAAGTATGACACATGTTCTAAGTGCATTTGGAGGACGTACTGTAAAGGAAGGAAACTAGTAGATAGATTTATTGTCCTTTTCAGTATATTGTTTTCACTTTCCGTACAGCCACGAGAAATTACTCAAACAACTTTACAAACACATCAATGGCCAAAACATATACATGCCACCATACACATATGCATTCCCCCACATTTATGATCTTTTCTTTCTCTTGTTTAGTTCAGTTATGGCATATGGAATGAAACTTTTGTTGAATTTTATTTTCTTCCAAGCCAGCGACCTGTATCGTTAGCCAGAGGGAAAGTATGAGTTGAGTGGATGACTGGGATAGAGTGCTATGGAGTGTGCTCTGTGTGCAGTGGCTGTGCTACTGAGGTCTGAGAGGTTGGGGGTGGGGAGCCCGATGATCTCGGCAGCTTTGTGCGTGATTTGCGTTAGTCTGTTTCTGTTGGGACAGCAGGGGGAACAGTAGAGGAGTATGGGTTTGAATGATGCTTTTATAAAGTAGCAACAGGGGGTGGGGGGCACCTGAGAGCGCTCCGAGTGAGCGGATGGCGGAGTCTTTGTTGGCAACGTTTATGGATGTCAGTGGTGTGCTGTTCAAAGCTTAGTTAATTGTCCAAGGTGAGTCTCAAATATTTGTGGCTCTCCACCATCTCAGCTGCTGGTTATGCTGACAGGGTTGTGGGTGGAGTTAGGTTCTGACCTGCTGGAGGAGCTGAAAATCAGTTCTTTTGTTTTGGAGACATTTAACTGTAGGTGAGCATTTAACTGTAGATTAATAAAGCATGTGTTAATTATGATTGTGGTCTTGACATCAGGTCTTTGAAATGGCATCAAAAGCTGTTAATTTCACTCTTAATTATGTTATTTACTTAAATAATCTATCATCTTTAAGTCCTGCTTCCTCATCACAATCACGGCTCTCCTCTGTAACATTTACACCATGTGCCATGTTTGTGTGTTGCCATAGCAACCTACGCCACATGGCTTTGTTGTTTACATAGTTGTCTTTTGACTTTATTTGAATTTACATCACCTTTGTCAGAATAAACTGTGATGAGCTTTAGCAGCTATTTGATATTATGATCTGTAACTTTAAATGCTTTGCATCACAGGTGTTGCTTCATATAAATATGAAACAAACGTGATTCTAAATCACCTTTCTAAAAAAGGCAAAAATAAACCTTAACAGCTTGTTGTAAAAGATTTGGAGTGATAGGTGCTCTCCTGTGGCTCGTGTCTTGTACAAAATACTAAAGATAGAGCAGCTTCAGATAACAAACTGGGTTTTCACACCACCTGAAACATCAAATTCAAGGACCCATGAAGGTGTAGTCTGAGACACGGATCAAGGTTAATCACACAACGCTGAGAATCTTTATAATGCGAACTACCAGGTTTTACAGAAGCTCACAGACAAGCAAACACACAGAGAGGCTTGAATATGCGAGCTCTTCTCAATATGTTTACATGCACACTGATATACTATACTAATACTAATACTCTACTAATACTGATTAAGACATGAGATATACCGATATAATTCAGGCTTTAGGAGCATTCTTTGGATATGTAGCTCATTCAGAATGTGTCTCAGTTGGGGTTTTTATGGCAGTTTGAGACACACTAAGTGTTTATGGCTCTGAATGTTGAACACAAACCAACTAGTCAGTTTGCACGACCAAAAGAAAAGCCCACATTTCTGGTCGGAAGGAGAAACACACCTGCTTTTAAACTTTATGAAAGACTCTAATATCAACGGGTTTAATATCGCCAAAGTCCGCCACCGGGTACATTAATCGACGGCATGTCATCGGGAATAGAGGAATATTCATTTTCATTAAACAGCTTAGTAGGAATATTGTCTTTTCAGAATAAGGTAACAAAAGTGAGCATTTTGTGCATGTTAACGTAGTCACTGATGGCAGACTATGAGGTCTCTTGCTTTCTCTAACACAGCACAGTAAAACAACGATTAAAAGAAATAGCAAAAGAACTTCAACTTCTATTCTTCCACAGAATATATAAACTCAAGCAATGACCCATGTCTATTTATGTAAATGTTGAAGGACTTTCAACGCCTTGATTCCCCCTCAAATTCACAAACTTTCAAGGATTTCAAGGGGAACCGTGAGACAAAGTAATAAGCAATAAAATCTATTCTGAAGGTGTAACAATAACATATACATATTGTTTTATGTTACACATCCATTTCCTTGAAATCTTCAGCTAAATACATCAGAAGAAATAAAAGTACCAGCTGCAGACTCCATTAATTCGTGCTAGAAGTGACCACACTGAGCTACAAACCACATTCTGTGTGTAACAGAAAGCTCCAAAACAAGCAAAGGCTCTTACCAGGGTCTTTACCCCGTACTGTTTCTCCACCTTCTCCCGCAGTTGCTTGAAGCAGGCCTCCAAGCGGTCGTGGAAAGGCCTCAGTGCCTCTGTGACCTTCTCTCCGTGGATACGAACACCTTCTGAGAGGTGTGGGATCTGCCAGGGCGAAAACATAAGAGTAAGAAACCTTCGCTCTGAACATACCCTGGAGACATGAGAGGTCAACTACATGCTGGTTCTTCATTCATGAGAAGAACACACTCCTATCTCGCCACGTACATCCAATTTCACTCACGTGACCTTTGGCCTCTTGGCTGTGCAAACTCAGCACAAGCAGTGAATGTATATGAGTGTGGAAATATCGCTGCAACCTCATCCAGGTGGAAGCAGACTATAGAGATGGCTGTTGCCATGACGCTCCCTCCCCCTGCCTCCCACCTCCAACATCAACACATCATAACACAGGGATATTAAACAAGGCATTGAGGAAGACTACACATATAGGCATGTACTGCATGTGAAGGATGTTTTCCTCCCCGTCTCTGACGCAAATAAAGACGCAGTGCACCCTTCCCATTATTTCACATTGTACTCGGCAGGTGGTGAATATCAAAATCTAAACACATAACAGCATCTCAGGTAGAGGGACAGAGGGGAGACGGAGAGAACAGGAGAGAGACAGAAACTGCTGAAAACTAGTAATTAGGAAACCCCAGTGCCACAGTCGGTGTCAGCAAGCTCCGCTGACTAAATCCGGAAAGAGGGAGAAGCAGCATCCCTCGGGAAGCGAGCATTTTGAGTGATCCCCCCCCCTTCTGGTTGAAATCACAGGGTGTTTTTTTTTCCATAACCTCTGTGTTTTATACCATCTTTGGTTGTGGCAAGGCAGTGGAGAACTGCACAATAACTCACCAGAAACCAGCAAAGATGTTACAGTCAGCTGTGGTAATTGCAGACCTTTTCTCTCCCATGGCAACTGTAGAAACATCGCCCGACTGTCTCACTGCTTTAAGTGAGAAATATTGTTAAAGGTGAAAGGAAAGCAGCTTATGCTTTTATGCTTATGAATAAGTACAAAAAACCCACACATTCACATTAGAGGGGATTTAATTCAAAAGTTTATATTAATCGGTCGCGGTCAGAGTGGTGCTTTTGCACATTTCAACAACAAGGACAGCACTAAACTGCATGTGAAGTACAGCAGCTTTCACTAACAAATTCACCTAAGCCTCGAGCAAAGGGAACAAAGCATCTGCTCAGAGTACAAAGAACTGCGTGAAGTATCTGGCCGGTAAGGAGACGTGTGTGCTAACCCCAGATTCTGCAGACTGCTCGCCTTTCTCGCTGTTCTCTGAGGGCAAACTGCCCCTCCACAGCAGGCTACAGTACAGCGAGAAGTCACTTCACTCAGCTGGTGCACACAACACCACTTCAGCTTTGTGATGCAACCTTTTGTAATAACCTCAAACGGTGCATGTTTTATTTACACGTTTCCACACATGGTGGGCTTATTAATGGAGGAAAAACATGCTTAATGTAAGAAAAACACAACTATATTGTTGTACGCTTGTTGTAATACATTTAACGGCATCCTATGATAGCAGAAGCACATAGTGAGCTTGAAACGACCCACTGAGCATGTATCATAAAATCCAGGATGTTTCATTCACTGAGTGTTAGTTACTGTGCTCCACAAAACCAAAAGCTCTGGCACAGAAAGATCAATGAGAGAAGGCTACAGATGCCCTGCGAGGATTTCCCCTGATACTGAGCACCTTCATCATCACCGCTGGGACCTCTTGGAGGAGAGAGGAGAGGAGAGGAGGAGGCTGAGGGAGTGAAAAGGTATGAGGACAGAGAGGAAGAGGGATAGGAGTCAGAAAGGACCAACTGTTGTGAGACGGAAACAGGGAGGGAAAAACACTGAGTGAAAGCTGAGGCAAGATTCACGTCTCTCAGGATACCCACATCTTTTTATAGACCTTAGGATGATTGAGCGCTACTGAGTGGCGGCATGGCAACAGAGCTCTGCTCGGTGGCTGCGCACAGATAAGCTCATTGTGGAAGACACTGAGGCTCAAGGTTGCTAACACACAGACAGCAGTTTAATTACACATAACAACTTTTTTAAACAGTTTTTATGCTGCTCCAGCAGGCTAACAGAGACAGCAGGTTTATAATTTGGGATATCAGTAGAGATATTACCTGATGTGTTAATATCAGATAATTAAGCACTGGAGACCTGCGGGCTGCATTTATAAAAACACAGCATACTACTGTATATTCCTCACTAACGGTTAGCTTGCAAAGGCTTCATTTTATTAGGTGAAAAGGGCAGTTTTGTGAGGTGCTGAAATGCTAGCTGGGAAAGTGAAAGCAAGGCTCATCTTAGCACACATGAAGGCCACACGTGCAGGGCTTAACAATAAGGACTGCCTGCTTACCCGGTGCAAGTAAAATACTGTGATGGGCAAGTGGTAAAAAAAAGCATGAAACTGATGATGGAAGGAGCTAGAAGGAGTGAGCCATCTCACTTCCCTCTCATCTCTGTTGAGAGTTGCACATGTGCAGTAGTGATTAGAGCACTCACGAGAAAATGGTGGCAAAGACGAAGTTTATGAGCTGAAGGACTAGCGAGCATTTCAATTATTATTTTTTTTTCATTTCATAAATTTATTAGAGGATAAACCCCTTGAGATGCACCATCTCGTTTTCAAGGGGGTCCTCGGGCACAAGACATAGAAGTTAAAAAAAATGTAAACACATGCATAATAATGATAATAAATTAAACAAAAACATAAATTCAACAAAAAAATAAATAAAAGAAATCAACATAGTAACATCAACAAGGACATACACAAAGGCTCTCCCTCCATCCCATCCCAAACCACAACAACATCACCTGAAAATAATGATGAAAATAATAATGAAGTAACAAAATACTGAGTTTATAAACTGAAAATAAAAGCAAATAAAATAAAACCAGGAACAAGTAGATTTAAGATAAATCTGAGTAAATTGGGCAAATTATTCCAATCTGATGGGGCTTTGAGCTTAAAAACACATTTCCCAACTTCTTTAAAACTTCTACTGATGATAAAAAAGGTTGTTGAATATGAATAATTATCCTGGAAACACTCTTTCATCAACACCAGATTCATTTACTTAAACAGCGCTGCCAGCGCTGTTGCTGTTGTTTGCAGTGTTATTATTATTAGAGCCATTAGCTGCCGTCGCCATTGTTGAAAGTCGTGCGGAGGCAATAGAAATGCTCCCAATCCTGTATCCTGCACCTTAAAAAAATGGTAAGAAAATCCCAGCCGAGTGTTTGCTAATGCTACCTTCCCAGCAAAACAAAACAGCAATGTGTCAAAGAGGCTGTAAATAGAGATGAACATACAGAAACTAAAGACACAGTTCTGTGCCAATGATTAAATTAGCTAAATAGCTGCTAATTATGTACAAGCAGTGCAGACGAGCACCATGCAAACATTACACAGAACAGTCTGGTACATGTAACGTCTGTCAGGTGGCATCAGGACCTAAACAGGTTAACTCGATAAACAGCTAGTAACTCAGGGCTAGGTTTCTGTCCCCCCTAGTGGTCAAAAATCATGTACTGTACCTTTAAATGTGGCGTGAATAATTAGGACATAACAGACCAAAAATAAAGTTGATTGCTCAACATTGAAGGTTCTGCTAAAATACGATCAGTGTTTTATTTTTCTTTACTTCCAGAATATATAAATGCAGATTTTTATGTTTCTTTGCATATATGAACAGTTTCCCGTCATATTTCCATGCAAACCACAACTTTCAAGCTGCATGTTGTGATTGAAAATGAGTCCCCAACCCCGTTCATGAACAAGTGAATGGCAGCATTATCAGCTGAAAATACGAATGAAAGAAATGGAATTGGTGCCTAACATCAGAGTCTCTCAGAGCCCGGTGTTCTTAGCTGACCCCTGTCACTCTTCCTCTCTCTAATGCAGACTTCTGAGTCCCCCAGGGTGCAGGGACAGTCACCTTTCCTTTGAGATGCTGGATATTAAGGCTGCGATGACATATTAAGACCCTTCATGAAGGTCACAAAGGTCTCAGAGACGTACACAGCCAGTGGTGAGTCAGACGGACACTCTACTATATATGAGATGAAGATACCAGTAAAAACACAATAAAGAAAACAGCACTGTCACTGAACGATTCTGTTTATGTTGATAACGCCCCGCTGAAAATTGCCTCCTTAAGTCTGTGATTCAGTGATCACTCCGCTAACCCTAACATATTTAAACAGTGGATCACACTGCAATGAGAAGTTTAGGTGCTAATTTAGGCATCTGTCTCAAACGCTCACTAATTATAACCAGAAACATCACAGAAAACACCTACTTTGTATTTGCCAGGGGAGCTTTTTACAATACCTAATTTCCTGATTTCCAGTTGCTCATTTCCTCTCTAATTACTAGATGAGGACAATCGGCTGTTTCAGAATAACAGCGCACACTGGCTCATTTCGAACCGTTTAGTTTGTTCATTGGAGCAGGCTCGCCTTCATTTGTCTCATTTAGACAGATTGAAGACGCGAGATAAACAAGCGCGCTGGCTCTGGCAAGGAGACAGCTGATACCATTTCAAATCAACAACTCTGCCTTAGTCATCTCTTTAAATGTTCCTTGTGTTTGGCGTGGGCTCGGCATATGTTTTTTTTTTTCCTGCTTTCTCTGTGACATGTCACACCAAACAACTTCAATCACGTCGTTTTGTGCTTATGGAAAATACACACCACCATGATTTCAAACACTTGGTTAGCTTGATGTGAAGGACATTTATAACTGGGCACAGTTGCCAAGATGGAGCGATGCTTTTATCTCCCATACTGGTATGACTGGGTGTACAACAGAGCTCCTGCTAATTAGCACTGTGGATCGTGGGTGGCGGATCATTTCAGAAATACAGTGTGATTACTATATTTGAGGCTGAAATGGTTTTGGCTTCTTCACATTTAAATGTCACACTGGAACCAACACAAAGCTTTCAAACTAAACAAACATTATTGTTTGGTGCCTTTAACTCAAGATGGATATAAAAATAACTGACAGGTCTTGAAGGTGAAATCTAGTTGCATACACCAAGGTGGTGCATGACACCACCTTGTCAGACCTAATGTATAATCTCTTCAGGAGTGATGAAAAAGCCATCTATTTTTAGGTCACCTTTACCTGCTTTGTCAACTTCTACGTCAGTCAGTGATCTCCTACATCTTCAAAAAATGAGTATGGAAAAATGAGAGGAACAATTAATATGTAAACTAGTAATTATAAAAAAAAAGCAGTCTCACTTCTAAGGGGAAATACATATGCGAACATCGCGAATTACTTCAAATAGGAAACCAATATATTCCCGGGTGAATCATTGTGCCTTATAAAGACAAAAGGTTTCGCAAACACAAAAGAAGTTTTGAGATTCGGAGGAGTTCCGCCAGAGATGCAGAGCACAAAGTTGACCTATTTTACAACAGCGGAGAGGAGAACAACTACTGCAAATTCAATTAACTTCCTTTTTCCTTGCAACTGGCGATAGCAAGCAGACAGAAACTTCTTGTATCTGTGCTCAATTCCTGGGTGAAAGCACGACTTCCAGATTATTAAAGTGACCCTCAGTTCAGAGCTAAAAAGTTAAGGGAGAGTAATAAAAGAAGCAAACACTACAGTGTGGCTTTCAAAAATCCCAAAGGGAGGAAGTCTTTGTTATTCCACTAGAAAGCAGGAGTTAATTAATCAAAGGCGAGCCACAAATGAGCCGCAGATCTGTGACGTTTCATCGTAAGCTGTTACATGGCACGTGTTGTGTGATGTATTCCCCCAATATGTGTGTATGCGCGTTTTTTTGTCTGCTGTGTGTGCACTTCCTTCAGGCTCAGCGAGGGTGCAGAGCTCGCAAAACGACCTCGCCGATGCTGATCTCTCGCCATCTCGTCTACATGCTGGGGAGCCTCCTCCCTATACCTTCACAGTGTTTGCTTCAGCGCTCTCTCCCTTTCTCGCTATTATCGCCACTGAACTCTTTAACACACTTTTCCGCCACTCACTTCACTTACTGTCATTGGACACTCTTGGCAGTGCACTCACGAGTTCTTCAAACGATATTATATTTTCAGCTGTAACCTTTCAGAGTTCTTTTTTGCACAAGCAGCAGCAGCAGTAGCGCTTTAGTAAGGGGACAACATTTCAGATATAAATGCCATAATATACAGAACAGAACAAGTCAGCATTCAAACTCTCCACTGTGTATATGAAGTACTTTCACTGCCCCGTGACTGCAGGGCCCTTGTCGTGCATGGCTCCCTAAATTCTGGTGCTGATTCTAGTAATAAACTCCTTAAAGGGATAGTTTGGTGTGTTGAAGTCTTATCCATAGTCGGTGTATTACCTACAATAGATGATGGTCAGTACACCCCCAATTTGGAGAAGCAGACAGGAGTTACCACACTGAAGCAAAGCAATGTATTGCTATGAATGGCAGCAAAACATATTTTAACCACCTAAAAGCAAGGCCCATCTAAAAAAAACCAATATCAGTTAAAGTGTATGTTATCTTGCTGTCAGACCGTTACACATGCTCTAGCCAAAACCAACAGAGTACATTGAAAATCAGTAATTTTACCTCACAGAACAGGAGGGTTGCTGGTCTACCGCTGCTTTGATCGGCTAGTTTGTGTTATTGTGTGATTTTAGTGAATCCGAACTAATCAGAGTCACAAAATAGCACAAACACCAGGTAGACCAGCAACCCCCATGCTCTGAGAGGTAAAATTTCAGTTTTTTATCGATGGTTACTTTGGTGAAAGCACAGATAAGGGGTTCAGTTTCCAGTCTCACGGCAAGGTAAACTGGAAAAAAAAATATTCTAAATATAGCGCACCCATGCACTGGTTCAAACAGATATTAATGTTTTTAGGTGAGCCTTTATTTATATGGTTAAAACATGATTTGCTGCAGGCCCCTCCACAGCAGTGCGTTGCTTTCCTCCCTGCTTCTCCACACTGGAGGCATGCCGACTGTAAGTAATGCACTGACTGGATAAGTACATCATACAACCTCACTTCAAAACACCCAAACTATCCATTTAATAATTTAAACCATAGTAATTTACACATTATAAGGTCACAATGTTTATAGCACCTAGAAGGCAAATGAATTGCTCAAAGCAAATCAATGCAAATTAAGAAAGCTCAATCATGCTGAAAAGCCAAGTGGCATGAATTCACATTTTCATGCACCTCATACTCCTCCATACCGTCTAATCATGCTCAGTACGTTGGCTGCACGTAGGCTTTGCCTTTCTGCTCTTTATATGTACCATGATAAAAGAAATACCATGTAATAATATGATGAAAAATGTCATCTTTTAAAATAAAAAAGCAGGCCATTTGTGGTGAGCAGGCCATCACAATATTTCTTGAACCCTGACATCTTTGGCGAGACAGACTCATGCTTTACAAACTACAGTATGATGCTTTACCATGATCATATATGCACTCCACATAGATGCAGAGGAGCATTATGAACTTCAGTCTCACCTGCCAGGCGATTAAGTCCTTCAGTTTCTCTATCTTCTCAAGGTCCTCTGGGTGCTCCTGGATGTATTTATCATTGAAGAAGGCCTGGAGAAGAGAGAGGGGAGAAATTGGAGTAAGTCTGTTTGTATGATGGGGGGGAAGAGGAGTAATAAGTACAGGGGAAGATGGAAGAAACAATCTGAAATGTGGAGAAGGTTGTAATATAAATAAAATGAGAAACGGGGGAGAAAAAAACCTGACAATTCAAGGAGGACTGCACTGGGAGGGGCTGTTAAGATGAGAAAAATTCAGTCAAGACATTCGTCTCTCCTCCACCTCCTGCACTATTGCCCTGAGAAGAAGAAGTGACCTGAGGGCAGAGAATTCATGTCGTTCCTCCTCTGAGTCACACTGCACCGTTTCACAAGACCAATATGAATTTATTCCAGGTTGATATGTGCTGGGAACCGACACACTATCACTTTTTATATCATCTAACACAGGAAAAGAGTTTTCCCTTCTGCATGAGCCACGATTATGTTACGGTGTATAGTGTGCTGCTCACAAACAGTGAGAACACTAGAAAAGTCATGACAAACAGGAAGGAGTTTTTCAAAAGAAAGGCCCAGATCCCGTCAAATAGAAGCCGACTCCTGATGACCTATGATGTTGGGAGGCAAACAAAATGTGAGTCCTCACAAGAGTAGAGATAAAAGCATGAAGGCTGATGGATTAAGAGCTACTAGGACTTGAAATATGCATGAGATTATGGGAAATCTGCTCATTTGCTTTCTTTTTGAGAGTCAGATGAGGAGATAGTTTAGCATAAAGAAAGGGAAAATTGGAAGAGAGCTCGCCTCCAATATCTGTATAATGTAATAGCAAACTGCAATATCAGTAGCTCTAAAGCTCACTTATTAACACGTTATATCTTGTTTGTTTAATCTTTACAACAACTGAAGTGTAAAAACAAAGTTCTGTTTTATGGGGTTCATGTGATGGACTACTTCTTGGCTGGTACAATGACTTCCTGAAGTCTTTGCTGATTGCCTGGCAACCTCACTATGACAACAAGACTCCAGGACGTTGTATGAGAGGTGTGTAATGAGCTTTAGGGCGCTTTCACGGGCAAACATTTAGTCCGTTTTAATTAACTCTGGGGAGGTTCGTTGGGGCACTCGAAGACCACTTGTGAGAGGTCTCGGGCTGTTTGTGTCGTACGATTGCAGTGAGAACATAATCCAACCCAGATGCAGGGAGTGAACCAAAATGCAGACATGTTGACATGGATACAGGTAAACGACAGGTTAATATGAGTGTTGTTTGCTTGACATCTGGGACAAAGACTTCAGAATATGTTAAGCAATGTCCACGAAAACAGTGACATTTATGATGTTACTGGAGATAAACTGGAGGAGAAGGGATCTGTGTGCACAGTAGATCAATACCGAGTCATGGGACAACAATGGATGGACTGGGAAACAAACATTTAATTTTTATGTATGAAATTACACAGAAATGACAAATAAAGAACCTTGAAAGGTCAAAGTGCAAAAAACTTCGTCCCTGCTCCTTCCTACACGTCCCTCAGGAAATACAATTTTTAACCAGATTAAATAGAAAAAGAACCAAAAGTACCAAATTCACTTTTATTCAGACTAGACAAATGGACTATGGCTTGTGAAAGCTTCCCTAAAATAACATGACCCTGTCAGATTTCACAGAACCATCTGAGAAGTTATTGGAAACTGTTTGTAAAAGGGCAGACACTTTCAAAAAATATTTGGTGACTGGATGAACCATCTGTCAAACTAATGACAAAATAAACTCCAGCTCTGATATAAGTGATGCTATACCATCGCTTGTTTTTAATTATTTTATGGAGCGAGTTTCTCCTTGTATTGATAGCACAGAGTGAAAGGGGGAGAGAGAGCGAGGGAACAACATTCAGTAACGGGTCGCGGATTCAAACCGGGGGGCTACTATGTCAAGACCTCAGCCTTGGCTCATGTATATCTAAGTCACTGCCATAGCTGCAGTGGGTCCTCACAGGATGCTGATAGGTCCGTTGTCTGGCGAGCTGGACACAAACACATTACTCTGGAGCCTGAGTTGGATTTTTCGAGCGATATTTGATCATGTGATCTTGTGACATCGCGAAAATCCAGCTACCATGCAAGGTTAGGATTTTGTTACCTTAGGAGAGAAGCAGGCTAATTGCATCCTCCTGCTCCAGTCTTTATGCTAACAAAGCTAACATTTCCTGGCCCTAGCTTCATATTTAATGAACAGACATAAGCGTCGTATTGATATTCTCATCTAATATGAAGAGAAAGCGAATTTCAATTGCAAAATGTCAAAGTATTCTTTCATTGCTTCAGATAAAAGGGAATGAGGCTAAAATGGAGATACAAGCATAAACGGATACAGGTTGAGATAATACAGGGATAGAAAAGATCCAGAACTTGACTACCTTCTCATAGTTGGTAAAACCTCCCATGACAGCTGGGTCCACAATCCCATTCAGCAGCATGGAGAGGGGGTTGATGGGAAGGTTGGGGTCGTTGAGATGCCGCTGCACTATGCTACTGATCTTCTCATTGGTCAGCTGCATCGTCTCCATGGCGTTCTCCAGTGGACTGATCTCCTCCTGTACAGCACAGTAAGTGGAGGCGTCATCCAATATTCTCAGCACTTATTCACCCGTTTCAGTATATATACACACATACATCTCTTCTGTCTCTGTAATCTCAACAATCAAGCAGAAACATTTTTTGTTCACTGACTAGGGATATGTTATTAGAAGATGGGCTTAGAAACCTTTAACTACGCACATAAATCACACAGGATAGAGGAGCAATGAATCATTTTACCACTGCGCTCATACATGAACCTGGAACTGTCAAATAAAGATGGATGGCATGTTGGTGCAGGGGAATTCAGTTCCCATGTCAACAAAAATATGATTGGCAAATCTAAGAAAAGATGAGCAAAATGCTGACATTAATTCCATTACTGTGTGCAAAAAACACTGGGGGGGGGGGGGGTATCACCTCCTTGCAGTTTGCTAGTAAGAATTTAGGAGAAACATGAGTGGATTGTTGAGTAAATGTCAGAGTTAGACCCCAGCCAAAAATGATAAAGATGTTGTGCCAGAGAGACAAATCTCCAATCTGTGGCGGTACGTCTCAGGCCAGCTTGATAAAAAGCATTGTCAGATGGAAGGCTTTAGCTTGGTGAATCTCAGCCCAGTCATTAAGCTTTAAATAGAGAGTCTAACCTCGGTGGAGCCGGCCTCTCCCTGGCTCATCTGCAGGGCAAGCTGCTCCTGACAGTGTGTTCCAACCCAGCCTGCAGGAGGAGACCTCTGCTTTGAATTAGCGTGGCAACGTAGTATTTTGCTTCGCGGACTTGGGAGTCGAATCTTTGTGCTAAAGATGTCGCGACCAGACGGACCATGGTGGCGAGCTGAATGTCCAAGCTGGGTGCTATTTGACTGTCAAAAGTCTGCTCACTCATCAATTGCTGTTTGAGCAGACTGTTGGCTACAGATAACCTCTGAGAAGTGTCCCCTTCTGAAGCTCTCACCAGCAGCGCAGATATGAAAGCGAGTAATCAAAGCGACAAATAAAGAGTAATTGATTGCGTAATACTTAGCCGGGCTAATTACGCTAAGTAGTGCATTTGTTTTGGGACAAACTAATGACACATTAAAATGATGAGGCGGGTGTTTTGGCTCTAAGTGATACTGTAACCTGCTCCAACTTATATTACTGCACTCATTTCTCCACACTCAGACAGCATCCCAGCCCAAAATGGGGACACCAGACCAGCTTTTTAATTAATCAAAACAACAGAGCTAAAATAATGAAATTTTAATGTGGTTCCAGTGGGACAGAGGGGAAAAATGTGCCCATTCCAAGTGCTTCAGTAAACACTTGAAGTCATGTGTTGCAGCTGTTAGACCAGCCGCTCATCAGCAGGGTTTCAATACAGCAATCCAGGTATTTCTATTACAGGAAAACAGCGAGTGAGTTCTGAGCTCTCCTCTAGCTGTATTTGTGCTGTGTAGCTATTTTCAGTCTTTAAGGGGTGCTTGGTGAATCGATGTGGGCCCTCTAGCAGAGAGAGAGAACGTGCCCCGTCGATAGTCCGGGGGGCGGCATGCCTGCGTCCACGCGGCTGTCTATGCAGCTTAAGTGGACAAATCATATTGATTGCTTCTGAGCAAGGCTGCAGATCCTCATCTGATTAGGAGGCACACAGGCCTTTCATACTCACTGTGGAGACTGAATTTACTTCAAACCAGCGCAGGATGCCAGGAAGCTTGTATGCTGTCGTGTACGTGGTCCTCTCAATCCACATGTTCTGTTGACAAAATCAGAACACAGCGCAGAAATCAAGACATGACATGACGGGGCGCTTTAAACATGCTGTTTTTGTGCCAAACCCATATTGAAACATGCTTTCAGACTGTTGTTGCATGAACAAGAGTAAGATGATGTAATGGTTGTTCAATCAAAGCTCACTGTAGGAGGAGCTGCTGGGATGGAGGTGTGCACTGCCTCCCTGTCAGCTCACAGACAGCCAAAATAAGATGGACTCTCCTCTAATACGGGGCATGCACCGCTGGATCGGGTCGGATATCGGGCCAATACTGACTCAAACAGCTGGATCTGGTACGACAATGGCTCCAATCTATTCAATTCTATTCTATACTTACATACAGTATACATTATATACTAAACATTTAACTCCTGTTGCTGCATTAAAAAGGTTTATGCTTGAATTGTCCTCTTGATTACATTTTTACCAAGTTGTTGGTATATGATAATAATAATGATCATTAATAAAAAGTCAGTTTTTCTAGTGTACAATTTATCATTTTAACAATTAATAAAAAGTGTTAATTTTGAAGATCTTTTATGAAGTTACTAATGTATAATTTATCATCTTAATAATAAATAAAAAGTCTGTTACTTCTGAAGATTTTTTACCAAGTTTCTGGTGTAGGATTTATCATTTTAATAATTAATTTTAAAAATCTGTTAAATTTGAAGGTTTTTTTTATAAAGTTACTGGTGCACAGGTTATTATTTTAATAATATATAAAAGTTACTCTTGAAGATTTTCTGCCAAGTTACTGGTGTAAAATTTATTATTTTAATAATAAATAAAAATTCTGTTACTTTTGAAGATTTTCTACCAAATTACTGGTGTGCGATTTTATTATTTTCATAAGAAATACAAATCCTGTTACTTTTGAAGACTTTTTACCGTGTTGCTTATTATATTCATAATAAATAAAAATAAATTTGTATAAATAAAATAAAAATGTGTATTTATTTGTTACATTTTGTTTAATACAGTTAGGAAAACAATGTTTAATTCAAGCCTGATGTTGCCTTACACAAAAAAGAATAGTGACTTCTACACAGTGAGGCAAATAGGAGAATCGGTGCATCCCTGTCAATAATGACAAATAATCAAGTCAAATAATGACTCTAAATCTCAAGGAGAAACACACCACAGGAGGTGATGAGTTCCCTTTCGTGCTGGAAGAAAAGAGAGCTCGCTTTAAAGCGGACTTGGTGAAATGTGTGTACAGTGACGTGTTTAATAGGTTTGACAGATGCAATATGTCTAGCAGTATGTATCCATCACCTCACTGTTAGGACGGAGAGAGTCCTACCAGTCAGAGTGAGTCTGAGATGAGTTAAATACATCATCCTGCTCAGCTGAAGTGATACCACAGTAAACACACCGAGAGGAAAGTGTGAGTGGGTTTAATTTGTCTTCCTTGTCATTCGCAACCTGGATATTAAGTGTGCATAAAACACAATTCATAAGATGGACTCAACAGTAATAGTTGCATTAGGCAGCCAGATTTGGATCACTGTCAACACTTTTATTTAGCCTGGATGTTCTTGTTGGCAGCCAGTTTTCCTGTGTTTAATGAGAGTCCTGCTTTCCTGTTGATTTACTCTGCTGGAAATGACAGAAAATATGTGTTTAAACCTCAAACATAAATCTCAAACAATAATCCGGCAGCATCCCATAATAAATTACAAAACAGCAGGAACGATACCTTAACAAAGACAACCTGATCAAAACAGACAAAACTGAAAAACCCCTATCAGCTTTAGACAAATAGACAATAGACAAACTGATGGGATCATTATTTTGCCTTTTGTATGTTACCCTACTGAGCACATTATCCTGTAGATGTGCAATTTGTCCTGTTAGTGGAGCGGAGTCACTTGTTCCCAGCCAGATATGTTTAATACTGTATATAACTGTGTGTGTGAGTGTGTGTGACTGAGACAAACAAGAAATATTTGAGGGAAAACAGAGAAAATCTGTCAAAACTAAAATGAAACTTGAGTAAATGTTATTTTACTATTATCAAACAATGAAATGATCATTCATAATGTTTCATTCATGAGTTTGTGTCGTAAGACATAATATATAATAAGTTTATAAATTATATACTGTATCATAGCTGATAAGAGATGATAATTACATTCTGATTACATTAGAAAACTATTTATTAACAGCTTATTGTTGAACACATTCTAACATTTTATATACTATATTAATTATTGGTTAGTGATTACCAAAGGATTTGTAAAAAAAAATCGTTTTTCAAACATCTATAACAGTACACAGATTGATAAATCAGAAACCAATTACACCATTGACAAAGTTTTAATTATCTATCTAAATAATGTTTATAAGTATTAAGTATTAAGTAGTAATTTACCATGTATAAATGATGGTTATTATAAAGTGCTACTGGATATAGATACACGGGATCATCATCACTCCGACCATAAATTATGAAAATTCAGCAACTATTTTTGTCAACTATGACAAAAGTAGCTGAAATATTCTACATTATAGTTCAATACAAAGTATGCATCATGTTATTTTTAGAAATTCAAACTGGTTTAATAGTTTTTTTTATTTAAAAGGGCATGAAAATGATGCTCACAATGATTCTAATGTTACCAAATAATTCGTAAAACCCTTTAGAAAAACATGAATGGACCAGCCAAGTCATAGTGAAGAAACAATTACCGCAAACTCGTTGTCGGGGTCCTTCTCCCCCTTCCTCACTGGCCTGGAATACTGGAATTTATGGACTTCATTTACTGTGTAGAAGCTGGGGGGAGAGAAAATCAGCACCTGAGTAAATTAAAACTGTTATGGGCAATCTACGGCTTGATTCACAGGTTGATTGCTTTGCTTCAGGTCAACCACAGGACAGGCCCACTCCAGGGCAGCTCTGCCAGGAAACTGTGGCCTTTAGCATGTTGGTTTGGATGAGCTGCTGACGCCGCGTCATCGTCTGCATGGTAAATAAACTCATTTGCGGGTCACACGCGTCACTGGCGGCACCCGACGTTAGTCCCACATGTCGGACACATAGACAAGCTGCAGCAGAACACGACAGCAGCACATGACTAGTGGGGATGAACTTTGCTAAATCAGGTTAATAGACTTTTCACACTAGGAAAATGATGGTGTTGCGTAGTGACTGAAAGAGCAGCTGTCTGGGCACATACACAGTCCCCCACATAGACGATGTTTTCCCTATCTTTCTATCTCGCCTACACCCAGATTAACACTCTTCTGTGGAAATTAATATTGCTACTATGCCTCATAAAACATATTGCATTCCTAAAACAATACCATATGTTTATCTGTAAACAGCTATGAATAAAATATGATATGAATCAGTGCCGTTTCATTTTACAGGTCCATAAATTTCATGGTAATGAGGTGATAATTAGTAATAGAAATTTCTTTGGAGTCACTGTCAAATTACCTCAATATTTACCTCAAAATTTATCGAAAATTTCCCAATAGCTGGAAATGTATTTAATACTTTTCTGCAAAAGAATACAAAGTTAATTGATGTGCTTTATTTCCATGTCTGCAGGTAAATCGATGATAAATAGCAAATAACGGTATGAAATTTCTTAAAAAACAACCCTGAATTACTTTAGCTAGCACGTCACATTTGTGTAAGTGTCCGATGAAGAGCAGCCGCTTCTCAAGCCTAAGGGCTCCATTTTAACAATTATAGGCTATTTTAGCATATAATCATTAAATAATGTTTATAAGAAAGTCATTTTTGATCATTTTTAGGTAAATATTGGGGTAATTTGGCAGTAATTCCAAAGAAATTTCAAATACTTGCTAATTATCACCTAATTGCCACGAAATTTGTGGACCTGTAAAACGCTGCCCATTTATGTTTGTAGTAGTAGTGATAAAAGTGTCCAGATGGGATGCTACAATTTATTTCCACTTTTTCTACTAAGGACTGTTTCAACAAATTGCTAATGAACAGACCACACAAAGCTTTAAAACTCCACAGAGAAAAGTGGCTCAGGTCTTACTGCTACTCGAGGTACTTATGCTTGGTCACAAAGGGCAACAGACTATTTAATGATGAGAGAAATTCCTAAATTAGCTGAGAAAGCGTGGCATTAACCTTAAAAAAAAAAGGAGCCGCTGAGCTTCTGATCTAATAAACAGATTAATAAAGCAGCTTTAAATCAGCTGCGCCACCCCAATTAAGCCTTTTATATGTCATTAGCTGGCGGGCTCGAGATGATGCAGCAGCATGGTCTGGACGAAGCAAGGTCAGAGGGGCGTGTGCTCTGCCTGCTGCTGTGACCCTTTGGCTCAAACAGCTCGGTCTCATTGCTATGCACCGCTGCTCTTTTGCACTGAATGAGAGAATAAATGGGAGAAAACAGAGCGATGGGGACAAACTGGGGGAACGCACGGCGAGAGCTGGAGAAAGCGGTGCAGGCATGTGATAAGATCAGTGTGCAGGTATATTTGCCTAAAGGTTTTCCCAACTAAATGTCTTCTTTTAATTATGTCCATTGATGCGTTGGGTGGCACATGGAAGTGAATTTGCACAGCTGACTGATGCAGCACATGGCTGGCGTACAGATTGGGCAAACAAGTGGGGGTGGAGGGGCCCACTGTTTGCTGTGGCCCCGGCGTGCGACACAAAGGTATTAATGATGTCAGAAAAACAATGTTGTACTTGGCGCAGCGACTATTAGCAGATGGCCGGCACAAGTTAATAACCGGGAGAACGACAAGAAGGTCAACCGCTGTTTGTTCCACTCAGACAAACATTTACATCAAAGATTTAATCGTTCACCACAGCAGCCTGAGACACGCCGCAATAAAAAAATGCTAATGCACTTTTGCATGTCATCACAAGCTCTCTAAATTGTTTTTGAGCGACTGGGGATAGTAAATTGGGCTTGCTGTAATTGAAATGCATGCAGTGTGACTTTGAGTAACACACTCTTTAATTGTAAAGAAGGGGATATCCTGCTTACCTCACTATTTGTTCAGAGACGGGTTTGTTTTGGAACTTGGCAGGCAGGTCGAGGATGGGTTTAACTGTGAAACACTGGATGTCTTCAGCAGAAACATCAAGGAAATAAACAATTTCTGAACTCAAATGAATGACATGCAATTAATTAGGACCCAGTGACGATTCACTATTATTGATAATCGACATTCAATGAAATTAAATTGTAAATTTCACAAAATTCTGTTGCCCAAATCAATGATTTTTAGCTAACTGTAATTAAAAAATTAAAGCTATTACAAGGATCTTTCATTTTGTGTTGATTTTGACGGCCCCTGTGGACAAAAGCCTGTGTTCCCAAGTACCAAAGTGCCTTTAGAAAACCTCTCATTTTACTGCAGCCTGCCCTGCGGTGTCCTGGTACTGGTTCTCCCGTGCCTCCCTTCCCTTCAGCTGGCCCAACAATACAGCCTGGGCCTCCGGCAGTGTGGTGTCAGCCTTGGTGGGACCGGTGAAGCAGTGAGATGAAGCTCCGTCTACAAAGGCAGCATCGAAGCCGGATCAGGGTCCGTCCACGTTGAGCTGGTTGTTACCTCCGTTGTCGTACCCCACAGGAGTCTGAGCTGAAGGAGATTCTGTTAAACCTGCACAATTTTGCCAGATTCCGACCCGGTGGCACTGACGACAAGCATTAAAAATAGCTACTATATATAGAAACAGCCAATATTCTCACTGATGGTCTGACTGACTGGCTAGGCCTCCAGTGGCGTGGTGTCGGCATTGACATCAGGCGAAGCTCTGCTCCTCGTCGGAGGAGGAGCTACTGCTGCTGGTTGTGAGGTTCTCCAACTCCTGCCAGAGCACTGACTGCAGATTGAAGGTGGCATGAAGCTGGATCTGCGTCTGTCCGCAGTGGGCTGATCGCTGCTGGAGGCCCCGCTGGAGTCTGAACTGAAGAGTATCTGTGACTTGCATGTCCTAAACCGTTTCGCCTGATTTCATGCAGAATGGAACCCAATGACAAGAATTAAGAATAACTTTATAGATACAGCCGGTCCTCCTCGCTGATGGTCTCATTTGATTGTGTAGGTCATGTAGAGGCATCAGTCTTAAATAGAGACTGTCTCATAAACAGTTAAAAGTCCCTTGTAGTAACTTTAACAAAATAAGTTATTAATCTTTTTGTTTCATACATGTGAAGCATTTTGTCTAATGTAATACATAAAGGTAGTTAAAGTACGTATTATGTAAGGGATAATGTACAGTTAGCTGGTCACTGTTGTGAAATAAACCCTGACGGGACAATATGGTGATGTGGAGGTTGAAGAGGTTTATTTCACAATAATGACCTGCTCGCTGTACATTATCACACTTATTACACAGCTACTTACTTGAGGAATCAATAATCTGCTATTAAAATGGTCCTCCAGAGTCCGACATACGAACTGCGCCTTTAGCAACGGTCTATCATCCATAGCAATGGTCTGAGACCATGGAACGCCATGCTTGACCAATCAGAATTGAGTATTAAACAAAGCTGTCTCATAATATGCATTATTAATGATATTAATAGCCCTACAATCACTCCTTCCTTTCAGCATTCAACAGGGCGGTTGCACCAAAAGAAATGAAAATGAACTAAAAAGAAAAAAATTGAAAAACATCTATTAAAATGAGTGAATGACTCGTGCTAAGGATACATTGTCCAGAAGAACACTTTGTGTCCTCGCTGGGCGGCGTGGTCGTCTTCATCTTCTCTGCATTGGGAAACTGTGTGAGAAGACGTGCTTCGAAATCCTCTCTGCGCTCGTACTCCTTCCCGCGGTAGATGAACATTTTGTTCTGAAGGACAACAAAGAAAACTGTGAGACCTTGGACATGGAAGCGGGCATCCAATCATGGAAGCAGGTGATATTTTTCACACATTATACGGTACATATTCTGTGAATATGGCGGTATTAACAGCATATAGGGTCATTTCATAGACCATTTCACAAAAGATTAGATCCATTGGCATGATGGCAGTCGGGACAGACACGGGACAATGAGAAAATTGTAATATTAAAAGAAAGTTACATGGAAGAGAGCAGCTTTGATTTGTAAATCTATTTGGCCCGGTTCTGCGGCTGGGTTAAAATACATTATCATAATCTCCATATTTAATACTTGGAAATGAGGGTGAAAAAAAAGTTCTTGGCACCGATTTAGTGATTAGTCAATCCCAGCTGAGTTCAGAGTGGGCTTTCTCGGGGAGGACTTCAGTTTTAAGCATACTGACAGGCTGCAAATGCCGACTACCATTTAGCTGGGGGCTCATCACTAACGGCTGCTGCTAACTACAGTTACTGATGAAGTGGCCTTCAAACAATTGTAATGATTCAATTTCAGATCAGTGTGTGGTAAGATCCTGGCACCGGAGAATAGGCTCTCTTCAAATCCTAGCAGCTTGATCTCTTATGGATCTAAAATTTGCCTTTTTTCTTTCATAAACCATCATTGCACAATTAAGTGCTTGAAAAATGAGTCCTAAAACCCAGAAATGAGTTTGCATTTTTGCTCCTCTGGTTTCCTCATTTCAGAGTTAATGGGCTTTTGCATGGTTTTTGGTTAGATGCCTGGAAAAAAAGGTCTGCGGTTACTACAAGCTTAAGAAATTTTCACATTTTGTTCAGGTGGCAACCACCAGTTTTGAAAAGTGAAGCCAATGCTGCAATGCCTTAAACTTGAATTCTTTCTAATAGCCAGCAGGGGGCGACTCCTCTGGTTGCAAAAAAGAATCTGATTGAATCTGAATGAGCCTACTTCTCATTTGATTTATTACCTCAGTAAACATTGTAAACATAAGTTTATGGTCTCAATCGCTAGTTTCAAGTCTTCTTCAATACAGCATGATGTTCATTTAGTAAATTATGTTCCCATTTAGAGTCAAATAGACCATAAAACAGGGGATGCTTTAGGGCGTGGCTACCTTGTGACTGTAAGGCTGCTACCATGCCGTTGTCCATCCTGTGAGTTGCCTATATTTTCGTCTTATAACTTTGACCCTTTCACAGTGTGTTTTCAGTTCAGGAAAGTTAATTGTTGTTCAGTTGTACTTAGCTCCACCCTTTTGTGTCGCCTCTGGTTGCAAAAAAAACAAGATGGCAACAGCCAAAATGGCCTCAAGGCTTCAAAACTAGTCTACAAACCAATGGGTGACGTCACAGTGACTAACTACACTTCTTACATACAGTCTATGGTTTTGTTCTACGACATAAAATACGCCAGGAAATATCCCATTTGTGAATTTTGAAGCGTTGTATAAAGGTGGTTGCTAACAAGGGGTTAAATGAGACTACAGAGATTGTCTGGGACATTAAATGTCATCACGCCGAACACATCCACCTTTTCAGCCTTGTTGTGAATACTCGTGCTCTTGCAAATAAAATCATTCAAAGTGATGATCTGTGATGATCATGTTGCTGAACAAAACACTTTGAGTGGATTTTCTGCAATCATACAAAACCCAATGGAAAAACCACATTGTTTTTTTTGTTGAGGGAACCAGTGTGATGCTAACTTCCTGGTTGGGCTACAAAAATACATCATCCCTGCAGCACTCTGTAGCACACACACACACACACACACACACACACACACACACACACACACACACACACACACACACACACACACACACACACACACACACACACACACACACACACACACACACACACAAAAGCCCTATGCTCATGCGCAGCACACATCTCAATTCCCAAATTAATTAAAGGAATTGCAGTCATGAAATATGCCTTGGGCACTTCTCACATTTTCTTTGACAGATAAGTTGAGAAAAGCACGTTGATTTCCAGAGTCATTCCTTGTAGCCGCAGGAGAATCTGCCTGACAAAACACTGCAGCAATTTTCAGATGGAGAACAACTGCGAGATTTGATTTCCCTCTTTTGAGTTTCTTGTAATCATTCAAATCTGGTCGTGGACATCTATTCGTTTTCCCATTACTGTATATTGTAGACTTATTCATAAGCGGACGGCAGGATTTGCATCATGTTTGTTGAGCATTCTAGTCGTAATCTCAATGTCACGATTTTCATTTTCATTACCCTCAAACCTACACTGGCTAGTTCTGGCAGAGGAAATCACTGTCATTGAGATAATAATTCATGCTCAAATGGTCTCTTCGTTCTTGGCTGGTGGGTAGGAAGGCAATTTCATACAGTCGAGTGACAATGCAGCACCAGTGCATATAGCTGCGAGTTAGAATGAAACGCATACGCTCAGGATTTAAGCTCCTTGAACATACTTGTAGCAAGACAGGAAGATTTGTAACATACGCGGAGAATGAGAACGGTGAAACCAATGAGGTATCAATGACCCTCTAAGCAGTAATAGTTTCGGTAAAATGTAAAATGTACGAACACTTCCTTTCAATCTACTGCATCACATAGTGTTTAACAGACGCAGAGGCTGATAAAAAAAGGTCATTTTGTTTTATTCCAAAACAAAAATAAGTTATATGAGAAGAATGCACAAAGTGCTCCTGAAAATGTATGAGCCAGGAACGTTCCTTCATCTCCCTGAGGGTGCTCAGGGGTCTGTGTGAGGAACATACTGAATGATAGAACATGACAGCTCATATCCGAGTGTCTCTGAATGTGGCGCGTTACGATACATATTTCAAACCAACTTTCACACACCCTCAACTGCTCTTTAAGCGGAGCACTCACAGGAAGCTCAATGCGGGGATTAAGTAAAGTTTAGGATTGATAGGAAGAGAAGGGAGAGGTGGAGGAATATGCAGACTGGATGTGAAGTGAGAGAAACAACTGTGGAGTCTTTGAAATACTGAGAATACCTTTAATGTGTCTAAAGGCTGAAAGCAACTCAGGATTCTTTATAGAGCAAACGAGTGCAACAGAAGCTTTCAGCCGGGTTTCAAAGCTTTATGCACAAGGTGTTGTGACTTTCAAGGTTGAGAGAAATATTCGGTGCATGTCTTTACAATGTTTGTTTTGTAAGGAACAGTCAATAAAATCTAAATCTAAATGTGCCCACTAATGGAAACAAACGCAGACCTGCATAAAAGAAGGGGACCAATGGTTTGGTTCTGTCTACAGATCCAAACAAATGACATGATCTATTCTAGAGCACTTTATAATTAGCAAGTACCCCAGTGTTGAACATTAACACCTAATAAATCATAAGCAGTCGAATCAAGCTCTCTTGCATTAAATCAATTCTTAAGGGCGGTGGATACAAAATGCCTTTATCAGAGTATTGATTTTCTCACGTAACTGACTTTTCCCTGAGGACACAACACAAACAGCAACATGGGGCGTGAAACAAAAACCCTCCGAACTATATTTATCTTGATAAGTAACCCACACTTGAACACTTCCCGATGTGCTCACACAGAAATCTTTCAACATAATTTGAAATATGTCAAGAGGGCAAGCACGCACAGAGGCCTTATAGCAGGACAATGACAGAGCCATAATGCAAGAGCACTGACATTTACTGGTCTGAGTATTCAAGACCAGCTTGGACACCACGTTGTATTAGGGCCGCTCGATCATGGAGGAAAATCATAATCAGGATTATGTGGTCAATACTGACATCACGATTGTTTAAAATGTTTGCTCATTGACTTTGGAAACATTTGTGGCTACAGTAGCTCAGTAGCTCTATGGGGAGATAGGTTGGGGATTGACGGGTCAACGGGGTCAAGTCCCCATATGGACCAGGTATGGAGTACGGACTGGTACCTGGAGAGGTGCCAGTTTACACCCTTCCCTTTAACAAGGCACCAACCCCCCCCCCCCCCAAAAAAAAACTGCTCCAGGTGAACTATGGCTGACACTCTGCTGCGACCCCTCCGATAACACATTTGTATTACACTTTAAAAAAAAAAGTCTCATTAACAGTGGATTTTCTTTAACTTTAAATATAATTCAACTGTAAAATAAATATTGAAAAAAACTAATATTACAAAATTACATAAATAAAATGAATAATACATTTAAATACATAATATAAATAATAAACAAAAAAATTTGATCAAAAATAAATAAGATCAACTATGTTGTTGGTGCACTTCCATGAACATAAATATTCAATAAATAAAATAATATATAAAATTGGATTAGACCACAATAAATTGGATCAAATATGCCGTATAACCTACTGAAAACTCTTTAACATATGTTCAACATCTAGGTAAACTACTGTATATTCAACATATTCCAGTCAGTAATTAACTAAAACAGGTAAAAGTGCACCGCTGTGAGGGAAAGGCAGGATGCGCTGGATATATAAAGGCCTTGACACACCAAGCTGATGGTCAGCCATCGGGCAGTTTGGGGCCGTCGGCAGATTCAGTATGTCAAATCAGCTGTGGAGCCCGTCGGTGAAGAAAGCAAGCAAACAAGTAAAGACGAGGAAAAACACAGAAGGCTGGTATCATATTTCATCTTCTTCTCATCTGATCATTCCTATACACGGATATTTTCACTACATGGCCGTCTGGAATGAAGGTAAGCGTAGAATGAAAGTGGTGTGAAAATGGTCGCCAAACGCTGCTTTGTTTCATGTACGTATCATAACAACGGCTTGTATATCCTCAATCCTCGCTCTTCCGGTTTCCCTTTCTGAATGATGAATACCGCCGCAATTTTTTGGCCAAGACAAAGGCAACATGAGGTGTCTCGACAGGCGGCCTTCGTCACCGACACTCTTTGTGTCTGGGTCTTAACAGCATTGTTACGAAATGGAATGCGGCACAATAATCGTTTTATCTCAACTATATTGTTTTCATTATCTTTGAAAGCCAAAATCATAATCACCCAGCCCGTCCTTGTATCTACAATAGCATAAGGGATGCCACGATTTAAAAAAGGCAAAGCAATAAATGCATTATTTATACGCGTTATTTCAGGTAAGGTCAACCTGCCTCTAAAATAAATAAAAAGGAGAGAGAAAAGAGCGGTCCATTAAAGGCTGTCTAAACAGCCAGTTAGATTAGACCAGAGCAGCCTGCCCTGTCTGTAATGGAGTTTCTGCCCTGCCAGATGAAAAGGGTTAGGAGGGGCACTCGGAGATCTGAGAGCAGCAATAGACCCTTGTGAAATGGCTGTCGTTCATAATAGAATAAAACAGGTATATGATCGGGGTAGCTCGAGAAAGTTGACTCCAACATGTGAAAATGGCTTTAACAAACACTCCAGTAGCATATGGATGGATAGATGACAGCCTAAAAACAGCTCTAACAGGAAATATATTAAAAGCAAACAAACGTGAGCACATATTTGTTTTGTCTTACAAACTCGATGTGGGGGGAAAAAACTCTGACCTACCATTAAACCTGCTGCGACCCAGCGCCACACAGAGAAATCCCTACATCAGTTTAATTCTCTGTTTAAATAAAAACTGATATGTGGACAGAGCAGGACATCCTTCACAGACGGAGAGCAGAGATGTGCACACAGTAGCACCTCACACACTGAATGAGCTGTTAAACGCATACTAACTTTGTGATAAGCTGTGATCAGATTGGCACAAGGCCAGCCAGGACATTTAGAGGGGAAATACACATCAGTTCAGGTGTAGCGGGCCAAGTATACTTGGTAGGGTTTTAAATAGACTTCGGGATGATTATTCAGTTTTAAGTGTTCATATTCATAATGATTAATGGCCAACTACTGATAAAGATCGGGATGGCTTCCGCTGTACGGTAAAGTAAAGCTCCAACTACCTAAAAAGCTAAATGTTTTGGGATTATAACCCGTGATCCAGAAGCAGCCACCAAAAGCAATTTACAATGTGACCATTTCACTTCCTCTCACTGTGTATTGGGTGCATGCTTTTGTTGTGCAGGCGGTGACAGGACGCCTTGTGATGCAGGCCACGCTCACGGCGTGGAGAAAAGGGTGTTAAGCTGAAGTTCAGGTGATGGAATTAAAGGCAGTGTTTGCAGCGTGAGCAGCCTTTTGATCGGACAAAAAGAGAGTGGGGTGTTTCTTGTGGTCTGGCCTCAGCTGTCGTCATAGCTACAGTATGTCCTGCAATGCTGGATTTCGCAGGAGCTTTTTGTGAGTGACTGCTATAGTAAATGCTAAAAACAAGTAGATATTTGATACCCCATCCAGCCAGTTTTACTTCCTGTTTTTTTTTTCTCTTGCAGAGAATTGGGGTGTGGTTAATAGTCAGATGTAATTCGTTACCATGGCAACCAGACTGCATCGTTTTCAAACCAGTTTAGATGAATTTACAGTTTATAAGACCACATATGAGACAAGAAAAATCGCAACATGCTGACTCTCCCACTCGCCCTCTTCTTTACCGTCTCCTCCTGGCGAATCGGCCGTCAGGCTGCTGCACCAAGGAGGAAAGAGGACGCTCCGCCATTAGAAATTCAGGACATTTTGGAGGTGCACCGTCCACCAGCACCGGCTGCTTTCGCATTAGCTTCAGCAACGACGCCGCAACGGGCTGCACTGAGATTTGTTTATTTCTCTAACAGCACTTTTCTCATGTTTTCTCTTGAGCTAAAGGTTTTGCTCCCCATCGCACGGAACTGTAATACACCGCTTTCTGTTAATTTATCTCCAGGTGGGTGCCATGAATGAGAGAGGATGAGGCCAGGAGGGAGAGAAAGAGATTGTTTTTGATTCACAGCTCTCTTTCTTTTTCCAACAGACCCACTTTTCCCTCTCTGTAGGGCATCAGTCCAGCACATTACTCTGGATCTTCTCTGTAGCTCACATATGCAACAGCTGCTTATAATTCACAGTTTGTGTTCTGTGAGCGAGTAAGTGAACCGTAAGTGGAAACCAGACTAGGAGGGAGTGTTTCTCAAATGAGTCCCGCCAAAACAACCCAAACCCGTGGGAGCGAGACGTGTGAAACGCACTGACGGCTGAGGCTGAGAACTGAAAGCAAGCGCTGGTAAACCTACTGATCATCTGTTTTGACAAGTTGCTCACCCACAGCTATCAGCCATGTGTGTGGAGCTGAGAGTTGCGGGGGATGTATGTTGATGTGAGTACTCACGCGTAGGAAGGAGGGGGAAGCCCATGCCGTAGTAGCCGACGGCAAAGTAGTCTGGTTTGGGCCGGATGACCTTCACGATGTTCTCGTAGAACTGGGCTTGCTTCCGCTGTTGGGAGACACAATGGAAAGCTTCAGTGTCAGGAGAAACATTGATTTTCTTTTGTATGGTCCTCATTTCATTTCAAATTTTACGAATTTATTTTTGGTTCATTTTTATCCTGTGACTTGTTTTATGTAATCTCTTTTATACTTTTGCTGCCAATCTAGACCAGAACACTCTTGAAAAGGTGATTTTAATCTCGTTGCTTTCAGGTTTAAGAAAATAAAACAAACAGATAATAGTCCTCTTTCTCCCTCTTAAAATCTCACATCAATGTGCTCTAAGTGTATCATTTTAGAGCAGTAAAAGTCCATATACTAAAATGTGACAAATGACATTAAAGTTACTGCGAGGAACTTTCATTTTGTGTTGACAAAGCGGTAGTGTTTCTGAGCACCAGAGTCCCTTTAGAAAACCTCTCAATTTACTGCAGGAAGGTTCTGACAGTCTGCTCCACTCAGCCCTGGTTCTGGTTCTCGCGTGACGCCTTTCCCTTTAGCAGGCCCAACAATACAGCCTGGACCTCCGGCAGCGTGGTGTCAGTGTTTCGCCGCAATGTGGACCGATGGAGCAGCGAGGCGAGGCTCTTCTGGCTGGAGGAGTGCGGAGTTCTCCACCAGGCAGCAGAGAAGCTGAATCTGGGTCTGGTGTAGACGAACCTGCATAATTTCACCTGATTTCACCTGAATCTGACCCGGTGGCACCACTGACAAGCAATAAGAATAACTATATCGAAAAAGCCGATCTTCTCGCTGATGGTCTTGTTTATTTATGTATGTCATATACAGGCGTCAGTATTAAATTGAGACTGTTTCATAACGAGTTAAAAGTTCCTCATAGTAACTTGAAATAAGATAAGACACAATAAGATAATCCTCTATTAGTCCCACAGTGGGGAAATATGCAGGTTTACTTTTAAGTAACTTTAAAATATTACTTACCAAGGATGCGCTGAGCTGCTCAAAGTCAAACATTTCATTCTCGTACTGTTCAGCCAGTTCCTTTCCCAGAATGATTGCCTCCTCCCACATCTATTGGGCACACACACAAACAAAGACAGTCAGTAAATGAATTAATTATAAAGATTCAAGCTGAGATAAAGCATTCCTTTTTCAGTCAGCTCAATACAACTAATTATCTCTCCCAGGCAATGGTATTCAATATGAGCCTGTCTGAAAACGAATAAATGTGAATTATTTGTATTATATCAATATTCTTTACTTTATGAACTAAAACACTAAATCTGCCAGCCTCTTTGTGGGAAGCAAATATCTCATAGTGATGCATTTCCCCCTCGAGGGTCATCCAATGCAGTGGAGTGGTGTCACAGATAGACAGGAGCCACTTGAACATGTTGAAAGGCTTCTAAGTGGCTTCTTGACAGACTAGATTGGGCTGAACCGATGTGGGCCAGGCTGGATGGTGGACCGAGTCCAGACTGCTGCTCACATCAGCCTGCCATCAGTGAGAGCGGTGGTGGCAACACCATCTGGGACTGCTTCCTGGATGACTCCGATGACACTTCGAAACTGTCCTCAGCTGATTCCCGCTCCCTCTCTGGAGTGTTGATGCATTCTTAAAGCCACTGTAACGCTTCCTCATCACTCTGCTGCGTGTGTGTGCATGTTTAGCCAACGCTTTTTCAATTTGTTGCCTTCCTGGCAAAATCCTGCGGAGTGACAGTTGGCTAGAGCATCAAGAGTGGCGTCTGCACCCCAACATTGATGACACATGCACAGCCGTGGGACACCATCTCTGAGAAGCACTGGCTGCAGTCCTGCAGGCCCGTTCCAGGCTTAGCTTACAGGCTGAAAAAACATGTTTCTCCTCTGGAACAAAATATGAAGAGTGTACCAGAATAGCTCAGTAAGCTAGTACTACTTAAGTAGAACATTTTCTCAATCTGAGGTATATATGTATGGCAGTGGTATCATGAAGAGATGGTATTCAAGTACCTCGCTGAACTGGTATGAAGGAAAAAGAGAAAGTGGGCAGGAGGAGCAGGAAAAAAGGTTTTATGAGAGGTAAGGGACAAACACAAAAGAGCCATATTAATGCTTGTGTGGTCTCATGCGCCTTCGTCCATAAGAGCATCAGCTAAAAGAAGAGGATTATTTACAATCCCCGTTCTGTAGAAAAGGAAGATGAAACTTCCATTCAGTGGCTCGTCTTCAAAACCTGCCTTCTCATGCCAGAAGAGGTATTTAACAGAGATGACAGCCTCTAAAAATACCATCCTCAGAGTCCAGGATTTATCATGATTATGCCCACGCTTCTTCTGCATGTGTGCGCCAAAATATGTGTGTGTCTCTCACCTTGCCCTTGTCGAAGTAATTGATAATCTGCTGGTAGAGCTGGTCCTTGAGCTGTCCTTGAGTGGTGGCCTGGTAGCCGTCTCTCTGGGTCAGGTGGGCTGCACATTGCTCGTCCGACCACTACAGAAGACAAGTTAGCATTGGGGTCAACGCTGCGATACAACACAGAGCAAGAGAGAAACAGGTGACAAGAACTCAATCACTGACTTACAGCCAATGCAAATGAGTGTGATTGATTTGTAATTCTGTTTTAAAGCTGCCTGCACTCGGGCTGGGCGAGAGGAAATCTTGAGACATGGGCAATGAAACATGCGTCGATACATATTGAACGGCTCAGGGGGCGCATCAGCGCAACACGTGGCTTTCTGTGAGTAATACTTGTTGTTACAGGACAGTGTTAATTTCGTTAACAAAAACTATGATGAAATATGTTCAGCAACAACCTTTTTTCCACGAGGAGACAATAACGAGACGTCATTAAACACAGCACAGAGACAGCAGGTCAAAAATACATGTTACATAGAAGCATGAATCATCTGAAAGCTGGGAACCTGAACATTAATCTGAGATGCAGCTCAGCACTTTGTCAAGTTCTCCTAATCATAAATCCGAAAAGGATTTTATTTAATCAATTAAAATAAACTGTAAAAGTGTATGAGGACTAAGAACATTATGACAGAAGTATAAGTTATCATAAGTTGTTGCAGCAACCTTTAGGTTGATACCATTTGTTACACGGATTTGGTGCTAAATTTAATCAAGAACTGATAAAAATGATCAATAATCCCTCCAAAATACCAAATTAAGACACATAAACCTTGAGGAACACCATAGAGAAAGCCATGCTGTGATTTGGTGTCAAAAACTTTTGACATTTGAGATTTCTGTAAGAACTGAACTGCATTTTTTGGTTCTAAAACTGAGCCTGATACAGCGTCTGCAAACATTTAAGTCAGCCGAGAGTGCCGGCGGCTTAAAGGAGTGGAAGAGGTTCTGCTCTGATAATGGGCCTGGTGAGTGCGACTGAACCGCACATCACTAACGAGCAGTGAGGAGTACTCAGATTTACTGCGATGCTGCTTTCTTTATCATTCAACCTGTGTTTTTCATCAGATAATGATAAGATAAATTTGTCTAAAATGACAAAATTATTGGTTTGGCTTGACTAGATTGACTGAATATAATCTGATGACTAAATAAGAACATTTGATATACAAAAAATTGCTGACAAAATTAAGAGAGAAAAAATTTTGACTAAAAGTACTGAATAAAGTGACGAATTTGGCAACCAAAACTGAACTAAAACATTTTGAGGTGTCGTCGACTGAAACTACGAAGGATAAAAATGACTAAAATGTGACTAAAACTCAGTATTTTCGTCTATGACTAAGACTACATCTAAAATAGCTGCTAAAATTAACAGCAATAGTATTTAGCACAAATATCCCGACAACCCAAAATAGTGCTCCAGTAAGCTACTGTAGTGCACTGGACACCAGTTCAGTGATGAAGAGCTATGGGAGCAGAGACAAGCATCGCTCATACTCGTGTTAACAATGAACATCAGATACAATCGAGTCATGCAGCAGCGTAATCTTATTCATTACCAATTTTGCTTGATTTTGTAAAGAATGGCAGACAAGGAAGAGTGATGCAAAAACAAAAAGAAACAACAAGACTGCGGGGGCATCCTTTTGTGCTGACCGTGTACTCCATCATGCATCAGCATGGAGAATAATGAGGTTTCTGACAAGCTAGAGCAGCTTGGCTAACAGGGAGACGGGCAATCTGATTGGCCTCCGTGTCGAGGAAGCATAATCCTATGCGTGCTGCCAGGACCGATTCATTACCAGCCAGCTTTAATTGGTGTTGTGAGTAACCTGAAGTGTTAAGATCTTGGCGAAAGCCGGACCACGTTTTTTTTTTTTTTTTTTTTATGCGAGGGGCCACATTTGAATAGCAAAGCAAAGGAATTTGCATACCTTGTGCTGGAGATGTGTGAAAAAGTAATTGCTCTGCACATCGTTGCTGTGGCATGAGGAGAGATGCTGGGAGGCTTTGGATCAAGTTATTGATTCCTTTACAGCTGAACTGCGGCATTTACAGGGTGGAAAGGATCTGTGCTTATTCATGGATGGCTGGTGACGCTGCATCGACAGAACTATAGTGCTGATGCATCTCTGTCAATACACAAAGGGCTGTAAATTCATCAGCTGTTATTATACTGCTGCAGGTACTCTACTGGAGCACTAATTATTACTACAAGAGCCAGTTTTACTCTCTAACTACTGCTGGATGCAGAAGTATGCATCCATCATTCCAGCTTGTCTACATGTGCCTGTGTGTGAATACAAAGGGAGGACAAAGATGACACGGGACAGCTTATTGGAGAAGAAAGGATTAATTCAGACTCTGGTGGAACCAAATTAACCAATTTCCACAATATAATAGCAAGTCCCTCTCTGAAGGTGTGATCAGGAATGCCGCAGCTGCCGAGAGATGAGCAGAATTAGAGCGATAACAACAAAAACAACTCCTGCAAATGCTCAGCGAGGAAAATGTGATTCAGTCACAGCCTGCTCTCTCTCCCCTGTCGGGACCTGCACAAAGGCTGATGCAGCCAGCTATTTATGCAAATACAGATGAGATGTTGGGATGCAACCATTTTGGATAAAAGGCAGTGAGGAACAACTCCAAATTCAGGGTATACCAAACCCCCGGCTGGGAATAGACACTGCAGCTCTTTGTGTGAGGAGCTCTGTGTGCGGATGTGATATATTTTTGGCAAAGATAAAAACTTTCCGAGACCGAGAGGAGGCCTATGTTAACAAAAAAGGTGTGATCTTAAAGGAGACACTTCATGATAGCTTATAAATATTTATGTATCTAATTAAAGATATCATTACACCTTAGGTGTAATAGAGATGTACCCCATTTTCCACCTAAAACCAGAGCCTTGCACTGTAATTTATAGTCCAGGATTCTTCGTTTCCAGCTGACAAAGAGGACATTAAAAGTACACCTTTATCTTGAAGCACCTCAGGTGGTTGCTGCTGCTTTATCCTCTGCTTTAAACTATGTCTCAGCTTTTTTTTTTCTTTTTTTTCAGGAGAGATCAGATACTAGCTGTGATTTGCATTGACTACGCAAGGTGAAAAAGATGCTGCTGCTCAGCAAGTCTGCCCTCTTAGCAGCCATCTCATGCCACGCTGGGATTAAATGGATGTGGCCGTATCTCTCTAAATCCTGAACACATTCAAATTCACTGATACACACACTTGTTTAATGCCTGAGGTTAAATGCCATCTGCCCGACAACAGCTTAGTGGTGTATTTGGCTTCTGTTTGAAGTTTTTTCTGAGAGTTTATTTGCTGTTGATATTGTGTCTGTGTACCTTGAGCAGTTTGGCGTGTAGCAGCAGAGTGTAGGCAGCCTCGGTGTAGTTGTCACACTCTTTGTGGAGGTCACACAGCTTGTACAGGTACCTGGCAGGAAAAAGCAATGATTTATGGGTCATGTCTGGGTGGGCCTCTCACACTTTTTAACAACAGACAGAAAGTTAACTCTGCAAGACTGATGCGTCTTGACAGCCTGATTTACCTCAAACACAGAGTGACAGAAAGATGGAAAACTCTAAACTGGCGAGAGTGTGGAAGTGAAAACGTACGTCAACAAATACGAATATTTTATTTTGGATCTCTGGGGACATACCGCTGGGAAGAAAAGGGCCAAAATGTGCAGCATTATGTCTTTGGGAAGTAAATTTAACTTAACCAAAAGTCACAGCACAGAGTCACCTAATGTACTGAATGTAAAGTACCTTATTGGAATGTGTAAAATGCCCCGAAAGGCTGAATACGACTTACCTAATGTACATCTCCTCTCTGACTATCTCCTTGTAAAAGTTCTACAGGAAGGAAAGACACACCATTAAAATGGATTTAAAAGGGTTCAGACTTCCAGTGACAGCAGTGTCATTGTACTGTTTACAAAGGTTCACTGTTTCATGCTTACATTGCACAACTCCAGAAATCACTGCACCATGGATTAGTTTTTAATCTTCTTAAAAGAACAACAATTTGGCAGTGTGACAACTCCATTTGGTAAAATATGGATAAATAAAAACGTCCTGGCTTGCAGCAGGAAGATGTTAAGTATCTACTAATGACAAGAAAGCTGGCTGACATCAGTGTCCTTCCGCTCCCCTGGATAAAAACTATAAACACCACTGAAAGAACATGACTCAGGTAAACATCAGTGTGTATGATTAAAAACAAGTTATTTCTATAAAACTATCCCATCACTATATCCTGATAGTAGTGCATGAGACATCTGAAAAAAAATCATGTGCCTCTGTGTCCTCCGGTGCGCCTAATGGCATCTGCAAAATTTCACAGATCGGAGAAAAACAACCAATCAGAGCCAAGCTGGAGCCTGTGTGAATTGTTGGGTTGGACAAAACAAACATTGTGAAGGTGTCAACAATCAAATCAATTAATTCTGAAAGAAATCAGCAGATGAATCCTTAATGAAAATAATCATTAGTGAATAGTTCAAAATGAGCTCCACTTCGACCAATGATGCTAAAATCCTGCTTTTACAATAATGCATGAGTAATATTAATCTAATGATAGAGTATATAATAACAGTCACAAAGGACATCTTTCTGCAAGAGTACTTTTACCTTTAATGCTTTAAGTACATTTTCCTGATTATACTTGTATGCATTTATTGAGGGAACATAGTCTCAATGCAGAATTTTTACACTGTGGTACTAGTTCTTTTACTTAAGTTAAAGGATCTGAATACTTCCTCCGCCACTGGTAAATACTGAATATAGGCCTGTTAGCTGTTCAATGTCAGCAGTCACATGCGACAGAATTGTGCTCCAAGAAGATGAAATGTCACTTCACAGAGAGGAGTTGCTCTGTGATAACATCCGAATGCACCGTGACATGAAGTTGTTTTTATTTCTAGTTACATGTTATTATAGTCACTTTATTGACAATAATAGCCCCTGAACAATGCCTAGGTGTTGATTACAAAGAAAGCATCTTACGAGCACGTTGACGGTGCAGCTCATGCGGTTTTCTTTGTTCTCGTCGTGCATGATGGTCCTGTAGTCCAGCAGCCTCTCCAGCAGACGAACCACCAGAGTGACGAAGTTCTCGCCCGTCTTGGCCAAGTACTTGTGCTTCCTGCAGTGCTCCAGTAAACTTTGGAGTCGGGAGGGAGTGCAGTGGATGTGGAGGAGGAAGAAGCCAGGGGCACAGAGGAACGAGAAGCATGTATAAGACGTTTTTCAACAGTTTAAAATGTCTGACTTTTTGCCACTAAGGATTTTGAGAGAAACAATCTTTTTTTTTTTGCACATTAAAGCAGAGTTGGCGTCCAACTGTGCCGCAAGCAAGTATCACAGTGGCAAGCTGTGATAGCCGTGTCATCATCAGCCCACTGTGATTATTTTGAGGAGTGCCATGTTGCAATTAGCATTACCTAACTTGTGAGAGAGGCTCAGGCGTAATCCTGCCCATTTAATCAGCACTTACATTTTCTGAAAGAGAACTTTGTACTGCTCGTCTCCGCGGCCCCCCTCCACCTCGTGATCCAGCTTGGTGATGATCTCGTTCTCGAACTGCAATTAGACAGGGCAGGCGTAAATAATCAGTGTCGCTAATTTTTCAATTCATTAACGCCTTCTCTCTGTGTCGCTCTCTCTCTCTCTCTCTCTCTCTGAATCAAAGTTTTGGTTGAGGAGATCAGGGCTCCGACTCTAATCGTCCAGCTGGTATCTTCTGTTCATTATTCTCTTATCTTATTATCTGTATACATTTGGTTAAAACACAGAACGAGGCTGCATCTCGACAGACATCCCCTTTACTTTCTGCTCTGTTGTTGCTGTAACTTGTGACAGTGATGCATGGACCTTATTTCTCTGATATTTGTATGTAGCAGCTGTATAAAAAACAGGTTTTATTGCGCTGAAACAAACCAATTTTCACTGACTTCTTTATTTGCTTGTGTGTTGGCCAGACACAAATACAGAGCAGGAGAGGAGAGGAGAGTGCAGCCAAGTAAGAAAAGATATAAATGCTGCTCTCTGTTAAGCCCAGGATTTACAACACACACAGAGAAGGAAACATTACGGGCTTACAGCATAAAATAAGGAGTCAGGCCAATGTGAAATTGATCACATTTCGCTGAAGGGAAAGAATGAAAAGTGGCATTCACCTCCAGTGAGCCAGAACCTGACAGACACATTGACTTAATTAGCAGCGCTCCCTTTCCTTAAACTACCACTGTCTTACACAGGACTACAAGGGCCAGCAGAGACGTGGCGCCATTGTGCTGCTGTACAGTTCTGATACAAGTACAATAAGCGTCACATACTTTGGGCGCCCACATAAACATCACAAAGCCGAACACTGCCTGAGACATCTTATGGCTGAACAGCTGTAGCCAAAAGGATTTCCTCATGCAGAAAGGCTTAATTTTGCACGGTAACGGGAACATAACATTAAGTTCCACTTACTGTCGCAGCAAAACAAAATGAGATTTGCAGAATTACAAATAAGCTTGTGGCTATGAAACTTTTTTTTTTTCTGTTTTAGTATTTATGTCTCCGCAGATTCCCACATCAACACTCACTAACCATTTTGTTATCTTTAGGGCTATCAATCTATTAAAACATTTAATTGCAGTACATTTCATGATTGTCCATGATTTATTGCGAATAATCACACATTAATCACACATTTTTTTAGCTGTTCAAAATGTACCTTAAAGGCAAATTTTCCAAGTATTTTATGCAAACAAATATATATATTTACGGTATTATTGGAAAACAATTAACAACACAGAACAATGACAAATATTGTCTAGAAACCCTCACAGGTACTGCATTTATCATAAAATATATATATGCTAAATGGCAAACTGCAGCCCAACAGGCAGCAACGGCTGTCAGTGTGCTGACTTGACTATAACTTGCCCCAAACTGCATGTGATTATCATAAAGTGGTCATGTCTGTAAAGGGGAGACTGGTGGGTACCCATAGAACCCATTTTCATTCACATATCTGGAGGTCAGAGGTCAAGGGACCCCTTTGAAAATGGCTATGACTGTTTTTCCTCACTAAAAGTTTGTTGGGAGCATTATTTCCTTCCCGACAAACTAGTATGACATAGTTGGATTTGTCAGGTTTTCGACAAAATCTAGTGCGAGTTTGGAGTTTATTTAACCTCCTTCTCCACAAGCTAGTATTTAGGTTTTCTAGTTTCATACGACACCAGTATCTTCACTCTAGCTTTAAAACTGTGAACGCGTCAGCGAAATCAGTGACGTTAAAACGACTTTGCATTAACGCATTTTCATCGCTCTAACTTTGACAGCCCTTGTTATTCTGCTTCGTCATGTTTCAGAGGACGCACCCGCTGAAAGCTGCATGTGGAGTGGGACTCGCACTGCATCATGTCAAAGAAGATGGGGATGGTGGCCTTTCGCAACTCGATCTCAGGAACCAGCGTCATCTCCAGGATTGGACCCACCATCTCCGGGATGAATTTTATCTTGTGGGGCCCTTAGAGAGGAAAAAGAACACATAAATGCACAGTAAATTGCAGTTTCAAGTACAACATGTTAATCCTGGCTGGGCGTGAATAATCCTTAATGTGCTATAGATTTAAAATTAGCAATTCAAAACAAATAAAAAATCTGGTTCCCCATGTTTATCAAGTCTCTCATCACAATTTTCTATGACAATCATGCGGTAAATAACTTCAACACAACACTTCAGGGAAAAAATAGCAAGAGGCTCATTAAAAACCAGTGAATGAGTTGATCTAATCTGGTGGAAAGCTCCAATTAATGGATCAGATGGTGTAGCTTACAATGAGAAGACTTTAACAGAGGCACAGGTGCTCAGATCTAACACCACAACCTCCACTATCGCAATTTCATTCCAGTGAGAATTGACTGCTGAGTCTCTCCCATCACATAACAACATAAAGCTAATTAACACATGATTGTCTATATTTAACTTCTGTTGTTTGCCGGGCTGACTCGTAATGACTGTGAGAGTACTTAGATGGCAGACAATCATGAACATGAATTGAGAAAAACTTAAACACATGTTAATTGCTGCTGATCTTTGAGTGAATTCATTCAGAAAAAAACAACAACACAGTCTTCTTTGGATAAACTGAACAATATTGGCTAAATTACCTAGATTGTACCACATGTCCCTGATTTCAAAGCCAATTTGTCTTCTCATGTCCTGGTACCTGAAACACAAACAGGATCAAACGTTATGTGAGCTGCAGTCAAATCATGGCACAGAAGATAAAACAACGTGGAGCTCAACTGATTCAGAGGAAGACTTGTGTAGCGTCTAGTGCAACAAAATACACCGTCTGTATGAATGGCTGAGTCATGTTCCAGCTGCAAGAGTCAGTGTTGTTGTTGCTTATGATGTGAATATTTCAGTTGAAGTGAGAATGAACTAGAGAAAGAGCCCGAAAATGAAGGAGAAATGAACCAAAACACAAAGTACACATGGTGAACACCAGGCCGCTAGTTTAAATCTTCCAGTGGACATCTGAAACACAGCGGATGCAGCATAAGGAAGTGAAACGCAACGCAGTCAGAGACGATTTTGCAATATCGTTTTTGTACAATTCTAAATCTTGCGATGGGATCACAGCTGTGACACTACATCGAGCCAGGGGCTTAAAGTGGGGGCTCCTTCCCCATTTCCAACCCCGCTACTTACGGCACCCTTTGCTCGGACCACACCCGTCTTCGAACTCTGCCTTCATTTTGCTCTCAACTACACATCTGTAATGAAACATCTGCAACGTTGAGACGTAATTGCAGTGACAAAATCTGTCTATACACAAACAGACAGACAGCTGGCAGAGTACTCTGTACTCCCTTTCTCCAGGACCACACTGGGTCACGATGGTGTGCGCGCACACACACACACTCACTCACTCACTCACTCACTCACTCACTAGGTCGTGGCTGGTAACAATAACCAAGTGTTCGTTGCTAGTTATTGTTTTTTAAAAAATCAGACATATCTTCTTTTGTTCTTGGGAGTTAACTAGAATTACCTCCTTGTGGTATATGCCTACGCCAGCCGGTCAAGTTGCAGTTTACATCCTGTCCCATTTGTGCAAAATGATCATAATTAGCATATGAATTCTTGAGTTATAGCCAAAAACATGTTTTGTGAGGTCACAGTGACCTTTGACCACCAAAATCTACTCAGTTCATACTTGAGTCAAAGTGGACGTTTGTGCCAATTTGAAGAAATGCCCTGCAGGCGCTACTGAGACATCACGCTCATAAGAATGGTACAGACAGACGACATATGAAAATATAATGCCTCCAGCCATGGCTGTTGCTGGCACAGAGGCATAAAAAATATTTCATAGCCCCTCTGAGCGCTGCTTTGCTCTGATGGAGGTCCATATGTGCAGTGACCAAGTTAAAGACAATATACTGCATTGCAATAACGTGTTTCCTTTTCCTGAGCTAAATAGATGGTGGAGAGCAGTTCTTTGAGTTCCTCCTCATCTATGCCTGAATGACACCCGTTACATAAGCATATAATGAGCCTGTTTTAACAGATTCACAATGCCCTGACCCTGGCAAGTTGGTTTGTTTTGTCTTTCCGTAATGTTCTTTGAAATTCAATTGCACACTAATGCGTTATTTCCACTCGTGCAAGTTTTGCAACATGTACACATGCCAACACTCAGCAGGCTGTCAGCTGTGGTCCGTTGCTCTGTACATTTGACAGATGACAGAGGTAGCATTTGATGAGACAGTCTTTGCTGGTACTAGGTCTCTGAGGTCGACTTGGGATGTTGAGAACCCTCACATATAAAACAAAGATTTGCAAGAGAAGCTGGAAGGATTGCTCCCATGCTGACTTCTGGTCTAGTGTTTGAGAATGAGGGCTTATAAGCTGATCAGCTCTGCCATGTCTAGGTCGTGAACCAATCTCCACGGCAGCTTGGAGCTCGTCTCTGTGCCCACCACACACAGGCCCAGGTCACAGAGAGGACACATACTGAAGTGGAAAGGACAGAAAGGGAAAGACAGACAGTGAATGATGGAGAGACTAACAGAAGTGGAAACAGTGGGCAGAGAGGCAGAAAGTGAGACCAGTTCTGTGAAAATGATCACACACATGAAACTAAAGTAATGGATTTAGCTCTCTGAACACCGATTGGATAATAGATAAAAAAAGAGAGTAAGTTCAAGCCTGAAATTGTTTTAAGATCAAGAATATAGAGGACACAATGGCGATAACAGTCCTGAGAGACTGTTTTTACCGTATCTCCACTGGTCTGGTGTAGCGTACTTTAGCCGCATCATTGCATGCTGAGAAGTAATCAGATGTATTTTCACTGCTGGCTCACCGTGGGGAATAACAGCGCTGAACTGCAAAATTGTGGTTCTGTTCTGAAGCAGTGCCAAACCGTCAGAGTCTCTGCTCTGAACCGAGGAACATGGTTGATCAGACAGCTAAAAGAGAAGCGGCACGCAAAGCTGATGGATAAGTCGGTAATAACTGCCGTGTTACCTAATAAGGTGTTTAAATATTAAGTGAGATTAAAATGTCAAACAGTGCCTGGCATAAAATTACAAATCACCTTATAATGCTGGGTAAAGGCCTTTATACACCGCTGGCGTGATGAATAAACAGGAAAATTTGAAATTATCATCTGTGAATATTAAATATTAAATGTCTAGGGCTTTTATTGTGAAGGTAAGAACTGAAGTAGTGGATCTGGAGTCGAGAGTAATAAAGTTTGCCGACTTGGTTCAGACTACGGAGCCGCAATGTTGTTTTTTCATAGAAAATAGACACAACTGAACCCGTTCTGCTCAGCGTGACTGGTTGATGTATTTATTCGTGGTGCTAAAGCGCAGAAAAATCAACCTTGTTCCCCCCAAAAATGTTTGCTTTTTCGTTGTGCGAATGTATAGATGTGTGAATTAATTCAAGAAAAAAAATGCCCCCGATGCGTAAAGACCTTTATTTGAAAAAAAATGGTTGTTTTTAAGTGGTGGGAACTACCTCACAACCAAAATATAGCAAACTGCTTTCAGATTAGATTTTAACTGGGGCTGTCAAAGTTCACTCGTTAGTGCAAATTTGTTTTAAAGCCACTAATTTGCATTAACGCAAGTTGCCATTTTAAGCCTAATGTGCTGGCATCTTCTGAAACTGGACAACCTTATGAATCCATCGGTACCGGTCATGTCATACTAACAACATGGCCATTTTCAAAGAGGTCCCTTGACCTCTGACCTCAAGCTATGTGAATGAAAATGGATTCTGTGGGTTCCTACGAGTCTCCTCTTTACAGACATGCTCACTTTATGATAATCACATGCAGTTTGGACCAAGTCATAGTCAAGTCAGCACACTGACACACTGACAGCTGTTGTTGCCTGTTGGGCTGCAGTTTGCCATGTTATGATTTGAGCATATTTTTGATGCTATGCTTATGTTGTTAATTGATTTCCAATAATAAATATATACATACATTTACATAAAGCAGCATATTTGCCACTCCCATGTTGACAAGAGTATTGAATACTTGAAAAATGTCACTTTAAGGTACATTTTGAACAGATAACTACTGTGTGATTAATTTGCAATTAATCACGATTAACTAAGAACAATCATTTTAATCTAATGACAGCCCTACTTTGAACGAATGCAGTATTTTGAAATAGATGCACTGCTGATTTCACTCACTTTCACACAAAATCCAGTTAGTCGAGGGGTGCATCAGTACAACAGTAGGGTAACTCTAAGGCATGCAAACTAAGGCATGCAGGCATCTGCAACTCATTAAATCAAATATCTGCCACCACTCTGAGGGACACTTAAAGATAGATGAGATGTCAGAGTTATCAAAAACTTGTCTCCAGTCTCATGTCCTGTCCAGCTGGTGGCGCTGCAGGTGACTACACCGTGCGCCCGTACAAACAAACCAGCCTGTCTAACATCAGACTGTTACACTGAGTGACTGATGGAGGCACGGTGGCACCTGTGTCTCCTCTTCCTGGCAAACGGATAGCATGACACCCGGGTGTGACACTGCAGAGACGTATGAAGATGAGAATTTAAAGTCCGCACCTCTCCTGAACTCTAATTAATAAACATCCAAAGCCTCTTTCACACGTTGTGACATTTCAGAGCACACTGATGGAATTCTGAAACCAAGCTGATTGTTTTGCCAACGTAGTACAAAGGCACGCTAATGTATTTTAACAGAGAGAAGAAGAGCACTGAAAGAATCCATAAGGAAGAAGCTGCGTCACCTCTTTGTAGTCTGGCTGGGTCAAAACACTTCACCACATTTAGCTGATCTCTAAGGAGAGTAAAAAGATGCCTGCCTCTAGAAATTACTGTGAAGCTGCATGCAATATGTATCACATCTTTGACTGTTTTTGCCTCTCATCTGCACTTTGTATCTTAAGTGTGTCTTATCATGTATTCCTGTGCACATCTGTGGTTGTTCTCATAGCATGCATACATGTGAAGCATGCAGGTTTGCGTCTCTGATCAGCCATAACATCATGACCACCTGCCTAACACTGAAGCCAAAACAGAGCTGACCCATCGAGGCCTGGACTTCACTAGACCTCTGAAGGTATGCTGTATCTAGCACCAAGCTGTCAGTAGCAGATCCTTTAAGCCCTGTAAGTTTTGAGGTGAGGCCTCCATGGATCGGACTTGTTTGTCCAGCACATCCCACTGGTGCTCGATTGGATTAAGATCTGGAGTCTGGAGGCCAAGTCAACACTTCAAACTTACTGTTGTGTTCATTCTTAAAAATCATTTTTGCAGTGTGGCAGGACGCATCATCCTGCTGAAAGAGACCACTGCCATAGGGGAATACAGTTTCCATGAAGGGGTGTACTTGGTAAGCAACAATGTTTGTGTCATAGTAACATCCACATGAATAGCAGGAACCAAGGGTTCCCAGCAGAACATTGCCCAAAGCATCACACTGCCTCCGGCGGCTTGCCTTCTTCCCATAGTGCATCCTGGTGCCATGTCTTCCCCAGTTAAGCGACGCACATGCACCCGGCCATCCACATGATGTAAAAGAAAACATGATTCATCAGACCAGGCCATCTTCTACCATTGCCCCGTGGTCCAGTTCTGACGTTCTGAGTTCTGACGTGCCCATTGTAGGTGCTTTCGGCGGTGGACAGAATGGGTACCCTGACCAGTCTGCGACTACGCAGCCCCATACGCAACAAACTGCGATGCACTGTTTGTTCTGACAACTTTCTATCAGAACCAGCATAACCGTTTTCAGCAATGTGAGCTACATTAGCTCTTCTCTTGGTTCGGACAACACGGGCCAGCCTTCTCTCCCCACGTGCCTCAATGAGTCTTGGCTGCCCATGATGCTGTCGCCGGTTCACCAGTTCTCCTTCCTTGGACCACTTTTGGTAGGTCCTGACCACTGCAGACCGGCAACATCCCACTAGAGCTGCAGTTTTGGAGATGCTCTGACCCAGTCGTATAGCCATCAAAATTTGACCCTTGTCAAAGTCGCTCACATCCTTACACTTGCCCATTTTTTCTCACACCAACACATCAACTTTAGGACAAAATGTTCACTTGCTGCCTAATATATCCACCCACTGCCAAGTGCTATAGCAACAAGATAATCAATGTTATTCACTCCACCTGGCAGTGGTCATAATGTTATGGCTGATCATGTATGTGCATGCTCTGAAGGCGCGGTGTCCTCATCTGAGCAGAATCAGATGCAGGGTGCCATTCTGTTGCTTTTGCTGAGGTCTGGAAACTAGGTGTGTAAGAAAACATTGAATTATCAGGATATTATGTTTTGTGATACTGTAACGATTCTCAGAAACACTATATTGATTTTTATTAATAGTTTACATGCATGCAAAGATTAACTCAGTCAGCTGCAAAGATATGCAGCCTCTCAGTGTACGTCAGTGGGCTTCCTCCAGGTCTGAAAAGTGAAGCCAATACTGAAGTGACTTAAACTTGCATTCTGTCAAATAGCCAGCAGGGGGCGACTCCTCTGGTTGCAAAAAGAAGTCTGATTGTATGAGAAAATGAGCCCACTTCTCACTTGATTTATTACCTCAGTAAAAATTGTAAATATGAGTTTATGGTCTCAATCACTAGTATCAGGTCTTCTTCAATACAGCATGATGTTCATTTAGTAAATTATGGTCCTGTTTAGAGTCAAATAGACCATAAAGCTGGGTATGCTTTAAGGCGTGGCTACTTTGTGATCGTCAGGTCGCCACCACGGCGTTGTCTGGTCTGGGGGTTGTTTGTGTTTTTGTGTTACAGCTTTAACCTTTTCACAGTCGGTTTTCAGTTCATGAAAGTTTATTATAACCCTTTAGTTGCCTACACATGTCTTATTTGGTGTTTGGTTGTACTTAGCTTCACCCTCTTGTACCACTTTTGGTTGCAAAAAACAAGATGGTGACGGTGAAAATGTCAAACTCAAGGCTTCAAAACAGCTTCCACAAACCAACAGGTGACGCCACAGTGTCCACTTGTTATATCCAGTCTATGGTGTATGTGGCTCTGTATGGGTTCAGATTGCATAAAAAGTAAACTTTTTTTACTCAGATTTTATGCATATGGTGGTGTGTTCTTTATAATATGACAGTTTTCCTAAAATGAGATAAATGAAAAATCACAATATATCACTTTGCTTATAGTATCGTAATATTGAATCGTCATTTACAGTGAATGACGTCATCGGAGCAGCCGTGTTGTTAACGTGTCGGTAGCTGGAGGTTTACTTTCAGTTTCATTTGTTGTGGCTGATATGAAGTTTGAAGTATAAAGTTATTTTGCTTTTTACCTACACTACCGTTAAACCCTGAAAACAGAACGACAAGGAAGTACAGAAGTCTAGTTTTCTCTCAGAGCACTTGAATTACAATATGCTGAGTGGTTATTATGGAAATTGTTCCCAGTGATGCCAAAAATATACAGTCTACTTCCACTTTAATATAATTTCCATTGTTTGCATTACTGTGACAGACCACAGCATAAATAAATCAGCCTAACTGGAGTGTCTGTGTACATGTTCTTTAATTGGCACACATATAGCTGGAGACCTAATCTATTTTATACACAGCCATACCGGAAATACAGCAACATGGCTACACTCAGATGCATGTATCCTCCTTTTCAAGCCATGCAATACAAGCTAGCTGTTGTCAGTGTCCTGAACTACACGTGAGAAGAAAACACGTATCACACAGACACCAGTAATGGACCAGAACTTCACAAGCAGCAGTGGCGAAACAGACATGGGTGACTCAGGAGAAACGCTGACGCTACAAGAGCTAAAGAGCCACGCTCGACACAACTCTGATTTCACCCTTCTGTTCTCCACTCCCAAGCAAGGCACAATAATTAGTATTGCAGGCAGGACTGACAGTTCATGCGCCAGCTCACAGGGAAACGGGATGCAGAGTCTGGGAGGTAAAAGAGAGAAGGTGAGCTGTAGGTGGAGGGAGAGGCACAGACAGAGAGGGAGAGTGGGCGGCTGGAGGTAGAAAGAGTGGGTGAAAGAGAAATTGGCAAACCCTGTGTAATATCCTCCTGGGTTGCTCTGGAAGCTACCTGGTTGTATTTGAATGACACATGCGGGAATGTCAAATAAACAGTCTGGAAATAGCAATGGCAGAGATTATCCTTTTTCTGTGTTTATATGCCAGGAATGGCAGTTCCTGTGTGTGCAAATCAAATGGCTGTTTCTTTCGGGGGAAGGCTGACAAGTGGAGAAAGGCTGTGTGGGGGTGGCTGGGAACGTCTTGTTTGCTGTGTTAGGCTGTTTTGTGTGGGAGCTTATCAGGTCCGATAATAAAGCACTGACCAACGAGGAGCCTCGCTGTCAGGCACGGGCCAGTGTGATGAATGCTTTAGTGAGAAAAAGCTCTTCCAAATGAAGATGAGAGCCAATATGCTCCACGTCTGCCCAGAAAGCGTTTACACGTTTGGCTGCATTACTCGGCTCTATGAGAAATACTAATGTAGATGAATGGCTTTCTGTAGACACAGGCAGCAGATGAGTGGGAAACAGAACTGCTCTCTAACTGAAAGGAGGGTTCGGTCTTTGAGCAGATTTTCAGAAGCAATAAATATCTAAACTTTGTGGATTCAAAACTATGTGCGCTGTAATATCAAATGTTCTGCACTTTATCTATTGAGGGAATTGAAGGAAAAAACATGTAGGAGATGCTTTAATGAGGAACTAAAGATCTATACGCTACATTTCAAGAGATTCCCAACTCCGTCTAATACCTGGGAGTACAACATGTGCTCTCCATAACCCCTGGAGTTACTATGCGGCTGTTCTGCTCTGTTCAGAGGGGCTAACAAGTAGAGCAGCCTCCACTGGAGGCACGGTGTGCCGGGTATCCCTGTGAGCCTCCGCCTGATGAATTATATAAAGCTCGCTCGTGTTGCGGAGGGAGCTTGGGCTGTGTTGGTGCACGGTGAGGAGGCCCCGTGGATTGAGAGGCGCTCGTACTCACTTGTGGAAGATCTTGGCTCTTTTGTCGCTTGAGAAGTTCTCCAGCTGCAAAGACTCCTGGGTGAGGAAGGCTACAGCCAGGTGAAAGTAATTGTTCCACAGCTGGAACCCAAACCGACAGGTGGAGAGCATGGTGTTAAAAGAATAAAAGAATATTTAACCCATCATCAAAAAGCGGTTTTACAATAAAATCATTCAGTATCACACCACACTATGAGGGCTGGAAAGTTTATTAGGCTACAATAGTAAAAATGGCTTCTAAGAACACATTATGTAACAACCCAATAACATGTAATACATTTCCACTTCATGTAATAACACCCTCATTTTGTAATAAACAGCTTCGACACGATATTTCATAATAAATAACAACAGATTTTTATAATGAAAATGTAATAATACACGTATTATGTAATAAAAAAAATGGATGCCTTCATATGTACACAGGTTATATTTTTAACAATTAAGCTAACTTCCCAAATATTGACCTGTGGTGCCCCCCTTGGTGTTATAGTTGACTCTGTTGAAATAGCCACATAATAGCAGCCTTTTATCATCTTACAAATATCTCCAAACTCAGGGACTTCATGTCGAAAGCTCATCAATGCTTTAATTTCTAGCAGGGTTCTCCACCACAATGGTCTTTTGACAGGGCGCTCCAAAATGACCGTCAAAAAGCTTCAGCTTATTATTCAAAAAGCAGCTGCTGTTCTTACAGGGACCAAAAGGTCGGACCACATCACCCTTTTTCCTGAGTCGCTACACCGGCTTCCTGTCAGCCGCAGAATTGAATATGAAGCAATGCTTTTAAATCAACACATGGAGTGGGACCAAAATACATCAGCCGTGTTTAAAAATGAATGAATTTTGAATCTGTACGATTCATGCTGGAATGCACAAAAAAAAAAACATTGTTATAAAGTTAAAACCATTTTTATGAATCATCTTGGTTGGTTATTACATGACTGTAAAAGACTCAGTGATTCTGGCTAACTTTTATCTTTACACCACTGAAATGTAGTTTAAAGTAAAGAAAACCCAACACTTTATTCATACACCTTGAAGAGAGCGCCAAGTGCTTTAACTCACACTTAAAATAATCAGTGCATAAAGCTTTTAAAAGCAGTTTAGTTGGTGACAACATAACCGTTCCTCCATATGTCAGACATTCAAAAAGCAAGCACAAAAGTTGTTCTGTTCAAGGGGGAGCAGGTTAAAATATTCTGAAATGCACATCAAATTGCCAGCCATTACACAGTAATTGATGTTCCCGCTCTACAATTCTTTTATGACTACTGCCTTCCGATCTTTTTTTTTTTCATTTTTTACTCTATTCAGAAGGTCCAACAATGCTGCATGTTGAACATTAAAAACAGCCCCAGTGTGAAACTGCAGCGAAGTGATGTGTTGAAAAATGCCACCCAAATCTTTTCCAAAGCTGCTATTAATATTGTAGCAATGAAAGGAACGTCGTCTTTAGGAGGGTGGGGTGGTGGTGGGGGTTCTATTAAGGTTGTTTCTGAAAAATAAAAAGACTTTCACATTTCAGATCTTACCTGTAGCTCAAAGTTGGTTTGATCCAGAAACTTCTTGTTCAGCACTGCTGCATACTGATTAATGGCCCGCAGGAACACTCTGGAAAGATAAAGAAGAAAGTGTTTGGATCTCATCTTCTTACTAATAAAAGTTTATTCCCAACACCAAAGAAAAAAAATAAAGGTATTTTCATTCTACAGTTTACATGAGCTTAAAGGTCACTTTGAGACAACTCAGTGCATTCCCTTCTGAAACCATTTTTACTTGTTGATCAAGTAGCTGCCAGATATTCATACTCCCCTTATAATCACCAAGGACACAACACTTGAACTCACAACAAAATGTCATGCATCAACCTGTAGAGGAAATGCTCCCAAATGTGCCATGTTTGCTAAGTTAAAGAAAATGCTACACCCAATATACAACGATCTCTATACTCTTGGTTCAATACATAGGCTGTACATAAGAACTGGACGTCGTCACCGTGAAATCCCATTGGCTTGAGGCATTTTGGCCGTCGCCATCTTGGTATTTTTGCAACCAGAAGTGACACAAGAAGGTAGTGCTGAATAAGACATTTTAAGCAACCACAATTATTATTATTATCTTATTATCAACCCAGAGGTCGCCCACTGATTCAATCATAAACTCACATTTACAGAATATATGTATTGTAGGTACAAAAGCAGATGATTTAAGTCCACTTTACTGTTTCTTAAAAACTAAAAAGTTAAAGGTCAGTAAAACTCATTGTCAAAGGATATATACATTTTATTTTTATTTTCTCTTTATTCTACTTTATTACTATATTTATTATTCAACATTTAATTATGATATGATATTCAGTCTTTCATTGATTGATTGATTTTTTATGATGTCCATGATATATGATCATTTGATTTTATGTAAAGTGTCTTTGAGGCTCTTGAAAAGCGCTACATAGATAAAATGTATAACTATTATTATTATTATTACTGTTGAGTTTTTGTTTCCAAAGGTCAGTCTTGTTAATCATCTTCAATCAATCTTTTATTTTTTATTTTATGGTTCCATTTTTAGTTATTATAATTTGTTAACAGTGTGGAACACAATGCTCTGAAGAAAAACACATAAAGAAACATTTATATTTTAGTCTGGCTGGCGGTAGGCAACAAAAGCTACTTGGTTAAGGTAGAAGGGGAACGATTATGATTTTGGATGAGAGCCCTGGTGTTTAATGTCTGATCTACCACAATAAATAAATGGTAATATTCCTGCACTGGGCCTAAACGTTGCCACTATACTTGAGAATCGCCCAGGATGAACTCATTAATTGGTAGACTGACTGAACAGTAGTTTTAAAGCTGTAGTCAGACAAGAGGAGACTGCACGAACAGAGGTGAAACACAGGTTCAATCTTTGTCTTTGGCAGACAGAGGTACAGAAGGGGCTCGAGGCACTCCCGGAAAAAAGATGCGACGAGTAGATCTTAATGAGAACATTGTCTGATGGGTTAATCCATTCTGATGTTGCAGAATTAAATGTTAATAACTTAAGTGGCACGAAGCTTTTAGAGGGGAATTATGATTGCTACTTACAGAGTCAGAGGCCCATCCGCTATTTAACTTCATTCCATGGCGGATCCAGCCATACAACAATGTGTGGACTAATCTCTAAGAATTACCCACCGAGAGAAAAAAAAGAAAAAAACGCCTTATCATGAGTGGAGGAGGGAAAGCGCGTTTAGCGCACCATATTCAGTAACTTACTGGCTTACTTTCAGGTTCTTGTGGTTTCCGAAGCTCCTACTTGTGTGAGCATTTGTCCACACAGCTACGAATCAATAAACAACAAATGATCGCCCACGGCTGCATTATGAAGATGCATCAGAATGTGATAAATTAATGGCAAGGTGAATCAAGGACATGCCACTTTAGTGGACTGCAGGGTTTCATGAGTGGGCAGTAAGAAGATGTAACTGTGGTGTTAACGGACACTGGCAGGTGAGCAGACATCTGCTGCACGCCAAGAGAGCCTCCCTCCTTTGTAATGACCCAAGGTAAACCCCTACTGGAACTGGGCCGGATTTCATTGCCGGAGAGACGGGGCTGGGGTTTCCCTCACCGCCACGTCTAACTGACCTTGAACAGGAATGACCATCGCTGTTGAAATGGCATCTGGGGTATTTTAAAGCTATACACTATTCATGTCTCACATTTATCTCCATTGCTGACCTAACTGGGGCTGATGTGTGATACATATTAAAAGCCACCTTGATCATTAGCTGGAAAGTTTAATTGTCATTGAACACCTTTGGATAAGCCATTAGAAGTCCATTTCTGCGTCTCTCTGGCCTCAGACTGGAAGACCCCCCCCATCTCCTAAGCACTCAGACAGCCTATTACCACCACCCCGCCTGCACAAGCCCAGGCTCCCCGTCTGCACACCTCACTCAATTTTCTGCAGCTGTGAACATGTCAATATAGCTGATACGTCTAACACTGGACTAATGCTGAAATGTGTTTCCATCTGCTGCACCTGTAGGCTGAGAAATATTACTGCTCAATATGTGCGGCTCATTATTTTTAGTTATTAATTTTCAAAAAAAATACTAAAAGGGGAATTTATTGTTTGTTAAATATATTAAAAACAGGTAATATGGGCTCTGGGAGTCCCTGAGATAAGTCATATTGGCCAGTGTTAAAGAAACAGTGTGTAACATTTCAGGGGATTTATTAGCAGAAATGGGATATAATATTCATAGCTATGTTTTCATTAGTGTATAATCACCAGAAATGACGAGTCGCTGTGTTTTCATTAGCTTAGAATGAGTCCTTTGTATCTACATAGAGAGCGAGTCCTCTTCACGGAGTCCGCCATATTGCTCCGCCATGTTTCTACAGTGGTCCAAAATGGACCAACCAACAGTGACTCTAGAGAGAGCCTTTTGTGTTTTTATGTTACCTGAAGGCCACCATAGTTCTCCAACATGCTTGGGAGACTGAGGTAATGTGAGCCATAGAGTGCAAAACCGGAGGTACTGCCAGAGAGGTACTCGGTAGGTTGCAATCTGTAACCACACCACTAGATGTCGCTAAATCCTACGTACTGTACCATTCAAGACTGCACTGATACCAGGTGAGAATTGGCATTCTTGAGAACTGTTTAATTTAGTCTGCAGATGTTATGAAGGCTAATTGGGAACCAAAGTGTTTAGGTATTGGTAACTGGTATTCATGATGTTGCCTATGCTACAACTATCCACCAAGAGAATTGGGCCAGTACTTTTTCCATAATACTGCTGACAAACACACAAACAAACTGAACTGAAAATATAAGTAAATAAAGTATAAGTAAAATAAAAAAATACAGTACATTTGATTGAAAAAATCTGATCAAAAATCCATGCAAAATAAGTCAGGAAACAAAACAACTGGACAACCACAGGCACAACTACTGACCTACAAAACCTTAAACTTAGACATGGTGAGGAAACATCCCTAACCATAGGCTAAGGCCGTGGTTTTCATTCATTTTTAGCTAAATAACACAGTGGACATTGCCAGAGGCTACTTTATAGGTGAAGGGTGAGATGTGCCCTACAGAGCTCATTAATAATCACCAATAGTTTTAAATTCAACAGACATTACCAAGGTAGCACACAGCTCCCACTGCCAGGTCAGGCTAAATATGACTCAACAGGCAATACGCAGCTGTGATCAACCATTTCTGCTTGATCTCCCTTTCCAGTAGCGGCACTCATTCACAGTTCCACCGCAGTCGGTTGATGATGCGGGCAGATGAAATCTCCCGTGCTTCCTGCACAACTGACGTGCCGTGTCTGAACGCCAACGTGAGATGCTTTCCATAAACACGTTTTATGAGTGCCTCTCTCTGGCGTTGCAGTTCACACGACAAGGTAAACTCCATTACCTGAAAGCCTATTTGAAGCCAGCAGTCTGCCTGAGCTCAGACACATAATGGGCTTTAACGAACAGACAGGACAGTTCCTCTGTGAGCACATCCTGCCATTAATTAAAGTGAAAAACTTAATGAGGCGGATGAAAATAGAATATACGCTCCCTAACAGTGGGCTCTGACTAAGACGCTCCAAAATGGCCATTTCAAACAAGATTTAAAAGGCATTCAGAGATAGTTTCTTGAGCTTTGGAATATATCTTTTTTTAAATGTGGCCTAAATAGTATTACTATTAATGTGATGTAACTAACAAGAGCTTTACTCTGTCGTAGAGGAATTATTCATACAGAGATGTAATTACTGTGCAGTCTGTAATTAATTGCCATATTGATTCCAGGGAATATTCTTTGCACAGCTATATGAGTGTGAATCTGCATAGTGAACATTAGCTGCCTGTTACAGAGTCTGTGGTGCCACTGCTCTTTTAAGCTTGCATTATTAACAAAGCCAAATGCCAGAGGAGATGATGCTTGGCTGCCTTGCAACATCTGTGACGGCCGGTCATTACGCTGCAGAGGGAGAATAAGATGCAGATGCAGAGGGAGAGGGAGAGACAATGACAAACCAGTTTTTTATAACTCCATTACAACTACAAGCAAGATGCTAATGACTGGGAAATTTAAGCCGCTGCTATAAATGTAATCAAAAACTTCTCCGACGGGTTTAGTGTTTGCTTTACGCCTTCAGCTGAGCCATCAAGCACTTCTGTTCTGGGGACACCCTAAATGTGTAATTCCTAAAAACAACCTGCCCTCTTACTGCTTTCTGTTTTTTTTTTTTAATCTCGAGTTCAGCAGGGAAATCAAGGTAGCTCTAATCATCTCCAGAAATCATAGGCTTCCCTATTTTCTGCTGAAGGAGACAAAAACACAACTTGGAGATCCTTTAACTTTTTAATTAGGCAGTGCAAGAGCAGCTCCTCCACATTAGAGTCATTCTGCTGCTGTGTACATGTGGCATCATTATGATAAATATGCTCCATCAAGCTGTCAGTGTCAGAAAAATCACCCCATTACCGCTGATTGATGGGTGTGCTGCACGTTTACATTTCAGCGCAGGCAACAGAGGATTTGCTTTTCAAACCCTTGTTGCTTTTTTATTTAAATCGGCTAACTTCCCCCAGCCAGACTTCAGCTCTGTCGGATGATGTGCACCAACGACACCTAGCATACAGTATATGCTAATGAAAAGTTATCAGCAGATCATACTTGCTAATTGAGTTCAGAGAGCATCCCCGATAATGATCACCATCTATTTGCATGCTATTGCTGTAATAGCTGGCGTATCTGCCTGCGCTCAAAGATAAGGCAAGGTCAAAAAACCTTCATTATCACACCAATTTATTAAATTAGATTTCCTTTATTTCAGACACCTGATCCAATATTAGATTCAGACTCCTGATAAAGTTTATCATGGCTTTTCAGATAAACTATGCTATAAAAATTTCCACTGAGCAGTGCACCTGAGGGAAGCTCTAATGACTCAGAAATATCACTGAGGTGAGGCAGGACTGCTCTCATCTGTTAGACCTTTCCACTTACACTGAGGGAGAGAGACTTCCACTTTAGCATTTAAACCACTTTTAGCAATGAAGAGCTCACGCCAAAACACAATCTTTGTACCAGAAACCAAATGGGTCTTATATCTTAAAGCTGAAATCTTGTCTTGGTGAACGGGGGTTTGTGCTGAAATACGACAGCCTTAACGTTAAAGGACCAATATGTAATATATGTACTAGGGCTGTCACAGTTAAGGAGATAATAACACGCAAATTATTTTTAATGTGCCAATTTTTTGTAAATGCATTAATACAACTTGAGATTTTTAGGTTGTTGCAGGCTCTGGTATCATATGAAACTAGAAAACCTAATGAATCCATTGGTACCAACTACGTCATGGTAGCTTGTTGAGAAGGAGGCTGTGTAACCCTCCAAACTTGTGGCATTTTGGCGAGGAAAAACTGGCCATTTTCAAAGGGGTCCCTTGACCTCTTGCCTCAAGAATTGAATTGAACTGATTCTATCGTGGAGAAACTCAGTTTCAAAGATTGATCAACTACTCGATTAGTCTACAAAATCGTACAAGGGTTAGTCAACAAAGCATTTCTTTGGTCAAGGACAGCCTTAGTTATTTAAAAATACTATTAAATCAGGTACATAAGTCAATGATTAACATTTACTTCATATCTCTTCGAAGTTACTGACAGAAGCAGAAGGCACTTAGAAGACTTCTGCTGCATTTTTGTGCAGAAAAAAGAAGTGAAGATAGAGGGCAAGTAAAAGATGACTTTAGATATGTGTGTTTGTGAGTTGGGAAGCATTTAATGTGTATGTGGGACTGTATTAAATGACAGTGGAACAGATATGATTTGTGACTGACCCCACAGGCCAGTGAGGGCCCATCTGTCATGCGAATGCTTTGAAAAAAGCCGCGATCCCTTTGACTTGGCAGCAGCAGGCAGTGTGATGACAAGAACGCTGGCTTCCGCCAGCCTATAAACACAGAGAGCTGAGATATAACAATGACAGCAAAAGGCTGATCTTAATCCAGGCCAAAAGTTTGTGAAGAGGTGAGCGGACTGCTAACGAGGCAACACAGGATGATTCAGACAGAACTCGGAGAGCAGGAAAACTCCCACTTTCTGTTCTGGAGTCAGAGTGTTGGCGAAGTTCATGTTGAGAAATGGGTGAATCACAGAGCAATTAAAACAGATTCTAACAGCCAAAACCTTTAACATTTTGTCTTTTTTTATGATTTCTTTTGAATGCAAATGATGTGCCTGGGGAGAACTAGAGAGTAAAAGCACTTGGACTTTTTGCATACAAAATATTTAGAGGAAAATGTTCACCCTCTGACAGTCTTTTGACGAAGACATAGCCGTGTTCAGGCTGTTCTCACGTCATTCATAGCTATACCAGCAAAACGTAATGCACTATAATTCAAATATGTATATCCAATGTAATCGTGAGAGAGGACAGGTGATGATTAAGGTGATTAAGTCTGCTTAAGGGGGAGGTAAAGGTGGATGGATGGGTCTCAAAACCCCAGACAGGGGCACTCTGGTAGCTCACCTGGTAACGCAGGCACCCCATGTACCAAAAACTGCTTCCTCGCTGCAGCACCCCCAAAAAAAGCAACAGCCCAAAAAATAATCTTTAAAAACAACCAAACTTTCTTCCAGGAGATTGCCGTTCGTGTCCTGAACAAAATCACAAGTCAACGCCGAATTCATGTAACTTCCATATTTAAAGGAACAGTGTGTAACATTTAGTGGGCTCTATTGGCAGAAATGGAAGACAGTATGTTTTCTTTAACGTATAATCACCAGAAAGTAAAAATCTTTGAGTTTTCGTTACCTTAGAATGAGGTTGGGTCCTCTTCATAGAGCCAGCTGCTATGTTTCTACAGTAGCCCAGAATGGACAAACCAAACACTGGCTCTAGAGAGGGCCATTCAGATCCCAAACCCTACAGACTGCACCTTTAAATAACACCACCTCCTATTTATTTTAACACAAATAATCTTTTCCTAAACTTAAAAAAGTAGGTTTTGCTGCCTTAACACTAAAGGGCTTGTGCAGGCACACAGATCACTCATGTTGAAATTCAGAGGAAAACAACAAAAAAAAAAAAATTCAAAATATCTATTCATAAGATATCATACGAACTGTTATATGATGATATGTTTCCAGGTTTCATACAGTGAGACTGTTTACTTGGATGCACACCATGCATATGGATGCATATTAGCAGACTGACATTCATGCCATGGGTGTCCTTTTAGTCAATGCTGATTGAAGTGTGCATCAATGCTGATCTGAATGCCAAATTAAATACACATGCAGTCATGAAATGGGGGTATTTGGTTTGACATGCTGTTGATCCAAAGACAGAAGTAATTGGGCTATCAAAGTTAAAGGAGCGTTTAGCTAGTGTCACAGCAAACATGTCAGTTATGTTCAGAGAGGAAAGACAAAAATGAGCTACAGCAATATTCACTGGGTGTCAGTGAAGCATCCGCCTCAGTGTGGTAAGTGATCCTTATTTTATAATCAGCAGAAAAAAAAATGTCATTTCACAACTGCCGGCACAAAAAAAAGTCAAGGTCATTTACAAAACAGAGGTGGAAAGAGTACGAGTGCTGTACAAATTTGAGGTACTTAAACCTGCAGTAGGCAGAATGCTTTTTGTGTCATTGGGCAGAAATTCAATAAAAAGCATCAGCATCTTGTAATTCAAGTGCTCTGAGAGAAAACTAGACTTCTGCACCTCCTCATGGCTTTGTTTTCAGGCTTTAAAATATCTAGACTTTGACCAGTTACAGGTCATTTCACAAAGAGCTGTGCTCCAGCTGGTGAGCGGTGCTTGGTATTTCTTTAACTGATTTCATGGCTGCCGGCTCACAAACGTCCTCATTGTGCAGCTAAACAGTAACTACATGATGTTTCTGAAAACACTGGAGTTGAGAGATAGGCATTACAGTCATAGAATATTGATTCCCACATATTTGATCAACGCTGCCTAGTTTGACCGTTCGATCATTGTACGCAAGTGACTGAGTCGGCGGCTGGACGGCAGACTCCAGATCAGCTCTGGTTGTTTTCCGTCGGTGTGTGAACTCTTGCAGATGCCATTAAGAGCACTGGAGGACATCAGTCAGATCACCTGTCTCATGTACTACTATCAGGATATAGTGACCATTTTACAAAAATATCTTTCTTTTTCACATCATATTTGTTTTATTTATAGCCACTTATATAGCCATTTATAGCAGCTTTAATTTCATTTTAAATCACTTTTTGCAATAAAGAGCTCTTAAATCTAGTTGGGCTGATGGTGCCTAAATACAGTCTTTGCACCAGATACCAAATGAGTCTTATACCTTGAAACTGAAATCCTGCCGTGGTGAATGGTGGTGTGTGCTGAAATACAACAGCCTTAATGTTAAAGGACCAATATGTAATATATTTACGATGGCTGTCAGAGCTAAGGTGATAATAACATGTAAATTAGTTTTAACACCACAGTTTTTTTTTAACGCATTAATGCAACTTGTGATTTTTAGGTTGTTGCAGGCTCTGGTATCATATGAAACTAGAAAACCTAATGAATCCATTGGTACAAACTATGTCATGGTAGCTTGTTGAGAAGGAGGTTAAATAACGGTACAAATTTGCGGCAAGTTTTGGTGATGAAAAACTGTCATGGCCATTTTTAAATGGGTCCCTTGACCTCTGACCTCACGATATGTGAATGAAAATTGGTTCTATGCACTTTAATGCCTCTACTCCTCTGCATTTGTCATCTACAGTTTTGCTACTTTGCAGATTAAGAATTTACTTTCCATACATCACACATGATCATCTCATAAATTTGTGAAGCACACTGAATATTTCCACTGAGAGGTAGGTCTGGTTGACGAATAGTTTTCAGCCACCCCGCTGCTTCTTGATAATGACTTTGATAAAACTGTGCTGAGAGAAGTCATTGCTGGATGTTATCGCTCCTCAGGGGGCACTATTTAAAGGCCAGCTGACGGGATGTGATCACAGCCACTCTAGTGCACTGCACTCCGTGGGCAAAACAATATTACTTGCCCGGGCAAAGGCTTACCGTCAAGCAGAAACACACATAGTGACGGGCATGAACACACACTCTGAGTAGTCAGTGAAGGAGGTGTGTTTGGCATTTACATCAAAGCTCTTTGAGGCTAACCTACACTGGCATGTTGGCAAACAAATACCCATACATCCAGCAGCAGCTGGTGACACAGCACCATATGCAGCACTATATCACAAACCATGTTTCATGACTCTCCCACGGTTCCTCTGCAAAGCTGTGTCTTAATCTCATTACTGCAGAATTACCACTCAAACCGCACACAAGACAGCGAGTAGACAACTGTCACTGCATTAACAAAGCAGCACAGTAGGAAAGCCATGTAAAGGTCAGGCTGTTCTTAGCAGCTCACAATGCTAAAAAGCTGAGGCTTGTGAGAAACACTGGCAGCGTGCACTGAAGTGAGTGTGTACAAATCACTTGGGAGGCTTACTGGTGAACATGTAGCTACAGATAGTATGACCTCTTTAATATTTATTGGAAGTTCATAATAAAACTTTCAATACATACACACTATTGCAAGTTTATGTTTACAATGAGCAAAAACTAACGCAGTCTTATATACCAGTCCTGTAGTAAATCCTACCTAATAAACAAACAACTGAAGGGCAAATTCACAAAGAATGGACAGCAGCCGCTGATAGCACCATGAACTGTGCATCATTTATAACCGCTGTCTGCCACGTATTGCGCTAATGAAATTACAGTGCAAACACGGCCATTAAGTTTTGCACCTGAGTGCAATTTGCTCTTTTTTTGCAAAGGGAGAAGGAATTACCACCTAATTTTCCATTCATTTTTATTCTCATGTATTTTTATTTATTCATCTATCTTTCATGACACAACTGACACAAAATTGCACAAAATAAATGAATTTGAGCAGAGCTTGGCGATACTTCTGCCTGTCTACAATCACTGCCACCATGATCACTGGAAGGTCTGTGGTTACCGCCAACTCTCTGAAGACGCTAATAATTTCACTCTAACTTTTGGGCATTGGAATGTTTTTGCAATGAGGCTTGTTTGCATATTAAGGGGCCAATTTTGCACCAAATGTTTGCTGAATTTAAATACGTGTATTTGCTTGGCAGCACAGTTATGCCTCGGTTATACTCCCAAGTGGACACGTATACAGCTGTGGACACCACGGACATGTAGTAGTAGTAGGAGTCCACGTTCCACAGTAGATCGCTATGCTACCACTTGAAGCGTAGCACTCGCTAGAGTCGGGCTGGTGTAAAAAATTTCAAACCAGTTTGATATTAAGCCACAACACAGGACCAAACCTATATACTGATGTTTGCCACTAGGTGTCGCACTTGACAAAGCAGCCGCTTCTCACAAAATAAAAATAGCTGGTCCACCTTAGCCGGCCACCTTAAGTGAGCCTGGGTCAAAGTTGTCACTAAATTCGGGGCTAACCGGCTAACCACCTTCACTCTAATCAGCAGGAGGCAAGCAAGGCACGGGAACTTGGCTTGGGTCCTTTGTAACATTTATTCACCAACAGTCTAAGCTGTACACACACAGCACTGCTACATTCACAGTTAACGTTTCTATGACTTAATTCACCATCACATGCTCGTTCCCCCTTCGCCTCTCTGTCTCTTGACCGTATACTCACTCACGTTACAGGGCGTCGGACATTATACTGGCTGACGGAAGCCAGTCTTGTCTCATCACTCCAAAAAACATGAAAACATGCCTCGGCTCAGCAGATGAGCACTGCCTATCAGACACTAGTGGCTGAAGTCAGTTTATATATAAACATAATAGTATGTTAGCTAATCACCTTGTCATATTGTTTCTTCCTAACGCAATACTAATGCTGGATTTAGCACTGTGACACCATCGGCACCTGTTGCTGATGTTGGCTACTTTTTAATTTGCCAGAAAGTGTCATAATGGCAAATGCTGGTTCAGCTTGTACACCGGACCAGACCGGCAAAACCAGAGGAAATCGACCCAATTCTGACGACAAAATTTACATCACACGGCACCTCGTGGACGCAGAAAGTAGAATTTCAGCTTTAGGGGTGAATTTAAAACTTTGCGTGAGCTTTGAGAATCTCAGGGTTAGTGGCTCCAAAGCTACGCAGTCCTTTTATGTATTTGCCCCTCAGTGTGTATGACACTACTGACTAAAACATGTTTAATACTTTCTTTTAGGTGATGCTCTGTTGAAGTTACCCAATGAAGCATGAAAGGATTTCAAAAATCTTGCAATTTTTTTGAGGCCCACAGGACCATGCTACTTGTCCAAAGTACCCACAAGTGGAGCCGTGACAGCTCACTCCTTAAGAGGAGAGTATGTCAAATCAGATACCCATGAGCCCATAGGCTCTGTTTTTTTTAATGGCGTTGGGTGGTGGGCTGTGCAGGGACAAACAGGATCACAACATCATTGGCAGTCTTTTCACTCTCTGTGAGTCCTTCTTCCTTCCTGCCTTCCAGAGCTGCCCTGCAGGTCCTGGATTAGTTATGGAGAGAACTCCAAACGGCAGGCATCCAGCTTCAGAAACCGTCTCCTAATGAGTCTATGAGGGACTGATGGCATGGGTTATCGAGTTAAAGAGCTGCTTCTTCAGCTCGTCTGGGCTTTCATCTTTTCATCTGCCACACTGGGCTCTCCGAGAACTCCCCATTCATCTCTCAATCTACCATTCTTACACGTAATTAGCAGCTCCGCGAGAAACTTTTGGCGTCATTTGGGGAAATGAACTGATTTGAAGAAGGTCATCTGATGTTAACTCAAATCTAAGAGTTTGATCAAGACTCCTAATAAGCTTGCAAGGCACGGAAAAGACGTATTATTTTGTATGTCGATCAAAGATGAAAATAATACAGCAACTGCAAGAAAACAGCTGTCCAGTTTATCTCTGGTTTATGTTCTAACTTTTTAAACTTCATTTTAATCTTTAAACATGTATCCATTTAACAGTGTTGTCCTTTTGTTGTGACGCGTAAACTGAGCAGTTACAGAGTTAAACTTCAAGACTGGGAGAATGAAATACTCAACTCTTTTTCAGTTTGTTAAATATCACTAATTACAATTGATCATCGACATAATTTCTACTCAGTCTGTTAATTAAGTCTTTTGGTTGCTGCAACAGCAACAGCTGTTCAAATGCTTCACCTTACGACTGGGAGGAAAGAAAAAACAACACTGACAGTAAACATTGTTCAGATTGATGATGATGACAGCACTTAGTATGCAGTGATTCAGCACATCTCAGGATATAAGGTTGAAGAGCACACAGCTCTGGAAAAGTTTACTATGCAAATCTGTAAGGGAGCACATTTAGCTGACTGTACAAAGCAGCCGGCAGCTGTTGTCTGGTAAAATGTGATGCAAGGTTTTTCATCCCTGGGAGAAAACCAGACAGTAAAGCAAATGCCAACTTGTGCTAATTCAAAAGGCGCTCTTTAACAAAAATCAAGGTTTACTTACAGGGCACTTGTACCTCTTAAAAAGGAACAAATAAACCTCCATCGAGTGTCATATCTGCTTTCCTGAAGCTTTTGCAATATTGCCACATTTAAGGAAGAGCCTTAATTGTTGCTTAATTTTTAGTCGAATCTTACTGTTAAATTTTACTACAACAGCAATGGTTAAAATGCTTTATAATGCAAACAAAATCTTGGATTCTTGGATGAAACCAGACAACCCAAGAGTGGGAACAACAAGAGGGACCTCAAGGTCCGGATCGTCACAGCCTGACAAACATAAGCTTCAGATGTCTGTATGAAGGGATTATTCTGTGCTATATGACCTATAGTGACCTCAGTGAAAAAACATGTTTCTTGTCATTTTGGAGAAGAAGTGTAAGTCCTTCTCTACTGCCAGTTACCTGTCCCTATTAAGCTATGGTCAGCTGGCATGGGGGAAATAGCAGTCAGTGGCCTACCAGCCTGATGCCGCTGTCCCCGGGGCAATTAGAGCCCATAAATCAGTTTACAACCTGGAGGAAGTAAGAGGCTGCGGGTGAAGAAGAAGGAGTGGGAGGAAACGACTTCTGCTGTACTGCTGATGCCAATCTCATTAGTGGTGCTATCGTAATGTGTGGACATGAAAGAATCGGTTGCTGGTGCTGTGGGTGGCTATCTGTGTGCTGAATGTGGCAAGCGCGGATTGCCCAGAAACAGGACACTGTGAGGAGGGACTGAGGGATATTCAAAAAAGCATCATGAGGCTTTTCAAACTGTTCTAAAATGTTTCATCAGAGTTATGACGCTGCTGTTTTAATTCATGATTATTTCTGATTCATGACTAGAACAACTCAGCCGATGAGACTGTTGTCAGGCTGTTAAATAGGCATTATAAGTCACTATAAACCCCATACTTGTGGGTCAATAGGGGTGTACTACACCCACTAGCAGGTGTTGTCATCTACTCACATGGACAGTGACCTTCAGCAATCGTAGTAATTATGACAGGAGCAGAAGTGGAAGTCAGGTTGCTGTAGTATAGACAGTGTGAAACGCCATGGGGATTGATCATGGAAGATGGATGGGACACTAAACACAGGGCTTTCACTCAGGAGACCACCTAAATCTTAAGAAACTATAGTTTTGCTGCCTAAAACTAAATAAGTCATAGTTTTGTTGCCTAAACCTAAAGAAGTTGTAGTACTGTTGACTAAACCTTAAGAAGCTGTAGTTTTATTGCCTAAATCTAAAGAAGTTCTTCAGGTTCCCAGCTGTCAGATAATATATACCACTTCTATGTGGCATATGCTGCTGACCTGCTATCTCCCCCTAAAGACCCCCTGTACCCCCCTAATACAAGACAAAACCTGGTCTATTGTGGGTCTCACAGGGTTAAAGCACTCCACAAAAACAGCAAAAAGCAGTAAAGTTCTACTAACCAAGTTGTGTATGTTAACAATGGATCCAGTGACTTATAGTGGTGGAGAAATATCACCCAACTCCTCAGTTACTCTTAGCTGTAGAGCTTTTAAACATCTTTTTGATAATTGTTCTGGATTTACGGCACATCTCCTGCATGGTTCAGTCTCACCACTCTCATTAATCTCTTTTCCAGCAGCAGCAGCAGGCAGCTGTTTTCCACAAACAAGCTCTGATAAACCGATTATAATGTACACTACCTGCCCAGCACTAATGGGACAGACAGAGTTAACAACCGGCTGGTGATTACAGTCAAACATCTGAACTAAAGAGACAGTATTTTTCTCAAGAGTTGGTGGCCAAAACAGAAATTAACACAGCTTTAAAAAATATTAATGAACTTCAGGATGAAATGGTGGTCTTAGATTAATGCTGAGGCCTCTGAGATGCGACACTTTCAAGTTTGCAGAGACTGCTGTGAATTGAATCAGTCTCCTGTGCTCTGGCAAGCGTGACACACACACATGCAGCTTCTACGCCCTTTGATAGTTAATGCAAAACATGTATAGCTATCTCTTGGGATGAATGAACGTGTCACCTTGGGTTCTCACTGTGGGGAGCGGGAAACAACCGATCAAACACCCTCTGACGGACGGCGAAAAATAGGAAAGTTTCGCTAATTGGTCACAAAGCCGACACCTGCGGAATTCAAACAGGCTAAAGTATAAAGACTGCGAGATGAGTCAGACTTTGACAGGCTTATTTTTCATTGAGTTGAACGATAATTTAACTCCAGCAAGTGGCTGAAAGCACCGACTGGAGTGCAGAATTAATCTAAAGGCTGTCACAAACAAGTGCCAGTAGACAAAAGGTTCAAACTGGGGAAGATTCTGCCGAGTCATGGCAAAGGACACATTGGCCTCTAGTCTGCGAGACAAAAATAAAAACATTTCATATGCTACAGTACAAAGCATGATATGTGAGAATGAACTGCGGGGAGCTCAGTGATGCTCATGGCTTCCCTAAAGCTGCTTCAGAAAGTACAGAATCACAGTGGGTGAGGAGTGTTTGAACGAGCTTGTTAGTACATTGCATGCACGTCGGAGCCTGCGTTGCTGTGGAGGGTCAGCACTGCATGTTTTTACAGCCCAGCACTGCAGCTCAGTCTGCAGCAGAACAGATGGGATTTGCACACCTGCAGGGCACAGGGGAGCGTCTGCATTATGACCCAGGTGGCTCATGATGTTTTCAGGAGAGGGGGCGGCGTGCATTCCAAAGATCCGGGCTTGTAGCAATCAAATAGACTGATGAATGCAATACAACCAAAATTGAGTAGCAATGCAATCTCTGGTCAAATATCCTAGCTGGTGATGATGTTGGAATGGTTTTGGAAGTAGTGGGCAGGGAGTCAAACAGCTCATAGTCAACTAGGGGCTGCCTTTGTGAGCGCTGCACCTGCCGTAAATGGCCACTTTGAAACTGCGCTCCAATAGAACAGCTTTTGTAATGTGAAAAACCTTATGTCAATTTTGGGGTTCCTTACTGTCTTTGACTGATGCATGTTCCATTAAAGGGGAGCTCCACTGATTTTACACAGACATCTGTGTTGGGGACTGCTACATATTAGAGGTGGGGGGAAAAAAGGATTCATCTTTGTATGATATGTTTTTTATGATTTTGAAATGCCAGAATCAATATATTTGCTTCATTTGAGTCTATGCAAAGGTAGAAAGAAGTTACCGCTTTTATTGTTGTAGTGTGAGTAACCGAAACGAAAAAGTAGAAAACGGTGGAGGGTCTGCGTAGACAGGACCTGCACCCTCACATTTTGAATCCAATAATGGTAAACTCTACACATACAGTAGAGTATGGAAACACTTTGGCTGCATGCTAACTCTGTCATGGACAAGAAACGTTACTGTATCGTGGTAACGGCGGCCATGCCAGCCGCCACTTTCATCTCCATGGTCAAAACAGCCAAAGCAACAACCGTAGAGCACCCATATATTCAAACAGCCCTGATGGTTTTCAAAATAATGTGTTAACAAAGGGAACGGTATATGTAAAATACATACACAGTATGGAAATAAGATTGAATGGATTATATTCACCAGAAGTATAAAACATTACATGTCCCTTAGAAATTAAAGAAAATACCACAAATTTGTGAGGGAGAAGTTTTAATTCTTAGATTTTTGGGTTGCATTTTTTGTTTTTTATAAATAACGACAATGACTGATACTGTATTTGCTGAAAATCAAACATTTTTGGTGCATCCATTTAGATATTTTGTATGATTGAGTGTATAATTTAACTTTTCCTATGACCAAGCGTTAAAGAAGTTAACAAAAATTGGAATAAACTGTAATATCAAATCACAATGTAAATTAAATCTGCACCAAAGTATTGTGATAACATAGAATTGGGAGACAGGTGAAAAAAGTTGTCTAAAATCAGATTAGATGTCACTTGAGTTGGGGTAGAAGACACGTTTTAAATTGAAAAAATCTGGGGATGTGTTACAAAGAAGTGAGTTTACCAGACCTCTGTAGCCCTCTCCCCATCGCTGCTAGAGCCTTGCAGCTCAAAGCTATATTAGCCACTGCTAGCATATTTGTCTTTCGGCTGCTCCCATTAGGAATTGCCACAGGAGATCGTCTGAGATCTGATTTCATGATCTGTATATCTGATTTAGCATGGATTTTACGCCGGATGCCCTTTCTGACACAACCCTCTGTGAAGCCCTTGGGGATACATGTTTTGGTGGTGGGAGGAAAACGGAGAACCCAGAGGAAACCCACGAGAACATGCAAACTCCACACAGAAAGGCCCTTCCCAGATCGGGGATCAGACTGGGACCTCCTTGCTGAGAGGCAACAGTGTTAACCACTACACCAGCACATCGGCCGTTAGCCACTACTAGCATACCACACCTGAATCTTGGCTGAACTGTCGGCAGTTGAGTTTCACTGTGGGTAGTGTAGGCCCCAGGTTTTGACAAGGAAGAAGAATATGTGGAATAAAAATATATCTCTGGTTCTGCTGCATCAGTTTTGATCATTTTCAACAGTCCATCATGAATCTGACAATGTTAGAGTATAATGCCAAATCATTGTTACAGATGTGTAACTTTCACAGTGACCATGGATCTTTGACCACTGTTCAAAACAAGCAGTCTAACAAACCATAGTTAGAATATTTTAACCGCTTTATCTTGCCGTCAGACGGCCCTTTACAACGGAGAACTATTATCTATGCTGTCTTCAAAGCTACCAGACTCCGTTGACAAAAAAAGTATAGATAAGTTTCACTTTCAGTTCAGCCCCCCCATCTGAAAATATTCTAAATATAGTGTACACGTGAACAGATGTTTTACAGGTGGACCCTTCTTTTCGGTGGCTTAAATACATTTTGCTGCTGCTCCCGTCCACAGCAATACATTGCTTTGTAACCACGTCCTGTCTCCTGTTTCTGACTTGTGTTTCTCCATACTGGTTGCATGCCAATTGCCATCTATTGTAGATTATGCACTGACTATGGAAAAGTACTTCATACAACCCCACTTCAAATAATCTGAACTATCCCTTTAATGTTTTCATCTGACAGCTGTTACTGGGCCATTGCATAATAGAGCACTACAGCTCATTTCAGTTCATCTCTTCTGAAAAGATATAAAAGGAAATAAAATAAAAGCACAAAAGCACCTTTAAATGCTTTTCTAGCTCTGACTTCATCTAACAAGTGCATGAAAGCACAGCCCTCGACTAAACTCCTAAACTGCAAAGCACATTTCATCTCTTTTTATATTTTCTACCAAAATGGAATCAGCCGATGTTCACATTAATAAAACAGAAGGCCGGGCTGCACAACAAGCACCAAAGTAAAGAGATGCTGAGACTAAGTTTGGAGATTAGCAGGCAGTCTACACCCGAGCATTTATAATTCATGTGATTGTTTGCGGCTGCGCTGACTTCTCATCTGATTGCTACACTGCTGAGGCCTTGTGCCGATATTTGCATGGAGAGAAAAACATTAGAAAACATCCTTACCCACTTCTGAGTACTGTTCCTTAGCAACAACAGTGTCAGGAGTTTAAAGCGGCATGCTTTGTGTGCATGTGTGTCCAGCGGTGTCGTACTTACTTATTTTGCATCATGTTCATTATGACCCAGTCTGAGGGGTAGACGTTTTTCCCAATGAGATCCTTAAACATGATAAATGTTTCCATCAGGAAATCCTGCAAGAGAGAGAGAAAGTTTTCAAAAATGACAACCGTTAGCCCTCCCACCTTCAACATAAGAGCAACCTGAAATGAACCGTTAAGAGTTTGTGGCTTTCAGGCAGAAACAGCTTTTAGATTTGTTTATTTAAGTCAAGGTGACATACATTTTCCTCTTGCATGTGGCACCAATAATCCAACGTGTTCTTAATCCTCACATGTTGTACAACGAGATAACAGATGTCTTACTCATCAAGAGAAAACCACTCTTACTGGACCGTTAACCGGATTCATAATTATCAGCTATTAAAGCATAACTTGACAACTTGATAACAAGGTTCAGTTATACGACTGATAGAGTCTCAGTTTCTCTATAGCAACACAACTTCAAATTCTCCCTCCTTAAAGGCACAATGATTAGGATTTTTGCAAAAAAAAAAAAAAAGTTAAATGGACTGAAATAATCCCCCCTCAATAATCAGTGATGACCCACTAGAAGTGTGTGGCGGTGTCTGTATCTATAGAGAGACCCTGCTCTCTGCCTGGATTTTCTCTTTTCTTTTCATTTTGCTGTGTTCAGGACATTTCTGGGCGTCAACCTCATATCACGATTACCGCTGATAACGTCGTCCCCCGACCCCCGGTGGTGGGACCTCGTTGACGTGGAAGAGCAACGCCCACCCTTCAGTTCCCTCCCAGGGTGAAACTGTTAGCTCTGCCAGCACTGTTGCCGCTGTTAGCACCGTTAGCTGCCAGCTAATCACAGCCGTATGAGTTGTAGCTGCTGCCGTAACACTTTATAATATTCAGCATTTATAAATGATATATTTATAGTTAAAATTTGGATAATAGTAAAATTGTTATTTTACTGTTAAGCGATGCAATTATGAAAAATAATGTTAAATAATTATTAGTATTGCTATAATTGTTAATTTTATATTTAGTTATTTTAACAGTTTATTATTGCACATATGATAAAACTTTATATTCTATATTCTAAGTATTCGTTAATGATTACAAAATTACTTTAAGAAAGTGTTTGTGGTTTCTGGTTTGTAAACTGCAAATAAACATTATTAGGATGGCTGTTATAAAATTGCAACTGATGTTTATAATACCTTGTCAAATGCTTAATAAATACTTTTTAAAACATCTATAAACATTATTTATTTAGATACTTAATTATTTGTGAATAGTTACTAATTTCTGGTCCACCCATCTACATAATGTTTATAGATGTTTTATAAATGATTTCTTAAATCTTTACAATTCATTTGGTAATCATTATATAAAATGTTATAATGTGTACTATAAAAAAACTGTTAATAAATAGTTTACTAAAGATATAAAAATGTAATTATCGTCTTTCTACCAGCTATGATACAATATATAATTTCCGAACTAATTATTTCATATTATAAAAACTAATGATAAAATAAAATAAGAAATCCTAGCATTGCTAATAATTACAAAACATTCTTCATTATAATTTCACTGTTAAAAATGCTAAGTAACTAAACTGAATTTACTCTTTATAAGCGATGGTTAGTATAAAGTGTTACCATCATTTTTTCTAGATCTGGGCATAGGTATGCAGGTATCGTTTGACTGGAGAAGTTTTGATACTACTTGATACTAGGTTTTTTTGGTTTATATCTTAAAGGTATTGAGTACCCAAACCCAGCCCTCGACCAGGTGCTGGATTTCAAGCATCCTATGCTCTATGAAAGAGATAAAGCCTGGGATTGACTTTTACCCCCTGGCGAGCACCGTATCCCTCGCTGAGCCGGGGAGGAGGGGCCAACCTTGCTGTATTTACAAACCGGCAAATCCATTACATGGTGCCTTTAACCTCATTCTCCATCAGGGCTACAAAGTCATCGACTACTGTCACACCTACAACAGCTTTCTCTTAATGAGTTGCAGCTAAATACCAAAAACATAAATATGCATGTAAATCTATTCCTGGCTGTAGATGTTTCACTCCTGGATGAATCCCTGAGCTTTACAGTGGCATGTTTAGAGAACAACTGCAAAACAACAAAGTCCTTTGGGCTGCAGCCAGCTCTGAAATGTGGATATGGCCCACGCCAGCTTCAGGAACAATAAATCCGCAGGAAGATCCAGCTTTATCTCAGTGATTGTTTATCCTGCTATGGGAACTAGACAGGTGGCGTCAAACAAGCCCCGCGAACAATCATGAAGGTCAGAGACTTCTATTCATGTTGATCCACCTGAAAATATCATTAATGCCTCAATAAAAACCATCTAGATGAATAAATGCTGCTTTTTGGATTGAACAGGATATCAGCATACACAAGCTCAAATACAATTAAGAGGCAATCTTACAAAGTATATACATTCTTACTGGGGAAATCATTCATTTAATACCAAATAAAAGCAGTATGTGCTGCCAGTGAAGCCAGAATCTCTGTCTATTGGATTATAAAGCTTTACCTGCAATATAAATCTGATTCTCGTCCTTCCTATGAAGCTCAAACTCGTTTGTGGGGATAAAAGCAAACAGTGGGATTTCCCCACTTGTCAGAGTAGAGTAACATAATGCTAATCTGGCAGCAGATACTTGAGAAATACAGCTCTGAGGGAGGAATTATTCAGAGCTGAATCCATAACATCAATGAGATTTATCCCTCCTCCACAACTTGTTGGCTGCAGTGAGTGATCTGCTTCCCTTAGGAGTTACTATCATCATGAGCATGCTGTGCATTTAGCAGCCGGAGAAAGCAGGGACCAACAGAAATTCAATTTCATACTTTATTGTGGAGGGAAAACATTTTCCTGACGGATCACATTTAACTTTTGATTTCTAGGAAAGACAGAGCAAAATGAACTATCGGGCCCTGCACTTTAAGTTATTACACAACAATGCAGCTGTTAAGTGTCTCATGTAGCGGACACGGACATACTGGTAAGGCGTACTCACCACCACATCGCTCCTTATCTTGCCAAAGGTGCTGATCAGATGAGCGTAATGATAGTCGTCCATCTGCCTCAGTGTGGCGGTCATGCTGGCCACAAAGCTCCCCTGGAGAAGAAGAAAAAGAAGCACATTCAATTCACAATCAAGTTCAAATTGAAAGCTGAGGAGAGAATGACTCACTGCCTGTGATTTTGATGGATACTGACTGGCTGAGTTGATTGGATCTGAATACTGAAGCAGGCCAGGCCTCCCAGGTTTGAAAAGGTAGGTGCCCACACTCAGCGGCTGATCTCATTAACTGGCTGGCCTCCACTCCTCAGCTCTTTGTCTCCACTGATTATAATGCCTGTGAGGTCCCTGAAGTGTCTTTACTTTACAGTGTGCTATCCTGGCTCTGGTTAACATGCTGTACATGTGCTGCAGAGAGCAGATAAGGGAAGGCAACTGTGTGGCAGGCTGAGTGGAGACTTGCCGCTGCCATAAAGCGTCATGCCAGTGATGGGCCTGGACAAAGGCTGAAACATACTGGAGAGAAGAACTGGGAATGCATTGATATATTCTGAAGGGGTCCTGCTTGACTGTATGTGACTAGATTGCATTCATACTGTTTAACTTCTTAAACTCACCAAGGATGCCGGCATCCTAAGACAACATTACCATCTTTCAGTTGCTATAGCACACTCAGTGTGAAACTAGATAACCTAAGGCATCCAATGGTAGCAACCATGTCACGTTAGGTTGTCGGGAAGGACGGTAAGTAACGTTCCAAACAAAAAACTGCCATGGACATATTCAAAGGGATCCCTTGACCTCTGACCTCAAAATATGTGAAGAAAAATGGGTTCCATGGGACGAGTCTCCCCTTTACACACATGCCCTTTTAATGGTAATCCATGCATTTTGGGGCAACTGTGCAATTTTTTTAATGCAGTATGAATGTTTTATTCTTGTCTAAAGTGGTGTGTTTGAATATTTCTGCATACTGGGGTCCCTTAACAGTCTTCGAATTACATAAATTGGGTACCACTGTAAAGCTGAGACTCTTGTGGATCCAGTGAGCTCAATTGTATTCATGTGTGATGATGTTAGGTCCCATAGTTGCCATTTCATTGTAGTGAGACCATTTTTTCACAGCATCATGAAACTTTACAGCCACAAACTAGAGACCAAGAGCATTCAGGGGATGGACGACTTTCCTAGCTAGACGATAAAGGGGGGCTTTAAACAGTTTCCAGAAGAGAAGAGCTCTCCATCCAATTGCTGAAAAATGCAATTGTTGCAGAAATCTCTAAATGTCAAAATCTAAAAATCTTAATTACAGCATGACTTTTTCTATGGTGTTCCTCAAGGTTTTGGTGTTTTAATGTGGTATTTTGGAGGGATTATTGATCATTTTATCAACTCTCAAGTGGTAAAAATGGTTCAGTGTAGCACCAAATCTTCGCAACAAATCAACCCCAAAACTGCTGCAATACTGCTGTGTGGGAAATTTACAGGAACAGATGAATCAAGCACAGGGTTTATACAGAGAATCACGATAATCAGCTACCAAGAGACTCATACTAGAACAAAAGAAAAGTAAAAAGACGCAGATGGAAAAGAGATTATGTTGTAAGTGTATTCACTGGGCTAACAAAAGATGTACTGCTAATTAAAAATGAATCTAAACAAGATACAGAATTAGCATAAATACTTTTGAAAAATAAGAACATGCAGTATTATTATAGTATACTGCCAGACAGTTTTACCTCAACTAGCAAATCAAAGAAGAAGATAACAGGGCGTAATTAAAGCGGCGGTGTCACAGAACACATGAAAGCACATCCAGATTAATAACTCTGATAAGCATTAAGATGCACAAGCGTTACAGGTGTCTATCTTCAGTTTGAGTAAGCATATTGCAGGTTTGAGGACGGACCTTTTCCACACACACACACACACACACACACACACACACACACACACACACACACACACACACACACACACACACACACACACACACGTCTTTAACTAGAGCTAACAAAAAGCAATGAGCTATGAGAAACTGATATGTCAAAGGGAAGAATAAAGTCAGGCCAAAAGTAACACCTGCCAGTTTGATGTCTCTTTAAAGACATATTTCTTAACTCATTTATTTCAATCCTTGACTGAAAGGATCTTTCAGAACACACATTTTTAAGAGGTGAAAGGTCACTATTTATTCATGCTGTCTGTAAAATAGAGTGGATTTGAGCAACGTGGATATGTATTTTGTAAGGGTATAAGAAAATATAGAATATCGTGTTCTGTGATACTGATACTGATTCTCAATATCATTGTCTTGATTTATAGGTTACATGGAAAGGTGAACTCAGCACTTTATTTCATTTACAAATTAAATGATATTGCATGTTACGGGGACTGTGATAAATGCAAATGAAGATCCCACTGTTATAATTGCATAAGAAAAGTACAATCTTGACTCAGCTTTTATGCATATGATGGTGTGTTCTTTACACTGAGACAATTTAAACTAGACTTTAAAAATCTCAATATATCGCTTTGCTTACAGTATTGCAATATATTGAATCGTTACCCCTGTATCACGATACGTATCGTATCGTCAGATTCTGATTCACATCCCTGTTATTTTGAGTTACAGTGAGATTTAGTCACAATAAATCCCGTTCTCCACAAGCGAGTATCCTTACATAACCAATCACCTAAACAAACCCCAGGTTGGGACCTTAATCTGGACAGGGACTACCTCAGCGAAGACTCATGCAACGAACGGATATATAACTCAGCCGTTTCATGGTTGTTAATCCTCACAAGGCGTACTGTTTCTGCTGGGGAACCTCTCCTTGAGTTGTAATTAGGCCTGACCCACCAAAACCCAGCAGAGAAAGGATGCTGAACCCTCAACTGACCCCTCGCTCCAATGTTGTTTTTTCTTCTCATGTTCTTGCGGTTGTTTCCTTAGTTTTCAGTGCAGCGTGTCGCAAAATCTTAGACAAAGGTTAATCATTACTGTAAATATGCATGATGGTAATCATGCAAAACAACCACTAATGGAAATGTCTTCACGTTTTCTGTTATGCTACGTGGAGCCGATCACAGCTTCACTTCCATCTCAGTGATGGTTCACAGAAACCGGTGTGACTCATGTTATATTAACATGGAAGAGTTTTTCTAAAGCACAGAGGGCAAGACTCTGCGAGGGCATGCGAGCCTCAGCTCTTCAGCATCAAAGATGGAGAACAAATTTAGACAGAGCCTAATTAGAAAATACCAAGGACACAAATGTGTATTAAATGTGCGAAGAGACGGCTCTGTCACATTTAAATGGAGAACAAAGGATGACGTTACTTAATCGCAAGCGTATGGATAACCTCTGCTACAGAGCTAAAGGCAGGTTAGTGGCATTGGTCTTATTGGAGAAGATTTAACGTTTACTTCCCTGGCAAAAGCAGCACTATTCAAAGACTTGATTGAAGATGTTGAAACCATCTTTCTCCATTCAAACTCTAATTCCCCAGATCCGCGAGTCTAACTGGTGCGAGGGGACGGGCACTGGCTGCTGTAATTCCCCACACATTGGGCAGTCACTTTATTAATAAAAGGAGCAAGGGCTTCAAAGCAGGCAGCAGTCTTTAGAAGTCACCGACGCCTCTTGCAGTAACTCATCTCACCACGCAGACTACTGTAGATCAGCTGCAGGGTATCCCTAGCTCGCTCACTCTTTCCATCGCTTCGGCTGTGAATGAATCCCCAAGAGAAGGAGCCTTCAGAGCAAACTGTACATGCTGTAAGCCTCAGTGCGGGACTTGCCATAAGGCTCCAGCACTGCTTACAGTAGTATAAGCTCCTTCAGATATTCCCAGCGTTCAGTCAAGACTGCCAACAACACAGGCATACATACGCCACTGTCACTACTGATCTTAATCCTGTAATGTGCTGCTCATGAATGAATCAGGTTGACTCCATCTGGGACGCCACTATACAACTGCATCCAGAAAATCCAGAAAACTGCCGATCCCGGTGTACCGCTTGAATTACAGTATGGTCAAAGCTTATTATAAGGGCTGTCAATCGATTCAAATATTTAATTGCAGATTAATCACACATTATTTTATGTGCTCAACATGTACCTTAAAAGGAGATTTGTCAAATATTTAACACTCTTATCAAAATGGGAGTGGGCAAATAATATAGGTGCAGTTTGGACTTTGACTTTTTGGACTTTTTCAAAAAAAAAAAAAAAAAATCTACAGAGAATGACTCGACTCCGACTATAGCGCCTCATCGCATACTGTCGGACGCTAAATATGCACTTCTGTCCTACGTTACCGGACATAACCACTTCAAAGTTGGGTAAGTAGCAGTAGGAGTGTCTGGTGTTATTACGCAATGAGTAAATAAAATATCACAACTCTTCTTGCCTTGTTGATTTCTTATTCTGTCAATATGAAGACAAAGCAAGGTCCATATTATTCATCATTACAATTAATTATTAGTTCTATGTTATTATGAAAAAATATAGGTGCATTTCTAGGGGGATCAGCGAGCCTCCTGAAGCAACAAAAACTGTGCCTGTGGGTATACTTTATGTACTGCTTTGTTTTTGTAATACTTGGATTGGTGGAGCAGCTGTGGCTCAAAGCGTAGAGCAGGTCGTCCACCAGTCGGTGGTTCGATCCCTGGCTGCTCCGGTCACATGCCGAGCATGTGTCCTTGACACAAGACGCTTAACCCCAAATTGTTCCCGAAGGCAGAGCCATCAGTGTGTGAATGAGTATGTAGATTAGATCCTGAAAAAGTTAATCGCCATCAGTGTGTGAATGGGTGAACGCTGACATGTAGTGTAAAGCACTCTGAGTGGTCGGAAGACTAGAAAAGCATTATATACATGCATGTCCATTTACCATATATACTGTATCAAAAAATAAATTAAGGCTTATTGAAAATCTGACGTTGTAATTACGGCTTATGAAAAGAGATTTGTGATGCATTTATATCAGTCACCGTCAGAAAGACAAAAAAGAAACGGAGCACATACAGACTGTAACATGGGGCCCTGCATGTCCCCATCCTCCCACCATAACACACTATACACTAAGGGACTAATTCATTCATTTCAAAACAAATGAAAATAAAATGTCATGATGTATGAGACTATCACAGCCTTTTGAATTATATTCATATAAATACAGAGATATTAAAATTCATGGTTTATGTTAGAAATGTTAGACTAAATGTTAGAAATTTGCTTACAGTTTCAATGGAAACATAACTTTTGAGGCTGTGAGCTGATTAAATACACCAACGCCAAGTGAGCCAAATGAGCCAAATGAGCCTAATAATACTTTCAGGCAGATATGCAACATAACTCAGACTCATTATTAGGAATTAAATGCACTTGCATACAATTAAGAAGTGGCTCACTGTGTTTTTCTCATGTATAGACAAGAAACAGATCTCCAGTCCCAAGATTAAAAAAAACAACGACCGGCACCGATGTTTCAGGATCACCCAGGAAAACGGGTCGAGGTGACATTAGCCGCCCTGCTGACACCTGCAGCAATGTGCAGCTGAATGTCAGCAGGAGGAAGAGGAGGGCTGGGGATGATCGCAATGAACGATCAGCTGTCTGTAGTTAAGACACACAGATACCTGACGGTATCCACATGTTTACATATTATGTTGGTATCAGAGCAGCGTAATGTAATGGGTTGAAAAGTGACAGAGAGAGATGCGCTACGAGGAGATCATTTGTTTGGCGATCGTCAGAGCAGAGAAGAAATTACCGATAAAATTGCCTCATGTTCTTAAATGTATACACACACACGCACACACACACACACTTTTTGCTCTGCCCTCGTGAAATTAACCCGGCGCTGTGTCCAGATTTAGGCATCTTACTGTGACTAGAGAGACAGGTGCTCTGCTGGTGATGCTGGTCTGGGCTGGACCATTCAGGGCACCGCAGCATTTTTCTTGATGAAAAACAACAAGTAGATCTCTTCATTTTGAATTACCATGGTTGCGATGTTGCTCGAGGAGGAGCAGGCTACAGAGCATGGTTTCACACATACATACCCACACAGACAGACCTGTCAGGTGCACCGGTACACCTGGCAATCACAGCAGCACACTGCTTAGCTTCCGTGCCGGTACTCCTCTCTGCTGGGAGCATGCCGACTTCCATCTAAGTATCTGTAGGTAATACACTAACTATGGATGAGGATATATGTATATTAGGGGTGGGACGGTTCATAAAATTCAAGGTTTGGTTCGGTTCACGGTTTTCGGTTCAGTACAGCAGTATTTATAGTATAGCAAGGAGGCCAATTGCAGTTGCACGTTTTTTTAAACACAGTAACATAAGTCACTCTATTCCCTGATTATGTGAATAATAATAATAAAAAGATGAGTTTGTCCACATTCAGCCCTGGATGTCCACCCGTCTGTAGTCAGAGCTACATGGTCTGTGTTGGACAGTTCTTTCACAATTCCTTGTCGTGTCTGTTCATACAGTTCGGGAATTACTGTGCAGCTAATGTGTCTGTGAGACGGGATATTATAGCGCGGCTCAAGTACCCTAATCATTGCGTTTTCCTCCCCGACTCACTCTCTGCTCCTTGAATCATTTACGGAGACATCACTCCAGTGTGTCAAAAAATAACAATAATGGACATGCCCTTTAAACTTCCAATCACATGTAATCGTTGTTGGAGGCAGTAGGGTCAGCTGGCAAATCCTGACAGCACATTAAACACAGGTGAAGGATCTAGCTACCATATTCTCTGCTTGACGTGGTCTCAGAGTGGCAGATAGAGACAATCTCTCCCAGAAAAGGGGTTTCTGACGTTTAACTGTGCAGCGATTAAGATCTAAATGCGGAACAGAAACACATGCCACACCAGCTGTTAAGGACTAATGTGAGAAATAGAGATGTGGGGGCATGACGGCAAATGGGAAAGTTCAGGTACGCTGCTCTCAGGTCTCCAGCTCTAAGTTGATAAGTACAAAGCAGCACGCCGTGATAGCCTTCGCTGTCGTACAGCTGACTCCACAGGGCCGTCAGAATGGCCAGTGGCGTTTGAAGTGAACCAGAGCAACTCAAAGGCCAGCATGTCCTCTCCTGGCTCATCTCTCCACTTTTATCGCTGGGATAAACCCGGTGGCGTTACCATGACAATGCGCTTATTTATTTTTATTTTTTCAAGCAGAGAGAAAGGATGGTAGGAAATCAAATAAAGCAGGCGAACAAACGAAGGAGTCTCTCCTTCTCTAGTCACAAGCGGGCCTATCACTTCAGATTCTGGTGTGGGTGACGGAGGTGTGTGACACTGCACAGAGGCGTCCCTTCAGCTACCTGCCTAACAACTACAAACCAAGAAAAGCAGAAACAGAAAGGTTAAAGAAATGACACAACTCCTTCGATTGCTTTGAATGTACAAGGTTGCTTACAGCTGGATTTGTATGATGCCTCCTGCATGCCATGACTTGTTTGTATTCTAGCTTGAACGCTGAATTTATTTGAATTAAATCACATAAAAAGGAGCTCCTTCATCTGTGATGAAAATTCTGCCAATAGAGACAAAATGTGACACTCTACACCAATCAAACAAACAGAAATCAACAAGACTGAACATCTAGGACTATGCTAACACCTCTGTCAGACTCTAATGTTCACTACACACTAGAAACAAAATTGCCGGCCAGATGGAAAATGGAAAAACAACTGTTTTGCTTTGCTCTTTTTAAGCTCTTTCTCATTTCTAGTAATGAATACATACAGTGCCCTATCAACAGAAATTAAAATATAAGGTGAAACATTGTCTGAAACTAAACCCAACCTGTGATCACTGATTACTGATTGGGAACATACTGAACATATGGAAAATTACTGTAATGCGTGATTTTTATTATGCGATTTTATGTTTGATATGGTATTATGTATTTTTAGTCTTTCTTAAAAGCCTAACCAGGGAAAAGCTCAGCAAATTAGCTACGGCTAGAAGTCCTATATACATTGCATCGGTTGCACTATAATTAAGTGTAACAATGCCTACATGTGTTGTCCCTGTCAAAAAAAAAAAAAATCTGAAATAAATAAAATTAAAAATGTAAATATTAGATTGAGGGCGGGCTGCATGGTGGTGCAGTGGTTAGCGCTGTCGCCTCACAGCAAGAGGGTCACAGGTTCGCATGCATGTTCTCCCCGTGTGAGCGTGGGTTTTCTCCGGGTGCTCCGGCTTCCTCCCACAGTCCAAAGACATGCTGTTTAGGTTAATTGATGACTCTAAATTGCCCGTAGGTGTGAATGTGAGCGTGAATGGTTGTCTGTCTCTATGTGCCCTGTGACGGACTGGTGACCTGGCCAGGGTGAACCCCGCCTTCGCCCAGTGCCAGCTGGGGCAATCTATTAAATTCTATGTTTATATACTTTACAATATCCATGATATACAGACCCATTTTCACTGCATTATAAAGGTTTCCACTTGAATTGTATTTTCTGTTAATTTGAAGATTTTCAAGTTACTGCTGTACAATTTAGTATTTTGATAATAAACAAAACTTCAGTAAATCTATAGCTAAGCAGACATGAAAACAATGTTTAAGTCAAGCCCGATGTTGCCTTACACATAAAAGAATGATCCCAGTGATGTCCACACAGTGAGGCATACAGCTTATTAATTAAACACTGGCATCGGCTCGGTACTTGGTATCCCAGGAATCACCATCGGTATCTGGACTCAAAATTTCAAATCGCTGCATCCCAAGAAAAGAGGTGCTGCAGCACAGCTGGTATGAGAAAATAAAGCATTTTTTGAACATTAAAGCATGTAAACATGTTCTAGTAAAAATCCAAAAGAAAAGCATGAGCATAATAAGCCCTCTTTAAAAGCCTCAGTGACGGTACACCAAAGCGAAGTCGTACACAGGCAACACTGTAGTGTCCAAAGCATGTACACTACTGTGCGCCTGAGATGACAGACATATAAATTGCAGTTACAGAATCCTACACTTGTCAGAGATGACGTGAAATGATGATTAACAAGTGTCCGAAAACGCAATTCTCTCAACACAAGAGTGCCCTATTGAGTGTTTGTCATGAAGAGATCCAAGGGAGCAATTTGAGACAAAACTCATGACCTCAAATAGGCTACAGAGGACATGAGCAAAGCAAGAAACCATCATTTTTAGACTGCTCACTGAGCTTCCACTGGAGATGATGAAGCATCTGGAAGACAGGACAAAAAAATGCTCAAGATGTTTGTAGAAGTCAATCATTTAATGGCCACCACTTGAGCCGTCATCAATCTCAAGCATTTATCTGCCAAAGCAATTCCTCAAGCTAAAACAACAATAAACAGAAACGTTACAATTGATGTCTATCACTGTGTCCAGAAGCTGCATATTTCCAAACCCTGCCTCCATATCCATCATAAAGCTGGGGGGCAAATGAGGCAGAATCTTAGCGGAAATGAAAAAGCGGTGATTAGAGGGCAGGGCCAGATCCATCATACGGCGCTCTGTAGCTCGCATCTCTCTAATAATTCATCTCACTTTAGCACCTGACAGCAGAGAAGCAAAAATTGATGTTTGCTCTAGTAGTGAAGGGTTGCCCCATAAACAGAGCATTGTTTTAAGCCTTTAATTAAGCCAGTGGGGGAACGGCACGTCACTCTCTAGAGAGATGTAGACTGGGAGCCTCAAGCCGTCTCTGGAGGAGAGAAAACTGATAGAGGCGAATAGAAAAAGATGAGCAGGAAGAGGAGGGGGGTGACCAAAAAGGACAAAAATGATTCCCTTGTTCTCTCTATTAGCGTCAGGCCTGATGAAATATGAATTTGCTGGCTCATTACAGCGGCAATTACACAAGCACATAAAAAATCTAACGTGGTCACTATACCATTTAATCTGAGAGGGATGAAGATACTCTTCCTATGCAAATACAAGTGATAGAAATGCTAAGTCATGGAGGTTTTGAGTGGGAACAGCATTGAGCATCGGATGATGGGTTTTGCTGGCAGAGGCAACCAACAGCAGAAGAGATCTCAATATAATCTCAATTTGCCTCCTCACTAAGAGACAGCATTGTCAGAGCTGAGATTCAAAATTTTTCACCAAGGTGATTTATTTTCTGAGGATAATTCAAATGGAAATGTGAAACGGCATCAATATAACCTGACCCACCAGATGGTTTGTTACACAGAGCCATCTGAGAGGCTGTCGTTGGAAACTGTATGGAAAAGGGTAGGCAGGTGATTGGATGAACTACCTGTCAATCAAAGTCCTGCCGTAGCCAATCAGGAAAAGAGCCAAAATCATCTTTTCCATCAAGTAAAGCCTTCAGTGTCTCTGATATAACTACTGCTATTGCAGCATCTATGCTAACCTCTTCGGGAGACGCCATTGTTTTATTCGGCTCTCCGCGTCACATACACCTAAACCTCAGCAGTGGGTCCTCCCAGGGTGCTGATTGGCCTGTGCACTGGCTTACCGGACACATTACTCAAAGCCTGACAATACAGATTTTCGTGCAATATGTGATCCTGCAGTGGTCAGATGATCTCCAGACACTACGCAAATTCAGCTGCTGTGCGAAGTAAGAATCAAAACTCCCTAAAAAAACAGAATACGCAACATCCACAATAACATATAAAGATGCATAAACTAGCTGTGGATCAACCCCCTTAAAATGTCTGTTCAGCTGTTGTTTTGCTGTAGTATGTAGTAAGTTTCCTTATCCGATGACTCACACTGGAAATGACAGAGGATGTCATATCCTGTACAGATAGTAAAGCCCTTGAGGCAACTTTGTGATTTGTAATTTTGGGCTATACAAATAAAATTGACTTGACAGAAATATTTATCATCAAAAAAGTAACACTTGATTTTAAATAACTGCATGCTCTTGTTGTTTTATATGATTAATAACGACATGTAGTTCTAAAATCAATATATAGAGTATTGTGTCTCATTGCTAATGTTCAAGTGGGGCAAATCCATCTGCCCACCTCCTTTTTCTCTACCTACCTCTCACACACAGACAGCGCAGGAAAAGAACAGAGGCAGGAAAGGCAGCAGCACTTGAGCGCTTTTCACACTGGCCTGTAAAAGCGAGGCAGAGCTGACACATGCGAGGTACTTGGCCACTGCTGCAGGACTCGACAGCGAGTCCACTTGGCTCCAACATCAGGCCAACAAGGTGGGTCAGTCAATGGAAGCGAGCGAGAGGACCTGTTCGAGGCCAGCAGAAACCATTCACACTTCGTTTTCTCCTTCAGCAGCATTTGCCGTAATGCATGGTGACGTGCAGATAAACACTTCAGAATACATAGGGATAAATAACCTGGGCAGCCAGCCATGAAAGTGACCCGTTGTGCCATTCATACAGACAGCATCCAACTTAGACAAGCTTGAGGAAGCACTTTCACACTCTAATACATCAAAGCATTATACTTCCCTGAACAGACACCAACATTTACACAGGAAACCCCATTGAGCTGAGGGCACTTTCCCTCAAAAGAGAGATCTGTGTGTGTCCAATACATCCAATACATCATTCGCTGGAAAGGAAATAGATGTTACCGACCATTGCACGGTTGGTGTGGCAGATTATGTGTCTGGACTGGAGAATGAGGGGGATTGTGTAAGTCAATATAAATGTAAGATGTCCAGGTAGCTAATAAAGCTTTAAATATTGAGGTTGGAGACAAAACCAAAGACCAAATCTGCTCAAAACAAACTGCAGATACCTTGAAAGTTGATATTTCTATTATCTTTAACCCCATCTATCAAATGTTGACATTATATGCCCCTCGTATAACTTGCTTACAAGCATGTGCTGACCTTTACTTAGTTTCAACTCGCGATGCCTTTTTTGGATTGACTTGGAGCTGTCTTTGTACAAACGTTTGATGAAAAGACCAAAAGACTGCAGCAGATGGGGACAGAGTCTCGCTGATGTATCTGCAAGGCGTATTCTCAGCTTTGCTTCTCACTCGGAGACTTGCCGGACCAGTGCTGCAGACACATCATATCAGTCTGTCAGCTGAAATACGCACACATGCACACACGAAACTTTCCCTTTCTCTTTCATGATTGCTGAGAGATACAATAAACTGACAGCTCTCTTCACCGTCCAGTAATTCGGTACCATATAGATATGACACTCAACACTCTAATGTACTCTGTGTGGATGAATGCACTCAGGAGCTCAGGGACGGATTGGAGAGACGACAGCGAGGCTGCTCAAATGAAAGTTGAAAACAGTACATATGTATTCTGGGAATTCATTCCACACAAACGTATACAACACTAATTAGTAGTATCAAACCTGGTCGCATGAAAAGGTTTGTAAATGATAAGATAATGACAAGGCAAATGTGTGCAATAAGAACGCTGTTTTTGCTTTAGGCGTGTCATTTTCACACCACGTAGTCTGTACAGACCGCAATGTAAACGCATCCACGTGAAAAAGCTACACAACACAGAGCTAGTGATGTAGAATTCAGAGGGAGAAAGGCTGAATATGGCAGGACGGGAAGTGGATGGGTCCAACAAACACAGGACGTTCAACCAGACCAGTGTTCGAGACCGGTGTTCTGATTTCTAAGTTACATTAGTGACATGTTTCCATATGTATTTGACTTATTTTACATACTTATTTTAGGCCCAACCATGGCGTTTTTTACTAAACCTAAGTGATTTTGTTCCCTGAACTTAAGTGAGTGGTTTTGTTGCCCCCTGCTGGTACTGCACCCTCATACACATGTAATATTCATGCCTTGTGTAGGCAAAACGTGACACATGCTATCCTCTGGTGGACAGGTTGGTCTATTATACACTTCAGGATGCAGAAAACTGAGCAATGGAGTGGAGCAGCAGAGGTCTAAACTAACTTTTTCCACCATCCACTCAGAACCATGCACCCAGAACCCATATTTTGATCTTCCAACTTTGCTATTTTTAAACATTTGAGCTAGTTTGGATAAAAAAAAAAAATGTATCTGGCTGTACATAGTAGATTACGCTGTATGAATTTAAAAATTACATTTCCGGTCCTTAGGCCATTTTCTCACCCAGACCTCGGCCACACCTACACCTCGCCGCTGTCCTCTATGCATCAGAGGTCTGAGGCAACGTCTGCCAGCTTTTATTTGCTGCGCCATCATCATCCATATCTATAAAACCAAGGAGTTTATGATTAAACTGTTTACAAGAGCACGAAGTTCTTCATAGGTCTAGTCTCTTAATTTTACTCTCAAAGTGCACCAGATTGATGCATTTAACTTTCAAATGTATAGAAGTTTCGATGGGGGAGCATGCCCACCCATCGCAGTCCTGTCAGTCACTAATTCTGCGCCTCCACTTTCAAATATAACTGGGTGTCAATGAGCAGTAAGACAACAGTGTGTGACATCAGTATGAGCTGAGAAAAAGCAGCGTGATGGCTGCCGATGGTAGGAAGCTGTAACAACTCTGTACTCAAATCACAGACGGTACGTGTCCATTAAAACGTTATTCAAGAGGATGTAACGAGATTACGTAATCAATCAAGCACCAGAAATGCAATAATGATGCAATGCATCATTGCATTTCATTACTGCTTCCCATGTTAGATGACATTTGTGTTTTTTTAATGAGTTCATTTGTCACGTCTGGTCCACGTGCACCGTGTGGTGTTTTTTTAGTCGCTATGGTGATAGTGAGAGGGTAACATGAAACAAGGGTCGCAACTGGGTTATATACACCCCCTTTGTCTCCACTCTTCTTGGTTGAGGGAGGCATATAACAATGATTGGCAGAATGACATAAATGCTTTGAATAAAATAGAAGATGAAGGCCAATGTTTTGCAATATTTCATCTTTTATATGTTGTATTTTTGTAAGACTTCTTTGCTATTTTGTGACAGTATATATACTTTTGTGGAAATGAAAAGCAGCAAAAATGGAGGACTGGGTCTGTATCTTCCTTTATCCACTGCAGCACTGTGTTTAGCATACATGCAGGGGGACAAGGACATCAAATAGGAGTCCCTTGAGGGCTTGGCTTTGAGGTAATGAAATCAATAGAGGAGAGTCACTCCAGTGACTTGTCCAATGCCACCGGTTTATCCATCTGAGAAACAGTTTGCTTACACAGCAACATCGCTGAGCAGATTCCAATAAAAGAAAACAGCAAAGCTTATTCCAACACCACATACAGTAGACGTCCCCTCCCTGAGGAGTTCTATCTATTAAACAAATGCCATATACCCTGGGTTCAAACCGAAAACACTTGCCAAGCAGCGTGATGTTCCAAGGTCAGATCTTTACAAACATTATTCAGCTTTCTCCCGTGTCAAACCCGCAGCCCGCCGCTGGCTGGAAGAGCAATAACAAGGCTGTGAAGCAGATGTGGTACCGTCACTCCAACACAAGAAGCCAGTCGCATAAAACTGGTGCGAGTGCAGTGTTCAGTGTTCTGAAGTCAGAGAGGAAGCAGGGACATTTTATGTCACATTGTAGAGAGGTGAGATAAGACAGAGAAATAGCAAAACTTTCTGTTGTTCACAGGTGTCATAAAGGGCTCGGCGGAGGGACGCAGCGACAGAGCGATAAACGAGAGAAGGAGGTCTACTGGACACAAGTGGGAGGAGAACCTGACACTCTGCTGTAAGTCAGCCACACCTCCCCTCGTTGTCTCTCAACATGTTCCAGCACTTTCTTCCACAAGACACTTATACATTTAAACAGAAACAATCCAAGATTATTTTCTTTTCTTTCAGATTTCACTGACAAGAAATGATCCAACAGAGAAAAAATCTTAATATAGAATCAACAGGGGAATACACCTAATGAGAAACAACATAATAAAAAAGTGGCCTCAAAATTACATAATAATGACAAGTGCATTATAAAGAAAAGGCTGGCCCAGAATTATTATTATTATTATTATTATTATTATAAGAAACACAAAACAGAAAATAAATGCACCGTGGCTCCATCTAAGTTGCTATCTGAAACAAGATGGCCTCAAGTGGATTAAAGATGATTTTTTGAAGATTTTGAAATTATTAAATTTTTTTTCGGACTTCAGCAGGCAGAATGTTTTGACATCATTCAGTCAATAACCTTTCAGCATGTTGTATTTCAAGTGTAGACTTCTGCACCTCCACATAGCTCTGTTTTCAGGTTTTAATAAATCTAGCCCATGATGGGAGACTCTGGCCAATCACAGGTCATTTCAGAGAGAGAGCATTCCTATTGGCTGTGCTCCAACTGGTGGGTGGTGCTTGGTATTTCATCAACTGATCTCAACATGGCTGCCAGGTCACAAACTTTCTCATTTTACAGCTGAACAGTAACTACATGATGTTTCTGGAAACATTTGAGGGGAAAAACAGACATTACAGTAACAAATTATTGATTCATATTTGATCAGCGTTGCCTAGTTTGACCATTTGATCAGAGTTTTGATTGACAGCAGACTCCAGCTCAGCTCTGATTGGTTGTTTCCTTCCGATCTGTGAAATCCTACAGATGGCGTTAAAGAGCACCAGAGGACACAGAGGAACAGGATTTCTTTCAGATTATCTGTCTTATGCACTACTGTCAGCATATAGTGACCATTTTATAAAACTAACTTTTTTTAATCATATTTGCTCCATTTCTACCCACTGCAGCTTTAATAGCTTGAATTTGATGAGTGGACTTAATTTTCACTTAATTGCCAGTTAAGACCTCTCAGCTCCAAGCTACTGAATTCTAGTTCACATGAATCATCAATAACAAAACAATACATGGAAAGAGAGATACCTGGTTACACTGGTGTACTCAACAGTAGGGTAAAATGTGTCAGGTGCTCTTGGAAAACAGGGGAAAAAACAGGACAGACAGGAAGACGATGCTGGCAGTCCAAAAATAATAAGTGGCAAATGATGAAGGAAATACATTAAAAGCCTTTATTATAGTAGCCAAATCATCAACATAGCTAACATCTGTCAACCACGGTAGGTCAGAGCAGACTAATCAGATGTGGTCTCTCCTAAATGGTATCACCAATGGGAGGCAAACACAAACAAAAACTATACATATTGACTCCACAAGGTTCAGAAGAGTTAATGATGGTTCTAGTCTCCTGTCGAGAAAGAGGCTAAATAACGCTCCAAACTTAAATTCTGCTGAGGAAAAACTGTCATGACGATTTCACAGGGGTCCCTTGACCTCTGACCTTCAGATATGTGAATGTAAATGGGTTCTCTGGGTACCTACGAGTCTCCCCTTAACAGACACGCCCACTTTCTGATAATCACATGCAGTTTGTTGTTGCCTGTTGGGCTTCAGTTTGCCATGTTATGATTTGAGCATATTTTTTATGCTAAACGCAGTTGTGTTCTGGACAATATTTGTCATTGTTTTGTGTTGTTACTTGATTTCCAATAATACACATATACATTAATTTGATTAAAGCAGCATATTTACCCACTCCCATGTTGATAAGAGTGTTAAATACTTGCATTTACATTTTGAACAAGATAAAAAAAAAAAGTGCTATTAATGCACTATGGACAATCATGCGATTAAATATTTAATCAATTGACTGCCATAATAAAATAATAAAAACCTGTTAATACTTAACATAAGCACTGCACACGACCATGTTTACAGTATAATTGTTAAGGCTAAGACTAGACGTCTGCCGAGCTTTTACTCTCCAACCTTGAATAACCTTTATCTAAACTAACTTATCTATAAAGAAATAGCGACATAATATTCAGCTATTAAACTTATTTTCAACGTCAAATTGCTCAGCGGGAAACTTAAATGCAAAAACACACAGCAGCAGCAGCAGCAGCTGTCTGGAGAGCTGCAGCTCATTACCATGGTACCTGAGGCTTAAAGCAGAACTCTGGGTTTCCCTGTGAGAGGGTGAGGGCGAGCTATGGCTCTGAAAACATCCAACCAGGCAGATAATACAGCTTCCACTTTAATATCATCAAGGTTTCACCACGAGTGTTATCTCCCTCTCTCCACATTTTTGTGAGCGCGACAATGGTACACCGCAAATCCAATTAAGTCTAAGAGGAAAATGCACATTCCCCGATGAAAAGCACGTCTTCTCCTGCTCAAACGGTGTTAACTACTAACTAGCCCGTGACAGATGGATAAAAAGCTGTGATGAGATCACGCAAACAAACTCTTGAGAGGGAGGGAGGACAAGCAGATGGAATTTTCTTCCCACACACACACAAAAAAAAGAGCTGTGAGGACTCAGAGAAAATGAGACGACAGAATCGACTTGTGATGGAATCTCAAGGTTGATGACGAGCATCGCTCTATGGAAACACGAGTTAAAGACACAGGGGTGCACGCAGACTGGCAACGAGTCTCGTAAAAACACATCCGTCCATGTCTTTCTCGAGACAAACAGTGCCGGGATCCACTCAAAGTTGGGATGTAATTCTTCTGCTCCTGACGAGGAAAGTTTTGATGAGCATAAGGTCTCCACGGAAGTGAGGTCACTGACAGAATAAAGGGATGATGCATGAACCTGCCAGATGTAGCCAAAACTGGAGCTGTACTTTCTCCACTGCAACCTTCCCTCCTCCTCCCTCTGCTCTCTCTCTCTCTCTCTCTCTCTCTCTCTCTCTCTCTCCCATGCTCCCTCCCCCTCTCATTTAATCTCTCTCTCTCTACACACACACTCCGATGCACACACACAGAAAAGAGGAGAGAAAGCCAGATAGGAGAACTGCGGCGGCAAGATGGGGATATTCTGCCTGCATGGGCTCTGTCGCTGAGGCGTCCGGAGTTCAGCCACTGTGTGTGCGTGTGTGTGTGTGCGTCTGTGTGAGTGTGTGTGTATGCATGTGTGAGTGAGTGTTGAGCCCCTGCCGACGCCGTGCGGAGAAAGGGAAGGGGAAACCGAGGAGAGCGGGTGGAGAGGAGGAAAAGAGAGGGGGAGCGCTGACTCTGACTGGGGCTCAGAGGAACCTCACGCCACTGGATCAGAGGACGCCGATGTGCAACAACTCCTCCAACTACTGCCGCCGCCGCCGCTGCGTGCCGCCGCCTGCCCGTCCTCTCAACTTCTGCCATGGCATAGCCTCTTCTTCCAGCTCGCCTCTAATCCACTAAGGAAACGGGCATGCATGGGCAAAACCAGGGATCTAGGCTAACGCGTCGTTTACGTCAGTAATTCACAGTCTGAGGTGAGTCGCTCCTCTCTGCTCTTGTCCTCTCCTCTATTTCACCTCTCAGTCTGCAACTGTTCAAATAACCTCTGGAGGTGGGAAATCCGAGGGATCTGCTCGCTCTGTGGGACTGAGCCCGGGATAATCCACAGGGAATGTTTCCACTGGAGATTTTCCCTTTTAGTCGTCTGATCAAATATCAAACGTGTGTGGCAGATGAAAGGAGGTAAATCTCAGATTGATTTTAGTTCAGCTTAGTTGCCTCCGCTCGGCCGAGGGGAGATTTCAGGCAGCGGCTGTGGAATGTGCTGGTGCTGAGTTTAAGGCACGATTCAGTCAGTTTAGAAAACTTTAAACATGAAAAATGTTTCGGGTGAACATGAGGTGGTGGTGGGTGAGGGGGGACTCACTGCCACTGCTGGCTGACATTTATCCGATCTGGCGGATGAGTTTCTGTTTCGGGGATCCAGATTTAACCTGACTGGCTCTGCACACATAGCTTCAACAGTGCTTGCGTACAAGGGCTTGCATGATGCTGCATTTCCTCTCAGTTTTGCTGCTGAGTGAGCGTTACATAAACCACACTGGTATCCAAACCAAAAAAACAATTGCAGAATTGTTGCACGGAGCTGTTGTCCCGCATAGAGAGGCAGAAGAGCAGGTAATGAGAGCTGGGCATCAGACAGTTGGCTGCAGCCGATGAAGGACCTTAACTGAAGACTAATCTAGATTAATGGACTGGTTGAAGTTGCCTTCTCCTTACAGATTAATGGAGCATATATGTGTGTGAGAGAGAATGAGAGAGGGATGCAGTGGACCCTCACATCCCCCTGCTGTCCTTCAGTTGCCACACAAAACACATGTCACTCCCACTCATCTCCACAAACCTCCTGCCACCGCTCCCCGTCTCCCCCTCAACCCTATCTCACGTCAGCGCTCTGATACCATCTCCCCTCTGCTCTATTTCACTTTGCGCAGACACTGAGAAGAGGACTGAGGGAAACAGATGAAGATAGATAAAGCGAGAAAGAGATATAGAGCTTTGTCTGTGAGGAATAATAGAGAGAGGATATTGAAGGGCATTATGTGCCGGCAGTCGAGAGAATGAAAAGTGCAAACCTGCTATCAGAGCCTCATTTATGTCATGTAAATATAACTACACAAAATGACAGGATTGGGATGAAAGTAGGATGACGCTCCAGAAAAAAACAAAATGACACGCTCCCCTACAGCCTACATCTTCCTCTAAACTGCCGCGCTGCCTCTGTGAGAGCTGGGCACGGCCGTCCGGGAGTGATGGGCGTTGATGGGCCCAACGCGTCAAAGCCAAATCTTTATTTTTAGGAATCAGTCTGCACTGACTGACTGTCACTTACATACACCCAACTGTGCACAATCACTCCACATGCAGAGGTACACAAAGATTAAAAAAAAAGCTACGACAGCTTTTACACAGGGAGACGTCATGCATGCAGAGAAACGGGACAGAGCTGGCCTGCACGAATAACGTTTCTGGGAACTTTTTTTTTTTTTTTTTGGCAGAGAGCGGTGAAGTGGACATTCGCCTCCCGTGGCCCTGCTCGCTGGGAGGGATATTCGTTCATCCAGAAAACAAATTGCTCTCCTCTAAAAGAATGCCTGCTTTTGGAACAAGCCAGATGTTACCTTTCATGTGCTAATAGGATTATTCATTAAGAGTCACATTTTTTTTTTTTTTTCCCTGGGAGCGACCACAACAGCGCCGAGCAGCTGAGGTGAATCGCGTGCGTCTGTGAGTGACTTTGCGCTTCCGTCACGTACTGAAGAAGACTCTTCGTACGTGATCCCACCTGGGTGCTGTTGTCAGTGTGCGCTGGTGGATGTGCGTGGAAAGCATGAGTTCCCCACTGCTTTGCAGGAGGGGCCCAGTCAGCTGGGGCTCCGACAGGCCCAGAGGCAGAGCGGCGCACGGTGGGAGCTTTTGTTTTTGGTGAAGGGAAAAAGTGGAGTTTAGGGATCTAAATATTTAGTGCTTCCATGCTTTTAGCGCTGCAACTAACATTGCTTTTGATTAAAAAATTGTTCCTTCAATCAACGCTTCTGTCTATAACATAGTGACACCTTAGGCTACATCTTCAGATTGCTTGTTTTTTTCCAAATAACATTCTAAAACACAGACATTCAATTTTTAATTACATAAAAGAGAAAAAGCAGCGAATTGACTGATCAACTGATCAAAAAACTTGTGGTTTGAGGTTCTTGCAAACAACACTCTTTATACAAATTACAGCTCAGTTTCAGTGTGATTCAGTGTGTGTGTCCATGAGGTTTAACAGACATGTCGAGTGCATCTCCTTCCTCATAAAACATTTGCAAAGCCGGTTTTGAATTCAACCGTGTTTACAAGGGCTGTCCTCAACCAAAGAAATTCTTAATCGACTAACACTCATACTGCTTTTTAGACTAATCGATTTAATCGACAGATCTGTGAAACTGATAATCACACTAAAGCGCCACTTTAAATCTTGTGAACGAAAGATGTGCTCACGTGAAAAAAGCATTAAAAACAACTAATCAACGATAAAAATCTTCGTCAACTAAGACCAAAACGACAGATTAGTCGACTAATCGACACAGTGCCGATATTTACTTGCTTACAGTCTTTTTTGATCTGCTTCTGCTGCATGTCTTGGTGTATCACCGCCACCTGTTGATCAGCAGAACGGTGTGACACCATCGGAAGGACTGTGCATCGCATCACCAGCACGTGTGCGTTTCAGTCTTCATCCACAAACAAAAACAGATTCATAAAAAAGCAGCTCCATAGCGCTACTAGAGGTCCAAAACTCCACAGCAAACCTTTGACTGACTTGTTCTCTGCTGTGTTCAGAAGCACAAACGCAAACGAGAGATGAAACATTCAAAGGGTCTTTCTGGGCTGAGCGATCAGCTTAAAGCAGCAGTGCTGCTCCTAATGGCATCTGCAAGATTTCACAGACCGGAGGAAAACAACCAATCAGAGCTGATCTGGAGCCTGCAGTCTCACTCGTGAACTCTGATCAAACAGTCAAACTAGGCAGCGCTGATCAAATATGAATCAATATTCTGTTACTATAATGACTATTTCTGTCCTCAAATGTTCTCAGAAACATCTTGTAGTTACTGTTTAGCTGTCAAATGAGAAAGTTTGTGACCCGGCAGCCATATTGAGATCAGTTGAGGAAATACCAAACACCGGTGGAGCACAGCCAATAGGGTCTCTCTCTCTCTCTCTCTCTCTCTCTCTGTGTCTCTCTCTCTGAGCCATGAGGAGGTGCTGCTGAAGTTAAGTTTTCTCTCAGAATACTTGAATTACAACATGCTGAAAGGTTATTTTTGCCCAATGATGAAAAAACGTTCTGCCTAGTGAAGCTTTAATAGTTGCTCTTTAAAAAGTTGCTCAAACTCTCGTTCACATCAAATCCTCCTGGGAAAGACTGCTTGCTAAAAGCCTGACATGTCTTTATTTTATGTACAGTTAAGACTAATTGGACCTTGACAGGCATGCTGTGGCTGAACAGCTGAAAAATAATTAATCTTAAAATTATATATATATATTTCTGTTGATTGTAAAGTAGCTATATGCAGAGCCCTCTCTCCATCCACTATATGATGAAATGATGCATCTTATCAAATCAACTAAACTGGATGGCCTTTGCAGTCTCTCTCCCTTCAGATCCCAAAGTCTTGTTCATGAATCCTCCATCTCCCCTCTTCATCATTATCTCTGTCCATTTTACTAACATTGCATTCTGCTCCATTTAAGCAGAATTAAAACTCTACATCTACACCCACACACTCGTTTATTCTAGTCTTTCCTCTCCTTGCTCATCCGTGTGTGTGTGTGTGTGTGTGTCTTTGCTGGGGATGACGAGGAGGAATCTGAGAGCAGTAGGGGAGCTCTGTAGTTACCCATCAGCTTTGAAACCTCAGCGAGAGAGGAAGAGACAGAAAGACAAGGAGAGAAAGCAACAAAGGGGAAGAAGAGAATGAGAGGAAGACAACAAAAACAGAGTAACAGAAAGAGGAGAGATATAATGTTCTGAGGAAGGATGACGAAGAGGAGAGGAAAGGAGAGAGTGATCTGATGCGTTCTGATTAAAGCAGGCAGCCTCTGCAGCATACATCCTTTCTTGAGGTCTGATGTCTATCTAGCCTGCATGTTCACCGACGTATGGATTACAGGCTTCCTGAATTCATCAAGCTCAAGAGAACCCACCTGGGTGCAGGCAGAGTGCACAAAGCCAACCGACTACAGCGAAGAGGGAAATAACAAAGAAAAGTGCAAATCAGTGGGGACAAAGTGAGTAAAAAATAATAAGGCTACAACGTCCGTAGGCTACAGGTCAAGGATAAGTAGTCCTCCGTGAAAACAGCAGCAGGCTTCTTTCATGGTGAGAATTTCCAGCATCACACACAGTAGCGACGGATACTAATGACGTGTACGGCAGTACACACTCTAAGCCTCAATGAGAGGCCGTTAGCCTGTATTAAGTCTTGTACTGTAGCTGCAGTATCTCTCACACACACATTTTACTTTGTGTGACCTTCAAGTGCACAACTGAGAGCCACATAAAAGAAATATGGATAAAAATATGAATGTGAAAATATGATGTAATGCACTCATGGCTTGAAAATAAATGCTTTGCATATGGTAGAAACTTATAGGGTTATTCTGAGTGCTGTGGATTAACAGCAAATCTGGATTTATCCTGTCAGAGTATCAGACTTCTGACATTAAAGGTGCTCTATATGATATCCACAGCATTAATATAGCAGCAGACACCTATTTGCTATGTAAAGATATAGAGGAGTAATATTTACCTGCCCTGAGAAGTCATCCTCCCTAAACTGAACTTCTCTGTGCTTTGTTGACATCGCCGGGCTGGCTACATGTGCCTTTTAGTGCATGTTTGTGCATGTGCGCGTGCCCCACTGGCTAGCTCAATGCTGCTGCTATGCACTGCTTTCATACCCCCTCCCCTACAGAAACACTCCCAATCTTGCATTTAGCACTTTTGAAACAAAGACTACCTTCACGTAAATATTCTATGGCTGCTAATGCAGTAATGTGTTCAAGCAAATTTGTTTTAATGCATAATGCAACTTGCAATTTCTAGGTTGTGGCTGGCTCAGTTTCAAAGCTAAATATGCAATTAATTTGTGATTAATGTGGATTAACTGTTGACAATAATGCTATTAATCATGATTGAACATTTGAAATGATTGACAGCCCTAAAATATTCATAACTACTATGATACCATATTAAACCATAACACAAAATGCTTAACAACTATTGTGCATTAGTGAGCCAAATAATTTGGCCTCATCATCCACGAGGATTTCTTCCAAAGCCATGTTGCTACTGCCGCATCTTTACTTGGCTCTAAAAATGAGTGAAACTAGGATTGAAATGTGTCAGGGTAAAACACGTTGCCTTCTCCTCGATTTATAATTAGGAAATTTCACACTGCGCTCTCGACAAAAACATGTTCCTGGTGTTATGAAGTCATTACTGCAACACTTCATGATGGTTCTGAACAAAATCTTTAAAATGGTGCTTGGCAACAGCGCAGCGGTCCATGATGACTTAGCAACAATTACTAGAGAGACAATCCCTTAAAATCCTGTGATTTCCAGTGCCGTTCCATCTTATGGCATTAAGCTACCATTAACTGACAAAGGATTTGCTGCGTTTGGTGTCGGCCTAATGCACTGTACCGCAGTTATCCCTCAACACTGACCTGTACAGTCAATCACTCGGCTATATATACCCTCACATCACACCCTGAGAGCATGGGTGCACCGAAGCCTGCTCACGCTGCAGCACAGAGACAGAGTAAGTAAAATCCCAACAATAAACCCACGCTGTCAAAATGACCTTACCAACACGAGCTGAAGTAAACGACGAGCCCAGATATCTTTTTACTGCGTAATCAGCGTGCTCTTAAGAGACAGATCAAAGATGTTTCAGAACACTACTAAGCCCCGAGTAATTATGAGCAGAAGCTGACAGAAGAGGGAAACAAAACAGTAGATAAAGCTGGATTACAGTAGAGTTTGGATCTTCCATGACTGTGATGATACTGCAACCCTCATTTGTTCAAACAGCATCTGAAGCCGTGCTGAGCTGTAATAATATAAAACTGCAGTGATAGGAAAGCAGGATTTTTTTCTTCATCATGTAGCACAAGAGCAGACTTCAAGCTTGCTTTGTCTGTAATTCAAAAATCCAATACCGGCTGCGTATACGTTATTGTATTCCTCCGCCAACCAGTCAAGTTGCAGTTTACATCCAAGTCTGTCCAAAGTGTCATCACTTCATGTGTGAAAATGACATATTTGACAGATGAAATTTTTGACTTATGGCCAAAACGTGTTTTGACCACCAAATTCTAATCAGTTCGTCCTCGACGAGCCAACTTTGATGAAATTCCCTCCAGTCGTTCCTGAGATATCGCGATCATGAGAACGGGAAAGATGTGAGGTCACAGTGACCTTTGACAACCAAATTCTAATCAGTTCATCCTTGACTGCTTGTTATCTCGGCGTTCCTAAAATATTGTGTTTATGAGAATGGGACGGACGTGGTCACAGTGACCTTGACCTTTAACCACCAAAATCTTATCAGTTCATCCTAGTGCAAGTAGGTGTTTGTGCCAAATTTGAAGAAATTCCCATCCAGGCATTCCTGAGATATCACAAGCACAGGAATGGGATAGACGCAAAGTCGCAGTGACCTCTGACCATGATATTCCGATCAGCTCATCCTTGAGTCCAACATTTGTGCCAAATTTGAAGAAATCCCATGCAGGCATTCCTAAATATTGCATTCACAAGACTGGGACAGACGCAGTCACAGTAACCTTGACTTTTAACCTTTATCCACCAAAATCGAATCAGTTCATCCTAGTACAAGTGGATGTTTGTGCCAAATTAGAGGAAATTTCCCCCAGGCATTCCTGAGATATGGTGATCACAAGAACAGGTCGGACGGACGGAAAACCCGAAAACACAATGCCTCTGTCCGCAACTCTCACCGGCATGTAGGAGGCATTAAAACACAGCTGAGTAGTCGTTGGGGAGTTTGAGAAAGCCAGGGCTTTAAGACATTGGAGAGTATACAAAAAATACACTGTCAAAAGTACGGTCAAACATTGCATCTATACCATATAAATTTGTTGAACATTTTATTTCAAATATTAATGTTACTACAATGACATCCACTCCTCTCGGACACAAAAATTTGCTTCCACTTCCAGCGACAAGAGCATTAGTGAGATTGACCGCTGAGGTTGGGTGATAAGATCTGGCTCACAGTCGGAGTTGTAGGTCATCCCAGAGATGTTGGGTGATGATGAGGTCAGGGCTCCATGCAGGCTAGTCAAGTTCATGATAAAGAAAAACACTGCTTTGTGCACTTGGCACTCATGTTAAAACAGGAAAAGACCTTCCCCAAACTGTTGCCATCTAGCGTATGATTAAATAACTTTACTATTTGTTCTAAGCTTCCAATCAAACAGCGAGAACACACTGTGCATAAAGTGGGAAAGCATTTAAGTAATGTAAAATAAATAAAGAGATAATGGAGAAGCTCAATGAAACATCCAGTTAAATGCTTAAACAGGAAAGGCAGTTAAGGCTGCCGTCGCTAATTGACATGTATAACCATATTTCCAGCGTTTAATCAATTCACCAGTTTTGTGATGCATACTATATTAATGAATTTTCCCTTCAGTGGAGCAGAAGGGATAAAACAAAATTAGTCAAGCTCAAACGTACAGTAAACATTCAATCCCCAGGTTGAATCGGGACACTGAAAGATTTTACCCTCGGCAAGCAGAAGTTCAATTAGGCGACTGACATTCACAAAACCGCCGACTCATATGCAGTTTAAAATAATGCACGGAATGGGGAACCATTTTTAAATTCAACGTGTGTTGCATTAAATGAGCATGTGCTCTGAACATATAGACCATTTCCATTAAACAATAATGAATTATATTACGGCAGATTGTTCTTGCAGCACTCCAAAGCTTCAAACAATGGCTGATTTAGAAGAAAAAAATCTTCCAGAGAACAAGCGAGACAGGCTCCCATCGTGGACAAAATGCACTTGTGTCCCAAGAAATAACCCAAATAATGACCCTTAGTGCCAGTATAACAGCCGTGTGAGCTGTGCTGCTAAAACAAGGTCAGACATGAACATGTCGGATGTGTTTTGCCAAGCGCACATGACCCTGTGAGGTCTGTTTTTGGTCTGTCCTACTAGGGAGAAAATAGTGGGTCAGTTCACTTCACTTCCTTGCCCCTAAATTGAAAAAAGGCCACCCTAAAAAAGGGGCCAGTTGTCACAGCCTTGCGTGATGAGTCATGCTGTTTATGCAAGAAGCCAGAGGGTGGTGTTCCAGCCGGAGGTTAGATACGAATTCTGCTGCAGTCGCACGGACCCGAACCCAATGGGTAACAAATCAGATACGTGGAGCCAGGGACACATCATTCAGCCTGCAGTGCTGACATGTCAAAAGGGATCAAATTTAAATGGGGATATGATACAATACCATGAAACTGTATGCATCGTGGAGGCCGCGTGGAGGGAAGGGAGAGTAAAGAAAACACCGTTGCCGTCTGTGCTGACAAACTACATTCACGTCTCAGTGTGTGACGGTTTAGAGCAGGGTGGCATCTTGAATTGTAATCAGATATAACTTTGCACATATTGAATATAATGTGAGTCTAGCTTGTAACTCGGACGTATTCACTGACCTCATTTGGAGAGGGTATGTGGGGTAACAGTTTAATCTCTTAGTCAAAATGTCATCCTTTGAACAAACAGAGACAGGACACTGACGGTGATGGACCAGGAAAGCAAAGCCATGCTGGTGATAGATAATAGTCGGGGGAATAAACGTCACATGGTCAAACAGTCAGCAGAAGGAAAAAAAAAAAATCTTCAACTGAAAAAAATGCAAATGTTGCATAACTGGGGAAATAATAAAAAAAATAATGTACTGGATTGTGCTATATGCAACCTTGATTTTTCTCCCTTTACATTTATGTACGTCCATCTGCTTTCACAGCTCAGTCAACAAATGACAAGAGGGTCAGGAGTCATTATATACATATAATACAAGGTGATGTTGATGGTAACACCGTTCCTTTGTGTTTCCACTTAAAACTACACTGTGTGTTGTTTTTTTAATTCCCCTAGACTTTCTGTGTGGTATCTGCACTGGCTGGAGCTGATACTTCTCACGACTTCAAGGGAAAATTGGGAATATGTTTACCACTTTTCACACACTGCATGATGCTTCCATCACAGTATAACAAAAATAAAAAATGATTGTACTATATTGCAGACGTGCCTGTATTCTGATAGCCTTGTTACTGTTGGCAGAATATCTGTGCTGATGTTTTCAGTGCAGGGCGTACAGACAGTTTCCACTAACATTGCATTGCGCTGTACACCCTGGTCATTTGGACACATTGGTAATTATTGTTCCTGTCTGTTGAGAATGCAACAAACATCTGCCTGCACAGCAGAAAGCTGCCATCTCTAACCTGTCTGTATGGGCACGCTGTGCTGTTCTCAGACACTGTTTCCAGTGACATTACTGGGTAATGTTCGGACAGTTTCAAGGGTGGACAGCCAATCTGTAACTCTGCTGGGTCCATCTGGCTTCAAACATAGGCTTCTTTTGACAGGACCTTTACACATAGAATCCAAATGCCCATGAGATATTTGGCATCTACAGACAGGCTACTCTGATAGTTAGTTATGATGCATCAAGTCAAAGTTAATCTAAAAATAATGCATTAACACAAATTTGTTTTAACGCCGCTAATTTCTTTAATGCTATCAATATTTCGGTTGTGGCCAGCTCAGTTTTGATGCCAGAGTAAAGATATTGGTATCATATGAAACTAGAAAACCTGAGAAATCCATTGGTACCAACCATGTTATACTAGATTGTTTGCCAAGGTGGGTAAACAATGCTCCAACTTATGCAAAATAAACTGGATTGGCCCATTTAAATGAGTCCCATGACCTCTGACTTCAACATATGTGAATGGAAATGGGTTCTCTGGGTACCCAGGAGCCTCCCCTTTCCAGACATGCCCACTTTATGATAATCACATGCTGTTTTGGGCAAGTCATAGTCAAGTCAGCACACTGACACACTGCCAGCTGCTGTTACCTGTTGGGCTGCAGTTTGCCTTGTCATTGTTTTGTGTTGTTAATTGATTTCAAATTATAAATATACACATATGCTTGCATAAAGCAGCATATTTATCCACTCCCATGTTGATGAGTATTAAATACTTGACAAATCTCCCTTTAAGGTACATTTTGAACAGATAAAAAATTTGATTAATCACAATTAACTATAGGCAATCATGCGATTAATCGCAAATAAATATTTCAACGGACTGACAGCCCTAAAAGATATTATTCACAACAAAACTTTTGGTTTCTCATACTTAGTGTAGTGAATAGTAGCTTTCTAATTTTGGATAACTTCTATAAGAATACTGTCCACAAGAACATCATAATCTTGGACATGCCTTTACTGGAAATATGATGTTTTTATTCATACATTCGTGCTGATTGTCAGAGCAGAATTTTTGCAGAAGAACGACTTCATGCTTATGTCAACATGTAAAATTGCCATATTTACAGATGATACTGTGTGACTACAAGAGGTGATCGATGTCTGTACGCGAGACTTGTTACGTTAGATCTCAGAGGAGATAGACAAAAGATAGGTGTCTGTCTTTCTCCAAGCAGAGCTGGAGACTATAATTCAATAATACAGAGCCAGGGCGATAATGTGAAGACAGTGAGACAAAGAGTCCATTCTATAGCTCCCAGGTAAGTAAACAGACAGGTTTGAAATAGGAAGTCATTCCCTGTTGACAGAGAGCAGTCACAGCAGATAAGCTGAGACGGATAATTATAATCCTATCCGATTCAGCATCTACATGAGCGTGTGGAGTGTTTGCTTATTGTAAATCAGTAGGCAGAAGGAGAATTATATTTCTGTCAAGAGGGAAACTGCAGAGTGGTGATGCCGCCACCACATAGTACCTGAGGTAGTGGGGAAAGATAATCTCATATTCATATCATTGCTTAGGATGTTTCTCCTTATGGGGTTGTTGCACAGTTTTCTGTCAAACATCTGCAGGTATTGTCCCCATTTTTTCAGTTCTCTTGCCTCTGTTCATTTAGAAAGTGGAAAATAAACACACGCCATACTCACATATGCTAGACGAGGGAAAACGTGCCCCTAAATAGACCAAAAATCCTATTTTTTCTTTGTCGTTACCTGTGAGAGTGAAAAGTCAGACAGCGAAGAATCCTGCTGAACCTAATGAAACATGGGAATAAACTGACCTCGGGCACAGTCTTCAGAAGAGTCAACAGGGTATTGCTGCTGTTAATTGAGTATACAGTCTGATAGCTCCCATACAAACTGAGACACAAACTCTCATCAACTTAGAAAGAGGGAGAGGAGGAGGAGGAACTGGTAGTCGAAGCTGCTTTAACTGGCGACGATAAACAAATGGAAATTATGCTGAAATTGGAGTTATTGGTTTCACAGAGAAGATTAAATGCACCATGGAAATCTGCTAAGATTATTTTTAGGAAATGCTAAATCGCTTGCAGTTTTTCAGTAAATACACACAGACGGATTGGCAAACATAACAGACGCTCACCAGCTGGCAATAAAAAGTACTATACTGTACATGCATATGGATACTTGTGACTTGCATGACATCACCATGCTTTCAGTGTCTAATGTAAAACCTATATTCAATCTCAGTTATTCCTGTCATATTCAATTATCAAAGGGGAAGTAACTTAAAAAATTCTGCCTTTAAAATTCATATTAGGGATGCTGTTTGGCATGCATAATGACAAGTGTCTTTTTAATAATATTCATGAAATAACTGCACAGGTTTCTCCCTCCTCCCTAAGCTCAGAGAGCGGTTGTGTTCTGTCGAGTAGGATGTAATAGTCATGCAAGGGTCTTTGTCTAAGCCATTCATTACCAATGATTAACACAGCGTCTTTCTCCATGCCTCTCAGGAAACATGGTGAGCAAGGAGGGTGGCAAATGCATGCTCACCAACTCAGAGTCTGACTCGGAGGCAGCGCCCTTGCCCTCCACCTCTCTGGCGCTGGAGGTGAAGTATTCCTTGGAAGCCAGTCGACAGGTGAGGAAAAGAAACAAGGCCCTGCAAGTGCGTTTCAAGGATATCTGTGAGGCACAGAACGAGCAGAGGGAGGCGGAGTTGCAGGCAGCTGGGAAAGGTGGCAAGCCCATCTCATACAAAGTGGCGTACCGCAAGTACATGACGGTCCCTGCCCGCCGATCCATCCCGAACGTCACGAGGAGCACGGGCGTGCAGACGTCCCCTGACTTGAAGAAACGCTATCAGACCTTTCCCTTTGAGCGCAAGAAAGGCCACACCTTTAAACACGTGGCGGCTGTGGAAACCTATAAAGGTCAGAATAACGGTTTTGTCATGGAGGTGAAGCAATCCAAGGCTGCTGAGCGGGGTTTAGATGAGGAGGAGGAGGAGGGAGCCTGCGGGGGGAGTGGAGTCCGGAGGACCAGGGCTCTGCTCCATACTAATGAGTGCATTGCCACAGTGGAGCAGCACACTGCACCTGATGGCCTGTGCTCTGACGCTCTGCAGCTCAGTTGCTCTGCAGACACAGACTGCCTTGCGGACACTCAGAGAGGAAGCGGAGCCGGAGCACAGGCGGAGTACCAGCTCTGCAGTGTCCCATCCAAAGCCAGGACAGGATTACAACACAGGGAGTCCGATACAGACCGCTCAGCCAAGAGACAGCTGCTCAATCTGGAGGAGGGCTCGTCCCGAACCCTGCCGGACAGGGCCTCCAAGGTTACGAGCCCCATCGCCTGGAACTCCCTCACGCAGGTGGAGTGCCTGGATAGCCCGTCCGTGCGGAGCAAGCGGAAGAAAGCCCTGCAGCTCAACGGGCTGCAGAGTGAGACGCTACCACGCTCCAGCAGAGGCTGTACAACGCAGGCACAGTGCCACACAGGACAGTTATCTGCCCGGCCTCTACGGGGCATGGAGGAGCCTCTGACACCCTGCAGAGGCGGCGAGGCCGGTGGGGCGCCGTCTGACCAAACACAGGAGGCCTGCAAGCAAATAGTGCCTATGAATCAGGACGGGGATGTTAAAGCACAGCTCCAGGCCATGGAAAATCTCATCAGCTCCAGCCAGGAGACCATCAAGGTGCTGCTGGGCGTCATCCAGGAACTGGAGAAGGGGGAGGCCCACAGAGAAGGGTAAGAGCCTGTTCTTTCCAATAGAGATGTGACCAATAACCATTCCAATATTTCACTCACCTGCTGATATGGAGTACCAATCTAATACCAACACCAGTGCTCTCTTTTCACCAGATTTAAACTGTACAGCTCACTGCAAGGAATTCATTTGAATCACTTTTATGTAAATTAACAGGAGACCAGAGATTGCTATAGCCCACCACGACTAATCTGATAGTGGAAGCACCATTTTCAACACTGACTAAGAAACTGTGGATCAATCACTTAATGGCTAATCTTAAGAAGTATTGGAGTGGATACTGATCCCGGTGAATTGGATTGGTGCCTCCCTTCTTTACAGTGGGGTCTAGCATACACCGGTGAAAAAGAAATGCCTTATGCCTATAAATCATACTTGAGAAAAGGGCCTGGTGTTAACAGGTAAAGCCAAAGAAACATCAGACATAAAGCACATTCATGATTTAAGATGAGCAGGAAAAACACCCTCTTGGTTGTGTGACATTATTTCTGGATGTTAGGGACAAGCTTGTCTTATATGTGTGACAGCTGAAGTGTTGAAAGATATATGTGTAGCTGGGATGGTGTGGCTTTCACCTGGATGTGACCTGCAGTGCTGTTACAACAGTGTCCTTTGGTAACGATTTCCCTCCAGATATGACAGATCTGCTGCAGAACTTATTTACAGATGATTCATCTCACCAAACTGGGCCCAGGTGGTTTCACGACCCGTCGGACTAAACATGTTCGCACTAGTTTTTGATTCTGCCTCTGAAAGCATAACTATGTGTGTGAGATCCGTATTCGTGGTATTTGTGAATTCAAGTATTGCAGCTTGTATCAGCTAGTACTTTGATTTAGAATGAATAACAATACTGAATATGTAAAATCTTGAATAGGTCTGAATATGGGAATTTCATTATTATGATGACAGAGATTTTCTCTGAATTTTTGTCAAAATTTAGTCATGAAATAAAAACACAAACACAAATATTTGCCATTGAGTGACACTGTCGAGTACTTTTATTGCTTAAGCAAAATACAAAACTAGAAATTTAGCAATTGGCCTTATCCTGCCGCACGCCAAGTTTATCTCCTAAGTCCGAGGCCTTTGAAAAAGCCGTGGCCTGTGAAAAAGTAATTTACTGTCCAATGGATACTGAATATATACAAAAGGGCTGCAGATAGCATCCAGCCTGCTGAAATAGAGGACTGTCTATCCAAAGGGATGAGGCAAACAAAATGGCCAATTTGTTGAGTGAATTGCCGGAGCTGTGCACTCAGATCCCTATCTACTTTGACCACTGCTGGAGAGGTACGCAGTGAGAAAATCCATATAACTGACATCATACCAACCTGGAATCCAAAAACCTCTGGGAATTAACCACATGGACACACCTGTCAAGCTTATAGCCATACAACCAAAAACGCCTCAAAGTGTTTGAAAGCAACCCTCTATATCAACCTGACAGTGTGAAACTCCCATCCAAAGGGCCCGAACAACAGATCTTACAACAATGTGCGTTTACGCCATCTAAAAAAAGCAATTATCCCTCCTTCAATCTTGCACAAGGCAGCCTTAATCTCCTTATCAGCAAACTCATAAAAGAGTGAAAACGTACGCGGACATGTGGTGCAGCATGGGGAGCCATCTTCTCTGTGTCGCCAACCACATCTGGCTTATCAGATGTGTTTAAAGTGGCAGGTGGGAGAGGAGAGGACAGGAGGGGAGAGACTTCATTTGTAAAGAAAAATGAGTGACTACTGTTTAATGGTGCCATCTGGTCACATACGTATAGAAACAATCGCATTGTCTTTCCATGCGTTAATTACAAAAGCCTCCATTCAGTGAGCTGTGTAAGCTTCTTGTAATCCATTTGAGCCCAACTCAGTGTCTACTTTTCTGCAAAAGCCCAGTTGTCTTCTTCCTGTATGCATTTCTTTTTTTTTCCCCCGGGCCAAACAAAAACACCTAATGCCGCTTTAGTCACACTACATTAGCTCCATGCTCCTAACATAAATGTCACTGACACCATAAATAGGAGTGCCCTCTGGCTACACGTAGGTGAATTGAATGCAATTATCTGATATGTAGTATAACTGCTTTACTTTATTCATAACATTCATTTCTTCATGGAAGGAAGTGCAACGCCATGTGCATTCATCAGTATGTTTGTGCTGGTAACATGCTGGCCAGACACAAATTGAAAGTCAATAGCTAATGAGCTGAGACTAATAAAAAGCACAATCGCGCCCCCAAATGACGCAAAACACACATCCCTCCACCGCTGCCCTGATCTGTGCGACCTCAGGAGGAGGACAACAAGTATTGAAATGGTAAAAGAGGGAGAAAGAGAAGAACAGTTGCTGCAAAGAGGGAGGATACCACGGTAAATTCCCATTTCAACGTTTTTATAATGATATTATCAATGTTCCACAACACAGAAACCATGAAACCTCATCAGCGTTTTTATGGTGAAGAAACTCAGAAGCTCAAATCAAAGCTGCCTTCATCCATCGCACCATTGTTGCTGAATTCATCTAAAATTGACACAGAAACCAAAACTGAACTAATTTAAACAACTGAAACAAAATTTGTGATTGGCTGCTTCTGATCAAAATGCTCCGTTGTATTCATAGTTAAAGGCAGGATGGGCGATCTAGAGTACACTAGATTTTAAAAAATGATCCCGCTGAAATAAAACAAGCCCAGTGTTGCTAACTGTTTTCCATTGAAAGTAACTAGCAGTTTCAAAAGTCCCTAAATCTGGAGAAAAAGCCACCATGCTGGCCACACCGACGGTCTGCCGCTTCCCCACAATCATCATTATGAACATAAACATATGATATGCATGTGCAGGTTGACAGGCAGGCAGATAGGTAGGCTGTCCAATCAAGCAACATTAAATGATTGGATGTTTTTTTTTTTTATTCAGCTGCTGATAGCTTTATGCCCATACAAGACTTGGAAATGTCCCAAATGCAAGTCACTTAACGAGAAATAAGCAGGACTTCCGGACCCTGAACACCTAAAACAACTTCTTCCTCTATTCCACGATTACTCATTGAGAACTGAGACAGCTGAAAGTGAAAGCAACAAGGTAGGGTGAGGCTACCTCTCCCTTGCAGCTCTTACCAAGCTGCTGGGAAAAAAAGCAGTTTCAAGCACACTGACTTGTGTTTTGTCCCCTCATGTCATGCATGCAAGCACACACTCGCATATATCCCTCAGGTACAGTCCTGCCCGGGGCGTACAACACAGTGTGATGGTACGATGTAGTTCTAGAGCAGATCACTGGCTGCATCCAACAGCACAAAGCTCAGGAATAAATTTGCTGCATCATCAGCCAATGTTGGCAGGCCAAGCCCAATTAATCACACTCGTGGGGACTTGTTGTTAGCCCCTCTATTAACACTGTATGTGTGCATGTTTTTAATGCCTTTGGACTCCCACCCACGCAGTGACCTTCGAGAGAGCTCACCCAGTAGCACAAAGGGGGGGTACGGTGGGTAGATGTACCGTTAATGGCACTTTTGGCTTCGCTCTCCCCAGGGAGGCTTTGCCGAAATGAGCTCTGCTCTCTTTATTATCTCTTATCAACTCAGTGTGAGAGAGGTGGGGAGGGATGAGAGATGGAGGGAGGAAGAGATCTAGACAGCATGAGGGCGAGAGCCAGAGAGAATAAGGGTGAGTTGTTCAAAGGACGTGACCCAGTTGACCGTGACCCTTCGGCTGCTTATTGATCGGCTCACCTGGGTAGAAAGTGAAGATGGCCTTGAACTCTCCAACTGCACTGCGCTGTCACCCCCTTAATTACAATTAATCCAAGCTGCAAACTTCCCCGTATCGCTGCATTCATCCCCCTCTCAGACTCTCCCCATTACCTTGTTCGGCGACAGCCTTAAATAACAATACTGATATCAACACCTCTCATATAGCTGTCGGAGCATATAGCACAGAGAGGGGTAGATAATGAGATGAAATTTATGACAGCGGTTTAATTTTTATTGGCACCGCACCTTATGGGCAGCGTGACAAGAGTCCCTGAGAGAGAACTGAAAAATGTCTCTGCTACTGCAAAGATTAGAGGCGAGAACTAAATGAGGAAATTAGGAAGTTAGTCATTAACCTAAATGAGGAGAAAAATCCAGTGGCTTTCACAGCAATGTTCATTTGAGAAACCCTGACTTATGACATGTGACTGTTTGTTCGAGGGTTGGTCAAATTACAAAACAAAAACTAAATTCCTACATACCTCTTGTGGCATCTAGCCATAATGATTCTGCCTTGACCACAATACAATGGAGATGAATGGCTTTTTATTTGTGGTGCTAAAACACTGAAAACTTAATTTCAACAGCACCGTCTCCCTTCAAAAACAGCATCCCCATTACTGCAGATAATAATGGTTTTCAGCGGCCACAGTGAGGTCTGCAGATTGTCCAGAGTAATGAGGGATGCTGTTTCTGGAAATACACAGCGCTGTAGTTTTTCATTGCCGTGAGCACCTCAAATGAAACTCCGGTGGGGTACACTCTGGACACGTCGCCAGACTGTCACAGGGCTGACACACAGAGACAAACAAGGTCACGTTCACACCAGTTTAGAGTCAACAATAAACCTGCATGTGTTTGAACTGACGGGGGGAACCGGAGACCCCGGAGAAAACCCACAGCAACACAGGGAGAAGCTGCAACCTCTAAACAGAAGGGCCGGGTTCAAACCTGCGACCCTCTTGCTGTCAGGTGGCCGAACCACTGCACCCCCGTACAATCCGTCACTAAAATGGATATCTAAAAAACCTGGGTCAAAAAACCAAAACCAACTGACTTTTTGACATAAAGTGGGTTTCACAGATTTCACACGTGTGATACTGAAGACGATGGTTAGCTGATCCTGATGAGACAAAGTCGATGGTCATATCAGTTATTATGTGTGAGGATAGTGGTTGATGGCAGATGACGCCTAAATAACAGCTACTAGAGTCCTGACAGTTGGAGAGGACTTTCTGTTGATGCAGCAGGTCATAACCACAAAAAACAGCCAGCAGAGCGTCCCCTTCTTGTAATGTCATTGGGGAAGTGAGTCCACGGTGCTTCCATTGTAACGTCATTAATTATAGAGGGAAACTATTGCTGTCAATCAATGTGCACATTTCGACATGCTAATCCAATAAGAAAGCCATTGAGCCTTTGAAGCATGTAACCAAGTGGTTCCATTCAGGGCCATCACCTGGTCTTTAGCTGCCCCCTGAGAAATGGGAATCTATAACGGGAACGTGGTTCATGACCATATTTTATCTCAGAGGCAACGAGTAATAGAACGATAAAATGACACACCATATATAATATAATACGGTATTGATGGGTTTGAATGTGAATTTGGTGAATCAATATCACAGTGAAATTAAGACAGGCTGACTGTATGAAGCCAAAGGGCTGCTATCCAACGCAAAACTGTCAAAGCGTATCTGCTTAGAGGACCCATCTCATTTCCATTTCATTTTGTTTCCCGATAAAAATGGGTCTAAAAATGTTCACACTGAAGATAACTCTTGCTGTGTGTTTTATGACTCTATATTGTACAGAATGGATTAATCAATGGTGGGATTTCTCTAGTGTGAGTAAAAAGCTTTCATATTAAGAATACATTATATTGGGCTCTGGGAAATTGCGTTAGGCATTCATCTCACATTCTATGGACAAAAAAATAATCAAATGATTAAAGCAGCAGTAGGCGAGATTGGAGTAAATATGTTTTGAAAAAGCTCATAAACTGTCACTGTCAGTAGTGCGTGAGAAAAATAATGTCCCTCCGTGTCCTCCGGTGCTCCTAACGGCATCTGCAAAATGTCACAGACTGGAGGTAAACAACCAATCAGAGCTGATCTGGAGCCTGCCATCTCTAAGCAGCTGTCAATCACTCAAAGATGCAATCAAACAGGCAAACTAGGCAGCCTTGATCAAATATGAATCAATATTCTGTTACTGTAATGACTATTTCTTGCATAAAATGTTTTCAGAAACATTTTGTAAGTTACTGCTTAGCTGTACAATGAGAAAGGTTATGACCCGGCAGCCAAGCACCGCCCATCAGATGGAGCAAACTTTCTCACTTTACAGCTGAACAGTGACTATAAGACATTTCTAAAAACGTTTAATGCGAGAAATAGGCATTACAGTAACAGAATATTGATTCATATTTGATCAGAGCTGTTTGATCAGAATTCGTGAGTGACTGACAGCTGCCTCCGCTGAATGAACAGCCAATAGGAACGCTCTCTCGCTCTCTGAAATGATGTGTAATTGGCCAAAGATATTTTAAGCCTGAAAACAAAACAGCCATGAGGAGATGCAGAAGTCTAGTTTTCTCTCACAGATGAACTGCAATATGCTGAAAGGTTATTATGGGATTTTTGCTCAGAGATGGCAAAAACATTCTGCTTACCATCGCTAATGAAAATAATCATTAGTCGCATCCCAACCCATGTTCTCATTATTTCATGCTAACATTTATAACATAATTGCAGAGTAATGTAATAATCATTAATAATTGCCGCGTTTTCGTAGTCATCAACTCCTCCCAAAAATAAGCTGACTAGTCTAGATTTTTTTCCACCCAAGGACAAGAACTAATTCTTGTCAAAGGGTCTTAAATACAACCAGTAAATGTTAACTAAGATAGTCCTTAATTGGCTCTGAGAGTTTACAAAAGAGCCACGATGTGATTGGAGTAAACCCCCAGCGGGTTTGTCTGAGCTGGAGATAATGTTCGACTGCAGTAACACGACCAGAATATTTCCTTCTTTAAATACCTTAAATTCTGTTTATTTTACATTACATGTTATTTTCTTCGTTCCTTTAAGCCTCTTGTTCTTGCTGAAAATCCAACACGTTCTCACAACTGCAACTAACTGTTATTTTCAATGACAACTAAAGCTGTTGAATTATTTTCTTAATGAACTGATTAGTTAAAATGTCAGAAAATGGTAAAAAATGTCAATCACTGATTCTCGAAGCCCATTATGACATCCTCAAATGTCTTATTTGGAGTAAGGAAACCAAAAAAAAAAAAAAAAAATCTCATTTAAGAAGCTGATATAGAGAATTTAGTTGAGATTAAATTGATTAATAATCAATGCAGCTCTTGCTCTCACTCCCTGTGTTAAAGTCATGGAACCACAGCGCACCAGCTGCATATCTACTACTACTGCTTGGTTACTGCACCCTGCTAAAACCACAGATGAACAATCAGTCTACAACAATCCACAGTGTCCACTAGTGGTTTTTGTAGTCGACTATTCTGTGAAACAATCCTGACACAAGACCTTGATCAAAACCGCAGCCCAGACACTCATCCTGTACACTCCTTTGCCTTATCCGGCCTCAAATCAGTCAACCACAGCTAATGGTCGCCGCTGTGCTCTCTCTGCCCTGGCTGCTAGACACAGGCCACTCAGGAGGCCAGCGCGACTCCTCATCACCCTCATTTACTTGGGTTCCCACTAACGAGGGATGACAAACAAGATGAGAGAGGAAGGTGTGAGGGAGCAGCTTAACAAGTCCTGTAATTACTCATTCACCACTCTTATCTTCCCCGCAGACTCTCCTATCGAACCGGACAGGACACGGCCAACTGCGACACATGCCGGAACAGCGCATGCATTATTTACAGGTTAGTGGCCATTCCTCTTCAAACACACAATGATCCAAATGTGCCCTGGCCTTTCTCCTTCAGGGAGAGTGAACAGGTGGAGAGGGGACAGTGGAGAGGCTGGGGATGCAAGACTAATGTGGATGCTGTTAATGAGCACATGGGGACGTGTGACATTTACACACCTCCCTCTCTATCCATACATCTTTGTCTGATTGTCCCTTCACTCACTAAAGGTGTAGCAGGTCTAGGGTTAGCTGGACTCAGACAAAGGTTGAAAAGCAGAGAGGACACGACTACAGAATGAGTGAGCACAGGGCCAAGAGAGGTGAAATTAATTACCATCCAAACATCATGAAATATCATGATGCTGTCGCCAAGCCAACTGAGCCTCTGCGCACGTTCATATTCAGTTCAATTGATTTGACAACCAGTACAGACGTGAGTCCAAAGTCATTAGTCTACCACGGCACTCAGCCCTCTCTTTATGAAGGTATGCATGTGTTAAATACTTTGCTGCCTCGGTTTCTTTGTATGTGAATGTGTTTATACAGTATATGTGAAATTATGCAGACATGAAGATTTATCTATGATTTGGTCGACAGCACCAATTAGCACCAATTTTGATAGAAATCAACTGTTTCAGTAGCGTATCCAGAAAAAAAAGTCTGATCCCAACTTCTCAGATGTGAGGATTTATTATAAATTTAATCCAGTTTTTGGTCCTTTTGGGCTCTCAGAACTTGAGTAACAGTATTTTTATATAAAATTTTAAGGACTAAAAAAACACAGATTCATATAAAACAGTTTGTTACCATGGTCACCATGAGGGCTGGCCCCTCTTAGTCAATAAGTCGACTAATCTGTTTTGGTCTTAGTCAACAAAGTTTTCTTTAGCCGATTAGTCTTTTTTATGCTTTTTTCATGCTGAACACAAGATTTAAAGTTGTGTGACTCTTTGTGGAGAAACTTTTACAGATCTGTCGATCAAATGAATTAGTTAATAAAATCATAGTGTTAGTTGACAAGAATTTCTTTGGTTCGAGGACAGCCCTAGGCACCATCTTACAGTTCAGCCTTTTTGGTGGGAATGTCATTCGTTTTGCACATATTTGTGTAATAAACTTAAGTATTGAGTTTGACCCGACCTGATTTTGGTTCCAGATGAAAGGTCAGAGGATCACCAAACTCATTAGAATGTATTCTTTAGGGATCATGAATATCTGAAGCGAATTTCAGCTATCCATCAAATAATTGTCAGGAATATTTCACTCTGAGCCACAAATGTGAACCTCATGGCAGCACTAGAAGTAAAGGCATCACCAAAGTATCTAGGATTCATCCTTTGGGCACCATGAATGTCTGTGCAAAAATTCATGGCAATCCATCCAACAGTTGTTGAGATATTTCAGTCTGGAATTGAGTGGTGATCTGACTGACGCTGCCATTAAAACATAAAAAAAATCCTAACCAACCCAAAAATCCATAACCACTAGTTACAGCCCTGATGTGAAAATGTGTGGGATAAGGTCAAAGTTCAGCGGGCGGCCCTGACCTACCAACAGAGCCTTGAGGTCCTAACACCTCTGTCAGGCGTGAGCCATCCTCGTTGATTCACAGTGAGACTGACAGTCTGCAGGACCCACGAGGGCCCTTTGCTCACAGTTAGAACTGCATGACACAACATGCACATGCATACTGTATGTGTGCCTGACTGTTTATCTGTCTGCTGCTCGGACAGAAAAGAACAATCAAAAAGAAGAGGAGGGGGGTGAAAGACGAGAAAGAAAAGAGATTTAAAGAGTAGGAGGGTGAGAGGCGATCAATAACAAAAAAATGTTTTTAGTGGTCACTGCTGCTCCACTCAGTCGGCATTCTGCCTCTGAAGAGCCATTTAAATCATTATCCATCTACTGCTCTCAATAACTGATAAGCCTCTTACCGATCTTCAGATGAAATGAAGATGAGCTGAGTAAGGTGCATACTGTGGCAAAGCAGGACCCCCGCGTGACCGCAGGGTGGACAACGACAACAGTCACTTATACAGTTCAGTGACAGCAAGATGAAGTGAGGTGAGCTGAGTTATGGCACGTGATGTGAAGGACACTGGAAGGACACGACATGGCACGGCTGAATTAAGAGGCAGCGGGTTGAGTGCAGGGTTAAAGGATGGATGACAGGACAGACTGCGGAGACGGGAGCTCGCCTGGTATTATAAATTAGTCAGCACCGTGTTTAATGGTAACTGTGATTTGGCCCCGGGGAAGAGGAGGCCCAGCTCTCTCTGGTCTACCTAACCTCTGTCGACATCTCCATCTTCATCCTCTCTGCCTGCCTGAGTAAAGACCAACCGTGCCTGCCCTGCTGAGCGAGAGCCTCTGCGGACTCTAGAGATGCTCGCGAACCATCCCTCCAAATCTGTGAGCACAAACTGCAGTGCGATAACACATCTAAATTAAAATATACTGCATATGAGCAATTCCATTGTATGGCTCTTTGTGTGGAGATATTCCTCGCAGCTCAGTTTGTACCTATTCTCATCACTAGGTGTTTCATTTATATATCACCATGACCCAAATTCCCAGTGAGAGTTTAAAATATGCAAAATGCAGGCTGCAATAAAAGCTATGATTAAGTGTTTGACTGTGAGCCAATTATACATACAGTATGTGTCAGTGAGCTGTCCAATATGTCAGTCTTATCTAGATTTGTCTTTGCTTAAAAATCCCCAGAGAGAATTTGATATATTATATAAAAGTGTCACAACCAAAGTCGGGTCAGATTTTTCCCTTGATTTGGTCACTGCTGATCATGCGCACACAATGACAACTGTCTCCAAACAGGCGCTATATTAACATCAAAACTCCTTCCTGGATCTGCCACAATCAACTGAAACACTTCATCTGTGCAGGAAGTGCAGAAAAACAGACACTCAATAGCTCATTTTTGACAAACCTTGAAGGCGCTTGGCGAGGTTTCAACCTGATAAAAAGGGCAGAAATTTTGAAGTGAGATGTTTGAAATCTGTTAAATTGACCCGAGTTCTCCTTTAAGAGACTCGCTTGGCACGGTAAATTGTGTTGATTGGACACAGAATCAAATATAGCAGTTGTATTCACGCAGGCAGGAGGATTAAATGGCAATCTAATTACTTAGATCTCCATGAAAACAACCTCTCTGGAGGTGGAGGAACACAGGGAAGGAAGCAGAGCTCTGAAGGAACACACTGTGTGGGAGGAACAGCTGTCTATGATATCTATTAGGATTTTTTGTGCATATGCACAAGGCTGCACAATTATGGCTAAAATGATAATCCTGATTATTTTGATCAGTATTGAGATCATGATTATTATCACGATTATTCACTGATTTTAAAGACATATTTTTATTGCATTTAAATAAGCAGAGTGCTGCTTTCACTTCCATGTTTGCAAATGCAAATTAGGGCTCCACAATGTTGGAAAAAATTGCAAAGATGCAATATTTTTTTCTGCGATATGAAAAAAAAATACAGGATTATTCACCCTAAATATTGCAAGCTACATTTTACAATTAAATGCAGCAATCTGGTGCACTTTGAGAGCTAAATTAAAAGTCTAGATCTATGAGGATTTTTATCAAATAAACAATTTAATCACAAACACAATGGTGTATAGATGTGAATGTTGATTAGAGGTCTGATATGGGTTTGGTTTTTTTATGACCAATTTTTACAAAATCAGATTTTTACAGATGGCTGATATATGATGGCGACTTCTTTTTGCCGATGTGTTTGACTGGTTTTCTTTTTCCCTCCATCTGATAAAATATAACAGCTTAATAATAACAAATGATAAACAAAATTTCTTAACTTAAGTAAACATTTATTGAACAACACTTATGGTCTGCTGGTCGAATGGCAATTTGATTGACACGCTGGGCTACCCGTTGATGTGCCTGCTTGCTAATCGGCTTAAAATGCTCACTCATCGGCCGATGCCGATTATGAAAAAATGTCAAAAAATCGTCCCGATTAATCGTCCGGCCTCTAATGATGATGACACGGCAAAACAAAGTCACAGCTACAAAGCATGGTTAACAAAACAATCTCCGTGCCTCCGAGACGGGTCGGTTGGTTGCTGACTTTGCTGCAGACCTGGGACAGTCCGCCTAGGTGGACAGGAGCCCTGCCCCTCCTTGCAGGGAGACAGGGAGCAGCGAGCACCAAGTCTACAGCTCTGGGAAGTATTTTAAAGCATTTTAAACAACCATATCGTAGGTGATCATGTTCATTTATTTGTGGGGAGCCAAAATCCTGCTTGGGATTCGTTCATTGTGTAGCCCAACATACCAACGTCTTTGTGTCATGGCCAAAACACTTTTTATGACGTACTGTAGCTGGCGTCATGTCCAGAGTGGACATATGGGTCCATAAATCATTTTAACGCAGCCCAGTACGGAGCCAGTCATGCGCTCTTCAGCATAATCAAGTATATGACATCACCACAGAGCCCGTCCTCACCATAACAACAGCACCAGATCAATATGGCGCTGTGGCCTATAGGCACCGACTTCAAACAGAATACACAAGCTGCTGCTCTCTTGTCCTTGTCTGGTCCCGCTCTCCTCATTTTGCTCATTCTGAACCATCTTGAACTCAGTCGGTCTTTTCTTTTATCCTCCCTCAGTAACTTTCTCTCTTCATCTCACGCTTTCTTCCAGAACACGTTATCTCCTCCTAACAGCTAACAGTGTGCGTTCAAATGAACTTGGGGGATTCAGCGCTTAACACAACGTGCATGACATTGAAACAGAATAGGTGAGAAAGGGATGAAAAGATTATTCATTCCTTCGTGCCAGGTGATGAAATATGTGTTACTGAGAAAGGTGGGGAGGAATGACAGAAAAAGAACAAGTCAGAGAGACAAACACACAGAGAGGCTGGATGGGAAGAAAATGAGACAGGATGGTGCAAAAAAAAAAAAAATGATGGGGATTTGAAACGCATTCCACTTATTTCAAAACCACAGGCATTAAGTCATGATGCGTCTCGACGTAGAAACCCTGTAATCTCATTTTCCTCACGCTGCATTTATATTGGCTAATGTGCTGATCAAACACGGAGATAGATTTAAGTGGTTGTGATTAAGGAAGGCGATTGTGGAGGTCCCCATCACTGAGTATCATTGCTCACAATGGACTATAGTCATTTCCCATCAGTTCAATTTTGTCATTAGCTTGCAATTAATTCAGCAACAGCTGATCATTAAACTCACTATCTGATGGTAAAACATTCTTTGAATAACACTGCGTACAGTGCAAATAATATAATATTAAAAAGGAATGGGTGTTTAAAAAGGAGGGGAAAAAAATCTCCAATCTCTATTGTGCAAAGCTATGAAAATCAATTAAGCGTTGCTAAAGGCTGAGGAGCTGATTACATTATAACATATGGAAATTACTGAGCAGCGAGGCCGTCCTGGCTCACGACTCAGCTGGGGGAAGATATCTCTTTTTGTGCACGCATAATGATGTTTTCCAACATGGTGGCAAGCTGGTTACCATGGCTACAAAAGTGATCCTCGGCAGGACAGACAGTGTGAAGGGACGGCGAGGACAGTCGGGAAGAGCGCAGTCACACCCGGGGAAGATAAGGCAACAAAAAGGAAGGCAGGGTGACAATGTGAAACAGGGAGAGGATGAAGGTGACGAGGAGAGATAAAGACTCAGAGATGTTTAAAGTGGGTAAAAGGGCAGGTGAGAAGCCGTGTATGACGATGAGTTTCGTTTTTTCTTTTGTGTGTGGACTTTTTGGAGAGCAGGAGCATGACAGGAAAATAGTGGCAGTGAGTGAGAGAGAAACAAAACAAGAGCCAGAAATGGGGGAGAGAGGTCAAACATTGACAAGGTCCAAAGTGCCTTCTTCACTTTGTTCCAATTCAACAACACACTCGTGGCGGTGGCAGCTGGGGGACAGGAAAACACCAACAATATTCAGCAGAAAATCAAAATGTGGAGCGACGCAGCAGGGCCCGTCACAGTTTCATATGGAGATGCTGATAACTGGGCCGGGTGTAGAGACTAATACATTTTTCATTAAAAGGCCTTTGGAGTATGTTTCAAAGATGAAATGATTATCTTTTCACTCTGCTTTTTTCCCCCCAAATGAAGTTATGCAGATTTTTTTTTTTTCATTTCGGTGACATTTCTAGCTATGCTGTTCCACAGCCACAGGCCACTTTACCTCTTTGTATGATTCTCCTGGCAGACTGAAAAGCTCCTCGATAAGAGCAGCACATTTAATTAAAGAGTAGATTCAGCTCCACGAAAATAACTCTGGCTAAGACAAAATAAACAGCTACCAGGACCGCTGCTGCGTCATGAATCTACAGGTTGTTCAAATATGTACACTGAGGATCTTTGAGAGAGTGTGTTTAAGGATTTAGTCGGACTATAAATACCGGTGGCATGTGAATGTGAAAGGGCACATAAATTGAATCTGACATCACATACTGTACATGATAAAGTGGAATAAGTGGTGTAAACAAAGCTTAAATGAGTGTCAGATGAGGCATGTAAACATGTTAATAAATGCTACAAATTGAGATGTAAATTTGTATATTGTATATATGAGTGTATCTTGTGTTCGACTGGGCAGCTAGATTTTCTAGTGTCATACGATGATCTTCACTCACACAATAGCTTTAACACTGAGCCTGCTTCCACTTACGAGAAATTAGCAGCGTTAAAACGACTTTGCGTTAACTCATAATTATCACGCATTGCTCTTTGACGTTTTAGCTTGGCCCACGTCCCACCCGCTAACATGGAGGGGGCAGGATTTATGACCTATACTGCCTGAGATGGGAGGTTTTGGTTTCACTTTTGGGGAGCTGTCATGTCGTCCGTCATCATATACAGCCTATGCTTCGAACCAGACTGCTCACTGCTTAAACACGGCTACAGAATTGTACCAGGCGTGTTCTTATATCATACTTCTTAATATTAAAGTAGTACAACAAAGTACAACTTCACATGTGAAAAAAGTTGCACTGACAACTTGATATAATACTTGATATAATACTTTCAAGCATGTCTGAGGTTAAACAGAGCTGATTTTAAGGTTGAAAGGGATATAGATGAACACCAGATAGTAAGACAGTCAAGTAATCCTAAAGTAATACTAAGGTATACGTATAAGCCTACAGAATCACACACACAAAATGCACTGATACTGTACAGAATATCCTCAGAGCATGAACTGAACATAAATCGACTGACTGTACCATTAAAAATAAGAGTTATTTTCTGGTTAAATAGCAGTGCGTCCATGCAGGACGATGACCTTGAGCCATGGATGCAACAGCAGTCTCAGCTGTACTAGAACAGGGAAAATCCTCTCACTACTATAGTGTATCTGTGTGTGGGGGAAACACTGACGCAGCATTAAGCTGCAGTACTGAAGATGCCCCAAAAAATGACTGAGAGACTCGTCTTTGTGCTGTTACATAGTCTTCACAGAAGGTTTTTTAAGAGAGGAGAGAAAAAGGCACACTGAAACATTCAGCATATTGCCTACAGTTTGACACCAGCACACGCTCATTAGACTGAAAACTGATCACAGAATCCTTTGAAGCTGTGTTACTACACTTATTTGAGCTGCGAGAGCCTGTTAATTTACTAGGCCACAAATTACCTTTAATATGTGAGCCTGAGTTTGACTTCAGAAAGCATCATGATCTTATTATACATCGTGGCGCTGAGGGCCGCGCTCACACGTGTAGTTCAATTCCCTTGGGCCTAACCAAAGGGGAAATAATCTAAAACTACTATCAAAGTGCTTTTTTACAGATAATATAAACAAATACCATCAGCAGTAAGAGAGCATCAATAAAATGAATCAATACATCTAAGACAGACTGGATAAAACAAGTCAGGATTAATCAGGTAAAAGCTGGTTTATATTATAGCAGCAGGATTTGGGGAATTTAGAAAGAGCTTATTGCCAGACTTGTGGGTCCCTGTTGGGGTGCACCGGTGGACTTCGAGGTCTAAAATGTAGTCTGGAGCCAATTTATTTGTGAAATCTTAAAATCCATTCAAAGTGTGACTAGAGACCAGTGCTAAAAGCCAGGCTGCTGAATTCTGGACCAGCTGGAAGCAAGAAGGAATCTGAATAGTTGGAGTAAGGAGAGGTGCAGTAGTGAAGGTGAAATCGAGGAATGGATGGTATTTTCTAGGTCTTCAAAGAAGGTCCTTTTGGAGATGTTTCTAAACTGATGTAGGCACCTCGGGACAAGTTAATCTGGCATTAATTGTCAAAATAATTTTAATAATTTGGCTGTTTTTTTTTGGGGTTGTTTGAGGTAGATGGTGGTCGACGCCCCCTGTTTGGATAAGCCACACAGAAGCAAAGCAATGGGCTGCTCTGGACGGGGCCAGCAACAAAACATATTTTAGCCACCTAAAAGAAAGGCCTATCCAAAAAAAATCAATAGTTTGATATTTAGAATATGTGTGCCGGTTTACAGTCTATGTTTCCAACGGGCAACTGAAATTGTTACCTCTACCAAAGCCAGGGGCCTTGTTACCTCAGCCAAGGGCCTTGAAGGACTTGATGGTTTCACCTGCACTGGTTAGTTTGTTTTTGTCTGTTAGCAGAATTATGCCAAAAGTTCACAATGGAGTTGAATGAAGTCTTTTTTTTGGAGGGGTGGTGTGGCACAATGAACGACGCATTACATTTTGGTGGCGATCCGGATCATGATCTGGATTCCCATCAGCCATAAAAATGGGCAAAGCACACTTGGTGACTGATGGAAAGAGTAATAATGACAATTTAGATGAGTTTTATTTTGTTTCTGTCCAGTTTGAATGAAGTGTTTTACAAAGCTCAGCTACGTACAGCTTATCTCATAATAAACAAAAACACACATGGATAATGGTGCAAGGTTAACAGAGAGGGAACGTGGGGGTTTCTGGACTACCACTGCCTCGATTGCTTAGTTTGTTGGTGTTATTGTGTGACTTAGGTTAGTTCGGATTCACCAAAGTCACACAATAACACAACCGATCGATGCAGTGGTAGACCATGATGTAAAATTACTGTTTTGTTTTTTTTTTTTCAATGGAGTCTTGTGGCTTTGGTGAGAGCATTGATGAATACAAGGCTTCAGTTAACCATCAGAAAGGGCTGTCTGATAGCAGTGAAAATACTCCAAATATAACGTACGCTGATATTGATTTTTTTTAGGTGGGCCTTTCTTTTAGGTGTCTACAATATGTTTTGCTGTTGGCCTCGTCCACAGCAGTTCATTGCTTTGCTTCCATGCCGTAACTCCTGCCTCCATCTATTTGGATAATTACCTCCTTCAACCTCACACCCAAACTATCCCTTTAACATCTGGTTCTGCAAGATTATTACTAACAAACCAAACAGAATCACAAAGGATTCATAGATGGCCTTTTAGTTGTAGTCCATTTCAGCTTCACGCGTGTTTACAAATCGTGGTGCACAAACAAAACTAGATGAGGAAATATCAAGTCACCAAGCCTGTCGGGTATTTATTATATTTCAGCGATCTGTCGTGCCTGGCCATGCAGTCCTGGTGTGTTTGTTTGGTTGTTCCAATGAAAGCATTCTCATTGTCCCTACATGAACCAAATGAGGAAATTACACAGTTAGTTAAGCTGCACAGTACAGGTTGGAGATGAACCCAGCCTAATTCACTGATGCACACATGGCAACTGTTTCCACATGCAGACAAAGATGCATGCGCACACGCAAACTGTAACAGTCTTAACACAAATTGAAGTAGATTTATATCAGCGTAATTAACAGCTTGTGATTTATTGCTAATAGCTGCAGATTTATTGTCCCCATGTAAAGGCCTGAGTCAAACAAGTGCTGAGTGTCTGGTTCGGCGCCCAACATTAACTTGAGTCACTGTCAGACACCCGAATTTACGTCTGTTCTGTTGATCAATTCCAAAAGCATCAACGTATATAATAAAAACTGTTGTGTTTTACAGCAACATCCTATTTCAAATTGTCCCAAAGCTTTGAGGTGCAAAAGATCACCTGTTAAAATAACCACTACAAACATCCATCCTTTCTGATGAGATTCTATTCAATGTAGATTTTGAACACTAGTCAAATCTCTCAAACGAATATGTAGCAGCAGGCAATCACTACAGGTGCACTGTATTTCTATCAAAGCTGGCAGCTGACTACCCAGTTCACCTTGACACAGCATAATCTCTCACAATAGTAAACGGTAGTGTCTAGCCAGACAGACTGCAGTATTTATGAAGTGGATCCTGCTGCCATTACTGTATGTAATAGGGCTTTTTCCACTGGCACTTTTGGTTGCACCAAGTCAAACCATACCACACTGAGTTTCCATTACCAGTTTTAGAGCACCGAGTTGTGCCCTGCCGCGCCTCAGATGGACCATCTCCAGAGTCCGGCCAAAGTGCACCCGACCCGTTTCCAAGCAAGCTAAAGTGTTGTCTCGCCAGCTGCTGCCAACATGTGATGACCAACCTTCCTTCTCCTCAGACAAGCATGTGTTGTGTGACTGTCCGTGCAGGAGACCAGAGACAAACAGTTGTAGCTTCTAACTGAATCTCTTAGTGTGTTCATCCACTGTTTTACAGCCACTCCTTTGAGTACTACATGTTATACACACCCACAAGCCTGGGCCAGACCAGGCGTGTGAGGCGTGTGGCGGCTGCGTTACCTTTTTATTTTGGTGTCCATGTTAAAAGGTTAGAGCTGTTCGAGCACGGTTCAACCGACAGTGGAAGTGATTATTTGACTGTGTATTGCCATCATACACAGACACTTTTGATTTCATCTATATCTGTAGAAAATGTCACGGACATGAAAAAAGGCAAGATTTATTTTTAAATCACTTCCTGATTTCATTTCAAAATAAACCCTAGGCAGAACTCCTTCATTTGTTAACACAAGGCTTTTATTCTGAAATATTTACAGGACAGTGTTGTAGAACAAGCACGGCTCCATGAATAAATACAGTACAGGATTTTAATTGTCGATTATTACCACACGTTTCTTGACCTTTCTTGGTCTAAAATAAATATAAATGACATTTATAATGAAATGAAATGGCCATTATGAAAGTCACACTGTGTAGTAGGAGCAGCAGCAGCAGAAACGCTGCAGATAAGCAGATGGTGTGAACAACGGACGCATGAACCTGCCAGCCGTGAGGTAACGCAGCCGCCACGCGCTCCTCACGCAGCTGGTCTGGCCCAGGCATCAAGCAGGAAGTAGCGATGTGACAGTGAGGAAATTTTCATAACTTATTAATAAAAAAGTTAGTCAACTTGTGCAACACCCATGTTACAGATTACACTGCACATTGTACAAGAAAAGATGACGGTCAATATGTGTAGCACGCTGACTTTGACGTGTCAGGCCTCTCCAGTCCAGCTACCGCTGCGGGGCCACAGGGGTCGACCTGGCACCGCTGCACTGCACTCACCGGCTATGACCGCTCGGTCCTCCTCGCAGCAATTACCTCATTAACGTTACATTCCCTTCTAGCATTGGGTTTAAATCGGATATACTGCCAAATATTTGCTTTTCACTTCGACACCAAATCCTCCGCCATCGTCTTGTCTGTCAACTCTCTCATCCTACGTGTGACACGTTCACTTTCAGACTGTAGCGTCCGTTGTCCGACTATCTACTAATTACATGCCGTATGTAATATAATCGGTGTGTGTCCGCCCACCATGTAACACCGGTAACACCAACTACGCAACAAGCCTAGTGGGTAGCCTTGTAATGCCATGCAGGGCTGATGTGCCAAGTCAAACCGAGTCAAGCCAAGCCAGCCCGTGTATATGGGAAAAGTCCATGAGTCTATCCATCAGAGTCCCCACCGGCCGACTCAGGCTAGTGGCTTTAGCTGATTAAAGCCCCTCTACAGTTACCGAAGCTGAGGCTGTAATCTGAGTTTCACTTAGCAGAACCTAGTAGTCAGATGTGCGCGGGCGTGGGATTACGATGGCTGGTCCACATAAATCCCCTAGCACCCTGGGGAAACGTGGAGTACACTCTGAAAAAACGAAAAGCCTGTTTGTGTACAAAAATGCATTCACTCTGCATCCATACCTTTTGCTGATGTTGTAATATTGTGCAGGGATCAAGGCAACATGATATAAACTCAAATCCTAAAAAGCTTACATCAATACCCGGGCTGTGATCTCAGTTTTAGCAAATCAAATGATCTCCGGTTCAACACCCCTTCCAGTGACCCTGAACTCCTCACTGGGAAAAATACTAATGGGCTTCCCTCTCGCTTTATGAATCATGATAAGAATGCAAATAACAAAAACAACAGTGGCAGCAGCAGCGGCTAAAGTGGGCAGCCAGATGCAATCAAATACTGTCTAAATTGGGAGATTTTTCTGGGAAATAAGGATGGAGTAAGCGGGAAATGTAGGTCGCTCTACCAGGCTGAGCAGAGCTGTGACAGATGCCTGCGCAGAGGTCAATGAGAACAGGCCAAAACGTAGATACTTAAAATGGTTAGAGAGGAGACATGGCAGTCAAAACACTTCAAGATTAAAAGAAGCATGAAGGGGAAAAAGCTGAGTGGTGAAAGAAGAATATTCACGCTAAAATGTCCCAAATTAAAGCCAGTGTTCAAATATCTGGCAGATTCAAAATAAAATCAGTGAATCTGGGGGAAATACTGTTATTACTCAGTGGTTTATTCATTCTGATCAATTCTGCAAACGTTTCACAGTAAAAGCCATCCTGGAAATGACAGGGACTATTATAGCATGGTGGGCTTTAATGTGACTCATATGAAGAGAGCTGCATAAACAGCAGCAAGCAGTAAAATAAACAAGGTAATAGGGAGGCTTTCTACTAAAACGCAATAAAATATAGATTATTTAGCGCGTGTTGTAATAGCGCCTGGATGAGGTGGTGTTAACACCAGCGTGCAGCAGTGCTGGAGATGATTGTGTGTGTGTTTCTTTGCTGCAGTGTGGAGCTGGACTTCAAGCAGCAGGAGGACAAGCTGCAGCCGCTGATGATGAGGCTTTGCCCGACGGCGGACGGCCACTTCCCCTCCCTGCCTTACCCCCAGGAGGCCTTCACCTCCACCCCAAAACGCAAGTCCAAAGCTGACTCCAAGAAGCACGCTCGCTGGAAACTTTGGTTCCTGTGAAAACACAGGACCGTTTCCTCACCACCACCCCCTTCCCGCTACTGATGCACAGGATTTATGTGTCCACTTCTGTTTGGTTTTATCCATCGTCTTCTGTTTTATCACGTCTCCGTGGCTATTTGCAGACCGGTATTAACGGAGAGCTCCACCACTGGATGCTGAGATGACAGGATGTGTAATGGGACACAAGTGTGGATTCCATGGAAAATTCAAAATGTCATGCTTACCAAAAATGGATTCAGAGTTATTTTGAACTAATTTCTTCAAGCAGGGTGTGAAATTACACCTGGGCGACATATTTGGAGATCAGCAAGGTGAGACGACAACTTTGATTTCCCTCTGTCTATTTGCATATATTTTTCTAGCCGGCGTCTACGGGGTCCTATTCTGTGGTTAATGGTTCCGTTTCTATTCACCAGTTGGGACTCTGTCTTTCCTCCCAGCCTCCAGGAGAGGTTGGCAATTCAACCGCGATGCTCTGAGGCCTACATCGACAGCATATCACCGTACTGCAAAGCACAATTAACACTGTTCAGGATACATTTTCTCCAGCGTAATTAAAAAGAACTATTTTGAGTCACACGTGTAGATCACCTACCAACTATGGCAGATTGAAGACTTTCATAATATCTAAAGAAGAGCCCTAAAGGACAAAGAAGTCAGAGATGTTTATTGGATGATCAACTTTCTACCCATCTCTAAAATGTCTCCTTGAATCAACTGACTTTGAAGAATGAATAAATAACACTTATTTTCTTAATGACATTTGCAAAGTTAAACGTCAATGTACTTTTTTCTATATAATATATATCTATATTCATTCACTTTAAGGTTTAGTGGAATATATTTATTTGAGCTGCAGTGACAGGGGCTGTGCATTTCATAAACTACAGCGCACAGGAGGTACATTTCTACTTCATACATCAGACTGAGCTCTTACTAACCTCACAGTGCATACAGCCGTTGAAACCCAACAACCTAAAGTAAGTCCACGAAATCAAACGTCATCAGTATAAAACTGTAGAGAGTTCTGGCTCAACACTTAATTACGTTAAAAGAGCCGTTACTGTTTCAGTCTCGACACCAAGTATGATAAATTATACTGGTTCTTAGCACATGTGAGGGGGTTACGGGAGATAGCTGTGATTGTATTGTTGCAGAATCCTGCATCAGCAGCTGAAACCAAGCCAGAGAGACTGAATGTGCCACTTCTGATCACAACCAGGGCTTCTACAGTGCAGGGTGGCAGGCGTGTAGCCTCGCATGCTTTTTACAACCCTTGCATTTTGCAGGATATTTTCTAGCTTTTAAAGATACAATTTTTGAAGAGAATGACAAAAGAAGTTCTTTGTTTCCCGCCCCTTTTTTAATTACTAGCTCCTGCTCATCGCTTCCCATGTATTCGACTGTATAGTAAAAACTCACGGAATAACTCTATACAGGGTTAAGAGACTATGTACAGCCAAAATAATATTTGCATTTACTATATCCAGTATACATATATGTTGTATAGCATCTAATAGGGCTAATAACATTTTAATGAGTGGGAAAGCAGCCAAAACAAAAGAAAACAGCACCTGCAGGAGAATAAATCACTCTCAAAGCCAAAAACACTGCCCCGAAAGACAGGAAACGCTCCAAAGTGGTTTCAAGGGCATAAAAGGAACATCTTTATCTACCGTCACAGCGACACCTTTGCAAACTACTACGACGTCACTGGTTTGACCTCCACACGCTGCTTTCTGTTGGCTACATGTGATTCACTCGCCACTCTTGTACATGCCGGGTAGGTTTCTTTCAGTAGTTACGCTGTAGCATCGAGAGAGAACTAGATGTTTATCTGTACCTTAAAGAAGTGCAATTGATTTAATATGTGCAATACTGTGTATTTTATACTGTTTTTTTTAAAAAGAAGGAAAAAAATTAAAAAATAATTTATTATGCAAAATATGAAAAATAAAAACGGACATCTACAGAGCTCTCAAAGTCTGGAGGAGACTGAGTATCATTTGCGTAGCATAGTAACAAGTACAACTGCTATTACTTTCATCAAGGCAAATACCAGTGTAGAGTCGGCTCATCCAAATTACAAAAAAACGTATTTTCTCGCTTATCTCTGAGGGTCTCTAGCAGTTAGCAGCAGTTTAGATTACATTTGTTCAAGACTGTGAGGTCTAAATTATCAAGTGTCACTGGTTCTGTAAATATGTGTTGCTTTTCATATTTATAAATGTAATTTTTTTTCAAGGCTGTAAAGAGAAATGACATTTCACCTCAACTGCAACAAGGTGTCAGCAGAAATATCAGATACATATCTCAAAACGTGGAAAAACACAACTACAGGATGCACCACTATATGAAGGACGGCCCTGCCAGAATCAAAAACAATAAACAATAAATAAAAGGGAAAATTGAATTTAAAAGTAGATACGTAGGTGAATTTAAGAAGTAAATTAAAACAGATATATCAACTTATGTCTCATTTTATCAATTAATCAGTAACTACATTTATTTTTAAATATTATTTTTGGTACATTTAATGGCATTGTTATCTATTTATCAAGTCATTTATTTATTTTATTATTTTAAATTTTGGCAGGCTCCATCTTCCACACTGCTATGGGGTAAGTGAGGAAATATGTTATTTTGTAATTTGGGTGAACCAACCCTGTAATTTGGTATAATTTGAAAATTCTGTAAGCAAAACAATCAACTCGACAATCTCATGTGATGAAAAGCGGGAGATGAGCTTGAAAATCCACCTAAAAATGGACCTGCGTCTCTTTGTTGTAGTGGGGTGGCACAACACAAGAGCAGAATACAACCAAGGGATAAACAGCAAAGAGCTTCTGGTGCACGCAGCCAACCTGCCTTCGAACCAAGTTCTTGCCTTCGCCATCCTTACTTTAATGCCGTCTGTGGACCGTCGGGCACGTCTATGTGTTTGTGTCCGTACATGCAGCTGCCTGATGTTTCCGCGGACCAGCAGTGAGGTGAAACCACGAGGTAAACTGGGGACAAAGCTCTGAGTAAATGCCCCAGAGATGCAGAGTCACCCTCACATGGACGCATAAAGCTGCAGGAACCATCGTTGCTCGAAGGCAACACTGCCCCCCCGTCCTCTCACCCGTACAGTAGCAGGGCCGTCTCCACGGGGCTTCCCTTGGGTGGATGTTTACAGCACAGTACAAACAAGAAACCCAGTGCAGCTTCACATCTCGCATTCTTACACCCTTTAAACGCAGACCTCTGCGGTTTGAAGGTGACAAGTGTCACCACGCGAGTTCCCAGCGGTTCTCACACAGCTTTGACAGCGAGCACACGTCTGACGAGTTAGCGCAGGGTCGATACACCTAAGAGGACGCTCAGTCAAAGTTTCAGCACGGGAAAGAGAGGAGAGGCGTAGTGAGTGAGTGATAAGTTCACATTCGAGGCATTATGATTCAGTGCCATATCTCACTATGCTTCTTTGCTGTAAGAGCTCTGCAGCAGTCTGGCCAGCAGGAGAGAGAGAGGCGGAGAGAGCGAGAGAGAGGCAAGGAGCTGCTGAGAGAAATATGTGGGGAGAATCCGATATAAAGACCGAGATAAAGAGATACAGAGAGCCAAGGATACAGGAGAGGATACTGATCTGAATAGGCGCCATTGAAATGTGGAAATGTTCGGTCAGTGAGTGCATGCAGTAAAGAACGAGCGGCGGCTTTACTGTCAATCAATAGCACAAGTCCTTCCCCTGCAGCTTTCCACTCCATTCTGTCTGCACACTGCAGGAAAATCGTCAGGATAACCATGAAGCACTGCGCCCAACTATCACCGCAACCTGTTGTCCGTCAGTCCTTTAAACTACAGCAGCTATGAGAAGCTGGTGATTTAGACAGCATGAAGGAAAAGCTGGCAGTGTTTCCAATACAACCTAAGCTCTGTTAGGTATGCTATATTATTCATTTTGACATTTTGGCACTTGCTGACAATGCATAACAAACTATGCAAAGGTCAGTGTGGTTAACAAGAAAAAGCACCATGGTTTGTTTCATTCAATTGGTTTAAAGGGACTGTATGTAAGTTTTTATATGTTTAAATGTTATTTATTGCTAACAAGTTGTAACTTAACCTATAAAACTTTCTGGGTTTCCTCTATCAGGCTGTAGACTGCTTTTAAAATGAAGAATGCAGGCTTTTGGGGGGAAAAAAACCAAAGGATGTAACGTCATGCACGCTCGTGACTGCCTTCATTTTCAGCTCCGCTAACAGGGCTAACAGTGTGCAACGATAGCTAACGTTCAGTTAGAATGTAGTCCGCTAACACCAACAAACAACTAGCCCTCAACACAACTCAAACTCCAACAAAAACTCCACAAAAGAACAAAAAAAAAATCCTGTTTTGCAAAACAAGAATGTGGCCGATCTCAGGGGAAAACTAGGATCAACATCGGCCGAGACTTAGATTCATGGAGGGAGCATCCTTCGGTTCTGGATCTCAAAATAAACTCAGAGTTGGTAACACTGTTATTGGACAGGTAAGCTAACATGTGAAATATAGCATATGTGTAAGCTAGCATATGAAATATATAGTGATACTGTGGTTTTACCTGCCAATCATGTTCAGTCTTGTGTGTGTCGCCTCACTGTTATGTACCTACGTAGTACAAGCATGAGCAACAATATGCTGACTGTCGTTGACTTAACAGCCACAGGCGTCACTGTTAACAAGCAATTTCTGATTCTTACATAGAGCCCCTTTAAAAGAAGACGTTTTTTTCCTGCAGCTTCCTTCCCGTGTGTATCTGCAGTGCTCATTCAGAAGCTTCAAACTAGATGAAAATGTAACTCAAGGGCATAAAGATAGAACTTGGTAATTTCAGCAGGGACAGACAAAATGCTACCGTCCTAATGTAAATGTATTCACAAGGACTCATCTCAACCTGAGGATGAGGGTGGATGTGAATATAAAGATCCAGCCTGCTGGGATGTCCGACGATGCAAATGTGGTAGCGCTGCCGTGACGAGTCGCTAACAGGCGCAGCACTGCGGCGACAAACACACAACAAAACCTGACGCCCCCGAGTCGTCACTGTGATCATTCTCATCAACATTCTGTGTCCACCTCTTCCAGGAGCAGAGAGGAGAAAGGAAAGAGAAGAAAGAGGCCGGAGACAGAGTAGAACATTAATGCATAAATCTAAATGTAAGAGGTTGCCACTCAGAGGAACAAGGTCGGTGGTTGGCTGCGGTGTCGTCTGAGCGGCGGCGTGCAATCTGCCTGCAGAGTAGGCAGCGGTGCCCAGCGGCGGCAACAACAGCCCTCTGATTAGAAAGCTACGACACTTCCAGCAGCATAACTGGGTCTCATAGTTGTTAAAATTCTCCCCGAATTTATTGATCATGAAGAAAGGATTCAGGGAGCTGCTTCAAATGCACCTTCTGTCCCCAAGTACTATATAATGTATACTGTTTAAGTAAAAGACAAGGCTTTGATGTGACTTCGAACTCCCACTGGGTTAAAGGACACTCTGCACACTGACGCTAAATATTATGCAGGTACTTAGAAATGTCAAGGCAACTGAGTACAGCAGCTAGAGGTGCTGACAAAGGCAAGAGGTCAGTGGGAACAATAGAAGCAAGCTATATATAGGGGAGAGAAGTAATGTAGAGGGCAGCTGCGGCACATGTATACCAAGTATACGGTTTCAATAAGGAGGTCATGGGTAGGGCCGTTTCATTAGCCAGAAAGGACGCTGGTCTGCTATTGCGCCATTCAGCAGCCGCAGCTGGAAGCAGGGACCGCCATTTCACCAACACCGCGGGAGGGGGGGGATTGGATGCACTTAGAATAATACAACAGGGAGGAGGCCGGCGTGTGCTGCCTTCATGAGCGTTGACAGCCTTTTAGACAAAGTGGTAGGTGAGCACCATATCTGAAATATACTGTACATGATTAAAAGAAACCCACTACGGTGAAAGAGGAGCAGGAGCTGAGCCGCAAAATATCTACCAGTGCACAGCCTCTTTTCAAACGGTCTGCACCGCCGCCGTCCCGCCTCAGAGTGCATCCTTTGGCGTAGCAATGAATAGATTGGAGAGCTGGAGAGGGAGAGTCAGTGGGAGTCCTAGACCCCCTCCAGGCAGCTGGCTGGGAGAGACGGGGCAGCAGGGAGGCCTCGGCTCAGCTCACGGCTTCATTAGCTTTACATTATGCAGCGAGAGGTATGCTGGCGATCTGTTACACAACAGAGGGCTCCCCATTTACATGATTAGCTTGGTGCATTGCTGAAATACCAGCGTGAGAATCCCTGCTCTGAGAAGAATGAAGATGAGTAAGACAGGACACAGGGGACGAAGGATGAGTTGCTGCGGACGCTTTGTAGCACGTAACACACAAACACACGCTGTATGATTAGTGTGTGATAACGCCGGGTGCTGTTTTTAAATCACTGTCTGCTGGTGTGGTTCAGTGACTGGTAATAAAACCAAATAAGCGTCTTTTTAAACAGGTGATGCCGTTTCCTGCTGCTCCCCAGATGGAGATGGTGCTGTGCGCACACGCGATAAATAACCCAAGACAGGAGGAGAAAGGATGCCACGCCAAACACAAACATTCTCAATATAATGAGTCAGTGTCCCCATTTACCTATGCATGCTTGAAGTCTGGAGAAAATGTCTCTCACATCACACTCCAGCCAGTTTTACTGGCTTCCACCAGTGCCGGCTGCTCTCGCCTCAGCTCCAGCACCGAAACCGCACCAGGCTGCACCGTGATTCATTTATTTCTCTAACAAGACTTTTCTCTTGAAAGTTGTGCGTTCACATTGTTCAGACCTGTCAGAGGCCCGCAAACCTCCGGTATCGGCTGCTGTCCGTTAATTTATTTCCAGCAGGAGGAGACGGTGAAGAGGAGAGCGAGTGAGAGAGACAGTCAGTGTGTTGTGTTAATTCTGCCGGTGGGATTTTGTATTATTCACTGCATTGATTGCACCTGTTCATCGCACACACAAATGCCATGGTGAAAATAAACACATTAAACTAAGGAGGAGGAAACTAAGACTTAAAATGAAAACAATCATTTAGCAAATGCAACAAGCTGGGCTAGCGAACTACTGCTAACTAGCTAACTAACTAGAAAGACAAGCTGACAGACAGATAAACAGAATTGGTTTGCTGCTCAGACGCATACGAGCATACGAGTGCGCCTGCATTAGCTTGGACGATAGCATACGGCCTGCACCCTTTTTTTAAACTTTGTGCACAAAATTAAGTTATTTATTTAAAAAATAAACATTGTGGCTAATAAACTTAGTCAGAAAATGACTCAAATAAATATGAACTGAAGTATCATAGAAAAGCCAAAATACACTGGAGGGGGGCTTTAAGTGAGCTGTAAAAGTGGCCTCAGAGGACTCTCCTTCATCGTAAAATCTCGCATAAAAACTACATGTTTATTACCCAAGTCTCTATTTCAAAGTCACATCACAAGCTACATGCAGCTCTAATGAATACAAGCATCAACAGGATGCAATGAAATGAGTCAGAGAGTACCTGAGTTGATATTCATGACTCAACTAATACAGAAGTTGACATTTATTGGACTCTTTGGATTCATGAAAATGGATGAAGGCTTTGCTAACGGAAATAAGGCAGGCAGCATATTTATACTATGACTGATAAGTGTATTAATTGCTGCCGAGCTCTAGCAGACAGAGCGATTGGGAGAGGGATGCTGATGGCAGTGGAAGCGGTGCACGCTTCTTGTGATTAGATTACAGCACCGAGAGCATCAGAAATGTTCTAATAAGGGAGGGAGCAGACAAACAAACAGGCAAAACACGGGAAAAAAAAAAAAAAACGTGAAACATCAAAACCACACGCAGATCGGCACACAAACAACTGGCTGGAGAAAGATATGAGCAGATCAAACGCAGTCTCAGATTGAGGTTGTCTGAAAGCTTTCTGCCAAGGTAGACTTTACCTTTAATGATAGCTTTGGAATGGAGTTGGAGTTGCAGTGGTCCTGTGGGAGTTAAGCTGGTTGTGGTACAGAGGCCTTGAAATTGGAGTGTGTGTGCATGCGTGTGTGAATGTGTGTACAAGTGTATGAGTTTGTATGTGTGTGATAGGAAAAAAAGGGAAAGGAAAAACAGACAAACAGAGAGGGAGAGCTAGTCGTGGGAATACAGGTGATAGTTGCAGAGAATCGGACAAACTTACGATGTGAGGAGACTCGCGGCCCATGGAGATGACCGTCCGGTTAACTGTCCTCAGCAGCTTCTCCATGACGACCTGTACGTGCCACTGGGTAGGGCCCTGCAAAAAAACAATTAACTTCTTATATTTCCCACAATGACTACAAACATCTGATTTCAAAATTAGTGGCTCTGTCTGTTTAACAATAGATTTTGAGTGACTACTGTCACGCCTCACAGGTTTGAATCCGGCTTGGGGCTTCCCACAGTCCAAACACATGCTGGTTAATTCCCTCCACCAAGGAGGTTATGTTTTTGCCGGCGTTTATCTGTCTGTTTGTCTGTGTTCAAGATAAATCAAAAACTTATGGACGGATTTTGATGAAATTTTCAGGGTGTGTTGAAAATGTGAAAAGGAAGAACTGATTTAATTTTGGGGGTGATCCGGAAGAAATCCTGGATTCTGGATCACTTTGAAATTTTCGTTAACATTGGAGTAAATGGGACCCAAAAAAATTGTTTCTCAGTATCTCTGGTAATTGTTGCCCAAAGCTCATGAAATTTGACTCAGGGATTTACAATGTGTACTTCTATCAAATCCCAAAGGCTGATCCAGATCTGATCCAGATGGCAGATTTTATAGCAATTTATATTAAAAAAATGGGGGTACTCTTACATTTTGGCCTACTGTGCATTTAATATTAGAGGTAGAGATTTCTAACAAGCGGCATCGTGTAGCTGAGACAATTCTGCATCTGAAACTCCATCCAAACTATGGTGCTTGGCGGAGGTCTGCGCTCTCCGAGTGCTTTTCTAGTTGATTACTGTGGTGGTTGTCCGTCTCTATGTGCCCTCCGATGGACTGGTGACCAGTCCAGGATTTACCCCACTTTTGCCCAACTCGTCGTGTACATTTGGCCAGTTACCAGCTCAAATAAGAGAAACACATCACCACAGAATAATGGCCAAAACAAAATTAAAGGTGCATTACCAATTAGGCCTGTCACGATACTACTTTTGTTTTGTTATATTGTTATAATTGCGATAAACATATTATTGTTATTTTAAGACCATTTTATCATGTAGGTAACATTCTTATGTAAACAAAGACACTTGTAAACACAAAGGGCAACATCAAGGTCGGCAAAAATGATCACGGTCATGTGCAGAAACCATACGATAAGTCTAACGTAATTATTGTGACAGGTCTGTTACCAATAACTGCTGAAAAGCAAATTTCCTGACAAGTTTTACAGGTTTTCCTCCTTCTATTTGAAGAAATACTCAGTGCTAGATCGCCATGGCTCAACTTTCCACCAGATTTCACTACATTTGCAGAATTTAAAAACATCTTTCTACCTAAAACAACTGTGACTTCTTTACTGTTTTGGTGACAAACCAAATAATCTGTTTGTCTTTATAAATAGATACGACTGCTATAAACTGCTCTTCAAAAACTTAAAACTCTGAAGATACTTTGAGGACCTGACAAATATGACTGATGCAGCTTTTGGAGGGGGAAACACCCACGGGGCAGTTTTACCGCTGTCATAAGTGGGATGATTTTCCATGGATTTGCTTATTAGTGAGTTTCTCGCTGTCTCTGCCTGTCTGTGGGGGAAATCTTCCAAGCAGACCGAGCTCTGCAGCGTCAAACTTAACTTTCAATAATTTACACAGCTCTTTCAGCGGGTGAAGAACTCGTGCACGCAGGTGTGCGCGCACACAAACATTTACACAATCACAAGGTATGAAAGAGAGAGCGAGGCAGGGAGAGGAAGCAGGAAGACTGAAGGAGTGTGATAGGGAGAGCAAGTGGGAGATGATCCCTGGCAGAGTGGAGTATGGGAGGCCAGGCTGTGGTGATCAATGGTGAGGGAAGTCTGAAAGGGCCTGAGGGAGGACATCAGGTGTCTGGGTGTGGAAGAGGATGAATCGCACTTGTGAAGCAGCTGACTGTTTGGGTGTGTGTGTGTTTTATCATGTGCATGTGAAGTCTGAGACTGATGCCAGACAGTGAGGACTGTGGAGTGAAAAAAAACAGTCAAAATGAATCTCAGTAACAGAACAAGCTGATTAATCTATTAGAAATCTACAGAAAGTTGACAACCAATTTGATAATTAATAGTTTAAAGGGTCGTTCACCTTCTTTTATCCAAGGTACTTGGGGGGGTTGCGCCTGCCGGTACTCAGCAATTAAAGCCTGCGGTAATTTAGCAGTAAGCCTCACTGACTAAACTAAACAAAGATAAATGGATACTGCTCGATCTGTGTGTCAGCTTGGCTGACCTTTCAACTGGATGTTGTGACATCCTCAGACAGAAAGTGTGAAGCAATTAAAATAGTCCCTGGGACAGATGTAAAGTTCTGGGTAGCCCTGCACTAAAATTATTAACTTCTTCATTGAGTCATATTTACAGAATGGAAAGATATGTGCAGGCTGTGATTGGTTGTTCCTCGTCATGTGACATGTGGTGCACGTTGCTGCGCTCCAAAACTTAAACCTTTTATTTATCTCAGGACGCAGTCACTGAAAAACAGGCGCTGGGGAACGCCTGTATGCCATAAGAGCGTCGCTCTCTGTTTTGAGCTAGTCTTCCACACTTCTACACAACAACAGATTTGAGGGCATAAAAACGGCGGCATGTGAACGAGCCCTTAGGCATTTATCATGGAAGAATCACAGATGTGACAATTTGCTGCTTTTCCGTTTCAAGTAATTGCAAACTGAGAGTTTGGGGGGTCTGGACAGTTGGTCAGACAAAACCAGCACTTTAAAGATGTCACCTTGGGTTATGGGAAGTTGTGATGGTATAAATGTTATTTTCTGCCACTCTGATTAGCTGCAAACCTGGTTCTGTGATTAGTTTATGAGCTCATCACCAACTCTACAAGTTAGTAAATTAACAGTACTTTAAAATGTGCTCCTTTCAGGGTATGCAAGGCAATAAAATAAATCAAGAACAGCACACTGACTAGTAGCTATTCATCTTTTTGGAGGGACTCCTGGATCCTCTTCTTATGCTACTATTTATCCCAGAGGGAAATAAAAGTACATGAAGCCGGAGAGTTGTGTTCCTCACCACATCCTTCCTGTAGAGCACCTCCAGGATGTCGCTAAGCAGCTGGCAGCACGCCTTCGGCTCCTCTCGCTTCTCCAGGTGGAACTTCAGCTGGTCCGTCATCAGCGGCAGGAGGATCTCGCGGCAATCTGCGGGGACACCAGCAAAAACACACATTTACAACACACGGAGCAGATGATGGATTGCACAAGGCTGTACAGCATATGCTCTTGACACACTCTCTCGATGAAGACGCGCACAGCTTGTTAATGGTTTCCTCACAGCTCGGAAGATTAAATTAAAGCAATGTACAGAGTGAATTTTCTAATCAAACTGAATGTGGTAAAATCTCCCAAAGCCCTTGGAATAGTTTCAGTGCAACAGCATGAATGTCCGAACCAAAGCCAGTCAGAGCCATAAACATCTTCAGAGCACAGCTAGTTAGGCCTGTTACGATCATACAATAAGTTATGCTCATTTTTGCTGTCCATTTGTTTATATGTGTGTTTACATTTTACATTTTTAGCCAGAATAAACATCAGGGTTTTTCCCTACCACTGTAAGACTTTGCACACAGACATTGAACATTTTATTAATGGAGCCAGAGAGTTCATTTTGTTTATCACTTTGGTTGTGTGGTTTTATTTTCATTTGTTTTATTTATTTGGAATATGTCATTTTTTTCCACATTCCAATGTCTGAATATTCTTAATTAAATGTTAATTGCGCTTTTAAAGGGTGCACTTGCATTTTTATGCTATTATATTATCATAGCAGTGGCAAAAAATTATCCTAAAATGATAATAGTAGAATTTAGTAGTTGTACTGAATGTCAGATCTTGTTATGAACATGTTTAATATAATTGTTTTCCAAGAGGGGGAAAATGGTGTAGATGACAGAAAGATTCTTTCTTTATGTCCTTGTTGCATCTAAAATAGCAAGTAATGGCAGCGGAAAACAACAACTGTCTTAACAGTTACAATTAAATCATAAATCAACACAACCGAAATCAACCAGGAGAGTTCGGCTGATGTTCACGCCAACATCAAAAAGTGAATTTCCATATGCAGAGGGGAGAGAATTTGGTTGGCAATTGGACATGGAGGACAGCAGAGATAAGCCAGAGAGTATATTCTCATGGGAGGTAAACCTGAGGCAGTCTGCCATGAAATTATCATATTTTTTATTAAACCGTCTGATTTCAATCTTAGTGGCATTTGTGTATGTGTGTGGGGGTCACATTTAAAGCCCAGGGACAAATACTGGAGTTAGGTTGGTTCAATAAAAATACGCAGAGTATCGGTTAGGAGGTTAAGTGAGTAACTTTTCAGATTTATGGAGAGAATATAAATTGATAACCCCTCTGCAAGAAAGGAAAGAAAAACACAAAATGCCTCAAAAGGCCCCCATGCAGAACTCTGACACACAAACACACACTTTCTCACAAAGAAGAACAAGAGGGCTCAATCTGGAGGGACGATGCCAACTTTAGAAATACAAGGTTGATAACGTATGAAAGGGAAAGCTCACTTCCATCAATAAAAAACCCAATAGAGTACTACCTACAACTACCAATAGTGTTTCATAAAGCATTACAGTGGCATGAAATATGTCCTCCCTGGCTAAAAAAACAATTAAATACAAAAAAATGTGCATTTGATGAACAAAAAATGTAAGAGGATTCCTCCCAACAATGGGAAATATATCAGAGAATCCACAGACACATTTATCTTTTTCTCTCTCTCTACATATATATGCACTTCATAGTAGGGCTGACCAAATGCTTCAAATTCAAACCTCCAAATAACAAATCGAATGCTTAGTTTTTAGATTTTTTTTTAAAAATTAGACACAAGTATGTAATAATAAAGTTTAAGTCCCAAAAACGTATTGTAATTATAATGTACAAGTCCATGAAATAGGGAACAATCCTATATTATTCCTTATTCATATGCATTATTTATTATTATTAGTTATTCTCAGCCGAATATCACTGTAAGTTATGTGTAGAGGTGTGTGTACAATAGTGCAGCAGCGTTGCTGTTCTGTGCACTAAGACGGGGGAGACAGACGGACGGACGGACGGACAGAACATGTCTGCCTGCACTGTTCTGCGACTCTTCGAATACCTTCAAATATTTCTCACCGAAGCTTCGAGGCCCAGAAATGATATTCGGGACAGCCCTACCTGACTCAAAGAAATGGGTCTAATTAAAGTCACTTTGTGTTGGAAATGTAAAACAGAACCGAGTACATACATGCATGCGTTATGTTACTGTCCCATAGTGTCTCCCTTGTGAAGAAACGTTCTGTTTATATGGCTGAATGGTTAGAATCAAAAGGTCCCCAGTCATGTCACCTTGGGGGCACAAATGTAGCGGCGCAGTTGAGTAAATTTGTATTTAGAGTAGTGTCCGCTTGATTCTAAGATGATGGTAAATGAAAATGTGTTGGGAACAAATGATGGGAATTGTTGGTTGCATGTGAAAAGATGCTGGGAAGATTGAACTGGAAAAACAATATGATTCAAGAACAGATTTAGCGGATTAACATCCAGAGAGAGCAGCCTAACCTTGACAAGAATCTGATGGTTTGATGCAGTACATCTGTAATTGTACTAATTCCCACCACATTATTACAACCATATAACTGCCTTTCTAGAAACTTCAATAAAACTTTAAATCATATAAAATAAAAGAACAAAAAAAAGCAGTAAACTGAGTGAAATCATCATCAACGCAGCTGCAGACTACAGGAACAACAGTACTCTTCAAATACCAATCTTTATAATGACAAGATGGAGAGAAACCGCTGCTCTAAAGGGAGCAATGGATTTCAATTCACAATCAATACCATCTCTCTACTCCACAGATAATGTTACAGCTTTAACAAGCAACTGGGACAAAATAACTTCAGCACGCACACACACACACACACAAACACACACACACACATAAAGCTTTGCCAACTGTCAATACTGCTGAAGGCCGAATGATTAACAGCAGAATGTAAAGCACAATAAATACCATGACCTATGGTGACCTCTTCATAAACGATACCCAGAGGTATTACATATGAATCTATTCAGTGTTTTATATTCTCTGTGTATGGCTTGATTGCACAAAGACAAGACAAAAAAAAAGGAAACCACTGCTTTCATCCCAATATGCACCAACTATAAAAAAAAAAACATCTTGGTGAGGTGAATGTTTTATTGTCTTCAGAAGCTGTTTCCATTTCTGTCTATATTACTGGGATTAACCATAAACCAGATCTTCACACAGCGACCAAGATGAGGCTCTGTAATAAAGTGTAATTAATGCATTATGTAGCAATTTCACAATTTAAAGCTTTTGAAATTTCCTTTTTAATGGCTCAGGCATTGATTAGTGCATCAATTACACTCTGAATCTCTTGTAGCAATCTAGGAAATCTAATAGCTGCACTCCTTTCGAATGGCATTTAATAATCCGAATTCAAAAATAATTACAGCTATGATGGCAGTCCAGGTTGAAGGGTTAGGGTGAAAAGAACACATTTTAATTAAGGAACGCCCACGTAGATCATTAGTTTACGTAGAACAGGAACGCCCATGTAGATCATTAGTTTACGTAGAACAGGAACGCCCAGGTAGATCATTAGTTTACATAGAACAGGAACGCCCAGGTAGATCATTAGTTTACGTAGAACAGGAACGCCCACATAGATCATTAGTTTACGTAAAACAGGAACGCCCACGTAGATCATTAGTTTACGTAGAACAGGAACGCCCACGTAGATCATTAGTTTACGTATAAACAGGAACGCCCACGTAGATCATTAGTTTACGTAAAACAGGAACGCCCACGTAGATCATTAGTTTACGTATAAACAGGAACGCCCACGTAGATCATTAGTTTACGTAAAACAGGAACGCCCACGTAGATCATTAGTTTACGTAAAACAGGAATGCCCACGTAGATCATTGGTTTACGTATAAACAGGAACGCCCACGTAGATCATTAGTTTATGTATAAACAGGAACGCCCACGAGATCATTAGTTTACGTAGAACAGGAACGTCCACGTAGATCATTAGTTTACGTATAAACAGTAACGCCCACGTAGATCATTAGTTTACGTAAAACAGGAACGCCCACGTAGATCATTAGTTTACGTAGAACAGGAACGTCCACGTAGATCATTAGTTTACGTATAAACAGGAACGCCCACGTAGATCATTAGTTTACGTAAAACAGGAACGTCCACGTAGATCATTAGTTTACGTAGAACAGGAATGCCCACATAGATCATTAGTTTACGAATAACAGGAACGCCCACGTAGATCATTAGTTTACGTAAAACAGGAACGCCCACATAGATCATTGGTTTATGTATAAACAGGAACGCCCACGTAGATCATTAGTTTACGTAGAACAGGAACGCCCATGTAGATCATTAGTTTACGTAGAACAGGAACGCCCACGTAGATCATTAGTTTACGTAGAACAGGAACGCCCACGTAGATCATTAGTTTACGTATAAACAGGAACGCCCACGTAGATCATTAGTTTACGAATAACAGGAACGCCCACGTAGATCATTAGTTTACGTAAAACAGGAACGCCCACATAGATCATTGGTTTATGTATAAACAGGAACGCCCACGTAGATCATTAGTTTACGTAGAACAGGAACGCCCATGTAGATCATTAGTTTACGTAGAACAGGAACGCCCACGTAGATCATTAGTTTACGTAGAACAGGAACGCCCACGTAGATCATTAGTTTACGTATAAACAGGAACGCCCACGTAGATCATTAGTTTACGTATAAACAGGAACGCCCACGTAGATCATTAGTTTACGTAGAACAGGAACGCCCATGTAGATCATTAGTTTACGTAGAACAGGAACGCCCAGGTAGATCATTAGTTTACGTAGAACAGGAACGCCCACATAGATCATTAGTTTACGTATAAACAGGAACGCCCACGTAGCAACTGCCCAGTAACTTTATTGTCTGGTTCATGTCAGTCAAACAGCGGCTATGCATTTAGTTCTAAGTATGATTTAAGTCACATTTTGTCAGATTGTTATACCATTTTACGTTATTTGTGACTGCGATGAAACAAGTGGGACAAACTAAGCTAACCAATCGCTAGCATTAGCCCACATTAACATAGGTAATTTGTACAAATTCAGTCTTAACAAAGCTAGCTTCTAGCAAGCAAGTCATTATCCACTGATACTAATAATGATACTGGTGACACTTTTATCCTCTATGTTTAGCTACATAGAATGACTTTACATGAAGGTGCTGCCGCAAATACTGGGGACAAAGCTCGGGTAAGGTTGCCCTTTGAGCCGAGGCCAGGTGGCAATACAGAAATTCACGTGTGTGTAAATATTGACGAGTCATAACATATGAATTTAGCTTATCTTAGTTTTCTGCTGTCTTTTTTTTTTTTAGTCCTTATGATGAAGTACATACGGTAGGGTAACAGCCAGAACCAGCTGGGACCACTGAGATTGTTTCAAGCATGGACAAATACTCTGACTAAGCATCTGAAAAAGCTCCACGAATCACGAGTGAATTGCGTCATTGATGTCTGATTGCAGTGCTGTGTACAGGCTGCTCCACGATGCAATTGTTATTCACATAAAACTTTCACCGGTAAATACCTGAAAAGGAATGTTAATGTTAATGGTTTGCCTTGTCACGTCTTAGCTAGCCCTGACACAAAGTGACAACCGTGTCTCCACTGCACATATTTATAGCTATCCGCCTAATACAGCTTAAAGCCAAACTGTGTGTTTTTATGTAAATGTGCTTCATAATCTTCCAGGGTTTGCACACAATAGCAAATCTATCTGAGGGCGTCTCACATTGTGTGAAGTGTTAAATGCCTTGTTTTTACAGGGCCCTCATTCCTGTTTGTGCCTCTTCCAAGCATAAAATACACACAGGTGGTAACACACTAACCGCATAAATGGACGTGAGCACACACACACACACATACACAGACACAGACACAGACACACACACACACACACACACACACACACACACACACACACACACACACACACACACACACACACACACACACACACACACACACACACTAGTAGCAGGGTGGGAGCAGGACAAGCAGAGTGGAACTATCAAGCTGAGCCATGAGCGCACTCCTCAAACTTCCAGCGCAAACAGATTTTAGACGCTACAGTGATTTCCCCCTTTAACACAGACCAGGAGAGCAGCTGACATATTTGTTCTCTTCCGATGAGCCCATTTGCAAGTGATTTATGCACCCGTCCTGCTCTCTTTTACATCATAAACAGTGAAGGTGACACAGCGTTGTGCCTCTAAAATAAATAAAAAAAGACAGGGAAAACTTCCCTCTTTTCTAAGTTCATTAAGTTTCCATCTGCGGCAGGGAATTGCGTATGCATACCAATCACATTCAACACGCAGCATTTCAATTTCAAACGGATATATGAAACCCATGGAGAAAGGGGTGTCATCTCATTGTCTAAAAGTCTTCATTTTAAACAGAAATAAGCCCATTGGGAGCTGAAAAATACTTATTTTAGACGTGCTTTTACACAAAACAGTTAATATGTTAATCACTGTGCAGCCTACAGGAAAGAAAACACTTCCAGCAGTGAACACATTCAATGCATACTGATGAGTATGTGATGAGGTAAGAAACTCCACGTTGAGTAGGTAGTTGCCTCTTGCTGGGCGTTCATTTGTTCCAAGTATTCCAGTACATTTCACTTTGGGATTGGTTGGCAAGGGAACCTTTCAGGCACCACTGGGGATCATATAACAATGGCTCCCAAGAGCATGTGCACTTACTACAGCTGATTAGACCACCTTTAAAATCTGCCTGGCTGAGTCATCTACTCATAGCAGTGGTCATTACCTGCAATAAAACATCTCCAAAGTGGAGCGCAGCTTGATACGGATGTGAAAGGACCATTTTACTTGGCAGGTAAGCCTTCTCCATGACTGGTTTTGCACAGTTTAAAAACGCACTTAACAGGCTACTGGAGGTATTGAAAGCAGCGGTGTGTGGACATGTTGTTAGAGCCGAGTGGAGGGGTCACCTATATCTGCATCACAGCAACGACTCCTCCGGCTAATCAGCAGGCCATTCGCAAGCATCAGGGAGACTTGGCGGTCCACAATTACACTAACAGATCAATAGTAATGACTGGAGCACCACACACTGTGCATTGCCCTTCAATAGTAACTCACTGACCTGGCCAAACCACCAATCACATAATTGTATGTTGCTAAAGTATGAAAGGACAGCATCATTAAGCTGCAGGCAGAGACATTTACACTGTGCATTCATTAGGACATACGTGCCATCACACCCCGTCCAAGTTCAATTTCATAATTTCTTTTCTGTCTATGCTGAACTGAACATGTGCTGAGGACAGAGGCGGCATGCAGCCGTGCAAGTGGATAATTGTTGTCCGCTTCTTTTTACATTACGTCGACCGCTCTGAGGCGTGTGTTGTCCTTGCCAGCCACATTAAATCGCTGCTGCTATTTGATTGGGTTAGGGAACTTTGCATTTAATGTACCACCACTGGACAGTATGTGTGTCTGTGTAAGTGTGTGTCTCTGTGTGTGAGGGTATTTGTTTCTAAATCGGGCCCTAACCTAACATGGCCTCAGAGGACCACCGCCTCTAGCAAAATGCTTGGCCCTCGACCACCACTGCAGCAGGAACCCATCTTCAGGACGCCGCAGGCTAGCCTGCCTGCAGAGACTGGACATCATTAACCATCTCTACAGCCCTGCCCTTCATACCTGACATGACTACAACATGGCCAAATAAAATAGTATTTTTGCTCATGTGTATTATGAAAGTGTTGGGGTGGTAAAGGGAAACAAGAACAGAAATGACATGATATAGAAAAAGGATTAAATACTTAAACAGAGAGGAAAGAAGGGGCTGAGACTTGAACATTGGGTAGATGTGAATATTAATATTATAATTAGGGCTGTCAAAGTTAACGCTATAATAGCACTTTGTTGCAAATTCCTTTTAACGCCACTAATTTCTTTAAATCATTAATCCAAACGATCTTTCTGAGGTTGTTGCAGGCTCAGTTAGAAAGCTAGAGTGAAGGTAAGGTTAGGAATCCATTGGTACCAACCATGTCATACTGACTTGCAAAGGAGGCTAAATAACACTTCAAACTTGCACAAACTTTGAGGAACTGCCACTGCCACTGCCATGGCTGTTTTCAAAGGGCTCCCTTGACCTCTGACCTCAAGATATGTGAATGCAAATGGGATCTCTGGGTATGTTCTGATATTTTTATGTTTAATACAGCACTTGTGAGGGTTTCTGGACAATATTTGTCACTGTTTTGTGTTGCTAACTGATTTCCATTTATAAATTTACATATGGTTGCATAAAGCAGCATATTTGCCCACTCCCATGTAGATAAGAGTGTTAAATACTTAACAAATCTCCCATTAAGGTACATTCTGAAGAGATAAGAAAAACGTGCAATTCATTTGTGATCAATCGTGATTAACTATGGGCAATCATGCGATTAATCGCGGCACAATATTTTAATCTATTCACAGCCCTAATTCTAAAACAGACAAGTTGCAGTGATTTTGGCAGTGAGATTAACTGTCTTAGATAACAAGAGAGATTTCCACTACGCCTCGCTAATGACCTTTACTGTGGGTTCACACAAAGCTGGCAGGAGGAGGCAGGCGGTGTGTGTGATTGGCTATATTTCTGCACCTTGAGTGAAGATGCATGCACTGAAGAACTGTGGGTAGATGTGTGTGTGTGTGTGTGTGTGTGTGTGTGTGTGTGTGTGTGTGTGTGTGTGTGTGTGGCTTTCTCACCGTGATGAGTGAAGAGATCACTGTGGACAATGTCAATCAGACAGTCCAGCTTCTGTTTCACCAGGCGACCCAGAGGGACCTTTAGGATGAACTCTGTGAACAGCTTGCTGTGGAGACAGGAGGAGGACAATAAAGACAAAAGGTCAGACTGATCAGGCATCTTGGGCTGGCTGAATGCTTCCCATCATGAGCGATCATCCAAAAATGCAATTAACGGCCCTGCACACCCACACAGGCACTTTTCAGATGCTCTTGCTAAGGAGGATATGACAATATATAACGTGAGACAATAGAGATTTGTCAGCTGACCCGGAGGAATGACCAGGGATGAACTCTGAGAACAGCTTGCTGCCAGAGGTATCTCCGTATTAGTGTTTCTCATAAGGGGGTACTTTGAGTACTGCAGAGGAGACATGATGTTCTTTTAAATGTTAACTTAATAATTCCTGAAATAATTATACTAATAATTACACTAAAGATCAATAAAAATGTAAATGTTAGTTTGATAAACCACTTTTTAAATCAAATGCAACCATTAACTGATGTAACCTGTCAACTGCCAAGCGCAAAGTATTATTATTGACCTTTAAAGTTGACAATAAAATAAAAAATAGTTTAAGACTAGTCTTGGCCTTTGGTCTTAGATTGTCAGGTTAGACTAGTCTAACTAAGCCTGCCTGTTGCATATATTAAGACTGACTTAATGTCCCCCTGGATAAGCCTGAGGTGAGTTTAGTTAGCCAACTATTTCAACTATTTATCCATTACTTTTAGCTATTAGCTAACTGTTTATCCGTTGCTTTCAGCTAACTAGTTCAACTGTTTTTCCATTACTTTTAGCTTTCAGACACTTTCCACTGATGAGGTCATGAATAAAACATGAGGGAGGGATTCAACCCGTAAGCATAGTAAACATCACCCCATTTGAAGGCACCATATTTCAACTTTTTATCCATTACTTTGAGCTAACATTTCAACTGCTTATCCATAACTTTCCTGATTCTTGTACCATATTCTTAAATTGCTTCTGGACATCGTGAATGGTTCTAACAACGGTTGGATTTATGCTCCTGTGTTTTATTTCACCCGTAATACCAGTCTAATATCAGTCATTCACCGGGAAGCTTTATTCAAGAGGTAATTTTAACTGTCTAATGCAAGTCTAACTTCGTTATATTTAAGACAAAGTCTAGGTCTGTTTTTATGCAATTTGCTGATGAAGGCCACAAACTTGGCCATAGGTCCAAACATTGTTTCGGCTAACCAGATCTTCTTTTAAAAGCTGAAGCTGAGCTATGCAAGACGTCTGCTAAAGTCTCCCAACTTAATATACTTAAACTGATAACGCCTGCGTGGTTGAGCACAACCTTCACCTCCAATGGATTTAGTAGACTTTAAATGTTGCATCTGTTTAACTCACAATGACGTCCAGAAGGATTTCTATGTATTAAGTTGAGTGCTTTCTATTCATCTAAATATTTTTAGAATGGGGATTCGTTTTTTAGCAAAGCTCAGCAAGATCACACACTATGAGCATTCAACAATTCAGAGCCTAAAAGATAAATCCGCATTCATGCACATGCATAAGGCTGACAGTTTTCTCCTCAATGAAGAGGCCAGATGCTTGTTATGCTGGCAAGCTGAGGCCCAAGGAGGAGAGAAAAGGTTCTGGCAGGGGATGAAACACCCCCACGCCCCCAAGGCTTCAATTTAGCCCTAACAACAGGAACAGCTGATGCCACCTTTGCTCAGACGGGGGAAAAAAGCCCAGCCTGATATAGGTAAGTGAAAGGTTCATAAGGACCACGGCTTTCAGAATTAAAGCTGAAATCAAAAGCTTTTCTCATGGTGTTTCCTCTTAAACTACAGGAAAGATGGAGCATTGTGCTTGTTATGTTGCCTCCAGTACAAATACTATATATTATTAACTTTATTGGAACTGTCAACCAGGGCAGGTGTGACCCGATAATTAAATCAACATCTCCCGATAGCAGTCCAGACTGTCTCTCCAACACCGTCAATGTGCCAGTTTGACTTCACCATATAGCTGGATAGCACATGGTGCCTTTGGCTGCACAGTATGGGGAGAGCATGCTGGGAAGTCAATTATCTTTAAAATCCCCAAAATTTAGTGTGACTCATTATGAAGGACATAATTAAGAAGGAGCACTTTGATTCGACTGAAATGAATCAGTGTCACACACTGAGAGGGACGTATTGGATAAAATCAAGAAGGAAGGTATGTGAAAAAAGCTGAATAGAAAAACGGTAGCACAGTAGACAGAATGGATGAGTTGATCTCCCACGTTTGAGTTTCACTGTGGCTGTGATAGAGGTGGAGTGGAGCCGAGGCCGGGGGCAGGGATTGGCGGTGCTGTGTGGCCCAGACTCTGCTGTGAGAATGGCTGCTGCCCAGGTACAAATGGAAGTGGCTCCTCGCTGAGCCCTTGCAAATGAACAGGCAAAGCACATTTCAAGGTCTGGGAAAATACCGGCATGTAGTGGCACTAGTTGTGCCAATCTTTGAGCCAACATAAAAAACAGATCCCAGTGCCAAGTTTTGTTTGGATGGTAAAATAAGTTGAAATAAATAATGTGCGTCAACACAGGATGCAGAGGTGGACAGATCCTGTCAGCATCTCGTCTCATCTGTCTAGTGACTAGATGATGGCATAAACAACCACCTGAATCATCAAATACTTTGGTTCTATTTCTATTTTAAGTGTGTTAATTTATTTTGTGCCACTTTTCACAGGCTTCCATTTAATTCAACCTCTCGTCTGACTTTCAGCAGAAGAAATGTAACTTGTTTATGAAAAAAGTAGTTTAGTCTCCTGGTCTGAAGCAACCTGCTGATTTTCTTCTTATTGATGCAACTGCCTGTGTACAGGATGCATATTTCACAGCGACACAGTCGGGATAAATTAAGCATGACTCACATATGAATATATTCATCCGAACAAAATATTTACATATGATAAAATGTTTGACCAAAAAACAAAATGTTTTTAAAGATTAATTTGCAGCTGAAAAGTATTTCTCTGAATACATTAGAAAAGCTTATTTGTAAATATATCACTCCATAAATGAGGCCATTCTTTTTTGTTTTTGTGCTTTATAGCGTAACAGATTGAAGTTATTCAAATGGGGCAGAAACTCAAGGGCACACCCATGAGGCATTTGTTACAAATGCAGCTTTGGAACACAAAAAACATATGAAACTAGACTAGACTAGACTGGTCACTTGAGAGTACAGTCCATTAATTTCTATAATGTAAGAGTTTCTTTTCCCTTCTGTGTTATAAATATATGATTTAGTGCCACAGTAACGTCAGCATGTGATACTTCAGAAGTTGTTTATTATTAAGACGAGCATTAAGCTTTGGATGACATTCACGGTAGACACCATTAACTGAAATGGACACTTGAGTAGAGCCATCAGTGGCTTTCGAAGGCAACCTGTCCATCACAGTACAGCGACTGAATGTAAAACCAGCCTAAAGGTAGACAGACAAAAAAACAATAAATGGTGCTTCTAAGTCTTTACAGTGGCACCACATCCCATCAGCTCGTTATGTTAGGGATTCATCTAAACGTGAAATTTTAATTCAAGCAGACACTTTGTAAAACAAAAGAAATTAAAATTTCCCCTTTCATTGTCCGGCAAAATTGCTTTTAAGGTCCAATTTAAACCTTTTCTAAACATTTGCATTAATGTGCTGCTGTGATGCTCTGCAGCAACAACACATCAGTTTGAAAAACTCACAGACAAATGCAAAAGAAAAGTATATAAATAGTTACAAGAGCGCCCAGTTCACCTCTACCACTGAATAATTTTCCCTCAAATTAGAACGGTATACTGCAGGTGCCATTATAACAACAATATGAGCATAAGAAAATGCAATGAAATTACCTCAGTTCCTTTGGATCAAACACCAGCTTGACGTCATTGACAATGGTGGGAATGTACTTCAATGCAGCACCCTTAAAAAAAAAAATAAAAGAAACATTAAATCATGTTCAGCTCTAAGTTGGATTGATTTTGTAAGCTATTCCATCCAACATTATGTAATACAGTGTTTTTCACAAGGTGTGCATTGTGTGTAGTGGTTAAGTGGAAATGTGTCTGTTTCCTCCTTTTCAGTTTCGCTAATGAAAACGGTGTGTGTCTCAGTAGCATACATGCTGTAGTACACATTTTGCCTTCTGTGGGCAATGGGCAACCTCTGGGTCTGAAAAGTGTCTTAAACTTGCATTCATTCTAACAGCCAGCAGGGGGCGAGAACTCTGGTTGCAAAGAGAAGTCTGACTGTATAGAAGTCTATGAGAAAATGAGCCTACTTCTCACTTGATTTATTACCTCAGTAAACATTGTAAAGATGAGTTTATGGTCTCAATCACTAGTTTCAGGTCTTCTTCAATACAGCATGATAAGATAAGATAAGATAAGATGAACCTTTATTAATCCCCGTAGGGAAATTCAGTTTTCACTCGTTGTTGTTAATTTCACACAGTACACATACATGCATTAATGGAGAGATGTCAGAGTGAGGGGGCTGCTCCTGACAAGCGCCCTGAGCAGTTGGGGGTTTGGTCCCTTGCTCAGGGGCACCTCGGCAGTGCAACCAGGGCTGGTCTTGGTCCATGTTGGGACTTGAACCGGTGACCCTCCGATTCCTAAACCAACTCCCTATGGACTAAGCTACTCCCCCAAATGCTGTTCATTTAGTAAATTATGGTCCATTTGGAGTCAAATAGACTATAAAGCAGGGTATGCTTTAAGGCGTGGCTACCTTGTGATTGACAGGTCATTACCACGCCGTCCTTTCACGGTGTGTTTTCAGCTCATGAAAATTACTCGTAACATTTTTGGTCGCCTAAAATGCTACAACTAATTCAGCGGCGGTTATGCGTAGCTCCATCCTCTTGGGTCTCTTCTGGTTGCAACATGGTGACGGCCAAAATGCCATACTTCATACGACTTCAGAACGGCAGTCCACAAACCCACAAATGGGTGACATCACGGTGACAACGTCCATTTCTTATATACAATCTATGCATGCTGGCTATAAATCAGAATTAAAAAGCTGATAACCAAAAATATTTGTTTTGATAAGTTTGTGCTGGACTACTTCTAACTAGTCAGTGTTTGTATGATACTATGCTTTTATTAACTCATTCCTAATGTTTGTATGTTTGAGGGCAGGAGGTGGTCTTAAGGCCTGTAATAAATAAACCGGGAACCATCTCTGATCGCTCTGTAAGGATACCGCGATAGATACGATCTACTATCTGCCCATCTATACTATGATAAAGACATCAAGTGTGTGCGCCCAGTGGCTGATTCCAGAGCCATCCATTAATAATGGGAATGATTAAGCAAGCTGAAACTTCCCTCTCTAACTGCCTGCTACTTAACGCCAGCCAAGGTGGGTTGGGGTGTTTATACAGCATCTGTGCAAATTAGCAGCAGTGCCAGCCTGTCTCACAGACGTTGATTAGCCATACAGATGTAGAGCGCTGGACGCCGTCCGCTACAATCCCGTTTGTTATTGTGCACGGTTTATTTCTGAAAATATATATAAGGTAATTAGGTTCAAAGGAGGTTGGTTGGAGAGAAAATACTTTGTTGCTGACTTCAGTGAACACAACTTCTGTTAGAAATCCTGTCTGAAGAGCATATTTCTGAACGCAGAGGCAGCGACTGAATTCAGAGGAATACTGTGAACATAGTCATGACCTCCAAATAAAATCCTGCCTCAACATACTCTCATCTAAATAGATATTTTTAGTGCTTGTGTGTTACTCTAAACCTTCACCTTCCTCTGCAGACAGAAAGCTGTGGAGACTGAAACTTGGATTTGAAAAGCTGCTGTTTGACTTTGATTCAGCAAGCAACCCTGGCTCTGCTCAGTTGCATCTGTTTACCCGTTGAAGAAGCCATTTTAACAGAATGTCTCTTTTTTGACTTTGTTCTCAGCAACAACTTAATTCGCACCTGTTGCGCAGGGATGTGATGTGTGAAGTGTCACGACGAAGTCTCAGAGGAGTTGTGCCTCCTGCTCTTGTTCCTGTGAGCCTCACAGCTACCAGGATCACACATTTGTTTGTGTGTGTGTGTGTTTATCAAAGTTTTCCAATGCGCTGGTGTCGATCTGTCCAGATGTTCACCAGGATTCAGACTTGAGGCATGATGGGACTGCTCATTAGCTTCCACCTGTCGCAGTGCTTTCATAAGGGCGGACTTGGGAAGAAACCCAGCATTCCTCGCTTTCGTGCTCGTTCCTCAAGATCAGTTTTTAATTTACTGACAGTAAAGCTAATATCTCACCCAATTACACAGCAACTGACTCCTAATTGACTCCTGAGCTTCGCCTATGGTTGAGCGTGCACATGGATCTACTGTAGGTGTGCCAAGGTGCACATACACTGTGATTATGTTATCTCTAAAAAGCATAGGTGTGTGTGCACACATCAGCAGGTTTTCAGCGCATCTGCAGAAAAATACGTGCTTGTGGGTTTATTTGGGGTCAAGGACAATGAAAGGCAAACATAGTGGAGAGAGCTGAAAGGCACAAGGAGCAAGGTGGTGAAATAAATACCTTAAGGAGCAGCTAAAGAGCAGAAGATCAGAGGAACCCCAGATCACAGGACAGTCAATGTCAGAGTGAAACGAAGAAAGAGGAAAAACACAAACATATAGAAGTACAAACAGACAAGAGAAAACAACACAACATACAAACGTGTGGATGTAAGAAAAATCGGAAAGACTAGGGCCGCACAGAAAAGCCTTGAGTAATTCAGTTTTCGTTTTTTTCCGCTTCAGACGCATTTCACCTAAAAGTATTGAGGCTCCAGACTAAGAACTCATCTGCAAGGTACAGTTCAACATTTTGGGAAATAAACTTACTCGCTTTCTTGTCAAGAGTTAGATGACAAAATCGATACCACTCTCACATCTGTACAGTAAATAAAGTCTGAATCTATAGCAGGGCTGCACAATTAATCAAATATTATTTGTGATCACGATTTTGGCTTCCCACAGTTAAAAGGGCATGATCGACTGTGATACTGACGTTTAAAATGTGTGCTCCGCTCATAGGAAACTCTGCATATCAAATGAAGCACTGCCTATGCTTCAGCCAGCCACCAGGCAGAGATCAAGATGTTTTGGCTTCACTTTTTGGGGAGCTGTCATGCAGCTCTACACGCAACCTTGTCCCTAAAATCAATGAATAATCGTGATAAATAATCGTGATCTCAATATTGATTGTGTTCATCACTTTGGCCATAATTGTGGAGACCTAATGTACAGCCAGTAGACAGGTAGCGTAGCTTAGCATAAAGTCTGGCCCAAGATATTTGTCAACTAGTGAGCTTCAGAGGGGCTGGTGGGCTGATTTTGTTACCTTTGGACAGAGGGTTAGCTGTCTCCAGTCTTTATGCTAAGCTAAAATAAGCTAAGCTAACTGGTTGCTGGCTGTAGCTTCATGTTTATCATAGAGACCTGGAAGTGGTATTGAGCTTCTCTAACTGTAAAAGCCATTACACACCGGGGGTGTGATGAATAAACAATACGTTTATAATAAAGTTTGCCATGTTGGATCGAACTACAAAAGTTGTTCCTTCATAAGTATAGGTGTAACTCAATATATTGTGCACTACGTGACTGGTTGATGCCTTTACTTGCATTGCAAACACTCAAAAAATCGGCCTTGTTCCAAAAAAAAGTCTTGCTTTTTCGCCAGGTAATATTCACATTCTGTGTTAAACTCTTCATGACAACAACAGAAAAAAAATTATTGATCCCCTCCCCCTTTCTAAAGGCTAAAATGCCTAAAAAACTACGGTGTGTAGCGGCCTTTACTCTGAAATGAATAAGCATTATTTCCCCAAATACTGAACTATTCCTTTAAGCGCCTATTTATGATCCTCTTTAATATACGTCATTTCATTTCATGTGCAGCCCTGACAAGGTCACACAGAGAGATAATGAGAGAAAAGCTCAGGAAAATCTGCACAAAAAGACATGACAAAAGGTGAAGAAAACAGAAGACCATCAATGAGCAGAAGCCTAACATTAATGTCTAATAAGCTGCTGTATTAGTTTACATCTAACAAGACAGATGCATCTCTAATCACAGCACATTTATTTGCTATTCACACAGCAGCAGTTATTTACTATTCTCGCAGCAGCAGCAGCAGCAGCAGCTACATATTTCTTGGCACTGAGTTTGAGCGATAGCGTGCAGTTGGACTTGGGAGTCAGCCTACCTTCACCATGCCAGTGTTCTCTGAATTACTGTTCATCATGTCATTAAAGGATGTGAAAAGGTTCCTCAAGGACTCCATGAAGTCGGCCTCTCCTTTGTTCTCATAGAGCCTGGGAGGAGATGAAGTAGAGAATTACATTGGCAGATGATCACAAGGCTGTTGTTTGTTTCATCCCAGTGTAAACAGCCCCGCCCGCAGTGGAAACAGCGAGAGTTTGATGCTTCCCCGTTAAATCATTAAAAGCAGCCAGCAGAATGGCCCACGTGTGTTATCAATGCAAATATTACTGGATCGGAGCCACAGCCATCACTCTTGCTGCCAGCCAGATTAGCATTTAAAACAACATGACAAGACCCTGAAGCACCTGCCTGCTGTCATGTGGAAACAAGAATCAGAAAAATTAATGATCTATGCTAATGACGCTCCTTGAATGCTGTACAGAAAGCAAATGTCATGTAAGGGTTCAGTGACGATACTTTATAAACATTTCTAATAATGTCTTCTGCTGGTTTGGTTATGTGGAGCAAATGCTGCAGCGACTAAAAGCCAATGATCACAGAACAATTGCAGAATGAAGTGCATGGGGACACAAAGCGGGGCTTCCTCCATAATCCTACCCAAAATGCAAATGCATTGTATCCCACTTGCAGAGCCAATAAATCTCCACAAACTGGGTATTAAATGTAAATGAGCCAAGTGGCGCTCACCGCAAGGTAATTAAGTGTTGACCACTCTGATTCAATAAATTAAAAATCAGGGTTTGTTAGATATTGTTAAAACACAGACTGAAGCAGAGGGTGGCGGGTCAAAGAGGGGTGAAGCGTTCGGATTGCTCCAGTGCATCAGATTTCCCTGGCTTTCCTCCAGAGAGTTGGGTTTTGCGGTGCCACAATCTCTCATGGGGCAGCAGGTATTACACGGCCCAGGATCGTCACTGTTGAGGGCTTACAGAAATCATAGGATTAGAGGCATCCGTCTTAGGGCTCCCACAACAACAATTACTTAAAGCTGCTTCTCACCTGCAGCACCGAGGAGCAGAGTGAGCTGCTGACAGCCACACCAGCCTCAAGTCACAGGGGAGGCCAGTGTGTGATTAGAGTATCTCCCCTGCCATTTTGGAAAAATGTTCCAGTGGAGCCGTGATGAAAAGCTTAACATGTGCTGACGCAGCCTTGGCATCTTCTAGTCAGAGCTGCGCGAAAGGCTTCAACAAACGCAGCTTTACAGTGTAGAACTTCCAACAATGGTCCGACAGAGCCGATAGTGGCAACCGACCAAAGAAAGTGCTTCAGCGACAACAGAACGCAGCCTGGAGGTCCACTGCCATCAGTTATCCTGCGACAGACATCACTCGACGCAAGCTGTGAACACGGACAGCCCTACAGTGGCGCTGCCGAAGTCCGCCAAGTGAGGTAAAGGACGAAGCGTCCTCTAGACGGACGGAAAACCAATCAGACTCTGCACACTCAATTAGACCGGGATCATACATCAGCCCCTCAGTCGCCAACAGCTTCATTCTGAGGCTCAACATTATCATCCATTTAACATCTCCACAGCCAATTACAAACACATCCATATAAGTCACCACCTCAACATGAAGACCACTCACTACTTTTACTCGTTTCAACTTCACTCCACAGCAGAGAGCACAATCAATGGTGCACACATCATCAACAATATTTTGTTTTATGAAATAACACTGAAACCAAAGTATTCCTTAAGGAACAACTACAGCAATAAAGAAATGAAAACTACTAAAAATATTTGATTACTCCATTTCTTTCTCTTAAAAATGTGGAAACAATTATCCACCGTTTAACCAGTGTTTCCCTAACTTTTTCTCTGGGGACCCACTTTTTAAAAGTGATAAACCATCATGACCCAGGCCTTATCTACAAAGTACAAATTAGTACCATTTTTACTGCAATTTCTGCATCACCTTAAATTATCCTGAATAAGTAAACCAGCCATTTCAAAGAGATATATAATGTATGCTAACCTTTCATATTAGATTCAGTGCTATAAGTAGGCTACAATTATCAGAACAACATGAACAGTCAGGCTCCCTCATGTGGCACAAAGGTGAACTGCAGATATAAATCTTTAATAAAAGACTATGGAAGAAATTCTGCAAATTTAATTGCATTGCAATTACGAATAAAATAACCCGCGGCCCAGCTGTGGGTCCTGAACCAGTCTTTGACTGGTTTACATTACTGTAACTCCTTGCTGTCTAGCATCAGCAAAAAATCCCTTTCCTGCCTCCAGCTCATCCAAAACTCTGCTATGATTTTGGAATGGAAACAAGACCACGATTCAAAGATCCTGGCTTCCTTACAATGGCTACTTGCTGCTTTTAGCATTGATTTTAAGATATAACTGATCCCTGAGCCCTGAGATGCTGAGATCTCTTATTTCCCTAAGTCACTCCCCGTGTTGTTCCAAGGTCAACAATTCATACACAGAGGTCATGGAGAGACTCTGGGGTGACCTCTCTGAGGAAATCAAAGCTGCAAACTCTGTCTCATCCTTTAAATCACTTTTAGAAACACACTTTTTTAGTATTGCTTTCATGTGATTTTATGGTTTTATGACAGTTTTTGGCTTTTTGTTAATTATATTTTGCTTGTGTTTTAAGTGTATTGTTTTTACTGTACAGCACGTTTTAACTGAAAAATCTGCTTTGAAAAATATAAAATTAATTATTATTAGAGCTGTCAATTGATTAAAACTATTAATCGCAATTAATCGCATGATTGTCCATGATTAATCATAATTAATTGCAAACTAAGTGCACATTTTTTATCTGTTCAAAATATACCTTAAAGGGAGATTTGTCTAGTATTTACTACTTTTGGGACGTGGGAGCGGGCAAATATGCTGCATGCTGCATGATGCAAATGTATGTATATATATTGAAATATATATTGAAAATCATTTAACAGCAAAAATCAATGACAAATATTAACTCTCACAGGTGCTGCATTTAGTCTAAAAAAAAAGTGATGTGATTATCATAAAGTGGGCATGTCTGTAAAGGGGAGACTGGTGGGTACCCACAGAACCCATTTACATTCACATATCTCAAGGTCAGAGGTCTCCTACATTATGCACACTGTCCACACTTTCAACACACATCACACTGTGTACATGTTATGTGTGCACCAGGACCTACTGGTTAAAGAGGACTCTGGAGCGGACGATGAACTTGAAGATATACTCCAGAGCCTTCATGGCCTTCAGCAGCTGCTCTGTCAGCTTCTCAGCATTGTCCACATAGTTCTTCAGCACTTTGGTCAGCTTTCTACAAAAAAAAAAAAACAAAAAAACAATAATATCGAGTTGTGTTTTAAATCTTTTAATCTCAAAATCCGACATAATTTATAAATGTCCTTGATCTATTTGTGCAGAGGGTAATTAACTCACGTGTATGCCAGTGTGGCACTGAAATGCTTCCGGATGTAGGTCTCCAGGACGGGGTTAAAGTGCTGGAACTTTCTGTCAGCTATAAGCCCAATTATGAACACCTGTCAGAGAACAGAGACATATTCATTAAAATGTAAACCACATGGCTCGTAATGGAGAGCAGGAAAAACTGCCTGTCTTACTTGATATGCTGAAATAGATTGGGAAATTACACAAGACTGCATTTGAGCAGAAAGCCATTTTCTCTCAATTTGCGGCCCAGCAGATAATGTAGGACCACAAACAACAGTTTCTACCACAAAACTGTGCTTTTGAGATGTACCCCATGATGTTAGGCTACGGCATGGTAGATAGGATTCTGTCAGATACTATGTCAATTGTATAGCTATAGATTCTTGATTTAATACGACAAAGGATCATTTCTTTTCGCCTTCGTCATGCTCTGTTTTGCAGTAAAATGAGACAATCATGAATGAAATGCTACCCCGGCGCTACAAATTCATGCAGATTAATGCAGCCGTGATACCACATAAGATGCAGCGTGTCTGTACTTCCCTCTGTAAATGATGAGCCCGGCTGTTATTTACAAACAATAGGAAACACATTTTCTATTGTTTTGGCTCTGTAATTTAGCACACGGGATGAAAAAATGAGACAATGACTGATGATAAAGTTCTGACCTTGGTGCTTGAGAGAGTTCAAATCCATGCTGTTAACTTAAAACTACAGAAAGTGAAACTATTTTCATCATATTATTACACAGCTTTATTGAATACTCGATTCTGATTGGTCAATCACAGCATTCTAGGGTTTGTTATTTCGTTACTGCAGACCGTTGCTATGGGCGTAGCTCTGACGTTGGACTCTTACGGACCGTTTTTGTGTCAAATATCAGATTTTTTTTTGTTTTTAGTAAGGAGCCGTGTAATAAGCGGGATAATGTACAGGTAACAGGTCATTGCTGTGAACTCCCTCAAGGCGATGCAAGACCCCTGGTTTATTTCACAATAATGCCCGGTTCGCTGTACATTATCCCTTACTTCTGAAAGCTAAAAGTCAAGGCCCTTATTCATAGTTGTATTTCAAATCCAGTCTTATAAAGTACAGAACCAGAGCAAAAAAAACATGTGAATGTCTAAATACTGTTGGTCTGAACTACCATTTTGTTTTAAAGGGGACATATAATGCTCATATAATTTGTCTCTTTAAGCCCGCCTCCCAAAAAAGCCCAGTCTGCTCTGATTGGTTAGTGGGAAAAATATGTTGCACCTTTGCAAACGTATTCTAACGGCCCTGCATGTGAAATAGGAAGGGGAGCAAAATCTGAATGGCTTGTTGAAGCTGATTTCAGCTGCCCACAAAAAAACTGACTGGGATGTCTCATTACACACAAATCCAAAAATGTATGTACACAAGCACTGAAAAAGAGAGTTTTTCATGATATGTCCCCTTTAACAGAGTTGCAGGTAGGTGTCCCAGTGGAGGCATTTTCCACCGAGGCGTACGCCTGGCACAGGCTCAGCATTCTTGTGGGGAGGCAAGGTGTGTTCTCTGGGTACTTTTAAAAAACATCCTGTCACAGAACATGTTTGCCAAAGCGAAGCCAAAAACAAATGGATTTGTTAACCTCGTAGTTTAGAGCTACGGCTTAAAACAGGAAACAGGCAGCTGTACACAAACAGTTTTTTGTTGTGAAATCAGGAGGGCCAACAAAGAGCAAAGGAGCCTGTCAAGAGAGGTGTTTAGCATATGAAAGATTTGACAACGTATTTTATTTGCATCTGAGCTGCGAAAGCATCTAAGCGTTTATTCCCACAGACAAGAACTGCTCCTTCGCTTACCAAGGCATCGAAGACCAAAGTATCAAAAGTGTCACTGTCAGAGTTCTCCATCATGATGTTGAAGAGAGCATCCAGAGTGTCTTGCAGAAACTAGAATGACAGATGCACACAGCGTGTTATGGCAGGGAAACAATAATACAGAGCACTAAAAAAAACATGGATATGGAAAGTCACAGTCTCACTGCAAAACAGCAGAAGTGCTTTTATTGCTCTTTCAAATAAGTCAAATTGAAAATCATTTCCTTCTTTTAGGGAGGACATTTTACACCCAGCTGGTGACATTTAAGTGATAAATGACCTTAGGCAGAGTGAATTTATTGGCTATATCAAGGAGCAAAACACAATAATCCTCATAACAGAGTAGGCTATAATAAGACACACAGGGATACATGATAACAGTCAAACCAATATGGATCCTAGTGGGATGTTTACACAATTTCTGACAGAGACAATTAGCAGCAGGGAGACCTGCCGCTATTTGGTGAACATACATCCCCATTAATTGGCCGAATATTAGCTGTTTTCAGACCAAACAGTTCTGGGGACTTTGATATCATTGAATAGGGAAAAAAAATCCCAGCACAATACTATTAGACCATCAGGATATAAAGTTGTTGAGCAATCATATTAAATTCTTCTCAAGTCCTAATCCCATATCATGCATGCAAAGATGTTGAAAATGAACCAATATAACCTGTATTAATCTTGTCAAAATAATCAAATTATCGGCACAAGGGCACCAGCTCCAATTTCTGCTCTCTCTTCTCTCCGTCAACGAGATGACTCACGTATCTTTTAATAAATGTCAAACATTTTATGATCCCCATTTTGCGTCAATTTTCCCCACGGTATCAAAAATGGTACTGAATATCAATATATTTCAAGGTATTGTTCTGAAGTTAGAAAATCCAGTATAGTGACAACTCTACCCTGTATGGCAAGTCAGACAGTGCCACATGTTACCCTTTACGCAACCTTTACAGCTGTTAACATGAGCCAGTATAGTTCTGCGATAATAATTTCCCTGTCAGCGACACCTCCAGCAACACTAACTATATACACCCTCCTTCTCTGGGGAAACACGCTCCATTTACTCAGCCAATTGTGAAGCAACACGAAAACAGATGTAAAAGCGTCGGAGACAGAGCCATCACTCTATACTGTGCTTGGTCTGTCATCTCGGGATGGATGAGATTCATTGCGCTCCTGAGGAGAAACAAACATAGTGTGCGCGGTATGTGGCGTTTAAAGCATGATGCGATCTCACAGAGGCCGGTCTGCGTGACAGAGACAGGGGAGGAGTGACCTGTTCACGGCAGGGAAATAAAAACACAACAATCTAAAACCTCTGCTATGCTAGCATCTAATACAACATACACCCATAACAATGTATACCGTGGTGGTAAATTGTCTTTTAAATGACAAGCTGAGAGTGTTATCTAATTGCAGCCTCCGAGGGCTTTAGAGAGACTGAGTGCTAATGTCCTCGTAATAATGATCACGAACGAACTGGTCCAGCGGTGGCTGACACATCTATCTGGTCTGATCAAAACTGTCTGGGTGAAGTACTTCCTCAGATACGCAGCAATCTGCCAGGCCCCCAACCAGCTAAACTTTTTCTAGAGAGAGTGATTTATTCATTGGCCCCACGCTGAGCACTTAAAGGGCCGGGGTATACTTCTGACAGCAGGTCATCTCAGGTCCTTCACTGCGCTGTGTGATGCTGCGCTCCCTCCTCCATGTTAAAAAAAAGAAAAACTGTTCCCTCCGACAGGCAGTGAAATAATTTGTGAAACTGCTGCTAAGAAGCTGTAACTTTCAAGAGGATTGTGACGACATTGTTTATGTCACCAGCTGTTGAGGTATTTATTATTATTTGTTTTTGATAATCTTTAACAAGGCTAAAGGACGAGGTACATTTTCAAGGATACATCTATTAAAGGGATAGTGCGGGTGAAGTGGGGTTGTATGAGGTACCCATCCAGAGTAGGTGTATTACTTACAGTAGATGATGGTTGGCATGCATAAAACAATGAGGAACAGACAGGAGTAAAGCATTATAGTGGTATGGACGGGGCCAAAAAACGGATTTTAACCACCTAAAAAATTATATTTGTGTATGCTATTTTTAATGGCAAACTGAACTGAAAGTGAAACATATCTATACTGTTGCCTTTGGAGACAGCATAGGTAAGTTTCACTTTCAGTTCAGTTCACCATTAAATATAGCATAGCCGTCTGACGGCAAGCCAAAGCAGTGCAGATATTCTAAATACAGCATACACTTAAATGGACATTGATTTTTGTACGTGAGCCTTTCTTTGGTGGCTAAAATGCATTTTGCTGCTATCCCCGCCACACTGTAGTGCTTTGCTCCGGTGTTGGTGCTCCTGTGTGTTTTGGTGCCTTCATATCGGGTCCTGTTTACCACGAGAAGAGAACGTATGAACGCTCCTCTCGGTGGAACGTTTCTGAAAGCTCCGAGTTCACGAGCTGTGACATGTTTGCTGTTGTTGCCAGAAATGGCAGAGGCCATGGAGGTTAATTTTTTTGGTGCATAATAATTTAATCTATTGTCATTTTTCATTTATCGGTGCATAATAAGTTAATATTGTACAATGTACTGTAATTTTAGTCACATATTGTTTTTCTTGGTAATGTTATAATATGTCTGAGGAAAATGGTGATTTTCTAAGCGACCTCATCTTTCTCCTCTGACATTATGCCTTTGCATTGCCTGCATTATGTTACCCACTCGCTAGCTTGCTAAACTGTTAGCCTCTGTTGCTTCTGGACTCGGACAGTAACGTTAATATTGCCGTTGCTTAGCAGCGATGATCTTCACAACGTAACTGCTTGAACACATGTAACGAGTTCACATGTTCCATTTAAAGGCACCATACACCCACTACGGATAAGTACCTCATACAACCCCACTTCAAAACACCCGACTGTCCCTTTAAAAAGTCTCTGCTCCAGCTTCCAATGCACCAGAGTTTTGTGGCTCATCATAATAACGATCGCAGGATGACATTCGCCCCCTCACCTTGACAACCTCGCCACCTTCCACCTTCATCAGCTGTCGGAGGTTCTGCTGCAGCAGCCTGGTGTTGGAGCGCCACTTCAGCAGGCCGAGCAAGTCCACTGTAACAAACAAAAGCAAAGACGTCGTTACCACAAAGCACAGCGTGAAGTTCGTTCTTGCCAATGGTACTACGGCATGAAGAGAGATGGAGGGGCAGCGAGAAATGACAATTCCGGTTGAACATTTGGATTTAATGAGTGCTGTGGGGCCATTTGTTTAAGATGTTTCCCCCCCTCACACGTCAGTTTGTAAATTTCCTAAAAGCAGAGCTGCAAGTCATTCTATTAGATCTCTCATTTTAATCATGTAAAATGAATTTAGGCACAGGAGGATGAGTCATGATGTGATTAATCACGCCCAAGGGAGCGCTCGTTCAGACCACTTTTGGCAGATTATCAAACTGGGAGCTTTAACATGTCAGTTTGTTAAAGCATTGTATACACTAGCCCTGTGAACACGTCAGACCTTTACTAACATTAAAAGACATTTGATTGATAATTGATTAATGGACTCAATGTCCCAGCTATAGTCAAGTCCAAATGTAAGGCACAAAGAGAAACTTCTTATATCAAATACATGATGTTTTATTAGGCATTTGGCATAATAAAGGCAGCTAAGCTCAGGGAAACATCCTGGGACCCTCACCTCGCTGCTTCCTCTCTCTGATCGCCATGCCTGATTGGCTATGGGAGAGCCAATCAAGCATGGCGAGACAGTGATGTATGCCTATCATCTGCAAACCTGACAACCTATCAGGGTTGAGCCACAAGACCCCATCTAAGTTACCAGGGATTCCCCTCCCCAAGGACATATACATTTGAAAATTGATGGTTTAGCAGCTCAGAGAGACAAATGTAATGAAATGAAGATAAATCATCACTGCTGTGGGAGGCTACGCTGTCTGCAGCACACGGGACGGTGAGGCAGGGTGTCTAAGAAACCTGGTTTAGATGGGAGTGCCCTCGACAAACAATATGTGTTTGAGAAAGGATGTCTTTTTAGGCAGCCAAATTTAAAAGCAACAAAACTGGCAGATGGAGAGAGGTGGAACAATTATTTCTAGGTTACTGCACAACTGAAAGGCAAAAAGACTTCTCATTACCATTTAAATGTTTATTTGACACGAGACTTTTTGTTCATTTTTACAAGCCAGCGCAACCACTAAGTAGTCTTAATAGCTTCTTCTTTTTTTCTTTAACAGTAACAGCCTTGTGTTTGGTTATACAGTTTAAAAGTACGGGGTTTGTAAACACAGTGATGTAAGAGCAGCATCATATACTATAAAACTGTTTTTTTAATAAAACATTTCTCTGCTTCCAGCTGAGATAGGAACAGGATGTTAATTCAAGGTCCTCTCCCAGCTCTGCTGTCATTAGATCTGTGCGTCTCGTCCAGCCTCTGTTTAGTGAAGCACGCTGCAGATACCCAGGGAAGAGCCAGCAGCCACTTCACACGAGCTCCCAGCGCTGGGAGACCGCATGCATAAATGGAGCTTAATCAAAAAGAGTGTTTCATCTCAGATGTGGGGATCAGGGATGAGGTGTCATGTGTATGAAGCAAGCAGTCTGTTGCAAGGGGCATTCAATGTTTCGCCTCCCCACCCAACCCCTTTGCCTGAGTAAGTCTTCAGGAGAAACGTCTTGTGTTAGCCTGAGGTGAATACGAATTGTTTAAACACTTAACGGGTAAAGTTGGTATTTTTCAACGTGGACCCTATTTTCCCTTGTTTTCTGCCAAACTGACTGACAGAGACAGCAATTTCTGAAATTAGTCTCATATTGAGGGAGACCGCTATAGATGGCAGCTGCTCACAAACTGCAATATGGTACCATTGGGGCAAGCTGGCACCGACGTTTATGTCCACGAAATATGCTTGTTTTTGCCGTGACATGGTCTGATTGTAATTATAAGTGTCTGACATAATGAGAAGAGTCTCACTCTAAAATCTGGCAAGGTGACGTGTTGCCGGAAGACAACGGTGCAATAGTGAAAAAGGTAGTTGGTTGCGTTGGAGCACAACGATTTTCAATATCACGGCTGAATATGATTTCCATAATATGGATGATGTTTTTGAATTCGATGGCCGTCTGTATTTATCTGAATAGAGATTCATATTTCACAACGAGACTTCCCCTCGAGCGGCACTTGGACACAATAACAACCAGACCGGATGTAGGGTCTTTTCCATAATGTTGTCAGACACTTTTAAGAACAATCTGAGCCCGTCAGTGGCAAAAACGAGCCCTTTTAGTGGACTTAATGTTACGCTGATGCTGCTCACTTGCCCTCGCAGCTCATTTCGCAGCCGCCTGTTACAGTGTTCTCATTCAGTACTGGACCAATTTCAGAAATTATTGTCCCCAGTAGTCACTTAGACACAAACACATGCTAAAATTTACCTTGTAAGGCTGCAACTACCAGTATTTATAACTTTTACAATTAATCCATCCATTATTTGTTGTATAAACAGAAAAAAACAGAATCTGCACCAAGCTAGCATCTTCAAATTGCTCATTTTGGTTCGGGCAGGAGTGGCTCAGGAAGTAGAGGGGGTTGTCAGACTAATAGCTGGGTGCCTTGGGTTAGACATTGAACCATAATGGTCTCAATGGTCAGGCAGCACTTTGGATGACAGTGCCATATAACTTTAGTCCATTTACCACTGTCCGATCAACCCCCCCGGAACAAACCTGGTTCATTTACAGTGATATAGCACAGAGAAAAGCAGCACATCTAGGGGTCTAAAATTGGAGATGAGAAATAAGAATACAGCGAGTGAGTGGACTAGCTGTTGAGGTGGGAGTTTTTTAAGAGCCTCTAGGTATTAATAAAGCAGGTAGACTCTGGCAGAGTCAGAGAGAGAGAGATTGGCTCTGCATTGATTTATTAAAAGAACTCAAACCATTTCCTGGAGCTTTGGCGTGGGACGACATCCCGTTGGGGAAACACTCGCACACACCGCTCTCTGTTTAATCAAACTCAGTGTGCAGTGACGACGAGGCAGCCTGATCCCCAAGCACCTATAGGTGCCTTGCAAATTAGCACCACAAAGTGCCGTGTAAATAGCAGCAGAGGAGCCGCTCTACCGGACTGAATCTTCTCACAGGACACACTCTGCTGCCAATCTCTCTCACACAGGGACAAGAAAGAAAATGGTGCTGACTGTTTTCTTCTCGTATGTTAAATACTGTATATCTACAGTTTAGAAAAGGGTTTGAGCTGCTGACATTACCTCCCTCTCCAGTGTAATCAGTGTGGGCAGGTTCTGCCTCTGTAACCGAGGCTGCTGCTGACATCACCACCCACTGAGCAGAGTGGGAGGGCACACACCACTGTATTTAAATGACAACTTATACCGCAGACTGAAGTTAATAACCCTCAAAGGGAACATTACTGTAACAGACACGAGGACGAGGGAAGATCTAACCGAGGCCTGTTCTGGGGTGTGCAGTGACCTCATTACTGAGGCTTTATGAGCGTTTATTGTGCATGTTATCTGGGCCACATCAAGTAGAGCAATAACATAAAAAAGTCGAATTTTTCTCCCATGCACGTCTCTGTTAGACAACAAAGATTCACCACAAGGTCACATGAGGCCACCGCATTAGTATGTGGCTGGCAGAGAGAAGATTTCTACTGAAGAAGATTGATGCAGACAGCTGTTCCTCTTCCTCAACACCACTGTCAGGAGAAAATCCTGTGTTTCCAAAATGTCAGTGAATCCAGATCAACAGCAATGTGATTTTTTTAAATCATATAAAAGCAGCTGAGATGGTGCAAGAGGCATTAACACTTTTGCAACTCAGATAACCTCAGACGCTGTGTCTATCAGGGCTGGATATCGTTTAAGAAACTGCAGAGAGAATTCACAATATCAGTACCCTTATATTGATATCAATACCAGCAAAATACCTAATTTGATATCCATCTTTTGAATGGAAGCTGCGTGTGTCCGCTCCACTCAACTCTGTAGTCTACTGAGTGTCTTTTTTTTTTTTTTATTTGAAGTTTCTATTGAGGTTTTCGGATCATCAATAAAATGAATCACCTGATTAAATTAGTTTTGTTGTTGTTTTTTAAGGCTAAACACCAACAAATACGGACTGAAGCAGAATATTTCGTTAGATAAAAACATGTTGTGAATCTGGGAACTTATTACAGCTTTTTTGGGGGGACTTTACAACGCTCTGTAGTTATTGGAAATGAATCACAGAAGTCTGACACAATCCTTCGCAGCCGCCATGCGCAATACACTGATACATTCTGGGTCGGGCTCACAGGGCACGCTGCGAACTCACGGTGTGAGAGGTACAGGAATACAACTAGAACGGCAGATAAGGCAACGCTCCAACTTAAAAAAATAAAATCTGTGTGCTCCAAACAAAATCCTTCTGCTCACATGCTTTGACAAACACAAAAATGACTGATTGTAGGTACTGTTTGACTGGAGAAGTTTTGATACTACTCAGTACTGGGGTATTTTGGTTGATACCTTTAAGGTACTGAGTTTCGATACCAGCCTGAGTGTCCATCATATTCACATTAGCAAACCAGCAATGCAGCGTCTCTGTTTACTGACGTACGAGCAGGTAATTGTGGATCTAAGAAGGCAGTAACAGTGCTTAAAACAGAGGAAACGAGAAACACAAACATCCATCAAACTTCATTCAACTATTTCTACTATGACCTACTGTACTTGCTGTAGCTGTCCATGCAGGGGTTTCCCAGGCAGTGAGGGATTATCACTCAAAATTTGTGTGTGCTTACCTTCAGCTATACCGCCAAATAATATGGTTTGGATAATCGGGCTGAAGGTTAAAGCAGCAACAACATTACCACATTCTTAGATCAGAGAAGTTACTTTGGTGAGTGATGCCATCATAACTAACAGAAATTATGGGCAAAAATATGATCGAAATGTAATAAAGTCCAATTGTGCTTTAATATAATTAGAACATTAGGAGATGTTGCTGATCGTCTCTGGCCTTATTTTACAGTAAAATGTAAAGAAGAAGAAGAAGAAGAAGATCTACCTTTATTAGTCCCACAATGGGGAAATTCAATTTACACTCTGTTAAACTCATACATGGTACATGCAGACCTGAAACACACATACATGTATTAATGGAGAGATGTCAGAGTGAGGGGGCTGCTCCTGACAAGCGCCCCGAGCAGTTGGGGGTTTGGTGCCTTGCTCAGGGGCACCTCGGCAGTGCCCAAGAGGTAAACTGGCACCTCTCCAGCTACCAGTTCACACTCAGTTTTTGGTCCATGTCGGGACTTGAACCGGTGACCCTCCGGTTCCCAAGCCAACTCCCTACAGACTGAGCTACTGCCGCCCCTGAAAGGTATGTATTTCTGAAAGGAGGATGTAAATATTCAAAAAGATTATATATTATATATTTCAGCCCTGAAGAAGATTTAAAAAAAAAAGTTTTGTAGTGCTTCTCTTTACAGGGATAGACAAGGATTATTCAGTAAACACTCTGATGCCACAAAAAGACTGTTAAGAGCTTGACCACACAAATCATCAATTTGCTCCAACAGTTCACTCCAAGCGCTTCCTTTCATGTTGCCCTTGTGTGACTATTTAAAATTATCTTTGCATTACCATGAATAAAAACATGAGGACAGGATGTACTCTGCATTCAAACAGGTTGTTGCTTTGGGCAAGTAAAACAATTAATTTTAATTTGAGTCAAAGTTAGCCTGCAGTGAATCTGTCCCTTCCTCATTCGCACTCTCTTTCAGGCTGTCGCCAAAAAACACTGAGAGGGATGAGGAAGCTTTCATTTTGGCTCTAATTAAAATGGTGACTCAGTCCAAACAAACAAAACAAAGCAGCACAATGCATCAAGCGCAGAGGAAAGGAAAGCAGACGTTTAGCGTGGTTCTGTTTAAAGTAGCTGTGAAATCAGAGCTAGGAGCGTTCGACGCAGCGCTCACATGCAGCAGACAATCACGTGCGTCATGAACGCAGTCTGGAAATACCAACATGTCCAAGAGGGTTTGAATTAATGTCTGTGGGGATTTATGAACATGTGTGAGGGAGCCAAGGGGAAACGATGGGGATTTCCTTAGCTTAATAAGTGTAGATCTTCTCAGCACCCTGGGAAATTACTCCGCCAGACTGACAGCAGTAAACAGAGCAGAGATGGACTGACATGTGGCGACTGAGTGACAGTGACTGATAGAAGGGAATTGAGGAAGAGAAAGTAGGTTAGAAGGAGAAAAATGATAAAGGACAACCCTTGAGCGAGGGCAAACGTCCAACACGTGGACACATGTAGAGACCAGGTGGAAGGAGCGAAGGATGGCAGGAGGTCCCGGAGACCTACTTTAAGTGATATATGGTTACTGTGGTTGGATAATCTGTCTTTCTAAGTCAGAGGCCCAAAGCTGGTTTTAAAATCCAGGGTCTACTTAGCTAAAATATGTAGAAAAATTAAAAAAAGTATATTTCTTCAGTGAGAGGTCTTTTTTATGAGAGAATATCAGGGCCATTGTATGTTAAAAAAATAATCATAATTATGGAGCCAGGGTGAGGGTGGTAATTTTCCAAAAAAAAAAAAAAAAAAAACTTTTCTTTCTGAGAATTAAGTGGTAAATTTAAAAGAAAAAAATCGGATATTCTCTGAGACTGAAGTTGCAAAACTCTGAGAAAAAAAACTGCATGATTATTAAGTCATAAATTTACAAAAAATAAGAAAAATAGTAGAGTACAAAACCGTGGCAACGCCAGCCACCAATTTCGTTGCTTATTGTTACGTTATTATGTGATGAAAGGCCTCTGAGCGAGGTGAAGGTTCTGAAGGAATAATATACGGGTTTTCTTTCTTGGTTTTTTATGATAAAGTAAATACAAATATTGTAGAAGCTACAGGAAAGTAGAGACGAACAAGCAATGTGGGTCCTTAACAAAAAAAAAATCCAATATTTTTCATTATCAAGATTTTGCATTCCACTATGTTTCCGAGTTGTTTTTTTTTCTCTTGTCAATTCACAATTTTATAATCCTGCAAAGTTTACTTTTTTCCCATAAATTTGCCACTTTCATTTTTGAGAATATCAGATTTTTTTTCTTGTGAATTTACGACTTTATAATCTCACAATTTTGTGATTTAACTTCATAAATTCATGACTTTAATCTCAGAAAAAGGTACTTCTCAGAACATTGCCCCCCTCCAACGACGCCCTAATACTGTACATTATCATACTTTTTTTACAAGAAAATGTGAAAATGGTCACCACTGGAATTATGTTTCTCTGGGCTGCACATGAGCAAATGTTCACAGGTATCTTTAGGACATGTTTGAGTGTGTTTCTGTCATGTATCCTTGTACAGATTCGGAGTGCGTGTCCACTAAGAGGCAGATTAAAATTTAGCAAACCACTTTGTAAAGAAGAAAAATACTTCCAGCTTCAGAAAAAGTACTTTGTACAGAAAATAATTAAAGACAACACAATGTGAAAAAGATGCAAATGCGTAATTGAAGTACAGAAGCTGTTACCGTTCTGTGTGAGCTTGGTGGAGCAGACCAGGGTGGAGATCTGGAAGGAGTCCTTGCTGATGGTGCAGTTGCCCAGGTTCTGGGTGTTTTTCCCGGTGGTGGAGTAGCCCTTCTCCTCCAGCTCCAGCTTTGTGGCAGGAAGATTCAGGTACAGAGAAGAGTCCTCCAGCTTCTTTGCTTCTGCCTGGTTATTCGGGAAAAGACAAGAGAAATGAATATCTGCTGTTAACGTTTTCCTTGTCTATACAATCGCTTTTTCAATGAAGTTTTTTGCCAGTTGCTGTATGTGAGAGTAATAACAGCAACTTTGACTGACAATGGCAAAGCAAAAAATAACGAAAAATGTGATTGGGGAGATTTTTCCTACATTAACTTTTCAATTAAGATAAATGGGTGCAGTGAAGTCATCATTATACAAGGAGTTTTAATTGGAAGGTAATTTCATTTCACTGAGGGGTTAGATGCGTACCAACTGTACAATTCTCCACAGAAGGCAGTGAAGCTATTATTACGGCAGCTACTAATAAGACAGGCCAATTTATTCACCCTGGACTCTGTGGTGGTCGTCCTGGCCGGCCTGGCAGGTAGGCAGCCAGAAACAAACACACCAAGTTAACACAGACTGACTTCGAACTGTGTTATTTCACACTTACCTTGTATACGATGAGATCATGCTCACCGTCCCTCAGAGTCGTCCCATCGTACCGCATCAACTTCACGAAAGACAAGGCGAATATCTTCTCTGATTTGTCTCTGGCTGTGGGAGGAAGAAAAGAAACACATGAGGACGACGATGGGAGGAGACAATACTTGTACAAGGGCTGTCAATCGATACACTTAATCACACACTTTTTTATCTGTTCAAAATGTACCTTAAAGGGCGATTTTAATATTCTTAACATGGGAGTCGGCACATATCCTTGCTTTATGCAAATATATGTATTAATTTAAATCTGCAAATCAATTAACAACATAAAACAATGGCAAATATTGTCCAGAAACCCTCACAGGTACTGCATTTAGCATACAAAATATGCTCAAATCATAACATGGCAAACTGCAGCCCAACAGGCAACAACAGCTGTCAGTGTGTCAGAGTGCTGACTTGACTATGACTTGATCCAAACTGCATGTGATTATCATAAAGTGGGCATGTCTGTAAAGGGAAGACTCGTAGGTACCCATAGAACCCATTTACATTCACATAACTTGAGGTCAGAGGTCAAGAGTTTGAAAATGGCTATGCCGTTTTTTCCTCGCCAAAGCGCAGGTTTGGTGCGTTACTTAACCTCCTTCACGACAAGCTAGTATCACACGGTCTGTACCAGCAGATTCCTTCGGTTTTCTAGTTTCACATCATGTAATTTATCTCTAGCTTTAAAACTCTAAAATCTCAAATTGTGTTGATGCATTAATGAAATTAGTGGCGTTAAAATGACTTTGCATTAATACGTTACTAGCACGTTAACTTTGACAACCCTAGTTTGTACTAGAGGTCGACCAATTAATCGGGCCGATTATTTAACAAGTTGTTTTTGTTTTTCATGATCTGCATCGGCCGATGTCTGAGCATATTAAGCCGATTATCAAGCGGGTGCATAAATGCTGCTAAGTGCACTAAAACTTTATTTTTTCATCCAAAAGTTTATCTAAACAAAGTTTAGTTTTTTTTGATTACCTGTTTCATGTTTTCAATATTTAGATTATACATCATCTTTATGAAAAAAAAAATTGACATCATTTATCAGCCATTGGCTATCCTGATTCTCCAATAAATTGGCAACAGCCATAACAAACCCATATTACTCTACTTTGTACAAAAATACTTTTGATTTTTGTGTATATTTGCAAACTAATAGACGCATCTTCAGGAAATCAAAGACAAGAGCTAATTCCGTCGCAGTGAATCACGCTGCGAGGCTGGCTTTACAACAAGTCATTAACAAGCCAGCAGACAAATGAAACAGATAATCCCAAATGTAAATCTCGGCACTACAGGCTCCGAGTCAGCTCCTGAGTTGGCACAAGAATCTGCTGTTCCCTTCTGATGTCTGTATTAATGCTGCGTCTGTATCTGTGCATGAGCTGTTTGTCTATTTTCATCCACAGTAAGAGCAGTTTCACTTGCAAATAATTGTGTAAAAGCGGGAAGTGCAGCGATAGAAATTGGTAAATTACAAGCTGATATATGCAGTCTGAGCATTGATTTGATCATTACATAAACATGTCATTTTAAAAGTCAGAATTCTCCTTTCTGAATAGTTTATTCAAACCTTGTTGCCTGATTATCAGTGATAAACATCATTTTGTGTGTCCATTTCCTGTTAGCAGATGAATAAATACTTGCACTTGATCTTAGGGCTGCAGCTGTAAACAGTTATATCAGAGAATATCTGAATTTGTTCTCATAAATTTGCAACTTTAAAATCTTGTAAATTTGTGAGTTTTATTTCTCTGAAATTTGAGAGTTTTTTTCTTGGAAATTTGCCACTTTAATCTCAAAACTGATTATCACAAATTCCCTGTTTTAATTTAGGAAATTCTGAGCTTTTTCCTCATAATATTACCCTTCTCCCCAGCTCTGTATACTTATTGATTTTTTTATCCTAATATGCTGTTGTACTTTTTACAAATAAATGTGAAAACGGTCACTGCTGGAATTATATTTCTCCCGGGCTGCACAAGCAAACACTCACAACGTCATTAGGACATGTTTGTGTGTGTTTCTTTTATGTTTGATTTTCAAGGAGTGTTTGGATTAATGTATCATGTGTGTCCACTTCCTGTTAGCGTATGAATAAACACTTGCGCTTGATCTCAGGGCTGCAGCTGTGAACAGTTTGTGTAATCCCGCTAGGGTGCAGAAAGGATGCTCGCTGCTTGTGCGTACGTGCGCACACGCGTGTGCAACTGGCTGTGTTTGGGGCTGTCGAGAGGAAGCGCCGCATAAACAAGCAAGAGAGTTATGACTTTGTCCTGTAACCAAGCGTTTGGAAAGGGTCCACATATATCATCACTGTGGATCAACAAGCTCGGATTTACGCGCAGGGAGACGTGATTCATCGAAGTATCTCGCGTCTTCTATCTGCATAAATCCCCTCATCGGTTTGCTGCCTGCAGCCTCGCCGGTGAATAATTGCTGGGCTGGCTTGAGAGGAACCAGTGGAGGGAAAACACTGTACGCGTGCCACCCAGTTGAGAAAAATGTGTTAGTGACTTCCTGCAGAGAGCAGAAACTGCATTTTTGGGCAGAAATAAAGGTCACATTCAGGACAGAGCTACTTTTTTCCAGCTGATCAAAGTCAAGTTTGTGTGGAAGTTCTGCAGACTTCGACCTCTAAGGTGGGCTGTCACTTCAGATTTATGTTGGGTGTCCTGTGCTACATTTTTAAAGCCTTCCCTCCGTCCCACTCACCGTGTAGTGACATAATGACAGATGAAACAGAAGTGAAAAGATGGCGGGATCTCTTACAGCCACGGCGGCATCTGTGATAGCAGTCATCAGTCTGATGAGGCCTGACAATGACTAGAGTGGTAGTCTAATGCACTGTGTAAGAGCTGGCCTGATTCTGAACCAGGGGGCTGAGAGATACTGAGCACATGAGCTGTAGTGGCCTTGATGAGCAGCTCTGTCACTCCGTCTCTACTAAAAGTTCAGCACTAGCTTGGAGCAGCGGAGGAAGCAGGACGGACACGAGCAGACGGCGGCAGAGAGGACTTCATCTGACAGACCGACTCTGCTCCGCTTTTCTTCAACATTCTTCACATGTAAACAGATTAATAATTCCAAGAAAAGTGCTTCGCCATTAACATATTTCAAGTAGGGCTGTCAAAGTTAACGCGATGACACAAATATGTTTTAACGCCACTAATTTCTTTAACACATTAGCGGCACTTGTGATTTTTTAGGTTATAGTGGGCTCAGTTTTAAAGCTAGAGCAATGATACTGACATCACGTGAAACTAGACCTAAGGAGCCCAACCGTGTCACATGAGCTTGTCCTTAGATTCATGTGTACAGGAATATGAATAACCAGGTGTCTCTGTGATGGGATACAAGTGTAAACACTCTCGCTGACAGGGAAATACAAGGCACACACAAACCCATATAATCAGATTCATCTCTGTTTGAGTAAGGGTTGAACAGCAGCAGCTGGACTTGGTCTAGATTCTTGAAGACGTTTCACTTCTCATCACAGAAGCTTCTTCAGTTCTGTCTAACCCCAGGATTTAACCTTGTCGTTAGCAGGATAATAGAAACCACTCAGGACACTGGTGCTCCTGAGTGTGACGACTGTAGTTGCAGGTTGTTAGAGTCAGCTGATGTCTAGTGTGAATGACCGCCACATGGGTTGTTGGAGAAGCTTCTTGGATGAGAAGTGAAACGTCTTCAAGAATATAAACAGAGCTCAGCTGCTGCTGTTTTAACCCTTACTCAGATACCACGATCTGGATGACTGAGAACCTTCACAAACATAGGTCTCTATTGTCAGTTGTCAGTGACAAGTTAAAGTATGGCAGCATCAGCATGCCCCTCCAGTCCCAGAGTCACTTGAGGTGAGCGAGTTTCCAAAGTAACAATTACAGCGGGATAACAGCAAGTCACAGAGTTTCAAAGGCATGCCTCGTAACAGTATTAGTCTCTGCAGAAGCGAGGTGCCAAGCATGACAAGAAGGCTCTCGAGGTGGATTATAAGCCAGCCTCTGTGCTCTGAGACCTGGTCATTTCCCCTAAACCACCTGCATGTAGGTGAGATGCAAACAGAGCTGAAGGATTTTGGAAGTGGAGGATGACGGCAGCAGCTGCAGATTTATTAGGTGAGAGGTATACGTTCCTGTGCTGGGAATCCTCCCAATTTTGATTTGCATTCCGTTGCCATATGAATAGACTGTTTAATACATTTACACCTGTCATGGCTCCCATTACCCCACCACTCCTGCTGCTGGAGGGATGGCCTCGCCATGTGGCGGGCAGATGGGACGACTGGGCTGCCAGTACCCGGCTTCCCTGCCCTCTACACCCCCAAAATTAGAAAGGATGTTAAAAAACAGAAGGACACACAACACACGCTGCATTCAGCGAGACACTGGTCCCAATAAACAAACGAGTCCCCTCTGGCATTTTTCACATCCCAGCTGTAGTCTCTGACAAGCCACTCCATGATACTGCATTGTGCCGGGGCAGACTAAGACCTCTGATTAATGTGACAAAGGGTGAGCGTCAAAGTGTTTATCACAGTGCCACACATCTGCTCAGATTGGGTGTCCTCCAGTATTTTTTTCTGCGGATAGATTAGCAGCCAATCGAGCAGCCGGTCACCGGCAAAACTGATTATTCACACGCTGACATTTGTACTCACAGTCCTGTGATGAGCGGTGGCGAAAGGTGAACCGCAAGTGGCTCCGGTTCACGTCCTCAATAGGGATAGCAACCTGAGATAAGGCACAGAGAGGGACCGTGTGAGACATCTACATGGACACAAACTCACAAAGCAGATTTTGAAGGGACACGCTGGGAGCAAAATGAGCCCAAATTCAAGGTTTTCATGCTGTATAGAAATTAATTGAAACCAATGGCAAGTAGCACAGTTTGCTACAGAAATCAAGCCAAATGAGACAATAGAAAATTAGTTTGTGACGAAGTGAGATCTTTCCCGGGACGCCTCCACGACAAAAGGGGGCGAACAGCTAATGGAGCGAAACACAGCAGTAGTGAGAGTTTCTCTTTCTGCAGTTTAATGTGACAAGTTTACAGTAAATAAATGTACTGAATTACTTCAGCTGCATACAATTTGGAGATAAAAAAAAATACTTTAAATTTGGAGTTAGACATTTTCCAACAGTGTCTACATTTTACCAAACTTCTGTCAGAGTTAAAAGTAACCATATATATAAATATATATTTACTTATGTTCTGTACTGAAATACACTGCTGAAGTATGTGTACTTTGATATCATAAAGTGTACGCAGATGTTACTGACTACAAACTGTTTTACATAAACTAAATCTGAAACAATAAGATACAGCAGTTAACTCAACATATAATCTAATCTAATTTTAAAACTAATCCTGTTAATGCTGTATCTTTTAGTGTGACTTTTTTCTATAAAATAAATAAATAAAAAATATAGCCATTTATTAATTTAACTTAAATATATTTATTTATGTTTTATTTTTTAATTCATTCTATTTTACTAGTATATTTCTTATTTACTTCTTCTTATTATCAAAAAAAAACTCCTCTCTTGTTTTTGAAATAATGACTAAAATATGACTCACGATAACAAAGAGGAAACAGTAGTGAGGTAGACGTAAAGAGGGAGACACACCTTTATTGTTTCAAACCAGCGGGGCTGCTTCACTTGGTAGTAGATGACAGACTTGTATTCATTGATGCCATCATCTCCAGCTCCAGGGAAGATCACATTCTAGATAGAGAGAGTAAACACAATACATGTGGTTATCTGGTTATACTGGCATGGCTGGAAGTTTGTTCGAAGTGGCAAAATCCTGGTGGTTGAGCCATTATCACTGCCAAAACATTAGCACACTCGCAGCAGGTGGAAAACTGATTACTGCTTATTCCATAAAATGTAGTCCCTGGGGTACAAAGCAGAATGGCCTTTAAAAGTCTGGGTGCACTTTATGCATGCTCACCTGCCTGTTGGCTGCCAATCTCATGACAGCATGGTGGAAATAGGAGATAAATTAGAAATTAATTATTTAAGCAGGAGGGGCAGTGGCTCCCGTGCAGTGAGAAGTGGAGGGAAGCCAGGCATAGGGAAGCAGACCAGCTGGTGCTGCTGGATCCAGCCATGTAAATTGGTCTTCCTAGTGGGTCCCCTGAGTTTCTACAACAGGTCAGGGTGGGTATGTAAAGTACTACGCGCCCCCTTGGGGGATTTGGCGCGAGGGCTGGAGTGACAGCGGATGGCACGCATGCCTTGTTTTCTATCAATCTGTGCTCAGCCAGTCTATCTCTTTCCTCCCACTACTCCAGCTGACTCCCTGGCCGGGTGCTGCTAAAATACTCCAACACTAATGGCTTCTGACAACCAGCAATTATGAGGAATAACAGGCCCCGTCTCCCCCAGCCACGCTGAGCGGATCTGGGGGGCAGGTGCTAGCCTGAGCAACTCTTCCCCTTCACTAAGAGGCCCGGATTCATGACAGCTTCAGATTCTGGAGAGACGGAGAGGGGAGAGTGTCCGAGGTATACCTACGGTGAGAGGGGTTTTACGGGAGTTTGCTAAGATGTCAGGACGGTAAGTCACTGCCCAGCCTCTTATTACAGAAAGAGACCAGAGAAAAACGGAGGAGATAAGAAGGCTGAGACACAAACATCCAGAGAGAAAGCCACAAAAAAGTAAACCTTTTATCAAACTTCAATGTGAGTAATAACATTTTCCTATGTTGGAGTGCCTCGTGTTTGGATCCTTCTTTATTATATTACAGCGGCTGCCTCGCTAAACTGCTGTGTATCCCTCATGTAGGTTGTCCACACCGACAGTGTTTCTGCTGTTGCTGCCAGCTCTTTCTTTCTACATAGAGTTTACCTTTAAAAAGGGCCATTTCATTTCATTATAAATGTCATTTATATTTATTTTAGACCAAAAAAGGTAAAGAACCGTGTGGTAATTTGTAAACAACAGTAATAATTAACAATTAAAAACCTGTATTTAATTAATTCACGGAGCCCTGCAAGTCACTGCATGTTCTACAACACTTTCCTGCAAATATTTCAGAATAAAAGCCTTGTGTTAAATGAAGGAATTCTGTCCACAGAAAAAAAAAATATTATGAAACAAAAGCAGGAAGTATGGATTTAAAAATAAATCTTTTTTTCATGTCTGTGACATGTTCTACAGATACAGACATTACAACTGTATGATGTCGACGTTAAAAGACATACAAAGTCCCTTTCTAAAACGGTTTAAATTTCTATCCGACCAAATTCATAGACATCCCGCCCCCTTGGGACACTGAACGATGATTTGTCAATCACCTGTCAATTAAACGAGTCACGCCGTGTTCAAGTCACCTCAGTGACGCCGTAACATTAAGCGATGTTAGCAGGCTAGCAAGCGCACACCAGATGTGACAATGACCGCAGTGAAGGAGAAAAAAGTGATCTTCATGAGGAATGGGTAACAGAGGGGTATTATCACATGTCAGTCGGTAAATGTCCACAGCAGAGCTCTCCGGCTGGTAGCAGTCTCCGAGCAGAGAAGGTAAAGGAGCTGAAAACAACATTTAAAAGGAAACAGTCTCTGTTTATCAAACTGAGAACAAGGCCAACGCAGCAACAGAGGCTTTGCTTAGTGGCGATTAACCTACCGAAACTCAAAAAAACCTTCACCCATGGTAGTATTATAACAGGGGCGATGGCTGTGGAGGCGAAACTGTAATTAAAGGACCATAAAACTAAGACAGAAATTATGTCTGCTATTGGTGATGTACACCTAGCTGCTATGAGGAGCTCTCGGCCACCTTCATTTTGTCAAATTAGCTCTCAAAGGAAAAAAGGTTGGAAATCCCTGCATAACATACTGCAAATGGCTTGATGGAAATAAAAGGGTGAAGTAAAGAGACCCTTTCTGACAAATACTGGAAAAACTCTTAATACAGGGTATCTGCAGGATTCAACAAGTCAAATTTTTTATGACCTTTTAAAGCCCATTATGAATGCAATTTTAGATCCATTTCACATCAATTTAAGACCGCTATGAATGCAATTTAAGACCTACTTCATGTCCATACTGGCAAGAAAGTACTCAGGATACGAAAGAAAATTGGAACATCAATATCGTCATTGCTGCTACATGACTGATGCTTCATTACCGAGCGTTAAGTCCAGAGCACCTCAGCTTTTAGTGTAGGTGTAACTCCAAACGCTGTCTAGAGGTCAGCTGGAGTTGACGCGCTAGATCCTGACGTGGAACAATAGCGGCTGATTGCAGGCGTGCAATGTCCACTGTTCTAAGTTTCAAAGTTTTCTTGCAGAGGGTGCAGTGGAGTTCAAATACATTTCCAGGCACCGGCTTCAACCACGCTCTAAATTCACTGTTCTCTAATCATAGGTAACTGAACTTGCATTTTTTTAGCTGGTTGTAGCACTCTGACCTCGTTAATGAATTTTTAAGACGTGCCAAAATTGGATTTAAGACATTTCATTTAATTTCTAGACTTTTTTGGGACTTTTAAAGACCCTGCTGGAACCCTGTAAAAGAATCTGCAGTCCTTGTTTACTATACATTTATTTTGTTCAGATTATTGTTTAATTTCCTTCTGTACTAAGGCCAACGAAATGGACTTTAGCTTGCGAATGAGTAGAAGACACCTCCCTCCTTAAAAATACCCTGGTTTGCATGAGTCAAAGCCATGGATCATAAGGTCCTCTATGATTTCAATGAATAATCATGAACATAAAGAACCCACAGACCTTCATATAACAATGTGACTCACTTTCTTTTCATTTCCTTTTTACACGTTGTCAAACATTTCACCTTCCCAACGATGAGCCGTTCTGTTATGTCTGTTCTGTTTTCATCAAAGAAATTAAATAAAGAGAAAGTTTCTATTATCAAAGATCACAGTGAAACAGCTTCAGACATTAAAGTGACAGCACATCTCAACTCAGACACAAAATTTCCTTCCTGACAATTAAAATCAGCGAAGGAAGGGGGAGAATTACACCAATTAGCACTGATCCCTGTAGAACCAAACAGATGTGACTGAGCATTTCTGTGAAAAGATGCCGACAAGATGTTGAAGGGAGCTGCAGCGCTGCGAGGCTAAATGACCACGACACCCACAGACGTGATCAACGTCACTTGATCACTGTTGACGGCTGTCACTAACTCCGACAGCCTTTACATACACTGCACAGATGTCCTATGGACAGTGACTGAGATGAGCGAGGCACTGAACCTGCTGAAGTACTAACTTAACTGTGTTTAACACCCGAGTATCAAAAAACTGCTATGTACAGAACTGTAGCTACCGCAGAAGTGCTTAGTCTTCTTTAAAAATTTTGTCAATTTGATAATTTATCATCATTTATCGTCTATTTTTCCCCTAATAATGTGACACTGAGGCGTTCAAACTCTGCTCAGTAAAATGACTATTGAGTGAAGATAAATAATATTAAATTCGTTCGTAAAATTGGGTTTTTGAAATTGATTTTCTTTGAAATTTCTGACAGAGAGCAACTCACACCTGTTTGCTTTACTGTAGGTGCAACAGACTATTTATACACATCATGTCTACTATAATAACCACAGTATCGAACAAACATATACAGAACAAAACAGACGAGAAGTGTATTCAGATATTGAGAAGCGCTATCTTCTGTTTTTCATCTTTGTTTGTGAGATATCTGAAAAACAAATCTAAGAGATTTGTCTGTGTACAGCATCAGAAATTATACCACAATCGCAGCATCTAAAAATAACCCTTCTTGTCTAGCAATGAGACAACCCATCATTGTCTGCGTTGTCAGATACTGTAACATCTGACAGAAGCCACGATCATCGCTGCTTTCTGCTGCGTCTACAGCGTAATCACCACTGATCTTACACTTCCTGCCTGCTGAGCCAAATCACTGACGAAGCCTCTCCTAAGACTAATGTGTATAATTGAGGCAGCTAAGAGTAATAAAGCTCTCCTCTGATTGGCTGTTTGCAGGAGGTCTCCCCATGATCCCGGACGTGTCATCTCAAATCACTGCTCCATCAACAGTCTTTGTAGCTTCCACTCGCACTTAAAGTACACAGGCATACCCAGTGTGGACATAATAACGTTAATCGAAAGCCTGGCGAGAAAGTATTAGGTCTAACGAAAACTCATACAAGATCACTACATACTGTGGTCTGGAACCACTCGCCCTGTCCCACTTCCTTTTAACGGTCAAGAATCACTGTATCCCTGCAAATGCTCCTACTGTATATCGCAACATGCTAAGAAAGAGGTTTCAATCATTTCCCTCCACCCAGTTTGTTTCCAGACTGGAGAAGTGCTGAAGTGTTTATACTCTACAGATGTGCTCTCATTTTAATCTGTACAGCAGCTGTCTGCACGGCTCCGCCTCAGCTGTGTCTCACGAAACCGCTAACCGAACTGCAGCCTATTTGTTGTCGATACATGCATAAGTGAGGTTGATGGCCAATAAAAAAGCACTGATTAACATATTTATCCACATTTTGCAATCGGCGGAGCAGTGTGTGCTGTGGATCTTTATCTAATCATATGTAGATCAGTGATCTGACATCAAGCCCACTACAGTTTCATAATGAACCCAAAATGTTTTTCTCAACAGGTGGGCTGGCCCTCTTCGGCGTGCATCATCCGGTGCGCCATGGCCGAGGTCTACTTGGAGACGCCCGACCCCTCGCCACTGCCCGGGGCTGTGGAGTTCTCTCTGTGCAGGGCGCCCTCTCTTCCTGCAGGGAGGGACGGGATTCCCGGCAAGACTGTCAACCAGGGCGGACTGTCCTCAGTGCAAGGGGATCTGCGGCGATGCCGGCACCCTGTCTCATTTACCATGCTTATGCTAAGTGACTTTTTACCATCAGCATTCAGAACCATACAATCTTTATGATTAAACTGATTACCAGTGTACCAAGTTCTTCAAAGATCTTGTAATTTTGCACTCAAAGTGCTCCAGATTTGATGCATTTAACTTTAATATGTTCAAAATTATCTTCTGAGGGAGCACCAGTCTCTCAAAATCCTGTGGGAAACACTGTATTACGACATCTAACACTGCCCCGCTTCAAAACTCATTCAGGCGCCGCTGAACTGTGGCCCCCAAAAATTACAACAATTAAAATCCACACCCAGACACGTGAGCACACACTCCCACAGACACACACCTCCTGCCCCAGTTCCTCCTACACACTCCTCATGTCCAGCTCCTCTAAACCTCTCCTATCCCCCATTAAGCGATGGCCTCTGCAGAACAAGCGCTAAAGTCAAACAGAGGGTGACAATAATTAAACATCACAAGAAGGAGTCGCCGGCTTGGAACTGGAGATGAAACAACGGCTTTATTCGGACATTAGACACTGGTGGTTTGGCACATGATTCAAAAGGAGACAGCACTCTGAAGCCAAAGTCCATGAAACGTGCTCCAACTTACAAATTGGCAGCCTGTTTGTATCTCTGGTTTGATTTTTTAGAGAAATTCAATGTATTTAATGGTGTTAAACTGCAAACCTAGATGTCAGACCTTCCTGTCAATGCCTGCAAGGTATGACTAAGCTTTAAATAATTAACTGCCACCAAATATAACATAATACACCAGCATTTGTTTTTTGTCTTATTTTGTTTATTTCTTTAAATTTTCCCCGTCGCGTTACTCCTGTCATGTCACCCAGTGTGTGAATAATTTGCATTTACACGCGATTACATATTTTAATCCATTGGCAGCCCTTGTAATTATTATACCAGAAGGGATTTCACATCTCTCATCACTTTAAAACTGTGCTTCCCATATTGCCTTTCAGCATTCTTGGGTCTGTAACTGCCTCTGACAATGATAAAGGTTGATTCCCGCAGTGGGGAGCTACATTTTGGGCCAGTCAATCAGCCACAAAGCACCGATATTGCATTCTGTCACATTTGACGGGTGGCAGAGGCGTACAGTCTGGCCTGTGTATCACACTGTTTTATAGGTGTCCTGGTCAGTTAGGCAGCGTGCTGAGCTGAGTGAGATTAAAGAAAGCCCAGTAAATCAAAGACTATCTGAGAGGCCGTCGTACTTGCCCTAGCACTTGTGTCCTGAATGCTGAAAATCAGGTGAACCCTGGAGAAATATCAAAAAAAGCGAGTTAACATTCCTCATTCGTACCTCCAGTTTCTTTCCGTCCTCGTCGTAAACGGACATGGTCACCTCAACGTTTTTGGGCGTAGTTTTGCTCCCCTTGTCGAAATCGCCCAGAACCAGAGTCACGTAGATGTCGTTTCGCACGTCACCTTTAGGAAACAGAAACCACGTTTTACTGGTGTTCACAGAGCTCAAGTTCAGGTTCATCATTTTTTAATATTTTACTGCATAACTCATTACATCTTAGGTAGCATAAGTGCATATTTGGCACCATATACATCATAGGTGACCAGTCTATTAAATAAGTAATGTCTTCATCAAACCTTAATGAAGTATATGTTCTTTTCTCCTTCACTCACATTTTCTAAAATAATCCTAAATCACTTTATGAATGGATAATGTGTTCAGCCAATCACATTTTGAAACTTTCAGAGATAAAGTAAAGTTTTTTAAAACCTGGCATGATGATCTCAGGGAAGCCCATCTTGCGAGCCACAGCTGTTGATCGGTCCACCAGGTGAGGGAAGTCCTTCCTTATCTGATGGATGTCTCCAGGAAGCAGCTTCAGAGTCACCCAAAGGCCTGGTGATGAATTCAAGGCAGAGAGGGGGGAGGGACCGAGATAACGTCAGGGGGAGACGGCGGTGGGAGAGCAAACTGCCCCGGGAAAATACTAAAGAGAAATCTTTTTTCTTGTGCTTTGTGCTGTTGGTTGTCAGAGTGACATCTAACGGCTACAGGGCCACCCTCAGGGATGCGATTAGGAAAACATACCTACAACTACAAAAGCTATATCTAGCGCCACTAAAGAGCTATGCTAAAAAGAATCGCACAGCAAAGTATTTAACGCGAGGGGAGGCTGTTTATTTTTGGTGTTATTGGGCAAATAATAACTTTTCAACTTTTCATTGTAATTCAAGTGGTACCCACACAAGGTAGGCAGGTTCTTGAAAATTTCAAAAAATTTGGAAATACAGCCTTCATCCTGCAGCTCTCCTAACCCCGCCCTAAGCCCCTCCCACTAGACGAGCGAGGGCATGAATGAGCATGCACGTCATACAGTAAACATACTGTCGATTGTGATTGGGATCACGATGCCGTCATACAGCGGCACTTCTACAATAATCTGGTAAACTTGTGAGCCAGTAAATCCCTTTCAGATGGCATTTTGAGCTGCAATAACAGAAAAGCGTTTCAAACATGACGAGACTGTGTGACGAGACTAGTTTGGCTTTTGGCTAACCGTAGCCGTTATCAGGCTTTCACAATCTGAAGGGACGTGCACGCACATCTGTATTTCTAGAATAACTAATAGGAACACTCTCTCGCTGAAATGACCTGTGATTGGCCAAAATCTCCCACCACGGGCTAGATTTTTTTTAAAGCCTGAAAAAGGAGTCATGAGGAGGTGCAGAAGTCTAGTATTCAGCCAGAACACTTGGATTACAATACGCTGAAAGATTATTATGGATTTTTTGATGCCAACAATATATTACCTAATCCACCTTTAATTCATGTGTTGAGCCAAAATGGTTGACATCTACCATACTACCTGTATAAGAGCACACTGTGTTTCCTTTGTGGAGGACTCTTGTCATTCTGAACATTAAATATTAGCGCTGTAATTGCAAAAAGTCACAAAGACTTTGGTTCAAGTGAAAGTACTACTTCTGAGCATCAATACTGAGAGGGAAAGAAATTAAAATTAGGGCTGTCAATCGACTAAAATATTTAATCATGATTAATCGCATGATTTTCCATAGTTCCATTTTTTTATCAATTCAAAATGTACCTTAAAGAGAGATTTGTCAAGTATTTAATACTCTTATCAACATGGGAGTGGACAAATATGATGCATTATGTAAATGTATGTATAAATTTATGCATGTCTGTAAAGAGGAGACTGGTGGGTACCCACAAAACGCAACTTCATTCACATATCTTGAGGTCAGAGGTCACAGGGATGATGCCAGTTTGTCCTCACCAACATTTAGCCTAAGTTTGTTGCATTATTTAGCCTGCTTCGTGACAGATGGACCAATGGATTCTTTAGGTTTTATATTTTCATATGTCAGTATATTAACTCTAGCTTTAAAACTGAGCACGCTATGACCTAAAATCGCAAGATGCGATGTATTTCGTTAGAAATTAGTGGCATTAAAACATATTTGCGTTATTATTGGAACTTTGGCAGCCCTACATAAATCCATAAATATTACTTTCTGTTCCACTGCCAAATTCATGATTATGTCCCCAAGGCCCTAGACTTCTTCTTTAGGCACTTTAATATGAGAAAAAGTGACATTTATGGTAGAATATTTAAATTGTGCAGTAATTCCCAGACTTATATAATTGGTCTTGGAAAGCCCCGAGTGTGAGACGCTTGAGAGGATACTCTGTGGCTCTGAGTAATTCTGAAACAAAAAGGCCTTCAGGGGACTTTCATGGGTCATATTTCCTAACAATTGAACACCAGTGGCTGCCCTGCTTTTCTGCCGGGTTGGGAGGAAAGCTTCTTTTCTGCAGACACTGCACGCCACGGTGTGCCAGCTTCAGCTCTGTGAGCACACTCGCTCTTAATATTCTCTCAGGAAAAACAAAGCAGCACAGACGCATACCTCTGAACAAGACTGAAAATGATCCAATTAAAGCAGTCATCTTGTAGCGCGCCCCTTCACAGGCCAACAGAGTGAGTGGTGCCTGTGAACCCTGAGGCTTTATTCACTTTACAGGCCCCATATTGTTATGAGTGACACATCTCTCTCTAGCCAAGCTGGAAGCCTTTTGATATGCGAGCGTGACCGAAACAGCTGCTCCTCTGTTCTTCCCAGTGTGGGCCGGAGCAGACCTGACATTTATCCAAGAACATCTTCACAGGGAATGACAATACCATGGAGGCCGTCATGTTGAAGCACAAATCCTTCAGATGGCTAATATTGTTCTTCTAACCACAGTTGTCAAATCAGTGCTAAGATGCAGTCTTTGCAGAGGACTCGCCAGCTTAATTAACAGCTGGATTACTTACATCCTGTAGTCATGGTGATGAGGGCAACTATTTATAGTGTGAGCAGTGATTTACAGTGTGAAAGAATTATCTTATTAGCAAGATGAACAGTTTCAACTCCCTGACAGTAAATTAGGGGTGAGGGTACTTTGTGTGAACAGATCTAAAATGTAGTATGAAATAAAATGACAGCAGTTCAGTAAAATGCTGTTAAGGTTAAATTTAATATTACCCTCTAACCTTAATTACAATCCTTTCTTGTGAGGATTTTGATATATTTAATAGAGTTGAAGGGTGAATAAAGAGTTTTTTTTTTCATAATTACACTTCACATTAGGAGCAATTCTATTACAAATCAGTCTGTTTTAATAATTATAGCTTCTTATCTTATTTCCCTTTTATTGTAACACCATCTTATGTTTTTAACTTATGTTTTATACATGTAATAGCTTCTTATATGTTTTATAAATGTAATAGCTTCTTATATGTTTTATACATTTGATAGCTTCCTATCTTATGCTCTTACATGTTTCTTATCTTGTTTTTATCTTACATGTTTTACATACAGTAAGTAATTCATTTTTTCTTGTACCTGAAACATGTACAGGTCTACGCCTGTCCACAGATGAAATGCACTGTATAATAAAATTTGATTTGATTTATGTCAAAAGCAACCAAAGAAAATTGCACACTCACAACTATTAACTCATCTTCTATTAACATATTTGGCAGACGTCACATTCCTCAGTTTGCTGAAGTAATGTGCATACATACGTATTATGTGCCAAAACACAGATTTATACAATTAAAAACTAAAAGACTGCATGAGCATTATGAGTGAGTGGCTTCCCAATTCTTTAAGGGTGATATTTTTCAACCTGGACCCTAATTTCCCATGTTTTTGTGTCCAAGTGACTAACGGAGACAACACTGCATGAGAAGAGAAATAAAGCGAGAAATAAAACAGTTTCTTTGCCTTTTCTTTGATCCGGTCTGTTTGTTATTATGTCATGTGACTTTTTGCCAGCAGACACAGATGCTAAGATAGCGTTATCTCAAAGATTTTCAGTGTCATGGCTGAATATTAAGATGAATTCATCTATGTGGATGCAACACAGACCAAGTGAAAGGTTAGGCACAAACAAGCACTTCTAGTAGACGTACACTGACTGTGAGGAGTTGCTCCGAGCATTTACACTGCATCCCGCTTAGCGACTGCCGTAAATACTGGACCAGTTTCAAAAATTGTTGTCCCAATTAATCAGTTAGACAAAAAAACATAAAAAACAGGAACTTATCCTTAAATGTCAACCAACTCTGATGTCTCCAAGAATTCAACTTCAAGCTAAGCTGCCTTCGACTAAGCACTGCTGAATATTTGGTGACCTAGATTTATAGCATGAATTAAGACATATTATTGATAAAAGTGTAATGTAGGGAGTTTCCTCCCTGGTTCTTGTGTCTGATCCTCGTACTGTACCTTGGCCCTTGTGATTGACCTCTTTGGCGGTGATGACTTTGTTGATGACTGTCTGGAGGAAGTCGTTCTCCCCTGCCACCCTGGGTGAAAAACGGGAGATGTTCAGCTGCTTGTGGCGAATGGCGTCATCCAACGCTAGCCTGCAGTATGCACACGACAGGCAAACACCACAGAGAGGAAGAGATGGAGGAGAAAGAGGAGGGAACGTGGGGCGGAGGAGCCACAGAGTGATGGTTGTGAGGAGGGGAGTGGGATGAAAGTGAGACAGAAAGAGACACACCGAGGAGTGACGCGAATACCGTGACAGACACAAAGCCGCTTGTTAGCAGTTAACAGTGAAGCAGGATGGGTGATGAAAGAAACACAGAGAAATCATCGTTTAGGAAATGATGCCTAGTCAGCATTTATAGCGCCACTGGAGCAGAGGGAAGCTTGACCTTTAAATGTTTTCAAAGCTTAACACCCAAAGCTGTAAGCTCCACACTATCCAAAACTAACATTCCCACTCTGGTTTAGCGAGGAAGAAAAACAGAAAATATGATATGTTTTGTTCTCCATGGGACTTCAGGTGTACCAAACTGATTGAGATGAGTGATGTACAGAGCGTAAGAAAGTAGCAGATGTAATCTGGGAAGGACCACATGTGTGGCAGTCGCGAGAGAAATGTGTGCAGTAGGTGGGGAAGCCATCTGCAGTATAGAGGACTCTAAACAAACAGAAGAAGTAGAGCATGGAGGAGAAGATGGCGGCGATGTGAGCATGGAGGAAGCAGTAAAGGATCTCTGTCACTCAGGCGGACTTCAGTGCCTCCAACCTTGAATCCAAAACCAATCCAAGCCAGGAGGTAGAATAACAGACAGGACATTTTTACATTCACGGGACAAAACATTGTAGGACAACAGGATCAGGGCAGGTTCTCCCTCAAATTTGGAATAACACTGAATGCATTTGGATCTGATTTTTACAAGTTTGACACACTGAAAAGGTATCATAGTCAGCAGTCTTGATTATTTTTACTTAAAGTTACTACAAGGAATTTTTTGTTAATTTTAGCGGTTCCTGTGGACAAAAGCGGTAAAAGGCCCTGACACACCAAGCCGACTGAGGGCTGTCGGCCATTTTGGGGATCTGGTCCGCGTGTCAGAGGTTTTTCGACCAGTTCAGCATGTTGAATCGGTGACGGAGCTCGTCGGTGAGAAAAATCACTCTGATTGGCTGTTCGGCTTAAGCAAATCAGTGCATGAGAAGAAAAACAAACGAGAGGAAAGCAAGCCAACGAGTAAACTCAAGAGGGCACACACAGAGGGCTCTTCTTATTGTTCATCTTCATCTCATCTGATCATTCTAATACAGATATTTTCACGGCGACATGGCCATCTGGAATGAAGCAGGTGAGTGACAGTGGTGTGAAAATGGTCGGCAAACGCAGCTTTATTTTATGTACATATCATTACAACAACTTGTATATCTGCTGTTTTCGGTCTTCTTATTTCTCATTTTTTAACGGCCGCCTGCTGGTGTGGACAGTAGTTTCATCTCAGAGAACGTCCAGGTGCAGAACATGGTGGCTGGCCGTCGGCTCTCTTTGTCATGAATTTGAGTGCAACTGTTTGGCCAAGACAAAGACGACATGAGGCGACGCAACAAGCAGCCTCCGTTGCTGCTAGTTCTTGAATTATAATTTAGTGTGTTTGGGCCTTTAGAAAACCTCTCATTTTACTGCACCAGGGTCTGACAGTCTGCCCCGCTCAGTCCTGGTTCTCCTGTGCCTCCCTTCCCTCCAGTGAGCCCACCAATACAGTCTGGGCCTCCAGCAGCTTGGTGTCAGTGTTGGCTCACAGCTCCAGCGAAGCAGCAAGGCAAAGCTCTGCCTCTGACAGGAGGAGGAGCCGCTGCTGCCGGGTGTGGAGCTCTAAAACCTCCACTGAAGCTACGACTGCAGGTCAAAGGTGGCAGCGAAGCTGGATCTGGGTCTGTCTATGGTGGGCTGGTCAATGCCGGAGGCCCCCACTGGAGTCTGAGCTGAAGGAGTTTCTGGTGAAACTGCATGATTTTGCCAAATTCAACGCCTGGCACCAACTCCAAGCATTAAGTATAACGATACAGAAATAACCAGTCTTCTCGCTGATGGTCTTATTTACTTATGTAGGTCATATACATAGAGGCATCAGTATTAAATTGAGACTGTGTCACAGTTAAATGTTCCTCGTAGTAACTTAAAGATTAATGCATTAAAGATGAGATATTCTTCAAACTGTTGTTTCGTCCAACTAACAGCAACAATATAAATCAAAGATGAGGAGCAACTCCTCACATTTGAGAAGCTGTAATGAGAGATTGTTTGGTTTATACGTTTAGTCAACTGTTGTCAATTAATATTCGGACAATCAACTAATCGATCATTTCACAACTTTTGCTAGAAAATACATTATCTAAATGCAAAAAGGTTTAATTCCAGACATCATGCCAGAGATGAGCTGAACTCGGTCTCAGACTTGTAATGACGGAGTGTCTGGGACAAATAAGAACAACAAACTACAGTGTTTCACCTTTCAGATTTTGATCTATCTCGTCCATTTCTGAAAGCCATTTCTATTTCTGTTTGGATGCCAGGAAATGACATCACTACATCAAACCGCCCGTAAATGACTCCTTCACTTCCTGCCTCTCCTGTCCTGGAAAGCACACAGTAATGGATTGTGGAACCGCTACTTCAAAACTTCATCAGTTAAAATTTAGTGGCGAAAATTCACATTTGGACTTGGCCTTGTAGAACCTGTTCTTCTCTTTACACCGGAAGGCTCTAATTTCCATGATTTATGCTCACAGATAAAACTGTTAAGTGAGGTGATCTGCCAGCTAAACTGCCTCAATCTGAAGCCAATTGCCATTCCAATTATGCAGGAAATCACGCTAAGGAAAAGGTTACTCCGGCTCTGTACGCAGTCCTATGAGAATGGCAGCAGTTAATGAGATTGCCTTAATTGAGTCAGCAGGGAATAGAGGAGCACGCACTGTCTTAAACCCCCTGCTAATCAGGTGTCAAGAATTTAAGACTTTAAGAAAAGAAAATACAAACGCTGCATGTCTGACATTCTCTACACACTCAAAATAATGGAAATAAGTGTAAAAAGCAGAACAAAATCAGCTTTGCTATTTTATGCAACATTATCCAAGTTTAAAGGAACTCCCTTATGTGTGAATGTGATTTATTTTGTGCAGCTGAACAATCCACTTACGGCTGAAATGGGATAAAGTGCTGCTTGTCCTCGTCGTCCATTTTGCCCGTTATGATGTCAGTGACATCCATTACTGTGGAAAAACAAGGAGACAGGGTTAAAACATACTCAAGGCCTGCAGAGCGAAGCACGGCTGTGAAAGAGCTACAGATGACTGCATGGCAACGACGCATCAGGGGGTGAAAGCAGCCAGTTTTGGCGCTTCTTCAATCAGCTCTAATTAAGGCAGATGCAGCGCTACGATGGAAAAAGCACTGTTTGATTTCTGTGACCTGCATAGTGGTCACTAAAAGCAGACGAAAAGAGGGGTCTGCGACCCAAATCTCTGATCTGACTTTCATTTAATGTGGAAAAAGTGAACAACAGCTTAAAGAGGGAGTGAAGAAGCCCAGAAAATCTTGTTTTTGCTGATCTCCAGTTAATGATCATTGTTGGATGTGTTTACACTACTGACCACACCCAACCACTGCTGGGTGCAGCTTGAAACTTTCAACCAGAGAGGGCAGCAAAACACTTCTGTTCAGTCTGGTGTTGCGTAGGGATACTAATTTAGATTTTTTTTTTCTGACCGATAGCCGACCCTCATGCGAGGGATGCTGTAGTGCTGCAGTGTATGCACAAAACAGGCAGTCCCCAATTCACCCGTCTGGGAGAGTTAGCAGCGAAGATGTTGCATGCAATGTCGCAGACACATGCAGACACTTTGTCAGTACATTCCCACTGCATCACTTAGTTTAGCTGCGAAGTTGTCAGCTGTGCATCAGCCTGGCCACTCTGTTATGGCTCGTCCAGATCGGCTGCATGAACAGCGCCTGACAGCTGCGTGATTTCCGCATCTGTTGGTCACACCAGCAGCGTTTCTGCTGCTGTCAGCAAATGTCATTTATATTTATTTTAGACAGAGAGAGGTCAAGAAACATGGAAATTTGTAAATAATAGTAATAATCCACACTTAAAACCGTGCAAGTCACTGCATGTTCTACAATACTGTCCTGCACATATTTCAGAATAAAAGCCTTGTGTTAACAAATGAAGGAGCTCTGCCCACAGAAAAAATAATTTTAAACAGATTTTTAACAGATTTGTTAAAAAATTGTCGTAATGTTGCTGGTATGATGTCAATAAACAGTCAGAAGATCACCTTCACTGTCTGTGACATATTCTCCAGATGTCTAGACATTGAAACTGTACTAATGTTACTGATATGATGTCCACATTCTGTCAAACGATCACTTCCACAGTCTATTGTTGCTGTGAACTGTGCGCAGCTCACGTTAAAAATATGCAAGACCTCGAATGTCTAGAGGAGACACAGCTGAGCCGCTGTGTGGCTGCTTGAACCTGTTAACGCGTAAGCCGCCACACGCTCCTGACATTCCCCGTGTGGACGGTCGGCCAGCCATCGGACAGCTTTGGTCAGTCGGCGAGCATCTGTCGGCCTAGTTTTTGCGGAATGTCCCGCATCGTCAGGTCTAGTCTGCCCGTGTTGGAGGTTTTGCGGCCAAATCAGAAAGTTGAATCTGCAGTGGAGCTCGTCAGTGAGAGAACTCTGATTTTCCACTTAAGCAAATCAATTCGCAAGAAGAAAAACCGGAGTGAGGAAAGTAAACCAGTGAGGAAAAACACACAGAATGTTGTACACAAGCGCAACACATTGGCTCTGTTGTAACTTTTTAGCTCAGTCTCTGAAAAACCCTAATTTAAGAAAAAATGTGCCTGGTAAATTTAATGCTACAACTCCACAAGAGCCAAGCCAAGTGTCTTGCTTGCTACCTGCTGATTAAAGTGAAGAGGGTAGCTATTCCCGACAACTTCGGCCCAGACATATTTAATATTCAAGTTGGACCAGCTATTCTCATTTTAGTCAAGGCTCTTCCTAGTTTTGCTCAGGTATTTTTTTTACTGATTATCTGATAGCTGTCAAAATTCTTATTGTCAGCTAACAATAAAACAGTTATTTATTAACATGCATATTTCTTTACATTTTCAAACAGTTACAGCAGTATACAGAACTGGGCCTTAACAGACTATAAGAGAAATGCTGCAGTTAGCAGTCTGTAATATACTAAATCGGGTGATGTAACACCATAGAATAATGAATCCAGTGTTTCCAGACACTCAATGCACGAACACTTTCACTATTTGCCAAGCGTGCAAATTCGCTGATCGAAGGTGAACTTTGACCAGCGGAGCCGGACTCCAAAACAGGAATTCTTGAATTGGCTCAAACTGAAGCGAACGAGAAATGAGAGCGCTGGAGTGACGGCGCCTAAACTCTATTACCCTACAGGCCACATGTCGAAAATATAAAGCTTGTTATAACTCTGTCTCAAATAATAAGCATACAAGTAAATCTCAAAGATCAGGCTCTCCATCATGCCGTGTACTGCCGCAATGATGATGATGATGTCTAAAGATAAGCCGTCATAAATCAGGCTGTCATTTACCTTCTCTTCAAGTGGCAGTGGATAAAAGACACTGGAAGAGGGGTATAATTTTCTCTGTTGGGGAACCATGGGCAAAACGCCAATCTAATTAGTTTACGCCTGGCAGCTCGCCAACAGCAGATAAATCAAACTCTAATTCTTCTCTCCGCTTTAGCTGGATATCTATGAATTTTAGTGAATCACATTTACTCATCTAGGCAAAGACTTTGGTACAATACTTAGTTTGAAGTTTAAATCGCTCTGATCTGATCTCATGCATATGGGGATATTCAAACAGAGGCTACTATATTCTGAGATAATCAGTGTATTCAAAAAGGGGTAACCTCTGACTACAGTATGTCTTGCAGCTCTATTTGTAACAGCAGGGCATCACTGAGTCTCTGTGTAGTCTGCTTTACCTGCAACTCCAAAGGGTCTTCTCAGTCCTGACGTCAGCTTCTTGGTGTTGTTGTCTCGTAGCTCCATGCGTCCCACTCTGACAATCTGACACACAAAGCTGATCTTCTCTCTCTTCAGATCTTCACTGCCTAAGTCCTGAGGAGCGGTACAAAAGAAAAACGCTGATCCTGCTGCGTCAGAGTCAATAATAATGACTTTTACTTTAGGCAGACAAATCCAAAAATACTAAAAACAGTTTGTATATTTGCCCCCTGGAAAGAGCATCTGGCAAGAGCAACAACCGATCGATTAATAGCACCTTCTTGGGTAAAGATGAGTTTGTGTTAAGGGCAAACTTTCCCCCACAAATTGCTTCAGCAACATCTGTGATTGTGTCCACGGATTCATTTCCTGTGGGCAATGCTTTCCAAAACTAGCAAAGTGCTCCTAGTGGGTGCACATTGACCCTTGCGCCCTTGGGCTTCCATTAGATAGAGGTGACTGCCTCCTTGGTAAATACATAGAGCGGGCCCAGCTCTTTCTGAGAGAGCGTAACAAATACAGGCTCTGCACACAGGCTCCCTCATGCCTCATAACATGGCTGAATAAACAGTGGACTAACACAGGGACACACACAGAAGCAAACACTCACTGTGAAGACGGCCCGCAGGTTATGAAGCTGGTCTATGTCTTTCACCAGACCGGAACTTGACCATTTAACCAGGTAGTTTTCACTGCGAGGGAGAGATGACAGAAAAAACACGACTCATAATCCATCCCAGCACTGAAACATCTATGATACAGTGAATTAAGACAATCAGTTGGGTTGCATTAACTAGAATTTCTTGTAAAGCTGCAGAAGCTTGAATTTTAATCAAGACAGAGAAACATTTCCACAGTCAAGCTGCTCTACTTGTGATAATTTGCTGTCACAATCCTAAAACAATAGCAAATCCCTGGGAAGCAGACTGCACTTGTTCTGGTCACGCTCTTGCATGGTGTCTGTATGGGAGTGAGAGTGTCAGTGTTTGTACTGGCTTTGATGTTTTGTTCATAATGTTGATATTCACGTCCATTCATTCTGATTTAACCAGTATTTCTGCACAGTTGCAGATACATATTAGACAACAGCAGGGCTGCGTACTGGCGATATGATATTATCATGATACAGGAGTTACAGTTCAATATATTGCGATACATTGCAATACTATAAGCAAGGCGATATACTGTGATTTTTTAAAACAATCAAATTTTAGCAAACTGTGTCATAGCATAAAGAACACACCAGCATATGCATAAAATCTGAGTTAAAAAAGTTGACTTTTTTAAGCAATTACAACAGTGGGAACCTCATTTACATTTATCACAGTCACTGTAACATCCAACATCATAGCGCTACCAGAGCAGGCGCCCCATGAGCCCTTGCTACAGCGGCCCCAGTTCAAATCCAGCCTGGGGCCCTTCGCTGCATGTCGTCCCCTCTGGCGCCCCCTTTCATTACTGTCACTGTCAGTAAAATGGAAAAAAATACTCAAAAAAATAATATTTAAAAATTTAAAATAAAAAGTAGGGAAAAGGCAGAAGAGGTGGCAGCGAGCCAGTAAACAGCGAAGCAGTCCGTTTCATGACTTTGTATTCATGTAATAAATATACAAATGTCAATTAGATAGTAATCAGTTATAATAATCCGCTTATGATTATCAATTTGACCCAGACAGATGTGATCACTATAAGCAGTTTCCATTGCGTTATGCTATTTGTAGAATTAAATTCCAACTCGTGTGAGCTAAACTTTTCCAACAAGTCGTAGTCCAAAAGTTAAAATTTATTGGAAAAAGACTGATGTAACCATTTCCAAAATTCACATGTTTTTATCTGACAAAATATTCTGCTTCAGTCCATATTTGCTGGCATTTAGCCTTTCAAAAACAAAATTTTCAGTGCGGTCAAAAAACTGTTCTCCCGCTTGCCGCACCTGTTTTAACGGAGCAGTAAAGCAGGAATCTAACAGCATCATAAATTACATTTATTTAACCACAATAAGAAAAAAAATCTATTTATTCCCTTTCCTTTGCTTACAACATGATGATGTTTCTGTAAAGTATGAGTAAGTCTCAATGATCAAAAAGCCATCTAGACATACTATCTGGTCCATAAAGGACATTAGTTTCACTCTTGGATATGAAAGGAACATCTAACGGTCTCATTTTTGAAATACCAACCACATTCGACCGTAAGTTGTCATGATTACTATGACAAGAATCTCGACTGTGTGAGCTGCAGTCAACCACAGAACACAGGTGTATATTTCAGACTGCGGCTGAAGGCACAAGTGCATCAGTTTTACAATTTGCCGCAAGCAACAGACAGAAATGTGGAATTCAACTGTCAGTGCAACAACAGAGGTAAAACTGAAATAGCACAAGACGCCCAAAAAATCCCAAAGCTTAATCAGAACTTGGTTTGTGAACGTGAGCCAACAAAACCAAGAAAGACAGAGGAACAAGAGCTATAATGAGCGATAAGTGAATGTGCACCCGTGGGTTTACCTGATGAACTTGGACTCCACTGGGTCGTAGAGGGACATGAGCACCTCGGCGTCCTCACCGATCTTACACACCACATTCTTTAGAGTCACGAACAGGGCAAACGCTGGTGTGGAGGCAAACTTTGCTTGCCTGGTTAGATCAATATTCTGCTTCTGAGACTGTCGAAGGGAAACACAGATATTGCATTCAATATCGGGTATTCTTCCAAAACTTTCTCTCACATGCAGGTAGACCTCGGGAAGATCTCTGGGACAACACCAGCGTATGAAGAAAGAGGTAGTTAGCAACAGCACACCGGATAACTGAATGTCAGCCTGTGTCTTTCTGAAATTAAGAAGCCTGATTTAACATTATAAATACATCAGAATGCATTCTAATGTATTCTGTCTTCACTGGAAGAAAAAGCCATTCATAACACCCGCTTGATCTCCAGCTGTAGTAAAACCGGAGGACTCAATGCACAATTCCTTGGACGCCCTTCAAAAAGAAGCTGGGGCGACATCATTAATATTTATCACGTTGACCTGGACACTTTTTCATTGCCCATGCATATGCAATAAAGACCTCTGGATGAGAAGGTCACGTAAGATGAGACCGCATAACTGCAGGGCACTTGGCGTCTTACACTCCTACATACTGCCAGCTGACATTCAGGTGAGGATGCCGCTGATACTCCGAGTAAAGTAGAGAGGGGATCTGGCTGAGTTCCTGACTTTCTAAAGAAGCAGTCAAACGTCTTTGCGTACCGGCTCTGGACCCATTTCCCCCAATTATATACTGACGCTGCGCAAAAACTCCATTTTAGACTGAAGGACAGGGGTTGTGTGTGTTTTAACACTCCTTTAAATGCACTTTTACCATTTGTTTGATATTGTTAAAGCCTTGACAGGAGTCAGTCAGAAACAAGTCATCTTTTTTGAAAGCAGAAAGGCACAACACTGTCAATTGTTTAGGCAACCACGTTGTAAGAGCCAATTATGCAAATATTTATATTTAGTAAAATGGTGTATCTTGGCATGACAAATTGCAGTTTTTACTACAGTTTTCGTAGTTTGAATAGCGACCATGTAGGATTATGTTGCTTTCCATTTTCTTGTTATAAAGTACTAATATAGACATTTTATAATGAGTGCTGTAAGGCAGTTTTTTACAAGTATTAGTATTATTTTGTGAATAAAGTCATAATATTATTTTAATTGTAATTAAAATTTTTTGTATTTGTATGTTACATTTACATTTGTATGTTACATTTGAATGTAAATTTAATTGTAATATTACGAGAATAAAGTGAGAACTTTATGAGAGAATGAAGTCATAACGTAACAAGAAAAAAGTCAGAATTTAATGAGAATAAATATTCAGAATATTTCAAGAGAAAAATAAAAATATTACTAGAATAAAGCCATAAATTTACAAGAAAAAAGTTATATTATGAGGAAAAATTCATAACTTTATAAGAAAAAAGTTATAATATTATGAGGAAAAAGTCATAACTTTGCAAGAAAAAAGTTGTAATATTATGAAAATAAAGTCCTAACTTTTTACGTTGTAACACTACAAGGATAAAGTCATAACTAATAATTCCCTTCTCCACAAAAGAGGCAGTTTCCCTCTGGTCCATGAGGGTCTTTCTTTGGAATATATTACAAAGGTCATGTGGCCCAGTGGCCTAATGGATAAGGCATCAGCCTCCGGAGCTGGGGATTGTGGGTTCAAGTCCCACCTGGGTCGTGTTGGTCTCACCTGGATGGTATAGGTGTCACCTATCTTATGGTGTATATACTGTACAGTCTCAGCATCTTTAAAACCACTACTAGTGATTGGGAACTATCACAAATGACAGATTGATATGTTACAGACGTAAATGACAAAATCAACGTAGGCTGAAGTCCATTTTTCCAAATTTCCCTCAGGGGATTAATAAAGGTTCATCTTATCTTATCTCATACTTACGATAATGTGGTGCCAATATGCCAAAAGATGACGTATTTCATTATTTGTGAAACCTAAATTAATTTATAACTTCACATGATGCTCCATGTTCCTCATTTTCACACAAGCGGCATGCTGCTCTATTTCCCCTCTAAAATAACACAGAATTACTACTTTAAAATATTATGATTTTATTCTCAAAATGTCATACTTATTTTTGTGGCCCTATTAATCATAGATTTTCCAATGTGCATGGCCAAAAAAGGTTTTTGGAAGATGCTATGCAGTCTGCATAGTTGTGGATCACAAGTTTTTGACAGTGTTACTATATACAGTATAGTATGTTATATCTAGCGTACAGTGATAGTGTGATGACGTTTATTAAGTATATCTTGTCCGTAGCGGACCAGGTGAGATGTAACTTTGAATGAAATCACTGTACTGTGACATAATTGATTCCCAAATAAATGTGACTCCAGTGACTACATTGAGTTTTCACAAACAAGGATTGAAATGAATTGGAAGTACTGAGATTATTGTTGCAGAAAAATAATTATTGTGTTCGTTTTGCAAGTATTTTGTCGAGGACAAAGACATTTTGGCCTGATGATGGCTCCAGATGAAATGATAAAGGATCACCAAAGTAAGTAGAATTTATCCTTTATAGATGTTGAATATCTGCAACAGATTCTTCACACATTCACTGAAAAGTTGAGCTGTTTCAGTCTGGACCACAGTGGTGGATCAACCAACCTACACTAACATCCTTAAAGCCACACCGCTAGCATGTCTAAAAATGCTTGATATCGCTGTGCACAGGGATGGAGGAGACACCACTGTAGAGGAACGTAGTCTCCAGCAAAGACAAATGTGAGCTCATCTCTAACAACTGTCTCTACAAACACTGACTGAGATTTAATGAGCCAGAAAGAACAAGATGAAGGTGTGACCACATTAAGATCACACCATGTCTGTTCACACTATGCGCTAATGTGCTTTTACTTACATAAGATCAGAGTTTCAGTGCACCTGTGTAAAAATGAGGCTACGTCCTCTATCTTTACCTTCTCCTCTTGAATCCGGTCCTCGATTTGTTTGGAGGCCGCCTCATGCGCTCTGAACAGGCTGATGGTGCTGGTGAGATCTGGGTCCAGTATGTTTCCATCTTTGTCTCTGACCACCAGATCGAGATCCAGGTACCTTACATGAAAATGCAGTAGAATAAACTGAGCGCCAGAAGAAAAACACAGCAAAATACCCTAAGAGATGACGTAAATATTGTGAATATGTGGCTGCATTTGTGAAAGAGGAAACACATTAACTGCACGCTGCCATGCCTCATCCTCTCGTCATAACATTCCCTCGGCTCCACGGTTTTCAAAGCTCCCCTACTTTGCTCAGCTCTCTCTTCTATGGCGGGATTCAGAGCAGACTACAGCATGCTGCCAACATGCAGTCAATATATTTCATCAACTCCTCACTCCCTGCTTCTGCTGAGGCAAAAGCCATTTCTCTACCTGGCCAAAGGTTTAAGTTCCATCACAGAAGAGTGCTTCACAGTTTTCATTTTCAACCGATTTTCTAGGCCCACTGCAGACACAGCAAGAGCTGTCATTTCATGATGGAATACAGTACGGTTTGCTGAAGCTAAATCCCTCCAGTTTGTCCTCAAGCTAAGTGATGGCCTGTCATTTTCTATTGACTGACACTGCTGACCTATTCCTACAAGAGTCATTTTTCCGGATAGATAAAGGGATAACAGGATCAAGATGGGATGGCTGAGATGGGAGGACGGGGCTAAAAACCTCTAAAGACCGGATCCTCACTTGTTGCCGTAGTCGATCTTGGAGGTGACTTTCTGTTTGAGCTCGCTGAGCTCATCCTGCGGGAGGGTGCCGGACAGGATCTGGGAACGCCATTCGATGAGGTCGTAGATCATGTCACGGACAGAGTTGAACATCTCACGTTTGTCCCCCTGAAGGCGGAAACAGGGATGAACATGTGTAAAACTTAAAGCATCCAAAAGCTGTGGTGAACAAAGCTCCTAATTATTAAGAGCAGGTGGAATTAGGCCAAATTCAGCTACATATTTTGATTATACACTAATTTTTACTCACTCTAATATTTTTATTGATTTGTTTTGTTTTTCACTTTTATGCAAACATTCATACAAAAACATAAACACTGGACATCTAGCATATGATGGCATAACTATTCTGCTTGAGGGGGATGATGAAATAAATTATTAATAATATTAAACCAAATAAATGGATCATAAAATAAAATAAAAAAATATTAAAAATCAAAATAAATCAAAATAACAATTAATACATTAAAAATAAATTCATGAATAAAGGAAAAATGATTATTTTCTATTTAGATTTTCTATACTGTATATATAATCATTTTTAGTGGTCTTATGATATGCACAAAGAAGACTTTATAAACTTTATAATCAAAAGAATCATAAAATTATCATTAGAATCATTATAAAATCATTACAAACAGCAACTATAAACAAAATGCAACAAAAGCAAGGGTCAAATTTATATAACAATTCAGCCCATATGTTGCTTCATCACATCTGACATGAATGTGTGTGTAGGTGTGTGTGTTTAGGGTTGGACAGTCTTGCGTACCACATATAAGTCCCTCCATATTGTCGCCCACTCCCGCAGAGTGGTGGTAACCTCCTGGACCAGGGGCAGCTCAGTGGGGATGACCGTCTCCTTTTGCCTGCAGTGATAGTGAAGGAATCTCAAACAGTGACTCTGTGTCCCTTTCCTCTCCACACAGACACCATCGCTGTTAAACATGTTGAGTAAATTCAGATTTATTTCACTGTTTGTTCAAATCCTTTAGGAATAATTCTATGAAAACAAATATCTGTTCCTCAAGGTTCTCAGCTGACTTCAAGACTTTGAAGTGTTTGGGGGTTTTTTTATCATTTTTGTGTTGTGCAAATGAAATCAAAGAAGACAGATCAAAACAAAACAGTGCCACAAGTTGTGCAACAACAAACCCACATGTCACATCCTATCAAATGGAGACCTCTTCACTGACACAACCTCAGAGGCTGTCTACATTTTATCCAGCCAACAAGCTTCCCACTAGGGCAGGAACTAAGTCGAGAGAGCAAACATCTCATCTATTTGTTTCCTTCCTATTCGATTTTTGCTGCGGTCTTCAGCTCAATACATTTTAAGCCAAAATAATTATAATCACGATATTCCTCCTAGTACATACGGCTGGGCAATATGATGGTAGTAATGTGTCCAGCAGTACAGATTTGCCAATAGCATTTCCCCCGCATTATTGCGCGATCTGGCAATCCTGCAAATCCAGCAGCCTCGCAAGGTAACGTGATTTAGGTAGACATGGAGGAGGAGGGTGAAGTCACGAATACAGAGCAGGAGGAGGCCTGATGAAGAACAAGAACTCTATATGCAGCAGTAAAAGTCAAGTCTTTCTTTTGGTATACTCTAAAATACAAATTTGTTGGAATTTATACTTCCCTGGAGACTCCTATTTTTCATTGCCCTCTTCCAGTTTTCACAATTCTCCCATATTTCAACCAATTCATGGCAAATTTTCACACAACCTGTTTCTGGCACTGCACAGCATGTATAATTCGTACTTTTTCAACCCGGAAAACAACAGAGCTACACCAAATAACATTTACTGCTTGAACAGAGTGCTCGGGACACAGTGCAGTTTGAGCTGCGCTCTTTCTGAGAAATAAGTCATTCAGCATGAAAAAAGTATAAAAAATTACTAATTGACTAAATGAATCTTTGTCGACGACGACCAAAACAACCAATTCGTCTAAGAAGGGGCAGCCCTAGTTATTTTAAACCATTTCTTTGGTTATTAAGATATATAGCATTACCCCGATATAAAATTGCATATACCATGATAAACGATTTTGGCCATATCACCCACCCCTGCCAGTAACACATAATAATAATCAAATAGTAGAAGCAGTCTTCTTGCACGTCACTGAAAAGTGGAAGTGGACAAGTACTAACCCGCTGCCTTCGACTGTGGCTTCTTTCAGGTGTATATAGCAAGCAGGAAATATGCCCTAGAAGAGGAAGCAATGACAATGCAAACAACATGATAAGACAGAAGTTGAACGCCTGAAAAAACTGAAGCTGTAAATGATATGAATGTGTGAAACCTTTGTCTGCCGGCCACTCACCTTTTTGGATTTTCTCCTCAGCCTATGCCCTCTGTACCAGTCTAATAGGGAGCAAAATTATTTATTATTGTTATGATTTTCCCACACATACAGAGACGAATAAAAACTCTGCACAAAAGTTACGTTTTATTAATCAGTTCACAATAAGGAATGGCATCTAAGTTGAAAATTACACTGTGAACATAACACACCTCACACAGCTGCTGCCGCCTTCATTTACAGGAACACAGCATTATTGTATTATTGTTGTGTGTGTGTATATATATATATATATATATATATATATATATATATATAAAAAAAAAAAATCTTATTGAACACGTAGAAAATTTGACACAACAAAAGAGGTACTAGTGGTGACAGGAAAATAATGTGCAACATTGGCGTGTCAGCTCTGATCAGGCGCGTCATCAGTTCTCACCTTCATGTGTCTCAAGTATGTGGACTGTGTCTCCGATCTGCAGCGACAGCTCCTCTTCTCCCCGGGCATCGTAGTTATAGATTGCTGGAGAATGACGAGAGAGGACAATATAAGAGGAGGAGATATAACAGGAGGAGGATGGGGGGAAAAAAAAAAGAAAATGCAATAAAGCGTTTGGCTCCCTTGTGGCGCTAATTGTGTGCCATTGCAATGCGTAGTAGAGGGATCACACATCTACAGGATGTCCACCCACACAGTCTGACACAGTGGACGGCTGAGCCTGGCACCGTCAGTGCTGTAATATCAACACACTTCTACCGCCCACTGCAAAGAAGCCAATAATGATGGAGAATGCCAAAACAACAATGTTGGTGGAAAAACACATTTGCTCGGGATTACAGGACGGACGCAAAGAGATATTAAGATACTGCCGAGTTCCCGATTGAGACAAAACCAACAGATGACATGAATATGTGTGTTTGGTTCTCTAGTCGATGCTGTAAAAGTTTTGTCTGTGTGCTTTGTTTGCTAAATGAACAGGCATCACTAGATACACATCCCAAATATTGTCTTTTAAATCACCAACACGTTCTGGAGAGCTCAACAAAAGGGAAAACCATGGTAATTAGGCTATGACCTAATTTACGAAAAAGCCATAACAGATGTCAATGATCCTATCCCAACTTAAGATAGGAAAAGTGCATTATACAAGCAAAATCTTCCCAAAATCTTAAATAAACTAACCGTTAAGCTGTCCTAACTTTCACTTTTCTACCACTTCTTCTGCTCTTTGGATATAAGAGCTGCCTTCCTCTTCCTATCACTTGTCAGGGTGCATTTTTTCTTTTTGATAGCATCAACACTCCGCTGGATGCCGGATACAGCCGAGACTGTGTCTGCTATCTTAGCCCGCTCTCTTTTATCTCCTGAGTTAATGTTGTTAGCGTTGCTGTAAATTTCCCAAAAAGAACATCTTTGGATATCTCTAAATGGTAAATGGACTTCCATTTATACAGTATAGCGCCCTTGTAGTGTTTCGACCACTCAAAGTGCTTTACACGTGTCAGCGTTCACACACACATTCATACACTGATAGCAGAGGCTGCCATAAAACGTGCCAGCCTACCCATCAGGATCTAATCTAAATTAAGGTGACCAGGTGTCCCACTTTACGAAGGACTGAACAGCATTTTATCCACATATTGAGACGATGTCCGGGGGGACGGGTGAAATATGACTTGAAACAACAAACGTGTGACTCAAAAAGAGATGTGCCGATCAATGGACGCACTCAGGCAAAGCATAGAGATGTTACAAGATCAGAGACAGGCTAGCAATGTTTATTATTTAAATATAGATAGACATTATATCAAAATTGTAGACTACATCTCGGCATTGGTATCGTGTCCCACAATGTCCTATATTTGGTTTGTTGGGATCTGGTCACCCTAATTTAAATACTCATTTGCACACCAATGGCACGGCCTTTCAGGAGCAATGTGGGGTTCAGTATTTTGCCCAAAGACGCTTCAACATGTGGACTGGAGGCATCACGGATCAAACTGCTGACCTTCCAACAGGTGGACGACCTGCTCTACCCCTGAGGCACTGACGCCCCTACAGATGTTACCAACACCTCGAACTCTGTCTTGAAGTTAAATCCATTTTTTTGTAAGTTTCACTGAGAAAAACTATGGTTACAAAGTTGTTCAGCTTGGTGAGATGACAAGAAAGGTTGGTTACTTGGTAACAGACATAAAAGATTTGCTTCTGTAAAATCAAATTGAAAAAAAAATCCTTAGACTTCCTATCCTAACTTAAGATTTACAATAGGAAGTTTCTGTGACACGGCTCCAGAGGCCCATCTGAAAGGATTACTGTATATACAGTCCATCATATATGTGGGGAAATGTAGATACATGGAGATAAATCTGACACATGGGATGCATATTTTGTATTATTATTATATTGTATTATCATTATATTAATATTTTTATTATATTTTGTCAAGAAAAAAAAAGTCTTTCGCATCCCTGAATCCACATTTTCTACCATTTTTTTTCTTTATTCTAAAATAGTATATTTCTGATGTGTTATTTCTACAATAAAAAACAATAATATACGCCTTTTACTGTATCACAATATATTACAATATACTGAATCGTCATCCCTGTATCGTGATACATACCATATTGCCAGATTCTTGCCAATATACAGCCCTAGTTAGTATCACACAAAAACATTTCTTTTACTTTCAATCAAGACATCTGTGGATTACATTTTCTCATAGACGTACAATACAATTCAGGCTGACTGTCAGAGCTCCATCAACATGTCAAGGTCAAGTTCTAACGACAATACAATCCTGACTGGTGCCACTTGTTCTCTTATTGAGTGAGAGGTGAACAACATGTCGCTGTCAAACCAGCCATGACCGACAACTGTCTGAGAAATCTTACAAGGGCCCACGCACATGCACACACGCACACATGCACACACGCACACATGCACACACACTCGCAATCAAAACCTATACACCACCTATATAGTGACAGTATGACAGGTGGCGGAGGTGTTGATGAGTGGCTGTGTTCATTTTGAGAGGACACCTGAGGGGAGAAATGACACAAATATATATATATAAAATATATTTGTGTGTGTGTGTGTGTCTCTAGGTGAGGGAATGCATGCAGGGCCACTTCAACTGAGGTTTTCAGAGGTGAATGACGACTTAATTAAAAAAGACCCTCGCTGCAGGCACTGGCGCCTTCCCAGCTTGCTAATGGTGCATCAAGCGAATCGACCGTTTTCTCCCACAATCACCCGCCATCAGAGGAGCTGATTATATTTCATTACCGTATCAGACAGGTGGCACATGCTTCTTTTTGTTAACATTTAGCTCTTAAGTTGTTATGGTGGACAATTATCTAGAACAAAACCGTTCTGGTTTTATTCCTTTTTGCTGCTGGGCTGAAATTATTTTATGTTTTCTACTCACACACACACACACACACACACACACACACACACACACACACACACACACACACACACACACACACACACACAACTTTGTATTTCTTTTTTTTTTTTTTACTACTGGTCAGAAAAAGTAAGCAAATACAGCATTTTGGTAAATCCTGGGTATTGGCCATTGGATCCATTTTCTAAGTCAGTAAAACAGGAAGTAGGGATACCAGAAAGCTAATGGTTGATACCAATATGAGTGAAATTCCAGGATACCAATTTGATACTATGGTTTTAAAAAAAACAACAACAGTAAACCTTTATTACCATTTGCATACTTGTTTTTGTTGGGGAGTTAAACAGGTCATAAATCTCTCTCTTTATTTATTTCATATTACTGTGAAAACATCTTAAAACAACTTTATTCATTCAAGTTTCTCGCCAAAAATTACATTTTACAAGTTTACATTTGAATGCATCATGATAACATTATAATTACCTCCACCCAATACTTATTTTTACTGACTAGAGAATGAATGCATCATAACGAGGCATCTCTCGTGCTGAAATCGGCAGGACAAGCGCTAGTTAACAGCCGTTAGCAGCAGTGGGCAGCAGAGTCCTGCATGGACCTAACAACTAACACTACCTAGCCCTCGCCCTGCTGACTGCAACACCAATTTATTGTTCACAATGTAGCAGTGGTGTCCTAAATACGATTTCTGTCGTTCTGGGGATGACGGGATGCCGTTCGTCTCGAGCCCTGACGGTAGCCTACGTTATCAGAATATTTAATTTTAATATATACATTTAATATTTAAATGGGAGAGGAGACGCAAGGTAGTTTGGAAGCTTCAACAGCAGAGCTCTGTAAATGAATAATATGAGAAAGAAAGGAAGAAAGATATTCCTTTATTAGTCCCACAGTGGGGAAATTCAGTTTTACACTCTGTTGTTCACACAGTACATACACATGTCAATGGAGAGATGTCCATGAGGGGGCTGCTCCTGACAAGCCCCAGAGAGTTGGGGGTTTGGTGCCTTGCTCAGGGGCACCTCGGCAGTGCCCAAGAGGTAAACTGGCACCTCTCCAGCAACCAGTTGGTCTTGGTCCATGGGGGACTTGAACCGGTGACCTCCGCGTCCTAACCCAAGTCCTTACGGACTAGGCTACTGCTACTGCCGCCTAGATGGTTACTTGTTCTTGACTGTAAGGAAGTCCATCCAACCAGATCTGCTATTTCTATTGATTCTCTTAAGACCAAATACAGTAATTTATCAATTCACTGAAAAAAAAAATCACCACCAAAGATATTCTCTTGAACAAGGTAAAAAATATTGAAGAAGCAGCGACTTATGTCACATCACCGCTACAAAGGCTGCTCTGATTACACCAATTAGTACAGTTTGAGACAGCTATAGAGGAGGTCAGACAACCTTGTAAGACTTTATAATTGACTTATCAAAGCAGCATGAGGCAACTTATATTAAAGGTACAAAAAGGCCACAGACATACTAGCTGATGTACTAGGTCCATCACTGTAAAAAGTTAATAACTGGAAAGAGGACATGTCTCAAAATTAATGACGGCATGTGCAAAACACAAAGACGAGGTCAGTGATCAAGTTGACCTTTACCAACACTGACATTTCATGGGATGTTCACACCACGCCATCACAAAGTACAGCCTCCGATGATTCACCCATCTCCTGATTTGATACTATCACGATACTTGGGTGCTGATTCAGTATGTATTGTGATTTTTAGATATTGTGATTCAACAAATACTGCAATTCGATACTGCGATTTATTGCAAATTTTGTTAACTTTTTTAACACTACACTATGGGAAAAAGTAGAATCAAAACCTTCTGGGGACTTTTACTTTGGAAAATTTCTAAATTATTACAGTAAAAATGTTTGATTTTCAGCATGTATGTATCAGTCATTTTTTCCAGCAACCCAAAAATCAAAGAATAAAGACATTTCCTCCACAAATTAGAGGTATATTCTTTTTCATTTATAAGGGAGATGTATTATTTTAAACTCTTGGTGAATATAATCCAATCAATCTTATTTCCATTACGTATGTATGTATGTTGTATATACAGTTCTCGTATAGTATATTTGTTAACACTGTGTTTTGAAAACCAGACGTAGTCATATGTGTCTACTTCCACTTTACAAACCCCGTCACTAGCTCTTACCATCAGCTCCAGTCTCTTTATACATCCATGCTCAGCTCCATCGGAGCCGTTTGAATGCATCTAAAATAAATGTCAATATATAGGCGCTCTACAGTTGTAGCGTCGGCCGATTTGACCACAGAGATGAGAGTGACGGCTGGCTGGACCGCACGTTACCGCAATACGATAACGATTCCTGTCCATGACAGAGTTGGCATGCAGCTTTAGCCGTGATGTTGAGCTCTGCTTTTCCTGTCAAGTGTGAAACTTTACGGTATGTGTAGTGCTTACAATGTTAGATATAAACTGGGAGACTGCACTCTGCTGTCGTATCTGCCGGCTAAGGTTTGTTTTGGTTGACGGATACAGAAGGGATATGATGTCACATTATTCCAACTACAACAATAAAAGCAGTAACTTCCTTCTAATATATGCAGCAGATTCTGGCAATAAAAAATCAATTTCAGTTTGTTAGAAAAAAAAAGGTGATACATAGGTGAATCTAGTTTTTTTTCCCCATCCCTATTATACAGTATAATACCTGACAGTCTGTATCTGATGTTCAGGATGTACTGTATAGTATAACTCAGGCAGCCAACCACTTCACCATGAAATGTCATGTGTAGCCCGTTTCATTCAGCTCCATGTTGTTTTGTAATCAAACTGCATTGTGCATGCACACGTGTATGTCAACAATGCATTTTGCAGAACAATCCAACGAGCCCGACGAATCCACCAGAACGCGAGCCGCGGGCTGACAATGGAACAAAGACCCCAGGAAATGAATTCAGTGGTATCACGCTGGGATACAAAAAGGTACCTACAGGGGGAGAAAGCAACAAAACAATCAAAAGGGAGGTGGGATTAATGTGTGAGCAGCCCTCAGAGAGCAGCCTAGTCACTGTGCAGCGGGGTGCGCTCAATTAAACTATCATTAAGAGTGGCCAGGAAAAAAGTCTGTAAAGCCATCAACTGCTGCATCTGTGTGTTTGTTTGGAACTGGGTCACAGGTCCAGCTGATGCGGCACGTTATCTCAACGGCAGGTGCTGCTGAGAGGGAGCGGCCCAAACAAACAGCTCCGATGGAGACGTGAAGCTTCATATTTCATGAGAAAAAATGAAAAACCGCCCCTGTGATCACTGCAAATGAGAGTAGGTCTCATATTGAAGAAAATGGGAGCTCAGAGAACTGGAGGGACTCTCACTGGGCAGGAGGTGCAATCACAAAATGAACACAAATGACACCCTGGGAAGATGCTGAGTAAATGACAACCATCAAACACAATCCTGACATGTGAGGTGCATTTTAAGACGGGCACCAAAGTGATTCTTGTCGCGTGGGGGTTGAATGACAGCTCTGATTACTCATAAACCTGGATTTGCATACCCAAGAGTAAACTGATGTCAATTTGGAAGCAGTGAGGAAGAGAAAATCCATCAGAGGAAAAAAGACGAAGAGGATGAGGAAGTGGACCGTATTCTCCCTGGAGTATGGCATGCAAATGATTTTTTGGAAAACGTGATAAATAGCGGCATCATTTGCCGGGGGCTCATTACCATACATAACCTCTGTGCAAACTCAGAGAACATTATCATCAGAGAAATCAGATTACAGAGCTATCCACTTAGCCAGCACACATCTACGCCCTCTCCACAATTAGAAGCAGACTCGTAAAAAAAACTGGACTGATTGTAATTCTACACTTTGGGCTCACTAATAACCTGCACTAATCCACGCAGAGCATAACATATCATTACATTCAGATGAGAATACAGTATACTGACGAAGGAGGGGTGGGGAAAAGGGAGGAAGAAGAAGTGCTCACTGGAAAGAGACTGAGCCTCTTGATGTTTTGTATTAAGTCGCCGTGGGCTGTGAGCCCACAGAGAGAGCCAACCAGGAAATCCCAGACAAGAGGATTCTCCGGGAGGAAAAAAAGACAGAGCGGGGGACGAGGCAACTCTCAGTCTGGTTGGGCCTTTTGAAGAGCCAAACAGGCCGAAAATCCTGCAGTGTCAAGCAGCAGATGGATGACGTCAAAGGCCCTGCCCAGCCACGACGACATCACATCTCTGCAGCAGCTCCGACCGGCCATGAGCGAACATCTGTGGCGAGCTGGAACTAAGAATTGATTCTGAATCGAATTGTGACCCAAAGAATCAAAGTTGAACCTTAACATTCTCCAATATTCTCAATTGTGGATTCACTGCAGACACCCTCGTCCTATATTCCATACTAACATGCTATTTAGCACAGTATGTGAGATTTTTTTTTTTTTTTGAGTCACCTCATGTCGCCTTTGTCTTAGCCAAAAAGCTGCACCTGCATGAGATCAAATAACTCTCCACACTGCGGATAAAGTCGTTATGATATGTACATGAAACAAAGCAGCGTTTGCTCTCAGGAAGTGACGCGGTAATTTCTGTTCAGTGCGTCGGAAAAGATCCATACAACGGTTTATTGACACAAAAGTATGAGGAAAGCTATTATTATTATTTGACTCTAAATGGGACCATAATTTACTAAATAAACATCATGCTGTATTGAAGAAGACTTAAATTAGCGATTGAGACCATAAACTCATGTTTACAATGTTTAGCTCATTTTCTCATAGACTTCTATACAATCAGACTTCTTTTTGCGAGTCGCCCCTTGCTGGCTGTTAGAGAGAATGCAGGTTTCACTTTTCAGACCCGGAGGTTGCCTACTGGTTTCAATTCTCATACACCATGGTGTGTTCACGGAAGTGAAACTGCCATACAGCACATCACTTGATCTCAAACCTGAGACTGTGTAGATTATTTGGCACACGATTAAGATTCTGTTCCAATCACTCCTATTGCTTTCACCTTGTTTTGAGCGAAGGCAAACGAGAACTGTGGACAAAAACAGCCCAACCATGCATGAGACAAAGAGAAAGAATCGTGGGTTGTGAGAAGATAGTAATACATTGTAATAAAGGGCAAACGAATACGAATTTAATGCAGTGCTTAACTTGAATGAGGAGGAGTTCAATAAGCACACAGCGGACTGAGAACGGCCTTTTCCTGGCAGCAGGACTGAACAGAGGATGATTATTACACTCCAGCTGCACTATGGGTCTCTGAAGCAAGACAGAGGAGACAGCAGAGAGGGGTTTTACACACACACACACACACACACACACACACACACACACACACACACACACACACACACACACACACACACACACACACACACACACACACACACACACTCTCTAAAGGACATATCTGACTGTAAATGACTGAGATGTAAAATAATATACCTATTACTACTTAGGAGCACAAGACTACATGACTATATAATACGTCTGACCGTATAAATCTAATGCATCTCCGTTAATGGATTCATCAGGGAGCTCATTCATTTTAAAGCATCACCTCCCTGCAGCACACAGCGGATTCAATTTAACTTTCCGGAGGGAAGATGGTAATATCCGGACGACGCATTATATGGGGCTCAATTTTGAAAATGTTCCCTAATTTAGCGACGTGTAAATATGTCTTTTGAGACGCGTGGTGAAGATGCTTTCAAGGGCAATATTTTAAATTAGGGCTGTCAATCGATTAAAATACTTATTCGCATGATTGCCCATGGTTAATTGCGATTTATTGGATGTTTTTTATCTGTTCAAAATGTACCTTAAAGGGAGATTTGTCCAGTTTTTAATATTCTTATCAACATGAGTAGACAAATATGTTTGCTCTGTGGAAATATATGTATATATTTATTATTGGAAATCAATCAATGACACAAAACAATGACAAATATTGTCCAGAAACCCTCACATGTACTGCATTTAGCAGAGAAACATGCTCAGATCATAACATGGCAAACTGATGCCCAACAGGCAAAAAATGGTCATGCCAGTTTAACCTCAACAATCATAATATTGAACCTCCGTCATGACAGGCTAGTAGGAAATGGCTGGTACCAGAGGATTCCTTAGGTTTGTTAGTTTCATATGATGTTTCACTCTAGCATTAAAACCGAGCCTGTTATAACTAAAAATCGCAAGATGCGTGCCATTAAAACAAATTTGCCCTAACGCATTATTACCTCGTTAACTTTGACAGCCCTATTATAAATGTTGTGAACTCCTATATGGGGCTGGGTTTGTCTTCATGTCCAACATTTACTAAATGTTGTTAAATGAGCCTTTAGAGGACACGACCTGAGTGGGAAACAAACACACCTCTGTCTGACATCAACCTGGTGAAGTCGTTTGTATGGGACAAATGTAAGCCGAGTGAGGCGCCGTTGTTGGTGTTCACCGTGTTTTCCTGCTGGCGGTGAGACGGAGCCGGGCTGCAGCGAGCTCCGCTGCATAGCTGACAGGTATTCTGGAGAGATCTGCCAAGTGCTGTTAGGGTAACAGGAGGAACATGTGCCTGGGGGGGCGCAGAAGGACCTGGTGTCTCTACAGCACCTCTGCAAAGTAACTCCTTCACCACTGACAATGATACACTAAACAAACTAAAACTCAATTTGTAGATCCTTGAAGTCTAACTAATGTGTCAAATGCATTTTCTCCCTCATAAAACATTTGCAACAGCATTTCAAATCCTGCGCTGTTTAAAGAGAGAAGAGGGAGAGGGCGGAGGTCTGACGGTCTGGAGGTCTATCTCTATCTCCTCATGTCCTGTCATCTCTCTAATGTCAACTCTATAATAAAGGCAAATAAAAACCCAAAAATACACATTTACTTTTATATTTAATACCTTTTTTAACATCATTTTTCCTCTGCTCATGTTTATCTTGAACATTTTAGAAATAGGGCTGTCAAAGTATAGCAATAATTAGATAGATACTGGCATCATATGCAACTAGAAAATCTAAGGAATGCTAAGGAGGCTAAATAACGCTCCAAACTTGCACTAAATTTTGGTGAGGATAAACTGGCATGGCCATTTTCAAAGGAGTCCCTTGACCTCTGACCTCCAGATATGTGAATGAAAATGGGTTCTGTGGGCTCCTACGAGTCTCCCCTTTACAGACATGCCCACTTAATGATAATCACATGCAGTTTGGGGCAAATCATAGTCAAGTGAGCCTGCCTGCTGGGCTGCAGTTTGCCATGTTATGATCTGAGCATGCTTTTTGGGGCGTAAAATGGGGGCGGCAGTAGCTCAGTCTGTAGGGAGTTGGCTTGGGAACCGGAGGGTCACCGGTTCAAGTCCCGACATGGACCAAAAACTGAGTGGAACTGGTAGCTGGAGAGGTGCCAGTTTACCTCTTGGGCACTGCCGAGGTGCCCCTGAGCAAGGCACCAAACCCCCAACTGCTCGGGGCGCTTGTCAGGAGCAGCCCCCTCACTCTACATCTCTCCATTAATGCATGTGTGTGTGTTCAGGTCTGCATGACCATGTACGAGAACAGGAAATATTTCCCCATGTGGACAAAAAACTTCTTCTTTGTGCTAAATGGAGTACCTGTGAGGGTTTCTGGACAATATCTGTCATTGTTTTGTGTTGTTAACTGATTTCTAATAAGAAATATACACATACATTTGCATAAAGCAGCAAATTTGCCCACTCCCATGTTGATCAGAGTATTAAACAAATCTGCCTTTTAGATACACTTTGAACAGAGGAAAAATATGTGATTAATTTGAGATTAATCATGATTTATCATGGACAATGATGTGATTAAATATTTAACCAATTGACAGCCCTAGCTAAAAACATAAAGGGAGCGAAATATAAAGTATAAAAGTATAAAAATATATCTGAAGAAGTTTGAAAACTTGTGGTATTTCAGAGGTTACAGATGACAGCCATCGGCTGATATATGTAAAAATCTGGCATTGGCCATAAAAACGGTGGAACTCTAGCTGCGTGGTTGCCTTGGATGGTGATAAAGAATACGTAGCAGATGATGGTTAGCCAAAAGTTTGTCATTACTTGTCTGGTGGATTTGCCAGCGTGATGGTTTGGCTGTCTATCACAATTTCTCCTCCAGATAAAACAGTTTGTTGGCTGCAGTGGCCCCAGTAAAACCGGTGACCACAGATGATACATGATCAATGTTGACTCAAGGCAATGCATGAAAAACACAACCCATCTGTTTAGAGAGTGACTGCAGGAAGGACTCCAAAAGAAAAAAAAAAGAAAGACAACAAGATTACATTCAGAATTACTGCATGGACATCAAGTATATTACAAATGTGGCCAATGTTACAACCTTTATTTTTATCTCTTTTCTGTCAGCAACCCCAATACTGCAGCAGAAAACGACAACACAATGACACGGACACGCTGCCAAAGCAGCAGCCAAACATTTGGTCTTTCTTGAACTCGTCTGAACCTATAAGGGGTCAGAAAATACTGTGAAAAACTCCCATCACAGTTTCCAAGAGCTAGGGCTGTCCTCGACCAAAGATACTCACTCATGCGTTTTTGTCGACGATAACTTGACGGAGGACCTTCTTATATCGATATGAACGGCTCATTCTGAGGTAACGAAAACACAGTTCTTATTTTTAGGTGATTAAACACGAATGAAAACACAGTTATTAGTATAATATTCAATTTCAGGCACTAGTTCTCCCTAAATGCTACACACTGGTCCTTTAATAGTTCAGCTAAAGGAAGTTTTCTCAGTGTCATCTCAATGAGATGGCACATATTCACTGAAAGCAAGGAAAAGGTTTGCTCTAAAGAGTACTATGGATTTAAGTTAGAGTTATGATCAGGCCCAAAAAATTAGGCCCGACCTCCATGAACCCACATAGTTTCTGCACAAGCTCGACCCGGCAGCAGTTTTAAAACCTGAATTTCAAACGTTAAAAATAAATATATCAAAAATGTTTTCAGCGCAGTAACAAAAATTTGCAACACAATCTGCTACCAAATGTTCAGCACAGCCCAAAAACAGTCATATCACAGACTATAAGGTCTGCATTAAAAAAGCCAGAGGGAATTTTGTAGGGTTTTCCTCGACCAAAGAAATTCTGAGCGGACTAACACTACACTAAGGCTAAAACTACTAACACAAATCTGTCAACTAATTGACTTTTTCCACAAAGAATCACACAAAAGCACCACTTTAAATCTTGTGCTACCCAGAGATGTGCTCATACGTTAATTGGAAATAAGTCACTCAGCATAAAAAAGCAGCAACATGACTAACCAACTAAAGAAATCTTAGTCGACTCAGACCAAAATGTCCAACTAGCCGACTAAGACCACCTTCAAATGCCCTGCTTTTTTTGTCTGACCCCATTTACAAAACTCAAAGACATTCAGTTTAAGATTATATAAAACAAAAAAAGCTGGAACGCAGAGGAGAATCAGCAGTTTACCTTAATAACTGACTTAGATACTCGCACACAGAGGCTTTTATGTGTTTCTGCAGGTGGTACGTGTGTCAAAGCTGCTGATTCATTGTCTCAAACTGAGTGTGAATAAAGCCCATTAGCAGGAGATAATTGTCCCACAGTTTGAAATAACACTCAGGTGTCCCCCTTCAATTGTTGACAAGATAAAAGGTGAATACAAAAGTATCTGCAGTGTATTAACTAATAATGCTGAGAGCACTCATGTAGGCTCGCAGGCTATGATTGAGAACTCATAAGAATCTGATTATTTAACGGAGTCCAAGGATATTTCAAGGACTGGAAAATTACAAAAAAAAATCCCATTTTCCTTAATCAATTTCCACTCTGAGGGAGATCATTTCAAACACAGTAAAAGAAATGAAAGCCTCTAAGTACGTTATTAAAATACACAGCGATGTAGTCCACTGGGGTTTGGTTGAGATATGGCACTACATTCTGTCGGCGATACGGCAGGTTTGCAACACTCAGATGGAGAAAGAGCTTTCTCAGTGTCGTACAAGGCAGGGTAAACATGATAATTAATTTCAAATCCCTCTCTAATAGGGTTTAATAAGCGGTTTAGGCGTTCTGACGGAAGCCCGATGCTTCTAATTTAGAGGCAGACAGTGAAACCGGGATTGTGAAATACCAACAAAATCACCACGTTTCCTCGTACATCAATTATATATAACAGGCTTTTAGCTTTATAAGCAGTTGGAAAGTGGAGATACTGCTATTGGAATTAACTTGAAATTAATACGGCAGCGGCTGAACTGGGAGGGAGGAAAGCCCCAGGTCTCGCTCTCACTGGTAGGACCAGGTTTCTCCTCCCTCTGACTGGAAACAAGCAGGAAATGCCACTTGAGATTATTGCTGTATCACAATAGATGGGGCTTTTCCAGTAGGCCAGAAGGAAATACTGATGCTTTTCATGGCTACAGGAAGATTAACAATAGCTCTTTTCTAAAACAAAAAAAAAGAGGCAAACAGAAACTGTAATAGTGTACAGTGGGTGTGGGTGGGTTTGGATAGGGGTGAAGGGAGGATCACATGGAGAAAACTACAACGTGCCAGATGTGGGTGCCAACAGCTGTAATACCTTTTTGGCAGAACTTCCAGCCGTGCGCCCAGCTCCAACACGGGCCTCAAGGTACAATCTAACGCAGGCCGATAACTCCACTTCCCTCGCCTCTGCAGAGCCTTTAATTGAAAATCATCTTCCCAATACAACAGGGAAAGAGAGAGCAGAACGTAGCTTATTACAGAGCACCGAGTTTCTCCCACAGTGGTCTCTGGTGTTATTTGTGGTGGTGCACGAGTATCTGCAAAGCAAACCTGTCTGCACAAACATCAAGACTTTTTATCTATGACTCATCCATTCAAATCATTTAAAATCATCTCTAAAATTAGATTCAAAACTTACAGTAAATGCATCTTTTGTTAAACAACATGAACAGATCACAGGGTTGTATTTTACTCCAATTATACTCGGATACACAGCACGGAGAAGTAAATTGGCAGAATCCACACAGATTAGCCTTTTGCACAGCAAGAAGCAGCTAATTATTTCCTGCCCTGTGTTACATCTCTTGTGATACACATGCTAATGAGTGCATAATTACCTTCAAATATTTGAAGAAACTTTGCAATTGACTCAGCAAGATTACTTTGAAGCATCTATGGTGCCAAAAATGTGACTTCACTGACTGACATGCATGTGATGGAGTGCTTAACTTTCTTCTTCAGATGGCATTTGCTGCATCAGGTAAAGCAAAAGCTGCCATACATGCAACAGGAAATGCCTAGGACCTGTTCTTCATACTGTTATTTATAGTCATAAGACTGAGGCAGTGATCTACTGAAGCGGAAGTCGTACTCGCGGTGATGAGAGAGCAAGCACGCCATCAATGCTTTGAAATGTCCTACAGGAGAGGAGAAGGTCGGGGAGATCAGTAATAACGATAGAAAAGGTCGCCTGCAGTAACACTCTGCTTCTAACTGCCAACATCAAGTTGTCAAACAGTCTTAGAAGCCAGACGGGCATTCCTGCACAGCGAGGAACATTCAAAAAGGCAGCTGAGCGGATAGACTGCAACACAACACTTGGCTCCAATTTAGCTTAAGAAAATATTTCTGAATATTAGCCGAGTATACCTGCTCTATTTCGGATCGCTCACGCCTCTAAAATGTTCTGTGTTAAATTGTTGGAATAGATGAAGGCAATTAGCTTCCAGTATAATCCGCTGAACCTTGTTGCCGCCCACAGCAACTGGTTTAGTCACCCAGAGAAAGATCCAGCTTTTCAATTGGCCTTAAAGGTGACATACGCTCATTTTCAGGTTCATACTTGTATTTTGGGCTTCTAATAGAACATGTTTACATGCTTTAATGTTCAAAATACACATTATTTTTCATACTGTCTGTCTGAATGTACTTGTATTCACCCTCTGTCTGAAACACTTGAAGCCTCAAATATACTTTTCATGTTCTGCACTCCAGTTGTGCGAAAATACAAGCAGTTCTACTACAACTACTATTTATTTCTTTATTTATTTTTTGCCAATATCTTTGGCTGGTTTTCTGTTTTTTCCTCCATCTGATAAAATATAAAACAGCATAATAATAACAAATATTACACAAAATTTTGAGAAAATAAACAACAATTAAAAGATTCTCAACAAGAAAAATAATTTGGAAAAGAAACACTTTAAATTGCCAACATCAGCATTACCTGCTGTGTAAACCGTTACGGAAATGTATTAAAAAATGATATCAGCAAGGGTATTAAAAGTAGAGGTCGACCAATATGGGCTTTTCTTTCATGGCCGATGCCATTTTTATTTTATTTTTTTTGTGTCTGTTTTACAGGATCAGGACAGCCGATTGTCGATATACAATGCAGATTTTTTTTTTTTTTGGCTGGTTTTTCCTCCATCTGATAAAATATAACAGCTTAATAATAACAAATGATACACAAAATTTCTTAACTTAAGTAAACATTTGTTGAACATCACTTATGGTCTGTCTCTCTAATCTGCTTTTTGTGTCTGTACGGTTTCTCCCAGTCAGGACGTTGTTGCTCTCACACAGTCTTGTAAAGGTTAACCCACCGGGCTACATCTACTGAGGTCTGCTGGTAGAATGGTAATGTGACTGACACAAGGAGCAGAGTCAGACATGTTCTACAGCAACAACACTGGGCTGCCCACTGAAGCGCCTGCTTGCTAACTGGATTAACATGTTCAGGCATCGGCCGATGGCGATTGTGAAAAAATGTCAAAAACTTGGCCCGATTAATCGTTGACCTGTAATTTATAAGCCCCCCCACCTCCTGAAAAAGCCCATCTGCTTTGATTGTCTTGTGAAAAAAATATGTTGCACCTTTGCAAAGGCAGTTCTCAAGCTGTGGGTGATATATGTGACACGTGACATAGGAAGGGGAGCCACATCTGAATGTTTACTGATCCAAGTGACCCACAAAACACTGACTGGGTTATCTTATTTCACAGTTTCTGTGTTGGTAGGCACTCCAGACACCCAAATGTATACAAGCAAAGAAGAAGTGAATTCTTCATGATATGTCGCCTTTAATGTCTGAAGCTGTTGCACTTCACTACCACTCTGCGCTCCCTGTGACTGCAAAGAAGTACAAGTACATTTTATAAGAGCGTGTACACAGTGTACTATGCAGGGTTTCCTTTGTCCGGTGATTACCATTTTATAAATAGAAATACATGTATTTTAACTGGACCTTGGGCTTAGTGTGAACCCTTTCTGAGCCAACTGCTGTTGGACACATTTACTGGCTGAATGGCTCAGAAAAACAACTATATAATGGACCTTGGTTCCATCGCTTTTCAAACAAAGCAACAATTTCATCAGCTCAGATGTCATTACTATACATCTGCACAAGCACCACAAAAACTGTTTGCAGAGTAATAATTTCTTCATTAAATTAATCTTAAAAAACAAATTTACAACCCCCTGAATTGTTTCATTTAATAGCCTAGCTTTATTGGAGCAGCACCAGCCAGACGTGAGCTCTCAAACAATTTGCAGCCTGCAGAAAAACCAAACAGTATGCAGCAGTTAATGATGTATTTATAGGCTCGGTTCTTGCAGGGCCTGGTTTACTTTCAGTTTCTCGTAGGTTACGTGGCTGCTCTAAAGGCCCCGCTTGTGGTTTCACAAATGACTGTTGAGCGTCATATATATTTTTAACTATCACTTCTGAAACGTGCAAAAGCATGACTGTGCTGTTGTGATAATGTAGAAAGACCTTCAACTACCATGTGTTTGGGCCTGAATCATGGTCCTTAAAATACAGAATACACCATAATACAGCATTTCAAATGAAGTTTTCACAGAATTAAAGTACTGAGTTGTTTGGGACTATTGTTCTTTCAGTATGATGGATTTCTGGCTCAACCACTGTGACGACCCTCCTATTTGGATCACCAGCTCCACATTTAAAACCCTTTGAGACCACGTCAAATTCAACTTCCTAGAAGAACCATTACATAATTGTCACGAAACAATACACAGGGAGCTCAATGTAAAATAGTCTTGCATCATCAATATTACTATTATAACAAACACTAACTGGTCATCAGCTGGACCGTATACCTGACTGTAAAAAAAATGACTGGCAGGCCGCCATGTTGTTTCCTGTTTGAGACCAAGGACCAATCAGGTGCATTCCACGATACGGTACGTCACCTTTTGAGTGTCTTCTAGTGTCCTCGCCGGACCTGGTGGACATGTAGCACTGGATTTAGCATTATAAACACAGCCGCTGACTATTTCTACAACAGTTTAGCTACAAATTCACAGATTAACCATACACGGGCCAGACGTCCCTTTTTTTTTAATCAATCATATATTTTTTTTCTTGTCTTTTGTGTTGAAATATTCTTTATTTTCTTTATTCTAAATATTCTTTAAATATTTTTCTTGTTTTATTCCTGTTATTATTTTCTGTACTTCTTTCTGTAGTTTTTTTCTGTTTTACCACTACTATATTTTTACTTTTTCACAATGAAATATATAAACATTGTAGGAAGTTGAAGTATGAACAACATCATATGTAAGCAAACGTAAATTCATATGAACTCCTGCAAGTATAAAAAAGTTTAAAAAACAAAGAAATAATGTGCAAAAGCTGCTTTTCACAGATGCATTCGACCTATATTGATTTTTTTATACCAGCTCAGTGGAGCTGAAATGATTGAGAGAAAAATGAATCATTTTAGTCACAGCTTTAGGAAATTGTGAAGGCCATTTTGTACTATTTCCTGACATGTTATAGATCAAAGTTAATGAAGACAGTAATCAGCACATAATGAAAATAAACTGTATATGTGTATCACTTTAACTGACCTCTTATCAACATACACAAGCGAACACAGAAAAGTCAGGTAGACAATGTCATGGCCAGATGAAAAATTCATTTCATATCTCCACGATCTCTGTCTTCTTTTTTTTAAAACAAAAGGCAGACTGAGGTGTCAGCTACCGCGGTGAGACAACTTCATCTAAATCCCTAAAGGTTGATCACAGAGTAGAGCTGCCACTCACTGAAATCTAAAACTGCCTCCGGGGGCCCACCAACATCTGAGCTGCAGAGCTCCGACTTTATCAAGTATTTAGCCAGACACACACAAACACACAAAAGGCCATTTCATCAAATGCCAGCCGAGCTGAAAGGCTGCCTCTTGCTGCACGTGGCAACCCCGAGCCCGTCTGCGACCACAATCAATGACTGACACCTCCATTACAAGTCCCCTAAACAACCCACGGGACATTTTAAAGGTGACAAATACAACATTAATAAGGCTTAACAGTTGCTGAGCCCTATGATTTCTGCATTGCATGAATTTCAAACTCAGCATGTGGGACTAGAAGACTCAAAACCATTAAAGTATAATGACGACGTTTAGCAAAATAAATATGTTCAGTGGAGAATGTCTGCCAGCTTATGAGACTTTAATAACAGCTTGCATGTTGATGCCGATGGGGCTCGCTTGTCTTTAAGCTCTGCATTCACCCCGAGTCATACCTGCCAACCACTTACAGCTCGACTCTGTCTTCTAAGGTACTTGGGAAGTGAGTTTTCCCAGGAGAGCCGGTCCTTTTAGCCCATGCTTGACCCACAGAATCAGACAGGTCGTCCGGTGTCAGCTCACCCACTGGCAGCCTGGCACAGCCTCGGCTCAGCTGCAAGCTCATCACTCTGGTAGAATAAAGCCTCGGACAGCCAGAGCGGTCAGCTAGACATAGTTAAGAATACTAAATACAGGCTGAGTTTACAGCCTGATATTCGCTGCCAAATCTTTCCTTCATTTTTTATTCCAAGACATTAAACTTTGTTTCCATAACGAAATTGCGCTGCTCATTCTTTCTTCCGATTGTGTCTCATATGAAGAAAATCTAATCTGTGGAAATAAATGCTTCCTGATGTTTGTGGCTGAGTATCTGAAAAGTAAAATTTATATTTAAAAGTAGATAGTGATAGCTTTAGGGCTGTCCTTCCCTAACGAAATTCTTAGTCTACTAATCGATTAGTTGATTTAACAGACAAAATCACACAAAACCAACACGTGTGCAGTACATGTGCTCGTAGATTTCTTATAAATAAACCATTCAGCATGACAAAAAGCATATAAAAATGACTAAAACTAAATATATCTTCACTGACTGAGAGGGAGGGTGCAGCCTCATAGCTTGCAAGCAAGAGAATGAATTTAAGTAGTAATCCATAGGGAGGACACATTAAAACGATTATTTTCAGCATGGCTATTGGTCAGGACATCATCCACTTATTAAACTGATCACGAGATGAGCTCCATCAGCATCAGGGTGTTGTTTTTTCTTAGAAACTCCTTTCACACCTGCTGACTGACTGATCACTCCACTTGCTCCTTTAGATTAGATTCTAATGAAGGTGCTCAATTTGTTCCTATGCCACCCTAATAAAGAGTTTTTTTTTATTTTTGTCACAGAGTGCTTTGTCTCAATAATCCACAGGGAATTACTGGTTCAACTCTTTTTAGATGAAAGTCTTCAGATGTTAAACTAAGATGAAGTTCGTGAATATGCCCCAACCACTTCATACAACCATGTTAAGTGCCTGTCTGATGTAATATGGCAGCTGAAAGGCTCTTAGGAATTAATTTCATCCAGCTGAATCTAAATTATGTAATAACACAAGCCTACATCTGCGACCTTTGTTTCACATTGACATGTTACACACCATTAGCCATCTGTCAAGCAAGCAAAGGCAGCACAGCAGGACTCTTTTCAGACAGTGCACAAGCTGCTTGACATGTCCACAATCAATACTCAGGGTACTGGAGACCGCCTGGCTGCAGCCCAGCAACAGGAACAACGCACGTCAATCACTCACCCGTATGAAACCATCATACATGATCAACCCAGATGTGTGTGTTTGTGTGTACTTTCTCCTTCGTGTCTCGCTGCCTTTGACAAACTGCCCAGAGGGACAATCGAGGTCCTTTGTAATTGTCATGGACGCCTACATGTGTCACCTTTCACTACAAAGTCAGTTTGCTCTGTGAAGTCAAATTGTGTCACCATCAACAAAGGCAACCAACCACATTTATGTGCAACTATGAGTCTTTTAAAAAGGCCAGTGTGTTGGATCTGGCTGTATCTTGCTATGAGGTGAAGAGATTGCAACCAAATGAAACCTCTCCTGTGTGCTAAGCGTGGTGGAGAAAAAGTGAATGTCCCTCTCTAGAGTCATTTGGTGCAAAGCAAGTGTGTAGAGTGTGTGTGTACGTGGGAGGTGAGTGGTGAAGTAAGAGAGAGAGAGCGGTGGCGAGGGGAGCGAGTAATGTTATCGACTCCGGCCCTGGCAGGAAAAGTTTACAGAGTTTGGTTTGTCCGTTCTGGGCTACTTTAGAAACATGGCAGTGCAACATGGTGGACTCTGTGAAAAGGACCCGCTCCTCATATAAACGGCTCATTCTAAGATAACGAAAACACAATTTTTATTTTCAGGTGATTATATGCTAATGAAAACATAGCTATTAATATTATATTTAATTTCTGCCACTAGTTCCCCCTAAATGCTACACACTAAGTAAGGAAAAGGTTTGTTATAAAGAGTACTACGGATTTAAGCTTGAGTTATGATCAGGCCCAAAAAATTAGGCCCGACCCTGCATGAACCCACATAGTTTCTGTCCAAGCCTGAACCACGGCAGCAGTTTGAGCTCAAGCCCAATGAAATACCCGAATTTCAACTGTAAAACGTAAATAAATACATTAAAACAAATGTGTTTTCAGTGTGGTGACAAAAATTTGCAACACCTACTGAATGTTCAGCACAGCCCGAAAACAGTCATATCATATCAAAATTAGATTTAATCGACAGAGCTGTAAAGCTGTTTTTCTCCACAAAGAATCACACAAAAGCACCATTTAAAATCTTGTGTTTACCAAAGATGTGCTCATAAGTTTCTTGGAAATAAGTCATTCAGCATAAAAAATCATTGAAAAATGACTAATCGACTAAAAACACACGGTCATCTAAGAACAAAACGATTGATTAGGCGACTTAAGCCAAAGAATCAAAGCTCAAACAACATACTTCTGTGTCCTATGATGTGGAGAAACATCTTGTAAAAACTTGCGGGCTACATACTGATGACAACATTTGTCAGCACCAGCCAACCTCGCCAGAAGTCACGGTAAAAACAAAAACAGCTGAGACCAGGAACGAGGACAAAAAGTCCTCTCTGAGGGTATAAATGACGGTTTCACAGGATGTTGACTCATTTCTGATTCATGTCATTAAATTTTTAGCTCCACATTTACTTGCTCCCCGTCGATGAAGCACCTCCACACTGTGTTGCCGAGAGGTTAAACATTCAAGCTTTGTACAGGCTGTGGTTACAAATACAGTATCAGTAGACAAGTGAAATGTTCACCTGTGTAAATTCAAGGTTAACTTCTGTTTCCCCCCCTCTTGCTTCAACCTTTTGGATGACAGCGACACTAAAACAAGACGTAGAAGTGTTCCAGCTTTGTCTGAGAGCTGAGCCAAAAAGGAATAGTGTGGAACCACTTAGCTATGCACTGATTAAATAGGCCAGTTGTCATTTGTCTTAGCCACCATCTCACAGCAAGCCATTGGGAGCTGTACTATTAAAACTGCCTCACCAAGCAGCGTGGCCCGTAGTTAATATATGATTCCCTTTCAGAATGAATAATGGCAAAGTCACACTGCCCTCCAAAGACAGAGGAGGAGGATGGCCAAAGTTTCGGCCGAGACAGACAGCTTAGTAGAAACAGGTGTTTATGCAGAGTTGGCTAAAGCTGGCCATGCACTGTACGACTTTAAAAATGTCCAAATCCAATCCAAATTTATTTATAAAGCACATTTATAAAGACCAAAAGTTGACCAAAGTGCTGTACAGTTAAACATAAAAACAGCACAATAAAACATTAAGACTAACAGGACATAAAAATATTAAAAGACCAACAGGAAAGGAAAAAATAGGCAACTCTCATGTGGAGCCAAAAGCCATGAAATAAAAGTGCGTTTTGAGGCTTGATTTGAGAACGGGCAGTGTCGGGGACAGCCGAAAATGTGGTCAAACCCTGAGCTTCAACCGAGACAGTCAGAAGCAACTGGTCAGTGGATCTGAGTGTCCTAGATAAAAGATGAGCTTTTAAGAGGTCTGAGAGATAAGCTGGATATCTTAAATCTTAAAATCAATCACACAGGGAGCCAGTGAAGAGATGCCACAATAGGGGAAATGCGCTCACGTTAAAAGACGAGCTGAGGCGTTCTTAACAAGCTGCAGGCGAGACAAACAGGATTAGCATTACAATAATCAAGATGTGTGGTGATAAAAGCATGCACTACAGTTTCAAAATCATTAACAGATAAAAAGGACTTAACCCTGGATAAAAGCCACAGTTGGAAAAAACTTGATTTCACAACTGGGTTTATTTATTTGTCTATTTTAAATCCTTGTCCATTATAACCCCTAGATTCTTCACTGTAATTCCTAGTCCTACTGTACGAGTAGATCGTTTGCAATATAAAGTCAAAGCTCACGAGTTATGTGCTCACACTGTACGGTCTGATCGTCAGCCAGGACCTGAGTGCTCACGCTGTACGAGTAAAATATTCAAAAAACAAAGGAAGACGTGGACAGCAGAGAGTTGGAGGTAAGCTAACTATGTTTTACGTCACCTATTAGGGCTGGAACGATTCACCTATCACGAGTCAATACTATCACTATACTTGGGTGCTGATTTGATATGTATTCTGATTTTAAGTACTGCGATTCAATATTGTGATTTATTGCATTACACTAAGAAAAAGTTGAATCATACACTTCTGGAGACTTTTACCTAGGAAAATATCTAAATTAACATGTTAAAATGTTTTATTTTCAGCATGTATGTAGTCAGAGACGTTCTGAAGTCAAAGACTGTCATTGTCAGGCATTATTTATTCCATTTTTTTCCAGCAATGACATTTTCCTCACAAATTAGTGGTATTTTATTTTTAATTTATAAGAGACAAGTAATGTTTAATACTTCTGGTGAATATATTCCAATCGATCTTATTTCTATATATGTATTTTGTATATATAGTTCTTTTTGTTGACATCGAATTTTGAAAAATGGACGTGGTCATACTTCTGCTACCTTTGCTAAGTCTAGCCAAGCTAGCTAACAGATATGATGTCACGTACTTCCTTCTACCTCCGCATAGACTGAAATGGAGCAAACATATTGATTCTGGTATTAAAAAAATATATCTATTTTATTCTTCTCTTGATTGCTACACTGATTACTGTAAAAAAAAAAAAAGCAGACCAAAACTTCTGACATGTCATAAATTCATCCGACTGTCCGACGGTCGGTCACGAGGATATAGTTGGTCCCTCCTGTACAGTGCACAGTGAACGACGGCCAACGCAGCTGAAATAGGGTCTCAAAATTCAGGCTAAAAATCGAACAGTGTATGCCCAGCTTAACAGAGAGAGGTTTTCTTTCCAGATCTGTAGGGCAGCTCAATAACTGCAGCACAGTTGTATTAAAAACTAGAGCAGGATGAGATCCCAGGTGGAGGGCGAACGCAGCGTTCTGCACGCCAACAAAAACGAATAATCCAAACACCATGATGCACAAACTCATAAAATTGGATATTAATGGCGTTAGCTTAGCTTCCAGGCTCCAGGTGATCGCTCAAGAGAGTTCTCGCAGTCTGCGTTTTAATAAAAACACATTCTTGATGCCAAACATAACCAACATATTGGTCACTGTACCAACGTGCGAGACAAAAGAAACATCCCACCGTGACTTTGTGCACCGTATAGTGTGATCACCTCCCTCTGCTGCAAACAGATGAGCAATTTCTGTTTGTGCAGGTTTATTTATGAGCAAAGGTGATCATAAACACCACCAAACAAAGATGAAACTGTTTGTTTCCCTCCTGACAAGACAAAATCAGCCCTCCTCTGACTGTCTCCACAGCAGCTCCTTCCTATTAATCAGCTCCTTTATTTCACTCTTGTAAAACTCTCAGATTTTGTCGGATCAGCTTTTTTTTAAGGGTAAGGAGAGAAATCAGGTGCCATCTCCTAAAACTCAACTGTGTACTTAATATTGTTGAATGCTTTTGTTATGTCAGCATTAATAGCTGCGATATCTGGCAGGCAGTGTAGCGATGACAGCCACACTTTTCCCTCTTTTCATTATTTACAAGGCATTTTCTGAATGAAATGTAATGAAAATAACTCCCATCTCTCATATAAAGCCAAGAAGTAAACTCAAAAAAGGCAATGACATAAATTTTCACTTTCCCACACACACTTTAACACCAGCCCAGGCTCTGGAGAGAATATAAAACACACTTTAAAATGCGTGTAGTGACCGAGACTGCCTTTTAATTGCAGCCATATTTGTTAGCTTACTGTACTTGTGGGTGGGAGATGGTTTCCTTGGGTGCAGGGCGGGGGCTTCGCAAATTTCTTAGTCAAGAGACGGAGCGACTGCGTCTCTAGTCTCTGCTCCCAATGTGTCACTCATCGCTAACCTGTTCCAAATGGGAGCTGTCTGGGGTTGTCAGTCCTCTTGGCCCGCAGTCCCAGTTTAAAAATATGAATCATAGCCACACCAGAGCGTGTAACGTTTAGAGCTCGGTGTGTATATGCGTGTGTCCAATTGTCGTCTTAGATAAGCTGCCAGTGTGTGATCTAACCTACAGGAAGCAGCATTTCCTGACTGTCCAAACCTGCAGGAAAAAAAAAAGTCTGACTTCTGAGTTATGTTAGATTACTTGAAGCTAAATGACAAAGTGAAACGCACTGAGAGGTGGAAGACATGTCTCATGACAGCTCGCGAGGGTAATCTGAAGTCTCTGCAGCAACGTGTAGATACAGTAAATAGTCCTGTTGCTTAGTGTTCCCTGGTTTTCTTTCTAGAACCACAACCGTCTGAAGTGTCTCTTAAGGAACAGCAACATCCTGATGAAACAGAATTAATGAGACAACACTTGAAATTTAAATCAAAAAGTATTTCTGGTTAATTCATCACTGAACCGAGAGACAGCTAAAAAAACATTCCCCCTAGGCCCTGTTAAATAACTTCTTTTTTGTTTTTTTTTAAACTAGGTTTCAAAATACTGGACCGGTTGGCATTTGACAAGAAAAGAACTGTGTAATAAAATCAGCTCAAGGTCAAGAGAGATATGATTTGACCATTTCTTTGATGAACGGATGGCCTTACTCCTCTTTTATGATATGAATACGGGTCAAAGAATGAAGACGGACCCTGAGCCCAAAACCTCAACTTCAGTTTGAAGTCGGTCAATAAATTCTTCCTGCGTGCGACTGCCTCGTGAATGCCGATGACCTCTGTCAATTCAGCACATCAGCTGAGTTCAACCGGGGCTGATGGGCAGCATTCTGAACATGCCACGGCAACCCAAGACATTGTTTGGAGAAGGAAGTAGCACTGAAGCCTCGGGGTAACAATTACCCTGAGAAACAATGTAAAAAGCAATAAAGTGTGTCGCCTCTGGTGGGATAAGGAGGCTTCTAGATGCATTAGGAAGACGAGTTTCCAAAATCGAGTCAAGGTGCTGCTCACATACCAAACCTTGCTCAGTGGGAACAAGGCTTACAACAATAATTCAGATCCTTTATGTAAAATATAACAATATCCTGAATTTGATACGGGTTATGTAAACAGCATGTTTTGTTTGGATATTCTGGGAGCGTTTTACGATTAAGACATGAGGGATATGCGGATATTATTCTGGTTTTAGAAGCATTTTTTGATCGTGTATACAGCGCATCCAGAATATGCGTCCCAGCTGAGGTTTGCGTCAGTTTGCGACAGTTCGCCAGCTGTGTGCGCTGAACACAAACCAGCTAGCCGACAGTTTGTAGAGAGTAGGCCAAAAGAAAAGCTCACATTTCTGGTCGGAAGGAGAAACACACATTTAAACATTATGAAAGACTTGGATATCAACAGGTTTTTGGATACAAAGGCTGGGGCCTTTTCAAGAAGATGGTTGACGGAATGAAAGAGGGACCGTCGGACAACTCCGCCATTGGTTATGTTAATCGCAGTTTGCATGGCTGCGTGTAAACAGGAATATTAGTGTAATATTCCTTTTCATTAGCCATGTAAACAGCTTAGTAGGAATATTGTCTTTTTTGGAATAAGGGATAAAAAAAATATGTTGTGCATGTAAACAAAAAGCCCACACAGTATCTAAAACTCTACTCAAGCATAAGTACACAAGTACCAGCAAAGCGACCTGTACTCATTTTGCAGAACTGCCTGTGTGTTGTTATATATTATAACTATTACTGTTGTAGCAGGTCAACATAATAGGGATATATGATGAAAGGTAGTGACGTAGAAGTATAAAGCAGCATAAAATGAAAATAAAAAAGTAAAGTACAAGACATTGCCACAGGGCCTCTTAAGGTAGAGTGTTTAAGCAAACGTACATGGCATTCCACTACTACTGCTGTATACTTAGAACAGGGAAGGGCAGGTTGTCATTCCTCACTACAGCTAGGGCGTGGCGCTATTAATAAAACCAAATATCATGCAGGGCTCGACAGTAAGGGTTGCCAGGTTGCCATCAGTGGAAACCACACTGTAGCATATAAACAATATTGACAGCAAACAGGAAAATGTACACTCGAGTTTCTTCGGCTGACAAATTGGAAGTCATCTCTGAAGGCTGAGACAATAGACAAGCTGGTGATGGACAAGCTGATGTTGGCGTAACTTCAACAACCAACAATCCAAGACTTGGATTGTTGAGCGGATCTGTGATGGGAATCAGCAGCACAAAGGTCCAGAAAACCAGATGAACAAGTAACCAGTGGCTTACTGGATTCATTTTTGAAGAATCTGCACTACTGGTATTTATTATACAAGGAAATGAGGGTGGACACATTAAATGATAACACTGACGATTTCAAATTCTATTGAGTATTAGATAAAACACAAACTACAAAGATTTTGTTCAGTTGAGGGCTGCCCTCGACCAATACATATTATATAAAAATATTATTATATAAATTATAATATAATATTTAGTCGACTAACACTTTGACTACTTGATGAGTTGATTTTATCAACAGATGGGTCTGTGAGAGTCAGACCTGCGCCCATAGCAACGGTCTGTTATAACGAAATACCGGACCATAGAACACTGTGATTGACCAATCAGAATTGAGTATTCAACAAAGCTGTGTAACAACCACTAATAAATTTAAAAAAAAAAAAAAAAAAATTATAGGGGCAAGGAAAAATTGATTTTGGGGAAGTAGATTTCTGACCCATGAACGTTAACGCTGATATTGTTGACCCTGATGTTACAATAAAATCAAAGATGATATTTAGTCTTATGTCCCAACGTTGCTATAAAACTAAAAAAAATGCCCAGCTCTAACTACAACCAATCACTGACCAGCTCATCTGATCTTGCCGAAGCTAATGAGCTGCTGAGGTCTCCGGTTGCCACACAAAAGATCAAAACAATCAGCAGAGAACTACACAATGCAGCAAAAAAAAAAAAAAAAAAAGAAGAAGAAACAAACCATGAATATTTCATGGATAATGGTTTTTGCAGTTATTACTGACACACAAATCTAATATGATTCAATTTCCAATATTGGCTATGAGAGCTAGCGCTACTGTGCAAACCTTTGTAATGTAATGTGAACGCGCTGGTATGATAACAAAGCCCTTTATTATCACTGCTATGCTCTGTGTAAGAGGACAGTAGCATTTATTATTAATACTGCTGTGAAAAGACTAAAAGAGACAGTTTTCTCTTCCATACACTAATAAAGCCGTGGGGCCATTATGAGAGGAGTAAAGTGGTATGACAAAAGTTTTGCTGGAACAGGAATGGGTCCACAGTGAGTGTAAGAGAGATCTCACAGTGCTCATTAGTGCTACTTGGTCAACACATGCAGTATTAACAGTGCGATGGCTGTGCACCCCATCAATCCTCTGCAGCAGTGATGCAGCAGCTGCCTCTCTTTGTACTAATGACTAAGCCACTCTTGCATTCAGTGAGACCTTCCACTTTCAAAATCTCATGGATATGTGAGGATATACCCAGGCAATCATTAGCCTCAGAACAGTATGCTTAACACACACTAGCGCTGCTCAAGAGACAAAGCAAGCACAGGCTCATATGTGGACTGGACTGAAAACAACAGAGCTCATTTCCAGTCTGAGATGACAATCAGGGCAGTTTGGTGTAACCTGTTGAACTCATCCATCAGTCAGCACCAGCATCCCTCATACAGCTGCAAGCCGTCAGTCCCACTAATGGATGCAGCTAAAGGGGACTCGGTATGCATGTGGCAGCGGGGTACAGTCGCACACATTAAAAATAACAATCCGTTGATGTGAAACCAGATTCTTCGGGGGAAAAAAGTGCAATTTGCTGAAGTGCTGACTGAACAGGACTGGGATGTTGCAGGGGATCCCTAGAAAAATCAGGGTTAGTTCCATTAAATATACAGGAAGCTTACAGTCTATCTCTGCATTGGAGATTGCATTGAAAAACTCAAAGGGGTTCCTTGACCTCTGACCATCTATCTGCTCACTTCTGTGTTGATAAGCATATTAAATTATTGACAAATCTCCCTTAAAGGTACATCTTGAACAGACCAAAATGTGTGATTAAGTTGTGATTAATCAGGTACAATCACGCGATTAATCATGATTAAATATTGTAATTTTTATGGCACAAGCACAAGCTATATTCACAGAGCCTTCCCTCTCTACTAACCAAAGTCGCCCTGCATTAGAAAAGTACGCAGTTAAAACAACCAAAGAGCAAATAGAACATTGTTCAAGTATCAGGGCAAAGAAAACACTGCACTTGCACAAAAAATGAGCCTATTACGTATGCATGATTGTTAAAAAAATAAATAAAAATATATAATACAGATGGAGAATTGTATTAAAAATTCCTAAAAATGACAGGAAAACTCATCGCTGACGCAATATTCACAGGAAATAATCCACTCAAAATTCATCCAAATCGCTTGGTTTTCACAAACTTCCTGCAGATACTGGGTTCACTATTTGGGTTGATTGTACAGTTTGACTTGTTCTGTACTGTTATTGTAAATATGCATTGGGTATGATATAAAATATGCATAAAATGCATCACTGGTCAGGTGTCGCCAGTTTACTTAATGATAGAACAGGGGTTCCTTAAGGCAGTGGGATCCAGGGACCTTGAGGGGTCTTTTAGGGGGTTCCAGGGGGTCCCCAGCAAAAAGGGGAATAATTTATTTTCACTATAATTCCATCAATAAGTAACACAATGACAGAATATATGATTATTTTGGTCAGTTTCACACATTTTCAGTAATAAAACATCTAAATTTAATAAAAAATTGGGGGACCAATGGAGAAAATCTTCTGTGGTCAACTTCCTGACATGAAAAAGTTTGGGAGCCACTGGATTGGATGCTGTTATTTCAGGCATTCAAGCACAGCGCAGTGAGTCCATCAAAGTTAAACAAGTCATGCAACTCTTCTCCAATATACTATGCTTTAATCTGGCCTTCATCAGAGTGGTTCACACAGTACTTTCCAGTTTATTTACAGCCAATCCATCAGAGCTACTGTGATTAATCGATTAGTTGTCCACTATTAAATTAATCGTCAACTGTTTTGATAACTGGTCTGAGTAATTTTTCAGCTTCTTAAATGCGAATATTTTCTGGTTTCTTTCCTCTGTGATAGTAAACTGAATAAGTATGAGTTGTGGACATTTGAGGACGTCACGTTGGCTGTGGGAAACAAACTTTTTCACAACTTTCTGACAATTGATTATTCAAGAAAATAGTTGACAATGAAAATAATCGCTAGTTGCAGCCCTACAATCCATCAGTTCTCAGTATCAAGACTGGAAAAGTCGGATCAGTGCATCCCTAGCTGATGTAAATTTACAACAATTTCTTGAAAAAACAGCACCTACAGAAATGCAACACATTATGCCACAACTATATTGTACAACCTGACTGTAAGATTAAGTGATGTAAACATGAATGTTATTAATATTCACGCCCTAATAATCCACATCAAGTCATCACACCCACTAACACGAATCCTTGTTGAAGCCACTGATTTTGTCGACCCTTAAACTTAAAGATATCATCTGTTACTATGATAATCCAGACGATGGAACTCTTAAACATCTCAATTAATTTCATTATTGCCAATGCCAATTAACTTTTTGTTCATTTTTCATTCAAACAGGCATTATCTAAATCACTTCAGGTTGTTACCCTCTTTAAATTGCACTCTCTACTCAGTTAAGACTAAACAAAAACAGGTTATTTCTAAAGCAAGAAAATTGTTTTTTTTTATATATTTATATATAATTGTCCTTTAACATTTATTGTTTGCTCCTTCTGTATTTGTTTTGTACCACTTTTATCTGCATTTGCTGCCTCCATTTATTCAAGTATTTGAATATGATCATTTTGTCATTAGGAAATTCTTTCAAAGGGAATAATTTATGCTAGTTTACATTTTATTATTATTATTCATACATGACTTTTATAGTGATCTTAAAACATACAGGCTACTTTTTTAAAGCAAAACAGTTTGATTTTGCTATAACCTTTAATGCTATTAATATTCATGTGTACATGTATGCATTGTTCAATATAACACCAGCATTATAAGCCACCGTTTCTGTGATGGTTTATGTTAAATAATCCCTACAGCGGAGAGTGGCAGCTAAACGGGACGCTGTTCTCAGGCCAGGGGCGCCTTGCAAAGCATTCGAGGAGGTGACAACAAAAACCCACCAAACAACCCGTGTAAAAGACGGACGAGTACACACAAACAAGTACCAAACTACAGTATTTGCTAGTTATGCGTAGTAGCCTGTTACTAGCTAGCAGCGGAGGCCCCATAACACAGGAAACAGCGCTGCAACTAGGCGCGCCTCTAACAATTCCCAATCCACACAGCCGTCCCCCTCACAATAGACGCGCATTCCTCGTTACATGCAAAACTAGCTGACAACCCCCCGGACACCGTGAGATTTGCATTCACGCACTTAAAAGGCAAATATGAGCTTAAAAAAGGAAACCACGCACACGGCCACGAGAGAAAGTCGGCTTTCTAACCACAAATCCTTCCCAAACTTGTGAGAGCTAGGGCGAGCTAGCGATGGGAGCGTGCAAGTTTTCTTACGTACCCACGCCGTACTTTTCCTTTTTAGTGGGCACCCAGCGAGACATTGTCCGTGTCGAGGCGTCCCCGAGTTGTCGTGAAGCCTGTTAGAAGAAGGTCCGAGTGTGGCCTCTTGTTCAGAGTGCACTTTTTCCTCAGTTTTCTCTGAGCTTTGGGGAGACACTCCGAGCAGCCATTTTCCACCAGTGACAGGACGCTCCGCCAGGGGGAGGACGGGATCACAACTTTTTCACCCTGCTGTGGGAGGCGGTGTACCGGCTCCGGCAGCATAGCCCCGCTAAACTCCCACTGCTGCTCCCACTGAGGCGGAAACTGCTACGAGACTGATTAAAACTTCTGTATGAATGATGAGTTGACAAATATGACATGAATGGGTGTGAAATAAGACCTTCATGGTCATCAGCAGGGGCGGATTGAGGTGGTCAGGGGCCCCTAGGCTCCTCTCTGCATGGGCCCCCCACCATTACCCATCATGCTTTAAAGCAGGGGTGTCAAATTCATTTTCATCCCAGGCCACATCAGCATTATGGAAAAACTGCCTCTGCATTTGATTATTAATTTTAGTAATAATTTATTTAGTAACTAGGTCTGAAGAAGTGAAAAAACAAAAAAAAAGTGAGTAAAACAATTCCCTAAATATGTTTATAACTACAAATGAACTTTCTTCCGTCAGTTCTGTTTGTTTTTAATGCCACTATTCCAGCCCTCCTTTATCCGGGCCTGAGACCAGCAACAGTGACCCAAAACAGACACTCTGGCGGAGTAAGTGAATTTTTTGTTTTTTGGTTTTTTTTTTTTTTTCAAATTCAGGTTTTGATTCCCAGAATTTTACGTTTACCTGCGGCAGCTTTGTGCAGGTGGGATTCATTCAGTGTGGATGCGGAGGGGTGAACAGCTCTAACTGCAGCTAGGAGGGACGCGGGTCCCCTATGAGAGCTTTGGGACTAGGGAGGGGTCCACGGCAGCACCCGCTGCTCATTGAGAAGAGGAAGAACAATACCCGCTTTCACACCAGGGTCTCCAAAATAACACCAGAAATACTCTTTAGATTTGTCGCTAACTTCTTTTTTGAAAGACTCGCTAGAGGGGTCTGAAAACTGGCTAAATATAGACACAACACAGCGCTGCTACTGGAAACCGCTGATACTGAGACGCTACAGTGCGCATGTCACAAAATCAAGATGCATTGTGGGATATGCAGTTTAAGGACACGGTACTTCTGTGAAGCAGCATAGAATTGAATGATATGCACTCCATATTCTTTGCAAGCCCTCGCGGGCCACATAAAGTGAGGTGGCGTGCCGGATTTGGCCCACGGGCCTTGAGTTTGACACATGCTTTAAAGTTACCAGAAAAAAAGTAATTTAGTACCTATTGCAGAGTCTTAAATTAACTTTTTTCAGTGCATGCCACCATAGGTTCAAGACTCAGAAGATCCCAGAAGATCCAGGTACTTTTCCATTTATCACCTATAATATGTACTACATGCATCCCAGTACATTAGACCTGTCTGCGTTGTACATATCACATTCCCTATAGTTTTTTTTTGGACCCCCTAATTTTTAATTTTTACTCCACTAAAAAAGTAATTTAGAGCCTGTTCTTTTTTTTTTTTTTTTTTTCTTTTTTCCCCCCATTTTTTTAAAACCCAAAAACCCCCAAAAATCCCAGTTTTTTTCCAGAAGGAAATCCACCCTTTTTTCTTCTTCCCCCCCTTACCAACTTTTTAAGAAATTAACAGGGCCCCCCCCCCAACACTGGATCCAGCTCTCTTCATACATCCTTTGCCGTGACGCTTTCAAAGCGAGTGAAGGGAATAAATAGAAACAGGGTGTCCAATCTTAAAGTTCAAACTGCGCCCATGGTTCATGATCATCACCAGTGGCGTATTAAGGTGGTCAGGGGCCCTTAGGCTACTCTTTGTATAGCCCCCCCCACCCTTACTCATCATGCTTTAAAGTTACCAGAAAAAAGGTCATTTAGTGTCATGTGCAGGCATAGGCACACTTTGAACTTTAAGTTTGGGGGTTCACAAAAAAAAAAAATCTATAATCACCACGCAGATAGGTCTAATGTAGTGGGATGCATTGACTGTGACTCCTAACTGGCCGCCAGTGATGAAGCGCTGCACAACACATTGTTTTGAGCTGAAGTTTTGTTGGACACCCTGTTTCTATTAATTCTCTTCACTTGCTCTGAAAGCTCCGCAACCATGGATGTATGAAGAGAACTGGATCCAGCGTTGGAGGCGGTGCCCCGTTCATTCCTGTGAAAGTTAATCAGTGGCGCATGAAGTCAAAATGACTCGACTTCCACCTGGAAAAGTACCCGGATCATCTGGGGTCGTCTGGGTCTTACTGGGCCCTAATGTGCATGTCCAATATACGTAGTAGTATTCGTTTGGTCACATGACTCGGTCACAGGGTCCCAACGTCACGGCTTGCGCTGTCGTCAGGGCCTGGATCTCCATAGACATAAACAGAGGAAGGAAATAACTCCAGATTCAGCTAGTAGTGTGTTTTACAACTTTTAGGACCTAATGATTTAAATAAGGGCTATTAGAGTGTTCATACTGGGGAGTTGGTTTACCTAAAAAAAAATGAATCTGCTGAGTTACAGACATCTCTCTCTCAATGTAAGTCTATGGGAAAAAGTCTTTTTGGGCCCAATGACGTGATGCGATGGACACGGAAGTTGTAGTACCGTCGTCTGGCCACTACGAACATTGGGATCAACGACTGGCGCTCTTCCTGGGGGCAGCAGATGAAGAACGGCCGATTGGTGAAGTTGAAGTGTTATCTGATACGATACCTCCTCATTTAACTACAAACACCTAAAGAAGGTGACAGGTGACTGGAGGGAGATCACCTCAAACCAACGCAAAATTGCGTAAATACCCTGTCTTTCTGCTTTTACTTCTGATAATGGGCAGTTTCCTTTTAAATCTAATCTGAATAGAGGGAAGATAGCTAATTAATGGGATTTAAGGGCTTAAATTTTGAACTTCTACACCAGAATATCCAGATAATGTTCAACACAAAGGTTGTCTGCTATTATTCTGAAGTTTCCTTTTAATTCTAATCTTCCTTTAGAGGGAGGATAGGTAATTTCTGAGATTTAAAGGGCTTTAATTTTGAAATTCTGCGGTTGAATATCCTGATACTGTCTGGGGTGGTCTGCTATCATTCTGAAGAGAAATATATCTGTGGTATTAGGCTGTTTTTTTCCATTCTAATATGAATTTAGAGGGAAGATAGCTTATTTCTAACATTTTAAATGGCTTTAATATAGAAAATCAGAATGTGCTGATACTGTCTGAGTGCCACTAAGGTGGTTTTTTAATGTCGTGCATTAAGTACAATGTGTTATAATTTGGACAAAGTTGCTTTTATTTTCTTAACAGTCATAATAGCTCTGCTGGGGATTTTAAAGCACTTGTCAATGTTAGAATTTTCCTGCTTCACTCAGCTTGAAGTAAATACTTAGTGACTAATTATTCAATAATTATTTTATTTTTTGGAGCCTTTTTTCTCCTTTATTGACAGTAAGAGAGTAATGAAATGGGGAGACAGAGGGGACGGCATGCAGCAAAGGGCCCCGGGCCAGATTCGAACCTGGGGCCACTGTGGCACGGACTCAGCCTTGGTATATGGGGCACCCGCTCTACCAAATGAGCTACAACAGCACCCCCACAGAAATTATTTTTTAAAAATTACAGTATGACTGTAGGTTCTCATTCTGAGCAGTGATATGTTGAACTTGAAAGAGTTGTTCCTCACAGCTGCAGGTGCTAAATAAGAGATATCAGGGGAATGCACCTGGTGCACGCATTTAAATCAGCTCATTTTCATTCATCTTTTGCACAAATGTTGCATCCCATCTTTAGGGAAGTCTCAAATTTATGAACCCTCATTTGCGCCCTGTCTCCACTTGTCATGTTGGGTTATTGCCAGCAGAGGGCACTGCCACTTTCAGACTTATTCTTACCTAACTCTTTTGATCCTTGTTTAAATCTGTCCTTACTCCACTGAGTTTTTGATTTGTTTTGATTTTTATCTCCCAGGCAGAGCAGACAAAAAAGAAGCAAATTGCTTTACACCATTACATATTCCTTCTGCGTGCTCCCCAGCTTAAAAAGGTGTCTTAAAGCAGGTCACAGCAATTGATATGTTGAATATATCTCTGTCTTATCTCTGTCTTTGAAAGACGTTTGCAAAATATTACACCACCGAGTGGGACTGAGGTTGCTTTGAAAGACATCTGAGGACTGTTAATCCACGCTGAAATTCATTAAACATCCAAGCAACTGCCAATTCTTTTTCAGAAGAAGTTGTATATCTTTGAAGATCTGCGTTTAACTGCCTCTAAAGTAAAATCTGACACAGAATCTTGCCTTGTCTTGTAAATACCCTTTGCTCAAGCATTACGGGACATCATGTGGCTCACGGTTACTTATCCGAGAGGACACTGGCCCATTTTTAAGACAGCCTTGCACATGTCACATGTCTCGGTTGGAGGCTTGAGGACAGCAGCGCCTCATCGTCAGCCACCGACCACGAGATCACAGGGAAGAGCAGAAACGGGGAATTCAACAATGACGATTTCTGGGGCAGTAAGTGACTTGTGGAATGACGTGGATAATCTGCTCATTAGTGATGCTCTATCATTTGTGAGGACGTCTGAATGTCAGAAAGTTTGATTCACTCTTAAACATCGTGTCTGACTTTCATAGATTTTCATTCGTAATTCCCAAAATTAGACAGAATCAAAATGGTCCTTTATCTTTATCAGCGTACCAACAAGAGTTTTTTCTTTCAGCCCACCCACCCCTCTGTCTCTTTCCATCTCCCTCTCTCCATTGGATGTTCAGCCCTTTTGCTCAGTAACTCTTTTGTTCGATGAAGCATCCCTCACATTGCTACATGCCTTACTGGAGACAGTACCCACTAGCACCTAGTTTATATCAAGACAGAGTGTGTTTACATCCTAAACAACAAGGACTGAGGAGTTGGGAGCAAGTGAAAAAGGATGGTTTGGTAAGTAGTATCAGCAGCACTGTGGAGTAGTGTAATGAAAGCAGGATGTACTTATGATGTAGAATAATTTGCACCTATTCTCACTCTTATCTGTACTCTGATACCTTCTTGTAACAGATGATCTCCAGCATTCTTGTAGCTGCTAATTCCTCACTGTGCATTTCTGGCATACCTCATGGTAAGAAGTCCAGTTGAGCCAGGGGAATCTCATTAATACCTCCACTGTAAAGGGCTTTTATTGTGGGCTGAAACTCGAGAGCTGTGAGCGGTTACCTGAGCTCCAGAGGGATGAGTCTCCGCAGGCCAGCTGCCCACGTACGAAGGGCTCCGAGCTGGAGGAGATCAGGAGATGAGTCCCACTGGGAGAGCTTAACACCAGAGGGGGAGGATTTGCCCCGGGTTTCTCGCCCCCAGCGTGCACCTCGGCCCCAGAGTGCCATTGAAGGAAGGCAGCTGGACGGCTGGCTGGAGCACCTGCAGAGGATAGAGAGCGAACTTCTCAGAGCCCCAGTTCGAGATCAGTCTCCAGCTTTCAGGGACTGGACAACATCCATGCCGGGTCTGGACAAAGAGCCAAGCGGACGTACCTGGAGACAGCCTTCCTTCAGCCGGGGGTCATCCTCATGTGGGAGTCCCAGCCGCTGTGAGAGTTCGCTGGGCAGCCAGGAGTCCCTCCAAACCGGGTTTTTTTCTTCTCCAGAGCGCAGAGGAAGCTGGGAGAGAGCTCATATGATGCAGGCCCCAAACAAGGAGCAGGCTCAACTCAGTAGTCTTGCTCCAGTCAAAGTCGGGTGGCTGCCAATCCAAAGAAGAGTGATGATGGTGGGTGATGCTTGCAACCAAAGCCAAGGATTGAACCACTCTGCTGGCCAGGTAAAACACTCTAACAGCTCGAACTTATATTCAGAAAGTTTTCCAGCTCAGCATTTTCTGATGTTGCATAAGTTTCTATAATTCACTACACTTAGATTAACAATAACACAACCTTTACTTTCTCAAAGCCCTTACTAGTATATTTCAAGTTTATTTTATGATATAAACTTAAGTGTAGTTCAAGTATAATCCCAAGTATACTTTATGTAATAAGCATACTCAATGTATACTAGTAGTATACTTGTGAGTGTACTACTTCAGTACTTCTTGAGACTAAATTGGCCCACTTTTTTGTTTATAAAAGTATACTTTTAAGTATAATTTAAATGTAAGAACAGTAAACTTTGAGTACTAGATTCCATCCAAGTTGTATTTTGTACTGCAACTATAATATGAACTATACTACAGGTGAACTAGGTATACTGTTAGTTTACTAGTTATTTACTTGTAGCCCACTTTTTAGTTTATGAAAGTGTACTTTAAAGAATACTTGCAGTACATACAACATTATCTGATAGCAGACTCTCTTATTTTAAGATTTAAAAGAAGTACACTAATAGCATCCTTGAATAAACGTCTTTTTTGTAAGGAAGTAAGCAACCCAGTTCATTTTGGCAGGCCTCCCTTCTCTTATGGGAGATCTGTTTTGGAGCATTGAGAATTCATCTCTCAGAGAAACCTCACAGAACAGCATTTGTGTCTGTGCTGTAGGGTATCAGTACCTTTTAAAGCAGGCCTTTGCAAAGACGCTGGACTGATTTACCCAGGATCTGGCACTGACAACCTCTCAGACTGTGCGACTGTGATTCTGACATGTTAGTGAGACAGTGTAAGCTCTGCAAGTCTGAAGGTAAAATGCTGTGTAATGGAGGTGATGGTGCGTAGTGCCAGGCAAGGCAGGCAGACTAACACACAGAGTGCCACAGAGAGCCATTTGTAGTCAAGTCTCTGTTACCCAGGGAGAAGGCAGAGCTCCGGCATCCTTTGAAAACAGCTTACTCTGCAGGAACTCCACACATTCTCCAAAGGTTTATGACTCATTTGGAGCAGAGATTGAGCTTTGTGCCCTGAGAGGATGCAAGTCAATGTACAGAGAAAATTCAATGGGAGTATTACACACTGAAGTCATAATATGACTTCAGAATCGATAAGTCGCTGTGCTGTAAAGTTATCAGAGATTCGACTGAACTGATGCACAAAGCACATCCCTTCCCTTCTGACTCGATCTTCCCTGGAAAGTTACGTGAAGTCAGTGTTGAGATTTTTTGGGCATTTTCCCAACAGTGACTTCAATTAAAAATGTTGTTTAATTGATATTAATATTGAGCTGTAGTTTTGAGAGAGTGTACTTGAAGGAATTGTTTGAAATTCTGATTAAAAATACTCATTGCTTTTTTTTTTTTTTTTGCCGAGAGGTGGATAAGAAGATTGTATGTACGGTAAATATCTAGCTAGCTTAGACTGAAAACAAGGGGAAACAATACTTTTCTAGCTATCTAATTTTCATAAGAGTTTAAACAAACAAGTTAAATATGTTAATTAGTGAGCTTTAGAGGTGTTTTGTTACCTTTACCCAACAGAGCCAGGCTAAAATTAGCTGTTTCCACGTTTTCAGTCTTTGCGAGAGGCTAAGCTAACTGGCTGCTGGCGGTAGCATTAGCCTCATAATTAGCATACAAACGAGGGAAATTGATCTTCTCAAATTTCTAATATGTCTGAGGAAAATGTTGATATTCTCGACCTCATCTTTCTCTTTTTTTTTCTTTTTTTTTCTTTCTTTTTATTTTTCCTTTTTGGCTTTTTGTTGAAATATTATTTTTTTTTTTTTTGCGTTTTTTTTTTTTTTTTTTTTTCTTTTTTATGAAGATATAAAAGATTTTGGAGAATTTTTTATTTTTTTTTTTTTGTGTTTTGTTCAAAACACCTCCCTCTCTTTTTTGGTGTTTAGTTATAAATTTTTCTTTTTCCCCCGTTGCCCCAAAAATATCCCCCCCCCCCCCCTCCCCCCCCCCAGGGTAACACTGTTAACTCTGTCAGCATTGTTGCCACTGTTTTCACTGTTAGCACAGTTCGCACTGTCAGCTGCGAGTCAGTGGCTCAGCCATCACCATGTTGAGAGCCATGTGGAGGCAACCAAAATACAATAACAGTTTTTCTCAAAATATGAAACTTTTAAATTAGGTTCACATGATAATAAGGCATTGGCCTAAATTTGTTTTAATGCCACTAATTTCTTTAACGCAACTTGCAATTTTTAGGTTGTAGCAGGCTCAGTTTTAAAGCTAGCTAGTTAAGATACTGTACCTGTAAAAGAAGAAAGATATTCCTTTATTAGTCCCACAGTGGGGAAATTCAGTTTTACACTCTGTTGTTCACACAGTACATATACATGTCAGAGTGATGGGGCTGCTCCTGACAAGTGCCCAGAGCAGTTGGGGGTTTGGTGCCTTGCTCAGGGGCACCTCGGCAGTGCCCAAGAGGTAAACTGGCACCTCTCCAGCAACCAGTTGGTCTTGGTCCATGGGGGATTTGAACCCGGGTCCTCCACATCCTAACCCAAGTCCTTACGGACTGAGCTACTCCACCCCCAATCATATAAAGCATATATTATCATATAAAGCTAGAAAATCTAAGGAATCCATTGGTACCAACCGTGTCATACTAGCCTGTTGTGAAGGAGGCTAAATAACGCTACAAACTTACGCTAAATTTTGATGAGGAAAAACTGGCATGGCCATTTTCAAAAGGGTCCCTTGACCTCTGACTTCAAGATATGTGAATTAAAATGGGTTCTCTGGGTACCCATGAGTCCCTTCTTTACAGACATGCCCACTTTATGATAATTACATGCAGTTTGGGGGAAGTCATAGTCAAGTCAGCACACTGACACACTGACAGCTGTTGTTGCTTGTTGGGCAGCAGTTTACCATGTTGTAATTTGAGCATATTTATTTATGCTAAATGCAGTGCCTCCGAGGGTGTCTGGACAATATTTGTCCCTGTTTTGTGTTGTTAATTGATTTCCAATAATAAATGTGTACATACATTTGCATAAAGCAAATATATTCGTCCACTTCTATGTTGATGAGATTATTAAATACATGACAAATCTCTGTACCAATGGACTGTACAGATACAAAGGTAATTTTGTGTAATCAAGTTTTTTTTGTTCTTTTTCCGCTGCAGGTGAAATTGAAACAAGCCATCACTCCAAAATTTCTGAAGAATCGAACAGTCAACAGACACCTGGGTATGTAGCCTAGCTAATACTGATTTGCAATTTGCTGTAGCAGTTTACAGTCACATGTATAACAGCTGGGTTTTCATTTGAGTATAATACAATAACGTTCATAACTCCCAATACTCTCATAATGCCAACAAATGCACTATTATGATTGTTGTGTAAGTGTTGCACCTTAAAGCAATAAACCAAATTTAAAAACATGAAGTATCTCAGTTACACAACAGACAAATTCCCCGAAACACCCAAAGGTTGCGATTCAATTGATGTTTAGTGCCTGATCAGTGCAAGAACAAATATGGCCATGGGGTAACTGCAGGGGCCTGGCTGGTTAGCCAGAGGGAGAACAAAAGCTTATTTCAGGGCTGACTTGCCACACAGTTTACCTGCCTCTAATCAGCTCCTTGCAGCAGCAGTGTTGCCCCTGTCCTCTTTCAAACGCTCCACACTGACTGACTGTATGAACAAACAACGCCCTACTAAAAAACAAAGTCAATTTCAAGTACAGCTGATCCTGAATGTTTGTGCTGCAGCATCCTGGCAGGGTTGCATTTAAAGGAAATGGTACTATCAGGCTTGAAAAGGTGAGGAAAAGAGAAGGAGAGGTAGGGCGGAGGAGGCAGAGCGATAAGGGGAGATGCAGACTGATTGGAAAAGGAGCCCTGTTAATCTTTGAACATGGCAGCCCCACACTCTCTGGGTTTGATCTCAGGTTTGATCTTTCAGCCCTGTCCTTGTTTATACATAGATTATCCTGGCAAGACTCGGGCTGCTTGCAGAAATCACAGCAATCCATCCACGGCAGCGAGGAACTTTGACAGAAAGTGCAGGTGTTTTAAGTACCATAAACCTTATTAGCATCACATACAGTATCAGGTAAAAGCTACATGCACAGGCTGTGTTGACTTAAAGCTGCAGTGGATACAAATGGAGCAAATGTGATTAAAAAAATGTCTTTTTATTTAATGGTCGCTATATCCTAACAGTCGTGCATGAGACAGGTAATCTGAAAAAATTATATGTGCCTCTGTGTCCTCTGGTGCTCCTAATGGCATCTGCACGATTTCACAGACTAGAGGAAAACAACCAATCAGAGCTGAGCTGGAGCCTCCCAATGGTCAAACCAGGCAACGCTGATCAAATATGAATCAATATGTTACTGTAATGCCTATTCCTCTTTTCAGATGATTTCAGACACAACTTGTAGTTACTGTTTAGCTGTAAAATGAGACAGTTTGTGACATGTTGAGATCAAGATGAGGAAACAGCAAGCACCGACCACCAGCCAATAGGAGCCAATAGAAGCTCTCTCTCTGAAATGACCTGTGATTGGCCAAAATCTCCTGTCACGGGCTAGATTTTCTAAAGCCTGAAAACAGAGACATGATGAAGAGCAGAAGTCTAGTTTTATCCACCTGAACTGCAACATGCTGAAAGGTTATTATGGAATTATTGCCCATTGATGCCAAAAACGTGTTGCCTGCTGAAGCTTTAATGTTGTCAGACTTTAAAATCTCCATATGGTCTATAATATAGGTTAAATTGCTTTTCTTCACTAAGCCTTTTGAGCCATACTGTGTAAGCATGATGACTTGGGCCATAAATATTCCTATTTTCAGTTACTTCACAGTGGATAATAATTCTATGCAGGTGCATGTACACAACAGTGAGTTGAAGAAAGATGATCAACAAGTATCTCAATGCACGACTGCATCCAAATGTCTTGTTTCAGTACTTTTGCTCAGCTGTCAGTACATTTAAATCCACAATTCTGCATCTGAAACCTGAAATGAAATCTATCAGAAATTTGAGCCACAGTTATTCCAACAAGAACTGACTCGGTTACACTCCAGCTGTCAAATTATCCCACCTCTTTCTCATTCTTTCTGGTTGTTGCTGACAACCCTTGCAGACATAGTTTTAATCAGACTCGAGGTCTTATTGTGGCAGACAGTTAGTGCCCTCTCCCTCCGCATAGAAGTCACATTTAGCAAACTTAAAATGGCCCGATGTCAATGAGCAAATCATAGTAAAAATTGGATCTTGTGCTCCAAGGGCCCCTCATGTTCAGACAGGCTGGCCACTTTCCACCCAGCTCACACGTACGATTGAGATAAAACTCATGAGGATGAGGAATAAATTGGGAGGGTGGGGACTAGTTCACAGTATATTTGCCATATGGCCTTGCTTCTGGGATATTAAGCTGCTGTTGATTCAGAGCAAAATGGTCATCTGAGCTAAGCTAGTGAAGGTAATGAGAGAAGCTCTTTCAGGGGCGGGGGGCACAAGTTGACGTGGGGCCCTTTTATTGAGAAAGAAATGAGATATAGAGTCGTTTATGCTGCCTCTAAATGCACAATTCTTTGTTTTTCAGGTAATCACATTTGCAAAGTGATGCAATTTTCCCTTGTTTTCCCTCCCATTAAAACAACAACAACAACAACAACAACAACAACATCAAAAACACTGATTATCCTCACAGCATTCAAGGGTTACCCCAAAGTGAGAGCCAGTCGCCATGGTAACAGCAGCAGGTGGAGATGCAGCCAGTCAGTCAGGGTGGCAATAGAGTATCAGTCAGGGGCTGAGAAGCAGACTAGTCGAGTTGCAACGCCTCCTGAGGACGTGGAGAAGTGGCTCCGGGGTGGTGTTAGATTCACTTTACTGTGCCAGCGTCAATTATTGACAGTGTCAACATTGCCACACAGTCAGAGGAACGCCCAAGTTGTGTGTGAGTGTGTAAAAGAGAGAGAGAGAGAGACAGCACGTCTTGTGAGAAACGTGACAGCGAATCATTTGTTTTGCCTTTAAACACAGATGGACAGATGGAGAAAAGTCACAACAGTCCGAGTGCTTTGGGTGTGAAGACGTGGCAGACACCTGAGCGAGACTCTCCTGATATTAAACAGGTAACGTTGTTAACACCAAGCTCAGGAGATTATGGATATCTGTGTATGTCAGGGGGTGCATATGTCTGGATACTGAGGTGACATTAAGTCTTCTAATCCAATGCTTATGTTGTGCTTTCTCATGCTTAGGCCAGCGTCAACATATTCTAACCATGATCGATATAGTGTTTCACTGTTGGCTTCATAATGTTGGGCAAACTGGGGGCGTCATTTATCAACACTGTGCTGAACAAGGCCAAAATTCACTCCTACCAAGAAAAAAAAAATTAAATGGTCAGAAATACAACAGAAGAAAGCTATTATTTTCAATTTGTACTGACTTTAAATTAATTCTGCCGGCGTCCTGGACACCTACACACTCTGACCCCTCATTTATGTGACGAGAGAGTCTCATTTACATGAAGAAATGCCAGCAAATAATCACTTAATGTTGCAAGCCGTCCCTTTGAAAGCGGAGGGAAATGACACTAGAGCAGTCCATGGGATCAAAGACTTACAAAAACCATTTCAGATTATGGAATTTAAATTTACAAAACAAAATAAAAGATAAGCGAGGGAACTTGAAAGAGCAGCTTCAGGGGAGACAACCCAGGTGAATACGCTAAAAATATTAAGTAATACCACACAACTTCCTCAGTTGATTGCTTACATTAAAGGTGCTATTAGGGATGTTAATAATTAGCTGTTTAACCGACACTGACAATTGATTAATGCTATTGGTTAATGGGTTAAAATACATTTTTTAAATGACTAATTTACAATCATAGGGAAAAATTGCACTTTTTTCAGCACCTTTCTAAAAGCTCTGTGGATGTATGGTGTTACAAGTTTCCTGATGTTTAAGTATGCAAATGAGGCATTATCTTATCAAATATGTCCTAATTTGTATCAGATACTTGTAAAATTTCATACATTTTGTACTACAGGTGAATATGGTAAAAAATTTACTAATATGTATCACCATGAAACTTCCCCAGTTGATTACTTATACTAAAGCAAATATTTTAGTGTTTTTTGAAAATGCATGTTTAAATACGCAAATGAAGCATAATGTAATGCTAACTTTTGTGAATTTAGGAGATCTACAGAAGCAAATAGAAAAAGTCGTAAAGTAAACACATGAATGTGGATGTTTTCCACTGGTCTGTAAGAAGACGAAGAAGCAAAATAGCCCAAAATCTCAAAACTGAACAGTGCATGAAAACAATGTTTTCAACAAATCAAAATGTAGCAGGTCAAAGCTTCGGTGCCTCATCAGAATGCAGAAGAGTCGCTGAAATTAAAAAAAATATATATATAAAAAAACTATGCTATTAACTATTACTCTCTATGGTGAGTAGTGTTTTGTTGTCAGCCACAAGGCATGCAAATGTCCCACAGTGTCCCACACAAACATACTCTTTATCCCGCATTTGGATTGTTGGGATGTGGTCACCCCACTATGGACTAAGGATGATATTTAGCTTTCTTGCTAACTCCTGCATGTTTACATCCTGTATTTTATACAGGTGTTCATTAATGTGCTCTGTCCCTAGCAAAAATAAATAAAAAATGCATAAACATTAATAAACAAGGGATCAGTTTGCATCATAAACCTGCTGGCAGTTACAACAGGGACATCAGTATGTCTCCATGCTCCATAAACACCATCAGACTCCTCTGGGCCGAGCACCAGACTCTTTAGTTTTTTCCCCTCTCACTTTCTATTGAGGATAGAGTCTCATTGTGATTCTGCGAGGGATAAGTCACGCTGTGTGCTGCCTCTTCCTGCTGCTGCCTCCATTGCTACTGGGGCATTCACTGTGTGAGCATGGGGAGAGTCATCTGACTAAAGAACAAACAGCAAAGCCCTGAAGAAAGACAGCTGACCCACTAGTATTAGAGAGATGTCATATTGTCTCACGCCGTATTAAATGAAGTTATGCTCCAATTTCTGTATTTGCTACTGGAACGCAGAAGCATACAGTATGTTTTATTGTGTTGATTAATGACAAAGCATTTAGCAGGAGAAAACTGAAGGGAGGGATGGGGTTTCCAATGCATAATTAATGATCTCTTGTATGCTGCAGGTGCCAGGAAAACTGAGCTTTCCTGCTAACGAAGGGGACCGACCTGTAGGCTGGCACGCTCTGAGGAGAGGCTGGAATACCAACAGGGTGTCAGCTCTCCCTGGAGGCAGTCAGTCCAACGAGCCCCCCACAGGGACCAGCTCAGTCCCAGACAAGAAGTCCTCTCTGATGCACACAAGCAGCACAGACCCCCTAAGGCATGCTCCTTTGCATCGAACAACTTGTGCCGAACCACACGCTCCGCTGCAAGGGACAAACAGCACAGATAAGTCGCCTTTGCATAGGACAGGCAGCGTTCAGCCTGTAAGGGCGACAATCCCGCTGTGTGCAACACACAGCAGCTCTCAGCCTTCACACATACAGACAAGCTCTGCTGTGACTACGCTCATCCCCCACAACAAAGCCGGCTTCTCCTCCATCACCATCTCCTCAAGGAAAGTGAACAGATCGGCCAGTCTGCCTGGCTCCAACCACTCCAGTGAGTCTCCTCTTCTGCCACCAGCCCACCAGTCCATGGAGCCAAACTCCAGGCAGGTCACAGTGCAGAGGAAGGCCACTATAGTCAAAGTGACAGAGCAAAGGACGATGTCCAGCCCTGCCTTGAGCACAAAAACGACAGGGACCCCTCCAGCTAGCCATGCTTTGGACACGGTGGTCCACCGAAGAAAGGCTACTATCATCAAAGTGACAGAGCACAGAGAGAGCTACAGTCCGGCCAAGGCAGGGTCTGGGACAAAGCATCCAGAGTACAGGCACAGCTACACACAGGGGGTTCACAAGGAAAACAGCAATTGGAGTCAAGGAAACCTTTCACAACACAATGCAGCGCCTTCATATCACCGTCTGGATTCCACAAACTCTGCACAAAATACGTCCACTTCAGATGCAGAGGGAACGATACACAGATCCACGCTGAATGTTTTTATGCGCAACCCCCCGGCTATAGCAGCACCAGAGGTTTTCCCAAAGGCGGGTGGACAGGGATCCGACAGGCCGCGCAGACCGCTTAGCTGCTATGGCAACATGTTTGGACACACTGAGCCAAGCAAGGAGAGTGCGACACAACCGGCTGCAAGGAAGTGGAGCTTTGGGCTTCCGCTAGGGACCAGCATCGACCCACCAAACTGGGAAACCAGCAGTCGAGCGAAAGAAGCAGGTCAGCAAGTGGCGGACAGCCTTCAGCCAAACGGTGGCCAGCAAGAAAGCTTGCTGCCAGAGAATGCAGCGAGAAGAGTGTCCCCCTGTCTAACTCTCATCAAAGCCCCGGGTAGGTTTCTCTGTCCCGCTCTGACTTCCTGTCAGCCTCCCTTTGTCTCTGATCTCCATTTTTCAAAGGATGGAGACGTCTAAATATACACCTACTTTGTGCCATTTGTGTGTTCTTGCTTGAAGTTATCACACTCATTGCGGCGTTCTGGAGCCAAACTCTCCGATTTGATATTGTCTTTCAACTCTGATGTCTTATTGATACCCATTATTAGATTGTTTTCCTTCATCTGCTGCCTTGAGTGCAGTTGACACATATCTGCGTCGATGTCAAACAGCGTTGCTGAGACGCAGAGGCCCATTGGCACCTGCAGACGCTTTCTCATTTTCACCTTCTTTCATTTTCCCACGCACCTCTTTGCATATAATCTATTCTGGTCCCCCTTTTCACTGACAGCGCAGGGGAGGAAGACACATCACAAGCTGCTAAACATGGTGAAAATTAAGTATTAGGATGTGTTAGAATCAATTTTTGGCATCCAGATCATGCAGTGTGGCTGTTACATAAATGTTGTGGGGACAAAAATCTACTTTAGGATTGAGGCTTGGTTTCTGGTTATGGTTTGACTTAGGAAAATGAGGTTAAGGATAATGAGTTGTGTTCAACATCTTAGTAAATATACTTATTTGCTTTTTTTACTGAGATTTAAATGATAAGATCAATACCTCCCTCCTATTTGGTATTGATCTTCTAATCTAACTCTTGGCAAGAACATGAATAAACATATTACCCAAAATGTCCAAACTTATTTATTTAAAGTTAAGATAACCTTACACGAAATGAATGCAAAGCAGTTTTTAAGTATTTTGGGGCAAGTACAACTTTTATCTGAAGTCTCGATATGCAATTTGCTTATGCAAATTCTTTCAATGCTTTAGCTAAATAATCAGATATGTAAGATGTGGGGCCATGCAAGGACTGCAGTCTCGTTTGTCTCTTATTGCTCCAGCATTTTAAAAACTGGGACAAATGTTTTTGCTTCAAGTCTAAAGTCAAGTCTTTAGGCAGTAAAGTCCTCAATCAAGTTTCAAGTCAGGCCACAGCTCTGACTGGATGGAAGTCAGTACAACATCCTCACAACAAAAACACAGTTTGTTCGTTCAAATGGTTTTATTGTGAAGCATCATTTTCCAAGACAGCAAAACATTGTATTGCCATGTGTTTTATATATATAAACAAACATGATGGCAAAAGACACACGAAAAACACTCTTCAATAAATAAAGAAATAAAGAATAATAAATTAAAATGGATGTATTATAAATTCATAATAAAATAAAATAAAGAAATAATGAATAATAAATTATATACTATATATATTAAAAATAGAAAATGCATTCATAATTTCAAAATAAATAATGAATAATGTAGTATATATTATAAATTAATAACTAACTCAATAAATAACAAAACAATAATAAATATAATAGTACATAATTGTAAAATAATATAAAATAATAATCATGTCACCAATAATCAAAATAATACTATTACTTGTAGAACTTCATGTCTGAAAGCCAACATAAGACTTCAAACCCATAACCTGCCACACAGTCTTCCCTTAAAAAGGCAGTTTGACTCTTAAAATGTCTGAAACAGTCGACTGAATTAGTTATACGAGGAGGGACGTTTCTGCCGAGCGACCGTGTTTCTTCGTTCATGATGTATTTTCTTCTGTGTGGATTTATTAATCATTCCTTAATCACATTCATTAAGAGTGTCATCAATTAATTACAGAGGCCTGAGGCCTCATCATTTAAATTCAATGTTTCAACGAGAGAGGAAGGACATTGTGAAATAGTATTAAATCCGCCTGTGGTGCACTCAAACTGAAGCTCAATAACAGCCGGTGTCACTGTTTTACTTACTCTGCACTCACATCAAAGTCCTCCTGCGTTTCAGATCCCCACTCACATCAGTCTCAAGAGGAAGTGCTTGCCCTCAACGCGGCTGCCATCATAGCAAACATCAAACTCCAAAGACAACTCAGCAAGAAGAAAACACCAAACTCTGAGAAGGACTCTGCTGCATCACCCCAGGGAAATACTGGTATTATTACTTCTATCTTCCCTCATATAATCATAATTTCTCTCCTTGTAAAACATCGATCTTTGTCACAATTAACTTAAGATGTTGGAAGCTCAACACTGTTTTCAGAGATACATCTTTGATTGAATCAGTACAGACCCAGTGAAATTCCCTGGCTCTTACATGCTGCGCTTGTTTGATTCATACCAAGAAGTAATATGTCACGGCAGCCCTGGAGGGTTAGTGTGTGCATTGCCCAGGCGTGTGAAGCCAAGGCAGATGTAAATAAGATGCAAACAGTTTGATTTTCTCTGCATTGGTAGTGACAGATGAGGCGAAATGTGTGAAGCAGCATCCAGATCAAAGGACAATCCAGCACCGCAACCGGCCGCACGTTGCATTTGAGATTGAAAGGTCACCTCAAACTATTTCCCTACAGGTGAGTACAGAGTAGAGGTTCACAGGTATTTTCAGTCACTAAAACAAAAGGTTGGGGATTTAATTCTCCACATAAGAATGTTAAGCAATGTCAATGCAATGTCTGTTTGTATCATAAATTTGTGTGTTGCAACCAGTTTAACCAAAGAGTGATTTTCCTTTCTTTTTTCCTTTTTTAAATCCCCGTGTTGTTAATTATCTCACCCCTCAGGTTAATCTTAACCCTGTCTGGGGATTCTGACCCCCAGGCTGGCAACCAGTAAAGTACACTACAGTATGGCGTCATTAGAGTGTCATGAAAAATAATAAATCTGTATAAGAAAAGGTGGAAATATAAAGAATACCGGTAAATAAAAGAATAAATGATTATTTTTTTAAAAAGAGGGGCTGTCAATTGATTAAAATATTAAATCACAATTAATCACAAATTAATAAAACATTTTTTATCTGTTTAAAATATACCTTAAAGGGAGATTTGTTAGTTATTTAATACTTGTATCAACATGGGAGTGGGCAAATATGATTCTTTATGCTAATGTATGTATATATGTATTATTGGAAATCAATTAACAACACAAAACAGTGACAAATATTGTCCAGAATCCCTCACAGGTACTGCATTTAGCATAAAAAATGATCAAATCATAACATGGCAAACTGCAGCCCAACAGGCAACAACAGCTGTCAGTGTGTCAGTGTGCTGACTTGACTATGACTTGATCCAAACTGCATGTGATTATCACAAGTGTGCATGTCTGTAAAGGAGGGATTTGTGGATACCCAGAGAACCCATTTTCATGAGGTCAGAGGTCAAGGGACCCCTTTGGAAATGGCCATGCCAGTTTTTCCTCACCAAAATAAAATTTGGAACATACTGTAATTGAGCGTCCCATTGTGAAAAGCTAGTGTGACATAGTTTTAGGTTTTCTAGTTTCATTTGATGTCAGTATCTTCACTCGCTTTAAAACTGAGCCGGCTACGACCTCCGAAAGATCAATTGCAATCAATGCATTTAAGAAATTAGTGGTGTTGAAATGAATTTGCATTAATATGTTATTATCATGTTAACTTTGGCAGTCCTAATATGTATATACACATTTTTTTTTTTATATTAATCCATATTATTTATTACATTTTCAAATAATGTTATTTGTATATTTCCTTTTTTTCTTATTATTTTTCACGTTTTATTTTGGTATTCTTTTACAGATTTAGTCTTTTTTTATGGTACTCTTATGGTTCTTTACAACAGTTTCAGCAGAAGGGAATGACTTATTTTCACTGGCTTTGGAGTTTTCCATGGAGCGCCCCAGAGCTAGATTCTAGAGCAGGGGGAGTTGGAAATGGTCAGTAGGGCTTAAGTGTTTTGTCAAGACAAGCAATATGTTTCTGGTTTTGGCAGGATGCACTGCAGAAGTCCAGACCAGACTTCATCAGTCGTTCCCAGGACAGACTGCGAGAACTGGAGCGGAGGGCGCAGGAGAGGAAGGATCGGGCAGTTTCGGCACAGCCGCGGACAGATGTTGCTGTCAAGCAGAGGAGAGCCCACGGTGGCCGGCGTACCTCTCTGAACGGTACTGAGCCAGCAGCAGCCACCATCACCTCTCTCACACTGCCCATTGTCCTGTTGCAGCTGCAGTGGCTGTTTGCCACATCATAATCACACACATACAGACAGAACAAAGAGCAAAGGGGGTCGTTTTCAGCCAGTATGTGTTATCAGCCTTTATTTTTCAAGGCTCAGACCAATATTTTTGGATTAAAGCTGCTGATAGGTAACATTTGGCTCAATTATACATACTGCATTTATTATTGCTTGAATGGGTGCTAAATCCACTAATAGCCTCTACTGGAACCTAAAATACTGCAGTAGTTTTAGACACCACAGCTACTCAAAGACAAACACCTCATTAAGATTCTGTGCAGGAACTAATATACAGATATTGCATAAGTTAATAAGTAATGCTGATATACAATGTGCAAAGAAAATAGTAAAGAAAATAATGCATTGCATTTGTGATGGATCACTGAACAGGCCAGGATCTGAAATGTAATAAACAGACATTTTCTGCCCATTTTTTATGCCAACTGTAAGACAAAAACTTGAAGGAGAGAAAGAGAGAGAGAACTGTTACTAAATACAATAAAAGCCACTTGAAGTAAGATATGAAACAAATGGCTTTATTGCATATACATATGTCTGAGTGCTCCTGTGTTGAATAACAAGGTTTCAAAATGATTGCCAGCATTGGATTTCAGCAAAAATGTTTCTGTGACCTTCAAATGTCATTAAGCTGTCAACGCAGTGTCGTATCTGGTGAGATTTCCATTCAGAGTGCCATGCAGGCTTCACAGTAAACAATGAAGAATTTAAAGATTTGTGGCAGGAATTTTGCAGCTCTGTCTGCCCTCTACTGGCCGTAACAAAAATAATACACCAATTGGGCAAAGAAATCACGTTTTTCATCAGTGTTCATGTATAAATGCTCACAGGAACTCACCGTTCTTGCATGTTGGTGATATTATACTTCATCAAATGTCTTGAGAAACTCGTAGAGAAGGTGGAATTAATGTCCTTGTTTGAAATAATCCTGTCTGTTCTTTTGGGAGATTGCAATATGATCCTTTTTCCCTGTAGGAAAGGAGGCTTTCAGTCTCTTCAAACAGCAGGAAAAGCTAGAGTGATTTACTGCCATGCTTTTGAGCCTTCAACTCAATCAGCATTGTGTGTGTGTGTGTGTGTGTGTGTGTGTGTGTGTGTGTGTGTGTGTGTGTGTGTGTGTGTGTGTGCTCGTGTTTCCAGATAACCTTTTCAAAGCCAGAGATAGAGCCATTACTGGGAAAGAAATGCAGCAGAGATCTAAACGGTGGGTTCCATCTCAATCTCTACCTCGGCCGGCTCGCCGTCAGATGCTTCTTCTTTGTAGGAAGATGCTTCCTTATCTCTAGTATTGCTTCCACGTGTGAAGGCAGAGTCCATATCAGTGACATCTCCATACAAAATAATACGCTGCTTTTGTTCCCCCGCCAAAGACTTTTGCTCTAATTATGGTTTTTTTTCATTGCCTCGCTTGTTTGCTTTGCTTCCTGGCAGATCCACCTATTGATTAGGAAGACTTTAGAAGGTTTAGACTGAGGTGTTTGTACAGAATATAGTGTTGCATATGCAGTGATTAGTGGTGCACGGGAGGTGAATAACTGCACTAGAAAACACTTTAGGAATAAAAGCACTTTTGGTTTTAGATAATAGATCAGTTTTGCTAGAATCTTTTAAAATATCAACCCCAAAATACCATGTTTTCTTAACCAGCAGCTCCACCAAAGGTCATCGCATTTAACTTGACGTGTTGCATAATGTGTTTTGTCTTGTCTGCTTGTGTCTATCGTATATTTGTATCTGTATATTATTACTTGCCAAGGGATGAAAATTAGGCTAGCATTCCAGCTAACTCCTGCATGTTTACAGCCTGTATTTTACATTAACACGCTCTGTCCCTGTCAAATCAGCAAATAAATGCAATTAATGTTTTGTTGCAGTATGCATGCAGAGACGAAGATGAAAAAAGAGGAAGAGAAGAAGAAGGAGGCGTGTTTGAGCAACAGACAGCGAGTTGAACTTTTCAAAAAGGTAATCTCTATATCTTTACGTCAAAACACAGATAAATAAAAGCCATTAAACCTCAACTAACCTGCAGTCAAACAAATCCTTTCAGTCAGCGGGCCCAAAGCAAGACACTGGACCATTTTAACCTTTGACCTGTGCATGTTTGAGCTTTGAACTAGAAGACGGATGCTGGGATGGAGGGGACATAGCTTTGCCAGCAGCAGTGGTGTGTAGCAGGGATCAGTGAGGGAGTCACATTTAAACGGACGGCCTTGTTGTAAGAATGGGCTGATTGGTGTGTGACTGATTAGAAACAATGATTCAGTCAGCTGGCTGTCAGCTGGGGCATATGACTCACTGACGTAATACTTCATTTTATTTTGAATTCATTTTTTTTTTTTCCTTTTATTGACAGCGACAGTATTGAAAGGGCGAGACAGAGGGGACGACATGCAGCAAAGGACCCCAGGCTATTTTCAGTTCTCATGAAGATGCTAAATCAGGCTGAACCTATGTAAAGAACGATGCAAAGATATCTAGAATATTTTCATTTGATGGAATGGTGCAGCCACAAAAAGCAAGAAATGTTGGAGCAACATGTATGGTAGGAAAATCGAAAACCGAAGATCCCATGCAGTGCAATTTTTCATATGTTTGGATTGTAATTTTGACAAGTTCGTATACATTCATCTCTTATTATAGAAATGTTTGTTTTATACACGTCTAATAATTATTTTGTGACGTTGCCTGAACCAGAGTGTGTCGGCTGCTGCTATAATGTCTGACTTATAGCTTTGAGAAAGTGCAATGGGAGTTTGGTGACTTAGTTTAAAGAGAGAAAGAGACACACCAGGCGGGTGGAGGAGTGGTGGGGCTTTCATCCAAGGCCTTCATCCAGGAAAACTCTGTTCATGTCCTGTGCATTAATCAACTGTTCATTCGTGTCCCGTGTTCACAACATTCATTGTCATTTTCACGACCACAAACATAGTAGTTTAAAGCCAAGCTGTGTAGTTCTTTCCTAAACCTAGCTATAGTAGTTTTGTTGCCTAATCCTAAAGTGAAGGCAGGGGAAAGTATAGTGGTTTTGATGCTGAACAGACAAACAGACAGCCATTCATTCACATTCACAACTATGGGCAGTTTAGAGTCAGCTATTATCCTCCATGTCTTTGGACTGTAGGAGGAAGCTGGAGAACCCGGAGAAAACCTACGCTAACACGGGGAGAACATGCAAACTCCACACAGAAGGGCCCAAAGCTGTGAGGCTCTCCCCGTAGCTCTTATATATCAATATTATTATTAAATAAATATATATGCATAAATGATGCACTGAATCATCAAATCACCCTGAAAACCTCTAAACATCTCCCCACAGTGTTAACAAACACTTGCCTGAGACACTGAACAGAACATTAATTGTGTATATGACCCACGGGCAATTAGGCAAGTAATAACACACCTTTCCTCTACAAGCTCTATTAAACCTGGCAAAAAGGGAATCCTTTTTCAGTAATGGCCGACACTGGCTTCTCTCTTCACAGCGGTGCAGCTGTTGAAAGTTATGGCTTTAAATCGCCTTCCAAGTCCATGGTGGTTAACTGACAAGACTTTGAGTGGACCACAGGAGGTTGAAGGGTATTTATAAGACAAAAACAAGGGGGTGGATCATGGGATGCATGGTGTATTTCTGGATACTCTTTTGTTAAAGCTGACAAGTTGGCTTTGTGGGCTGGACAACAAATTACAATCAATGATATACAACCTGATGTTTATTCTGTGACATACAGTGATTGATTAGACTCTTCATCCCCTTTCAAAGTGCCCCGATGAAGCATTTGAAGTAGGAATGCACATTTTTATTGAATACCTGACCACTGTTTCTCCTTTTTAACCTCCTGAAACAACTTTGTGTCTTTCAGAGGCTGTAGCAGGTTCATGTTTAGAACTAGAGCGAAGCTACAGATATCTCATGAAACTTGAAAACCTAAAGAAGTCACTATTGCTGCGTGTGTTATTTTCACATATTCTAAAAATTATGTCTTTCTGCATACTGGGGTCCCTAAACAGTCCCTATGTGATGATGTTCATCCCCATAGCAGCCATTTCATTGTAGTGAGACCATTTTTAAAAATTTGACCTCACCGTATGAAATGACCTGTGGAGACCTCTAGGATCATCACAGCCTCATGAAACTTTATAGTCACTAACAAGAGACCTAGAGCATTCAGAGGATGGATGGCTTTCCTAGCTAGATTATTAATAAGGGGGTTTCTGAGCGGTTTCCCTAACCGAGGTGATCCCCATCCAATTGTCAGAAAAATGCCATTCTTACAGAAATCTCTAAATGTCAAAAGTTTTTGAAAACAAATCACAGCATGGCTTTTACTATGGTGATCCACAAGGTTTGGGTGTTTTAATGTGGTATTTTGGAGGAATTATTGATCATTTTTATCAATTCTCAAGTGGTAAAAAAAAAAAATGTTAAATTTGTGAAATACATGGTATCAACCCAAAAATTGCTGCAGCAACTTATAAGGTATAATAGAGCATTGGGGATGGTCATTATATACTTTTATCATGAGGTTCTAAACCCTTATGTAGTTTCATAACTTATTTTGATTAATTAATTAAAGTTTATCTCTAATTCGTGATTAGAACAACCTGACAGGCTTTCAGATGATGTACACCACTTCTATGTGACATATATGGTTGACCTGCAACCCCCCCCAAAGACGTCTGTTAACGTCTTAAAAAGGGCAAATAAAGGGTCTACTGTGGGCCTCAGAGGGTTAATTAGATATTCTAAGATCTGATAATAATATAATTGTTGGCTTGCATTAATATTCTTCCTTTTTCCTTTCACTTAACATCATCATAGAGGTGATCTTGCTCTTGTAGGTAACTCTTGGGGAAAAAAACACAGAGGAAATGAAAAAGATGGACAAAATATGTAAATGTATGCTTATTCGTAAAATGAATCCCATTACATTGAATATTTAAGCTTTTGAAGGTTTTTTTTTAGTTTGCCTTTGCCTTCAGAGCAATGAGCTTATTGTTCCACTAGAGGTCGCTGCTGCCAAACTTTTGCTATTTTCTTGCAGGCGTTTGATTAGAAAAGCTGATCTTTAAAAAAACTACACCTCCGATGCGTTTTCTGCATGTTAAATGGGTGTTATTGCTTTTTTTTATTACATGATCAGTAATTACCACCCAGGTCAGAGTCTGATTTGCTGGAGGAATTGTAGTCGCCCTCTTTCCCGCTGCTCTCTCATTATGGAGAGAAACTGTGAACAGTGTCATTGTGCTGTGTGTGAGTGTATGAGGCCTGTGTTCCCCGTGAAACAAAAGGCCCTTCAGTGGCAGCGACGGCTACAGTGCAGTGCCAGACGGTGTGGGTGCCCACACCCTGCTGCTCCGGCCACGCCGCTGCTGTGGCGGTTAACACAGGGGAGAGCGGGGCGATGCTAGAGATCAAGAGTAGGTGGAAACCTGCATGTGTGGGTGAGAGGACGGCAGGGACGAGGCTCACCAAGTGTTTTAGTAATCCCAGTATTTTGTTTTCCTATTGCAGAAACTGTTGGATCAGATTCTTCACAGGAGCAACAGCTGATTTACTGACAACAGATGAAGACATGACAAAGCCTGAAGCATTACATAACAGACTGATGAAGTGAACTTTGGCCTTTGACAGAACTCTAGCTGTCCTTTAGCTCTCCATTTGTTTCTCTCATGTATCACCATTTCTTTATTATTCAAGTCACACAGCTGTGTTTCTATCAAATAAAGCCATGGCAATCTGTGAAAAGTCCAGAAGGTCATTTCACATCACTTACAGAGTCTTCGGTTTTGAAGGTTTTTCCAGAACCTTCAAAGAGCCTTCTGCCCATCTGGATGAAAAAAATATTTAATATCCTGATGCACAATAAAAAAAAAAAAACACCTTTACCCTGTTATCCTTATTGTGACTCTACTGTGTTTCCTAATCCAACAAAATACCTAAAACTTTTTAATTGTATTAATGGGTGAAGGAGATATTTCCATCTTTGTTTGGATTAAGAAACAGACAAGCAGTTTAGGACAGGTTAAACTGGTTAAAGAGGACCTATTGTGCTTATTTTTAGGTGCATACTTGTAATTGGCTTTCTGCTAGAGTGTGTTTACATGCTTTAATGTTTAAAAAAAACTTTATTTTTCTCATACCAGCTGTGCTGCAGTACCTCTTTTCACCCTTTGTCTGAAGTGTTAATTTTTAAATTGCCACCCTGTTGTGAAATTGCAACCAAACTGTTAATACACTATGAAACATGATTATTTTCACCCCAACGCACAACTAGTGTGTTGTCTTGTTTACTTCTACACTGTTTGACCTTAATGTTAAGAAAGTAGATAAATACATACTACTTACTACTACTACTACAGAAATCAAAAAAGGAATTGGCAGATTAAAGAGGGCCTATAATGCTCATTTTCATTTGTGTAACTGAACAGCCCGGTCTGCTCTGATTGGTCTGCTCCAAACTCTTTGGACTCTGCTCCAGCTCCGCTCTAACTAGCTAAACTAGCCACTGGGCGGATATTATGCAAATGCGCTGACAGCACAACATTACAGAGGAAAACAGGACTTTAAACAGGGTGCTTCAGGCAGTTCAGTAGCAGTGTTTCTGTAGGGGGAGTAAAGGCCTTTATACAGTGAGTCCATATTTTCATCTAAAAATTGATGTATGTTTAAAAACATAAATACGACCTCATGCTGTGTCAGTCACGTTTACACACCAAATCTGAACTGAGGGATTTTTTGAGCCACCGTTTGTGCAAACATCCGAAATGACATCTGATAAACATTCATTCAGATCGTGGCAGGTGGTTGCTTGGAATGTTTGTAAAGCGAAGGATGTATGAAAGATTAGCCAGGAGTGATTGTGCTGTAGGAAGCTAAATGATAGCTTTTTGCTAATGTCCTTCATTCATTAACCAAGTTTGGGACGATCCATCGCACCCACGTAATTATTTCAGTTTTGTCTCATATTGCGAGTTTTCACAACGAACACAATAATGAAACATATCAGGCTCAGTGTGCAAGGTTTCTGTGTGTAACATTTTTTTACTGGACAACTTATTGAAAAATTGCATAAGAAAAATGCCTGAGTATGGAGCTCAATATAACACACTAAGGAAAGGGAAAAAGCACAACAGCATCATAGGTCCTCTTCAACAATAGTTTTTCTTGGACAGAATATATTTCATGCACTTGGCCAGACAGAAATACCTTCAAAACAGCGCTAAGTGGTGTCATATGACCTTCTGTTTTTGAATGATTTCCATTTAGTCTTTTGAGAAAAAACAGATGCTTATCTCTGTGCCTCAGCTGCTGCTCTTGTGGTATGCAATTACAAATGCAAGATGGCCAAAATGACGGTAAGAAACTGTCTCAACAGTCTGTTTTGGCTGTAACCAAGAGTCTCAAACAAGCGCACCGACTGATACCCTTTTGATGCCAGATATAAAGCAGTAATGTATGCTGTTTATTATCTTGTTTTCACTTGATTGCAAATTGCCTTTCTTTCCAAAGTACTTCATGTAATGGGATGCAGAGTGAGCTCCTCTCACGGCACAATTAAAGCGCTGGTGTCCTCTCACACAGCCACTTTCACATGATCTCATGTGATGTGGAGCAGTGATATAAGACAGAATCACTCATTATGCCTCACAGTCCCTTCCAGGACAGTCTTCAACCGTCATCTTCCTCATTATACAAGCAATAAGCAGAGCGGAGCCTGAAGTGGGCTCTGCCATCATTCAGTGCCATGCTATTAGCTGGAAGATGGAGGAATGTGACCTCTTCTCACTGGAAATGCCCTGATAATGGACAGTGCCCATTTGAATGGAGCTTTTGTCCCCGTCTTTGTCTCATGATGGACTGTTGGTCTAAACATTGCAGATTTAGCGAGTGTGCTCAGAGTGCTGCTCAACACCAAGATGGAGCTGGGACATAAATCAAAAGTGAGATGTGTGAATGTTTATTTTTGAAAGCAGACGCTCCTCATTATTCTTAATTGTTGTCTTACTCATTAGCCTTTAAGTCGCAGTTCCTTCATAGTCCAGCTGTTTCATCCATCTAAATTTGCGCTGATGTCTCGGGGGAGACAGATGATTGCTACTGACTGTTTTTGTAAACCTTGTTTCATGTAATTAATAGTGGTTCATGATTATTTGTCTTTTTAAACTGAGTAATTTTAGACTACAAAGTACAATAAGACAACCATGAATCCTGACTGCTGCTTGACGTTGTTTTCTCTATTCAACTTTACAAAGAGGGTTTCACTATGCAATCTTTAAACTTAAGCGTTTTATATTTGAATTAAATTATATGTATTTTATATTTGAATGTGACTATAAAATGTGTGTCTCCGAGCGCAGGAGAAAAGTTGTGTTTTTAACTGCATCAACATAATAACAGAGGTTAGATGGAATAATTTCCATGAGATTTATTACTGAGTATTATCTGTCCTCGCACACCAGCAGAAAGTCCTATTTTACTGCCTGCACCTTATCTTCCTTCAAGCAACCTGGTTCTTACAAAGAGCAAAAGATCAGCTCTTTGTAACGTCCTATAGAAATCAGCATGCAGAGAAACACTCCTCAGTGGTCTTTTATTTCCTTCCATGTTTGATCCTGAAAGAAGACTTTTGGGAAATTGAGGTGTCTGAGCATCACGACACCAGGCTGCACCATATAGCTCCCATTTCAAATGGTGTAAAGCAACAATTGGATGAGGTGCTGCTGTGACTATACCTTAAGTCTTCATGCTGGGAGCATGCTGCACCTGACATGGTGCGCTTCAATTTCCTCCTGTCTGGAGAGAAACAGCTTTCAGGGACTAAACCTGCCTGTGGACACCTGCCTGTTTTCTGCCTGCAGTCCCTGCTGAAGTGGATGGCCATGTGGTGCAGTGCAGTCGGCACACACTGAAGAGCATTGCTGAGCTGAGCTGCAGTGTTTGAATGGGCCATGTCCATATGTCGGTCCATGTATAGTAGCACATCTCAGTGCCTTGTTGACAAGTTGAGTAGCTGGTTGTGGGTCTCATGAATAATGATTTCTTGAAATGTAAATGTTTTCAAAGTCATGACAATTTTTGGTGAGGAATCAAGTGCTGAGTGCATGAGTCAACATTCAACTGGATTTGCAAGCCTGCATTTTTTTCCCCTCACATAGCGTTGCTTTCAGCTTGCTCTGACTGAATAACAACATGTCTGTATGATAACATCTGGGCTGTGCAAGCTGCTATATTATTCAAATTTACACTCTCTGTGGGCTGCTACAGTAGGTTCATTTGTGTCTACAGAGCCCATTGGGTCAAGTTGAGCAAAGGATACCAAGAGAGAGGCCAGAAATTAAGTGTTTTGTCTTCAAAATAAAATGCCATGTTCATATTCTGTGTCCTGCAGCCTCCACGTTGTTTGAAAAAAATATTGGCAAATGGGTTAAATTGGATTTTTTTAATTTCACAAAACATAATCTTGACTCAAGGTCTACTTCGAAGCTGTTTTTCAGAAATGAAGTAGCTTGCCTTCAAAATAAAATGCTGTGTTCACATTCTGTGTCCTTCAACTTCGAGGCCGTTGTGGCATTTGGTTGAAATTTAGCATCTGTAACGACAAAAATAATCTAGTTAGCTTTTTTGGGATGTCAACTTGCAAGTTCTGAGAGTGCAAGGTTCAAATTACCTTTCAGCTAACCACTTCAGTCCAAAACCTACTCGAATAATAATATTCAATGAAATGAAACACAAAATGCAAATCTTCAGCTTTAAGAAAACAGTCCAAAACCTATTGAGTTCAAATATTCAATATGCAATGATATGAAACAATGAAAAACAGCAAGTCCTCAATTTTAAGAAAGTGGAACCAGTAAATATTTTGCTTTAAAAAAAAAAAAGCAAACAAACATAATGAGGTCCGCATAGACTACTAGCTTTTTTTGTGAGCATTCAACTAGAGCTCACAAAAAACACATTAAAAGCTCAGAAAAATGTAAAACGATCCAATATTATTTTGTCAAAATTAGCTATTTCCAAAGTCAATAATGAACTTGCTTCCTGTATAAAAAAAAGGTAGGCTACTTTGTTTAGACAGATCAAAGCAGCACACAGTGATATTAAAACAGAATTCAGTTCAATTCATTTTAACCTATATTCTTTAAATACATTATTTATTTTAATCGTACTGTGCATTTTAATTGTCACTGGGGTCTTTATTTTGAAATACGAAACCGGAAGTTATGCTGTGTTTGCTTCAGCTAGCTTGATGCTACTTGTTCACTAAGCTAGTAATGGACTCTGCTGGCGGCGCTAGGACCCTGCGGAGCGTCTCATGGAAGCACATGGTCCCCACTCATAAGACAACACTTCCACCCAGTAATTGCCCTGAATTGATGTCATTCCAGTAGGCGACTGACTGAGACAGCAGCGGCTTGTGTTGCCTATTTGTTCACGTTTTCACCTTTCGCTCTTCATTTATTTACCTCACTTTTTTATTTTGCGTGAGGCAGCATTTGGACTTGGCCGTGTGTGAATGGGGAAAGTGCGCGGAGTTGAATCAGCTGTCCTCGGGATTTCCTTCTGCACCGCTCTCGCTCATATACTTGATCATATTTCAGGAAGTGCTTTTACTTTTGGGGGGTGCTCTTGCACATCAGCTGTTGTCGGATTGTAGGATGCTGCAGTGAAACAGTCGGCCAGTCCTGTGCACGCTTCAGCCGGGCATCATGAACCCCGGGAGCCGGAGTCTGAAGTTTCTTATTTTGACAGCACTTCAGGCTTTATGTGTGTCTATCTCGGTGTGTGACAGTGTGCTCAACAGATCTGCTCAAGGTAAGAGGCGAAGGAGACGTGCATTTTCCTATTATCAAAGATCTATGCGTAAAAGTATCATAATTGATGTATTACTTGGATGCAAACGAATCTTTTGTGGATCCATGAAGAAAAAGCTTTTATTTTGAAATCAACCTGCCGTTGTGCATCTATTCTACGCTACTCTTCATTCATGTCTCCCCTTTGGCTGTTTTTGGTACACCATGTTTTATGAAAGCCTTTGTTGGTACACCAGACTTACAGATCTGTAACACATGTTTGGGCAGAATGCAACATCTCCAGTGTGAACAAGCTTTCTGCATTCATAGCTTTTTCTCTCATTCCTTCCAATAGATCTACGTGTGGGGGGGGGAAAAAAGCAGAACATCAAATTTTTTTGCTTGCAGTCCATCCAGTGTGCACCTCAGAGGAGAGGAGACGCTGTATAATTGATGATGCTGAAACTCTCTTTGGTAATCAGTGGTAGCACTTGAGGCATTTCGCTGGCGCTTTAAGCACACTTCAGTTTTTCAAGGCACTTCAAACACACTTCAATTTTTCAATTATGGATGAATTCCAGAGTTATTTTAGTGGCAAACATAAAATAAAAGTCACATTGTTGCTTTGAAGTTTAGAAGTCGTGTAGCTCTTTTAGAAACCTATAAACTGTGCTGTTCATTATGTGTATGACAGTCCAGACAAGTGACATAAAGCTGCTTTTGAGAGCTCTGAGGGATTGTCCAAATATGACATGTGTGGGTTTGTCTCACGATGGCAACCCTTTGGGCCGTGGCTCATGATATCCCAGTCACCACTGCTCCATGCCCCAGGTGAGATTCGACAAGGGACGCACAGTATGTGCGACAGCGGCGAGTGTCTGAGTTGCACTTGAGCGTTACGACGGCGCCTGCAGTAAAACTTTTGAACCACACTGCCAGTCACGACACTCACTGTGGAATCATGGGAATTAATTACCAGCAAGGGCAAATGTGTAAAACTGGGATCAAAGCGCGAGGAAGTTGTTCATTTATTCATCAACGGTTCGTCGTCATCAGAAGTCGGCCTTGTACATCACCAGTACGTTTGCGTGGCTGGCTCGAAAAGTCTGAGCTGATCTGATTAACGATTAGTTGTTAAATTAATCGCCAGCTATTCTGTTTGAGTAAGTCTAAATTCTCTGATTCCAGCTTCTTAAATGTGAGTATTTTCTGGTTTCTTTATGCCTCTGTGACACTAAACTGAAGATCTTTGAGTTGTGGATGTCATCTTAGGCTTTGGGAAACACTGATCAACATTTTTTAACATTTTTTTTAAAAGACCAAACAACTAATGGATTAATTAAAAAAATAACCAACAGATTAATCGACAGTGAAACTAATCCCTAGACAGGATATTTACCTGCTTGCAGGTAATTCAGGATGATTGAATAGACAGTTAGAATGCCAGTGGATATAAACCTCATAAATGTGGGTCAGTAGGGCCCTGCTACACCCAGTAGTAGGTTTTGTCATTTATTCACATGGTTGATCACTGAAAGAATGAATAAAAGGCGACAAGAGCGATCCATTGCGACCAAAGTAATTTTGACAGCAGAAACCAGGCGCTTTAGTTTAGACAGCATGAAACCTCATGGGGTGGGAATCATCAGAGGCCCCAGGATACGATATTATCACGATACTTAAGTTGCAATATGATCTTATTTCGATTTTAAACATTATGTGATATGCTGAGCTTGTCAACATCTGTTTTATCTCATACAGTTTTCAGTGTGTTCATCTAAGGATTCATTCACATATCTTGAGGTCAGAGGTCAAGGGACCCTTTTGAGAATGGCCATGCCAGTTTTTCCTCACTAAAATTTAGCGCAAATTTAGAGCATTATTTTTAACATTCTTGCCATCAAGCTAACATGACATGGTTGATATCAATGGATTCGTTAGATTGTCTAGTTTCATATGATACTAGAATCTTCACTCTGGCTTTAAGACTGAGCCCTCTAGAGTCTTTGAAAGACAGAATAGTGGCATCAGATTGTTAAGAGGTTAGTTAATATAATAAAAGATCGATACTTCACATTCATGTATCAATATAGCGTTACCACGCAAAATATATATATATTTTAAATCTTTTACCACAGTGTAGTAGGCCCCTACTGTCCCACATCTGTGATGCTTATAGTGAGCGATAATGCACATTTAATGGCCTAATAACAGTCAGGTAGACTGAGATAAATGGATGGAGGGAGAGGTGTGAACAGTTCCTGTAGGAGTTGGACGTAATGCACAGTGTGAATTTTTGTAAGTGATGAAACCATCAGTTGATGTGCAAAAATTGAATCAGCAACATTTTTAAAAATCATTTAGGTAATTTAATCAACTCAAATATGAGGATTTGCTGTTTTTCTCTGTCAGTTTTTTTTTTTTTAAGTTTTGGACTGTTTGCCAGACAAAACAAGCAGTCTGAAGATGCCACCCTGGACTCGCACATTCTTACGACCATTTAAAGACAAAATGATTTGTTTGATTAATGAAAATAATGAGTTGCAGCTTACTGAATGTTAAAGCACAATGAGTGGGAATCATTAGTGCTCCATTTTATGAGTCTCTGCTCTGTCTCCTGCAGACTTTTGTCTTTGCTGTCAGGAATTCAAGGCTGCTAAGGAAAGATGGAGCGGTTCAGCTCCATGCAACATCATATTTGCATACATATTTCATTACGCTGCCCCTTGAGCTTTCCTTTCGGTTTTCCTAACCCTGTCTGTCTTGTGCATGTTCCTGTTCTAGCCGGGGATCATTTGTGAATGATTTCCTCTGATGGTTGACACACTTAGTGTCGGCCAGTATTTACTAGCCAGCTGTAGTCTACTGCCTCAACCGACATGACTCTGTCTGCCTCGAGCGCTGCATGCAGTGTGCATGCTGCTGCACACTCAGACAAATGAAAGTTGAGCTGAGAATATATTTTTGGACTGTAGTAAAACATTCCTTCAGCAAACAGTCTTCTCCCCAGAGAGACATTATCACCATGATGTGACCCATCTCAAGTCAGACCCATTTAGTATCTTTTCAGTGTGGAATCAGATCTTCCTGATGAGTTGTTCAGGATTGTTAAGGCCCAGGAGGCCGGTAAGAAGAGTTGGCTGGTGTGTGGTTGTGCATTAAGACAGATTGATCAACCAGTTGCTGTTCCGCAGTGGGGATATTTATATAGGAGGGGGGAAATAGCTGGATTGTGCTCTTGTGGCCTAAACCTACATGTGTTGCATTAATTTCTTCGAAGCTACTTTGGACTCATTTGACCCGCCCCAACAAAAGCTTAACACACAAGCTGAAACCCGACGCTGGCTCTGGACTTTCTCATTGGACTTTCACACCCAGTCAGGTCAGAGTTGAGCTCAGCGCAGCTCTCCCCGAGCGTCTTCTCTCTCGTCTGGTCAGAGGGCCCAGTTGGCTCAGATATCTCTTCTCAGTGTCAAATCTATCTGGGTTAGTTCAAGTTCCACCCCATCAGTGTTTCACAAAAAAAATATCATTGACAGTTTTCAAGCTGGTTCTGGTCAGTTCTTGTGTTCTGTTTTGCTGCTCTTTTAGGTGTAGCATAATGAGTAACATGTGCTCTAATGTTAGATAGCTCTATCTGGCCACAAGAAGCAAGAACTACTGGATTACATTTACATTAGCAGTTCTATGGTTTTGCTATTCTGCATGCTGGTTCAATGAATGCATTACTAGGACGTTTAAAGGTGCACTATGTAGGATCTGGTAACAACAAACGATGAGGTGGCAAGCAACTGAAACTTCTCCCGTGTGCCAAGCGTGTAGCAGAACTACTTTATGGTGGCCAACGTCAAAATGTGAATGGCCCTATCTGAGCATAGACTGTGTATAAGAAGTCGATGTAGTCATTGTAATGTCACGCATTGGTTTGTGGACTGCTAGCCATCGCCATCTTGTTTTTTTGCAACCAGAAGAAACACGAGAGGGTGGAGTTACTGGGGCCTTCAAATGGGTAGTGTTTTACTGTGTGCACAAGAGGAGACCATATGAACGCCATCGTAAGTGGAAAACTTTGAGTTTACAAGGTGTTGATGTGTTAATATATTGTAACTTAAGTCGTATATTGTTTTCGTAATTTTAAATTAGGTCTGAGGAAAATGTTGATATACCAAATGGCCTCATCTTTTTCCTCTATGCCTTTATGCCTTTGCATTTATTGCATTGTTACCCACTTGCTAGCTTGCTAAACTGTTATCCTCTGTGGCTTCGAGACACTGATAGTAACATTAATATTGCCTTTGCTTTGCAGCTGTGTTCTCACAACCACTTATTCCCATGACTTATGTTGTAAACATAAGCTTATGAGTTTCATTTGAAGGCATCGTAAGTACAAACAAATGCAGAATAAGACATTCTTAGGTGTCCAATATGTTACAGTTAACTTTCATGAACTGAAAACAAACGGTTAGAGACGAAAACATGGACATTGCTGTTGCAGCGACCTTTCAATCACAAGGTAGCCACACCCTAAAGCATCTCCTGCTTTATGGTCTATTTGACTCGAAATGGGACAATAATTTACTAAATGAACATCATGCTGTATTGCTGTATAGCTAGTGAGACATAAATCCTTAAACGAATGTAAGTCCAACATTTATTCTCCTTTTGGTTCTAGTTTGGTCCCCACTAACTCCTAAGAAAGGTGTTTTGCTCTTCAGACAGATATTTGTGGTTTATATTCAACTTTAATTATTTGACTTTTTGCTAGTTGCTCAACTTTCGTTGGCTCAAAGTTAGCTGAGTTAGCCTACATTTGCTTGTAACATTAGGCTAAATGCTCAGTGCTGAAAATAGACAGATATTTTCATTTATATTCAACTTTAATTAGCTAGCTCAAAGTGATTGTGCCACACATATGGCCCAAGCAGTTTTGGCAGATATCACCTTGTGTCACTGAGATTGCACTTTTCACATTGTCCTTGTTACTTTCATTTTATTAGCAACTTAAAAATCACATCAGCCTTTACTTTTTTATAATCCTGCCAGAGCAGAGAAGAGGCATCAATTGCAATTCAAGACGTAGTGTAGGCCACTACAGGTGCTCAGCGAAACATCTCCCTGTCTGACTAGCTTCCAAATGAACGACCAGTCATTGTCTTCCACTGGGATTTGAAACACAGAATTTTATGTTTTAGATCCAGATCATCTATCTTCCAGCCTGGCATGCAGCATCCGCCCAGATTTCCCCTTCCTATTCTTCAATGAGAAAGGATGAGCAGGAACGAGACAGGCCACCTCCTACCTGGGTAGGATTACAAATTGGCCCCAACTAAGTGCTTTGTCTGTGTCGGCCTGACTTATGTTCCACAGGCAGACTAGTGATGTATTTTTAAGTGCAGAGCAAGCAGCATATTGAATAACTACATATAAAGATGGAAGTTTCAAGTAGAAACGACCAGCCTAAGATTGTTAAAGGTTTGGGTTGGTTAAAGGTTAGAATATAGCTGCAACTAATGATTATTTTCATTGTCGATTGATCCTCTGTGTTTTAGGCCGTGGCTTCCTTGTGATTGACAGGTCGCTACTGGTCTGGGAGTGGTCCGTCTTTTCGTTTTAGAACTTCAACCCTCTCACAGTGTGTCTTCAGTTCATGAAAGTTATTTATAACCTATTTGGTCACCTAAAAATGTCTTATTCAACGTTTGTACTTAGCTCCACCCTCTCATGTCACTTCTGGTTGCAAATAACCGATGGCGACACCCTAAAACCAAGATGGCAATGGCCAAAATGCCGAACTTGAGGCTTCAAAACGACAGTCCACAAACCAATGTGTGATGACTACGTACATTTCCAGTCAATGTTATCATTTGCTATAAGCATCATAGATGTGGGTCAGTATGGGCCTACTACACCTACTACGTAGCAAAAATGACCTGCACCCCATTTGGAGTTTCACGCATACTACGGCGCTTCATTTGTTCCTGTCATAATTACAATGGTCTCTAGGTCGCTTTTGTCATCTTTTATTCCTTCTTTCAGTGATGACCATGTGAATAGATGACAAAATCTGCTAGTGGGTGTAGCAGGGCCCTACTGATCCACAACTATGAGGCTTATGTTTATTTAATGATCTGATAATGTCTAATCGGCTCTTCAGTCATCCTGAATTATCCTGTCTAGGGCTGCAATTAACAATTATTTTCATTGTCAATTAATCTGTTGATTTTTTTTTTTGATTAATCGATTAGTTTGGTTCGTAAAATGTCAAAAAAAATGGTGAAAAATATTGATCAGTGTTTCCCAAAGTCCAAGACCACGTCCTCAAATGTCTTGTTTTGTCCACAGCTCAACGATATTCATTTTACTGGCATAGAGGAGAAATTAAACCAGAAAATATTCACATTTAAGAAGCTGGAATCAGAGAATGTTAATTGTTTTTTTTAATTACTCAAACTGATTAATCAATTATCTAAATAATTGATGATTAATAATTGACAGCTAATTGATGAGTCGTTGCAGCCCTAATCCAGAGCTCACGCTGATGTTTTAAAATTGTTTGTTTTGTCACAGAATATCAAAATGCATTACTGTTGAAGATCAACTATATGATTAACGGAGTATAATCCTGTGGCATAAAGGCAATGACATGGATGCCACCGCATACTGTACAACTCTACCGTGATATGACAGCCGCCCCTCCCCCTTTCTCTTTCTGTCTTCCTGCTGTGGCTTGAGGTTTTGTTCTTTAGTTTTTTAGTGCCTTGAACGTGTGCCAGGCATGTGCTTCCCATGACAGAGAGGAGTTCCAGGGCGCTGCAAATGAAATCCATCATAGGCACCATATTAACAAGCTTTCACACAGCTCTGCTCCAGAAGCTGACCTTTGTTGCTAAGGCACACGCAGGCTCAGCGCCAGGCTCCGAGCACAGCCCTCGCAGCAGGGGAAGCGTAACAGTGTCACCCGCCGGTGGTGCAGCGCCACCGGTTCTCGGACGACATTAACCTCCTGCTGAGCCAAGGGGAATTTTTAGCTGCGGGACCATCTATTTCCCATTGAGTAATTATGTGCTGACATCATGCTGGTGTGACAGTAAATGAGTTCAGTGTACAAGGTGGGGGTAGAGACAGGAGGAGAGGGAACACACAAAAGAACCATTTACCAGTAGAGGGAGCCCAGTGTTAAACAGCTTGATTATGACCCTTAATGTGCTCTAAAAAAAAAATCATCCACCTATAAATCCAACCATTAACAACTCTCACTGCTGTGACTTTCGACACATTGCTACCTTATTAGATTTGATTTAAGGAGACCCTCTCTCCAGTTTGTGCTGATTCCTGTTACCATGATGTCACCTGCAGGTTTCTGTGTTTCCTAGTGCAACCCTTGGGGTGTTGACATAATGTCCCCTAAATGGGTCAGATGTTTGCTGTGGAGTCAAGCCAAGATTACCGGGCACTTTTCACCTTTGCTCTGTAATCCCAGTGAACCCTGCACTGTGGAAGTAGTACAGTGAGCAAGGTGAAAATTAGTCAACTACGTGATCAGTGCTTCCCAAAAATGAGAATTGGCTGCTTTTCTTTGTTTTATATAATTTAGGGCTCTAATAATTATTATTTCTTCAGCAATTAAATTGCATACTTTTAAGTCTATTTTTAAAGGTACAATGTGTGGTATTTAGCGACATCTAGTGGTGTGGTTGCAGATTGCAACCAGCTGAGTACCCCTCCGCTTACTCCTCCCATTCCAAGACTGCAGTACTGTGAGCCACCGAGTGCTTGGAAGCCATCTTTAATAACTCTACTCAAGGAGCAACGGAAGTCAAATGGCGGCTGGCTGTAGCACGGTTGTTTATCTGCGGCTCACGTTACTGCAGTTTCACAAGAGTGACAGAGAACTATGGTGGCCTTCAGGTAACGTTAAAAGGCGAAAGTTTCTCCCTAGAGCCAGTGTTTGGTTCGTCCATTCTGGGCTTCTGAAGAAGCAACATGGTGGATCAACATGGCGGACTCCGTGAACAGGACCCGCTTAATATGTAGTTGTTCTACGCTAATGAAAACACAATCATTCGTAGTTTCAGGTGATTATACACTAATGAAAATATAGTTCTGAATATTATATTACATTTTTGATAATAGATCCCCCAAAATGTTACACATTGTTCCTTTAAGTCTTACAAAATGTCATAAAATAGTAATAAATGCTCATCACAAGATCCCAGAGCCCAAGGTAACATCCTGATATTGCTTGTTTTGTGTGATTCACACTCCAAAGGACATTCTATTTTATAAATATATATATTTTAAAAACAGCAAATGCTCCAATTTGAGACACTGGAACCAGTAAAATGTTGTCATTTTTCCCTAAAAATATAAAAATGTTCAACTATTCTTTGAACCAGAGATATGCATTTTTCGCTGTTTTGTAGAATAAAGGACTCTTTAATCATAAAAAGGAAAAATAGCAGTCAGTAATAACTAATGATTTGTAACAGACCTGGAGAAGATGATGGAGAGAAAGAGATAAGGAAAGGCAGCGGAGGTCTTTTGTCTCCAAGGTGTCTCCTTCTATTCCCAATCACCATTCTGGTTGAATTGTGAATTAATGAAATTAATTAGCATAATTTGCCCATTCTGACTGAGGATAAAATTGATTTGTTTTGTGGTATGCTTGTCAATCACCCTTTATTAAATGTTCAATAGCCATAAACATTAACCAAGTTTCTCTCCATGTGCTGATGTCAGAATCAACTTTTGGCTCAGAAACTTTGCTGGATCATGTGTCCAATCAAATCAGTGATCTGATTACAGACATCCACCATGTCTGGATATAAATGGAAGTGGATACATGCTCTTGATGGAGAAAAAGTGATCATTTTATTAGATTTGCTTTATCACGAACACATTTCCATGTGGAACCAGATAAAGAGACGTTTTTTTATATACCTTTTTTGTCTTCGTTGTGTCATAGTTCTGCTTGAAGCAGGCCAATTTAAACTCATCGCTCTGCCCTAATTAATTCCACATGATCTTTATTTCAAACCCATTTCCTGCTCGAGGTTTGAGCGGTAACTAAACAGTGTCCATCCTTGTCAAAAAATGCTGGAATCATCTCAAGTGTGTCTCCTCCGCACTTGTTTTTGCACGTCAAAGAGTGTCATTCAAGCTGCCGAAGGCGTTGTTTTTCATTTTCAATCTGACATATTCTCTAGATCGGAGAGAATTGCTGTCAGTGTGACTTTGGAGTCTGTCCTTGTGTGCTTTGTCTCCGCCAGCCACCAGGCAAGGGTGACTGTGATCAGGAGCGCTCTTTATTGATGTGTGCACGTACTGTATGTGCAGCCTGTATCCCATCTCAGTGAGGTCCTGTGCACATGTTGGGGGGCACGGCCTCATCAAGTGCGCAGATGAAAAGAACAACATGCCATTTGTGCTGGGAAAGTGAAGATTGTTATGAATATATTACTTCATGGTTGCCTGTCAGGGAGGAAGTTGCAGTTGGTTGCGAGAAAGCAGGCTCTGGGGTTCAATAAAGCCGAGCAGTTGTTGATTTGTTTTGGTGAGGGGGAAAGAGAGTTGTGAAAGGGCGGTAAGAAAGGACGTCTGCAAAGAACTGAGGAAGGTCATGTGTTCCCTTGGACCAACAGCTCATAGGCTGTAGAGAATGCATTAATTTGGTAGCACTGATAAAAACCAGGAATAGATTCACTGTGAAATACCATCAGGAACTGTAAACACTCCAGCAAGCGCTGATTTAGTTTACCCGGCTACACGGCTCTATATCGAGGTTAAAACAGGCCAGAATTTGGTCCAAAAGTGAAAGAAATATAGTCATGGAGTCTAAAAACTGCTTTTTTCCCTGTGAATCATTTGATAATTTTAGCTTGGCAACAAGTATGCTTTGTTTTAAAGGCTCACAAACTAAAAAACCAACCACTGACCTTCGTAACCTTTTGTCTTTTGACCCTTTATGGCCAAGCAATGCCTTCTCCCTCATCACAAGCTCCATATGTCTGTGATGACTTTAAACAAACATGGTCCTTTTTCATTGTAGTATTTTTGTCCCGAAGAGATTTAAAGTCTACAATATTAAAAGATATAGAAAAAATGGAAATTTGGGAGGACTCAGAAAAACCTGATTTTGTGTTTAAAATGCTTTTTCTTATCTTGTTAATAATCACGTGACAACATAGATTTACTTGCGATCTTTTGGGAGATCTCCAGGTTGGGAACTTCTGACCTGAACGTCCTGGCAAAGAAATTTACCATAACCCAGCAAATCCCTAATCTGTGCTTTTATGAGTATTCTGTGATCCAGTTATTAAATGCTCATTATCAGTGGTTATCAGCCTCATAGATTTGGGTCAGTAGCGCCCTGTTACACCCAATAGTAGGTTTTGTCATCTATTCACATGGTTGATCACCGAAAGAAGGAATAAAAAGATGATGTCAGCGACCTCTAGGGACCGTAGTAATTATGACAGGAGCAAAAGTGGTTAAGTTTTCCTTAAACTTAACCAAGTGGTTTCGTTGCCTGAACCTAAAAAAACTGTTTTATTTGTTCAAAACGTAACGTGTCATGCAGTTTTACGTGTTAAAACATGCTGGTTTTAAGTTTCGCTTTCACTTTTACACTGTAGTAGGCGTAGTAGGCCCCCACTGACCCACATCTATGGTGCTTATATAGAGTGATAACAGCCTGATAACAGTCGAATCGAGTGTTATGCTACACCACTAAAACATCCTGACAAAGGCTGTACATATGGAGTACATTATAGATTTAGTTATTTTTTTCTTAACAGTACCGCTGGGGAAAGCCAAATCAAAGGTCCACATCACATTTCAGTCACCCACACAAGAACAAGACACATGCAGTCACATTTCAACGTACACAATCCTCCCACCTAGCATTTTACTTTATTGAAGCAATATAAACGGCACAAACTCTCCTTGTGTACGCTGGATCATAAAGGGAACTGATCATGGCCAGAACTCTGCTTTATTAAGACCTCTGTTTACACTCTCTTTTATTGAACGTATAAATAAGGCCCGGGGTTCTGGTGCCACTTTTACCGCTCCCTTAATGCTTCTGGTGGCTCTTATAACATTTCCAGCTAACAAAAGCCACTTACACACTCCACACACCACAGCCTCGCCACGCTCCAGCTTTACCAAATGTCTCTCCCAAAGCACTCTGGAAAAAAACTAAGCCCGCAGACTGTTTCCACTAATATAATGCCATTTATAAGCGGGAATTAAATCTCATAGCACACCACATTAACAGAATGGTCATTCAATTGTGGACTTTGAAGTCAGGGAACCGAACGCTGTATGGTTGTGAACCTCGCCTTCAAAGCTGATGTGGAGTACACCACAGAAAAGGCCACTCCATCTGTGTGTGTGTGTGTGTGTGTGTGTTTCCTCATAGATCGGCTATAACCACAATGATGTGGACTTGACCTTTCCCTGTCAAAACTTCTCTCTGTTTTCCCCTCATCTGTTGTGTTTATCCATCCATTCTTTTCACAGCGGGTGTCATGTGTTCCCTTACTCAGCATGCCCACCTCCCCCAGACGGTGTGGTTTTCTAGGACTAATGAGGGTAGGATGCTTCTCCCGCTGTGGTGTGTGTGTGATGCCGGAGCCTGCTTCTCATCATCAGGCTGGAGCTGGATGAGGACTGCTGAGCTGGTCACCTCTGGCTCTCCGCTATCAGCTGGAGCGGCTCTGTGATGAACTCCAGAGTGGTGGTTTTCTCGGAGGAGAACCAGAACAAAGCTCAGCTGGGGTGGGGGGGTGGAGGGGGGGGCGGCTGAGAGCTGAGGCTGACCTGTGTTATTAATGCCGGATAATAAGCAGACTCAGCAATTTAGCAGGGTGAGTCATGCGTAGGGAGACAGAAGTGATGTGAACCTCGGGAAGGAAGAACCTTGAATCTGCTGGTAATAATCTGTGTCCCCTTGAGTGTGTTTTGTGTTTATGTGTGTTTGAAATGGGATTCAAAATGAAGAAGTTCCCAGTTCAAAACTTACCATAAATCATGCTCAGACCACACGCATGAACTTCTCACAAGTCCACACTGACATCACCCTCAAACTAAATCTGTTTCCCTGCTGTTTGGAAACGCTCGATGGAGCATCAGTGGAAGAAAACCCAAAAAACAAGCAAAACATTTGATTTAGGATGTTTGCACTGAAACAAATGGTGCTAACAACCCCTGCTGTTTTACTAAGAGACCTAAGCTTCACAATAGCTTCCGCACTGCAGGGGAGCTGATTATTGCAGGAACCCTATTAGCAATGTCCTCCAGTGGCTTAGTCACTATTGAATTCAGACTGTGTGCTCATGTTGTGTTCTTTAGAGTGAATGCAGCTTCTGCCTCAGTTCAGGCTGTTTTCATACACTTCGTAGCTATACTGTATCCACGAAAAGTAATTCATATGAATCGCACAAAATCAGTTTGTATGTAATAGATGTAATCGTTAACCAGGAAGTAGTTAGGGAGGAGGTTGGGGTGGGTGGGGCAAAAAACACTGGACTACTGTCTCTCACACTACCGTGTGAAACTAGAAGTCAACAATGATTTGTTACGTAACCTCTGTTCTTAAGTAGCACCACTTCCTGAGTTATTTTAATCCAAACTACAATCTTTTCATAAACCTAAATAGTTTTGTTGCCTAAACCTTACCAAGTAGGTTTGTTGCCGAAACTTAACATGTCATTTTAGCCTAAACCGAAGTAGTTTTGTTGCCTAAACCCAAGTCATTTCATTGTGTAACGCTAACTACGTGGTTTTGTTGCCTAAGCCCAGCTAATTAGTTTTGTAGCCTAAACCTAAATAGTTTTGTTGCCTAAAATTAAGTAGTTTTGTTGCCTAAGCCTAACTAAGTAGTTGTGTTGCTTAAGCCTAACTAAGTAGTTATGTTGCTTAGGCCTAACTAAGTAGCTGTGTTGCCTTAACCTAACTAAGTAGTTTGGTTGTCTAAGCCCAAGTAATTTTGTTGCTGAAACCTAACCAAGTATTTTTTTTTTTGCTTAAACATAACTAAGTAATTTTGTTGCCTAAACCTAACTAAGTAGTTTTGTTGCCTAAGACTAAGTAGTTGTGTTGCTTAAGCCTAAGTAGTTTTGTTGCCTAAACCTCATTAAGTAGTCTGGCTATGTAGTTTTGTTGCCTAAACCTAACTACATAGTTTTGTTGCTTAAGCCTATCTAAGTAGTGGTGTTGCCTAAACTTAACAAAGCAGTTTTGTTGCCTAAGCCTTGGTATTTTGTTGTCTAAGCCTAACTAAGTAGTTTTGTTGCTGAAGCCTAACTAGGCAGTTTTGGTGCCTAAGCCTAAATAATTAGTTTGGCATTGGTACCTCCAGCCTCACAAAGTTTTTTTTTTTTTTTTTTTTGGTTAAGTCTAACTCAGTTGTTTGTTGCATAAACCTAACTAAGTTGTTTCCTGTGAAGCAAGTTTATTCTGAAAAGACTGTATGCATGTAACAAGTGGAAATTGCCACGTGTTGCTGACCATTCATCATGTTGCTGGACACTAACTTGCTTACTGGATTTGTAAGCTCTCATATGAACTGCTGTATGAGGATGTGTTGCTCAGTTGTAAGTGGAAGGTTTCCTTCGGATGATGTTTGTTTCTCTGCCACTTCATCTCTTGGCGCCACGCTTGGGGACGTCTGTATTGGATTTTGGAAAGAATATATTCTTAAATGACTGGCAGCGCAGCAGAGCTCCAAGCTCGGGGCTCAGTCAACACCCTGTCAGAACACACAGAGAGGAGATAAGAGCATGCTGGGAACAATGCCCCAAAGCTACGTCTAATCCCTGCACTGCATCCTGGACACTAGGCCTGCGTTACAACAGCAGCAGCAGTTCCTCGCTCACAACTCTCCATTACCCAACTGCTGAGATTCATACAGCTTGAGAGGCAGAGGGGGTGGTTACGGTTTCACCACAGGCTTTCGCTTCTCATTGCTTGATGTCCGAGAGTGCTGATTAGAGCTGTTGTGTTCATGTCTTCATGGCAGAGGCTCCATTTTACTGACAGCCTATAAAAAAGGAGGTGAACATGTGTTCAGGAAGGGCGAGGATGTATCAGAATTGACGTTTTGTCAGCGTAGATAATTGGTAGCTATGAAAAACAACAACATTCAGAGAGTGTTATTTGTGTGCCATGACACAGAAAAGCCATCAAATACAAGGACTGTGATTTTCTTTTAGTGGCACTTAATATTATAAGGCAGCTGTACTGTCAGGTTGATGTTTTTAATGAACACCAGGCTGAGGCCTTTATTACCGGGGAGGAATTCATTATCAGTATTGCTTGTGGAGAATCAGTGTTCCCATTGTTTGTGTCCACAACGATGGGCATGGTCTGGCTTTACAGATGCTGAGAGGATTTAGAATAAAGGAGGAACACTTTTTTGTGTATTCTCACATGGTATTTATATTTTCTTTTACAGGGAGTCTTTTGAGCACGACTGTTCAACACAGACCAACAGCAAAGCAGAAACACTATGGGACTACAGTACCTCTTCAGCTTGTTGGACAAGACTGGAAACCAATCAGCCAGCTCAAATCTCAGGTGAGGAATAGCTCTGCTTATTCTTTTAGACTTCACGTTGCACGTGGCATGAAATTTGACAGTGATATTCATCATCCCCTGCAAATGATGCCTTATGATTCTGGTTACTGGTTACTTTTAACTGGTCACTCAAACATCCATTATGTACCAGTGAGACAATGAATTATGATCCAGGAAGTCCAGTTTGAGTTACACATTTATGACTTTGAAAGCTTATCAGACGCCAAAACATCATATTACATTCTGAGAGAGGATCTTATAACTCCGGTAAGTTATCGCGGCGGCTACCATTTTTAGCAGCTACTATTATAAGCAGTTGCAGATGGATGGATGGATGTGATGACCACGTGGTATACGGTAGAAATACAGCACTCATGTTACAAAATAGTCTACCAGGAATGTCCACTTGCATGTATTTAAATAGCCAGTTGGTTTACTCTTAAATTTAAATCCAGATTAAACCTTACTGAAATGAAAAAGTGAATTTAAATGAAACAGACTGTAGATTCTGAATTTAAGCTAAGTTTAAATGAGATGACTCTGATATTTTCAGTCTTTTTCAGGAAGGTTGTTCTCATATTACCCCACTGAATATAACTTACATTAACAGTGCTCATGGATTTAATGAATATTTTTAGTTTGGGAATTCTTGCCTAAATTGAGTGCAAATTAAAGTAAAAATCTTGGATCAAGAAATTTTCGATTGTCCTTAATTGCATGGTGCATCTAAGGCCTAAACCACATGTACAAGGTATTTTTGTAAGCTGCTTTTTCTCCTCCTTTGTTCCCGTCCAGATGAAAATACAAAACCAGAACTCACACACACACACTCACAGTCTTGTTTCCATGACTTTTGAGGACATTACATTGACTTACATTCATTTTCTGGAGCCTTACCCTAACTCTAACTGTAACTACTACTAATCCTAATCCTTACCCTCAACCTAAACCTAACCTAACCCTAATCCTAAACCAAGTCCTCACCCTAAAATATAATGTTTTACAGAAGGCAGGTCCCCACAATGTGACTGTGTAAACAGATTCATGTCCCCACAACATACAGTAATACACACACACACACACACACACACACACACACAGCCGTGTACTTCTGTCTTTGTGAGGACACTCATCGACATAATGCGTTGCTTAGCTCCTTACCCTACCTTTAACCATCACAACTAAAGGCCTGACCCCAACCCTTACCCTAACTCTAACTTAAACCAAAACCTAAATTCTAACCTAGACCTTAAAACCACATTCACACCTTCAAAAGGGCCTTTGAAGGTCTGTCCGAAGGTGAGGACCAGCCAAAATGTCCTTATATTGCAAAAATGTCCTCACTCTGAAGGTCTAAAATTCAAATTGGTCCTCACAAAGAAAGGTCCTCTGTTCCTCTATAGAGGACTAGTAACTGTACATTTATGTGACCGGTAATAAACCTGCCATTGCATGACTTGTCGCCTCATTAGTGACGCCTTACAAAGGAGATAACAGCACACACGCTGACGCTACAAGCCAAGAAACCCTTTCTTACAGGTCAACACTGAAAGCAGTTTTACAAAAGCTTCATTTTTCTGTCACCTAAAATGCTGTCTGGATGTGGACGAAAGGCCAAAACACGTAGAAAAAGCAAGAAAAAAGTGTGGACTATCTGTAAGTCTTAATGTGGGCTGATGAGTCAGCTAAGTTATAGGGTGTAGGGTGGCCACATACAGTCAGGCAGGGATAACAGTCATTGCCTCCCTGCGTTCAGCATCTTAGAAAGGAAGAAAACACAACACAACACTGGACCATTAATGAAATGTTTGAAATCTGTGATCCATGGCTCTGTTTGGTGTTATAATCCCAGACTTTATTTAAAAGCAAAATACACAGCTGCCAGGCAGACTTAAAAACACAGCTTGATTTTCCAGGTTGTGTTATTGAGTCGATTCATTAGCGAATTAATTTGTTCTGGCTTAACCACACAGGCATGATGCCACAAGGTTTCTCTGGGATGTTAAAAACTAAAAACAGAACCTCAGATCAGCGAATGAGAGAACGCTCATAACGAAGGTGAAATTAAGTGCTGATTTGAATATACTACTCCCTGAACAACACTCCCAAACGTGGTGTACTATCTATGTTTTCCCTGAAATTAGGAGTGGCGGCCGTTACAAACATTATGCAGTGTAAGGGAGGTCAAAGCGTGCATATAGAACGCTATCTGGACAGAAAATAGAAGTTTAGTCCCACATGGCGTGTGCAGTGATGCTGCCTGAAACCTTAAGTGGTCTGCTTCCATATCCTCTTATGATCCACTAGACATTCTTCTCCACGGGGGGGGTGATGGATGACTTAACCCAGAGCAGCGCTCTTTGCCACAGTTGACCCAGATTGAACTACGTGTGTGCGAAATGTGTTTGTGTGTGTGGTTGCCAAGCGATGGAGAATGAGAGACAGAGGGTTTTTTTTTTTTTTGTGGCATTCAGTGAGAGCGCAGAGGAGGGAGGTTATGTGTTGACATGAGGATGGGTGTGCATGTGTGGGCGTGCGCACAGCACGGCCGACAGATAAGTGATGTACGACTTGGTGCCTACTTCATCTGGCTCTAACAGACATTAGCGGTCTCTCAGTGTTGTAACTCAGGGGTGCGAGGACATTTGGCTTTCTGCTGGATTAATGTCAAATAGAATAGAAACATAAAGCTAATCCTCTCAGCTCTTGTTCTAAGATACAAAGTCGCTTCATAAGGATTTCCGACCACTCAATTGAAAACAGCCTTCACTTATTTTTTCCTCACAGCGCTGGGTGGTTCAGTGAAAGTTTCATCAGGCTTGTAATTAAGCTTTTTAAGAACTATTGCTACTTTTTCCTTAAATTATTTGGTGTTTTTTGAAGTTTTATGTCATTGTGTAGCTTCCCAGTGGTCTTTCTTATGTATTCAAATCCGAACATTCAAATTTTAGTTAATATATGTATGTTTTTATGTCAAAATGCTATTTTCCCAAGCCTGTCTAAAAACTTTTTCCCATGTGACCTGACATAGGTGTCTACATGATGACGCTGCTACATATACAATATGTATACACCCTTATATTCAATGTATTAATGTACCAACTCATTCTCAAATGCCACCGCTTGGTTAGTTCCGCTTAGAGACCGTCACACGGGGTACTCCTCTTGCGTTACTTTCGGACAAACCAGGGATTACATACGCAGTGTTCCTTCTAAATGAACTAAAGTTAGGTTTAGGCAACAAAACCACTTGGGGTTAGGAAACAGTCGTGACTCTGAGGACCGATGGTACCATCAATTTACGGGACAAATTCAGTCAACGTTACTTTTGGTTTCACACGGGACACGAACACCGAACACCGGACTCCTGGTTGAAAGTCTTGTGTTTGTTTGACCCATCCACCCTCGTTCTTAGCAGACTCTCACGCTCATATCTCATATACTATACTAATACTAGCTCACTTGCTCTGACCGTGGAATAACGCTGCAGGTGTGTTTACACTTCAGTTAGCTGAAAGCTCGGTTTGCCACATACTGTTGCTAAAGGGCGCCTCTGTGCGCCGATTTCCATTTGACGAGTTGGAAGTGAGAACGGGTTGAAGTTACATACAGGCAAGCTAACAGGAAGCAGACAGGTGTACAGAAGCTAAGCAATGTACTGCTGTGTAGACGCCACATTAGTTCATATCCGAAAGTCACACAATAACACTAACTAACCAATCGATGCAGCGGTAGACCAGCAACTCCCGGGTTCTGCGAGATAAAATGACTGTTTTTGCAAATGGAGTCTGGTCTGGTAGCTTTGGAGAGAGCGATATAACAGCTTCAGTATCCCGTCGGAAAGGGCTGCTTGATGGTGAGGTAAAGCAGTGAAAATATTGTAAATATAATGTACCCTTAAACTGATATTGATTTATTTTGCTCCCATCCATCGCCATCAGACAGCCCTTTCCAACGGGGATCTGCTATTTTATCGCTCTCTTCAAAGCCACCAAACTCCATTCACAATAAGAATAGTGTTACCTCACAGAACAGGAGTCTGCATACAATTTAACCAATCCAAAAACCCTTTCAGCTAACTTTGACTCAGCTAGTGCTATTCATAACCTTATTGTTTAGCCTCATGATAAGCTGAGTGGGATGTTTCCATTTGAATACAATGGGAAACAACGCAGATGAAGCCACCCTTTAAATTTAAACCATGCTAACTCCCAGAGAACCATCTTTCCTCAATCAGAATGCTGTCTGCCTGGCTCCATAACCGATCCGTCTCATCCCCTCTCCGCTCTGCTTTCTCCTCAGAGTCACCCTGCATCACTGAAGCTCCTGATTGAAGCGGAAGGTGAGCAGCTGCTCTTGGCTCTGGAGAAAAACGAGTAAGTGTTCCCTCCATTCACACTTGGCCTTCGCTCGTAACTGAGTGCTTTCTGCAGTACAAATGGGTGACATATGCACTGCCCAGGGGCTACAACTGGGGCTGCAGCCAAGCTGTGTGTCACACATAAACAGCCTGGCGTACGGGGAAGGAGGAAATCTTTCCCTCTTCTTGCACTGCTAGCGCGAGCACGGCAACGCTCGCCACGCTTTGGTCTTTTTCGCGTGTTGCAACAAAGGCTTGAAAGACAGGATACATCAGCCAGACATTGATGAAAACCGACATCTTCCTCCTTCTTCTCCGTCTATCTGTTCATTTGATCTATTGGCGTAACACAAGGGAGAAGGGGCGCTTTGTTTGAACACAGCACACACTCCTCGCTCGGTTTATTAAGATACTGTCAACATAGTGCCAGTCAAGGGACTGGCAAGGAGAGGGAGCATCATTTGAAAGAGATCAGGTTATCGGAATAGGTACAGTTTGACAGAGCTCTGGATCTGCTCAGAGGAATATTTGTCATCTTTGCATTTTTTATTTTTTTTTTGAATGTGGCCTCGGTCTCAGACAAACTCTGCTGAGAAGAATGGGACGTGATTGATGGAGCAATATGTTTTCCATCCAGCTCTGCTGCCACACATGAGCAACCAGGAACAAGCCGAGCTGTCTGTGTGATAGAGAGAAAAAGGGAGAGGGAAGCAAAGAGAGAGCGGATGGGTTTTTATGTCAGAGTCAGCCATTAATCTCACTTGTTTTCCCGACTTAATATATGTAAATTCCACCTGCAGACTGTGGGACAAAGCTTTTCAACACCAGCGACCGCAATTTTATGGCTTACCTACTTTGAAAATATTTTGACGGGAAACCACACTCAGTCGAAAAACATTCCTGCTCTGCACAGGTGGGGATTTTGCAAAGCTGACTTGCAGGTTGTCAGATTTTCACCAGCCCCATTTATAGCAGGGAATTACGTTCCCTTACAGTAAAAACATTTCAAAATGGGAACCGAGCCTTCCCTGAGTGATCAGCTACAGTGGGAAAACACTTTGCATTCCCATGCGCCCCCCAATGTGATCCTCATTCAGCGTGGCTGTCATCGTTGTCCAATAGCATTAAATGTAAAGTTGAGCTGAAACCCCGGGCCAACATGAACAAACAGAGAGGTGCAATCTAGATCTTTCTAATGAGCTTGAGCATGATGGAAAGACTTAACTCAAACAAACCTCCATGCATGCCAAATACCAATCTGTCAGAATTTACTCTCAACACTTACAACACGTCTGGATAACACAATTTAATTACTGGCAAGGGCTTACTATTCATCATCTGCAGATTCTCACACACGTCTGTGATAAGTCAAAACACTCCAAAAAAAAAAAAAAAAAAAAAAAATTGAAATAGAAGCTGCTTCATGCCACACAAATCACAAATAGGCCTGGATTTGAAGAGGATGTGTGCTGTTGAGTGGAGTTTGCTCTGCGGATCAGCGCACCAGAGCCAGAACCGAACCTGCTATGCTCACATTAAGTGAGGGTTTTACGTCTGAGGCTGCTGGCAGATTGGCTGCATGCCGCTGATGAAATCCAGTTGTTCAAACACAGCCGGCATCGGTAGAGAAGGAGGGGAAAAAATGTGGTCCAGAATTAAATGATTTGATTTAAACCCCCCCGGATTTATTTTTGTTTTCCCAGGTCTTTGTTAATAAGCGGCGCTGGCAACCAAACACGAGCGAGGTGTGCTGCACAGCTGAATGCGCTCATTTGTGTTGTATTAAGAGGTGAACACGCTCAGTGTGTTGTCTGAACTCACATCACCCCTGCAGTGTAATAGAGAGTTAGTAGATAGCTGTTTGGGATTGGTGACTGACTTACTGTGAAGGTTACAACTTTGACATTTGAAGTTTATGTTTAACCTTTAGCTGGATCCTTGTTGGAACAGCGTTTGGCCCAATAAACCAAACTTCTACTTAAAAACCCCATGTTACGTTCCCACTTCCTTTTAGGCGTTAAGTCCGTCCTCGGTGAACTTTGAAGAAAAAGTTTTATCCAGTCTGTGACTTTTTGTACTCACGTTGATGTAGGAAACTTAGATGCTGCAAATATCATTCAGTTGTATTCATATTCTTACAAAGAAGTCATCTGTCAAATCCATTTGACACCAGCGCCATGCTGAGCTGTCACAACCATACACTGCATTTATGATGAATCAGTGACTTTAAGACAGATGCTTTCAAAAGAAGTTGTGAACTATTGACTTTATACTGTCTAATTTCACAAGTGACACTTTTATCACACTCCAGAGTGGCATCCTCCCAGTGACAGTTTCCAGTCAAAAAAATAACCATGTAAGGGTAGACTTGTAACTGTTACCCAGTGGGCTACCTCCGGGTCTGAAAACTGAAGCCAGTATGGTGCCTTTAACTTTCATTCTTTCTAATAGAGAGGTGAAGTTCCTCCCCTTGTGGTGGACCCCCATTGGACTTCATTTTGGAAAAAGAATTGTACAGTAGTCAACGGCGAGAGACAAATGTTGTTTTTGATCCCATTTGATGCCATGAATCACACATATGATGTTTGTAAATTTTAAAAAATAATTTTACAAGTCTCAGTTCGTCGTGTTTTTGTTGTTGTTTCATTTAGTTTTATAGTGAACTACATCTCTCTACGTCTCGAACACTAGCCAGCTAACGTAGCTATGGTCCACGTACAAATGAAACATTATCTCACCTGATGTGTGACCCGTTGCTCCAACGAGTCCATCCCAGTCCGAAACACACAGGCATCGTAGCTTCAATGAGAGAAATGTCAGTTACGCAACTTTTGGGTGTGTCGTCTTTCTGTTTACGCATTTTCAGTCAGATACTTCAACAGTTTTACAACAAACTGAGACTTTCTTGAATCGCAAAATTGTGTTTTAAGTTGACAAACATCATCACCACTTATCATAGTTTTTCTGAAATAAGGTCCCACGGTGGTCCACTGGAAGAGGATAGACTTCACCTATCTATGGCCAGCAGGGGGCGACTCCTCAGGTTGCAAAAGGAAGTCTGATTATATAGAAGTCTTTGAGAAAATGTAAATGTAAATAAACATTGTAAACATGAGTTTATGGTCTCAATCTCTAGTCTTAATTAATCACCGTTCGGTTGTACTTAGCTCCACCCTCGCGTGTCACTTCTGGTTGTATGAAAACAAGATGGTGACAGCCAAAACTCAAAATGGCGATGGCTGAAATGCCGACCTCGAGGCATCAAAACAGCAGTCCACACAGCAATGGGTGATGTCACGGTGATGTCCACTTCTTATATATGCAGCCTATGCTGCTACCTTGTCTTTTGGTATTTCTATTTCCATTCAGTATCTGAGAAAATGTGTTGTGTTGTGGATGTCTGCTTGTAATAAAGCACAGCTTCTTGCTCTGATGGTGAGCTGTGTAGTGTCAGCATCACTGATGACATTTAGAAAGCCTGGAACGCCTGAAATGATGAAAACTGTTCTTGTAGCTAGTATGTTTGCGAGGTCAATATGCAGCTTTGTTTGGTGTGTCTGCTCTTAGGCATTAACGGCTGCGGAAGCAGGAGACACAGGCGTCAGATATTCCTACGTTTCCGGACACCCTTTGAAAGCAGCCTGTTGTCGGGAAGGAAAGGGCACACACTGCCCGGGGCAACATGTCAGCCGTTGCACTGCAGCCCCACATGATGGTTCAAGAGATCAAGGCCCTCTTCCACGTGGAGGGCCTGTGCAAAGCTGCTGCTTTATGCACCCATGTATCTTCTAATGCAAAAAAAATGCACAAAAGAATATTGCTTAGTCATTAAATTATCAACACCAAATTGAATTTTAGTGTGACTCAGCAAATAATGATGCTTGCCCTTATTTTTAAAAAGATGAAAAACATGGACATTTTTATTGTTATTCTCAGCTTCATTTTGGGCCTCGTGGAGAATTAGTGAACACAAGAAAAGAACATGTGCTCTAGACAGTATTGGTTTTAGCTGCAGTAGTTTTGATCATTAGCTACTGTAATGCTCTGTGCTTAGATCTGGATAAGCATCCATGCAGGAAAACCTAACAGTAAGTAAAGCCCTGAAGTACATGTTGATATTACGACACTTCTTTAATGAGCAGTTTGATTTCAATGTTCAATGCCAAACATATCAATCTTAGAATTTGGTGTCAGGAGACGTTGTCAAGGATTAAGGATGTGATCAAAATGTAGTCAGTGAAAAAGATATAGGCATATAAAACTCTCTGACTGAACCACAGGTGGCTCTTAAAGCTTCCTGCCGGCGTAGTAAGTTCAGGTTTTCACCCAGGACATTAATTAGCAGATGATGATACTGGTGATAAAATGCAAGTCCAGCTGGTGAAAATTAAAATGTAAATGAATCTCCATGCAGTGTTAGCCCTGCGGTGTTGCTCATGTTCTCCTAGATTTGCACCATTAAAAGTTTTCCTGACAGGAAGAGTCAACTTGTAGATCAAGTAAGCCTGATCACTGTCATGTGGTTGACTAAACGGGAAGCTTCATATGGCATTTACCGGCCAGTTATACTGTTATCGGGTCATTAAATGGGTGTAACCCGTGGTTATAAGCCTCATAGATGTGGGTCAGAAGGGACCTGCTAGCCTACTAGCAGGTGTTATCAATGATTCACACGGGTGATCACTGAAAGAAAGAATAAAAGAAGATGACAGCGATCTTTGTAGTAATTATGACAGGAGGAAGTCAGGCGCTGTAGTATAGAGAGCGTGAAACTCCATATGTGGAGGCCAAAAGTTTCACCTTCAATTTTGAAACAGTTATTTTAAGTCAAAACACAAATCTTTTTCCCTAAACTTCACAATGTGGTTTTGTTTTTGTTTGTGTTCAAAACATATGTACTTGTGTTAGAAAGTGTTGCTTTCAAGTCACTTTTCCTTTTCAAACGGTTATTTTCAACCAAAACACAACTTTTTTTCTGGAAACAACTAAGTGGTTTTGTTGATTAAACCTAAACAAGTTGTTTTTTTGTGTTCAAAACATAACGTTTTATTCAGTTTTACAATGTTAGAGCGTGTTGCATTTAAGTTTCACTTTCGAAATTGTTAAGTAAAAAAAAAAATGCTTGAGGACTTTTATTTTGAAATGAAAGCAGGAAGTGCTGATTCAAAGACATTTTTTCATGTCCATGACATTCTGTAGCTACAGAGATTGAAAACAACAGGTTCCACATCCGCCATGTGCTCCTGATGTTGTCGATGTGGACACGCCATAACTTTAACTTTCAGCTGTTTTGTCACTGGGTCATTGTGTAACATAATGTTTCTTCCAGTTTTACATTTACATTTACATTTAAAGAGCTGAGAAGTCAAAACTAGATGCATTTGCTTACCTAAAGGTTAAGGGTCTTTATTAAAAGACTATGAACCCATGCAAGAAACCCTGAAGCTTGTGCATATCTAGACCGGGGTGGGGGTTGTCAAGCTTTGACCACTGTGTATGTAACCATTTCTGGCCAAGCTGTTCGAACAGCTCTTGCTGCTTTGAATGCGAGGTCTCCAGGCATATCAAGATGAGTCCCTAGCTGAGCAGGCAGCATGCTTTCCGTACGCGTTTCCCTTTCTAATGGACTGCAGGATCCCTGAGAGGAGGCCTGGGGCTCGTCAGCTGGGTGGAGGATGATCTCGGCTGCGTGCACTTGGGGTTTCTCCCATGCTCATCATGTTGTTTAGCCGTAAGCAGAAGAGGCCTGGAGGTTTGGCTATCCATCTTTTGGAGTCTGTTGTGCGGTGAGACAAACAGACACTTTAATCTGACCTTTTCCCTGGACAGAGGGCGGACAGAGGACACTGAGTGAACGGCCTGCCTGCAAACTTCCTCTATCTCTCTGGAAGAACAATAAAAATTCACCCTGGACGGGATCCAGATACAGTTTGTCCCAGTTTGCATATTGGGTTTTAGGGATGTTATTTAACTCCATATCTCATGCTGGACTGCTGCTGGTTTGTGACCTGTTGCTTCTCTCAGTGAAGATGTCCTCGTGTCTCACTGAAAACATGAAACAGGAAGCAGCCTCTCCTGGGGAACTGGACAAACAGAAGGCTAAAGAAGCCACACAAATAATCAACCCTCGCTGGAAAAAAGACATCTTTTGTGACCTCCTTTGTAGAGTTATTGTCCTCGGCTGCTGAGCCACACACAGGTTGTTTAATGAATGTCAAACCTAATGTGTGACCCCTGTGTATCAAATACTTCCCCAAGTCTGGGCTTCAGTGCTTACTCAAACTGAACAGTTTAAAATCTGTTTATTACAGATTTTAATGTCTGTAATAACTGCTTTACCCTTGTTCCTTGACAGACTGACATGTGGTTTGACCAATAGAATCAAGTTTAGTTGGAGTAAGTTGATTTCATTGGAGCGTTTGAACATGACTGGTTGACCCCAGCTGGTTCCTGGTCCAGGACTGGATTGTGTTTCTAAACGGTTTTCAGTTTTATATATTTGTGTTAAAACAAAAATCCCAAAGTTTTATACAAGTATACCAGTTTTAAAACATGCTAATAATACAAAGCATTATAGATTTTCAAATCTTAGTTTTTAAACATTCATCACTTCTTCTTACGAATCGTGAATGTGAATTTTACCACATAATGGAAACTCAGTTGATTCTCTTGTTAATATCCCATGAAATACTTTGTTCCCATAGTTATGTGCTAACCTAGCATCCTTACAAAGAAAGGAGGAAAGACAGGATGGGAGGAGATGTAGATAAAACTAGTGATTTGAAGTCTCCATCCACTAAGGCAGGGGTGTCAAACTCAGTTGGTTGCCCTCAAAGGGCCAGTTGTAATTGTAAGACAATATAAATACATCTACTCTTGATCATATTACAAAATTGCCTCTGCTTTTGATTATTATTAGTTTTAGTAATTGAGAAGATTAAGAATGATACCTGCTTTCACATCAGTCTCCAAAATTCTCCAATAACACCCGAAAACGTCGCTAGATCTGTCGCTAGTCTCTTTTTTGAAAGACTCGCTAGAGGGGTCTGAAAACTCACTAAATATAGCGACTAAGTTGCTAAGTCGGCAACGTTGCGCTGCTGCTGGAAACCGCTGATATTGAGATGCTTCAGTGCGCATGTCACAAAATCGAGATGCATTGTGGGACATGTAGTTTAAGGACACAGTACTGTACCGCACTGTAAAGCGGCATAGAATTGTATGATAAGCCTAATGTATTCGTTGCAAGCCCTCGCGAGCCACATAAAGTGCACTAAGGCATTAAAGTTTGTGATGCTTATGTGCTCTTCATGTTACGCTCCTATTATCACGGTGGATGTGACATTATATTAAAGCCTTGATCTGATTATCTTATCCGGCCATCAAATGAAAAGATGTGCTGGAACCCAAACCGGTCTGTTTTGCTCTGGCCCATGGACGGTGCTTGGTTTTGACTCGACCGTTTTCAATATGGTGGCGGGGTAAAAACTTTCTCATTTTACAGCTGAACAGCACAGCAACAGAATCTCGATTCATATTTGATCAGCGCTGCCTAGTTTGACCGTTTGATCTGAGTTTTGTGAGCCTGTTGCCTTGCGATGGACGGACCTCATTTGCATAAAGTTGAGGTTGAGCCATCATGCAAATTCAGATATTCAAATTCAGGTGAGTTGTGTCTAAAAGGTAACTCACAAGTTGTGAAAACATGAAAACTCTTGCAAAGGACCTATCCTCCATTCAAGGTCAACTCTTAACCTTGACTATTCAAGGTCAATGCCTAACCTTAACTATTTGAGATCAGCCTTAAGCATCTCACCAGAGTTTCGCAATTTATAGGTTACCTTCTAGACTTGAACCAGTCTTCTTGCCGACCCTTATCCATCATGCAACACGTGGCCAGATCTCTTGCTCTCCATAGAAACTGAATAAGATCCGTTGACTTCACATATGTCCATGGATTTATATCTTCACTTTATATCTTCACCTTTTAGATAGTGGCAGAATGAGTCATCGGCAGATGTATACTGTACATTACAGTGAAAGTAATTGTGGAGAGGAAACAAACAGCCCAGTCCACTCTAAAAAATGTACACTCTCATCAGCAAAATTTAATCACACACACACACACACACACACCATATTGTAAACCTCACTTCCAGGAGAAGGATGCGCTGAGGTTAACTCTAGCCTTTGTACCGTTCTCGTTACCCTTGCGGCTGCAAGGCCATGATATACTGTGATTCATTAGTTTCAAAGACGAGCCTTGGAAATGGGCTCGTCTCTGTCCAGAGCCTGCGCCTTTCAACTGCTTCCTTCAAAAGGGAATTTTTTTGGAAGGAGCTTCCTTCTTTTGAATTGCGTTCTCAGAAGCTCCAATTATTTTCAAGCTTAGAGCAGTAATTAATAAGGTGGACTCGCCTCCATGTTCCTAATTAATTAGGAGGCACCCAGTAACACTGGAAAGCTCTTAGAGCGGCTCGTCCCTTCTTTCAGGATGAAGAACGGCAAGATGCACATGTAAGGTGTCCTTTTAATGTTTTGTCTAAGTGAGTTTTTAGCTGTCTAAGCTTCCCATCCCAACATAACCTTCAAGTTTACTTCAAAGACCAGAAATAGCTCAACGCGTTCACCTGATGTCACTTTCTCTCCGTCTAGCTCTCCAGTTTCCCAAAGCCCACGATGACATCCTCTTGTTTTGTTTTGTTCACAACTCAAAGATATTCAGTTTACTGTCCCGAGGAGTAAAGAAACCAGAAAATGTTCACATTTACCAAGCTTGAATCAGTGAATTTCGACATTGAGGTACTCAAACAGATCGATTATCTAAATAGTTGCGATTCATTTTAATAGTTGACAAGTAATTGATTAATTGTTGCAGCTGTAAAAGAATACAAAGCTTTGAATGATAACTTGTATCTGATGTAGCTTTTCCAATTACCATGTTAAACATTCATAACTATCAAGTCCTTCTCTGCCACTGAAAATCCAGAAACCATGAATATGTAAATATTTTAATTTGAAAAGTTTACTAGACATAAGATCTCGTATACTTCACTAAAAAAAGTCTCAATGTTTGTGCACTGGAGGTTTGTAAGTTGTAAACTGTGCCAGGAGTGCCTTCCAAATTGGTGATGCCACAATATCATATGTGCACGGCACACCTTAAACTCAGATTTAAGGTGAGCACAGAGAAACTTCCCTTCTTCAGCAGATAATGTGAAAACAGCCTGCTCGTGTAAAACTCTGCACATGCATCATTCTGCACAGTGAAGGTCAAACACGTAAAGTCACAATAATTTGAGAGGAGGAGGACTTTAAGTATAAAAGAAGAAGAAAATGAAGATTGAGTATCAGACTCAATGGCTTGTTTAAAAAGACATTTTGTGCAGTGATAGGGGTCTTCCCCTCTCCGCTCTGAGCCTTTTACCAGACGGGACACGGGGGTCTCAGGAGTCCAGCTGGTAGATCTATTCCTCAGCTTCCCTCCCTTCACTACAATGAACACAGCCAAATAAACCTGCTGTAAGCAGCAGTTTGTCTCTGGAGGACGAGCCATCACTCACTGTACCTTTACCAAAGAGCTTACCAAGGGTCCTGCAGATAGAGGCTGTTACTGAGGCTGGGTTTAGCAGTCTATCGTAGATGCATTTAAATTAAAACAAGTGTAGTGCCCGTTGAAAACATGCCTGTTCAGAACGTGCTCAATGCTCGACCTGTCTGTGCTGTAGCTTTCTCGAGAACCGCTCATACAGACAAATTCCCGCTCAACACTGCGCTTTCTTGGGTTCTGAGCAATACCGAAGAACATGTGAAGCAGAAGTCAAAGTCAGTTGCTTGTTCCATTGCAACATTAGCACCCAGCGGCAAGCCTACGCACTAATCTTGGTTAATAATTGGTTAACGAGGGTCGGTGGTCGGTGATTTTTCTTCTCAAAATGAACATCCCTAGTCATTGAGGCATTGGCTCGCCTCTTTGAGCAGTTCGCACATGATGCTCAAATGCTGATGCACAAGCGGCAAACCAATGTGGATTTGCCTCTGATCTGATCTTTTGTCAGGGAGCTCCAAAAACTGTTGAGGAGCAGAAAATCAGGGCTGAAGTCATATAGTGACTAGAGAAATATTACTCCCTTTTGTATCCAGTAATACACCCTCAAAAGGAGTAGATCAGATGAGCAGTTCTTGAGATTTGCGAAGGACAAACAGACAGACAGAGATTGCTTGCTTTACATTAAGATCCAGTTTACATTGTGGGGATGCATTTCATCATATTCTGACAGAATGGGATCTGTTTCCGTAGTCGCTTCTTTAACCATTAGGCTGCTATCAACCTGCCAGAGGTCAAAGGAGCTGAGATTTACTGGGTGCTGCTGTGTATGTAATTCTTGAGAAAAGTGGACTGCTTTTTGTTTCATGGAAGAAACATGACGGCAAACAGAAAGACAACCAGACAGACAGCCAGGCAGCCCTCCCCCTGTTATTTTTCATCTTTTGTATGAGTCATCTTTTAAGAGCCATTTCTTGCATTATTATGAACCCGGTGTGCAAGATTTTGGTGCTAAAGTAACAATTCAAAAGCTGAAGAGTAACCCACTTTATTTTACCTGTAAATGCCAGATAAGATTGCATTAAAAGTTATGAGCAGAGGGGATTTTGAAAGCAGACGAGGCCATGTGTTTCACTGTCAGACCTTTATGTAACTTCTTTCTAACATTTAATAGAGCATAAGGCAAAGCTCTATCCGCAAGAACATTTATTGCACCACCTTTCAGCATATTCCAGACGGCTGATCAAGTTTAAGCACATATTATTTCCTTTATTTCCAACTCTCCATCCATCTTGTGAATGTGTCGAGAAAAATTCCTTGAATAAGAGCATGACCTCATGTTTTCTCCATGTCTGCGCTTCACTCCACTAGATCAGACAGAAGTCCTGCTGACATTGCACTATGTGACCGCACACAAATTATTCTTATGATCATTATATTTTGTTTGCATCACTTATTATGAATGTTTTTTTTTTTTAAATTTGAACAGTCAAGTACTTCTGCACCCCAACAATACTGCACTGTCAAAAGCCGTCACCAGTCAGGTCCTTTCTGATACTGTTGCCTTTCACATTACCACAATTAAAAGCCCCTGTTGTCATCTAATGGCAAGTTGCAGCAACATTAAACTGAAAGCTTTAGAAGATTTGTCTTTTTAACTGTAACTTTCATCCAACAAATAAATGAGCAAACATTTCTCTAGCGCGCTTCCTCGTGTTTGTAAGCATTTGGGTTTTAAAATGAAAAAGGCAAATCAATAAAGTACTGTGATTTTAATGTGCAGTAGATTTTTCACTCAGTATATGGCAGCAATAATCAAACTTGGAGACGGGGAAGCTGTAACCATGCTGTCTTCCAAAAATGATAGGAAAAATATGAAGACACGGTGGGGGGGGGAAGGGCAAGTACAATGAAATAACTCTGTTTTTATGGCTCTAAACTGTAGAACAACCTCCCCTTGGATCTTAGAACAGAAAACTCCTTTGGAAACTTTAAGTAAGAGATAATGTACAGCAAAGTCTATTTCAAATAATGACCTGCTAGCTGTACATTATCCTGCTTACACGCCTACTTACTTAATAAATCAATAATTGGATGCACACCAGAGTCCGACATAACTGCGTCCATAGCAACAGTCTGCTATAAAGAAATGATAAATTAAATCAAAACCTATCCTTTTAATGTGGGTTAACTTTACTAGTACCAGGTAGTATAAAGAGCAACAGGTCAAGGCGGATGGGTGAAAAAACACTGGACTGTGTGAAACCAGAAGTCAGCGTTGATTTATTTCTCACGTAACTTCTGTACATTATTTTGACATAAACCACAGTCTTTTCCTCAAGTTAACCAAGTTGTTTCCTGTGAGGATGTAAGTTTATTTTGAAAAGACTGTATGCATGTAATGTGCAGAAATTGACACATACGGGTGGGGGGGATCAGTACAGCATAGTATCCTGATATATTGCGTATCAATATTGTATAGATATACAGACGTCAAGTATAAAGCTTTTATTATATAAACTATTAACCTCTTAACAATTCAACTTCCCACTGATGGGCCCAGCTGATATTCTGTCAGAGGTTGTAGTGGGCTCAGTCTTAAAGCTAGAGTGAAGATACTGGTATCATATGAAACTAGAAAACCTAATGAACCGATTGGTGCCAACCATGTCCTGTTAGCTTGCTGCGAAAAATGCTAAATAACACTACAAATTTACGCTAAATTGAAAAACTGGCATGGCCATTTTCAAAGCGATCCCTTGACCTTTGACCTCAAGATATGTGAATAAAAACTGCATCTTATTAGAAAAACGAATGTTGACAAACTGCATAATTTGCAGTTGAAAAAAGGTAATACAATAAATCACAATATAGCAACACTCATATAGCGTATCGCAAAATGATTAAAATAAAAAAGGAAATAAGACTCGATTGTTACTTCAGTATGGTGATAATAGCTTATCGTGGTGATTTCCTCCCGTAGTGTTGTGGACATTCGTAGGGGAAGGCATGAAAAATAAGGAATAACTTTCAGTACGATATCATACGAAGTGTTGTATGAGGATATGCTGTTATTGGGGCTCATTTAATGCAGCGAGGAAACCAGAGCGAAAGCACACACCCTGTTTGATATATTCCACCCACAAGGATTAATACATTGTTTTTACACTAAATAAAGAGTAGCAGAAGTGTAATATGGAATTATTTGAATATGAATTGCCTGAAAATTGCCAAAAAATGTGGCTTTATTAGAGTTTTTGAGGATTTTGGAGTATGAAAGTGAGTTTTAGCACCCGACAGCCAAAGCTTCTCTCCTCATCTTCCTTTCCATTTGTCTTTCTATCTCGTCTGGCTCACAATCTCTCCCTTTCACCTATTTAAGCAAAGGTTCTCCAGAAATTGTACTGAAATCTCATTTTCTCAAGGCTTCGGGGTGCCAAAGGGACTAAACAAACGCAGCCAGAGTTTTTGACCTCTGTGGCTGCTGACCATAAAGATAATCAGCCCATGTTCACAGTGCTGGCTTCCATCCTCCCTCTGACAGACAGACAAATACATCTGCCGGAGTTACAGTGTGAGTTAAGCCGGGAGGGAAAGCTCGCTCTGCTTGTCCTCCATCCTGTTCTGTCCGTTCTCACAGTCCGCCGACCTTCCTATGACCAGCACTCCCTGCGTGTGGGGGTCACTGACTGAGCGAAGAAGCCATGCGTGGTCATCAGTCAGACGGTTAGATCTGGGCTGAAGGAAGCTTGTCTCTTTCAGCTGATCAAGGAGCTTTTCCCCCTTTCCGTTGCCCTACACATGCTCACGCAGAGCAGTGTCCTTGTGAAAAATGAATGCTGGATGGAAAGCAAAAACAGCATCCGCTCTAGTTGACTAGCACAGCAAAAAGCTCCAGCAGCGGCTTGCCCTAAAAGGTAGCATCTCTAATGAACCCCTTCATTTTTTTCTGTTTGTTTTCCTGCTTTTGACTCATTTAAATCTTCAATGGCATCCGATGGGAAACCTGTGTAGGGGCTAGAGTTCAGATGCCTCTTTCATCACTAAATTTAGTTTTAGTGATAAAAGGAAATGGTGTGGAGAAAGTCAGGGACTTGGAGCACGGAGTCTTCCCCTGTCTCCATGTCATGCAGAAAGCAGATGCTTTTGGTTTCCCATCCCACTCATCATTTAATGTTATGCGTCTGAGGCCCCACAGTGCTGAGAGATGGACACACAGGGAGTAGACGGAGGCAGGGGAGGACGTGTGATGACTGGATTGGAGGTTTCTGGTGTTTTCGCTTTGTCAGATGAGGTGTGAAGGCAGTCGTCCTTCTCTTCTGTCTACCTGCCTCCATGTCTCTCCCTCCTTATGTATTTTCTTGCCGTCAGCAGCTTCTAATAACTCCCTGTTGGGGTGTGGGACACGGCAGGGTCTCCTTTGGTTGGCCCCACGTATTCCTCCTCTCACTCTCACCTAATCCCTCCAGCGCTGGGGACAGGAGTGAGCTGCCAACAACAATAGGAGCTGCCAGGGTTTGATAAAGAGGCTGCGGAGTGCTTCGGGGTGCAGGGACCCCGCAGAATCGTGGACCGGAGTCCGTGACACAGATGCCTTAAAATCATCAGCAGAGTTTCCGAGCGAAAGGGGTCACAGGGAGGTTGTAAATTCACAGAGGGTTGAGCAGGAAACTGCATTTGTTGACACACATGCTTAAAGGAAAGATATAAGTTCTTCTTGAAAAACAACAAGGCATACAGTATATTTAGTTGGCAGTAGTAGATCCAGTTGTGCACCAAGGGCATGTCTCCGTATTTATTTTATAGAGTGTTAATTATTGAATTGATCTTTAGAGGGACTGGTAGGTGGATTCTGTTACTTTCAGACAGACTAGACCGACCGTTTCCACGTTTTGGCTCCAGCTACATTTTGGAAAAAACTGACATTGGAATACATTTTTTTCTGTGATATATAATATTCACCCTCTTAGGTTACATTTTAAAGTTAAATGCATCAATCTGGGGCATTGTGAGAGCAAATGATGAAAACGAAAAGGCTAGTTAAACAATTTCGTGCTCTAGTGAATCACTTAATCATAAACACGTTGTACAGATATGAATGGTGATGATATGGCAGCCGCAAAGCATGGACCAGGTTTCAAGATGGATCAGTTGGGTTGCCGACATCGCCACAGACCTCTTGCACTGAGGGCAGTCCACCACGGTTGACAGTTGCTCCGGGAGACCCGTTCCTTCCCAGAAAGAGGGCACAACAAGTCCATGGCCCCAGAAAGTGACAAGACTGGCAACGAGTGCTGTATAGCTCACAGTCTGAGCAGCAAACCACCTTCACCTCGGGCTTTTCCAAGCTGACCTACTATCCTTGGCGTTGGGGGAACATGGAGAAAATGCGACGAGGGCCGGCCAGCATCGGGGAGAGGATCCTCCCACGACGAGGGGCCTTCTCTGACCTGCCAAGCTGGATCCCCAGGGCAGATGTGGACCCCACCGGTTGAGAAGTGTAAAAATTTATACGGTTCATAATGAAACCGTGACAGGCCTGCAGACTGTAATAAATGGGAAACACTGAATTAGTCATGGAAAAGGAGAACCCTGGGAGATTTCCTTTTGTAGCAAGCAGCAATAAAGTTGCAGCATGTTTTGAGTGTTGAAGTTAATTTGCCGACATCTCACGTCTTGCGATGTGACTATTGCTCATGCACACAGCGTGATGTAGATGAAATGATACATCATACAGCCCGAACTAGGGCTCGACCAATATGTTTTTTTCATGATCGATACCGATTATTAATAATCAACGTCAGTAACCAATATTGCGAACTGATACACATTTGCAATAAAAATTAAAATCTTATTGTCGAAAATGGGAATCTCACTTCACCTTGTTGAATTGCCTTAAAACATGTTTAATGTAAAAAGAGAACTTTTCAACATTATCTTAAAATAAAGAACTGAGCTCCAAGCACAGCATTTTTTTATATTTTTATATTATTAAATAAACAAAATATCTCCCTGAAGTTTTGTAAAGTGTCAAACTAAATGAAACTTAAATGAAAACTTAAATTTGTACTAAAATTTGAGTCTCAGTTAGTTGTCCCAATTTAGCAGGAGCAGACTGTGGAGCAGTCTAGTTAACCCTTTTCTTTAGTCTGCAATGAGGGTTTAGTTTTAGGTTTAGGCAATTATTACTCCTGGGGGGGCCACATGAGAAAACCAGATTGTTGCCAGGGGCCAAACAAATACTGTCAGATGTAACCTCTATTTTATGATTATAGAAAACATACTGGGCACTTATTTTTGAGCATTTATTATACTGAAAATGACTCCAAACAGCATATTATTAAGACAATTACATTTTATGCAGGAGTCTTTGAACCGTACAGGACTGACTGGTTTTAGGTAGTAATTTTTCCAACATTTAACTCAACATTAACACTTACATTTAACATTTAACTCAACATTAACACTTACGTTTCCTTCTTTCGTTGCATGCAGCTTTGTAAAAAGTTGTTGCTGCTTAGCTAGCAGCCCCTCAGCTGTCCTCTCTTTCTCATCTCCAGATAGGTTTTTGTATTTTTCTGCATGTTTTGTCTCAAAATGGCAGCTCAAGTTGTATTCTTTGAATACTGCCACATGTTTGGTGCAAACTAAGGACACAGCTTTACCGCCAACCTCCACGAAAAAATACTCCATGACTTATTGTAGACGTGCCACCTCGGCAGGTGACGCTACTTCAAACACCACTCACATCAATTTACATCAATGTCAAGTGTGACAGGAAGAAGCACACTAACAATACACAAGCATTTCAAAACAAAAGCTATTTTCTTTTCTGTTTTTTAGCTTTGTAAGTAAAATTGTGTGGTTTGTCTGAGACCTAGGTCTGATTTAGACTGGCCTACAGATATAAGACTGATCTTCTCATCTGACTTTCGGCAAGAAACCAAATAAGAGTATCACACAAAATGCCAAGCTATGCCTTTAACGTTCCACTATTACAAATGTCTCTCGTGGTATATTTGATTGGCTGATTCCAGTGTTTTTAGAGTCTGTATTCAAATTAGCCAATGAATTACTAAGTAAATAAATGATTCAGTAGATTCAGTATTTTCCCAAAAGAGCAGCGCGGAGAAGGCTTTGAAACAGACCTTAATATTAAAATTCACACAAAATACAATTGAATGGTTCAAATATGGAAAAATGCAAGTTATTAAAAATGTTTCAAGGCTCTTTGTTTTGGCGTCTGGTCAGAGTGCTCTGAAGTGGTTTGAGGTGTTGTGCATGATTCATGGCCTCAGAATTCCTACAGTCCTGGCTGTGACTCCGGTCTGGCAGTTGATTTTGTTTGAAATGCAGATCAAGATTAATAAATGGATGTAAATCACACTAGCTCACCTCTTCTTCATGCTCGATGGGTCATCGATGCCGTAAAAAAAAAAAAATGAACGAGCCCCAGCTGTGTGCGCTCCGTTCTGCAGGCTCTGATATATGATGTTGTTCTTACAAACAATCTCTTGGAGAAAGCCAATAATGTTCCACTTCCTGGGTGCATCGGCCGAACAACACAAGCTCCACTCCTTCCAGGGATCAATGGAGCGCGGATGATCGATGAGCTACTTGTGCATTATTGGGAAATCAATGGCCAACTTCAGAAATGATGTCGAGAGCTGATTTAAAGAAACATGACGTAACAGGATCTTTTGTCAGCAGAAAATGGTTTGAATGTAAGCTGGTAGAGAGAGCACTCAGGGGTTGGGAAACTGGAATAAACTGGACATTTAATTTCTTGTCTGAGTACAGATCACACCTGTTGCAAATGCATGAGGAATTGGATCATGCACACTACATTTCTCTTTAAATAATTTAGCTGTTTTGGTTCTGTTTCCTTCAACTTTAGTCTTGTAGCCTTCTTCACCTGTCAATCATCTCCTTGCAGAACGGTTTGGTCAGGGGGCAAAACCAAACCCAGCTAATCCATAAAAACCAGACTTAAACTAGAGAGAGGGCGGACAGCTCCCTCACTGACACAATCAGAGTGGTGAAAGACATGAAGGGAGGGAGAGCAAATTTGTATTCAGCTCTTAATTGTTTGATTTCCCCGAGGGCGTGCAAGATGGGGGAGAAGGGCAAGGAAAAAAGAAGGGGGAGGGCGCACAAGTACAGACAGATTTAATTAATTGAATTGCTGTTTTTTTGCATGTGCATTTACCTTGTGAAAAGAATGATAGGCTTGATTGTTTGAAGTTCCCTGGTCGCTCATTAGTTCAAGCGCAAGGTTGCAATGAATATAGATGCATGAGCTTTGGGCCGTGGGCCAGTTCTTTCGCAAACTATTTGAATAAATGGAGAAGGCTCAAAGCTGTTGTATAAGCATGACCCGTCCTGAAAATGACTTTGCGTTCACCCCTCCGTGGCACATTCTCTCGTTGCAGGCCTTAACCCCAAAAATGACATAGAAAACAGGCGGCGAATACGTGATGCATTGCTTTGAGGCTGCACTTAATGCCATGTATCAACAGAGAGGAATGTGAATTCAGCTTGGTCAGTTTCCATCTACAGGCTCTCAGTATTTCCTGATGGTGCTACAAGACATGAATATAAAAATGAGGTCTCTATCTCTGGGATTTCTGCCTCCAGACCAATTCAATGGAGGTCTATGGTGCCCACAATATTGTAATAAAAACAAACAGCATCTCTTTCCAAAAACTGTGTCCTCAGACCTCACTGTCAGCAGATTTTATACTGACTGTTTCTTTGGTAGAAAATTGTTTGTAAATTGATCACCATTTGTAATTTGAGTGCACTCAACCTTTAAGAGAAGGCATCCCAAGTGTATAGGGTAAAAATGATAAATCATCATCAAACTTCCACAGTTGATGTTGATTGTATTACAAGTTTTTTGAAAATGTATATTTTAGGGCAGTCAAAGTAAACGTGATAACGCGTTTCCTTTCTAGCTTGTTGCAAATTTGTGCCAAATTTTGGCTGGGAAAAACTGGTATGACCACTTCCAAAGGGGTCCCTTGACCTCTGACCTCAAGATATGTGAATGTAAATGGGTTCTCTGGGTACCCATGAGTCTCCCCTTTACAGACATGGCCACTTTATGATAATCACATGCAGTTTGGGACAAGTCATAGTCAAGTCAGCACACTGACACACTGACAGCTGTTGTTGCCTGTTGGGCTGCAGTTTGCCATGTTGTAATTTGAGCATATTTTTTATGCTAAATGCAGTACCTGTGAGTGTTTCTGGACAATATTAGTCATTGTTTTGTGTTGTTAATTGATTTCAGATAATAAATATATACATACATTTGAATAAAGTAGCATATTTGTCCACTCCCATGTTGATAAGACTATTAAATACTTGACAAATCTGCCTTTAAGGTACATTTTGAACAGTGATTAATTTTCGATTAATCTCGATTATGGACAGTCATGCAATTAGTCATGATTAAATACTTTAATGGATTAACAGCCCTAGTAAGTTAGAATCAAAGTTTTTACAAAAGGGAAGTTTGGATATGTCTTTTTATCACTCCATAAATCAGACATTACTGTCAACAGGCATGAAAAAAAAACAATTTTCGCCCATGTTTTGTCACATAGAGACAGACAGCACATAGACAGACAACCATTCACGCTCACATCCACACCTACGGGCAATTTAGAGTGATCAATTAACCTAAACAGCATGTCTTTTTGGCCATATCGCCCAGCTCTACACTATCTCTCTGGAGAGCTCCTTCAGTGACAGGCTGCTACACCCTAAGTGTACGAAGGAGCGTTACAGAAGGTCCTTCCTGCCTGCAGCTGTTAGACTCCACAACCAGCACTGCTCCCAGTAAACCACATACACATTCACATTCACAACAAACTCACCGGACATACGTGCAATAAGGACTTTATGTACAATTATATCATTGATATGATGGACACATTTTTTTTCTGTCTTTACTTTTTTCTATTTTCTATTATGTATATACTAATTTATTTTTATTTGTATTGCTGCTGTAACGTGTAAATTTCCCCACTGTGGGACTAATAAAGGAATATCTTATCTTATCTTATCTTATCTTATCTTATCTAATGCTAACTTTTGGTGAATTTAAGAAAAATCTACAGACATAAATAAACAAAGTAGTAAAATAAATACTTAAATGTGTATTTTCAATATTTTCTTTCCACTAGTCTGAGAAAAATCATGTTATGGAAGCAAAACAGCACAAAATCTCAAAATTGATCTTTTTGCCTGGGGTGTCTCTCCTTAAAATGTAGTTTCAGACTTTGTAAAATACATTACAGTTCTATAATGCCTTCCTGACTTTCCAGTGCAGGATGCACTGAGGGATGAATAAGGAGTTTAGGAAATCAGCCGGGGAGCGTTGCGGTTTGGTGATAGCGTTGAAAGAAAAGACTGTGTTGCATGTGTGTGTGTGTGTGTGTGTGTGGGGGGGGGGGGGTCTACTTTAAGCCAGTGTGGTGTGTGTGTGTGTGTGCCTGTGTGTGTGTGTGTGTGTGTGTGTGTGTGTGTGTGTGTGTGTGTGTGTGTGTGTGTGTGTGTGTGTGTGTGTGTGGAGCACAAACACAATCCTGGTTGTCGAAACATGCGGCGCGTGCGCACACACTCCCACACTGACGCGCATAAATCAAGCCAAGCTACCAGCACATTTCGGTGATTCCTGCACACGAGCGGGGACACGCTCTGTATTTCCATCTCTCCCACACCCCCGCGAGCTGACACACATACGGAGCTCGTCCTGAGGGAGATGAAGAGGCAGAGCGGAGGCGCGCTCCCTGCCATAGAGGAGCACAAGCCCCGGGGGCAGATAGGGGTAGAAAGCAGGATGAAGGATCTCCCCTCCAGTGATCCACAGCAACAAAGGCGATTTGAAAGACTGCTGCTTTGGCACGCGGCATAATTAGTTTCATATAACAATGTCGCTGGCCTATGCCACGGTAATAAAAGGACAAAAAACATCCAGCTGGAACAAACTGCCACGATTTTATTTGTTTTCTTACAATTCAGATTTAATTGTTATCACTTGCGAGCATAAGAAATATCTGAGCGTCATATTCCACTTGACCTGAAGAGTTCACACACTGGGCCGATCAACTGCCTTTGATAAGTCACATGTGATTACTTTCTCCTCGCCCTCGGGGATCGTGACATCATGAGCAATAAAGTGATATTAATGTCTTTTTTGAGGAAATGAAAGAGACTTGCCGTGCTGTAAACCAGGAGTGAGCAGGTGATGATTTGCCGCGTTGTCATAGACACAATTTGTCACATGCATGCATGCATTTGGGTTCCAACAAACACTGGGGTGTAATCACAATGAGGCACATGAGAGCCAGATGTGACCTGATGCTACATGTCTACAAGTGATGACAGGCGTGGAAACAAAAAGGGCGAACAGAAGATTATGTGGAAAAACATCTGACTCAAAGTTGCACTCCTCCTGTAGTCATCCTGTTTGAGTCTGTTTTTATCACTCTTACAACACGTGCCACATAATAAGTTGTAAAACCAGACAGCTAATGAGAAGTGAAACAAATGTGGCTTTTTAAAATTATTTTCCTAAGTTTTCCTGGTGCTTGTCACACTGGAAAGGCTGAACATAATATGATGAGGCAGCAGCATGTGTGCTTAATGTGACACGGGATGCAAAATGTGTTGAGGGACGTCAGAAATATAACATACATATGTTCATGAGCGTTTCCTGGTCTGCCCCAGCTATGGTTGGTCTCATTAAGGTTGACGCTGATTGTGGTTATCTGACCTCCTGGTGGTATAATCGTATCACGTCACTTCCACCTTTTCTACTTAAAGACTCATTATTCTCGCGAACCGCAGAGCTCGCTTAATGGGAAAGCATAAACATAGACCTTTGTCAGAACAAACAACCAATGCTGTAGTTTTTCTGGTGAGGATTTGCAGTCTTGGAGATGTGAGGCTGGTTCCTCTGGGCATTCTCTCCTTCTTGGTCCACTGATCACGTTGCCTGACTTGATGTACATATTCAGCCTTTTGAGCCGCATAGTTGTAGGAATGATTATCTGAATATAAGGGTGTTTGGCTTCTTAAAGGGATAGTTTGGGTGTTTTGAAGTGGGGCTGTATGAGGTATATATCTACAGTCGGTGACGGTGGTCTGCACGCCAATAGCTTGGAGAAGCAGATAGCAGTTAATGCAAGGATTGCAAGCAATGTACTGCTGTGGACGGGGCCAGCGCAACATGGTTTAGCCACCTAAAGAAAGACCCACCCAAAAAAAAAAAAAAATCAATATCAGTTTCAGTGTATTCTATATTTTGAATATTTTCACCAGTTCACTTTGCCGTGAGACAGCCATACAGTCTATGTTTCTAACGGGGAACTGAAGCTGTTATTTATGCTGTTCTCAAAGCAACCACACTCCATTGAAAAAAACAGTAATTTTACCTCAGGAGTTGCTGTTCCACCGTTGTCTCATTCGGTTAGTTTGTTTGTGTTATTGTGTGACTTTGGTTAGTTTGGATACAAACAATAGCACAAACAAACTAACCGATTGAGGTAGCGGTAGACCAGCAACAAACAGATGATGTAGTGAGTGTTTCAGTCTCTTAAAGCACAAAAAGTACACGTGAGATAGTGATATTAAAGGGGTAGGTCATTGGTTTTGAAGTGGGGTTGTATGAGGTGCTTATTCATGGGTAGCGTATTACCTGCAGTGGATGATGGTCGGCACGCCGCCAGCTTGGAGAAGCAGACAGGAGTTACATACGGAAGCAAAGTAATGTGGATCGGGGCAGCAGTAAAATGTATTTTAGCCACTTGAAATAAAGCCTCACCTAAAAAAACAGTTTAAAGTGGTATTCTAATATAGTGTACACTTAAACAGTTTTTAGGTGAGCCTTTATTTTAAGTGGCTAAAATATGTTTTGCTGCTGCCCCCATCCACATTAGTGCATTGCTTTGTTTCCATGTGGTAACTCCCGTCTGCTTTTCCAAGCTGGGGGCGTGCCGACCACCATCCACTGAAGTTAATACACTAACCATGGATAAGCACCTCATACAACCCCACTTCAAAACCCCAGAACTATCCCTTTAATATCACTATCTCAGGTATACTTATTGTGCGTTAAGACACTGAAACAGCCACTATATCATCTATTTGTTTTGATACAGCAGTAACTAGCATACCTGTGTATCTCAGTAAATGCTGCGTCATTATCTTCACACTTAATCAAAGATTTGTGTTACACTCCTGTCCTACTTCCAATTATCTTATCCATTGTTGGGATGGTATTCATCATCCAGTCTCAGTAATTGGGATCTTGTGGAGTCATCCATCGCGCAGACGTTGCTCAGAGATGACACTTTATTGATTTCACGGGGCATGCCTGGGTTTAACTGCATCAATCTTGAGGTGACAGTCAGTGCAATAATTGCGTGCCACGGCTACTAATGGCTATGTTGTTTGACCATCACGCTGACCAATTAACAACGCAGGTGTAAAGAATGACAATGAGGCTGTTATGAGAAGTTGAAACAGGGATAAAGCCAAACCTGCTTTCTCTGTGTATATGAGAAGTTTTCATTTTTGCATTTTCAACAGTTTGCTTTGCCAGAGACCAAATATTTGCCTTGCCGTGCTGGAGCTGCAAGCTAGCTCACTACTCAACATGGCAGCTTATATGAATAAAGTCAAAACCATCTGCCTTGACTTTTCCTGCCCCCCCCCCCCCCCCCCCCCTCTTCCTTCTTGAGCCAAAATCATTGGCTGGCATGCACTAACGGCTCTGTTCATGACATGCTTCGTGAAGACTGGGAGTTGCATTGAGCTCAGGGTAAGCAGGGGGAATTCTGCTTCTCTGCTCTACTTGGCACCGGCCTGCAACACTGCCTGATGTCAGACAGATCACAGCCAGGAAGACTGGCCCTCTTCCCTCGCGCCTGGAAAAAGAATGCTACAAAGGCCGAGACAAGGTTTTTTGGCTTTGGGGGGGTTTGCACTATTGTAGGTTTTCATGCACATGCTCTTGCTTTTTCCACACGGCGCTGGGTTCTTGCCACTTGCCACATAAAAGCGAAGGGACATTATTACTGCCACATTGCCTCACGGGTCTCTCCGTCGACATGTAACGTACTAATTGGTGCTCCTAGATTAGGTTTTTATGAGAAACGTATTTCTTTGATGATGATTTCATCTGCTCTAAATGTTTATATTTACATCTGTTCTGAATAACTTTCTGTTACAGAGCGGGGCTTACAAGTGCAAATGCACCAGAGGCCTAATGCCCAGCTCCTCATTTATCATAGTTAAGTGTAGGATTTGTCCAGAAGTCCCTGATTAGGTTGTCTGAGTTTAATGAGACATATCGGAGCCTGTGACTGGGAAATCGCTGCACATTGATCCAGCTTGTATTCCAGCAGTGGTAATGGTGTCAATGTACCGGTCACAGCGAGTCAATTAAGGATATTCACTCCAAAAAAAAGGAAGCTAATGTACTTTTGAAAATACTTCCATTATCGCCACAGAATGTATAAGCGCTAACCTTTTCTTCGCTCAATTATACTTATAGCCTGGTTGGATACCTTATCAAGAGAAAAGGGAGAGTCCCGCAGAGCGTGAAGCTGAAAACCCATTTGTGACTACTGACTGAAAAATGCGCTGTTTTATATTTGCCCAAACAGAACAGATCCATGGTGCCTACAGCGGGGGCAAGCTGTGTTTTGCAGGAAAACACTGTCTCTCTCTTTCTCACAATAAAGTTTTTCTTTCTCCTCTTGGCCTGTCACATAATCGATTCAAGGTTTTGTTGTTCCCCCAAGATTTGTTCAGAAGTGTCCCGAGCAGTATAAATGGCCTTCTCCCCTGCTGAGAACATGTTTTTATGGCCTGTGCGTGACTACGACTCAGCTCTCGATATGTTCTGTTATTGCCATAATCGCATCACGAGCTTTCAGTGCGACACGAAGATGACAAGATGGGTGTCATCAGCGATAGAAAACTGCTCTTACACTAGCTTGTAAAAGCTGTTTATAGGCTGTAAAGGACTTTTTCTTCTAGGTCATATGCAGCACTCACCTACAAATGAGACCTCCCGTTCCCTGGTGATTGATTTGGCACCGACTCCAATTCGTCAAGTCTGTTGCAATTAATATATCTCACACATCGCAACATTTACTCACATAAAAGCAGAGCAAACACTAACAATGAAGACCACATGTGAGAGAGCCAATAGAATTTGTTGTGAGATCACCAAAAAGATGAATTTTATGAGGTTGGCTTGTATTTTCTCAATTAGCGTGTCCACATCAGTTTGTGTTTGAATAGTAAGCCTTGACATTTATTTCTGCATGCGAATATATTCCATTTAGATAAGACTTTACGCAAATCCCGATGTTATTTCCTTATTCAAAGACAGATAGAAGAGGCTTGCAATGTTGAGCGGAGATACAACAGAAAGAATATGATAATTCAAAGCAGGGACAACAGAAGTGGCATTTAGTAGCTGGAATTCAGGATTAGCTTGAAGTGACTTCTTTGTCTTTCTGTCTGCGTTGTCAAATTTACTGACAGGCAAATCTGACTCCTTCCCCCATCCTAATATATTTTCTTTCAAAAAGTTGTCTTTCTCAGCCTGGAGACAGCACATCAAGACATAAACATAACAGTAATTACAGGTGTTGTACCTGTCTAACTGATGCAGAGATGTTAGCAAATATTGCTCTGTCAGAGTTTTAAGACAGGTTCATGCAGCAGTAGCACAAGTCTCTGCAGTCATTACGTGGTTGTTTGGGTGTCAGGCTGCCTACACTCAGGACAGGTTCTGTGGCATTAACAGCTGCAACGTGGCATCTTTTTGTTGACTCCCCGTCAGTCAGACGGAGCCCTGCTGGTGGCCTGTCCCATCCCCTAGGTAATGCATTTTAAATGAGGGGGTGCGACCCCTCGTCCCCCGTCCCCTCCCTCCCCCCATGCCTCATTAACTTCCCACTGATTGATAAACAGTGGGCTGCTGCTGCCATGCGGGGCGGGTGACTTGTTGAATTAGACACATGATGTAGTTGGCCGGCGCTTCATCGCTTGGTTGGGATGATATCAACCCTCCACCTCAACAGGCGGAAGGTTTTCTGTACCCAGTGACGCAAACGCTACTCCTGTATGATGTTTTCTTGCGTGTATAAAGTGTAGATTGCAACTCTTATTTGTGTGGTTTATAATGTTCTACCCATTAATGCTTCAGTAGGCAGAAAGCTTTTGGCATCATTGGGCAACAATCCCATAATAATCTTTCAGCATAATTAAAGTGTTCTGAGAGAAAACTAGACTTCTGCACCTCCTCATAGCTCTGTTTTCAGGCTTTGAAAAAAAACTAACCCTTGATGGGAGATTGAGGCCAATCACAGGTCATTTCAGAGAGAGAGCGTTCCTATTCAGCTTTCCTATTGGCTGTGCTCCAGCTGGTGGGCGGTGCTTGGTATTTCCTCAGCTGATCTCAACACGACTGTCAGCTCATTCTCATTTTATAGCTAAACGGTAACTACAAGATGTTTCTGAAAACATTTGAGGAGAGAAATAGTCATTATAGTAACTAACTAAGAATACTGATTCATACTCAATCAGCGCTGAATAGTTTGGTTGTTGTAGTTTGGTTGATTGGAGTTTGTTAGTGATTGACAGCTGCTCAGAGACGGCAGGCTCCAGCTCGGCTCTGATTGGTTGTTTTCCTCTGGTCTTTGAAATCTTGCAGATGCCATAAGAAGCACCAGAGGACACAGGAACATGAGTTTTTTTTTTTCAGATTACGCGTCTCATGACCTACTGACAGGATATAGTGACCATTTTATAAAAATAACTTTTTGTAATCAGATTTGCTCCATTTCTACCCACTGCAGCTTTAAAGGGTAGGTTCACACTTTTCAGGTCTTTAAATAATAGCCAGGAACAGGTTTTCCCTTCTGTTCATCCTGACCTTTAAAAGATTCCTTCCTGATCCACTTTCAGTGTAAGTGATGGGGGACATGCTTTCCTCATTATGCACAAGGATTAACTGCTGTTGCCAGGAAATACTCAAATCTTGGCACCCGTTGCAGCCCATGCTATGGAGCTACTAACTATGTGAGTGAGCAGCCTAGGAATGCTACTGACAAACTAGTTGCAATTTCAGTGGATTGCTAAGATAGGAATATAAGTTACCAACCAAGTAGATCAGTTATCTGTCCAACAGACGAGGACTGGACAATATGTTAAAATTTTCCAACCAGCCATCGTCAGCCCAACAATCGTCACCTTCTTGATTAGTCTTTCCAACAATCACCTACTCTGTTTTGGTTGAAATAAACCCCTATTTCAGTTAGATGTAAAAATATGCTGCGTCTACATGTCTCTCTGCCTGCAGAGCCGTGGCTGAGCGGCTTTTGTTCTTTGGAGGCAGACCATTAAATTAGCTAAATAAAATCACTCCAATAAAACAACTGGTGCCATAATCCCATGGCCTCACCCCTTAGACATGACCACCACTGGCTTCTCAGTCCTATTTCTGAGGAGCTAGTGGTGGCCTTCTAGTAGCAAAGAAGTAAACAATTATTAGATCTCTTCCTGTATCATTGCTAACAATGCAAGACTGCCAATAACGATATTATCATGACATACACATTGAATGAGCCCACTTTGCTCAAGTGGACTAAGGTACTTTTCTTGGTTTCATGTTGCAGACCCACTTATGTCACAAGAACCAATACTTCGTTACTGAGCTGAAGCCTAAATTCTGGAAATGTGACAGTACACATTCTTCTACAGTACCGGTATCGGGGATCAGGGCTCAAGATAAATGGTGTCCCATCGCCCCAGAGATGGTAGAAAATATCCATGATAATTCTACATTGCGGACAACAAATCTGTGTTGAAATCGACAGGAAGAGAGCTGTTGAGCCCCCAGGAAGTGTGGAGGTAGTTGATCCCAGTGTTCGTAGTGGCCAATTTGTGTTACTGCAACTTCCGTATCCAAACCTGCTTTCTCTGTGTATATGAGAAGTTTTCATTTTTGCAGTTTCAACAACAATAGCCGAATCCAGAGTTATATTCCGTCCTTCATTTATGTCTATGGAGACCCAGACCATGACGACAGTACAAGTCGTGAAGACGTTGGTGCCCCGTGACCAAGTTGCGTGACTGAGCGGACGCTACTGTGCATGTTGGACATGCGCACCAGGAACCAATGGATGCGGAAGATCGTCGGAAGATCCGGGTACTTTTCCACTCGGTGGTTGAGTCGAGCAGCTGTCATAGGAATGAACTGGGCCCAGCTTCCTACGCTGTATCCAGTTCTCTTTACACATCCATGAGCCGGTGGGCAGCACAGTCCAGCTTGGCTAAACAGAGCTAACAGCTAACATACGGAGGTTTCATTATGATGCATGTAAGCTCTATTCAGTAAAATGAGTACTGGACAAAGGTTAATTATTACTAGTAGAATTAGTTAGGGATTAATAATAAATTAGCAAATACCAGTATGCAAATGGTAAAATGTTGAGGTTCATGGGATGTATTGTTTGGTTATTTTAAGTTTTTAACATGGTATTGAATTTAAGAAAGAAAGAAAGAAAGAAAGAAAGAATTAGTCCCCCCACAGAGGGGAAATTCAGTTTTACACTCTGTTGTTCACACAGTACATATACATGTCAATGGAGAGATGTCAGAGTGAGGGGGCTGCTCCTGACAAGCGCCCAGAGCAGTTGGGGGTTTGGTGCCTTGCTGAGGGGCACCTCAGCAGTGCCCAAGAGGCTGGCACCTCTCCAGGAACCAGTTGGTCTTGGTCCATGGGGGACTTGAACCGGTGACCTCCGCGTCCTAACCCAAGTCCTTACGGACTGAGCTACTGCCGCCCCCATTTGTATCAAGAATCATGGAATATCACTGGTAGTGGTATGAAATGGTCAGTTTCTGGTTTCGTGACATCCCTACCCACTAAGGTGTGGTTCCTTGGTTCCATACTGCAGACATATGAATGTCTTTCATACCAAACCCCTCCCTTAGTGTTACAGGCTAGCAGTGAGGCAGACACATACACTCACCGCACTGGATTGTCTGTTGTGGGCAGATGTTGAGGTTGTGTGTCCGACCGAGAGTGCAGACCTAATTAAGACTGAAGAAACACATCATTTTATTTGGCTCCCTCTACTCTTTGGCCTCGCTTTGATCCAATGATTATTACCAGCTCTTTGGCTCTGCGGAGGAGTGAAGGGCGGGGAAGCATTGTGTCTCATGCTGACAGCTCCCAAACAAAATAACCCCCCTCCCCAGGTTGTTACAGCTGACACTCCCAGCTGGGTTGTCAGCGGTGAGGTCAGTAAGAGAATCCAGCTGCCTGCTGAGGTTTGTTCCTCTGCTGCGGATTAGCACCAGTCGACCATCTGCTGGTGTCCTGTAGTGTAATTCTGAACATGCACTCACTGTATGAGCAATACACGGACACTCATCCTCGCTCACACAAATTATCAACACACATGCTCATGCTGTAATAATCAACGCAGGGGGGGGTCCTCCTAGTGTCTTTGGATCTCAGCTCATTTGTTGATCCTCTTTCCCCCCGCTGAGTGTCCTTCCCTCCGCCAGACTGTTCTCACTAACATGGGTAGGTGAGGAGAAGGCCAGCCATCGTTGTAGCAGGGCTGTGACAGTAGTTTTTTTTTTTTGGCATTGCAGTTACAGGTCAGCACAGTTATTACACAGTGTACTCAGCCAAAAATCTATATTTTGAGTGTCAAATGATAAATCACTCCCTGTAGGGTTGAAAAGTCCACAGGGTGCTCAGAAAGGTTTGTAGTTTGCTGCTTCTTAGAGCACAGCCGCTGTAGTACACTCTGATATAAAACCTTTGCAACAGATTCCATTGGTGACCCAGAGCCACAGCACAACTGAAAAGCATTAAAATCTGCTGGATGTTAAGTATGAACACTCATAGTTTCTCCAAAACATAATAAAAGTAGCAGAATAATTGTGGGCGAGACGGCTGTAAGTGCATTTCCTTTCGGGACAAAATATTGAATGCTCATTCTTGACCGTGGAAACAATAGCTTGACAAATAAATTCTCGCCACAAGATCCAACTTGTTGTTTCCAGTCATGTGATAACTAAACCATCTCCATGATAACTTTACTAAAAAGAAGGCCATGAGATGTGGCTTAAAGCTTTGTGAACAACAAGTCAGACCTTGTGTCAAGAAATTTAATATAAAAATACTGGTAGGTTTGAATTTTTATTTTCATAGCGTGTATGTCTCATATGACAAATTACTATTTTGACAACTAGGGGTGAATTTGTAGTCAGTGGGTAGAGTGGGTCAACCTTCAACCACAAGGTTGGTGGTTCGATCCACATCTAATACTGTCTGACACGAAATGCTCAAAGTTCCATATCTTTATATACAGAAAAACAGACGTCAAATGACTTGGACTTCAGTCACAAATTTGTTGACTCTAACATGACAAAATAAAAAGAGACTTGCAACTGGACTGGGTCTTTAGCCTTTGCACTTGAAAATACTGGCCTCTCCCAAGCCCAAAGATTAAAAAGTAGGCTATTTAAAGTGTGTGCACAAAGACGATGAACTGCCAGGTACCGGAGGTAACTCAGACAGCGTCGCAGATGTTTGGTTTGTTAATTTTTTTGAGAGATATTTAACAGATTTGATTGCGAATCAAGAGGATTTACTTGTGGGGAAATATCTGAACCGAACAGACTGAACAGAGATCCTTTAGTTGTTTAGGAAGAGGATTTACTCCTGGGGAAAAAACTGAACTGAACTGAATTTTATCTTTTGTTGTTCATTACTGAATCCCTGAAAAGTAGTATTTTTTGTTGCACTATGGACTTTTTGTTTGGTAAATATTATTGGGACTTGCACTTGATTATCGATTCATCTTCAACCTTTTACCCCAGGGTTATGGGGGGGCTGGAGCCGATCCCAAGTGGCATCGGGCGAAAACGAAGGTGCACTCCACACAGGTCACCAGTCCATCGCAGGGCACAGAGACAGAGACAGACAACCATTCACGCTCACATTCACAACGGGCAATTTAGAGTCATCAATTAACCTAACATGCACGATAGAAAACCCATTGGGGCCTGCGACCCTCTTGCGACAGTGCTAACCACTGCACCACCATGCAGCCCTGCACTTGATTATGTCACACTTAATACCCCAGATCCAATTTGTCTTTGATTGTTGAACCAATCCTACAATATCCAATCACGTTGCAGGAGGAAACCATGAAGAACTAACATTATGCTTCTTAGCACCAGTTACTCTGTTGTTAAAATGGCATTACATCTAGTGAAGAGCGCATTATGACTTTTTCAGGACTCTAAAACTCAAATTTTAGGAATTGGGACTTGACCTGAGTGCAAAAACCTGAGACTTACTTGGTCCCACCTCTGTAGAGGAGATGTTGACTACAGCGAGCTGTTGTTTCACAGTAAAAGCCTTACAGTGGAAAGCATTAATTGTGATGCAGTGATAAGAAAATTGAATTTGCTGTGATGGAGATAAATGAGTGGGCAGAAGGTGCCCTATTACCAAGGTATTGCTTTAATCTTCCCAGCCCTACATGCTACTGACCTCTGAATTTATGCTGCTCTATTCAGCAGAAAAAAAGAGAGAGCAGCGCCTCTGTTCGCCTGCAGCAGAGGTTCTCTGTGTTGATTTATTGTGCTTTCTAGATATAAACTGTAAACAGATCACTTGGTAACCTCAGAGAGTCACCTTATAATGTTATTGATTCCCATCTGTAACTAAAAATGATTTCTTCACCGACCACACTATCATGTCCGCTTGCTCATTACTTGCCGTTATCTGCAATGTGTAAGCTAATTACTGTTCTACCGTATCACATGGAATGAGTTATGGATTGATATCGAATGCTTCGTCATGGTGAATGCATGTGGTGTGAAAGTGGCTTAATAGAAAACATCACAGTTTTCTCCCTTGATGCCTTTAGCTGCTCAATTCAATTTATACTTAATCACATCACACTGTTTATCATCCATGCAAGTCTGGTTTAAGATATAGTGATTGATTTTTTCAGGATGACCCCCTTTAGGGTCACTTCTGAGCATTTCTTGTTTTTGTTTATTCCTTCCAGGGGGCTGTTTGCGAGTAACTATACAGAAACCCATTACCTGGAAGATGGCATTGCGGTCACAGGCTCTCACAACTTCACGGTATGTTAACAACCTTTTATTGTCTGCTTTTTTTTTTATATGAAGGCTGATTTATCACCCACCCTGAAGCTTTTGTGAGTGTCGGGCTTCTGTGGAACCCTTCTTCTTCTTGTCGGGTTCATTGTGCTCCCCTTTATTGGGGTCAGCGAGGACGTAAAGAGAAATTGATGTCGCAGTTAGATCTACTTTTAAACCACCTGGAATTGGCTAGTCTTGCGCACAAAAAAAGCCTGTATAGGTGAGTGGGCCCACTTTTGTCCTCTGCCAGCAGATTCATATTTGATGAAATAAAAGGAGGACAGAGGTCAGAAAACAGAGAGTTTTAAGGGAGTCTTTTATAATGGATAAACTTCAAACCATCCTTGACAATAGTTAGAAAATTGTATAGAAAATATTAAACTAGTGATCACCTGAATGCACTTCAGAAGTCACGCTGACTGTGAAATATTCAGCACCTATTATCACATTTATCAGCCTTTTACCTGTATCTAAAATACATCCGTTAAAGGGTAACTTCAGTATTTTTCAACCTGGACACTGTTTTCGCTTGTTTTGTGTCAAAGTGACTAATGGGGACAACACAACAAAAATTGGTCCACTATTGAGAGAAAACGCTGCAGACGGCAGCCGTTAAACAAGCTGTAATGTAATCCTATGGGGCAACCTGGTACCGTCGTTTTACGTCCACTAAAAGTGCTTGTTTTTGCCACTGACAAGCTCAGATTGTTATTATGAGTGTCTGACAACATTATGGAAAGGACTCGTCCCTTACTTTTCGCTTTCCATTTGTCATTCTAACACGTGAGTTGATACTGGTAGACAACAATGGAAATGTGACCGAGAGAGGAGAGAGGAGTGCCAGTGCTGTCCAAGTTTGTTGTGTTGTGAGTGCAGAAAGCATACTTAGTGTTAACTCAAAGATTTCCAATGTCATTGCTGAATATTTAGATGATTTCAACAATGTGGATGTGAGCCAAGCGAACAGAGAAGAAAAACATTTAACTTCTCTGTAGGGTCCTTCCCATAATGTTGTCAGACATTACAGCTTGTTTAGTAGCTAGTGGCTAGCCGCTAGCAGCTGCGGCATACTCTGTCAATACTGGACCAATTTCAAAAAGTGCTGTCCCTGTTATCCTAGAGTCTGAAAAATATTGAAGTTTTTTACGTGTGATTTGTATGCCTCTTTTCATTTGTCATCGTTTTCACAGAAAACACATCATAGACATCACTAAAGTAACTCAAACACTGGCCTTCTGGTTAGTCCTGTGTTTCTTGGTTTACAGACTTTATAGTGTGATAAATGAGAACAGTTTCTATGCATCAAAGCTTCCACCTGCTTGCCTGATTTCAGGGATTTGATCATCTGCAGTTTGGAACGCAATTGAACATCTAATTTATGTTCAGATGCCCGGAAAGCACAATAATAGACATCCTGTGAGGTCTGTGTACAAAATGTCTGGCCTACTTATGCCGAAATCCACCAAGGAGAAGATTAATATAATTCAGTAATGGCTGGCCCACGCAGTGAAATGAACAATATTTTCCACCTGAGACTGCTGTGAGACCAGAGCTGGACCATCATTGTCTGGGCTCGGCCAGCTCATCACAATTGCTGCCATTCCAGAGCATAAAGACAATGAAGGAGTTAGTAGCGGGTCAGACTTCGAGACACCGAGAGGTGCATGAATGGATGGTGAGATGGATGGATTAATGGGTGTAAAGCTTCTACAACTGGCTTTTTTCATTATCAAGATTAACTGATTATCATTAAGTCTTTAGACAATTATAGGATGATGAAAAAAATTCCCAGAGTCCAAGGTGATGCCTCCATGTTGCTTGTTTTGTTCAATTAAACAACCCAAAATATTGAAATGAAAATTATGTATAATGGTGAAAAATGTTGTTTTTGAAAGGCTAAATGCCATCAAATATAGATTAAAGCTGAATATATTTTAGATAAAAACGGGAATTTAGAAATTATTACATCTTATTTTAACATACTTTTTTCAATAAAAATTGACTTTTGGGCTTTGCAACACTCTGGAGTTATTGGAAATGTTTGAATCACACAAGTCGAGTCATAAACAATCCTACGCAGCCACCACTAATACTATTAATACAGAACTAATACTTATAATATTAGCCTAATTTTTATCTTCAACTGTGCACAAATAACAAGCTTAAATGGAAGGTTGCCTACTAAAACAAATACATTTGTGAAGCTTGAACCAGCAAATGTGTGTCATTTTTGCCTGCTTCGTTTAATCCCCGCCACTTGTCCACACCAACTCTGGGCGCGGGTATGCGGTGCCGCTAATCAACGGTGGGCAGATTGAGTTGACCAACAATTCCAGGTTGAAGTCGGCAGGAGAAGAGCTGGACAGCGTTAGCTGTTAGCGGCCAGTGGTGCCAACGCGTTCTCTTCCTAACTCGTTACATACCGCCGCTTTGTCACACCCCTTGGTGTCACTTTAGGTTCAGGCAACAAAACCTCTATAGTCAGGTTTAGGAAAGAAGAAGAAGAAGAAAAAAGAAAATATTCTTTTTTTTTTCCCCCCGGGGGGGAAATTTTTTTTTCCCCCTTTTTTTTCCCCACATATATTTTCTTTTCTTGGGGGAGTTGTTATAGGGGGGGGGGCCCCCCCCACACCCCCCCCGCCCTTTTGGGGTTTTGGTCCCTTCCCCGGGGGCCCGGGGGCCCCCCCCGCGGCCCCCAAGGGAAAATGCCCCCCCCCCCCCCCCCCTTTTTGTTTTTCCCCCTCGGGGTTTTACCCCCCCCCCCCCCCCCCCCCCCCCAAGTTAAGACTGAGCTACTGCCGCCCCTAAGAAAGACATGGTTGGGCTTAAAGCTACTGTTTGAACAGTGAAAATGACACTAGAACACCGGACACAAACCGCGGTCTTGTGGATGAAAGCCTCGTGTTTGTTGGACCCATCACTGCTCCCCCGGCCCGAGTGTTTACTGTTGCTGCGGATGGGTTTATGTTGTAGTTAATAGAACGCTGGTGTATTTCACAACGGTGGTAAAGGGTGACTTTGGCGGCGGTAACACACACCGACGGCCGTGACAAAGCGTTGGTATTTAACACCCTGGGAATAAGAACAGGCTGGGTGGCAACACAGTCCTGCTTAGCTAAATAACAGAGCCAACAGCTAACATTAACAGAGGTTCCATCGAGTTACATTATGGTGCATTCAAGCTCTATTCAGTAACTAATGTTTATATGCTTTATATATATATATATATATATATATATTACTTTATTTGAATTTTAGAAGAAGAAGAAGAAGAAGAACCTTTATTAGTCCCACTAGGGGAAATTCAATTTACACTCTGTTGTTAACACACACATGCACATGCAGGACCCATACAGTATACATGCAACAATGGAGAGATGTCAGAGTGAGGGGGCTGCTCCTGACAAGCGCCCCGAGCAGTTGGGGGTTTGGTGCCTTGCTCAGGGGCACCTCGGCAGTGCCCAAGAGGTAAACTGGCACCTCTCCAGCTACCAGTTCACACTCAGTTCTTGGTCCATGTCGGGACTTGAACCGGTGACCCTCCGGTTCCCAAGCCAACTCCCTACAGACTGAGCTACTGCCGCCCCGAATTTACTATGAGAGTGTCTCATAGAAATATTGTAAAAATGACTATTGGGTGAAATTGTGTGTGAAAAGTATTCAAATGTTATCTTGTGAAATTAAAGTGTTTGGCCAGAAACTTGAATAAATCCAGTTGTTTGGAGGAGATGTTTTCACAGAAATATACAATAGAGGGAATTATGACCTGTTTAACTTCTTACAACTATTTTGTAGCAGCTTATACATCATTAAAACTACTGATACCAAGTTGTTTTTAATTAAAACACATATTTCTTAAAAAAGTACAATAATTTGAATTGTGTGTTTTTATGCAAATAACCACTATAGATTACAATAACAATGTGAAAGGATAACATTTAAAATTGTTGTAGGTTTACACTCTTTTGTGTATTTATTATTGCTCCTTAATAAAGCAAAAATATTTTTTTCCGATTAATCTATGGAATAATTGGTAGAATATTTGATTACTGACATACAGTATCCAGTATCTACCTGCTCAGTGTTTTACCAGTTTGGGAACTAACAGATGTCTTTGGACCTCCGTCCCTCCTTTCATTCCTCTCTCATGACCACAGCCTGCTCATCGTAGGAGGGGCTACTTTACTGGAAACCTCCAGATCTTTTGAGACTGATCCATAGTTAATTTATTTGTCCTGCCGGCAGGGAGGAGACTGATATAGTGATCTGGGCAAGGGATCTGGAGGGTTCAGCTGTGTGTCAAAGGCAAGGTACTGCTGGGAGTGACTCCAGCGTGAGTCAGCCCTCCCTCAGTTCCCTCCGTCTGTTTTACGTCCTCTCCATTTCGCATTAAAGTCCACATACAATACAATAAATGAGTGCCATGTGCTGTAACAAAAGCCCTCTACTGGGAATATGAATCACTAGCATGGATATGAAAGAGTTAACTTAGAATAACAAATGCATAGTTATGATAAACAGTGTTCACACCCGGGGTTGCCTCCCACAATAATCTGGGTATTAGTTATTAATCTTTCTCATTCCAGATATGAAGGCGTAAGCACTTTCCTGGTCTTGTTTCTCGCTGCAGAAACCTTAGAAACAAAAAGTCTATTCATATCCTTTATGTCGATGCATCACAGTCATGATCTCATCAAAGAAACATGAGGTGGTAGCATTAACTCAGCACATTAAATCCAGCCCTGCTCCTCCTCACTACACGAAAATTTCATATTTCATGTAATATGCTGTCCTTTCTTTGCACCTTTATATCCCGCCATAATGGATGGCTCTCTTTCAGTGCACCTTTAGCTAGAGATATGGAACATGGGTCCACTTCTTGAATGTCCTCTGAAGAAGATATTGTTTTCTGGGCAGTAGGTTTCAACCCTGTCTCCAACGATTTTTATGTATATGCCACGTCAAGCCCCCTACATATCCCACTAAAAAAAAAATTACAGATCCTCAATTTGAATAAAGTGAATAATTGTATTAAATGAGTTAGTCTTTCTGCATTGAAAAATGTTGTTTTTGAAAGGCTAAACGGCAACAAATATAGATTAAAGCAGAATATATTTTACATACAAGCATGTCAATTTTGGAAATGATTGCATCTTTTATTACATACTTTTTTCAATAAATATTGACTTTTGGGCTTTGCAACGCTCTGGAGTTATTGGAAATGTTTGGATCACACAAGTCGGAAACTACACAGACACCACTAATACCACTAATACAGAACTAATACTAACAATATTAGCCTATTTTTTATCTTCAACTGTGCACAAATAACAGGGTTAAACAGAAGGTGGCCTACTAAAAAAAATCTTTTTGAATAATTTTACATACAGACTTTTTTGCGCCTCCCTAAGGGGGCCCCGGACCCCAGGCTGGGAACCACTGTGTTATATAACTGTTTTGCCAAAAACGTTTTGGATGTATGTGAATGTAAGTGTTGCATGGATTATGTTCACTGCTAACATTTTTTTTTTTGCCTAATTTGCTGTTTTCGAGTAGTATTTGAACATTACTTCTTTGGAGAGACATTCGAAATGTGGCTCCAAATTGTTAAAATGTCTAAACTCTCTTCAGATCTTTTAAATACTATCTAGACATGGAGCAACATTAGCATTGCTTTGGAGTCATGTTTCTGGCAAACCCTCGAATGTAAGTCCAGTAGTAACTCTTCTCTTAGCTCTGTTTTGGGCTGCTGCTAAATGCTCCTCCGTGTTGCTGCTGTTTGCTGCTATATGGCTGCAAACAACGCTGGTGAGAGCAGTCACAGTGACCCAAAAGAGTAAAGTCGTGGGATGTTAAACCAAAACGAATGAACCCTGAACGGTGCTAAAACACACAGTCGGGTGATAGTCAGCTACACCAAGAGGAGGTCACGTTTTCAGTTAGGTTTGCTTGTTTGTCTGTTTGATAGCAATGTTATGAAAAAAACTACAGGCACAATTTTCATGAAACTTGGTGGAAGGGTGTAGCATCAGCCAAGGAAGGACCCATCCTTACTTGGGGTCAGACTGAAAGACACTATTTATCTATGCTGTTCTAGCTATCATTTGTCAGAATTGAGAAAAACATCAATTGTCAGTTTTATTGCAGAATTTCAGTGAAATAGTGCTGCGATGTAGGACTAAACAAGGACCCCCTTTAACACCAGAAACTCATTCAGACACTGAACATGCAGAATCAGCAGCCTCTCGAGGTCAGCCACCTTGAACGAGGCTGGACATTGAAATTTACTGCCTGCACTCTATATTTAGAGGAAAAGTGGTGGAAAACTCACATTTCCTTGTTTTCCTGAACCGGGTGGCAGAAGGGCCGTTGGTTAGACCTCACCTGAGCGAGGCTGTCTAACTGCAGCAGACGGGCTGTTTTCACTCTAAACCAGACGCTTCCTCCCCGCCCTCTCGCTGCCGGGCCTGGTTCAATAAACATGAACTTCATTCACTTGCGTGTTACTCCCTGCTTTAACTTGACAGGTGGCCCATGAAAGCGGGTACCTGGGAACGCAGCAGCAGCACGCCATCAGCCATCATCAAGCTGTGGTGATGAGCGTGAATGGCTGCTGCTAACTCTGCAAAAGACCCCCCCCCCCTCATATTTCACAGTGATCAGCTTGTTGAAATGTGCTTAAGCCTAAAGACATGTTTATTGTCACACTGGTTGCATCACTCTTGTCTTGGAATTTGAAATACTGAAGTCTTTTTGTGTGTGTTTCCTCAGTCAAACTGCTACTACCACGGTGAGGTGGAGGGTCATGTCAACTCGGACGTCAGCCTCAGTACCTGTGCTGGTGTTAAGTAAGTGTGCCACTTTTTTGTTTTTCCTGTGCTCATTTTCGGCTTAATCTCCAAATAAAGTGGTTTAAAAAATGTGGCTAAACTGTTGGCTGGTTTACAACCTCACTGATCAATTATCTTTGTGAGCGCAATGTCATGAAAGCCATTAAAATGGTCATTAAAGCTATGAAAATCAGATCCAGGTTGTCATAGTCTGACTTGAGGCCAAGTCATACGTCTCAAGTGTCCAATTTTGAGGAATGACATGTCAACAGAACTCAGTAAGTAATGAATTTTGGTATATTAATGCCTTGAGATGACACCGTGTATATACTGTATAAAAGCAGTAAATCTGACATATTGTGAGGCTTTAGAAGTGAGGAATTCCAGTGCTGGAGCCGCTCCGTTTGCAGACAGGAGTAATGATTGCAGTAATATAACTGGACACCATCAGGAATGTTTTCATACACCAGCCAAACGTCTACACCCTCGGCGGGGGTGATTGTGAAGCCCTCGCTCGTTGCCCTTGGTCTTAATATTTATTTATTCCAGTTTTTCTGCAACCTGTCTGCACAAAAAGAGAAACAGAAGTTTTATGACAGAGAGCTACACAATACCTGGCTCAACTGGACAAATTGTTCTGGGTTTGGGTTGGCAGTTCTCAGGGTTTTGGGGAGGACGGGGTGGGGGTTGTTAGTGTGAGCTCATGTGGTTGTGAATATTGTGCAAGGTGTGTGAGAATCTCGCAGTTTATCCAAACTCACTTCAAATCACAGAGGCCACTGTTTAAACATGGGAAAAGTTAGGAAAGAGGAAACAATGGAAAAATCTGATATATTTCAATGCAACTCCAGTATTTGAATGTCTGGAAAATGAATATGACAGGCACCTTTTCCAACTTCTTTGTCTGCAGGGGTTTCATAACTCTTGAAGGCAAATCCTTTGTGCTGGAACCATCTGCTGATCACTCCGATGGGACTCACTGGATCTACACAGCTGAACACCTCCATTTTGCTCCTGGCACCTGTGGCCATGATTTCAACATATCCTACCCCACTGAACATGCAGACGGCAGTCCGTTCAGGGCTTTCAGGACGAGGGTAAGGATCATTAAACTGTCTAAACTAACTGTCTTAAACGTTTCATCTCCACAGAAGTATCTGTCTTCGAGGTGTCGTACTTTTTATCTCTTCTGTCTCTTTTTCAAAGTATTTTTGCTTCCAGTTGAGAGTAGAGAGATGACATCGGGTGGGAGAGGTGGGGAGCGACATGTAACAAAGGTTCCCGGTCGGACTTGAAAGTTGCAGCTTGTGATTGACAATTTTCTCTCTGTTTTTAACAAATCACCAAAGTTTGCTACTCAGAACTCAGGTAATACAAAGAGATAAAATGATCATTTAAAAGCCTTTACTGTATGTAGTTCAGCTACATCAAATCTTCAAATTGATCAAACCACAAACCCAACTGTGGTCAAGTAGTACTAGTCCTTTTTACCCCTTACTAGCCAATATTTAGTTTGTCTTAATGAAACTCTGCTGTGGTTCAGCCTCTGGTGTGGTTTGTTTGAGCAGTTGGGAACGTAATAATTGTACTCTGGTGTGGACCAAAACAACCGGTCCGAGAACGCTTGGGAGTGGCGGTCTCAGACCGTTTCCAAGTAAACCAAAATACAAACCAGTAAATGACAGGTTAACATGAGTGGGAGAGGACTGACTTGGACTTCTGATGAAGTCTGATGTTTGTTTGACATCTGGGCTGAAGTGAACATGCAGAATATGCTAAATAAAGACAACAAAAATAGTGATGTTCATAAATTCAATTGAGATAAACTGGAGGAGAAGGGATTGGTGTGCAAAGTCCATCAGTGCCGAGTCAAAGTGAAAAAACTCTGACAGCAATACATCAAACAAAGTGGCAGCTACCGAGACAAAAAAGAACAAATAAATTCGCTCCTTCGTTCACGCCCCTTTGCAAAATAATTTATCTCTTTGTTCTGCTTTAATTTGTGCACTGTGAAACCAAATCGGACTCTTCGGACTAGCCAAACGCACTATTGATTGTGCCTGCGCCCTAAATGGCAGCCATGATGAAAGCTGGTTGAAAAGCTGCTTCAGTGCTTCATTTCTTTTCTTCTTTAGCATAGCACACACTGGACCATCCTTAACCGAAGGACAGGAGATAATGCTGATCCATGATTCCTTGCGGCAGCAACATTTAAAGCGATGCACCATTTGCCATCAGTAACATCCACCATTGCTGTTTAAATGTACACTGTGGCTAAATTGAAAGCATCCTTTTCTTAGGAGGTGTGATTCTGTTGACAGGAATGCTGACTGTTCAAAAAACAACAACATCCGTACGCTGTTGTGTAAGTACAGTCAGATCTTCTTACTGTTGCAGTTGTCCTCATGAATTCTCCTCCACATCTTTCCTTGGCTTATTAAGGCTGCTCAAAATTTGATCAAAATCACAATATGGCCTACTGCAATTTTCAAATCGCAGGCAGCGCAATATCTGTTAAAGGCCAATGGTGTGTCAAAATACAATTCTAAATGAACTATTGTCGTGCATACAGTAGATATCCTGCCCGACACATCATATTCTACAGGCTTAACAAAACACCTTTGTTTGATGCAGATCCCCGCAAATGTCACGCCAATAATCTTAAAGGGGAACACCACCCAAATTAAGAATTCCAAAATGTTATTTCCATAGCCTGGGGAAGATCTATCTGTATTTGTGAACATGAGCTCCCCTCTCTCAAAGCCAGAAACCAGAGAAGGAAGTGTCAAACATTGATATAATAGAGTTTAAAGGGTTTTTTGTACGCTTTTTTACTTTTCTTTTTTTTTTTTTTTACCCCAATGAGCTTTAATCCATTGTACCCATCCATCCATCCATCTGCAACCGCTTATCCCGTTAGGGGTCGCGGGACGGTGGAGCCGACCCCAGCTGACATTGGGCGAAGGGTTCACCCTGGACAGGTTGCCAGTCCATCGCAGGGCACATAGAGACAGACAACCATTCACGCTCACATTCACACCTACAGGCAATTTAGAGTAACTTACATGTCTTTGGACTGTGGGATGAAGCTGGAGAACCCGGAGAAAACCCATGCTAACACAGGGAGAACATGCGAAACCTGTGGCCCTCTTGCTGTGGTAACCACTGTACCTCCATGCAGCCCCTCTATTCTATTGTAAGATAAGATAAGATAAGATATTCCTTTATTAGTCTCACAGTGGAGAAAGTGTTTGTGAAACAAAAAGTGTTCCCATATACACAGAACATTGTCCTGGGTGCTCTCAGTGCCATCTAGAACATCTTTCCCTATTCATTGGAGCAGCTCCAGACTTTATACCCTATGACATGACAAATTTGACCTTTAGCACTCTAGTTTTTAGATTTGGGAGAGAGTTGTTCATGTTTACTGATATTTTTTTGGACTGTCTCAGACCATAGGAAAAACATGTACGTATTTTGAAAATGGCCGTATTTCCCCTTTAATATGTTTTTCACTGAAAATGAGAATAAAGTAAAAATCATATCGCAAACTGCAATTTCAGTGAAAATAAAATCGTTCACCTCTAGACTCATTATGTTTTCCATCAGCATCAATGAAAAGTGGTTAGGAAAGGACAAAGGATGCAGCCCTGGTTCATTATTGACAATCCACTGGAAGTACTCTGAGTATATTCAATAAACATTCTTCATAGCTATCTAGCTATCAGTAGATGGAGCCTGTCTTGATGACTAATGTTAATTTTGTCTTTATGATTGTGTTAGCATTACTGTAGCTCAAGGCACAGCTTCATGGAGCCGCACAGAAAGTAAAGAGTAAAGAGACAAAACTCTGCCACTGTGGACTGTGCGCTTATATTTGTAATATTTTATTGTGCAACACAGCCCATTACAGTAGCATATGACAATAGAATAGAAAGCATTTTACTTTTGTGCGTCACTTTTTAGGTGAACGTTTTACTGTCGTTCGGTTATCGCTTTCAGGCCAAAATGGTGGAAGCATAGCTTCGCTGTTACACGCTGACATTACAGTGGAACTATTCTTTGTCCGTACAGTAAGTACGGTGTTAGATGCCTAGCCTTAAGGTAAGTTATGGGGCGGTATGGTGCTGGAGTGGATCATCACCTCACAACTTGTAATCCACAGGCTGTTCGGCTGGAGTGTTTGCGTACTCTTCTTTTGTGGTGAAATTTTGTTTACTTCCTGTGGATTGCTTTATGTAGTGAAGCAGGTGAAATCAGTTTGTTTTTATTATTTCAACCCTGTCGGCGTTTTTTAACCATTAGGACGCCTGACTAAATGAAGGCTTTCAACCTGCCTTCTCCTTTTTCTTTTTTCCAATTACCAGTTTTGTAGTCTCCAGAGCATTTAAAACTAATTGAGGCCTTTGATTATGCTTTTCTTTGTGTTTGCAGTGTTGCTGTTTTATTCACACTGCGCTCTCAGAAAGATGTGGAAATTCTCGCATCTACCAAAAAAAATGCCTTTCTTATTGTAGCTCGTATTTGGATTCCAGCTGCGCACAATATAAAAGATTACTCACCCTGACCTTCTTTAAAAAAGATCATTTGCAATGTAGATATTGGTAAGTGGCCTGTTATATATTTTAGAAGCTACTACTTGTTGAATTATTCACTCATCCATCTGATCCAACAGTGTCCATTAGCGATGCGGCGTGTACAGTTGATAAACGCCTGTGGAAAGTGCATTGGCTGTTAAGTGACACAATTTTGCTCTGAAAGCGAGATCAGACTGCAGGCTTGTACATCATGCCTTCAGCAGGACTCGTCCATCTAGACTGCTTTTCAAAAACCCCACCCTATATACCCACACCCTGCACTCAGCTCCTCACCAGCACATTGAGCAGCAGAATAAATCATAAGGGCCATGGTCACGGGGAGTGTCTATCTTCAGAGGGAATGGGGTTTTAAAGATGATGCGCGCTGATAAGTGGAAAACACAGACTCCAGTGATCTCTATCTGACTGGTGAAGGATGGTCGGAGTGGACGCACACGGCTGATTTATCTGGTCAATACAAAGAGACGCACAGATAGGCTGGTGTAAAAGATGAAACAGATGTTCAAGGACCCACAACGAGGACACATACCATCATTGTGATGGAGCATAAATGTGAGGGACTTTCCTTAAAACTGATTTTTATTGTAGCAGTCGATTGAGTGTTTTTTCGGGACACAGGCCAAACATATGGCTGCGCTGGCTAAAACATCATACCCTTTCACAATGCTCGTTTTGAGTTATTCATGCAGTAATGGTGTTTTTTTCTGTTGATGATTATAGTGCTGGCTTCGAAATCATTGTCTTCTGTGTTAAAATGGCTGCAAAGATTCAGCACTAGTGAACAAATCCTGACAACAACACAATGCAGAAACAGAAACAGAGGAAGGAATAAAAGGAGAAACAAAGGCTCGTATTGATCATTTTAACCAGTGTGAAAAATATTGTTTAATTCTTATTCATAAGAGGTTTTTTGTCAGCGTGCTTTAATATGTTTTATCTGATCACAATGTCCCCTTTTATTTGTTTGAAATACTACGTCCCTGCCTCTCCTAACGCAGCAAGAGTTCGAAGGGAAAACATCTCTAAGTGAAGACAGATGCGGTTTACAAGGGAGGTGGTCACACACGGTAATCCCACAGGTGATTGAAAACAGATAATATAGGGGAGTGTATTTTCAAAAAGTGTGACTTGTAACCAGAGGAGCAAGAGGACTTGTTAGTAGCGTAGAGCAGTGATTCTCAAGTGGGGTCCGATGACCCTCGGGGGTCCATGGCACTCTGTCAGGGGGTCTGCGAAATAATTATTAAATTGTGCTGTATCATTAAAAAGTTTGTATGTACAGATGGGGACTATTTGCACCAATAAAACAAGCATATTGTGTCCATTATTCCCCATCATGGTAGCTTAGGGCCAATAGAAACTGATAGCTTGTTAGTTTATCATATAGAAATATTTCAGTCAGTCCACATCACATTTTCCAGTCCTCTCAATTTTGCCAGGGATACTCCCATTTTTTATTGCTCTCTCCTAGTTTCCTCCCTGGGTCACAATTAAATTTTCGCACTTTTCTTTTTCATTATCACAACCTCTCATTGTCATGTTATGTCTGAAAGGACTTTGTGAGTGAGAGACGAAATGACCTGTGATTGGTCAAAGTCTGCTGTTTAAAGCCTGAAAACAGAGCCATGAGGAGGTACAGAAGTCTAGTTTTCTCTCAGAACACTTGAATTACAATATGCTGAAAGGTTATTATTGAATTATTGCCCAGCGATGCAAAAAAATATACTGCCTTCCCTCACTCTAAGGGATCCTTGGCCACAAAACGTTTGACAACCCCTGGCATAAAGAAGGTCCACCAAAAAGTGAGAATATAAAGTCTGGTTTGTTGTACGATGGAGCTCACCTCAGCATGTTCCACAAGGGCGGCGAGGTGCGCTGCTGCTGCTTTGATAAGCTAGGCTGTGCCCTGCTTGAGGGTCTAAAGATAAAGAGGCGTGTTGGCAGAGTGCAACTGGATGATGAGAGTCAGATGGGGAAGAGAAGGGGAGCGAGCGATATGATGGCCAGCTGACAGGAGCTGCACGTCAACAACATCAGCTCCTGCGAGTCTCTATCGCTGCACAAGATGTCAAGGCTGAACACGACATGAACTGTAATGGCATTCTGAGAGTTTGCTGTCGTTCGTGGCTGAAACGGATTATTGTGGCAGAAGTCACAGATCATTTCTGAAGTGGACTGTATGGATTGAAAGAACAGTTGGATGCCAGCCTAAACTGTGGACGGTGAAGAGAATCTAATCACAAACTCCATTATACAGTTTTCATCTTCACCCACACCTGAGCCAGCTCCATTTGCTTAATGAAGGCAATGAGGCGAGGTGCTTGAAAGCTCTCCGCCTACTAAGCTGGCCTCTGTTTTTTACTTCTCTTCACCGTATTGTAAAAGAATAGCGGCATCTTTCTTCACCTTAAGCAGCAGTGAGGGAAGTAGAAGGAGAATATTTTGTCTTTGTTTGCCATTTGTGTGAAGGTGAAGCTTTTAAAAGTTTAGGGGGTTATTGAAAATCTTTGAAGCTTTATTAATAGTCAGTTTCTTTTATACACAGAAGCCAATGAAGCAGAAGCCAATATTTTCCATTTTCCAGTGTAGTTTAAGTTTTGTACATTGCTCAAAGTGGGTGAGTACCGTCTACATTTTACTGTCGTGTACCATATTTCTCACAATTCTTTTATGCCCTCTCATATCAGGTTCTCTAGTCGATTCATAATGACAGGCTTTTCTTGGGGAAAAATAAGATGTGAACTGTTCTTGCAACATTATTTAAAGGGACTCAATGTAAGAATCAGAAATTGCTTGTTAACAGTGACACCTGTGGCCGTCAAGTCAACAGCAGTCAGCGTCCCGTTGGTCACGCTCGCATCGGTCGAAACAGTGAGGCGACACACGAGACTGAACGTGACTGACCGCTAAAACTATAATAGCACTATACAGTATATTTCAAATGCTATGTAGAAATGTTAGCTTACCAAATGAAGGTCCCTCACAGTCATAGGGGAGACACCATAGTTTTCTTGCCCCTTGGCTGGAGTCAGTAACTCAGCAGTCGAAAAACAAGACACTGGAAACACATTCACTTGATATTTTCAGAGCTAAATTAACTCTATTCTGCTCCGCGTGTTTCACCGCTGCTCTCTCTCTCTTGCTTCAGCACTCTCTTCCCATGTGTACACGCACTGTCACAACACCAGCCCCCCCCCCGCCGACATCGGTCAGATTCCTGTTTTGCAAAATGGCATTCACGAAATATAACTTTTTGTTTTTTGTTTGCTTCCGTGGGGTTTGTGTTGGAGTCTGAGTTGTGGTGGCGGATGGTCGTTTCGCAAACTCACATAAAATGCATCTACAGGCTGATAGAGGAAATTACAACAGAGTATTGGGGCCACTTTGAGGGGAAAAATTTGGAGATTTTGAGAATAAAATCATAATATTCTAAGAAAAAAAGTCTGATTTAATAAGAATAAAATAATCTTTCAAGAAAAAAAGTTGTAATATTATGAGAATAAAGACGCAATTTCCCACAATCTTTTCAAGATCCTGATACTTGTGATAATGTGGTGCTGATGTGCCAAAAGAGGAAATATTTTGTTATTTGTGAAACTAAAGTATAACATCACAAGATGCTCCACATTTGTCATTTTAACACAGGTGGCACACTGCTCTATTCCCCTCTAAAATAACACGTAAAATAACTGCTTTACATTATGACTTTTTTTCTCATAATACTTTTTTCTCTTAAACTTCTGACTTTATTTTTGTAATATTAGAACTTAATTGTTGAAATCTCTGATTATTTTTCTCCCTCAACGTGGCCCTAATGCTCCATCGTAGGAAACACTGAAAGTCTGGAAGGTCTCAGTTTATAGGTGAGGTTACAACCTTTTCCCTCATTAGCATTAAAAATGATTTATACGTGTAAATATATTACAAGGCAAACATATTCAGAAAAATTAAATGTTCAGATGAAGGCTGTGATATGTATAAATAATAGAATAATTATTCAGCTATAGCGAGTTTGGTCGTTAAACTTTTTGAGTGTTGGAGTATTCTATAGTGATAATAATGGTCCAAATTGGATGAAATGAAATTGCGTAGTTTTAATGAAAGCACCCCCAAACCCAACATCTCCTAGTATGTTTTATTCACTGCAGCAGTTCTGAATGTAATAATAGAACTGGCCAATGCACACGCCAGCATGTGAATAAGGGGAGTACTGGCACTTATTTTTTCCACTTCAAGCACTGGTTTTATAGAAATAAATAAAATAAAAGTGTTGTGAGGTAAGCTAATTCACATCCGCAACTCATCGGATTCTGCTCAGGAACAGGATCCTCTTCTTCGCTCTGTTGATCGAACACACAGTAAAGCGGTGTTTGTGTGTGTGTGTGTGTGTGTGTGTGTGTCTCCTCTGCGGGGGCCTCCCAGAGACTTGGTAATCACCATAGGGTGCAATGAGACCACACTTGCCCATCCTGGCTTATCTATGGAGGAGGCAGATAAGAGCAGAGAGGATCCAGGCTGCCAGGCCAGCACGGATAAAGAGGCTCAGGTTGAAAGTGGGCCATAGTGTGAAGGCAGAACACAGCCAGCAGGATAGTATAGGATCTGTGTGTGTGTGTGTGTGTGTGTGTGTGTGTGTGTGTGTGTGTAGGTGAGACAGACCTTACTGTAGCTCATGCTGTGAAAGTGAGTTGCTGCCCACGCACAGAAGGACGAAAACGACAGCATCTGCACCGTGGCCAGCGGTTGTATTTGTCTTGGCTTGTAAGAGCCCCAAAGCAATGTCATCTCCGTCCTCTCGTTTATTTTTTTCCTATACATTTTTAAATTTTTTTTCCAATTTTGTTATTTATTCTTTTTTTTTTTATATATATATATATATATATATCTTTTTAGCCATGCTAGCAGCATAACTCAAGGACTGGCAATGTCAGTCTGTTTGTTAGTTTGAGAGCTTGATTTCATGGAATGAAACACCTCCCACCCATGTAGTAAATCCTGTTTTATTTTGCTTTTGATTTGAGACATAAGGCAGAGTCATGTCTTTAAGTAATATGGTATTTTAATTAGCTTGTAATCTTTGCGCGGGGCACCTCAGGATTTTGCAGTTGTTCAGACCTAAGGCCCATTCTGATCTGCTAGACATTACGTTGTTTCTCCAGGATCAGTTGAACCGATGTGGCAAGCTTCACGGATACAGTAAGAGGATGCATCTGAAATGCATTCAGGCTGGGTATTTGGTGTCTCAAGAGACAATCGGGCAATTTCGCCTCAGCTGCACTCACTTCATTTATAGGTTTCTCAAGGCTGGACTGAACTAAACAGGCGGGACACATTTGCTTCCATGAAATAAAACTCTCAAGTAAATGGCAGGATTTTGAGATATCTCATTAATTCAGAAAAACAGGGCAAACTCTTTTCTCAAATGAATGCATTTTGCATATATATATATTATGCATTCTGGGTATTTATCCAGATGATTTTGTCATTAAGAAGAATGGCCGTACACTAATAGACTTGTCTCTTAAAAGCTAAGAGATCAGTAGCTATAGGTTTGAAAATCAAGTATGAACCAATATATTAATGATATATCATCATGTGGAAAAACAAACATACATTACTAAAGGAAAGCTAGCAGTTTTTGAAAATATCTGGGGAAGATTTATGGATTTTTTTGAAACAAAATGTTGGATAATCAATAAATGTAAAAGACTGGGGTGAGGGCAGGTTAATTGGAGTAAGATTATAAATTTGGAGTAGCCCATGTGTCCATTAATATTTCTGTAACTTCTGTATATTTATCTCTGTTTCAGTTACTGTGTTATATTTGTTCAGCTATTTATTTTGTGTACTGTGCCTGTTGACAAGTCATTGGGATACAATGTATAAGTGAAAAACCCCTATAGATATACTGTTTAAAAAACATTTTAAGCCAAAATATGATGTTTTTACTAAACCTAATAAGTAGTTTTGTTGTCTAAACCTAACAAATTGTGTTTTGTTGTGTTGTGTTTGCCGTAATCTGGGAGAATTTAGATTTTTCATAAAACGTATTTGAGAAAGCAGTTTAGTTGTACGGGAACGTCATTTTATAAGCGATGGGTTTGACTCACTAGCCCATGTGCTGGTGGAGTTGCTGTGAAGTTGTCACATAAATCAATACTGAACATATCACATGCTCTTTGAATTGAAGAAAAGTAGGGGATAGTGTTTTACATGGTGTTGTGCCAACAGTGCAGGCAGCATTGTCTGAAACCGGTGATTTCTTAATAAGCTGGCTCCTGTAGGAGTGTTATTGGAGGTACGTGTGACCTTAGCGGCTCTTATTGGGTCAGATGGGAAGTGTAGCCGATCGCGCTGTGCTGATTTTTGTGTGGAGTGCCGTTCAGGTGAAAAGCCATATTGAGTGGCCACCTGCTAAATTTAGGTTGCCCTTTCCAGAAAGCTGCGGTTAAGTGTGTCCTCCTAAATTAATGTTCTCCTTCCTCTCTCCTCCTCCTCATCTCTCGGTTTATCATTTTTGTCATTACCACCCTCTATTTCCTCTCCCATGTACTGCCCCTTATTGTCTCGTCACCACCTATTCCCTGTCCGTCCCTCTCTGCAGCATAAACGCCACGTCCAGACTACGCCCAAGTATGTGGAGCTGATCATCGTGGCTGACAACAGAGAGGTAAGCTGAGGTCCCGACCTCTTCACCCTCTGCTGCCGTATCCCACAGGGAAGGAGCTCAGAGGTCACATTAGCTGCCCCTCCATCCCCTTGAGACATAGATAAGATGGCTCCACTGCTCCCTTTTAGTTGCCTCTGAATTAGACTATTCAGACTTAAGATCTTAAAGAGGGCAAAGAGAAGAAAGTGCTTCTTGCTGACATGAGACAGGAAGGTCAATGTCATGTACTTTAGAGCCACAGAAAGTGAATAAACGCTGGATATAAGCAAGGTGGCCGAGGTTATCTCTATAGCCGAAGCTCCGCCGAGGAGCTCTTTGATGATAGCAACCGCAGCAGAAGCGCCAGTGGAATTAACACGATGCCCTGTGAAAACATTTCTAGAGCCGACGCAGTGTTGATTTGTCCCAAATAATGCCTTTGATGAAAATAAACATTCAAGAGGGTGGATCACCTCTTTTTCTCCTTGCTTTATTCTGCCTGCTTGTGTTGTTCAGTTTCAGAAGCAAGGCAAGGACATGGAGAAGGTCAAGCAGCGGCTGGCTGAGATCGCCAATTACGTGGACAAGGTAACAATCAAATCAGCAGAGGGGGACGTGGCGTGGGCGTGTGATTTATTAGAGGTCACATCAAGCCTGCTGAGAATTAACCGAGTCGCGAGCAGAGGCTGATTGGATTATGAGTGGATGATCAATTCCATAACTCGGCGGAGAAATGTTGTGAAGAGGCCGCTGTACTAAAACGTGCCGTGGGTGGCGGTTTAATAAAACAGGAGCGAAGCATGATTTATTCATGCGGAAAGTCCTATGTTGATTAATGTTTAAGGACTCGTTCAGAGGCCCTCATCATTTTTAAGCGACTATTTGTGTAGGATTTGTGTTTTAATAGATAATATACAGTGAAGAGAGTAACAGAAATGTTCTCCCCTCCTACCCTCGACCTTCAGTTCTACAGGGCTCTGAATATCCGTGTGGCCCTGGTGGGCCTGGAGGTCTGGAGTGATGTGGACAAGTGCCCCATCACGCAGGACCCCTTCACCACTTTGCATGAGTTCTTAGACTGGAGGAAGGTCAAGCTGCTGCCCCAGAAGCCTCATGACAACGCCCAGCTAATCAGGTACATCTGCACACATGTAATAAAACTGCTTTCGAGGGGTCTTTGGGTCTTATTTACTCCAAGCTAAACTGAATATGATGTTTTGTAGTATTTAGCGTAATCGAGTTCTTATTTTGAGCTACTCTCAAAGGTACCCTGCAACAGACATTCAGACATGGTTTTGTTTCACCAAAACAAAACAGAAAAATTTGATTTTCTAGCTCATAAAACATTTGCAAAACCTTTCTGAATCAGTTTTAGCCATTTGCATGCAGTGAAAGCCTCATGAGATGCTAAGAAAATGCACACTGCGGACAAAATGCTGAGAAAATACACATCTTTCTCTAAAATAAAAATTTTATCTTGGTTATAATGACGATGTGTGTAAAGTGTGTTCTACCAGTTCGCCTGTGAATGTGGACAGAAAAACTCAGGTAATATATACGTTGGGATGCTAGTGGAACAGAGATTATCAAGGAGATGGGGCAGGAGTTTTTAGGATTACTGTCTGTTTTTCAGTCGGTCACTTGGTCCGCCACTTTGCTATCACATTAAAGTTATATGTGTTTGCATTTAGCTCAAAGAACCACATAAGGAGATTTTTTTTTTTTTTTCCCACCCAACAAAACCTTTTCTCCCCTTTTTTTTTTTCTTTCTTTCTTCCTCCCCCCCCCCCCCCCTTTTAGGGGCCGCGGGGCGGGGGCCCACCCCCCCCCCCCTTGGGCGAAGGCGGGGTACACCCTGGACAGGTCGCCACTCCATCGCAGGGCACATAGAGACAGACAACATATAGACAGACAACCATTCACACTCTCGTCCACACCTACGGGCAATTTAGAGTCATCAATTAACCAATAAACAGCATGTCTTTGGACGGTGGGAGGAAGCCGGAGTACCCGGAGAGAACCCACGCTTACACGGGGAGAACATGCAAACCCCACAGAAGAGCCGCAAGCGAATCGAACCTGCGACCCTCTTGCTGTAGGCGACAGCCTAACCACTACACCACCGTGCAGCCCTCCAGCCCATGTTAAGCTTCGGTTATTCCTTTTTGCATGGACGGTTGCACGGACGTGAACTGACGTGGAATCGTGACAGGGATACTTTTGGATGTTTTATACTCCGTGCAGGTGTCTCCTCGCAGCAAACTAACATTCTCAAATCTCCTAAAAGTTCTCTAATTTCTCTGCCGATCTGCGTCGGCGTAGTTTGAAAAATTTGGATGTGCATGGACAGGTGAAAATCTGCAGGATGGAACTCCCACGAAGGGCCTTGTCTGACACCTCTTCCCAACTGGACGCGATGCAAACAGATTTTTCCCAATGAAAATGTCCTAACGTGCTCCGTACGTCAGCGAACAGGCAGAGCGACATTTTGCTTGTTTGAAAAACTGTGTTTGCCGTGGCTCTATTTATGCAAAGTTTTGTGCACCTCCAGCCTATTTTCACTGGTCAAAATTGACGCTGACAGTAACTCAGAGGACAATGTTTGCTCAGTTGCTGTCTGTAAAGGAAGAGGAATCACAGTGTGATGTTACTGAACACTCGTGATCCTCACAGATGGGACAGCAAAAGTCATGCTTCAGATAATGACAGTGTTAGCATTGAAATGCTAACCTAACGCTAGCATCCACTACACACTGCATCATCAACAGGTTGCTCTAAAGCACCGCTAGTGGTGAAAAACTCTCAGTGGGTAGAAATGGAGCAAATATGATGAAGTTATTTTTATAAAACAGTAACTAGTGAGAATCTGAAAAAAAAAATCCTGTGCCTCTGGTTTCTTCCGGTGCTCCTACTAGTATCTGCAAAATTTCACAATGGAGGAAAACAATCAATCAGAGCCGAGCTGGAGTCTACAGTCTCTGAGCAGCTGTCAATCACTCACAGACTCTGACTATTAAACTGGGCAACACTGATCAAATATGAATCAATATTGTGTTGCTGTAATGCTTATTTCTCACCTCAGATTTTTTCAGAAACATCTTGTAGTTAATGTTTCGCTGTAAAATGAGAAAGTTTGTGACCCGGCAGAGATCTGTTGACGAAATACCAAGCACTGCCCACCAGCCAGACCACAACCAATAGTGACGCTCTCTGTCTGAAATTGGCAAAAGTCTCCCATCACAGGCTAGATTTTCTAAAGCATGAAAGCAGAGCCATGAAGAGGTGCCAAAGTCTAGTTTTCTCTCAGAACACTTGAATTACAATACGCTGAAAGGTTATTATAGAATTTTTGCCCAGTGATGTCAAAATATTCTGCCTTCTGAGGCTGAAGTGTTGATGATGTGATGATCTGTTTTCTTTCTCTTAGTGGGGTCTATTTCCAGGGCACCACCATCGGCATGGCACCCATCATGAGTATGTGCACAGCAGAGCAGTCGGGAGGAATCGTCATGGTACGTAAACCTGTGCTGCATGCTCAAAATGCCTTAAATCCATCCTAAAGCAAAAGGAGTACAAAAGAAATACTTGGTGCGTCTCTGACTTCCAGAAAGGAGACCAGACATATTTTAACATTTCCATCTTCCTGCCTCTGCCTGGTTCTCCCCCTCCCTCCCGTCCTGACATAATACTCTCATATTTCTCCCCTGAGTCTCTTGTGTAAGGGTTGAGCTAAGGATTCGAGAGTTGATATTAAGTTGTATTAACTTCAGGGCACACGCATCATTGAGTCTTTTTTTCTAAGAGGTTGGTATGCATAGTACCCTCCACTTAGTGCTGATAAATGAGAGTGTGTATCGATGACAAGAGCAGAAACCATTGCTTCCTAAAGAGGTGCAACAAATGAGTGAATTTAAGGGTAACGCGTATCCCCGCCTGAATAAAAGCGTAGGAGCCATTACAGAACTGCAACTCTATACCGTGTGCTCAAGTCATGTTGTGTTAGAGCGAGTCATGCTATTATTTTATACTCTATGTCCCTGAGTGGCTGATTGTCTGGTGGCCTGGCTGGCTGGTGGTAAGGTTTACAGCTAGAGTCCCCAGATGGTTCTTCACTCTTGTCCTCCCAGATGGTAAAGTGGGGTCATTATGACTACATACGCGCATACATCAGGTCAGACACATGAAGGATTAGTCTCCAACCGCAGACTCTTCTGCTGGGCGTATCACGACCTTGTTGTCTCCCTTCATTTACATAGTGCCTTTGAACTCATTAGCCAGCTTCCCTTATGGGTCTCATTGCTATTTTTCTGTGCATTTAAATCTTAAACATTCATTCTCAAACCATCTGGAGTATCCATTCACCAGCCCCGAATGTTACATTAATTTCACTGGTGTGACGAAACAGAACACAGACAGCGGTCACTTCAGCCTCATCGATCAGTTGAGGTGTCTTTCCAGGAAACAGAATCAGAGGGTTTCCTTTGCATGAACTCAGGGAAGTGCAGATAGTTGCCGGCCGTTACTCTCAAAAGCCCCCATCAGAGCGGTTCATCAGTCTGAGCTGGACTCGCACGACGCTACTGAATAATGCACAGTGACGGAAGACTCCAGTGGCAGGGCGATCTGGCGCGCAGCTCTGCATCCATGAAGAGCTGATAGCTGCTGCCGCTGCATTATTCATCCGGCTTTTTTCCTGTGCTCATGTTCTACACACCTTTGCAGGAAATCTCGACACGTCAGCAAACAAAGCTTTCACTCTCTGTCACCGTGGCTTCGTCTTCACAGTGCATCCTCTGGCACTGTCTGTTTTTAATTTCCTATTATCTCTGTTGGCTGTGTGATTTTCAAGGTCCCCTTTGAGAGTTTTTCTCGCTTTCAACTGTCTTTCTTCGCTGGTTTTGCTCAGAGGAGGGTCCATGTCTTTGTTTGTGCGGATGAAACGGCACATCTGGCTGTGTCAAAGTTTGCCGAGCGAGCTGAAGGTGACAGCCCGCAGTCTGCCGTTTCATTTTTCATCTGAGTGCCACAACGTCGAGCAGAGGAAACGCTCTGATAAGCACAGATCCAGCAGCACTGTTTGTTTAATCTTGCCAATATGCAATTATGCTCACTTGTTTTGAGTAATGTTTCTCCAGTGGGTCCTGTGGGGAACAACAATTTGGCTAGCATAAAAGTTTTTTTATTATTTGTTATTTTCCTCAGAGTATGTAATCAGAAACGTCTGTTTTTAATTAGCTACAACAGAGCTGAACACATTTTATTATGAGACGTTGCTTGTAGCATCATGTCTAGCCTAGAAATACTAAATCAGACTCATATAGTAAAGAGTTTTTAGATGAATTATTAGGAGAGGCAATGGTTCAGTTCTTCATGGCTGATGTGTTTCTTTTTAGGACCATTCGGACAATCCCCCTGGGTGCCGCAGTCACTCTGGCCCACGAGCTCGGACACAACTTTGGGATGAACCATGACACCCCAGAGAGGGGGTGTGGCTGCAGGGTGACGGCAGACCGTGGAGGCTGCATCATGACTCCCTCCACTGGGTGAGTCACAGCATCTATCTTGACAATTAAGAGTCAATATATCTTTAAGATAGCTTACTTCGTACTCCGTACTGCAATATCCAAGATTGCAAGAGTTTTGTTTCAGCTAGTTGGCCTTCATCAGCCTGAGGACATATGCTATCATTCACTGCTTCAGTGCACTCCAGCGAGGCTTTTTTACAAATGACGTCTAACTCCCAAACCATCTGAAATACATCATCATGATGTCTAGTCAAGTTTGCATTAAGTCAGTCACTTATTAAATATGGTGAATGTCACTCAAAAGAGGCCAGATTGTGATCATATGTAAACATTGTTCCACACGCTCTGCTTTTGTAATTTATTATCTATCGAAAAATAATGGGGTTGAACCACTGGGCCATTGGGTTTATGGTAGATTCAACAGCTGTGCTAATACCTCTAGGCAATATGACTCATTGTGATTGGGAAGCCAATGGGTCAGTGCCAGTGCATGGCCAAAACAGTACAGTTTTACTTATCCTGACACAATCTCCAATAGACTAAAGAAAACAGTTCAGAAAGTGTCTGTTGTTTAAATGTGACAGTAGGCAGAGGTGTAGTTTTGCTCATTATGGATTGTAATGTCTAACCAGTGGGCTATCTCCAGGTCTGAAAACTGAAGCCAATGCTGAAGTGCCACAAACTTGCATTCTCTCTAACAGCCAGCAGGGGGCGACTCCTATGTCTGATTTTATAGAGGTCTATGAGAAAATGAGCCTACTTCTCACTTGATTTATTACCTCAGTTTCCATTGTAAACATGAGTTTATGGTCTCAATCACTAGTTTCAAGTCTTCTTCAATACAGCATGATGTTCATTTAGTAAATTATGATTCCACTTAGAGTCAAATAGACCATAAAGCAGGGTATGCTTTAGGGCGTGGCTACCTTGTGATTGACAGGTCGCTACCACGGCGTTGTCTGGTCTGGGAGTTGTCCGTGTTTTCATCTTAGAACTTTAACCCTTTCACAGTGTGTTGTCAGCTCATGAAAGTCAATATTAAAGCTCCCATATTGCAAAAGTTAGATTTTCTTGGCTTTTATATTATCAAGCAGGTTTAAGTGCTAAATATTATGAAAGTATTGAAACGCTCATTTTACAGAGAAATACACACAGTGTTTAGAAACTCTGCTTTTGAAACAAGTCATCAGTATTTCTGTCCATTTGTGATGTCACAAATATACAGTATGTATATTTTTTAATGTAAACAGGCTAACTGTGTCTCAGTTTATTTCTGGTTGCAATTTATGTGAATGAAATCAGTTGACAGGAAGTAAACATGGACCTAAGCTGTTGCTGAACAGCACAATTTCATTGCAGTTCTGTTGAAAGGCACTAAAATGGAGTGTTTCAGACAGAGAGGGTAAATACAGGCATATTCAGGCAGACGATATGAGAAATAAAGTTTGTTTTAACATTACAGCATGTACACATGCTCTAGTAGAAGCATAAAATATGAGTATGAACCTGGAAATGAGCATGTGTGATACGGGGCCTTCAACATTTTGGACCCCTAAAAGTGTCTAGTTACAAAATACCAAGATGGCAACAGCCAAAGACCAAGATGGCGACAGCCAAAATGACAAATTCGAGGCTTCAAAATGGCAGTACACAAACCAATGGGTGACGTCACAGTGACTATGTCCACTTCCTATATACAGTTCATGTGTCTAATGTCTTGTAGCTGACTGAGCAGTGGGATAGGGACGTTCTGGGTGGAAACATTGGGTATCAGTTCCAGCTCAAGGTCTAGTGGTCTGTGGGAGCCTCGGATTGGTGTTTATGCTGGAAACATCCCTTTGTATTTAGTTTGGACCAGACCCATGAAAAACAGGGTAACGCTATTCTTGATTATAGACTCATAAAACAACAGAGCAGTGAGATGTAGATTTATATTTAACCCTGATTGAGGATATCCCTGGTCAAGGACTTTATCCTAAAATTGGCAACAACACGAACACAAAAAAAAAAAGAGTATAAAATTCTTGTCTCCATCTTTCTCCTTATCGCTCTCTCCTTTTCCTCCTTATTCACAGCCAGTTAGAGTGATTCTATTCTTTGGCATACATGCAACTTTAATGTTGAAAAATCTCTCTGCAGCTCCTAATAAATAGTTAAAAACCTCTGAAAACTGTGTATTATACAGTTTTTATGTAAGGAAAACTTGTCACCTCTCCTTTCAGATATCTCAATCTGAAGTCATACGCAGCAGCGTGGAGCCTTTCTCAATGTGAAAGAACATAGTTTGTACCAAACATATACTAGTGAGAAATATATAAGACATGAATATTTAGGGGTTTTTTTTCCGCTCTCCACAGAGACTGAGCTTTTTTTTCTTTCCATCTGACAATAGAAAGAAATGATCTTGGTTTCAAAATAATCCCCTCTACACCTCCGTGTTGCTCCATATCGCTGCTCTGCTGTTTAATCCAGGATTAAGGGAGCAATACATTTGAATAAGGATGTTTAGGAACTCGGTGTTGCCTCATACTGCTTGTTCAGTTAATTCCAGGTCAGCACCATACACTCTCTGCCTGAGGCAGTACTACATCTCCCATGAGTCCAGCTCAAGCCCCTTGTAGTTCCATGTGGCCACACACACACACACACACACACACACACACACACACACACACACACACACTGCTGCAACCACCTGAATGTTGTTCGTCGCCCGGCAGCTAGAGCTATTTGTTTATAGCATTGGCTGCCATGTTTTTCTAGGCAGGCGACCAGCTCTTTTCAAAGCTCAATGTGATCATACAGAATGCCTCTTCACAAGGCCAGGACTTGGATGAGCTGGTACAAAAGCCCCGCTGATTAGCAGCCTCTGCATTCAATAACTGAAAGTACTGGCAAAACTTGCCTACACTCACTCAGAGTTTTGTTTTGTTTTGATTGATCTTTCAGTTTAATCAAATAGAGTGCAGGAAAGTCTTCATTGTCGCTGATGTGTAAAGACAGATACCCATCAAACTCTCCTGGCCTTGCTGCTGGAGATAATGGGATCCAGTTCATCATGATTATACTGGGGTAGTGGTGGGGGTTAGAGGTAGGTGGTGGGGGGCAGTAAAAGTACAAGCTGTCCCAGTGCCAGCTGCACATCTGCACAGAGCACTGCTTGTTTCCTGCTCACATTGGTCACGGCCAATTGTCGCGTCCCCCTTTCCATCCATCCCACTATCCCCCCATTAGCTCTAAATGAGAACAGGCTGGTGTCTCCATCCTTTGAGATTATAACACACAGGAACGCACACACATCAGCTGAGCTGCTGCTGGGTGCTCCATGGACAGAAGAACATCCATATGTGCACAAACATATACATGAGAGAGCCAGCTCTGTTAAATACTAAAGCAGGAGCTCCACATGGTTCTGTGTTTGGTCCACTGCTCTTGGTTACTCTCATGCTTAGTTCTTTCATAAACAAAGAGTAGCGCCTATTTTGAGGTAGTAATACAGTGCCCGTTTGTAGCGTGGTCATTCAGAGCATGTGCCTGTTCAAATAGGCCAATTGCTTGGCTCCTGGTTTTCCTGCTTGAAGCATTGTTGGTGGGCTGGAGACGACATGCTCGACTCAGTCTGCAGAGCTCTGAAAGCCCACCCCCAGTGTTGCACAGTGTGTACAGTGTGCTTGCTTGTTTATTCAAAGTGTATTAATACTGAATGTGTCCAGCAACAACATTGTCCATCGTTCAACATGTCCAGATTGCACAGACTTTGCACATCCTTGGGTCCCAATCAATACACCTGCCAAGTATGAAGTAGATCCAATGAACAGTTCTCAAGATATGCATAGGACAGACAGACCGATATTCCTAGCTTTATAGTCAGATTCAGGGTAAATGGACACCATTTGGAGACGTGAGCTAGGGCTGTGACATGAGGAAATTTTCCCACTGGTTAATAAACTTGTGACAACATCAGTGTTACCGATTACACCGGACATTTTACAAGAAAAGATGATGCTAGAGTGCTTTCTTTGATCGTCAGCGTCGGGTGGCTGTGTCTGGCCTCTCTTGTCGAGCTTTTGCTACAAGGCCTCAGGTTTCCACCCCGCGCCACTGCATCCCGCACACCAGCTGTGACCACTCCATCCTCTGCACAGCGATTGCCTCATTAACGTTACGGTTTCCTTTTAGCATTGGGTTTAAATTCGAAGCGTTGCCAAATAGGCGCTTTTGGTTTTCACTTTGACAACCAAATCCTCCACTATCGTCTTGTCTGTCAGCTTTCTCTCTGTGTGAAATTTGACTGCTGCTACGCTGAGCTGAGATACCATACATAGCAAACACTTTCACTCTGTTTGTAGCAACAGTCTTTTCGAATGGTGTTTTGGAGCTGGTTTCCAGTTGTATGCAGATGATACAATAATTTGTTTCTCTAGTTGATTAAATATAAAGTTATAAATGCCATGATATATGGTATGTATATCCAGCCCAGTCGCACAAAAAGGCATATGACACGATAATGCACAAGGAAAAAGTGGGCAATAAGAATGCCAGTCATCCTTTTGGCATGCCATTTTCACACCATGTTATCTGTACTAACTGCAATGTAAATACAACCATATAAATATGCAACGCTCAGAGCTAGTGACATAGAATAAAAAGAGAGATTTATTGCAGAGGAGGGGAGCTGAATGGGTCCAACAAACACAGGACTGATGTTTTGTTTTGTTACATTAGTGACTACTTATGTTACATTGTTTCCGTATTGTTAAGGCCGTGGAGATCAACAGGTTGGAACCCAAATGCAAAGATACAGGAAACAGGTTGAGACAAAAAGGCAGAGTCTGTCCAAGGTCGGTACACAGGTTATCAAATTACTAGAAAAGACTAACCCAAATCGGCGGGCTAAATCGAGGTCAGTATATACAGGCAGGGTATCAAAACACGAGGAGTCTAACAGGAAAAAATCGTAAGGCCGCTTGTGCATAATGAGCAAGACGAACTGGCAACGGGAGGAAAGGGAGACGCTCATTAAATACTAGTGGAGGGAGTGATTAACTATGGACCAGGTGGACACAATCAGGGCGCAGGGGGAGACGATAGGACTCAGGTGAGTGGTGCTGGAAACTGGGTCAGATGGAGGTGCTCAAACGTGCAGGCAGGGAGACATGCAGGCAGGAAGTGACGTGATCTGAAACAAGAGGGGATGTTAGAATACAAAATAAAACAGGAAGTGAAAAAATCAAAGCATGCAACACACAACACACAGACTAAGACCTAACATTTACAACACATATGTATTTTACGTAGTTTACGTACTCATTTTAAGCCCAACCATGATGATTTTCCTAAACATATTTAAGTGGTTTTGTTGCCTAAACCTAAATGAGTGATTTTTTTGCCCCCTGCTGGTACTGCACCTTCATACATGCATGTAATATTCATGTCTCTGCAAGGTAAACAAGACACTGACACACTATCTTCTGGTGAACAGATGGGTCTATTGCACACTTCCAGGTGGTATATCATATGGATATGTTCCTATGAAAATAAATGTTCAATCACTTGCCATCTAAGCCAGTTACACAAACTGAGATATTGATGGACAGATAGACTCCAAGATACATTATTAAGACAGGGTGCATTCACTCTTGGGTCAAGCCCTGAGTAAGATGATCAGTGCTGGGCATGAGATTGATATATTTCCCTTGTCATAAAATAATCAGGAATCACAGAAAGCCAGCCAGAGTCCGAGGCATGCCATGGAAATGTGACCCGTGCCCCGCTGGAGAACAGGAACTCTCTAGTATGCCTTGTTTAATTGGGTCCATAGGGAAATCAATGTGAAAATGCTCTTCAGTATCTACAACGTAGGCCAGACTGCCAGGCACCGAAGGCCACAACAGATCATATCACCTAATGTCATCGCCCACAGCTCAGGCTCTACATGCTCAATGGAAGCCGTAAAATGAATATTAAATGTGTAGTGAGGCAACTGTGGTTTTGAATTACTTGAGCAAGTATGAAATATTTGTCATAGTTACAGTTGTCACAGTCATGTTTAAATTTACTTTAATTCACATTGGTTCCAGAAGATCAAGGTCATCCAAAATGTAATAAAACTCTGAAAGCAGAATGAAGGTAGGGTCACAATCATTGTTTTTGTATTTCCTCTAAAAACGTTCTCAAGAATGGCGGAAAATGTTTCTGGCAGATGTGTGTCATTGGAAAGGCCGGCAGATCTGATTCATAGTCTGATCAGTGTTTTATGGTTGAAAAGTTGTGACATAAACTGGCCGTGCAGGATCTGCTGGATGGGTTTCACGGCGTTTTTTGTGATCTGAACCACAAGGACAGACAGACTAGGAGGAGAAAGTGCTGCCTAGCTAGATTTGGGTTAAAGGGCTCTGTGTATTAATGTGTTACTTTGCCTTAAAAGTATTATTAGCGCAACAATTAGTCTGCAACAAATTAATATATAAACCCGACCTGTGTTATTCACTGTCATTACAGACGACTGACTATACCGCTACCAGTAAATTTAATTTAGTAGAGAAACCTATTGATTTCACCTTTTGCCTGCCGATTTTAGTTTTTTCCTGAAACCGTAAAAGCGTTTTGAATATGCCAACGTCTCAACTCATCACATATGGCCACTCATGCCCCTTGGTGTTGCTTTAGGATTAGGCAACAAAACCACTTAGTTAGGTTCAGGGAAAAAATACATGGTTGGGCTTAAATTGCTATGTTTGTAAAGTGATAATGAAACTGAATGTTATGAACAAAGGACTCGAAACAAACAGCTCAATGCAACTTGAAAGCGAAACTTAACACGGGCGTGAACAGCAGTCTCCTGGATGATTTGTCGGACCATCCGCCACCCTTTCCGCCCGCCCTACGTTACCACAGTCACACCACGGTGTGTTTCTCCGACCCTTTGCTGTGTCTCATACTGTTGCTAAAGGGTGCCTCGTGTGGCGGTTCAATGGCCATGACAAAGCCTCAGTATTTGATTTGGGGGGCTACACTTCCAGAACAATGCCGTAGGTCAGGATGGTGTTATCAGCTGTAACCTCACACTCACCTACACTAACATACACTAAAAGGCATGCACAGCCAGCCCGGTTATGTAAACAAAGCACAGAGAAACTCAGATTATGAAACACAGAGAAAGAGAGAGCAACTTAATTCTCTTCAGGTAGACATTACTTATCTTTGTGTTTACTAGGGCTGTCCCAAATACCATTTTTGGGCTTCCGAGCTTCGGTGAGAAATACTTAAAGGTATTCGAAGCTTCGCAGTGCAGCGTGGCACAGCAGGCTGACATAGTCTTCTGTCTATCTGTCTCCATCTACCTCATTTCAGTGACCAGAACGATGCCACTGCAGCACTACTGTACACACATGCACCTCTACACAAAACAAGCGATACGATATCCATCTGAGAATAACTAATAACAATTAATGTGAGATTTTTCTTAAATAATGGGCTATTTGGGGATTTATACATTATTATTACATACAGGTATTTCCATCTAAATCTGTTACACAACTTAGAAGATAGCATCATTTGTAACAGAACACCAACTTTTTAGATGAGCAAAAGTATAGGAACAGGTACACTTAAAATAGATTAAAGTGAATCAGATTTTAAATAACATAATAACACTTAATATTCAGGTGCAAATCCTTTGTTTGTAATAACTGCATCCAGCCTGCGATCCAATGACATCACCAAACTTTTGCATTCTTCTTTTGTGATGCTTTTCCAGGCTTTCACCACAGCCTCTGTTGTTTGTTTCAGGGGATTTCTCTATGTATATATGTATAAAATAATTTTAAAAACAAAGCATTCGAATAGTGATTTGGAGGTTGAATACCATGGCAACATCTGAAGCTTCAAAGCATTGAAATATTCAGTCAGCCCTAATAGCTGTATCTAGCTGCTGTATTAATGCTCTGAATGTCGAATAGGGAACCTTTACATTGGATTGACAAGGTAGGTCAGACAAACAGCGGGTTAATCCATATGTGTATACAGCAGTTTGGGTTTTGAATTGGTAGATTCCTTTTAATCCATTTTGTATGCCTTGACCGATGACTCTAACTCTCCACAAAAATGTGGGTTACCTGTCACAGTTTATCTACCCCGTTGTCAAAGCAGCATGGCTGTGAGATGTTTGAAAGCCTTCAGCGTTGTAGTATTATCACAGTGTGGGGCAGATCATAGAGACCTGTAACAGATCTGGGAATGATTTCTTATCACCAGACCTCCCACAGATCCATTAAAGCCTTGTCTGGCATATTGCCGCAGCTTAGTTGCAGTGATTGCTTTGTGCACTCCATCAACCATCAACTGCAGTACCTCTGAAGCTTAGGAGCCAACTGTCAAACACTGACTGTAGGTTTGAGATGAACAAAAGAACTCTGAGATGAATTGATCCCATAATGGGACTGGAGCTGGACCAGATGGAAGACAATGCAGCAGTATGAGACAGAACAAAAAGCAGACAGAGGTGAACAGGGCTCATCCTCTATGAAGGCTGGGAACAAGTCCAAAGGTCACAGAGTCATACTTGGTCTTTTTCTTTTGAGGTGGTGGCCCAGACTCCCATTGGATGAGCGGATGTCAAGGGTGTCTTTAGTTCGCCATGAGCCCCAGATGTGCCCACCGTGACTGGCCCTGGCATTGCTTTACATGCCCTGCGGGTCCTGCAGCTGCTAAATGCCATCCACTGTAATTCATCGCTGCCTCTGCGTTTTTCACAGCCATTACTCCTCCTCCCACCCCCACACCGTTGCAGGCTAGACCAATTATTTCTGTATTGCCTCTCATAAAGAACAGCTGGATCCTGTGCCGCTCATGTATCTTAGGGATGTGAGTGTTTGTCATGGATTGCATGGGCTGAGTTCATGGAAATTGAATGAATGCAGGAAAACAGGGGGGTGCAACTCGAGCGAGCAATTTTGGTTCGGGCTTTGGGGGCAAAGAGGAAATCAACAACAGCAGTTGCTAAGGAAGTGTCCTGCCTGTTGAGCAGCAGTCTTGACAGCTGTTCATCATAGCAGGATCCCCAGAGGTGCTCAGCGAGGAGGAAGGGAAAAAGAGGGCACTGTTTTTATTATAGCTTTCCTCATTGCTCTTTCCTTTTGCCATTTCATGTCATTACAAATCCACTCTGATCTTTTGCTTTAATCCAGGGATCTGTTTCGATGTACCCCACTTTCACCCAACACAACCTCTGGATAGTATTGCCGTTAGAGAGCGAGCAGGTTGTGTGTTTGGGGCGGAGGTCAGCAGCAGGAGCTGATGTAAGCCTCCTCCACACATGATAGAAATCAAAGGCAAGCTGAGAATGAGGTCATGTCAAAACATTCACAGTGTGTCATGACATATTTAGAGGCAAATTAGATATGAAACCCAATCAGAGGAAAAGCACACTTTGAAAGGCTTGTCGACATTGAGCTACATAGAAATGCCTCCTCATGTGAGATGAAAAACTCCAGAGAGAAAGTGGTTATTTTATCACCAGTGGGACTGACTTCAAGGTTCAGTCTTATACCTGGAAACCAACTGACAACTCCACCACATTTAAACTCATGTATCATAGAAACAGCTCAATGAGCTCCATTTTCTGGGCTCCCAATGACCGTTACATGACTTACCTCCTGAAATATGTTTATTAAAAGATGGTATTACTAATTGTGCTACAGTTATGACATTTACTGTCCTTTCAGTACTGTTATTAAGATACTGAATATGAAATCAGAAAATCTTGGGTACCATCCAAGTCATTCAAGCTTGTCTCAAAGGAGGCTAAATAATGCTCCAAATTTATGCTACATTTTGGTGAGGAAAAACTGGCATGGCCATTTTCAAAGGGGTCCCTTGACCTCTGACCTCAAGATATGTGACTGAAAATGGTTTCTATGTGTACCCACGAGTCTCCCCTTTACAGACATGCCCACTTTATGATAATCACATGCAGTTTGGTGCAAGTCATAGTCAAGTCAGCACACTGACACACTGACAGCTGTTGTTGTCTGTTAGACCTCAGTTTGCCATGTTATGATTTGAGCATATTTTTCATGCTAAATACAGTACCTGTGAGGGTTTCTGGACAAGAATTGCCATTGTTTTGCCAAATATATACATACATTTGCATAAAGCAGCATATTTGCCCACCCCATGTTGATGAAAGTATGAAATACTTTACAAAATCTCCCTTTAAGGTATATTTTGAACTGATAAAAATGTGATTAATTTGCGATAATCAGGATTAGCTATGGACAATCAGTCGATTAATCATTATTAAATATTTTAATGAACTGACAGCCCTACCAAAAACCTCTGCTTCTTACTAGCCAATTTCCCTAATTTCCCTTGCTGTGATTGTGGAAAATACATGGCATGTGTTTGATTTACTCTGTAAACTTTACTCAGGCAGTTTGCTTATCTGGATTTCCCTTGCTGCTCTGAATTGTAAACAGCTCTGAAATGGACACATTTTATGTAAAAAATCATTCAAATGAATGCAAAGGTTTACGAGCAAACATGTGGTTTGAATGCACCTCCGGACTTCCAGCTGTTGAGCGTGTTGTGCCTGTTGAAAGCAACATTTGTCACTAAATGCCAGGTGCACACTACATGAAAATTTTGGGCCCAATTCCCTCCTCCTGACGATAGTCAGCAAAGGCCAGACATTTTAATGGTTCTAACGATTATCTTTCTGGATATTGTTGTGGTGTGAGGTATGTTAAGTGTTTTTTACATCCCTGATCGGCTCGGAAGTCCGTCCTGGCCGTGCCGATATCAAATCATAAATATTAAACCTGCTCAATATTTATGATCGGAGCATAAAATAAGTAAGATGAACCTCAGAAATGGAGAACCAACTTGTTAATTTGTGGCAACAACCTGAGTGTTTACTTGACGTGTCTCCATCCTTGGTGAATTTTCAGTACAAAGTAGAGCAATAACTAACAGTGCTAATTCTTCCGTCATCCGCCATGTTTATTTACACTAAAGAAGAAGATTTTGGAAGATTTCCGATTTTTTTTTTAGGTTGTTCATGAATGAATCTGTTAGCGTGTGATGTGCTGTTTTGTTCGTTGCCTTCCACACACTATAGGAACAAAACAATAAAACATAACATGTTTTTATGTGTGGGGTCTCTCACATTTTAAAAATCCATTAAGACTTGAAAAATCTTTTAGTGTGGGTCAACCTTACATTGACCTGTATCCCCCACATATCACCTGATACATGCGCTCATCTGAATGCACCAAGACGAGCACAGATACAAATGTGAATATTGCGTACAGATTCACTCATTCAAGCCTTGTTAGGGTGACTTTCATGGTGTAGGTTAAAAACTTAATATGGTGCTTTTTTATCAAGACATGAAGAACAAGATGCACATATTCATGCACAAACACAGTTATCTAAGGTAAAATTATTATCAGAGCAATAAAGCCACATGTGGTCTGTAACAAAGCTTTTGGCAGACAGAGCCCTGGACTGTGAGCTTTCCCTACAGAGCAGACCACCCTCTCTGTCCACTCCAAAAGCAGTATTAAAAACACACCATTCTGCGTTTCTCCCAAATTTATTGGTGTTGCAAGTCTTGCGAAGGGAAGCACTTTTTGGTTTGAGTTTTTATGATCCCCTGTCTTATAAAATACGTCTTATCAGATCTCCCTCTCTCAGACATCACCGGGGCCGTGAGCGCTGTTCGCATGCTATTGCAGCTTTGGTGAAGTTCCTGAGCTCTAGTGGTTAATTGATTTTGTGATGAGCAGCAATTAGCACTGATTACATCAGTCTGAAGAGGACCCTTGTGGGGGGATCTCAGTCATCTTCCTCTTTTCTCTTGTCTCTTATTGTGTCACTCACAAAATGTTTCTGTCGCTCACAGGTATCCGTTCCCCACGGTGTTCAGCAGCTGCAGCAAGAAGGACCTCACGGCCAGTTTTGAAAAAGGTGTCGGGATGTGTCTGTTCAACATGCCTGAGGTCAAGGTGCTCTACGGCGGGCAGAAATGTGGCAACGGCTACGTGGAGGAGGGAGAGGAGTGCGACTGTGGGGAACTTGAGGTGAGAGACCTCCTACAGTTCGTCGGCATTCTTGTTTTATGCCCCTTTTGTCAAAATTGAAATCTCTCTCATAAACCATTCATTTCCCACATTTGAGGGATGAAGTCAGCACAAGCGCTAGTGAAGGTTTCTGCAGATTTCCAGACAGAAGCATGGCACAAACCAACATTTCCAGCAGTAAAAACAAATACTTCACCTCGGTTTCAAAGCTTAACGGCGCAACAGAGCTCTCGTGATTCAAACCAAGTCTTCAGAGAATGGGCTTAGAGATATGAGTGTGAATTTATTCATTCTGTGCACTGAGGAGGTGTTTGGGAGGAGGGTTGTCTGATCGTGATACAATTCACTGAGAGGAAACATCGCTGACAGCTCACCCTGTCAGCCGGTGAATTATTTAAATGACTCTGCATTGGCATGCACATACGTAATGGTGGCACACGTTGCTAAACTGCTGCGACTGTGGGATGATAAAACAGTTAATCACAATGCCACTGATGATCAGCAGAGGCAGGCTGACAATAACAGTATTATGAAATATGAAGGAGACATCTTTTATGATTTGGAGGGATATTTTTGAGTTATATAACAGCCTACGTGAGAGAATGCCTTGTTGTCTCTGCCGATTTGTTTACACCTTTATACCCAGCGAGACTTTTTGTGAGCTGTTCGGGCTTCTGCCAGGGTCAGGCTGAAAGTGGCCTTGTCCTTCAAAACAAAGAACTGACATAAGCCACGCAGGCCTGAGCCAGCACCGATAATAAAGCTCTCCACGGAGCGGAGCGGCGTCATGCCAAACCAGTCCAGATCAGAGTGCTCAGGCAGCACCTCTCTCCGCCATTAAAAAGCCTCATTAAAAAGCCTGGGTCGTATTCCTCACAATCACAGGCTACTTCTTTTCAGCATGACTCCTCCGCCTCCTTTGGCCCCGGGGACCATGGGAAAGGCCCTTAATGGTTTTCAGGCTGAAAGAAGTTCTGGAAGGCCCATCATGTCAGCTGTGTCCCCTGCCAGCTCCGTCCGTCTGCTTCCTCCTGACTCTCTCTGCACTGGAGACCCTGCAGTCAGCCTGCCGCTGTGTGAGATCATACATGAACAAGCGTTCACACAGCCGACACATGGATTGAATGCTACCTTCGGTCTGTATCAGGAGGCAGAGAGGTGCTGATTGGCGCAGGGCATGGCCAACATGAAACAGATGGGTCTGCATGGTGTGATGGGCATTGTTACAGGGATGGATTGGTGCAGATAAATGTGTTTCTCTCTCTCTGGTTGAACCTGATCGGTCTGCTACACTAGTATTAAAGGAGCAGTGTGTTCCCATATATAGGCCCTTTAATTAGGCCCTGTTCCATTTAGGTGGGTATGTGCATGCCGGCCCTCTGAAATGGCTGTGAGATTAAATAGAACGGGACCAAAATTCATTTTATTAATTACACCTCTGTTTGACACGTCAAAATGGCTGCTGTAAAAAGAGCCTATAGGCAGAAATGGAGTATATGATATAAGTATGTTATTATTATGGGCTGCATGGTGGTGCAGTGGTTAGCACTCTCGCCTCACGGTAAACGTGAAAAACTCTCTCCCAAATCCAAAAACTAGAGTGCTAAAGGTCAAATTTGTCATGTCATAGGGTATAAAGTCTGGAGCTGCTCCAATGAATAGGGAAAGATGTTCTAGATGGCACTGAGAGCACCCAGGACAATGTTCTGTGTATATGGGAACACTCTCTGTTTCACAAACACTACAATAGAATAGAGAGGCTGCATGGAGGTGCAGTGGTTACCACAGCAAGAGGGTCGCAGGTTCGAATCCGGCTTGGGGCTCTTCTGTGTGGAGTTTGCATGTCCCCCCCGTGTAAGTGTGGGTTTTCTCTGGGTACTCCGGCTTCCTCCCACATTGATGACTCTAAATTGCCCGTAGGTGTGGATGTGAGTGCGAATGTCAATATGTTGTCTGTCTCTATGTGCCCTGCGATGGACTGGCGACCTGTCCAGGGTGAACCCCGCCTTCGCGCAATGCCAGCTGGGATCGGCTCCAGCGACCCCTAATAGGATAAGCGGTTGACGATGGATGGATGGTTTTCTTTGTGTATTATAACCTGAAAATAAAAATCGTGTTTTCGCTGCCGTAGAATGAGCCGTTTATATCTACATACGGACCGGGTCCTCTCTTCACGGACTCGGCAGCCATGTTTCTACAGTAGCCCAGAACGGACAGACCAAACACTGTGTTAACTTTTCCCGCTCAGGCCAGAGTCGATACCCGAGTTAACTCCCGTCCCTCCACTCAGCCGCCAGGAAACTGTGATTTCCACTGTACATTCACTGATATTCTCAAAGCTAAACTAACTCGGTCTTCTGCTCCATTAGCTCACTTCGCTCACACACATTCACCGCCGCTCTCTCTCTCTTGCTTCACCACTCAAGTCCCACGTACATACACTCTCCACATTGACACTGCTACTCACCAAATGACAAACGCTACTGTTACAACAACTGGCTCAAGATGGGGATAGATTCACATTTTTAGCCACCATAGTTTGTCTACACACTTGGTGCATGGGCAGGGTTGCTTGTACTTCTTTGTAGTCTCTGTTTTAGATTATGAATTCCTAGGGCGCCCCAGTAGCTCGCCTGGTGGAGGAGGCATCCCATGTTCCAAGGCTGAGTCCTTACTGCAGCGACCCAGGGGTTCAAATCCAATCTGTGGCCATTTGCTGCATGTCATCACCTCCCTCGCCCCCTTTCATAACTATTACTGTCACTATCAGTAAAGGAAAAAAAAAACAAAAAATAATCTTTAAAAAAAAAAAAAATGAATTACTTTGTAGTGCGGTTTTAGAAGATGAATTTCTACATTGAGCTGAATTAAAAAACAGTCCAGTTTCAAGAGCTGTCATCTTGAATTTCTGAAGTGTCAATAGTTATATCAAATCTTTATTACTAATTTTAAAGGTCCCATATTGTAGAAAGTGACATTCACATTTCTATTTTCTTTTTATTCTTTATTTATTTAACATTAAAGCTTGCCAACCTTGAGACCTTAAAGCGGAGGATCTGGGGGTCCTCCCCCAGAAAAGGGTTTCAGAGACTAAATGAAAGTTGCAAAAATAATTATAATTATTTAGTAATTACACTGCAACAGCACTTTTGTGTGCTTTACTTTTAATTCTCAGGAATGAATACAGAGTAATTGGCCCCTCTGGCATCATCAGTTTTCATTCATTCACTCAATCGCTCATTTCCTGCCCCCGCTTGAGTAGGCCTATATCTTTCTCCGGCTGTCCATGTCTCTGTCCTTCTCTCACTCACTGAAGGTCCTTTCAGACACAACACAACAACGCCACCACTGCGCTCTGAAACCCGTTATATCCAATGTTTTTGCGTCATGCCATGTCGGCTTCTTGCTGCACAGAGCAAAGCCCAACTTTGGGTGTAGCTGACAATGTGTGAGCGCAGCTCAAGCCACGAGCAGCTCCCTTCCCTCAGGAGACAACATTTGATGTAGCTGCAATGTTGTCCGGGAGGAAGAAGTAGAGCTTATACACACTGAACAGTGCCAGAAACGTTGTGATGTCACAACTATACAGCCGGCGGTACAAGTGCTGCTAAAGTCTGAGTAGCTGACACACACAGCGAATCGCCGGCTGCAGTGACGCTGTGGAAATGGCGACGTCGCAGATGCGAAGGAAACACTGACCAATCAGAGCAGACTGGTGTTTTTTTTCGGGAGGTGGTCTTAAAGATACAGGTGCTAAACAGACAGACAGTATGAGAAAAAATTTTTTTTTAAGGTTTAAGCACGAAAACATGATCTGGTGAACACCCAAAATACAAATATGAGAACCTGAAAATAAGCACAATAAAGACTGATAGTGTTTGATGTAATAGCTTGATTTTTATTGTTAAGTCTTTTGCTTATCCTGTTGGCAGGTTTTTTGTTTTAGACAATTTGTCTAGATTACACAATATTTTGCTTATTTGCAGAAGGGCTTTCTCTTTTGCAGTGTATCCTTTTCTTCTCTTGTCTCCTCGTAATTTCTTTCACCATCCATCATGGTTCCAGGGGTCCAAATGAGCTTGTAAGTCCTGTCAGATGAATATTGTTGTTTTTAGAGAAACTAGAAACTGCTGTTTCCTTTCCTCTGCCAGGTTTCTTAGTCGTCCTGCTAGGGCTGCATCCCCTCTGATAACAAAGTCTGAGCATTTGCTCTGAGGTGAAATACGATCTCATTGTGCTAAGTAAATTTTTACCCTTGTACCCTTTACCCTTGTTCCCCCCTCACTTACATCCCTTTTGTGTGCGTGGCTTCTTTCCCCATTATTTTCCATCTGAAGGAATGTATGAATCCCTGCTGCAATGCTACCACCTGCACTCTGAAGGGGGATGCTGTTTGTGCACACGGACAGTGCTGCCAGGACTGTCAGGTATACTGGTTAGACACAGTTTTTACATGGGCATCTTGACATGAGCTCACCACATATTTATCGAAGCTTCACTCTGTTTGCTTGTCTGTTGCTTGCTTTCAACATATGAGTGTAGCTGAAGCCAGCAGGCACTCCGTGCCGTGAATCCAGTAACTCTTGTGATCTGCCTGAGTTCTGCAACGGCGCCAGCCCTCACTGCCCCTCCAACGTCTACCTGCATGACGGCCACGTCTGCCACAACGTGGACGGCTACTGTTACAACGGCATCTGCCAGACTCACGAGCAGCAATGCATCACACTGTGGGGCCCAGGTATGGATGTGGAAAGGCCCTCGTTGCTGGCGCACGCTGCCCGTGAATGGTTTTTGATGTGTTTCGTTGTATTTCGTAGGAGCAAAGCCAGCGCCGGGTATCTGTTTTCAAAGGGTCAACTCAGCAGGAGACCCTTATGGCAACTGTGGCAAGGACTCCAAAGGCTCCTTTGCCAAATGCGAAGCACGGTAAGATCTGACGTTCCCATAGAAACCAACAAATTCACTAAACGGTATGTCAGTTATGGAAAGCGGTGGGGCATATACTGTAGTTAGACTCTTACATGACAGGACTGTTTCACTGCAATGGATCTGACTGACTAGAGCTGAAACATCAAAAATCTGTTCTTTCATCAATTCGTTGTTTAAAAAGCACAAATGCCAAATTGGTTCCAGTGTCTGAACTGTGAGAATTTGCTGCATTTCCTCTTTTTTTAATCATTGTAAATTGTATATCTTCGGGTATTTTCCTGACATTTCAAAGACTAACCTATTAATAAAAAAAACAATAAAAAACCTGACACGTTAAACAACGGAAATACTCATTAGCTGCAGCCCTAATTAAAGGTTACAGAGTCACTTGGTGAAATGCAGACAAAATCTCTCAGGTTGTAGTGTGAAAAACAACCTCTCCTGCACTTTCACTAATTGGACAGCAAGAGTGAGGGAAATAAATAGAAATAGAAAAATAATTGCGTATTTATATGTTTGGAAAAACAATGACATCTTATTCAATTATCACAGTTGTTCTCCCTGTTGTTCGCTCTGTTTACAGAGATGCTAAATGTGGCAAAATCCAGTGTCAAGGAGGAGCTAACCGCCCAGTAATTGGTACCAACGCTGTTTCCATAGAGACAAACATCCCCATGCAGGAAGGGGGGAGGATATTGTGCCGAGGTACACATGTCTACTTGGGCGATGACATGCCCGACCCCGGCCTGGTTCTGACGGGGACCAAGTGTGGAGACGGACTGGTGAGAGCTGAGACAGTAGAGAGACACATGGCAACAGTACTCATTAGCACTGACTACTGGATCTAAGAATAATATTAAGGTATATTTCTAGCTACTATATTTTAACTCCACTAGAGTTATCTGTTCTTCACAGTCACAAATGATAGAATACAGTAAGTAGTAGTAGTAAGTGTTCTAAAAGTGTTTAAAAACATTTGATAGTTTTAGTACATTTGCTGGTAATACTTTCATGGTTTTACTTATTTTGACTGTAAACATTAATTTGTAATGGAGTGTTTTTTTGTATTACTGCTTTTACATTTTTACAATACTAACCTGCTCATATGTACATCAAATCATTTTTTGGTTGCTGTAGTTCAGACCTGGGCAATATACGGCCTGCGGGCCACATCCAGCGCTGGTGATGGTTCTACCTGACCCGGGAGGTCTAAGACAAACCACACAGTTTTACTTACAAAGCTTTACATCAACTCTTGTGACACTGATCACTTGTCACTCCAGGAGATTGTTTCAGTAAAGTAGCATAAAGGTTCAGTATTAAACATTATGGCCACTCCTACACAGTTCTCCAACCATATATTTTGTATGTATATGTAGCTACATACGTCTGAGACATTATAGCTGACCCTAACAAAACAAACTACTGTAAAACTAAAACGAGATATATGAAAACTAAACATTTCAACAACACACTGAAACGAAACGAAAACCAGCAAACACACTGAAAACAAACTAAAACTAACATAAATTCAAAAAGTCAACTCTAAAGTATAACAAAAGCTAATTGAAAACTCAAAACTGTTATAACCTTGCTCAGTGCTCCCTGTGAAAACTATCCCTTTAAAAGAAACTGTCTTTTTAGTACCTCTTTGTGTTTCCCCAGACAGTAATTGCTCATTGAGCTTCGGAGTGGAGATAGCACCACAAAGAGGGAATTTTTAACAATGAATTTTTGCACAGAATGAGGACTGCAGACACCCATCTTCCTAATTACAGCAACCAAAACCTGAATCAGTGTACACATGGTTGTATGAGCATTGCTTTAAAGAGGACCTAGAACATATTTACTTTCTTTAATGTTCAAAAACACTCTTTTCTCATTTCGGCTGTGCTGCAACACCTCTTTTCATCCCCCCTCTGATTGGTCAACTGGCCCTCTCTTCTCAACCGAACCAAACTCTTTGGACTCCACTCATTCAGCTCCACTCTAACTAGCTGCTAGGCAGCTTTTATGCATATGTGTTACTTGGTGACATCACCACATTACAGAAGAAATGGCAGGACTTCAATCAAGGCGTTTCAGGCAGTTCAGGAGCAGTGTTTCTGTTGGGGAAACTAACTCTCTTTACGTGGGGCTGTCAAAGTTAACGCAAATTTGTTTTATCGCCACTCTTTTCTTTAACGTGTTATTGCTACATGCAATCAGTTTAAGAGTGAAGATACCAGCATCATATGAAACTAGAAAAACTAGGAATCCATTGGTAACAACCGTGTCGTACTGGCTTCACAAAAATAACACTCTAAACTTGCGCTCAGTTTTGGCGAGAAAAAAGTGATATGGCCATTTTCAGAGGGGTCCGCTGACCTCTGACCTCAAGATATGTGACTAAAAATGGGTTCTGTGGGTACCCACGAGTCTCCCCTTTACAAACATGCCCACTTTATGATAATCACATGCAGGTGCAAGTCATAGTCAAGTCAGCACACTGACACACAGCTGTGGTTGGACAGTATTTGTCATTGCTTTGTGTTGGTAATTGATTTCCAATAAAAAAATATATACATTCATATGCAAAAAGGAGCATATTTGCCCACAGTATTAAATACTTGACAAGTCTCCCTTTAAGGTACATTTTGAACAGATAAAAAAAAGATTAATCATGATTAACTATGAACAATTGTGTGAGTAATTGCCATTAAATATTTTAATCGAGACAGCCATAGTTTTACAAGTATATAATACACTAAAGGAAAAGGAAAAGCATAAAAGCATAACACTGCCTCTTAAGACAGACTTGAGAGCCATGAAGTTATATCCTTTAAGTGACGTATTTGAATACCTCTACCACTACTGCTAAATAGCAATGATAGCGATCTGTAAAATATGAATATATTTCCCAAATGCTGGGAAATAAGAGTGGAAAAAAATCTGTGAAGTGACAGGCAACGACTCAAACTTTCCAAGAGGTTCTTCGGGGTGTGTCGTCTTGTCATTTCAGACTCGCACAGCCTCAGAAACTTAATTGACTTACCATTATTCAGTCTATTTGGCATCTTCAGTGCTCATTAATTCAGACATTGGTCACTTTCAATGATACAGTGACTCCATTTAGTCTAATTTACTTCTCTATGAGCCTCCACCCTTAAAGAGGATCCAGCCTCTGCCCTCATCTGTCAAAGGTTCTGGCATTAGTCTCCATGCCCAGCACTGCCAAACTCATCTTCACATTCAGCCTGCATATATTTGGGTGTGGTGCCTGTAAGGAGCCCACTGTCTACATCATATAACTTTTAAAAAGCCACTTTAACACATTCTTGTGAAATCCCAATGTTTACTTAATTAGATTTCATGCTATTCTGTTTTATAGCTGTAGTGGTTTGTCAGTGGCAAATAATAAGAAACAGAAAGCTGGATCTGTTGGTCTTTTCCCTTTTTTAGAGAGATTAAAGGGTTTGGGATATTACTGAATCTGCTCTTTGAGCTCACGCTGTCAATTTTTAATGTCTTTGTCTGCTTAAGATGTGTCTGAACCGTCAGTGCCAGAACGTCAGTGTCTTTGGTGTGCATGAGTGCTCGGCCAAGTGCAGCGGTCGAGGGGTGAGTACAGCATCTTTCATCCTGTTTCAGTGATGTGATAGCTGTCTGTCTCAAACCAGTCCCCATCCACGCTAGTTGCTTTCTTAATACCCCATTCCTCCTTCACACAGAAGCCCATGTTGGCTGGAATATATTTAAAGAAAATGCCCAGTATACGGTGGGTACAGAGCCATTACAATGCCTTGCAATCAATCATGCTGGATGCTGAGAGGTTCAATCAATTAGACATAATGGCTTCATTTATGCTCAGCTTTAACTGCCATTCATCATACTCTCAGGCAGTCGTCCTTGTCCCGAAAACTGTGTTGAAATCTGAAGGCCAGGCTTTATTTGGCCAGTCGCTAGGAGCAATGACACGCAGTTTGACTTTGAGTTAGGGAGCACGGATATATTGGATTTTTCTAAAATGACACCCATCGTATGTCTATAGGTGGTCCTAAGAAGTATGTGGCTTTGTGGTATTACCCTTAAATTCACTGGTAGGCACCAGAGGCTTTGACAGACTGGTAAAGTTTCATCACAGTTTTTTTACAGTCTCTTAAAATGAACATCTTCAGATATTATATGTATGCCAAGTTCCAATTAAGACATATCTATGAAGCTCTAAGGGCTGTTTTACTCAGAAGTAAAGGACACTCCTGCATGTACAGATTAGCTCAAGATGTTGCCTTGGAAAGAGGCCTTCACCTGCTCCATATTAGCCTGCTGGGGAATCCTCTTAGACTTTACTGTTCCTCCACTCTACAGGGCAGGAAGACAAGAGAGAGACACATAAAAAGATGTAGTATAAGGCAAAATGTCTGCTCTGTTTTTTAATCTTTGCCATGTGGAGTCTAGCCGTTCTAGCTGGTGGCTGACTCTACCTTTCTCCATGCAGCACATAGAGCATCCTCGTCATGAGTGTTTGTTATGGATGCTTTTTTGGCCTTTTTATTCAAATGGCAATGCATTTTGCAATTCAGCGTGCAAAGTGGCAATGCGATCCTATTCAGTTAGAATTATTTTGATTAAAAAATTATAATGAAAGCTCAGTCAAGTGCATTTCTTATTGCCATGTTTTTTTGGTCTCTTTATTCAAATGAAAATGCATTGGCAGTTCAGTGTGCAAAGTGGCAATGCAATCCTTCATTTAATTTAACCATTCTGATTAAAAGTTCAAATGAAAGCTCAATCAAGTCCATTTCATATTGTCATGGCTTTTTGGTCTCTTTACTCAAATGGCAGTGTGTTTTGAAAGTGGCAATTCAGAGTGCAAAGTGTCATTGCATTGCAGTTTGTAAATGCATTGTCCAATTGACAATTCAATATGCAAAGTGGCAATGCAATTCTAAGCAGTTAGAATTATTTGATTAAAAAAATAAAATGAAAGCTCAGTCAAGTGCATTTCATATTGCCATGGTTTTTTGGTCTCTTTACTCAAATGACAATGCATTGTACAATGGGCCATTCACTGTGCAGTTTGCTGACTGTGGTGTCTAGTGTTGTACAACTCAGACAGAAAATTAATGGATAGATTTGATAAATGATTAATCATTTCTGAAGCAAAAATGTCAAACATTCACTTCCAGATTCTCAAATTTGCTGCTTTTCTCTGATTTATGATTTTTTTTTTTTCATTCTGCAGCCTGATGAGTGCAGAAGCTGCATTTTAAAGGGAGAGTGCAGTGTTTGGCAAATACTCAATGGTAGTGTGAAAAAGACAAGTTGATGACGGCATTTCTGGCTCATCTAACAGTTAATTATCCTCTTAATATACCGCAGGTGTGCAACAACAACAAGAACTGTCACTGCGAGGCTCACTGGGCGCCGCCCTTCTGTGACATGGCAGGTTTAGGAGGGAGTGTGGACAGCGGCCCCATCAGATTAGCAAGTGAGTCAACAGTACAGTACAGAGTCAACCCCAGTACATCATATGGCTCAGGACAGTGAGTCGTAAAACTACACAAAAGTATGTTTTTCTTAGCAGAAACCCATAGTTTTATGGTAGGAAATAGCAGTGTTAAAGGGTAACTTTGATATTTTTCGGGCTGCAATATGGTGCTATTGGGGCAAGCTGGCACCGTCATTTACGTCCACTAAAAGTGTTTGTTTTTGCCATGGCAGGCTCTGATTGTTATTAAGAGTGTCTGACAACATGATGGAAAGAGTCTCGCTCAAGTAGAAGTCTCGTTCTGAAATCCAGCGAGGTGACGTGTTGCTGGAAGACAGTGATGAAATAGTGTAATACATCCATGGTGGAAACAGCAGAAAGCATGGCTTAGTGATATCTAAAAGATTTTGAATGTGGTGGCTGAATATTTAGATGATTTCCACAATGAGGACGAGGTCTTTGAATTCGATGGCTGCCATATTTATTTCAGCAACAGTATACGGATTATCAGATTTCACAAGACTCGGACGTAATAACAAACAGACCAGATCAAGCGAAAGGTAAGAAAATATGTTGTCAGACACTTATATTAACAATCTGAGCCTGTCAGTGGCAAAAACAAGCACTTTTAGTGGACAGTAAGTTACATTGACGCTGCAGCTGGTTTGGCTGCTGCTGCGTTCTCCCACAGTACTGGCCTTATTTCAAAATGTGTTGTCCCCATTAATCACTTATACACAAGCACATGGAAAAACAGGATCCTGGTTGAAAAATACTGAAGTTACCCTTTAAAAGAGAAAAATCAGCATGCACAAAAATTTGCTGAGAATTTCAGCCTGCTAACATTAAAAATTGACAGACAAGTCTGCAGAAATGTTGACAGATACAGCCTGGCTGTCATGCTCAGTACTAAGACAACCTCCTATTCCCATGTGTGTTTCTGAGCAGACAGTGTGAATCTGACAGTGGGCATCCTGGTGGCTCTCCTCACCGTCCTGGGAGCCGGTCTGATCATCTGCATCAAGAGGAAAACTCTACTGGGCCTCCTCTTCACCAGTAAAAAGAACCCAATTGAGAAGCTCAGGTGCCTTTTTCAAAATATGATTATTACATTTGTAATTATCACTTTCGCATTGTCTTTTAATGTAGCAGCGTTTGTAATTGGTGTGTATTTTTATATTTAATAATTTGAAATATATTACCATTGAAATATAATTAATATGATAAAGTGTATAATCATTTCCTCTTTAAATTCCAGATCAGTAAGCACCTCAATCAGCGGACCATCCACTCAGAACCAGCCTCCGTCATTGAGCACGACGTCTCCATCGCGACCGGCCCCGCCTCTGCCGCACGGCGCCGCCATCTTCAAGGTCACTAAATCACACAGCCCATTACAAACGCACAGATAAGGCCTCTTCTGCAGATGGACTTTTGCTCACTATCTGACTCCCAACAAATGGAGGATCACCAGCAGATGATCCACGCCGTATAACACTCTTCCTGGAATGCCGCAGCTGTTTCGTTAGCACACATAATTCTCAGCAGGATTGACGTGTTGTTTTCGCTCAAATGGCAGCTCATTCAAATCCAATTAAATCATCCCTCTATGTGGGCATGTGGAGGAGGTAGCGATGATGGAGTCTGTGGTGAGCAGTGTGTTCACAATACATTTCTTGTCATTAACAGCTGCCGGATAAGAGAGAAATTGATTTATCTGCATGTTTCTCACATGAAGGGTGTAGATGTGGCGGCCTATGTCTGATATTTAAAATCACCCTTCCATAATTGCAAGACAGAGCAGCGAGTTTTTACTTGTGTGTCTACAACACGGTGTGCTTTAACTACACCATTACTGCCCTGACATGCTTTGTAATGGGAAGAGACCTGCGATCGATTGAGTCAGGTGGTGCTGAAATAAGAGGAGCTGTGTCAGAATTGACATTTGTGCTGCAGGGGTGACACACACGCGAGCGAGGCAAGCTGTTGTGCATTACCGTGGTGTTTTCAGTTAGGAGCATGTGGTTTTCATTTGGGGTCAACGGTAAGAGGAGAAAGGATGTAAGGGCTGTTTGATGTAAGCACAGTGCAGGTGAGGTCATTTTCCAGTTGTCGGGAGCTGTGTTAAACCGCATGTGTGCGTGCTTTTGTATGTGTTACATTGTGTGTTTTTGTGCACATCTGGCGGGGTCTAAATACAAGGCAGACTCATATTGGCTCCATCCTATGTCTGATGTGTCTCGGTGGGAGTGTGTGTGGGCTCTTTACCTGGGTTTGAATGAGGCCAAGCGGCTGCTTATGGCACTTTCCCTTTGATAGGTTACCTGAAGAGGAGTTGGGGAATGGCGAGCAGGCAAGTTGGAGTGATTGATTTATACGTCTTTGACAGCACCAGGAAGAACAGCAGACAAAGAGGAGGTTAACATGGCTGGTTTCTGATAGGAAGCAGACGGTTTCTGTATTCTTGACTCTTCTGGTTCTGTCTTTCATTTTTCTGCAGCCTCCTCACCGGGGGCCAGAGGCATCGCTCCCACCGGGCCCCTACCCCTCTCACAGCCTACGCAGACTACCCCAGTGCCCTCCTGTTCACCTCAGCCACCCCGTCCCCCTGTCTCTCACCCTGTCCCTCTCCCCCGGCCCCGGGCTGCCGAGACCCCCGTTGCCTCCACCTCACGTCCACGTCGCACCGAGGGGGGCGTCGTTTCACAGCGCGTCACGCCATAACTCCTGCAGGATGGTCATGGTGAGTGTTCCTCTAGTTGGAAACATTTTATTTGATGATGTTACTCGCTGTAATTTCCCCCACTTGGTCGTGGGAGCTTTTACTCTCTACAGCCCATAATACCTAACCAGGGAAATGATGTTGTTCTCTGCACCCACAGACGGGTGTCATGATGTCGACGGTTTTCATGGTTCTTTTGTGTCCCATAAAAGTATATGCATGTTGACAGTTATGCGAGGCCTCATAAAATAACGAGGGGAACCGGGGAGCTAGCATCATCCAAGCGAGACTTCAATTCTACAATACAAACTAGCACATAAATAATGAAAATGGAACCAGACTCGCAGAGCGAGGGGAGACAGAGAGGATAAAACAGCAACTGGAGTGAGCAAGTATGTCCAAATATCGCAGGGTGGTAAATTTGCTGCCACTGGTATCCCATGGAGTTTAGGTATGGCATTGCAGCAGGCTGTCAAAGTTGAGGGGAAGAGAAAGACAGAAGTTCCTGGTGTTAAATCCCTCTCACTCAGTGATTCTCAAAGACTTTTATTTGCTTTAATCCGGTTTGACTTGTACCCTGTGGGCAAGTGAGGCACAGAGACCCAAAGACAGAGAGGATCCAAAAGAAAGAAAGACAAAAGTGATCAAGAGACAAAGGGAGTCTTGAGAGAATGATTAAAGCTGGGGTTGGTAATGTACATCGGAAACTTTTTTTGTTATATTTGTTGAAATTCTCTTTACATCCCGACAGCAATCAATAAATCAGATGCTCTGACATCTGACATGACTGTAATAAACCTGTCGCAGGCTACCTACCTGCTACCTACTTGGCCATATCCAAAACCCTGTTGATATCAACATCTTTCATAATGTTTATTTGTGCCTCACATGCAGCGCTGCGCCAGCTGCAGTGCATGAACTCAGCAAACTGTATCATCAGGAGAGCTACTGTAGCAGCCACGGTGCTGCATGTAGTGTTGCGCGCATACAGCCACTTTCCCAGTAAAAGTCCCCATCGCATATTTAGTTTAGCTGGCTGTCAGCTGTGTGTCTGCCTGGCTTAACTTCAGCAATTGTCCAAACAGCTGCTCAGTTCTACGTTGCCTGTGGCTTTATGCCCATTGTAGCGTCACTTCAGCAAGTTTCCAACAGACTGCATGTGTGTGGCGGCGGTGAGTGTGGCTTTATTGGTGGCGTTATAGCTGTGAACGTAGCTGTAGCAGACAGTGTGTGTACAGTTAATTTGTCTATGAATAAAGGCTACGAGGCAACAAGCTACAACTCCTCAACTGGAAGTCCAGAGCCAACTTCCTGTATCTGCGCCAGCTCTCTCTTAAGGTGGACCAGCTTTTCTCCTTAAAGTGACGAGCCGCTCCTCTCAGGTTTTCTCTGCGTTTTAATTAATTATTAATATTTCTTTGAACCCTTTAACCAATAGCTCCTACAGTTCCTAGTTTCAGATGTTTACACACTAATGAAAACATAGTTCCATCCATGGTCAACCGCTTATCCCGTTAGGGGTCGCGGGGGGGCTGGAGCCGATCCCAGCTGGTATTGGGCGAAGGCGGGGTTCACCCTGGACAGGTCGCCAATCCATCGCAGGGCACATAGAGACAGACAACACATAGACAGACAACCATTCATGCTCAGAGTCACACCTACGGGCAATTTAGAGTCATCAATTAACCTAAACAGCATGTCTTTGGACTGTGGGAGGAAGCCGGAGTACCCGGAGAAAACCCACGCTTACCTGTGACCCTCTTGCTGTGAGGCGACGGCGCTAACCACTGCACCACCGTGCAGCCTGAAAACATAGTTATGAAAATTATATTCCATTCCTGCAAATAGATCCCCCAAAATGGTACACACACATTTAAAGCTAATCAATACATTTGAAGTCATTTCTCAGGCAAAAACTACAAGAATTTGCTGGTTTTAGCCTCTCAAATATGGGGATTTATCACATTTTTCTTTTATATCATTGTAAATTGAATACCTTTTGGTTTTGGAAATAGTCACCTTGGCCATGTGTTTGTTTTTGTTTACATTTTCAGACATTTTCTTGATAAATCAACAAAAAATATGAAGTATTATGTATTAAAAATCATTAGTTGCAGCCCTAAAAGAAACTGAAAATTAGTAAATAAGTCATTTAAAAAAGGGCAAGGACAAAATGCAGATGAAAAAACAGCAATGAATTCCAGCGTTTGAGGACAGCAGTGAAAATGACGCCGGGGGGAGCTGAGGTCAGAGCGATGCCGCAGTGTGGGGCTAATTAGAGGTGTGTTAAACAGATAATGGCATTCCAGTCTTGTCCAGATTAATGAAGGGGGTCACAGAGGAGGTCTGGCTTTAAAACAACGCTGTTGTGGAGATAATACATGTTACGACAGCTTATAATGGAATGTATTAGCATTCTCATAAAGAGTCTCACACTATTAAGATGTGATAAAAACTTTATTGATCCCACACCGGCGAAATTCGCGTGTTACAGCAGCTCAAGAATGACAAAAGCAGCACAAAAGAAGTGACTGAGTGATGAATAAAAAATAAACAAGATAAAAACAAGACAAAAATTCAAATAGAATAACAACATGCACCTTTCACTTATACAGATATGTCCATGATGGATATACTTACTCTATTACTTACTTATTTTTGATATTATTTATTAGAGACATTAATAGTCATGGTAACACTTAAAGTGGGGTTGTATGAGGTACTTATCCATAGTCAGTGTGTTATGTGACAGTTTGGAGAAACAGAAAGAAGTACTGGCACAGAAGCAAACCAATGCACCGCTGTGGACGGGGCAGGTAGCAAGACATATTTTAGCTACATAACAGAAAGGCTCACCTAAAAAAATCAATATCAGTTTAAGTTTACACTATATTTAGAGTATTTTCAACACTTTCTCACCTTGCTGTGAGACAGCTATATAGTCTAGCCGCTGTATCCATCTATACTCTCGCTAAAGCTGCCAGACATTGAAAAAAACTGTAACTTTACCATGACCAGCAACCTCCATGTACTACGAGCTAAAATTACTGTTTTTTTAATGGAGTCTGGTGGATTTAGCGAGAGCACAGGTGGATACAACAGCTTCAGTTCCCCTATTGGGAACGGCTGTCTCACGGCAAGGTAAACCAATAAAAATATTATTGCGTTTTTTAGATTGGCCCTTCTTTTAGGTGTCTGAAATACATGCCGCCCCCGTCTACAGCAGTACGATGCTTTGCTTCTGTTTCTCCAAACTGGGGGGGTGCCGACCATCTTCTACTGTAGGTAACATAACATAACATATTCCTTTATTGGTCCCACAGTGGAGAAATTCACAATACATAATACACTGACTGTGACTACTCCCTCATACAGCCCCACTTCAAAACACCCAAACTATCCATTTACCTTTCATAGAATACTTCTAAAAAAGTACATTAGGATCAGAGCCACTTAAAGAAAGACCTCCATTTAGTTTTACAAAGGCTCTTGGTTGTCATGCACCTGTACAACAGGTGAAGTGCAGCAGCTCGTGGCACTGTGTCAACTTCAGGAAGTGGATTTTCCCTCTCAGCTGCTCCTATTTAATGTCCAAGTGTGAAACTGAAAGTGACGCCTGTTGGCAGCACACTTCACCGACAGTATCTTTAGCAGATGTTTGGCAGCTCCAAGGCGTTGACAAAGCTTTTTATATTACCTCTCTGCTGGGGGCATGGGAGCAACGTCCAATGGGACAGCTTCACCTAAATGTGGGGTTTTTAGACACACAATAGTTATTCTAGCATGTTGTGTCTATTGATCACCTTATCAGACATGCTCTTTTCATTTGCCAGCATTTCACTTTACCACCATTTGGTTCAACTCTGATATTTTTGGATGGAGCTCCAATCGGCCTCATTGAAAGACAGTACTGTCAATGTGATGAGTTAGTAGATTATCATATGTGACCTTATGGATGCACAGAAAAGACATATTTTGCATTAGTTACTTCACTGACAGCATGCAGTTTTTAATGAAACATTAAATTAGGGTGTCAAGTGATAAAGGAGCAATGTTTTCAATCTGCAGACCTGATTCCCTGGTCTGAGGTTCAGTTGTCTGGCTCCTTTTACTCTGATGTTTGAGGAGTCTTCTCTCCAACTAAGGACGTGAATGGAGACCAGATGGGGGCTAGGTAGCAGGCCTTCATCGTGATCTCAGTCCTCAAGAGAAGATTAAAACCACATGACACAAGTTGCCAGTGGGCAGGGCTGCCCTGGTGCCTGAAAGGAAGAAGAGGAGGACACGGCGAGCAGGCCTGAGCCGTGAGTGCCACCTGGTGGCGAGTCTCGGTTATTATTTTTTATGCGTCTGTTGTTTGTTAGGAGTTGGAGAAGCCCAGTCCTCCTCAGAAACCCCTTCCTGCCGACCCGAGGAGCTCTCGTCTGGTTCGAAGTCCCTCTGTAGTCCAGGGGCCCTCTGCTGTTTGTGGTCCTGCACCAGTACATGGTGTACCCAGACCTGTACGCCCTGTCCCACACCCCAGGTGAGTCCAGACCTTTATCAGATTTATATAAAGCCTGTATCACTCACTGACAGATTATTTGTCTCCCTCCTCCAGACCCAGTCCCAAGCAGCCTCCAACACTACCAAAGCCTTGCATAATCGGCAACATCAAATATAGCAGCTGAGACTTTGGCCGGAGGGGACAATGTTGTGATAAGACACGAAAGAATTTGCACTAAAACTCTGAAAACCTTAAAAAAAAAAAAAAAAAAAAAAAAAAAAAAAGAAAAACAAGACGGCAGCCTCTCTCCTCCCCTGAGTTTTGAATCAGGAGATGTGCCGTGTCCCTTTGGTGCTCTGTCCCTGAATGGTGCTACGAGTCTGAGCTCAGGTACATGTAAAGTATTTATATTGTGTATTTATTGCCACGCAGTGCACTGTGCCAGACACTTTTACCACACGGTAGCAGCTTTTCAATTTGTTTAGTCTCACAATATTTTTTTTCTTCTCATCATGAACTGGTCTTTATCAAGGAGAGTGACGGGAGATAGAAACAATTTAAAAAAAAAAAAGTGTAATTGTGATTGCAGAAATGTTTTTTTTATGAAATGTGTTTTAATGAAGGGAAGCCTTTACATGATGGTTTTGTTCTGTACAGGAGAAGCTGAAGAAGAGTTTTGTGCAATGACAGACGAGAACAGACGACACTTGTAGTTCATTTGGAGCCGTCGTACTCTCATCCAAACTCGTCATATACTGACGCTCTGTCACACCCCTCAGCGTCACTTTCAGTCGCAGTAAACACATCCTCACCTTTACCCAAAAGAAGTTTATTCAAGTGTGCTATTAGTATACTTCTTTTAACTTGAAATAAGAGCGCATGCTTTCAGTTTACTTTCTCTGTACTTACCAGAGATAAACCCAACAAAATTATTACTACTACTTATGTATACTTGGCTTATACTGACAAGTACACAGAAATGTCTACGTATGCTTGGTTTATGTGTACTTTTTGATAAAGTAGCCTATTTGAGTTTGTAAATTTATGTTTTGATATGAATTTTCTTTACATTTTTGCATCCTCTGTTCACCGTCGAGGCATGAGAGAAAAACTACTTTTCTTATTTTCTATTATCTCATCACAAATCATCAAGTCAAATAGCAAAAAGTCTCTTTATGTAATGCATAAATCATTGGATAAAAGTACTATAAGTTAAAAAAAAAAAACATACAAGTACACCTGCAGTAAAATCTATTAAACTAGTAGTTTACTGAGAGTATACTTTAAAGTGTACTTTCAGAAAATAAAAAGTGGACTACAAGTATAAAACTAGTCAACTAACAGTACACCTAAAAGTTCACTTGTAGTATAGTTCACTTCATAATATAGTTGCAGTACAAAATACACCCTAGATGTAAACTAGTTGTGTTCTTAAAGTTTACTATTCTTACACTTAAAGTACACTTAAAATTATATTTTTATAAACAAACAAGTTTAGTCCCAAGAAGAATTGAAGTAGTACACTAACAAGTATACTTCTAGTACACTGATATTTGTATACCTTCTACACGAAGTATGCTTGGGAAATATACTTGAATTTTCAGTTTACTTGGTAAAAGAAACTACTTTTTTGTAAGGGTAAAACATTGAGGTTCAAGCAATAAAACCAGTAGAGTTGTGTTTAGGAAAACTATGTTTGGGCTTAAAAGTACGACGTTGATACAGTGAAAATGACCCTGAACGTTGTGAACGGGGGACTTGAATGAACAGTGGTCTCCTGGATGAAAGTGGTGTGTTTTTTTTGGACCATCCACCTCCTCTCCCACTAGCCTGATGTGCGTCTTTTCTCACTTAAAGCGATGTCTCCATGCTCCCGGCGCTTTTTCCCTGAGTGTTTCTATTGACGCGGATGGATTTACATTGTAGTTAACAGAAAGCTTGCTGCACCTCATACTGACGCTAAAGGGCCGGTATCGGTTCTGACAAAGCGTCAGTGTCTGACGCTCTGGGAATGAGAACGAGCTGTTGGGGTTTCTCTTGAGCTTCGAGCCAATCTGATGAGGCTTGAAAGAACTACAGAAAAATAAAAAGTGGTATCACTGCAACAGTTCTGCAGTTGGGGAAGAGGGGCTGAAATTCAGATCTGTTTCCTCTGCATTTATATTTCAGAAAGGCAACAAGTCAATTTGGGAAATGTCACTGATTTTCCTTTTTATTAACAAGACCCGAGAGGCTCTCTTGATAGTGCAGCGTGAACTGAACATGGATCTAAAATGAGCCGAGATCAAGGAGGCATCCGTCCCTCGGAGAGAGTGTCTGAAATATCGCTCTGCTAAAAGGTCATGTGTGCTTTTGAACATCTCCCTGTGCCTGTCTGCGCCGAGTGAAACTCTGTGATCACATCACGGGGTCACTGAGGACTTTCTTAAAGCTGTGGCCACACAGGCGTCATGGAGGAAACCATACGCAAACAGCCAGCGTCTGGCCACAGTGTTCATGCGTGGACTCTTCACCATCGACAAGGACGCATTTCTAGATCGCTCTCCGCCTGCCACGGAAACGAAGCTTCACCCAAAACTACGTTGCAGTTATTCATTTTCTAGTTTTTACATTTTGCCAGATACACAATCCTACATAAACTGTATTTGTGGTAATTCTCATTATTTTTGCAGAATTATCGTTTTACCGGATTGCAGCATATATACATTCACACTGAGCAACTTTTCCTTTAGCACAGCTCTTGTTCACTAATATGTAACTGACTTTTGTTACTTTTGATACTTTTTAATAATACACCAGTTTTACATTCAGTGCTTCGGTTACTTTGCTTTTCAGTGCTACAGTACAGTATGTGTCCATGTACTAATAGTATTTGAGTCCTGACTGTCACCTGACTGTGCGTTATGTCCATATGTTTCCTCGTATGTTGTGTTACAGGTGAACACATTTCCATGGAGAATGCTCTTTTTTATATAATGATCGTTTGATACATCATATGTAAAGAAATCACTTAAAGTGTCGCTGTCTGGTCGTGGTATTTTTAACACTCATGCAATATTAGTAAAACAGTTTTTTCAAACACTTGAGAACATTTTTGTTGTTGATCTTTGTGCTTTTTAAAAATTATTTCTACGTTAAAAGCCCATAGAAAACACCGCCTACGTGCATACAAACAATAGCAACCAGCAGTCCTAGTTTATAAGAACTCAAATACAGATTTCTGTATTAAAACTACAATCTCTTTGTATCTGCAGCAGAAATAACCTGTATGTCATGAGCCTCTGGCTTTTCTTTAATGCTTGAGCCAAACTGCAAACAAGAAGACTGAATACAGTAATAATAAGTGTCATTTCACGTTTTACAGCAGTCTTCTCAGAGAGGTTTCAAATTGCTTTTAACCATTTAACACTGACATCTGGGGCTTATTTCAACTGAGCTTTTGTCTAAAAAGCTGCGGTCTTTGTTAGGAATATAAATACTGTTTCAATCAATGCTTGATTCACCGGTGCAGACCTGATGGAGTCAAATGCGTCTGTGTGATTAAAAGGATATTTAAAAAAAAGAGCAGTAAATAGAAAGCAGGTCCACACAATAACAATGACACAGTGTCACTGATGAGAAGCTCAGCCAACATTTGAATACAAGGTTGCAGCTGCAGACACATTTTATTTGTCATAAAAAGTGGGCCAAAGGCCAAAATGATTTTAAAATAATGGACTTGTAGTTTGTCTAAAATCTGTGTTTAATGTTGAATATTTAAACCACACTTGAGTGTGATTGACATCATTCACAGTCTGTTTATTCTTGTGTTAATATCAGACACGTAGGCTACATTTTCACAGCAAAAAACGCAAAATCTTACCAAATATATTTATATTGTATATATTTAATAGTCAGATATCTCATAACATTTAATATATTACACAGTTACCTAACTTAGAATTTCAGTGAGATGTGGGGACTTGTTTTAACACAATGCCTCTTAAATGTCTTATTCCAGTGTTACTGATATTAAATACAACTTTTGAGCATTACAGGCTTATTTTGACACAACACTTCCTCATACTGGTGAATTGTAGCTCAAAGTTAGTTTTCCCAGTTCATTTCCAGATCTTTTTTTTTTTTTTATTTGAAAGGCCTAAATATTACATCTTATTTCAAGAAATCCTTTATACTTATTACAGGGGTGAAGAAGAAGAAGAAGAAGATCTACCTTTATTAGTCCCACAGTGGGGAAATTCAATTTACACTCTGTTTAACTCAGACATGGTACATGCAGACCTGAAACACACATACATGCATTAATGGAGAGATGTCAGAGTGATGGGGCTGCTCCAGACAAGCGCCCCGAGCAGTTGGGGGTTTGGTGCCTTGCTCAGGGGCACCTGCGCGGCAGTGCCCAAGAGGTAAACTGGCACCTCTCCAGCTACCAGTTCACCTCATTTTTTTTTCCATGTCGGGACTTGAACCAGTGACCCTCCGGTTCCCAAGCCAACTCCCTACAGACTGAGCTACTCCGCCCCAAAAACGCTTTGTGTTCATTGTTTTTTATAGTTATTATTTTTGAAGTGGCACTGGAAAAAAAAAGCCTGTTTAGTGATTATGTGCTTTAACAAACACACTTCATTGATATATAGAAAAGTTAAGATAAACACATTCAGGTCAACATGTGTGAAACTGATGAAGACTGAACAGCTCCCCCTTGTGGAGAAGCTGCAGCCTGCGGAAGGTGAATGGGTGAACTCAAGTGAATGTATTTCCTTTAGGTGTTTCACATCTATAATAAAAAGGTCATAATTAAAACAGCAGTTATGGTTTCCTGAAAGCCTCTTTCAGAGGATTTTTTATGATTAAAGCTTCAGTAGGCATAATGTTTCTGGCTTCATTAGGAACTATATTCTGATAGTAGTACATGAGACAGGTAATCTGAAAAAGATCATCCTCAGTGCCCTCTGGTGCTCCTAATGGCATCTGCAAGATTTCATAGACAACCTAGATGTTTCTGAAAACATTTGAGGTGAGAAAAACATTAAAATAACTGTGATTATTGAATCATATTTGACCAGCGTTGCCTAGTTTGGCTGATCGGAGTTTGCAAGTGACTGACAGCTGCCTCCATTGAAAGTTTGTGACCTGGCAGCCATGTTGAGATCAGCTGAGGAAATACCAAGCACCGCCCACCAGCTGGAGCACAGCCAATAGAAGCGCTCGCTCTCTGAAATGACCTGTGATTGGTCAAAGTTTCCAAAGAAAGCCTGAAAACAGAACCAGGAGGAGGTGCAGAAGTCTAGTTTTCTCTCAGAACACTTGAATTACAAAATGCTGAAAGGTTATTATGGATTTTTTTTTGCCAAGTGATGGCAAAAAACAATTTACTGCCACTTTAAGCATGGTTTTCCTCTTAAAGTGGCGGAAATGCGCTTCCACTAAATGTTAATACTGCGTATCATACCAGAAAAAAAACACCTGTTATTCTTTTAAACATGACAAGAGAAAGGGGCAGGTTATATTTGTGTCAGATAGTCCCCGTTACTTTACACGCGATGATTTGAGGTGATGGGATTATGGCTCAGTGGTGAAGTGAATGAAGTCCTGTCTGCATATCACAACACGTGTGGAGCCACGCTGGGTGCGCACCGCGCGTCAACCAGCTCCATTCACAACTACCTTCAACAGCTTAATAAATATTATAGGTTCAGCATTTCAGAAGCGGAGTGGAGACATTGTGCTGCTTATCACCTGCTCCGTCCAAGTTTGGGAGTACAGGGTATTTTGTAGGCTCGGTTTTTGGATATTACCGATTAATCAAACGCAATGGAGTCGTGGCTGGAGTGGTAGGAAACCCCCTTTGTGCGCTCTCGTCCGGTTTAACAGATAAATATTATATGTCATGTCGGATGAAAATTATTCAGACATTTCCCCTGAAAGTGAGGAGTGTCCTGCAGAGGATTCATTTGGCTTTGGGGATGATCTGGAATTAAACCAGTTTGATGGATTACCTTTTTCCTCTCGTTACTACAAACTGCTGAAGGAGAGGAAGACTCTGCCGGTGTGGAAGGTCAGATGCGAGTTTGAAGATGCTCTGGTGGACAACCAGCTGGTTATTGTGTCCGGGACAGCAAAGACAGGGAGGAGTACACAGGTAAGAGACTATAACAGTATGCATGTTTTATTAGGAGAGAAGGAAAGATGGCAAGTGAGATTTTATTAAAGAAAATGTATTATCAAGGGAAGTGGATGAATGGTTAGTCATTGAATTTGGAGCTTATTTGTGATCTTGAGGCATTAAATTTCCAGAATAATACCTCTTTGTTCTGCTGATGGACATGTTGACTTCCCTCAGGCTGGACCCAAATACCACAGAATAACCTATTTGTATGACTTGCATGCAGATTGTTGCCACATGCTCATTCAGCAGCATTCAGCACATTTTATTTGATTTAAAGGTGTTTTTCTGTCCGTCGTTGCCATGTTTATCTACTGACTCTTTGGCACAGTCAGTGGTGAAAGAAGTACTCAGATGTTTTAAGTAAAAGTACCAATACTGCAATGTAAAAATACTCAAGTAAAAGTCCTGAATTCACAATGTTACTTGAGAATTAGCATCAAAATATACTTTTAAGTATAAAAAGTACTCATTATGCACAATGTCCCGTTTAAGAATAACATATATTATTGAATTATAATTATTGATGCACTGATATCGATACTGGAGTGGATATCAGTCCAATACTACTACTACTGCTAATACTACTCCAAATAGCTGGATCGGATATCAGTGGCAATGGGGCAGATCTATTCTATTAAATATATGTTTATCTTCTATGTTTACATGCTATAAATCATGTGTTAATTTTAATTTCTGAACTAAAAATTCTTGATAATTTTGAAGATTGTTTTTGCCAAGTTGTTGGTGCACAATTTATTATTTTAATAATAAATAATTTGCTAAATTTATGTTACGTTAGCTATGTATTTATTTGTTACATTTTGCTTTACAAAGTTTGGAAAGTACTGTTTGAATCAAGCCTGATGTTGATGTACACATAAAAGAATGACTTCCACACAGAGAGACATACAGCTTTTTAATTAAACACTTGTATCGGATCGGTACTCGGTATCGGCTGATACCCAAATCCCAGGTATCGGTATCGGGACTGAAAAAGTTGGATCACTGCATCCTTAATTGATATGTTCATCACTTTAATGTTGCAGCTTGTAAACGTGTAGCTAATTTTAAGTACTTTACAAGTATACTGCTGGGTAATGTAACTTATAATGATACATCATAATTTATTAGTTGTATTTTGTATTGATCATCTTAATCTATAGAGTATCTAGAAACTAAAGATGTCTAAATAAATGTAGTCCAATATTCGCCACCAAACTGTAGAAGAATAGAAGTATAAAAGTACTCAAATAAGTAACAGTACTGCAGTGTAAAAATACTCAGGTACAAGTAAAAGTCCTGCATTCAAAATGTTACTTAAGTATACATACAAAAGTATTGGCATCAAAATGTACTTCAAGAATACAAACTTTAAGTACACTTTATGTAGAACAGCCCGTTTCAGAATCATATATCTATATATCATATTATTTGATTATAATTATTATTGCATTAATGTGTTCATTACTTTCATGTTGCAGCTTGTAAAGCTGGGACTAATTTGAATTACTTTACATATATATTGCTGGGTGACTTAACATATAATAATACAACATCATTTATTACTTTATTTATATTTTGTATTAGTTGTATATTATTTTAGTGCAGTAAAAGTCCAATGTTTGCCTCCAAAATGTAGTGGATTTGAAGTATAAAGTAACATAATGTGGAAATTAGTAAATAAAGTGTAAATACCTTACAACAGTACTTAGGTACATTGTTTTTTGACATGTATGGAGTACCGTTATGTGCACTTGTGTGTGAACAGGCTGCCCAGCTCAGCAGATGCTGTTGTGTCAGTGTCATGGCTGTCTGAGCTGCAGCAGCCTGACAGTCATGCTTCACAAAGGCTCCAGCAGGGGTGTTAGGGGAACCTCCTGCTGCTAAGCCCTGATCCGCTGGAGCCGCCTCATGCTGCCAAAGCAATTTTCCATTATTAGCGATAATACCGTAGGATAACTCCTGTCACTGTTTGTTTTGCTGCGTGCTTTAACCCCTTTCCCATGCTGTGATTTGGTAACAAAAACTTTTGACATTTGGAGATTTCTGCAAGAACTGCATTTTTCAGCAATGGAAACTGCTCAGAAACCCCCTTATTGTCAATCAACTCAAGAAAGCCATCCATCCTCTGAATGCTCTAGGTCTCTAGTTTGTGGCTGTAAAATTTCATGAGGCTGTGACTATCCAAGAGGTCACCACAGGTCATTTTATACAGTGAGGTCAAGTCAAAAAAAAAAATTGGTCTCACTACAATAAAATGGCTACTATGAGGACTAATCTCATCACACATGAATACAGTTGAACTCATTGGATCCACAAGAGTCTCAGCTTTACAGTGATACCCACTTTATGTAATACAAAGACAGTTTAGGGACCCCAGTATGAAAAAATATTCAAGTTCACAATTTTAGAATAGACCGCATGTTGCATGAAAAAAACTGCATGTTTTTCCCCCCAGACTGCATGTGATTATCGTAAAGTGGGCATGTCTGTAAAGGGGAGACTGGGAGAACCCATTCACATATCTTGAAGTATGAGGTCAAGGGATGCCGTTGAAAATGTCCATGCCAGTTTTTCCTCACCAAAATGTAGTGTAATTTATTAGTGTTATTTAGTGATCTTTTCTGAAGTGTGATTACTGTCTTTCAGATCCCTCAGTGGTGTGCAGAGTTCTGTCTCTCTGCTCGGTACCAGCACGGCATGGTTGCGTGCACACAGACCGACAGGCAGCAGGCTGTCGATCTGGCCTTACGCGTGGCCGATGAAATGGATGTCAACATCGGCCATGAAGTGGGCTACACCATCCCTCTGGAGACCTGCTGCTCCTCCGACACCGTTCTGAGGTCTGTTTCACAGCCAGAAGGAGCAGACACTTTATTATCATCCACAAACTATTAACCCCTATGGTGGTTTTCATCCCTCAGGTACTGCACCGACGACATGCTGCTGAGAGAGATGATGTCAGACCCCTTTCTGGAGCACTACGGGGTCATCATCATCGACCAGGCCCACGAGAGGACGGTCAGCACGGACACACTGCTGGGTCTCCTCAGGGATATCTTACTGCAGAGGCCTGAGCTCAGAGTGGTGGTCCTCGCCGTCCCGCCCATGACCGACAAGCTGCTGAACCACTATGACAGCGTTCCGCTCATCAGTCTGGAGGCCTCGTCTCCTGCCAAGGCGGTCCACAGCAGCAGCGGCAACAAAGACTACTTCTTCTCAGCGCTGAGGCTGGTACTGGAGATCCATCGGACTAAAGAGGACGGAGATGTTGTTGTGTTTTTTGCCTCAGCTGAGGTAAGAGATTATTGTTGTTTTTTTTAATAAGAGTGGTTAAATTGGCCCAAAGCTGAGATTTACTTTGCTTGTGATATCTTCTGCAGGAGGTTCATTGTGCCCAGAGCATCCTCCAGAGAGAAGGCACCAGGCTGGGAGCAGAGCTGGGCCAGATGGTGCCCGTGGTCCTGTGTCCACGCCAGGGAGGGCTACTGCCCGTCCTCACTGAGCAACGAGGCTCCAAGAGGTCCAGGAGGGTTTTCCTCTCCAGCAAACAGGGGGAGGACATGTGGTGGGCCACAGATACTGTCAACTTTGTCATTGACACGGGAGTACAGAAAAGGATGGTATGTTATGTTTCCAACAAAACCTTAAAGGGATAGTTTGGGTGTTTTGAAGTGAGGCTGTAAGAGGTACTTATCCATATTCAGTGTATTGTACAGTGGATAACAGTCAGCATGCCCCTAGTTTGGAGACAGTAGTTACCGCTCAGAAGCAAAGCAATGTACTGCTGTGGACGGGACTGGCATTAAAACATATAAGCTACCTAAAAAAATCAATTTCTCTTTAAGTGTACACTATTTATAGAACATTTTCACCGTTTTGCCTTGCTGTCAGACAGCGTTTTCCGATGGGGAACTGAAGCCGTCCATCTGTGCTCTTGCCGACTCCATTTTAAAAATACTACAATTTTACCTGGCAGAACACAGGGGTTGCTGGTCTACCGCTGCCTCGATCGGTTTGTTTGTGCCGTTGTGTGAATTTGGTGAATCCAAATTAATCAAAGTCACACAGAACTACTGTTTTTTTCAATGGAGTCTGGTTGCTTTGGCTGCAGATCCTCATTGGAAGCACAGACACTAGTTTACTTTGCCAAGTAAACTAGTGTCAATACTCTAAATATGGCACACACTTAAAATGATACTGATGTTTTTAGGTGGGCCTCTCTTTTAGGTGGCTAAAATAAATTTTGCTGCCGGCCCCGTCCACAGCAGTACATTACTTTGCTCCCATGTTGTGACTCCTGTCTGCTTCTCCAAACTGGGTGCTGACCGTCATCTACTGTAGGTAACACACTGACTATGTGCCTCATACAACTCCACTGCAAGACTCCCAAACTATGCAAATAAATGAGAAATCTGCTGGTATTAATTGGCATGTGGTTTGGACTTTTTAGGTGTACAGTCCAAGAATAAGAGCGAACTCTGAGGTACTTCAACCCATCAGTCAGTGTCAGGCGGACATACGCAAGCAGCTGTGTGGACCAACAGGTATGTCTGACAGTCTGCTAGCTGGCTTGAACCAGTTTAAAAAGTTAAAAAGTCTTCTTTCTGATGTTTTAAGTGATAGTCAGTTAAATCATTTTATGTAAACGAAAAAAACACAATTAAGTGGCTTATTTTCTTATTTCCTAGGTAAATGTTTCTGCCTGTATCAAGAAGACGGGGAGCTTCCTGCGGAGAACTCCCCACAGATCTTAGAGTCCAACATCACACCAACAGTCCTGTTCCTAAAGAGGATGGAGATAGCCGGCCTTGGACAGTGTGATTTCATCGACAGGCCAGGTGCCGTAGAGTGCTAGTGGACATTGCATGATTAAATAAATTTTATTCTCAGGTTACTGGTTCCCACAGACAGCATCCCTGTCTCACCCTAAAGCACAGCCAGAGAGATGCATGCGGGTGTTTTTTGGCAAGAGGAAGCACAAATGAATCTGCTCTGTGTAGATGTTTGGGCCCAGTCAGCCATGATTTAGCTGAGCTGACAGGATCCTGCTACTAACTATTGTCTGAGCTTTAACCAGCCCTAACATGAACAGAACGGGCTAAAAGAGGCCAGCTCATTAACGATTATACAACATGTCTTGTTAGGGCAGAACCACACAAGTACAATGAAAAGGAAGCACAGGACAAATGTGCTGTAATATCTCCATGTTCTGGCACAATGTGGCACGCCAGTTTACTTACCCTGATATACATTTATCATTGTTTTCTTGCTTATATGTGGGACATGGTAAGCTTAAAGGGGACATAACTCACTTTTTCAGTGCTTGTGCTCATACATTTGGATATCTGGAGTTCTGACCAACCCACAAACTGTGAAATAACACAACCCAGTCAGTTTCTTTGTGAACTGCTTAAATCAGAAAACATGTGATTTAACAAGCCATTCAGATTTGACTCCCCTTCCTGTGTCACATCCAGGCTTATTAGAACCGCCCACCATCGTAAAGGTGCTCTATATTTTTCTCACAAGCCAATTAGAGCAGACTGGGCTTTTTTGGGAGGGGGTCTCAAAGAGACAGGCGCTAAAACAGAGCATTTCAGACAGAGGATGCATACAGGTATATTCAAACAGAAGCATGTAAACATGTTCTAGTAGAAACCCAAAATACAAGCATGAACGTGTTGTGATTTTATGTGATTACAGCAACTTTAAAATTATTGTGATGCTATAAATTGGCGTTTGGTGAAAATCGATGCGGCCTATGTCTTGGTTTAACAGTGTCCTTTTTGGTTACTACCATTATGGGCACTGGGAGCTTTCTAGTGGGAGATCCCAACATTGGGAATTTTCACGTTTTTATGCTACCCCAAGGCCACCTTAGTGGTCCAACATGCTTGTGAAACTGCAATAACATGAGCCGCTGAGTGCAAAACTGTAGTACTACCAGCCGCCATCTGACTTTTGTTGTTCCTAAAGTAATATTGTTATGGTAAGGATGACCTGTGAGCGAGGTGAACAGTGTTACCACGGCAGTTACACCCCTAATTATTTTCTTATCTTTAATAAGTTTACAGCCCTGTCTTCTGTCAAAATCCAGATAAATCTGTTAATAATCCCTAAAGTTGTGTTAATCAAATTACCACAAACTATTATTACAGCAGAGAACTACTTGTTGGTTTCTGGAAATATTAAGCTGCCATGTATAGTCTACTCTGTGTCCTGTACTTGACAGGAACCAAGAGGCAATGAGGTACAAACATAATACACAGAGTATTAGCATTTTGTAACACTTTGCAGTAAAAGCGTTTTTTCATTATGTGAATGTATGGATCAAACTCAAGCTGTTTCGTTCCTCGTTCCAGATCCTGAGGGTCTCATGCAGGCGTTGGAGGAGCTGGACTACCTTGCAGCTTTAGACGATGATGGCAACTTGTCTGAGATTGGTATCATAATGTCTGAAATCCCTCTGGACCCTCAGATGGCCAAAGCGCTGTTGGCTTCCTGCGAGTTTGACTGCGTGAGCGAGATGTTGACGATCGCAGCGATGCTGTCAGGTGTGCCATGTGTTCCAACTCTGGTTTCTAATCAAAATCCGATTTGTTTCTTGTGAGTGAAGATTGTTTCATTGGTTCGTAGATTCACCAGATGGACACTGTTGTAGCAGCTCATTTGCAGATGTACAAAGCTGCGGTCCCTCTCAAATGGTGAACCAGATGGTTTTTGGCCAGAGCAGCTTGTCTCAGTGATGTTCATCTTGTTACTTCCTCATCTTTTAGCGTCGAGCTGCTTCCTGGAGCCGCCAGCCGGCATGAGCCACGAGGCAGTCCAGTGTCACAGGAAGTTCCAGCACCCTGAAGGCGACCACTTCACCCTCATCAACATCTATAACGCCTTCAAACAAAGCCAGAGAGAAGAATGTAAGACACAGAACCAATCTACTCCCAGTAAAATACTACACTAGTGTGACACCCTGACCCTGAATCTGTTCAAAACAAGTTAAAATTTATAGTACAGAACCTAGTGTTATCATACCAAGGCAGGTTCAATTATAGAGGACAATTCATACACTGAGGCACTGTGATTAAATGAAGTGTATAACAAGTAATATTGACCCCAGTTCAAAATAGAATAGCAGCAAGAGTAAGGTCAGTTTAGTAAAATAAGTAAATTACAACAACATAAGAATAAGGTAAGAATAGGAATAGGATAGGAATAGAAAGAGGATTAAAAATATAAAGTGTATAAGCAGTAATACTAACACCAGTGCCTAATAGAATGATAAAAGTAAACTAAATTAGAAAAAGTAATATTGTGCTAAGGATTTTTGCCATATTACTTTTAGAGTAACTTTGCTTGATGTACATAGTGGGTTTAAGTAAATCTTATTTTAGCCCTTGAATGAATAATTTACAAGCAGCTACCATTTTTTCCAACCAGTCACAATTCTTTATAGTTGGGAATTAAAAATTAAGATAACAACGGAAGTGGTGTAATTGTGTTAAACACTCATGGACCTCAATTAAATATAATTTTTACATTATATTTATTTAGCTGTCACTGCAAGAAGTTCATAAATATGGGTACCATGCAAGATTACAAGAATTATGCAAGTCCATCATCTTGATCAAATATGCTGATCCATCCATACATCCATCGTCAACCGCTTATCCCGTTAGGGGTCGCGGGGAGGCTGGAGCCGATCCCAGCTGTCATTGGGCGAAGGCGGGGTTCACCCTGGACAGGTCGCCAGTCCATCGCGGGCAGCAGAGACAACAACAAAGACAGACAACCATTCACGCTCACATCCACACCTACGGGCAATTTAGAGTCATCAATTAACCTAAACAGCATGTCTTTGGACTGTGGGAGGAAGCCGGAGTACCCGGAGAAAACCCACGCTCACACGGGGAGAACATACAAACTCCACACAGAAGAGTCCCAAGCCGGAATCGAACCTGCGACCCTCTTGCTGTGAGGCAACAGCGCTAACCACTGCACCACCGTGCAGCCCAAATATGCTGATCTATTGTTTAATTTTATTTAATTTTATCTAATTTTATGGGCCAAGATGACTTTCATACTGTGGCCATATTTTTTGAGTTTGACCAGAATCAGTCATATAATGTAATTTTAAGTACAATTTCAAGGTACAGCACTTGTACTTTACTTGATTATTTCTATTTTCTACTACTTTATACTTATATTCCACCACATCTCAGAGGGAAATATTACTACATACTACATTTATCTGACAGCTTACAGCAGTTACTTTACAGCTTTATATTTTATATTATTAATCTGAATCAGATTGCAACCAACTGAGAGCCTCTGCTCACTCCTCCCTTTCTAAGACTGCAGTAACGTGAGCCGCCGAGTGCAAAACCGTGGTAACGCCGTTCGCCTCGCTCAGAGGTCATCCTTACCATAATAACACTACTTTAGGAGCAATGGAAGCGGAGCGGCTCACGTTACCGCAGTTTTACAAGCGTGTTGGAAAACCACGGTGGCCTTCGGGTAAAAATGTGAAAAGCTCTCTCTAGAGTCAGTGTTTGGTTTGTCCGCTCTGGGCTACTGTAGAAACATGGCGGAGCAACATGGTGGTGAAGAAGCTGCTCCCTATGTAGATATACAGTAAAGGGTTCATTCTAAGCTAACAAAAACACTGATTCTTAGTTTTGGGTGATTATACACTAATGAAAACACAGTTATTAAAATTCCATTTCTGCTAATAGATCCTCTGACATGTTAGACACTGTTGCTTTCATGTGTATACAGTTATGTTTTATATAATATAATATATATGATTCTGACATGGGACATTTGCATCATGAGTATTTTTGATATTTCAAGTATATATTGGTTATTATACTTTTGTACTTTTACTCAAGTAAGATTTTGAATGCAGGAGTTTTACTTGTAACAGAGTACTTTTACACTGTGGTATTACTTTTACTTACATAAAGGTTCTGACTACGTCTTCCACAGCTGACCAAAATACTATGTCACTGTATGCCTTGTTTTTCCCAGACTTCACTGCTGAAAAGTGGTGCCAGGACTACTTCCTGGATCACTCCGCCCTGAAGACAGCTGAGGCCATTAGATCCGAGTTGACAGACACCCTGAACCGGATCGAGCTCCCCATCTCTGAGCCCTCCTTCGGAACCAAGACTAACACCCGCAACATCAAAAGAGCTCTGCTGGCCGGCTTCTTCATGCAGGTATGTGGACACTAAATGTCAGTGTGTTAGGAATTTGCCTCCAGTAGTTCATTGTGTCTTTTGTTAGATTGCTCGAGACGTGGATGGATCGGGAAACTACTTCATTCTGACACACAAGCACGTGGCCCAGGTGCACCCGCTCTCCGGCTACGGCGCCCAGTCACACAAGCTGGGGCTGCCGGAGTGGGTAGTTTTCCACGAGTACACACTGTCAGAGAACAACTGCATGAGAACCGTCTCTGAAATCTCCCCTCAAGTGTAAGTCCAGCCCTTTTTCAACTCACTGTCCACTGAGCCACTTGGTCACATTTTAATCTTCGAATCACAGTAGTTTGTTTTTTCCATTTTCCAAATCATGTCATTTCTGTTTGTCACACTTTAGGTACATTCAAATGGCACCACTGTACTTCTTCTATAACCTGCCCCCCAGTGAAAGCAAAGACATACTGCAAGACATGTTGGACCCAGACCCGTCCAGAACATGTGAAGACGGGAAACAAAAAGCCACGTCAGTCAGCGGCGATGCTGACGGCGGCTGTGCTGTGGTGCCGCAGACTTATGACAGATGTGTGATTCAGTGATCTGGAGTCATAAATGTGAAAATCTGGGCCGTAATCTGAATTTATCACCAAATGTTATAAAATGTTTATAGTCAATGCAAACCAGGGGCTGTAATATGTTAAAATATGACTCATGACAGCATGTTGCAAAATGTAGTAAATTTTGAACATCTTTATTAGTTGTGGTACAACAGTTATAGCCTCCTTGTGCCAGTATATCCCTTTTACTGAAGAAGTTTTCTTGTTTCATACTTTTATTCCAGCTCTGCTCTCAACACTGTCTGTCTGGTAATGCGAGAATCCCGACTGCTGTTTCGATTTTAATGAGGTGCAGATGGATGTTATGTTGCGGTACTTTAAAAGTAGAAAGAAAAAAAAAATCCCACCTACAGTGCACATAAGCAGCAAGATTCAAAGAGTCCAACACATTAATGTATGTACAAGCTGCTTGCAAAACTATGCTGTTTCTTATGCAAACTGTCTGTACACCTTTCTCTTCAGGTTAATGTGCTGTGTGAAGGTCTGGTTTTGAGACTGAAAAACCGTTATGCTGCCAATTTTCACATAAAATATGTATATGTTACATTTCATGTCCACAATCCAGATCAAATTTGGGAAAATTGGAAATTTATAGAGCTTTACCATTCATTAATTTGACAAAATCCATCTGCTGAAACTGGACTCTAAGCTCACATTAGCTGTTGTCACAATCAATGATCATATTTAATTGTCGTGGTTCATAATGTTGTTATAAACAAAAGTTAAAAAACACGACTGAATGCTGTATTTGTATTCATATTCGCATTATATAACACTTATATTTAAGTGACCCAGGAATTTGCAAACAACTGCATCTCTAAAATTACAAAAAAGAAACTGACACTGTGCAGCATGTGCTAACCGTCAGGTTTATGATAGTGACCCTACTGAAGAAAACAGTACCAAAACAATTTCTTACGAGTATATCAAAGTATTTCCATGAGCCTGAAGGTCCTCAGTGTGCATCTGTGTCTTAGTTTATTGCGGGATTCACACAGTTAGGTACTCTTTGAGTTTAACCATGATAGCAGGCATTCTGTCTGCTGGTATCAGCATCACTGTCCTGAAAGGTTTCATGGGAACGTCGTCGAACGACCACCTGCCGCTCAAACACGAGTCTGCCTCTTCCTGGACCGAGTAGTGGAACTTCACAATGGCTTGCTGTAAGGAGAATACAGACAATGCTTAAATATATTAACATCTAGACATGAATATAAATGTTTTGCATCACTTCTTTTCTTTGAAAGTAGAAATACATTAAAGGGGAACTAGTATGCTTTTGCACTTTTTCCCTTTAGTGTGTTACATTGTTTTTTTGTGCATGTAAAAGGTCTGCAAAGTTATAAAGCTCAAAGTCTAGCCCAAAGGGAGTCACTCTTCTCCACAGAAACACTCCTCCTGATCTGCTTAAAATGCCTTGCTTGAAGTCCCGCCTTTATTTCCATAACGTGGTAATGTCACCAAGAAACATTTGCATAGTACCTGCCTAACCGATAGTATGGCACAGTCTCAACACAAAGCTAGTTAGACTGCAGGACAGCTGGTATGAGAAAAATAAGGCATTTTTTTTAACATTCAAGCATGTAAACATGTTCTAATAGGAACCATAAATACAAGTATGCACCTTAAGATAAGCGTAAGAGGTCCTCTTTAAAAAAATAATAATTAGAAGGAAGAATGTAGTCTCAAGCTATTTTGTTATAGTTCATTAGATAAAAATAAAATATCATAGTGTTATTATCCAAACAGTGTATGTAAAGCTCTCCTTGTATATTATCAAACATTGAGTTAGCATCTTAAGACTGACTGCATTTACCTCATAGAAGAATTCCTCCTCTGCGTTGACAAACATGTATTCGTCTTTGGGAGCTCCTCCTCTGGCGGGAATGTTCTTGCTCGCCTCTTTGCAGGTCTTGCTGATCATCAGACAATAGTGACACCTCCCGCTGGGTTTATTTGTCCTCTGAGCTTCAGCTATTTCGTCCCTGGAGGACACAGAAATTCAGTTTATTTTAAAAACAAGCCACAGACATACTACAGATACTCCTCTATATTTTTCCCTTTTACGAAGCGCCACCAGGTCAACTATAAGACGGAGTAGAACTCACTGAAGCTGTTTGTGCAGTGGGAGGGCGATCTGTGGGGGCACGTTGATGAAGCGCTCGCTCAGCAGTAGCCCCACCGGCTTGCTGGTGTCACTGAGGATCTGCTCGAGCTGCTCCGTCACACTGTGGGTAGCGTTCTTCTCACACTGATCCACAATCAGCTCCTTCACCTCCTCTACACATTGCACACCCTGCCAACAGCAAAATGACTCCACAAGTGTTAATTTCCTACATTATCAGAGTCCTGTACTACGAAGCAGGATTAAGCGAAGTAACTTCAGCTTTAACCCTGGACAGCTGGCTGTATGCTGTAGATGCTTATATCTATTTTTTTATTTGCCGTCAAGTCCGAGCTGACTCTGGATGCAGCTGAAAGAAGGCTGAAATAGTCACACACAACCTTTCAATATCAAAGGGCATAATGAAGTGTAAAATACTAATTCATTGTTTTTGAGTAGTTTTGAGTATTCTGTTAATTAATAGCCTAAGTCTTAATATACCAGCTGTCCTTCCTTTAGCCTATTTTGCACCTACAGACTTTAATTTAATTTTATTAACTTCTATTTGTCTAATATTATATTTTGCTCTTGGTTTGTATAATGTGCCGCTCTGATGACAGTAGACTTGTCCATGTTTGGGATTGGCTGTATACTGAAAACACTGCCACTTTCATTTGAATGCTCTCTTAGCCAAATTGAGAAAGCCTAGGTTGAGGGACCGAGTTGATAATCACCTTCATAGGACCGCTTAGCGGGATAGTGTTCGTTAGGGTTAGTTATGCCAAATATCAAAAAAGATACCCTGGGTATGCTGAACTCGCTTTGTAGTACAGTCCTTTGAGCCCAATTAGTTTTTATTGCTGGTGCCAGTGGTGTTACCTTTCTCTCTGTAAAGTTGAGCATAGTGATGAAGCCAAACACTTCGTCTGGGTCCTCGTCATCGCTGTCTTCTGGCACCTCAGCTTGCTGGAGCAAAGTGACGGGACAGGAGAATACATGTTCGATCTGAAACAGCTGCAAAGTCACGCGTAAAAGCTGAGATGAGGTAAAACTATGGAGCAGCTCACCTTGATGACACTTCCAACGTGATTCTGTTGAATGATGAGGTCTGTCATCTCTGATGTGTTTACATGAGCCTTCAGGAAGAGCTGTATCCAAACACAACAGGAGTGGCATCAATGAGGCCATCTTTACACCCAACACACGACATGTGAACGTGATCATCTAGATGCAAAACATGAATATGGCGTCAAACCTGTTGTAAGAGTTTCTTGACGCCATTGAAGTCGTTGACTGAAATGGTGTGGGCTTCGAAGTCAACCATGACCTCCTGAAAGGGAAACAATAACAGCAACAACAACAGAAACCTGCCTGCGTGTGTACAAAGTATTTCATTAATGTACTTTTGTTACATTACTCGAGTAGCTGCTTATTTCATGTACTTTTTTGAGTGAATGAGTAATTTTAGTTTCACAGTGTAAAATAACGTTAATTTAAGTAAAGTAACGTTAGCGCCTTGCGTTAAATATGACATTTCAGTTAACTTTATCTAGGTGAGTACATTCAGTATATATTTTTCCAATTCTGCGCTGACAGCAACAGTAAGTATTGCTAATGTGGCTTCCTTTTACTGTACTATTAGCCGACAGCTGTGCTAGCTAGCTAACTAGCTGGCTAGCAAGGCCATACACTGTATTCCCATTCAAAGGCGCGTTTGTTCTTTTACCTCGTTGATCTCCTCCTCCGACGCCTCGCTGTCCTCCTCACCGGAATCATCATCCTCCTCCGTATTGTCATCGGAGCTGTTCTCGCTCTCCTCGGGATTTTCACCCAGACCTACTGCTCGCCTTTTAGCAGAAGAAGCCATGCTTGCAAACAGGCAACCCGCGTGTCAACTGAGTGGGCGGGGCAACTGTTAAAGTTCAGTTCACTCAGAGGTTGGAAACTGAATATCGGAAGCCGCCATGTTGGCTCTACGTGTGCTCAACTTTCCATTTACCGTAGCAACCTTCGGAGCCGCAATGAGGGCTGGTCGTCCGCCTCGGAAATGGAATAAACCATTTTAGAAAAAGGGGTAAAAAATTATTGAAAGTGTCCTAAACTACTATATTTTCGTAATATATAGGCATGTGCACCATATCATTTACCTATTTTAATAATTTTGATGTTATAAATGATAATTATTCATAATCAATTGATTTTATGGAAGGTTTGACAAATGTTCAATGTTATGTCGCCCCTTCTTGACTGTGACTACAAGTCGCCATGCCCTCAGCGGTAGAGACAGCTCAAGGTACATACATTTTGTGTACAATTTGTCTTTTTTGAGTATTCGTTGTAATTCATAGCACTGAACAACATAAACAAAATGAATTGTTATATTGTATTACCACTGGGTATTAGTTAGGACAGGTTACATTAAGGGACGCTTACTAGCTAACTAAACTGTCATTCTTGCTAATGTAAACAATAACACAAGAAGACATTAGCCACGTTTTAGCTAATGCTATATACATAACAAAACGTGCTATCTACGACGAAGTGTGGCATTATTACTTTTCATTTTCTCCTCGCGCAGTCCAGTAATCGTGACTCAACAGCGTTGTTATCAGCAGGTTGCATATGAGGGTTTTAGGGTGTAGCTTAGCTTGCTGTACCCTCACACCCTCTGACTTCAGCGTTTTTGCATTTCGGTTAGCAGCATTCATATCTCACCCTGGTTTGTTCTATTGCATTCTTCCCGGTGTATTTTACTGATCCAGCGTTTTAAAGTCTTTGTCAAGATGCATGTACTGCTTCTCAAAGAGCCTAGAGATGGAGAGTCCGGACCTGATCCTTACATTAAGGTAGATGCACTGTTGTTTATATGTATTCCCAGCAGTAGTCTGTACAGCACTCTACTTTCAATGCTTTGCATTTCACAGCAAATGCTGAGAGGAATTTATTTTATATTGATTCCACAGGAGCTGGCATCACATGGACATAAAGCAACCCTAATTCCTGTGCTGTCTTTTAACTTTGTCTCATTGAACACCTTGTCAGATAAGGTAAACTCCATGCTATCATTCATATACCTATGTATTGCTTTTTTGTGTGTCATGCATCTGTTGTTTAAGATGTCTTCCTATTTCAGCTTTTCCAACCAGAAAAACATGGAGGTCTTATATTTACAAGTCCAAGAGCGGTGGAGGCTATGAGGATGTGTTTAGAAGCAGAAGAAAGAAGGGAAGGTGAGAGGACACAAAGGAACTGCATAAATACATATAAACGTTGCACCCTGTACTTCATTGACACATCTGCTGAAAGCATGTTTGGTTGAATGTGTATCAGTTCTGTGTACTCCGTTATTCTGGACTGCTAACTAAGATTTGAAACAATTTCCTTTATTAAATGTTATCCTTTTCCTAATTATTATCACAGAATGGAACAGCTCTGTGAAAGACAAGTGGAACAGCAAGTCTATCTACGTGGTTGGGAAGGCAACTGCTGCATTAGGTGAATTATAATCGCATGTGAAAACACAAAAAAAAGTGCTTTTTATGAACCCTTGCTATGTTGATGCTAATTCCAGCAGACTGTGGCAGGCACCTGGTGCTGACAGAAGGTTGTGAAGTGATGTTACTACCCTCAGTCTTTTGGAAATAGGTTGTACACAAGTGACAGTTTGCTGCAAGGTGCAGCACCTTCCTGATGTGTGTTTTGCCTTCTATCTTTAGTGACACCTGATCTCTTTGTTGTCAGAGATGTGTATTTAGTAGCTGATGCAGTTGAAATGACTATGACTAAATCATTAATTTGTATAATTATTCAGTAATGTGTTGCTGATCAACAATCTTTTGTGTGTGTTTTTTTCCTGCACAGTACAGAATCTGGGTCTGAACCCTGTGGGCGAGGACACGGGGACAGCAGATGTCCTATCACGTCTTATCATTGAACGTACGATATGACTTTATACTCCCACATTCTTCCCAGTTCAGTTTAATTGGAAATTGACAATTGTTCCAGTAACTAATATGACCTTATACTTAATTTTCATCATAGGAGAGGACACAAATATCCCACCACTTTTTTTCCCCTGTGGCTCAATCAAAAGAGAAGTCTTGCCCACAGCGTTAAGGGAAAATGGTAAGTATTGTCTCCTATTGCGCCTCAAGATAAAGACTCACAGTGATGAAAGTCCCACTGGGGCTACATTAATTATAAAAGAATAATTGCATTACCTTTATCACTGCAGGGATCTGTTTCTTTTTTTCCAGGAGTGCCACTAGAGACACTGACTGTCTATCAAACAGTTGAACATTCAGATCTGGAGAAGAATCTGAAGAACTACTTCTCAGAGCAGGTAAACCCCCACTCCTCCTGCATTTTAGGGAAAGCTTTTCTAAATGTTGCAACTATTCGTTTGTGCATTTACAGGGAGTTCCAGCCAGCATAGCTTTCTTCAGTCCATCAGGAGTAAAGTTTTGCCTGGAAGTGGTACGGAGGCTGTCAGGGGAACAGCTGACTCGAATAAAGGTGCAGCCTCCTCATAGACACACATATAATATTGCACATATATATATATATATATATATATATATATATATATATATATATATATATATATATATATATAACATATATATGCAATATATGCTGCGTTTAACAGCGCTCCAGTGCCTCTGACAGTCACTTCTTTGTTTCCAGTTTGCAGCCATAGGGCCTACGACACAAGACGCCATGACATCGGAAGGTCTATGTGTCAGCTGCGCTGCAGAAAAGCCAACAGCTGAACATCTGGCAGCAGCGATAGCCAAAGCTCTACAGTAACCACCTCTTAAATCCATCCACTCTATCTTCTCTCTTTGTATATTCTGTATTATTTATATGGATGCACCAGTATCAGATATGTGGCCGATACTGACTCAAATAGCTTGTTGCTCAGATATTGGTGACAATGGGGCTGATCTATTTAATTTAATTCTGTTTGTATACTACTAGACCTGTTTGTTGCTACATTAATTGTAATTCCTTTTACTTTTGAAGGTTTTTACCAAGTTGCTGGTGTGCGATTTATTATTTTAATTAGTGCTGTCAACGTTAACACAATAACAACTCACAATTTTTTTTGGTTCTCAGTTTTTTCAGGACTTAAAGCTACAGTGAACGTACAGGTATCATATGAAACTAGAAAACTTAAGGAATCCATTGATACCAGCCTCTTTATACTAGCTTGTGGCCAAGGAGGCTAAATAATGCTCCAAACTTGCATTACATTTTGGCGAGGATAAACTGTCATTACCATTTTAAAGGGGTCCCTTGACCTTAAGATACGTGAAGGAAAATGGGTTCTATGGGTACCCACGAGTGTCCCCTTTACAGACATGCCCACTTTATGATAATCACATGCAGCTTAGTTCTGTTGTTGCCTGTTGGGTTGCAGTTTTCCATGTTATAATTTGAGTATATTTTTTTATGCTAAATGCAGTAGCTGTGAGGGTTTCTATTCAATATTTGCCATTTTTTTGTGTTGTTAATTGATTTCCAATAATGAATATATACACACATTTGCATAAAGCAGCATATTTACCCACTCCCATGTTGATAAGAGTATCAAATACTTTACAAATCTCCCTTTGAGATACATTTTCAACAGATAAAAAAAATGTGCAATCAATTGCAATTAACTATGGACAATCATGCGATTAATCGTGATTAAATATTTTAATTGATTGACAGCCCTAATTTTAATAATAAACAACTCAACAAATTTATATCTAGCAGCATTTTGTTTTACAAAGTTGGGAAAACAATGTTTCAGTCAAGCCTGATGTTGTCTTACACATAAAAGAATGATACCAGTTGCTTCCACACAGTGAGGCATACAGCTCCTTAAATAAACGTGGTATCAGATTGGTACTCGGTATCGAGATTAAAGTTATATATATATATATAGTTATTTGTCTGTTTTACCGGCTTTGTATGTACATAAGCAAGTTTGCACTGAGAACAAGTAGCTTTTTTGCCATTAAAGCCTCAAAAATGTAAGTGAATATAATTAAATATTTATGTAAGGATTGCTCGAGAAAATCAATGTGGAGTTAAAATAAATGTTGGTCATTGTGATGATATGGAAGGTCTGGTTAGTGGTTATTGTTTGTAAAACATGCAAGTGTGTGTGTGTGCGTGTGCGTGCGTGTGTGTGTGTGTGTATGTGTGTGTGTGTGTCCTATTCAAAACAGGTGTCGGCAGAAGTCATGGCTGTCCTTAAACTATTATTGTCCACATGAAAGTCATGGTTTTAACTTCTTTCCACAGGTCAACAAACAGTCCATTTAACCAAACCACTGGAGCGTGTATAACACACACATCCTTACAATTCAGTGAAATTAAGACAGTAAACACAGGTTTACTTTTCACACAAAGCTGAGGAAAGTGGGACACCTCCAGAGAGTAGCACCTTTAGGTGGGTGTGGAGACACTCAGGCCTATAAAGCACTGTGGCTTCGTACTCACTCACTTGTATATAGTTGCACCAGTAAACCAACGCCACGATGCTGACTTTTATCCAGCTGATCATTGTGCTTTTTTGGACAAGCGTTAGCTCAGCTGATGCAGAGAAACTTTTCCATAATCGGGATCACTCTGATGTGCAGACCCTTAATTCTCACCAAGCAGAGGTTATAACGAACAAGTATACAGCAGAGGTAAACATCTTGTTTTCAAATTACTCTCTCTTTTTCAAACTTCTTGTTATAATTGATTATGATCATATAATGTAACCCATGTATTGTTGTAGTTATTTCTTTCTAGATATGGATTCATTAAGCCAGTGAACTGGGAGGAGATCCAGTTTGGAGATTCAGACGCCTCTTTTGACACTGACTTCCTGGATGACCTTCAAGGCACGATCCAGGAAGGAACCTCAGTGCATCACTCAAGGAATGCTGGAGATCACGATGACCACGACAGTGTAACAGAGAGTGAGGCGTTTATTTCAGCACTTAAAGAGTTCCAGAGGGTGTCAGGGCTGCCGGCCACAGGTGTGTTTGATGAAGCCACCAAGGTGGCGATGAACAAACCAAGATGTGGAGTCCCTGACAAGGAGATTGACCTGGACGCCCCCATGTCGCCTGAGAACAGCAGCACATCAGAGACTTTAAACACTTCCAATGAAACTTTGAATGAGACTGAGAGTAACAACACAGCAAGTAATATAATCAGTGATTCCCTTGAAGATGCCATAGTCAGTGTTAATGACACAGAAGATGTTCTCGCAGGTGTTTCCAACGGCACTAGCATGAATTACCCAGACTTTAACTCATTTGATCACATTTTAAATAACACTTTTCTAAACAGCTCACATGATACCAGCATGGACAGTCAAATGATGAATACCAGAGTGAATGCCAGTCAGAGCGATGCAGTGCAACGCAGGAAACGTCACCTCGCCGCCCTCGTATCCAAAAGCAGGCACAAGAGAGATCTGAGTGAAACGGGCTACATGGCCTTTTCTAAGAGGGTGTTGAAGTGGAGGCTGATAGGAGAAGGCTACAGCAGTCAGCTGTCCATCGAAGAGCAGAGGTACATCCTCAGACTGGCCTTCAGGATGTGGAGCGAGGTGTCTCCGCTGGAGTTTGTGGAGGATACACGCTCCCCACTGGAAGATGTTGACATCAGGCTGGGCTTTGGCACAGGTAGCTCTGACCCAATACGGGGGGGGCAGGGGATCTTTAGGAAGAGAAAGCAGGTCAGCAGTAGATGTCACATAGAAGTGGTGTACGTCACCTGAAAGCTTGGAACCTGAATATTAAAAGAATTAATTTTTCTGTGATTGGATCGCAAGTAAGAAACTCATAGAATAGGCAGTAATAACACATTTATGCAAAAAAAAAAAACAACTGCATGTGATTGTCATAAAGTGGGCGTGTCTGTAAAGGAGAGACTTGTGGGTACCCGTAGAACCCATTATATTAACATATCTTGAGGTCAGAGGTCAAAGGACCCCCTTAAATATGGCTTTGCCAGTTTTTCTCTCCAAAATATAGCCTAACTTTAGAGCATTATTTAGCCTCCTTCCCGGCAAGCTAACATGATTGATACCAATGATTTCCTAAGGTTTTCTAGTTTCATCTAACATCTGTATCTTCACTCTAGCTCTAAAACTGAGACCGCTATAAGCTCTGAAATACAGTAAAGTCAGTCTGGGTTGCCGGCGATCCGATGGGTCTCTGAAGGTTAAATAAAGATCCATAGTAAAACTTGCTAAAGTACAGCACAGAGGTTTTTACTACTCACTCAGTCAGATATTTATAGAAAATACAAAATTCACATTTTAAAATTCATACTTGTGAATAAAAACAGCATATTTCAGCTATAATGGCCACCATCAGTGTTCCAGAGCGGGAATATGTCGGTTTGGTACAATCAAGCTTTGGGTGTACTACTACTGCAGATAAAACAGCTGGATGATTAAGTTTTTCCCCTCGTGAAATAACACTTTGTGTTGATAACGTTTCAGTCAAATTCACAGAGAAATCAATATTTTAATCCTGTGCTTCTATATTCCACACAGGGAGGCATCTGGGTTGCAACCAGAGGTTCGATGGCACAGGTCAGGAATTTGCCCACGCCTGGTTCCTGGGTGATATACACTTTGACGACGACGAACATTTCACCGCTCCCAATGCTGGCAGTGGGATCAGTCTGCTCAAAGTAAACATGGATAAAGAAACAATCAGACATATGATGGAAAATAATTCTAATAACATTTTTAATTTCTTATCTATTAGGTAGCAGTTCATGAGATCGGCCATGTTCTGGGTCTCCCCCACATCTACAGAGCCGGCTCTATAATGCAGCCCAGCTATCTGCCCCAGGAGTCCAGCTTTGAGATGGACTGGATGGACAGGAAGGCCATACAGCACCTTTATGGTACAAGCTTACACCACCATCTAGTGGACACACACACCCAAATACACTCAGGTTTATTTACATACTTATAGTAAAAGTTTGACACATTATTTTCTATAATGTGCTTGTGTTTGATCCCAGGCGGCTGTAAAGGTCGGTTCAACACAGCCTTTGATTGGATCAGAAAGGAGAAGACGCCCTACGGAGAGGTGGTCATCCGCTTTAACACCTATTTCATGAGAGACGGCTGGTACTGGCTGTATGAGAACAGAAACAACCGGACGCGTTTTGGAGATCCGGTTGCTCTGCAGGCTGGCTGGCGTGGCATCCCCATGGACGGAGTGGATGCGTATGTCCATGTGTGGTCCAGAAAAAGAGACGCTGTGTACTTCTTTAAAGGTAGAAAAAGGTGTAAAAACTGTATGAACAGACAGTGAGGTAATCATTTTCATGAATTAGCTCTCAAGATGTATTTGGTGGATGTTGTCTTTGTGTTCAGGTGCTCGGTTCTGGAGGTATGACGGTGAGAAGGACCAGGTGTTCAGACAGGACCCTGAAGGTCACCGCTATCCGAGGTTAATCTCTGAGGGTTTCCCAGGAGTGTTCGGCCCCATTGACACGGCCTTCTATGACAGGCGGGACTCTCACATCTACTTCTTCAGAAACACTCTCGTAAGATTGAATCCTTCGCCTTCATCTCTTTAGGAGGTGCATAAGAAGCACTTAGATTAGTTAGGGTTGAAACAAGAATACATTTGGTGATCTTGTGAAAAAAGACAAATGAGGAGACAATAATTCAAGGGGACAGCAAAGTAGGCAACTGCCACAGTGTCAGAGGCCGTAAAGCACCACAAAAGCTCCATGTTCACTATGTATCAAGTTTTGGTAAGATAATTTTTTGTAAACTTGTCCTGAAACATCAACTAATGCCAGACCTGCATTATTACTAGGGGTGTAAAACACAAGTCTGATATATCTGCTGATATCACAAAGTCAAGATTCAATCCAGTTCAGAGGCCGATATGAGACAATATCATATGTGAGCTACATCTACTCACAAAAAGTAACTAATATATAATTTGATTTTATTTATTGGGCTCAGTAGGGACAGAAATGGTAACAGATGTGCCTTGGGAATTTCACAATAAAGGCGCAAAAAAGATGACGACATATATCAGTGTTTTTGCTCTGCATCGATGATTTTGGATCGTTCATCATTGAATCAATGTAAAATTACACCCCTATGTTTTCATTTGTGTATGATTACATGAAACTATGAAAAGTTGTGTTTTCGTTAGCTTAGAATGAGCCCATTATATCTACACAGGGAGCGGGTCCTTGAACGCACCACGCCATGAACGCACCACCCAGACACTGGCTCTGGAGAGACACTTTCACATTTTTACGTTACCTGAAGGCCACCGTAGTTCAACATGCTTCTGAAACTGCGGTAACATGAACCGCCAGCTGCCGTCTGACATCTGTTGCTCTAACGTAGTGTTGTTATGGTAAGGATGAGCGAGGGAACGGCGTTCCCATGGATTTACACTTGGCGGCTCACGTTACCGCAGTCTTGGAAAGGGAGGAGGGGTACTCCACCACACCACTAGATGCTGCTAATTCCTACACACTGCCCCTTTAAAGACGATGATGATGATACAGTATGTATCACTGTTTTCACTTTACATTGATGATATTGAATCACTATTAATTGAATCAATATATCGTTCCAGATTGATGGGTCGTTACACCTCTAATTATTACTTTATCTTTAAGTTTAAGGCCCTGTCTTTTAAAGGGAACCTCTGTCAAAATACTAATAAGTCTGTTAATAATCCCTAAAGTTGTGTTAATCATATTTCCACAAGCTATTATTACAGCAGGGGACTACTTGTGTTGGTTTCTGGAAATATTAAACTGCCATGTACAGTCTACTTTGTGCTCGATACTTGACAGGAACCAAGAGGCAATGAGGTACAAACATAATACACTGAGAGTATTAAGCAGAGTCTTGGAAAGACCAAAGCCCAAGATATTTCATTGTTTCTCAGCATTATGAGGAATGTATTCATGCAAACAAACCCGCTACACTTCCTCTGTGATTTGTTGTAATTGAATTGATTTCTGTACGAGAGGGAAAACAATTATCTGTTCAAACAGGTGTACGCGTTCGACGTAGAAGCCAACAGCTTGGCAAGAGGCTTCCCCAAAAACATCAGAGACGTTTTCCCTCCAGTGGTGAAGGGAGACCATCCAGATGGCAGCATCGACGCTGCCTACTTCTCCTACACCCACAACGCCATCTTTCTGCTCAAGGGCTCGCGCTTCTGGCAGGTGTTGAGCAGCCGTGATCGCTGGCGCCGGCCCTCTCTGCCGCGGAATGGCCTGCTGCCACACAAGGAGGTGGATCAGCACTGGTTCGACATCTGCAACGTTCACCCCACTGCACTCAAACTAACCCGCTGAGTTTCATTAACCCTCCTCAAATTTACTACCACCTTTGTGGCCAAAAATGTACATTTACAAAAAACAGCTGTGAAATCATCATACATCAATTTTTTTTTCATAAATCACTTCAGATTTACTCAAAACTACCAAGCTTTCAATATTTTTTTTATGATTTTAACCCTTTAAATGCCAGTTTAATTATTTAAATTATTGATAATTCTTTTACCAAAAAAAATAAATCAATAAAGTCAATAAAATCAGTTTTGTTGCTAATGTTTGACATATCCAAGACTCTAATCCCCACCAATGTCCTTGCAATTTAATTTATTTTTTGTGTTTTTTGTAATTAATAATTATAATTACATTACATATAACAATTAAACTGGCATTTAAAAGGTTAAAATCCTGAAAATTCTTGAATATTTGATCATTTTGAATCGGGGTGAAGTTGATTAAAGGATTCAAGCAAAAAGAAACAGAAAAATATTGACATATGAGGATTTTATTGCAGATTTTGTGCGTGTACATTTTTGGTCCACAGGGTGCGAAATGCATCAAGAGAGTATAAAAGACATGTAAGAGTAAAACACGTCGGATCTCCGAAATTTTACTAAAAAGAAAAGTTCTTGGAAAAATTCACAACATAAGCTGATTAAATAATATACCACATCAAAAAAAAAAAAAAAATGTACAGAAATGCCAGAAGAGGGCATAAGGGTTAAACCTTGATGATGTGGATTCACCTGTTGTTATATGTATACATGTCTATCTATAATTCAAGATCTTAAAGACAAAAACAACTGAATTCTGTTGGCTTACTGTGTTATTAATATATCAGCTACTCTGTCTCTCACTTAGAGGTGCCAAATGCATATTGGCATGCAAACGATCCTTGAGGACCTCTTATGATTTAAAGCATTAGTGAGAATATATTTATTCATGAAATGTTTTTAAACTTATTTATACAGACACTTCATGTTTCTCACACTGTGGAGAAATTGCTTTCAAATGGCACCCTTACAAAGAAAAGGGGATGTCTATGCATAAACAGGAACTAATATCAAAACTCAAGTTATTCATATTGAGAAGTACAGTGAAATCTCAGATATGTTGGACTTTTAAAGAAAGATTTGTAAAATTATCTGTAATATGATGCATGTATAAAAATGGAGGCGTTTCTGAGTAAACTTACAGATTGGAAACATGCTGTTTGATTTTTTTTTAAAGAAATAATGATTTAAGGGTACAGTGTGTAGGATCTAGTGAAATCTAGTGGTGTGGTTGCAGATTGCAACCACCTGAGCACCTCACTCCTCCCTTTCTAAGACTGACTCTCGAGAGCTAGTGCTTGGCTTATCCATTCTAGGCTTCTGTACAAACATGGCGGAGCAACATGGTGTACCCGCTCCCTATGTAGATATAAATTCTAAGCTAATGAAAACACAACAACGTGATTATACACTAATGAAAATATAGCTATTAATATCGTATTCCATTTCTGCTAACAGATCCCTAAAATGCTACACACTGTTCCTTTAAAATGTATATTATCATGAATATTGCACACGACATTCATCCAGATTCCTCAGATTGTTTGTTATTTATGCATTATGTTGCTGGGAAAGACACAAAATTATAACTAGTTGCCACGAGACGATGCCAATGATAATGATGGAAGTGTAGATACATGTGGTCCCATGGCCTCTTGTTAGCTTACTGTCTGATCTCAGCTCATCTGCACTGAATATGTGAAATCACCTCCCTCTAAATCAACTGTAGAAACTCACGGTCAGTTTTATTTTTATCGCCTAATATCACAAAACATAAATGTGTCTGAAGGGGGTGGAAACCATGATTTTCCCCTTTACAAAAAACCCTGATTCATCAAGCTTTTGTTTTCACCTGGAAGAAAACAATACAAGCTTTATAAATAAAAACCTGAAGGTGGTGGAAAACATCTATCCAGTGATCCGTTTCTTCGGATTCCTTCTTGTTATGAAAGGTTCGGTTAAAGATTTACACACAATCAATCAAAAATTTAAATCTAGATTGAAGAAAAATGATTGAAAAGGGCCTCGCCTTATTACTTAATGCTGTTCCATTTTACAGTAATCATTTGAGCACGGTGCAAAGAAACAGACATCGATTCTGTAATCAATATGTTACTTGGACACTCTTATTAATTCAGCTCATTTTAGGAGATTAAGCTCCTGGTGGGCTCCAGATAACCAGCGTTGTGCTCCAGGCGCTCCATAGGCTATATTAATAAATTGAAGGAGAAATCAATTACAAAGCACAGGAACAAAATGTCATGGTGAGTGGGGCTACGGAGACGGACGTCACAAGATGATGAGGCTGCTCACGCATGTACAGAATGAGCTTTCTGTGAAGGCATTAACAGCATACAATAACATCTTTTCTGCAGATGTGTGCTTGATGTTTTCAGATAATATTCCTTGTAATTTTCATGGTAGGATTTGAGTGACTTAATAGCAATGAACATCATGTCTGGCTTCTTGGTTCACTTACAAGTATAAAGATTTCTTTTTATTATCGCAATATTTACAGGCATATTATCCTTCCAAGAGAACTAATAAGCATCCTGTAATTCAGCATGAAGTCTGATTTGTTTGACTATAATATGCCGTATGTTTGTTGCTGCGTAGTTGACATCTCAGCAGCAGTTATTGATAGACTAATATTGGATCCAGATGATGCAGTGCAGTGGAGGCTTGTGAGGCTGTTTGTTTATCCCATTATGAAGCACCATACATCTCCAGCACCCTGGAGTTCCCCATACAGAGAAATCCTAAATACAAACTGTTATTCACACATGCCATTCCCCGGCTGCCACACTGCACAGCTCAGTGATCTGTGCTTTTGCACTAACCGTGCTGCTATTGAAGCTCCCTTTCCCTACACCCCGGGCCTCTTTGGATGCGACTGAGATAAATGAGATCAGTCATGCTGATGGAGCCTGAGCCGCAGCAGCCCTCGGAGGGATACAAAAACCTGTGTCATGGCACAGGGATCCACATGGGAGGCACTTCAGAAAGAGGAGAATATTGAGACGAAACTCCTGCAGCACATTCATTTAACAAAAATCTCCCAAACTCTGCCAAGATGTGGAAATAACTTGCAGTGCTGTTGCCTCATTTCTGTCTCAGAGCAGTGTGGAAAACAGGAATAAACCATTTCTAGTGTGGTTTCAGTGTCATACAGTGATGTGTCTCTGTGTGTGCCATGGGATTAGTTAAAAAAAAAAACTGTTGCATGTAGATATAATGGTGTGTTTGAATGCATCCAACTCAGAGTGGGAGCTCTTACGACTATCAACCCTGACTTCATGAAGAAGCAGTTCTCTGATGTCACACAACTAGGGTGACCAGGTGTCCCACTTTATGAGGTACTGCACAGCATTTTTATCCCTTTTCTCATTGCCCACATTTTGATTGGCTCTAGTTTTGAAAAGTCAAACCACTGCAGCACAGATACTTTTTAAAAATCTGGCTTTTATCCAGTGGCTGTGAAGAAAGCAGGGAAGGCTGTCATCAAGTGGGTCAAGTGTAGGTTAACCTGTCTTTGCCACACCACAGCCAATGGGGAAAAGCACAATCTATGCAGATTTAGGCAGAATATGATGGAAACTACCACAAAGAAAAGGAAGAGCAGCTACAACAAAGACTGTTAAACTACTTATGACTGGTTGAAGCTGGTTGAAGGTGATTCTCAAAGAGTTCTTGCAAAATTAGTTGGTTTTCAACCATGTCCCACATTGTCCCACACAAACACTCTTTGTCCCACATTTGGTTTGTTGGGATCCGGTCACCCTACATACAACAATGGAGGCACACATTGTAATTGGCAAACTATCAACTAAAAGGCAACATTACTGTATTTATTTAGAAAAATACAGCACATACTATGATATAGTAAAACCTGTTCTGCAGGTGAATTGTTTTAAAAGACAGTAAAATACTATTCACATGAAAGGAATAAAAGATACTGTATGTGAGGGGTATGGTGGAAACCTTTAATGGCTTATGTAAAAACTACACCAAAAGGACATTAAAAGGATAAAAATATTACTATACAAAAATCACCAGTGTTCAAAAATTCACGTATAAAAGTAAGTGTTGAGTAAAAAAATGCAGAGAAGCAGGATTAATTACCATATTAACAGTATGAACAACCGTTTCAACAAGAGTTATAATTTTTTCCCAATAAAAATGTTTTTGTCTTAGTATTTCTAAGTCTCTTTTTCTATATAAACACAGAGGAATCCATTAAATTATTGATTTCATTATAGCTCCATGAAATTTGATAGAAAACTGACCAAAAATTGATGATGAAACATGTCACCATGTTATTAGGTAGCCCTTTACGATAAACAGTCTCTGAAAGTTGTCTTCACTGTCCAAAGGGTATTTAGAATATCATTAAAAATGCCAAAAAAATGTTTGCGCTGCTGACAATTAAGCTGTGTGTTTAATTGCCAAAGAAACTTCAGTTTGTCGCAGTCAGCTATGTTTTCTGTTTATGTTTGTCATGGTGGACCTTGAAGGCACCGTGGGGGTTGGAAGTTGAAAGTTTCAAAAGGAAAAACTCCGACTTCCGATCTGTCCGGAACGCAGCGTTTTGGAAAAAAAAAGTCTCGTTCAATTAGAAATCTCGTTCGGAAATCTCGCGACGTGACGCATCCCGGAAGACAGCGGCGGAAACCCGCCAGGTGGAAACGTCAATGCCAATTAGGTAGTAGTTAGTGTTGTTGGAGTACAGAAAGCGTAACTTCGTGCTATCTAAAAGATTTTTAGAGTCATCGCTGATTTTTAGACGATTTCGACAATGTGGATGAGGTCTTTGAAGTCAGTGGCCGCCTGTGTATATTTAAGCCAGGGTTCACCGGCTCCTACAAATTGAAGAGCAGAGAGAGGCAACAAGCAGCGGAGGCTGAACTAGCTGCTGCAAGACGCGAAGCTTGGGAGACTGTGTTCCTGTGGGTGCTGCGACCCTTTGTATTTATGTCCACAAAGGAAGAAGACTGTAAAGAGTGGGACCTGTTGCTACCATACAGTGATATTGCACAAGGAGAGGGGACATGGACACCATACAAACAGACCAGATCAAGCAAAAGGTAAGAACAAATGTTTTATTTCTCTGTAGGGTCCTTTCCGTGCTGTTGTAACACGCTTCTGAGCCACTCAGTGGCAAAAACAAGCACCTTAAGTGAGCGTAAGTACATTAATGCTAATAATTGACCGGTTACAGCAATACTGGGCCAGTTTCAAAATGTTTTGTCCCCTTAGGGCCTCGTAGCTCTGTGTACGTATTCAAATCAACCGGAAGTTCATTCATTCCAATGGGAACATCCGTGATCTTCTCTCTTCCTGTGGATTTAGTGGATTAATAAACTGATTGATGAATTGAATGCATGTTAAGTTATACATTTTTAAGTTTTAATTAAGTGAAAAGTTCGATGACAAATCTAGCACTCTTGTGAACTGCTTTGTTAAAAGACCTTACGAACCACTATGTGCACTAAAGCTAGCATGCTACTAGTGTTAGCTAAATATGCTTTTCACTTATAAAAAATGTGATGTTATAATTGTGACCCATTCTCCCATATCTGCAGCGTGTTTCTGTCATGGTTTCTATCTGTCTGTAAAGAGATGCATTTCCTAGCGTCGAACACTAGGGGGCGTAATATATAGTCTGTAAGGTTTTATGGACACGAAACAAAACAGTGTGGAAATGAGGTGTGAATCACTTAAACAAGTAAACACTGGAAAATAGAGAGAAAAATACCAAAGTTACCTTTTAATAGTGAGTTCAAGGATGATATCACTTTCAATATGTTCACAGAAAGAGAACATTTCCGCCCTGTGATAGAAATGATGGGATTTTCCTCTGTGAGTCGCACATTGTGGGTCGGATGTTGAATAGTTTCTTTTTATTGTACTCTTGAGTTGAGAAATGGTACTTGTCATGGTAATGTGCACACCACTCTGTGATAATCTTTCATGCTCAGTCTGACCTTGTAGAAACAGCGAAGTGGTAACCTCATCAGGAAAAAGAATAAACAATTCCATTACTTTGGAGTATTGATCAGTAGCCATGGAGAGGACTCATGAGGATGGATCCCATTCCCCTAGCCCACTCTGGTGTACCTTGATATTTCCTCATCCCTCAACCATTATGACCCACCAACTGAAATTCAAACCCATTAATCTTTCTGGTGTCTTCTCACCAAAGGGGTCTAACTCAATTTAAGTTGCATTATAAGGCAATACTTCTCAACTACTTTAACCCCTTTGACCTTGAGTCGTGTCGTGAATTGTTAGAGGATCATGTCTGACACAGAAGCAATAGCAGAATGGGCAAAATGCCATGTAACCCTCTCTGATAACATTGGCAAAACATTTTCATAATGAGCAGGTGTTATAGGCAAGGACGGTCGCACGGACATGAGCTGATGTGGACTCGTGACAAGGGATCATTTGGATCTGTGCAGGTTGCTCCCCGTGGCAAACCGACAATCTCAGAGCTCATCAGAGTTCTCCGTTTTCTCCGCCCATCCACGGCGTCTTGTATGGAACCCCTGCAAAGGTCTGCGTCTGATAGGGTGACGTCACTTTAGCCGTGCGGACGCTCGCAACCATCGCAGATGTGGCAAGGATAACAACACGTTCTCATCCCAACTCGTCATGTACTGTACTGACACTTTGTGAGATCCTTTGGCGTCACTTTTCAGTCGCAGTAAACACTTGCTTAATGTTGTGAATTAAACAAAAACACTTGCTCAGGTTCCAATGATAAAATCACCACAGTTAGGTTGAGGAAAAAAACTACTATGTTTGTAGTGAAAATGACACTGAAAGTTGTGAACATGAGACACAAACCAAACAATGCACAGCATATGAACAGCACTCTCCTGGATGAGAGCATTGTGTTTATTGAACTCATCCATCTCCCCTCCCACCTGCCCTGGGTGTCTCTTATGCTCTTTAAACTACGTCACCACAGCACTTTCCCTGAACGTTTTAATATCGATGCGGATGGGTTTACATTATAGTTAATGGTGCGTCTCATACTGGCGCCAAAGAGTGCCTTATGCGGCAGCATCAAACGCCGACGGCCGTGACAAAGCACCCTGGGAAGGAAAACGGGCTGGCTTATATCACATATGTCAATATGTTCCAAAAACACTGGTTCCTACACTTCCCATAATGCAACTCAAAAGTGTTTTTTTTTTTTAATGTTACACCATCCATGCTTGATAAAAGCCCACATTTCTCAAATTCCATGGCCCCACTTCTTAACCCAGGCTTATAAAACGTGACAGGGCTCTATTTGAGAATCAGGAAATTGCTTGTTAACAGTGATGCCTGTAGCCGATAAGTCAGCGACAGTCAGTGTCCTGCTGCTTGCGTTGTGCTCGCACTACGAAGCTTACCTGTCCAGTAGAAATTCTGCCAGCTTGGGGGTCTATTTTGATAGCCAAAAACCGAATGAAGGTCCCTCCATGAATCAAAGGCCCAGTCTATGTTGATCCTATTATTCCCCACTGTTGGTCATATTCATGTTTTGCAAGACGGACTTCACTAGAACTTTGGTTTTTTTTTGTGTGTGTGTGTCTTCTGTGGAGTTTGTGTTGGAGGCTGGTCATTTGTTGGCATTGGGGGACTCCATTTCTAACTGAACATTAGCTGTTGTTGCACACTATTAGCCCTGTAGCAGAGCTGAAAATAAAGGCACTTGCGAGTGCGCCTGACATCACATCCTTTGGATTTTCGCAGGAAAACCATCCCCATTTTTTATATTAAAAGCAGACTGATAGAGGAAACCCAAAAATTGCAAAAGGTCTCATTTTTAGGTTAGATTACAACCTATCAACACGTTGGCAATAAAAAAATATTACAAATGGTAATGTGTTAAAACTTGCGTACAGTACCTTTTTAAATTATACATTTGTAGTTTTCCAAGCCAAGATAACCCTGGTGACATCCACAGGCTGAGTAGTGCTCCCGATGATGAGAAACTGATCTTTATGGAGGGCCCACTTATTATTCTGTAGATTCTTTACATTTCTTAACTAACAAAAAGACATAAAAATGCAGAGTATAGTATTAAACATTGTCTAATAAGAAGAAGTCATTCCAAGTAGTTACATATTTATATATCCACACACCAGGACTTTGACAGGCCTTAGATTAGCATCTTCTGAGAAGTCTGGTGTAACTGCTGTATTAAAATGTAAATGTAGGAATACATAATATTGTGCCTTCAAGCAGGTAAACTCATCTTTTATGCCAGAGAAAAAGTGGCCAGTAGAGGGCGACTTCAACATATAGAAGTGGTTCAACTGGTCCTCAGGGCTGCTGTATTAATAACCTACAATAGTCAGTCTCTATTCTCTATGGCACATTGGTACTCATTTCTCAACATATTGATTTTTTTCATGTTTATAGGCATGTTTTGCATTGCTCCACAAATCTATTTGACATTTTGATTCAGCTGTTGGTCTGATATTTTCTTATTTTAGCTTGATAAATCTGTGATTTTGGACTAATACTTATGAATCAAAGTATATTGGGATGTTAATGTGTAGTTTTGTTAAGGGAATCTCTGTGGTTTTATTGGTAGATGTCTTGCACTGCATTGCATTATTGCATTTTGTGAATATGTCATGTGTATTTTGAGAGCAGAATAAGAAAGTGGAGGATTCGTTCTGCATTCTGTGTGTGTCCCCTGTTGTCAGAGGCCGACTGTGGAAATGCTGACATGTGTGTGTGTTTTTATCCTGAAATGACAGGTTATGGAAATACATTTACCTGGGTATACTATACACGCTGTGTGTTTCACTATGTTTGAAAGAGAATTTGTAGCTGCTGCCAAAGCTTCCACCGTCGTACCGAGGTAGAGTGCGGATCAGCATTTCTTCTGCAGTAATAAGCGAGGAATTCAGACTTTCCTGAAAAGCGGATTTCGAGTTGAAAGTTGTTCTGCGCATTAACTCTGAGTGGCATCGTTAACAAGGCTCTGGCTTGTTTACAGTGATTCAAAAAAAATCAAGCAAGTCTCTCACCTCGCTCGCAAAATACACACGGGAATGCACATATAGCTGCACTCGCAAACATACGCCCACGATCGCACACATGTGCACTCTCACAAGAATCACTCACACAGATGTTCCCCCACATGTGTCTCCCTCCTTCCCTCCCGTTCTGCTTCTCTTCTTGCCCTCAGATAAAGAAAGTTGGGATTAAAAGAGAAAAACACTGACTGATGCCTTCACGACTGCCTCTCAATTTCACATTCAAATCAATATTTCAAAAGCTTTTATCATCAAATAGTCTCCAGCAAAGTGCTCCTCACTAAGGATCTTTAATGCTGAGGAGAGGTAAATAGGATTTGGAATTCACAAACCCGAGCTTTCATGCCGTCATTATACCATGAAGAAGTCTGCGGTAAAAAGCAGAACAAGTATTTGTGACTTTATATCCCTCCTTGGTTACACATGTAAGCAGGAGTCACTATGCCAAACGGAAATAGTACAGTAATTACATGTCTCCTCTGGAGAATAGTCCATGTATCAAACAGACTAATTTGAATGAGGAATCCAAATCATGCAAGTGTAATTAAGCATTGTGTAGCCTCATGCATAATGCAGCATTTACATATTGACTAAATACCTGATAAACAAATAGTGTGGGTGTGAAAGAGGATATGTTCGTCAAGCGATCCGCCCGACGAACTGCGCTAATTTGCCTCCATATGTGGTAGACGAGGAATCTCTCCCAGCACCCGCCGCAATCTGAACCTTGACCTTTGGCTGAGGCGGAGTTTTTGACACAAAACAATGGCGATGTCAGCGTGAGTGGCAGCTGCGGGTCAAGGGGGGAGGGACGAGGCTGTCCTACGCATGGCCACACAGAAGTGACTGCCCGGCCGGCCGGCCGCCGCCTCCGTTCGGAGCCTGGGAAAGTGACAGGAAACGTACGTGCCGTTTCATACCCGTTTTGTTTACCTGACTTGTTTTTGCAGTCTTGATCTTTGCAACTTTATGCACATAAACTATGACACAGTGCCGTTACTACCTGTCAAACAAAACAGCCTTTATGTGATGAGATCTTTTATTCTCTTCTGAGCCTCAGAGGCACACCTGCTTATGAGACCACTTGTGCATTCAGGAGCACCAAACAAGGAATTCGTCAAGTGGCCGAGCCCTCCCTCCTTCCTTGCCTCTGTTTCTCCTCTCACCCACCACCACCACCACCATCATCCTCCCCTCCTCCTCCTCCATCTCTCTCCTACGGCTGTCTCCAGATCCCACCCTGATTTTCTCCTCACCTCAGCGCCCCCACCCCTCTTTCTCTCCCCTCTCTCTTCCCTTTTCTACCAGAGGAACAGATGGGGTTTAACTCGAGGGGGGGGGGGGGTGGTGGTGGATATGAACAGTCCCGTACTTAACTGGGGGGAAGGGTGTCACACTTTGTGTTGCTTCACAGTCTGTGTGTCCAGGTTTCACTTTCAGCCTTAATTTGGGATGAGAGACATCAAGATTTGACTCTTAAACACATAAACAGAAAATGAATAATGTATATAAATAGTACAGCCCTACTTAAAAAAAATCTAGTAACCATTTGTGAGTTTTTGTACCTACACATTTCAGTCTAGATTGCATTAGTCTTGCAACACAGCTTTTGTAGCTAGTCACTCAGTCTAGACTCAAACTTCTGGTTTATTACACCCAGGGTTTTATTTTTGTAGTAATAATAATAACGTTGTACTCACAAAGTACTGAGATCTGGGATCATGGTGAGACTGCTAAAAAGAAGGCAAGAAACAGGATCATAAAGTTGTTATTTTCTCATCAGCCGTTTCATCAACAACAGAACTTTGCAATCTATTCAGTGTGAAATACCAAATACCGAAGTGTCCATTTTTACACCCCCCACAAAAACAGACTTTATTTGTTTTTCAAAACAAATAAAGAATAAAATTAAAACATACATAAATAAAAATTAAGACGAAGAGCAGAATTATTAGGTTTTAAACAAACCCTCAGGCCAAACTTATTTGGAAGAGAAAATGAAGACGAACTGTCCGTTGTAAGTATCCCAAACAGTTTACAAGCTCCCTGGTTTAACTTTAAAGTACCATACATGCTGTAGTTGTGTGTGCACACAGTTTTCCTGCAATGGGGGGTTTTGTCTGGTGCACTCAGTTTTAGTTTCACCTCCAAATAAAGTGGTTTTAAATGAGACATGTTCATGTGGTCATTTCAGCAAATTGTCAAAACATTTGCTAACGTTCAAGTGACCTCTAGTGGTAATTATTATGACTCTAGTCTGTCAGGAGCAAAGAAGGAAGTAGTGAGAGAAAGGAAACGAGAGACTGCAGTTTTACCGTCTCCTACCGGCAATCAGTTTCTTTTAACCATAACCACTATCGTTCCACGACCTTAACCTTGGTTATTACTGCAACCATGACATGATGAGATCCCCTAACCCTTAATGAAGTAGCAACCTTAACTCAAACCTAGATGTTTTTCTAACCCCAATCTCGTAACCCATCAGCTATCGGTCTGGCGACAGGTACGTCTCTAGGGGAAAGGGGTTGTATTTCTGGGGTTCCGGTGTAGCCAGTGGACATCCGGGCCAAGACTTCCTGTTGCGCTGCTCGGATTAGCAACTCGAGATGCGAGACTGGCGTTTTAGTTGAGACACTACATGTACGACCGGATTGTTTCAAGTATAGACAGTTTACAAGCTAAGTTTAAACCAACAAATAGCTAAATCATCATCAGGATAGCCAGTGGATTCAGAGATTGCATTTCAACCAATGCGTTTCACCAGTTTTGCTCCACACGAACTGTTTACCTGCATTCAACCGAAGCCTGCTTGAATGTGCGATACTTTGCAGACTACATACCAAAAATTTTGTCCCGTTGCCTACAGACATTAATGCAGAATCAGTTTATAGAGATTATTCTAGCCCAAACTAGGTACTTATTTTAATCCAAACCATGATCTTTGTCTAACCACAACCAAGTTGTTTTTGCGCCTAAACCTAACCGAACCTTGACCATAGTAGTGTCCATACTGATCACCTGACTGCTTGTGTTTTTTACCTCATCGGACGTTGTTGTGGTGATGCCACCACTTTCCCACATCTCAGTTATTACTTTGGTGAGAACAAGGTTATCATAACCAATAAAAGATGATGGGCCACAACTTATAAAATGACAACAAGCCTTACAGTCATGTGGAAAGCATTGGTATTCAGCTCTCCCTGAACTCCCTATGCTAGCTTGCCACCCTTAACAAGGCCCCCAGCCCACACAGACAATAGGCCACCCTCTCACAACGACACTGGACACAGTGAACGACTGCCACTTTCACCTCCAGAGATCCTGTTCTCGGGAACCTTACAGAATTTTTACACATTTGCTCTACAATAAAAAAAAAAACCTATCATGTAACACCTTTTCCATGCTGTGATGCATGACGAAACACGAAGCAATGCGAAGTATCCATTTCTTTATTTGTCAGCGAGTGTGCCGTCGAGTCGTAATCTAAAATCCTTCTCCTTCCTGGATGTGTTTTTCTTAAATATACATGTTACACTGTCCCGTGCTCATGAAAGATGCATTTCCAGACGTCTCTCTCCGCTCAGCACAAACAGCGGGATAGTTGTTTTGCAGCGCCGCAGCTGAAACCTATTTGAAAATAGACCTCAGAGTTGTTCCTCTCCAAACAGCTGCCATTATTCATGAATGTCAGCCACGGGATGTATTTCATATGTCAGTGTCAAAGAGATTATATTATGTTACAACCTCTGGCTGGTGTTGGTAACAGCTTTTTTTTTTTTCACATGCCAAACAGTGCATCAGTAAAATAAATATTGCATGCTTTTCACCTTGAAGGATGTGGTATGTATTCTAACCTGTGCTCCAGGAAGTGAGTGAATTATGTCTTTAGAGAGGGAAGCTCTCTCCTCCTTAATGTTCATGCATTACATTTTGGAATACTCAATAGGCAGCGATCTCGCTGCGAGCTGGAGTTTGAGCTTTTGGCTCCCTCCCATGTAGGTCACACCTTATTATGGCGAATTTAAAAGTTCTCGCCACGACTCTCTGTTTGGAAAATGAGAAGGAGGTCCCCTGTGTGCATGTGTGTCACGGATTTAAACGGTACCGTTTCACCTCCTTTCTGGAGTGTTTTGTTTGATCTAAATGAGAATCGGGAGAAAGTGGAACAGCCCGTGAAGGAGCAGTGAGAAATCGAGACTGACGTTGCCACCTCACAGCCCTGAAATTGTGCGGAGTAGTTGTGCCAGTCTCTTTGTTTGGAGATTAATGTTGCGTCAGTCACATTCTTTGTACGAGGGACACTCGCCAAACTGCATGGTGAAATCTAGCGACTCCAAAAAACACCCATTCTGATGCAGAGGAAAATAGGAGAGCGGTGTTCGGAGGGAATCATAAATTTATCTGACATGCATGGGCTCCCGCTGTTATGAGCTATTGATATTCTGCCAGTCAAAGCTTGCCATTTGTGGCATCATCAGCGTCTGTGTTTTAACTTTCTATGTGTGTCTTTGTATGTAGGTGGTTGTGTTGTGCGGCCGTACACACACAGAATTAGGAGGCCCTGCGTTTTTTTTTTTTTTTTTTTTCCTCCTCTTTTCTGCAGGCTTTGCTCAGGGGCATGACACATTTCTGAGGGGCTTTGGATCCCCTTGCCTGATAATTCCTTCAATTATTCAATGGTTGGCTGGCAGATGAAGTGAGGCCATGAATAAAGCAAATCTGTGGGCATACGAGCTCTGACAATACAAACACACTATTAGCACTCATTTCCTCTGCTCGTCCTTGAAGGTACACCGTCCTGAAAATGGGGCGCTGCGAGCAGGGGTTGATGGTTATATGCAGGGACTCAAACTACCTGCATGTTCAAGCTCAAACAATGGAAGTTAGGAGAGGGGCGCTGAATCCCAGCCAAGCTCTTGTAAGATTGATCCTATCTCTGCTTGTCGGGTCAGCTCTGGAGGTCTTTCTTCCACTCTGTATAGGTCTTTTGTAAAATCAGCAGGGGTGGGATATATGCCAGAATCGATATATACACGGTAGAAGGAAGTTACCACTTTTGTTGTTGTAGTGTGAGTAACGTGACATCATAACCGTATCCAACCAAAACAAACTGCAAGCGACTGCCATGAACCAAAATGAAAAAGTAGAAAATGGCGATGGGTCTGCGTGTATATAATTGGCACTCTTACATATTAAATCCAAAGTGGTTCATACAGTGAAGTATAGAAACTCTTTGGGTTCCACACATTGTCAGGAAAAGCAGAGCTATCATCAGGGCTAACGCTGCATGCTAACTGTTATGTTATCGTATTGTGTTAACATGCGGTCAAGCCAGTCGTCACTCTCATCTCCGTGGTCAAATGGGCCGACGCGACAACTGTAGTGCATCAATATACTGACAGTCATGTTAAATGCATTCAGACGGCCCCGATGGAGCTGATCATGAAGAAAATGGAGCTGACGGGAGAGCTAGTGACGGACTTGGACACGGCAGCAGAAGTATAACCGTGTGACTATGTCCGGTTTTCAAAATAATGTGCTAACAAAGGGAACTGTGTACTGTGTACATTTCAGACTACATACATACTGAAAATATTTTATTATAAATCTATAAAAGAATTTTTTTTACTATATTAATTTAGATATTTTCCAAAAAGTAAAGTAAAAGTGCAAAAGTCCCTAGAAGTGTATAATTCAACCTTTTTCGTGGTTTAGTGTTAAAAAGTTAACAAAAACTGCATTAAATCACAATATCATATCGCAGTACTTAAAAATTGCAATACATATCGAAGCACCACCCATGTATCGTATCGAATCCAGAGATAGGTGAATCGTGGCAGCCCTACAATACAGGCGTTTCCGTGCTTGCTCATCGTGAGCTAACATGCATCAGATTATAGCTCTTTTCTCGCAGAGAGGCGCCGCTCCAGCGACAGAGCCGCGGTTCCTAATGAAAGCCTGGTCTTCGCAGACAGACACCCCGTCCTCCTCTAACTCTGCGCAGTCAAGTGTGGGACAAAAGCAAAAGAAGGGGTGCCACGCTCCACCCTAATGAAGTTGTAGAGCTTGTTCCTCGCTGCGCTCTGTTGGAGAAACAAAGCTAATCATAGCGAGAGCAGCCCCAGACTGCTACAACAGAGGGACCAGGTGCTTGTTCTTTTTTTTTTTTTTCTTCGTCTTTTCCTTTTTTTTTTTTTTCGGCGAGCACCTGCCTTTAACCATCTGCACCTGCCGTCTGTGATAAGACGAGGGTGCAGCACTTGCAGCGCTCCCTGGGTGTATGATGGGATAGCGCGATTCATTGCGATGATGCCTCAAAGACGTACAGCGCACACAGCTCTTATCTCCTCCTATAAATCCTCCAAGAGAGGAAAAAAAAAAGACTGACTCAACACTGACCCTCTTTGTTGCCCTGACAGAAAACTGAATGTCTTACATAAGATCAAACCACCGCTGGGTGCAGTCAAAACTGTCAGACAGCTTTAGATTGGTGTTGCATCTATTTAGGAAACCCTGGCCTTTTTTTTTTTTCTTTTGCGACGTCGCATTGTTGCATGATTTTAATCTCCTCAGCAACAGACTCCTGATGTATTTGGTTCACGGGAAGGTCAAGGACGAGCCAAACGCCCCACCCTCATCCTGCAACAAAGCTCAAGAGGAGGGAAAAAAACTGTCAATAACTCAGAGCTGCCACACCCACTCCTCAGAGGAGAAAGTCTGATATTTTACTTCACCTTGTGGAGTAGGGCTGCACGATTAATTGTGTATTAGTCACAATTTTGGCTTTCCACAATTAAATGAACACGATCGGCTGCAATATTTACATTTAAAGCGTGTGCTCTGCCGGAAAAATATGCTGCATATCAAATGAAATGCCTCCTAAACTAGCAGCCAGCCACCAGGGCTTCACTTTTAGCGAGCGGTCTTGCAGCTGCACGCTCACTTTTCCACTTTCCTGAATGTTGCAGCTACAGTCTAAAGAAGATAGTATTAGTAGTAGTAGTATATTAGTTGTTTTGCAAAACTAAAATGCACTGAATTCAGGTGAAGTCTTCTTTTGATACAAAGGATTGTTAATCAGTAGGAGCACAAAGTGAAAGTAAAAGCAAAAGCAGCTCTCTGCTGATTTATTTTGGGGTAAAAATGTTTTTTTTTTGCTTCTGTGTCCTATTTTGATGCAGATATTTGTACATCAGCAGAAATGTAGCACACCATGGAAGTGCAATAAAATATTTTGTCCCTAAAATCAACGAATAATCATGCTAAATAATCATGATCTCAATATTGATAAAAATAATTGTAATTTTGGCCATAATCGTGCAGCCCTGACTGTGGCTGTCTTTCATTAAAAAGTCATGACATTGAACAACAGTTGTTCAGGTACCAATAAAAAAAAGTGGATTTTGTCTTGAAGTGTGTTTTTGGAACGATCTTTCGTCGAGAATGCAATCAACCTTCTGTTGGCTGGATTTAGTTCTGGCCTTCAAAATCCAAGTACTTCACCCACGAATAAAAATATATATATATATATATATATCCTAAAAATGAATAAAATGCTGTCTTCTTTTGAATGCAGGATACAATTGAAGATGAAACTATTCAGCACTCTGCACTTGAGTCTCTCACTCCGCCGCCATCTCTTTGATGTGCGAGGCAGAGAAAGCGGTGCACCTGTGGGGAGCGTCGGAGGGTGATGGCGGTAGAGAGGGGATGGAGGGGGGTTGTGAGCGACCGCCAACTTACTTGACTGTCTATCCACCTTGGCCCGCTGCTGCTGCTGCTGCCAGCGTCGCAGTGCCAGACTCTGCTCTTCCAGATAAACAAATGCTAGACAAATTTCTCTTTGTTAAACCTGTGTCGACCTCCGCATAATAATGAGGGCTGGTGCTGCCAGAGCGTGTGTCCAGCCAGTAATGATCCTCCTGTCTGACGGAGGACAATGAGGAAAGGATGTATTCATACAGACGGACCGCTGCTTCGCTCCTTCGCTGCTCCGCTCCTTCGCTGCTCCGCACATTCTTTCCTTCCTGGACTCGTTTTGGTTTTGGCATTAATGCGCTTTTGTAAACAGAGTTAGTCCAGTCACTCCAATTATCCTTGAATGTATTCGTAGCAGATCTGGGATACAGCCAGGGCGTTCGTTTTATTTTGGCCATGACTTATCATCCAGCTGACTCTGATATCACAACGTTGAGCCTCTCAGCCTGTTTGCTTGTACTCAAAGAGAGATTAAATTGCAGCAGAGTAGGAATAAATCTCAACACTGCTGGACAAAATGCCAAATCTGGGTGATTTTTATGCTAGAGATCAGTCTGGACTCCCATCTCATAGAAACAATAATACAACATTAAGCTGCGCTTCTTTAAAAAAAAATCCTCATCTTAACAACATCTCTGCTATTCTCAGTGGACTCTACCTAATTATGCATGGAAAATGTCTGAAGGCTGTGGGGGGAGGAGGTGAGAGAGACTGGCTAGTGGAGGACTTTGTGTGGCTTGAGTGCACCGCTGAAGGCAGCCAAAGTCTACTTTGATACCTGGCAGCTGGATCTCCAGATTAAAATTACTCTCAGAATATCATGCATCATTACGACGGGCAAATTGGCCAGATCACAAGGTTACTGTGATAATGAGGACAGGACGACGAGGAAAACCGCGGCAGTGAGACTCAAAATGTGACGCATGTTTACCTTGCAGGGCCACATCTCGTATCCTGGAGGGTGACCCTACCCCCCCACCAGAGGTCACATCCAATTAAACAAACACGAGGAATGTAGGATTCTCTTCCATGTGTAAAATGCAAAGACGCAATCCCCAGACCGCTGTAAAAATGCAAAGACTGCCCGCAAGGATTTGACCATTTGAATTCCCCCCCTCCGCTCATGTATGTAATATCATCTTTGTCAAATATGTATGTAATGGGACAGTGAAGTGAGCGAACACACAGCACCCTGAGGAAAAACGGACATCTTTAGCTGTTGCATAGCAGCCATGTATTTGGTATTCAAGGAGAAAGAAATATGATCTGGACTATTAGAATTGAAGTGTGTTTGTTCACTGACTGCACCTTTAATCCTCTCAACATACAGAAATCAGTGTCTCTTCAATTAATTGTATTCAAACGTACATGCATTGTACAATAGTGGGAGAAGTAGTCAGACCTTTTACTTCAAGCTGCATCAGTCAGTGTTTGACTATGTGTAATGTGAAGTCAGCTACCACCAGCCGTTCCTCTCAGCTCTGCGGACCGTTCCAGCGTCTTTTAGCTCTTTGCTTTGGTTTTACAGCCGCTACTTTACTTGTTTTGGTTCTGTAATGTTACAGCAGGAGCATCCACATATTTTCAGCAAACACTGTGGTGACTAACCAGTGAACATGGTGGACAATCAGCAGCTAATGAGACAGATATAGCCTTCAGCAGTTGGTGGAGAGCAAAACAGAGCTAAATAAACTAACATTCATCAGGTGGCCAGAAACAAGACTCCAAATCAAAGCTAATGTTCCTCCTTATCTGCTAGATGTGTAAATATGCATATAGTATAATAATATGCGTGTAGTGAATATGTTCTGAATATTATGTCAGTGTTCAGGCTGTTCTCAGACACCATTCATAGCTATACAAAAAATAGCCTGTAATTCATTTATATTCCACAAAATCAAAATTTGTTTGTAATCTACGTAATCGTGAACCAGGAAGTATAAAGAGCAACAGCGTCGACGTAGAGAGGATGTCAGAGTGGTCAGAAAAAGACAAGCGTTCATACTCCGTGTGAACCAGGCGTCAATGTTGATTTATTTGTCACCTAACTTCTGTACTTAAAGGACCAGTGTGTAACATTTAGGGGGATCTATTGGTAGAAATGCAATACACTATTCAGTCACTATCAGTTGAAATGCTGTATGAGGATACGCTGCAGTGTTAGAGCTGCCCTCTCTTAGCCAGTTAGTCGACTAATTGGCCATTTTGGTCTTTCTTCTTTAGCCGATTAGTCGTGTCTATGCTTTTTTCATGCTGAATGACTTATTTCTAAGAAACTTATGAGCATATCTCTGTTAAACACAAGATTTGAAGTGGTGGTTTTGTGTGATTCTTTGTGGAGAAACTCAGATCTGTTGATTAAATCAACTAATTTATTAGTCGACAGTATTGTATGAGTGTTAATCAGCTTAGCATTTCTTTGGTCAGCTCTAGTCAGTGATATACGTCATATGATAGTACGGCATTGTTTTGTTTACAGCTAGTTTCCGCTGCCACACTAAAAACAAAATATGCAGGTTTGAGTATCAAAAGCACTAAAAAAGAGTTACTAATTATGAGGAATGAGGGTCATATTGTTGTTTTGAGTATTTTGTTGGATTGTTATCCTAGTATGATTACACGTTTGCAGCATTTTAATGTTGTAGCTGGTCAGGGTGGAGGTTTAGGAAAAACATCTTGGTTGACCTTAAAATAAATATGTAAACTAAGGAAAACATGTACGATAACAGAAGTACAAAAAACATGTCATGAACGTCACTAAAACACAGACTGACACAGATGCATTTACATGGCAGTCAGGACAGACTACATGGCGGACAAATGACACTGCAAAAGCAAGAATGTTGTTCATTTTATGGCATTCAAAATTACTTGAGATTACCGTGTCATTCATACGCCATTTAGTGCAGCCAGACTGGTAGAATAACTACTAATTATAGCTGTCAGATAAATGTAGTGGGATAAAAAGTGCTGAAACGTGATGGATTGAAAAACTCCACTTTCCACCTCTGGTATTTGTTTTTATCAGAAGTAAATAAAAGTAATATGCGGACTGTTAAATCTCTCATGTCTAAGATTTTAGTATATAAGGTGAGTAAATGAGACATGATGAACTCTCAAATGAGAGGCCGGTCACGTGATGAGCAGCTGACCAGCCATATGTCTCCATGTGCTCAATGACCGAGGTCTGTTTTTGTAACGGCTGCATACAGCCGACCTGCTGCTGCTGCTGCTGCTCCAAATGACAGACGCTCTGATTTAGTTTTTATTGCTGAATCTTACTCCGGTAATGAAGTTGGGACTGTTATGTTTCTCTCATTACCTTTTCATTAAAGATATGACTAGAAAATGGGGTTGCCATGGCGATGGCTCCATGAAGTCTCCAAGCTGTATATGCAGGAGCTGCATTGTTTACTCTTTTGCCAAGAGTGCTGTCTTCAATAGGAAAAAGGAGACTTTTTCTTTTTTCTTTCCTGCGCCTTCATCTTTTTTCCCCCCTCTTTCTTTTATGGATCAAACAATGACCTGATGCAAATAGAACAGTCTTCAGTGGGCCTATTTGTTAATGCTGAGAGGTTTCATTAGCTTGCTCGTTGCTCCCAAAATGATAGCTGATGCGACTCCACTGCGGGGCGGGTGAAAAAAGAAAGTAATTCACAGGCTGTGAGTAGTAATTTACAGAGAAGAGATTAAAGAAAATGGTATGGAGCCATTTTGTCTGAATGACAGTCAGGCTTATTGTCTGCAAAAGCAAGCTTGTTTACCAGGTGTAGCATGTCAGTCTTTCATTGGTTGTGGTGGGAATAGAGAGGTCCCGCCCCTTCTGGTGGACCGCCATGGGGACGTTATTTCTAAAAAAATATGAATAGTGGTCAACAGCGAGAGACAACAGTTTTTTTGGATCTCGTTTGAATTGAGCGACGAATCACACCAGAGATGTTAATAATTAACTGTTTCACTGATAACTGACTTTAAGCATTATAACCACATAACGCTATCCATTAAAGCATTAAAGGAAATATTAACAATTAATTACATGAGAAAAATGCAGAGCAGCAGCTCGTCACCTTAAGGAGAAAAGGTGGTCCACTTTAAGAGAGTCAGCGCAGATACTGGAAGTTGACTCGGGACACACTGCTGCTACAGCTACATTCACAGCGATAACACCACCATTAAACCCACACTTGCTGAAGTAACGCTGCAGCTAGCAGCTAGCTAGCAGCAGCAGCTGTTTGTCAGATGTAAATCTGGGCATGATGTGACAGTACACGCAGCATTGTAGTTGCTAACACTCCTGCACGGTGAACTGGAGACAGTGAACGCAGCACTGTGTCTGCTAAAGTAGCTCTCCTGACGGTTAATTGAAGACAGTGAATGCAGCATAGTGGCTGCTACAGTAGCTCTCCTGATAGTGAACTGGAGACAGTGAACGCAGCACTGTGCCTGCTACAGTAGCTCTCCTGACGATGAACTGGAGACAGTGAACGCAGCACTGTGGCTGCTACAGTAGCTCTCCTGACGGTGAATTGAAGACAGTGAACGCAGCACCGTGGCTGCTACAGTAACTCTCCTGATAGCGAACTGGAGACAGTGAACGCAGCACTGTGTCTGCTAAAGGTAGCTCTCCTAAAGGTTAATTGAAGACAGTGAATGCAGCATAGTGGCTGCTACAGTAGCTCTCCTGATAGTGAACTGGAGACAGTGAACGAAGCACTGTGCCTGCTACAGTAGCTCTCCTGACGATGAACTGGAGACAGTGAACGCAGCACTGTGGCTGCTACAGTAGCTCTCCTGACGGTGAATTGAAGACGGTGAACGCAGCACCGTGGCTGCTACAGTAACTCTCCTGATAGCGAACTGGAGACAGTGAACGCAGCACCGTGGCTGCTACAGTAGCTCTCCTGACGGTGAACTGTTGACCCAGTTTGTTGTGCTCCTATAGTGCAGCTGGCGCACCGCTGCATGTGAGGTTATTGGTTAAGAAATATTTTCAAAATTAGCATCCCTAAATCATGCATATGATGTTTGTCAATTTTAAAGATAATTTTGCAATTCAAGAAAGTCACAGTTTGTTGTAAAACTGTTAGTATAAAACTGTGAAAATACATAATCAGAAAGACGACACACCTAAAAGTCGTGTAAGTGACGTCTCTCTCTCTCTGAAGCTACGATTCCTGTGTGTTTCGTACTGGGATGAACTCACACCAACAACGGGTCTGATCATTCTTTCACTTCTCAGGTAAAAAAAGCACCAGGATTTGCAGGAGAAAACACATCAGGTCAGATAACTGTTTATCTGTGTGGAACAACACTAAGTTAGCTAGCTAGTGTGTTGCTGTATATTGTGCGAGATGATAGATGTAGTTCACTGAGCGGTTTCACACAAAACTAAATGATACAACAAACCTACGACAAACTGAGATTTTCTTGACTTGCAAAATAATTTTTGAAATTGACAAACATCATCATCATGTGATTCATGGCATAATTCAAGTGGAATCAAAAAATATTTGTCTCTGTACTCTAGCATCCTCAGGTCTGAGTGGGAACATTTGTTGCATACCACAATAAACCTACGACAAACTGTGATTTTCTCGACAAAATTATGTTTTAAATTCATAAACAGCGTATGTGATTTATGGCGCAATTCAAACAGGATTAAAAAATAATTTGTCTCTTGCCGTTGACTACCGTATATTTTTTTTCCGAAATAAGGTCCGATGGTGTCCACCAGAAGGAGAGGGACGTCATCTCTCTATGAATAGAAATTAAAAGTATCTGACACTCATATAAGAGCGTGTGAACCCATCTATCAAGCCAGGTTATCCAAAAGAAAGCGTCGTTATGGTGCCCAGAAGCAAGGTAAATAAAAGAGGGTAACGACAGTCGCAACCTTCTCCCCTCGTTCATCAGCAGCATTTTCCAAACCATTAGTCCTGTCATTGCCTCCTGTACTTTCCATGTCTGCTGGCTGGCTTCACCCTCAGTACTGTGATTAGTTCAAGCAGGATGCTGCTCATCGATTTTGCTCCACTGGGTGTAAGTTAACCCTCTGCCAGCTTTTAATTGCTTCTCTTGACTGTTAAAGCAGTACACGGCTGCTGCTGCTGCGGGAAAAAAACAACAACCTGGGATTGAATTTTGTTTGAATGCTCTTCCGCTACTTCCAAAACATTCATGATGGCGCCTTTCACAATATTCAAACACATCGAATTCCATCTGTACTATCAAGCAATAAACATGTTTTGCTTGCATCCAAGACTAAGGTGTTTAATTGAATGTGTTACCTGCTGGCATCAATTACCGTCACGCCGAGAGGAATGAATGGAGACAGAAAACAGATTAAAGAAGAGAAATATTTAGTCTCTCTCTCTCTGTCTCTCTGTCTCTCTCTCTCTGTCCTCTGAGTTTATTGTTTTTTCCTGAACATGGCTCTGGTATGATTGACATAGACATGATAGCTGCGGTAAACAAAAGGTGCTGCACATACGCGGAGAGATGAGCACAGAATGGGCTTTTGAAAACAATAAATCACAACACGTTGGAAAAAAGCTCACCGCCCCGAGACTCATTTGAATTGGATTACAGTTGGATCCCTCTTGACGCGTCTCCTGTCATAAAAAGCGATTTAGATATAAATTAAGGTTACCAAAGGAATCTGTTCTGCCAGTAACTGTTCATCGACGGCGCTTAATTGTTTCTAAAGAGCTCTGGGTTCATATTTATCCTGGGATTTTTAATTACATATCAGCATTATACATCATCAAGCCTATTATCTCGGGCTCTGCAAAGCTAATATTTAAGGTTGCAGTATCTCAATATTTGTGCAAAGCTTAAAGTGATATGTAATGGCTTTCGGAGCGCAATAATAAAAAAAGATGCTAAGATTACACCTGCAAACAATCCATAAAACTGATATATCTTCATCAGACTTTGATGTAGATATCCATCTGTACATCTACGCATGAGAAGCACTTTGTCAGAGACGAAATCAGATGGAGACGTAGGCAAATGTCATTTAGAGAAATGAGAAACATCAGCCATAATGAAGGATGATATATATGTTTTTATATTGCGTCTGAAATGAACAGTGTCGGAAATTCAAGCATTCAAAGTGTCATTTTGTGGGGAAAAAAAATGCTAGAAAATCATCTGCCGCATATGTGCTAGCGGATTAATTTAGCAATTTATGTCACAAACAATTATTTCAAATGAGTCAATATTTGCTCGGAAACAGCGCTTTTCTCTCACAGGACAACATTTGTAAATGAGACTAATAAGTTTTATCAACATGTTGACAGAAGTCCTCGAATGTGGTTACGATGGCCTCATAAAGGCAGCCAAGCAAAACTTCAATACTTTTTCTAAACGCCCCCTTGATTTTCTTCTCCCTGTCATTATTTGATTTTTTTGAAGGTCTTCAATTTGCATCCTAATGCTGCGCCCTTGTTCAATTTAATTTACAATGCAGATACAGAAGCGATAAGTGTGACGGAGGTTAATCCCCAAGAAAGGGAAGGCAGGAAAATAAAAAATAAGCAACATTACTTATATATGACCCTCATATGAATTGAGCTGATAAAACATTTATATTAAACAAAAAACCATTCAGCATCAGCAAGTATATTAGTAAAGAATGCATGTGGAGGCATAAAATAATCATTTCTAACGCTGCTCAAAGATAAGGGCATTTCAAATGCACATACTGTACGACTAAGCTGCCCCTTGTTTCATGATTTGTTTATCTGCCTTTTGCTTCATGTCTACATGTTTACTTAGCAGTAATTTATGTACTCACAGTCAACATTAGAACATGAAGACAAACAGCGCGGTGCGGCACATTTAGGGGAAGTGGCAGGGCTGCTCTCAGGGCTGGCACAGAGTGGTAATGACAATGGTGTTACAAGAAACAGATTGGATTTGGGCTCAGGACACTTTGGGCCTCTTTTTTTTTCCAGGGAGGGGTGTAAAAAGTAGGTTGCAATGCTGGGGGTGTATGTACCCAGCCCCCAGGGCTATGACAAAAAATATGGGGCACTCTCTCACACACACACTTGCTTCCTCCCTGTTCATCTCGCCGTCTTTTCTCTCTCCCTCATTATATCTTCAATTATCAAGTCAGGAGAGAAACTCATTATTTTTGGAAGCCAATGCCCATGCTGGTGTTCTTTTTGACATAATACAAGAGGGGAAGTCCATTTGTAGGGATTTGAATCTCTTAATACCATTAGCTAATTGTGAAAATAATCATGTTAGAATTACACAGAGGAAAATATGATATATATATTTTCAGAATGTCATTAAAGAGCAGGAAATAATTACTGGTGGGTTATATCTCTTTTTGATGCAGCGTGTTTAATTGACAGCATCATGCAAGCCATGACCAGGCTGAGCAGCACGTGACCCACCACAGGGACTGTATCTGATTTCATTATTAGCCCCAGTTTGACTGGCTTAGCCCTCATATGTACCATGAACACCTTTACCCTTGGGTGGCTAAAGTTAATTACTTCAGCCCATAATGCCTGAGATACCACCTAATAAGCATGGAGTGTTACAAATTATGATGCTCGGATTAGCTCCTGCTTACTCCAGAATGAAAGCCTGAATCATTTCAGGGGTTAGAAATGAATGGGCTTTAAAAAAAAAAAAAAAAACATAAAACATCAAATATGGTGCTCACATTGGTCAAGGTACTTGTGGCAGTTGTCAAGCATGTGAGTTGTGTTCTGGTTTGATTAAAGGGTCCGTCCCACCAACTATTCAAAATTCAGTGCAGTCCAAATGAGAGAAGATTGCGGTTGATAGTGTGTAGGATTTCAGTGGAGCTCTATTGGCAGAAATTGAATATAATATTCATTATCATGTTTTCATTAGCGTGTTAGCTGAGAATGAGCCCTTCGTATCTACATAGGGAGCGGGTCCTCTTCATGGAGTCCACCATGATGGACCTCCATGTTTCTACTGTAGCGCACAAGGGACAAACCAAATACTGGCTGTAACAAGCCTTTCACATTTTACATTACCTGAAGTTCGTAGCTCTCCGACACGCTTGGAAAGGGAGGGGTGCTCAGTAGGTTGCAGTCTGCAACCTCACCACTAATGCCACCAAATCCCACACAGTGGTCCTGTAAGGAGCAGGATTGAGCATGTTGCAGACTTTTTTGCCTTGTTTTTCACCACAAGTGACACAAAAGCTGCCCCACCTTTATAGGCGAAGGTTGTTGGTGTTGTATGCAGACTGAAAGGAATAATTGCTGGCACTACTCAGGACTGACGAGCCCTAGGGAAAAAAAAAGGCCTAAAATAACATACCCAAAATGAATCAGGAATAGCTCCTCAACCGTGAGGCTTTTATGCATGTTTCTGGTCTCCTTTGAAAGGTAAGAAGCTAAGGAATATGAATCCATTGTAAGTAAACCTATTTCTATTATCATTCCAGAGTGAATGGAGATAAAATAAAGGAAAAAAAAGCTTTTTTTTTTCTCCCAGTATATTATATAATAGGTTTCAAAGGCAATATCACCATTATAACCAAAATACCATGGATAATGATGCAACTGGGACTGTTGAATTTGATTAAGATACATAAATAATTATTAAGATATACTCGTGTTCTCCATGTTTAGGCCATATTTACTTTTTACATATTGACTTCATTACTTATTTCTATATGGCCATGTTACAAATAACATAAATTTCACAAAACATGAATATAGTTATAAACACAATGAATATTGATCAATATTCCTATATGACTGAAGCGCTCCATGCTATACTGGCAGATAAGTGGAGAACACTGGGACCGTCTGTGCTTTTGTGTCCACAGAAAACCTAGATTTGAGTCAGTGTGACTGCCTTTTTTCCCCGTTATAGCGAATGCTTCAAATCATGATGCATTTATGAGCTCTACAAGGCTAGAAATTTGTAGTTTCCAGAGATACTTAAACATGCTATTGTAGACTGATTAGAATCTATCTTTGTACGACTTAGTTTAGACAACATACGGTTGGTTTGTGGATTGTGAAAGCTGAAGACCATGTTTTCAAAATGGCATACATATCTTCTATAAATAGACCATCTTCCATCACAACTTTTTGTAACTGCACCACGGGGGTGGACCCGGTATCGGGTCTGCCAGACTTGAGGAGAATTTACAGCTATTCTAATATTTTCTTATAAATACATCAGAACACAAGTGTAAACACTTCAACTTCAAAGACGAGACAGATAACAGGCGTCTATAAAGAAGAAAATGATTTAGGATCAATGCATTAAGTAGACACACTGCTGTTGAGTTTCACAAATGTCATTTTAGCAGCACAAAGTACATTCTCTTCAGCTCATTAAACCCAAACAATCTGCAAATCCAGACACCACTGAGGTTGAGTTATAAAATATATTGCTTTCTAATTTGTTTTAACTGAGCAGTTAAAAGAGCTCTGGTTTTGTAATTTCAGAAACTTTGGAGACTCACAAGAGACAGGTTTTAAGAAGAGTGATCAAGATTGTTGCAGCAGAGGCTGAGACATTCTGAATTTTAGTTCATCGTATGAGTCAATGATCCTACTCTTCCCATAATGCAACTCAACTGAGTTTTTATTTGACCCTACCTGCCCGATAAAAGCCCTTTAAATTTGTTACACAGGCTTTTCAGTAGAATTTGTCCCCAAGCCTAAACTGAGATAACCCTGAGATAACCTTTATTTTTTAAGATTTAACAAAGCTCCCCTAGAGCCACAAAAGACATTATACAGCTGTTTTCACAGGCTGAATAGTAGCCTATTCCCCATGACCAGTAATAGGATTTTGATTTGTAAAAATCAAGTTCCCCTTAAAGGAACAGTCTGAGGGATCTACTACGGTAGCCGACGTGAAAACATGAATGGCTTTCTCTAGAGCCAGTTGGTGTAAGAGTAGCGGTTCATTTGGACCAGAGCCAGTGTGTGTGTGTGTACATGGGAAGTGAGTGATGAAGCAAGAGAGAGAGAGAGAGGTGGCGGTGACTGGAATGAGTAATGTTATTGAATCCAGTCTAAGCAGTAAAAGTTAAGTGTTTGGTTTGTCCGCTCTGGGCTACTGTAGAAACATGGCAGACTCTGGAGGACCCGCTCCCTGTAGAATAGGGATGCTAATTTAGAAATAAAAAAGTAACCGATAACCGACCCTTCTTGATCGTTTGTAAACCGTTAACCGACAAGATATGTGCCTTGCATGCAGCACCAGACAACTGAGTCCTCAGTTCACCCGTCTAGGAGAGTTACTATAGCATAGACATGCAGCCACTTTCCCAGTAAAGGTCCGCCACCACTGCATCATTTAGTTTAATTTAGCTGGTTGTCAGCTGTGCATCTGCCTGGCGTAACAATAGCAAGTGTTTGTGCTACGTTAGCAGCTCTAGCATTGCCCGTGCCTCCATGCCCGCTGTTGCCACACACATACGTTCTGTTAGCACGGCTTAACTTTAGCGAGTTTCTGACAGACCGTGTGTGTGGCAGCGGTGAGTGTAGGGTTGATGGTGGCTTTATAGATGTGAAGGCTGTGTAGGTGTATCAGTGTGTGTACGGTTTATTTGTCGGTGAATAAATGCTACGCTACAAGGCTACAAGTCCTCTGCTCTGTGCTTCGCTCAAGACCCGAACCAACTTCCTGTATGCTGTAACTCCGACTCAGACTCTCATAAGGTGGACTCTTAAGGTAGACCAGCTTTTCTCCTTAAAGTGGTGAGCTGCTCCTTTTAGTTTTGCTCAGCTTTTTAATTCATTATTAATATTTCTTTTAACCGTTTAACCAATAGCGTTAATCGGTTAAAATTCTCAACGGTTAATTATTAGCATCCCTACTATGTACATATTCTACGGTAACAACAACACAACTACGCTTATTTTCAGGTGATTATACACTAATGAAAACATACTTACTATAGTCCATTTCTGCCAATAGATTCCCCTAATTGTTACACACTGGTCCTTTAAAACATCTGCCAAAAATCCCAGTGACAAGATCTAGACCCAAACCCCCCCATTATGTAGACTTCACTTGGTGCTTTTAAAGTGTGTTTTTAAGTGCTTTAGTTCGAGCCCTCTTGCTCTTAGCAAGGTTAACTTCACATTATCTTACTGTCTACATGAGCAAAATTACACAGTTTACCGACATGCAGGGGAGGCAGGCCATTTCATGGTGATTAGGTGTATCTAGGGTGGTAGGTTTGTGACTACACGTGTGGGTTGGCAGTTGGGGGGGAAAACTTGAGACAATGCTCCACTTCATCAGCACACACTGTACAGAAGCCCTCCCACACAGTCTTTGTTAAGCCGTCTCTCTTGAGCTGGCACTTCAGCCTCCCTGAGCCCATTGACTCCCACTGGATCCTCAACACTGTGTTTCCTGGGCGAAATATATGGGGGCCTCTTAAATACTGTAACATCCGTATCCATTCCTTTCACACATGCCCCCCTCTCAGTAAACTGCAGCCAATACAATTTAATCCCATTTGGTAGGCAACTTAAATTCATCCAATTTCACAGATTAGGAGTTGTGGTCTCTCTGCAAAATTTAGCTATACTCCTGGTGTTTCTTTATAATTTGGGATGCACACAACAACATAAGACACAAGTGAAGCATGTGATATAATTTATATATTTTTTATCTAACCCTTCCTCTTCTATCCGTGCACAAATTTCCATGAAGGCCGTTTCCTATAAACCAAGCGTACTCCTTTCAAAAGGCCTGGCTACAGCAAGTGTAGTTTCTATAACAACCATACATCATAATGAAGCAAGAGACTCTACATAATTAAATTGCATGTATGAACATACTGCGCTAATAGGATATAGGCCTTATGTGGCATTTTCTTTTAATTACAAAGTTGAAAATTTTGTAAAAGGTTCTTTGATCAAGCTGAGAAACAGCAGTTAATGAGTGCATGGAGGAGATTGGCAAGATTAACTGTCATGGGGCTTTTATTTGCCATCTCATTGTAATTCCTGACATAAATGTGTATGTTAATTAAGTTTCAAAAAAAAAAAGAAGCATTTTATGTGTTTTTGTCAGTCTATAATTTCAACTCCTCCAGTGAAAACATTTCATTCCTGCAGTCAGGATTTCAAGTCAGCGGCGTGAGATGCAGTAGTTTGATGTCTGGTGCAGTTTTAAGGGTTTGTTTGCTCTGTGGGAAATGAGAAATACAGTAATTCTTTCAAAAAGTGCAACGCAAATAGATGCACTGGGTAGGAGGATGAGAGAAAAAGAAGAAGAGGAAGAAACCTCTGACAACAGGGATCGGTCTGTCTTATGAAAACGAACACCGATGGTTTTAATTTACTGACTGCATTAGTCGGCTCCGCTCCAACCAAGCTTGGTGTTGTCTTGTTGGCAGCAGCAAAAGTTATTAATGGTGCAATAACAGGAGGCAAGCCTGGGCACAGAATATTCTATTCTCTCTCAGATTGTGTAATGATTTTCCACCAAAGGGAGGGCTGTCTGCTATTTCTCATTGCAGGTTGCTGTTGTTTTTTAAATGGAGTGACAAGGTGGCGGAAAGCACTGCCCTTTGGGTTAATTGACTTATATCCAACTGATATTCAATGTAAATATGAAAAAATGCTTAATGTTAGAGGAGATATGAACTAAGACCTACCTGCTTTTGTGTATATGCTCAGCCTGTATGCATGAAAAGGCAAATGAATGACACGAAAATGCACGTTTAGTGTGCAGTAAAAATGCCTTTCTTGCCTTTGGCTTGTCATGTGCACGCCACATTGTCTGTACTGACTGCAGTGTAAATGCATGATGTAAATACACCATGATCAGAGCTAGTGACATAGAGTTAAAGTAGAGGGTGGGTGGGGAGATGGATGGGTCCAACAAACACACGACTTTCAACTAAGAGTCCAGTGTTTGGGACAGATATTTTATGTTGTAAGTTATGTTAATGACATTTGTCACATGTTTTCTGTACTTGCGTTGTTTCCGTACATATTTTACTCGTTTTAAGCCCAACCATGATGTGTTTCCTAAACCCAAGTAAGTGGTTTTATTGCCTAAACTTAACTGGGAGAGTCCACCAAAGGCGTCCTCATGACACACAGAATGTCTGTGTAATGTCCTGCTCTTTATAGACCTTCCTGTGCAACACAGTCTCATGGCTGTTCATGAAATAGTGATGAAATTTAAGCTCTTTGATTCGTGTGCATAGACACAAATTTTCCCTTTTTTTTTCCTGACCTTCAGCATGACTTTCAACAACCTATTTTTTGTGTTTTTTCATAAGAATGCCCAGCAACATGTCATACACATGTCAATTTCCACTCCAGTCTTTTCAAAATAAAACTACTTAGTTAGGTGTAGGAATAGTTTGACTTGGTTAGGTTAAGGCAACAAAAATTCCTACTTAGGTTTAGGAATTAAAAAAACGTTTAATTGTGCTGTAACTTAAGTTACATGACAAATCAACTCTGACAGGACACAAAACCTCTCTATGTGGCATTCATCCCTCTTTATAGTTAAGAGTACACAATTATGTGGATCACATACAAATTGATTTTGTGCTGACCATCATGAAAAAAAGTGAAATTCATGTCTATGTACACGAATAAATACATTCAATTTCGTGACCATTTCACAAATTCTTGTGCGACTGAGCTGTCCTGTGAGACCAGGTTGATATGCTACAAAAATGTAAAAATCTGGGACCAAAAATCAGAAGATACTGAGAAAAAAATCACAAAATGAAGCTTTGCCATAATGTCATGTGGGATGTTACATGGCAGCAGCTGGGGATATTGATAGTGTATAAATAATGTAAAGGCAACCTTAAGATGCTCTACATTCATTTTTTTTTATCTGGGAGCGTGTTTATGACCTAACATTTCAGCAGATGGATGCGAGAAGTGAAGAGATTGTTATTAAATTCAAGCCAGAGCAGGAAAAGTGAGTTCAGCAGATTTAGACGATGACCTCCTGCCTGGAAAGTTGTTGTTTTATAATGCCAGTTCTGCAGCTTATGCTTTTAATCACAATTACGAGCCAACCGTCCGAGTCTGTTCTGTGATTTATGTGTTTCAAAAAGCAGTGGAGCGGCTGTCTGAGAAGGTCAACCTGCAGGGCAAATGGCAGTATTATAACACTTACTGACATTTCCTCTTTTTGTCTTGCGGAGAATAAATCAGCCTCCACTTCAGTGTGAAATACACTTTAAAACTGGTCTAAATACACGTACAATCAAAGGTTACCACTGAATTCTGTACTTTTAATGCTTCTGAGTAAGAATCAATACACATTCAACCCCCTCTCCCCTCTTCTTTTTTCTTGCCACCGGCCCTCATATTGATTCCATGCATGAGCCTGCAGAGTTATCACAAAACAAATTGCACAGACTTGAATTTGACAATCCCTTTATGAGGAGCGCTTCATTGATTTCTGGATGGTGGCTCTGTTTGGCTCCTTTACAGGGAAGAGGGGAGGTTTGCTCATTGGAGAGACGCAGCCGCAGCTTATTCTAATTGCTTTATTGCCTCATTGTATTCTGGCGGCGGCTTATTCAGCACCGTGTCAAGAGAGTTAAAGTTAGTTGCTCGAACGTACAGTAAGTAAGCGTGTGCTCCCCTGTTTCCGCGGCCATGCCAGAGCCCTGGTCTTGGGAACAGCAGCACTGAGTTGTGACTTTTCCAGAGGATACGACGATGTCAGCGAAATCTGTCCTGCAGCGTGAGGCTTGACACTGCAGTGACAGCGCAGCAATATTTCCCCTCTTGTTTCAGAACAAATTACCAGCAGCATGACATCAGAGGGCTCATTGTGCAGCCAGACCCACTCCTCCCACACCGCTACCCCCCACTCACTTCCCCAGGTGGAGGGGCGCTCTCATTATTATATACTATAGGGACTGAATTGTTTTTTTCTTGGATACTAAGTTACAAAAGGGTGCGACTTATTTATATTAGGGCTGTCCATCAATTAAAATATTTAATTGTGATCAATTGCATGATTGTCCATTGTTAATTGCAAATTAATCACACATTTTTATCTGTTCAAAATGTACCTGATAGGGAGATTTGTCAAGGATATAATACTCTCATTAACATGGGAGTGGGTAAACATGCTTGTTTTATGATAATGTATGTATATTTATATTATTGGAAATCACTTAACAACACAAAACAGCGACAAATATTGTCCAGAAACCCTCACAGGTACTGCATTTAGCTTAAAAAATATGCCCAAAGGCAACAACAGCTGTCAGTGTGTTGACTTGACTATGACTTGCCCCAAACATCAAGTGGGCATGTCTGTAAAGGGGAGACTTGTGGGTACCCATGGAACCCATTTTCATTCACATATTTTGAGGTCAGAGGTCAAGGGACCCCTTTAAAAATGGCCCTGCTAGTTTTTCCCCGCCCAAATTTAGCGCACGTTTGTAGTGTTAATTAGCCTCCTTTGCGACAAGTTAGTATGATGGTTGGTACCAGTGGATTCTTTAGGTTTTCTTGTTTCATATGATGCCAGTATCTCTACTCATCTTTCAAAACTGAGCTAAAAATTGCAAGGTGCGTCAATGCATTACAGAGAAGAAATTTGTGTTAACGCGTTATCGCGTTAACTTTGACAGCCCTAATATATATCAGTGGTGATTGACTTGAAATTGGTTCTTTTTTAGTGTTGTTGCAATTTTTTCCATAAACATATGTCAATTTATCAGAATATTTATTCACATTATCATTGTGTACTTTCATCAATTTGTTTTTATCTGATTTTAAAACATCCCGCCGAACATGAAACCATTGTAAATGAGACAGAGGTCTCAATAGGGTTTCCTGTATAAACAATGTTTATCCCAAAGCACTTTCCATTACCGCCTTGACAGGTATAGGTAGCGGCAGATAAGGCGACCGTGGGTGAAATAAAATCAAATGGCTCACAGAAGACGGAGTGGAGAGTCTAATATTGTGTGGCATTTTGTGTCTGCGAGGCCACCAGATGCAATTCACCTGCAGGGTTAAGAGTTTATCCAGAGCTCCACGTTGCAGCGTATACTTTGGCAGGCTAGTGCAAAAAGTGGCATTCTCCTTTCTACGCCGTCCTTTCTTTTCCACACGGTTTTGAGGTGCTCTGTGAAGAGGAAAGGGGGGAGAAAATAAAACGCTGCCCGCTCTGCCTCCTCGTTCCCTCGTGTGGAATAAAGCAGCGTTTTTTTTTTTTTTTTGCTTTTTTTTTTTTTTTTTTGAGGGGGAGTTCTGTCATGCATCACACTCCAGGAGGAGCAGTGAAACAAACAGGGCCAGATTCATCAAACAGAGGGAGTTGCTCTGCAGGATGGGGAACGCTGGGTGTTAATCAAAGTTGAACAGCTAAACTCATTTTATTCCAAAGGGAAAGAGAGGAGGGATTGGAGGGGAGGAATAGTGCAGACCGCAACGTCTGTCTTGTAGAGAAAAGAGTGAATAGAAAATCTCTGTGAAACGACGAGATGATGTCACATAAAAGTGAGCAAATGGATAATTATAGGAAACTTCTAGCAGCTTTCTTACATGAACTGTGGTTCGAGTTATTCATTATGCAGGCACAGCTGATTCTGTGTACCCAGTTTTGCATATTTGCGTCTCGTTTTAAATACGCTGTGCCACCCAGTCACTCTGGCTTATTTGTTTTTAAGTCCTGCAGACTTTGATGTGGCCTGTAATCTCGTCCAGTCTATTAGGATATTCAGATCGAAGCAGAGCTTAAATTAGCAGCGAAGCTCTCATCCAGTTTGTGTTTTTTTTTTTTTAGGGGTAGGGGGTTATATTTCGCTGCTCCTAATTGGATGAATGGATTTATTTTGTTTTTGGAACAACCATGGTGAGGCTTCTGTTTAATCTCTGCGGGCCCCTCATCCTGCTTCCCCACCCACTCACCAGATTGATTGTATCTAATACCAGACAATGGCATCAATGAATTCAAGTAGTCCCCCCCCCCACCTTGGGTAGACAAGAAAGGGAATCATTTGCATGCAGGTGACATGTTCAAACGGGGAAAGGTGTGATGAATCAAAATGCAACTCAACAGTTTCCTATAATGCTTTGACCTAATTATGCATCCATTCTTCTGCCTTCTTTTTCCTCTGCACGGGCTAGTCGTATCCCATTCAAACATAACCAGGATTGGTTCTGATGAAAAAGTATCTGCTGATTCACTGGTTCTCTGCAGATTTGCTGACTTCAATTGAATCTACTGGAAGATTTAATGTGTATTAAAACATCTGTGAGAGAAAATTCGTAGCCATAAGTTGAGCAGAAGAAGATTTTCCTTTATTGATCGGCTGTATTAGAGAGTGCTTCCTCTTCAGGATGCTCTTAAAGGTTGGACATATCGTCTTACATCCTCATCCTGACCACCTTAACCACAACATACAAACCCGGTGGGCAGGAGACTGCACCACTGTGGACCAAACAAGCATCAAAGAGGGCAAGATTCATGATGGCAGAGTATTGATCCCTGAGGAAATTTAAATCATGTTTATAGGAAATTACTTACCCCACGGACGCTGAGCTACCAAGATGAACATGTCTACATGCATGGTGGAAAGGGAGCAAACGTCGATGCGTGTAAAATATTATATCTGGCCAATAAAATACCGGTGACAAGTTGTATGGATCACTGATTTATTTGCAGTGAAGAAAACAAAGCAGCTGTTATTATTTCCAAACCTTTGACACTGAAACGGAGAAAGCAGTAGAATAATTGGAGGCTTTGACATTGATTTGCTTGAAGATCTTTGTAGGGGGGAGGAAAAAATACCAATCTGTTCCCATACTCAAGTTGATCTTTTTTAAAACCTTACTAGTTTTGTTGCCTAAACCTAACCAAGTCGACCTTTTTTAAAACTTAAATACGTGGTTTTGTTGACTAAACCTAACTAAATAGTTTTGTTGCCTAAACCTAACCAATTTGATCTTTTTTTAAACCTTACTAGTTTTGTTGACTAAACCTAACTAAATAGTTTTGTTGCCTAAACCTAAATAAGTAGTTTTGTTGCCTAAACTTAACCAAGTTGATCTTTTTAAAAACCTTACTAGTTTTGTTGCCTAAACCTAACCAAGTCGACCTTTTTTAAAACTTAAATAAGTAGTTCTGTTGACTAAACCTAACTAAATAGTGTTGTTTCCTAAACCTAAATAAGTAGTTTTGTTGCCTAAACCTAACCAATTTGATCTTTTTTTAAACCTTACTAGTTTTGTTGACTAAACCTAACTAAATAGTTTTGTTGCCTAAACCTAACCAAGTTGATCATTTTTAAACCTGAATAGTTTTGTTGCCTGAAGCTAACTAAGTAGTTTTGTTGCTTGAACCTAAGTATTTTTTGTAGCTGTTTTCTGTGAAGAAGGTTTTTTTTTTTTAAACTGTTTGCTACATGCAAACAGTTTAACGTAACGTAACAATTTACGTGAACGTAAATTAACATGTGCGTCACATGTTGCTGGACATTTGTAGGAAAAACGAATGAAAAATATGAACAGTTGTATGAGGAATGTGTTGAAAAATACATATGTTGTACATGTTGCACTCATGACGCCTAGACAGGAAAGTTGTATGACATGTTGTCATCTCGTTTCCAGCTCTCTCTGCTTTGTGCAGCAATTTTAGCCCATGACAGTCTTATCACTCCTGTCCAAGAGTGTTGTAACACACCACTGGAGAAAAAAAGACTGATGTCTGTTACACTAAATGGGAAGAGTGGGAGCTGAGAAATAAAAGCAAATGTTCCAGTCGCTGCCACCACCCTGCTCCACTGTCTGGGCTGACATTAACACTGAAATGAGAGTGACCTCATCATACGTTCAGCCAAATCATCATAAATGACATGATATTAACTCTGCCAGACAGCTTTTTTTTAGTTCTCCATTTTGCTTGAGTTTGTGGTTCTGTGCCCTTGTTATCTGGCCCTCCAGACTCCACTCTCACTGTGAGGCAGAGGAGCAGAAAGATGGCAGTAATTCATTTTGTGCCACGCCACAGGCAAAGCTCTTTTTTCCCTTCTGCCCATTACCTCCAGACCAGACTCTGCGTCTCAGCAGGACGCCGCTCCCTTCCCGCTCTGGCCCAGACCCACCGTACTCCAGGGGGCTGAGGTTAGTGGACGACCCACTTCGGATTCTGTCAGCGCCACCCGCAATCATCCGAGGCACTCCACTCCACCTCCAGGAAAAAAAGATGGCAGCCTTGCAGTCAGTCTGGAGAAGCAGGGCTGATTTCTTTCACTTCATCCAAAATAAACCCACACTACCCAAAAAATATATATCACTGCCTGCAGAAAGTCTAGTCTCTGTTTTGAAATATTCATAGAATATTGGTTTGAATGTGACTTTTGCGCTAGCTGAAACAGAAGACATAAAAATCACATGGAAATAATATTACAGGGAAGGCTGTTCTCATACACCGTTTGTAGTTAAACCTACAAAAAGTAATGCACTGTAATTCGTATACAGTATATACTATAACCCAATTTGTATGTAATCCACGTAAATGTGTATCAGGAAGTATAAAGAGTGACAAATGGCATGTAGAGAGGAGCTCAAGGTGGATGGGTGCATCAAAAAACACCAGACTTCTGCCAGCAGACCGGTGTTCATGCCTTATGTGAAACCACAAGGCAACGCTGATTTTTTTTGTCTTGTAATCTTTTCCTAAAGCCAGCTACGTAGTTTTTGCAATTTTGACTTTTCCTAAAACTAAGTAGTTTTGTTTCCTAAACCTAAACCCAAGTTGTTTCCTGGGCAGACTGAAGTTTATTTTGAAAAGACTGAAGCAGAAATTAACACATGCATTGTACATTTGTAGGAAAATGCATGAAAATGAATAACTTTTCAGAAATTATCATATGAACTGTGGGAATATGTTGTAAAGGGAGATTAAAACTAGCAATGACACAAAGTCATCACACGATGTGTCGATTTTGTAAAAATAAAAACATTTAAAGGGGACATGTCATGAAAAACTCACTTTTTTAGTGCTTGCTTTCATACATTTGGATGTCTGGAGTTCCTACCAACTCACAAACTGTGAAATAAGACAACCCAGTATTTCTGTGTGGGCTGTAGATCAGAAAACGTGATTCAACGAGCCATTCAGATTTGGCTTCCCTTCCTACGTCACACGCAGGTTCATTACAATATATCGCCCATGGCTTGAGAAACACCTTTGCAAAGGTGCAACATATTTTTCAGAGCAGACTGGGCTTCTTTTTTTTTTTTTTTTTTTTTTTAAAGAGATGGTAGATAAAACAGAGCGTTTCAGACGTTTCAGGTGAATACAGGTATATTCAGACAGACTGTATGAGAAAAATAATGTGTTTTTTTGAACATTGAAGCATGTAAACATGTTCTCGTTAAAACTCATAGTATGAACCTGGAAATGAGCATGATACCTTTAACACAACAAAATTACAATAAGTTAGGACCCTTCTAATTTAGAGAAAATTGAATTGTTTAGTAAGATGAAAATGAAACTTATTTGCAGAGCAAAAGGCATATATTGTCTTTTGCTATCTGGTTGTTGGCAATACCCAAAAATAGCTGTGTATTCTATTACGGTTTGTTGTTTCATGGTGAATAGGAATGGTGTGTTTCCAAGGTGAAATACTCTGGTTTTAAAAGGCATAAGTTTCAATTACAGCCAAGTGTTTTTAAATGAGAAGACGCACATCAAATCCAAGGTGCTTGGATGTTTATGAGTTGAGAGTGGCATGATGGAAAAGCTCTTTTTTTTTTTTTTTTTTTGCTATATTGCCACAAGACCTAATTTGTTCTCCCGGCAAGCATTTGGATTTGGTTTTTATCTTTATTTTGACATGTTGTTGTTCATGAGGAGAGGAAAAGAAATATCCCATTAACAGGCTCTCTCCTATCTCCCTACATAAATCACTGACATGGAAATGAAACTGTTCTGACAAAAAGGGAGATGGATAGAGGAATACAAATGTAAAAAACATTACACACACATTCATCCCTTCCCCACCGCCTCTCTCCGGTTTCACATAAATGCACTCCAGCAATTGGAACAACTTCTGAGTAGACAATTAGGAATGCAACAAAAGTCTGAAGTGATTTAAAAAGGAAAAAAAAAATCTATCTGAGAGGACTCTTGTACAGTACATAATTACGTCTGAGCTTCATTCTTTTCACCGGATGGTCGCTCAGTTAATCGATGTGGACCAAGCTGTTGATTCTTTATTAGTGTGACAAAGCTATAGATATCTGATTGCTGTGACAGCAATTAAAAACACCTCCAATCAATATTTTTACCTTGGCCACACTCGATCCTGATTAGAACAAGTGTTATTTGTACTGTCTCTTTGTGTTATGGCCATCAGTTTTAATCATTTCCACTTCCTTCCAGAAAAATCATGTTTTTTTGTTTTTTTTTTAACTACATTTTGTACGGCTGACGGTTCTAAATACTACACTACTTGCAATTCTCTGGGGCTTATGGGAAATGGTGTTCATTAAAGGCTGCTGAAAACATAAATATTGAGTAAACAGCGATATTTGATTTCTTTTTCAAAAAACTACCATCCGTAGCTAAACATTTGAAGCAAGTTACACAACATACTGTTGAGAAAATCTCTGTTTTAGGTATTAGCGTAGTTACAAATGTCGATGGGCTTTTCAGTAAGATTTTCTTACTTCTGGACAAGGAAATTCAATTTGGCTCTCTATTGAAACAGGATTAACCAAGAGTTAAAGTGACTACAAACAAAATTTAATTCCTCCTTTTTGCCTGTGGCTGTGTCAGGTGTCATAATTAGGGCTATTGGAAAAAATATTGTGATTTTTTTGGGGTTTTTTTTTGCGATTTAAAAAAAAAAAAATACAGGAATTTCTGCCAGATGATATCTATGTTTGGTCAACATCATTCTTTTTGTAGTCAAAATTTTTTCCACTGATGTTGCTATTTTTTGCAAAAAAATCCTCTTTTTGGTGTTTTTCTCTCGTTCTTTGCTAATTTTCAGGTTGTGGTCGAGGACTACTTTGATTGTGTAATAAATTGGTCAGGAATGATTGTGACTGGTGGTTCGCCGTACATGCTGAGCCTGCATGTCACTGGACCAGTGTGTAACAATGAGAGGGATCTATCAGCAGAAATTGAATATAATTTTCATAAATATGCTTTCTTTAGTGTATAATCACCTGAAAATAAGAATCATTGTGTTTTTGTTACCTTAGAGTGAACCGTTTATATCTACATACGGACCGGGTCTTCTTTACGGAGCCAGTCGCCATGCTTCCAAACACTGGATCTAGATAAGGCCATTCGTGTTTTCACGTTGGCCACAGTAGTCCTCCTACATGCTTGGCACACGGGAGAAGTTTCAGTTGGTTGCAATCTGCAACCACTCCACTAGATGCCACCAGATCCTACATGCTGCACCTTTAAATCAGAGTAAATTGTTATACAAGACTGACTTTTCTTGTAGATTAGTCATGGAAAATGAGAACCGTGTGAGTTTACTTTTTTTTTTATCAAGGAAGAAAAAGTTGTAGCATAACGCGTTTGATTTTATTTGCTTTACTTGACATTACACGTCGTGCAATGGGACTACTTCGCAATGCCGATGCTGAAGCGATTTATCGTTCGTCTCTAGTCACGGCACTCCAAGGTGTCCTGAAAATAACAATCTTAATGAGGAAACTTCCACCACACATACTCGTGTCACTCACCCAGAAGCACTTAATTGTTGATCTTTGTGCCGTTTGTTTGAGATAAACTCACAGATTGACCCGATGCTTTGAAAACAGCTTTTTATCCCACATAGGCTACCTCCCCGAGGAGAGGCTGACATTTACTCACTTAAATCTATCACATCCTCTCAGTCCTCTGATGTATGTCTCTGTTGATGCTTCTCTCTCTGTTTTTTGGGGAGAACTTTGGCCTCTAGCATATATTTGTCTACAACGTAACCCAATCTGAGAGACTTGTAGTGATGAACTCTAGGAGATCGCAGCTGCAAAAACAACCCACTGATGACGCCTACAGAGCTCATGAGGAGCTCAAATCCTTTTGAGAGACAGAAAATATGACTCCCCTGAGGTGCATGTGCCCCTGCAACTTGGTTATAAACAAAACACTTACTTGAGATAAGTAGCTGCATTTAGCGAATCTTGCCTGCTTTTGGTCATGTCCCAGTAATTATGATATCACTCCACAATGTGCAGGTATACTTGAAGTAAATGTTGGGTGTGGAGAAAGCCTTGATGAAGTGGATGAAGTGTGATCCGGATAGTGCCAGTGATTGGCTCGAACACAAGCCTCTTTGATCGGTCTTAAAGGTTAAGAATATGTTTTATGTTTTATTCATTTTCTGACTTTTTCCATAGCAGATATTCCTTTCAGGAGCTGCTTTTCATCTGACTGAAGAAATAACCTATGAATTCTTTTGGTCTGCAAATGAGAAAAAGTATAAAAGTGACCAACAACCAGCAGGAAAAAAAAGTACAATAAAGCAACTAAGCAATGTTCTGGCAGAGCTACACAACATGGCTTTCACCAGGAAACGCAGTGGATTAAGTAAGTTTCCCTTTGAGAAATTAACAACTACACAAAGTGGAGATAAAAGAAGAGACAGAACAACAAGGCTTGTTTGCCTATTCAGAGGGTTTAGCCATGTATTAAAATCATACCGTTAAGCTTCCTGACATATGTTAATGAAGCGATGTTTACATTTTTGATTCGCTGCCTAAACAAAGATAAGACATGCTCTCGGAAAACAGCAAGCCCGGCAATCCAAACACATCCATTGAGCTTGTCACCAAAGACATGACAGCTTTCTTCCCTACTAACAACAATGAGTGACTCATTTCCATATTAATGAGAGAAAAGAAAGACAAGTGGTTGGCGGGATGGGGGGGGGGGGGGTGTCGGGGGGGGAGCGTTAAGCATGGAGGGGGCGATGTTGGTTCTTGTTGTCTTGGCACCTATTGACAAAGTCTTCAAATAGGTTGTTAATGACCAGCCTAAAACACAGCGAGCAGCCTGTGGAGTAATCATATCAACATGCCGTGTGCGCGTATCGTGCTCCGTAACCGTCGGCGTGCCTCCGGTGTCGTCAATCCGGCGTAAATGCTTGTTATTGTTGCCGCACACACATAGACAGACAACGCATGCACTCATGCAGGGACATCCGTGTGTGCACGTGTTGCTCATCCATTAACACCACATACACACAGCACTTAACATCTTGTACAATAAGAGACATCTTCATCCCACAGGAAGCAGGCATCAGTACACCCAAAGGGTAAATACTATTAGCAGCTCTAGAGTACGAATCTAGGGGGATATAAAACACCTGCTAGGTCCCACAGTATTTACTTCTCATAACCTTTAATGCAAATTGCTGTTACCCTAACCTGCAAGCTAAATTTCTTTTATGCAATAAATATAGATTTGAGATTTGAACTTAAAGAGGCAGGAGCTAGACTTAAAGGGGCACTGCAGTGATTTAACATGTCAGTCCATTTACCAGTCATAGGGACTAGTTGTATAATGTCTTCTGTGGCCCTTGAGGGTAACAGAGGGAACTTAGTCTGAGAAAATACCCTGAGTGACATCACCAGAGTATCGTGACTTAGACTCAAAGGCAAACGTTTTAGCTGCAGCCAACAATCTTCAAACATTTCCCCACCCTTTGGTGGCCACAGCTTTCGCCCTAGGAGGCTGACATTTGGCATGGACGTCCAATGTTTGTGAGGTTGTGTGTGTGAATTCTTTTATTAACTGATAACTGACCTACATTAACCGATTATTAACCAACCGTTATTATTATTATTAACCACCGTTAACCAACAAGATCAGCGCGTCGCATGCAGCGGTGCACCAGCAGCGTATGTGCAAAACAGACAACTTACTTTCCTAGTAACTCTCCACCCCACCGTTTAGTGTAACATTAGCAGTCAGGCTGTCAGCTGTGTCTGCCCGGTGTAATGATAGCGAGTGTGTGTTTGTGCTACGTTAGCAGCTGTAGCACTGCTGATGGCAGTGTAACGTTAGCGAGTGTCTGACAGGCCGTGTGTGTGTGGCAGCGGTGTCGTGGCGTTGTCGCTGTGAAAGTAGCTGCAGCAGTGTGTGTACAGTTAGTTTGTTGGTGAATAAATGCTACAACTCCTCATATCCGCCATGGATGTATAAAGGGAACTGGATACAGAGTTGGAGGCGGGGCCCTGTTCATTCCTATAAAAGCTGCTCGGTGGCGCATGAAGTTAACGGGTAGATTTCCAGGTCTGGAAAAGTGCCTGGATCGTCTGGGTCTTCCAGGTCTTACAGGGCCCTACTGCACGTCGGTCACGACTTGGTCACGGGGTCCCAACATCACGACTTGCGCTGTCGTCACGATTTGGCTATTTATCATGATTTTAACATGGGGGTCTCTGGGGATTGACTTACTTTTGGAGCCAGCCTCAAGACACTTCTGTGTTGGCTTCATTTCTCAGCACCAGAGCTTTCCATAATAGCAGGTGTTACAGATTAAATCTGCTTTTTTTTTTTTTTTTTTTTTGGCCTCTTGGTGGCAGCAGGAATAAGTTGTGAGCTCATTGATATGATTGACTTTTAAGCTGAAATGACAAACTTGTTAGCAAACAGTTGCTAATTTACACATCCAGCTTTAACAAATAAATGTTAACATTCATTTGGAATCGTGTTTCTGCCCATCTGGCGAATGTAAGTCTAATATTTTCTTACTTTTTGCAGTGTCTTTGGTTTCTACCACCTCCCGAGGGAAATATTTGGCTCTTTAGCTTCTACTTGCTCCACTATGTTCAGTCACTAATTTTGTCTTCCATGAGGTGCTGAGCAGGTAGTGCATAGTGGGTTTTTCGAGCCTCTTATGGCCAATAACAAAAATGCCAGAACAAAACTTTGTAGGCCTATAGATTGAAATGACCTCTTGGCTATGTAAAAATCTGAGACCAATAGTATGAACACGGCCCTTAAAGAACAAATGTTCAAATGTCATTTTAATAGTCAGCATTTAGAGACCTGTAGACCTGCATCCTGACTCACAATTTGCAAATGAAGGCTTGTATTTGGTACAAACATCTTGCATTATGACATAGTCTAAACAGGCTTTGTATCAATGTCCCAACATGTACACTACTATATCTCTAGTTCTTGTTTATGGTCCTCTGAGACATTTATATTCACAACACTTGACTCTGAGAGGCATCTCCTAGACATAATCTTCCAGTTCATAGTGCATGTCATTAGCCTCCTAAATTACAAACATCATTAGGAGAATTGATTCAACTTAGCCACCTGGGGGGCTTCAGTCTGCTGTTCCTGCATGGCAGGAGCTCATTTTGAGTGTGGTGTCAATCCTATTTCACAAGTTCAAGCAGACCAATTGGGGGTCTGAGCCGTTCACCCCCTCTTTATCCCCGCACGGCGAGGCCTCACCACCTCATTAGCAAAAAAGGGTCGACTGTGTGTGTGTTTGTGTGTGTGTGCAGCCATCATGCATGTAAGGCATGTTTCAGTCTGAGCAGGGGAGATGAAGACATTGTGGCACACTGACCTCTGCACCAACCTCAAATGCTGTGACATTGTGGAGGGGGGCTATCACCGGGTCATGCTGTGACAACAATGAAGAGAACTGAAGCTGATTTTTATTCCCCAAAAATATGTTTCTGTGCCCTATAATGCTGTGGTATTTTATGTTACTGTGTTTTCTACTACTTCAACCACAAATCTGAGAAATTAAATTGTTGTAATTTAAGCTATTAGCTATTTGGCAGCATCATAATAGTGCCTGTGGAGGGAAATCCTCTGCAGGGTGGGAGAAGAGTGGAAGGGAAAGCAACAGAGGTCTAAGAGGGGAATTGACAAATGACTTGGCTACATGTACAGCATGAGAAAAAAAACATGAAAATTTGAATAAATTCACCCCTTGAATCCTAATGCAACATGGTCCTTGTACTCTGGCACACCCACTAATTCCAGCCCATGTAAGAAACATGGTGGGGGTGATGTGCCTTCAATAATTCATCTGGAGATTGATAGATGTGAATCCCCGGAGACCGCCAGTGTGGATAGTGTGTTGCTCGGCTCTCCGCTGAGATTCGTTGTGAACTCCGCCTGTGAATTTGTGAGTATGGAGATCGGGGTCAGAGGTTGACATGAGAAGGTCTGATACGGCGCTATACATCGGACCCACACCCTCCTCTTCTAATAGGATCAAATCCCTTCGATACTCAAGACTCCTCTACATCTCAACTGAGATGTTTTACGTTGACGCAGCTGTGGTTTTGCATGTAAAGTAAAAATGAAGCACTTTCTATGTTGTTGAGGGAGAAATCTGTAATTTATATGCTCTTCATCATCAGTACTGGTGCCGGTACTGAGTACAGAACTGCCTGATTCTTGTCCACATCAGTACACTTACTTCTTATTGCGTACCAACAGCAATATTTCTTTCCTAGGATGGTGAAGGTATGACCTACCCTACTCTGCCTTTGACCGCCTTACCCTGATTTTCTTACCCGAACCAATCTCAGTCCTCATGCATAAACCTAACGACCCAAACAATGAAGGAAATAAGTAGCAGCCAATCAGAAATAGAGTTCGGTGGGTCATCGCTTCACTATCCTAGGAAAAAAAAAAAAAAACTGGCGTACCACCACCCGGTGAGGCCATGGATGTATAAAGAGAACTGGACACTGTTTGGCTCCCATTCATTCCTATGAGAGTTGCTCAATAGCGCATTAGTGCATTTTACAACTTTTAGGACCTAATAATTCATACATGGGCTATCCAAGTGTTCATACTGGTGGTTGAGGGACTTGATTTTCCTTAAAAAAAACTAAATGTACTGAGTTCTGGACGTCTCTTTTCCAATGCAAGTCTATTGGAAAAGGTCTTATTGGGACCAATGGTATTACATGACGGACATGGAATGATGAAAATTTGCTTCAAAGCTCGCCGCTCTTCCTACATAAACACGTAGCTAACTTGACAAATTAACAGCACTGAAAATGCCTTCGATGATCCTTCTCATTATCCAATTTAATCTGTCGGCCAACAGATACCATATTATAAGTTATTTTATTTGTAGCTTATAGGCAACATTATGTATGTAGCTACATAAAAAATGTTTTATTAATCAAATACACAATTATGTTATAAATTGGAAATGTATGTCATATGTAGGCCTAATGCATGTAATGAAATGAACCCAAAGTGGGATATATAACCAAGATATGTGTATAAATATATCAAAGACACATATACTGTACATGCAGTTATTATTTGGCTTAAAGTAACAGGTGAAAATATTGATTCTTTAGTAAAAAAATAATGAGAATTGATACATTATAATTGATTTAACTCCAGATCAGAGAGCATATAAGCAGAGGGAGTGGAAGATATTTCTTCTTTTCTTCTTCATATGGATTAAATTGGCTGCTTTTGAGTTTGTGTTTTTGTTTATTTCTGCGGCGCATAAGAAGAGAGTCCTTTAAAGATAATGTAAATGTTGTTGCCCTCACATAAAAGCTATCTTTTTCTTCAATTCCTAATGTGAACACAGCGTGTCTGAAATCACTTTACTTTTCTTGTAAACAATATACAATCAACCCCAGACATCAATAAAATCATGGCTGTTGGATTCAAGACCACAACAATTTGGCCACGTCCATTTTCAGCATAATTATCCCACTGAGGGGGTAGCTGCCTTTTTGAGCTATACGCCGTACGTTCCCCACATCTAACCAGCGCTTTGACGAGAGGTGGACTATCGTTGAAGGACAGATCAATATTGGAGCATATGGAGGCCAGGCAGAATATAGAAATGAAAAGTGGAAAATGGGATATAGATAATTGAACTCACCGAGCACCCTGACGGGCACTTCACACAATCTGCTGACATTTACGTCGACCTCACGGAGTGACTGCGCAAAGTGCAGAAATGAGGCAGAAAATGAAAACGTTGAAAGCCGCCGCAGCTGCTTGAATCTGTAGCAGGCTTCCAAATGTATATCAGAGGCAAAACCCCTGCATGGATTGATGGTATGATGTGGATCAATGCTTACTCTTTGTGCAACAAGTTCTAAAAAAAAAAAAAAAAAAAAAGGACAGCAATTATCAATCATGTGATGTCATCCGTGACCCCATGCATTCACAAAGTACCGGGGGGTCACGTGCTTGACTATATAGTCTTGTCAAATCAATCGTGCATGGGTTAGTCCAGTATGTACAACACGGTCAAACTATATTTAGCATCGCTAAATCAAACTGTCCGCCGTTACAGAAGCCACATGCAGCACTATACTTGCAGAATAATCCCTGCAGAGAAATCAAATGAACTCCTATAACATATGCTCTATGTTCTTACCAAACAGGGAAGCACATATCTACTCTACTTACAAGTATAAGGCTTAACCCACTTGACTGTATTATTTTATGAGCTTTCATTCTGCAGCATCACACTGTGATCAATCTAAAGGAGAATCATTAATTATATGTAGAAGCTAAAAGGGTAAAACACAGACATGACGGGCGTGTACAGGCCCCTGTAACATCTGAGTATCATGTTAAAGGAATACCATAAATTATAGATTCACTGCAGACATGAGCAGCACTGGCACATACTGTACATAAATCCATGTGGGGACATTATACTGTAGGCCTATTAAAGTGTCTGCATTAACCTCAACATGTTTGATCGTTTTATATTTGATTTTGAGATCATCTCTGAAACTTCTGCCAATACAATAGAGGTCAGTGGAAGTTTGTTTTTCGTAGTTTTTGTCATGTCAATTCGCCCAAATTACCAAATGATTGCTCAGAGGACAGTTTTGGTTTTATGTGCCCAAGCTTTTAAGGAGGTTTCTCATGCCACTCCAGCACAATGGAGGTGAATTAAATAACCCATTTGTGTTGCTTATACTTGAATTGATTGTGTTTTTATGTTCACCAGCTAGTCGCTGATTTTGTCTATCTGCTGTTTGGAGCTGGGCAGGTAGTGTGCAGTAGCCTTTTCCTCGAAAACAGCTGCCTGCTAAGCCTGAAAACAACTCAGATGAGAGCTGTGAGACTGAACTCAGTGTTTTCATATTAGGTACGACAACAACAACTACAATTGCACCTCCTCCCTACTCCCCCGCCCGTAGCTTTCACATAAGTAATGTTGGTCCGTACAGTTGCGTCATCATCTATGTGACATTTATGTTGTTGCTGTAGTTTTAGATGGGAGATCAGCTGTTTGAGCGGCGAAGCATTGTAAAACACACCTCGATCAAACTCGATAGAAACAAAACCATTTTTGTTGGTGGCGCTGAAGAAGAAGAAGAAGATCTACCTTTATTAGTCCCACAGTGGGGAAATTCAATTTACACTCTGTTTAACTTATACATGGTACATGCACACAAACACACACACACATGCAGTAATGGAGAGATGTCAGAGTGATGGGGCTGCTCCAGACAAGCGCCCCGAGCAGTTGGGGGTTTGGTGCCTTGCTCAGGGGCACCTCGGCAGTGCCCAAGAGGTAAACTGGCACCTCTCCCGCTACCAGTTCACACTCAGTTTTCGGTCCATGTCGGGACTTGAACCGGTGACCCTCCGGTTCCCAAGCCAACTCCCTACAGACTGAGCTACTGCCGCCCGCTCTGTCAAAACTACTCGCTGACGGCTTGCTACTCGCGCCAACTAGCACTCCAATTCTGTGTTTTGGTATAGTTGGTTTTCACACCTGATGCGAACCATACCTGAGTACTCATGAACCGAGTACGATGCGGAGCGTTCACTCAGGTCCCAGATGCTAAAGCCCCCTAAGACAGTAAATTTGAGGTGTCATGGTGACCTGCTGGTTAAAATGCATTCCATATTATATACCGTAATCACTAAGTTTCCATTTATTTCAAGTCTTACCCCAGTCGCTCTACCTCAAATTGTCTTGTCTGCATTTCTGCTTTCATCTAGCAAAAAACAATGCAATTTGATGCGTGTATGGATCATAATTTTGACAAAGTCGTATGCATTCATCTCTTGTTATACAAACGCTTGTTCTATACACGTCTAATAACTATTTTAAGATCTTGCCTGAACCTGAGAATTTGCAATTGCAATACTTAAATAATTGTAATGATGTTCGCCCAGTCTTCCCCCGTCCAACACAGTGGCCAGATATTGCTTATCCAGACTTCTATACATATTTGACTGAATTATGTTAGGCTAAGTGTTGTCTGTAAATAACTAACCTGTTGATAGATAGATAGATACTTTATTCATCCCCGAGGGGAAATTCACACAATAATAATAACCAACTGTTTGATCTATGGACTGAGATTTAGTTGGAGACGACAGTCGGGTGCTGCTATAATGTTAATTTATGACTGTATTACTGCAGCAGCTTTCTCCCAAACAGGAGTGCAGCCTCGGCGGCGACACCATGCTGGTCTGGTCTATAGCTTGGAGCCATCAAGCCCCTCTATTATATCTTTTTAGGTCATGGCAGGAAAGAAATCAGAGATCAGCATTTTTGGATTTGTTTTTGGTGCAACCAACTACACAGCAACATTTTGACAAAGCGATATTACTATTACCAGTGTTTTTAAAGTTTGGAAAATGTGTCTCAACTTCTGGTTTTGCTTTTACTGGGACACAAGTTTTTCCTCCAAAAGGGGGCGTGGTCATGCAAGCCTGCTCTGGATGACATATTGCCAGTCTAGTAGCCTGTTACACACATGAAAATATTGATTAATGAAACATTTTCTGTAAGCAGTGTCTCACTTATTTTGAATGATCCACAGAGCTCACTGTCAACAGTTTTCACTGACTGAAGAAGTAGTTCCAAAGAAGACTGAGATGTGTTGATTTTGCACATTAATTCAAAGACTGCAGACTACACAAACCTAGCCCGATTTTGTCGTGGCCGATAAATTACCAGATTATGATGACCTGTTATGCAGCATCTGGGACGCCCCACGACACCCCGAGGAAAAGTCGAGCCTGTCAGACTTGTTTTGTCTGGACACACCCAGTGTGACGTCTCCAACTCGCGCATGACTGTGAACACGACGTGCAATGATTGGTTGTGGTCACACCGTGGATGCATTAAAAGAACTGGATACAGCGTTGGAGGCGGGGCCCCGTTCATTCCTATGGAAGTTGCTCAGTGGCGCATGAAGCCAAAATGGCTCGACTTCCGTATGGAAAAGTAGCCTTCTGGGCCTTATTGGGCCGAACTGCGCGTGTCCGATATGCGCAGCAGCGTCGCTCAGTGATTTAAATAAGGGCTGTTAGAGTGTTCGTACTTGGTTAACCTAAAAAAAATGTGTTATGTCTATGGGGAAAAAGTCTTTTTGGACCCAATGACTTCACACGACGGACACTGAAGTTGTAGGCCACTACGAAAATTGGGATCCACGACCGGCGCTCTTCCTGGGGGCATGATCATACCAGTAGTCCTGCCAGTCACCCGACCAGCAAGACTTTATAGCACCGTGATCGTTAGATCTGATGCGGAGACCCTCATCAAAGATTGTGTAGGGAAATATTTATGCTATATTTTTTTCTTATGTTAAATGCCATCAATCCTGTGTCCACAAATGACAATCCAATCTTATCGTGTTGCTAGCAGAAAGAGGGACTGCTATTAAATAGGGGTAAGTAAATAGGTTTATTTTTTCTGATGTAAAGTGACCCTTTAAGATGATTTTCTTCAAAACAAAAATAGATCAGGTCATTCCTGGGGATTAAAAAAACAAGATTGCCCATTTGACCACATATATGTTTTGCTAGCCATGTGAGCAGAAGGTGTGTGGTGTAGGAAGAGGAGGGGGCTGTTTCTTCTTCTTGGTTTATGTCATTGGTTTAAACGACCCAAGACCCCGCCTTGATAAAAAAGGAGAGTTAGTGTGACTACAGCCAAAGAGAGAGAGAGAGAGATAGAGGGAGAGGGAGAGGGGAAAATAAAGCGGTGAAACAGTTAGACAGACACCTACTCGGCGTTTACGACAAATACGCTCGGTCGCGTTGTAATAAACAAGGACGCGTATAAGGTATTTGTTCCCCGTTAGGTCGGAAGCTGCTGCTGTAAGCGCGGAGGATTAATAAGGTGGGATCAGAAATACTCCAAATCTTCACATGAAACATTTCCAACCGAAGCGGATGATGCTGCCGCCGACGTGTGCCTAAAAAAAAAAAAAAAGTCGGCTTCTCAACTTAGCGATTAGACGCCATTCATCCAGGTAAGACCGCATTTACAGAAGCAACACACACTTTATTTTGGTGTTTTTTTTATTAAACGAGAGCTACCGTCGGCTCTCAGGTCCGCCGCATACATGCGAGCTCTGACCATGTGTGTCCACCTTACTGCGCCATGAAGATGGGGAATGGTCGGCTGGGTTGTAGCCCACACACACACACACAGACACACACACACACACGCGCGCACACACACACGGTTATTTTCTGTAAAAGCTGTTGACATGAATATTTTCCCTCCAATAGCGCGTCCATTGGTGTCCCTCACCTTTTTAAATTGCGAGGCGAAGACGCCGTTGTGCTTGCTAACAACGGAGGAGTGTGTAGGTTAAAAGAAAATAGGAAGTGCCTTATCAGTGGAGTTGGGTGCGTGTGTGTGTGTGTGTGTGTGCTTTCCAGTGCTCATAAATCCTCTTAATACCTCACACTTGACCCGGCTGACTGAGTTTTTGTGCGCAAAATAGTGTTGTGAAAGACGTCATCCTGTGTAATCTTCCGCGCCGCTTGCTGCTGCTGCTGCTTTAGCTTAAAACACAAATTACTATGGAGCACATCTGCTGTCCGAGCTGCACCACAGTGGCACTCACCTTTTTTTGAATTTGTTTTTAAGACTTTTAAAGAAACCGGCACACATTTATCACAGAGGATCAGAGAAAGTTTTCTCTTCATCCCAACCCCACAAGTGATTAAAGCAGTGGATCAAACACCTGTATTTGATGACATTTTTGCCTGGAGGAATCCCACCTGAAAGGAGTTTTGTGGTTTGGTGTGTAGATGTGCATGAGGGCAAACGATGGAGATAGGAACTTCATCCTTTTTGCAGTTGTTAAAGTGAGCGAAATGCAAGTGAAACCGAGCCTCGCTGGTTTCTCCCTGGGGGCTCCACCAGGATGTGACTTTGAAAACCACTGGAGGAGAGTAATGGACAGATTTTTTTCGTAGTTCCCACTCTTGGAAGCTTTGTCGCCTTTCCACTCAGGAAAATTTATCATCTTCATAATTGCCAAGCTGGTATTTGCACTAGGGATGCACTGATCTGACTTTTTCAGTCCAAATACCAATAGCAATACCTTGGCTTTGGTATTGGTCATTACAGAGAGTACGGATCCAATAGCAGTGTTTGATTAACACAGTGTGGACGTGACTGGGATCATTCTTTCATGTGTAAGGCAACATCAGGCTTAACTTAAACATTTTTTTTCTAACTTTTAAAACAAAATGTGACCACTAAATGCATAGATCTAAATTCATTTATTTACACACTTAGCAACTTGAGTAAAAACTCAAAATTAACAAGATCTACAATTCCAATGTTTTTCATGCAGCAAGAAATTGGTCTAAACTTAAACAGGAATTAAAGTTATCGTTTCTAATGTATAAATTATAGCGACTACTATGAATTAAAAAGCCGCTAAGAGGCTGAAGTTTGCTCTTGACTGTGTGACTCGTTCCAAAAAGTCCAATCGCGTTTTACTGGAAGTGACGTTCAACAGAAATTATCCAAGTCTGTTTCACCCTCTTTGTTTGACTCCCACAGTTCAAGTGAACAGGTAAAATAGGTGAAACCACACCCCTGTGTAAACTACTGGAAATAATAATAGGGCTGCATAATTAATCGAAATTTTATCAAAATTGCAATATGGACTACAGCAATTTTCAAATTGCAGTCACACCATACACATTTTAATAGGTTTTTCAATGAAAATGAGAATAATGTAACGATGATCATTCACTCTGATATCATAAACCATATCGCAATTGCAATATCACTTAAATAATCGGAAATCGTATTTTTTTCAAAATCATGCAGCCCTACTGAACAAATACTAATAAACAACAGGCTAAATACACACTCTGGCTCCTATAGTATCTAATTTATTAACATGAAATTGAATTTAATAGATCAGCCCCATTGTCACTCATACCCGATCAAGGTGTTTGAGTCGGTATCGACCCAATATCCAGTATCGGTGTCGGTGCAGCCCTAATTTGCAATGAGGAGTTGCTGACTGTGTAAAGTTTAAAAAAAATAGTCAAGAAAGTGCATCTTAATGTTTACAGCCACTGTTGGAGCCGACAGTGTACGCGTGAGCCGCTAATTGCTTTGTGTTAACTTGTTAATTACACTCACTAAAGTACTCTTACATATTATTGGGCTAATTAATTCACTGATTACTCTGAAAATATGACAACAGGACAAGTGTTGGATTAATGAAGAGCTGGAGTTATCTTAATTTCTTATCACTCATTATTAAAAACACCATCAGTCATTTTGTTCTTGTCAGGAAAGATGCTTCCTGCAGCTTGATAGAATCAAAGTGAGTGATTTACATGTAATATTTGTGTTTGATGCCTGCCAGCTGAGTAGAGGATGACCTTGGTGAAGCAGCTCTTTGTCTCGGTGTGTATGCATTGGACGTAGAAGGGGAGTGTGTGTGCCTGGAGGAGTATAAGGCCACTACAGATGTGTGCAGCTTGGACATCTGCTCTGTTGTCGGCCATTGTCAAGGAAGCAGTTAAGATGGTGGGCAGCTCGAGTCGTCACAACAGGGCTCCGTTGTCAGAAAGCTCCATTAAACTGCTCCAGTCACAAGTGCAGCGGGGAACTGGTCATAACACTGAGTAGTGTCCCTCCCCCCCCCCCCCCCCCTCACATGCCAGGTACATTCACAATCATTACTGCTCCACAGTGGAGCTTTTTTGTCTCCTTGGGGACAATCAATTCTTCATTTATAACCAACAAACTTGCCATACATAAATACATGACATATTTTTTTTTCAGAACCTCCCTGTTTTTTTCTGCGTACCTTCCCCCCATTGTGAGTTAAGAATTGGGACTGTCGTTTTTCCAGAGAGGAAATTGAACAGACTCAGTTAGCCGACCCCGTGAAGAGCCTGCCCTCTGCCATCCTCTCCCGTGTTGCCGAGCAGCACCCTATCACTCAAGGCAATTGAACGTCTCTGAGGGGACCTCTGTTAGCCCCGTGCAATATTTATTACCATCCATCATCCTGAGACTCTCACTCTACGGGTGAATAACAGTGGCTGCTAAGTTCTGTGTTAAAAAGTTCCCTCGCCAGCGACCATTAGAGGGGATTTATGGGCGCAGCTTCCCTGGAAGTGCTGCGGAGGCGAGGCGTAGCGCGGTTCTGAGTCCCGCTTCATGCATACGCGCCGGGCCGTGCTACCAAATATGTCACGGGTAAAACTCTGACTGGTTGAAGAGCTGCTTGAACTTCTCTTTTCCTATTTCTAGTTTGTCTTCTTAATAGGTTTTTAGTGTTGAATTACTCGACCGGCGGAAAATAAATCTGCAATTTTGCTAATTGATTAACTGTTGAAGCCATTTATCATACTAATATGCTGAACATTTGCTCGTTTCAAACTCTTAAATGTGAGGATGTGCTGCTTTTTATTCCTTGCATATATTTAATTGAGTACCTCTTTTGGTTTTGGACTGTTGGCGAGAGCTATAAGAAGATGTGACCTTGGGCTTTGGGAAATCACACATTTTTGACCTTTTCTCGACTAAACAATTATTAAGTGAATAGATAATTAAAGTAATTATTTGTTACTAGGGCTGCAACTAATGATTATTTTCATTGTCAGTTAATCTGTCCATTATATTCGTGATTGATCAATTAGTTGTTTGGTCTATTGAGTGTCAAAAAATGGTGAAAAATGTCAATCAGTGTTTCCTAAAACGCAAGTGCTTGTTTTGTCCACAACTCAAAGATATTGAGTTTACTGTCATAGAGGAGTAAAGAAACCAGAAAATATTCATATTTAAGAAGCTGCAATCAGATCAATCAATTTTGACTTTTTGTTGACGTTTTCTAGGCTAAACAATTATTACATTAATAGATAATGAAAGTAAGTATTGTATGTTGCAACTACGACTGCAACCAACTATTTTCATTGTCAGTTAATCTGTCCATTATGTTCTTGATTGATCAGTTAGTTGTTTGGTCTATAAAGTGTCAGAAAGTGGTGATCAGTGTTTCCCAAAGCCCAAGATAATGTCCTCAAATGTCTTGTTTTGTCCACAACTCAGAGATATTCTCTTTGCTGTCATAGATGAGTAAAGAAACCAAAAAATGTTCACATTTTGACTTTTTTTTCTGACTTAAACCATCCATCCATCGTCAACCGTTTATTCCGTTAGGGGTCGCGGGGGGCTGGAGCCGATCCCAGCTGGCATTGGGTGAAGGCGGGGTTCACCCTGGACAGGTCGCCAGTCCATCACAGGGCACATAGAGACAGACAACATATAGACAGACAACCATTCACGCTCACATTAACACCTACGGGCAATTTAGAGTCATCAGTTAACCTAAACAGCATGTCTTTGGACTGTGGGAGGAAGCCGGAGTACCCGGAGAAAACCCACGCTTACACAGGGAGAACATGCAAACTCCACACATAAGAGTCCCAAGCCGGATTTGAACCTGTGACCCTCTGCACCACCGTGCAGCCCTTCTTACTTAAACTGACTAATCGATTTATCAGAATAGTTGGGGATTCATTTAATAGTTGACGATTAACTGATTAATCGTTCCAGCTCTAGTTGCAACCCTAGTGTTCTCTCTAAACAAGCAAAGATGCAGTAAATCAGCTGTTAGTCATATTACAGTAATGTAACCACACATATACATCACATACATCGTTATATGATTTAATTCCAATATTTACAGCATACTAAAGGCATCAGATAAAAGCAAACATCTATCCGCTACTATGCAGTTATTTCCTTTGTACCAAGTCGTTCTCACAGCAGAGGCAGTAACGATAATGATCTAATATTCATCGTGGTCTGTAACAAGGATCATCTAATGTATGCATACTGTGCTACTGAGCTGGTAAATCCTGCCTCCGTGTCCTTTTGAGTAAGAGTGAGTGAGTGTATTAGTATATCTGTGTGCTCACTACCTGTCTTTGATCCTGCAGAGATGAGGTTTTTTTTTTTTTCTTTGCGCTCGGATGAGATTGTTTGTTTGTCAGAGTTGAAGACAACTGGGATGGATCTGATAGCGAGTGAAGCCATATAGACAGGACCGTGAATGAATGCCTTACCGTGTTCCTTTTAGGTCAATTTGAATATGTGTTTTTAATTGGTCTCCGAAGGCTGAAACTTCTCTTTTCTGCCTTCCTCAAAAGTGTCTGCATGATGTGACTATGTTGAGCCGAGGAGCCCCGGAGCAGCGGTGTTCATTTGAAGCCCGGCGAACATGCTCATTATCTCCAACCAAAGGCAAGATTGATTTAGCTGAAAGATGGGGTAATTTTTGAAAAAAAAAAAAATAAATAAAAAATAAAAAAAACGATGGAGGTAGAACTGTAACTGATCAAAACAGTAATTCTTGTAGCGGATCGCTCCTGGTCAAAACGAATACGTTTAAAACCGAGTGTTACTCGGTATCTTCGCTACTCACAGGCGCCATCGCTCAGCCGTACTCTCTTGTGGCTTCAAAACTCCTCTAACCTTTAGAAAATGGTGTATTGAAAAGATATCTCAAAGAAACATTTTGCTTGTCATTCCCATTTCTTTGCTTTCCTTTTCTCCTGAGGCACTCTTCATCTTCACTTTTTAGCACATTTGTGGGGGGAGGCTATCAGATTTTTTTCCCCTGTCATCACTTACTCCCCCATTGCTATAATTTCATCGACAGTGGCAGCGATTGTGTTTTCTGGAGCTGCACAAGGGTAAAGGATAATTGGAGCCATGAACGTCTTTTTCATGGTAACGGGGGAAAGTGGAACCCTGTGCCAGCGCTATTCTCTGTACCGTACAAAGGGACAAGATCCAGTGATAGCAGGGCTTACATAAGAGATCCACAGTATTCTCTAACACAAACAGATGTATTTATTCTGACTGGGACTAGTAGAGCTGAACCTCGTGGTTTCAACGTTGGCTAGCAGATAGGAATTATTCTGCAGTTGTTGGATGGGATGCAACAGTCACTCTGCTGCTTTTATCTCGCACCACTCTACATTAGTATCAGAGGAGAGTGAGGTGGCCATGTAATAAAGTGGAAGTGCATCGTTTTCCAGCCATGTAAAAGGTCAAGTAACTCTTGTACATTGGCCCCATGTCGGCGATGTCAAAGACAACCCCGTTAGCGCTAAGGTACGATGTCGTCGGGCAAAGCAGCGGCACAGCAATTAGAGATATTAATTATTTTCTTACAACTTAATACTCTTTCATTTAATGCATATTAATTGATGTGCTCCCGAATCCACACTCAGATAATCCACCAAGGATTTCTCAAAGGCAAGCACAAAAGGCTTTTATTATCTTAAGGAGGAAGTGGTCTTTTGGGATGCAAAGTGCCCCTGCTCAATTGTGTATTACATTATGAAACAGACGTAAGTGAAATGAAATTACAACATATCATCAGCATGGTGAAGGATCCTGTTGAATAATTACCTCGGCAGAGCCATTGTCGTAATGTCTAAGACTCGTTCTTTCGGACATGATGGAGGGGGGTTTATGAAGTCTTCGTGCGAGGGAGTAAAAAGCAGTTTCAAGGTTAAACCGTGTGAAGGCCAAATGTTTGGGGAGGGTGGATTAATTTCATGTCCCATAATGTGATTTGCAATATCTCCTCCTCTCCTGCCCTTGGTTTTCTTTGGAGATGGGCTAGCCTGATGAGAGGCGAGTGCAGGGGGGCTGCCGTAACTACCGCTCGCGTTTATAAGTGTTTACAGGACTGCTAAATGGAATTACGGGAGTGATGCATGCTTACAAATTCGCCATCATTCCCAGGCCCTGTCTCATTACTGAATACAAATTCAGTGAGTATCCTTCACTGTAGAGAAAATTAGCTTTCTCTCACACATGCAAGCATGCGCAAACAGTTGCATACATAAATACATAGAAACATGGGGCGGGGGGGTTGCTCCCAGGAAAATCACTGTGCATCGTTAATTGTAGGATAGGCTATGAAGGAGAGAGAAGGACCACCGTGATAACAGCAGATCCCTCGCTGCTCAGACGGCCGTACGCGACACTTTATCACACACTGTATCTGCAGCTTATCCTCGCGTATCTGCACATCAGCCCACTTAATGAATCTGTTGGGTTGTCTCATTTTCTGGCAAATTCCGTGTAATACAAATGTCTTAATAGATATGCGTACATTTCACACAGCACCATTAACACAGATGAATTTGAACAAGCTGAAGGAAACCTCACAGCATGTGTGCAGTATAAGGAAGTGATAAAATCAGCGATTGAGGTCAGCACAGGTAGCGGAGAAGTGGGTGGGCTGTAGGCTTTTTGTGGGGGGGGGGATCATGTCATAGCATTTCCTCCCCGCTGTGCCTACTATCATTTTACTTCACTTTTAACACCTCACTGCTATCACGCAATGACATTAGTGATTGAAATACAGTGAAAATGAAAATGATGTCCACTTTGGCTGCCCTGAATGTGATGGGTGTTTGATAAAGAACAAAAATACAATAATTGAAAGGATGCGATCGTATTTCCATTGTCGTCTCAATGTGAACATACGCGATGAACGCATCACAAAAGGCTCTTTTAAAGGCAATATTTAGGCATGGTTACTGTTTATAGATGGGCTCCGTGGTTAAAGACTGTAGTATTTATCATCATGCCGAAGGTGATGAGTAGACAACAGCTACGCTCGGAACTATCAGTCAGCGCAATAACACCGCCAACATACCTTATCAATACACCTGTTCAACAAGCAGAAACGTGATGAAACGGTTAAACATGTAGGAGAGCTGCTCTGTCTGCAGTCTCTCATCTGCTGCTGCTTAGTTTACACTAGCACAGCGTCCTAGCTTGCCGGCTAACAGCTAATTGTAAACAAGTGTAACTTATTTTGTTGAGTTTTGAATGACTTTCTAGTAAGTAGTGATCAGTGTTTGTGTTCGGTGAGTTTATTGTGAAGGGTGGAACGGAAGGCATGAAGCGGCGATGCGCTGTTATGGACGAGTTCAGACTACAGAGCCTCCATGTTATAAATTTCTAATCTTCATAAAGTATAGCAGCGACATAAACCTTTGGTTGCACAAGCCTAAACAAAAGCTGCCTGTCGGCTACGTAGTCTCTAGTCTAACATGCACACTTCAGTATTTTTTTTTATTTTTATTTTTTTATTGAAAGTCATATTGTCATCACAATATACAATATTGAACAATGTTATTGCACATTGCAGGTTCTCCTCACATCGCGCAGGCCTAGATAACTAAATTAAATAAATAAATTTGCAAGTGTCCCTAAAATCAATGAATAATTATGATAAATCTTAAAATGATTGTGATAATCTTTTTGGCCATAATCGTGCTGCCCTAATATAATGTGACATTTCTGTTAGCTTATATATAAGACGGATAATGTTGAATTTCCATGGATTTGTAACACTTGAGGAGAGTTATTTCTCAGAACATTTCAGAGCATCATGTGGCACGCAGTTCAGTCACGCTGCTTATAGTCAATTCCAGCAGACCGCCACTCATTTTCTCAGTCTGACCTGCAGCTTACGAAGCTGGAAAAAAAGTGAAGTAAAGGTGCAGATTTAAAAGTTAAAAAAATGTATGCAAATTCATTTGTTTTGCTATATTGTGGGTTCATCTTAGAGGAGGTAATAGGGCCTAAAAGACAGCCCAGCTAAACAGTAAAGTGTGATTGAATTTTTATTCTTCACTATAATGTCTTGTGATTTTAATCATAGCTAATCCTGTTAAAAGTAATTCCTTTTGTCTCCAATTTGGTGTGGGCAAGTCCGCCACACTGCCGTTGTTGTCACTGATGGCCCGGGGAGGTTAGACAGCCATGTGCCCTTAGAGCCACATGACAGCCATGTCTTTTCAACTGACAGTGAAGGAGGATGTGCAACCCTCCACATCCCACCCACCACTGTGCAGCCAGGCAACCAAACCAACCAGTAAGAGCAAGGACATGAAGATGATTGCAAGTTATATTTCGAGTTGTAGCTCGTTCTCTCGTGCGGTAGGTGAAGGTTTTGCCTCTGTGCAACCTGTGTGCCCCACCAAATAATCATTTAGTGTCTCCAAGGGCTGTCAAAGTTAACGCGAAAATAATATATTAACACAAACTCTTTTCTTTAACACAACTTATGATTTTAGGTTGTAGTGCACTCGGTTTTAAGGCTAGTGTGAAGATACTGGCATCATATGAAACTAGAAAACTTAAAGAATCCATTAGTTCCAACCATGTTATGTCAAGCATTGCAAAGAAGGCTAAATAACAATCCAACCTTGCACTAATTTTAGTAAGGAAAAACTGGCATGCCCATTTTTAAAGGGGTCTCTTGACCTCTGACCTCGATATAAGTGAATGAAAATGGGTTCTATGGGTACCCACGAGTCTCCCTTTTACAGACATGCTCACTTTATGATAATCACATGCAGTTTGGGGCAAATCATAGTCAAGTCAGCACACTGACAGCTGTTGTTGTCTGCTTCAGTTTGCCATGTTATGATTTGAGCATATTTTGTATGCTAAATGCAGTACCTGTGAGGGTTTCTGGACAATATTTGTCATTGTTGTGTGTTGTTAATTGATTTCCAATGATAGATATATACATACATTTGCATAAAGCAGCATATTTGCCCACTCCCATGTTGATAAGAGTGTTAAATACTTGACAAATCTTCCTTTAAGGTACATTTTAAATGTGCAGTTAATTTGCGATAAATCTTGATTAACTATGAACATTATTAATTATTTTAATCTATTGACAGCCCTAGTTTCTACCTAAAATAAAACATACCATCTGGTACTGAGCCCAGCATGCTCTGTCAAGATCAACCACACATTGTTATAATCCTAGACACCATCAGCAGGAGGGCTCTGTGCAGTAAGATGGGCAGAGTTAACCCGCAGCAGTCATCATGATTTATTTTGTTTAAAACTAGGGATGGTAATAATCAGCTGTTTAACCGACATTAAGAATTTTAACGGATTAACGCTAATGGTAAAAGGGCTAAAAGAAATCTTACTAATTAATTAGAAAGCAAAAAAAGAGGAACGACTTTTTTTTTTAAGGAAAAAAGCTGGTCCAGCTTAACAGTCCTCCTTATGAGAGTGTGAGCTGGCGTTGCTAGATACAGGAAGTTCGCCCCCCTCTTTTCCTCATTTGAGCGAGGAGTTGTAGCCCTTTTACTTTTTTTTTAAAAAAAAAAAAAATTTAACCACATTTTTTTTCCACCTCCTTTCCCCATTTATAACCCCCCCCTCACACTCTTTTTTTGCAACAACCACCACACAAACCCACTACCAAAACTACATCTACAAACACCCCCCAAACAAACACACACACCCAATTTCCCGGACACTTTCTACAGTTATGCCGAGCGAGTATCTTAAGGGGGAAAACACACAGCTGACAACCTGCTAAACTAAATAACGATGTGGTGGCGGCGGACGTTTACTGGGAACGTGGCTGCTAACGCTACCTGGATGGGTGAGCTGGGGCTCTGTTGTCCGTTGTGCTCATGTACGGCAGCTGACGCACAGCTACATGAGATGCACTTGTCAGTTAACGGTTAATAATAGGTCAATGAGGGTCGTTATCGGTTCAGTTTTTTTGTTTTTTTTTTTTAAAGGTTAGCATCCCTATTATGTCCTCCAGTGTTGGCAGAAATGATTAGCAGCTGGAAGTGGATGGGATTAAACTGAATATAACCCAGTGCGCTCACACCAACAGTGCTGAGAGAGGAAGGAGCGACAAGGCGGTCATGTGGTGGAAGGACTAAGCTCTCACTTAGTGGCAGCGATAAGTGTCCTTTTTACCAAAATTAGGGAATACAAAATGGACTGTCTGAGGCAGAGAAAATGTACTGAAGCAGTCACTAGGTACATTTCCAAGGAAATGGTGTTGTGTCACACTCTTAAAACTGTCTTTTTCAGAAAAGCTTTTTTCTGTACAGACGTTTGAAGTGTTGGTCCTTGAATGTTAGCAGCTCTCCTCAACAGTGTATTAGGTTTGCCATCTCCAGTTGTTAAGATTCACACACGGTGACAGGTCCAGTGGGCTGTTGGTCCAATAAATGTAGGCAAAGCGTATGCATGCTTGGAAAGTGGTGTTCCACTTTTGCTTTATATGTTGCTGTTGTTTCAGGTTAGTGAATATGTGCAGGAACTGAATTTACTTCCTCTTGTTTTTTTCTATTTGCATGGCCTGTCCGTGTCACAGTGGCTGCTTTAGTTTCCAGTGAAATCTCATCTTGTTCCCCTCTGAACAGAAAAATGCTGTTTCAGGTGTCCGTTGCAACATGTCTTAGTATTTAAAACCTCTGCCAGGACATTCATTGTTTACTCTACTGGGGATGACACTCCCACCTTTTACATGCACATACACACATCACGAAAACAAAGCATGACTTTCCTTTGGCTGTGCAGGCATTGCTCCATGCATCAAGTTCCTCTTCTTCCTGGTTTCCAGGAAAAGCTATATTTCATGGAGTATCACCTTTCCTTACAGAGAGTGAACTCTATTTTTTGTTTTCAGATTGCCTCCTCTCCCAGTGCAGCTGCAGACTGATGCAGAGCTGAAGTTAGGTTTGTTTTCTCCTCTCAATGACTTCCCACTTCTGCCAGCTTTGAAGGCATATTCAAACAACTGCAAAACATGACTCAGGTCAAAACCGAGTATTGAGTATATGTCTGGATCGTGTATGGTCAGTCTGTGGATTTGTAGCTATATTAATACACCAGTAGTCAGTGGTCATGTCTATAATGGTAAATCCAGCAGTACAACTTCCGCTCAGCCCTGATTGGTCTCTAGTTTTCTGCTCGCTGTTTCAAACAGGAAACAACATGGCGCCCAGCTTGAACTTTCTGTTATTCCATCTAAACAATCCACCAAAATCTACTTCTGAAACCATTTTAAGCGAGAAATAGGCAATGTCACTGCTGGATGTCAATTCATTTTAGAGGGTAAATCGCCTGGTTTCACAGCGTGGTCCAAGTTTTGTGAGCCAGACGCGTCACACTGGACCTGCTTTTCATAGGAAATGAAAGCGTTGAAACGCCCTCCGTCACCGGTGAGTGGATCCGCTGACTTTCCTCCCTCCCGATAACGTAAACAAAGGACTGTTCCCAAACACTCAACACCCCAACCAATCGTGAAACTTCATCTCTCACTCAGTGACAGACTTTTACATTTGTAACGCTGGCTCTTTGCGGTGCAGCCAAAAAAAAAAAAAAAAAGGTTGTTCCTGGCTACAACATCCTGCAACACACTGCTTTGTAAGCAACCTCTCTTCCCAGGTACCCTGCAGCTTATTTGTGATTTACCTGCCCAGAATTTAGATGTAAGAGAAAATTATTGCAGCTGTTAAAACTTTCCAGAGTTTTACAACCTGGCCTCAAAGGTGTGAAAACACTCCATGCAGGGTTTTGGCATTTAAACTGGACCTCTTAGTTCGTATTTTATCCTCTTCCTGTACCCTACGGCAATGCAGTCATGCAGTACCGTTGTTTGCCTACATATCGTTAGTTCGGGAAACAAAGGTCTGCTCCCTCACTTTCTAATCTATTGCCCTCTCACTTTTTCTCCTCCTCTTCCTCTGCATGATTCCCCCTCCACCCTAGCAGTGAAGGTCTCATTGCTTATGTAACGTCTCTAAACATTTGTGCAGCATTAGGGGAAGTCAGGCATGCCAAAACTGTGCAAAACGTCCCTCTGTGCACCCCATAGAGGTGGGACAGATGGCAACCCTCGTTCCCAGTCTTGTAAACTGCCTGTGACAGGAGAGATGGCGCATAACACAGCTGAACTAGGGCAACACTAACTAAGGCTTTGCAGACAGTGGTGGACACAGTTGCGTGCACACTCATCAGCGAGATGCTTATTATCTCATCTCAGTTTGGTTCTCACCACATTGGTTTTTTTTAGCTGTTTATTACAGCTTGTTGATTGGAGATTCATGGGAAAGTTGATAATCGCCGTGGCGGCTTGCTGCACCTGTGATCCAGGTTGTGGCTCACCTCTAAAAATGGCTATCAGATTCCCGCATTAGATCATCCATCACGATGTTAAAGAAGGTGACCTGGAGTTGCTTTCTAATTCAGTCGTTAATCACCGTCACAGCAGAGTATCGGGCACTTTCACTTTGTTCCCCCCTTTAACAACTCTCTGGGCAGAGTCCATTACGGAGTAAACAGACAGCGAAACACTGAAGAAATGAATGAAGATGCCCAGCGCAGAACCCCCAGAGGTGAGATCAAATGGCAAGCTCAGTGATGATGAGGGATGTTTATGGCTGGCACTCTATTAAGAGGAGGCTCTTCCCTGCTGGCGCATAATGAACATCTACCTTGTGAAATGGTTGTTCTGAAGCTTTTTTTTTTTTTCCCTTACCCCAAATTACTGGTCATTTTCATCAGAGTGTGCGGTAATTGCTCTCAGCGGCGAGTCGGAGGAAAAGGGCCACTGATAGGGAGAATGAGTTTTAGGGTAACTTGGCAAGGTGACTGGCTTATGGCAACATTAGCCGTGTTGATTTGAATAAATCTCCCAACACCATTTTTCCCCCTTTTGTGTGTGTTAATGAAAGCCAGTTACGTCCTTGGAGGATGATATTTCAGGCCTGAACTCTTCTTTTTTTCTGTGTACATGGTAACGCCTCCTCCAGATGTCCCCCACTGCGGGAGGCTGTGAGGCACATGCAAGAGGCTTACTGCCAACAACACACACAAACACACAGTCGGATCACCTCTGGAGGGGGGAGCACTTCAGCTGACCCGTTACGACAATAATAGCAGAAATACGACTGTTTCTGTCAAAAAGAGAGGTAAATATTGCAGAATGTGTGTGGTGAGGGAGAGAGGAAAAGCATCTCAGAAAGGAGAATGTTTTCGGAAACCACAGACAATGTACCATCTGCACACGACGGGGTGCGCGAGCGACACCGGCCTACTGCTGTGAGGAACTATTGCATTGTTATTAAATGGCTGTTGCCTCACTGGCAGCCATATTAAAGCCTCAGATCCTGTGCCTGATGCAAGGCAACAAGGAAGAGAGAAGTGGGGGGGGAGTAAAAGTGAAAAAAGCAGCTCAAAACCAGCCTGGCCTTCTGGACATGGTGACACGACGTGCAGCTGCGATGGCACAGATTAGAAGATTCAAAATTCTTCAAAATGAAAAGGCAGAAAAGAGGCTTTTTTTCTCTCTACCTCCCTCTCCCCGCCCACCACCTCTATTGGCTCAGCATCTTATACAAGGTGCATCGAGAGGACAGCTTTTTTTGTACTCAGGAGCTATGTCTTAAGAAATGCAAATATAGCGGCTCAATCCATACCAGGTCTTCTAGCGGGGGTCAGATTTTCTTTTCATGTTTAACTTTTCCATGGTAAACTTAAGTCACTCTCTACCCCTCAAGCAGTTCATCTGCAAAATTAATTTCCTTTTGCCCTAGTCGTGTCTCTCTTGTCATAGCTGAGGAGTCCGGATCCGCTCCTTGCTTTAGCAGCGTGTTGACTTATTGATGCTCGGTGCCCTTTGTGCACGCTGAACTAGCGGCAGACGGTGCATGAAATGCCGCTGTAGAGTAAAAGTTGATTAGTTGATTATCTCCCTCATCTCATTCCCTCACACTCAGGGCAGTGAAATGACTCTTGAGACTGTGCACTCTGCTAACAGTTTCGTGTTAAGTTTCTTTGTGCCAGAGGTTATTGAATGCATAGCCACTGAATTCTTGTCTCTCACTTATGCCAAGAGTTCTGTGCAGCTTCTGCGTATATTGAAGGAAGAAATATGTATCAAGAGGTCTTTTTTTACTCTAAATGTTTTTGACCCTGAGCAAACTACAGGCTTTACTTGTCCTGCGTTCCTTTCTGTTGAAAAAAAAAATAGTTATTATTGGCGATTAATCTGTCGATTACTTTCTCGATTAATCGATTAGTTGTTTGTTTTTTAAAATGGTGAAAAATGGCGATCAGTCTTTCCCAGAGCTCAAGATGATGTCAACTGTCTTATTTTGTCTGCAACTTAGAGATATTCAGTTTACCGTCGTAGAGGAGTAAAGAAACCAACAGACAACTAATTGATTAATCATCTTAAATATTTTTTGTGTGTATATTCATTTTTCTGGCTTTACCAATTTTGGCACTTAATTAAAATGCACAGAAGAAGCAATTATTCTAACAACCGTTGAAGTAATGTGTAGAAATGAAGAAGAGATGCAACGAGTAATCAATGAGATGTCAACTATTCTGATAATTGATCAATTGGTATGTGTAATCTTTAAGAAGAATTTTGTGATTTCAGCTTCTTAAATGGGATTATTTTGTGGTCTCTTTATTCTTCTGTGACAGTAAAATGGGAAAATAATCAACGGTTGCAGCTCTAAAATGAACAGCATAGTGCTGAGATTGATTTATCTTCAGGAAGCGGTCATGACAAGCGGCATACAGTTCATGATTCTACGTTGTTGAGCAGCATGTTGCAGGTTTATAGCACTGGTGGCAAAACTGGTTTGATTTCTGAAGCAGCATGTTCAGGCAGTATTTGGTAGAGGTGATAAGAGATGATTTTATGCCATTTACAGGAACCAGTTATGGACGGATCACTGTCTTTACCTGCACTGAGAAAATTGAACTATAGTCCTGAGTGTTTTTCCAAGTAGAAGTAAATGCTTGGGCTGAAAATGTCTGAATTTTGAGCAGTGCCGAGTCAAGTGACGCTGTCGGATCAGTAGCTCAGTCAGTCGTCTCCCTTGAATGGTGACTGCCCATAAATGTGCATACGCGCTTGATCTCCTCTGTTTTCCTGGCAGAAGTTTTCAAGGACCTGGTTTTTGGACACATTTGACATTTGGAAAGGTCTGTTTGGAGGATTTGTTTGCGACAGCTTCAAAATACAGTGGCACAGAGGGAACGGGAGAAAATGGCTCCTGCTTATTTAAATGTCACTTCTACAAGGTTAATGCATAGGCTCTTGTTTTTTTAAGCATTACACGGGCATTTCTCACAATGGAAAACCATTTCTTGCCATATTTTATTCTGTGTGTGTCTTTCTGTTTGGCTCGGGCGGCATTATTGGCAGCGGGCTTTAAGCCTTGTGAAGCTTTGCCAACATCTTGACAGTAACCACAAACCATTTAGTTGTTGATTTTGTGTAGGTACCGACTGAAAGACCAATCACTGGGGTGTTTTTTTGGATTTTGAGGTTTATGCTGGACCATATGTGCAGCTGTGTAAAATGCATATTAATTTTCCATCTCTCCCACACTCTCACAAAAGTAAGCATTGCTACAATCTGGGGGAGGAAAGCAGATGAGCAAAATAACCGATAAGTGTGCTGTGATGTCTCTTACTGTATTCAACAACAGGCTGTTATTTCTTGTCAGCACTCAGTGCACTTATGAGTGCATAGGGGGCACTGCCCACCACTGACCTTTTTAACAAGGATGAAAAGACCAAAATACACCAAGTATCCCTCGGTGAGGATAGTCAAATGTCACTCAAATGAAAGGACTGCAGCCAGACTCTCGTACTGAGCTTCCAACAATAGTAAGGAGGAGGAGGAGGAGGTGGCGAGCCCTCTATCTCTTTTCCTTGACAAATAGCTGATGACACTGTTGGATTAAGTCCTCACAAGTCATGCCAGCTGCTGGAATAAGATGACAAGTACCTCCATTTCTACGTGTCTTAATCTGTTTCAGAAGCTTCCAGCTTCATATATAACCGGAATATTCATCACTCAGACGCTGCCTGCAAATGTCAATAAATTAAGTGACTTAAGTGACGCCTGAGCTTGACAACTGGTTTCCTGAAAGGCATTTGCCCTTTTGCCTACTTTTTCATTTTGCCCTGCTGCCATGACACATTTTATTGAAGAACTGTCTGACTGCGAGCGCGCCACGAGGACTCGGAGCTATACGTCGCCAAGCTGCCTCTGAACTCCATTCTGCACAAGTTGTCACAGTTTGCTACTGCAAACAGAACATCTATTTTAACAGAGGCATTTCCCATAATTAAACTAATGCATAGGAGGGTATGCTGGGGTGGCTCCCCTGATTAATGGAGCAATTACATAATCCATTACACTGAATTATGAATGTGCTAATGATGAGCTCATGTTGGGTAATGATTTCCGGAGTTTTGCTTGTGTAAAATATGAAAAGGGAAAGCGGAGAGGACTGTCTGTATTTGCAGATGTTCCTCTAATCACTAGGAGGTAAGGCTAAGGAGGAAAAAGAAATGTGCGACTTCCTATGGAGAGTGGCTGTTCCACCATCACGGGTCATTGCTTCCTGCTGTAGGAAGAACGCCTCCTACTGTTCCCACTAAGACTGGATGTTGTAGATTTGAGGATCTCCTGCTATGAAATAATAAAGGCCGTACGAATCTGAATTCATGTTCTTTCGTGGAAACATAGAGTGTAATTAACAAAAAAATAAGATAACATAAAGGACGACAGTTGGCGACTGAGATCCGTCATAATCTTCTTGGCCAAAACCATCACTGGCTCTTCAGCAATAATTTCTTGTTTACATTCTCGTCTATATGCTGGGATGTTCCTGGACGTCGTGTTGTGCAGCCTAGAAATAGCTCATGCAGTCTTAGATATCACAGAATACCAGTCTATGGTTTTGGAGTAAATATCTGTTGGATGCTTAATTATTTTGATTATTTACTGATCTGTTTATGAACTAATCGGTTCTGCACCAGCTGATACTGTATTTAGTTTTGTAGTGACAGTTGCCATATCTGCTTTTATTGTTATTTTGTTGTAGTCTGAGTAACGTGGCATTTTATCCTTTCTGTATCCATCAACCCAAACAAACTGCAGCCAGGTGCAGCGAGCCGAAACACTGAAGTAGAAAATGTCAGAGTGTCTTCGGGGATACAGCCTGCACCCTTAAATTTTAAATCCAACATGGTAAACAGGGTAAACACTACACATTGACAGGGAAAGCAAAGCTGGACATCACGGCTAAAGCTGCATGCTAACTCTGTCATAGACAGGAAACATTATCGTATTGATGTAAAGTGCAGTGACGACAGCTGTCACACTCATCTCTGGTCAAATCGGCCGATGATACAACTGTAGAGCACCCATATACTGACATTTATGTTAAATGCATTCAAATGGCCACCATGGAGCTGAGCATGGATGTATCAAGAGAACGGAGCCGACGGGAAAGCTGGCGACAGACTTGGCGAAGTTAGTAGAAGTATACTTGTGTGACTACGTCTGGATTTTAAAAGAAGGAGAAAGAAGATTTTTAAAAAGAAGAAACTGTAAATGCAAAATACAGATATGGAAACGAGATTGATGGATTACATTCACCAGAAGTGTAAAACATTACATGTCACTTATAAATTAAAAAGAAAATACCACTAATTTAACTTCAGGACATCTCTGACTACATGCATACTGAAAAATCAAACATTATTACTGCATTAAATTAGATATTAAGTTAAAGTCAGCAGAAGTGTATGATTCAACTTTTTCCCATGGTCTAGTATTCAAAAAGTTAACAAAAATCACAGCAAATTGTAATATCAAATTGCAATACTTAAAAATCTCAATACATATCCAATCAGCACCCAAGTATCATTATAGTATTGGATCAGGAGATAGGTGTATCGTCCCAGCCAAAAAACATATAGTAGCACAATTAGAGAAGAGTATTAACTCGGCAAACTTCTGGGTAATGTCAGTTACAATACAATACCCACCTAACTTAAGTTTCCTAACATTAGCTAACAGTAGACACCATAAGCTACTGGTCATATGAGAGCAAGTGAGACTGTAAAGACCAGGATGCAATATATTGTTTATAAATCCCACTTGTCACTTGTAAGAAGAAGAAGGTGTTGATTCTACATTAAAATGTTGCGTAGTTTCCCTTTAAACAGGAGTGTACTCATACCAGTTTCTTTTTATAGCTAAATCAGTGCTGTGTTACGAATTTTACCATACTGGTTCGTCTGTGTCTTGTTGAATAGAAGATTAACAGGAGTTGAAATAGAAAGAAGCAGATTGGTGTCACAGGGAAAAACTGTGTTTTCTCACATGTGTAGATACATATGTAGATAACCTTGACTCTTATCAACAGAAGCAGATGAGTGTTTTTGGCAACTCATATCATTCTACAGATTGTGTGAAAAGAAGACGCCTATAGTACAGCGCGGTATGTTAAACATATCCATACATTTTCTCACATGATTTGAAATAATCTTGCCAGTACGTACACCTACATGATGTACTGATGCAGCACGTCTGATGTGGAAACTGGCCTCTCTTGTGCTCAGTTTGGTTTCTCTCGGGTTACATACTCATCGTTAACCCTCTGAACCCCAGCAGTTTCTCCTGTCACATTTTACTCACTGTGGTCTTGTTTTTCCACTGCATTATACAAGTCCTGCACCAGTGGAATCTATATGTACCACATTTTTCCAAGTGCCCACAAGTGTTACCAATACAGAAAAAAAAAAAATTGCTCCACATGCTATACATATTCGATTTACATTTTTGAGTTTTTGCCACGACTGTTGGTCTCAGCCGAGTCCTCTGTGACCTCTCAGAGCACAGGATTGAATGATTTTCAAAGGCTCTGGATATGGTTTGTCTTTGGTGATGTCGGTTTGTGGATGATGGCTTTGAAGCATCGTGTTCATCACTTTGGCCGTCGCCATCTTGTTTTTTGCGACTGGAAGTGACATGAATTTGTGGAGCTACGTACAACCGAACGCTGAATAAGGCATTTTTAGGTGGCCAAAATATTTAGGTGGCCATAATATAGTTTCCTTTCATGAACTGAAAACACACTGGTAGCGACGTTTCAATCACAAGGTAGCCACACCCTAAAGCGTACCCTGGTTTATGGTCTATTAGACTCTAAATGGGACCATAATTTATAAAGAAGAAGAAGAAGAAGAAGAAGATAGTCCTTTATTAGTCCCACAAGGGGAAATTCAATTTTTTCACTCTGTTGTTAACTTATACACGGTACATGCAGACCTGAACACACACATGCACAAACATGCAACAATGGAGAGATGTCAGAGTGATGGGGCTGCTCCTGACAAGCGCCCCGAGCAGTTGGGGGTCTGGTGTCTTGCTCAGGGGCACCTCGGCAGTGCCCAAGAGGTAAACTGGCACCTCTCCAGCTACCAGTTCACACTCAGTTCTTGGTCCATGTCGGGACTTGAACCGGTGACCCTCCGGTTCCCAAGCCAACTCCCTACAGACTGAGCTACTGCCGCCCCAAAATAGTGTCATGCTACCACCCCCTGCTGGCTGTTAGAAATACTGCAAGTTTAAGGCACTTCAGCACTGGCTTCACTTTTTATCGTTACTCACGATCGTTACTTACCAAGATCCATTCCAGGACTGTTGGAAAGTTGAAACTCGGACAGTAATGTCATTTTTTTTAAAGTTTCTGGCTAAGATAAATTGGTGTATTTTGGTGACATACTTTCTGCGTCGAGGTGTTGAGAGGGTTAAAGCAGCCCAACATTTCCAAAATGCTCCCAGTGCAGGTGTAATTCTGTTGATATAAGAGAAAAAAACACTCCTGGCTTGTTGAATATTACATTTTTGAGAGTCATAAGACACCTGAACTGCTAGCTGCTCTTTTTATTTATTAAATATTAAATTAAATGCAGCTGCCTAACAGGTTTTTGCATCAGGTGTGATTTTTTTGGCAACTATCGGATTTTGCCAGTTATCTCACAAATTGTGATCTGTTGTTGTAACAACCTCCATTGAGTAAAATAAAAATCTTCTTTTGAGTATTTGACAAGTCTTCCACTCTGCTGTCATTTACAGTGTTATTGTATTTACCCGTGACAAAACGTGGTTTAAAATCCTGTACAGGAGGAAGAGTCGGTGCACCATTCATGTCAGACTTTGCATAACTGTTATTGCTTGTGTTGTGGCTGAGAGATGCTAAAAGCAGTATATTTTACAGAGTCTAAACCCTTCTCTTGAGTTCTCAGGGGCTTCTCTGCTGATCGTTCCTTCAGGCTATCTGTTTACACACCCTGCAGATTTCTTTTGGCCAAAATCAGACGCCAGTAGTGCACACTTCTGTTGATTAACTGGCTTCTGACAGGTCGTCTTTCACCTGAAACCTCAGAGAACCAAAAGGGACCAGCGGAGGATTGACTTAATGTCGCTTCACGCTTGTGGAAGAGGGAAATAAAATGCGGAGGGTAACCGTTAAGATAGCGACACTAAATCCTAGATTCAACAGCCAATCAGACAGCTCCCATGACTTTGCTTCTATGCTGTCTGCCAAGTATTTTCCCAGCTGATGGTCACGATCTGTGAATGCAACCTTCAGTTCTCGCTTTTATAGCCTTTCTGTCATTTCTATGTAGGTATGAACAATGTATGATGTTAGCTTACATCCTATCTTCTTGTTATATACTGTCCTTCTCATTCTTTATGCAGTTGCAGAGGTCACACCTGACATCTCAGACTTTTATAAAGTAGTAGTAGTTTATCTATTCTGAAGCAATGCTGCTTAAAACATGAATCTACTGTGCATTCTTGTGTGAATTCATGGATGTGTGTGTATATGGCATCTCTGGAGAACCAGAGTTAATTGCAAAAACAAATTTTAATTGGGCTTGTGTTTACAAAATGTTGCCTTCATACCCTAGTTGAACATGCAAGAATAAATCGGGTTCACTGGAGATTAGTTTCCTCTAAGACCAAGTGTATTATATACATAGTTATGTATATATGCATTACAGAATATCTTTTTGTCTTGATGCCACTTTTTGTGCAACAATAACGTCTGTCAGTCCTTGATATGCACCGGTCCTCCTTAGCTGCGATGATTGACATCCATTATTTTTCAGTGTCTCCTCTGAGCTGGTGGCAGATGTGTTAGTCCATTTTCTTAGGTAAACAAGCCAGCGAGATTCTCAACTTCCAGCTGAGGACGCTCATCTGCTTATCTTTGATAGAAAATGGTCTTCTCTCCATAGTGTGAACTCTGTGTGCTTTCTCAAGGTAACTACTGTTTGTCTACTTCGAGAGAGCGACGGAGAGAGAGAAAGGTGTGCTGTGTGTTACCCGGTGAAAGGAAAAAAAAAAATCACCAGCATTTACAGCTTGTAAATTAATTTTATGGGGGAATAATTGCTACAAGTGAAAAGCTAAATCCTTATTTAGTATTAAATAAGGCAGTAAAAGGTGACTGGTAGAAAACCGTGTCTCCTCTCCAGGTAAAGAAGGGGAGCGCTGTTTATTGCCTTGGTCAGAATTGAGAGAGGAAAACATTATGAGAGTTTTTATGATGGGTTTGTACTGTACATGTACTTGTACTTGTAAGAATCCATCCAAGCATCTGTTGGCTATTTTGTTATTTTCGGTGTGTGTGTTCCTGTGTGCTGCCCGTTTCAAATATGCACTTCATTACGTAAGTTAGGATTTATTTATTTTTCCTGATGGCAGTCTGACTACAGTAGGTAGCAGTCTAAATTGAAAGCATTCACATTAAAGACAACATGCACAAAGTTAAATATGTAAAAAATAATCTGTTGAATAAACCAGTATTTTAATTATGCGCCATTTAAGTTGTTCAGGAGATTCTTCAAGTAAGATCAGTCTATAAAAATGTGTGTTCATTGATTTTTATTTTTGCTCTCAGCGCAGGGCAAAGGAGAAAAAACTTAGAAAACCACATCAATCACCAGACCTTCAGTCTCCTTCCCTAAATTTGTAACCATCAGTCCTGCCAACTTCCTGCAGTCTGAATTTTACTCTCGATCTGCTGCCGTGGTGAAAAGAAAAATGGGGCTTTTCACCTTTTCTTGCATACCTGATGCTAAATCTGTCAGTCAGTTATGTTTTAAGCAGAGTTGTTTTGGAGAATTTCTATACGTTTGCCCCAAAAAGCGGTTACTTTAGCAGATACTTGAAGCTAGCGGAAGGAGGTTTATGTGTAGTGAAGGTTCCTCCCTGCTCTCCAGGCTGCCAACAGCACAGCGTGCTCCGGTCGTTATAGTGGGCCTCTGGGCCCCGAGCCACCAGCTCTGCCTTGTTCTGCTCTGCTGGCTGCGTCGGCCCTGTTGTGAAATGTGATCATCAGTCGGCTCCGTTAGGGCCCGGCGGACTGGGTGCCGTCGGAGACCAAGCGGCCCAATCCCCTGGCTGCACCACCCAGGAGGTGGTCTCCAGGGATTGGTTTGAGCAAGGAGCGTCTATGCCTCGTTGTACGATTACTGGGAATGCGGCCACGGTGCCTTGTTGTTGTGGTATCACAGTCTTGTTTACCAGGTTCTTGCTCAACCTTAGATTGTACAATAATAATAATAATAATCTGACATGTTAGATAGCAGTTCGTTACTGTATGTAATGCATAAGCAGTACACTGTTGTGCCGCTGCACATTTTATTTAATTTCACTCACTTTTTTGATAACAATTTCAGCAAAATCGCGCATCATCTTTTGTATTTCTTATTTTATTTATTTGTGCTCCTCTCTGGACTATTTCCTGCTTCTGATTTTCAAACTAAGATGGACCCCATGTTCCTTTTTGCTTAAAGGAAGTACATTAACTGCCTAGTCATTCAAAATATTATGAGTACAATACATATACCTTTAACGTGATACAATACCAATAGAGTCCTTCAATTTTTGAAGTTTTTCTTCATTCGATACCCATCATGTAAATGGAAGTATTCATCCAAATGATTTCTGCTCAAATACTCATATTCCCAGTTTTCCCAGAAATAATCATTTTGCATTTTGTGGTGCTGCAGGCGCGTAGCAGAGACATATTTGTATTTTGAATGTTTTGATGGCAACTCCGTGAGATATGTCAGACTTTACGTCAGACATTTTTCCAGGTCTGTGTACAAAAGGGATCAAATGCAGGTATTGTTTTACTGGAGAAGTTTCGATACCACTTGCTACTACCCAGCCCTACTAGTCAGTAAGTGTGTTGCATGAGTAAACAGCTCTCCTGACACTAACATATACAAACCAATGCACCTGATTGTTTGTGAGCTTTAGAGGGTCGTACATGGAGATTGAAATGAAAGCAGAACCATATTTTGGATCAAATGTGTGTGTGTAGAATACGTTGAGTGTCCAGAGATGGCCGAGACGAGGATTATGCTTCAGAATCACTTCAACATAGAGGATCTGATAGTTTTCCGGTGTGATACTGGGTCGCTGTAAGAGTCCATTGAGACTGCCTTGAGCAAGCTAGAAACTTCTTAAAGCCACCTTTTATGTCTACAGGGGGTGAGTGTTAGATACCCGAAAGATGTTTTTCATATGACCCCTCTTGTATCCCACTGTGGCCAAAATACAGCAGTGAGAGGTGTGAAGTGGACTTAAAATGAGGGAGTTTATCTCACCGTATCATAAATACAAAACAACAGAGTTTTCCTAAACCACAGAAAGGTTTTGCAAACCTGACTGATACTTAGTGTTTATTTTAGAGCTTGTGTGCGATTGTTGAGTTTACAAACTTGACTTGTTGCCATGTTCGACTTGTGAGTGTCTGACGGGGACATGCTGGGTGATTCATTCCACTCCCAACATCCCAGGGCATCTGCAATTAGTCCTCTCATGTTGCCACAGGTACCTACATCTTGGAGGGTGCTATTGTTTCTCCTTAGAAGTGTATGATTGGGATTTTTTTTTTTTAGCATGGCTCTGTTCATGAAAAATGGATAAATGTCATCTGGGTGGCCGCCTGTAACGATAAGGACATAAAGAGTGCAGTTAGTGACATCCGAGCAAAATCTGCCTTTTTGTTTATCAGAATGAGACGGGCTGGTTGTGAGCTGTGGTGGTTTTAGAAAAACTCTGATTCGATGAGCAGTGCAGAAGAAATGTGGACGCTAACAACCGTGCTTGCACCAACTTTTCTAACCTGTCTGCTTTGCATAAAATCAACTTGGCTGCCTGTCAGCATGTTGCTCTGTAATTAACCTGCGGAGGCCCAAAACGGGTGCCCTCTGGAAGGCTTCATTAACCTGTGCCTAAGAGGCGGCCATTGTCCTCTGGATCCCATGACCCGCCCACACTAAGCGACCACAGTATTATTTTCTCAGCTGTAATGGCTGGCAGAAAAAAACAAACCCACCTGTATTTTGTATTCACGGAAATATTTTTCTGCAAATGTGAGATGATACTAAATTATATATGGATATAAATAACAGTAGGGCCTTACCTTTCCCATTACTACTCAGGAATACTGAATTGATTGGTTGATTAGATCATTGACAGGAAATTAATTAGGGATGCCCCGATTGATCGACTGCTGATTGATTATTGGCCGATATAAGACACAACAAGCAAAGCATAATCTGTTGATGGTGTGGAGAGAGATAATTGGCAGGAGGTGAGCTAGTCAACGTTAGTGGGCAGCACAGTCCTGCTCAGCTAAATTACGGTGCTACCGTCTAACATTAACAGAGGTTCATTTGAGTTACATTATGGTGCCTTCAAGCTCTATTCAGTAACTCAGCAATGAGTGAAGGGCAAAGGTGAATTATAACGTTATCATGAAAAATGTAATTTTTGCCGACAAATGCAGTTTTAAAGAGATGTTTTCACAGCAATATAAAATAGATATTATAGAGGGAATTATGACCTGTTTACCTTCCTAAAACCAGCTCTAACCAATCTATAATACATAATTAAAACTACTAATGCCATGGTTTATTGTAGCAAAAAGCAAAAAAAAAAAATTAGTTTCCTGTTTTTTCTTTTATGTGAATAACCACAGTAGATCTTGAACACATGCAGTTTATTTTGAACTTCATGCTTTGTCAGGTAAGGACGTGTAATTTCATGGCGTCACCTTCATGCTCCGCCTCCTCTCATCCCGCCCAAATTAAGCAATCCTCTTCTTGTTTAGTCAGCTTGATGTTTGAGCTGTATTTTTTGTACAACGTCAGCATGCAGCACTGGACCCAGAGGACTCTGTAGGTGTATGTGTGTTGAAGAGAGAGACTACAAGCCTTGTCTCCAGTCTGTTGGAGTAGCCTGTATGTGTGTCACCTCCTGAGTGCAGCACCAGCTTGGCCCACTTCTGCCTGACCGACTAGACTCTCCGGCTCATCTGGGCTCTTCCCTCCTGTCTCTTTGTGTTTAATTTGCTCTCCCTCTCTCTTCCCTGTGTGGGGTCCGGTTCTCACGTCGCTCCTCGACAGTCGGAACAGAACTACCAAAGCTTGCAAAGATGTACAACGTCCCAGGTGAATCAGGCAGAAAGTATTGGCTCACATCCAGCACGTACGATGAATCAGACAGGACCACCCAGCGCACATTTGCTCTCGTAGAGTTCATAGCCACACCAGTGCACGCTCACATACACATCTAGGTCAGAGAGTGAGAGGGGAAGAAAGGGGAACCTTTAGCCTACATCATGGCAGCTCTGTTTTCACAGGCGGCTGCAGAGGCTCTGAGACCTGTGCTAAACAGTACGCTCTCCCCACTCATCTATAACTAAAACACAGATGATACATTGAGCTTGACGTGTAGGGAAGGCTGTCAAACCTTCCAGCCCTTGTTTTTGTTGCTTGCTCAGTTACTGCCAAGGATGGAGATTGCAACAGCCTTGCAGAGTGTGTACTTCAGAGAATACATGCTGTCAAATGTCAGGTAGCTGGGTGATGCCAGGCTAAATCTCACTGATGCTGGTTTTAGTGTGAGATTTTAAGAGGCCTGAGCAGAGTAGATAGCACGTATTGACATATAATCACCTTTTAAGTTGAGATGAGGAACTTGTTAGCAAACACTTGACACATTCAGCAGTTACGGATCAATGTTAGCATTCATTTGGAGTTGTATCTGTGTCCACCTGATGAATGCAAATCCAGTATTCACTCTTATTTGAGCTGTTTTTGGTCTCTGTGTGGCTGTTTAGCTGCTAAATGCTTCACTATGTTCACTAGCTAGTAACTAACTGTGTCTGTCTGGTGTACAGTGGGTTTTTAGTGCTTTTTTTTTAACTGAAAACAGCTGCCTGCTGTGGCTGACGCTGTGCAGCGACAGTGAACCAAAACAGTGAAGTTGCGTGCCGGACACCTAAATGATTAAATCTGTAAAGCAGAGGGGAGATGCAAATTCGGGGGACAATTCTGTTGTTTCGTCACTACAAACGACCCCTTTCACATTGTCATTTGATACAATAACAATATAAAATGTTGGTTTTAGTCGCTTTAGGATTGCGTTATCTAGAGTACTTCTTGCCTCACATTTATTCAGAAAACTTCTTTTTTGGGGTTTGACAATTTGAAGGTTTCAGCAGTGACAGCTCAGCGAGAGGTGTGTTCATCCAATCAGGCGTGGGAAGGGTTCATGGCGACGAGCACCTGTCAATCATTTGTTGTACAGCAGAGCTGAGATTGAAGCTGGTGCCAAGAAAATGCATGTGGAGCCTTGACAGACCATAGTGAGCAGAGCAAAATGTGTTTGGGTTTGGAAGACTGCATGTCAGGCTCTCACTGCCCAGATTTTGGGAGAAACTGGTCAGGTTGGGTATCAAACTTCAGGACTTTTTAAGTACTGACATTTGTCATTTTTTTTTTTTTTTTATCACAGTGCATGTTTAATCAATTTTAAACTATATTTAATGGGTGTTATGTATTTTTTGTGTTAAAGGATTTTAATATAATTAGATTAATTAGATTTTGACCATGTCCTTTTAACCACATAACCAACGTTCCATAGGGACACAGGATACACAAGGCATGGTCAGTGGTCGTAGTTAATTGCTAGTATATCTCCGGCCTTAGGCTGCATTCACACCAAATAGACCGTCATTTTGAATTGGGGTAGGGTGTTTGGACTGTGGCTGCCCCTTTTACTGCAGGGGTTGCTGGAAAAAAACATATCAGCCTGTGTCTGAAAAGTAACAACAGAATAAACTGCGGTGGCCTTTTACATAACTGTCTATCCAGACCAGTATAACACAGCCACGACGGAACAAAAGACGTTAATCATCGTGCGATCGATTCGATTAAAGTTATTATCCCACACCACTGTACAACCCTGCAGCAAATCGCTGCATCGCTCTGGTTGCTGGTGTGAATGCAGCCTTAGAAAATATATATAAAAAAAAAAAAAAAAAGACACATAGCCCAGTGCCCAATAGGATGCATGCTCACTCAAAGTAATATCTGGCAGAGCTGAAACAGATAAGTCTGCGCAGGAAGAGCCTGGTGCTCTGTTATCATTACACAGCATTAAAGTCTCTCTAACACGAGCTGTTTGGTGTGCGGATCTATTTGTTTCAACTCTGCGAGAAATAAATGAACACCATATCTGTCTGTTCAGTGTAAGGCTACAGTCAGTGGTTAGCTTAGATTAGCTTAGCATACAGACTGGATACATGCTGTTCAAAGGCAGCAAAATTGGCACTTTTTCGTGGCCGGGACCATTGACTTCACAGAGTCTTATTGTAGCAGCTAGCAGCTGCTAACGTAGCACAAACACACACCCTGTTTGTCGCACACTTGCTAAAGTTAAGCCAGGCGACAGTGTTGTTACGCTGGGCAGACACACAGAGCTGACAACCTGCTAAGCTAAACTAGACGTGTAGTAGTGGTAGCAGACTTTTACTGGGAAAGTGGCAGCATGTCCATGACACCACATGCAGCTGCTAACGCTCCCAGACGGTGAACTGGAGACAGTGAACGCAGCACCGTGGCTGTTCCAATAACTCTCCTGAGGCTGTTGACTCAGTTGTTGTGCTCATATGCTGCAGCTGGCGCACCGCTGCATGCTAGGCACAAATCTTGTTAACCATAAATGGTGAACGAGGGTCGTTATCGATTTTGACAATTTTTCAAAATTACCATCCCTATTGCCATGCAGTATATCGCAATATGTATCAACTTTTTGTCCTCCCACCCTTACCTGTTTTTTTCTAGTCTTTATGCTAAGCTAAGCTAACTGTTGTGATTGTAGCTTCATGTTTATCATACAGATGTGAGAATCTGCATTTCTCAAAATGTTTAACTATCCCTTTTAAGACAAGACTAATGCATTGGAGGAGTTGTTTTTTGCCTAAATAAAATGTACCATTTAATAGGAAAACATCTTAACGTTGAGCAAAGTGACATAAAAAGTTTCATTTGACTATTATGGCCAAAACTAGGGTATCATGAAAAATATAATACCTGGAGATGGCATTAGCAGGCAGCTCACACTCGGCTCACACACATCACTGAGTAACTAGGAGACAGTGTCAGAATGATGGAGGCTATGGACGCACCACCATCATCCTTTGTGTGTGTGTGTGTGTGTGTGTGTGTGTGTGTGTGTGTACGTGCACCACCTCCGTCCAGGGCCTTCCCTGCGCCCGTGGCCAGAAATGTCACTCCAGGCTCATTATGCCATTAGCTGCCTCAAGCCTCAGTCCATTTGCTGGGCAGGGAGTGTGACAGAGCCCTTTCACAGGGTCACCCCTCCTGCTGGAGGCCGGTCAGCTGAGAGGTGTGTGTGACAGGAGAGAGAGAGAGAGAGTGTACGCCTCAAACTCAGAGAGTGCATTTGACACTAATCATGATTTAGCACAGGATGTGAGCTGTGTTATGTTTTCTAATCACTCCATATATGATTTGCTCCACATTGTCTGCTGTAATATGTCTCAGAAAATGTACAGATCAAGAAGATGGATTCATTGTTTGCTCTGCTGCTGTAATTGTAGACCCTTTAAAACCTCCCTCCACCCAGTTTTGCTTCCTGTTCTTTCTCAAACAGCGAATGGGGCTGTGGTTGATAGTCAGATGTAATTCATTACCATGGCAACCAGATTGCATTGTTTTTCAACCCAGTTTAGATTAATTTACAATTTATCAATGAGACAAGAATTAACATATCACACTGACTCTCTCTCGCTCTCCCTCCGCTTTACTGTCTCCTCCTGGTGAGGCGGCCGTCTGGCGCCTGGAGACGCACCGCCGCACGCCGGCCACAGCGCACCAGAGGACAGATAGACATGCTGCCGTCGTCCGCTGTCTGAAATGCAGTTTCAGGTCATTTTGGAGTTACTGAAGAAACATTGGCCATCATTGATTTCTCTAACAGGACTTTTCTCCTGTTTTCTCTTGGGCTGAAAGTTGTGTGCTCCCCATCGTTCTGACCTGTTAGAGCCTGACAAACCTCCAAAACGGCATCGACAGCTTTCTGTTAATTTATCTCCAGCAACAGGAGACAGTAAAGAAGAGAGCGAGTGAGAGAGACAGCCACTGTGTCGTTTAGTGTAATCCACTGCATTGATTGGACCGCTCTCAGCACACACAAATGCCATGGTGAAAATAAACACACTACCTACTAACCCGTCGGGCTAGCTAAGCACACCTAACTAGCTAACTAATAACGGTTTGCTGCAACAAGCACGCAAGCATGAGTGCGAGTTTGGAGGATGACATATGACCTTCATCTTCTACTATAATCATACATCATATTCCCATCCAAAATTAAATTATTTGTCCTAAAAAAACTGGGCAAACAGTGTGGCTAATCAGCTTAATCAGGAAATGACTCGTATACAAATGAAATACAAAAATGGCAAAACCGGAGGGGGGGTTGAAGCACAGCTCGCCAAACCTCCGAAATCAAGTCTGATGAAGTATCTGTCATTTTAACACACACATACAGTCTCACAGGTGATGTTTCACTTCATAATTCGGTGCAGGAGGGGTTAATCCATCAGAGGCAAGTGTAGCTGCGTCGCCGAACTATATTCCCCAGGCCTTTCCCGCCCATCCATCGCCTGAAGAGGACGACCAGCTTGTTTTCTCTGCATATTAAAAACCGCCTTGAGAGGTGGCATGCAGGGCCTCAGGAGGTTGGAGGAAAGCAGGGGGGGGAAAATGGTGGGAATGTGGATTGGAGAGGAGGGGTGGAGTCTCTTTTTTTCTTCCAAATAAATGATTAACTAAATACCCCCCCCCCCATTTCTGTCCATTTTGAAAGAAGGCCCAGCTTTGATCTCAGGGGCCCCTTTGAAATGATCTGAGGAATGGGAGCGAGAGGGAGGTGAAGGAGGGGTAGGGGTAGAGACAGGGACAGGAAACGCCACACCCCCTGCCTGTTGAGGGGAGACATCACAGGTACAGACACAGAGCGAGGAGGCAGAGGTGTGGGGCGGTGAAGGGGGAAGTTTGCACAGTTAAGCTTCTGGATGATAGCTGAGACGCTGGGAGTTGTTGTGCTGCGGCGGCTGTGTGGTAAAGTGAGCTGTTTGAAGGCCTCGGCGTGGATATGCCTGGGGATAGATTAGCTTCCCTTTAACCCCAGAGATCAATGGGGTGGCAGATGTCTCTTCCTCACTCCAATAACAAATTGGACTTGCCTTTCTCGTTGCGGGAGGCAGAAGTGCTGCTGGATGTAAATCCCATATCTTACTGGCTCTGCCATGCTTGGTAGCCCCTGTAAAGAGCATGTTGCCAGCTGAGGCGAGAAGCCACTCTGACTTTCTCCTCTGCATAGTTCTCATCCTCGTCTTCACTTTCATAGCTGTGCTCAATGACTAGTCGCAGTGACATTAAGTCTTCATATGTCTGCTGTATTTGGTAGGAGTGGAGAAAAATTGAGATATATGTAGAGAGAGAGAGAAATGTTAGAATCAATATATTTGATTCATTTGAGTCAATGTGGAGGCAAAGTTGGCAAAGTTAATGAAAATATATATGTCTGACTACATCTAGTTTTCAAAATAAGATGTTAACAAGAGGAACTGTATGTACAAGGTACATATTCAGTATGGAAGTAAGATTGTTTGGATTATATTCACCAGAGGTAGGGATGCTAATTTTGAAAAATTTTCTTCAGCAGCCACAGTGTTGCGTGTAGTGTCGCGGACATGCAGCCACTTTCCCAGTAAAAGTCTCCACTGCACATTTAGTTTAGTTTAGCAGGTTGTCAGCTGTGTCTGCCCGGCATCACGACACTCTTTGTCTAGATTAATAATAGCGATTTTCCAACAAACAGTGCAGAGCTACAGTTACATTAACAGCTTTAGCTCTGCTGGTAGCTTCTTGCTCATCGCTCTGTCACCGCGGCCTAACTTCAGCGAGTTTCCGACACACCGTGTGTGTGGTGGTGGTGAGTGTGGGTTTGTTGGCGTTCCAGCTGTGGACGTAGCTGTAGCAGACAGTGTGTGTGCAGTTTGTTTGTCAGTGAATAAATGCTACGACGCTACAAGCTACAGCTCCTCAGCTGAAGTCCCGAGCCAGCTTCCTGTATCTGTAACTCCGGTTCAGACTCTCTTAAGGTGGGCTCTTAAAGTGGACCAGCTTATCTCCTTAAAGTGACGAGCCGCTCCTCTGAGTTTTTCTCAGCTTTTTAATTGATTATTAATATTGCTTTTAACTGTTTAACCAATAGTGGTTATCGGCTAAAATATGGTTAATCTTTAGCATCCCTAACCAAAATTATAAGATATTACATACCAATAATTTGTGAGGGAAATGTCTCTATTCTTTGATTTTTGGGTTGCTGGAAAAAATATTAATCCTACAGCTCTTACTGTGTACATGCTGAACATTTTTACTCCTAATATTGATATTCTCCAAAGTAAAAGTCCCTAGAAGTGTATCATTCAACCTTCCCCATTGTCTAGTGTTAACAAAGTTAACAAAATTGCTATAAACTGTAATATTGAATCCTAACACTTGTAGAATCGCAATATTAAAAAATCTCAATACATATTGAATCACATCATGATCATGATGACAGTATCGAACTGGGAGATAGGTGTATAGCCCCAGTATGTGGTCAGCTCACTTGGTCGGGTCAGTCAATGTTTAATTCACATCAGATTCACAGTATATCTCTGTGTTTTACATGTGCCTCACCTCCCTGATCTAGCTTGTAAGTCAGTGTTCGCAGGCTGCTGCAGACTGAATTCACCATCGGCAAGGACACTGCTGACAAACAATACCCCAGATGCATATTCGTTTGCTGCCATGAACTGTGTGTACACTAACCTTTAAGTGCTGCGCTGCAACGGGGGAAAACAAAATGCTTTGTTAACGCAGACATGGAATTCCTACTTTAACTGCAGAGGTGGTGCAGTGAGTTAGACTGATGGTTCGTAGTTGGACGTCTCTGCTGTGGATTGTGTGCTATATACTATACGTAGTGTGTTTGAAATACTTATTTTCTTTCAGATTAAATCACAAGTTTGACACTAATGTGGCATTTACCTTTCACAAGTGGACATTTTCTCATAAGTGGAACTGAAACATTGACATGGACCAAAAAAAAACCCCAAACAATCCTGTGTTAGTTGTTAATATATGATAAATATGGGTCAAAATATTTGTGGGGAATATTTTTATATCAACATCACTGCCCTTTTTATCTTCCTGTAAAAATATTGTTATAGATTTATCTTGAACTCGGGGGTATTTACATGAATGTGTCCAATCAAATGTGATTTGGGGTGATTAGCTAAGCTGTCCATCTAAACGAGAGGCAGAGACACAGAATGAACCACTGTGATAATATCATGTTATTATGTTATGTTATTATTTCAGATTCATCTAATTATGACTGTGCAAAATAGCCGGCAGCCACAACACTGGTGTTACAAACAGAATAGCAACCGTGTTTAAACAACTTACTTTTATCACCTCATCTTGAAATATTTAATATTCAGTCACAAAAAGAGTTGCTTTGCATCAGTGACGCTGTGCGTCCGTGTTGTTTCTGTAAGTTGGGAAACTTGGGTACTTTACTAAAGCCACCTGATACTTTTAATTTAGCAGCTTGTCAGTTATTCTGTTGGAGCATCGGCTTAGCACTTTTGTTCCCATGAGGCCGCTGGATCCTCACTTTCATTAAAGTTGTTTGGAGAGTCTCACAGCTTCGTTGCCTCATAAAACAAACTGCTATGATGAAAATAACTTAAAACCACACAAACCCGACGCTGCTCCTCTTGTTTTATTAGCACACGCACACAGAGGCGGACGCACACATACACAACAAAATGCCGTGTTTGTTGAGGTTCTAATGAGTCCCAGTAGCAGCGGTTTGATTTTTTCCCTCCTAATTTGACATGCTTCACTTGGGCTGGGTCCCTCTCGCTCCGCAGACCTCAAATCCTCCATGCAGAGGCCTAATGAATCTTCTCCGAGTACACAAACAAAAGGACAAACAAAACAAGCGGGAAACGCTCGCTTCCTTGAGCTTCTAATTGTCCCAAACACGTCAATCAATCACCACAGCGTGCTTGAATCCACTTTTACTCCCGACAAAAGAGTTATTAGTCACCCATGAGAACATATCAATCTCCAGATTGCAGGGTATTACACTCATGTATCGGGTTACGTCCACAACTGGCAGTTTCCTCTCATTTTGCTCCTGCTGTGTGAGAACATTGGCCGTTGTACTTTCTGCCTAGGAAGGTGACATGAAGAACAATGAGTCGAGCCTCGCCGGTCTCCTAGGGCTCTCCATGTTGAGTTTCAGCCGTAATTGAATCGGGGCTTTTGCTGCCCACAGAAGAAGAAGAATTGTCTCAGATAGTTTATAGGGTAATAAAGTCCCTCTGCACCAACACCTGCCAGCTGTGCTCAGCTTTGACCAAAACAGTCTATTTAATACCTCCCGCTGTGCACCTGCAGCCCACCCATAACGGTCAGCACACGACTCAATCACACAGCCAATAGACTCCATCTCTCGCTGCGTCTCTTGGATGCTTTTTGAAAGTTATCAGCAGGCTAATTAAAATCTTGACTCAATTAGCCCGGTGTTGACCTTGTTTGCAGGTTAGGATGCCAAACGCAATAACAACTGCAGCCATTTTCTCTTATCAGATCTCTTCACCTGCTCGCCTCAGCCACTGGCGAGCTCTCACCGTTGTAAATACTGAAACTGGACTTCCTATTCTCGCTCCTTTCTTTTTTTCAAAAAAACTTCTGTCTCTGTTGAAAAGGAGCAGCTGAGTGGGTGAAGAGTAGGTGGACAAATGGATGCAGCGGCGATGAAAGTCTTATGATTGTACCGTTACAAAGAGTCTTGTGTTTTCTTAAGCCAGGTGTCGGCTCTGTAATGTGAAATGTGGAAAATGTCGCAGCGTTAATTATGTCTTTAAAAAAAAAAAAAAAAAAAAAAAAAAAACACAGGCACTTTTAAAACATCATTATTGGGTGAGCGTGCTTCTTCTCTCTGCTTTCGTGACCAGCTTTCGGTATTATTAAGGAATTGTGCATTAATGGGAGTCAGCAGTTTTCGGCACTGCAATCTCATTACATTTACAGAGAAGGGATGGAGAGCAACAAAAAAAAAAAAAAAAAAATTGGAGGCATGCGACAGTTAGGACAGGAGCCTGGGCAAGGGCAGAATAAATCCGAGGTCAGTTTGACAGCTTTATGGCTCTGTGCAGAGAGAAGTGGTTAACTTTAATGGGAGGAGATAGTAATGTTGAGTTACTTTATTTTTCCCTCTTCCTCCTCCACGCGCTCATCCCGTCCCCTTCCCCCCTCGTCAGCTGAGGCGCACACACACCCCTCACCCCTGAACTATTTTGACTCGCCGTGATATATTGAGTTAATTCAGCCCTGTGCGCGCAATAATTCATGCGTTTCATGCATTCAGTGTCGTGCAGACTCAGCGCGGGGTGGAATTGTTAATTTTCTGCGCAGAGATTGCAGCCTCCCTCCCCGCGCACACACACTTCTGTCCTGCCTGTCACCTACTCTACACCCCCTACTCCTCCATCCTCCTCCTCCTCCACCCTCCTGTATTTTTTTTTTTCCCCATTACTTAGGAAGTTAATTTGGCTAAGGGAGTGTCCACTCCCAGCAGTATTTCCTGCAGCATCAGGTTTCTTCTTCTTCTCTTTTAAGAAAACAACAGCTTGAGCTTCGTTGTTGCACACAAAGTCCTCATCTTTCTGGACTCTCACCTCGTGGCCTTCGGTCCTTTCGGTCACGTCCTGCCCTCTACCCCCCATCCCCAAGTTCACTAAGGTCATCCCCACAAGGGACCGACCCCCTCTTCCCCCCCAACCTCCAACCTCCTCGCTGACCGCTGACTTAAGCCCTGTGCTTTTGTAATTGGGAGGGAAATGCAGGCTAGTAAAGCAGCAACCGGTGAAGTGGCTTCTGCAGGGTAGTGGGGCCCTGCTCTCCATGCACTTCATTTAATCCGTGCAGACCTCTGTGTGTGGTGAGTGGGGGTGGTGTGTGTGTGTGTGTGTGTTCTGGGATTTTGGGAGCAGATGGATGGGGCCACACCATAGAAGATATATTATTATTATTATGAGTTCTGTTAGCATATTCTACCACACAGTGTACACATAGGTGACTGATAATGTAGGGCTACAACTACTTTTCCTTATTGATTAATGTGTCCATTATTTTCAGATTATTGTTCCATCTATTTTTTATTAATTTATTTAATCTTTATGTAACCGGGAGTAAAAACTCATTGAGATTAAAAATCTCTTTTCCAGGAGTGTCTTGGCCAAACAGCACAGTTACACGGTTGCAGACAAACTAGTGCACCCAGAGGGCAGACCTCCACCAACTTTCCCGAGAACGATTGCCCTCCACCCCCTATTCAGCTCGCGCCATCATCCAAGTGTAGTTATGTTGATGCTGAGATCAGTTAAGTAGTGTTTAACTGCAAAACACCTCATTCAAACTGGACAGAAACAAAATAAAACTCAAGTAATCCGTCATTTTTTTTTCTTCTAACTGATAACCGAGCCTTGTTAACCAATTATTAACATGGCGTAACGTTAGCGAGTCCGACAGACTGTGAGTGTGGGGTTGTCAGTTGCGTTTTAGCTGTGAATGTAGCAGTGCAGTGTGTGTACAGTTGATGTGAATAAATGCTACCACTCCTCAAGACTCGATCCATCCTGTATCTGCAGCTCTGGCTAAAGTGGGCCGTTCAGGTGGGCCAGCTATCCTTTAAATGACAAGAAGCTCCTCTGAGGTTTGCTCAGCTTTTTTGCTATTTTTTTCCTATATTTTTTAAGCTTTTAACCGAGAGCATTAATCGATTAAAATTCTTCAATTTAAAAATAAAGACATACAGTAAATTACAGAATCTAAAGGTATCGAAATGACATTCAACAGCATTCAAAACATCTACAGCCAGATGTGCTGGCTTCCAAGTCTTTCAGAAGCACTTAGTGGGACCAGCTCTCAAAGATTCAGATCATTTTGTAACTGATTTCAAGAAGAGGGAGCAGCATACTTGAATGTCCTTTTTCCTAGTTCAGTACAAACAGTTAATACGAAAAAGTCCTGGGAGCAAAGATGGTCACCTCTTGTACTTTTTGGAAGGATGTAGATGGAATCAGACCAAGAATAGCCTTATAAATAAGAATACGACAGTGGTTCAGTCTGCAGGTGGACAAGGCGGACCATCCTACCTGAGCATACGAAAGCCAATAGTGCGTAAAAGGCTTTAAAACAAATTCGTAATAAATCTCAGTGCTCCATGGTAAATGGTATCCAGCGTGCGTAGGCTTTGAGAAGATGCATGCATGTATATGGCAGCGACAAGCTTCTTTTTGGTCTCGAAGGAAAAGCAGGACTTGTTTCTAAAATAAAAAACCCAATTTCAACTTTTCACTAGCTGCTGAATGTGAGGCTTAAAAAGACAAAGAATCATCAATCACAATTTTTCTATTCATCTATGAATGTCCAACACATTTTTTGCAGAGATTAAGGTGACATCTTAAGCTTGTTTTGTTCAACCAGCGGTCCAGAATCCGGAGATATTCAATCTGCCACGATGTTAAACAAAGAAAAGCTGGAACCAATGAACATTTTGGCTTGATAAACGATTTGAACCGAATAATTAAGAACTACTGAAATCATTTGATTGTAAGTGTATACAAATGAAAACAAACTGTAGCTACAGACATTTGGCTCAGATAATTCAATCAATTCATCTGGAATTAGAAGTGTAGCTCAAGCAGAAAGGTGTAATTAACCTCAATCTGGTACAATAACCCTCTTTTTTTCCTCATATTTGTACGTTTTTGTTCAAAGACATGGCATCGCTGCTTTTTTCCCAGCATGTTTGAGCCGTGACAGCGTCGGCTTTCTGCAGTGTTTCAGAGACCTTGGCTCAGACCAGTCAGCCAAAGATAAACAGTGAAAAGTATTTTCCCCCCAGGCCTTGAACACAACAAGTATAAAGTTGAAGCCGTCACCTTAACTCTAACATGGAAACTATCTCAAGCAGAAGTTAGCGGTGAGAGAGAGAGAGAGGAAAAAAATATTACTTCTGTTTGTGGTCTGGCAGAGTTGCAGAGCACATTGTTCTCATTTATTTATTTTATTTCAGTTGGCAAGGTAGAGGTGAGTTAAGTTCTTTTCTTTTTTATTTTAGCAGTGGGAGGAGGTAAAAAAGGAGGTCACATTTGTTGGCAGTGTTGTGGGAGTGCGCTGATACGAGTATGAGGGCTTTGTGTCAGGAGACATTTTGTGGCCGGCAGGAGAGAAACCTAGCGCTGTGACAGGGGCTTTTCTCTTCTTTAAAAGGCGCAGCGACCCCCGTGACCCGCCGAGTTGAAATGGAGGCCACCGCCGATTCTCATGCCCTGATTGAGGGAGGAAAATAGTGTCTGACGGCGACTGTGTTGTGAGCAAGAACAAAAACCGAGAAGGATATCTGATTTTTAGAAACTGTAAAAATGTTGTTTATACATCGTGTTTGTGGTGTCGCGGGGGTGTCAGTCGCTGCTGAACACAACTGACCCAAACCCCGAGGTGGTCAGTGTCTCTTCAGTGTCGCTACAATCCCATGATTCATCCTTTTTCATGGCATTTCCTCCCCCGTTGTGTAGGGCGATGTACTGTCAGGGCCTGGGAGGAGTTCCCATTGAGCAGCTTCTACACTCACACACACACACACACACACATGCACGTCGTTATGTACCCTATTCACACAAGACCGTGAGCTTCATGCATTTAAATGGCCTATCTACTGGAGCACTGATATTATACAACACTTAGAGCAGTTCCAAGATAAAGCTGATGACATTATATTCATATTAATGGTTTTTATTAGCCTCGTTTGATGTTCAGATTGTTGATAAAATGGTTCTTTGATTGGTCTTTGAGAGACGACGGCAAACTGTAACAGATGGCAGCTTGTAGAGCAAAGATTGCAGAGCCTCCATTCAGTGCATGTTAGTGCTGGAATGATTAGTTGATTAACCGATTGATAACCAGTTAATTATTCATCAAGCGTTTCTCGTTTCTCCTCTTGTTGTGTTTCATTGTAAATTGAATATCTTTGGGTTTTGGACTGCTGAACGGACAAAGCAAGCCTCTGGGAACTTGTGATGGGCATTTTGACTATGACTATTCTTTGAACTAGTTGTGTTTCCATTTAATTGTCAAGCAAATTTGAAGCAAACTTTTCATCAGAATTTGCTGCTATAGGCTATGCATAGCTGTAATCCACCAGTAAACAGTGTAGAAGAAGAAGCAGACGTTGCGAACCAGAAACAAAACAAGTGGCTTGGCCAGCTAACTGCTAAATGGAGAGAGGTCTTCAGGAATTTGTTTTATTTGGGCAATTTTTAATTGTTATTTCATGTCAGCTAGTATTGGCCATATTTCATGTTATCCAGAGACAAAGACAAGCATTCACATGTTATGGGAATATCCAGGACGCTGACAGCGGAAACAGTTGATCAGTCATGTAACTTCTGTTGGGGGAATTGAGGAAGTTTTACCAAATTTTGCCATTTCCACATAAGATGATTTAACCGTTAAGCCCTAGTGCATACCAGTCATATAAGAGAACCCCGATAGAGAACTATTTGACATACAAATTATGGTAAACCTGAATGAATAAGTGGAGAAACAACACAAATGCAGATATTTCCATACTTGCAATATACATTTAAGCGATTCACATCCCTTTATGCTCTGTGGCGGCTATAAAAATGCTGAGTAGGTCCAGTTAACCTCAACACTGGATCAAGATGGCAAGATGAAAACATCAAACTGTCTTTATCTTATGTTGAAATGTTTCTTCCCTAAAGGGAGCAGTGTCTTGCAGGAAGACTGCTCCTCCATTTGCACGGGGTCATTGAGAGGTGGACAACCTGAAAAGTGAAGCCAATGCTGAAGTGCCTTAAACTGTCATTGTTTCTAACAGCCAACAGGGGGCGACTGGTTGCAAAAAGAAGCCTGATTGTATAGAAGTCTATGAGAAAATGATCCTACTTCTCACTTGATTTATCACCTCAGTAAACATTGTAATCATGAGTTTATGGTCTCAATCACTAGTTTCAAGTCTTCTTCAATACAGCATGATGTTCATTTAGTTAATTATGGTCCCATTTAGAGTCAAATAGACCATAAAGCAGGGGATGCTTTAGGGCGTGGCTACCTTGTGATTGACAGGTTGTTACCATGGCATTGGAGCTGTTCACATTTTCATCGTGGACCTTTAACCATTTCACAGTATGTTTTCAGTTCATGAAAGTTATTTATAACCTTTTTGGTTGCCTTATTCAGCGTTCTTTTGCAGCTCCACCTTCTCGTGTCACTTCTGGTTGCAAAAAAACCAAGATGCTGACGACCAAAATACCAAACTCGAGGTTTCAGTCCACAAACCAATGGGTGACGTCACGGTGACCTCGTCCTCTTCTAATATACAGTCTATGGTTTGAAGTATGGAAATGATGTTAATAGATTTTAGATGATGAATGAAGATTACGTATGTATGGCATCGAGCCCAGAAGCTGTTCTGTAGGTAACTGGTGGTGCAAAACCTCACATATTTGTTCCTCATTTGTATATATGAATCGAGTAGTTGCATAAATATCCCAAAAAGTTAAATTTGTGTGCCAGAGTATAAGTAGGAATAGGAGCACGTAGAGCTAATGGTGTAAAAAGTGATTTAAGTTTCACACAGATGCCCCCAATTTGTTTCCCCCAGGTTCATAGAAATGCAGGAGCAGCAAAAACACGCAACCGCATTTGTATGAGAAAATTACCCCGGCTGCATGTTTGATTATCTCAACTAAAAAAAAAAAAAAAAGAAGAGGGGAAAAATGTAGTTGTTAAATACATATTAACAGATTCTTTCCACTTCAGTATTGAGGAGATCCATCTTTGGGAGGAGAGGATGCGTCCCCGCTCTAATCAATTCAGGTAGGGCAGCATTATCTGTGGAGCTGCCACCAGAGCCGCACCACACAATAACTCAAGGAGGGCATTTGAGAAGTGTGTGAGTTTGATCCTGTGCCAGGGTGATGAATAGCTGTTTTTTCTCCTTTGTTGCCCATCAGCACTTTTATTCCGCAGTTAATCCGCCAGACCCGCACTGTAATTTTTCACCTTGCTGTGTGATTGCGTTTGTGTATTTGTGTGTGTTTCCGTATCTTCCTGTCAATGGAAGGGCTCTCGTATAAACACAAGCACCTGCCCCGCCCTGCTGGCATTGGAGGCTGATTTAAAGGGGTGTGTGTGTGTGTGTGTGTGTGTGTGTGTGTGTGTGTGTGTGTGTGTGTGTGTGTGTGTGTGTGTGTGTGTGTGTGTGTGTGTGTGTGTGTGTGTGTGTGTGTGTGAGATAGGACTGACATCTCGTGAAAAGTGGGAGGAGTGAGGAGCGGGAGCCTTATATAATATATCAACAGGAGCCGGTGGGGGTAGATGCTTGTTACCGGGGTGTGTCAGGTGTTAAAAGGATGTCATGTTGTTGCAGATGATGCAGCTTACCAACTTGATTTACTACACCGATGGAGGTGAGGCTTTCTGGTTGGACCTGCTGAAACCACGTCTACACTGAACTGGTTAAATATGAAAACCCAGATTTTTCTCTCTGTCCCTTCTTTCTGCACTAAATTGACGTTTTTCGCACTCAGAAATTGATCGCTGTCGGGATACATTTAAAAACACAGGCCTCGAAAAACAATAACATAACCCTGCTCTAACCGTCATAAAAGAGTGATTTGATACGGGACGTGATACCACTCTTAACCAAGGCTTGATTTGTTGTTTCCTGACTGAAAAACAACACAGCAGTTAGTCAAATTTCAATGACGATTTTGTCTTCCAACTATTACGAAACCAAAATAATCAGCATAAAACGATTATTGTGCCGCATTCCAGCACACCTCTTTCCTTTACAGCGGTACACTTTCGCCCCAAGTGGCAGGTGAGGGACGACCGCTTGGTGCTGGAGGATATATTTGTGGGAACTCTCCCACAGGTGTTAGGCTGGCCTTCGCCGGGTGTATTTCCTCCGTGGTGGTGCGCTGTGACTGGCTCTTTGTGGGCTTGGAAACGCCCGGGGCGAAGGTGGCGCTTTACAGCACCTTGCTGTTTCGGTGCTTTGTGCCAGCTGTGCTCAGTACGGCGATGCTGGCAGACTACCTGACCCAACTTGAAGCCTTGAAGTCTTGTTCATCATGCTTCGTGGGTGTGACGATTTTGCCTTGTAATTACCATTCATATCTATACAACCATTGTTTTTATGATTGTATTGTTTAATAGAGCTCTAAATTGTTTAACGAGCTTCGTAGTTTTGCTCTCAAAGTTCACCAGATTTATGTATTTAACTTAAAAATATATGCTTCAAAAATGTCTTTAGTGAAATATTGTTAATCTCAGTATTGACCATAGTAATTGTTATGATCGAGCAGCCCTAGAAAACAGAAAAAGAAATGTAATGTGATGTTTTCCAATTGTTCAAGTGTTTTCTAAATGTACCTGAAAAGTGTGAACACGTCATTTTCACACATACTAAGAGGGCACTTTCCAGAATCAGGTGGCTTCATGTCGACGTAGATGAGGCGGCCACATTTTAGTTGTGTTTCCCAGGAAAAATCTGGCTCGTATTAGATCTCTTACAGTAGACAGGTTACAGCTCGACCGCACAAACAAATGGTTAATGAGGCATAAGTGGAATGACCTGAAAGTCTGTATGCAGCTTTGCACCCCGACACAACGTCCCCACCTCCTCCTCTCGCTTCTCCTCCACTCTGATTAGGGAGTCGGGGGTCCTTGTGGTCATATTTTAATACAATCCTGAGCACTCCGAGCCCCTTGTCAGCCTCGCGCACGCCACGTCTCCTCGTGGCGGAGGGGCTAGCATTCCTCCAGAGAGCTGTTCTACATACGGCGGACAAGGAGCACAGCTTCGCGCAAAAGCCTGCTGAGACTCCACACCATTTATCTCTCAGCTGCAAGGTTGGGCCAGGACTAATTGACTGAGCTATGTGCATGTGTGTGTGTATATATATATATAAATATATGTGTGTGTGTCAGCCCTAGTCCCTGGAAGCATGGCGCATTAGTAGGGACTGAGATGATAGGATGTGGTAAAGAGAGAGAGAGAGAGGGAGAGAGAGAGGCCAACCTTGTGCTATGGGCCCATCAGAGGGGGCTCGGATAAAAATCTCTCCTGTAAAGTCAGTTATTGGCGCCGGCTTTCCAAAATACGGCCAGTTAAACTGCTCAGGGAGCAGAAAAAACACAGCCGATGCTGCATTTAAAGTACAATTCTGGTTGTGGCTCTGTTTTGTACTTTTGGCCAACATTGATAACATTATACTCGTCAAATTGCTTAGATCTGGGAACATGTTGACATCACCACAACAACGTTAGATGGTGTGAGAAACACAAGGGGTCAGACAACCATGCAGACTGGAGCTGCAACAACTAATCGATTAGTTAACTATTAAGTTAATCAGCAACTACTTTGATAGTCGATTAATCTGTTACAGTAATTATTTTAAGAAATAAAAGTCTAAATTCTCTGATTCCAGCTTCTTAGATGTGAATATTTTCTGGTTTCTTTCCTCCACCATGACAGTTAACTGAATATCTTTGAGTTGTGGACTAAACGAGACATTCGAGGACGTCATCTTGGGCTTTAGGAAACCAACATTTTGCAGATATTTTATAGACCACACAACTAATCAATGAATCAAGAAAATAATCAACAGATTAAAAAAAAAAAAAAAAAAAAAAAACACCTTTTTTTTCCCCCAAAGGGAAATTCAATTTTTAAATTAAAGGTGTTATTGATAGCACTGATAAAATTCAGCCACTAGATGTCGCATTCTCCCTCCCTATTTCCATTACATTCACTTCACAACAGGTCGTTGCCAGACACTTATCATCAATCTCAGCCGGTTTTCCGTTTTTTCCACACTGACGATCCAGAGATACCACGTGATACCATCACTCTGTCACTATCAGCTCACAAGCCTCGTTAGAAGTGGGAACCAAACGTCAGATATCTTCAACAGAGATAAAAAAAAAAAAACTTTTTGGACCCACCAAAAATGTGAAAATGATTAATTCACAGTCTCCTTTTTCAGGAAAAGCCATACTTTTATTCAGCACCTTTCTAAAAACTCTGTGAATGTATCTTTTTTTTTTTAGAAGACATTCGTCTGCATAAAAATGTTTGTCGACTAACACTTTTTCATTTAATGGACAGATCTGTAAAACTGAGGTTCCCACAAAGATCAGACAAAAACACCACTTTAAGTATTGTGTTTACCAGAGATGTGCTTATGAATTTCTTGGAAATAAATCATTCAGTGTGAACATGGCATAAAAAACCTGACTAATTGACTAAAACAAATTTTAGTTGACTAAGACCAAAATAGAGGCAGCCCTAAAACAAACCCGTGTTATATGTTGGGGAAACCAAAAGTGAATGGATCTGAAATATTGGTATTAAATTGTCATTGCATAGAAAACCTCCGTACGTCCACAACTACAGTAAATAAAGGCCTTTGCACACAAGTTTTTTGTTGGAAATTGTCGCACGTTTAAAAACAATATGAGCTCACGTTGTGTCAATCACGTTTTCACACCGACTTCAAAACGTTTGTTTGTTTTCAGAACAGGTTTGATTTTCTGTGTTGTTTCACATCCGTCAAAAGAAAAAAGAGGGTTGTTTGACCACTTGGAGCCACCGCCCGTGAAAATGTCGTCTACCGAAAATGGAATGATAAAAAATTCACGTTGTTTCGCAGCACAAAGCACCTCACTGAGATGCGGAAATTAAAATTAGATTGGAGCAGGTGACTGCAGAAAATCTGTGATGGTAGTAAAGCAAAGGATGTAGGAAAGATTAGAGCGTAGTGATTGTGCTCTAGGAAGCCCAACAATAGCTTCTTGCCAATATCATTCATTCATTAGCACCGTTTGGGACTAGCGCTATCCATCGCACCCACATAATCCATTCAGTATTGTGTTGTACTGCAAATTTTTCGCAAAAAATAGAATAATAAAATGCATCTGACTAAGTGTGCAGGGTTTCTGTGCATAATGTTATTTATCGGATCCAAACAAAAACCCAAGACCGTACGTACGGCAGGTCAAAGTTGAACCAGGACAATGCTGTGATCGCCATCATTCTCCACTACTAAGCTGAGGGTTTGTTTAAAACTGATTATCATCACTCATGTTTTCCGACTTTTTTCTGTGATGCTGCAATGAACTTGGTGAGTACAATGTTATTGTTACCAGTAGGAGCGTTGGCCAGATCTACGGAAATTAATCAATATGAAATGATTATATTTAAGTGTTCCTGCCTGTGTGAATCCCTGTCCTTGTGTGGTACAGCGCAGACCTTGTGCTCTTTCCCTGTGCTCCTCTCACCACTCTGCTCTGGACTTTATCAACACATTGTTTAACTTGGCCTCCTCCCAATGTAAGCCCAAGAACAGCATGGAGTTGGCTGTCTCACCGTCCACAGGGAGTGGGCTGAGCGGTGTGTGTGTGTGTGTTCCTGGGTACATTTCTAGGGGTGGGCGGGGGAGTGGAAGCACCTCATTCTCCTGGACCAGGAAGCTTTGAATCACGCTGGCTCTTCCTGGAAGGACCCGGAGGGAGCCGGGCCGAGCCGGCCGGATCCAGGCAGGCTGTCTGAGCCGGGGCCTGGCCTCTCGCTGACACCAAGCTGGTGGCGAGCTCGGTTCTTACCTCACCCTTGCAGAGCAGGCCACGCCTTCCCTCTGCTCACCAGGTTGGCACGCTGCAGGCGTTTTCCTGTACGGGGAAGTGATTTCAGCTTTGGCTGCGGCTGTGGCTTGCACTGATAACCTCAGCCTCTGGAACTTTGAGAAACAGGAGTTTATCGATCGAATGTAAATAGCACAAGGTGGGCTACAGAGCTTCGAATTCAAGCTCTGCCTCGTTTGTGTATTTCAATTTTCATTACTGATGCCTCTAGTACAACAATTCTGCAGTTTGAAGGCATTTCATTCGGCATGCTTACCGAGCTAAATATAATTGTGTCAAGCTGTCACCTGCCTACGCTGTCACAGGCTTCATTTAGTTCATGGAAATCACACTCTCCCCTGCCTGAGGTGCTTAGGATCTGGGCATGTAAGTTGATATTAATGATGTATATAGTGTCCACACCTTCCTGTTTTCTCTTTCTTTGTTTTGGCCCGGTGCTGACAGATTTACCTCTGGAGGAACTCCAGCATCTGAAAGGGAAAAATGGCTCCCATTGTTCAAGTGGGGCTCTAGTGGAAAGAAAACAGGGGCTTTTTTTGAAGAAAATAACAAGGGGGCAATAATGGATTGCAATATCAATAGTATAAACAACTTTGTCATCAAGACCCGTGTTTGTTCTTTCTAAAGGGCTTTTAGAGGATAGAGGTATTTTTCCAGAGACGTGTGCCAGTTTGGGTGAAATTGTCAGGTAAGTTTTACTCGCTGTGGAGGTTCTCGTTTGTCTCTGAAGAGGCCTGCTAACTGAGCTCTAGCTTTTGATAGGAATCAGCTGTAAGAGGGATGGATATTGCTGTGCGTTTTCATGCTGTCAGATAACTTTAACAGTTGTCTCTCTTCACAATTTCTCTGTCAAACTCCACTGGGAAATTAAGTCAGGAGAAGTAACCGCTGAAGTTATCCAACTCTATCTTAAAGCAAGTGCTTCGTTTTTTTTTTTTTTTTCTAAGTCTTGGCAAGGATTACCAGAGAACTCACACTGAGACGTTGCGTCAAAATTCACAGAGGTTGTAGCTTCAGCTAGGGGAGATAAATACAGACTTCAGAGCTGCATTTGACAACTCATTGAAAGATTTCATCTAAAGCTTTCCCTGAATGAGATATAATTTGTCATCTCACTAAAAATAACCAGTTAATCTTAATCTTTCTAACTGTCCGTCCAATACAGATAAAAATATCCTGCTTGAACTAAAAAACATCTCATTACTCAGCACAATGAGTCAGAACACAAAAAAAAAAAAAAAAGATGCAAAACTGTCCAAAGATTTTTGCAGTTCATTCCATCTGGTGATTGATAAATTCCCTGTGGTGTCGGTGTGGTTTCTGTATTTTCGCCACGCACTGGAAACATGGTTAGATTGGCTGTAAAAGATTGCTGCAGAATATAAGGATTTATGCTTACATAACGCAATTCAAACAGATCTAAATCAAAAGACTATTCCCATCTAATCCTACCTCATTTTAATCGTTGGCGCTTTGAGCCGTTTTATTCAAGTGTTGTGTTAAAAACCACAGCAGCTGTTGAAGTTATTTTCATCATAATTAGTAGACAATTGTTGAAATCAACTCAGACACTAGAAAGTGCTCAGTGCATACCAGGCTGTGCCAAGCCTGAACAATCCTCTACATTTGTTTTTATAAGAGGAAATGAGGATCATCAGATTAAACATGGTGATAAACAATTGTGGGATTCATGTGCCAGATTCATTCATTGTTTCAGTCAAGTAAGTGGAGTAGCTCATGAGAAAATAAGTCATTATCTAAATATGATATCCAGAGCATTAATATAGCAGCAAACAACTATTATTTATGCAGCGATATAAAGGAGTAATGTCTACCTGGGTGTTATAATCCGAGCTTCTACATGCTCTGTTGACATATTCAGGCCGGCCGTGCGTGCTCATAGTGCATGTGAGCGATACGATAGATACAGCTGATAACGCCGTCCCGACCGACGGCGCTGTTGCGGATGTGTCGGTTCCGGTTCCCCCTCAGATAAACACTCTTATCTCTGATAGCACTGTTGTTGTTTTCACTGTCAGCGCTGTTAGCCCCATTAGCTGCGAGCCGATGTTGGGAACCATGCAAAGGCACAAGAAACCCAATCTAGGGCTGCACAATTAATTGAAATTTTACCAAAAAGTACAATTTTCAAATCGTAGGATGAGGAAGAAATTGTAACATCTGTTAAAGGCGCAATATGTGTCAAAATACCGTTTTACATTAAATATTGTGTGGCCAAAGAGATGTCCTGGCTGACGCATCACATTCTAGAGATTCAAGAAAACATCTTAGTTTGGTAGAGATGTAAAAGTCACACCATAATCATTTATGTTTTTCAATGAAAAAGGGAATAATGATATCACACATCATATTGCAATTGCAGTATCAGTCAGAATAATCACAATTGGATACATTTTCAAAGTTGTGCACTAGGCTTGATGCGGTAGTCGGTGTTACCGGTGTTGAAAGAAATAAATAAGACTAATTTTGTTCATTTTTACGTATTAGCGTCGTATTATCAATACATAGACGACGGACGCTACAAAGTGAAAGTGTCTGCTTCATACGGAGTCTCAGCTCAATAGCAGGAGTCAGATTTCACACACGGGACGAGAGAGTTTACAGACAAGACGATGGCGGAGGATTTGGTGTCGGAATGAAAAGCAAAAGCGCCTGTGTGGAGATATTTTAGATTTGACCGAAGAGGCCAGACACACAGCCATCCGACAGTAAAGGTCAAAGTAAGCATGATGCACATATTGACCGTCACCTTTTCTTGTAAACTGTGTAAAAATGTAAAAAAAAAAAAAAAAAATTGTGAAAGGTGTAATCAATAACACCGGTGTTGTCGCAAGTTCATTGATCGGTGTGAAAATTTTCTTATCGTCTCATCCCTATCTGTCAGCCCTATTTAACCTCACATTTGGCACCGTTAAGAACAAACCTTGCACCAAATTTCACTCAGAACAGTTTTGTTTTTGACATGCACAAAACCCTGTTGGTTTGAAGTAATTATCATAAATCAAAGGAGATATAAGATAGTACTTTATTGATCCACAGGGGGGAAATGATAAAAAAAAAAACACTATTGTGCTATTGTTATTTGAATTGCTTGTTTACTTAAGCTGCAGACATTTTTGGTAAAATATTGTGAGTCCAAGCATCAAACATCAATGACTCCTTTTTGAAATTCAAAAACAAATTGCTCAGTGTCTGACCCTTAAATATAATTAGCTGTTGTTTTTGATATGAAATGAAAAGTCAGTGATGGTTGCGCTTCAGCTGCAAATGTCTGCACACAATAGTCATGTTTCTGTTCACATATTTTATGCGCATTTTGAAGTATTACATTAGAAAAGCTGTATGAAAATGAAACTAAAGTCAATAAATTTCAAATTCAAATGTTTTACCCTCACTTGAGGTGTTTTTTGCCTTAATACAAAAAGAGTTGATGTGCTAAATGAGACACAGAAATGCCTTTGTGAATAAATTAACTTCGCTTTTTAGTTTGTTCGACCAGTTGATGGAAACGCGCCAAATTCGCATGTCTTTTTTTGCGACATTTCAAAAGTTTTCTTAAAAAGTGCTTGACAGTTGAATGGAAACATAACTAGTGTTACTGTGCCTTAGTCAAAAAGCCTTAAATGTCTCATCAGCACCAGAAACGGTTGTAAAAACTCTCATATCTCTCAGCATTGATGTTTTTCTTCCCTGAGGACAGCAGAACAGTCGGGCGAGAAATAATTTTGATGTGAATTGAAAACATGTCGAGTGTGGATTTTACGGATTTATGCCTTATTTAAATGTTTCATTGAGAGGCCTACATTAAACTGATCCCCGCAGTATTGGGAGTTAACTGACACGTGCTGTTAGATATCTCCCCTAAATGTCAGAACGTGCGCCGTGAAGCGTCAGAACAAGAGTCTCCCCATCAGCGGTGAGCCCGAGGCTTCACCGGCACTTCACCACATCCTTAGAAAGTAGAGTCTTAGAGTCTTAGTGGAGCAGACCCGAAGGCTTAATGTCAGCAAATTAATTATGGATTCACCCAATTAGTTCACAAACTACACTGTGTTCGAGGGATAATGATCATTCCCCCAAATGACTTGTCTCTTCAGTCTTCGCCCCAGTGTGCATTGTGCCTCGCTCAGAACGGTGTGCATGTGAATGTGCTATCCTGCATGTGTGAAGTGACACACAGCAGGCAGGTAGCCTGACCTTTTTAATTATTCAGCCTCTCAAACTCATCTCTCTCTCTCTCTCTCTCTCTCTCTCTCTCTCTCTCTCTCTCTCTCTCTCTCTCTCTCTCTCTCTCTCTCCCACTCTGTTTCCAGTTTGCCTTATTAACAATCTCCTGTCCACAGATTTCCATCTAAAAACAGCCCCTCTTCTCTTTTCTTAAGGCTCCTCCAGATCACACTGATCTGTGTCAACACACGAAGTGACGCTGTAACTGTAATGACTCTTTTGACTGTGTGAGATTGCCTCAGATCAGTAGACCACCCCCCACCCCCACCTCCATACCGTCAAGTGTCTAATAAAGTAAGTAATCACCGCTTTCTAATGAGAGTCTGTCAGGGGCGGTTCTCGTATCTGTTTACCAAACCAAATTATTTTCGTATTTCTGCAAAGTCAATTAATCACATCGGAGACAATTCTGTTAGTGTTCGTCCCTCAATGGGAAGATGGATCGCATCGGCGGCGGTGTCATTAAATTTCTTCGCATTACAAGAAGACGCTGTCGCAAATTAATTGAATTTGACTCTTGGTTTTTCACGTTCTCCCAGGGTTAAAGTCAGAACGTTGGGTGGAGACTGCAACTAGTGATTATTTTCAGTATTGATTCATCAATAGATTACTTTTCTGATGAACTAAGGAATTGTTTAGTCAATAGCAGGAATGGATGCTGATATTTTCAAGCACTAAGCCCCTAAATTTGGTGGCCAAAGTACGTTTGGTGGCCCAAATGTAAACTTCTGTAAAAACAATACTGAAAAGGCAAGTTAAAGCAACACAACACAGAAACTATGTTTATCTTTTTTTTGCATAAAAACAGTTCAAATGGCATGAAATAAGTGATTGTATTTTTATATATATATAATTGATTTGATTTAAAAAAAATCTTGGTATTAGTAGTTTTAACCCTATAATATTGTATTTACTGAATAGAGCCTGAACACATCATAATGTAACTCAATAGAACCTCTGTTGGCGTAGCAGGTCTGTGCTGCCCACTGGCTGCTGACAGCTAAAGGTGACTAGAAAGCATCGACCGCATCCCTAAAGATAACTCCTCATTTCAACTTCACAAATCAGCCGTTCCTCATCCATTGTGGCAGTCGTGCTGTGCAGTGCTGCATCACTCGCATCATATTCATGAGTTTCATTCACTGTCTCAAAACTTGGTGGCCACGGGGCCACCTACAGGGGATACTTTGGCCACAGAGTAACTTTTCATCAGGTGAATGTCAAACCCGAAACAGGATGACATAGAAAGTATAACGTAAGAGCCCATAGCGACATCTTCAGATTGCTTGTTTTGTCTGAATAACAGTTCAAAACAACATTCAAGGCTGTTATATCCATCTGCAACTGCTTATCCCGTTAGGGGTTGTGGGGGGGGGGCTGGGCTGGAGCCGATCCCAGCTGGCAGTGGGCGAAGGCGGGTTACACCCTATGCAGGGCACATAGAAACAGACAACCATTCACGCTTACATTCACATCTACGGGCATTTTAGAGTCATCAGTTAACCTGCATGTCTTTGGACTGAGGGAGGAAGTTGGAGAACCTGGAGAAAACCCACACTAACACAGGGAGAACATACAAACTCATGCAGCCCAGGTCATTATATGTTAAACAGAAAAAAGGGCAATTGAATAATCTGTCATTGAAGCTTTTAATTAGCCAGATCAACAGAAAATAAATCAATTAGTGAGCTAACCTTTCGAGAAATAACCTGCTCTATACCAGCTAGGTTACCTCCCAATAGATTCACTTGTCCTGTATGTATCAACAAAATATGATGGCATCTATGTATAAAATATGTATGTAAATATCTATGCAAAATATCATACTGTTTCTTCAACGATTACTTGATTAGCAATTTGTTGTTGGTTCATTTTCAGCTAATTTTCTGTCACTAGTCTTTTTAGCACCCTGCCTTGTGTTTCAAGTTCTTATCAAATTCACAATAACAGAAGCAGTTTGTTGTCAATGAAAATCTTCTTATAACAATGCCAATTAAATATGTATAACAGAAAATCACACAAGTTAAAATAAACAAAATGAGAATCGGATAGTGCAAGTTAGAATATGTGGATGGACTATAACATATAAAGCACCATACATTTCTGGTAGACAGTAATTGCAATGAATAAGCTGAATGAGCTGGTTGTTTGTGTGCATTCGTCTCTGTGACTCTGTTGAGCTGTATTAAACTCCTGCAACTGGCGGACTGCCCTTCCCCCTCCTCTGCAGACAATACTCAGACAGTGATCTCTGTGTGCTGCTGACACCGAGCTGAGTTTGTGGACTGTGATTGTGCTCACAGCGTCCTTGGGAGACGGACCCGGCCGTCACAGATATGGATTCCTACATTTAATGTCTCGGCTTCTCCCGCACAAATGTTTCTCTTTCAATGAGCTGTGGCCCCGAGGGGTAGAGTTTTATCGATCATCTGACTTTTAATGCCTCTTAAACATTGAGATTCATGTATATGACCTTTGTGTTTGGATTGGGAGTGCAAAATCCTTGCCTAAATACCCTTTCAAGCCCCGCTGGCTTCACGACCGGCTTTGTTTCAGCTTTTCTTCTTGAATCATGGGGAAATGGTGCCCTGTTTCATCTTTTTTATGTATATAAAAGCAGTGGGTCACTCTTGGCTGTGTTTTATAAAGTCATTGTAAGTTTTAGGACCACTCTGCTTGTAGCTGGCTGCAGCAGAAAAGGCCGGGTAGAGAAGAGGGGATAAGACGTGGGGAAGGTTTGGCCTTGTTAGCCTCTGTGAGCTCTCTCTTTTTCTCTCCTTCCCTACCTCTCTGTCACTCTCACTCTTTATGTCTCACACACACACTAGAGGACAGCCCTGGAAGAGGGCCCGGTGATTGATGACTCTGTGTGAGAGACCTCAGAGGCAGCAGCACTACAGAGAGATGGACAGATGAAAAGGAAGGAGGAGGGACGGGGAGTAGAACTGAAATGAATCAAGTAACAGGGCGAGGCCTTCCAGCAATCCGGTAAAAACACTGGAGCCGGAGCGCCGCCTTGTCGGAAAGACACCGGGGAAGTGACCCATGCTGTGTAGCTCACATCAAAACTGCTCTTTCCTGAAAACAGCAATAACAGAGATTTCTATCCTAACACTTGTGCTTCCTTGAGGTCTAACAAACATGTTGAATACTCGTTTCTCATAATTGCAAATGTTTAGATATTTGAAATCGTGTATGGCTGCAACAATAATACTCTGGTACCAAGTCAATGCCAAAATTCTGAAAACATGAAAACGTTTTTCTAAACTACTGCAGGTACCTTTGGTACCGGGGATCAAGACTAATGGCGTCCCATCTTCTTGGGGACGATAGAAATTTCCCTTTTAATACTACATTGTGAACAACAAGTCTGTGTTGAAATCAGCAAGAGGAGAGCTAGTTAATGTTAGCTGTTAGCAGCCGCTGAGCAGCACAGTCCTGTTTGGCTAAATAACGGAGCTAACAGCTAATATGTGGAGGCTGCATTAAGTTACATTATGATGCATTCAAGCTCTATTTAGTTAAGTACTGGGCGAAGGTAAATTATAACTTGGATCATCAGGGATTAATACTACTATTTTCAAAAAACAGTATGCAAACAGGAACAAAGGAGAGAATGTTGAAGTACATGAGATTTATTTTGATCTTGTTTTTTACCGTGGTATTAAATTGGGTATCGCTAATTGTGGTATTTCACTGACATTCTTCGCCACAACTAAGGTCTCCTGTCATGTCTCCTCTCTCTACTTGTGACATTAAATCTAATATGAAAGGCTAGAGTGCATGCTGTTTGTTTTACTGATTTATTGATGGAAAAAAGGGGAGCCAATTAACGCATGTGTTTTATGTCATTTATAAAGTATTTAACTATATGTTTTCAATAACTTGTGCATAAAAAGTTGTTATTCATCAGATGTGGATCTCTTTGACGTGGGTGGTTCACCTGTTCAAGATAGTACGAGGTGATGCAGGAATGGCAGTAATAATTTTCTGGAACGTTTATTTACACACACTCTTTTCATGATTTATAGATGTAGCCTATTGCGAACTGGGTTGCGATGGTTTGTCATTTTAAAAAAGTGGGTCCCCAGAAAAAATAGATTGGGGAAACACTGAACTAATTGATCAATCAACTAACTCTTGCAACTCGAATGGCCGGTTTAGACGATGCAATATCAGCCTGATTATAGCCCAAGAGTGTCGACTGTGATCCGAAATGACAAATCAAGTGTCATGCCGGGAATCGATCATTTTATCTTGTGTAGTTTGTCACAGTACAAGACAACCGACGGTGCGTCTGGGATGCTTAACAACGTCCTGACAGAAAGTCTAGTATGTTCGCTGAGTACAGACACACACAGCTGTAAACAATGGCGAAGCGAAGGAGGAATGATGTTGCTGTGAGGCTTGAGAATTGTGAAATGGAGGAAACGCTTGTAGAGATATGGCAACGGTGCCTTGTTCTGTTGCCGGAATGAGCCAACCATTATTCCGTCAACCCAATAGTCCAACAAATGTAGCATTGGACCAAAGAAACAAACACCCATTGTTCCGACAGCACGCGCTTTCTCGGCACCCCCGTCTTAATTTACGGGTTTCACCGGGGCTTGAGCCCTCAGGCCCGACCACGTAAAACGGTCCCCGAGGCTTCGTGCGCAAAGACACAATGGTGATGGTGTTCCTGGCTCCAACACAACCTGCCAGGAGAGAAAAGATCTTTTTCTAGCAGCTGTATATCTGACTGAGATCTGTTTGTGTCCGTCTTTCCATCGTCCAAGTTGAATTTTTCATCGTTTCTCGGACAAACAGAAGCACATGGCTACTTATTATGCAGGTCGTGAAAGACGGCCAGAGATGATTGGCCGGGGGACCAACGTGTACTCTGTCATGTGTCGCGGCCAAGTAACGACAAACTCTCAGTCGTTTTTGACAATCTCATACAGCGGCCATCGTAACCGTCCAAAAAAACGTGTAATCTGTTCCTGGCATAACATCCATGTTTGCTGGCTTCCGGTTTTCTCAGTCATTGCCGTTTCAGCCACATTGTTGCATTTCTTTGTGCTTTATCGCCACCTACTGTGCCGACAGGACTGTGTATCACCTCAACTGTGTGCGTCAAAAACTCTACAGGGCGATTAGTCTAAATTCATACATTTGCAGTTTTTGACTAAATTGTCTTGATTACATAACCCTGTTGTTAATATTGGATTGTACACAGGATCATTTCCAAAATGGAGATGGCAAATGTTGGGATTTGGGTGAATCCAGTGCTGAAAAGACAGAGGTGTTATCTAAGACTTTGGTCTTTTCCTTGAGGTGTGCAGTATATAATGCTCTGTGTACCTCCCAGTGTGATGATGGATCTATATGTTCCCATATGTGTAGACATGTCATGATAATATCACATGAAACAAACCCCCAAACACCAGCCTGAGCATGAGGGGGCTGTTTTTTGCTGAACTCTTTACCATCTTGTCGTTTTTTCTTTCCTCTGACTACAAAAAAACTGAAGGCTTAAAGTAATAACTTTGCCCTGACGCTTTCTGGCAGAAAGAGATGTTTTCACAGTGTCAGCACTTTCTGAGAGGAGAGGCGCCTCTTTCTGGCTCCAGTCCTGGACGAGCAAGATGTGGAATTTGAGTTTTACAGTACAACATTTAATCCCTGTTGTGTTGCAATCATTTTACTGTAATTCACTAAGATGCCGATCCTCGCTGTGCTCTTTATGTGCTGCCAGTGAAAAAATACATACACTTTGTTTTCTCTCTAACAAAGATGTTTTTATATGTATTTGCCAGCGTGTCTGTCAGTGATGCTGCACTGAAGGCTTTGTCGAGTAACGTCTTCTGTAATTTCTGTAAAACTGATGGAATCTGAAAGTATGATTAGAGCTGGCAGCCCAAATCTTGTCCAACATAACTTCCTTTGCCAGAAATATAACAGTTTTGCCTTTGTGTTAAATGCTTTTGTGAGCTCAGAGGAGAAATATGGATGTAATGAATCAACTCAACATGGTATAGAGGTGTAAGTGAGAAGATGTTCTCCTCTCTGAGTAGATTTTAACTACCCTCTATTGGCCTGAATGTGTCATTACACGACAATCTGTCAACCTTCAGGTGCAGCTCATCAACTCAAGAGCTTCATTTTGTCAGTCGATAAATCTCTCCTCACAAGTCCCATCAGCTCGTTTCACGTTTGCTCATTTGCATCAACTTTTTGTCAGATGAATACCTGTGCTTGCTCTGTTTTCAACGGCGTTGGGGGCAAAAAAAAAAAGAAGAAGGAAAAAGCAGATTGCTATTTGCCATCTTGAGTCGAGATGCCTCGAATGTCACCGCGATCAATAAGGATTGTGACAAGTTAGATGGAGCTTCAGATGAGTGTTTGTCAGTGAAAGAAAACACTCTTCAAACGGGAGAAAAGTGGAGCTTTTAGAGCGTGGAAGCTTTGCCACTTTTTAGAGCAATTGGGGCACTTTGTCACCAACAGTATCTGAGTAAGTGTGTGTGTGAGAGTGTGTGTGATTCACTGATTTTCTGTGTATCTATCGCCTGCAGCTTCCCGGGCTCTTTGTGAGCAAGAGGCTGAGTGACTTTGTAGTCAAGGACTCTTTAATGCCTCCCCGTGTCACAGTTTTTTTTTTTTTTTTTGTGCTTGTACATCAATAATGTGTGTATATATACAGCATGTGTGTTCCAGTGTTGTGTTTAACCAGGTTTTTCTGTGTTTTCTTGCAGGTGTATGTGCCGAGGCGGTATGCCCCGGGGAATAGTGCTGACAGTGCACTAGGAGTCTGAACCTTGTCAGTATCTGCGGCTAAGGAGGAGGAGAGGTGCCGTGCCGAGCCCGACTGCCGAGCCGTGCCGTGCCGTGCCGTCCTGCGCCGTGCTGTGTTTGACGCCATGTCCCTGACTGACAAACACAAAGTGAAGAGGCAGAGGCTAGACCGGATCTGCGAAGGTAAACTCATGAGTATGTGACTGTCCTAAACTTTTACTGCCACTCACTCCTCACAAAGTCTTATCACACTTGTTTTTCTGCACTTCTCCCAACAAACACTGTAGTTAGGTGCCTTTCTCAGTGCGTACAAGTAAGGCTGCATCATATTTACTAGGGATGCCCCCTTAATCGACTAATCAGTCATTTTATTGTAGTCAACTAAGATCTATTTACTTGATTGGTCGTTTTTCTGCTTTTTCATGTTGAATGACTTATTTCCAAGAAAGTTATGAGCACGTCTCTGGTAAAAACAAGATTATAGTGCCTTTGTGTGACTCTTTGTGGAGAAATTGATCGATTAGTCAACTGAGAACGTCTTTGGTTGAGGACAGCCGGAATATTTACCATCACAATTTTGAACTTAACAGTCAATTACTTAAGCTGGATGTGTGATATTGTTTAGAGCTCCAGTGCATCAATTCAAGTCTTCTCCTCACTGGAAAATTGTCTGATAAATTGTAGGATTATTATGATGAATAGAAGCAGTAATTGTTGACGTGAAAAAAGGTTTTTGCAGCTCTGTTTGGCAGTCTCTTGTCTGTTTAAATGCATTAAATCTATTTTGTTCTGAAAGATGGGGAAGTAATTAAATAAATAATCATGGACGTATTTGTGAGCAGAATAATTTGAATTATAATTTGAGCAGTGATTTGGTGATTTGCATAAGAAAAGGCATGTCGATATCAAGGTTTATACAGAGCTATATTTGAGTGAAGAGTGAAAATTCTTAGACATTAAATAAAACTATTGTTTCAACGTCCTTTCAGTGACTATATTTTTTAAATTAATGTTTTATTTGAATGTGAATGAGGTCCTGAACTACATGTGGAAATGTAGTCATGTAATTGATGTTGAAAAAGTGCTTTTAGAAATGATTAAAGTCACAATAAAAAACAACTTTCGCCCACTTTTAACCCAGATATCTTTTTTATTGGACTTACAAATAACCAAAACTGACTATACAATTCATATTTTGTGGTAAAAGAAATCCTCACTATACATGCAGCGTTTTTTTTTTTTTTTTTTTATTTTATTTTCCTCACAGATATTGCTTCAGAGCTATACATCCCCTAGCCAACCATCCTTATTGGTTTTAGCACAACCCTAAGACCTATTGATGATCAATACTCATTGATTGCTATAATTTTCTCCTGGCACTCAGCACTTGTCAGATACTACAGTTAACAGTGTATAAATGTTGACCTCAGCAGCAAACAGTCATCTGGCATTGGATGTAAATAAGATTACTGCTTCTCTCTGGCCTCTGTGTGAGCCGCTGTTTGTTTGTGTAGGAGTGTCTGTTATGTGACTTATGGTTATGGAAAATCTCTAAACATCTGAACTCCAAAGTTAGATTACCGCGGGGGGATTGAATGGCTTCTATCCTGTCACGGCTGTTTTGGAAGCAGCCGATTTTGCACCGTGAGCCGTGGTGATTATTAGGCTTTAGGTTGTGGATTAGAGAGCGGTGTTGTATTGAAGGGGCCTGAACGTAGAATAGGAGCCCCCTGCCGCGTGCATAGCTACAAAGTCGGCCCTGGCAACAAGGAATATGAGTCTTTGTGTGGGTGTATAAACTGTGTCTGAAGCCTTGTGGATGTGCATTTTTAAACCCACTTGTTTGACTTTGCCCAGTGTGTGTGTATGTGTGTGTCTGTCAGACTGTGTCCTGAGGTAAAATCATCTCCTCTCTGCCGTCTGGGTCCCCGAGAGGCTTGTTAAGCTGCTGGGCCCTCCTGGAGCCAGCACAGGGAGAGGCAGACATGACTGCAGTGCTGGAAAATGAAGCTAGACGCACCATTACCCTCAGTGCCAGCATATTTGTTTTGCAGCATGATGTAAGCACCTCGGCGTCGTGCACATGAAATGAAGGACATATGCCGCGCATCCTGTAAAAGCCCGTAGTTAGGCCCGAGAAATCCAATCCTGCTTTGTGGTCTCTGCTGCCGCTGTAGTAAAATGATGTTGAATTTTGTATCCGTAGTAGTGGCTTGTCGCATTTGAAGATGCATTAGGAGAAAACATTTCACTACAATGCCAATAAAATGAAAAGAAAGAGAACGCAACGCTTTATTATTCGTAAAGGCTATAAGGTCTGCTGCCAGGCTTTTAGTCCAAAAACTCCACACCCATTAGATATTTTACACTACCCACCTAAAAAAAAAAAAATGTCCCCACATTTTATTTATTCAGTTAACTTTTCAATTATATATTATATTTTTATATCTCCCTACATGATGATGTACTTGCTAAATATGCCAATGTAGAATACTTAATCCATTTTATTTGAATTTCGGTAATTTTTTATTTACCTAGAAACTGTCAAATTTTAGTATCCGACTCAGTCTTAAATAAAGCCCAACATGAAGAATATGTGGGTAATTATAAAATGCAAACAAATTAAAGCTTTATGACTCAATTAGTTGTCAGCTATTAAATTCATCACCAACTATTTTGATAATTCATTATGCAGGCTGAGTAATTTGTCTGATTCCAGCTTCTTACATGTGAATATATTCTGGTTTCTTCACTCTGTGACAGTAAACTGAATATCTTTGAATTGTGGATAAATCCAGACATCTTGGCATTTTTCACCATTTTCTGACATTTTATAGACCAAATAACTAATAGATTAATCAAGAAAATAATCAACAATGAAAATAATCGTTAGTCGCAGCCCCAAACAAAATGTAAACAAAACTCATCTCTTTCAGCTTAAAGGAATACTTCAACATTTTGGGAAATATGCTGATTCACTTTCTTGTCGAGGTTTAGATGAGAAGACTGTAAAACACGTATCTACCACCAGCAGCTAGTTAGCTTAGCTAGCCTGGCTCTGTCCAAAGATCAGCTTGTTACCACCTCTAAAGCTCATGGACATTTCTTGGCCAGGACCAGTTGCCAGGCAACCAGCAGAGGCTTCAGGAAATTACTGGTATTGACCAAGAAATAATTAATTACATAACCCCTATAAAATGCTGAGTTGTCACTTTTACACTTCTGTACTGTTTTTTTTACAAGACTTTTGTTTAATATTAATTAATGGGCTGTAGAGCAGTGGCTCTCAACCTTTTTCATGTCAAGGACAATTTGATTGATACACAATGGATCACATGGACCCCCATTTGATAATATTTTGCTTAAAGCTTCAATAGACAGAATATTTTGGCATCACTGGGCAAAAATGTAATAATAACCTTTCAGCATATTGTAATTCAAGTGTTCTGAGAGAAAACTAGACTTCTGCACCTCCTCATGGCTCTGTTTTAGTGATGGGAGACTTTGGCCAATCAGGTCATTTCAGAGAGAGCATCCTTATTTAGTGTTCCTATTGGCTTTGCGCCAGCTGGTGGGTGGTGTTTGGTGTTTCCTCAACTGGTGTCAACATGGCTGCCAGGTCACAAACTTTCCAATTTTACATCTAAACAGTAACTACAAGATGTTTCTGAAAACATTTGAGGAGAGAAATAGGCATTACAGTATCAGATTATTGAGTCATATTTGATCAGCGCTGCCTAGTTTGACTGTCTGATCAGCGTTTGTTAGTGATTGACAGCTGCTCAGACACAGCAGGCTAAAAGCTCGACTCTGATTGGTCTGTGAAATCTTGTAGATGCAGTTAAGAGCACCAGGGGACACACAGGAGCACGATTTTTTTTTTTTTTTCAGATTACCTTTCTCATGCACTACTGTCAGGATATAGTGATTGTTTAAAAGTTTAATTTTAATTTTTTTAATCATATTTGCTCCACTGGTGCTTCAGAGGGGCTGGTTTTGTTATCTTTGGACAGATCATGATTCATGATCAGCTTATTGTTACAGATAAAGTCATTTGCAGAGCAGCATTTAGTAAAATAATAACATGACAAGATTATATACTGTACATAGCGATAGGAGTCCATTGAAAGACGATAAAGGATAATTGAATAATCGTCCATTCATGATCCGAATCATAAACATAGTCATATTTCATATTGCAGGTGGATCGCTCATTGGTGGAAATCCTTCCTGATTAGAGTTGCGGTCTGCATCCAGCTGTTGCATTCATGTGAATCAGACAGCTGAGGTAGTTAGTCATTCCTGGGGGAACAACAGTTAGTCTGCTCTGCTGGGCACGAGCTCAAAGCCCACAGGAGACGCTCACAGAGACGGTAACAGGTGTTGCTGTGATGCATGCAGAGCTACTTCATGGTGAGCGTACCTGCCGACGTACCTACTCTCTCTCACACACACACACACACACACACACACACACACACACACACACACACACACACCTATCTCTCCAGATGGCCATCGTACAGGATCAGTGAATCAGTCCTCTGGCGGCCATTGTGAGGGCGTAAAGGAAAAAAAAAAAAACAGCTTGTGATTTGTGATTTGTTCATGAGCCAATGACCAAGCAAAGTTGTCCCACTGATTGCATGTAGCGGCGTGATAAGGCTGCCATGAGCACACATGAAGCAAGGCTCTGCTTTTTGCTTCTCATACAGGTAAAATCCTCACAGGGCTTACTTGGCTACTGTCAGGACCAACTCATCTTAATCCAGGTTCACACTTCAATCGGGTCCGCAGTTGGCAGGCAGATGCAGACCACATGAAGCCGTGATTTGTGCTGTGTCCCCTCAATCGCTCTCAAGCGAAAATCTGGAACGTTCTCTTTCAAAAAAACGTCTGCTGAGACCACAGTCTCTCTGCACCGTCCAACAGAGCTTTCGCCATTTGTTTCTATTGTTTCCCCGACACTAAAAAAAAACAAATCTTCTCGTCCAAGATGGGTTCCAACAGTGTAGATTGTATTTTTTTTTATATGCCGGAATTGTTTATTCTGGCTGTTTTACATCAGCATTTATGGCAGCGGGATCAGAAGTGCAGTATCTAAGGAAACCCGGTGGCTAGATGACAAGGCTGATTAAGCCATTAAAGTCCTTGATATGTATTTAGCATAATCTGGCCTGTCTGCAAATAAGGAGGCAGGGAGCTGGTTGCGACTGTTTTTATCAAAAGCTGCTAGTTGGCTCAATCAAAGCAGCTGCTGGGAAGCATCAGCTTTAATTCAGCTTTATGAGGAATAGAGAGGAGGCTCTCTCTCTCTCTCTCTCTCTCTCTCTCTCTCTCTCTCTCTCTCTCTCTCTCTCTCTCTCTCTCTCTCTCTCTCTCTCTCTTTCTCTCTCTCAGGGGTGAAGAGATTCATTTCTGTCACCTGAAGAGATGAGGAGTGATCTGCTGTGGCCCGTGTTGCTCCCAGCCTCGGGTCCTCTCGTGCTCTCAGCTTGATTTGAGCTGAACCGATATTTACCGTTCTGCAGGAACTGGGCCGAGCGGCTGGGAGCGAGCGGACGGTTCCCGCGCTGAGATCGCTTGTTTGCTTGTAGACCGCGGTAGTGTTTCCCCTCTGGGTTAGATTAGAGCAGCGCTAATCTAGTCAGATGATGTTTAATCAACATCTGCATTTTATACACGCTGTGTTACATGATGACACTTTATGGTTGCATAATTAGGAATATAATTAGTTGATGAAGAAAACACACACAAGTGACTCAGCAGCATGTTGTTCTTTCTATAATCATATTTGTTTATAAAAAATATACTGTATACATTCCTTATTTTTTTATTTTTAACTGAAACTTGTATGGACTTAGCGATTGAGGATAGTGACATGATCTTTAAGGCTGTTTCACACCGGCAGTGTTTTGTTTGTTTTTTTTTTGTTTTATTTTCTTTTGCGATTAATTCACTCTAAGGATGCAGTGATCCAGCTTTTGGGCTTTGAGTACCGGCCGATACAGAAGAGCAATCCGATACCAGTGCTAAATTAAAAAGCTGTATTTCTTATTATTTGTAAGCGACTGAGATCATTCTTGTATGTGTAAGGCAACATCAGGCTTGATTTTAATGCAGATTTCCTAACCTAATAAAACTAAATACACGTGGATATAAATTCACTGAATTGTTATTTATTATTACAATAAAATCTTCAAAATTTATAGGAATTACAGTTCAGGTGTAAACCTTTTTAATGCAGCAGCACATTGGTCACAACTGAGTTAAAATCCCAATATGTAATATATACAGTATGTAATCATAAAATAGCCCCATTGATAGCTCATCCAGCTGTTTGAGTCAGTATTAACCCGATAACCAATCCAGTATAACATAAATATTGCATAGCGAAAAAGCAACCTCATTTATTTTCGGAACAAGGTTTATTTTTCTGAGCTTTTGCACTGCGACTGAAGGCATCGACCAATCACGTTGCGCAGAACGGGCTGAGTTGCACAACAGCAAACTTTATTACTCCCTCAACCTGGACAAAGGCAGCACAGACCAGATCTGCTGCTTCTGTTCTTACCTTTCACAATAAAAGCCCTAGATATATAATATTCACATGTGTATTTTGCTTTTTCGTGTAATTTATTCGTCACACCCCTGGTGTGTAAACGCCTTTAGTGGTACAGGATGTCTCGTGCTTTGGGGTATTTTGTTTAACATCCATCAATCCATCGTCAACCGCTTATCCCGTTAGGGGTCGCGGGGTGGCTGGAGCCGATCCCAGCTGGCATAGGGCGAAGGCGGGGTTCACCCTGGACAGGTCACCAGTCCATCGTAGGGCACATAGAGACAGACAACATAGAGACAGACAACCATTCACTCTCACATTCACACCTACGGGCAATTTAGAGTCATCAATTAACCTAAACAGCATGTCTTTGGACTCTGGGAGGAAGCCGGAGTACCCGGAGAAAACCCATGCTTACACGGGGAGAACATGCAAACTCCACACAGAAGAGTCCCAAGCCGGAGTCAAACCTGCAACCCTCTTGCTGTGAGGCAACAGCGGCCCCATTTTGTTTAACAGTTTTTTATTATTTTATTAGGCTTGTTTCATATACATTTCATATCCTTAGTAAAGATTGCACCGTGCTAGGTGGCAGCCCGTTGCAGAATCCCAGTGTGGGTGTCAATTTTTAGTTTTTTTTATCACTTTATTTTCCTTTTTTGTTTGTGTTTTTTTCCAGCTATCAAGAATTTCTCAATTTGGGATCAATAACGTCCATCCATCCTTTTGAAACTACCATTGCCTTGTCTGTCGATGCTTTCAGTAGGGTTCCTTGTTTTTGTACCTCGAATAAAGGCTGGCTATCAAACCTCAAATCTATTTGAGTGCTGACTACGATGCATCAAGGATTATAATCTGTGTAATTTGAGCCTTTTTTTCCTCAGTCGTTATTTAATCCAATAGTCTTTATTGATATAATCGGGAAATTTTAGAATGTAATTTATGTTTATGCGTTATTAGGATGACTGCTTGGCTTAATGCAACATTAAATACTGATGACTGAGCAGTTGGTCTTATTTTGTTAGATGAAAAAGAGAGAACATATTGGTCTCCAGGTTTTGTAAAATGAAAAGTGAAAGTGTAGGAGGATGTACTGACCTTTTGTAGACTGTGCATTAACACCACAAGAGATATACATAAATACTGTATTAGATGTTGAGAGTTCAGTATGTCCAAACTCTTCTTTCATGATATAGGTCATTTCATATCTTGACAACTATATACAGCACATATAGTGTGTTTTCTGGTAATTCAATAACCACGTGCTAAAGCCTATTTTTTAAACTCCTACTGCTTAAGATTTTAAGTGCAAAATGAGTTTGAAGTCAAATTACAGAGAAAAAAAATAATTTTAGGCCTACCTTATATTGTGATGGAAACAATATGGAAAAATATGTATGATAGACATCTTTATATCGTGACATTACCCAGCTCTGCCCTCCACTACATCTCTGCTTACAACCGCAGCTTAGTTGAACATATTGCAAACGTGTTCTTTCGTTTAACTAGACTCCATATCTTTTTTTCCATCAGTGACGTGGTGGCAAATTACATTTTCTGTTCTATCCTTTCTTTTCTCTCTCCTTCTTCTTCTTCTTCCCTCCCTCTTCTCTCACTCAGCTGCACACTCCTCCTCGTCTCTCCAAAAAGCAAGCGGGCTGTCGTCTCTCCCTTCTGTCTGCCCCATCTGTGATGCAGTATGGGCCACTGGCTTGATAATGATAGGCAGGCGGAGCGCGGGGCTGCGTACGAGGCAAAGAGGGAACAAACCAACCCTGCTAAAATGGAAGACAAAACTCTAATTCAGTTGCCTCACCAAGTCTACCAGAGGTCTCGCCTCGCTGATTAAAAAGGTTTGCAGTAGAGGCTCTCGCTGTGCCCCACGTTCCTCCCACCCATGTAAATGTGTGACACGCTGTGTCATACACTGCGGAGATGCGAGGTGGTAAAGAGGCGGAGGATCGAGTCTTGCTAACACAGCAGATGTGAACCCTCCAAAAGCCATCGGACCAGAATTGGTACCATGTGTTTTTCTTTCCTCGTCGCCCCCCTCTTTCTCCCAGTGCTTGTGTTAGAGCGAGAAAGGGCCCAGAGGCTCGTTAAAACTTTAATATACTGTACAATCACAGTAATTGAGTAGAATTTTCAAGTTCTCCCAGTCATGGCTTTAATTTATGAAGTCCCTATGAAAGTTTAATGGATCAGCAGTTGTAGAGTCGCAGCTATCTAAATCATTCTGCAGCTATCTGTGCCTGCGCTGCCTGCCAAGTCCCGCCGTTAGCGTCCTGTGCCCTAGAAAGATGGCCAGATTGCTCCAAAGGCATGACTGTTGCTGGACGTCTGTTCAACACATTGTACCTAGAGGTCTTTCACAGAGCCGCCCGATTGGCTGCGAGCTACCAAACTGGGCATTGGCATTAGTTCTGATGCTGCTCACCAAATATCCACTCTGTAACTTTGGGCTTTCTTTTCCTTCTATTGTATTATTCATGCTAGCAAGTGCAGGGTCCCTGTTGCTTGATGAGTGTAATATAGCATGCTCACTTAATTATGGAGCAGCTCTCATGAGAGGCATATCAGAGAATGCAGACAAGATGAATATGGTACCCCAGCTCCTCTTGCTTATGAATAGTAGGAAACGCAAGCAATTTGCATGGCAGGAGATATGATATGTCATATCCTTGTTTCGGTTTTAGCAACACCGGCCTGACCGTACTTGAGGTGTTTATTATTGTTATTAATATTTTGTCAGGAAGCGGGGGATCTGAGTGACACACGGCCCTGGAAGGGGCTTATTAAAAGAAGTTATTGTCGGCGATCGCCGCAGAGAGATACAACGCAGTGATTAATGGTGTGTTTTACAGCTGACAAAAAAGCACAGGGAGACTCAGACCTGGGAGGACAGCACTGAGAAATCACTGTGAGGAAATTGCTAGGTATGCTTTACCTCCTAATGAAAGAAACCCTCCTTCAGATGTGCATCATACTGGACTGCTAAGGGCCATAGGGAAATGAAACTGTTCTGATTTATTTTTGTTTTGACCTACTTAATGTTCCCCAATTCTCCATTTTTTTTTAAATATTATATCATGATTGCATCACTCAAGCTCTAAAATGAAAACGAGCTTGTTATGGCGTTTCCCTATCTGACTTGACAGGTAGTGGGACAACATAAAGAGACTATAGCAATCTCTTGTCACTCCTTAACAGTAATAAATTTAGCCCATCTCAGTCACGCTGTCTCCGTGTCTCAGCTTCAGGAGGATGCGGATGATGTCCCTGCAAAAAAAAACAAAAACTCTTCCTTTAAACACCAGTTTCTTATTTGAAACAGAAATAAAGCAGAGAAGAGAAACAGGCTGGTAGCCATCTAGTTGTCACAGTCCAGTGCAGTCCAATCATATCCCCCCTCCCCTGCTGCCTTAGAGGTGAAGTCGAAGCTGGCAGCCTCCCGTCTTATCAGCTTTTTTCCCATCACACACTTATCAAAGCTCCCTTTTCTTCTCCTCCTGCTGCTGCTTTTTTTTGTTTACATTGCTCTTGTCACGGCAAGTAAACACCAGCAGTTATCTCTGAGATGGCAGCATCTCCGATGAGCCACATCTGCCCTGTTGTACATCTGGTGTATGTACGTAGGAGCGAGGAGCGAGCTCTGTGAGGGGAAATCTGACTCGACTGGCAAAAGTGCAGTTCATGCTGATTTCATTTTGTGAAACAAAATCTTCTTGAGTGAGCATGGCATGGCTGTATCGTGACAGTGTATTATATGATGCTTTTGATGTAGACATTTTTTTCTTTTGCAGCCCCTGAATCGTGACAGTTTGAAATTGGGGCTGTCACGTGTTGATGCAAAATAATTTTGATGCCACTAAAATCTTTAATGCATAAACACAACTTTTAACAATTTTTAGTGAAGATACTGATATCATGAAACTATAAAATTGAATGAATCAAACCAACCATGTCATACTAGCTTGTCACAAAGGAGGCTAAATAATGCTACAAACTTATGCTAAATTTTGGGTTCCCTTGACCTCTGACCTCAAGATATGTGAATGTAAATGGGTTCTGTGGGTACCCACAAGTCTCCCCTTTACAGACATGCCCACTTTATGATAATCACATGCAGTTTGGGGCAAGTCATAGTCAAGTCAGCACACTGACACACTGACAGCTGTTGTTGCCTGCCAGGCTGCTGTTTGCCATGTTATGATTGGAGCATATTTTTTATGCTAAATACAGTACCTGGACAATATTTGTCCTTGTTTTGTGTTGCTGATTGATTTCCAATAATGAATATTTAATACATTTGCATAAAGTAGCATATTTGCCCACTTCCATGTTGATAAGAGTATTAAATACTTGACAAATCTCCCCTTAAGGTACATTTTGACCAGATAAAAAATATGATTAATTTGTGATTAACCATGATTAACTATTGACAATCATGCGATTAATCACTATTAAGTATTTTAATCGATTGGCAGCCCTAGTTCAAATATATGAAATTAAAATGAGCAATTCTGCAAATTTTATCAATAATTTAATTGATACAGCTCATGTGCATGTTTTTTCTCTTTGCATCTCTGTGCTTGTATGGATATTTCTGTATTGGTATCTGTGGATCTGTAGTTGCCCAGTAGAGGAGGCTGTCCATGCTCTCCATGGTTTGAGCACAGCATCTCCTGGCCTCCTTCGAGTAGCCGCCGGATTAAATCTGACCCTCAGTAGTACTTGTGTGTCCAGCCTTTGCAACCGCCCCCCTCCCCCTCTCCCCAGGGACACACTACAGCAAGCATGTCAGCAGTCCCCAACCTCCCCTGTCCCTCGGGGAAGATCCGTTCACACCCAAGGGGATGCTGGCTGCCAACAAAGGGGTTAGCAGTAAACGCTAAGCACCGTAAACAACGTATCTTTACACTCCGTGAACACATCCAGGGGCCTCAGCAGCATGCTGGCTGTGTACACTATCTGGTTCAAGTGATGTCAGAGGGGGCAGTGGATTTAAGCAGGTTTTAGTTTGACGCTAATCCCCTTGTGGCGAACGCTGTGGACGAGAGGACTGTCCCTGCCAATGGCGTGCATCAACCCCATTGGATTAGCGTGTCTCGTCCCCTCCTCCATTCTGTTGGCATTGTCCAGCATGTGTTTTTACCCCAATTTCTTTACCCCCGGTCTTAGTTTGGAATGTAAGCATGACGCCCAGCACAAGCATGAACCCTGCTGTAGAGTGGAGTAGAGCCTCGCCCTAAAGGTGTGTTTTTTCTGTTTGTTTGTGTACTCTTTCAACATGTTTGTCATGTTGTGCCTCTCTCCTCATGGATTTCTAATGTTTCCAGGGCTGAATTATTTAGATAGGCTGCCAGCAGGGAGTTACATGATAGCACAGACTTAAGAGTGAGGGACGGAGGGGGGCCTACAGCTGCCGATCAGGTAAAAGGGTACTTCATGCTTCACCTTATCTCTTCTCCACTCCGCTCCTCCCTTTTGATTGGGGAGTGACTGTAACTGGAGAGTTGAAACTCAATACCCGGCTCTATTTTCCGCTTTTATAGCTGTCTGCTTTATTGTCTTCACTGATGCCTAACTCAAGTGAGCAGTCGCATTTTGGTGGCTCCCTGGGCCAGCGTGGACCTGAATGGTCTGAAGGTCAGAACGACAGGGCTGCAAGTCGCTGTTGCTACTGTGGCAACATTGCAGGGTTTAGGAATTCTTTGGTGCTGGGTGGAGGAGATCGTGGGGTGTGGTTTCACCATCACCCAGATCTCTGTGAGAAACTGGATCCAGACCTACAGACCTCCCTGCACAGGCAGATCCAGCAGGACCGGCATGTGCAGCAGCTACTAAGGAAGAATTCTGCGCCAGATCTAAGCAACAGCCTCTACCGCAGGCAAGTGATGGCCGGCCGAGCCTCTGCGCCACCTCAGGATTACTGCCTGGCCGATGCTACCTTATCTGGTCAGCTACCTGAAGAGTCTTACTTTTATAGGGATAACCAGCACCTGCTCACCAGATCAGCCTCGCATTATGGGCCTAGCGCTGGGGGGGTGAGGCCTACCTGGGATCAAGGACAGGCAAGAGCCACACCTTCCATGCTGCCCTCCGCTTCAACGCCTACCCCCGTTCCTCCTCCTCCTCCACCGCCTCCCCCGCCTCCTCCACCCCCTCCGCCCCCTCCCGTTCATGAGCTGAGCCGTTTGTACAGGGAAACTCTAGGATCTAAGATGATCCCAGACATCCACCGTATTGGTGGCAGCTCTCCCGCTCCTGCAGTCTACGGGATTCAGCCCCCTCTTCCTATTTACGCCGCTGAGCCGCCTTCTCTCTCTGCTCGCCAAGCTTATAACAATTTCAACAGCTTGTCCCTGGAGCCACGCCAGCCTGCTGCCAGCAGTTCAGCGGTGGACCCAGCTTCTCAGGGAATGGACGGAGTTGTCCCCCGGGTTTATGGAGCAGTAGCCTCCCAGCGGCTGCCTTATGACCCCAACTATGACCCCAGTGCAGCCATGGTGGCTGCCACAGCTGGAATGACCTCCAGCCTGCCTCCTCACCATCCCAGTGCTGCAGATCCCAAGAAGATGGTGGACCCTGCCTTCTTGGCTTTCCTGCGAGCTGAAGGTTTGGCTGAGAGCACTATCACTCTCCTGCTGCAGCATGGCTTCGATTCCACTGGCATGCTAGGAATGATGGAAGACCACGATATCCGCTCCGTGGCCCCTAACTTGGCCCAGGCCCGTGTTCTGTCCCGTGTGGCACTTGGTTGCAAGGCAGGCGGGACGGCTACGCGTGCCCGATCCAACAGCTTCAGCAACCGCAACGACCTCTACATGCAGCCCCAGGGCTTGACCATGGACCCCGGCCTGATGCAACAACCTCCCACTACCATTCAGACCGTGTCCCCCAGAATGGGAGAGTTTCTCGGTAGAAGACCCAGCAGCGCACCCTCCCAGCACCTCCTGGAGACAACCACCTACCCAGCAGCACGGCCCCTGACAACTGGAGCTTTTCCAGTCAGCCCTGGAGGTTATAACAGTGCTGTAACTCAGGCAAGACCCTTCTCCATGTACAATGCCCACACTGGTCTTGCCATGTCTGCTCTTGGACAACAGCCTCCACCAGCTCCGGGTACCCCTGGAACGGCTCCTAAAACCTTCTCTGGCTCCTATTCCCCCATGGAGCTGATGAAGAGAGCCCCCAACCTTCCCCCACCATCGCCAGTTGCAGTGTCAAGCCCCCTTCACAGCCCCCAACTTCTCAGGAAAGGGATCAATGCTGCCCCTGAGAGTACCATTGTTCCTGTAACTTCTTCCACCACTCTGCAAGCGCAAAACCTTAACAACACCAAGCTGGTCGGGCGTCGTACTGGTCCACCTGTCATAGTCTCAACCATGGCCACCACACCTGACACAAGTAATGTCAAACCTCACCTTTTTCATTCATTTCTTCAAACGCTCTCTCTTCTGTCCTATAGTTTTTTTTTTCTGTAGGTATCTTTTTTTCTGGTTTTGTCTTGTCATAGATTAGATGCACAGTGAGATTTAATTCTGTACATGTTAGTGTTTTGGCATACGACAAAAAATCCGACTGACATAATTTTGAACGGAGGAGTAGCATGTAAGATGCATCTGACAAGTTAAGCAGCTTTGCTCCGAGAGGTCTTTTTTAAATTACGCAACTATTTATACATGTATTGCAACAGGGTTGTGTCATTTGCCAGAGGGGATCCTGTCTCATCACCAAGTTGAAACATTTCTCATGAGCAGCACTCCAGTTATTGAGGTCAACATTTTTTCTGTCATTTTCTTCCACGTAGTTTATTGGTCAGAATCATTTTTGAAGCAACAGTGTGCTTTTGGAGTTGTTTTGCTGCTTTTTCAAGGTTTCTTGTACAACGTATACACTTAAATACAGGATAATGTTTCATAGCTGTTCACCTAAAATACTTTTTTTTTTTTTCTTAACAAGACAGAGTTGGTAAACATCAAAACCACATACATTTCTAGCTTGTCTCTAGTACATAGATGTTGATTTCCTTGATGCAGAGTTGCTGTCATTCGTTTTTACTCTGTACTCTCACCTAATCGGCAGCTTAACTGCCTCAAATCCAATTACACTAATTGGATTTATAGTTGTGTAGACTATAATAGGTAAGTGTTTTTTATAGACACCCTGTTGTTTGTTTCAAATTCTGGTTGAATTGTAGCGTCACTAAACGTTCTTTCATTTGTGTGTTTGCTTAAACTCAGTTGTTCTCACCTCAGACAGTAGCTTCACGGAAAGGATGTTTTCTCTCCCGCTAGAGCTGCAGCTGTTGTCAGCTATTGAATTAATCATTAACTATTTTGATAATCTGAGTAATTTTTAAAGAAATAACATCAATATTCTCTGATTTCAGCTCCATCTTAGGGCTTTGAGATATGCTAATTGGCGCATATTTTATAGATGAAACAACTAATCGATTAAATCGAGAGAATAATTGACAGGTTAATCGACAATGAAAATAATCGTTAGTTTCAGCCCTTCTCCCTACCTGCTCAAACTGAAATGTATTTCAAAGTAAAATTTCTTCTGCTCTGTGCTATTTTCACCAATTCTTAAGACTCAATTTACATTTTTATAGAGTGACAGTAATGAAAGAAATGTTTTGCTTTTGAAGGTCTGGTCGTAACCATGCTGCTGCATATAATATGGCAAGACCAAACTTGTCTTTTTGTTTGTTTTCTACAATGGTGTATTGTCTTTAACCATGTATTCCTGTGAATATAGTAATTGTTTATCTGCAGTGGTCTCAAACAACATATAATTATGTTGATTTTTTGGGTGTTTGTCTCGTACACGGTTTACACAAGTAGTGTGGCATCTTTTTTATGCTCAGTTTACCATGAGAGTAAACTGAGCAAGGCATCATCTGATCATCACCATGTCTCTTTAACAAGCTGATATATTTCCCAGCTGATGAGAGCTGATGAGCTTCGGGAAGAATTACATCTTTTAACCTTGCTTATATGCCATGTAACAGTGTGTCTGGCCTGCCTCTCTAATGGGTCTGTGGACTGCTACACTTGTTGTAGAGTAATGACTTCTATGAAGTGGCTTCCCTTCATGTGTTGTCAAGGAAATAAGAAGCGAGGTGTGACATTCAGGAGGAGGATGGGGGAGGCGGGAGTGGGAAGCCCCCCCTCCATCCCTCTGCAATACACTTTTAGCACAACAAACTCATTTGCATGTAGCTGACATTTGTTGCTTCAGTAACTTCATCTGATAATGGGCAGCCATTGCCGCTGATCGGAAAGCATACTTCTTAATTGTGTGTTGCTAGGCAACCTAGGTTTCGGTGGTAATCAGAGATAGATAATCTCCACATTTAAAGAAAGGGGAAAAGCGAAGCCCTGCATGCAGTGTTGCACATTTTTTGTGCACTTGTTACGCTTTTTTTTTTTTTTTTTTTTTTTTTCGTTTTTATTTAGCAGCCATGTGCAGTTTGCAGGAAGAGAAAATGGAATGAAAATAATAAGATGTTGCAGGGCACTTAATGAAAACATTTCTCTCTACTCTCTCTCTCTGAACAGCGCACATCTCAAGAGATTGCTTCTCATTTTTGTGTAAAGGCTTAGCACACCAGTGAAGCACCTCTCTTATTACATGCATGGTGTTTTATGTTCAAACATGCATATTGATGAAAAGTTGACACATTATTCTTTTTGCACCTACTGAATAAATTGGTTGTTCTTCCAATGCAAACCAGGTTTCTCTTTATCATCTTGCATCAAAGTGTAAATTTACACATAGCCGGCAAGGCTTCCGCATTTCCATATTGTTGAATTCTTATTTATTCTCAAAGCAAGAGTTTTGAAAGCAAAGATGTGAGCTGCAGCGAAATCAGTCGCTCTTTAAAATATTCATGTAAAAGGTGCAGGTGGGAGGGCCCTGTACTCCTCCACTGGGCGCTGTCTTGGTTGGCTAAAGCCGTAAGTAGTGTTAATAATGGCATTAAACGGTTGAGTCAAGCTCAGTTGCAACAGTCCCTTCCACCCAAAGTAGGGAGAGCGCCTTGCAGCACTCGCATTGGCCATGGAGTTGTCTGTCAGTAGCGTCCCACAGAGCAGCACAGGTGGGTAAACCGAACTCTCGATGTCACGTGAAGCAGAATAGCCAACCCGCTAGTGGGTACGTGATTGGCTAGTTAGTTCTGCGTTGTTTGCGTGCTCGGTAGATTAATGATGCATGCATGTTGTCCACAAATGCCAGCACGTGGTTTCCTTGTGGAGCTAATCCACAGAAGATCTTCAGCTGTACTTTTCTGGGCTGGAGAATTAGGAGGCGGCAGTGTGTTTGGGGGCAGGGCTTGTAGCTTACAGGAAGGAGAGACTTGGCAACAACCCGTCGTAGCCATATGGGATGTGTCAAGCTGACGTGTTCACCTATATGTACGTCTGTTATCTTGGTGCCACTGAACCCAGGTTGTATCCTTCCTGGGAGGTTAGTCAAAACACGGCAGATCCCTTTTTTTTCCTCGCTTTTTGACAGGAAGTCATCACTGGTGTGGCTGACAGTTATGTAACCTTCCAGTGCATTGCTCCCATGAGAGCCTGAATGGGATTTTAATTTCCCTGCCTGTATTTGGAAGGACATCCACAAGGATGCATGCCTAATGTGCTCAGCTGTCCTTGGCTAAACTTCTTTGTTCAGGTGTCTGACATTGATTTCAGCATGCACTCCTTGCTTGTTTTCCACTGGCTAGTCAGAGAGAAACATCCCTTGTGTGTCAGTGTGGCCTTAGACTTTGTCTCTGGATACGCCAGTGTTATGTGTGTGTTTTAAATACAAGGCAGTGTCTGTCTTCCTGTGCAGCCACTCTGCTTTTTGATTGTATGAGGGTGCTTTGATGTAGTGCTTATGAACTCCAATGTATTAGTGTCTTGTGATGTGTGTGTGTGTGTGTGTGTGTGTGTGTGTGTGTGTGTGTGCGTGTGCGTGTTTGTGGAGGACACAGTGCTGCTGCCCCCCGCTTTCCGGCCACACATTAGACCACAGATGTCCCTCTCTCAGCAGCAGGAAGTGTTTGTCTTCATCTTAGGCTGGCTGGATGTGACAGCAGGACATTGGGACAAGACCTTAAGTTTCCTCTATCTGTCTCTTTCTTCCTTTGACTTGCACTATTTACTGTTCCTATACAGCGCAGTTAGAAATTATTAGGACAGTGTCACTGTTTTGACTCTACTTTAGCACATTGAATTTGAAATTAAACAGCTTTAAAAGAACAGTGTGTAACATTTTAGGGGATCGATTTGCACAAGTGGAATATAATCATCATAACGTTTTTCATAAGTGCATAATTACCTGAAACTATAAATCGTAGTATTTTCGTTAGCTTAGAATGAGTCCTTCATATCTACACAGGGAGCGGGACCTCTTCGTTGGGTCCACCATGTTGCTCAACCAGTATCCCAGAATGGCCAAACCAAACCCCGGCTCTAGAGAGACACATTTTTACATTACTTGAAGGCCACCGTAGTTCTCCGACCATGGTACCACCAGCCACCCCACTCAGCGGCTCATGTTACCGTAGTCTTGGGAATGGAAGAGTCTGCAGAGGAGTACTCGGTTACAGTCTGCAACCACACCATTGTACCTTTAATACTTTGAGAGTGCTGGCATCCATATTGGTTGAACCGTGTCTGACTCATCTTTTGTTCCCCCAGTTTCAGATCACTGCAGCAGGATTATGATCATTAGCATACAGACAAAACAACCAAGATTTTTTGTGGTGAAGAGTCAGTCACCTGACCTCAGTCCTACTGATCATGCATTGACTAATTAAATATTAAGTGACTGTATATAAAAAGGGCTAGAGTTCCTACAGTGTTTATCTGATGTGGATGTAAACACCCCAGTATAAAATCTGAAAGTGCAAACTTAAATCTCAAAAGCCATGTTTCTAGTCAAAAATTTGTATGCACATTTTTAAGTATCTCATTAGAAAAGCTGTATGGATATTGAAAAATTTGATACAACTTTTTACACTCGCTTGAAGTGGATTTTGCTTTTTGTTGAAGAAGAGTTAACGCTTTAAACTGGATAAGGAAACGACTCTGCTGAATGAATTCGGAAGTAGTGAACATTTAACTCGCATGGCTGTCGGCATCTTCTCAGATATTCCCATAACGTGTGAATGCTCATCTCCGGACTCCATGAAACATGGTCAATACTCGCTGATATGAAAGAACAATCAAAATTTGCCCAATTGAAACAAATTCCTGAAGACCTCTCTGCATATTTCCTCGTAGATGCTTAGCTGGCCAAACCATCTTCTGACCAAACGTCGCTGTAGCTGAGTTTATTCGCTACAAACTGCAATTTCAGAAGTTTATTAAAATTTGTTTGACAATTGAGTGGAAACACAGCTATATTCATTGTTTTATTTCAACAAGTCCTTGAGTACAGAGGCAGCGCAGCAAAAATGTGTCTCTGCACTAATACTTCCTGACTGCACTGTACGTATATTGACTCCTTCCTTACCGGCTGTTGTTGATGATGGTTGTTGGTTAGTGTCTAAAGTTACCTGTCTAGGAAGAGGCTGAGAATTAGAGTGGGGTAATCCTGCTGGCCACCTGTGTGTGTGTGTGTGTGTGTGTGTGTGTGTGTGTGTGTGTGTGTGTGTGTGTGTGTGTGTGTGTGTGTGTGTGTGTGTGTGTGTGTGTGTGTGTGTGTGTGTGGTGTGATATATGGGTGTGGGTGTGTGTGTGGATGCTACTATACAGGCATCACATGTCAGTGGGAGTCTGTGTCATCCTCACTAATCCCTCTGATATGAATGAGTGGAGACAGACAAGGGGTTTCAGCTCACATGGCATTGGTCAGGGGTTATTAGAGGGGATGTAGCTGTATAATAATCAGCCTGCTCTAGTATTAATATCATACAACACCAGGTGTATGCATTGGAGTACCGTATCTATGCAAACCATGCCTATTTAAGCATGTAAATGCAGTTGAAGAGTAATAGTGATGCATTTTGTCATATTGGGCCTGTCTGCAGCACTTTAAATTTGAAATGAAACAATGACTTTAAAGTGCTGACTTTCAGCTTTAATTTGAGTATTCCTCCCCAAGTTAGGTTAGGGTGAGTGTATTTTAGGGTACAGAAACTATCAGACAAGTTAACAAAAATTTGATTAAACTGATTTAATATCTGCTCTTTGACGCCGGTTTTGGGGGCAAGTAAAAGAAATGATAAATTGGAATGAGATGATATGACTGTCTTGGTCAGTCAAGCACACTTTTCTGTTGTTTTATAAAAACTATATCTGCAAGTGACAGGTGTGTTTATCCTAAAACTGGGACTGTGTATAAGATGGGCTATAACTTGTACACTGTTCACACCTTCAAATGAAAGTTGGAAGACGGCACTTCAACCTCACAGTCGTTTCTTAATATTAGATCTAATGTGCAAACCCAAAACAATGAGTTTTCCCGCTGCGCTGTGTGCTGCTGCGATGATTGCGCTGTTAAAGGTCGCCGTTCACCTCTAGATTCTTAAACGCTTATCTGCGCGCAGTCCTTCTGTCATGTGTCTCCAGTTTCCCGAGAACCTGGTAAATGTTACATGAACTATCAGCTGCTCCATCTCCACTTGGCCTCTGTATTGTTTGTGTCCCTGGGGAAATATGGCCAGGAAAATCTATTTTTCCACTGCAGTAGTTTCTTCTCTGAAAACAAAACAAAACAAAAACAAACAAAAAAAGTGTTGTAGAGCCCCCGTCCCCGTCTTTCCCCTTCACCCCGTCCCTCACTGTTTTCTCATGGTTGATCTTTCCAAACCATCGGTTGCGTTCACAGAGGGATTAATGGTTTCTGCGAAGCCAGCCAACCCGTGGAGGGAAGGGAGCCTTCGAGCGAATGAGGAACAGCTGGTCTCCCTCTGCTTGTGACAGCTTGAGTGTGTGTTTGTGTGCGTGCTCGATAGTAGCAGCTGACCTCTGCCGCACGGGGTCAGAAGTGCCATCCCTGGTCCGAAATGGGACTTACGTCTCGCGTTTTTATCGATCTACTGTACTGCTGTTAATGAATAATGTGCATTTATAAGAAGTATGAGTTTTCAACTTGACTAGACTTGACAAAAGTACATACTGAAAAAAATGCTGAAGTCTTTCATGTTTTTGGAGATAAACATATTTCCGGTTGGATAGTGATAACTGGAGGCCAGCTGACTTTAGATTGAAAGTTAACTGCTCCCTGCGTCCTCCTTCACAGGCCTAAAGGTCACTGCTAAGCAATATGTCAGGGCGTGTGCTCATCATGACATGTTGTGATCGGTGAGAAAAATCTTCCAGCTCTTTTGGGAAATTGCATTGTCATGTTTATTCTACTAGTCTCCCCATCCCGTGGCTGTTTTGTTCACAGGATGGCGTCGACGTGTGCTCACTGCTCGCGCTGTAAGAATGGCAGCACTTTGATATAATCTCCCCAATTATCTGTCGTCAATTCTGCCGTATATTATTCCCCTCTCCGCAGCAGCTGGGCAGGAGATTGGTTTTGTGGATGTCGAACGGCAACAGCTGCATCCACTAAAACAGACAACTACCTCTGCACATCTCCTCGGTCCTCCTCCTCTTATTTTTTTGTCTCCCTCCCCCTCTTTCTCTCTCACTCGGTGGTGGGCAGGTCACCCTGAATTATTCATCAGTGTGAAATGAAAAAGCTCATGGATATTGAATATCCCCTCTGAAGTGGTGGCCAACCTTGTGTTTTTTTTTTTTCTTCTTCTTCTTTTCCTTTTTTTTTTGCTGCTGAAAAGAGAGTAAAGAACGGCCGATCTCGTTGGCAGGGTATTTCAAAGGTTAACCGATTGCTTTACCTCGCGCACATATTTACTTTCTCTGTGGTCTGTGTGGTCGGCGAGGAGGAGTTGGAGAGAAATGGGGAAACAGAGAGGATGAAGAAAGAGAAAAAAATAGGGATTAAAAGGTAGAACAGTAATCTGTGTTCCTGTGGATATTTTTCTTCCCCTGACCACCACAGTGGGCTACCTGCGGCTGATTCGCTAACCGTTCTTTGTCGCGTGTTGCGAGGCCCGTTCCTTCCTGGAACAAGTGGGCCTGTGGTCGGTTGTGGTCGTCCCGATCGACCAGTTGTCATTAGTCTCCCATGCGGCCCGCTGTGTTCCTCCATTGTCCTCCTGCCTGGTCTTTTGTCCTGTGGTTTGATCTGCGGCCCGCGCTGCAAATCAATGCTACTGGTTGCCATTCATTCAGCTCCGCGGCCAGCAAGCGCAGCAGGGACGCTCAGAACATCTCCCATGTGAGAGCATATAAAATGGGTAGCAAGGATAAAGGGACAGAAAAATCCTTCGAGCTCCAGAGTGTATACATCTTTAGGACATTTAAGCAACATTAGCACATTTCTGTGTCCACCGTTTTACTCGAAATAGTGTCTTTATTTGTCTAAAGAGTGAGCTGAATGCTGTTTCCCTGAAGGACATTGGAGTCTTAAAAGACCCTCCTTTATGCCAGATGCTAAGATAATGAATAAACAAAATAAATAAAAACTACTCGAGGGGCGAGCCCCTCCTCCCCTGTTTGGTATGTTGTACATGCTAATAGGACATGGAGTGTTTTATTCGTTCAATAATATCCAGAGAGAACAGCGCAGCATTAACCCTGCATCACTCTCCTCAGCCATTATGTTGCTACTACTCTGTACCCTTTCTGTCATTACAGTCCATTTTCCTCTATTCCCAATTTCTACAGCAGCATAGACAATTACTCAGGAATCCTTTTAGGAGTATTCCCAAGCTGTACAAAGACCAAATGTGCCTGCAGAAAGCAGCCAGGACTTTAACTGGCTAACCTTTTCCAAAAGTATTCTTAACACAGTTGTAATGACTGACAATTGGAGGGAGAGCGGAGAGCTATTTCATTTTCCGAGGAATAAAACAAATGACTTGTCTTCCAGGAAATGGTTTTGTGGCTCTGCATTGGCTTATTTGAGAACATCCCGTTACTTGCAGGTAATTGCGCTTTAGCTCGTGTGAAATACATACAGGAAGTAGGGTTAGCGTCGTCAAGAGGTGTCAGGTGTTCAAGGTGTCGTGTGACCAAAACGTAAACTCCAGTTACATTGGCGTTTTTGCGGATATGGTGAGTGGCGGGGAAGGGGTCTGCTCTGCCGTAGAGGAAGTGTGAAATATCATCTGCCATGGTGGAGCGAGGTGGATGAGGTGATGGGTGGGAGTTTCTTTTTCCAGAGGGTGTAGGAGATGAAGCGACGAGGGGGTGTTATGATGAAAGCGCTGTAACTCTTAAGCAAAGTGAGCTTTAAAAGGCTGTAAGTGGACACCTCAGTATCTGATGGCTGACTCCGGGTTGACAAGACCCCGCGACCCCGCTGTATTTATCGTAATGGAGCACAGCTGGGCCGCAGCTTCGATGGGTTAATAGCCATGTGACAGTTTTGGGTGTAGGGGGGGTGAAAGCGGGAGGTATTGCGTGTACGTGCGCGCATGCATTTTATTTACTCGTGCACTTGGCTGAATGGCACGCAGGGGCCACACTTGGGAGGGCGGGACTCTCTCTGCTGCGTCTCCACTCTCTCTGCCAGGCCAGATGGCTCCTGTCACTGAGTGAGGAGGAGGAGCGATGGAAGGAAAAGGAGGGAGCTCTGAGTCGCCCTTAACAGCGCCAGAGTGGCCCGTCCCCAGAGCCACCACATCTGGAGACCACCTGCAGCTGGCTCACCCCGCTTCCTCCGTCCTCGTCCCTTTTCCCGCCTGCACACGCTCACTTTCTCACTGTTTTTCCAGGCGGGGGAGGCGGTGGCAGTGCCCATATTTCAGCAACTTTAGTGTGTATCTGCTGGGGGGAGGGAGGGAAAGAGGGAGTGGTGGCGCGAAAGCATAGCAAAATACCATTTTATTTTATGACTGCACCAGCCTCTGAGAGATGTGGGTTTTGTATTTGTTATATTTCTTGTTTTTATTCCTCCCCAAGTAAAAAGGCAGAGCGAGAATGTTCGTTTTTCTTCCATCGTCGTTGCTGCAACTGATCCAGAGGCCACAGGGGGGCCGTTCCTGCCTAGAAAATAAAGCCTGCTCGCCCTCCTTGGCTCCCCCCAAATAAAATGCACTCATTTGCATTCCCATGCTGTAATTTAGCCCTTCTCTCTCTCTCTCTCTCTCTCTCTCTCTCTCTCTCTCTCTCTCTCTCGCTCTCTCTCTCTCTCTCTTTCACTATCTCACTGTCCCTCATCCCTGCATCTTTTCAGCCCCGGTTCATGTGGTTCCGCAGGGATTGGAACGTGGGAGGGGAAGAGAGGAGGGGAGGCTGAGAAAACAAAAGCGGAGTGGCAGTGTTGACTCAGGGTTGTTATCTGGACCGCTGCTGAGGGGGTGGGAGCTCTTGTGTGTCTGCATACATGCCTGGGGGGTTATTTACCCTGGCTGCTGCTGCCACAGCAGGTGCCTCTCAGTGGATAAACCTGGGCCTCCTAAATAAATATTCACCGTGGAGAAATTCGACGTGCGTCACCAAAAACTACATTACTACTACTGCTTATTCAAACCTCACTCTCTCCACCTATTGTCACATCCAGAATGTCCAGTCCACTGAAGATCAGCCATCTTACTCCCAAATCCCTGCGCATGCCACTGCGCATAAAGACCAAAGAAAATCTGACAAGAGTTGTGGATGTTTTTATGGAGCAAAAGGATAAACCTGTTCTCCGTTGGTATCTATGTTGTACTATGTCTTTAAGAGGAGCGACTTTTGGTTGGATGCACTCGCAGCTTGTTTCCTCAGTGTTTTAAGCTCTTGAAGTTGTTGAGTGAACAAATGCAGTATGATCTGTGTTGCATTATTCATCCGCTGTGCATGAGGTGTGGAGTAGGTAAAGAGATTGTTGTCTGTGGGAAAGAGTTGCCCAGTTACCATTTAATTGTATTTCCAAAGTTGATTAACTGCCTTGTAGTTGGGTCAGATCATAAACGAACCTTTCTAGAACGAGTCTAGAAGGTAACCCACAATTTGGGAGACACTCACGACATATTTTAGATCAGGCATTGACCTTGAGTGGTGAAGGTTAGGATAGGTCGTCAGGCAGCGGGCTTTTGTGCATTTTTGTTACCATCTAGATACGACCAGAATTTGTTTGGCACCGGACCAAGACGTCCTCCTTTATAGGGTCTTAGTGAGGTTGTGCTGAGGACAATTGCTGCATTCAGATCTGCCCAAAGAAATCATACCAAAAGGGTTAGGGTTAGAAAACCAGAGTCTGAGCTGGACTAAACAACATGGGTTTGAAAATGCCCATAATGTAAGTTTTAATCAATATACCCATAAGAATAAAAATATTACAATAAATTACAATTTTCTTGTTGTGTGCAGCAATGCAAATAAACAGTAGATGTCTACTTACAAAACACGTCAAGAATCAATTTTCATTATATAAACTGTTAACCGCTTAATTTGACTGCCGCTCTTCTGTCTTTCAGAGGTTGTAGCTGTAGATACTGGTATCATATGAAACTAGAAAACCTCAGGAATTGATTGGTACAAACTACGTCATGCTAGCACATAACGCTCCAAAAAAATCTGCAAAATTTTGATGAGGAAAAACTGGCATGGCTATTTACAAAGGTATCCCTCGATCTCTGACCTCAAGATATGTGAATAAAATCTCTTGAGATGAACAGGGTGAAAAATCAATCTTATTAGATAAACAGATGTTGACAAACTGCATAATTTGCAACAAAGGTAATAAATCACAATATATTTCATGCCAATACTCAGCATACCGCAAAATGTTTAAAATCACTGTATCATGATTTAAGTATCATGGGGCCTCTGAGTTATGCCTGTAGAACTTATGTGTTTTGTAATTTCAGTGAACTGACCCTTTAATTACTAGAACAGCATAAGACAACACATACTCTTATATTAAGTTAAAACTATAAAAAGAGAGAGTTAATGGAAAAACATTCAAAGCCATCAGACTCTAAAAGCTGGCAGGGGGTATCCTCTAAGGTACAACTGCTTCTGAGCAGAACCCCCCTGCTGACCCGAGTCCAGCATCTGAAACGGACCCTTGAGCCTCTGGTCCTAATGTGGTCAGCCGAGACCTCATCTCCAAGCGGCAGGTTGGTTCCTTCTACCATTCGCTTTCTTAAAATCCCTTTAAGTGCTTTAGAGGGATTTAACAGGCCTCTACATCCAGCGTCCTCTCAGCAGCCGACTTCCAGCCCTTACAGGAAAAGGGCGCTTACAGTATAATTAGGCCGGTCAGAGAAGAGGGCTCCCCCTCAATGGTAAATCCACGAGGACTCTGAGGAGGCTCGGGCCATTTGTCGGGTCTTCCAGAGCGTGACCGCGGCTCTCGCTGTGCTAAAGGTCAGAGCTTTAGGAAGTCATGCAGCAGGAGGGAGAAAAATGTATTATGCCTCTAAAAGCACTGTGGTTTCGTTGCCAATAAACCTGGATCTCTTGTAGTGTTAAGGCTCACCATTTCCATTTAAATTAATTATATAGTGTGTATGTGTGTATATATATATATATTACTTTTCTACTCGTACTTTTATGGAGAAACAGATGCTATATCCTCATTCACACCAAAGCACACAAGAAAAGGTTGATGGCTGCTGAGAAAATCTCCATGTGGTATAAAATGAAGATGAAAATGAAAGAAAAGAAGAAACGAACGGACTATAATGGTGCATTCTGATGAGTTCACCATGTTCATGAGAAGAGTCCATATGAACGCCCCCGTCTTGTGGTATTCACGACCTCTTAAGCAGAAAGTTTGAGAAAAGATCAGAGTTTACAGGTTGTGACCTGTCAGGAATGGCGGAGGCCTTGGAAGTTAATATTTCAGGGCATAATAAGTTAATTTTAGTCATATATTTTTCTCAATTTTTTTTTCTCGCAATTTTATAATAGATGTAAGGAAAATGTTGATATTCCCAACAACCTCATTTTATCCTGTCGTTATGTCTTTACATTTACTGCATTGTTGCCCTCTTGCTAGCTTGCTAAATTGTTGCCTCTGTGGCTTCTAGACTCGGACAGTAATGTTAATATTGCCATTGCTTAGCGTCGGTGTTCTCGCACTTAACCACTTGAACGCTACGAATATTTTGTACACAACTTCCCGCACTATATAAATCCAAAAACGTTCAAGTAAGTTAACAAAGCAAGAAAATGATAAACTGTAGAATGGTAGCATTGCAAATGTTACTGTTAAAATCAAATTTTCACTGCACTTAAATCAGATTTTAAAAAATGAACTTCAAATAAACTTCAGAACATTCACAATTTGTAGAGAAAAGTAAGAACTCGGAACAAGAAATAGTGAGTTCAAGTTCTGATTAGTTTAATTTCAGGTCAATAATCCGGCTGTGTTGTAATAACTGGGTGTGTGCCGGCACAAATGCTCCAAGGTGTGGTTGTGGCTTTGCTTTATGGCCACAAGAGGCTGTGGGGGGAACAGATGTAGCCTTCAGTAGTGGTTTAAACCACTGGTCTGACTGCTCTACATCTGAAAGAGGAGTGTGTGTTTGTGTGTGGGGAGGGGGGAACCTGCTGTGCCAATCTGTTCTCATTAGTGTTTACTCGCCCCCTCCAAACATGTAACGTCATGCACGTCGACTGCTGGAGTCAGGAGCATATAGCGGTTTGTTTGCGCCGGGCCTGTGGCTGCAGGTAACGCGTCCCCTCCGTCCAGATACCTTTCCAGATACCGAGACCTGAATGTTTCTGGGCTCATCAGCCTCTGATTGTCGGCCACGGGACCTGCTGGAGAGATCATAAGTATCATCCTCAGGGAGCACAAGAATGAACTGATATCTTTGTAGGGCTGCCCCCTCTTAGTTGATTAGTGGACTAATCTGTCATTTTAGTCAACAAAGATTTCCTTAGTAGATTAGTTACTTTTTACACTTTTTTCATGCTGATTGACTTATTTCCAAGAAACTTACGAGCTCATCTCTGGTAACCACAAAGTGGTACTGTCGATTAAATCAACTAAACGATTAGTCGACTAAATCATGTGTGATGAAATGGCCCTGGATGTGTGAAAGATTTAGCATTTTTTGTTTTCTGATTCTCACAAATTGTCCAGAAAAAAGTCTCGAGGGATGCTGCTGTTACATGCCCAAAAATCTAGACCAGACCTACTTTTATGAGCCAAAGATAAATAAAAGTCAAGGCTATTCATCAAGCTCAACACACTCTATTTTAAAAGATACAATGACTGAATTATGTCTTATCAAACACCCAGAACTAATCATTTATTTTATGGAGCACTGAGGTCACTGAATAGACTATATTCAATAAAAAAAAGTTTGTTTTCAGTCTCACTAGCTGTGTTTCCATTTATTGAAGCAAACTTTTGGATTGTTACAAAGAGGAGAAACGTGAATTATACACATTTCCATGAACTGGTTTCGAGCACATAAACACGGCTACGGTGTTGTTAGGTCACCAGGTCGCGCTATAGGCTGCAATCCGCCACTAAACAGAGTAGAAGAAGAAGAAGAGGCGGCGAGTAGGACACAAAATAAGTCTGCTTGGCCATCTAAACATCTACCAGAGAAAAATGGAGAGAAAACAAGCAAAACAAATCAGTTCTATTATTTCATTTATATATAGATTTATTATTTTGCAAAAAAATAGGGTTCTGTTTAAAAAATATAAACGTAAGAGAAAATACCAGCCACCAAAGCGACAACTATCATTAAGCATGCCACTGTAGAACATACGAGGCTACCTTACACACAGGTAATAGCAGATATTTAGGGGAACATGTATGATAACATGTGTCCAAACATGTCTCAGACTGTACAAATGTAAACTACCCATCTCAGTAGAACTACGGGTAAAATGATGGATTATCTTGTCAGCTTAAAAGCTTTACGTCACAACTACTCAGTATTTTAAGCCACGCTTAAAGTTCAGTGGCTAAAGCAATGTTATGAACTCCTTATCTCAATGTAATAAAGCATAAAGACGGCAAAAAAAACTTTCACTTTGTTTGGTGTGACGTCTCTGTCGTCTCTGCTCATCACCTGATCAGTCGTTGAGTCAAATGTTCGCTACGTCAGAATTTATTCGGCAATTTCTATAACCCATTTAGTGCACCAACTCTCTTTTTGACAAAGGTAAAAACCACCTCGAAACCACCAAGTCTTACAACATTTTGCCGTCTTCATCCAGCTTTGCTCATACGATACTTCGAAATGTGGATAAACATACGTGAATGGAAATGTGGCTACTGAAACTTACGACATAATTTACTCATCAGTAAGTTAAGTTATAACCAACATCAAAATGGTTTGAAGTTTTATCAGTTATATATATATATATATATATATATATATATATATATATATATATATATATATATATATATATATATATATATATATATATATATATATATATATATATATATAATTTTAAAAACTGCTGAAATGTAACCATTCTGGGCCAGATAAAAAGGAGACTGAACCTTAACAACACCTGTGAACTGAGCAGCAGTGGTCAGATATAGTTTTTAACTGCTTACGTTGGAGCTCAATACTATTTGACCTCTTGACCTGTGGACCTGGCAGTAATCGGTGGCCATTCACAAAACCTTTGGGGTTCTTTGTTACTCCTTCCTCCTCCTCCTCCTCCTCCTTCTCCTTCTTCTGAAAATATCCCCAACCTCGCAGAATGGCTCTGTCTTTTGAGAAGCTGCGATCTGCCACGTTCCATATTAACATATTGGTGTCAGTCAGCGTCCCCCCCTTCTCCTGCACATCCTCTAATGTTATTGAAGGGAGAAAGATCAGAGGGGCAGCCGTATCCCCACACTCCATCAAGAGTGTGTGTGTGTGTGTGTGTGTGTGTGTGTGTGTGTGTGTGTGTGTGTGTGTGTGTGTGTGTGTGCCGGCTGGCAGGAAGTGGGGGCTGCTGCCTTTGATGGTCACACTCCCTCAGATGTGTCATCGCTGCAGACGGCGTCTCGGCTGACGTGCCGCGTCTGAGAAACAACAGCCCTTATAGTCACCTGAACACACACCAAAACACACTTAAAGTGGATGCACACAATTATTCTGCACAAAAAAAAAAAGAAAGTGGCTTCACACCGGGATGGACGCATCCACCCGCCCAGAGCCAGAACTGCTTGGGCCGTTCCACCTTTCCACTTTACTGTCAGCGATAATCGGTTGTGGCGTGTGACTGTGCCGGGCTCTTTGTCTATTGGTCGCGCCTGTCATGCAGCCGGTGAGGTGCGTGCATGGTGAGGTGCGTGCATGCATATGTGCGTGTGTGTGTGTATATTTATGTGCATGTGCGTCGCCGTGCCCTGGCCGTGCTGCAGAATTGCAGGGAGGCTCCGGTTACATTGTTATTCTAAACAGGGTGTTTTTAGCCGCTCGTCCTCGCAGTCATTCAGCAGAGCGATCTGTCAGCTCCCCTCCCTCTCTCCCTCTCTCCCCCTCCCTCCCTCCAGGGACCAAACTGTGAACTTAACACACTCAGCTCTGATGACTTCCCTGATGGTGCAAAAAACAGCCAACTCTACAGCTGTAATGTTATTGCTGGAGTGGCTTGAATGTTGCATTGTTCCTCTGGTTTAAAGTGTGTGTGTTTTACATATTCAGAGCGAGGGAGGGGAGTGTGTGTGTCATCATTTCAGTCTCCTCCCGGTAACCCGCAAAATGCCGGGGTGGGGTGAGGTTGTGTTTTCCTGTGTGTGTGTTGTATGTGTGTGTGTGTGGTGTTTGGGGTGGGTTGTTGAGGTCTAGATGAAAGTGGAAAAGCGAAGGAGGAAACCAAATAATCGAGAGGGTGAGGGAGGTGAGCGAACTAAAGCAAGAGTGTGTGTGTAAAAGAGAGAGGGGGGGGGGGAAGGGGGCAGGCGTTCTTAAAACACTGTGGAGTCCAGATCAGAAATAAAACATAAAAAAGGGGAGAAGAAGAAGGAGGAGGAGGAGGAGGGGAAAAAAAGGGAGGAGGGATTGTGCTCGAGTGTGTTATGTGTGGATCCTATGGAGTGAAAGCAGCCAGGGAGTAAATTGTGCGAGCCCGGAGAGCTCAGCTCTGCATGTTCGAGCTGGCACTTTTGATTTAGACAATTTTTTTTTTCCTGCCGCAAGATCTTTTTTTTCTGCTCCTCCTGGTTTATTATCAGCTAAGACAAAGGCAGGAGAAAAGAGCTAAAGAGAGAGAGAGAGAGAGAGACCCACAGTGAATAGATGTTGCGCAGCTGACAGCAGAGGAAGCGGCAGAGAGAGTTTCCAGCCATCGCGCTCCCCGACCGCAGCCTTTTCTTCCTGGGAGATTAAAAAAAAAAAAAAAAAAGGACAAAAGCGCCCCCCCCCCCCGCCCCCATTCTCCAACCCGCTACCATCCGATCACCAGCCTGCACGCCGCTGGTGTATGGTGCTTTTCTCTCAGCCCTTAAAGGCATGGACTGAAGATGATGCAGCCGGGGGCTTAGTGAGAGATCGCTCCACGAAAAACCCCTTCCCCTCACCAACAGGGCCAGACCAAGAGGAGCAACTCCGGGGGAGGGGGGAGGGGGGTTTGAAGGAGTGGAGGCGGAGGAGGAGAAGAAGAGAGGAGGGGGGTACCCTCCTTGGATTATTGCGGAGGGTCTTCCACTTCCCTTTTTTGTATTTTTTTTTTTTTTTTTTCCCCCCATCTCCAGTCGCCTCAATCATCTTGTGTTTTTGCTGCGATGTGTAGTTCTTAAGCCGAAGAATGTGGAGACAACATTTTCCAGGCAAGCAGCATGTTTCCTGTTTTCTTTTCTGGATGTCTAATAAAGTCTGGCATGTGGGAGGTGGTGGGGGAGAGGTGGGGGAGTGAGGATAAGAGGAGGGGGGGAAGAGTGTGTGGGTGGGTGTGTTGTGTGGTCGGTAAGGTAGGCGAGTAGTCCAACATGTAGTCGTTTCGAGGTCCGCCCGTCCTGCGTTGCTGCACTTGGCTCCGTGTTGTTCGCTTCCTCTGCGGTCTTGCACTCTGAGCGCGCTCCGTAGCTCGGGGCAACGCCGGAGAATAAAAGAGCGGGAAAAGGAGAGAGGGAGAGGGGAGGTCCGGCGTGGTTGTGCCATGGATGCTGTTGACACCCGCTTTTGTCCCGTGGTGGAGTGTGGGCCCGGCCCGCCCATGCACACAGAGGGTACCATTTAAAACAGGCGTGCGCTCATTTTCTTGGCAGGGGATGGATTGGTGTGGCGGGCAGCCGGGTGGTGACAGGGGTGGGGCACTGGCAGCGCAGGACAAGTGGCCTTTGTGTGCTACTTTTGGGGAAGTGAAGGGAGGGAAGGGCAAGGAGGAGGCTGCCAACAAAGGGTGCTTATACCCACCCCCCTCCTCACCCCTCTTCACCCCCTCTCTTCAACCACTACAACTCATGCAGTGACCTCGTGCTGTCACAGGCAGATGAAGGGTTGGTGTGTGTTTATGGCAGGTTTTGTGTGCGTATGAGAGGGAGGGAGGGAAGTAGTAAATGAGTAATTCATCCTCAGTAAACCAGAAGTACAGGCTCTGGCAGAGTGCCATATGAAAAGGGAGGAAACTCCAGCAAGGAAAACAAAGTGTTGTTTGACCCAACGGCACATCTGTACGTTGTGCCAAACTTCTCCGTTACTCCACAGTCCTTGGCAGCTGCTGGAAGCCCGCCAAGGTTGTGTGTGTGGGTTCCTATTCATTTGTTGCCACATCCATGGAAGTGCATGCCTGCTGTGTCCGTGTTTTCATGCAGATTTGCCCGTGCAACTTGTGCTGCCACATGAACACTTATTGCACACGATTGCACACAGCTATGGTTGAAGTTTAGAGCTTTTTTTGGCTGTAGCGTACTTACTTTTGCTCACCTATTTCTTGAGTTGAATCTGTTTTCCCATTCATAGCTATTAAGTTGATAAGCTTAAATTATTTATATATGCATGAAAGTTTAACCGGGAAGTTAAAACTACTGAAACTGACAAGATGCTATCTGTCTCACTCGAAAAAATACTGCCGCTCTTGCTGAACTGCAAAACCGCAGAGTTTACTCACAAATGTGGAGTCATGTCAAAGGGTTTTTTTTCTTTCTTTTTGGCCGAGCACAGATGCCAAATTGCAGAGAGCACATTAGCCAGACAAGAGCCAAGTTTTTGTTTGGCCTTTGGGCAAGTTACTTGGAGAATTATCATTAATTCGCTACAGCTGATATAATCAACTGCCAGCGACAGTTGCCATTTCAAACAGCTAAAAATCAGCATTTAGTGATGACTTGTTATGAGAAGCCTGCAACTTGAATGTTTTGTAGATTCCTTTTTGCTATAATAATTTGATTTCTTGCTATTTTGGGCTATAAGAACCAAACCCTATACACAATGCATAGGCCACATGTCCATATTATAACCCCTCTCTCACACACACACACACACACACACACACACACACACACACACACACACACAGCTTCCTCCTGTTTGACTGGCTGCCTGTGTTAACCAGAGGCTGTGGGTCATGTTTCAGCACAGTGCTTCTCAGGGTGGCACAGTAAATGGCCGTAACTGTTGGCGGTCAGCAGCAGCAGCAACAGCCGCCCCCACCCAACCTTGTTGTCAAGAAGGAGCCACCTGCAAACAGCAGCTTGGGGTTGCTAGGTAACCAGTGGTGGCAGATGATGATGGTATGGCGGATGGCTTGTCTGGTCTCCCACTAAATTGACTTGTGTTGCTGTTTTTTCTCCTCTCTGACCACAACACGACTGCGTGTCCCTGTTCCCTTCTGGTCCCTCTTCCCCTCACGGAGGCAACATAACACCAGCAGCCGAGGCCAGCGGTAGGAAGAAACTCCTAGCTCCCTTCCCCGCACATAATGGAAACTCTGGCCTCATCTCCCGTTGCGCCGCTCTGCTGCGTCCTGCTGCCAGACTCTGACTAAGTGTTGCTGGCTCAGGAACCGCAGCCTCCAGCCCGGGCCGGGTTTGGGTTCCACAAGTATTTGTCTACGGGAATGATTAGAATTAAAATACTGATGACTGAGAGAGGGAAAAAAAAGTGAGTCTGATCTCATAAATGGTAGTAATCTACATCAAGTGGTTTTAAGCCTTTTTCACTGGAGACCTAGATTTCCAAATATAATTCTCATTGTGACCCAGTTCTCATTTTTGACGACTGTTGTGTGATCTAATTGAGAAAATCGTTCTGTTTTTAGACCGCTAAGTGAGCTTGCCACCTTTTTATTACTAGGACTTGACAAGATTGTAGAAAAATAATTTCAAGCAGTTGAAAGCAAACCCATGTGATAAATCTTTCTGAGCTTTTAGGAAGTAGAGAGATTCCTCTTAGAAATCATCACGTGGTACTTTTCTTCCATTATGAGTACACGGCTATCAGAAAAGTATGATTCGAGGTCAGGCTTATTAGTGTAAATCTATCAAGCAGTTCAGGAGGTTGTTACTTATCATTAGGAGTTAAAATGCTCTGTTTTTTTAATAGTATGTAGCCCATGAAATAAGGATAAGGCTACAACATTTGTTATTCATATACAAAATTTATAATCATGTTATTCTCCGATGAATATTTGTTTGTTGGGTGTAGAGGTGTGTACAGTAGTGCATCAACGGCACTGTCCCAAAGCTTCGAAGCCCAAACAAGGGGTTCGTGACAGCCCTAGCAAACACCACTTTGAGCTCTGGTTACTTGTGACAGAGATGAGTTGCAATTAACTGATTTTATACACTATTCCAGTTTAAAATTAGCTGCAGCCATAGATCTGACAGAGTAGATCAGCAGGGGGCGTGTACGTGTGTGAACATGCATTTATTCCTTTGGCAGGTAAACCCACGACAGCAGCTGCCTCTCTCAGAGAAAATGTTCTCGTCCCAAATCATCATCTCTCACACACGCACACACACACACACACACACACACACACACACACACACACACATTCGCAGCCTGGCAACAGTTTAGCAACAAGCAGAGGAAGCGAGAGCACAGAGGAAAGGAAATGAGGGGGGATTAATTAATGGAGGAGCCAAATTAAGAGCACTCTGCCTCCTGCGGTTCTCACGTGACCCCCCCCCCAACACTTCACAGCCCCCTGCCCTCAATGTGCACGTGTGTTGACATTTGATGCTCTTATGTATCACATCGTTTTTTTTTTGGTTATTGCTATTGAAGCAATAATCACATGTAAATTAAATGTCTAAAAAAGCATTAATTTTTCAACCAAATTTAACCCAATTTGAAATGAGACGCTTTTTGACAAGTATGTGGTTGGGGTGGTTAAAAAAAAATGATTTAAAAAAACAAAAGTATTGAAAATGATCTCTTAAAGCCATAATCAATATATTCATTCGAGTCTATGAAGAGGTAGAAGGAAGTTGCCGCTTTTATTGTTGTAGTCTGTGTGATGTGACGTCATATCCGTTTCGTATCTCTCAACCAAAACAAACTGCAGTGGTCTGCAGCCAGCAGAAATGATAAAGTAGAGACCAGTGGAGGGTCAGCGTGGATACAACCTGCAAGCTCACATTTTAAATCCAAAGCGGTAAAGACTACACATGCAGTAAAGGATGGAAACACTTTGGGTTTTACATTATGTCAGGAAAAGCAGAGCTAGACATCACGGCTAAAGCTGCATGCTAAATCTGTCATGAACAGAAAATGCCATTGTATTGCGGTAACATTCGGTCAAGCCGGCCGTCACTCTCATCTCCGTGGTCAAATCGGCCGGCGCTACAACTATAGAGCATCCATGTACTGACGTTTATTTTAAATGCATTGAAACGGCTGATCATAAAGAGAACGGAGCTGACGGGAGAGCGTGACAGACTTGGCGATGTTAGAGGAAGTATACACGTGTGACTACAACTGGTTTTCAAAATAATATCTTACTGTATATACAAAATACATATAAAAATAAGATTGATTGCATTATATTAACCAGAAGTATAAAACATAACATGTCCCTTTTTTGTAAATGTAAAAGAAAACACTCCTAATTTGTGAGAGAAATATCTTTATTCTTTGATATTTGGGTTGCTGGATTTGACTGCATGCTGAAAATCAAACATTATTACTGTATCAATGTAGATATTTTCCAATGTAAAAGTCCCGAGAAGTATATGAGTCAATTCTTTCTCATTGTCCGGTGTTAAAAAAGTTGACAAAAATTGCAATAAATTTCAGTATTGATTCGCAGTACATATCGAATCAGCACCCAGGTATCGTGATCGTATTGGGAGATAGGTGTATCCAGCCCTATGGTCTACGTTATCATCAAAATCTAATAAACCTGCCAGTTTTAGTTTATATTATGATGTTTTAACAGCTACATGTAATGCATTTAAATACATGAAATGAGATTCTAGATACTTATATACACACCATCCAACATCATGTTATGAATGCATCAGAACTGCGGTATTGTGCATGGCACAAACCCAGTAGTTCTGGTTAAGACTGGTTTGATGTACATGCTGTCAGTTTACCACAGGGGGAGTGTTGGCTGTCACCTCCCTGCTTCCCTTGCCCGAATATTTCATCTCCTCTCCATCAAAATCAGCAGAGTGAGAATCAATCTGTCACACAGGAGGACGCACGCACACACAAATACACACTCAGGCTCCCAGAAATACAAAACGAGAAGGAAAGGAAGGACAGCAAATGATGGGAAAAGGAGAGGGAATGACAGTTGAGGTGAAGGGATGGCAGAGGAACGGAGGGGCAGTGATTACAGCCGAGGAATGATCGGCAGAGGTGGGGAGGAAAATTACGTGAAAAGAGAGATAAAGGAAGGAGAAGCGGATACATGGTGAGCGAGCGCAGATACAGAGCTAGACACCGGCAGACAGGAGGAGCTGTCAGAAGATGCTATCGTACAGGGAGAGATCTGGGAAAATGCGGCGCTGCAGACGATATGGTGAAATGTAGCGGTGGAAGAGTCGGTGAGAGGGAGATTGAACGAGTAAGAGACTGAAAGGTCAGAGAGACAGAGAGAGAAACCCAGTGGATGATTCATGGAGTTCAGGCTGTCTAACTCCTGCCTGAGGGTTCGACACAGCCTGCCAGCAGCTCCTCTTCCCCCCCGTCTCCCCTACTGCCTCACCCGCCACCTCTCTCACCTGCACACCCACGTCTGTCTGTATAATCGACTGTATAGAAACCAGTAACTACTGACTTACATGAAGCAGGGCGAAGGTTACAGGTGGTGTTTGTCTGTTCTGTGAGTCAGGAGCCTTGAATGCTGCAAACCTGCAATGCCTTAATCTATATATATATATATATATATATATATATATATATATATATATATATATATATATATATATATATATATATATTTATACAGTATATCACCTTTAAATCAATTGACTGTGATGTGCAGTAGGTTGCTTGAAGTGCTGAAATCAATCAGCTCTGCAGCTTTAGTTCTTATCTTTCATTGTTTTGGTTTTGCTGCACATTTGTGATTAAGGTTTTTTTTTATTACTTGCCCAAAGACTTTTTGTTTAATCTTTATCTAAGTAAATGAGTTCACCCACATCCTTTAATGCCACCCAACCGATCTCCTGTTTTCCAGGATAATAGAAATAATTGCTTCCACTTCAGCTCATGAACTTTGCCTTTGCCTGCCGCCATTTTCTCACGAGTGCGTAATCAGTACTGCAATTCAAAGATGAGAGGGAAGAACGATGGCTCACTCCTGAGATACTTCCATCTTCATCCAGAAAAAAAGGGTGGTGCTACTTCCCTAATTGGGGCAAGTGAGTTGCTAGCTTAACTAGCCCGACGTGGTATTCTACTTGCCACGTGGCTGTTGTTGAGCCCTGAAATTCTGAAACACCCCACCATCATCAGCCCAGCACTAAATGTCTGTCACAGATAGCTGGTGAAAGACTGGTGGAGACCAAAATAGAGGTCAAAGGAAAGATATATTAACATATACCCACATAGTCTCTCACTGGCTTGTGTCTGTTTGCTCATTTTGTCATGAGACTGTGGATATTCAGGTTTGGTGATTCTGAGCACTTTTGACTTCTTGTCTATTTTGGCTGTAAAGTTGATATTATCAGTTGGACTGAAGCATTTAAGCTGAATGAATGCTAAGGTTACTATGCGTATGCTGAATGTGGGACTATTTGTTAGTCATAACGACTCCTGTCATAACTGTGTTTTTGTCAGCTCTACATTGTGTCAAGTGTCACGTTATGTAAATCCACACAAGCTGACATATTGCTGGATTATTTTCATTATCAATTAATCCGTCTGTTCCTTTTACAGTTAATGTATTAATTGTTTTGTTTATAAAATGTCAGAAAATAGTGGAAAATTTTATTAAGTCAGAGCTCAAGGTGATGTCTTCAACATGCTTTTTTGTATGACTAATAGTCCAAAACCTAGGGCTGCAAATGCTGCTGTATTTCTGGTCATAGTCGATCAGTCAATTAAGTTTTTCTGAGAAATCTGAGTTAGTATGTACTTGTTATTATCAATATAAATGACGTAATTGTGTATCACGATATCCCGAGATATGATTCATCACGATAGGGTTCCATTGAAAGACAATAAATCATATTGAATTATCACCTTAGCTCAGATCTAGTAGTGTCTGTCCATGCAGATTGTTTTGGGATCATCACCAAAATTATATTGAGTAGTGTGTTTTTTTACCGAAACAACTGTTTTCACAGGGACTATTCGTTGACTAATTGGTTGTTTTACAGATTTTTTTTAGTTAGCTTGTAGTTTTTTTTTTTAAACTTTTTCATGCTGAATGACTTATTTCCAAGAAACTTATATTCACATTTCTGGTGAACAAAAGATTTACTGTGAAATGGTGAATTTTTTTTTTTTCAGACCTGGGCATTATATGGCCCGCGGGCTGGAACCGGCCCTTGTGATTGTTCTACCCGGCCCGGGAGGTCTCAGACAAACCACACAATTTTACTTACAAAGCTGAAAAAAAAAAAAAACAGTATTTTTTTGAGCATTTTGTTTTGAAATGCTCATGTATTGTTAATGTGCTTGTTCCTGTCACACTTGACATTGATATAAATTGATGTGACGTGTTTGAAGTAGTGTCACCTGTTGAGGCGGCACGTCTCTAATAAGTCATGGACTAAGTATTATTTTCACAGAGGTTGGCGGTAAAGCTGTGTGCTTAGTTTGCAACAAACATGGTTGTATTACAGGAATACAACTTGAACCGTCACTCAGCTAAGGAGCTGCTAGCTAAGATACTAAAGCTGCAAGGACTTTTTACAAAGCTTCATGCAACCAAAGAAGGAAATGTAAGTGTTAATGTTAAGTTACATGTTAAGTTTTGTTGAAAAATAAGTGACCAGCACATTTCCTATAGTGATTAAATGCAGGTTACTTCTGACTGTTTGGCAACAATCTGGGTTTCTCACAAGGCCCCCCAGGAAAAATAATTACCCACCCCTGATCTAAATCAACTAATTGTGATTAGTCTCAAAAATTGTACGAGTGTTCCACGAATAACAATTTCTTTGGTTGAAGACAGCCCTAGAATTAATTGTTTAATCTACAAAACGTCAGAAAAATATGAGAACAAGTCATTTGCAGTCAAACTGATGTCTTCAAAATGCTTTTTTTCTTAGATCAATAGTCCAGAACTCAAAGATATTCAGTTTACATTCATATAAAACCAAGAAAGATAATCCTGGAAGCAGAGGATGTTTTGTACTTTTTCATTATCGATTTATATATCGATTATTTTCTTGATTAATTTATCAGTAGTTTGGTCTGTAAAATGCCAGAAAATGGTGAAAACTGTTGTTCAGTGTCACCTAAAGCCCAAGATGACGTCCTCAAATGTCTTGTTTTGTCCACAACTCAAAGATATTCAGTTTACGCTCATAGAGGAGTAAAGAAACCAGAAAATATTCACATTTAACAAGCAATCAGAGAATCTTTACTTCAAAACAAAAAAAATTCAAACTGATAAATCAATAATCAAAAATAGTTGGTGATTAATTTAATGGTTGACAACTATTTGATTATTGATTACTTGTTGCAGCTCTGTTGTGTGGACCTGGATCTCCTGTGATATGGTCCAGCGCTACATGCACGAGCGCACAGTTTGGTGTAATGGATTCACCGCCCAGCTGCCTCCATTAATATTCAACATGCTGTCAGTTGCAGATGTGGCACAGACAGCCGAGTCGCCACGCCTCACCTTTCCCCGCCGTCATGTCACCCGTCTTGAACAGTGAGTGTGATAAGTAGGCATGGAGGCAGTGAGGGTGGGTGGTAGTGGGCTGTGGGTGAGGAGGAGGAGGCTGTCTCTCTGTCAGGAGACAAAACATCTCCTCTGCCCTTTTGCACCGAGAGTGTGACGGGTGGAGGTACGGGCGTTTTTGCGCCTCCGACCTCAACTCTTGGCGCAGATGCCAGCGGCGCCAAAAATAAAGCGCATTAAAACAGGCAGCCAAAGCCTGTTAAGCAATCACCATGACAATATGGGCGGAAGGCGCGAGGAGACGACACCTCCGCTGCGATCCAGCCTCCTGCCCTCAGAGGCTGTGCCGCTGGACTGCTTGCTTCCTGTCAGCTTTCTCTCCTGTCGTTTATGTGCTGTCACTCTCTCTCCTTTCATCCTCCTCTTCTTCGTCGTCTTCTCTGATTTGTCTCCTGGGAGCTCTTTGGGCTAACAGGCAGTGTTTAGTCTATTTTTATGCACGCTTGTTTTACATTTTAATTTCACTCTTCTCTGTCGTGCTGTTTTTCCCCTCCCTCCCTCCTCCCACCTGTTTGTTTTCCCATTGTGTATTTGTGCAACGACCACACACAACTTTCTCTTAAACCTCCTAATCTCACCTTTATCTGCCCTAATCAGCCTCCTCTGCTGCGGTAATCCCACAGAGCATGTCCCGAATGAGCCACCTATCCTCTCCTTTCCCTTCCTCCACCCTTCTCCATATCTCTTCGAAAGACATCATCCTAATCTTTGGGATAACTTTTAAGAGCACACTCGCACAGTGAGATCACACTTAAGCAACCAGATGCTGATCTTAGCAGGAGAGCAGCAACACCAGATAAGAAGGTGATGTCATGAAATCACACAGAAACACCCACAGGGATCTCGCTAGTTGTGCGTTGACCTGTTGTGTCAGCTGTGACACATCTGTAGCAGCTGACTGGGAGTGGGGATCATGACCTGTGCAGTGTTACGCCGCTAGTACTCAGCGGGGAACAGTTGCTTCCCTTCTCGGGTCCATCCATCCACCGGCTGGCATGAATATTGATGCTCCTCTCTTTTTAACATTGTATGAAGCGGGGCTGGTAATTGTCTGTCCTCTCAGCGCGACACGTCTTCTTCAATAGGGGACGCCGTACGTGTGAGAAGGTCGGCCCGCCAGGGAGCTCGGCGCTCCTCGGCTCTCGTCACTTTAGTGGCGAGTCGAGCGCCAACAGAACCTGAATTGCGACACACACTCTGTCAAGTGTGCTGAAGTGCAGACGTGAGTTGGCTGTGGGTTTGTTTCACGCTTGTAGCGTGTTTTTTTTTTTTTTCCTCTAACGCTCTCCATTTCAATGATACATGGCTCTTTTGAGGCAGGGCAGCAGCTCATTTCTAAAGGTGTAGCTCGCAGTTTTCTCTTTTTTCTTCCTCCTCTACTCCACAGCTGCTGGTTCAACTCACAACGAGGCAAATGTAGAATCCTCTACCTTGAACTGAGAAACGAGAACAAAGCGTCTGCGATGTGGTAGTGTGCAGTTGTCTTATGAACACACAAGGGAATGTGTTCCTCTTGGTATGATAGAGTACGTGTGTGTGTGTGTGTGTGTGTGTGTGTGTGTGTGTGTGTGTGTGTGTGTGTGAGAGAGTGTGAGTGTGTGATGCAAGTGTTTGGAAACAGAGAGGATTCCTGTAAGTGAGGCTGTGGTCTAATCCAGTCTTGAGTAGGTGCATTGATTTATTGAGCAACGCTTGGTAGTGCGGAGAAGCCCTGCTTCCTGCTGTATCCTAATCAGTACACACACACACACACACACACACACACACACACACACATATGCACACACATGTATGCACACACACACAGGAGGTTATCATCTGAGTCTAATTCAAGAAAACGGTGATGATGGTGCTGATTTTTAGTCCAATAATTTGACATTACTCAGTGTTTCTTCCTGTTGAACTTGTGTGAGCTTGAACATTTTTGTTTTTAAATTATGTATTTTTGTATTTGTATTGTTTATTTTTGTGTATTTTTTTTTAAATATATAATATCATGAATAGAACTGAAAGAAATAGACTTAAAGAGTGTGTTCACAATTTTTTTAAAGATGAAAATTGATTTCAACACTCAAACTACGGCTGGATGATATGGCCAAAATCTTCTCTTAATAATATTATGATAACAATATATAGCATCATATATAGCCTGTTCTCAGGTTATTCAATAAATAGTTTATATGAAATAACCACACTCCTGTCTGAATTATTGAGTGATTGTGAAGTATTTTCTCATTTAATTAATAGTGTTACGCAAATTTCTAGTTTCAACACAATACCTTGAAAAATATCAATATTCAGTACTATTTTCGATACCTTGGGAAAAAATGTACAAGTTAAATATTAGTGTGTGTGTCAGCTGATCGGAGAGAAGAGAGAGCAGAAAGTGCAGCTGGTACTTGTTTATTGATACTGTGGAAAATGAGTATTGAAACAGTTTTGAATATTAAATATCAACATGTATTGATACTTTGATACTTTTGACAACACTAGGTTGAGGACAGCCTGAGCTGAGAGAGTAGAGACCATTTCTTTACTCTCTTGTCCCTAAAATAATCTTCCTTCTCTCTTCCATCTGTCTCCAGGTATTCGGCCCCAAATCATGAACGGGCCAATGCATCCACGCCCCCTGGTGGCGCTGCTGGACGGGCGCGACTGCACCGTGGAGATGCCCATCCTGAAGGACTTGGCGACCGTCGCCTTCTGTGATGCCCAGTCCACACAGGAGATACATGAGAAGGTAGGAAACACACTTCACTTTCACACCTCTCCACATCAGTGCAGCAGAAAGTTGATGGTGAGATGGAGCCTGTCACTCACTCACGCCTGCCTCTTTCTTTTCCTATCACAGCTCTAAAATGTGAAGCGCATTATATTGGCCCCATACACACTTGCCAGTTAAAATATAGTGGCTTCATTATGATTTAATGTCACTTTGTGGCATGGAGCGCGATGCCTATATCAGTGCCATTGTTCTAATAGAGAGTCTTGTATGGCGGGGATGCCGTGTAATTACATTGGCTTGTAGAGGCTCTTTATTGCTTTTTATGCAGCGCCGTGGCTGCAAAACAATATATGGCCACGGAGATGGGTATCGCCGAACTCCTATCTCTCCATCTGCAGATGGAGTGGGAGCAGCTACATCTTTCCTCTCGCTGTTTTTATGAAAATGGGACATATTAAAAACGAAGCATTTGCATAGAGATCAATTCAATCAAAGACCTTGGGCGGTGAGGAGAAGGGGGGAGCGGGGAGCTTTTTGTTTGTTTCAACACTGCCTTATCAGGAAAAACATGATTGTAATGTTCACCTCACCAGCATATTCAGCAGTTCGCAGTAATAACTTGCAGTCTAGATACCCAGAGGGGTGGTGTAGATTGAAAATGTCCAATCTCTTCTTTCCGCGGTGTGGATGCGGAGATGCAGCACTGATAATTCAGGGAGTTTCAGTGTGATGTTTTCAGGGCCAGACGCCAGCTGCCACTCTCTTCTCCATCCACACCAGAAAATACAGGAACTCATGGGAACGGCTTGGAATATGAAAGTGGCCCGCGGTTACGTCAGGTTACCCAGTAATCCCTTATTTCTCGGGTGATAGGGGGCGCGATGAAACACACGGATGAATACTGATCACCATCGAGTTACAATACCACCTCAGTGAAACCGAATCCCGCACGCAGCACCTGCGCTCCGACATCCAACATTCTCACAGTTGTCGTATCTCACAGTCACATGTGGCTTGTAAAAGCTGGATGGCGGCCCATGTGGCGTACAGTCAACATTGGCCTATCGCACATTGTACACGGCCTGACTGCTCCTCCGATTGTAGTGTTAAGATTAGGGCTGCGACTAATGACTGGTTATGCAAGCAAATGATCTACTGATGTTTTGTTTTTGTCTTTAAATTGCCTGTTACAGAGGGAAACAGCTTGCCTGTCAAGCTATTCTTTTAAGTCACTACAGTGTACAGCTGTTTTTTATTGATTTATTCAGGCCTTGCCTCATTCACACAAAGAATATATTTTCTTAAAACCTGTCATCTCCCTTTTACTCACATCTCTGCTTCAGCTCTGAGGTGGATTTAAAGGTGCAATCAATAAAGGATCATAGCCTTCTCTTCATAACATACTCTGCATTATTGTGTGATGTTCTGCAGCGCTTTTTCTGTATTTTTTAGTGCCGCTATCATGGCCATGTCACCCTTTAAGAAGTGCCAAAAGCTACATTTTGAACAGCACATCCTTGCCAGGTGGAGAAACTCTGTTCTCAGAGTTACAACCAGCTCTCAACCCGACTGCTCACCAGTGGGATGACCTCATGGCCATAAAATCCCTCCCCAGTAAGCCACGGAGTCAAACACACAAACTGTACAGTGTGTGTATCATCAAACCGAAACTCCTTTGTAACAGTATTGTATCTCACGCTCACCCTTGCCAAAAAGGGGGAGGCCTCGCTGCCCAGGCATCATCAGAAACGATAGACATTAATAAGGCTTTGGTTTCAGTGGAAACGAGGGATATGGATTGGGTCAGAGTTTCCATTAAAGTAAACTACATTCAGAGTGGATTTTCCCTCAAAAAAGCTTCACTGCTAACCATAAAAGACTCTCCAGCACGAAAACAACACAAGGGAGAGAAGAAGAGTGTGTGTGTTTTAACCTTGAACTAGTATCTGGAAGGCCTGTCCGGGACACGGCTCTAATAAAAGCAGTATGGAAATTCAGAGCTAATCTGCTAATCACAGGGAAGCTAATGCAGTTTGGCTGGAGGTGAATGTAGAGCTGTTATTTAGGCTCTGACAGGGGCTGTGGCTGATACTGAGGGGGAATAGTTTAGATCCGCATCAGACTGAATCACAGGCCAGGTCACCTTGTCCTTGTCAAGTAGCAGAGGAGCAGCGCTTCACAGTGACGCCCTCCTGAGGAGCCTGAATCCAGACTGTTTCATATCCTGAGGTGTGATTCTCTACACCAAGAAGAGGTTGTCTCTTCCCGAACAGATATGATTTCCGATAAAGAAAGAATCGTGCTGTTTCTTGTTTCGGGTACATTTTAGGGTTGCTGACATTACTGGGGGAGTATTGAGATTAGACATTTGGCTTGGAGAAACACTTTCTATTCTCACTTTGCCAACTTGTACTTGTAATACAACTCAAGTCAAGTTGAATTTATTTATACAGCCCATAATTGCAGGTTTGTCTCAGAGGGTTTTCCAATCTGTACAGTATATCACAGACCCTCTCAATTAAGGGAGAAAGGGAGAAGAAATTTGCAACAGAGAAGGTAACATAGTAAAGCTAGTGTCCTAGGGATGTTAATAATTATAACCGTTTAACCGACATTAAGCATTTTAACTGATTAACGCTATTGGTTAAAATGGTTATAAAAGGAATATTAATAATGAATTAAAAAGCTGAGAAAAATGCAGAGGAGGCTTGGCACTTTAAGGGGAAAAGGTGGTCCACCTTAAAAGCCTACCTTAAGAGAGTCTGAGCTGGCACAGATATAGGAAGATGTCTTCTGTCTTAGTGGAGGAGTTGTAGCTTGTAGCCTCGTAGCATTCATTCACTGACAAAATAAACTGTACACACACTGTCTGCTACAGCTACGTTAACAGCTACAACGCCACTAACAAACCCACACTCACCGCCGCCACACACACTCACGGTCTGCCGGAAACTCGCTGAAATTACGCTACAGCGGACACAAAGTCACAAGCAGCAGCAGCTAGTAGCGAACGTAACACAAACACACACACGGTTTCTCGGACAATAGCCATCATTAATCCGGGCAGCCAGCATCGTTACGCCGGGCAGACACACAGCAACACAGCAGACAACCTACTAAACTAAATGTGTGGTGGATACTTTTACTTGAAAAGTAGCTGCATGTCCGTGGCACTACACACAGCACCGTGGCTGCTAACGATCCCGGATGGTGAACTGGAGATAGTGAACGCAGCACCGTGGCTGCTACAGTAACTCTGATGTCTATTAAAGGTTAATAACCAATTAACGAGGGTTAAGTAGCATCCATATATAGTGCTGTATGATCTTAAATTCAATCTGGCCCATGTTTTTTTTCTTTCTTAGTTTTGTGGATATTGAAAACATTTTATTGCTAAATGTAAATGGGTCAAAAGGTAATTTGAGTGTTTTTGACCACATGCTATCATCTCTTAAGCTTTATCCTGTGATCAGCAGTTGCCTTGACCTCTCTGTCCAGACAATTGCCCAGATCCTTTGTCCATAAACCCCCTCAGGGTGTGAGTGTAATTGCAATGACCATGCGGAACCGCATCCCCTCCGAGACAATATAATGACTTGTTCCACTTCAGCGCAGGTCTGTAAAAGGACAGTGTGTCAGTGCTGCTGGTGACCATGTGACGTCTGTAGATCCCCTCGCTGCAAAATCTTAAATGTTTTCTCAAATGTCCGGAGTCATGGCGGACGTGATTTTCATGGCTCATCTGGGAGGAATGTGATCTTGTGATTGTCATGAGTACTTATGAGCTCTAATGGACTAATAGCCATGTTGCATGCATGCGTTGCATGAATGAATGGACAAAATGATCAACGGAAGGAAGGCAGATTAATAGATACTGACTTTAAAAAAAAATAACTTGCATTTCATTCAGTAAAATTTGTCATTGTGTGCCTGCAGGTGCTCAATGAAGCAGTGGGAGCCATGATGTACCACACCATCACCCTGACCAGAGAGGACCTGGAAAAGTTCAAAGCTCTACGCATCATCATCCGCATCGGCAGCGGCTACGACAACATCGACATCAAGGCTGCTGGAGAGCTGGGTACGAACAGTCGCTGCGAAAACATAACCGGTATCAAGTCATATCTAGTAAATAGAGTTGGCAAAATATTTAATCATGAATAATCACACATTTTTTTCTGTTCAAAATTTAGCTTTAAGGGAGATTTATCAAGTGTTTATACTTTTATCAACATGGGAGTGGACAAATATGTTTGCTTTATGCAAACAATGTAAAGCAATGACAAATATTGTCCAGAAACCCTCACAGGTACTGCATTTAGCATAGAAACATGCTCAAATTACAACATGGCAAACTGAAGCCCTACAGGCAACATCAGCTGTCAGTGTGTCAGTGTGCTGACTTGACTATGACTTCCCCCAAACTGCATGTGATTATCATAAAGTGGGCATGTCTGTAAAGGGGAGACTGGTGGGTACCCAGAGAACCCATTTACATTCACATATCTTGAGGTCAGAAGTCAAGGGACCCCTTTGGAAATGGCCATGACAGTTTTTCCTCACCAAAATTTAGTGCAAGTTTGGAGCGTTATTTAACCTCTTTTGTGACAAGCTAGTCTGACATGGTTGGTACCATTGGATTCCTTAGGTTTCCTAGTTTCACATGATGCCATTATATTTACTTGAGCATTTAAAACTGATTTTGTGTTAACTTGTTATTATCACGTAAACTTTGACAGCCCTACCAGTAATGCATCGTAGCTATATATAAGTATATCCCATAATACAGAGTAGAAATAGTATGTTATGTTCCAGTAATTTCTTCATGGTGAGTCTTGTGCCTGCTTTTATGCTTGTTTGATCATATGTTTGTCCATTAATTACATATGATACCTCAGGCACCAGCTATCAAATTAATGTGAATCTTGGGGGGATGTTTCATCACGCCACTGCAATCAGAATCGTAGTGATTAGCCAAAGTGGGTGCTGTATTTAGAGGAGCTTCGGACAGCATGTTTACTTGTTTTTTTTTTTTTTTTTTTTTACTGTTCATAGCAGTCTAAAAGGCTGAATTAAAGAGGTAGATGAATGGTGGACGTCACACTGTGTGCCAGAGTGTTCAAAGAGACAGAAAGGGGAAGAGGGAGGAGAGTTCAGTCTTCTCTCTGAACCACCACCCAGGCTTATATCAGCAGGCTGGTGGCTCAAACAGCCCTTACAGTTGACAAAGCTGCCATTTTCCTGCCAATACGAGATACTGTGTCTAACTGCCACCCACTCACCGAAGGCGCTCTGCCTCGCAATGCAGGAGTCAAAAGCTATCGTGCCTGGAGAAGGCGGCGCTGATATGGCGGCTGTTCTCGGGGAGAAGAAAAGGGGCCATTGATTGAGCGGGCTCTGGCTATTTTTTGCTGTCCAGAGACGGCTGTGCTGTTACTCTGAGATACAGAGTGGAATGAGGACATTAGAGGAGAGCGAGGGCAGGCAGAAGTGCTTAAGTGGTGATAATGGAAATCTTTGTGTTGTTGGAGGATAGGCAAGGTAGTACCACAAGGTCAGAGGTTTGAATACTCTGCAGGTAACAAAATTAAGAGCATTCGACTGGAGGAGATCTTGGCAGAAAGTGTCTACAACTTGCTTTATTATAGATGTGCAAATAAGTTTAGATGGATTGTGCTTGAAAAAGATTCAGTATATCTCATCATGACTTTTAGTGTGATCATGCTGTATTTTTTATTCTGTTGCCTAAGTTACATATTCTAGGCAAACTGTAATTAAAAATAACCAAATTAATTATTTATAGCTTTTTTTTCATGTGTTGCAACGTTTGCCTTTTCGAGTGCAACACAGTTCATTACATCAAACATCAGCTTGGATTTTACCGTATACTGTATATAGTTTTTTTATGAATTTGCCATGTGATGATACATATTGGTTAGGGATACACAATGTGGATTATTTTCAGCCAATACTGATAATTTCCAGCTTCTCATGGCCGATAAGATAACCAATAATTTCACATTTTTATATTCCAGATAAGTGGAGCCAATGCTGAAGTGCCTTTAACTTGCATTCTTTCTAAAAATTCATTTAGTAAATGACCATAAAGCAGGCTATGCTTTAGATGCTTACCTTGTGATTGACAGGTTATTACCACAGCGTTGTCCGGTCTTGGAGTTATCCGTGATTTCATCTCAGATCTTTAATTCTTTCAATGTGTTTTCAGTTCATCAAAGTTAATTACCACCTTTTTGGCTGCCTGAAAATGTCTTATTCAGCGATCGGTTGTACTTAGCTCCACCCTCTCGTGTCACTTCTGGTTGCACAAAAAAACAAGATGGTGACTACCAAAATACTGAACTCAAGGTTTCAAAACCATAGTGCACAAGCCAATGGTATCGTCACGGTGACTACGTTCACTTCTCATATACAGTCAATGCGTAACATGTTTATTGACGGATTGCAAACCAACTTCAAAGGTGCATACCACCACCTACTGTATGAATGCTGCGCTTGTTACATTAGTGAAAGCAACTTGACTCTACATTATCGACCGACTTTATTGGCTATAATTTAATTATGGTAATAATACAAAATAATATAAATTTCCCGTTATTATCCAATAATTTATTGGCCTGCATCACTAATATTTGTAGTAGAGCCAGACAATAAATTGAACTTATCAAAAGACCACCTTACTCTATCACATAAATATTGTTATTACAGCTATGATATTGATTTTCTTTCTTTTTTTAGGCATCGCTGTGTGCAACATTCCCTCGGCAGCTGTGGAGGAGACGGCAGACTCCACCCTGTGCCACATCCTCAACCTTTACCGGCGGAACACCTGGCTCTACCAGGCTCTCCGGGAGGGCACGCGGGTCCAGAGCGTGGAGCAGATCCGCGAGGTGGCGTCCGGCGCTGCCCGCATCCGTGGCGAAACCCTTGGCCTCATCGGCTTTGGTTAGTGTCATTTATTCAGTAGCTTTAGCTTTCTTTAGCTCTGATTTCTGTTTTTCTTTCCCTCCCTTTCTTTGCCCTCCGCTCTGTGTTTTCACATCCTCTCACTGCTCAGTGTGCCTTCTGTTTCCCTGCTCTGATAAGGTTATTTTTCTCCCTCTGCCTGTCCCACAGATTATCTCAAGGTTGTCTGTTTCGCCTCCCTCCGGGCTGGCTTCCTTTTCTCCGCCACACTGTTCCCTCATCCCACCGCTCTAATGCTCACCATTATATCTCCATTATTCTCTCCTCTTCTGTTTTCGACTCTTCTCCTCTGTCGCTGTGGTCCCTCGACACCTTGCCCTGCCATAATCAGGCCCCTCACGGCAGACTGCCTCTGTGTGTGTGTGTGTGTGTGTTACTGTGTGTTTTCTCTCTCCGCACCTGTTTTAATGCTGATTGTGTCTGTTTGTGCATCGTTCTACCCTGTCTCAACATTAGTGGGCCGACAGATGCTTTGTCTTTTCAAAAGCCTTTCCAGAGTGCCACCTTATCTCTGTGTCCACATACACTCCCCACAAACACACACTCACACACACACACACACACACACACACACACACACACACACACACACACACACACACACACACACACACACACTACAGGTCCCAGACAGCCTCCTAGACTCACTGTGGCCAAACAGCAGGTCCTGGCAGGGAGAATAACCCAGCTCTTTCTCACCCAATCCTCCCACCTCCAGCCTTCTCTCTCCCGGTCTTTCTGGCTCAAGCCGTCTCCAAAACAATGTCCATTGTCAGCGGGAGGTTGGGGAGAGCGAAGGCCTCCTGGTGTTTGCTTGTAGGACTCGCACACATACAGCCAGCTGTACAACTCTGCAGGCTGCAACCACACCGAATGGAAAAACAAAACCTCTGGCTCTGTGTCGACAATAGACTCAGGAGTATTTCAAGTACCAGCCACGCCAATGTTTTAGGCCTTTACACTCTTAAATTAAGTGTTGGGCTGCTCAAGAGTTCATGCATTTGTAATAACAACACTCCCTGGCTTAAGTTTATGCTATCAATGCGATTACCTCTCAGAAATAAGTATGTTGAATTCATTTCCTTCATATTTCTGTGTAAATGATCAGAGAATGATACTTTCATCTTTATCCTTTTTTGTCAGTTTAAAGGGGAATTCATTGTAGGCCTGCACAATTAATAGAAATTTGATTGAAATCACAATATGCCATACTGCTATTTTCAAATTGCAGGAGGTACAATATTTCTTGAAGGCAAAATAAATGAAATGGCTTACTCATCATATTCTACAAACTTACGAAAACATCTTTGTTTAGTACAGATCCCTGCAAAAATAACACAGTTTCAATGATTAGAATAAAGAAGTAAAAATGATCATTGCCTCTAATATCGCAAATCATATCGCAAATGGCAATACCAGTCCAAATAATCGCAAATGGATATTTTTCAAAATTGTTCAGCCTTAATTCATAGGATACATAAAAACCATAAGGGGAATCAACTGGATTTTAGTTTTTGCCTAATTCAGCTTTGATCTGATATATAATCCCCCCAAACTACTGGAATGCCAATTCCTTTATTTTTGCTGTAGATCAAAAATTGGCTATTATGAACACAATAAAGTTCACTCATAAGAATAAAAAGAAAAGCCCTAATGGCACACGGCTTCAGTCACAGATGCGATAACAAGACAAAGAAAAAAAGCAGCATTGCAGGAACATAAACATCCAGAAAAGTCACATGAGCAGTGAAAATGACACCTGTCACATCCGGCACTTACCGGTAGATAAAGAATCGTCACTCAATGTCCACTTACTAGCTTTCTCTGTGCTTTCAACTGCATCTCATGTTCTTCAGTGAAGAGAGTTTGCTCATTTTGTTTTTGTTTGTTCTTTATGTTTTGGTTTTATATAATGTTTAACACATTACTTTGAACAGAAGTTTGATCTGATATGCTGTTTTTCCATTTGCCATATCATGAATAGGTAGTATTATTTATTTAATTTTATGTGACTGATTTCAATCTTATCACCAAGCTGTAGTAGGTTCATAGTCGGGAGCTTTGTGACTATGAATCTGTTCAGGAGAAATCCACAGTAACAGCGCTCTAACCAACTATTTTTTTGACTGCCAGCTGCACACATAAACTCTGAGTGGGCTGTTTCATAAAGTGGCATTCTTTCCTTCATGTTGGCCTTGACCAATCACCGCCACATCTGCCACGTCGCCACCAGGTGGGACCGAGTTGATCTCACAAATCTTTGTGTTGTGGCCTCACATTTTGACTGCAGAGTGTCCTCTCTGACTGCAGATAAATGAGCAACACAAAGCAAACGTCTGCCACCATGAGTGTGGCAGATCATCTGGATACAGTATATTCCCTCTTTTAGTGGTATTGATCAGTGTTAGATGGTAGCGAGAGCGATGCTCAGTAATACAAAAAACAAACAAATTGTTTTGGATTCTCTGTTAGCTCCACACGAAAGGAAAAATCCACACAAAAACACCAATAGTTTTCTTATAGTTTCCAGTGCTGCAGAACAGAATTGTGAATTAGAGATATTTGCAGATACAGAAAACAACTGTTATTGTAAATCCCTCAAAATCAAAGGGATGCCGTTTCCCTCTAAATCCACCACTTTGCACCAATTTTCCAACAATCACACAGGCAGAAAATCGTTGTGGAAGAAGCCGAGGTGCCAATTCTGACACCTCCCCACCAGCCTCGGTAAATCAGATTGTACCACAAGACAACCTAGTCTATTTCTAAATAACTCAAAACCTCATTCCCATGCTGCTGCTGCTGTCTGTATCGCTCGCTTATAAGTAGCAGCTGAATGCAGCAAGTTCATGCTTGTGCTCTTAATATTGTCTAGAGATATTCAGAGAAATATAGGGAATAAAGTAACTGAACCAAAGCACACAACTGAGAAAAAGTGGATACACCAAAAAGATTTAGCTCTTCGGGCAAGGTTTTTTTCCATAATGGAAAAGAATGGTCTGAGTCATTGTTTAGGTATTATAAGAAGTCTTTATGCCAATGTCCCTTATTGGCTGTGATTGAAAGAGAAACAAGACTCAGTCAAAACTGAGTATATGGCTGGACTGTGTATGGTCAGTCTGTGAATTTGTACCTAAATTGTTACACAGTGGTCATGTCTGTAACATTAAATCCAGCTGTACATGTCCACAAGGTCCGGCCAGGACACTGCAGGAGGCGCTGCTCCTCTCAACGAGCAGTGATGTACCCTATCGTGGAATGCACTTGATTGGTTTTCTGCTGACCGCTTCAAACAGCTCGTAAACTTTCTGTTTTTCCATCTAAACAATCCAACAAAATCTACTTCTGACATGTAAGGTGAGAAATAGGCGATGTCTCTGCTGAATCTTGTTTCATTTTAGAGCTAGATCGCCTAGTTTGACAGCTCGTGCTGTACGGGATCATTTGCATAAAGGACTGTTCCTCGCATTTTCCTTTCAAATAGCAATGGCCAGTGAGGAAACTCCCAACACTTGGCCAGCAAATCGTGTCACCTAAAACAAATCGAAGACTGAATCTCCTCGACTTTGTAGACCGACAAGAGCAAGACATAATGCTCCATCAGAAAGAGAGGACTTTGAGAGTGTAAAGGACCTTATCGATCCTTTTCACCAGCAACAACATCCGACTCTCCATCACCCTCTTGTTGAACAGGAGTGAGCATCTCCAGCAACCGAGCGGAGGCTCATCCTACACAACAAATGGCTGTGAGACAGCGGAAAAAGCTTTGATATATGCTGCAGATTCAGTTTCTGATTCACTGTCTCTCAGCCTCAATTAGAAAGCACTTGCCTCTCTGTCCTCTTCCTGTGAAATTATTTCTCTGTCATGGCTCCACCACTTATCACTCATTAATCATTGTCTTTCTAACAACAGAACTCTTACAGACATAAAAATGGACTCTTCACTTCCTAAGAGACAGAAAACACTTAAAACTGGATAGCTTTATTGGTTAGATTTTATGTTTGCATCTAATTTATGGTGTCTTAATTTTTAAAATATATTTCACTCTTTCATGATCATTGTGTATTCAACAGGAATGATGTTAAGTGTATTCAGTAGTATTTATTACGATGTGTTTACAGCCCTTTACTTCCTTTGTCGTAAAAAATATTGAAACCTATTGTCTGTGCCGTCATTTTAAGTCACTTGACTGGCTACAGACAGACAATATCTTTGTATAGATGTACATGTATGTATATAGATGTATTGCAAAAACAGAAACACTGGACTGACCAGGAATGATCTTACTTTTGAATTTCAATTTTATTGGTTTATTTACTAGGGACAGTGCTCATGATAAAGTAAATGTGCCAGAGTCGCAGTCCTATTAAATACAGTTTGTGGTATTAGTTGCTAGACTTCTGCTCTATAACATCAATTGACCACCTAAAATGTCAATGTAATATATATGGCTCTCCGCTCCTTTGTGTGACTGCACATAAATAAACTGATTTCACTTCTCTGTGTGTCCTCAGGTCGTTCGGGCCAGGCAGTGGCGGTGCGGGCCAAAGTTTTCGGCTTCAACGTCATCTTCTACGACCCCTACCTGCAGGACGGCCTGGAGCGCTCGCTGGGCGTCCAGCGCGTCTACACCCTGCAGGACCTGCTCTACCAGAGCGACTGCGTCTCCCTGCACTGCAACCTGAACGAACACAACCACCACCTCATCAACGACTTCACCATCAAACAGGTACGGCTGCAAAACCAGTGCACGCACTCGCAGAGCTGTCATCCACACAGAGCCCAACATCCCGTTGAACAGCTGTGACCTGACCTGAGCTTAACGCAGCGCTATCTAGCAGGTAGACAAGCAGAGCTGCTGGTGTATTATCACTCTGTCAGGCTGGAGGCTGTCCTAAAGAGCATTATAGTTGGTAGAAAGGGAGAGGAAAACAAAAAGAGAGGAAAAGGCAGCAGCCTTCCTGCCTGCACATTCCCTGCTCTTTATCTTAAGCCCCACTAAAGCTGGACACAAATTCATTCCTTTGCTCTGTCAAATGCAATTAGCGCCAGCCCACGGCTACAGCAAATATATCGACTAGGCTGCGCAGCAGGGGGCCGAGAGCACTGCGAGGGGAAAGTGCTGTTCTCTGAGTCAATAACTGCACTCCGAGGCGCCGCCTGGGGTGACACCTGGAGGGGAGCCGGGGAACTACACAGGCTGCAGGAGCATCTCCCTTCTGTCGATTTCTCCCCATGTCGCCACTCAGTGATTTCTCTTTGTCTTGCCTTTAGTGTGGCCTTCTTTCTGCGATTTTTGTGAGTTACAGTATGCGAGGAGACAAACACAAGTGGGTGTAGGGTAATAACCTAACCTAGTTAACTCTGTGTCTTATCCAAAGCTTAATATTCTCAGCTGCCTCTTAAGTGCTGCAATGAAAGAACGCTTTCCTCTCTTTCCTCACCAAAAATCTTGGCAGTCGCTCTCAGCTTCTAAAGTGGGAACGTGTGTGCACATGTTTGTGTGTTTCTGTGTGTGTCAAAACCACCAAGGCCTAATAAAAGACTGCCTGCCAGCATAAAGGCTTTTCATGCCCCTGGATTTCAGCTTTTGTCAAGATTAAGGGATTACTTTCTTCTGAGCATATTCATTTGATTTTTTTTTTCTTTCCTCCCTCTTACACTTTTTGTTGTGCCCTTTTTTTTTTTTTTTTCCACAGCAGCAAGGGGTGGTGACGCTGCCTCATCTTTCAGCTCACCCCTCATCCTTCATTTCATCTCTTGGTTTTGGATAAAGACTGCTCTTTATCCCACATCTGACAGTATTTTTCCCAGGTGCTGTCTGTCTCCTAGATCTTTCAGGTGTCAGGCACAACAATGGTGTCACAGATTTTTTTCTTCTTCTCAATTTCTGTCCTGTGTAATATTTTTTTAAGACCCTCAAATGCAGACTTCCAATCCAGATTAATGTGCAATGTTAGATCAAACAGATTAAACTGACATAAACACCCAGTTCTGGTCATTTGTTTGTAATAACTGGTTTTACCTCTGGTTTTATGGTATCTATCCGTCCGACTGTGGTGCGGCGCAAATTTGACTTCGACTCAAGGATGAACGGATGAGGCTGTGGTCACTGAGCTCGTCTGTCCCATTTTTATGAGCGTGATATCTCAGGATCGCCTGGAGAGAATTTCTTAAGATTTGGCACAAACGTCCACAATGATTAGAGTTTGGAGGTCAAAGGTCAAGGTCGCTGTGACCTCACAAAACATTTTTGGCCATTTTTAAAGAATTCATATGCTAATTATGACAATTTCACAAAAAATGTCTAATAGGATAAAATGATGATGAAGTGGTGACATTTTGAACTGACATGGATGTAGACTGCAACTTGACTGGCTGACAGACACATGTAACTGTAAGGTGGTAATTGTAGTTTATGACTTTTTATTGTATACTGTAATATAAGGGAAAAAGATAACGCCTGCACACTACTCCATGCCACATGTTTTTTATTAATGCTTTAATAGGACTGATTTTTTTTAGGACTTTTTATACTATACTTTGATCCTTTTTTGGACATTTTTTATATTATATTTTCTATGGCATACTATCCTTTGACCTTTTTTAAAATGATTTTATGATATTTCGATGGCTTTTTTTTTTATCCACTCCTATGTGATCGTATATGACTCCTTCTATGTTTTTTTTTTTTTTTTTTTTATATATTTTATATACTATACTATGGCTTTTATATTTTTATCACATACTATACTATTTTTTTTTTTTTTTTTTTTTTTTGGCTTTTATATTTTTATCACATACTATACTATAACTTTTATGATATTTTTATTACATACTATACTATAACTTTTATGATATTTTATGACATACTGTACTGTGGCTTTTTTATATTTTTCTGACATACTATACTATGGCTTTTTTGTGACTTAATATAATATACTATACTGTGACTTTTTTTATATTTTTATGGCATACTGTACTATGACTTTTTTGTGATGTCTAATCAGATCGAATCAGTTCATCCTTGTTTCCAAGTGGATGTTTTTGCCAGATGAAATGAGATTCCTGAGATTGCGTTCATGACCCAACAATATAAAGCCTCTGGCCGCTGCTGTTGCTGGAATGTAAAAATGTCATAGTATAGTGTGCCATTAAAAATGTCATAAAAAATTCATAGTATTGTATGTCGTAAAGTCATAAAAAAGTCATTGTACGGTATTACTAAAAAATAATAGTATAGTATGCCGTAAATGCATAAAAAAAATCATATTATAGTATATTGTAAAAAAATCATAAAATAGTGATAAAAAATTATAATATAGTATGCCAAGTGACAAAATGTCATAGTATAATGTTATAAAAAGTTATAGTATGTCACAAAACTCACTTTAAAGTATTCCTTAAATATTGTCATCATAAATTCTGCCTTATAAACATAATAAAGTCATAGTAAAGTATGTCCTAAATAATATTTTAATATAATATAAGTCATAATATAGTATGTCACAAATAATATAAAACAAACATGGCTGTAAACTGCAACTTGACTGGTTGGTAGAGGGGTTACTCTAGTTCTGTGCTGACTTAATAGTATTTCTGTGTCTTGTGTGCCACAGATGCGTCAGGGTGCGTTCCTGGTCAACACCGCAAGGGGGGGCCTGGTGGATGAAAAGGCGCTGGCCCAGGCCTTGAAGGAGGGCAGGATACGTGGAGCCGCCTTGGATGTTCATGAGACGGAGCCCTTCACGTGAGTGTGCACACACACACACACACACACACACACAAATCCCAGACAGATGAATGGTTCACATAGAGACAGATACAGACAAGAAATAGATGGGTGTGCAGGAACAAATTACGCAGAGTCGAAGAGACAGAGAACCTTAAACAGCAGAAGAGAGACAGTCGGGCAGAAACAATGGCAGACGGATGACGAGTTAAAGACACCTCATACTCTTCTAAGAGGCTCCTCCAGGGCCTCAAGGTAATGGAGTTCAGGAGATGGAGAGAGCTCCTTTTATTCCCGTCAGAGGAAACTAAATACAGCTAAAGCTGCAGGTGGATGGTTGAGTGTGGAGAGCTGCAACAGAGTGTCCTCTCCTTCGTTAGACGTCCAAGACTAAGTTTTCCAAATGGGAAAATAGCTCTAGGAAACACTTTAGTTTATCATTTGTTTAAATTAGGGATGTCAAAGTTAATGCAATAATAGCGTTATCGCTAATTTGTTTTAACGCCACTAATTTCTGTAACACACTAACACAGCCGATCATCCGGAAGTTGTAGCGGGCTCAGTTTTAAAGCTAGAGAGTAGATACTGGCATCCTATGAAGCTTTAAAACCTAAGGAATTCATTGGTACCAACCAAAGGGGTCTCTTGACCTCTGACCTTAAGATGCCAACTTTATGCTCATCACTTTCAGTTTGTGCCAAGTCATCATCAAGTCAACACATTGACAGCTGTTTTTAGCTGTTGGGCTTGTTGGGTATGATTCAAACATATTTTTTATGCTAAACGCAGTACCTGTGAGGGTTTCTGGACAATATTTACCATTGCTTTGTGTAGTTAATTGATTTCCAGTAATACGGATATACATGCATTTGTATAAAGAAGCGTATTTGCTGCTTTATGCATAACATAAGAGTATTTAATACTTGACAATCCCCCTTTAAGGTTAAGGTTTAATCGTGATTAATCAGGACAGTCATGCGATAAATCACGATTAATAATCAATTGACAGCCCAAGTTTGAATCAGATTTCAAAAAGATTGCTGTAGATCAGCATTAGTAATTATTGGTTTGAAAATAGATCAAAATTTGAGCCCATGAAAAGTTGGAGCTTTGAGCTATAATCTCCATTTCTGTTTCCACTCCTGCTCTCACTAGAGGGCAAACTGCTTGACATACCGCCCAGTTTCCCACCTTTCTAAGAACCATGTTCCCCATCCCAGGGGCTGCCTGGTGTTGATGAGTTGTTCACGCATCAGGGCCAGTTAGGGAGTTCGGAGGCTGCTTGTTTCTGGCCGGCTGCTCACCGGAAGACCGAAACTCAGCACGACGAAGCTGGAACTCATGCTCCGCTGACCCAATATGTCAACAGGGGAGTGTTTCATAACTTTGGCCCTCCATTCAAAGCGACACGACAGTGATTCAGGCCGCTGCTGAGGCGTTACACACCACACACACACACAACAAGGCGAGGTGTTACAAGGATAGAGGAACAGGGGAGGGAGTTGATCTGTTTTTCAGTGCCACATGAGAGGACAGAGATGAGGGGAAAGAAGTTTTGGAGAAGATTGTGGCATGTGTGAATAGCAGGATCTGACACTTTCTCCCGTTGGCCATGTTTCTAAGTAATTGTCACACAAATTGTTCACAAACATTTCGCTTCTTTTGAAGAAAAACAAAGTGGGAATTAGTCACAATATGAAAAGAGTCGATGCACATGAATGGGCTTTCTGTTTGCCCCAATAATGAATAACATATTTGATACTCACGCAAAGCAAAAGAAAAAGAAAAAGATATGCTCATGGCAGTATTTTAATGAAGCAACTTGCACTGGCCATGCAAAAACTAAAGTGATAGCAGGTGTGATGGGCTCAGTGGACAGATGATATCCACATTTCAGAATATGCAGTGTCACTGTTGAGCTGTCGGCTGTAAAATTCAACTCTTACTTTGTCCATGCTAAAACGCTGCTATTTATTTAACAAAAGCGGTATCTTTGCCACTTGTCATTCCTCACCTGATGTTTCTATGACAATTCTGCCATCATGTGAGCATCAGACGATCCCCTCCAGACTTGTTATGAAACATAAAAATACAGATTCTTTGAGTTTGCCCTGTCAATTGATTAAAGTAGTTAATTGTGATTAATCGCTCATTTTTTATGTTCAAAATGTACCTTGGAGATTTGTCAAGGGTTTAATACTCTTATCAACATGGGAGTGGGAAAACATGCTGCTTTATGCAAATGTGTGTATTTAGTGATTAGATATCAATGACTAACACAAAACATTGACAAATATTGTCCAGAAGCCCTCACAGTTACTGCATTTAGTATAAAAAATGCTCAAATCATAACATGGCAAACTGAAGCCCAACAGGCAACAACAGCTGTCAGTGTGCTGACTTGACTATGACTTGTCCCAAACTGCATGTGATTATCATAAACTGGGCATGTCTGTAAAGGGATGACTCGTTGGTACAGTAGAACCCATTTTCATTCACATATCCAGAGGTCAGAGGTCAAGGGACCCCTTTGAAAATGGCCATGACAGTTTTTCCTTGCCAAAATTTAGTTTGGAGCATTATTTAACCACCTCTGTGACAAACTAGTATGATATGGTTGGTACAACCTCCAAAAGACTGCGTTAATGCGTTAAAGAAGTTAGTGGCGTTAAAACTGATTTGCGTGTTATTAGCGTATTAACTTTGAGAGCCCTACTTTGAATACTAATTTGTGACAGGTATGAACTACTCGATATGTGCTGGAGGGTTCAGCACAGAGGACGTTTCCCTCTTCAGCAGGTGAAAGGTGAAATCAGACTTGTCAGCTGCACAGTAAAGGTCAAACATCCAAATGAAGTAACAATGGCTGGAGAAAATATACATCTCATCATATTTCACAAAGAAAAAAAACGACACAGCTTTGGTTGCCTTTGCTCCAGTCTCCTTTATTAAATAATTTAATATTTTTCGTTTTGTTTTGTTTTTTCTGTGTGTGTTGTAGTTTTGCTCAGGGCCCACTGAAAGACGCTCCAAACCTGATCTGCACACCACACACAGCCTGGTACAGTGAGCAGGCCTCTCTGGAGATGCGGGAGGCAGCCGCCACCGAGATCCGAAGAGCCATCACCGGTAAAAACAAATTTAAACTGTACTTGTCACAGCTCTAATCTAACACGACATTGAATCCTTCTCCTACCATCCACTGCTTTGTATTCAGGCTCAGCCGCAGCCTACTATGTGACCTGTTGCACGTCTTTCTTTCCCAGATGTCACATTTCCACTTCAATAGGCCCCGGGCAGCCTTTATTAAATCTGGACCTCTTAATAGATGTCATCATTAGCTCCCTGACGCAGAACAGAGCAGAGTGGCGCCCGGGGGCTGGCCTACCAGAAAACATCCAGATTGTTAAATGATCTTAATTTGCATTTGTGTATCCAAGCCTAATATGTTTGTCAGTCTTAACTCATTAACACTTTGCGGTGGTCTGGTCACGCATCCCCTTTAAGAAGTTATGGCCTGTTAGAGTGTGTGATTTATGCCAGTGTGCCTCGCTGCTTACGAGTGTGTGCTTGTGTGTTTGGCTCGTATGACAGGCCGTATCCCCGACAGCCTAAGAAACTGCGTCAACAAGGAGTTCTTTGTCACCACGGCACCATGGGCGGTTATGGATCAACCAGGCGTTCACCCTGAGCTCAACGGCGCCGCCTACAGGTAGGGACTAAACATGCACATGGCTAGCAAACGTCCCCTTTCCCATTTCAGAAAAAAAACAACCCAAAATGAGTTTTTATTGTTATTACTGTCCCAATTACTTTTCCTTCTTGCTATGTTAATGAGGAAATCATAAAAAATGCCAGGTGTTCCCCTTTCCCCTGTAGTCACTGTTTTGAAATCTATTTTCTTAAACTGGTGTAGTAAAGTTGGTTACCAGTGGCCTCACCACTCTGTAGATCTAGTGCCCTGTCCCCTTACTAACTGTCCTCTGTAGTGGTAGAAAGACTACTTTTATTGCCCACCTGTGGGATCTTCTTGATCTCAGCATGTCCACTTCCATGTGCTTCTTTCACGCAGCCAAGTGAGCCAAACTCTTCCGGGCATAACAGCCGGTGTCCCCCAAGACAAAATTATTGCCTAGATCAGGAGCAGGTAAATACGACCATCCGGGCCAACAGCCTCTTGTCTGGAGGTCCCGGATAAGACCCTCTCACCTGAGCTCACGTGATGTGTGTCCCCTTTATAATTTCCCAGTACTCACCTGTTTGACTGAACACAGAGTAGAGGTGGATGGCAGCGAATGTGGGTTTTGAGTGTCCCAGTAAGCATGACATGAAGCCATTCAGATGCAGTTTCATGGATGGAGTCATGCTTCGTGGTTTCCTTCTTATGGGCTTTTGGGCAGTTACTGTCTGGATTTGCTGTCTCTGAACTATACGGTCCTCGTCTCCCTCTTTGGCTGAAGTTGGTTGACTTTTTTTTCAGCATACTATCCTATGACTTTCATTTCATTTTTTCAATTCTATTGAAAATCTATGACGTTTTTCAATGTACCATATTATGACTTTTATTTTACTGTTTTCAATGTACTATATTATGACTTATTTTACTGTTTTCAATGTACTATATTATGACTTTTATTTCACTGTTTTTGATGTACTACACTATGACTTTTTTCTACATAAAATGCCATGACTCTTTTTCTACACTTTTTCAACATATTATACTGTGACTTTAATTTCGACATACTATGACTTTTCTCAACATGCTATACTATGATTTTTTTTTTAACATATTATACTATGACTTTTTTTCTTTAACATACTATATTATGATTTTTTTCCAACATGCTTTACTATGAATTTGTTCGACAGACTAGTACTTTTTTTAACCTACATACTCAGACTTTTTTTCGACATATTTTTTTTTTTTTTTTTTTTTTTTTTTTTATTTTTTTTCTGTACTATGACTTTTTCGACATGCTATACTATGACTTTTTTCAACATGCTATACTATAACTTTTTTCGATATACTGTACTATGATTTTTTTTTGACATGCTAGTATGACTTTTTCGACATGCTATACTATGACTTTTTTCGACATGCTATACTTTGATTTTTTTTTGACATGGTATACTGTGACTTTTTTCGACATACTATACTGTGACTTTTTTTTACTATACATTTTTTTTTTTTTTTTTTTTTTTTTTTTTTTTTTTTTTTTTTTTTTTTTTTTTTTTTTTTTATTTTTTTTTTTTTTTTATTTTTTTTCTTTTTTTTTTTTTGTTTTATTTTTTTTTTTTTATTTTGTTTTTTATTTTTTTTTTTTATTTTTCTTTTTCTTTTTTTTTTAATGTTATATTTTGTTTTTTTTGACAATCTTTTTTTTTAATTTTTTCGACATGGTATACTGTAACCTTTTTCGACATACTATACTATAATATTTTTGACATGCTATAGTATGACTTTTTTCGATACATAATATTGTGACTTTTTTCCAAATACTAAACTGTGATATTTTTCGACAAACTATGCTATGACTTTTTTCAACATGCTATACTATATTTTCAACATACTATACTATGACTTTTTCGACACGCTATACTATGACTTTTTTCGAAATACTATACTATGACTGTTTTCGACATGTTATAATGTGACTTTTTCCAACATGCTATACTCAGACTTTTTTTCGACATATAATACTGTGACTTTTTTCCAAATACTAAACTGTGATATTTTTTGACAAACTATGCTATGACTTTTTTCGACATACTATACTATGACTTTTTTTCGACATGGTATACTGTAACTTTTTTCGAAATACTATACTATGACTTTTTTTCGACATGCTATACTATTTTTTGACATACTATACTATAACTTTTTTCGACATACTATACTTTGATTTTTTTCGACATGGTATACTGAATTTTTTTTTCCACATACTATACTGTGACCTTTTTCGAGATCCTATACTGACTTTTTCCGACATGCTATACTATGAATTTTTTCGACATGCTATACTATGATGTTTTTGACATGATATACTGTAACTTTATTTGACAAGCTATACTATGACTTTTCAACAGGCTATACTATATTTTCGACATGGTATACTGTAACTTTTTTCGACATACTATACTGTGACTTTTTTCAACATACTATACTATTACTTTTTTTTGTCGACATACTACACTATGATTTTTTTGAACACACTTTACTATGATTTTGTTCGACATACTATGACTTTTTTATCAACATACTATACTATGAGCTTTTTCTACACTTTTTTTTACATATACTATAACTTGAATTTCAACATACTATGAATTTTTTCAACATGCTATTCTATGATGTTTGACATACTATGACATTTTTCAACATACATAGGATTACTTTTTTCGTCATGCTATACTATGACTTTTTTCGACATACATACTCTGACTTTTTTATGATATACTATGATTGTTTTCAACATATATAACATAATATTCTAACTTTTTTACGATACTAAATAAGTAGTAGATACTATAATAAGTAGTAAGTATGACTTTAATTTTGACATACGACTTTTTTCAACATGCATACTCTGACTTTTTTATGATATAATATACTATGATTTTTTTCGACATACTATATCATGACTTTTTTATGACAATCTACTATGAACTGAACTTTTGAGGGGGTATATATCATTAAAAAAAATCCAGTAATATCACTAAATGTTAGGTCTGTTCAGAGTATTTTGTTTTTCCGTGTTGGTAATGTGGACTAGTTAAACTTTGAGTACACTGCACACCGACACTCACACATCTGCAACACTAATGTTTCACTTCATCCTCCCAGATACCCACCAGGTGTAGTTGGAGTGGCTCCGGGTGGCATCCCGGGGGCGTTAGAGGGTATGGTACCAGGTGGGGTGCCCATCGCCCACACCCTGCCCTCTGGTACACACCCCTCCCAGGCCCCGTCGCCCAACCAGCCCTCCAAACACGGCGAGACCAGAGAGCACCTCACCGAGCAATAGCAGCAGAAGGGATACAAACGGCAACATCTCATCCAACCTGTCGACATTCAAAACCAACCAATCACAAAGCAACCGACCAACTGGGACCAAGAGACAGTGAAACAACACAAGCGGCTGCCTGTTAAATCAGTCAGCAACTGGGAACAAAGGAAGTGTTCCGGGGAATTTGTACTTTTAACGTTTTAGTTTTTACTCTCTGTCTCTTTGGGTTCAGTACCGACTTTACTCTTTGATGAGGATGAGTTTTTTTTGTTTTTCTTCGGGACATGCCTATGATTGTGGACTAAGAGTCCAGTGTTTTTAGCGCACCGGGATTACCCGATGAGACTCTGTCCCGCCCCCCTAAACCTCAGAAGCTCATGGGAAACGTAGGCCCACATCTTAACACACCAATGGGCGAACAAGAGAAAAAACTATGGCATCATGTGCTACTGGACCTTATTCCCCTCCCTCCCCTTCCTCCCCTCTCTTCTACCCGACTCCCACCCTCCTTATGTAACTAATGTGTGTTGTTTAGGCCCCTAATTATGCCTCAGAAGAGAATTATAATTTTTTTCTTTCTATCTTCAGTGTGAATGACTAAAAATGGATTATTGACTATATATATTTATCATTCGTCAAACAAAAGGAAAAGATTGCTCATCAGTTATGGTAATCTCAAGTGGGTTTTAACCCTTTCCTGGCAATAATACATGACATCTCTCACAGTTGCAGTTACAGGATTTCACCACTGGAGGGCACTTCTACACAGTGAGTGATTTCTTCTGCACCTGTGACTATTTAAACCATAAGTTGCTCCAATATATTGTATGGCTGATTTTTTTTTTTTTTTTTTTTTTTTTACCTGTAAACACTAAACAAACATTCACTTTATACGTTTGCTGAATTTTGAGATGAAGTGGATTTAGAGGGAGCTGCCAGCTAAATACTGAACTTTTCTCTTTAGTTAAGAGTTAGTTGGTGATGTGTCAGTGAGCTGAGAGGAAGGAAACATTTTCTATAATCATAAAAAATAAGTTTGTGTGACTGCATCCAATTCATCTGTTTGGAAATGGACATTTCTAATGACAGCTAATGGACAGCTGATATTAACTTAGTGGCAGCAGCGTACAGATTGTGATCCTGCCCTTCTTTGAGCACATTTCACACTGAAGACAGGAAAGGGTTAAAGCAAACTTAATTTCTTAATGACTCAGGAAAACACTTTTTTGCAGATATTGTTTATGCCCAGAATTGTCTGAGGAAAAAAAAAAAAAGATAAGACTAATCTGGTTAGTCTGGATATTTTCTCTCCTCCCTCATCTTCTCCATTGTGGTATTTTTATATACAAGGCGCATCCCACATTTTTTGGTGTTAAAGAGTTTTGAAGAGTCCTGTTAGATTTGTATTGCCTAGTTAAATGTTCCTATAACCATAGTCCTATGTGATCCACCCTCTCTCTTCTCTCCTTCTTATATTTTCTTTGTTCTATTGAAGGCCAGGTTCTTTGGGGCATCCTCTACTCTGTAAGAGCAATAGCAGAATCTCCTACTTAGTGTCCCAACAATAGCAGAAGAGGCAGCCAGCAGTATGTTTTTGTTTTTAGTGTGAGTATTTGTATTTGTTTCTTGTACAAGGTGAACATTTAGCATTCAGTGCAGTTCAAATAAAAGATACGATTCTGAGAACTAGCTGTCCGTACAGCTTCATTTTTTAACACTTTTTGTCCTGTACTATACTATGGCGTTTTTATTCTTTTTTTTTTTTTTTTTTTTTTCCATTTTTCCAACATACTAAACGATGGCGTTTTTATGCATTTTTTCGACATACTACTATGTTGTTTTTGTGATTTTTTTCGCCATACTGTTATGTCGTTTTTGTGATTTTTTTTCGACATAGTATACTATATTGTTTTTTTTTTTTTTTTTCCAACATACTATTTTTTTTTTTTTTTTTATTTTTTTCTACTATGTCGTTTTTGTGCATTTTTTTGACATACTATAATATGTCATTTTTAACATGTTTTTTTTACTATACGATGGCGTATTTATAAATTTTTTTCAACATACTATGCCATGGCGTTTTCCCCCCCCCCCCCCCCCTTATGAATTTTTTCGACATACTATACAATGTCATTTTTGTAATTTTTTTCGACAGATCTGTTATGTAGGACTAGGTGTTGCAATCCCTCATTAGAAGCATATCTAAGGCACCGATGAGACTCTGTGGAGTTCAAGTGAGTGGTGGCATCCTTCAGGTTATCAAGTGGGCGCCCTCCTTCACAGGTGTTTTGCTGATTGACCCACGACACCTCTAGAGGGTTCAGCAGTGAGTCCCAGCTTCCCAGGTTCACTCCCTAGATGCCATCAGCTCACTTGAAGGCCCAAGTCGGATCCTTTCTCTTCATCCACAGCCACTGGCTCCCCTTCTCAGCAGCTCTGGAGAGGTTCTTGACTGCCTGCCTGTGGGCCTTCCCTCGCACTCCCACTTCCCTGAGTAGCCTGGATGTTGAGGTGGCTACAAAACCTCTGCAGCCTACTTCCACTGGGCGTATCTTGGCTTTCCAGCCTCGTTGTTGAGCATCCGCAGCGAGGTCGGCATACCTCGTCTTCTTCCGCTCGTAGGCCTCCTCCACTGCACCCTCCCAGGGCACCGTGAGCTCTATGATTTAGACGAGCTTGAGTGAGGGTGACCACAGTTCAAGGTCTGGTCGCAGGTTGGTAGATGCGATCATAGCTGGGAAGCAGAGTTTCTTGCCCAGGTCCGCCAGCAGCTTCCAGTCCCGTGCTCTGCCCAGTTGCCCAGGGTCAGCTCTTACAGTGGCGCGGCTAGCTTGACCCTCCTGGACAAATGGTGTTGGCTGCCAACTGGATGACGGGGGAGGAAGGGCGTTAATGCTTGTCCGTCAAGTTTCCAGCACTGCTGCAAGACATTGTAACACCTGGTTGTGCCGCCAGGTATAACGGCCTTGGGTGAGGCTGGTCTTGCATCCCACTAAGATGTGCTTCAGTGTTGCTGGACTTGGACAATGAGGGTATGTGGGGTCTTCGCCATACCACTGGTTTCGGTTTGCAGGAGAAGGCAGGACATCATAGGCAGCCCTGATGGTGAAGCTCGCCCTGAACGCCTCCATCTCCCACAGATCTTTCCAGGAGATCTTCCTCTTCTCCACTCCTTCCCATGCCATCCACTGCCCTTGCCTCGCCTGCAACACAGCTTGTGCACGCCTTTTTGCTTCCTCTTCCCGCCGAACCTCCTGGACCACCAGCTTGAGTCTCTGAGCTGGATTGGCCTTGCTCCAGGCCAGTGTACTGGCCCCGAGACCAAGACCGCTCCTTCCCTCCTGAACTCGGCCCACGATGTCCCTGTGTCTGAGTGCTGCTTTTGCTTGCTCAGTTGCTAACGACGGGGTCCACTTCCACCCAGTGGCCAGGACAGGGGTCTCTTGGGCTACAAATGGGTCGCTCGAGTCCAGCAGCATCATCTCCAGTCTGACTTAGGCACACCTTTACTCCTCTGCCAGACTGGAAATGGGCAGTTGTAGCATCCCTTTGCCATAGAGCCCAATACTGCTGAGGCACCTGGGAAGGCCAAGCCACTTCCTCACATATGAGTTCACCAGTCTCTCCAGCTTTTCCACCTTTGAGAGTGGGACTTCATAGAGAGTTAGTGGCCACAGGAGATGTGGGAGTAATCCATACTGCAAGCACCAGAGCTTCAGCTTGCACAGAAGCAGGGTTCTGTCGATGTTCTCCAGGCCGCTGGCTACCTCCTTCTTGAGCAGCTCTATTTGCTCTTTGTCCTTAAGGGAGGCGTCATACCAGCGACCTAGGCTCTTCACAGGCTTCTCAGAGACCATAGGAATGGGTTCCTTGCCGATGCAGAAGCGGTGGTCTGACAGCTTCCCCTTGACAATGGAAATGCTCCTGGACTTGCTTGGCTTGATCTTCATGCAAGCCAACTCAATGTTCTGCTGTAGCTTTCCTAGTAGCCGTACTGTGCAAGCCTTGGTCGTGGTGAGTGTTGTAAGGGCGTCCATATAGGCTCTGACCGGTGGCAGCCTCAGCCCAGGTCTTATTCGCTGCCCGCCAACCACCCACCGGGAGGCCCGTATGATGACCTCCATGGCCAGGGTAAAGGCCAGCGGGGAGATGGTGCAGCCAACCATGATTCCCACCTCCAGATGTTGCCATGCTATGGTGTACTCTGCTGTTGTCACACAGAGCTGGATGTCCTGGAAGTAGGCCTTGACAAGAGTTGTGAGAGCTGGTGGGACCCTGAAGTAGTCGAAGGCTGTCCACAGGAGGTTGTGAGGGACTGAGCCAAAGGCGTTCGCAAGATCCAGGAACACAACATGGAGATCTGTTCCCTCCTTCTTGGCGACTTGGATCTGATGCCAGATGACACTTGCATGCTCCACACATCTTGAGAAGCCTGAGATGCCTGCTTTCTGGATTGATGTCAATCAGGTTGTTTCTCTTCAGTCTCTTCAGGAATACCGCCAGCCAATGGGCAACCACGCTGAAGAAGATTTTTCCCTCAACATTTAGAAGGCTGATCTGGCGGAACTGGCCGATTTCTGATGAGTCCTTTTCCTTGGGGATAAGGATCCCTCCAGCTCTCCGCCAGGACGTTGGTACCTCCTTCTTTTGCCACACGACTTTCATCAGCTTCCAAAGGAATTTCAGGACATCTGGTGCGTTTTTATAGAGCATGCACGGAACTCCATTGGGACCTGGAGCTGACGCGGCCCTTGCTCTACGCACTGATTGTCCACTTCACTCCACCTGGGTGGACTGATGTCTAACTCGTGCTCTGGTGGATTGACTGGTGGCATGTCAGCTGGGAGTGTAGCCCTTTCATGGCGTCGGACATCTGTGCAGGTTTTTTTCAGGTGTTCTTCCAGATCAGCCTTTGACACTGTGAGACTTCCGCTCTTCTCCTTTGTGAAGAGATTCTTCACAAATTTGAAGGGGTCTTTACAGAAGCGTGATCTTGTGTGCTCCTTCCTTCTGCGTTTCCTAAGGAGGTTTTTGGCTCTCCTCAGTGTTCTAAGCCTTCTCTGAATCTCTTCCTGCAGCAGGTTTATTCCCTCCTTCTCCTCCTCTGTGGCCTTCCTCCACTGCTTCTTCAGCTGCTTCCTCTCCTTAACTAGGCGGTCTATTTCCGTCTGCCTTCTGGACTTAGTGGGATTTGATGGAGCAGATCGTTTGCCTTCGATCACTTCAAACCGTTCCACTTCATAGGCGTAGATCAGGCTCTCCAATTTCTTCATGGTGGTACCTTTGATCCCTTCTAGGATGTTGCAGAGATCAGCGTTGATCTCCTTCCACAGCGTCTTGTTGCAGGACTTTGGCCACTTGACTAATGGTCTTTGCCCCGGGATCTTCTTCTCTGCTGGTGGGCGTGATGTGTTGGATTCAGGTTGCTCTCCTGTGCCTTGCTCTTCCTCCTCTGAGACAGGGGTGTTGATGTCCTGCAGACTGTGGTCTGTGTCCTGCTGCTGAACAGTCGACTGATTCGGCCTGCTTCTCAAAAGGTAGCTGTCGATGCGACTTCCCTGTTGTCCTTTCTTTAGGCACCCTTTCTTGCCCTGTGTATACTATGGTGTTTTGATGCATTTTTCCAACATACTACACTATGTCGTTTTTGTCTTTTTTTTTCGACATACTATACAATGGCGTTTTTGTGTTTTTTTTCGACATACTATACTATGGAGTTTTTGTGCATTTTTTCGACACTATAAACTATGTAATTTTAAACATGTTTTTCGACATACAATACTATGTCGTTTCTGTCATTTTTCAACATACTATACTATGGCATTGTCATCATTTTTTGCGACATACTATACTATGTCGTTTTTGTGATTTTTTTCGCCATACTATATTATGTCGTTTTTGTGATTTTTCGACATACTATACTATGGCATTTTTTTCGACATACTATAATATGGCGTTTTTATGCATTTTTTTCGAAATACTATACTATGGCGTTTTTCCCGACATACTATACTATGGCGTTTTTATCATTTTTCTTTCGACATACTATACTACGGCATTTTCATTATTTTTTTCGACATACTATACTGTGGCGTTTTTATGCATTTTTTGGACATACTATACTGGTTGTTTTTGTGATTTTTTTCGACATACTACACTATTTCGTTTTTGTATTTTTTTTGACAGACTATACTATGTCGTTTTCATCACTTTTTTCGACATACTATCTTATGTCGTTTTTGTGATTTTTTTCGACATACTTTACTATATGGTTTTTGTAATTTTTTTCGACATAGTGTACTATGTCGTTTTTTTCGACATACTATACTATTTCGTTTTTGTGCATTTTTTCAACATACTATGCCATGGCGTTTTTATGAATTTTTTTGACATACTGCACAATGTCATTTTTTAAATTTTTTTCAACATATTATACTATGGCGTTTTTATCAATTTTTGCGAAATACTATACTATGTTGTTTTTGTGATTTTTTTTTCGACATAGTATACTGTGTAGTTTTTATCATTTTTTTCAACACACCATACTGTGTTGTTTTTGTAAATTTTTTCGACACACCATACTGTGTTGTTTTCGTAATTTTTTTCGCCATACTATACTATGTCGTTTTCGTGATTTTTTTCGCCATACTATACTGTGACATTTTTATGCATTTTTTCGACATTCTATACTATGGGGTTTTTGTGATTTTTTTCGACATACTATATGATGGCGTATTTATAAATTTCTTCAACATACTATACTATGTCGTTTTTATCATGTTTTTCGAAATAGTATACTATGTCGTTTTCATCATTTCATCATAGTACACTATGGCATTTTTATGCATTTTTTCGACACGCTATACTATGTCGTTTTTCTGATTTCTTTTTCGACATACTATACTATGTCGTTTTTATCATTTTTTTCGACATAGTATACTATGGTGTTTTCATCACTTTTTTCGACATACTATATTATGTCGTTTTTGTAATTTTTCGACATCCTTTACTATGTGGTTTTTGTAAATTTTTTTTGACAAACTATACAATGGCGTATTTATAATTTTTTTTGACATACTATACCATGGCGTTTTTATGAATTTTTTCGAAATACAATACAATGTCGCTTTTGTGATTTTTTTCGACATACTATACTATGTCATTTTTAACATGTTTTTCGACATACTATACTATGGCGTTTTTATGCATTTTTTCGACATTGTATATTATAGTACTATGTAGTTTTTATCATTTTTTTCGACACACCACACTGTGTTGTTTTCGTAATTTTTTTCGACATACTATTCCATGTCGTTTTTGTGATTTTTTTTTTTGACATACTATACTATGTCATTTTTAACATGTTTTTCGACATACTATACTATGGCGTTTTTATGCATTTTTTCGACATTGTATAATATGGCGTTTTTGTAATTTTTTCGACATACTATACCATGACGTTTTTTTTGTAAAATTTTCCATTCCACCACATGAATTTTTTCCACCATAGAATCATTTTACATGCTATAATGAGACAGTTTTCATGTTTTTTTTTCAACATCAAAAAAATTTGACGTTTTCATCAAAAATTTCCGACATACTATACTATGGCGTTTTTTTGTAAAATTTTACATAATTTCACGAAATGACTTTTGCTCACCATATTACATTATAATTATATAATCATGATTTTTTTTCAACGTTAAAAAAATTTGACGCTTTCGTCGAAAAAATTCGACATACTATACTATGGCGTTCTTTTTTAAAATTTTACATTTTACGAAATGACTTTTGCTCACCATAGAATCATTCTACATGCTATAATACGACCGTTTTCATGTTTTTCTTCACCATCAAAAAAAAATTGACGTTTTCGTGTAAAAATTTCGACATACTATACTATGGCATTTTTTTGTAAAATTTTACATTTTACGAAATGATGTTTGCTCACCATAGAATCATTCTACATGCTATTATAAGTCCGTTTTCATGATTTTTTTCAACTTTAAAAAAATTTGACGCTTTCGTCGAAAAAATTCGACATACTATACTATGGCATTTTTTTGTAAAATTTTACATTTCACGAAATGACTTTTGCTCACCATAGAATCATTCTACATGCTATTATAAGTCTGTTTTCATGATTTTTTTCAACTTTAAAAAAATTTGACGCTTTCGTCCAACAATTTCGACATACTATACTATGGCGTTTTTTTGTAAAATTTTACATTTTACGAAATGACTTTTGCTTACAATAGAATCATTCTATATGCTATTATGAGTCCGTTTTCATGATCTTTTTCAACTTTAAAAAAATTTGACGCTTTCGTCGAAAAATTTCGACATACTATACTATGGCATTTTTTTCTAAAAATTTTACAACATTTCACGAAATGACTTTTGCTCACCATAGAATCATTCTAAATGCTATAATACGACCGTTTTCACGTTTTTCTTTAACTTTAAAACAATTTGACGCTTTTGTCGAAAAATTTCGACATACTATACTATGGCGTTTTTTTTGTAAAATTTTACAACATTTCACGAAATTACTTTTGCTCACCATGGCATCATTGTATATGCTATTATAAGTCCGTTTTCATGATTTTTTTCAACTTTAAAAAAATTTGACGCTTTCGTCGAAAAAATTCGACATACTATACTATGGCGCTTTTTTGTAAAATTTTACATTTTACGAAATGACTTTTGCTCACCATAGAATCATTCTACATGCTATTATAAGTCTGTTTTCATGATTTTTTTCAACTTTAAAAAAATTTGACGCTTTCGTCGAAAAATTTCGACATACTTATACTATGGCATTTTTTTGTAAAATTTTACATTTTACGAAATGGCTTTTGCTCACCATAGAATCATTCTACATGCTATTATAAGTCCGTTTTCATGATTTATTTCAACTTTAAAAAAAATTGGACGCTTTCGTCGAAAAATTTCGACATACTATATACTATGGCGTTTTTTTGTAAAATTTTACAATTCACGAAATGACTTTTGCTCACCATAGAATCATTGTACATGCTATGATGAGACAATTTTCATTATTTTTTTCAACTTCAAAAAAATTTGACGTTTTTGTCGACAAATTTCGACATACTATACTATGGCGTTTTTTTTGTAAAATTTTACAACATTTCACGAAATGACTTTTGCTCACCATAGAATCATTCTAAATGCTATAATACGACCGTTTTCACGTTTTTCTTCAACTTTAAAAAAATTTGACGCTTTCGTCGAAAAATTTCGACATACTATACTATGGCGTTTTTTTTGTAAAATTTTACATTTTACGAAGTGGCTTTTGCTCACCATAGAATCATTCTACATGCTATTATAAGTCCGTTTTCATGATTTTTTTCAACTTTAAAAAAATTTGACGCTTTCGTCGAAAAAATTCAACATACTATACTATGGCGTTTTTTTTGTAAAATTTTACATTTCACGAAATGACTTTTGCTCACCATAGAATCATTCTACATGCTATAATACGACCGTTTTCATGTTTTTCTTCACCATCAAAAATATTTGAGGTTTTCGTGTAAAAAATTCGACATACTATACTATGGCGTTTTTTTGTAAAATTTTACAATTCACGAAATGACTTTTGCTCACCATGGCATCATTGTACATGCTATTATAAGTCCGTTTTCATGATTTTTTTCAACTTTAAAAAAATTTGACGCTTTCGTCGAAAAAATTCGACATACTACACTATGGCGTTTTTTTTGTAAGATTTTACATAATTTCACGAAAAGAGTTTTGCTCACCATAGAATCATTCTACATGCTATAATACGACAGTTTTCATGTTTTTCTTCAGCATCAAGTAAATTTGACGTTTTCGTGTAAAAATTTCGACATGCTATGCTATGGCCTTTTTTTGTAAAATTTTACATTTTACGAAATTACTTTTGCTCCCCTTAGAATCATTCTACATGCTATTATAAGTCTGTTTTCATGATTTTTTTCAACTTTAAAAAAACGTTGACGCTTTCATCGAAAAATTTCGACATACTATACTATGGCGTTTTTTTTGTAAAATTTTACAACATTTCACGAAATGACTTTTGCTCACCATAGAATCATTCCACATGCTATAATACGACTGTTTTCATGTATTTCTTCACCATCAAAAAAATTTGACGTTTTCGTGTAAAAATTTCGACATACTATACTATGGCATTTTTTTGTAAAATTTTACATTTTACAAAATGACTTTTGCTCACCATAGAATCATTCTACATGCTATTATAAGTCTGTTTTCATGATTTTTTTCAACTTTAAAAAAATTGGACGCTTTCGTCGAAAAATTTCGACATACTATATACTATGGCGTTTTTTTGTAAAATTTTACAATTCACGAAATGACTTTTGCTCACCATAGAATCATTGTACATGCTATGATGAGACAGTTTCCATGTTTTTCTTCACCATCAAAAAAATTTGACGCTTTCGTCGAAAAATTTCGACATACTATACTATGGCATTTTTTTGTAAAATTTTACATTTTACGAAATGGCTTTTGCTCACCATAGAATCATTCTACATGCTATTATAAGTCCGTTTTCATGTTTTTCTTCACCATCAAAAAAATTTGACGTTTTCGTGTAAAAATTTCGACATACTATACTATGGCATTTTTTTGTAAAATTTTACATTTTACGAAATGATGTTTGCTCACCATAGAATCATTCTACATGCTATTATAAGTCCGTTTTCATGATTTATTTCAACTTTAAAAAAATTGGACGCTTTCGTCGAAAAATTTCGACATACTATATACTATGGCGTTTTTTTGTAAAATTTTACAATTCACGAAATGACTTTTGCTCACCATAGAATCATTGTACATGCTATGATGAGACAGTTTTCATTATTTTTTTCAACTTTAAAAAAATTTGACGTTTTTGTCGACAAATTTCGACATACTATACTATGGCGTTTTTTTTGTAAAATTTTACAACATTTCACGAAATGACTTTTGCTCACCATAGAATCATTCTAAATGCATTATTACGACCGTTTTCACGTTTTTCTTCAACTTAAAAAAAATTTGACGCTTTCGTCGAAAAATTTCGACATACTATACTATGGCGTTTTTTTTTGTAAAATTTTACAACATTTCACGAAATGACTTTTGCTCACCATAGAATCATTCTACATGCTATTATAAGTCTGTTTTCATGTTTTTCTTCACCATCAAAAAAATTTGACGTTTTCGTGTAAAAATTTCGAAATACTATACTATGGCATTTTTTTGTAAAATTTTACATTTTACGAAATGACATTTGCTCACCATAGAATCATTCTACATGCTATTATAAGTCCGTTTTCACGATTTTTTTCAACTTTAACAAAAATTGACGCTTTCGTCGAAAAAATTTCGACATACTATACTATGGCGTTTTTTTTGTAAAATTTTACATTTTACGAAACGGCTTTTGCTCACCATAGAATCATTCTACATGCTATTATAAGTCCGTTTTCATGATTTATTTCAACTTTAAAAAACTTTGACGCTTTCGTCGAAAAATTTCGACATACTATGGCGTTTTTTTTGTAAAATTTTACATAATTTCACGAAATGACTTTTGCTCGCCATAGAATCATTCTACATGCTATAATACGACCGTTTTCATGTTTTTCTTCACCATCAAAAAAAATTTGACGTTTTCGTGTAAAAATTTCGACATACTATACTATGGCATTTTTTTGTAAAATTTTACATTTTACGAAATGATTTTTGCTCACCATAGAATCATTCTACATGCTATTATAAGTCTGTTTTCATGATTTTTTTCAACTTTAAAAAAATTTGACGCTTTCGTCGAAAAATTTCGACATACTATACAATGGCGTTTTTTTGTAAAATTTAACAATTTACAAAATGGCTTTTGCTCACCATAGAATCATTCTACATGCTATTATAAGTCTGTTTTCATGTTTTTCTTCACCATCAAAAAAATTTGACATTTTCGTGTAAAAATTTCGACATACTATACTATGGCATTTTTTTGTAAAATTTTACAATTCACGAAATGACTTTTGCTCACCATGGATTAATTGTACGTGCTATTATAAGTCCGTTTTCATGATTTCTTTCAACTTTAAAAAAATTGGACGCTTTCGTCGAAAAATTTCGACATACTATACTATGGCGTTTTTTTGTAAAATTTTACAATTCACGAAATGACTTTTGCTCACCATAGAATCATTGTACATGCTATGATGAGACAGTTTTCATGATTTTTTCAACTTTAAAAAAATTTGACTCTTTCGGCGAAAAATTTCGACATACTATACTATGGCGTTTTTTTGTAAAATTTTACATTTCACGAAATGACTTTTGCTCACCATAGAATCATTCTAAATGCTATAATACAACCGTTTTCACGTTTTTCTTCAACTTTAAAAAAATTTGACGCTTTCGTCGAAAAAATTCGACATACTACACTATGGCGTTTTTTTGTAAAATTTTACATTTTACGAAATGGCTTTTGCTCACCATAGAATCATTCTACATGCTATTATAAGTCCGTTTTCATGTTTTTCTTCACCATCAAAAAAAATTTGACGTTTTCGTGTAAAAAGTTCGACATACTATACTATGGCGTTTTTTTGTAAAATTTTACATTTTACGAAATGACTTTTGCTCACCATAGAATCATTCTACATGCTATTATAAGTCCATTTTCATGATTTTTTTCAACTTTAAAAAAATTTGACGCTTTCGTCGAAATATTTCGACATACTATACTATGGCGTTTTTTTGTAAAATTTTACATTTTACGAAATGACTTTTGCTCACCATAGAATCATTCTACATGCTATTATAAGTCTGTTTTCATGATTTTTTTCAACTTTAAAAAAATTTGACGCTATCATCGAAAAATTTACGACATATTATACTATGGCTTTTTTTTTGTAAAATTTTACAACATTTCACTAAATGACTTTTGCTCACCATAGAATCATTCCACTTGCTATAATACGACTGTTTTCATGTATTTCTTCACCATCAAAAAAATTTGATGTTTTCGTGTAAAAATTTCGACATACTATACTATGGCATTTTTTTATAAAATTTTAAATTTTACGAAATGACTTTTGCTCACCATAGAATCATTCTACATGCTATTATCAGTCTGTTTTCACGATTTCTTTCAACTTTAAAAAAATTTGACGCTTTCGTCGAAATATTTCGACATACTATACTATGGCGTTTTTTTGTAAAATTTTACATTTTACGAAGTGGCTTTTGCTCACCATAGAATCATTCTACATGCTATTATAAGTCCATTTTCATGATTTTTTTCAACTTTAAAAAAATTTGACGCTTTCGTCGAAATATTTCGACATACTATACTATGGCGTTTTTTTGTAAAATTTTACATTTTACGAAATGACTTTTGCTCACCATAGAATCATTCTACATGCTATTATAAGTCTGTTTTCATGATTTTTTTCAAGTTTAAAAAAATTTGACGCTATCATCGAAAAATTTCGACATACTATACTAAGGTGTTTTTTTTTGTAAAATTTTACAACATTTCACGAAATGACTTTTGCTCACCATAGAATCATTCTAAATGCTGTAATACGACCGTTTTCACGTTTTTCTTCACCATCAAAAAAATTTCACGCTTTGGTCGAAAAATTTCGACATACTATACTATGGCGTTTTTTTTGTAAAATTTTACATTTTACGAAATGGCTTTTGCTCACCATAGAATCATTCTACATGCTATTATAAGTCCGTTTTCATGTTTTTCTTCACCATCAAAAAAAATTTGACGTTTTCGTGTAAAAATCTCGACATACTATACTATGGCGTTTTTTTGTAAAATTTTACATTTTACGAAATGGCTTTTGCTCACCATAGAATCATTCTACATGCTATTATAAGTCCGTTTTCATGATTTTTTTCAACTTTAAAAAAATTTGAAGCTTTCGTCGAAAAAATTCGACATACGACTATTCGACTATGGCGTTATTTTGTAAAATTTTACAATTTACAAAATGGCTTTTGCTCACCATAGAATCATTCTACATGCTATTATAAGTCAGTTTTCATGATTTTTTTCAACTTTAAAAAAATCTGACGCTTTCGTCGAAAAATTTCGACATACTATGGCGTTTTTTTGTAAAATTTTACATAATTTCACGAAATGACTTTTGCTCGCCATAGAATCATTCTACATGCTATAATACGACCGTTTTCACGTTTTTCTTCACCATCAAAAAAAATTTAACGTTTTCGTGTAAAATTTCGACATACTATACTATGGCATTTTTTTGTAAAATTTTACATTTTACGAAATGATGTTTGCTCACCATAGAATCATTCTACATGCTATTATAAGTCTGTTTTCATGATTTTTTTCAACTTTAAAAAAATGTGACGCTTTCGTCGAAAAATTTCGACATACTATACTATGGCGTTTTTTGTAAAATTTTACAATTTACGAAATGACTTTTAGTCACCATAGAATCATTCTACATGCTATTATAAGTCCGTTTTCATGATTTATTTCAACTTTAAAAAAATTTGACGCTTTCGTCGAAAAATTTCGACATACTATACTATGGCATTTTTTTGTAAAATTTTACATTTTACGAAATGACTTTTGCTCACCATAGAATCATTCTACATGCTATTATATGTCTGTTTTCATGATTTTTTTCAACTTTAAAAAAATTTGACGCTTTCGTCGAAAAATTTCGACATACTATACTATGGCATTTTTTTGTAAAATTTTACATTTTACGAAATGACTTTTGCTCACCATAGAATCATTCTACATGCTATAATACGACTGTTTTCATGTTTTTCTTCAGCATCAAAAAAATTTGACGCTTTCGTGTAAAAATTTCGACATACTATACTATGGCGTTTTTTTGTAAAATTTTACAATTCACGAAATGACTTTTGCTCACCGTGGCATCATTGTATAAGCTATTATAAGTCCGTTTTCATGATTTTTTTCAACTTTAAAAAGTTGAAAACTTTAAAAAAATTTGACGCTTTCGTCGAAAAAATTCGACATACGAAGTGCCAAAAAAACGACTATGGCGTTTTTTTGTAAAATTTTACATTTTATGAAATGGCTTTTGCTCACCATAGAATCATTCTACATGCTATTATAAGTCTGTTTTCATGATTTTTTTCAACTTAAAAAAATTTTTTACGCTTTCGTCAAAATATTTCGACATACTATACTATGGCGTTTTTTTGTAAAATTTTACATTTTACGAAGTGGCTTTTGCTCACCATAGAATCATTCTACATGCTATTATGAGTCCGTTTTCATGATTTTTTTCAACTTTAAGAAAATTGACGCTTTCGTCGAAAAATTTCGACATACTATACTATGGCGTTTTTTTGTAAAATTTTACAATTCACGAAATGACTTTTGCTCACCATGGATTAATTGTACGTGCTATTATAAGTCCGTTTTCATGATTTTTTTCAACTTTAAAAAAATTTGACGCTTTCGTCGAAAAAATTCGACATACTATACTATGGCGTTTTTTTGTAAAATTTTACATTTTACGAAATGGCTTTTGCTCACCATAGAATCATTCTACATGCTATTATAAGTCTGTTTTCATGATTTTTTTCAACTTAAAAAAAATTTTACGCTTTCGTCAAAATATTTCGACATACTATACTATGGCGTTTTTTTGTAAAATTTTACATTTTACGAAGTGGCTTTTGCTCACCATAGAATCATTCTACATGCTATTATGAGTCCGTTTTCATGATTTTTTTCAACTTTAAGAAAATTGACGCTTTCGTCGAAAAATTTCGACATACTATACTATGGCGTTTTTTTGTAAAATTTTACAATTCACGAAATGACTTTTGCTCACCATGGATTAATTGTACGTGCTATTATAAGTCTGTTTTCATGTTTTTCTTCACCATCAAAAAAATTTGACGTTTTCGTGTAAAAATTTCGACATACTATACTATGGCGTTTTTTTTGTAAAATTTTACAATTCACGAAATGACTTTTGCTCACCATAGAATCATTCTACATGCTATAATACGACCGTTTTCATGTTTTTCTTCACCATCAAAAAAATTTTAACGTTTTCGTGTAAAATTTCGACATACTATACTATGGCGTTTTTTTGTAAAATTTTAGATGTTACGAAATGACTTTTGCTCACCATAGAATCATTCTACATGCTATTATAAGTCTGTTTTCATGATTTTTTTCAACTTTAAAAAAATTTGACGCTTTCGTCGAAAAATTTCGACATACTATACTATGGCGTTTTTGTTTGTAAAATTTTACAACATTTCACGAAATGAATTTTGCTCACCATAGAATCATTCTACATGCTATTATAAGTCCGTTTTCATGATTTATTTCAACTTTAAAAAAATTTGACGCTTTCGTCGAAAAATTTCGTCATACTATGGCGTTTTTTTGTTAAATTTTACAATTCACGAAATGACTTTTGCTCACCATAGAATCATTGTACATGCTATGATGAGACAGTTTTCATTATTTTTTTCAACTTTAAAAAAAATTGACGTTTTTGTCGAAAAATTTCGACATACTATGGCGTTTTTTTGTTAAATTTTACATAATTTCACGAAATGACTTTTGCTCACCATAGAATCATTGTACATGCTATGATGAGACAGTTTTCATTATTTTTTTCAACTTTAAAAAAAAATTTGACGTTTTTGTCGAAAAATTTCGACATACTATACTATGGCGTTTTTTTGTAAAATTTTACATTTTACGAAATGATGTTTGCTCACCATAGAATCATTCTACATGCTATTATAAGTCTGTTTTCATGATTTTTTTCAACTTTAAAAAAATTTGATGCTTTTGTCGAAAAATTTCGACATACTATACTATGGCGTTTTTTTGTAAAATTTTACAATTTACTAAATGGCTTTTAGTCACCATAGAATCATTCTACATGCTATTATAAGTCTGTTTTCATGATTTATTTCAACTTTAAAAAAATTGGACGCTTTCGTCGAAAAATTTCGACATACTATACTATGGCATTTTTTTGTAAAATTTTACATTTTACGAAATGACTTTTGCTCACCATAGAATCATTCTGCATGCTATTATATGTCTGTTTTCATGATTTTTTTCAACTTTAAAAAAATTTGACGCTTTCGTCGAAAAATTTCGACATACTATACTATGGCGTTTTTTTTGTAAAATTTTACAACATTTCACGAAATGACTTTTGCTCACCATAGAATCATTCTACATGCTATAATACGACCGTTTTCATGTTTTTCTTCACCATCAAAAAAAATTTGACGTTTTCGTGTAAAAATTTCGACATACTATACTATGGCATTTTTTTGTAAAATTTTACATTTTACGAAATGATGTTTGCTCACCATAGAATCATCATACATGCTATTATAAGTCCGTTTTCATGATTTATTTCAACTTTAAAAAAATTGGACGCTTTCGTGTAAAATTTCGACATACTATACTATGGCGTTTTTTTTGTAAAATTTTACAACATTTCACGAAATGACTTTTGCTCACCATAGAATCATTCTACATGCTATGATGAGACAGTTTTCATTATTTTTTTCAACTTTAAAAAAAATTTGACGTTTTTGGTCGAAAAAATTCGACATACTATACTATGGCGTTTTTTGGAAAATTTTACAATTCACGAAATGACTTTTGCTCACCATGGCATCATTGTATATGCTATTATAAGTCCGTTTTCATGATTTCTTTCAACTTTAAAAAAAATGACGCTTTCGTCGAAAAATTTCGACAAACTATACCATGGCGTTTTTTTTGTAAAATTTTACAATTCACGAAATGACTTTTGCTCACCATAGAATCATTCTACATGCTATAATACGACCGTTTTCATGTTTTTCTTCACCATCAAAAAAATTTTAACGTTTTCGTGTAAAATTTCGACATACTATACTATGGCGTTTTTTTGTAAAATTTTAGATTTTACGAAATGACTTTTGCTCACCATAGAATCATTCTACATGCTATTATAAGTCTGTTTTCATGATTTTTTTCAACTTTAAAAAAATTTGACGCTTTCGTCGAAAAATTTCGACATACTATACTATGGCGTTTTTTTTGTAAAATTTTACAACATTTCACGAAATGAATTTTGCTCACCATAGAATCATTCTACATGCTATTATAAGTCCGTTTTCATGATTTATTTCAACTTTAAAAAAATTTGACGCTTTCGTCGAAAAATTTCGTCATACTATACTATGGCGTTTTTTTGTAAAATTTTACATTTTACGAAATGACTTTTGCTCACCATAGAATCATTCTACATGCTATTATAAGTCTGTTTTCATGATTTTTTTCAAATTAAAAAAAATTTGACGCTTTCGTCGAAAAATTTCGACATACTATACTATGGCGTTTTTTTTGTAAAATTTTACAACATTTCACGAAATGACTTTTGCTCACCATAGAATCATTCTACATGCTATTATGAGTCCGTTTTCATGATTTTTTTCAACTTTAAAAAAATTTGACGCTTTCGTCGAAAAATTTCGACATACTATGGCGTTTTTTTGTTAAATTTTACATAATTTCACGAAATGACTTTTGCTCACCATAGAATCATTCTACATGCTATGATACGACCGTTTTCATGTTTTTCTTCACCATCAAAAAAAATTTGACGTTTTCGTGTAAAAATTTCGACATACTATACTATGGCATTTTTTTGTAAAATTTTATATTTTACGAAATGATGTTTGCTCACCATAGAATCATTCTACATGCTATTATAAGTCCGTTTTCATGATTTTTTTCAACTTTAAAAAAATTGGACGCTTTCGTGTAAAAATTTCGACATACTATACTATGGCATTTTTTTGTAAAATTTTACATTTTACGAAATGACTTTTGCTCACCATAGAATCATTCTACATGCTATTATAAGTCTGTTTTCATGATTTTTTTCAACTTTAAAAAAATTTGACGCTTTCGTCGAAAAATTTCGACATACTATACTATGGCGTTTTTTTGTAAAATTTTACATTTTACGAAATGACTTTTGCTCATCATAGAATCATTCTACATGCTATTATAAGTGTTTTCATGATTTTTTTCAACTTTAAAAAAATTTTACGCTTTCGTCGAAATGTTTCGACATACTATACTATGGCGTTTTTTTTGTAAAATTTTACAACATTTCACGAAATGACTTTTGCTCACCATAGAATCATTCTACATGCTATAATACGACCGTTTTCATTTTTTTCTTCACCATCAAAAAAATTTGACGTTTTCGTGTAAAAATTTCGACATACTATACTATGGCGTTTTTTTGTAAAATTTTACAATTCACGAAATGACTTTTGCTCACCGTGGCATCATTGTATAAGCTATTATAAGTCCGTTTTCGTGATTTTTTTCAACTTTAAAAAAATTTGACGCTTTCGTCGAAAAAATTCGACATACTATACTATGGCGTTTTTTTGTAAAATTTTAGATTTTACGAAATGACTTTTGCTCACCATAGGATCATTCTACATGCTATTATAAGTCTGTTTTCATGATTTTTGTCAACTTTAAAAAAATTGGACGCTTTCGTGTAAAAATTTCGACATACTATACTATGGCGTTTTTTTGTAAAATTTTACATTTTACGAAATGACTTTTGCTCATCATAGAATCATTCTACATGCTATAATACGACCGTTTTCATGTTTTTCTTCACCATCAAAAAAAATTTGACGTTTTCGTGTAAAAATTTCGACATACTATACTATGGCATTTTTTTGTAAAATTTTACATTTTACGAAATGATGTTTGCTCACCATAGAATCATTCTACATGCTATTATAAGTCTGTTTTCATGATTTTTTTCAACTTTAAAAAAATGTGACGCTTTCGTCGAAAAATTTCGACATACTATACTATGGCGTTTTTTTGTAAAATTTTACAATTTACGAAATGGCTTTTAGTCACCATAGAATCATTCTACATGCTATTATAAGTCCGTTTTCATGATTTATTTCAACTTTAAAAAAATTTGACGCTTTCGTCGAAAAATTTCGACATACTATACTATGGCATTTTTTTGTAAAATTTTACATTTTACGAAATGACTTTTGCTCACCATAGATTCATTCTACATGCTATTATAAGTCTGTTTTCATGATTTTTTTCAAACTTTAAAAAAATTTGACGCTTTCGTGTAAAAATTTCGACATACTATACTATGGCATTTTTTTGTAAAATTTTACATTTTACGAAGTGGCTTTTGCTCACCATAGAATCATTCTACATGCTATTATAAGTCCGTTTTCATGATTTATTTCAACTTTAAAAAAATTGGATGCTTTCGTCGAAAAATTTCGACATACTATACTATGGCGTTTTTTTGTAAAATTTTACAATTCACGAAATGACTTTTGCTCACCATGGATTCATTGTACGTGCTATTATAAGTCCGTTTTCATGATTTTTTTCAACTTTAAAAAAATTGGACGCTTTCGTGTAAAAAATTCGACATACTATACTATGGCGTTTTTTTGTAAAATTTTACATTTTACGAAATGATTTTTGCTCACCATAGAATCATTCTACATGCTATTATAAGTCTGTTTTCATGATTTTTTTCAACTTTAAAAAAATTTGACGCTTTTGTCGAAAAATTTCGACATACTATACTATGGCGTTTTTTTGTAAAATTTTACAATTTACTAAATGGCTTTTGGTCACCATAGAATCATTCTACATGCTATTATAAGTCTGTTTTCATGATTTATTTCAACTTTAAAAAAATTTGACGATTTCGTCGAAAAATTTCGACATACTATACAATGGCATTTTTTTGTAAAATTTTACATTTTACGAAATGATGTTTGCTCACCATAGAATCATCCTACATGCTATTATAAGTCCGTTTTCATGATTTATTTCAACTTTAAAAAAATTGGACGCTTTCGTGTAAAATTTCGACATACTATACTATGGCGTTTTTTTTGTAAAATTTTACAACATTTCACGAAATGACTTTTGCTCACCATAGAATCATTCTACATGCTATGATGAGACAGTTTTCATTATTTTTTTCAACTTTAAAAAAAATTTGACGTTTTTGGTCGAAAAAATTTCGACATACTATACTATGGCGTTTTTTGGTAAAATTTTACAATTCACGAAATGACTTTTGCTCACCATGGCATCATTGTATATGCTATTATAAGTCCGTTTTCATGATTTCTTTCAACTTTAAAAAAAATTGACGCTTTCGTCGAAAAATTTCGACAAACTATACCATGGCGTTTTTTTTGTAAAATTTTACAATTCACGAAATGACTTTTGCTCACCATAGAATCATTCTACATGCTATAATACGACCGTTTTCATGTTTTTCTTCACCATCAAAAAAATTTTAACGTTTTCGTGTAAAATTTCGACATACTATACTATGGCGTTTTTTTGTAAAATTTTAGATGTTACGAAATGACTTTTGCTCACCATAGAATCATTCTACATGCTATTATAAGTCTGTTTTCATGATTTTTTTCAACTTTAAAAAAATTTGACGCTTTCGTCGAAAAATTTCGACATACTATACTATGGCGTTTTTGTTTGTAAAATTTTACAACATTTCACGAAATGAATTTTGCTCACCATAGAATCATTCTACATGCTATTATAAGTCCGTTTTCATGATTTATTTCAACTTTAAAAAAATTTGACGCTTTCGTCGAAAAATTTCGTCATACTATACTATGGCGTTTTTTTGTAAAATTTTACATTTTACGAAATGACTTTTGCTCACCATAGAATCATTCTACATGCTATTATAAGTCTGTTTTCATGATTTTTTTCAAATTTAAAAAAATTTGACGCTTTCGTCGAAAAATTTCGACATACTATACTATGGCGTTTTTTTTGTAAAATTTTACAACATTTCACGAAATGACTTTTGCTCACCATAGAATCATTCTACATGCTATTATGAGTCCGTTTTCATGATTTTTTTCAACTTTAAAAAAATTTGACGCTTTCGTCGAAAAATTTCGACATACTATGGGCGTTTTTTTGTTAAATTTTACATAATTTCACGAAATGACTTTTGCTCACCATAGAATCATTCTACATGCTATGATACGACCGTTTTCATGTTTTTCTTCACCATCAAAAAAAATTTGACGTTTTCGTGTAAAAATTTCGACATACTATACTATGGCATTTTTTTGTAAAATTTTATATTTTACGAAATGATGTTTGCTCACCATAGAATCATTCTACATGCTATTATAAGTCCGTTTTCATGATTTTTTTCAACTTTAAAAAAATTTGACGCTTTCGTGTAAAAATTTCGACATACTATACTATGGCATTTTTTTGTAAAATTTTACATTTTACGAAATGACTTTTGCTCACCATAGAATCATTCTACATGCTATTATAAGTCTGTTTTCATGATTTTTTTCAACTTTAAAAAAATTTGACGCTTTCGTCGAAAAATTTCGACATACTATACTATGGCGTTTTTTTGTAAGATTTTACATTTCACGAAAAGAGTTTTGCTCACCATAGAATCATTCTACATGCTATTATAAGTCTGTTTTCATGATTTTTTTCAACTTTAAAAAAATTTGACGCTTTCGTCGAAAAATTTCGACATACTATACTATGGCGTTTTTTTGTAAAATTTTACATTTTACGAAGTGGCTTTTGCTCACCATAGAATCATTCTACATGCTATTATAAGTCTGTTTTCATGATTTTTTTCAACTTTAAAAAAAATTTGACGCTTTCGTCGAAAAATTTCGACATACTATACTATGGCGTTTTTTTGTAAAATTTTACATTTTACGAAATGACTTTTGCTCACCATAGAATCATTCTACATGCTATTATAAGTCCGTTTTCATGATTTCTTTCAACTTTAAAAAAATTTGAAGCTTTCATCGAAAAAATTCGACATACTATACTATGGCGTTTTTTTGTAAAATTTTACAATTTACGAAATGGCTTTTGCTCACCATAGAATCATTCTACATGCTATTATAAGTCCGTTTTCATGATTTATTTCAACTTTTAAAAAAATCTGACGCTTTCGTCGAAAAATTTCGACATACTATGGCGTTTTTTTGTAAAATTTTACATAATTTCACGAAATGACTTTTGCTCGCCATAGAATCATTCTACATGCTATAATACGACCGTTTTCATGTTTTTCTTCACCATCAAAAAAATTTTAACGTTTTCGTGTAAAAATTTCGACATACATCTATGGCATTTTTTTGTAAAATTTTACATTTTACGAAATGATGTTTGCTCACCATAGAATCATTCTACATGCTATTATAAGTCTGTTTTCATGATTTTTTTCAACTTTAAAAAAAATTTGACGCTTTCGTCGAAAAATTTCGACATACTATACTATGGCGTTTTTTTTTGTAAAATTTTACAACATTTCACGAAATGACTTTTGCTCACCATAGAATCATTCTACATGCTATTATAAGTCCGTTTTCATGATTTATTTCAACTTTAAAAAAATTTGACGCTTTCGTCGAAAAATTTCGTCATACTATACTATGGCGTTTTTTTGTAAAATTTTACATTTCACGAAATGACTTTTGCTCGCCATAGAATCATTCTACATGCTATGATACGACCGTTTTCATGTTTTTCTTCACCATCAAAAAAAATTTGACGTTTTCGTGTAAAAATTTCGACATACTATACTATGGCATTTTTTTGTAAAATTTTATATTTTACGAAATGATGTTTGCTCACCATAGAATCATTCTACATGCTATTATAACTCCGTTTTCATGATTTTTTTCAACTTTAAAAAAATTGGACGCTTTCGTCTAAAAATTTCGACATACTATACTATGGTATTTTTTTGTAAAATTTTACATTTTACGAAATGACTTTTGCTCACCATAGAATCATTCTACATGCTATTATAAGTCTGTTTTCATGATTTTTTTCAACTTTAAAAAAATTTGACGCTTTCGTCGAAAAATTTCGACATACTATACTATGGCGTTTTTTTGTAAAATTTTACATTTTACGAAATGACTTTTGCTCACCATAGAATCATTCTACATGCTATTATAAGTCTGTTTTCATGATTTTTTTCAACTTTAAAAAAATTTTACGCTTTCGTCGAAATGTTTCGACATACTATACTATGGCGTTTTTTTTGTAAAATTTTAAAACATTTCACGAAATGACTTTTGCTCACCATAGAATCATTCTGCATGCTATAATACGACCGTTTTCATTTTTTTCTTCACCATCAAAAAAATTTGACGTTTTCGTGTAAAAATTTCGACATACTATACTATGGCGTTTTTTTGTAAAATTTTACAATTCACGAAATGACTTTTGCTCACCGTGGCATCATTGTACAAGCTATTATAAGTCCGTTTTCGTGATTTTTTTCAACTTTAAAAAAATTTGACGCTTTCGTCGAAAAATTTCGACATACTATACTATGGCGTTTTTTTGTAAAATTTTAGATTTTACGAAATGACTTTTGCTCACCATAGAATCATTCTACATGCTATTATAAGTCTGTTTTCATGATTTTTGTCAACTTTAAAAAAATTGGACGCTTTCGTGTAAAAATTTCGACATACTATACTATGGCATTTTTTTGTAAAATTTTACATTTTACGAAATGACTTTTGCTCATCATAGAATCATTCTACATGCTATAATACGACCGTTTTCATGTTTTTCTTCACCATCAAAAAAAATTTGACGTTTTCGTGTAAAATTTCGACATACTATACTATGGCATTTTTTTGTAAAATTTTACATTTTACGAAATGATGTTTGCTCACCATAGAATCATTCTACATGCTATTATAAGTCTGTTTTCATGATTTTTTTCAACTTTAAAAAAATGTGACGCTTTCGTCGAAAAATTTCGACATACTATACTATGGCGTTTTTTTGTAAAATTTTACAATTTACGAAATGGCTTTTAGTCACCATAGAATCATTCTACATGCTATTATAAGTCCGTTTTCATGATTTTTTTCAACTTTAAAAAAATTTGAAGCTTTCGTCGAAAAATTTCGACATACCTATCAACTATGGCGTTTTTTTGTAAAATTTTACAATTTACAAAATGACTTTTGCTCACCATAGAATCATTCTACATGCTATTATAAGTCCGTTTTCATGATTTATTTCAACTTTAAAAAAATTTGACGCTTTCGTCGAAAAATTTCGACATACTATGGCGTTTTTTTGTAAAATTTTACATAATTTCACGAAATGACTTTTGCTCGCCATAGAATCATTCTACATGCTATAATACGACCGTTTTCATGTTTTTCTTCAACCATCAAAAAAAAATTGACGTTTTCGTGTAAAAATTTCGACATACTATACTATGGCATTTTTTTGTAAAATTTTACATTTTACGAAATGATGTTTGCTCACCATAGAATCATTCTACATGCTATTATAAGTCTGTTTTCATGATTTTTTTCAACTTTAAAAAAATTTGACGCTTTCGTCGAAAAATTTCGACATACTATACTATGGCGTTTTTTTTGTAAAATTTTACAATTTACGAAATGGCTTTTGCTCACCATAGAATCATTCTACATGCTATTATAAGTCCGTTTTCATGATTTATTTCAACTTTAAAAAAATTTGACGCTTTCGTCGAAAAATTTCGACATACTATACTATGGCGTTTTTTTGTAAAATTTTACATTTTACGAAATGACTTTTGCTCACCATAGATTCATTCTACATGCTATTATAAGTCTGTTTTCATGATTTTTTTCAAACTTTAAAAAAAATTGGACGCTTTCATGTAAAAATTTCGACATACTATACTATGGCATTTTTTTGTAAAATTTTACATTTTACGAAATGACTTTTGCTCACCATAGAATCATTCTACATGCTATTATAAGTCTGTTTTCATGATTTTTTTCAACTTTAAAAAAATTTGACGCTTTCGTTGAAATATTTCGACATACTATACTATGGCGTTTTTTTGTAAAATTTTACATTTTACGAAGTGGCTTTTGCTCACCATAGAATCATTCTACATGCTATTATAAGTCCGTTTTCATGATTTTTTTCAACTTTAAAAAAATTTGACGCTTTCGTCGAAAAATTTCGACATACTATACTATGGCGTTTTTTTGTAAAATTTTACAATTCACGAAATGACTTTTGCTAACCATGGCATCATTGTACGTACTATTATAAGTCCGTTTTCATGATTTTTTTCAACTTTAAAAAAATTTGACGCTTTCATCGAAAAATTTCGACATACTATACTATGGCGTTTTTTTGTAAAATTTTACATTTTACGAAATGGCTTTTGCTCACCATAGAATCATTCTACATGCTATTATAAGTCTGTTTTCATGTTTTTCTTCACCATCAAAAAAATTTGACGTTTTCCTGTAAAAATTTCGACATACTATACTATGGCATTTTTTTGTAAAATTTTACATTTTACGAAATTACTTTTGCTCACCATAGAATCATTCTACATGCTATTATAAGTCCGTTTTCATGATTTTTTTCAACTTTAAAAAAATTGGATGCTTTCGTCGAAAAATTTCGACATACTATACTATGGCGTTTTTTTGTAAAATTTTACAATTCACGAAATGACTTTTGCTCACCATAGAATCATTCTACATGCTATTATGAGACAGTTTTCATTATTTTTTTCAACTTTAAAAAAAATTGACGTTTTTGTCGAAAAATTTCGACATACTATACTATGGCGTTTTTTTGTAAAATTTTACATTTTACGAAATGATGTTTGCTCACCATAGAATCATTCTACATGCTATTATAAGTCTGTTTTCATGATTTTTTTCAACTTTAAAAAAATTTGACGCTTTCGTCGAAAAATTTCGACATACTATACTATGGCGTTTTTTGTAAAATTTTACATTTTACGAAATGGCTTTTAGTCACCATAGAATCATTCTACATGCTATTATAAGTCTGTTTTCATGATTTATTTCAACTTTAAAAAAATTGGACGCTTTCGTCGAAAAATTTCGACATACTATACTATGGCATTTTTTTGTAAAATTTTACATTTTACGAAATGACTTTTGCTCACCATAGAATCATTCTACATGCTATTATATGTCTGTTTTCATGATTTTTTTCAACTTTAAAAAAATTTGACGCTTTCGTCGAAAAATTTCGACATACTATACTATGGCGTTTTTTTTGTAAAATTTTACAACATTTCACGAAATGACTTTTGCTCACCATAGAATCATTCTACATGCTATAATACGACCGTTTTCATGTTTTTCTTCACCATCAAAAAAAATTTGACGTTTTCGTGTAAAAATTTCGACATACTATACTATGGCATTTTTTTCTAAAATTTTACATTTTACGAAATGATGTTTGCTCACCATAGAATCATTCTACATGCTATTATAAGTCCGTTTTCATGATTTATTTCAACTTTAAAAAAATTTGACGCTTTCGTGTAAAAATTTCGACATACTATACTATGGCGTTTTTTTGTAAAATTTTACATTTTACGAAATGACTTTTGCTCACCATACATTCATTCTACATGCTATTATAAGTCCGTTTTCATGATTTTTTTCAACTTTAAAAAAATTTGACGCTTTCGTCGAAAAATTTCGACATACTATACTATGGCGTTTTTTTGTAAAATTTTACAATTTCACAAAATGACTTTTGCTCACCATAGAATCATTCTACATGCTATTATAAGTCCGTTTTCATGATTTATTTCAACTTTAAAAAAATTTGACGCTTTCGTCGAAAAATTTCGACATACTATACTATGGCGTTTTTTTGTAAAATTTTACAATTCACGAAATGACTTTTGCTCACCATAGAATCATTCTACATGCTATTATAAGTCCGTTTTCATGATTTTTTTCAACTTTAAAAAAATTTGACGCTTTCGTCGAAAAAATTTCGACATACTATACTATGGCGTTTTTTTGTAAAATTTTACATTTTACGAAATGACTTTTGCTCACCATAGATTCATTCTACATACTATTATAAGTCTGTTTTCATGATTTTTTTCAACTTTAAAAAAATTTTTACGCTTTCGTCGAAATATTTCGACATACTATACTATGGCGTTTTTTTGTAAAATTTTACATTTTACGAAGTGGCTTTTGCTCACCATAGAATCATTCTACATGCTATTATGAGTCCCATTTCATGATTTTTTTCAACTTTAAAAAAAATTTGACGCTTTCGTCGAAAAATTTCGACATACTATACTATGGCGTTTTTTTGTAAAATTTTACAATTCACGAAATGACTTTTGCTAACCATGGCATCATTGTACGTACTATTATAAGTCCGTTTTCATGATTTTTTTCAACTTTAAAAAAATTTGACGCTTTCATCGAAAAATTTCGACATACTATACTATGGCGTTTTTTTGTAAAATTTTACAATTTACGAAATGGCTTTTGCTCACCATAGAATCATTCTACATGCTATTATAAGTCCGTTTTCATGTTTTTCTTCACCATCACAAAAATTTGACGTTTTCGTGTAAAAATTTCGACATAGTATACTATGGCCTTTTTTTGTAAAATTTTACATTTTACGAAATGACTTTTGCTCACCATAGAATCATTCTACATACTATTATAAGTCTGTTTTCATGATTTTTTTCAACTTTAAAAAAATTTGACGCTTTTGTCGAAAAATTTCGACATACTATACTATGGCGTTTTTTTTGTAAAATTTTACAAATTTCACTAAATGGCTTTTGCTCACCATAGAATCATTCTACATGCTATTATAAGTCTGTTTTCATGATTTATTTCAACTTTAAAAAAATTTGACGCTTTCGTCGAAAAATTTCGACATACTATACTATGGCGTTTTTTTGTAAAATTTTACATTTTACGAAATGACTTTTGCTCACCATAGAATCATTCTACATGCTATTATATGTCTGTTTTCATGATTTTTTTCAACTTTAAAAAAATTTGACGCTTTCGTCGAAAAATTTCGACATACTATACTATGGCGTTTTTTTTGTAAAATTTTACAACATTTCACGAAATGACTTTTGCTCACCATAGAATCATTCTACATGCTATAATACGACCGTTTTCATGTTTTTCTTCACCATCAAAAAAAATTTGACGTTTTCGTGTAAAAATTTCGACATACTATACTATGGCATTTTTTTCTAAAATTTTACATTTTACGAAATGATGTTTGCTCACCATAGAATCATTCTACATGCTATTATAAGTCCGTTTTCATGATTTATTTCAACTTTAAAAAAATTTGACGCTTTCGTCGAAAAATTTCGACATACTATACTATGGCGTTTTTTTGTAAAATTTTACAATTTACGAAATGACTTTTGCTCACCATAGAATCATTCTACATGCTATTATGAGTCCGTTTTCATGATTTTTTTCAACTTTAAAAAAATTTGACGCTTTCGTCGAAAAATTTCGACATACTATACTATGGCGTTTTTTTGTAAAATTTTACATTTTACGAAATGACTTTTGCTCACCATAGATTCATTCTACATGCTATTATAAGTCTGTTTTCATGATTTTTTTCAACTTTAAAAAAATTTGACGCTTTCGTCGAAAAATTTCGACATACTATACTATGGCGTTTTTTTGTAAAATTTTACATTTCACGAAATGGCTTTTGCTCACCATAGAATCATTCTACATGCTATTATAAGTCTGTTTTCATGTTTTTCTTCACCATCAAAAAAATTTGACGTTTTCGTGTAAAAATTTCGACATACTATACTATGGCGTTTTTTTGTAAAATTTTACATTTTACGAAATGACTTTTGCTCACCATAGAATCATTCTACATGCTATTATAAGTCCGTTTTCATGATTTATTTCAACTTTAAAAAAATTTGACGCTTTCGTCGAAAAATTTCGACATACTATACTATGGCGTTTTTTTGTAAAATTTTACAATTTCACGAAATGACTTTTGCTCACCATAGAATCATTCTACATGCTATAATAAGACCGTTTTCATGTTTTTCTTCACCATCAAAAAAAATTTGACGTTTTCGTGTAAAATTTCGACATACTATACTATGGCGTTTTTTTTGTAAAATTTTACAACATTTCACGAAATGACTTTTGCTCACCATAGAATCATTCTACATGCTATGATGAGACAGTTTTCATGATTTTTTTCAACTTTAAAAAAAATTTGACGTTTTTGGTCGAAAAATTTCGACATACTATACTATGGCGTTTTTTTGTAAAATTTTACAATTCACGAAATGACTTTTGCTCACCATGGCATCATTGTACGTGCTATTATAAGTCCGTTTTCATGATTTTTTTCAACTTTAAAAAAAATTTGACGCTTTCGTCGAAAAATTTCGACATACTATACTATGGCGTTTTTTTTGTAAAATTTTACAATTCACGAAATGACTTTTGCTCACCATAGAATCATTCTACATGCTATTATAAGTCCGTTTTCATGTTTTTCTTCACCATCAAAAAAATTTGAACGTTTTCGTGTAAAAATTTCGACATACTATACTATGGCGTTTTTTTGTAAAATTTTAGATTTTACGAAATGACTTTTGCTCACCATAGAATCATTCTACATGCTATTATAAGTCTGTTTTCATGATTTTTTTCAACTTTAAAAAAATTTGACGCTTTCGTCGAAAAATTTCGACATACTATACTATGGCGTTTTTTTGTAAAATTTTACAACATTTCACGAAATGACTTTTGCTCACCATAGAATCATTCTACATGCTATTATAAGTCCGTTTTCATGATTTATTTCAACTTTAAAAAAATTTGACGCTTTCGTCGAAAAATTTCGACATACTATACTATGGCGTTTTTTTGTAAAATTTTACATTTTACGAAATGACTTTTGCTCACCATAGAATCATTCTACATGCTATTATAAGTCTGTTTTCATGATTTTTTTCAACTTTAAAAAAATTTGACGCTTTCGTCGAAAAATTTCGACATACTATGGCGTTTTTTTGTAAAATTTTACATAATTTCACGAAATGACTTTTGCTCACCATAGAATCATTCTACATGCTATGATACGACCGTTTTCATGTTTTTCTTCACCATCAAAAAAAATTTGACGTTTTCGTGTAAAAATTTCGACATACTATACTATGGCATTTTTTTGTAAAATTTTATATTTTACGAAATGATGTTTGCTCACCATAGAATCATTCTACATGCTATTATAAGTCCGTTTTCATGATTTTTTTCAACTTTAAAAAAATTTGACGCTTTCGTGGAAAAATTTCGACATACTATACTATGGCATTTTTTTGTAAAATTTTACATTTTACGAAATGACTTTTGCTCACCATAGAATCATTCTACATGCTATTATAAGTCTGTTTTCATGATTTTTTTCAACTTTAAAAAAATTTGACGCTTTCGTCGAAAAATTTCGACATACTATACTATGGCGTTTTTTTTGTAAAATTTTACAACATTTCACGAAATGACTTTTGCTCACCATAGAATCATTCTACATGCTATAATACGACCGTTTTCATGTTTTTCTTCACCATCAAAAAAATTTGACGTTTTCGTGTAAAAATTTCGACATACTATACTATGGCGTTTTTTTGTAAAATTTTACAATTCACGAAATGACTTTTGCTCACCGTGGCATCATTGTATAAGCTATTATAAGTCCGTTTTCATGATTTTTTTCAACTTTAAAAAAATTTGACGCTTTCGTCGAAAAAAATTCGACATACTATACTATGGCGTTTTTTTGGAAAATTTTAGATTTTACGAAATGACTTTTGCTCACCATAGGATCATTCTACATGCTATTATAAGTCTGTTTTCATGATTTTTGTCAACTTTAAAAAAATTGGACGCTTTCGTGTAAAAATTTCGACATACTATACTATGGCATTTTTTTGTAAAATTTTACATTTTACGAAATGACTTTTGCTCACCATAGAATCATTCTACATGCTATAATACGACCGTTTTCATGTTTTTCTTCACCATCAAAAAAAATTTGACGTTTTCGTGTAAAAATTTCGACATACTATATACTATGGCATTTTTTTGTAAAATTTTACATTTTACGAAATGATGTTTGCTCACCATAGAATCATTCTACATGCTATTATAAGTCTGTTTTCATGATTTTTTTCAACTTTAAAAAAATTTGACGCTTTCGTCGAAAAATTTCGACATACTATACTATGGCGTTTTTTTTGTAAAATTTTACAATTTTACGAAATGGCTTTTAGTCACCATAGAATCATTCTACATGCTATTATAAGTCCGTTTTCATGATTTATTTCAACTTTAAAAAAATTTGACGCTTTCGTCGAAAAATTTCGACATACTATACTATGGCATTTTTTTGTAAAATTTTACATTTTACGAAATGACTTTTGCTCACCATAGAATCATTCTACATGCTATTATAAGTCTGTTTTCATGATTTTTTTCAAACTTTAAAAAAAATTGGACGCTTTCGTGTAAAAATTTCGACATACTATACTATGGCATTTTTTTGTAAAATTTTACATTTAACGAAATGACTTTTGCTCACCATAGAATCATTCTACATGCTATTATAAGTCTGTTTTCATGATTTTTTTCAACTTTAAAAAAAATTTGACGCTTTCGTCAAAATATTTCGACATACTATACTGTGGCGTTTTTTTGTAAAATTTTACATTTTACGAAGTGGCTTTTGCTCACCATAGAATCATTCTACATGCTATTATAAGTCCGTTTTCATGATTTATTTCAACTTTAAAAAAATTGGATGCTTTCGTCGAAAAATTTCGACATACTATACTATGGCGTTTTTTTGTAAAATTTTACAATTCACGAAATGACTTTTGCTCACCATGGATTCATTGTACGTGCTATTATAAGTCCGTTTTCATGATTTTTTTCAACTTTAAAAAAATTTGACGCTTTCGTCGAAAAAATTTCGACATACTATACTATGGCGTTTTTTTGTAAAATTTTACATTTTACGAAATGGCTTTTGCTCACCATAGAATCATTCTACATGCTATTATAAGTCTGTTTTCATGTTTTTCTTCACCATCAAAAAAATTTGACGTTTTCGTGTAAAAATTTCAACATACTATACTATGGCATTTTTTTGTAAAATTTTACATTTTACGAAATGACTTTTGCTCACCATAGAATCATTCTACATGCTATTATAAGTCCGTTTTCATGATTTATTTCAACTTTAAAAAAATTGGATGCTTTCCGTCGAAAAATTTCGACATACTATACTATGGCGTTTTTTTGTAAAATTTTACAATTCACGAAATGACTTTTGCTCACCATAGAATCATTGTACATGCTATGATGAGACAGTTTTCATTATTTTTTTCAACTTTAAAAAAAATTGACGTTTTCGTCGAAAAATTTCGACATACTATACTATGGCGTTTTTTTTGTAAAATTTTACATTTTACGAAATGATGTTTGCTCACCATAGAATCATTCTACATGCTATTATAAGTCTGTTTTCATGATTTTTTTCAACTTTAAAAAAATTTGACGCTTTCGTCGAAAAATTTCGACATACTATACTATGGCCTTTTTTTGTAAAATTTTACAATTTACTAAATGGCTTTTGCTCACCATAGAATCATTCTACATGCTATTATAAGTCTGTTTTCATGATTTATTTCAACTTTAAAAAAAATTGGACGCTTTCGTCGAAAAATTTCGACATACTATACTATGGCATTTTTTTGTAAAATTTTACATTTTACGAAATGACTTTTGCTCACCATAGAATCATTCTGCATGCTATTATATGTCTGTTTTCATGATTTTTTTCAACTTTAAAAAAATTTGACGCTTTCGTCGAAAAATTTCGACATACTATACTATGGCGTTTTTTTTGTAAAATTTTACAACATTTCACGAAATGACTTTTGCTCACCATAGAATCATTCTACATGCTATAATACGACCGTTTTCATGTTTTTCTTCACCATCAAAAAAATTTGACGTTTTCGTGTAAAAATTTCGACATACTATACCATGGCGTTTTTTTGTAAAATTTTACAATTCACGAATTGACTTTTGCTCACCATAGAATCATTGTATATGCCATTATAAGTCCGTTTTCATGATTTCTTTCAACTTTAAAAAAATTGACGCTTTCGTCGAAAAATTTCGACATACTATACTATGGCGTTTTTTTGTAAAATTTTACAATTTACGAAATGGCTTTTAGTCACCATAGAATCATTCTACATGCTATTATAAGTCCGTTTTCATGATTTATTTCAACTTTAAAAAAATTGGACGCTTTCATCGAAAAATTTCGACATACTATACTATGGCTTTTTTTTGTCAAATATTACAATTCACGAAATGACTTTTGCTCACCATAGAATCATTCTACATGCTATTATAAGTCCGTTTTCATGATTTATTTCAACTTTAAAAAAATTGGATGCTTTCGTCGAAAAATTTCGACATACTATAGTATGGCGTTTTTTTGTAAAATTTTACAATTCACGAAATGACTTTTGCTCACCATAGAATCATTGTACATGCTATGATGAGACAGTTTTCATTATTTTTTTCAACTTTAAAAAAAATTGACGTTTTTGTCGAAAAATTTCGACATACTATACTATGGCGTTTTTTTGTAAAATTTTACATTTTACGAAATGATGTTTGCTCACCATAGAATCATTCTACATGCTATTATAAGTCTGTTTTCATGATTTTTTTCAACTTTAAAAAAATTTGACGCTTTCGTCGAAAAATTTCGACATACTATACTATGGCCTTTTTTTGTAAAATTTTACATTTTACTAAATGGCTTTTGCTCACCATAGAATCATTCTACATGCTATTATAAGTCTGTTTTCATGATTTTTTTCAACTTTAAAAAAATTTGACGCTTTCGTCGAAAAATTTCGACATACTATACTATGGCGTTTTTTTTGTAAAATTTTACAACATTTCACGAAATGACTTTTGCTCACCATAGAATCATTCTACATGCTATAATACGACCGTTTTCATGTTTTTCTTCACCATCAAAAAAAATTTGACGTTTTCGTGTAAAAATTTCGACATACTATACTATGGCATTTTTTTCTAAAATTTTACATTTTACGAAATGATGTTTGCTCACCATAGAATCATTCTACATGCTATTATAAGTCCGTTTTCATGATTTATTTCAACTTTAAAAAAATTGGACGCTTTCGTGTAAAAATTTCGACATACTATACTATGGCGCTTTTTTTGTAAAATTTTACATGTTACGAAATGGCTTTTGCTCACCATAGAATCATTCTACATGCTATTATAAGTCCGTTTTCATGATTTTTTTCAACTTTAAAAAAATTTGACGCTTTCGTCGAAAAATTTCGACATACCTATCGACTATGGCGTTTTTTTGTAAAATTTTACAATTTACAAAATGGCTTTTGCTCACCATAGAATCATTCTACATGCTATTATAAGTCCGTTTTCATGATTTATTTCAACTTTAAAAAAATTTGACGCTTTCGTCGAAAAATTTCGACATACTATACTATGGCGTTTTTTTGTAAAATTTTACAATTCACGAAATGACTTTTGCTCACCATGGATTCATTGTACGTGCTATTATAAGTCCGTTTTCATGATTTTTTTCAACTTTAAAAAAATTTGACGCTTTCGTCGAAAAAATTCGACATACTATACTATGGCGTTTTTTTGTAAAATTTTACATTTTACGAAATGGCTTTTGCTCACCATAGAATCATTCTACATGCTATTATAAGTCCGTTTTCATGATTTATTTCAACTTTAAAAAAATTGGATGCTTTCGTCGAAAAATTTCGACATACTATACTATGGCGTTTTTTTGTAAAATTTTACAATTCACGAAATGACTTTTGCTCACCATAGAATCATTGTACATGCTATGATGAGACAGTTTTCATTATTTTTTTCAACTTTAAAAAAAATTGACGTTTTGTCGAAAAATTTCGACATACTATACTATCATGTTTTTCTTCACCATCAAAAAAAATTTAACGTTTTCGTGTAAAATTTCGACATACTATACTATGGCATTTTTTTGTAAAATTTTACATTTTACGAAATGATGTTTGCTCACCATAGAATCATTCTACATGCTATTATAAGTCTGTTTTCATGATTTTTTTCAACTTTAAAAAAATGTGACGCTTTCGTCGAAAAATTTCGACATACTATACTATGGCGTTTTTTTGTAAAATTTTACAATTTACGAAATGGCTTTTAGTCACCATAGAATCATTCTACATGCTATTATAAGTCCGTTTTCATGATTTATTTCAACTTTAAAAAAATTTGACGCTTCCGTCGAAAAATTTCGACATACTATACTATGGCGTTTTTTTTGTAAAATTTTACATTTTACGAAATGACTTTTGCTCACCATAGAATCATTCTACATGCTATAATACGACCGTTTTCATGTTTTTCTTCAGCAACAAAAAATGTTGACGGTTTCGTGTAAAAATTTCGACATACTATACTATGGCGTTTTTTTGTAAAATTTTATAATTCACGAAATGACTTTTGCTCACCGTGGCATCATTGTATAAGCTATTATAAGTCCGTTTTCATGATTTTTTTCAACCTTAAAAAAAATTTGACGCTTTCGTCGAAAAAATTCGACATACTATACTATGGCGTTTTTTTGTAAAATTTTAGATTTTACGAAATGACTTTTGCTCACCATAGGATCATTCTACATGCTATTATAAGTCTGTTTTCATGATTTTTTTTTCAACTTTAAAAAAATTGGACGCTTTCGTGTAAAAATCTCGACATACTATGCTATGGCATTTTTTTGTAAAATTTTACATTTTACGAAATGACTTTTGCTCATCATAGAATCATTCAACATGCAAGTCTGTTTTCATGATTTTTTTCAACTTAAAAAAATTTTTACGCTTTCGTCAAAATATTTCGACATACTATACTGTGGCGTTTTTTTGTAAAATTTTACAATTCACGAAATGACTTTTGCTCACCATGGATTAATTGTACGTGCTATTATAAGTCCGTTTTCATGATTTTTTTCAACTTTAAAAAAATTTGACGCTTTCGTCGAAAAAATTTCGACATACTATACTATGGCGTTTTTTTGTAAAATTTTACATTTTATGAAATGGCTTTTGCTCACCATAGAATCATTCTACATGCTATTATTAGTCTGTTTTCATGATTTTTTTCAACTTAAAAAAAATTTTACGCTTTCGTCAAAATATTTCGACATACTATACTATGGCGTTTTTTTGTAAAATTTTACATTTTACGAAGTGGCTTTTGCTCACCATAGAATCATTCTACATGCTATTATAAGTCTGTTTTCATGTTTTTCTTCACCATCAAAAAAATTTGACGTTTTCGTGTAAAAATTTCGACATACTATACTATGGCATTTTTTTGTAAAATTTTACATTTTACGAAATGACTTTTGCTCACCATAGAATCATTCTACATGCTATTATAAGTCCGTTTTCATGATTTATTTCAACTTTAAAAAAAATTGGATGCTTTCGTCGAAAAATTTCGACATACTATACTATGGCGTTTTTTTGTAAAATTTTACAATTCACGAAATGACTTTTGCTCACCATAGAATCATTGTACATGCTATGATGAGACAGTTTTCATTATTTTTTTCAACTTTAAAAAAAATTGACGTTTTTGTCGAAAAATTTCGACATACTATACTATGGCGTTTTTTTGTAAAATTTTACATTTTACGAAATGACTTTTGCTCACCATAGAATCATTCTACATGCTATTATAAGTCTGTGTTCATGATTTTTTTCAACTTTAAAAAAATTTGACGCTTTCGTCGAAAAATTTCGACATACTATACTATGGCGTTTTTTTTGTAAAATTTTACAACATTTCACGAAATGACTTTTGCTCACCATAGAATCATTCTACATGCTATAATACGACCGTTTTCATGTTTTTCTTCAACATCAAAAAAAATTTGACGTTTTCGTGTAAAAATTTCGACATACTATACTATGGCGTTTTTTTGTAAAATTTTACATTTTACGATATGGCTTTTGCTCACCATAGAATCATTCTATATGCTATTATAAGTCCGTTTACATGATTTATTTCAACTTTAAAAAAAATTGACGCTTTCGTCGAAAAATTTCGACATACTATGGCGTTTTTTTGTAAAATTTTACATAATTTCACGAAATGACTTTTGCTCGCCATAGAATCATTCTACATGCTATAATACAACCGTTTTCATGTTTTTCTTCACCATCAAAAAAAATTAACGTTTTCGTGTAAAAATTTCGACATACTATACTATGGCATTTTTTTCTAAAATTTTACATTTTACGAAATGATGTTTGCTCACCATAGAATCATTCTACATGCTATTATAAGTCCGTTTTCATGATTTATTTCAACTTTAAAAAAATTTGACGCTTTCGTGTAAAAATTTCGACATACTATACTATGGCGCTTTTTTGTAAAATTTTACATGTTACGAAGTGGCTTTTGCTCACCATAGAATCATTCTACATGCTATTATAAGTCCGTTTTCATGATTTTTTTCAACTTAAAAAAAATTTGAAGCTTTCGTCGAAAAAATTCGACATACGACTATTCGACTATGGCGTTTTTTTGTAAAATTTTACAATTTACAAAATGGCTTTTGCTCACCATAGAATCATTCTACATGCTATTATAAGTCCGTTTTCATGATTTATTTCAACTTTAAAAAAATCTGACGCTTTCGTCGAAAAATTTCGACATACTATGGCGTTTTTTTGTAAAATTTTACAATTCACGAAATGACTTTTGCTCACCATGGATTAATTGTACGTGCTATTATAAGTCCGTTTTCATGATTTTTTTCAACTTTAAAAAAATTTGACGCTTTCGTCGAAAAAATTCGACATACTATACTATGGCGTTTTTTTGTAAAATTTTACATTTTACGAAATGGCTTTTGCTCACCATAGAATCATTCTACATGCTATTATAAGTCCGTTTTCATGATTTATTTCAACTTTAAAAAAATTGGATGCTTTCGTCGAAAAATTTCGACATACTATACTATGGCGTTTTTTTGTAAAATTTTACAATTCACGAAATGACTTTTGCTCACCATAGAATCATTGTACATGCTATGATGAGACAGTTTTCATTATTTTTTTCAACTTTAAAAAAAATTGACGTTTTTGTCGAAAAATTTCGACATACTATACTATCATGTTTTTCTTCACCATCAAAAAAAATTTAACGTTTTCGTGTAAAATTTCGACATACTATATTATGGCATTTTTTTGTAAAATTTTACATTTTACGAAATGATGTTTGCTCACCATAGAATCATTCTACATGCTATTATAAGTCTGTTTTCATGATTTTTTTCAACTTTAAAAAAATGTGACGCTTTCGTCGAAAAATTTCGACATACTATGCTATGGCGTTTTTTGTAAAATTTTACAATTTACGAAATGGCTTTTAGTCACCATAGAATCATTCTACATGCTATTATAAGTCCGTTTTCATGATTTATTTCAACTTTAAAAAAATTTGACGCTTCCGTCGAAAAATTTCGACATACTATACTATGGCGTTTTTTTTGCAAAATTTTACATTTTACGAAATGACTTTTGCTCACCATAGAATCATTCTACATGCTATAATACGACCGTTTTCATGTTTTTCTTCAGCAACAAAAAATGTTGACGGTTTCGTGTAAAAATTTCGACATACTATACTATGGCGTTTTTTTGTAAAATTTTATAATTCACGAAATGACTTTTGCTCACCGTGGCATCATTGTATAAGCTATTATAAGTCCGTTTTCATGATTTTTTTCAACCTTAAAAAAATTTGACGCTTTCGTCGAAAAAATTCGACATACTATACTATGGCGTTTTTTTGTAAAATTTTAGATTTTACGAAATGACTTTTGCTCACCATAGGATCATTCTACATGCTATTATAAGTCTGTTTTCATGATTTTTTTCAACTTTAAAAAAATTGGACGCTTTCGTGTAAAAATCTCGACATACTATGCTATGGCATTTTTTTGTAAAATTTTACATTTTACGAAATGACTTTTGCTCATCATAGAATCATTCAACATGCAAGTCTGTTTTCATGATTTTTTTCAACTTAAAAAAAATTTTTACGCTTTCGTCAAAATATTTCGACATACTATACTGTGGCGTTTTTTTGTAAAATTTTACAATTCACGAAATGACTTTTGCTCACCATGGATTAATTGTACGTGCTATTATAAGTCCGTTTTCATGATTTTTTTCAACTTTAAAAAAATTTGACGCTTTCGTCGAAAAAATTCGACATACTATACTATGGCGTTTTTTTGTAAAATTTTACATTTTATGAAATGGCTTTTGCTCACCATAGAATCATTCTACATGCTATTATTAGTCTGTTTTCATGATTTTTTTCAACTTAAAAAAAATTTTACGCTTTCGTCAAAATATTTCGACATACTATACTATGGCGTTTTTTTGTAAAATTTTACATTTTACGAAGTGGCTTTTGCTCACCATAGAATCATTCTACATGCTATTATAAGTCTGTTTTCATGTTTTTCTTCACCATCAAAAAAATTTGACGTTTTCGTGTAAAAATTTCGACATACTATACTATGGCATTTTTTTGTAAAATTTTACATTTTACGAAATGACTTTTGCTCACCATAGAATCATTCTACATGCTATTATAAGTCCGTTTTCATGATTTATTTCAACTTTAAAAAAATTGGATGCTTTCGTCGAAAAATTTCGACATACTATACTATGGCGTTTTTTTGTAAAATTTTACAATTCACGAAATGACTTTTGCTCACCATAGAATCATTGTACATGCTATGATGAGACAGTTTTCATTATTTTTTTCAACTTTAAAAAAAATTGACGTTTTTGTCGAAAAATTTCGACATACTATACTATGGCGTTTTTTTGTAAGATTTTACATTTTACGAAATGACTTTTGCTCACCATAGAATCATTCTACATGCTATTATAAGTCTGTGTTCATGATTTTTTTCAACTTTAAAAAAATTTGACGCTTTCGTCGAAAAATTTCGACATACTATACTATGGCGTTTTTTTTGTAAAATTTTACAACATTTCACGAAATGACTTTTGCTCACCATAGAATCATTCTACATGCTATAATACGACCGTTTTCATGTTTTTCTTCAACATCAAAAAAAATTTGACGTTTTCGTGTAAAATTTCGACATACTATACTATGGCGTTTTTTTGTAAAATTTTACATTTTACGATATGGCTTTTGCTCACCATAGAATCATTCTATATGCTATTATAAGTCCGTTTACATGATTTATTTCAACTTTAAAAAAAATTGACGCTTTCGTCGAAAAATTTCGACATACTATGGCGTTTTTTTGTAAAATTTTACATAATTTCACGAAATGACTTTTGCTCGCCATAGAATCATTCTACATGCTATAATACGACCGTTTTCATGTTTTTCTTCACCATCAAAAAAAATTTAACGTTTTCGTGTAAAATTTCGACATACTATATACTATGGCATTTTTTTGTAAAATTTTACATTTTACGAAATGATGTTTGCTCACCATAGAATCATTCTACATGCTATTATAAGTCTGTTTTTATGATTTTTTTCAACTTTAAAAAAATTGGACGCTTTCGTGTAAAAATTTCGACATACTATACTATGGCGTTTTTTTGTAAAATTTTACATTTTACGAAGTGGCTTTTGCTCACCATAGAATCATTCTACATGCTATTATAAGTCCGTTTTCATGATTTTTTTCAACTTTAAAAAAATTTGAAGCTTTCGTCGAAAAATTTCGACATACTATACTATGGCGTTTTTTTGTAAAATTTTACATTTTACGAAATGGCTTTTGCTCACCATAGAATCATTCTACATGCTATTATAAGTCCGTTTTCATGATTTATTTCAACTTTAAAAAAATGTAACGCTTTCGTCGAAAAATTTCGACATACTATACTATGGCGTTTTTTGTAAAATTTTACAATTTACGAAATGGCTTTTAGTCACCATAGAATCATTCTACATGCTATTATAAGTCCGTTTTCATGATTTATTTCAACTTTAAAAAAATTGGACGCTTTCGTCGAAAAATTTCGACATACTATACTAGGGCTTTTTTTTGTCAAATATTACAATTCACGAAATGACTTTTGCTCACCATAGAATCATTGTACATGCTATGATGAGACAGTTTTCATGATTTTTTTCAACTTTAAAATAATTTGACGCTTTCGTCGAAAAATTTCGACATACTATACTATGGCGTTTTTTTGTAAAATTTTACATTTTACGAAATGGCTTTTGCTCACCATAGAATCATTCTACATGCTACTATAAGTCCGTTTTCATGATTTTTTTCAACTTTAAAAAAATTTGACGCTTTCGTTGAAAAATTTCGACATACTATACTATGGCGTTTTTTTGTAAAATTTTACAATTTACGAAATGGCTTTTGCTCGCCATAGAATCATTCTACATGCTATAATACAACCGTTTTCATGTTTTTCTTCACCATCAAAAAAAATTTAACGTTTTCGTGTAAAATTTCGACATACTATACTATGGCATTTTTTTGTAAAATTTTACATTTTACGAAATGATGTTTGCTCACCATAGAATCATTCTACATGCTATTATAAGTCTGTTTTCATGATTTTTTTCAACTTTAAAAAAATTTGACGCTTTCGTCGAAAAATTTCGACATACTATACTATGGCGTTTTTTGTAAAATTTTACAATTTACGAAATGGCTTTTAGTCACCATAGAATCATTCTACATGCTATTATAAGTCCGTTTTCATGATTTATTTCAACTTTAAAAAAATTGGACGCTTTCGTCGAAAAATTTCGACATACTATACTATGGCGTTTTTTTGTCAAATATTACAATTCACGAAATGACTTTTGCTCACAATACAATCATTGTACATGCTATGATGAGACAGTTTTCATGATTTTTTTCAACTTTAAAAAAATTTGACATTTTTGTCGAAAAATTTCGACATACTATACTATGGAATTTTTTTGTAAAATTTTACATTTTACGAAATGACTTTTGCTCACCATTGAATCATTCTACATGCTATTATATGTCTGTTTTCATGATTTTTTCAACTTTAAAAAAATTTGACGCTTTTGTCGAAAAATTTCGACATACTATACTATGGCGTTTTTTTTGTAAAATTTTACAACATTTCACAAAATGACTTTTGCTCACCATAGAATCATTCTACATGCTATTATAAGTCCGTTTTCATGATTTTTTTCAACTTTAAAAAAATTTGACGCTTTCGTCGAAAAATTTCGACATACTATACTATGGCGTTTTTTTGTAAAATTTTACAATTTCACGAAATGACTTTTGCTCACCATAAATCATTGTACATGCCACGATGAGACAGTTTTCATGATTTTTTTCAACTTTAAAAAAATTGGACGTTTTCGTCCAAAAATTTTGACAAACTAAACTACTGTTTTTTTGTAAAATCTTCCAAAATTTTACAAAATGACTTTTTTCCACCATGCAATCATTTTACATGCTACAGTACGACCATTTTCATGATTGTTTTCAACATACAAAAATTTGAGGAGTTTTTCGTAACATTTTGGATATACTATACTATGACTTTTTTTCTAAAATTTTCAAAAATTTCACCAAATGACTTTTTTCCACCATACAATCATTTTACATGCTATAATACAACCGTTTTCATGATTTTTCAACATCAAAAAAATTTGACGTTTTCATCAAAAAATTTCGACATACCGGCCCGCGGGCCTTGAGTTTGACACACGTGTACTATACTATGTTGTTTTTGTGATTTTTTCGACAAACTATACTATGCCATTTTTAACATGTTTTTCGACATACTATACGATAGCGTTTTTATCATTTTTTTTCGACATACTATACTATGGAGTTTTTGTGATTTTTCCGACATGCTATACTATGGCGTTTTCGTGATTTTTTTCGACACACTATATTGTCGTTTTCATCATTTTTTTCGACATACTACATTATGGCGTTTATTTGATTTTTTCGACATACTATACTGTCTTTTTTAACATGTTTTTCGACATACTATACTATGTCTTTTTTAACATGTTTTTCGACATACTATACGATGGCGTATTCATACATTTTTTCGACTTACTATACTATGTCGTTTACATCATTTTTTTCAACATTCTATACTATGGTGTTTATCAATTTTTTCAACATTCTATACTATGCCGTTTTTATCAATTTTTTCGACATACAATACTATGTCGTTTTTAACTTTTTTTCGACACACTATACTGTGGCGCTTTTATGCATTTTTTTCGACATACTGTGGCGTTTTTATGAATATTTTCGGCATACTATACTATGCCGTTTTTATGCATTTTTCCGACATACTATGGCATTTTTGTGATTTTTGTCGACATAGTATACTATGTCCCTTTTCTGTTTTTTATTGACATACTATACTGTGGCGTTATCGTGATTTCTTTTAGACATAGTATACTATGTCGTATTTGTCATTTTTTGACATACCATACTATGAAGTTTTTTTTCCGACATACTATACAATGGCATTTATGATTTCTTTCGACATACTATAATATGGCGTTTTTGTGACTTTTTTCGACATTATATGATGGCGTTTTTATGATTTCGTTGACATATTATTCTATGACGGTTTTATGAATTTTTCCACATACTATGACGTTTTAATGATTTTTTTCGAAATACTATACCATGATGTTTATGATTTTTTTCGACATACTGTACTATGATGTTTATATGTTTTTTTTTTTTTTTAACATAATTCCCAAACATACATACAGTACATTATACAGTACATTATTGAATTTCACCACTAGGGGGCACTTCGACAGTGAGGATTTTTTCTGTACATAAGTTGCTCCAATATATTTTGTGTGACTGTTTTTGTTTTGTTTTTAAAGCTGACAACACTATACATTTACTTTATACAATAAATTGTGGCTGAATTTTGAGATTAAATGGACTGAGATGTGCTATCCTTGAGAAATGGAAGGTGATACATACCTTTAATGTAATCTTACATGATCTGTGTCATCCTTATAGTTTTATCCTTTTTCACAGGGGGGAACCAAAGTCTAAACAAGTCCTAATAACAGAAAATCAAAAGCAGCAAATGTGACCGCAATAATCCATAAAAATAATCCACATTAAAGCTATAAATTCAAAACCTACAAAGTGTTGGATCTCATGGGTAAAAGATAATCCTACTCAATTATCTAACTTAACTGTCTAATTCAAACATCACAAGAGAAAACTACTGAAACAAATGCAAATGGAAACAAAGAGGATGCAAGTGAGTCAGATTTAATATTAATGCACTCTATAGAAAGAGGCAGAGTGTTTGGTTTTCTTTTCCCCCACCAGCGTCACCACCACCCACTCTAACATGACAATGAGCTACTAAATCACACGTAAAAATGTCAGTAAACTTATGTACGTCCTTTTTCCCCCTCCCCTCACAGAATGTAGGTATCATCTGTGCAAAATAAAATACTTCAAGACTGAACCGATCAAACAAAATACAGATAAAACGGGGCAGAACAAAGGTATCGCTTCCGCGCACTAAATCTCCTAAACAAATAAATAAATCCAAACATCAGAGGGGGTTTGCAGAGGGATCAGCAATCAGAAAAACGGGCGCTCTTTAAACCTTAACATACACACAAAGATCAGCATTCTCTCAGGTTTAAGCAACATTTCTGTCAGGCAATTCTGTAAATTAAATTTCTCATCTAGTGCAGCTTCGGGATTTCCTTAAATACAGTATATTTTCCTATAGGTTCTACTATTTCTGTCCGGATGAGACAATTACTTGATAACAAATAAGGAGAAATCTGAGTACAAGGAGGCAAACTAAGTGGACTTGATGTGCTTTCATAGGAGCAGTAATCGGGATTCTGTTTGTTGGTGCTGGTATCTTTTTTTTCTATCACAGAGCTCACACAACACATGCATTATTACAAGTTAAAGATTTACATTTTGGAGAAAGAAAAAAGAAATATAGATAGTAAGGTCCTCTACCAGAGCCTTCAGTGTCCAGTCTCAGATTTCCTCTTTCATCTTTACCTCCCTTCATTCACTCGTCTTCATCCTCCTCTTCCTCACCGTCAGACAGAGAGGCACAGGGGCGGATCTGGCGGTATCTGTCCAACCACTTCTCCACCATCTGGGTGACCAGGGGGTGGTTACGGCGGCGAGAGCTCTTCTGCATGGCTGCCAGCATGCCTCCTTCTGTCACGCAGCAGTCGAGCCATTCCCTCAGCAGCTTCTCCTGCTGCTCCTCGTTGCCCATCTGAGTCACAAACAAACACAGTTACTTGTTATGACATATTTAAGATGTGAAACTGCTGGTGTGACATAGTCATGTCTCACAAACCTAACGCTGGAAGCAGTTTTATGGTAACCCAACACCATAAGCTGCACATAATGATTATTGTTTTCACTGTTTTTGAAAACAAGTTTTCATCCATAAATTCCCTGATTTTATGTCCCAAAGTATATTACTTTCTCTGCATGAATACAGGGTACTGTAATTTGCATTAAACAAGATGACTTTTGTGTAATACAAACAGTAATCAAAAAATACTAATATTTTCATAAACGTATGTATTGTCTGGAAAAAATGGAGAAAACTTAGCTGCTAATACTGTGTTCTATTTAATGTTAGTTTAAAAAGTTTGAGTGTTTTTGTTTAAATATTAAACATTACCTACTTTTGTTTTGAAAATAGCATACAGCTTGAGCTGTAGCATCAGCCCCTACCTCTTGTGCAGACAGGAAGTGAATGTGCAGCAGCTTCCTCTCGCTGTCCACCAGCGGCAAGAAAGTGACCGTGACATCATCGTCAGTATTGAGGTTGGCGCCCGCACCGCGATTGTCGTAGCCATCGTTCTCCATGGCCACCAGGGCCGAGAAGTGGCCCCGAGTGTAGCCCAGGGCAATGGGGCTCTTCCAGCAAAAGCTCTGCTCCCATAACAGAGGCAGGTAGACACCTAAAACATGCAAATATCCAGTCAGACCAGCTCGGGGCTTCTGTACGCCACTACACTCAAGCCACCTGAGGAGGAACAGGCTCTCCAGCTCTACACTCTAATTACAGCATGTGAGAAAGTCAGATGGGGACAAGCACAATCTCAAATCTGACCCGAGATCAAAAGTGGCTGCGGTTCAGCTGACTGAAAACAACAGGCTCATTGTGCAGCAGAGAGCAGCTCTGTGGTGCAGCCTGGTGCCCAGCATCTTCAGGAGGGACCAATCATCAGGCAGTTAGCGTGCAATGTAGACCTAAGCTATACGTTCTACACCTACTCCCGTTACTCTCTGGTTATTATGACCTGTCAGACTGCACAACGATTTGAGTATTTATGTACTAATTCAAGTTCATTTTATTTATCAAAATTAGAAGTAACAGACTGATTGGGATAAAAATATTGTGTTATATAACAACTACACACCTCAGCTGTGCAGTAGAGTATGTCATAAAGACAGAGTGCAGTAGGTCAGAAAAATGACAAAAAGTAAAACATCGTAGTATAGCATGCCATACAATGTCATAGTATTGTATGACATAAACTTAAAAAAATAAGTCATAGTATATTATGTCATGAAATTTTAAAACAGTACTGAACGTGTTAAAAAAAAAAAAAACAGTATAGTATGTCATAAAAAGACGTAGTATAATAGGTCATAAAATGGTCAGTCACCGTATTGTATTGTGATTTAAGGCCTGAAGGTAATAAAACACAATTGAGTGCCAGACACATTTCAGTCCTTCATCAGTACCTCAGGTGTCCATAGTAACCAGATCAGATATAGGTTTTTGCAGCTCTTATTTCATTCATTTTCAAAATACTTTTTAACCAAAATTCAAGAAAAAAATCTCATCTAAAATCTTATCATTCAACTTTTTTTTTTCTGTCTCAAAACCATTTCCATCCACATTTTGGTTCATTCACAATTAAAAAGAAAACCATTTCATCAACACAAGTGTCTCATTACTCATTCCACCTTAGTCCACAGTTACATCAAAAGTCTCTTTAAACAAATGTCAGCAAGTAGCAAAGAGGGTTGATGGTCTTAGTACAGGGATAATGAGGAAAAAACAGTATTTCTTGGTTGACAGGTAAGACCTTTTTAAAGACAGTAAAAAAACAGCATTAGAAGCCAAGAGAGTGTCACCAATTCTGTAAAAGGACCAATATATCATTCTGTCGTCTCTCAAGTTTCAATCAAATATTTCACAGGAGCCAAAAGGAACAAAGAAATAATCAAACCCGCTCTTGGTGTTTGCAGGCAGTGGTCGTCATAGAGTTTGATGCAGCTCAGGGAATCTTCACTCAAGTCTGCTATGACTTTAAAAACATGGATATCAAAATGGACTTAAGCTCGCTTGGCTTGTCATTTAGATTTAAGACAAACACTTGCTTCTAAGTCCTGCCACTCTTCCCTGCAATGTGTGTGACTTCTCTCTCCAGGTGTAGGAAATTATCCCCTCTCTGCTGTGCCACACCCACTCTGTCACAAGTGTCAGCAATCAGAGAAGCAGCAGACTGCAGTTTATTGGCTAGCGTTAAAAAAAAAAAAAAAAATCACAGTATGTCGAAAAAAAGTCATAGCATAGTATGTAAAAAAAAAAAAAAAGTCATAGTGTAGTATGTAAAAAAAAGTGATAAAAGTCATAGAATAGTATGTAAAAAAGTCATACTATAGTATGTTAAAAAAGTGAGAAAAGTCATAGTATAGTATGTTGAAAAAGGGATAAAAGTCCTAGCATAGTATGTCAAAAAAGTTATGTCATAGTATAGCATATTTTGAACTATGCAGTAATACTGTATACTATAAAAGAATAAAAGTAAGAATTACAGTAATCAAACAAAATCATAGTATTTTGAGTTCCACAATATAGTTTTCCATCCAGCTCAAAGATCCCAGAATACTTTGCCTCCTGAGACTTCACAAAGCCTGTTTTTTATCATTTAGGTTCTTAATTTTGATAAAAAAATAAACAAACAAACGAGCATTTTCAGGTGTTGGCCCTAAATTCTTGAAATGTTACCAAAGGCAACCTGGTAACTGTTACCGTGGGGCCCTGCACGCTGACAGATGTTGGTTCGACTTGCCCAGGTTTTAGGTTATCTGTCTCTGAGACTTTTGCCTCCGCTCCAATAAAATGGAGATTGTTGGAATTTCATTTGTGGAGCTGGCAGCACTGGAAAACGACAGTTATCATGGGGACTACTATTGTTTCTCTCCACAAGAATTAAAAGAGAAAACATGTCTATGACTTTGTTGCCTCACCTTGAAAACGAGTGTATCCTAACGTTTCCCCACGGAAACTTTTGTAGTATTTCACTCCGTAGACTATGATCGGTCTGCGAAGAATGTGTGCAAGAACAAAAATGTGGGTCTGCTCCAGGCTGGCCCCAGGCTGAGTGGAAGAAAAAGAGAAACAACAAACACATTATACAGAGGTTGCAATCATACAGTCGTTCCTCAATTGTACATTTAATATTAATACAACTCCTCTCATCTCAGAAGAAGGAGAAATCAGATTGCACTACTTTTAAATATACTACAGCTACAATGACAGTTCGTGTTGAAAGGGGGCTTCAAAGTCATCCACAATTATGGGTTGGGATGTACAAAGGCTTATCTTCGGATTTCATCTCTCCATCACTGTCAAAGCCTCAGACATGGTTATCACATGGTAGCTTTTGCTGTTTGTTTATACTGATGGTGGAGTGGCTCTCTGTGCTAAATGCCTATAATCCCAAGCTCACATGTTGAGAGGGAGTGCTGCTTCAGCAGGAGTGCCAGCAAAGCAGATGACAACAACAACTCCATCTTAGGGGGGGTCAATAATAACTGCTTATGCCCTCCCTGTCATTCACACAAGATCCACCTTGCAGCCATGTTGACCATTCAGTCCATTCACTTTACTGGCATGAATGTTAACTAGCAAAACTCCAAAAGCATTAAGATAAGAGAGTGCTGATTCACATGGAGTATTAGTGCAGTTACAACTTAGCGTCCATATTTAGACTTCTACCTCACAATGTAGATTTTAATGTTTTAGTACAAGTGTTTATGGAGATCATATTGTGTAAATACTGTATGCCTCTCCATCTCAAAGTCAAGTATGTGCCAAACCAAACTGAACTTGTTTCAAAGGAAGCTGAACTGCTGTGTGGACGTGACCCTGCGCTCCCTGCAAATGCTGGTCATTAAATGGCATTTTAAAGTATGCCACTCTAAGATGGTGGCTCTTGGAAATTGCAATGAAAGGACATGACACGTAAATTAATACCCACTTTGAGATCCAAAACATGGCCGCAGCTTCTGTGAACTTAAAGAGACTTAAAATGTACCCTGTGGAGCTTTTCGACTGATGGTATGATGTGATGTTTGAGGAGTAGGTCCCTGTTTTGTTTATCTCCACTAGCACACAAATAAGGATCCTGAATTTCCCTCTGGGGATTAATAAAGGTTCATCTTATCTTATCTTATATCTACAGTACATACATAAGACTACAGGTGATGCAGACTTGTACTGCATGCAAGCCAAGCACTTTCCATCCATTGACTGACTGATGTGTCAGACTGACTGACTGTGCTCTAGGGATGTAATGTCACAATACAATAGAAATTTAGTAGTAGTAGTGACAGTGAAACTGCACAATACTCGATACCAATTCGATGCCACAGTAAAAAAACAAAAGTAAAACAATAAATCTCATGCACTTCAACATACATTCCTTTGTTAGGAAGTTAAACAGGTCATAATTCCCTCTCTGTTATCAATTTTATATTACTGTGAAAACTTCTTCAAACTGGATTTATTCAAGTTTCTAGCCAAAACCTATTTTACAAGATTACATTTGAACACCTCATGAAAGAATTTACATTCGCCCAATATTTATTTTTACTGAACAGAGCCTGAATACATCATAATGACACCTCCCTTGTTGAAATCAGCGGGATGAAAGCTAGTTAATGTTAGCAGCCGGTCAGCAGCACAGTCCTGCACCAAGTCAATAGTTAACGTTAAGCTCTTACTCTGCTGATTTCAACATGGATTTGTTATTCGCAACGAATCATTATCAGGGAAAATATAGGGTGCGTCCCCTGGATGCATCAACAGTGAGTTTACTGTGTCCCAAACACATTTTCTATCGTTCCTAGGATAATGGGACGCCCTTAGTCTCGAGCGTCGACAGTCCTGTTGAAAAACAAGTACCATCACACTTTCAGAAATTTAGCATCAACTTGGTGCTCGTGAGAACCCTACTGAGCCAATTTATAAGAAAAATCCACAGGGTACCTTTAAACATGAGGAGGAATATTTTGATTTTCTTTTCTTCTCCCCCTCAGCAACAATAGGAAGAGCAAAACAACATGGTTTGTCTATGAGTACACAATTTGTCCTATTTGTGCAACAGGAGTAATAATGAGGTGAACATCCTTTTCTAAATACACGAAAGGCAGTTCTCCTAGAGTGAGTCACAGCCACAAAATAATTAATTTGGTGTAATTTCTATGGCATTTAACTTTCCAGCAGCCAAAAATAAGAATCATTAAGGTCATAAACCTGTCATTTTGCCTGCGAGAATGCATCAGTGTAAACATTTTATTTTCAAAGTATGGCTCCCTTGTTCCTCACAACTTCACAAAACATATCTAAAAGAAGCTCACACACTTTTACAGAGTGACCACATCATACTAGGCCATTTTCTGCATGTCGATTGATCGTGAACTAGAGGAAGGAAGTGAGTAAACCAGAAGGAACCTCATAATTACCTGGCTGGCCAAAGACAGGATGAACGCCCAGTCCTCCTGCCACTGCTCCTCTCTCAGGGAGAAATGCAACCCGAAACTCTGCGAGTACCACGACTCCCACTCCTTCCAGCGTGTGTAAAACCTAAAAACAACATATTAGTTTATATATATTTTAAAGTTCATTTCAATCAAATTTCAGACTAATTTCACCCTGCTTATAGAGTAGAGCAGACTTTTAGAGGACTCAAATTAAAACACTATATTTCAAGAGTCAAAAGAAACCTAGTTAGGCACACATAATGAACAAAATCATCCACCTGCCTACTACAAAACACATTAAATAGAAGGAGAAATATCCTGAGGAAATGCTTCTCCGATTCAAATTATCAAAACAGCTAAACTGCCATCTGGGCATGACTGAATAGGTGGCCCATTCACTTATTCACTACTCCCTACTCACAATCCAGGGAGTTTTATATAAAGGACAACACTGTGAGCTCATTGGCAAATTGGAAAAAAATAAAAAATTCTTTGTTATTAATTATGTCACTGCTGTTGCACTATTAAAACATGACCATCCATAATGAATCCTGCATGCATTTTTGTGATAAATACATATTGTAAGCTATTTTGTTGAGCTGCCTCTTAGCGAAATGCTCTAAGTGCTTTTACTGAGAAAAGAAACAACAGAAGGAGTAAAGTGGTATCGCGCTGTCGCCTTCCATTGCTGCAATAAGCATATTTTTTTCCCATATTAATAAATACAAAGCACTTTGTGGCTGTCTGAGCTGTGATGTGCTGCTCTGCTCACCTTAAATATATTATTTTCGTGCCACAACTCTGGCCGTCTGCCATTTTCTCCTTTGGTGCATTGCATGACGGTGTATAGTGCCTTCGTAGCCCATTCTTTCTCACAAAGCATTGTGGGATACTTTGAGTCCACTTTACAGACTATAATAATGCTCACTGTACATTTGGACAGCGCTACAGAATGGTGAACTCTCTATATAATCCATTATACTGTATAGAGGGAAATTTGTGATTTTGGACACAGCTTATGAGAAGAAATACAGCTTCAGCAGTTATTATTATTAAATTACCGCATAACAGAGACATGGGAACAACGTGTAGTATTGGCATTTTCCCATCTAACGCTGTGTATTAAGAGTTTATTTCAACCGTATTGTTGTAACAGTGGAAGAGGCCAGTGGAAAGACAAACCATGAGGGTTTGGTGAGTTTATTTTGTTTCTGTCGGGTTTGAATGATGTTCAGCTGCTGGAATAGCTGATCTACCTACTGAAGCTACGAACGGGGCGCGGCGCTGCTTGCTAACACACACACACACTCACACGCTCACACACATACCAAACTGAACGTGCCACACACGTTTTACCAGTAGTAACGTTACTACCAGGCAGCGCCTGCAACGGTTAATACAAGAGAAATATATATTTTAAGATGAGACAAACAGTTGCATGAACTACTGGATTATTTTTATAACTTAACAACTATTCAAAAAGACGTTAATCATGACCCATCCCAAGTGATGACACTGTGTCAAATCTTGTTTGGGATGAGCTACAACGTTCACCTCAATCTTCAGTATTTGGTGATTTATTTCCTTAAAAAAAATGTACGTAGATCTGCTTCCACTTAGTTTTAACGCTGATGATTTGCAGCTCTCCTCATGATAATGTGGACTGAAGAGGTTTCATGAAGATTTTTGTGTGTCATAAAATGCTTCGTGGGTAATATGACTATAGGAGACTCTGAGTAGGGTTGGGTGTCTCACCAATGGGAGCAGTCATGCAGGCTGTCATGGAGGGTCTTGCGGAGAACAGAGTCCTTGTCGTAGATGCCCCAGGTGGCCTGTAGAACAGAGTCCAACAGACAGTCTCCGGCTGTACGGTTCCACAATGCATACAGACGACTGTCCAGACGTGTGCCCAGCTCCAGAGACCAGTTGATGACAGGAGACTCCTCTTCCAACTCTATACACAGACACAGAAAACGCATTAGTTAGTTAGTTAGTTAGTTCATTACTTAGTTTGTTAGGTTCCATGAATGACCAGTCTGTTTTTGTTTCGGTAAAAACAACAAGTTTTCAATTTTAACTTTTTCTTTTAATTTTTGTTTCAGTAAAACATGACGAGGCTGAATAAACAAGAACAGGTTCATGAGAACAACCAGAAATAACCTGAAAATAAAACTGCAAAGTTAATAGTGCTTAATCTGTTTACAAAAACTCAGCATGGGAGCATACAATAGATGCTGCGTTGAGTATTTAAGATATGCAACTGCTGCAGCTAGTCTGTATCAAAACAAATAGTGTGTTGCATAACCTGCTTTTCAGCATTTTCTTTTCTCTTACAATATTACTGAACACACCTTATCTGATTCCTCAGCTATGTTTTAGATTTAGATTTATTGTCCCAGAATGACATTTGTTTTTTGCAGCCAGTACACAGAACCATACAGATAGCAACATATAGATATAGATATTAAGGATGTCACAAGAACCAATACTTTGGTACCAAGTTAATGCCAAAATACAGTACTGCAGGTACCGTCATGGTTCAAGACTAACAGCGTCCTGTCGTCCTGTGCTGCTGACAAGCTGCCAACAGTTCTCGTCCTGCCAATTTCAACCATGGATATATGAAGAGAACCAGATACAGTGTTGGAGGCGTGTGCCCGTTCCTATGAGAGGGCTTGACTGCCAAGTGATAAAGTAACCGGATAATCTGGGGATCTTCTGCATCCATTGGGCCCACTGAACAGACGCAGTGGTGTCCCTTTAACTCCACCTCCTCGCCCCAGCCTGGTCTGGGTCTCATTCACATGAACAGAGGAAGGAAAATAACTCTGGATTCAGCTGTTAGTGCATTTTACAACTTTTCGAAGCTAATGATTTAAATAAGGGCTATTCAAGTGTTCATACTGGGAAGTTGATTTACCTCAAAAGAATTATCTGCTGATTTACAGACGCCTTTTTGGGCACAAAGGCATCACATGACAGACATGGAAGTTATAGTACCACCGTTTGGCTACTACGAAAATTTGCTTCAATGCCTGGCGCTCTTCCTGGGGGCTTTATTTCAACACGGGAGGCACCATTGATTTCCATTGCGATGCAGGCTAAGGTTCAGGCTCTATTCAGTAAAAATGAGTATTGGGTAAATTGTAATGTTATCTTGATGTGTTCAAATTTCATCTTGTAAAACGCAGTTTTGGTGAGAAACTTGAATAAATCCAGTTGTTTGAAGGAAACTGCAACATAAAACAGAACAGATGATAGATAGGGAATTATGACCTGTTTAACATCCTAACAAAAAACTGTATGCAAATGGTAATAAAGGAGTGGATGTTGAAGTACATGGGATTTATTGTTTTACTTTTGTTTTATATTCTGGCATTGAAGTGGTTTCAAGCATCGTGGAATCTCACTGGTTTTGGTATCGACTACTCAGTTTATGGTATTGTGACATCCCTCACACAGGTATAAATAGTACACAGAATCTTCATGTATACATTCATACTTAGCCCACAAAATTTTCAGTAAGGCATAATATTCAGAGCTGCTATGCTGAAGGAACAAAACTTCTGCTGAAACAAGCTCTTCTCCATTGGCCTACTCTCATTGTTCTGTGCATAAACCAAAAAGCCAGAGCACCTCTCATCAGCAACCCAGTTTGTGGAGGTTTAAATAGGTCACAAGACTCCGTGGATACCTTCAGTACAACACACAAACGCAAATGTATGTTCACAATTCTTCACACTCTCCCTCAGTGTCTGAGGAGGGAGGGAAAACCAGCGAGCTCAATTAACCTAATTAGAGAGGGTATATAATATGAAGCAGGAGTTGGTGAGCTGGTTGGGGACAGAAGTACACAAGAGCAGATGTTGGTTTTCAGATGGCACAGCCAGATCATGATTCACCACAACCCATCACATCGTAACACATGTGACTGGACTTAAATGCAGACTGGGGATACATGCAAATACCAAGATATGAAAACGAATAAATCTTTGGTACCTTTCTGTACATCTCGATCCAATACCTCATCAAACAGCTTCTCTTGGACAGCAGGCGGCAAGTCTTCTATATCTGCAAAGACGTATGGGGAAGATATTATTCTCATTTTAGCCCTAATGGTGCAGTGCGACAGAAATGACACAGAGGAGATGTTCTTTGCATTTCCATTCATTGGCTGACATTTTGTCAATGGCATGCTGTAAACACAAGCTCTGTACAGCATGTTGTGTTTCTGTGTGTATTGAACTGTGCACACACAAAGCCAGAACACTGGTGGCTATTCTCTGGCTCAATAGTGAATGGAACTGGCTTTGTTTGAAACAGAGAGAGCGACAGAAACAGAGGGAGGGTGCCCTGCAGCTGGCCTCTGGCCAAATTCACTCTGCAAAGAAATACTTGGCATAAAAAAAAAAAACAAAACTGAATCTATCAGTGAAGCCTGCATAATCTTTCATCCCAGCGGCACTGGCAGCTCAGAATCACAATACAACTGGTAGCTCTGAAAAGTGCATGTCATTTCAGTGACGACGTTATGCCACAGGGACACGACACTGTTGTTTCTCTGAGCAATGCTGCACAACAAGGCTAGATGTCATTCCTCCAGTTCTCCCGTGGGGAGGGGGAAACATCAGTCAACACAGTCAAGATCACACACTGAAATACTGCACATTCATACTTATGCATGGAAAAAGTGTGAATACAATACCCCCCCCCCAAAAAAAAAAATCCTATAATTACGTATTTTTCCATTTTTCCCTTGCAGAATAAATGAAGCCTGCATATTCAATGTCAATCTTCATCTACGCACCGCAAAAGCAAAATCTCTCTAAATTGAATTAGTGACTGAATCCAGTGAGAAAAATCTCATATGCTTTTTAGCCACAGGAACACACTGGCCCCCGACAATATTTTTTTTTTTTTATTTTGCAGTATTGCAGAAAATAAGCTCTATGGCAAACAAGTTTATGATGCTTGCATGTTTGTTCAGCAGGATAATCTTAACATATGAACAACAATTATGATTTTTGAAGCATGAATACAGTCGCCAGAATTAAAAAGGAAATGTTAGGCTATAGAAAAACAGTATCAACACAAGGCTGCAAAGGTGGACAAGTTGGCATGATGATATTTTGTAGTCTCATTTAGCCACTTGTTAGCAACCACCTTTTTTAAGTTTAAAAAATTCACCAGTTGGATATTTACAGACGTATTTTATATCATAAAACTAAATGTGAAAATCTCTTTAGCTTGTGTTAATAACAGACCTTATTTCAGACATCTAACTAAAAACCCATTCAAAAAACCCCACTGACTTCCAGACGAGGGAACCAGAAGTGCTAAAATGCAAACTCATTTCCCGGTTTAAAAATTCATTCCTGCAGCGCTCTGTGAAGCCTTATTTATCTTGAGCAAACACAGATTCAATTGCACATATGCACAGAAGTAAGCAAAGTGCTGTGATCACCAAGACAAAGTGGGTACCTGCAGGCAGGGTGAAGGTGACTGGGTCAGTGAGGAAGTAACAGGCGAAGTCTCCTTTGCGTTGATGTAGTGAGGCGGCAATCTCCCTGCGGATCTGCTCCGTCAGCTCGGGACACACCATGGAAGGGATGCACTTGGCTGCCTGCTGGTTCACCTAAAAGATACACAGATAATTCATTGGAAGTTAGAGGTAAAGACGTCAATACAGACATGATCAGACACCTGTAAATCATTAAAAAAAAAATTTCACTTTATAAAATGAGAGATGATTTGGACGATTTTAAAAACAAAGGACATAAACTATATCCTTGCATGTATTTATTTAAGGATGGGCGAAAAGGACAAATGCTGACAGGAGTTTCTACTATAAATACAACTAAAAAACAATTTTGTATATGTTGTATGTATTTGTTATACTGAGGCTCAATTCTGCCAGACACAGCGAAGAGGCCATCTTTCTCTTCCAACCTCAGTGACTTGATTCACAGTGCAGCCCTCTGCGGCTTTTCTAATCGTTGCTTGCCCTCCTTGCAAACCACATCAGCTCTGTGGCATCACGTCCATTAGGAACCAGTGGCAGGACTGCAGCCAGGCTAATCCTCCACCTAATCCTTAAAGTGCACTTCTGCTATAATTAAAGGCATTACTGCTATATATCGTCCACTCTGGCGCAGAACAATTATAGATGGACGTAGTTGACGAGGTGAAGTAGAAAAAAACATCAGAATAACAGGAACACATGACTTTTTCTTGTGTAACATAACCAATTTGATTGTCAGACTTAGTATATATAATATAATGTTATTTGTATAATGCACTGCTGTAACGGAAATCACAATAGTACTGGTAGTTACCTATTCACTTTTGTAAGACTGTAATCTTCATAGGAAGAGGAAAATTAAAAATCTGAGTCCACTGCTGATTCTGCTGCGTGATGTACTTGTGTATTCAGAAATGTGTGTGTAGTCAGAGGTTAATCACTTCAACTCCTTGAGGGTCCCATCGCCCTTGAGCAACTTTCTGTTTTTCACAGGCTGTAGAAGGCTCAGTTTTAGAGCTAGAGAAAAGACTCTCCCACATCCCAAGTAAGCTGGCTAAATAAAGCTCCGCCGTTAGGCTAAATGTTAGCGAGGGAAAAACTGGTATGGCCATTTTTCCAAGGGGTCCCCTGACTGACCTCTGACCTCAACAGGGGAGACTGAAAATGGGTTCTATGAGTAGTCACGAGTGTCTCCTTTGCAGACATGCCCACTTTATAATAATCACATGGAGTTTAGGGCAAAAAACATGCAGGTTATTGCATGTAGTATAAATTTAAAAAATATATATTTATTTTCACCTATTCTAAAAATGGTTTCTGCATATTAAGGTCCATAAACAGTCTTGAATTACATAAATTGGGTATCACTGTAAAGCTGAGACTCTTATGGATCCAATGAGTCCAACTGCATCCACGTGTGATGATATCAGTCTCCAGAGTAGCCATTTCATTGTAGTGAGTGTTTTCTGAAATGTGGCCTCACTGTATAAAATGACCTATTGTGACCCCTAGGATAATCACAGCCTCATGAAACTTTACAACCACAAAGTTTCCTCGGTAGATTGACAATAAGGGGGTTCCTGAGCGGTTTCTACAGCAGAAGTGTTCGCCATCCAATTGCCAAAAAATGCAATTCTTGCAAAAATGTTAAACATTTTTGACACCAAATCACAGTATGGCTTTTTTCTGCGGTGTTCCTCAAGGTATCGGTGTCTCAGTGTGGTATTTTGGAGGGATTTTCTTTATTTCTGATTTATGACTAGAAGATGTTGACACAGTGCTGAACTGTATCTCAAATTAATCTTCAGGTTCCCAGCTTTCAGATGATGTACACCACTTCTCTGTGACATCTACAGCTGACCTGCCATTTCCCCCTAAAGACCCCCTGTCCCTCCCTAAAAAAAAAAAAATAGAAAAATGGGTCTACGTTGATCAAGGGACAACCTGCTCAAAGCAGGTGTTATAGCTTTAAATCCAGTATGGTGGTGAAAACAAACTAAATCTATAAGCACACTTACCTCTGTGAGCAGAATTGCTAGCATGTCCTGCCTCTGGAAGCGGATGGCCAGATGGACCAGGGTGAAGCCTACATCAAACGCTGAAGACCGGTTGAGGAGCTGCACTTCGTCAGCGGTGAGCTGCCGGGCGATGTCGCCACCGGACGACTTGTATGCTTCTATTGCCGCCAGGTCTCCCTCCACCACGCCTGCAGCGGGGTAACGAAGGAAAGTCAGAAAATAGGAGACAAATGTTGGCACTGAAATGCAAAAATGGATCAGTGCCTTGACATACTGGTGCAGTTACTTTTCCAGGAATGAATGTACACAGAGTCTAGTGAAGTCAGATGTTTAAGGAAGGAGAAACGGTGCAGCTACGGTGCAATTCACAACTCAGCTGTCACAACTCAACCATGAGCCTGTACAAAAACCCCGCTGTTATTACAAGGCACATCATTTATATCAGTGAGGGAAGACTAAATATTAGAAATACCATACACCCAACAGCACTGCAAAATACAGCCTGAAAATTTAATCAGCACCTTTCTAAAACAATTTCAAACAAAACTGGCCATAACCTTCATACAAGTAGTATTTATTGCAGGGCTGTTGGTAATAAATCAGCATTTGAATGAATCTACTACACCAAATACTAACATTTCTTGTTCAAACACGTGCAAAGAAAAATAAATTAATGTAGAAAGACATGGGAAATCCTTTTAAAACAGGCCTATTCTTTGTAAATGGATTAGACTGGCTTTTGGAGCAGTTCCAACCTCATGTCCTTGCTTGTAATAGAAGCAAGATGTAACAGACAGTCTGCCGTGTTCAATGAAAGCGCTACGAAATATCCATCAAACTGTGCTAACACATCACACTGTTCTTAGTCACAAGCTGTTAATATTAAAAACTGGGAGGAATCTGCATAACAAATTCAACTTTGAATGAGTTAAACAGTAAAACAATTGGTAACACTTCATTTCACAGGTCCGCAAGTTTCATGGTAATTAGGTGATAATTAGCAAGTAACCTATTTGAAATTTCTTTGGAATTACTGCCAAATTACACCAATGTTTACCTCTAAATTTGTCAATAAGTACTTTATTATAAACATGATTTCATAATTATGTGCTAAAATAGCATTTAATGGTTAGAATAGGGCCCTTAGGCTTGAGAAGCTGCTGTGTGCTGCTCTTCATCAAAACCAAAACTAATACGCTACTCTTCTGATCAGACACAAATCTCACCATTGTGTGACTTATTGTTCAAACCTGGCAGCTAATGCAATGATTCAGGGAGTTTTTTTAAAGAAGTTTCAGCAAATTTGCTTGCTAATTATTATCTATTCACCAGCGGACATGCCAATAAAGCATATCAATCAACTTTGTAGTCTTTTCCTGGAAATATATTAAATAAATTACCAGTCATTGGGAAATAGTGGAAAATAATTATTAAATCATGTTTTAATACTTTCATTTTCAATTAATAGTTATGTAAATGTTGGCTGTAATTTAGTAAACTGGCAGACAAGGAAATGTATTAAATAACTTGACAGGTTTTTATTACTGCTTACTGGGAAATAGCAGAATATAATTATTAAATAATATATAAAATAATAATAATAAAAGTCCAGAGTCAAGTCCCAAGTCAAGACAGCAAAAAAAGTCATTTTTGATACATTTTCAGGGTAAATATGGGACTAATTTGGGTTAGTTGCTAATTATCACCTAATTACTATGAAATTTGCAGAAAATTAAGTGTTACCTAAGAATTCATATTGAACGCAGCTCTCGGCATCAATCCACGGCTCAGATGACCTCTAGATGTAGCCACTAGCTAACCCAGTGTGGGAGCAGCTATCATACTGTCAGGCTACTACATAGCAGGACAGACAGAGCAGTGTAGCTTATAATGCAGAGCTATCAGAGGGCGGTGTCAGACAGAGGACAGTCTGTGCAGATTAGCGCCCTCCCCCTCCGCAGTCTCAACATCTGTTATGAGTGAAATGAGCGGCAGCGAGGGCAGAGCACACTGAACGCTGAAGCGCTGGCTAATTTTAACAGACTGCCTCTAAGTGAGGTAGGTTGTCCTCTCTGGTAGAGACCAAAGGCCAAGAATGTCTGGTCCCTTTTACGCATGCTGGGCGACACTTTGCAAACACAGATCTTTAAATGGATACCAAGTGATTTGGGCTGCAACATACCGTACCTACTGCCATACTGGAGAAAAATTACAAAAAAAATGGTGACCTGTTTTGCAGATGCGTGACTGAAGTTTATTTAAACAACAAAAACACACAGTTAATGTGCTTGGTTTAGGCCAAAGTCGTCATTGTGTACACTTGAGGCCTTAGACCGAAAGGCATTGGTGAAATGATGTCTTTTAGTCAACACACTCCTTAAAAAAGATGTTCTTCCTAAAAAGGTGCACACTGCAGCATACTATACAATGGGGGGGGGGGGGGCCTGGGGGCCTATGGTTAAGGTGCACAGACATAACCACAACATCCAATTCAATTCCAGCCAAGGAGCTGTGGTACACCTCACAGCTTCGCTCTCTTTTTTCCAGACTAAATCCACTAAATAAAAAAAGAAATTGCAGCGGACGACAACAAAAGCTAAAAAATTCTGACAGTGTGCCTCCCACTGACAATACTAGGTATGCAGTATCACTGAGGTACACAGGCCAGTGGTTTTCAAAGTGCAGTCTGGACCCCCTGCAGTCCTTGAAGGGGTTTCAGGGGGTCCCCAGCAAAAAGAGTGTCATGTGCAATATTATTTTTCCATGTTAGTTTTACCACATTTATCTTACTTTAACTGTTCTTCTATTTGGCACACATTAATATTACTTCTTAGACACTTTATATTTATTACTGTTGCGTTTCTAATTCTTATGTTGTAATTTGTGAGTTATCTGGCAAAAGATTTCCTTGGGGATTAATATTGTCTAGCTCATCTCTCTTATGCCTGTTTTGCTCATACTAGCATGTCAAAAAAATATACGCTCCAAACTTCTGGCAAGGAAAAACGGTCATGGCCATTTCAAAGGGGTCCCTTAACCTCTGATCTCAAGATATGTGAATGTAAATGGATTCTAGAGGTACCCACAAGTCTCCCTTTTACAAATATGCCAACTTTATGATAATCACATGCAATTTGAGGCAAGTCATAGTCAAGTCAGCACACTGACACACTGACAGCTGTTGTTGCCTGTTGGTCTGCAGTTTTCCATGTTATGATTTGAACATATATTTTATGCTAAATACAGTACCTGTGAGGGTTTCTGGACAATATTTCTCATTGTTTTATCTTGTTAACTGTTTTCCAATGATAAATATATACATATATTTGCCTATTACCATGTTGATAAGAGTATTAAAAACTAGACAAATTTCCTTTTAAGTTACATTTTGAACAGATAAAAAAAAATGTACAATTAATCACAATTAACTATGGACAATCATGCAATTAATCGCAACTAAATATTTTAATCAATTGACAGCTCCAGTTTTAACACAGACAAAATTAATCTGCAATTGCAAGAACTCGCCAGTTTAAAGTCTAAACTAAAGAACAATATTACACAAGCAGAGTCTGCTTCCTTTTGTGGGACGGCAGAATCAAAGAGATCATCTCATTTTGGCCCAACTACGGCGCTCTGACAAAAAACAGGCCAGAAACAGGAGAGCAAAGTGAAATCAAAGTTGTGCGGCCCGAGGAAGTGCTTGGCTTGGCCATAAAGTGCAGCTCGACTCAGGCACTTCCTCCACTGACACACACTTTGAAGAGCCCAACTGTACAAAGTCAGCTGACATGGTAGAAATAAAAACAGTATTCAGCATTAAATCAAATGGCTGGAGGTGTATATATGATGTAAATGAAGATCAGAAATGTCTCATTATGACTGAAGAGTAATGTTTTCTATTCCACTTCCACAACTTGGATAAAGCAACCAGTGCAAAGGTCAGGAAGACGCTGATCATGTGCTGCCCTCATGCTTTTCTTTGCTTTTTTGTTGTTGACTGGTGTTCATGTCTTGTCAAGGCTATTTTTTGCCTCTGAGGGCCCCTGCTCAGCACATAAGCACCACTGTTTACAGGGTCGGTTGACCGCATGCCAGGAGGGTCTCTGGTCCACAGCCTACACTCTCACTGCGCTGCCCAGACGGCTCATTCATCCCCAGCGGCTGGGAAGCACTCGCACCCTCTCAGTTTCTCAAAGACACTCTCAGTGGCAGAGCGAGGGCAGCTACGGGTTCGCTGATGAGTTGGATCAAATTCCTACAAGCCATTTAGTTACACATCTTTATAAGGCTGCCATTCAGCATAATTTATGCTTTGTTGATGGATAGTTTCCACCTGAAAGCACTACCTTGTGAAATTCAACCCTTCTCACAGAGCTTGCCAAAACTCCATGTTTTGCAAATTCCCTGTTGTAATATTTAGACTCTAAACAAAAACATGTTCTCAGTCATTAGAAAACACCAAGTGCATCACACTACTATGCAACCATGGCCTTTACAGAGTGAGGCACCTTACTAAAATAGAACTAAGCAGAAACTAAATGTTTTGCCAGTGGGACAAAAATGGTGGCCTCTCATCCCTGAGCATGACACCATGGAAGAAAACAAAAAGCTTGTGTGACAACAGAAGTTTTGTTACATGGAAAAACAGGACAAGAATGTGGATTCTTTGACCCAGTATTCAGTTGAGACACAGAGAGAAATGAGGGCAAAAGTATTCTCTCACACTATCAGAGCCCAAGAAATACTTTGAATATTTCTAATCATTGCTATGGAATGCACAAGAAACAATACAACTGAATAATATAAGAATTAAAGCTGTATCTGCTCACTGTTTTTATTACTGAGTAACCCACAACAGCCCTGTCTCCTAAAAATCACATTCCCATACATCTAAACTGCATTCTCAATTACTCTTGGAAGGAAATGTATTTTGGTGCAGATTACATTTGTCTTTTCTGCGTTATGAATACCTTTGCTAGTATGTGGATGGCCGCAGTGAGCGACATACTACAACTAGCAGCGCACAGAGCAGGTGACGTGGTATTTCGAGTAATCATGAATGAATATATTTAATAAAAACATTCCCCCAGGAGACCGACGCTCCTGTCCCATGTTTTTTTTTGTGTTTAAGTAATTTTAAGACAAACCAAGATGGTTTTTACTAAGCCTTACCCAGTAGTTTTGTTGCAATTTGGTTTTGTTTCAGGGTCGTAATCATTTAAAGCCAAACCATGATGCTTTTTTTTTTTACTAAACATAACCAAGTAGTTTTGTTGCCTGAACCTAACAAAACATTGCTGGGAGAAAATACATTTCCATAAAAACATATTTTGGTTATGGGGTTTAGTTGTATGGGAATGTAATTTTGTAGGAGACAGTGTCGTCCATTTATTATTTCTTAATTTACTGATCGAAAAGTTTATCTAGAAAATGCCAAAGTTTGTGGCAAATTACATCTCAAATTCCCAGCCCAAAGTGATGCCTTTAAAATGCTTGTCATGTCAAACCAAGAGTCCAAACCAAAAATAATTTACAACGGTAAAACTAAAGACAAGGAGCAAACCTTTACATTTAAGAAGCTGTATAAGATAATTGGCATTTCTCTCAGAAATGGCTAAACAGATCATCAGAACTGCTGTAATTTTCTGTGGATTGTAAGGTGTGTAGATGTGAATGTGAGTGTGAATGATCGTCTGTCTCTATGCGTCCAATGCCAGCTCCAGCCCGACTGTGACCCTAAATCGGATAAGCGGTTACAGGTGATGGATGGATGTAGAACATGTAAAAACTCACCTGCACATGCATTGAGGAACAGCCAGTCTGTTTTCCTCATTCGATTTCTAATCTGCTTTAGCTTCTTGAAGTCAATCTCTTGCTCCTCCTTGCTGCTCATAGCTCCAGCTGCAAGCTCTATCCTCTGGAAGTCCATTTTGACGTTGTCTTCCCTCTTGGGCATAGGAGGGGACCTCCTTTGGCCCTGGCCTCCACTGCAACCTCCCCTCCACTGAGTCCTATCCTGCTCATTGATCATAGGTGCTGGCTCTGCAGACTCTGCCAGCTCTATGGCTTCCAGGTTGTTGGGCTTGGGGTGGTCACAAACCACGCACTTTGTAGTCGTGGGCCAGTTCTGGTAAGTGCAAGCTGTGCATGTCCAGTGCTGCTGATGGGTGTTGAGTCTGTTTCTGTCATTGTACTCCTCACAGGTATCCACAGGGGAGTGGAGAGCAGGGCGACAGCCTGCATTGGAGCCTGAAGTCTGCGGGGACTCGGTGGGGCTGCTGGTCCTTGGGCGCTGACACAGGCACTGTGTGCAGCGGAGTGCTCGAGGCCAGTTCAGGTACGTGCACATCTGGCAGGACCACTTATTGGCAATCTCAGCCATGCTGGCTGACCTGACTCTTGGCCTAGCACTGGAGTCAGGGCAGATGAGGAGGTTGCTGCCACTCTCAGTTCTGGGAGGGTCCCACTCTGGACTGGGGTCCAGATCAGGGCTGTTCTTGTAAGGTTCCTCTGTGATAATGGGACCCCTCGATCTGTGTGCACGGCACATTGTGCACTTGACTGCAGATGGCCAGTTTTCATAGGTGCAGTAGTCACAGGCCCACTTCACCCTCTGTTCCATCATTGTGGATCAGTGTGGAGTCAAACTGTGGTGATAAATCTAGTTAGACATGAGGCATAAACACAAGCTTTGTGACTCCTTTTGAAGGTCAATAAATACGCTACACTAGCGTTTAGATACATAAATGAAGAGATTTCATGGACTTCCCTCAACTATGGAGTCCAACACATTGTAAACTAACTTAGATCTGGTCGTGGATCTTCAATTACACTCCCATCTTGAGATTATGGAGTGGTAGAAAGACTAAAATTACCTGCCAGCTGTTCATTATCAGTAGCAGTATGGAGCATGGTTAACAACCTGGGTTAGATTCACATGACGAGTGGCTTTATAGCGTTATGCAGCTGTTTCAGTCTTGCTAACTAGCAAGCTAACCACCTAGCATACATATCTACCGTCAGTTTGAAAAGCTAATGACCGTTTCTTGGAAAATACATACAAAAACAAACGAGTCCTACTCCCGAATATTTCAAGAATAATAACTCTTACCGTTTCGCGGCTGCTCCCGTTTCTCGAGTACTGCTGTGGACCACAACAAACCCTTCTTGTACAGTCGCCCCCTTCTCCTGCTCTAGCAAACCTTGCCCAAACCGAGTTATTTCGACCTCTTTGGTCTCTCACATTTTTACCTTTATGGACATATTAACCTCTCGAAGAATAAACCACACCTCGGCAAAGCCTCTGTACTCCCCGAATCATGGTATAAATATGTGACTCTCCATGGTTTACGTGCCTCCGTGTTGTTTAATGGCGGCGACAGCGAGACAAATGAGTAGCAGAGCCAAAATAAACGCTTGCTCGCTTTCGTCACCAATCATCTGGCTCAGCGCTCAACGTGATTGGATGACAGGAAAGTACTGTGCTGCATTCAGGAACTATCGGAACTATTCAAACCACCCGACTGTACGGACACTCATGAGAGGTTCAAAGAACTGGGAAAATAATATTTACTATGTAACTCAAACGTTCTCTAGTTGAGTTTAACATTTTATAATATTATTTCATAAAAAAACACAATAATATATTTGACCCAACAATTCAGAAATATATATATATATATATATATATATATATATATATATATAGAGAGAGAGAGAGATACATATAGATATAGATAGATATATAGATATATAGAGAATATAATTAATTTATTATTTTACATTATTGTTTTGTTGTTTACATTATTTCATAAAAACACTATGATACATTTGATTGATTTGATCATATACATATAAATTATATTTTTAAAATAAGCTCAGATGTTTAAGAATTGTTTGGTTAAACATACCATATCATGCTTTTAGCTAAATAGTTTTATATATCCATCCATCCATCCATCGTCAACCGCTTATCCCGTTGGAGGTCGCAGGGGGGCTGGAGCCGATCCCAGCTGGCATTGGGCGAAGGCGGGGTACACCTTCGCAGGGCACATAGAGACAGACAACATATCGACAGACAACCATTCACGCTCACATTCACGGGCAATTTAGAGTCATCAATTAACCTAAATTGCACGTCTTTGGACTGTGGGAGGAAGCCGGAGTACCCGGAGAAAACTCACACTTACATGGGGACAACATGCAAACTCCTGCTAACCACTACACCTAGTTTTATGTTTTATATATATATATATATATATATATATATATATATATATATATATATATATATATATATATATATATATATATATATATATATAGAGAGAGAGAGAGAGAGAGAGAGAGAGAGAGAGAGAGAGAGGGAGAGAGAGAGCTATGCAAACAGGCATGTATTTATGATGTTTTTATGATAACGTATAATAAATATATGTGTGTGCATATATATATATATATAAGTATATATTATAGTGTAGAAAAAAGAATCTAATTTTATGCACAATTTTATTCATTTTTAGATTATATATAGAAAGAAGTGGTTATATATAACTAAGTAGTTTTGTTGCATTTTACATATCTGCAGTATATATATATATAACATATTTATATATTATATATATAATATATATTTATTATATATTATATATAATCTAAATGTTGTAGACATATTAATTAGTTAAATCAATTAATTAAACTAGTCTTATGGACTATTTTATTTGCATAAAGTATGTCACACAACCCTTCCCATGACTTTATTTATACAAACTACATTATATATGTAAAGATCTGAATCAATTTTAATTGACCTCTAGATTACATCACAAAATACTGGACACGCCCACTGAAAAACGTCACATCACGACATTTTTTGGTCTCACAGGAACCGTTGATGTATTCCGCATCAATGAGTCAAACATGGCAGCGTCTCTGACTCGGTTGCATCACGTTGCGCTCCATGTTTCCAACGCGGAGAAAGTCTCCAGAGACCTTGTCTCTAAATTCAAGTTTAGTTTGTTCGCCACCAGGCTGACCGACAGGTCCAGACAGCTGGCTTTCAGGAAAGGAGCGTCTGTTTTCATCGTAAATGAGAGCCCAACCCAGGGTAGCGTGAGACCCAGCGGAGAGCTGCGCATCACGGATACACGTGTTCCACACCGGGTCAAAGTGAGGAAATACAGCCAGTACAACCCCACGGAGTGTCTTTACGATGTCAGCCCGTGTTACCCGGTGGATACTGTAAGCAACGTGTGTTTCGAGGTGGAGGATTTGGAAAGGTCATTCCGGGCTCTACGCGACTTGGGCTGCAATTTCCTGGTGCCACCCACCACAGTTCAGGACGAGAGTGGTCCCGTCACCTACTCGGTGGTTAAATCGGTTGTGGGAAATGTGTGCCACACTCTAATAGACAAGACCAAATACAAGGGGAGCTTCTTGCCTGGGTTCGATGTCATTGAAAAGGACTACAGCTTACCAGAAGAGGACATGTCTTGTCCCATCACACACTGTGATCACATAACTTATGTCTGTCACAGGAAAACAACCCACCAGGTCATGAGGTGGTATGAGAAGCTCTTTGGTTTTCACAGGTTTTTCATTGATAGGTGAGAACATTTAAGTTTGTGTATTATTATACAAGTAGGCTTACGATCCTGGGAAATGCTTTCGCTGGGAGGCTCCATATAATATATTAAATAAACAATACAATAAAATTATAACATGCATGCAGCTCATCTTTGGTGCTACAGGAAAATTAATGATTAATATATGTTAACAAATTTATGTACAGTTTTATGGGTCGCTTGGATGAGTAGTCAACATTTTCTTCAATTTGATGTCAGTAATCAATGAATTTGCTCTTCTGAGTAGTAATGAAGATGTGGACGAAGGTTTCGTGGTGAACCAGGAGGGCGCTGGGCTACGTCTCACCGCCATGGAGTACTGGAAATGCAGCAAAGCAGGCATCGCTCTCCCCTCTGTGGACAAAAAACAGCCCGACTGCAAGTTTGTCATTGCAGAATCACTGCCTGAGCAAGGTAACATCTTTAAAAGTATTTAATTTTCAGCCATACTTGATTATTTTTTTTTTTTATCACTGTGTGCTTGACTTTATTTCAGGCAGGAATCAGATTGACACCTTCCTGGAGGAGCACGGGGGCCCGGGGATCCAGCACATTGGGCTGTACACAAAAAACATTGTTTCTACGGCACATGCGATGGCTGACGCCGGTGTCCAGTTTTTCTCCCCTCCTCAAGCCTACTACACCAGGGTTTGTCTGACTGACTCTTACACAACAGCACGACTTATTTTCCTTAACAAATAAACTAATACTGACTTTATAAATGCAAGAAATGGCCCACAGTGTAGTCAACAATTTGGAAAATATATTATGGAATAAATGTGTAATAAAATGCTAATAATAGAGACGTGACAGGTCAAAAATGGCTTTAAAGGTGTAGTGTGTAGGATTTGGCGGCATCTAGTGGTGTGGTTGCAGATTGCAACCAACTGAGTATCCCTCCGCTCAGTCCTCATTATCCAACACTGCGGTAACGTGAGCCGCTGAGTGCAAATTCATGGTAACGCCGTTCACCTCGCGCTGAGGCCATCTTTACCATAATAACACTACTTAAGGAGCAACGGAAGTCAAGATGGCGGCTGGAGGCACCACGGTTTTACACTCTGCGGTTCACGTTACGGCAGTTCACAAGCGCGAAAACTGACATTTTCTCTCTTCAGCCACTTTGATTTGTCCATCCATGTAGAAACATGGAGGAGCAACATGGCAGTAGAAGAGCTAACGAAAACACAGACATTTTTAATTGCAGTTGACTCTACACCAACAAAAACATAGTTATTAATATTACATGTCAGTAATACTGCATTTATACTGTACATTTTAAGAAACACTCCAATTCTTATTTATACTGCTCTGGAATTTCTATTTAACACTTAACACTTCTCAGCATTTTGTATTTACTTCTTTGCACTGTGGTTATACAGTATGTTATACATTGCATGTGTTAATCCAAATATTTGCACATATTTCATATTTCTTATATTGTCATTTCATCCATCCATCCATCTGCAACTGCTTATCCCGTAAGGGGTCACGGGGGGACTGGAGTACTGGACTGGGTTCACCCTGGACAGGTCGCCAGTCGCAGGGCACATAGAGACAGACAACCATTCACGCTAACATTCACACCTCCACCAGTCATCAATTAACCAGCATGTCTCTGGACTGGGAGGAAGCCGGAGAACCTGGGGAACATGGGGAGGACATGCAAATGCCACATAGAAGTAGAAGCCGGATTCAAACCTGCAACCCTCTTGCTGTGAGGCAGCAGTGCTAACTAGTACACCACTGTCATTGCTTATTTTAAATTTTATTACTTATATTTCTTTACATATTTATACTGTAGCATTATATACAGTATTGTAGCATTATTTATAGGTTACCTACTAGTTAATTTCCATGTTACATTTCTTTATGTTTATATAAGAGCCACTATAATCCCCCCAGGGATCAATAAAGTATTTCTGATTCAGATTTTCCATTTCTACTAATAGAGCCCCCAAAATGTTACACACTTTTCCTTTAAATAGTGAGATTGCAGTTAGTTTTTATCAACTCTGCTTCACTTCCACAAAGTCTAATAGGTATAATAGTAAGTAAATATGATTTTTCTGGACTTTCTGTGTGATTTTCTCACTCTGTCTTTAAACAGAGCAGTTTCTGTGGCTGATTATTACATTGAATAGTGGTTTATAACATATACTGGACATATTGAAAATGTTCTACGGTGGTTACCAGCTCTTCAACCTATCTTGTGTGCTGCTGTGACAGGTGGGAAAACAGCAGGAGATAGAGGAGGCCGGACACAACCCCCAGATGCTGGCGCAGCACGGCATCCTCCTGGACACGGACCTGCACCGGGATGCCTCTTCAGCATCTAGTGAAAACAAAAAGTGAGGGAGCTGTAATCTCGCTCCACTTTCTCAAAATAGCCTCTACATCACGGTGTCCTTACCTTGGTGTCATCTGTTTCTAGATACCTTCTACAGGTGTTCACCAAGCCCATCTTCGCAGAAGACACCTTCTTCCTCGAGCTGATAGAGCGAAGAGGAGCGATGGGTTTTGGTGAGGGGAACATCAGGGCGCTGTGGAGGTCGGTGCAGGCGCACATGGAGAATCAGGCGCGGGACTCTCAAGGAAAGGAAACCCCCAAAACTGCACAAACTTCCCTGTATTAGTCAATCCAAATATTTTTAACTGAGTTTATTGTATTTGCTGTTTTCTATATATCAGTAAGAGAGCACTAATATATTATATATATTATTTAAAAGTTTGTAATGTATAAATATATGTAACATATTTACAGACGAGTTTACCACAAGTGCTTCTCATTTAATTTGTTTGATTTAGTGGTAAATCTCAATTTACATGTTGTGCTGCTAACAAACACAACTTATAAAGATAAAAAATGTAAAACTGCACTATGTGCCAGGTTGTACAAAAATTGTTTTCCTTGAAATGTTGCAACAAAAATACACTTTCTGTAGTGGTAAAAGGATGTCTTTTTTCCCACACCAGGCTGTGAAGACCAGTTACTGTCCTCAAAGTAATATGCTGTCTTGTTTCTTAGGATGTGGGTGGCAAAATTTCAGAATTAGAGCTCTTAAAGTCACTTAAGTCATCTTAGGTAAACATCGCCGGAGACCAGACAAGAAAGACTAAAGTAAGGTACTGGTACGTTACCTGATTATGTACACTTTATGCTACTTTACACTTAAACTCCACTAAGTCCATCATATTGTACCTTTTCCTCTACATTTATGCGACTGCTTTAGTTGCATGTTATTTAGCTGATATAAACAAAAATCACAGCAACACTTTATAATAACCATCACTTGGTTATTCTAAAGTGTTATTCAGTGAAAGAAATCCCTCTGATTGGAGGTTCAGCTCAAATGAATCAGAGCACAAGAAGAAAAATGGAAGTGAGGAAAGCGAGCCAACGGGTAAAGATGAGTAAAACACAGAAGGCTCTTCTCATTTTTCATCTTCATCTCATCTGATCATTCCAGTACACGGATATTTTCATAACGATATGGCCATCAGGAATGAAGCTAAGTGGCGAGTGATTCTAATGTGAAAATGTTTTGTTTCATGTATATATCGTAAACACTTGTACTGTATATCGCCTTCCTCGGTCCCTTTTTGAATGATGAATACATACTAATGCCACCTGCTGGTGTGGAGAGTTATTTCCTCTCATGCACGTGCAGAACGTACGTGGTAGTTAGCCGTCAACTGTAGTCTTTGCGGTATGTTCAAGTGCAGCTTTTAGGTTGGCCTGTTTTGCTGAGAGTACTTTGATTTCAGTCAGGCCTTAAGAATGAGCCCCTCATATCTACACAGGGAGCTCATCCTGTTTACTGAGTCCGCCATGTTGCTCTGCCATGTTTCTATAGTAGCCACACACTTGTGAAACTGCAGTAAAGTGAGCTGCAGAGTGCAAAATCATGAGCGGAGGGGTACTCAGTTGGTTGCAATCTGCAACGACACCGCTAGATGCCACCAAATCCTACACACTGTCCCTTTAACGCGGATATAGCCTTACGGCAACTTCACCTCACCATATATACCAATATTTCCCACTGCAGTATTTAACTTGTAAAAGGTAAGCTGATCTAGGGTTGCTAGTTACTTTATTTTATCATATAAACATTATAATTACTTAAAACTGTTTAAACTAATTACTAAGCTCAGTGGCGTATTTTTTCTGAATACCTCACTCACACAGTCACTCATGAGCCGTTCCTGGAGGAACAGCTGCACCTCTCTCAGACGCTGCAGAGGTTTTAGCAATGTGCATGCTCTGGCAACCAGCGCTGCTTTAGAAGCCTCTCAGAAGGGATCTCCAGACCCACAGAGCTACGCCAGTTCAATTAACTTGGCTATAAACATTATAGGCGAGGATTAGCGGGACAGATGAGAAGCAGTGAAATTTAGATGGTGTTCCATGAAAGCCATATGCTCTCTTTGTGTTCTGACTGTAGTATTACAGTATCCCCCACTGAGGAACATCAGAGAGTGATTTCAACAACAAGCTGCAAAAAAGTGAACTTGTAAATGCATGTACTTCTCCGTTTTGACAAGTGGTGGCAGTGTTTTTCTTTTACTTTTAGTTCATTATGTATTTGGGGTTTGCACCCACTGATAGAAGGTAATTGTGGTCATTAGCTGATAATTAGCAAGTGTCCTATTTGAAATTACTTTGGAATTAATTACCCCAAATTACCCCAATATATTACCTAAAATTGATAAAAAAATTACTATAAACATTATTTAATATTTTTATACCAGTATTTCCCAACAGCTGGTAATTTATTTAATACATTTCCTAAAAAAGAATACAAAGTTAATTGATATACTTTATTTCCATGTCTGCTGATAAAGAAGAAGAAGAAGAAGAAGATCTACCTTTATTAGTCCCACAGTGGGGAAATTCAATTTACACTCTGTTTTAACTTATACATGGTACATGCACACAAACACACACACACACATGCAGTAATGGAGAGATGTCAGAGTGAGGGGGCTGCTCCAGACAAGCGCCCCGAGCAGTTGGGGGTTTGGTGCCTTGCTCAGGGGCACCTCGGCAGTGCCCAAGAGGTAAACTGGCACCTCTCCAGCTACCAGTTCACACTCAGTTTTTGGTCCATGTCGGGACTTGAACCGGTGAACCTCCGGTTCCCAAGCCAACTCCCTACAGACTGAGCTACTCCCCCCCAAAAAATAGATGATAATTAGCAAATAACTTGTATGTGTAAATTTGTGAATTTCCCCACTGTGGGACCAATAAAGGAATATCTTATCTTATCTTATCTTATCTTATCTTATGTAATTTCTTCAAAAAAAAACTCCCTGAATCATTACATTAGCTACCAGGTTACATTTGTGTTGACAATAAGTCACATAATGGTGAAATCTGTGCCTGATCAGAAGTGTCTTCTATTAGTTTTGGTTTTCTGCCTCTGATGAAGAGCAACTCACAGCCACTTCTCAACTATAAGGGCCCTTTTCTAACCATTATATGTTAGATCAGCATATAATTATTAAATAATGTTTATAATAAAAGTAATTTCAATATATTTTGAGGTATATGTTGGATTATAGTGTTATACAGTTTAGTCATACACCCACTTTTTTTGTACAGTAAGCCAGCACGTCGTAATTTCATTTGAATGTACAAGATGTGTATAACTTGAATGACAATAAAGTCTATGTCTATGTTAATTTGGCAGAAATTCAAAAGAAATTTCAAATAGGTTACTTGCTAATTATCACCTAGTTACCATGAAATTTCCAGTAAAATGAAGTAACCTAGAAAGTTTATGTATTCGGGGAATGACAAACAAACTTAAATATTGCATATTAGATATATATACACTTTAAAACTGCAGTATGAGCTAAAGAGTTTAAAGTTTTACCTTTATGTGTTTTAAATTCTGAATGAAAACTTACATCATAAAAGGAAGGATTTCGTCGCGGATGGGGAGGATTAACTGTTCATTAAAGTTGAGAAGGGATGGCTCCTGTAACAGGAGTCCTTCGGCCATCTGTCTGAGGCCAGTGTGAACCACAGATGGCATTCAGCCTTCTGCATGGGGTCTCAGTACTGGGAGATGGACGCTCACTTCCTATTTACTGTCAACCATATGCTAGCTGCAGTTAGATTAAGTAAAAAAGAAATACACCTAAATCAAGACTTATTATTTCTCATATATTTAAAGCTATTACACTTTGCTTCAGTCTTGTTGCACTATGATTGGTGGACACTGCCCCCTATGGTTGTGAAGCTCACAACACATGCTGCCAAACTTGTTGAATTACAAGACTCCAACTTCTTGAGCTGTTTTATTATCTGTTCCATACAGGAGTAATCTGTGCCTTTTAGGATTACACAACACAACATCCAGCGTCTGCATTTGTTTGCTCACTTTCTAGACTGCTGAAGGTTTTTTTTTTAGGTAAAAAAACAACTTGTCACCCCCACATTGGAACCTGTATAGTGGAGGAGACAAATCCTCTGTGCCCTTTAACACAAAAGGCAGACAGTCTAAAACCGAGGAGGACAGTCTGACAGTCTGGGGGAGATTAGTGGCACACAACAGATGTTACTCCTTGATTAACAATAGTGTTTGCCAGGGGTGAGCTTCAGCCTCCCCACCCTTCTGAGGCCCAGTGTGTTAACTTCAGCTCCCACAAAATAAATTAACTTACCACATGTGATGTGATAGCGTAGGAATAATAAAATATATTTGTTGATATTTTTTTCACTAGTGCAGCTTTGGGCAGATTTACAATAATATCCAGTTGCTTTACTTTTGTGCTGTACTTGACATGCCTCCTGCTGTCAGTCCCGTACAGTGTTCACACTGTGTCTAAACATACAGAGAGGTAAACAAATACACAGCTATCACATGTGTACAAGATGTATTGAAGCAACATAAGATTAAAAGGTCTTTGATGGATAGATAGAACCACTGGAGTAAGCGATATTAAAACTGCAGTAGGCAGAATGGTTGTGTCATCATTGGGCAAAAATCCCATAATAACCTTTCAGCATGTTGTAATTCAAGTGTTTTGAGAGAAAACTAGACTTCCGCACCTTCTCATGGCTCTGTTTTTAGGCTTTAAAAAACCCAGCCCATGACGGGAGACTTTGACCAATCACAGGTCATTTCAGAGAGAAAGAGCATTCCTATTGGCTGTTCATTCAAAAGAGACAGCTGTCAATCACTCGTGAACACTGATCAAACGGTCAAACTAGGCAGTGCTGATCAAATACGAATTCATAATCTGATACTGTAATGCCTATTTCTCACCTCAAATGTTTTCAGAAATATCTTGTAGTTGCTGTTTAGCTGTAAAATGGGAAATTTTGCTCCAGCTGGTGGGCGGTGCTTGGTATTTCCTCAACAGAACTCAACATAGCTGCCGGGTCACAAACTGTTACATTACAGTAACAGAGTACTGATTCATACTTGATCAGCGCTGCCTAGTTTGACCATCTGATTGGAGTTCACCAGTGACTGACAGCTGCTCAGAGACGGCAGGCTCCAGCTCGGCTCTGATTGGTTGTTTTCCTCCGGTCTGTGAAATCTTGCAGATGCCATTAGGAGCACCAGAGGACGCAGAGGAACATACTTTTCTCATATTACCTGTCTCACACACTACTGTCAGGATATAGAGACCATTTTATAAAAAATAACTTTTTACTATCCGATTTGCTCCATTTATACCCACTATTGTTTTAAGCGACATTAACATTATGTGCATGTAACCATATGTACACTTGTTACACTATATGTGTGTATATAAACTAAACCTGGATGGTTAAATAATAACATATTGCATGATAAAGCCAATAAGCCAATGTAATAAATGTACAATAAACCCAACCATTATTGTAATGGAACTAATTTTGAGAGGGGGAACAAGCAGTGCATGTATATATATATCACACATCTTCCTCTTTTTGGCTCCATCTGGCACTTTAAGTCGCACACAGTTTGCAGGTTATCACGTTACACCGCTGTATATTGTTCAAGTGCCGTGTCTATATGCACAGCTCAAAACTGTGATTACTTTTCATTACTGCGGGGCGGATCCTACCACTAGTTACAGGAGCGGGGGTGCTACATGCTATAAAGAAGTCTTAAAATAGATAACGGTTTTATTTTTTACCACTAAAAGGTATGGTTGAGTTTGATATAATGTTTAAATAAGCCAAATAGCGCAATTAAGTAACGTCAAACTGAAATACTTAGCGGTCCAAATAAGTTATCGGACACCCCTCTCCCCTGTCAGAAATGGTACTGCCCGTGTATGTTGTCACAGGCTCATTAGCGTACAATCTTGGACAGTAGTGCACTGGAGCAATGTTGTAGTTAGCAGCCTGGAGCAGGACGTGAAGTGAGCTGCTCGTCTCTGTTTCCTGTCTGACGCCTTGTTCTGGTTTTCTGCCACAACCAAAACTCAACATGGTCCAGCGAAACTAACCCGGTGTTATCGGACATAATACGAGACTCTCACCAGTGATGCTTGTGAGTGGTACTTTTTGGTCAGATAATAAAAGTTTCTGTGCTAGCTAGCTAGCTAACTAACTTAGGAGCTGAAGCTCAAGTGTGATGCTCTCCTTGTGTTTTGATTCGCATGAATAGTTTTTCTTTTATGCTGACAAGTTTAATTAGAAGTGAACAGAAACAGAGTAGTCCTCTTTGTGGAAACTTCACATTAGTTAGCTTAGCATTTCCCTCATGTACTGTCCCTTTCTCTAACTCAGTTACTTATTATTAAGTCTGTATTACCACAGACACAATGTGATGCAATGTTACAGGGAAGTCTATGTGAAACATCTTCATGCTATTTTTCATGCACGTATTATCCAATCATTTCTTGTATGTTTGGCTTGTTTAAAATCTGATCTGACAAAGTGATCCATGAAGTTTGCAAAGAGATATTACGTTTATTGGGTCAAAAGCAGTTTATGTGAATTGGCCTTGAAAGCGCAAACAATGTGTTTATACATGGCACGATTGGTGTTGTATGGTTGCAAATATATAATACTTTTACTGCAGCAGAGTAGTTTTCTTTGTGAAAACTTAAGAAGTAGATCCAGGTAGTTAGCTTTGCATTTTCCTCATGTACAGCCATAGCTGTGTCCCTTTTGTCTTCTCTGTGCTGTTACTTTTATATATTCAGCTTGAACTGATTACTGTCGGTTCTTTCCTCTTCTTACTATGTCTGTATTACCATGTAATAGATTGCTAAATACAGCATGTGATGCAGTGTTATAGGAAAGGCTAATAAAACAAATCTATCTAAGTTTTTGTGAAGCTCAGACATGTTCATACATAGTCTTAAAATTGATCCCTATTCTTCATGCCAGTATCATCCAATCATTTTCTTGATGTCAGCCCATAAAGAATGCTTGACTTGTTTGACATCTGATCTGACTATAAATGTCAGTGAGATTAGCTGACGAAGTGATCCATGAAGTTTGCAAAGAGATATTAAGTTTATTGGGTCAAAAGCAGTTTATGTGAATTGGCATTTGAAGCGCAAACACTGGGTTTATACATGGCACAACAGGTGTTGTCTGGTTGCATATGTAGGAGGTCTTTTTAAAATATATTTATATACTTATTTAATTAGCCACTGGGTGCATGCCTTTATAGCTGACCACATTATTTGGTGTCCATGTCATTTGGGTCTTTCCCAGACCCTTTTTCTTGTATGTTACAGTTTGTGCCGTTGCAGAGGAATGTTGTTGTTTTATCTTTATCTGGCCAATCTTCCCCTCAGGTATGAAGACAGAGCTGGCTGACACACAATCCAACAGATTCTGCAATTTAAGATTGTAAACACAAGAGCTTGTTAAACCTGAACTTCTCAGTGTCCCATGGCTGTGATTATGACTGCTAGAGTTCATAAGAACATGCATAAAGTTTAAAAAGAGAAATTAGGAGATGTTAAAGCGCAGATGTGTCATTTTACATTTCATATTTTATCATCAGCTGCTTGTGGCCTCTCTGTTGAGTTCAAAATCCTGTTTGCTCTGTAGCCTGCGTGTAACACTCTGTGAGCTCCCGTCACACCAATTTCGTTGCCAAACTCATTTCCCTTTCATGAGGGATTTTGGAAAAGGGGGTTTTAAGGGACTGTTTGTGCTGGTTACTTGGACAAGCTCAGTTTTCAGGGGCCTTTTCTTCTGAAACTGAGAGGCATCCACCTGGAGGGCTGGCAAGCTCATCTGAAAAACTGTTGAGCAGTTCTTAACTCAAGTACAAAAGAGCTGCCTATCAGAGCTGGCAGATGATTCCTCTTTCCGTGTCCATATCACTGACGATATTAAGACTGCGGATTGTAATACCACTGTTATGACATTGTTCAAACACTTATCTGGGAAAAAGTCAGTTCCCTCATGTTGTTTCATATATATATATGGTCAGTGGAAATGCTGTGTGGGGGATGGATGCATTCCTGCATGTAAAACTCAAGAGTGCTCTTCCCCTCCACTCTTAATTTTGATTGAAAGTTAATAGGCCTGTATCCACTGGATGTGACTTATTCCCCTGTGGGTCTATTAACATGCAATGCTATTCTGCTGTGGGAGTAGAGGAGTGTTGTGTCTCCATCTCCAACCCTTTTGTAATTAAGAGACTTTGTTCGAGTTAGCATTCAAGTGGACAACATTTCTCTCCAACTTGGGACAGGTTCTCTGAAAGCCTCGATTACGGAGCTCAACAAAGCTCTTGTTCTGGACAAATGTATACAGTGCAAGTGATTATGTATGAGATGATTAAACAGCAGGCTTGCTTTAAAACGTAGGCCTCCTTGGCTGCCATGCATAGCCATGCTGAGCCTTTGTGTTTATGGTAAGTGGGCAGCTGCATGCTTGTGAGACCTTGGCTGTACCCCAGGCCCTCAACTGAGCCTGATAACTACTATTGAAGCCTCCCAGCCATGCTCATTTCTGACTATTCACTCGCTGCTTTAAATGTAGAGTGTGCCTCCTGTTTGACATAATGTCTGTGAACATGCGGACAGCTGTGGGCTAGCCTCCACCTCACAATGAGTTTCATAAATTTCTTTTCAGGGAGAGCCATGGCAAAACTTGGTGGCACCTGCCCTTTGAGGCACCTAATTAATGAAAACACCGACAAAGAAAGTTTTAAAAACCTTGAATTTTCACTCTGAAAATGATGCATGACGCAGTAGAAAAAAAAAAAGCAGAACTGGTTTGCCAATTTGTCATTCAATTATCCGGTCTTCATGAGCCCTGTGTGTCTGTCTGCCTTTTATTGCATGCTCTGTAAACACACCCACCATTATGACATGAGGAACTGCTCGAATGGGAGTCCTAATATGGATCCTGTACAAACCAAGCAACTCAGAAAACCGCCAGAGCAAATAGCTCAGGGTTACAAGCTTTTGAGGAACATCATCTCCCAAGGAATCGCTCTCTAGAAGGGGAACAGCGAAACTTTTACCCAGCATTCCTTTCACAAGTGGTATGGCGATGAAGAGCAGCGAAAATCCCTCAGTTAGGTTTCAACTCAGAGTCGTCTCAGGTGCTCAGCAGATGCTCGGATTACCGAGGCGGCCACAATCCCAGGATTGTTGAGAGCAGGACACAGATCCGACTGCCATGTATTCAGGAATGTCAAAAGGAGCACGTCTGAAAAATTCAACTAGGGCTGCAACTACCGATTATTTTCATTGTTGATTAATCTGCCGATTATTTTCTCAATTAATCGATTGGCTGTTTGGTCTATAAAATGTCGGAAAATGGTGAAAAATGTCGATCACAGTTTCCCAAAGCCCAAGATGACGTCCTCAAATGTCTTGTTTTATCCACAACTCAAAGATATTCAGTTTACTGTCACAGAGGAGTAAAGAAACCAGAAAATACTCACATTTAAGAAGCTGCAATCAGAGAATTTTTACTTCTTCTTTCTTAAACATAACTCAGATAGTTGGCTATTAATTTAATAATACATAACTAAATTCAACTAGCTCTGAATTCAACATTAACATTTAAGCCTTCATGCTAAGTTTGTATCGGTTTTATAAAGATGAAAGCTTTTTATAAGTGGTTCACACATGCGCTGCTCAGTAGCATGTACAGGGTGCAACAATGATTTCAAACAGTGTTGTTTTCCACCAGCTGTCCAAGTGCTATAAAATGGATTAGTATAAGCTCTAATTGTCAGTCAGACACAAAGCTGCCAAATCCTTATGTAATGTTGGCCTAACCTGCAGGATTACTGAGCAATGTATGGAAAAGCTGCTCTAATTAGGGAAACGGAGCTTTCATGGGTGACTACAGTTTAGACGCCTATTGTAACAGCTAAGCTTGACAGTCTGTTGTCTTTCTGGACTTGACCGCGATTTGTGAGTCTTAAAAGGCATTTATAATATAGTACTCTTGTGTCCTCTCTTGTATAAAAACTAGAGCAGGGCCTGTTCAGGCTTTTGAGCTGACTCTGCAGACCTCTATTTTATAGTCGACCCAATTGGCTCTGTGGTTTCCTCTCCTATCCTATCTGTCGCACATTTAGGCCGTGCGATAGCTCGCTATTTCTGACACCGCCAAAGTCGCGCTGGTTGAAAGGCTTGTGGCGACCACAAAGGAAGTGTGTGGAGTCCCATCGGCTTGTCCAAACGCAGCATTATTGTTGTCTTTTAGGAAGGCCGCTGTCACTGCAGACCTGTTTTGCATGTGATGGAAAGGCCTCGTCTGAGGGGGACGTCCTGCGATGTTCTTCCCCTTCTCAGAGTTTAGACTTCTCAGTCGTCATCATGGTTGCTGCCCCGGCCCAGATAAAGTGCTATCTGCCTGCAGAAGCATAGAGACGCCAACTGATTCCAGATAATGGCGGCATCGTTATGGAGGTGGTTCGGGTTTTGACGTCAGAAGGGTAGCGGCACCCCTCGGGCAGAAATTCTAGACGCCTCATTTATAGCTTCATCATCTGCATCTTTGAACACGGTACAAGGTGAGTGCATTGGGTGGATCCATTAAGCGTTGAAAATCATGCCTTGGTAAGCTTTGTCTGTACAAGAACAAGCAGACGGCCTTTTTTTGCCAGCGCTTCTCAACATGTTTTCTATTCACAAACTTGTCACAAGTTTGGAAGTTTCTCTCAGGCCGTGGGGCTAGGTTAAGCTTTTATAATTGTGTGCTCAACTTATGTCATGTCTGTCATGGAGCTGAGGTATGTTTATAATTAAACCTCGCCCATTTAAAGCACTCAGCTCAGATTTATGGGATAAAAAAATGTAATGCCTGAGCATGGGAGAGATGATAAATTGTGATTCTCTGTAACTAGAAGTGTTTACAGGATAGAGTCCAGAATGTCAGTCTTTTTTTTTATTTTTCTAGGGAAGTAAAACTTAATTTGGTGTCCTTTTTGTTTGGGTAAACATCATGTTAAAGAGCTTTTCTCGTCTTTGCCAATTTCATTTCTTGTGGATGAGAGTTTTTCCTTCCACCGTCTGCATCCTAAATGGTAATATATAAACAAGTGTTTCCTCTACACCAGCACGTAGTTATCTCTGCTGTGAAGCACAGATCTGTGTGGTTAATGGTCACGCTCAGTATAAGCTGGTCTGACGTAGTCCAGCTCCAATCTTTGATCTGTTCTTTTCTCTTCACACACAAGGCCACAAGTTAAAACTGCCAGACATCCTTGAACCGTGTTCGTAGAGCTCTGCCAAAAACATCCTTGTGTTTAAGTTGTTTTCCTGACCTGATGTTAGTAATGGTAATCATATGCTGAATGCAAACACCACCTCCAGTATGTCAGTTCCCTCAGGGTCTTGTGATGCTTTCCCCCTCACCCCCCACCACCGCCACCACCCTTCCCCTGCATACACACTCCACCCCACCACCCGCAACCTCTGATGTCGCCTCTTTTGTTTCCCACGGTGTCTCATCTTCTGCACAGCGCTCTTTTGTTTCACCGTCTCTTTCTCTGCTTGCAGTCGTTCTGTCATTCAAACACTCTCTGACCTTGCAGGCAATGTACAACCATCTTGCATCCGCCGCACTTTGTTTCAGACCCCTACCTGACGTCGCCTCATATTGGAACTGATCTAGTGGTAGTAAAAAATCCACTGTGATGATTATATAGATCTACATCTGTGGCTAATCAGCTGCGTACTGTACCCGTGGTGCAGCACTAATGCGAGGAGGGTTGTTTTGATAACCGCAAGGTCAGCTATTCCCAGCCAGCCCCTGAGGATTCAATTACACAACTTTGACTTTGCTCTATTACTCTCAGTGTGCTCCAGTGTGGAACACTTTGAGGAAACTCGTTCACTCTCAGATGACTGATAATCCTCCACATTGTCAGGCAAGATCAAAACAAGGTATAAAGTTCCAGTTTTGGTGACTGTGAAGAGAACACGCGAGGAATTAAAAAATGCAGTGTAATTTCAATTTACAGGCCCTGTACAGACCTGGTGTTAACATGCGTCCTCAGTGATTGGATCACAAGTGGACAGCTCTAAGTACAGGTGTGAATGCACTCAAGACGCATTGAGATCAGATCTTTCAGACCACATTCAGTGGTGGTCTGGGCCACATATGGTCACATTCTTTGAGCAGTGTGTAAGCGAATGTGTCCTGGGCCACATTAGGGCCGCCTCCTCTACTGACGTCCCGCTGGGATCCGCATGTGTCTGCGCTCCTCAGGTGAATAGACAGGCAGAAACAAGTGCTTATCAGCATGGAAACGTCCTCTGTGCACTACTGTATCCAGACGGTACCACTGTATTTTATTAAAATATTTATTAAAATATATCTTGTTTATATCTTGTTAATACATGCCAAGTGCAGTATTACTGTAATATAAGTATTATTGTATTATATTACAGTATTATATACACATTGTAGAGATGTGTTGTGTTTTCGTTCAGCTGCTTTGCAAGGAGTGGACACCCGACCGCCCGTTCGCTCTCATTCTTGGCTCTCTGACGCTCTGTACACCGCTGTTACCTGGTAACCATTTATTTTGATGTTAATATAATGTACCCAAATTCATGAATATGTCGGATATTACTACTGGCATTCATGTAATATTACGTCACAATATTTGCTGTATTAGCCATGTGTTTACTATTTGCATATAGAGCGGAGAAGTGAGACCGATCACAAGTGGTCACTGGAGACGTATTCTAATGCCAGGTGTGAACAGACGTACTTAAAGCTGTCCACTTGTGAGCCGATCACTGAGGACATATATTAATACCAGGTCTGAGCAGGGTATGGTGATGCTTCGTGAATCAGAAGTGAGTGTTTCGCTGATAGTTTGCTCGCTCACTTGAGAAGTAAAAGGAACTTGTCAAACCACTAACCCCCTTGAATTTCCACTTTCCAGCTTTTGCTTTTGTATTTGTTGAACAGGTTTGCAAGAGTGCCAGTGTGGAGAATGACAATAACATCAGAGTCCAAACATGAGGGCTCTTTGAATGTGTGTGAGATGAGCTTCAGGGTTCAATGTGTTCAATGAGTGCACCACTAAAAATCTGTCTTTTGATTATCAAATTCTCAATGCCTGCTTTGTAACTCGGCCCTTAATGGAACAGTAGCTGATTCACAGTAGTTAAAATGGCATAGAAATGTTTCCAGCCTCTCCTCCACAGCATAATCAAATTCTCCACAGTCTCAACAGTTTCTCCACAACATAACTAAAGACACAACTTCCATGTACATGGTAGCGCTATCGTCTCCTCATAGCATGAAAACCAGTTGGCTACCTCCACGTCTGACAAGTGAAGCCAATGCTGAAGTGCCTTAAACTTGCATTCTTTCTAATATCCAGCAGGGGGCGACTCCTCTGGTTGCAAAAATAAGTCTGACTGTATAGAAGTCTATGAGAAAATGAGCCTACTTATCACTTGATTTATTACCTTAATAAACATCATACACATGAGTTTATGGTCTCAATCACTAGTTTCAGTCTAATTATAGTCCCATTTAGAGTCAAACAGATCATAAAGCTGGGTATGCTTCAGGGTGTGGCTACCTTGTGATTGACAGGTCGCTATCATGGTGTTGTCTGTGTTTTTGTCTTACAACTTTAACCCTTTCACAGAGTGTTTTCAGTTCCTGAAAGTTAATTATAACCTCCTTGGTTGCCTAAAAATGTCTTATTCAGCATCTTAAAATGGGATCGTGTTTATCGTGTACCATCATGAGTTGTGCCCATATGAATGCCCCCTTCATACCGTATTCACGTCCACGTAAGTGGAAAGTTTCTGAAAGCTCAGAGCTCATGAGTTGTGACGTATGTGTTGATGTTGTCAGAAATGGTGGAGGCCACAGAAGTGGTGCATATTAAGTTTATATATTGTAGTTTTAGTCATATTGTTTTATTGGTAATTTTATGTCAGAGGAAAATGTTGATATTCCCAACAGCCTGATCTTTCTCCTCTGTCATTATGCCTTTACATTTCCAGCATTCCAGCTTGCTAAATTGTTAGCCTCTGAGGCTTCAGGACGCCGACAGCAACGTTAATATTGCTGTTGCTCAGCAGCGGTGTTCTCATGACTTAACCACTTGAACGCCACATATATCGTGTACACGACTTCTCAGGTTGTAAACACAAGTTTCATTTGAAGGAGGCATTAGCTCCACCCTCTCGTGTCACTTCTGGTTGCCAAAAAAAAAGTTGGCAACGGCCAGAAACCAAGATGGCGATGGCCAAAATGCTGAACTCAAGGCTTCAGAACAGCAGCCCACAAATCAGTGGGTGACGTCACAGTGACTACGTCCACTTCTGATATACAGTCTGTGGTCAAACTGTCGTCAGAATTAGCACATTAAGCAATTTTATTGTCAAAACAACAATTGTTTGAAGTGTACCGATCATACCAATCAATCAAACAGAGATAGATTATGCTGCAGAAGTGATTTAGACAGTTTGATATTTAGAGAGATTTAGAAAGATGCTTTTTTAAAATTTTGGTCATGACTGTGTTGAGATTGATATCCATTTTAACTGCTGTGAATCCAGTTGACATCCTCCCCAAAGAGGGAAGCTACTTGCTTTCCAGAACAACCTCTGAAGTCTTGTTAGATACTGAAAAGCTTCATGTCCAGTTGAGACCACTGGGTTTGTCCTCCATTGACGGTGTGTTTCAGAGCCTCCACCCGAAAGGATCTGTTCTCCCCAATCCAGCTGGATTGTTTCTCTGCTTATATGGTCGACAGAATGTCAGAAATGTACTGAACTCTAATCCCGTGCTCATCTTTGTGTGTCCGCTCAGGATTGGGCCAAGGAGTGAAGCACATTCCTGAAGGAGCTGAGGGTCTGCCGTCTTAAGTCTATGAGAAACCAGCCTGCCCGCACTGTGCCCATCAAGATGGCCGCCAGCTTTTCTTGCCCTCACTGGAACGGCTTGGGACAAGGATGTGTGTTGCCATGGTGATCATTTTTAAGAAAACACTGGAAAAGAAGGGCGGCGACGATGTAACATCCAAAACTACAGATTTGGGCCCGGTGAGAGGTTATTTTCTACTTTTTAAAGCATTTTTTCCTCAGTGAAATGTGTCATTTTTATACGTAGCCTTGCCAAAAGGCCTCAACTGCACTTGTCAAGGGGGGAGGACGACAAAGTGCTGCTCTAAATCAGGAAATTGTTGCCAGCCACTCATCACTCCACAGCAGTTTATGGCTCTACATGATATTTTCCTATTTTGTCAAGTTTAATCAGAGTTTAAATTTGACTTTTAGCTTCCCCTGAGTCAAATCTGCTGGAAAATTCATACATGTTGCCTTACAGAATGTCAGGAGGTGATGTTGTAGGATCGGGAAAAAGGGATGTTTTTGTTACAATTACTGATAATTGCATCATAATAGCTGCAAACTGTTATCAGCAGGGCGTTTGTCATCTGGTTTTGAATCCCCCGTGTTCCATTTACTTCACTCAGAATGACAATGGAGTATTTTAGTGCCACGAGGCCGAGCAACTCTGACTCATTTTCTAATCAGCATCCATGCAGGCGAAACCTCCTCTCAGCCAGCACAGAGTGAGAAAATCCCCTGTCTGATATGGACTGAGTTTGCCCTCTCAGCCACGTGAAATGAAGTCATCATGCTCTGAGGCGGAGTGTCAGTCAGAGTTGTTAATGATGAAACTCTCTCTGTTGATGGGTCGCACTTCATCTCTCAGCAGCAAAAATGTGCTACAACAATTATACGCACACAAATTTCATTTTCCAGAAGGTTTTGGTTCGTAGTTGTTGATTTATTGACCTGTTATTGCTAGAATTTTCTGTACATTGCATCCAGACCTATTTATGTGACTGTGATGAGCTGACAGTGGTTCTCTCTTGTAGTTTCAGGCGCAGACCATGAGCCAGGGGACTACACTTTTCTCTTGTGGACTCATGGGTAAGAGTCTACCATCTTCCTCACAATAATACACATTCACACCGGCAAAAAAAAAAAAAAACAGTAGTAATTTAGTAATAGTGAATTTCCTCGAAATTTTAGACAGAAAAATGTGTTAAAAAATATGTGAATGTCTGTTTTAGCTACCAAACAAAATGAAGTACTTCATCACATTGATGTGAATTTAATGTCGCCATTTATTAAAGAAGAGATATTAAATTTGCTAAATTCAAAAATTCAGAGCATATCTGTTGCCTCGACATGGCTCTCAATATTAGGGATGCACCGATACTGATACCGGATCGGATATTGGTGACAATCCATCCATCCATCCATCCATCCATCCATCCATCCATCTATCCATCGTCAACCGCTTACCCATTAGGGGTCGCGGGGGGGCTGGAGCCGATCCCAGCTGGCATTGGGCGAAGGGGTTCACCCTGGACAGGTCGCCAGTCCATCGCAAGGCACATAGAGACAGACAACATAGAGACAGACAACCATTCACACTCACATCCACACCTACGGGCAGTTTAGAGTCATCAGTTAACCTAAACAGACTGTGGGAGGAAGCCGGAGTACCCGGAGAAAACCCACGCTTACACGGGGAGAACATGCAAACTCCACACAGAAAAGTCGAACCTGCGACCCTCTTGCTGTGAGGCAAGAGTGCTAACCTCTGCACCAACATTATATTTTACAGTTTTACACAGTGAGGCATACAGCTTTTTAATTAAACACTGGTAACGGATCGGTATTAAGTATCGGCAGACACCCACGTCTCTGTTGGTGTCGGGACCGATCCGACGTTTTCCGTCCTGATATCAGTAGCGTATGGGTATCAGGACTGAAAAAGTTGGATCAGGCATTCCTACTCAGTATGGCAATGGCTGAGCAGGTGTCTTGCAGCTAACGGTGCTAACAGTGAAAACAACGGCAACGGCGCTGACAGAGCTAACAGTGATAACCGTGGGGAACCAGAGGGTCTGTGATGTGATGCTGTCAGGACTCCCGAATTTCCCTCCGGGGATTAATAAAGGTTCATCTTATCTTATTATCAGTTGTAACCGCCATATGAGCACAGTGCAGAGCGGCGGCCATGAGCTCACAGCTGACCCGGCTATATAACAGAGCACAGAGAAGCTCACATTAGAGAGTGACTTCATTCTCTGCTCAGGTAGACTCCTCATTATCGTTACATAGCAAACAGTTTGCTGCTATACCTTTAAAGGAATTGCTCATTTGGTACAAATTATGAATCACAGCAACATCTCTCACGCTATACTATATGCTGACATATCCCCCAGCCCTACACCATATTTCCTCTTTTTTGGGCCACTGTGCCTTACTTGCATCACAAATCTGACATGGCAAGAAAATATGCACTTAACAGTCCTCAGAATCTCGACTTTACTGACGGTAGATGAGGGGCTTGTGTAACATAAGTGAGAAATTATTGACAGAACGACAGCAAGCCCGTCTCTGCTGCATCCGGTTGACAGTCACACGGCATTATGTGAAACGTGTCTGACAGGTGTTTCAGCAAAGGTGAATGTGTGTTAATGACTACGTGTTAGCGGCTTATCATTAGCTGGGATCTTACGACACTCCTGTGTGCTTCAAAGCTGTAGAGAGGTTGTTGTTGAAAATTTGGTTATGACAACAAAGGCCCATACCCTTAGTTTACCCAGCCTTATGAGTTACAGCCTTCGCAGTCTTTGTATTGTAAGATTAACTGGTATTCTGTTCTTGCAGTAACTTGGCATTGAGTGTGTAACACTGGCAGTACCAGTAGGTGTTGTTAACACTGGCCTTTGTTCTTCCTCCTGCCCGTGTACTGTAGATGGTATTTTGGGATTTTATCTCCAGTGGAGAAGAATAGAACTTTTGCATACCAGGAGTGGGCAGTGGCCTCGACGTTTTAGTATCTGACTCAGAGTTGACTGACCAGTTCAGTTGGCTGACCCATTCAGCAATTCAGGGAGTTTCTGTTGTGGGAATAACAGGTGCTTTCCTGGCATGGTAGCCATGGCGCTGGTGCAGAGCCCATCAGTAATGGCAGATATGGAGCTGGTCTGATATGGAGCTCTTGCTAAAAACAAAACAAAAACCCGGTAATAAGCTTTAGTCTGAATGTTTATGACGGGTTATTGACGTTTTATCATGCTTTGCTCCAGCAGAGACGAGGTTTGATATCGAGTCAGTTAGACATTGAGCCCCGCTCCCTTTCCCCAATTAGCTGTGATTACACACTGTGACACTAAAGCTGTGCCTGGAGGACAGGGTTTATTTTTAGTGCCAATTACACAAAGCGGAGTAGTGTCATTACAAAGTACGCATGCTGGGAGCAACGCGCTGACCCAGACTGGAGCAGTGTCATCGATGTTGTCCATGTTGAAGTGGCCAAACTTAACCTTTCATGACTGTAGAACCACGGCACGAAAACCTAAAAGGACAGTTGCTTCTCAGAGATTCATGTCATGTATTTCACTCCTCTCAAGGAGTTTGCACACATCTGAATTTCTATCAGGGCTGGGTGATAATTCAATATCATTTTTTGTTGTCTTTCAATGGAATCGTATCATGACAAAGTCATATAACAAGATATCTTGATACACAATTATGTCGTCTAAACTGATGATAACAAACACACTAATTTCTCTGACAATCTGATGCAAAATATTTTGAGGGAATATCATTTGAAGATCGCGGTTTTGTTTTGATATCACACTTACATGCTATATCATGATATATATCGTTACTCATATGAAATGACCTATATCAGGATGGAAGATTTTGGCCACGTCGCCTAGCCCGGATTTCTATCCATATTTTTTATTCTCGCATTTAGACTCCCGATAAAAAATAAAATAAACATGAAGAGCAGGGGAGATTTTATAAGCTGGTACCAGAGCTGCAGAGTTACTTCAAGATCTAGATTTATTCATTTAGCATTTAGTGCTGCAGGGATGATGTGTTTTGTAGGCCAACCAGGAAGTTAGCATCGCCCAGGTTCCCTCGACAAAAAGCCAATGGGATTGAGTTTTGGATTATTGCAAAAAAAAATTCTGTTTTTGAAGCGTAACTATAATCACCAGAAGTACTAGACTAGTATCCAGCATGATGGCGTTCAGTAGTCTAATTTAGCCACTTGTTAGCAAACACCTGTTTTAAGACAAAAGCTTCAAAATTCACATTTTTTTCATATGTTGCTGCTGCTTTAAAGGTATGTGTATGTATTCCTTTAACCTTAAATTAAAAAATGTATTTATTGTAGTAGACCAAAACGTTAAAATCTTCTAAACTTGTGTTAACCATACGCATTCAAGTTTATAACTAAAAACCCATTGACTTCCAGATGGAGAAACTGAAGTGCTAAATGCTCATTTCTGGGTTTTAGGACTCATTCCTGCTGCACTCTAATATGATCAAGTTGATACTGAACAGCTGGCAGTATGACAGACAGCACACAAATACGTTGCCTCAGGGAAACATCTTACAAAAAGGTTCCCATACAGTAAAGTTAAAGTTCAGTCATATATAGATATATATTTTTACCTGTTGTAGTTGGTTGAAGTTTAACATTTTCAGCCAACATTCAGGGTCTTGGTGTGCAAATAAGCAAATAAATTTTCTTTCATCTTGTCTGTGGTGTCATTTTTTAGTGGTTACTTAATGAAAATGAATCTGGTGTTTTGCTGCAGAGACCAGCCGGTGGCGTGAGTTGGGTCACAGCTGTGCCATACAGCAGAGGCCGGTTGGGACCAGCCTGGAGAGCCTGTGGGACGTCCTGCCTGAGGTGCACAAGAGCTCTGCCCACTGGGACTGGGACGTCGGCTCCACTTCGACCACAATCACCAGCTTGTTGCACGACCTCAGCCTGACCGAGGCCGCGTCCTCGCACTCCACTGCGCCCCCCAGCAAGCGGCAGTGCCGGTCCCTGTCTTGCTCAGACGAGCTTGGTGGTTGCCGCTCCACGTGGCGCCCTCAGGGCTCTCGCGTGTGGACAACGGTGGAGAAGAGGAGGTGCCACAGCGGAGGCAGCGTCCAGCGTGGCGCCGTTGGGAACGCACAGCTCGGCTTCCCGGCCATGCAGCGCAGCTCCAGCTTCAGCCTGCCCGCACGCTCCAACACCCTGGAGCTGCCTTGCTTCACCCAGCATCTCCCCTCCACCTTCACCGGTCTCACACCCTCCTCCTCGTCCTCCACGATCCTGTCCTCCGAGCCCTCAGCGCAGCCCCTCTACCTCTCTCATGAACAGATCTGCCTCCCTGAGCCTCGTGGACCCTCGCCACCCAGCTCCCCCGACTCAACGCCAGAGCTGGAGCGCCGTGGTGGACAGGGGGGTCTTGCTCGTAGTCGCTCGCAGCCGTGCGTCCTCAACGACAAGAAGATCGGCGTGAAGCGCAGGAGACCAGCTGATACACAGAAACAGAGGCCTTCTTTGGACCTGGCCAAGATGACCCAGGTTGGTATTTAAAAGTGTTATTTAATCAGGACAATATATGTGTGATTAAATGCATCAATCTCTGCTAGTTAGTTTTAAAATCTCATCACTTGATGCCTAATATACACAGTATATTTAAAGTTATGTTGCCATATAATTTATCAGGGGCATTTTATGCACCTTTTATTTATTAGGTGAACTCGCCACAGCTCTTTATGTGCTCCAAAACAGTGTCACTGTCAAGAGCACAAGACAAGAAAACCCTCAGGATACAGTCCTGCCAGCTGGAAGCTCTGCTAGGTCCATCAGTCTCACTAACATTAGCTAGTTATACGACGCTGTTGTGGCAACTTGCTCTTTCCGTGTTGGATAAACAAACACTTCCAACTAAGGTCGTGCCATCGTGTCTGTTCTCCCTCAGCACACCTCAAAGTGTTTCTGCAGGCGATGTCGTTAAACGAAGGCGATCATTCAGTCATGCAGGCCTGTTCTGGGTCACATAAATGGAGCGCACGTAGCAGAGAATGCCCCTTTTTTCAAAGTAGATGATCAGATGTATTCATAAAAGAAATGATCTTATGAAACAGCTGGCTCTCAAGTCAAGAGACCGTTCCATGTGCACATCCTGGCAGGCGTTTGTCTCTCTTTGCCCCCGCAGACACTCAGTTAAGTTTCACACGTACACCGACCGGATCATAAACACAGAGCTGGACTTGGCCCCTCTGAGAAAGTCACCCAGAGTTCAGCCGAGTCTTAACAACAGCGCTGCTGTGACAAGACAAGCAGACGCCACACACGCTCCAAACAGGGACGAGGTCGGCGCAGAGAAAAGAGCCTCCGGCGGGGCAACTAACAATATTTTCACAGAGGAACGTCAGGGTGCTCAGATTGTTAGCACCGGATCTTTCCTGCGGTGTGTGCGTTCCTCTATTAAAAGGGACGACTGTGTTTTATTGCTTATCTGTTCTTTTTTAGATATTTTTAAACTTCTCTAGTGACTCTGATTTAGAGGCAAACCCTGGAGAAAATTACAGATATTTTGGCCCAGTTATACAACTGAACCCTGATCTAAAGTGCTGATAAGTTAAAAAAAAAAAAAAAAAAAAAAATCAGCTGACAACACTGTTGGTAATTGCTGAATTGTTTTAAGTCCATCAAGTGATAAGACCACAGCTTAGTCAGTTCCAGCCTCTCAAATGTGAGGATTTTCTGCTTTTTTATTCTATATAATTTTAAATTCAATTTATTTGATTTTTGGACAAAACAAGCTGCTGACAAAGATGTCACCTTGGGCTCTGGGAACTTGTGACGATTGGTTTTCATTATTTTCTGCCATTTTATAGACTAAACCAGGCAAGCCCTACAAATACAAAACTGTGTCACAGAGTGATGAAGTAACACGACTGGGCTGCTTAGGATCGGTGTTTCCATTCATTTCCTATGGAAAGCAGGAGAAGCACTCACCCAGTGCATGGTGGCAATGTTGTGGCGAGTTAGAGTGGGTCTGTATTTGCAGAGTTGAAAATCTCAACTTTATGCAAATGAGCCCACCAAGCTTGATGCGTCCGCCTCTCCAAACTTTGACCAAGATGTCAAATTAGGCGATCTAGTAGTCTAGATTGTGTAGCTGTGAAGATTCAGAAAACAATAGAAAAGAAGTTCCTTAGCTCTCAAATCAAGGGCTTCACATGCGTCACCGTATCAGTACTCAAAGTCACCTTCCTTTTCAAAGCTTGGTCACAGTGCTGAGAGTATCTCTAAAGTGTCCTCTCATCCACACGCCCCGAACGGTATATTTTACCTCGGCAGAAAGCGCTGCCCTCTACTGAATGTCAGGAAGTAGAGCAGCTGTGGCAGAGGTTATGGATCGTCGCACAGGGGAGATGCGTGTTGGGTAAAGAGATATTGATTTCTGTAAATTCAGCTCAGTGGGTGGATCGCTGCCACAACCGGGCCTCATGAGCTATTGATCAGCTTGTATTGACGGAGAGTCAAGGTCAGTATGGATGAGGAGTCGGCTCTGTTCTCCATTTCATTCAGAGAGCGAGGGGATGGGTGATAGTAGCAGACAAACTGGACACTGGCAGCACTTATTCATGACCTGCATTGTATGTGGTGCAGTAAGTTGTGTGAGGACACTGTCAAAGACAGTTTCCTCTGCAGAAGTCTTCCTCTGTCCTGTTAGAGCTGTACATGAGCCCCTTTCCCACTTGTCTTTAGTGGGAAAGGTTACAATCGGCATTCTCTCCGAGGACAAATGGCTGTGCAGTAGTCATGAGTATTTATTGGCTCCAGCTCCGATCGGCAGCGATGGAAACGTGACACCAGAGGGGGACATGCTCATTTTCAGCATTGGTTTGAGGGCTGAAAGACTGAACAAGTAACGGATATAAAAAAGATTTTCACTGTTTACTAACCCTGTTTTCCAGTGCGTTAGGTACGTCGAACAATGCACACCAGAAAAAAAAACAGAAAGACATACTCGTCAACTGTCAACTGGCAATGGGAATGTAGTCTATCGTCTATTTTTAGCAGGTTCCACATGTTCAAAAAACCTGCAAATATGGGCTAAATTTGGTGGGAAAAGGGGTATTGGTTTAATCAAGGCTATGAGTAGTCTGGACTATAGCAAAACAGTGTCGACATTATCAACATTATCTGGCCTGAGCCAGAAATCTGACGATTGAGACTAAAGTGCTAATGTAGACGGCAGCAATGTGACACTGGCCTGGTGCTGACAAATGTGCCCACTCGACCGCAGCCAAGAAAAACATAAGGGCCCTGTTTGATCTACTGCTGCCCGCTGCAGAGACCTTTCTCACTGCGGTTGGGTCGAAGACATGGATCATAACCATAGACTGTATAAAATATGGACGAACACAGACGGACACAGCTTAGCTCCCAGTTATCCAAAAATGGGAAAAGAGGTGGATGGTCGGTAGAGCTGAGGCGGGCCGGGTGACACAGCAGAGCAGACAGCTAGCCACTAGCTACCTGGTACGGCAGCCACCTGAGTTATATAGGGGTGAGTTATATAAAAATTCACCCCTGAACAGTTATCACGAACGAATTAGCTATCGAGACCAAAACTGCTTTTTTGTGTCAGGGTGTAAACGTGTTTATTTTTGCTGTAAAGTTGAGGATTGACTCGATTTTGGAGCCGGCCTCAAGTCACAATTTGACAATGTTGGCTTCACTTCTCAACACCAGAGGTTGCCCCTTGATCATAACTTTACATTTCACCCTTTCTCATATCATTATAAACTAGGGCTGTCAATCTAAAATATTTAATTGCAAATTAATCACACATTTTTTATCTGTTCAAACTGTACTTTAAACAGAGATTTTTTTAAGTATTTAATTCAAAATGGAAGTAGGCAACTATGCTTGGTTCATGCAAATGTATGTATATATTTATTATTGGAAATTAATTAACAACACAAATAACAAATATTGTCCAGAAACCCTCACAGGTACTGCATTTAGCATAAAAAAATATGCTCAAATCATAACAGGGCAAACTGCAGTCCAACAGACACCGACAGCTGTCAGGGTGCTGACTTGATTATGACTTGCCCCAAACAGCATGTGATTATCATAAAGTGGATATACTGTATCTATAAAGGGGGACTTGTGGGTGCCCTTAGGACCCACTTTCATTCACATATCCTGAGGTGAGTTTTGAAAATGGCCATGCCAGTTTTTCCTTTCCAAAATTTAGCACAACTTTGCAGCGTTATGTAACCTCTTTCGCAACAACCTTTGCGACAAACATGGTTGGAAGCAATGGATTCTTTATGTTTTCTAGGTTCGTATGATGCCAGTACGTTTGCTCTAGCTCTAAAAGCTACAGCAGCCTAAAAATCAAAAGTTGCGCTAATGTGTTAAAGAAATTAAAGGCGTTAAAACAAAGTTGCATTAATATGTTATTATTGTGTGAACTTTGACAGCCCGATTATAAACTGAAACCCTTTTGGTTTTTAACTACAAAACCAGAATGTAAGAGACGACACTTAGTGCTCTTGAAGGATTGATCATTTGTTGCTGTAGTTCATACACTTGGCTGTGACCTACACCCCCAACAGTCTCATGCTTGTTAGGTATTACATAAGCACACAAGTGACAGGAGGCTTCACAGAGGCCCTATTCTCCTGTGTCCTGGCCTAACACCGTAGTGGTCCGGCATGAGGCAGCTGTCCTGCCCTCCCCACATTAGCTGTACAGATCGGATAAGCCTCGGCTATAAAGCCTTCCACTCCAGCACGCACAGCTGTCGCAGGACTTGCCTGCAGCAGCGCTGGCACATGTGGATTTGCCCAAGGAGGCTTCTGCCGGGTTTCCCAGATGTATGCGTTCATTGTGCAGTTGTAGTGAAAGGCCAGCAGAGTCAAAAGGCCGACATGAGTGATGTCTGGCCTCTGGGCATCAGGCCACTCGCTGCTTGGGTTCCCGTCGGACCTCAGATTGCAATCGTCCAACTACCAGTTGCTCCAGTATGTAATGTAGGCTAAATTTATACCCGTCAAATCTTGTTACTCTTTTATATTGCAGTGGTTGCTGCCCAGTGTCCAGTTCTGACTTCACCCACATACTGTACGAGCACACTAGAGGGATTGTTTTCACAGGATGGCTGTATGCCCTTTAGTTTTGTTTGTGCACTAGTTAGGACGTCATGGGTCATAATCCAAGATGAAGCAAATGTTTTTGGTTTCCTCACCAAATATGCCATCACCATGGAGACTTTGGACTCCTACCAGACCAAAGATTTGACATATTTTTAAGTGTTTCCTTGAGAACAGCATTCATGCTTCTAAAAAATATATCTCTCTGTATTTCCACAGAAACTTCGTAATTTCCACAGCCTTAGCTGCCCGGGAATCACAGGCGAAGACAGCTTCGAGTCGAGCCAGGCCCTCCTCACTCTCAGGAGCACCGCTGACGACTCATCAGTGAACGAACGCGACTCGGAGGACGGTCGGCTTCGGACCAAAGAGGGTGAGAACACCAGGAACGTGCCGTCGGACCCCACCATCGAGGAAGTGGACTGGATGCCAGGGACGACCAATGGGAAGGACAGTGAGCCTCTGTGGGCGGGGCTGTGTAGCATGAGGAAGGACGTGTACCAGCTCGGAGGCGAGCTCGACATCGAGCAAATCGAGAGGAACTGAGCTGGACTGCCTTCCTCTTTGGGGACGCTTATTTGGGGGGACTGAAAGTTTATCACCAGGCGGTGCAGTAAACAGTACTGATAGTCTTAAGGACAAAGCAAGTGGAAATGCAGCGAGCGTTCCAGCACTTGTTTTTTTTTCTTTCTAAAGGAGAGATTGAGCAGAAGCTTTGTGGGCTTTGCGTAGTCAGAAGCTACCGTGTGCTATCTCAACTGTGTCTCAGGAGAACAAGGAAGTCGGGAGGACGGATTCGGGTGGAGATAATAGAACTGATATATATATAAAAATGATATATTAACGTTGGCTCAGAGACTGGGGTCTTTAACATTTCTCTGTAACTGATTTCCTTCATTGTACTACGTCTGGAGAGAATTCACAGCAGGTTTGTATAAGTTCTCTGCACTAGAAAGAGTGTCTGTTCCTCTGACGTTCTTCGATAGTACATGAGCACATGATGGACAGAAATGAAGACTACTTTGAGAGCTACTGTCAATAAAGACCCTTTCATTCTTACTGAGCAACAAGCTGCACGCACACACACGCACACACACACACACACACACCCTGTAAAGTATATTGAAGAGCTTAACATTTCACACAGTAACATCAGTCTTCTCTCTGAGATCTCCCCCGTTTGTGTGAGAGGAACTTTGTGATGCTAATAGCGTTAATATTCTTTCTTTTTACGATTTGTAACTACAAAGTTATGTAAAACATGAACATATTTCTATACAAATAAAACACAGTTTTAAATGTGTCATTTTGTAAGCCCGTTATTTCAGCATCTGCGTGTCAGCGTGTTAAAATAATTTGACGCGAATGTTGGATGAGGCGCAGCTGACCCTTTGCTAAGCCCCTCCCCCTCTGGTTACTGTTGCTAGGCCTTCCAAAACTTAGGACTTCTATAGGCCGGTGAGCGCTAGATTCACATTAAAGTTTGTCAGCGGCGTATTGTGAATGAAGAGGACATGAAAATTGAGGGTAAAGCTCACTGGTTTTCAATACAACCAAGCAATAGACACTCCACGTCTTTACAACATGTGCAAACATATAATAATGTTTTTGCACAGCAGGGTAAGTCAATATATTGTTTTATTATAAGTTAATGTTTAGTTGTGACTCTCTATAGCTTTCATTATCTAATATAAAACTAAATTATCCCGCTTCTAGTTGCGTGAAGGGTTTACCATGTTTCACACTGTTCCTGTAAAGCCGGGTAGGTCTTTATTCACTGTAACAATCATTAAAAAGCAAAAGCAGCAGTTGTATACATTCAGTACATGTTCAGTAGCTAGCGTAGCAAAATGCTAACGCTACTCTGATAATGTTAGCACCACAGGTTTTGACGTAGAAACTAGAGTTTCTTACGAATACTGAAAAGCTTCTCGTTCTGTCTGGACACCTTTTTTTTTTTTTTTTTTTTTTTTTAGATGTACAGGGCAGAGATTTTGGTGACGCCATGCCCTGATCACGTTTTTGCCACCGACAAGATTGCAGATCGCTGGCTGGTATACAAACCTCCAGATAAACTTTTTCACCACCATAATTTCAACCATCTCCAAGTCTGTCAGTACTGTCAAAAACTCTAAATGGTAATTATATGCATAAAACACAATTCAATAATTAGGAAATAAATTATATTTTTAATTAAATACTTGCTTTGATTAAAACACTAGAGAGCATTAATGCTGATCTCTCCATCACATATTTTCTACTTAATATCGGCCAATATTGTCTGCGACCAATCAGTCGGGGCATTCCTAATATAATGTAATTAATCAAGTACTGTACTTTCATTTTTTTTTTGTCTTTGAGGTATTTCTACTTTACTCGAGAACTTCAGTTTTCTGCTACTTTAACTACATGTCAGAGGTAAATATTGTTTTACTGCAAAATCTATTATGTGAAAACAGATGCTTACATGTTAATGCATATGTAATATAAACATCATAACACTGTTGGGGGCAATGCTGCATAAGTACTTTTACTTTCGATATTCCCTGATGAAACTCGCATACTTTTACTTGCGTATGTTGTTAATGCAGGACTTCACTGTGGTGTTTCTACTTTTATTCAAGTCAAGAATCTGAAAGAGGATTCCACTACTGCCATTAGCTGAACATACGCATTACTGCAACAGCGAGGTCATTGTTGGTGACGTCTTTAATACAACAATGCAGACTGACCCAATTAAGCAGCAGGAAAAGACAATCACGGCCATAGTAGTGCTACTACTGATGAGCCTGTGTTTGTGTGCTGAAGCGGGGAGTGCGTAGGGAGGACGCCAGGCAGGGGTGGGAAGTCCGGTCCCTGTTTCTTTTTCTTTTTTTTGATGGCGGGTGGAGTGGTGGAGCTGAGCGGCGGTTCACCCCAGAGACCTCCCTCCCTCCCTGCGCTGGGAAACAAAAGGGGCTTTTTCTCTGAGGAGCACAGTGACGTGGGAGGTGGCTGTGAATGTGGACCATGTGTCAGGACTGCTGCTGCTGCTGCTGCTCGGTTTGTCTACCTCCCCTCCCCGACTCTGGTGCAAACCTCCAAATTATACTGTTCACTTTTTGATCCACCAGTGCGATTGCATACCTCTTCTGCATGTGGCGACGCAGCTTGTCATACTTTGGAAGCATTAAGGTGCCACCGAGGGAAGAAAGTCCCCTCATTAAAGGCCGCTGAGTAATTTGAAGATTGCTTGACATGCTATACTCCAAGCACAAAGCATAACTGTGGGATTATCAAGGCCAATGCATACTCTTGTGATTGATCGGATTAGTATACCCTCGCATGAGAATGGGTACGCCTGCACAGTGAGGTCATATTTACACTGTCACACAGCCGCCTGCGGTACATGCAAGCCACTGCTTTTCACTGGTTAAGCCCTTTTCGGGTAATGAGTCAAGAAGGAAGTGGGTAAACAGAACCCTTGTAAACGTGCTGTGGGGCAGACTGACACAGCGAGGGCCCCTGGGCTTTAATCAGCGGGGTGACAGAAGTGAAAGGAGGCTGTGTTCTGAGAGCAGATAGGAATACAACAGGAGGGGCTGATGCTCTGCACTACCCCCACCGGCACTAACAGGGTGGTGGTCACTCTTCAACTGCTTTTGGAGGTTGGGCACAGTCTTTATCTGCTCTTATGATGACTCACACAGTTTTTAAGCAACAGATGTCCCACAGTGCTCACGGGGGAGTTTTATGTCTGATGTTTCAGGTGTACTGATGCTGCAAAACACATTTGTCTGCTTTCCTGTAATGACAAGGTGTCAATAATGGTTTTTCCCTCCACATGTCAACACTGTTCTATTCAAAAATTGCCGCTGCAACTGTTGATTATTTTCCCGATTAATGAATTTTGGTCTATAAAATGTTTGAAAATACTGAAAAATGTCAGTGTTTCCCAAAGGCCATGATGATGTCCTCAGCGAGTCACCAGGATTTCACTTAGCACATCATAATTACATAGACATTTAAAATACAGTACCAACAGTATTTAACACTAAACGTTATCAGTTTTGCATTCATCGTGGGCCTGTTAAACAGTAATTTTGTCCACCACCTGTGCATATGGTCTGTTAAGTCTACTTATACACCAAAGTTTCCATCTCAGTTAAATTGTCTGGACACATTTCGCTGCAGGATGTTCAGAGACTGACCACTTAATAGTAGGGATGCAAATAATGATCATTTTCATTAAGATGAGTTGTTTGAGCCATAAAATGTCAGATTACCTGTCTCATGCACTACTGTCAGGATATACTGACGGTTTTATAAAATTAACTTTTTAAAATCATATTTGCTCCATTTAAACCCACTGCTGCTTTAATTGTTGCAGCTCATGTAAAGTTTGAGATTTTCCATTTCACAAAAAAACACAACAAACAGAAAATCATGCCCAAAAACACAGCAAATTGAATTTTCTTTTTTTTTTTTAAATGACTCTTTTTCAGTAGTGGAACTTTTCTAATGAAACCTTATGTGACATGAAACTGAATGTTGGCTCTAGTTTCTCAGTTTGGTGCCTACTCTCGGCTTGGCAGCTCAAATGTGGTCAGGGTGAACAACAATTTAGCAGTAGCACCCGGCCGCAAAACATTTCCAGTTGTAGAGCAAGTGTTGAAGCTTTTCTAATAAATGGAGCAAAATACTGGGAGCACAAACTTTACCTTGAGCACTAAATGAACAAAAATCTACCGTACATATGCACTGAATGAATACACTACTGTATCTGGAGGTAGTTATCGTGCTGAATCTCACCCACACGCACTTTTCATGTGAGACCAAACCACAAATTGTGTTGGAGGTACAAAAAAAGTCCAGCCAGTGTTATGTCTGAGCAGCAACAGTCTGCACCCACATAGAGGTATCAAGGTCATACAAGCGTTCTTGAGTCAAATAGTTCTCCCTTCAGTAAGAGGATTGTAGGATTGTAGCTTTGACTTTTATAAAAGGTAACTGGACACCCTCACAGGAGAGAGACAGACGGCTTTAGACTTCAGCTGTAAGCCTTTTCAGACCAGCACAGTTCATTGATACTGCATGGTGACATACGACCACCCTTTCTCCTGGATTATACATACGCACACTCTCGGATATGACGTCACGGGGTCATGCTTCGTGTCAGTGGAGCCAGGCCTCTGAGGCTTTAGCGGCCAATGGAGCAGGGGTCGTGTCCCCGGAGGGACCTGTGACGGCTGAGACCATGTTGGAGTACAGACCGCTTTGTGTATGAGCTGAGACGCTTCTCAGATTGCCTGTAAAGACTCTGAGGGAGGAATGGGCAGAAGAGGGAGGAAATTCAGGCCTCCGCTCCAAACCCGACGACTTCTGAAGTTTCAGAGTCCTCCCACGCCGCTGAGCGCTGTTGGCACGACTGCCCACATGGGGAAGGAGGGTGATGAAATGTGGGGAAACCATGTGGCTTGGCGAGTGAGAGCAACAGGCCTCCACATGGACCAGAAGGGAGGGTACAAATAACTGACTGCTGTCAAAACAAAGCGCATGTTTCCACGGATAACGGTGCATTCGGGGCTGCAGGTGTGGGGCTGCAGGTGTGCGGCAGCGGCGGAGGCAGCGTCTGGTCAGCTGACCCGCCGTTTCCTGTCAAACAGGAAGAGCCAAATGAGTGGAGATGAAAGTTCAAGGTAGCACACAGCTGGCAGTTGTTAAGGTGGGTAAACGCAGGTGCTCTACAAGAGCAGCAGTGTGCGTGCCGGGTAAGAGGAGTCTAACCCAAACAGAGGACATAAAAATGTATATGAATGCTGGCTCAGAGGCACACCGCAGCAGCGTATGTGTACTCAGCAGGGATCTCAAGGGGCCTCATTTCTAAAAAAAAATGTCTGACTTTATTTTAGATATAATTTCAGAATCATTCCAACAAATATTAAACTAAATAATCTGTTTCAGAGTCAGTGAAAGTCACTATCACTGACACAACAAGAAATCACACCTTTGTTGGATTTGGTTACAAACTTTATGCCAATGAGGCCTTCAGGACAAAGTCGTCACTGGATGCTGGAGATTGGCCGTGACACATTTAACAGAGAGCCACATTCTCCTCCTTACAGACAGGCTACAGGGCTTTATGTCCCTGATGTGTCAGTAACTTGAGGAGGGAGGTACAGTAAGGGTGGGGAGGCTCTCGCAGACATATTTCATTCATAATCTTCTGTGACTGCAGAAGCCCATATTTTCAGATAAACATCGAGAGAAAGTGTGCTGCAAATCACGTAGACTTAATGGTAATGCGAGAAAAGCGTCTTCCAGTTGCTCATTTTGTCTGAAGAACAGCTGAGACTGATGGGACATTGGCTGTTGATTTTCCAATTCGCTTTAAGGTGCTAAATGCGAGATTGGGAGCATATCTGCTGCTTACGCATGGCTCTCAAAATGGTGACGCTGAGCTAGCGGCTCACAGCTAACGTGGCTAACAGTGAAAACAACGGCAGGGCAGACAGGCACCTTATTATTATCATGGGATGGGACATGGGAACAATTTCAACAAACACAATGTGTTTTTGACATAGTATATTATGATTTTTGCATTTTTTTCAACATATTAAACTATCACTCGTATTTGACATACTATACTATGACATTTTTGTATTTTCAACATATATACTATGTTGAATACTATGAATACTATACTATGAATACTTCTTTCATTATATTATGCTATGACTTTTTTTCCATTTTTTTCATTATACTATGACTTTTTTGCATTTTTTATCATATTATTCAGACTTTTTTTCATTATATTATATTATGACTTTTTTGGCATTTTTTTTCAACATATAATATGACATTTTTGCATTTTTTCAACATATATACTCATATATATAACATGACTTTTAATTTTTTTTTATCAACAAATATGACATTTTTTGCACTTTTTTCCAACATACTATACTATAACCTTTTATATTATACTGAGAATTTTTGCTCTTTTCCCAACACATTATACGATGACTTTTTAGCATTTGTTTCAACATGCTATATTATACGCATTTTTGCATTTTCAAAAGGATCCCACTGTAATAAAAAACAGTACAGCTGAGGCTGATGGGATATTGGCCTTGCAGCTAAAACAATTACTCAGTGATTAAAACTGTTTCTGGTCATTTTCTGCTGTTGACCAAAGCGAATAAGCGCTTAATCTCTTTAAGGACTAACAGTGTTTCGTGAGTGTAAGTACACTTAATGCATGTCAACAATAAGGTAAACTGTGGTCATGTAGTACAGTGAGAAAACAACTCTAATCACAAGTAAAAAACGTCCAAAGATGACAAACTGATGTGCCAATAGCTTCCAACTAGAAAAACAGCACAACAACAGCTTCAGTCAGTCAAGGGTTTGACAGTATATTATGTCTATCGATACTGTCCTGTGGCAGTGAGGTCATACATGCCCAGACATGTCTCCTGAAATGAGGTCATCTCTACTGTTTGAAAGGCAATCTTGCTTCACAGTCTGCGGTCACAATGAGGGAATCAATGTGCTGCACTGCAGGAGGACTATATCTCTGTTTACTGATAAAGGCAGCCTGCAGAGGTAAACTGCTTTGTAACTTATGTGAAATAAGTGGCCGACCTCGGGCCGGCATGAGACTGTCTGCTGTGGTTATCATCCAGCTCGCTCTGTGTGTTATATTTTCAATGTTATTTTCAACTAGACTTCTGCACCTCCTCATGACTCAGGCTTTAAAAAATCTAGCCTGTGACGGGAAACTTTGGCCAATCCAAGGTCACTTCAGAGAGAGAGCGTTCCTATTGGCTGTGCTCAGACTGGAGGGCGGTGCTTGGTATATGGTAGCTGATCTCAACATGGCTGCCGGGTCACAACTTTATCATTTCACAGCTAAACAGTAACTACAAGATGTAACTACAAGAAAACATTTGACGAGAGAAATAGTCATTACAGTAACAGAATATTGATTCATATTTGATCAGCGCTGCCTAGTTTGACCGTTTGATCAGAGTTCACGAGTGATTGACAGCTGCTCAGAGACAGCAGGCTCCACATCAGCTCTGACTGGTTGTTTTCCTCTGGTCTTGCAGATGCCATTAGGAGCACTGGAGGACACAGAGGAACATGATATTTTTTTCAGATTACCTGTCTCATGTACTACTCTCAGGATGTAGTGACCGTTTAAAAAAAAATGACTTATTTTAATCAGATTTGCTTCAAATCTCTCCACTGCAGCTCTAACAGCTAATGATGATGAACCTGCCAAGAGGTGAAAACTGTGGCCTACATCCTTCAGAATTAATGCACTTGTTAAGGCCAAGTGAATTCATTCGAGAGTAGTCAAATACATGTTTAATAGCTCCACACAAGGCCGACGGGCGGTAACATAACGGACAAAACACTGAGTCAAACAATGTGTAAGCTGTTAGAAAACCGGGTACCAGCTGCTAGTACTTTGCCGTGTACATTAATATTTGGTACACTCAGCTCGGGCACAGTTTCATAATACTGTGTAGCATTTCATTACCTTTAATTGTCCAATAACATTCAAGCTTGTGTCAGCGAATGGTGAAGTGAACCAGAAAGACCTCAATGAATCATTTGGCAATGGGCTTTTGTTCTTGTTGAATCTACTCGGTGCACTGAAAACCTCGGGGGCAGCGACGGAGAATCGTTTGTTTTACGCCCCACTTCCAGAGGCCTCGATGATCCAGCTGGCACACAAAATCCCAAACCAACCCCCCATCCTTTTATTTAAGCTGGAGTGAATGCACCACGTCTAATGAGCGGCGATTAACAACGCAACAATGACGGGACGATCCCCCGGCAGAGGCGGCTTACAAGTCAAGTAAATAAAGATAAGCAGTTGTAGATTTGCGATTCTTCACTCTGATGATGGAGAGCTCATTTCATTTTTGTTTACAGACGGGGGAAACATGAGCTCAAGCGTAATTCATCACCCTCGCCCGGGTTCTGCATTTATCATCTCCAAGACCAGCTCGCTTCCCATTTCCAGCAATTTTGTTTTTGTAAAACAAAAGCCGCCCTGATATAAATTCCAGTTTAAACCAGAGGCCAAGGCTACGTTTTCCCCAGTGCTCTGAGACCTTCACACCAGTTCTATGACTCAGACAAATTGGCAAAATCAGAGAGACAAATATTTTCACCAGCTAGTAAAATAGCTTTATTTTATATTCTATTTATTTTATACTTGCATTAGTGGCTACTCCCTGTTTTATTAAGGCTGTGCATGTTTTGTGTAAGGGGAGTACAACGGAGTAACAGGGCCACATTGACGGGGGGAAAAAAATCTGAGTTTTCAAGAATGAAGTCATAATATTACGCAAAATAAGTCTGAATGTAATGAGAATAAAGCCATTTTATTTATGTAATATTATGAGACTAAAGTCAGAACTTTACAAGAAAAAAAGTCATTTCCTCCACAAAAGAGGGAGTTTCCCTCAGGTCCGTGTGGTTCTTTACTCAGAATAAATGCAGTTTCTTTTCAGGGTCCTACTGATAATGTGGTGCTGATGTGCCAAAAGATTAAATATGTTGTTATCTGTGAAACCCAAACTACGGTATAACTTCACAAGATGCTCCAAGTTCCTCATTTGCACACAGATGACACACTGCTCTATTTCCCCTCTAAAATGTAAAATTACTACTTTATAATATTAGGACTTTATTCTCGTAATATTGCAACTTTTTTTCTCATAATCCTTTGACTTTATTCTTGTAATGACTATTATGATTTTATTCTCAAAATCTCAAAAAAATGTATTTATTGTTTTCCTCAATATGGCCCTAATACTCTGTCATAAGGAAGTACCTTACCTTCATATTACCGGATACGTAACATTAATTAATGTAATAAAATACACTACAGCTGCATCTCAATTGTGCATTTCCAGTTTGACTACAAACTGTCTCCAAACTCCTCAAAGAGTGTGACATAACAGCGGTGAGTCGAAACACATAGCTCTGCTTTACCCTCCTAACTGTCAGTTAGCAGCTGGTTACTGGCACATTTGTGTCATCTTATCTATGCCAATCATGTACTGACAAATGCACAGTGCAGCCCTAACATGCCCAAGAAAACTTATATTCTTAGTTCTGCAAATTTGATTCTAGTTTTTTTTCACAGTATGTGGAGCATCAGACGGCTGGGTGTTCCCCATATTTGACAGTACAATGACGGCTATAAGCATATACAGTATTTAGATGGTATTTCAGTTGTGTGCTGCTTTGAAATCTTACTTGAAATACCTTAGAGTTACATGAAAATACTACCGGGCAACAGTCTGTATCACCCAGGGTCACAGTTGAGTGGGGAGTTTCCAGTGAACTCAGTGCCTCTGATTGAGGATCAGGTCCACGGCCTGGGCCAGGTTGTCCACGGTGCCGTCAGCCGTCACCGTTGAGTGCCTCTCGTCGCTGGGCCTGAGGGAGGAGACGCAAAAAGCACACGCCTAAGGACACGCAGCACGGGAATAAACAGGAACAAACAGCCTCCACACGAGGCTCGATAAACAAGGAGTAGCAGTTTGATGCTATCAGCCACATTAACCATACGGACTTTACAAACTGGAACAATTACTCCAAGGCTGGTTTTAGGGGACGGTAATAAACAGAGCCCTCTCAAAGTGATCATAAGAGCTCACTTATGACCAGCAGCATACTAAAAATTAAAAAGTTGCTTCACAAGTCTTCATATTTAAAGGTGTCTGTGCAGCTGCTCGCCAAAAGCCCCTGCAGAGCAGTGCATGTTTTTTGTCTCCATCACCAGCTGTCACACAGCGTTCCAGACTTTTCTAATTCATCTACAGGCAACTAAAACAGATCAACTGGGACTTTAATGAGAACTGCCAACTCCAAAAATACCTACTTTCTTAAAATAAAACCAAGAGAATAATATGGAGGCTTTAGGCCAATGGTTTCCAACCTGGGGAAGGGACCCAGAAAGGATGCAGATGAAAGATACTGTTAATCTGAAATATTTCTGCTACACAAATTTCAGTTTCTTTTAAGGGACATTGCACTTCTTCTTTGTCTCTGCCATGATAATGCCAATGCTGGACAAGTCTGTTGATCAGTTGGTCCGTAGACTACATAAGAAATAGACGAAGTGACCGTGACGTCACCCATTGGTGTGTGGACTGCTGTTTTGAAGCTTTGCGTTCGGTAACTTGACCGTCGTCATCTTGGTTTCTGGCCGTCGCCATCTTGGCTTTTTGCAACCAGACACCAGAGGGTGGATTTTTAGACACCAAAATGTCACAAAAAAGCATCTAGTGCAAATGTTGACTAAACCTGTTAAACAGCTGTTTACTTTTGTTCAAATATTGAAGTCTGTTAAATTAATATGTGTATAAACTGTATGTTTGGCATTTTAGCCGTCCCCATCTTGTTTTTTTGCAACTAGAAGTGACAAGAAAGGAACCAAACACGGAATAAGACATTTTTAGACAACAAAAAAAGGTTATGATTAACTTAACAACACGCTGACAATGCCATGGTAGTAACTCGTCAATCACAAGGTAGCCACGCCCTAAAGCATACCCTGCCTTATGGTCTATTTGACTCTAAATGGACCATAATTTACTAAATGAACATCATGCTGTATTGAAGAAGACTTGAAACTAGTGATTGAGACCATAAACTCATGTTTACAATGTTTACTGAGGTGATAAATCAAGTGAGAAGTAGGATCATTTTCTCATAGACTTCTATATAATCAGATTTTTTTTTTTTTTTTTTTACAACCAAAGGAGTCGCCCCCTGCTGGCTGTTTTACATGGCAATTTTACATGGCTTCACTTTTTAGACCTGGAGGTTGCCTACTGATGGATTGCCATGCAAACACAAAAAACAAACAGAAAGGTCACAGGCCAAAAACATCAGGAACCTCTAACTAACACTGTCATCATGATTTTGTCTCAATCTGGTTTCTTAAACAGGAGGCCTGGGGCAGCCTTGCCTATCTCCCCCTGGCTGCTGCCATTGTTTGGCTCAGAGCCCAGTGATGGATGCAGATCTGGCTGTTTAATCAGCTGGTAGGGGAAATGTGATCCATTTGGCGTGGCACCAGGCCCAGGCCGGCATGCAGAACCCTTTCCCTCCCCGTCACATCACATCAAAAGACAGAGACGCCCCCTCCATTCATCTGCAGGACTGCCCAGGACTCCTGCTCATTTATGAAGCGGTGCCTATAGATCCCCCCTCCTCCTCCTCAGGCCGCCTCGACCAGTCTCTGTGTGCTGCCTCTGTTCCCCAGTCACGGGTTGGAGCTCCAGATGGGGAGGCTTTGTCTGGCCCTGGGTGTGCGGCACACACCGCCATTAATCCTGCCCTGTGAGGGCTTGCAGAGGACCATGGCAAATATTTGTGAGCCGCCCAAGTGTAGCATCAGAAAGAGGTGGCCGGTGGGAGAAGTGTTGAATATTGAGGCCACGGTGAATACGGGGGAGGCGCTGCCATGTGTTTACGCATGTCTGTCAGCCACCAGTGCTTGGGTTATGTGAGCTGGTCCGCTAATGGTCTGGGTGTTATGTCTCCTGTGCCGGATTACTCCCACACCCGTCGTTGCCCAAAGGACTGATTGAGTTCACACACGCACGTACAGGCACAAGCGAGTTAGTCACATGGCTCTTATGTTTCAGGCAATGAAGCCAACAGCATCGACCACGGCGTTTCTCCAACCTGATGCTCCTTTAAATCTCCCTGCGCCTTTCAGATATGCACACACGTGTGTGTGCGTGTATTCATTTTGCTGCTTTCCTCCCGTTGCCATGAATAATGAAGGAGTAACTAGGTCAATGTGACCATGCAAAATTCAGCACAATGCGGCTAGTGTTACAGATGAGGTAATGTGCGGCTTGCTGCGTGTCCTTCAGGTCAATGCAATATCAATACACGTGAAGAGATAGGTTTGGTCCCTGAGCCTGACGGACGTGGCGGAGCAGCCTTCACCTAGGGGTGAGGTCAGCTATGAGGTAGGAGGTGGGAAGCAGCCAAGAGTTTACTTCAACACAGCTGCCACCATGATGAAAGACCAAAAAAACTTCACCTATAAAGTTAGTGAATGATCACAAGATTTGGGTTTTTGACTTGTGATTGGACAAAACATGATTTAAAGACATCACTTGGGGTCTGGCAAAATGGGGATTTTTCACGGTTTCTTCACATTTTATGCACTATATTAATTTATTATTGGGGCAGCTGTGGCTCAGAGGTTGGTGGTTTAATCCCTGGCTCCTCTGGTTACATGTCAAAGAGCCCTTGAACAAGTTACTTAACCCAAGAAACTGCTGCGCCATCACTGTGTGAATGAGATTAGATCCTGATGGGCAGGTTGGCTTCTGCCTTCAGTGTATGAATGTGTGTGAATTGGTGAATGTTGACATGTAGTGTAAAGCGCTTTGACTGGTTGGAAGACTAGAAATGTGCTTTATGAATGCAAGTTCATTTACCAGTGGTCGAAAAAAATAAATGACAGGTCAAAGGAGCAGTGTGCAGGATCTGGAGTTATCTAGCGCTGAGGTTGCAAAGTGGAAGCCTCGTCTTGTATGCGTGTAGAGCTACGGTAGCTGGAGCAAAATGGCCGTATACAGAGCTGTTGTAGGTCAACTGGAGCGAGAGAGAGCAGTTGCAACGGCAGCAAGTAACGTTATCAACTCCAACCCAAGCAGGAAAAGTTAAAAGTGTGTGATTTGTCCATTCTGGGCTACTGTAGAAACTTAGCGGCCAGCTCTGTAAAGAAGAGTCTATATGTAGATATAAACGGCTCATTCTAAGCTAACAAAAACACAACTATACTTATCGTACATGCCCAAAAGGGCGTTTTTAATCACGAGGGATCGCTTTGCTTTGCAGCATTGGACGCTTGATGGGACACAAGGCACTAGGCATGCGATTGGACGAGCGCTTTTCCTCACGGGCCGCTGCTAATAGTTCCCCGAAATGTCTCTGAACACATTTCACGTAAGAGATAAGCCATGCAGTTGTTGAATCTGTCTTTATTTTGGATCAACAACGCTTAATTTAAAAGTCTCTCTGGAGTTTCCAGAGGCAGGTCGGATGCCCATGAACTGCATAAAGTAGCCTACACCTCAACTTTATGCAAATGAGGAACAGCCAACATGGCGCCCCGTCTCTCGAATCGCGCCGCCACGCTACCAGAATGCATTGCACAGCAGCTTACATAGACAATGAATGGGAAAGGACAGAGGCTGTGGACATGTAACTTTAGTTTCAGGTGATTATACACTAAAGAAAACACACTTATTAATATTATACTCCATTTCCATAGATCTCCAAAAATGTTACAAACAGTTCCTTTAAACGCTGTTGAAAATAATCATTGGATGGAGTCCTAAACTTGTTTTTCTGTGACAGAGATATCAAATCAGTCAACAAATACTCATGAACCCGTGTGCTTTAAAAACAGGTACATACTGTACTGTACACTCCTGATACAACAGCTTGACACATGACAGTGGATTAAACAGTTTGAGAAAAGGGTGTAGTGTATATACTGCTCTGGTAATATAATATTATAGTGGCTTAGATTGTCACATGGGTAGATATATAACATGATACTTGGCTCTATAAAACATGGAGATACATTTTTATAAGGACACGTAATGCCTGAAATGAAAGTGGATACGAATGACTTTTACAGTGAGTGTACGTAAGTGTCAGCTGTGTGTTAAAGACAAGAAAGAGGTGAGGTAGGATGATGGGTTGTTTAACATCAGGATACGAGGGCAGCTTCTTATTCATTACATTGTCAAGGTAGCTGACCGCGCGGTGAAAGGCACGTCAACCTTCCCATCGGTTAATGCTTAACACAGAGACACAGATGTGCGCACAGAAGGAAGCAAAACTGTCACATAAACACCAGATTTCGATTTACACTTCTCTCTTCACCCCCTCACCTTTGCTGAGTGAGCCGTTCGCTTGACACAGTGCAGATAAAGCAGATAAGGCACACATGAGGGTAAGAGATGAAAAGTTCAACCTGAGCCAACAGTTTGATGACAGTCAGAGCGATGTTTGTAGTCTGAAGATGGCGACAAACAGTGATTTTTGGGAAACCTTGCTGATTCCCAGCAGATGGATTTCAACACACAGAAATATCAAATATCACAATACCTTCACGTCCATATTGTGACGATATTGTAGAACTGACTACTGCTGCCTTCACAAAATATTTACACAATGTGATTTTTCATGTATAATCATCAGTTATATGGATATAATGACTAAGTGGGTAAAGGCAAATAATTAAACAACTAGAACAGTCTGGTAAGTTCAGAAAATTACATCACTTTAGTGTAAAACAGCCTTTAAAACCAGGAGAAGACAACAATGCCATATTATGATATTATATCAAAAATTTAAGACAATATCTAGTCTCATATCATTTTATTGATATAATATTAATATATTGCCCAGCCCTAGAGTTTGGTTTGTCCATTCTGGGCTACTGTAGAAACATGGTGGAGCAACATAGTGGACTCCGTAGATTTGAAGGTTTCATTCTAAGTTAATGAAAACAGATATTCTTAGTGTCAGGTGATTATACATTGATTAAAACATAGTTATGAATATTCCATTTTGGCTAATACATGCCACTAAATGTTACATACTATTCCTTTAAAGCAACAAGCAGCAGAGGTCAAAAGAGGCTAAATCACCCCAAACTGCATGGTTGAAATGCAAGCAAAAGTATTTAACATGTACAAGGAAACTGTTGAAGGTCACTGCAGAATATGCAAAATGCTGACAAACATTATCAGAAAAGAGGAAAAGGGATACCAAATGGTAGATAACCAACAGGGCTATGACATGATAAATGCAAGTGGGCACGCAACCCTACAAGACCTGTGACTTGAAGTTTTCATGATGCTGTTTCCTCGGTGTAAAATCCTCTGCTCCGAATAAATAAAAACAGTAACACCCAAAGCATTTTGTAATGTGTGCCGTCACCTGGCCTCGCAGCGAGGAATCAAATTTATGACAACACTGAGAGGAAAAGAGTCAGCCTGCCAGCGAGAGATGGAAAAACACTCGAGCCAGATCATTGTGTAAAAGTGTGTTTTTCATACCACCACCATCAGCCAAAACACTGCCTTTTCTCACACTACAGGAGACTATAACCATAACCCGGAGGAGAACACGACCTCGCGATAACTATAGCCTTTATGTTCAGCCAAGCCTTGTGGGTGACATAAGATACTAACACAAGACAAAGCTTTCTCCCCTCACCCTGAGGAAAAGGGAATATGTGAAACTGCATGCGTTTTCCGCTGCTCGGTGACGTTGCAGCAGTCTTCACCTCGACGAGGGTGAGAATGTGATCACAGCTCGACTGACTGTTATAAATAAAAGGTCACAGGAGATATTGATGAAGTATCAGAGGGAGTGGAAGAGAAACAGAAGACAGCTAGCTGAGATCTTCCAGCCCGGTTTTATCATCATCCACTCCAGCTTTTCCTCTTTTACCTGATATTCACAGAACTGTAACAAGACACAAGATAACTCCCTTAAAATAATGCAGCTGCAACCACTTATGAAAAACAGCCCAGCTGAACAGGGGGTGGAGAACCACCATCATGTTATGTGCATGTTGTGGCAACAGAAGTGACAGATGCTAAGCTGGAGCCGTCACATCCTCTGCTGACTTTGTGGCCATGCAGCAGCAGTTATCGCTTCACTGTACCGAACTGCTGGCTGGATAATGTTGAGTCATGATCAGCAAACAGCTGTGGTAAGGTTTTCACACTTCACACAGATTAACGGTTATTTCCAGTCGAGCAGGACACAAAGGGGATTCCCTGTTTGCAGCACGAAGACTCACTTGATTTTTTTTTTTCCCATCCTGTAGCTCTCTGAAAACCTCCTGTGAGTACTAGTGATGCTTGTGATATGTATGTGAAAGAGAAAGAGAGAGTATCTTGAACTGTCAAAACCACTCCCTGGAAACTTTCTGTCCTTCCCAACCACAAACACATCTGGGACCAAACGAAGAGGACATAAACCATAAACCTTCACTTTCTGTCTCAGAGACAGACAGGTTTTATCTCCATTACTACAAAATGTCTATACATTATAGATCTCTGACAATGAAATCCTCTTGGCCTTATCAAACATAAGTTTTAGTACTACACGCTACCAATACCAGCTGTCGAGACATTGCAATAGTTGTCTCTTTGTTCACTCATTTATATTCCTTTTAAACCCAAGTTTAGTTTAGTTTGGTCAACTATATTTGTACTAGTACTTTTTGGAACTGCAGAAGCTGGATGTTTCAACTATTTATTATTAGTAAATAACAGAATATTACTGTTAATCCATATTCTTAGTTACTTGTACTAAAGATCAGCATCACAAAATCTGTAATCATATTTGGCTGTTAATTTTGCCTCTAATCAAAAATATGTTGATATATCTTTTAATCAAATCGTGATTTCTGTTAAGTTTTGTTCAGTTTTCTTCATACCACTGGGAAAATACGTAAGAATCTCCAGGGGTACAATTATCCCTGTTTGGGAATCACTGCTCTAGATGTGTAATCCATCACAATGAACTTCAAGTCTGTATTACTGTTTTGTCAGAGTACTATTATTGTTGTGGTAATTCAGTGCAGAGAAGACATTTGATGAGAAAAATAAGTGCTGAGATGAATTACACAACTCAAGCACATTTCAGGAGTGTGCTGATATCTGTTCATATGTCAAACAAGAAAAGAGTAGAAGCCTGGAAGGTGTGAATTCAACAATATGAAACAGATTTACAAAATGATAAGTTTTGATGTAAAAGACACTGTTTATAGTAAATATAGTCAAACATGCTAAATTACTGGCAGGGTTCTTTAAAGAGTAACTTCACACTGGATCTTTTATGGAGGGTATTTCTGGTAGGTTGAAAGGTAGGTGGGGTCAGGTGTGGTCTGTTGTTCTTGTGACTACACCCAACTGTGCTGTATATCACAGGGAGTGGCAAGAGCATGTAATTCCCATGATTATTTACCTGGATGCAGCTATGTGTTATGTTCATTGGAATGGTTGACTGAACAAGTTTCAAGTGTCTGCTGATTCATTTTCATATTGTGAAGAAATTAATGGAAACCAGCGGTTAGAAAGGGAAAAATACCATCATCATGGTTGAGCTTAACAGACCTCCATAGCCTGGTTCTTATCTCTGCTTGAAGTTAGCAGCTTGGCTAACAAAACCTACCCGAAACTCTGATAGAACTGTTTCTTATTATTGTACTGACTGTAATGCAGGCACCAGACTTTCGCAAAGATGAAGAGCTTATCTCTGGTACTACTCAATAGGCTACATCCAGGTTTGAAGTGTGAAGCCAATGCTGAAGTGCCTTAAACTTGCATTCTTTCTTACAGCCAGCTGGGGGCGACTCCTCTGGTTGCAAAAATAAGTCTGATTGTATAGAAATCTATGAGAACATGAGCCTACTTCTCACTTGATTTATTACCTCAGTAAACATTGTAAACATGAGTTTATGGTCTCAATCCCTAGTTTCAAGTCTTCTTCAACACAGCATGATGTTCGTTTAGTAAATTATGGTCCCATTTAGAGTTAAATAGACCATAAAGTAGGGGATGCTTTCACATTTTCAGTTCATGAAAGTTACTTGTAAAGTTTTAGTTGATGTCGCCGCCCTCTTGTGTCACTTGTGGTTGCAAAAAAACCAAGATGGTGACAGCCAAAATGCCAACCTGAGGCTTCAATCACAGTCCACAAACTAACAGGTGAATCACTGTGACTAGGTCCACTTCTTATGTACAGTCTATGGTCTCCAGCATCGATTCTGATAATCCTTTTTAACTGTCTTATAGTGCGTATTTATAGATGTGTAATACTAAAGCCGTGGGCTGCTCTTTTTGCAACATCCTCCATGAGTCGACTACATCAATGCAAAAAAGGGTTAAAAGTTACTATTTCACTATTAAAAAGTCATCACAGAGCTTTTAACAGTCTAACCTAATAAGAATATGTCTTGTTTAATTGATCAAACACTTACCAATGTAAGCTCCCTTCATCATTTCACGGCTGTCCTGTCAGCACTGTGCTCAATATGCAGAGCTTCATGTGACCCGGTTACACACCCGGAGTGTGGTTAGATCACACTCTTATCATCAGCATGTTATTATTAGCGGTGCTGCTGATGATTTGCTGAGCCTCCTTTTGTGAGTGTGTGCTCGTCTATATCTCCCTGTGTGTATGAGTGTTTTGCTAGGAGCAAGACGCTGCAGAGTCACCTGCTTCTGGAACAGAAAATGCACCCATGTGCAACCACACACCCCCACACATTAGGGAAAAAATGGCTCCAGCAAAAACCGGGCAAGGGCCCAAGTCCCCCCAGCCAAGCAGCCCGTCTATTGGTAATTGCAAGAGGGATTGGATCCCCATTGAAACGACTAAGAGCCAGTGTTCGTGTATTTAAGAGGCAGTGCTATGTTTCAGCCTGCCATCTGTGGGCTTTAGCTCTCCGATTCTCTCCCACTCTCACTCCTTTTCTCTCTTTCTCTCACGGGTGGAAAAGTACCGTCGAGAGGCTCGGTGGCCGAGGTCCGGCCAGCTCCTTTGTCTCGCCGTGGGAGTCTAGTCTCACTGTGAAAAAAAAAGCTCTGGTTAATTATTAATATCTCATTGACTTATAACGCACGGCAGGCTTTAGAGGAGCCTGCAGGCAGGGGAAGCTGTCACCCCGGGGTGGTGAGGGATGATGGGCCGGGCTCAGGCACCCACTGGAGACTCATCAGGCTCTTTAACCTCTTTGTGCATCTACTGACACATCCATCTCAACTCCACACTGGGTCTGTGGTGCCCTTTTATGTTCTGACCTCACATCTATCCGATCAAAACAGAAGGTTCAAAACGCAGCTCGAATGAAAGAGAACAAGATGTTATAGATTTAGCTGGGGACGAGTCTCACTTTACCCTCGCTGCACTCTTTTTAGCTGTGTTGTACTTTAATCAGATCTATCTCTTGGTATTGTGTGATCATAGCGAACTAAAAACCTCTTATCTATCACAATGGACAAGAAGTAAGGGCTTCAAACATAGACTCTATATAAAAAATGGACTTAGTCACCGTGATGTCACCCTTTGGTTTGTGGACTACGGTTTTGAAGCCTCGAGTTTGGCATTTTGGCCGTCGCCATCTTGGATTTTTGTAACAAGAAATGACACAAGAGGGTGGAGATAATAATATAATAATAATAAAACTGAACGTTCAATAAGACATTTTAAGGTGGAAAAAATGGATTAGAGTAACTGTCATGAAGTGAAAACACACTGTGAAAGGGTTAAAGTTGTAAAACAAAAACACTGACAACTTCCAGACCGGACAACACCGTGGTAGCGACCTGTCAATTACAAGGTAGCCACTGGCAGCAGCACTGATCAACCTGTGTTCACCAGAGTTATAATGGATTTCAATGGTGACCTAGTTGCATCCAAACACTCTTATCTTTTGCCATTATTATCACAATTAGTAGTTTATATCTGCACACAATTATGTTTGCTTTGCTAACATTTCTTGATTGCAATGAACGTTAAAGGCTAACAATGCTAGCGTCAAATCAAACGGCAACTTTGGTCAAATATATCTGTACTTAGCTATATATCAGCATAAATACAAATGTTTGGAATATACTGAGCATGTTAGGGCTGCAACCAATTATTATTTTCATTTTTAATTAATCTGTTGATAATTTTCTCAAACGATTAGATGGTTGGTCTTTAAAATGTCTGAAATAAAATGGTGAAAAATGTCCATCAGTTTTTCCCGAAGTCCAAGACAACGTCCTCAAATGTCTTGTTATGTCCACAACTCAAAGATATTCAGTTTACTGTCACAGAGGAGTAAAAAAAACAATAAATATTCACATTTATGAAGCTGGAATCAGATAATTTCTAAAAGAATTGTTCAAACCAATAAATTGATTATCAAAATAGTTGGTGATTAATTTAATAGTTGACAGTTAATCCATTAATTGTTGCAGCCTTAGACCATGTACTGTAGATGAACCGTGACAAGTGGGTTATGCTGCAGTAGTGGCTTGATATGTATGCTAGGTTTATATTTGTATGCAACTATATTCAGTAACATTCATTGCAAACAATAAAACTTAACTGCTCACCACACTAGCAACAAATCAAGTGGCTAAATATGGCTGTACACATAGCAGTACCTTGGCTAAATATAAATGTTCATATATTATATTTGGCTAGATGTGTCTGTGTTTATCTATATTTGGCTAAACACAGTTGAGAAGTGGATTATGCTGCAGAGGTGGTTGTTTCTATGGGCATTGTTCTGAATCCAAGTGGATTACAGATGCTGTCCTCTGTGAAGAAGAGCAAGCAAACCTACAGGCAGTGGAGGTTAAAACTTATGTTTTCACTAGAATACGCTATTAAAAGCATACAAATATAAATATACTGTATATTTTAGGAACAGAGAGACAAAGAGGAAAAAAAAAGACAGAGCAGTGTTGGATCTCCAGCCAACAACAAAGTGCTGGCTGAATGAGGAAATGATTCTCTGAATTGATTGTGTTTACATTCCTCACAAAGCTGCCGATTCCGATCCATGGGAATGGGACAAAAACATAGCTTAGACTCTAACTTAATTATGAGGACTGTATGGACTTGTGGTAAATGCTGCCCTTGAATAAAAAACTGATGTAATCCAGTCTATACGTTTATGGTAGAGAGAATTTAAGAAAACTTATTAATAATATGCATTAGTGCAGTGCCTGTTCAAACCAAGCCTATTTGGAACGGGCTGATTGCTTAGTCTCCGGTGTTACTGCCTGAAGCTCATCACTGCGCTGTTGAGTCCTGAGCAATACGCCGCTAAGTGTGAAGTCTATCGGATGAACGGTTGTCGAGGGAAATTACTAATAAATATGCTCCGTAGATCTGCGGTCTTTCCGGTCTGTCTTTCTTTATCCGTTCCTGAATGCAGCATTCCTGTACCCAAGCCCCCAGGAACAGCTTCGGGCTCTGAAGCCAATTTTTACAGTGACCACAGGATGGAAATACAACTTCCGGGTCCGTCATATCCTCCTGACTACCAGCAGTTCAAATTTGTCCTCTGTGGAGGACATTTGTAATCCTGAATATTTCTCACCAAGTGCATACTACTGCATTAAATCCTGTTGTTCTCTACAGAGGACACCTGGGGCTTTTCAATGATACCAAATGTAAGGGGGTGGGTGGAAAAGGAAAAAGTAAGTGCAAGGTATTCCTTTGTGTTTCCAAGAAGGGGAATTGCTTTTTCAAGTATCACGCCAAATAAGCACAAGTCAACACAAAACAAAAGTGATGATGGACAGTTATGTGAGTGTTAAACCCTGGCATTTTGTTTGGGACTAACTGTTTGCCATCAAGGTTCAGTTTCACTCATTGCGTTCAGATGTCCACCGTGGACACATGATAGTGTCAAAGCACAACACAGAAAAAACACAAAAGTTATGGACAAATATGTGGAATGTTAAACTCCTCCATATGTTAACTTTGATAATTTCTCCAGGACAGACTAGTTGCCGTCAAGGTTCCAATTCATATGTATGGTGTTCTGATGTCCACTACAGAGGACACATATCTTAAAAATAAAAACTTGTTTTTTTTCAAAAAAATGCTTTCAGTGTTCTAATTACCCTACAAAGAGATGGGGATAAAATAATGATAATGTGACAACTTTTTTTTCCCTGGTAGTCAGGAGGATATGATGCCATTTGGCCTAAAAAGATGTTTTCCCATACACTTATATTGGGAAAGAGATGTCTCTGAACCAGTGGATGCATTCTTTTTAAGGTAAATTAGCTTCTCAGTATGAACACTTAAAGGGATAGTGTTTAACTTTTGACACATACCTCGTTTTTTTATTGCCAGGGTGTGAACAGATTGTAACCTAACCTAAAAAATGAGACCTACGACTTTCTGAGTTTCCTATATCTACCTGTGTTTAATGTGAAGAACCTGGGCCTGTTTTTCTGGGAAAATCCAACGGATGTGACGATATGCCCGTTTGCGAGTGCCTTAGCTGTAGCTAACATTAGTTTACGCCAACAAACGATCAGCCCCCGCTACAACTCAGACTCCAACACAAATAATAAAAATATCTAGATAGATATATCTAGTGACTCTCAATACATTACACAGTGTAGACAATGTACTACCAATACATATTTCCAGTAGAACTCAGGAGATTGTACTCGACACTGCACTTCCACAAGTGTGAAGTTGATTTCACAATTGAGAAAGCTGTAATTGCAGCAACCCTGAGGCACTGCAGAAGAAGAAAGTGGGAGCATACAGTCAGGAAAGAGATCCAACCAACAAAACCCAGCTTCCATGTGCTATCTGTTAAAAAGGACGGGAATCCAGCAGTGGAAATAGAAATCTTATGCGATGTGTATTTTCCTATTTTAAAATGCAAATATCCTGAGAAAGGCCCGGCTGCTGACTGACAAAGGAGATGCAGAGAACAGCGAGAGGCTGGTCAGAGATTAGTGGACACAAAATGAGTACATGGTATAGTGTATATATAGTCTCTGCTGCTCTGGGCCTCCAGTGTTTTATCTTGGAAACAAACCAAACACTGTTCCAAACACCAATCTGCTTGTTTGCCGCAGAACAAATGAAACCCAACGGGTCACAATGCTCTTGATTTCAGTTCCTCTGATGATCCAGGGGGACCCGGACACAAAAGAGGGCCCCTGCGGACTCAGTTCAAACGCTATATTCTGCACATAGTATGATTCACTGGATTAAAGCAAAGGGTCTTGAAGGTGACGCAGAGGCAAACCGACCTTAATGACACATTCACAAATGCCGTAGCTGTGGAGTTGACAAGGTTTTAAGCTCACAGCCCACACCCTCCACGGAGACGAGTGAAATGAGATAACTCCACTTCCTTCCCACACAGACAAAACTAATGTGCTAACAGCGGTTAACAGGACAGGGTGTGGGACTGTGCTGTTGTACTAGACACTATAAAATGCCTGCACACTTGTCTACAGAGAAAAACAGTTCACAAAGGTCAAGACAGAACAAAAAGTACAGGCAAAGTGCAACTCAAGCAAAACCTGCTCAGACAAGACTGCACATTAAATCCAGTTCTACAAATGTGTGCTCCAAAAAGAGAATTAAAGGCTTTATCACAGGTGAATGAAAAGATGTCACAATCATCTGGGTGACACATGCAAACCTTGAAACATGGTTAGTCACGTACGCTACAGACAATCACTCCCTGTCTGACGGGCACACACTTGAAACCGTGTACATTATCATAGCCATTGAGGCTATAGGACACCGGTGGATGACTGAAAGATAAGCTAGGCTGAAATACAGTATGTACCTGAAAGACATCCCAGGGGCAGCGCTTCGTTTATAAAGGAGATTAAGCTGCAACCACAGCCATGCACAGTCACCCTGCCAAGGTTCAGTGTCACAGATCTGCAGAGGACAAAGCCCATCCATAAACCCAACACTGCTGCGCTGTGCTCAGTCTGATGTCTGTTTGAGTCACGACAACGGAGATCCGATAGGCTGTTTATGTCAGAAGGGGGGAGAGCATCGTCTTTCTATCGACACACATAATGCAGCGACATGTTCACACTTTTCCATGAACCCTTTTCACCCATCAATCATTCAACCTGTGTATTTATTCAGGGTGGAGAATTGTTAACTTCCTTTTGCAAAAGCACCCTGTGTACACAGAACAATAAAAACACTCGTACTACATGTTTCAAATAGTGTTAGTGCATACAACATAAGAAGGCTAACGCTAAAACACATTGTACCAGCAATAATCAATTTCAAGAGCATGTATTAAAAGATTCAAATGGGGCATGGCTGCATATTCCAGATATATCACTATGATGGATCACCTTAGGGTGCAAAACATTTGAAAGCTTTTTTGGCTCAGTTTTAAAATGAAAAACTGCCAGAACAAGTACAGATCTTGTGGTGTTGTTTGATTTCCTCTACTGTAAAAGTTACGTTAAGGCAACAATATACAGTACATCTTGCAAGAATAACATTCAAACCCAGGTAAGTGATTTAAAGGGATAGTTTGGGTGTTTTGAAGTGGGGCTGTAAGAGGTACTTCCAGTGTATTACCTATAGTAGATGACGGTTGACATGCCTACAGTTTGGAGAAGCAGACAGGAGTTACCACACAGAAGCAAAGCAATGCTGTGAATGGGCGCAGCAGCAAAACGTATTTTAGTCATCTAAAAGAAAGGTATGCCTAAAAAAACAATATCAGTTAAGTGTATGCTATATTTAGAATATTTTTGCCAGTTTACCTTACTGTCAGACAGCTCCAGACTCCACTGATCAAAAAAAGTAATTTTACCTCATAGAACACAGGAGTTGCTGGTCCACCGCTGCCTTGATCAGTTAGTTAGTTTGTTGCTGTGTCACTTTGGTTAGTTCGGATTCACCAAAGTCACACAATAGCAAAAACAAACTAACCGTTTTAGGCGGTGGTAAACCATCAACCCTTGTGTTCTGTGAAGTAAAATTACACTTTTTTTCCAATGGAGTCTGGTTGCTTTGGCGATAGATGGAGCTCCCATCAGAAAGGGCGGTCTGACGGCAAGGTAAGACTGTAAAAATATTATAAATATAGCTTATATTGATTTTTTAAAGGTGGCTTTATACGTTTTGCTGTCGACCCCGTCCACAGCAGTGCATTGCTTGGCAACTGTGCAGTAACTCCTGTCTGCTTCTCCAAACTGGTAGCGTGTCGACCGTCATTTACTGTAGGTAATACACTGACTATGGATAAGTACCTCATACAACCCACTTCAAAACACCAAACTATCCCTTTCAGTATGAGTTAGAGCTTGTGGCTACTTGAGAAGTGAGATTACAAATAAACCTCTTTTGACACACCAGTTAAAGATTTATTATTACACAAATCCTAGTCACTATATTATATTAAGCTGATAGCAAAGTTCTTTCCACTGTGGAAGCTGTAACTCACTTTTATAATCTGTTTGCTCAGTCTGATGCGCTATTTGCTTTCCTAATGAGCAGTGCTTCCCTCTGTTCGCTGCACTGATAATGGCTTCATTTGCCTGACTTCATTAAGGGGACCGGTGGAAACCTGCTCTGCCTATCCCCACTAATCACAGGTTATGTGCCACTCACCCAGTCAGCTCAGTCTGGGGCTGCTGGGAGGGGAGGGGCGGGACTCGACCCATGCTGGACGCTGGCGACTGATTTGTCTGGACCTAACCTGAACTGGATTGATGGGGATAATTTTACTGTTTATCGGGGCCAGAAAGTCATAAGGCTCAACGGGTTGCATTAGAGGACTTCATTATGGCATAAAACCACATCCTTTTGACTATCGTTCCACATCCGTCTCAGATCTGCTGGTTCTGATGACTATGATTACAGGAGTAGCAGTTACGGTGATAGCAATGACTATTTGCATACCGACCATCTGGTGAGAGAACGGTGTGTTCCAACTGATGGTACTCAGTGCACAAAACTGCATGTGTGCATAGTACAACAGCTTCATTGATAAGGTGTGTGCCAACCACTGTAGTTAATACTACGGTACACAGTACGCAGCAGTCATAACACACATTGAGCCGCCTTTCATCAGTCCGAGCTGTTTGTTGTCAGCTGTTTGAGCTGAACATGATCATCCTAACATCCCACTGTATTGTCCAGACTATAGACTGTATATAGTTGTAATGTCAAGTCAGAGACAACGGGAATTTCTGACAGCTACAATATCTCCCAGTTTCAAATCAAAATCAAATACTGGGGCTGTCAAAGTTAACATGATAATAATGCCTTAAAATTTTAGGCTCTAAATCATACTCCTAACTTATGCTAAATTTTGGTGAAGAAAAACTTGCATGGCCATTTTCAAAGGGGTCCCTCGACCTCTGACCTCCAGATATTTGAATGAAAATGGGTTCTCTGGGTACCCAGCAGTCTCCCCTTTACAGACATGCCCACTTTATGATAATCACATGCAGTTTGGGGCAAGTCATAGTCAAGTCAGCACACTGACAGCTGTTGTTGCCTGTTGGGCTTCAGTTTGCCATGTTATGATTTGAGCATATTTTTTTAAGCTAAATGCAGTAGCTGTGAGGGTTTCTGGACAATATTTGTCATTGTTTTGTGTTGTTAATTGATTTCTAAAACTAAACATATACATTCATTTACATAAAGCAACATATTTGCCCACATTTAATTGAATGTCTGACAAATCTCTCTTTGAACTGATAAAATATGTGATTCATTTGCAGTTAATTATGATTAACTGTGGATAATCATGCAATTAAATATTTTAATCAATTGACAGCCCTACAAAAGAGCTACTGTTTGTTTGCCTTTTGTTTAACTTGTTAAAAAAGTGCTAAATGCGAGCATTTCCATTGCCTTTTGGTTAACGGTGCTAACAGTGCTAACAGTGACAACAATGGCCACAATGCCGTGTTAACCTAGGGGTGCTACGCTTCCATTGGTCAGGACACCGTTATCAACTGTAACCGCCGTATGAGCACTGCAGCGACGAGGTAGCAGTGGAGCACGCTCACATGCACAACTATGCACTAAAAGCATATCAATAAAGCACAAAGAAGCTTGAATTACAACACACACAGAGGGAGAGTAACTTCATTCTCTGCTAGTTAGATATTACTCCTCTCTACAAAGCAAATAGTTGTTTGCTACTTAGATCATATAGAGCATCTTTAATGAACACGTACTACCATAATATGCCAATTTAGGTTTACCTTACATTTATCGGATGTGACTTTACGGACATAATGGAGGTATTGTGCAACGGTGCGTGAAAGCTCCTAAGTGGGAATAACATGCAAAAAACGTGAACGCATAATTAAAATAACCTTAGCATGTTGCCGCGTTCTCTAACAAGAATGCTACTAACAATCACAGCATAGAAAAAATTACTGAAGGAAAACTAATCTGCATGGTAATCACTTGGCGATTACTATTATTACTTGCCCCCCCCCCCACAAAGCTCACTTCCTGTTGCGTCCCTCTGTGACGGCCGCAGACAGAAAGGGCACGAACCAGGGTGCGGTTTCAGTAAACTGGTTCATAGTTTGTATCATCGGGGACTAGTTGTCTCTGGAGACGTTTAATCTGGCTCGGCCTGCTTGGAAAACAGTTTCCCGACACTCACATGAACAGTCAAGCGTTGGCCACAGGGAGAGGTTTACAATATAAACCATTTTGAAGATGGTTGCTGCTGTGTGAAAATGTTTGCTGTGCGCTCTCTGCCAGATTCCAATGGGAATCCTAATAAGGGCTTCCTCTAACTCACTGGCTCTCATTCAAAATACCTGTTAATACTGTGTTAGTATCTGACACATCACTATGCTTTTTCTCCTCCGCCGAATTACAAATGCCAATACAGAGGGTGTATGTTGAAAATAAAACAGAGAGACAGACAGAGAGACCAAGAGGGTCAGAAACTAATTGTGTCGGCGAGCAGTAGCAATTAAACTGGCTTACAAACAGAGCATGAAGGAACAGCACGAGTGAACCTGCTTTTATGAAGCTACCCGGTTCTGTACCGACGTAGTTCCTTTAAGATAAGAGAACAGAAACAAGAACACAGGGCCAGTCGAGGCCACAGACCGCAGGAGATGACTATTTAAAAGTGTGAGCCACGCGACAGAGAAAAGGCAAACTCATACTCTGGCTGCTCTTCCAGTATCATACAAGTTTGTAATAAAACAGAAGTTGCTGTTAGCTGTTAGTCAACATATTCAACATATCAACTGTACTGGACAAAAAACCCACTAGCATCTGGCTTTCGTCTTTAGTGGGAAAGGTTATAATCGGCATTCATTCCCAGGACAAATGACTCTGCAGTAGTTATGGTTATTTACCGGCTCCAGCTCTGATCCGTGGTGATGGAAACATGACACACGGGTGGACACGCCAATTTTTGCTCCTTCTCCATGCGCTGAAGTGAAAGTATAATGAATAAACAGGGATTTGGACAATTATTATAATTAATTACAAAGAGTTTGAAGCGGCTGGGATGATGATCAGCACCTTTAAATCTGAGGCCATGGTTCTCAGCAGGAAACCGATGGATTGTCTACTCTGGGTAGGGAATGAGTCTTTACCCCAAGTGAAGGAGTTCAAGTAACTCAACAGATTTAATACCACATTTAGCTAGTTAACATGTTAACCAATATTTAATTTAATTTAATTTTTTAAGTTAAAATCAAAGCCATCCAAGATCTCCAAAAAGACAGAGCTTTATCAAAAATTATCAACAATGTAAATCAGGAAACATCTGTTTGAAGATTAAGCAAACAAGACTAAGAACCTGACCAAGCATTTGGTACTGATTTTCAACATGTGGCTGTTTTAGATAGTATGGACAGAATTAAGTATTAAAATATTAGATTTGCTTCGCAGCTTTACCGTCGTTCGTGACTATCATTCAGCACATACCTACAGAGCTGAAAGGCTGAGCAGAGGTTAAAGTAGAGCGCTGTGTTGGCAGATTGTTCCCATGCAGCTGATCAACATCAGCACTCAGATCACCATACTTACATATAATTTCCAACCACTTTTTGGTGTAGGCCCCTCTTTGCAAACCTGTTCTACATTAAAGAGCAAAGGCTGGCTCCCCCAAGGGAAGTGCGCTAACTTTTGCTCATTATTTAAGAACAAGGGAAAGTTGACTGCTAGCAGAACACTCCCCTATTACAATTACCCCTATATTACGCCTATAGTCTCAACAGCCATTACTGGCAGGCACTGTAATATGTGTTCGCTTGGCCTCCGTTCTTGAATTTAATCTGCAGGAGCCATCACAAGAACACAACAAGCACATGCATGTACTGTGCATTGTTTGAAAAAGTACAGTGAGCAGTTGCATGTGGGATAATGTGCAATCATTTACTCAAACCTGACATCCTAAAATATTGTACATTTTTAGCTAACATAATAAAGACAGATCATATAAATGTGAACACATTTTATGCACCATCTGATCTGATGAGGTACTCCAAATCATGTAGAGTTTACCGTGAAGACAGTAAGAAAGCAGACAGTGAAAAGTCCCAGCATCTGACAGATCTGAATTAGGCTTAATTTATTTATGCAGTCTTTTCTAAGTAACAGTATATCATGTCAGGAGCTTTTCAAAATAAGCTGATATGATTAGATTTGTCTGTGATTTGTATCTTTTTCCCTTCCTGTCTTGTCACCGGGCCTGGGGTATTTGAAGCAGTCTTTTTTTTTTTTTTCCAAGCGTGATGGGAACTGGAGGCCTGCGCAGCATCTGGCTGACTTGGAAACAGCTGTGTTTTCACAGATCTGACTGAGGGTTTATAGCTGCTCCCAGCAAGCCTGGGTTCACTGGGCCTGTTGGGCTAAATAACGTTAAATCTCACGTCTGCTGCTCACTCACAGTCCCACGGAAACACTCATACTGTCGCTGTTTCTCTTCTTGTCCTCAGGGAATGTATACTGTATAGTCTAATATGTCTGGTGAAGGATCTGGGATATTCTGAGGTGTCTGTGTTAAATGTGTAAATTACAGCTCACTTTGAAAGACATACCTAATGATGCACACATTTTAGTTCCTGTTACTGGATTGTCTTCTGTTAACACTCACTCAGACACAGACTGACTAAAAGTAAGGGACTAAGAAATCCTGAATCCAGTCTGGAAAATAGAACTACTACTACTACTACTACTACTACTACTACTATGTACTGTTCTAAAAATGTTTCGTCACATCACGTTACAGCAGTTTCACAAGAGTGTTTGAGAACTACGGTGGCCTTCAGGTAACGTAAAACCATGGACGTCTCCATCTAGAGCCAGCGTTTGGTTTGTCCGTTCTGGGCTACTGTAGAAACATGGCAGATCAACAAAGCCTCCTTATGTAGATATTAAGGGCTCATTTGAAGGATAACACAATTCTTAGTTTCAGGTGATTATACACTAAAACATTGTTATAAATATTATATTCCATTTCTGCAAATAGGTCCTCAAAAATGTTACACACTATTCCTTTAAAATGTACAGTGTGTACGATTTGGCAGCATCTAATGGTGTGGTTGCAGATTGCAACCAATTGAGTACACCTCCAAGACTTCGGTAATGTGACCCGCCAAGTGTAAAAACCGTGGTAATGCCGTTCGCCATGTTCAGAGGTCATCCTCACCATAATAATACTACTTTAGTAGCAATGGAAGTCAGACAGTGGCTGACAGTTTCACAAGTGTGCCGGAGAACTGTGGTGGCCTTCAGGTAACGTAAAAAAATGAAAGGCTCTCGAGCCAGTGTCTGGTTTGTCTGTTTTGAGCTACTGTAGAAACATGGCAGAGCAACATGGTGGACCGGACTCCGTGATGAAGACCCGCTCGCGACATGCTATCCTACTATAGCGAAGCCCGCCCTGATCTGCGGCTGACTAGCTCTACTCTGCCTCTGATTGGTAGAGTTGTTCTGATACCAGTACCAGTAGGGGAAATGCGTATCGGATACTGCACAAAATTCTGGATCAGTATAGGCGAATACGCCCGTCTTTGCACCGATACAACACTATAATTTATTAACCTACAAAAAAAAAAAAATAATAATCAATCAATGGAAATAAATTTTTCTCCGCTGCTCCAAAACAGTATCCTTCACTGTGCTAGATGTATCATTGCTGCCGCTGGCAACTACTGTTTTAGACCAGCCAAGAAGAACTGATTTTATGTAGGTCATCATGTGATGATAGCAAGCACAGGGTTCAACCTGAGCCAAGCATACAACAAAGATTGTAATCATATCATATCCATCCTTGGTCAGTAGTAAACAGCTGTTAAATAATAATATATTATTATAACTATATTTTTTTTTATCATGCTGGCATCGGATCGGTACTTGGTTTTGGCTGATAGCGCAAGTTCAGGTATCAGAATCAGTATCGAGAAGGAAAAAATTGCATTTCAACATCTCCGCTGATTGGCTTACTGTGCTATTCTTAACCTAACCCCAACCAATCTCACTCCTCATGCCTAAACCTAACCAATCTAATCAATGAAGGCAAGTGAGTGCTAGCCAATCAAAGGCAGAATAGGGTGGGTCATGCCTTCAGTATAGCAGGATTCGTAATTTTGCGACCTGCTCTCTATGTAGATATGAAGGGCTCATTGTAAGCTAGTTTCAGGTGATTATACACTAATGAAAACATAGTTGTGAATATTACATTCCATTTCTGCTACACACTGGTCCTTTAACCACATATATAATAACTTTCTGTAGGCCTGTGTACATGCACGTGTTTCACTACATAACTCCATTTGCCAATCAGTCCATAAATCTCGCCCACCACAGCTGAAACACAACACGTCTTGTAACACAATACAGATTCCACATATGTTACTCAGCAGGAAACAGTCCACTTATATCAAACCAGTTGCTCTCTCCCCCAAAAAAGAAAAAAAGAGCAGCGACATATTTAATCTGGTGTTTAGTTGAGTATATGAGACACAGTTCAGCACAGTCAAGCTGAACTGAGCTGCTGGGACAAGATGGCAAAGTTGCATAAACCACATGGATTCTGCCCAGTCCAACGAGTTCAGTCTCCTGTACTTGTGCCGACTGAAACGGTTCACTCTGTTGGCTTCTGAACTCGCATACCGACATGGATATGTAGGTTAAACACGCACGTACGTACGTGCCAGCAACATACACAAAAGCACACAAAGGTTCACACACAAACCCACATGCTGCCGTCATACACGCAAAAATAACTCGGCACAGACAAGAGAACAGGTTTTACAGTGAGTGACTGTACTCTTAGTACAGGATTACAGCTGACTGATGCTCAAGAAGATTACTCAGCGTTCTCTGGTCATGTGACCCGGGACCTGCATGCCAGCACGCAGCAGTGGAGCAGCTCATCAGGCACGGCGCTCTTCAGAATTATCGGTAGGTGGGGGAACACTCAGAGAGCGCAGACCTTCACCATGGCCATGCCCTATCTCGCAAAAAAAGGGAAAAATAATTTGTGTGTCCACCCTGTGATCCCCAAGGGTTCTTCTTTGTCCCATATTACACCCTTCCACCAAGTTTAATGAAAATCGAGCCTGTAGTTTTTCCTTAATCCTGCTGACGAACACACAAACAAACAAACCTGTTCTGTAATGTGATTTACCTTTGGTTAGTACAATTTTGAGGTACAGCTGAAGTTAGCAGTTAGATAATAGATAGAACAGATAATGTAAGGCAATGCAGTACATCACTCATTCCTAAAGACTGGGTTCGGGACTCACAGGTGGGTCGCAGGAAATTTTATTAGGGTCACTAAATAAATAATAAATAAAGAATTTCTTTTAACATTTATATCTGCAGTACACTTTTGTGCCAGGAGGGAGCCTGAATGTTGGTACTGTTCTTATAATTGTAGCCTCCTTATAACACTGAATCAGATACGAAAGGTTAACATACCAAAAAATGACAGAAGAGCCGCACGGTTTTAAAAGAAATTGCGATATCATTTGTGGGAATTGCATCTTTACATTATTATTCTCATTTTCATTGAAAAACACATTAAAATAAATATAGTGTGAGTTTTGTGGGGACCTGTACCAAACAAAGATGTTTTCTTAGTAGAATATAATGTGTTGGCCAGGATATCGCTGCAGCGCCACAATATTTTATTAAAAATACTTTTTTGACACACATTTCGCCTTTACTATTGTGATTTTAACAAATACTGCGATTTCTGTAATATTTTGATTAATCGTGGAGCCCTAAAGGAGACTCTGCCTGTATTTATTTGGTGTCATTTATAAAGTGTTAAATATGCGTGTATGTTTTTAATAACACATACGAAAAAAGTTGTGATGAATCAAACGTACATCTCTTCAAAATGACTGGTTTACCTATTTAATGATATAAGGTGATGCAGAAATTGCAGTAAAAATGGTCAGGAATGCTCATTTACACACAAATTCGTGATGATTTGTCAAAAAGTTTGGCACACAATATATTATTGAACTTAAAGCAGCACAGTGTAACAGTGAGTAGCGGAAGAGGAGTTTAATATAACACCATCAGGACACAAACTTGCTGCTAATACTTTGAACTTTTAAGCTTAAATGTGAAATTCTCAAAAGCTTGACTTTTAGACGTAATAGAGTGCTTCTATTCTGTCATATTGATACGTTTACTTAACTAAAGATCTAAACACTACTTCTTCACAGTAATTGATGTTTGAAAGCAGAAAAGTGCCATAAATATTTCTTAAGTACACATATAAAACCTTGAGCTAAGGTACTATTACATACAGTAAATAAAACATTAAAAACACTTTACTGTATGACTGTGAATTTACATTACAATGTACAGCATATACTTGATGTAATGTGTAGTTAACTCCTACTTCCAGTCACGTTTCTCTTTTTGTCAAGCCAAAAATAACACACATATCTTCTAAAATAATCATCCATATGTTTCTGTAATTACACCATATGAAAGGCGCCCCAGTAATCTGCAGATTTGGGATCATAAATCCGTCGGTGACTACGACCTTGCGGGCGAGTCACGTTCAACATGTGGAGAGAATAAAGCTATTTTCGGCGGATTCTCGATCAAATAAACAAATCTGGAGAGACTGAAGAATGAGGTGGTTGGCCCACAGGAAGCCTGAGTGTTGTGGAGGAAGCGGCGATTCACAATCCCAGTGTGAGGACACCCTCTACTGGCAAATATATATAGATTTAAAGTCTCATATATGGTCAGACTAGCTTCAAAATATATAGAAAATGAGGGGAAATTCCTTCTGTTATTTGGATACTCTCCTTCAAAAGAGCTAAACATTTTCTAAAAACATTAACATTTAAAATATGACTATGGAGTATGATTTATGTGATGCTTTATGTTACCCAAGGAAGCAATCATTTCATTTTTAACTCCAGAGAACAAGCTGGCATTGAGCTGTTTTCGTACTCAAGGATACGTCAGCAGGGCAAACGCTGACATGGATGGTTTGACCAACCAATAGGGATGCCTGTTGCCCAGCGGTGGCCAATAAAGAGTCATGTTTAGGTTTGGTAGGTTGTGTCGAGGAAACCATAAATCCCTCTGAGGGCGTTTGTGTTTTTAAGACATTGCTGACCTGTATTTGCCGGTCCTGACTTGTACGCCTTTCATGCCGCAGCGCTGGGCCCCACCCACATCGTTCACCAGATCGTCTCCAATCATCAGCGCCTGCAAGAGAGGACGGAGAGGAAAACTATTCCAATTTAGTTAAGGATTGTTTTTAGCTGCTCTTATGCAGATGGAGTTACACAACTGAAAAATAAAAACGGACTTATCAGCCTATTTACACTCTAATAGCATGCCAAGATCACCTGTAAACGTGTTATCATAAGGCAGTCATTCCAAAAAACTGGGTCATGACCCACACGTGGGTCAAAAAATATTTTATTAGGGTTGCAAAATAAATTTACAATATATTATTTCTTCCATTGTCTTTTACTGAACATTTATATCTGCAGTACACCTCTGAGCCACATGATGGAGCCTGAATGTCTGTATTGTTCCAGTATGTTGTAGCCCACTTACAACATTGAATCTAATAGGGAAGGCTAGCACACATCCTGTTTGTTTTACTGATGAGAGGATAAAATCAAGAGACTGCTAACTCTGCCTAAATGCATTTATTTGGTCTCACTTCTGAAGTATTTAAAATGTGTATATGTTTTCAATAACATGCATTCAACGAAGTTGAATGTACGAACGCATATCTCTTTGAAATGGCTGGTCTGCCTATTCAAGACAAAATGATGTGATGCTGAACTGGCTGTGAAAATGGTCAGGAATGCTCATTTATCCACAAATTTGCTCTCCTCACAAGGGTCACGATGATTTCTCAATTTTAAAAAGTAGGTTACCAAAAAAAAAAAAAAAAAAAAAAAGTTTGAAAACAGCGTTAGGGGATACGTACAGTAGGTCATGCATTAAACCTTTGTTTGCTTAAGGGGTTGAGGTTAAAAAATTTTTTTAGTGTCAGTACATATCTCCTCATTGCTCCTGCCTCCTAACGCAGCGTCATCAGTACTTGGCAGATCCATTTCAGCCTGCCCTCCCTTCTCCTCATATTTTTTTTTTAAACGTCTCAGCTATCCTCTCCACTGGGGCCGGATTACAGAAGCCTCCCATTTTAAATCTTAAGTTAAGACGGGAAGAGTCTAAGATAGGATTTTTCCCAAATTGTAAATGTAAATCCAAATTTCATTGGCACACATTATACACAGCACAGCATAGGGTGAAATTTAGCTACTGGATTTAAGTCGTCCTAGTAGATTAGGAGCAGTGGGCAGCTAGTATACAGCACCCAGGAGCAGCATTTGCTTCTTGGAATTACAGAAGCAAATACCTTACTTTATACTATCTTATCTCGTCAGGAAGTCCTAACTACTCAAGCCAACACCACTTATAAACTTTTATGTCTGTTACCTAGCAACCAATGCAACTTTTCTCATCTCACTGAGCTAAACAACTTTATAGCCATTGTTCTTCACATTGAAACGTACAACAAATGGAGCAGAAACAGCAGCAAGACAGTGTTAAAGGTGTTGACGACATCTGTAGAAAAATCAAAGATGTTCATTTTGGGAAATTTACAACAAAGATAGAGATAAAAGAGAGAGAGTGGGCTAAGATAGCAGACAGTCTCCGCCGTATCCGGCTTCCAACTTTGAAGCTATCAAAAAGAAAAAGTACGTTGGCAAGTGATATGAAGAGGAAGTCAGCTCTTATGTCCAAAGAGCAGAAGAAAACCGGTGGAAAAGTGAATGTGAGGACAGCTGACAGGTTTTATTGATAACATGTATTTGTAGATGTATAATTTTCAAAAAATAACAGAGCTTTTAGAAAGGTGCTGAATAAAAGTATGGCATTTCCTGAAAAAAAATAAATAAATAAAATTATGATCGTGAATTAATCATTTTAAAAATGTTGATCCAAAATGAACATTTTGTTTATCTCTGTGGAAGATATCTGACGTTCAGTTCCCTCTTCTAGCTTCTAAACCAATAGTAAGACGGTGTTAGCATCATGTGGTATATCAGCATCTTCGATGCTAAAGTTGCCAGTTAGAGTGGGAAAAAAAAGAATAAATGGCTGAGTTTGACGCAATTATGCGGTATTTGAAACAATAGTGTGTAAAATTACAATTCGGCATATTTAAACAAAACCAACAACAACTTCCAACAACCATAGTCTTTATTCCCTTAACTAATGTGTTGTCGCCGCTTAGATTGTCAAAAGAAGAAAAATAACAGAGAAGGAGAGGGTGACGTCTACTGGCTGAATATTATCAATAGCACCTTTAACAGTAATCCTAAAGTTAGGAGAGTTTATTTAAGTAAAAAGTAAAGTAGAGTTAGGATGCTTGTGTAATACACTTTTCCTATTTGAAGTTAGGATAGGAACACTAATCTGTATTGGCTTTTTTCCTAAATCATGTCCTAACCCTGATTACCATGGTTACCAAACACTTAAGATAGGATCTTAGGACATTCTGTAATAAGACCCCAGGTGTTACACAAGCAAGAGTTTGCACTATTGCCTGTTAGTGTGAAAAATATGATGTCTTAACCCTCGTATGGTCTTCGGGTCAATTTGACCCGATTTCAAAATTTAAAATGCCATAACTTTGGTTTTCTTCCATATAATTGCCTGAAAATTACATGGATGGTTCCATACTGTGGTCTTTGCAAGTAAAATTAATTATGTGTTATTATGTGTTATGTGTTAAATTTTGTGTGTTTTATTAAAATTTATAGCACCTATGGTCTTCCCGGGCCAATTTGACCTGGCCACATTTAGTGGTGCAATTTGTCATACTATTGCGCTTTCCAGCCCAGTGAACACATGCACACACGTGCACACACATGCGCACACACGTGCACACACGCACACACACACGTGCACACATTCACACACACATCTACACACACACACACACACACACACACACACACACACACAAAAATGTGAGGTTTTTAGAGAGAGGAAGAATAAGAAGGGATGGAGAGGAGGGGAAAAAGAGGGGAAAAGGGAAGATATATAATAGATAAATATTAGGGAGCTAAGAAAAAGACAAATACCCAACAAAAACAACCAAAAAAATAAAAACTAAATAAAAAACAAAAAAATAAAAAGAAAAACCTAACCAATAACAAATACCAACTCCCATCCCTCCCCATATTCCCCCCCATTATCATCTTATATAAAAAAAAAAAGATAAAAAAAAAAAATAAAAATAAAAAATACCTCCTCACCAAAAATATACAATTTCTTCCTAACTTTTTAACATTTTAAATTAATATAATAAAAAAAAAAAAGGAAAAAGAAAAATTGAGAACAATTGACCAACTTAAAAAAATAAAAAAAATAAAAAAAAATAATTTAATAAAATAACAAAATCAAATAATTAATTAATTAATTATTTTATTAAGTAAAAAACACCCAACACCACAACAGAAGAGATGAAGAAGAAGAACAGAGAAGGAAAACCCCCACATATCACTTTCCCCCATATAAAATTAAAATAGTAGAATATATAAAAACCATCTCATAATCTTAAAAATTTTACACTCACCAACAACACAGAACCTGAAATCTTGGCAAAACAAAACCAGACCCTAATTCCAAAACACCAAAAACCAAAACATTCTACAATTATTCATACCTAAATTTTGTCTATTCATTCAATGTCCCTCATTTTTCATTTTTTTTTTGTAGGATGAAAGATGCTGCCTGGTTCATTATTATTGAAGAAGAAAAAACAATTAGTTGGAATAATTTTGATTAATTTTCTTCTCCCATTATGATTTAAAATTACCTACTTCCTTTTAATTATTCCTTCCAACTTAAGTTGAAAAAAAATACTCCAATTTTTTTGTGGAGTTCTTCTTCTACTTTTATTAACAACTCCTCTCTACCCACCCACACATTATTGTGGTGGATGAAGAGCAGAAGAGGGTAGTGGTGATAGATGAGGTCTATTATACCATATATCCCAAAAAATAATTAAAATTTGTGGTAATGTGTTGGAAACAAGTTGACTAAAAGGTGTAACACAGAATAGTGTGATCATTTTATATTTCATGCTTTTACAAACCAGTCAAACAAGACAGGGTTAATTTGACCCGGGAGGAGGAAAGGTGTGACTATTTGCTGAAAATATTAAAAATATTGAAATGGTTTCAAAACAATATCCTGACTAAACTTTGTCATATACCTGTCTGTGATATTCTACCAATTTGTTTGCCTCTGATAATAACCTTAGTGGAAATAATGCAGAATTTCTGGGGTTTTTTGACTAAAAAAACGAGTTATAATTTTATATAAATTAGATCTATCATACCATATATAACAAAAATAAATGTAAAATAAATGTTAATATGTTGGAAACAAGTTCACTAACAAGGAGAAACAAAAAAAAATTAGAGATAATTTTACATATCATGCTTTACAAGCAGTCAAAACAGACCGGGTCAATTTGAATACAACTTCAGATTACAGAAAGTTATTTTCAATAGTTTGGTAATTCCTTCTGAAAGTAATGACACGGGTCAGTTTCACCATCTCCGCTCGAAAGCCTGTGTGAGTAGCAGAAGGCTTCACAAAGAGCAGCAGATGTAGCTATGGATATATCCGTGTGTTTCAGTGAAAGAGCAGAAATCCAGAGTAAAGAGCGAGGCTTAGGTTGAGATGAACAGGCTATCTCTGGGTACCCGGTCCAAAAATAGAGACGCTTTAGAGCGACCGCAGCGCATTCTTTACACTTGGGACACACAGAGATGAGCAGATACCAGGGACACAAATTAAACACATGTTCAGACACCTGCTGAGAAACACAGGCAGCGTCTTGGCTTCAGCATCCTGTTCCAGTTGCCTGTGGCTGAACATATCAAGCTGCCAAATAGGAGGTGTGTAGAAGTAAACTGGTGAGTTTGGTGGATTATTTCTCTGTTGTTACTATGCTAATTGGCATTGTATTTTACATCATTGGAAAGTCTGTTTGTTTACCTTTACAATGATATCCAACTTGTAAAGATCATGCATTTGTGGGATGAGCAGCACAGCTGATTATGTGGGTAGCGCCCAAATGAAATTTGCCAAAATTCTCTGCCAATGCTAAACAGAGTATTCTCCTGTTGGTAATGACTCTTGTTTTGAGCTCCAGGTGCTGCCAAGGATCACAAATTGACCTGTTTCATTCACTCAGCTTTTTCAAAACTTACATGGCTCAGTTAAACATTCTCCTCATCTCTTCTCTGACAAGATTTTGACATCAGATGATTTGCTACCAATGACCTGGAGCTCAAAACAAGAGTCAACACTAACAGGAGAATACACTGTTCAGCACTGGCAGAGCATTTTGGCAAATTTCATCTTCATTGTGAAGGTAAATAAAAAGGCTTTCCAATGATGTAAAATACAAGGCCAGTTAACAGTTTAGTTTAAAATGTAATGAGTATGTCTCTTAAAGCCCAAACATTAAAGAGTATGTTATCTAAATCAGTTCATTTCCTGAATCAACTAACATTGACGCTATTTATTCCCAGCAAGTCAACACTTGCTAAAGCTGTTACTGAGTGCCAGTTGTTTTTTAGACTTGGGACTTGATTCAGGACGATACCGTCTTGACTTAGGACTTGAGTACAAAGACTTAGTTGAGGTTGTGACTAGAGGGGAACCTGCAAGCGAGGGAAGCTCTCATGAGATTGTTAAGGTTAGGCATGATCTTGACTAGTTAAAGATGGGTTGTGCGGCAGCGAGTCTTGTGTGAGGTTTTGCAGATCTTGATTCGCAGATCAGATTTCGCAATTTGTGGGCTCCCTTCTAACCACAACCCTTACTTGTGACATGCAAAACAATGACTTAGCTCCACCTCTGTAGGGAAGTAACATGACTCTTCTTCAAGCAGGATTAATCAGCCTGATGATTCAAATCACAAGAACATCATCATCTGGTTTGTATGTGAGGAGAAAACTGTGTGCTTGGTGAATTAACACTTCACAGCTCTGTAGGAATCGTCACATCTACTTGTGCACTTGACTGCAAAACAGTCCTTTACTTAGTGTTTTTTTCCATGTAAATCAACAGTTGCAGTTGCTCACTACTGCATGTTTGCCACTGAGGCACTCAGTATAAAATGCAAACTGGCCATCCCAATCACCTCTACATTAATAAGTGCAATTTCCTGACATTCTTCCCAGTCTGGTCAAAGGTCATAACAGAGTCAAAGTAGATAAGGCAGTTTAAGACAGATAGCCTAGATCCTTCTGTTGTTAACGTACCTCATGCGGCTGAAGTCCCATGTCATTGAGAACATTCTGGAAGAAGGTCAGGGATGGCTTTCCAACTACTTCAGCCTGTAAATCACAGGCATACTGGCAGGAACATAAAGATAACAATAATGAGTCATTGTTCACATGTACAGAACTGCTAAATATATCAATACAAATGATGCTTTACCTCCAGAGCCTTCATGTACACCCCGACATCTAGTTTCAACCCATCCGTCTCCTTGTAGTACCTCCTATGAAGAGAGTAAACATTCCGCACTTCATGTTGTGCTTACTACTTGGAATAAGCAGTATAGTACTGACTTGTACTATCCTCTTACCCTTGGCCCAGAGAGAACAGCACTGGCTTCTCAAGGCCTATAAGGACCCTGAATGCGTCGTTCAGGTTCTGGTAGGTAAAATGTTCAGCTGCATCTCCAATCACAACGCAATTTGGGTCGGTCTTGTCAACACTGTCGAACTCTGGGAGAAGTCCTGCAGAAGAGTGAACATGAACCAGGGTTGGGTCATTTAAAAGGATAAGTCCGGTGATATATTTTTCATACTGTCAACATGAGAAAAGCAAAAGCAATGCCTGTACAGCCAAAATCTGATAAGGTTTATTCCTCAAAAACTATTAATAACATATCAGTGAGCCACAATGATGCACTGGGTCACATGTTGCTTTACGACAGTGGACATGAAGGGAACTGTAGTTTATTGAGCCTATCAGACATACACTGCCCTGCTGCTCAAGTAATATAACCATATATATATATATATATATATATATATATATATATATATATATATATATATATATATATATATATATATATATATATATAAAAAAAAAATTAAATGCATGAAAATGAAACTATATACTGTATGTGTAAGTCATTTTTCATGATGTCTAATGGAGTTGAGGCTGAAATCCACATTAATGTTTAAAAATGTGTTTTATGCACAGTTTTTCTCACATTTTGGAGATATCTGAAATGCTGTGTGAAAAAAGGGTTTGTAGATATGTCAACAGATTCTGGATTGTAAAAAAATCAGCTTTAACAGCCATTTCCTGTAGGAAAGTTTATTATATTATGTTTAATTTATTTATTAGACGCACTATTAGGTATAGTAGTGGTTCCCAACCTGGGGTTCCAGTCCACCTTAGGGGGGCTCTGAAGATTATTTATAACAAAACTCATAATAACACTTACTGGATACGTTTGTATATAAAACTATTTTTTATTTCATTGCAAGACAAAAGACAATACAGTAACAGAACAACAAGAACAGTGAGTACTGGCCTAAAAAAAAGCAATAAAGGTAGCTCACAAAAAAATATTTAAAAAATATATACAATTTTAGGGCTGTCAAAGTTAATGTGATAATAATGCGTAGTGCAAATTCATTTTAATGCCACTAATTTCTTTAATGTATTAGCGCAACCAATCTTTCAGAGGTTGTAGTGGGCTCAGTTTTTAAGCTATAGTGAGGAGTGAAGAAGGCATTATACGAAACTAGAAATCTAATGAATCCATTGGTACCAACCATCATACTAGCTTGTCGGGAAGGAGGTTAAGTAGCGTGCCAAACTTGCACTAAATTTTGGCGAGGAAAAACTGACATGGCCATTTTCAGAGGGGTCCCTTGACCTTTCACCTCAAGATATGTGAATGAAAATGGGTTCTATAGGTACCCACGACTCTCCCCTTTACAGACATGCCCACTTTATGATAATCACACGCAGTTTGGGGCAAGTCACAGTTGTTGTCTATTGGGCTTTGCCATGTTATGATTTGAACATATTTTCTATGCTAACTACAGTACCTGAGAGGGTTTCCGGACAATATCTGTCATTGTTTTGTGTTATTAACTGAATTCCAGTAATACATACATTTGCATAATGCATGTACTGTATATTTGTACACTCCCATGTTGAGAGAGTATTAAATACTTGACAAATCTCCCTTTAAGGTACATTTTGAACAGATGAAATATGTGATTAATCACAATTAACTATGGGCAATCAAACCATTAATTGTGATTTCATATTTTAATCAACGTTGGAAAGTAAGTTAGGGGCCGTTTCAAGGAAAATAGCTTAGGAACCACTAATGTATAGGCGCAGAGATGCTGAGGAAAAACAGGGGCTACTGTCAAAAGTCTTGACAATTTAAAGCATTACTGTACCATCGTGCACCAGCAGGTGGGGTCGTAAATTTCTCTCTTTGAGCACAGCTACGGCTGCAGGAGCAGGAGAGAAGACCTCAGACACGGAGATGTCAAAGCCCAGTCTTTGCAGCTTGGCTACAAACTTCTCTCTGGTGGCCTGGGTCTCATTGGTGCAGAAGCGCAGCTGCAGGTCAGACGCTTTGAGCCTTTAAAAAAGGGGTCAGGAGGTCAGACTGAGGATGGAGCACACAGTTTGAGGCAACACAGTGACACGCTGCACAAATATGCAGCAGCACTGGTTTAATCACACATGCACACAGACCCTTAGGGAGTCAAAAGTTAGCAGAGTGCATCCACTTTGCTCCATGTGCTAACATGCAAATATCTAACAATAACTAAAACAACCCGCTATGTATTCACTCACTTTTTCACAGCTTCAACCGAACCAGGTATGGCAACCCCGCCGCCCTCCCCGCTATCATATAAGACGCCACATAAGTCCAGTACGACACCTTTCAAACTGCTCGCACAGCCTGGCCAGACCGTGTCAGCCATGACGGGATGGTAGCCTCTACAGCGCATGCGCGTAGAGCGTACTACGATAGGCTGCCTCATCTGAGCCAGCTGTCAACCTGTTGGAGCGGTTCCACTAACGAGCCCACGGCATCGGTAATCTCAGTTTAAACAGAAAAAAACGGTGTGAATTCAGACACGCAGGATCAGTGAATAGCGATGTATGTCGCTCACAATGTCACCGACACTGATGCAACACAATAATAGTACTGGAGAGTGTATGTTAATGTTTCTGCGTGAGCAGGATGGTGGCGCAGATCAAAAGTTGTTTACAAAAATGCAAAGGTGAACTGAAACGTTCAGCTTCTTTTACACTGAGTTGACAAGACGAATATAAAATCGCAAGCTAAAAATGAAATACAAAAATTGAATAAAATGTTCAAACTCTTAAAATTAATTGAAAAATGCGACAAGCTAAAAAATAAATAAAAAAATTAATTAAATGTTCTACTTCTTTTGAATTTAGCTGACAAAAAATTAAAAGTTACAAGCTAAAAATGAAATACGCAAAAATATGAAATAATTTGTTCAAGTTCTTTAAGTTTATAACAAGACAAATGTAAAGTTACAAGCAAAAAAGTGAAATACAAAAATAAATAAAATGTTCAAATTCTTTATGTTATGACAAGAAAAGTGTTAAGTTACAAGATAAAAATGAAATACAAAACATAGATAAAAGGTTCAAATTCTTTAAGTTTATAACAACAAAAATGCCATGTTACAGGCAAAAAATTAAATATAAAAAAACAAAGTTTTTAACAAGAAAAAAATTAAAGTTACAAATGAAAAATGAAATACAAAAAAATAAATAAAATGTTCAAATTCTTTATGTTATGACAAGAAAAATGTTAAGTTACAAGATAAAAATGAAATACAGAAATATATAAAATGTTTCAATATTTTAAGTTTATAACAAGAAAAATGTAAAATTACAAGCTAAAAATAAATACAAAAAAACAGATAAAATGTTCAGCTTCTTTTAATTTTACAGGCTAAAAATGGATGCAAAATGCAACGAAATGCGCAGATAAATTCATACATATACTGTGTATGAAGTGAGCTGCCTCTGTCATGTTGAGGTAGGTAAGGTCGTTTGTTTTGGGGGTTGAAGGGTTGCTCCATTTGGGCTTGTTTCTCTCGCGAGATCTGGCGACGCTATAATCGGACACTCGTGAAACGTTATTTATAAGAAATGCTGCGGTATTATGAGCTTGCTTTTTTATCTTACACGTTGCAGCTTAGCGGTTTTATTTCGTGATATTTAAAGCTGATGGTGTTACACTGAGGATGATTTTTGATGTAATCACCGGGGGAAGTTGCAACATATAGGCGTTTCCTCTGACGCAGCCACACAGCTCTGCCCCCGGTCCGTGTGCTCCTATCCTCAGTTAGACTGACGGACGCACCGGAGAGGCATCGGAGAGGCATTCCTCGAGAGTCAAGTGGGTCGTTTTTTTTTTTTTAATCTTCGCTTCACTTCTTTCTGGTACTGCTTAACCTCCCTTCAAGTCTCTTCCCTCCCGTTCATTAGCGCCTGTTTGGTAGAGTAGTGATGGCGTAAAGAGACTCTCAGGAAACGTGCTATTGTTAGCTAGCTAGCTGGTACTAACGGGGCTTATAGCGCCTGTGTCCGGTTAGCATTCATCTTCAAGGCGCTTACACTCACTGTACGACAACAGTTTATTTATGTATGTCTAGCCGGTGTGGAAAGTGTTTTATTTTGTTTTTAAAGAGCTTAAAGCTCCATGATACAGTATTATAATATAAAATAGTTTGGGAGAGCTGCTTTAACACTATAATTTGATGGGAACCAGTGTTTTTTTTTTTTTTTTAGCTCTTGGCTGTAGTGTTGGTGGGTGTGTCATGTAGGCAGCTCCTCAGCAACCTATCACCTCTCGAGAGTACATTTAATGGGGACTGGCACGGGTCCACTATCCTCGATGTGAACCCGTCCAGGTGTTGTATGTTTGCTGTGTGTGTTTAAACTGTTCAAGGTTATTGATTACCCAGAGCTGACTAAGATAAGATAAGAAGAACCTTTATTAATCCCCGGAGGGAACTTACAGGGCATCTCAGGGTCAGGGTCAGGGTAAACTTTATTGTCCCGTTAGGGAAATTTGTCTTGGGCGACGTGCTACATTATTGCTTCACAGAACAACGACAGAAAAACATAAACATTGACTACTAAAAACAGGGCTAAAAACAGGAGATACATGACAACACAGGGACAGAGACATTAGCTCATTAGCATCTCATCTTCACTTTATCGCCATTCAGGAAGCCTTTTTCAAAACCATTAGAAATGCACCAATTCAGCTTTTTCACTACCAATACCTGGGCTTTGGGTATCAGCTGATACCAAGTACCGATCTGACAGCAGTTTTTAATTAAGAAGCTGTATGGAAGTGACTGACATAACACTGCGTTTCTAACTTTTCATCCATCCATCGCTTATCCCCTTAGAGCCGATGTCGCCAGTCCATCGCGGGGCACATGGTGACAGACAACCATTCACACTCACATTCAGTTTAGAATCATCAGTTAACCTCACATGCATGTCTTTGGACTGTGGGAGGAAGCCGGAGAACCCAGAGAAAACCCACGCTAACACGGGGTGAACACACACCACACAGAAGAGCCCCAAGCCGGATTCGGACCTGTGACCCTCTTCCTGTCAGGTGACAGTGCTAACCACTGTACAGCCCGCTTTCCTAACTTTGTAAAACAAAATGTAAAAAACAAACACGTAGATAGCCTAAACATTCACTGAATGGCATTAAAATAATAAGTTACATTAATGCAAATTTAATTCAACGCCACTGATCTCTTTCACACATTAGCGCAGTCGATATTTTGGAGGTTGTAGCATGCTCAGTTTTAGAGTGAAGATACTAGTATCGTGAAACTACAAAACCTCAGGAATCCATGTCATACCAGCTAGGAGGTTAAACAAAAGGTCAAACTTAACTGCAATTACAATTCAAGTGTAAAACTTTTAAATGCAATTGGTCAAAACTTAAACAGGAATTAAAATTCCCTTGTATATAGTGTATAAACATAGAACTGAACTGAATAGATGGGTCACTGATACCTGATCAAGCTATTTGAGTCACTATCGGCCTGATATCCGACCTGGTATCGGTGTATCAGTGCTTTTCGTGACACGTGTCGGAGTGCCTTATGCTAAGTATCCTGCAGCAGTTGAGCAGCTTTAGCTGCATTGCAATGTTAGGTTTGGCTTAATAATCGATCCCATCTTATCTGGAGACAACAAAAACAACACAAGTGAAAGATTATGTGAATCATCTCAAAACCATCCGCCACCTCAGTCTAAAGAATACATTCTGTAAATGGTCAACAGCAAGCAGAAAAGTAGTACATGCTACAGCACTAGTTAACAGAAAATTTCCACACAGAAAAGTGTGGAGCAAGACAGTTGATTTGCGGTGCTGGTGTGGAATTAGTTTTTTGTTATGTCTGACCCCACCCATCAAAAGCTTGTTACTCTATTGTGTTGAGTGTGAAAGAGAAGCATTGCTCAGCAGACCTGCAGAGACTATGTGCTCTATAGAATCTCGCATAGCAATGTGGTAACTTATTAGGCTCTATTTTTGTAGCTAGAGTGCTTTTTGAAGGGGCATTTATGTATCTTATGCTGTTGTATGCAGAGTTTTTATAGTAAACTAAAATGAAAATAAGCAGTGAATAATATTTTCAGTAAACTGAACCTAAATAGAAACTATACCCTTTAAGAAAAACTGAACTGAAACTATATTGCCTGGGTAAAAAACGAATAAAAATAAAGTATATCACTACCAAATAAACAGCATGACTTTCCCTTAACTCATGACATTGAATGAACTTGATATTTATAAACATTTATAATGTATAAAAACTAAACCTTTCGCTCCATCGCTCCCAATGATAGGAGCAGGTCAGGATTAACAAGCTTATTAAAAAGAAAGTTTTATTATTGTTAATTAATCCAGTTTCATAGCTGCTTCCAGTAAAACCTACAAAGGCCAATTTCTGTTTCCGCCTTCAGTGGAAGTGAGTTTAGCTCCCTGTGCAGAGCAGCATATTTACTTATGATTATTTTATACTCACTTGATCAGTCGGATTAATCGTTCTGTCTCTGTAATGAAATAAAACAGCGAAAGCTGCAAGTTATAATTTCCCACAGCCCAGGGAGATTCATTCGAATTTTTACTCAACCAACAATCTAAAGCTCAGTTTGACTAACAAAAATATAAAATTCTCACATCTGAGAAGCTGAAATCAGCTTTTTTTTGATTAGAAGAAGAAGAAGAAGAAGAAGATCTACCTTTATTAGTCCCACAGTGGGGAAATTCAATTTACACTCTGTTAAACTTATACATGGTACATGCAGACCTGAAACACACATACATGCATTAATGGAGAGGTGTCAGAGTGATGGGGCTGCTCCTGACAAGCGCCCCGAGCAGTTGGGGGTTTGGTGCCTTGCTCAGGGGCACCTCGGCAGTGCCCAAGAGGTAAACTGGCACCTCTCCAGCTACCAGTTCACACTCAGTTTTTGGTCCATGTCGGGACTTGAACCGGTGACCCTCCGGTTCCCAAGCCAACTCCCTACAGACTGAGCTACTGCCGCCCCCAAAACTCTGCTCCAGGTGAGGCTCGAACTCACAACCTCGGCATCGCTCTGCTGTATACTGTCATATAAGTACCGCGCGCTAACCGATTGCGCCACTGGAGCTACAACTTCATAGTTGTCAACTATGAAATAAATCGGCAACTATTTTGATAATTGATTAATTGGTTTGAGTCTAAATTCGCTGATTCCAGCTTCTTAAATGCGAATATCTTCTGGTTTCTTTACTGAATATCTTTGAGTTGTGGATAAAATAAGATATTTGAGGACGTCTTCTTGAGCTTTGGGAAACTTTTTTTTTTTTACCATTTCCTGACACTTTATAACCCAAACTACTAATTGATAAATTTTAAAATAATCTACACTGAAAATAATCGTTAGTTGCAGCCTTAAAGTATAATTAACTATGTAAATGATTATATTGACATTATGGTTCATGTTATGTTCTCATTAACCACTTACGACAGTTTTGTAAAATATTCCTTGCCACTGTTTGCAACAAGGGACCTTATTTGTTATCTGACACAAACTGAGTTGTGTTTTTTTTTTTTCCTGTAGACGTAGCAGCATACAATCATAAAGGGAATGATTCTCCAGCTCAGCCGCAACCTAAGCCGCGCTGCCCCCGCCCTTAGTCGCAGCGTTCACTCTGGCACGCGTCCCGCCTTCACCGCCGCCTCCAAACTGAAGTCAGACCGTCACCTCACCCCGGAGGAAATCTACGCCCGCGAGGACAAGTATGGAGCGCACAACTACCACCCCTTGCCTGTGGCCTTAGAGAGGGGGGAGGGTGAGTCCAGCAGAGTGTCGTATGACATACAGTATGTCATATGACTAAAAATGATAGTCTCTCTAATGGATGGTCAACAGATCACACTGCACTGTTTGACCTGTAATCTCTGGTGATTTTCTTCAGCATGATCACTCGTCACAGACATGTCCTAACTACTTAGTTGTCTTTTCTTTGTCCAGGCATCTATGTGTGGGATGTGGAGGGCAACCGGTACTATGACTTCCTGAGTGCTTACAGCGCAGTAAACCAGGGCCACTGCCACCCAAAGATCATCGCGGCGCTCACCACCCAGGCCTCTAAACTCACCCTGACCTCCAGAGCATTCTACAACAACGTGCTGGGAGCCTATGAGGAGTACATCACCAGCCTGTTTGGCTATGACAAAGTCTTACCCATGAATACAGGTAGTGTAAGGAAACACCCAACGCTGATTGTATCAAAACATCTTTCTGAAGTTACTTTATTTGTTGACATTTCCTTCTTTTGTTACATGTTAGGTGTTGAAGGTTGTGAGACGGCCTGCAAGCTTGCCCGCAAGTGGGCTTACAGTGTGAAGGGGGTTCCCAAGAACCAGGCCAAAATCATTTTTGCAGGTAAGTCCTCATTTTGTGTCGCAGAAAGCTATGGCTGCATTCCAAATCGCATACTTTTACTTTTAGTACATACTGTATGCAGCTGCCCTTACAAAGTATGTATTACCATGGTTACACATCTCCAAGGAGGCTCTCAGGACGACATAAATAATTGCTCAAGTATGTTGATCAATGGTACACCTACTGCGTATGTAGTGCACAGTATGGGATTTCAGATGACGCCTAAATCTTTTTCTGGTATACTAAGTAGTATGAGTACTGGAACACACAGTATGTGTCTGTATTTGACTGCTTACCCAGTGTCTTTATAGTAAAATTGGCACCACAATCATGCATATTTTTTAATTTCTTTTTTTTTTTTTTTTTTTTTTCAAGCTGTCAAAACAAGTTACTGAATTTTACTGATGAAGAGATATTTTCTGTTTGCATAGGATATTAGCAAAGTTAGCCAGAGGGCATCATGCACCTAACTCATGACCAACATTTAGATGTTGTGTTCCTGAGGAGGTGAAAGGATTTCAGACCCATTGGTTGATTAATTTCCCTGCCATTGTTGTTCAGCAAGTGTAGCCTACATGTAGGATCTTTGTGGTATTTGTTCCACCCCACTTCCACTGTGACTGGATAAAAAAGTGACAGTGACAAGTGCAGCCTTTTACCCAAAGTCTCTAGATGTTGGACAACTCAAAAATAAAAATCTACGACAGTGAGTCTTTACACTTTGGATAATACTACAATAAGTCTAAAATTACCAGACTTAGCATTAGCCCGATCCTCTCAACAGATTCCACAAACATTATGTAAACTGAGAACAATCTCGTGAATATGTCATCTCATTCACTCTTGCTGATCAGAGGGAAACTTCTGGGGCCGCACCATGGCAGCCATCTCCAGCTCGACCGACCCCAGTAGTTATGAAGGTTTCGGCCCCTACATGCCAGGCTTTGAGCTCATCCCATACAATGACATCCCTGCACTGGAGGTAAACATTTTCATTCTCTCTTCAAGACATACAGTACAGTATCTTATGTTTGTTTTTAATTTTGTGTCAGTCGTTTAGAGGCAGTACAACAGACTGAGTACGTGTAAAATTGGTGGTCCACTTTAAGAGGGCTGTTGGGTTGTGATGGTGAGGAATTTAATAAACTTGTGACTACACCAGTGTTACCAATTATATCTTGTTATATTTTACAAGAAAAGATCAATATGTGTAGCGTGCGTACTACGATCTTTACTGTCAGACAGCAGTGTGTCTGGCCGCTCCAGTCCAGCTGTTGTTGCGGGTTGGGGCGGCAGTAGCTCAGTCCGTAAGGACTTGGGTTAGGATGTGGAGGACCCGGGTTCAACTCCCCCATGGACCAAGACCAACTGGTTGCTGGAGAGGTGCCAGTTTACCTCTTGGGCACTGCCGAGGTGCCCCTGAGCAAGGCACCAAACCCCCAACTGCTCTGGGCGCTTGTCAGGAGCAGCCCCATCACTCTGACATCTCTCCATTGACATGTATATGTACTGTGTGAACTGTACTGTGTGAACAACAGAGTGTAAAACTGAATTTCCCCACTGTGGGACTAATAAAGGAATAACTTTCTTTCTTTCTTTATTCCTTACTTCATGGGTTATCTTGGGATTTATTGCATATTTTATTGTTACATACTTATGGTAAAAAAATAAATAAAAAGCTAGGAAAAAAATAAATAAAGGCCAAAATCTATGTTTATTTCCTAAGATTCTTCAAAACTAGCTGACCTGACACCCTCGTCCATGTAAACATAAGGACCGAATTACTGACTGCAGTTGCGTGTGTCTGCTGATAACATTATCTTGGCAACTGCTGATTTTCTTTGTCAACATAAGAACCTAATGACTGACTAAAGTAACATGTATCCATTGACAGGATTATCTTGGACACAAATAAAAAAAAAAAAAAAACGAGTTGTTTTTTTTTTTCTTCTTCCCCAGAAAGCTCTCCAAGACCCAAATGTTGCTGCTTTCATGGTGGAGCCCATCCAGGGCGAGGCTGGGGTGGTGGTGCCAGACCAGGGCTACCTCACCAAAGTCAGAGAACTTTGCACCAAACACAACGTGAGTCTTGACAAACGCACATACGAGCAGGAATGAAATGTCCTGTCCTTAGCTTACTTGAGTGTTTTTATCTTGGCCGTTTTCAAACTGAACTACTGTCTAATTGGTAATAAAAACACACAGATAAATTTGCCGTCATTTCCTCCCAAAGACTGCTTCAAAGATTTTGCCTGAAGCTTGAAGAATGCTGTTTATTAAGGGCGTTAGGACTGAAGGTGTGGTTCACATGTAGAACAAACAAGCGAGTACACTGTTTAAACTATGCTCCTTGTACGTGGATGGACAGCGCACAAATCAAGACACAACTTGTTGAAGTTCTCTTTTCATGCTGGTTGTACCAAGTACATGCTATATTTCTAATATGCACGGCGCTGTTTAACCTAAATAGTGCGTAGTATGATGTTTCTAAGCAGTGCAAAATACATTAAACACACAGCAGCCAGATATTACAGAGCCAAACTGCCAAATGACTAGAGCGCATACTGTAGGCTGGGCTTAATTTTTAGTCATTTTAATGTTTTCTTATCTGGTACAAAGAGTAGTAATTCACTCCAGATGACCGATTCTCCACAAGGAGAGACAGGGTTTAAGTCAAGTGGAGAGCAGCAATGTTAAATTGTGCCACAGTTTTCAGACAGGTTTACTCTGTTCAGCTAACATATGATAATCACTCCAGTCCTCTGTGCTAACACTTCATCACACACCGTCAGGGGTGATTCCAGCTTTAATAAAAGAAGATTGTGACAAAGTTATAGCAGCTGTAAAGATTAATTGTAAGTCATTTAATGGCAACATATGGCCAAGTCTCATGCAGGTATTTTGTGTCGGAGACTTTTTTTTTTTTTTTTACCGTTACATACTCAGGCTATATATCACTGAGAGCAGTACTCATTTTCTTGACATAAAATGATTGTACTTTTCAATTCAAATATTTTGTCTTATCAACATGGAAGTGGGCAAATATACTGCTTTATGCGAAAGTATGAATATATTTAGTATTGGAAATCAATTAACAACACAAAACAATGATAAATATTGTACAGAAACCCTCACAGATACTGCATTTAGCATAAAAAATATGCTCAACTCATAGCAACAGCTGTCAGTGTGTCAGAATGCTGACTTGACTATGATTTGCCCCAAACTGCATGTGATTATCATAAAGTGGGCATGTCTGTAAAGGGGAGACTCGTGGGTACCTGCGCCAAAATTTGGAGCGTTATTTAGCCTTCTTCGCAACACGCAACTATGACATGGTTGGTTCCAATGCTTGCCACTATCTTTACTCTAGCTTTAAAACTGAACCCAGTACCACCTCCAGAAGACTGATTGCATTAATGTGTTAAAGAAATTAGTGGTGTTAAAATGAATTTGCCTTATCACGTTAACGTAACCTAACTTTTTTTACATTCTTATTTCCCTGTAGATCATGAGAGTTCAGTTTGTACGGCATTATACATTCAAGGACTGTGCAATGCTCACCTAAAATGGCTTAGGGGATAATGTAACGCCATCAGTTACTGTATGTTAAATTTTCAGCAGCTTGTGTTCCTACTGTAATCCTCTGTGTTTTGTCCAGGTGTTGTGGATTGCTGATGAGGTGCAGACCGGCTTGGCGAGGACCGGCCGGCGCCTGGCTGTAGACCATGAGGAAGTCCGTCCTGATATTGTGGTTCTGGGAAAAGCTCTTTCTGGAGGAGTTTACCCTGTAAGTGTTGTTGTTGTGTTCAGTCTCACTGGTTGTGCAACAAAGATTTGATAGATTTTTGGAGTCCAGTTAGACATGTTGGACAGAAGTACAGATAGCAGCAGTTGTGTAACTTTTACCTTTTAACTGATCTATATTTGTTTACCTCAGGTGTCTGCTGTGCTGTGTGACGATGAGATAATGCTGACTATCAAGCCTGGAGAGCATGGGTCCACATATGGTGGTAACCCCGTGGCCTGTCAGATCGCGATCGCTTCACTTAAGGTCAGTATTAAAATTCACTTGCACTGTTGTCTCACAGCAAGAGGGTCCAGGTTCGACTCCGGCTTGGGGCCCCTCTGTGTGGACTTTGCATGTTCTCCCCGTGTTAGCGTGGGTTTTCTCCAGGTGCTCCAATTTCCTCCCACAGTCATGCAGGTTATGTTAATTGCTGACTCTAAATTGCCTGTGCATGTGGTGTGAATGTGAGCTTGAATGGTTGTCTGTGTCTATGTGTGTCTGTGATAGTCTGGCAACCTGTCCAGGGTGTACCCTGCCTTCGTCTAATGTTAGCTGGGGTGGGCTCCACCCCGAACTGGATAAGCAGTTACGGATAAGAAAGAAAGAAAGAAAGAAAGAAAGAAAGATATTCCTTTATTAGTCCCACAGTGGGGAAATTCAGTTTTACACTCTGTTGTTCACACAGTACATACACATGTCAATGGAGAGATGTCAGAGTGAGGGGGCTGCTCCTGAAAAGCGCCCAGAGCAGTTGGGGGTTTGGTGCCTTGCTCAGGGGCACCTCGGCAGTGCCCAAGAAGTAAACTGGCACCTCTCCAGCAACCAGTTGGTCTTGGTCCATGGGGGATTTGAACCCGGGTCCTTCACATCCTAACCCAAGTCCTTACGGACTGAGCTACTGCCGCCCCCATAATGAAAGACTGAGTAGAACTTCCACTGTGATAGAAGAAGAAGAAGATAGTCCTTTATTAGTCCCACGAGGGGAAATTCAATTTTTTCACTCTGTTGTTAACTTATACACAGTACATGCAGACCCGAACACACACATGCACAAACATGCAACAATGGAGAGATGTCAGAGTGAGGGGGCTGCTCCTGACAAGCGCCCCGAGCAGTTGGGGGTTTGGTGCCTTGCTCAGGGGCACCTCGGCAGTGCCCAAGAGGTAAACTGGCACCTCTCCAGCTACCAGTTCACACTCAGTTCTTGGTCCATGGTGGGACTTGAACCGGTGACCCTCCGGTTCCCAAGCCAACTCCCTACAGACTGAGCTACTGCCGCCCCCAATATATGAAACATATGATATGAAACATACTAATAATTTGAAGTCCTCTGCAGTTACCTTCAAAGACAGTTAAACATCAGAAGAAATATATGCATATAACTGTTGTTGTTTGCAGGTGCTTGAGGAGGAGAAGCTGGCTGAGAACGCTCAAAGGATGGGAGAGCTGCTGCGGAGCGAGCTGACAAAACTGCCCAAAGACATCGTGGCAGCAGTCAGAGGGAAAGGCCTCCTCAACGCGGTCGTAATCAAAGAGACTAAAGGTACAGTACTGAACTATTTCTAAAATGGCAGCTGTGTTGGTGATCACTATGTGGTAACTAACAAATTCCAGCTAATCCGTAACGAGGGCTGTCAATCGGTTGAAATATTTAATTGTGATTAATACCATGATTGCCCATAGTTGATCATGATTAATCTGTTCAGAATGTATCTTAAAAGGGAGATTTGTCAAGTATTTAATACTCTTATCAACATAGGAGGTGGCAAATGTAGTCCAGAAACCCTCAGAGGTACTGCATTTAACATAAAAAATATACTGAAATCATAACATGGGCAGGCAACAACAGCTGTCAGAGTGCTGACTTAACTATGACTTCCCCCAAACTGTATGTGATTATCATGAAGTGGGCATGTCTGTCTATTGGAACCTTGGATACCTTTAATCTGACCTACAGTATATTAAAACAATCTCCACAGACTACAACGCCTGGAAGGTGTGCTTACGCCTCCGTGACAACGGACTGCTGGCCAAGCCCACCCACGGTCACATCATCCGCCTAGCCCCGCCCCTCATCATCAAGGAGGACGAGCTGCACGAATGCATCGACATCGTCCAGAGAACCATCTTGTCCTTCTAAACTGCAACCAACTATTCAATAAAACACCGACAACCTTCAAGCTGCTAATCAAAATTTTGCTCTAAACATTTAGTAGTTGTTTTTATTTGCTTTCCAATGATAGGGTTTTACTTTAGAAATACAGTATGCAGAGACCGTGGAGTGAGCTTCTAAGAGGATGTACTCAGTTTTGTACAGAGAGACTACTGTGAAGAAAGACTGTTGGATGACAACGCGGGCTAACAAGTGTTTTATTTTAAATGTTCAATGGTTAATTCATTATTATTTACTGTAATTTTGCGTTGGGAATGAGTGATGTAAATAATCAATGTGCTTGTCCTGAGTGAAACCTTTTAAAGGATATGTGGCGTTACCAGTGACACATGCACTCTAACTCTATAAAGACTTCAAATTTTCTCCTCCGAGGCAGACTGCTGACTACAAATTGAAAATACACTGCGATTAAATCTTGTCTGCATTACTCAATGTTACAAACGTAGTTTATTAGTATATAAATATTTCTACTACCGACTACGTTTGCCCGCTAAACCTTGTGAAAGGTTGTGTCTTGTTACATACAGTAAAGGGCCAGCTAGTCTGGGTATTTTTAAAGAGCAGATGTTTTAAAAAGCTTTGAAATGTATATGGGATTTTCAAAACCGGGTGTTTAAGAATTTAGTTTGAATTTTAGTGCAATTACATTCCCCCCCGAAACTTTTTTAATTACCAATACAAATATGACCAGTATTAATATCTGTAACACGTTGTTGGCACTTTCTGATGAATGTTTCATCTGTTACAAAACAATGTAAAAAGGAATTTTAAGTTGTAGCATAATCCATTGATTCCCAAATAAATTATTGCAGTCTTATTTTCCGTCTTGCTTTTTCTGTGGCAAAGTAGATCTGATCGACCAGAGGCCTGTTTCAGGACTCCAATTCAGTGAGTAATCCAGTTAGATTTGCTGATTAAAGCCTGAAATCCAGGTATCCAGATGAAATCCCAAAACATCAGTCAATGTCCTAGATTTGAGGTGGTTTCAAGCAGTTTTGACATGTTTAACCTGCAATTTTAAAAAGAAACAGCTGCAGGATCCCGCTTTGATGTCACTATTCACCCACCAAGCAAAGACTAAAGATAATTTTCTGCGTCACACTGTCTGCATGTACTAAAGTTAAGCATTCAATCCATTTCCGATGATTCCAGATGTAACACTAGATGGTGCTGTGCCCATACTGAAATTAAACTAAGGATTAGTGGGTATTCAGTAGTGTATACAAATGCTTATCAGACAGGCGTTAAATACAAAGCTTAACATAACTGGAAGACATGCAGCGATAGATACTAAAACTTCTGCTGCAACACTGTTAAAGCTATAAGCCACAACTTAGATGATCCATCTTTCAGCCTGTCACACATCCTCTGTTAGACCAGCGGTACGCTGGGACCTCCACTGACAGATTTGACATATTTGACACTTGTCAGTCCCTGAAGACGAGCCTGTTCTGAACAGGATGTTGTAGGAACAACCTCAAACCCGCTGAATGAGACAGTCGAAGGCTTTCTACCCCTCTCGAGTGCTGACCTTAACCCAGCAGAAATCCTGCTGCATCCACTTATAACCACAGCAATAATACGAACTGTGGTTGAATTAATATGGCAATACAGATCTGGCGGAGGGTATCAGATAAAGATTTGACCTTTACCTTGGTTGAACTGAGATGGTCAGATACCGTAAGTACAAAATAAACTTTGCTGCTTTGCTTTTACCACTTATTAAGACTAAGAGAGAAAGTTGTGCGACACTGGCGAATATTTCATTTTCTAACAGATGTACAAGAAAACATATTGCAGGCTGTTGAGGATCAATAAAACCAACTTTAATTAGTTAAATCCTTTGCACTTTTAATGCCGTTCTCCTCGCCAGCTCCACTTTAAAGGCTTTCTATTGAGTGCTTTTCTTTTTTTTTTTGCACTTTTATTTATCCAGGGACAGCTCAAACGAGCTACACTTTTTTTTCAGGAGCGTTCGACCGCACCTCATAATCTTCCTCAGCGGATGGAGTTCACATGTGAAACTAACTTCAGTCACATGGTAACAGATGAACTCCATCCACTGTGGGAAAACCATGAGATATGGTTGAAAGCTCTGAGGGAAAAAAAAGTGTAGCCCATTAGCTCACTTTTGGATTTGCAAACAAAACTTGTAGATTTGCACACAAAACTTTTAGATTCACAAACAAAACTTGGATTTGCATTAATACATTTTAAATCTTGCGATAAAACATTTTTTGATTGCACTGTTTCGCTCACTAATCTGTTCTCTTTGATAGACACAGAAGTAACTCCATACAATTAAAGTGTAAAGTAAATGCTCTCCACCACAAGCTGTAACCTTCTCTAACCTTCAGGCCTCCACCTAATGATCAGATTTTTGTTTCATCAGTCGCACTGTCAAAACAGGCCTCACAGTTCAGGGCGAAAGTGCACACAGCTCACAATCTAGGACAGGTTATTATTTCATATGAAGCGGAGCAGAGAGATGAGCGAAGCCCAGAGCTTGCTTGTGAAATATGAGTGGAATCCAGGCTGGCAGGAGAAATGAGGGTTATCACTGGGTGACGGCGAGCAATGTGCTTGTGTCCTGGGCACGCTTTGATCCTGCTCTCTGCAGAGACCTGCATCCCACTCGGCAACCACAGTAGGAAGGCATACCATATTCAACAAATGAGCTCCAGTTCTGGCAAGGGAGTGACAGGCCACAGGCGCTGTGAAGATCTGGGAACACAGAGGTCCAGGCTCCGGCGGGGCTCTGACAGCCTGCAGCCAAACCTGAAGATGCTCCTTTAAAGCTACTTCCCCTGCCTCACGCTCGGTGCCAACAGTCGGCCTGGTCCATTCAAGCATGTGGTCCAAGGCTGGCTTCAAAGACCGGTGTGTGTTCCACCACAATTCCTCAGACCAAGAGGGTCAAGAGGGGCTCATCCAGACTGCATGGCTGCTCTCGTTCCACTCTTTCAGCTCTTTGTTGCTCACCAACTCTTTGTCTTTTTCTGTCTCTCCGACTGACTTTCTTTTAATTTGTTATCTCTCCCCCTGTGTCCCCCTTCTCTTCCTGCTCCCTTTGTCTCTCCCTCAGCTGGCCCATTTGTATTCATCCCTTACATAATGGAGAAATCAGATTGTGGTACTTAGCAAGGATGTAATCAAAGTACTGTGCCCGAAATTTAATTCAGGTAAAGTTGCAGTTAAGTAGAGGATAAATTATAAAGCTCTGTATCCATTAAATGTGCAGAGAATAAGGTGCCAGCTTGAGAATTATGACTGATGCAGTGCTGGAATAGGATAAGCTGTTCGTTTTTTCCTGTACCACCACAGATAAATCAGAGAAAAACGTTTGGCTCGCCTGCCAGTGCTCATATTAATGGGCCTTTTGCATTAAGTTTATGACATCTGAGTGCACTGATAAAATACATGTGCATCTTAAAGGGCAAATGACACATAATCCTTAAAGAGTAATGTGCGCTGACCGTTTTTCCTCTTCCTCCACGTGCCTCTCAGTTCACACCAGAGGGGAGATATACTATATTGATCAGGCACAGCAAGGTCCTCAGAAGGACGTGGTCCTCCCTGCAGATCTGAGGTGCGCTGTGACTCTCAGACCAATCGTTTTAGTTGTCACACCCTCAACCGATTTATTTCTGGTTCGTAGACATGTCTGCGGTCCTTATGAATCTTAAAATAGCCAACATCGATACGGTCACAGCTGTAGAAGTCTCACCACGTGCCACGTCTTTAGGTAGTTTTTTTAATTTATTTTTTTACATGACTTAAAGCTGGGGTAGCCAACTTTGGAGAAACTAGTACGAGTTGTTGTCATCGCTAACTGTCCCATACTGTTAGATACTGTGTAATGGCAATAATCTGGCAATAAGACAGGTGTCATGATAGAGGGATAATGACTCAATATATTGCAATACTGTAAACAATATATTGCGATTTTCTTAAATCCTATTTTAGGAAAACTGCCATCAGGTTACTTTATTTATAGGCAGATTTGGTTTGCAGTAAAAAAGACAATGTATCCATCGTTACACACATTTTACAATCACAGACAAAAGACAAGGCTCCATTGATCACTAAAATACAATGAATGAATGAATGAATGAATGAATGAATGAATGAATAATAAATAAATACATAAATAGGCAAATGTTGCTTGCATAGCCATAGTATAAAGACAAAGCTCCGTTGTATTCACCATATTATGAAAGGCTGAGGATGGATTACAACACTGCCATCTAGCGGTTGAGTTTGAAGTTGCTAGAAAAAGTATGTGAACCCTTTAGGATTACTTGGATTTCTGCATAAACTGGTCATAAAATGTGTTCTGATCTTTATCTAAGTCACAACAATAGACCAACAGTTTGCTTAAACTAAAACTTCACAAAAAAATTATATGTTTTCATGTTTTTATTGAACACAACATGTAAACATTCACAGTAAAGGGTGGAAAAAGTATGTGAACCTTTGGATTTAATAACTGGTTGATCCTCCTTTGGCAGCAATAACCTCAACCAAATATCCGTTTTAGTTGCAGACCAGACCGGCACAACGGTCAGGAGGAATTTTGGACCATTTGTCTTTACAAAACTGTTTCAGTTCAGTGATATTTTTGGGATGTCTGGTGTGAATCGCTCTCTTGAGGTCATGCCACAGCATCTCAATCTGGTTGAGGTCCAGACTCTGACTGGGTCGCTCCAGAAGGCCTGTTTTCTTCTGTTGAAGCCGTTCTGTTGTTGATTTACTTCTATGCTTTGGGTCGTTGTCCTGTTGCATCACCCATCCTCTCTTGAGCTTCAGTTGGTGAACAGATGGTCTTAAGTTTTCCTGCAAAATGTCTTAATAAAATTGGGAATTCATTTTTCTATCACTGAAAGCAATCCGTCCAGGCCCTGAGGCAGCAAAGCAGCCCCAAACCATGATGCCCCTCCACCATATTTCACAGCTGAGATTTTGATGTGGCAGGTTTTGATGTTGGTGTGCTGAGCCTTTCTTTCCTCCACACATAGCGTTGTGTGTTCCTCCCAAACAACTCAAGTTTGGTTTCATCTGTCCACAGAGTATTTTGCCAGTAGTGCTGTTGAACATCCAGGTGCTCTTTTGCAAACTTCAAACATGCAGCAATGTTTTTTTTGGACAGCAGTAGCTTCCTCTGTGGGGTCCTCCCATGAACTCCATTCTTCTTTAATGTTTTACTTATTGTAGATTTGTCAACAAAAAATGTTAGCATGTGCCAGAGACTTCTGTAAGTCTTTAGCTGACACTCAAGGACTCATCGTCACCTCACTGAGCATTCTGCGCTGTGCTCTTATGGTGACAGGACGACCACACCTAGAGAGATTATCAACAGTGCTGAACTTTCTCCATTTGTAGACAATCTGTCTTACTGTGGACACATGAACATTTAAATTACATTTTGTAATCCTTTCCAGCTTCATATAAGCCAAAAATTTTTGATCGTAGTTCCTCTTAGAGCTCTTTTGTGCTGGTTCACATCAGGCAATGCTTCTTGAGAACAGCTAACTCAAAACTGGTGTGTTTTTTTTATAGGGCAGGGCAGCTTTAACCAACACCTCCATTCTCATCACATTGATTTGACTCCAGGTTGGCCGACTCCTGGCTCCAATTAGCTCTTGGAGAAGTCATTAGTCTAGGGGTTCACATACTTTTTCCACCCTGCACTGTGAATGTTTACATGCTGTGTTCAATCAAAACATGAAAACATATATTTTTTTGTGTGGCATTAGTTTAAGCAGACTGTGTTTGTCTATTGTTGTGACTTAGATGAAGATCAGGACTCATTTTAGGACCAATTTATGCAGAAATCCAAGTAATCCCAAAGGGTTCACATACTTTTTCTTGCAACTCTATGTGAATCACAATGCCGCTAATTTTTGTTGCATCCTTATGCTGCAGAAATACAGCATACAAGTGAGATTTCAGATCCAAAATGAAACTTCACCTGTTGCAACAGATTTTCTTGAAACAAGTGGCTTCACAAATTTCTGTGATTTTGGTAAAAACATTTGAAGCAGCAGGTGAAGCTACACTGAAAACAAGTGAAACAATCTCACCAAACTTTCAATGAAAGTAATTTCTTAGGGTAATTTAACATACCCCATGCATATTTCATTTATCTATTACTATGGATCCTCCTGTGAGTCTGAAATAAAGATTGAATTGAATTTACAGTGTCACCACACTGCAGTGATCATGCAGGAAACTGCATAAATCACTGTGAAGAGCATCTGATGAATTACATATCTGTTTGCCTCTGCGGCCCCTGTGGTACTGAATGCAGAATGCCCGGCGGTAACTCTGCTATATGCAAGAGGAGAATGACTCATCTACCTGTTGTTCATGTCTCTGGGCATCGTCTCTTCACTTTCCATTAGAAAATAAACTTGATTACAAATTCATTTAATTTCATTATCCACAGCCGGGAACATTGCTGTCTGGGATTGTGATTGGAAAGACATAATTAGAGTCAATGGACTACCACTGGTTGAGCTTCTCTTCACCATAATGAAGGAGGAAAGATTCACAGCAGAGGTAAGAGACGACTACAGCGAAAACCTGGGGCTGTGACTCTGTTGCCAAAGTATGATTCATTCTACTGATTTTCAAATTCATATGAGCCAGCTCTACAATCATTTGCAAAATGCCTGAAGGAAATGAAAGATAGTGGAGATACCAAGAGATATATTTGCAAAAAGTGAATGTCAGTGCCTCAAAGTCATCAGCGGTGCTGTGAATGTGATCCTAAGGGAAGGCTGCGGGAGCCAGCGTTAACTTTGAACATGGATTAAACCAACATTTTTTAGCCATGCTAGCTGCGTCACTCTAGGGACGGTTGGTTGGTTCAGTACTTTGGTCAAATAATAATATCTAATATCTCAACTTAAATATCCAGCTATTGGATGGATTGTGGGCTGCATGGTGGCCTCACAGCAAGAAAAGAAAAACACTTTTGTAAAGTACAACAAATTGTTAAAAAAGTCCAACCTAGTTGCCAGAATAAAACATTGGCATCAGATTTAATTAATTAATTGATTAGTTGTCAACTATTAAATTAATCGCCAACTATTTTGATAATCGATTAATCAGTTTGAGTTATCTTGAACCTCGGCAAATAGTGATCGACATTTTCACCATTTTCTGACATTTTATACACCAAACAACTAACTGGTTAACTGAGAAAAAAAACAACAGATTGACAAGACTATACCGACAAGAATATAATTGTTAGTTGCAGCCCTAGTTGGCATTTTATGCATTTCCAAATGCTCAATTATATTATATTAAATTTACATTGATCCCAGCCATTTACAAGTGCTGCTACTAACCCAGTAGATGTACACGGCTCACATGTGGCAACCATGACACTGAGACCGCAGTAAAATGAGGACACGCCACCGCTTGTGGTCAGAAAATCTGCCTACGGGTACAGGATTTGGAGGATGCATGAACCGCAGACAACACCAGTCACAGTGGCTTTGCCTTTTCGCCGCCCTCTTGTCTCTTCGGGTCAACCAAAGTGGCAGCTCACTAACTCGGCCGAGGCTGTACGCAAACTGCCGCTCTGTAAGGACTCGACTTCACGCTGCAGGCTGGCCACAACAGCTGCAGACAAAGCCTCAGTGTTTACAGAGTTCACGTCTGAGGCTAGGGAAGAGGAGGAGGCAGCAGGAAGAAGGAGGAGGGCGAGATGTGGGTCTCAGCTTCCACTGCTAGAGGCAGAAAAATGACCAGGGGAAATGGGACCATAATGGGGCCCACAGGAATACGAGTCTCAGGCCTGAAAACATGAAGCAGCCATTCTGCACATCCTAGGAGAGGGTTCAGACACAGTTTGCGTAACAAAGGAGAAGCTGTACGACACCTGGAGGAAGCAGAAGAAGAAAAGGGAGGTGGGTAGATGTGAAGGATAAATTGCTCCTGTACATGGTGCTTGTTCTTTCAATAACAGGATGGGATGTGCTGGGGTGTGCGTAGCTCAGACAGAAGATGGTGAATCAAAAGAAAAATGTGTTTGCGTGTAAGGAAGCAGAGGGACTCTTCCCACGAAGACTTGCAACCTAAAGCATCACACGGAGACTTGCAGTGACAAGGTGACGACAAGTTTGGGCTGGGCAAGCTGCCACCGAAGCTCTCAGTGTCATAAAGGATAAATCATGACAATAAGCATCACTGTGGCACTCTCCATCCGACGCAGCACTACTGAGCTCGGCAAACATGAAATGTCACTTTTTAACTTCAGCAGTTTCTGTCAACGTCTTTCACGACGGATGCCATCAAAGGCGCATTAAAGCGTCAGTCATTAATGCACAGCGCCAGCGTGTTTTATGTGTTAATGCTAGCATGGTGCAACACCGTGTAAAAAAACGCCGCCCTTGGCTCAAGGGCGAAGGGGCTCTCCTCTCATCACCACGCTGAGGTGAAATGAATCAGCAGTGTTGTTCCTGTTCGTTGTCTGAGCTAATTAATTACTAATGAGGGATGTCAAATTTCATTTTCTAAACAGAGAAAGTGAGTGAGAGTAGAATGAATGACTGTGGACTGTGTTTTGGTCAGAGACAGTAAATAAACAGTTACTCAATTATTTCCACAACCACAGTTAATTTCAGTCATGTGGGGTTTAGTCCATAGGCCAAGAGTGTCAAACGTAGGGCCCAAGGGCCAGAACCGGCCTGCCAAAGGGTCCAATCCAGCCCCCTCCGTGACTTTGCAAAGTGTAAAAATTGCAGAAAAATATGAGATTTTATTTTTTCAAGACTCAATTCTGAAATAATTTGTCACATTTATGACTTTCAATAGGAATTAGGTTCAAATTTATGTTGACATAAGTCCAAATACTGATATAGGAAGCCAAAATGATGAGATATTAAGTCAAATTTATTATTGGTTATCATAGAAAGTCATAATTAAGAGAATTAAGCCTTTCACTTAAACGTAGGGAGTCAAATTTAAAAAGATATGACTCAAAGCTATGTACAGTATATTTAATATGAAAACATTCAGGCACGATTTTGAGATATTTTGTCACATTTATGACTTTTATGGGAATTACGTCCAGATTTTAAGTAAATAATGTATAAATTTATAAAAGTTATGAGATAGAGATGAGATTACGTTAGAATAAATAATTAATTCCAATTTTGCAGTTAAAGGCACTTCGCTTGGTATTTTGGGCTGGATTTTCCATTAATTGTGATAATTTATAATGCCCAGGTCTGCCCTAAAGTATACCCTGCTTTATGGTCAATTTGACTCTAAATGGGACCATAATTTACTAAATGAAAATCATGCTGTATTGAAGAAGACTTGAAACTAGTGATTGAGACCATAAACTCATGATTACAATGTTTACTGAGGTAATAAATCAAGTGAGAAGTAGGATCATTTTCTCATAGATTTCTATACAGTCAGACTTCTTTTTGCAACCAGAGGAGTCGCCCCCTGCTGGCTGTTGCAAGATTAAGGCACTTCAGCACTGGCTTCACTTTTCAGACCTGGATGTTTCCGCCTGGTTTAGACTGACCAGAAGAAAAAAACATCTGTACAATGTGCTGTACAATAAACACTGCTTAACTTGAAATAATCAGCTTTTGTTGCAACAAGCTGTTTGTGTTCTGATGTTACGGTCATCCTAATAAACTGATTACATAGCATATTGTTTTCTATTTTCTTCAGTGCTGCAGATTGTGTTGTAATCAATCACTGTCTCACAGGCGTGGACTATTTCCTACATGTATTCCTGCACCACTGATTATATTATTCATCGAGTAAATTAGGTGGAACGATAGAGTATATTTGTCACTAGTTTTCCATCTCTGTAGGTTGTAAAATGAGCAGTGACATCCTGCAGTAGACAGAAGCACAACCGGAGAGTGACGCTTTAATCAAAAGCTATATGCCACTTTCTGAAAAGCAATCCCTCTTGACACATGGTAGGTAGGAAGGAAGGAACACCTGCGCTGCAAAATGATTACAAGAGTGCTAGACATGTGAATGACAACGGGGTCTCCTCCTCAGTTTGTCACAACCTGACAAAGTGTGTGACATTACTTGTGCACGAGAGTGAACGTGTGGAGCTGCAACTGATAGACTGGAGCACACTCACACCATATTCTCTGTTCCTTTACTGTATTTATATCAGATCCCTCACAGGGAGACGCTGATGAATACAATCACACAGTCCGACTTTTAACTTCCAATTGTGGAGGTGCATGAGTTTGAATTGAAAGACGTTCTGCTGGGCTTTGATCCTTCAGTGTCCCGCGCAATCCTGCTGATGCGGCACATTTAGACCTAACGGTATGTTAGCGGCACACCGGCCTTCCACTGGGAACATTTAAAGCAGCCCCTCCGCCTCGTACTGCTCCGTACCACATCTCCATGCCCGGGGGCTATCAGCAGCACACCGGCTCTGACGGCCCAGCACCAGACCTGGTGATGCCACGACGACTGCGCAATATCCACCTGTCTTTGCACAAGCCTGGGGACTGATTACCCGCCATGCTGACTCTTCTAGGTTCAGAAAAATCAGATCATTTTTATTAGAAATTACCATCTGACGTGGTTTTTTGCAGTGTCCCTGTAAGCATTTATCTGATGAAAAGACATGTGGGAGTGCATCTTTTTAAACGTTTAGATCACATAAAACTGTTATTTCAAAAGCATTTAAAAGAGTATATTTAAATTAGGGCTGTCAATCAATTAAAATATTCAATGGTGATAAATCACACAATTGTCTATGATTAATTGTGTTTTTTTTACCTGTTCAAAATGTACCTTTAAGGCAGATTTGTCAAGTATTTAATACTTTTATCAACATGGAAGAAGGCAAATATGCTGCTTTATGTAAATGTATATATATATTTATTATTGGAAATCAATTAAAACACAAAACAATGACAAATATTGTCCAGAAACCCTCACAGGTACTGCATTTATTTAATACAAAAAATATGCTCAGATCATAACATGGCAAACCACAACAACAGCTGTCAGTGTGTCAGTGTGCTGACTTGACTATGACTTGCCCCAAAGCTGCATGTGATCATCATAAACTTGGCATGTCTGTGAAGGGGAGACTCGTAGGTACCCAGAGAACCCATTATCATTCACATATCTTGAGGTCAGAGGTCAAGGGACCCTTTTGAAAATGGCAATGCCAGTTTTTCCTCGCCAAAATGTAGCATAAGTTTGCTACCAGTGGATCTCTTAGGTTTTCTAGTGTCACATGATGGCAGTATCTTCATTTCTAGCTTTAAAACTGAGCCCACTACAACCAAAAACGTTACGTTAATGCATTAAAGAAATTAGTGGCGTTAAATCGAATTTGCGCTAATGCTTTATCACGTTAATTTTGAAAGCCCTACTTTAAGTCTGATCTTAAGAAATAAAATCAAGTTTTAATTTAGTAGTCTAGACATTTTTGTGTTGACCAGCAAAACCACCACCACCTCTCAGACTCCCTTAATGCTTCTCCAGTTGCACTGGTTAGAACACGTCCAGCTTGAAATCACTGACCTTTTTGTTAACTGCAATTTAATGGGGTGATTAGGTCTCCTTCGCTCTATTTTCAAAGTATACATCCATCTTCCTAAAGGTGTTGACACTGCAATAACCCTGCTTCTCAGTAGGCTTCTCACAATGTACGCTTGCTTACCAGTGAAACGCCAAACAAGCACACCCTTGACATTTTCCCGCGCCACCTCATGAAATCCATAAATTGTATGTATTTATGATTGGGCTGCCCGGCGCTTCATTATGAGAGCCGTGAAAGGTTTGCCTGGCAACGCTTTGACCTGCTGACCAAAGGAAAACATACAGTAGGTTCTAGTTATTCAGGGGATGATGTCACGCTGAGGTCTTTACGGATTGGTTCTTTCTGTGTGCACTGGCCTTATGTAAGTCTCTATGAAAATGTCACTCCAAAAACATAAAACCTTGACAGCACAAGGACATATCTGTGCCTGTTTGTTTTATTCCTGAGGCAGACATAGCCAGCCGCGATGTCCTTGCCAGAAGAATGACAGCATTTGTTTGTTCAAACACTTAAAGCTCCATGAATCAATAGTTTCTATATTAACAATTGATTAGGTGTCTACATCTAAATTACCTGTTTTGTTTACAGTATGAGGCCTTGCTTAGTGTTAAAGGGATAGTTTGGGTGATGGCGGTTGGCATGCCCCCAGCTTGGAGAAGCAGGAGGAGTTACCACATAGGAGCAAAGCAACGTACTGTTGTGGACGGGCCTGGCAGCGAAACGTACTTAGCCACCTAAAAGAAAGGCCCCTCTAAAAAATAAGTTTGAGTGTATGCTTTACTTAGGATATTGTCAGTGGTTTACCTTGCTGTGAGACAGCTATACAGTCTTTGTTTCGGACCGAAGTCGCCCAAATCCATGTTCTCACCAAAGCAACCAGACTCTATTTAAAAAAACAGTAATTTTACCTTGCAGAACACAGGGGTTGCTGGACTAAAGCTGCCTCAGTTGGTTAGTTAGTTGTATTATTATATCACTTTGGTTAGTTTGGATTCACCAAAGTCACACAATAGCACACAAACTAACTGATCAAGGCAGCGGTAGACCAGCAACCCCCGTGTTCTGCCAGGTAAAATTACTGTTTTTTTCGGCTTCAGTTCCCCATCGGAAAGAGCAGTCTGGAGGCAAAATAAAGTAGTGAGAAAATTCTAAATATAGCGTACACTTAAACTGATACTATTTTTTTGGTGGTATTTTGGGTGGCTAAAAGATGTGTTGCTGCTTCCCTCCAAACTGGGGGTGTGCCGGCCGTCAACTACTGTAGGTAACGCACTGATAAGTACATCGTACATCCCCACTTCAAAACACCCAAACTATCCCTTTAATGTGTGTTCAGACTGAACATGAAGCTGATATGAGAGGCGTCTCGCCTGCTTGCGAAGTCAATAGAAAGATGCAAACAGACACTGTAGGCGGCTCGACTTGAAAATGCAATTTGGGTTAAAAAAAAAATATATATATATATATTTTTTTCCTGAGGCTGTTTGACAAGAGACACGAGGTAAAAAGAGAGGGGTCTGGAGGGAAATAAGAAAAAGAAGAAATAAGAACGTACACTGGCTCCAGCTAATGTCTGCACAGTCAGTTCATTCGCTATTTGTGGTGAGCAATCTGGTAGGCCGGCGGACAAATTTGCTCAAATAAACCAAGGCGAAATGTCACCCGAAAGGCACCTCAAGCCAGCTCTCAGACCTCGGCAGAGTAATAAGCAATCAGACACCTAAGAGACAGAATCCTATGCTGTTGCATATTGGCCAGTCACCTCTCTGCATTGTGGCCGGTCACCTTTCTGACACACAGTTCAGTGGTTTCCCTCGGCAGACGGGGAGGCTCTGTAATGTTTCATAATCAAGCTGATCCATCCAAGCGTGGAGAGCAGCTGGACTGAGCTGATATTAGTATGCCCCTGGTGTGGCTTGGTGACAGAAGCTGGAGCCCCCCCCCCCCAATGTCTCATTGCACGGTGTCAGATGGAGAATTTTATGTGACGGGGGGGGGGGGGGTGAAATGTGCTGGCGCTCTCCAGCAAACTTAGATTGGCTTTGTAGCTTTAACTGTTTTGAGATAACTGACGGTCAAAGCGCACATCAGCCTAAGCCGGGAATTCTCGCTCAGACAGCTTGTTTGCAGATGCAAATGTGATCTGATTTGTGGGAAGCCGAACATCAAATTGGACCACAGGTTTACTGTAAAAGATGGACAGATATCTCAAATAGAAAAATGTGTGTTCAGATTTTAAATCTAGTCCACAACAGTGACTTTAGGAAAGGAGGTGACCTGCTGGTATGGAGCCGTGTTGTAATCTGACAGACTGATAAAATCAGGTTTGGCATTTGGACTGCTGTACCTGGAACAGCTTCCTCTCCACTCCACCCGTGACAGATGCTGCAATTAGTGGTAGTGACTACTGCCAACTGCTGACATGGCTTTGTATCCGCCACCCGTCTCTGCTCCATTTGTACCTGAATCATTAGCTTAACTCAGGACCTGCTTTCCAACAGTGAGCAGCCAATCACAGATGCAGCTCAGGCTCAGACGGCCAGTACGATATGGCCGGACTCTTCATCCAAGGCTAGTACTCTTCTTCTAATTGCAGACTATACCACAGACATAGGAATGACTAGTATCCCATTGGCTGGCAGGTGTCCATTAAAACTGTACAACAGGACACCTCAAAAAAAGATCCAGGCAACAGTTTAACCACCAGTCTAAGTCAATTTGCAAGATATTAAACTAAGATAACCATACAGACAGCTTCCCCTTCATGCTACCAGTCAGGCTGTTCTCATACACCGTTTGTTGCTATACTTACGGAAAGTAGCGAACTGTAATTTGTATTGCACAAAATCAAATCCAAATCCATGCAAAACACCAGATTTTTGGGCAGGAATCCAGTATTAGTACTCATATGAAACCAGAAGTCAACCTTGATTTATCTGTCACGTAACTTCCGTAATAAGTTATGCTCCTTCTGGAGTTATTTTAATGCAAACCTCTTTTTTTCCCCCTAAAGATAAAGTATTTTTGTCATATAATTTCTCATGACTTTAATTTTAAAGTTACACCACATTCCGTGTTATTTTTACCCAAACCACAACCTTTTCCCAAAGTTAAATAGTTTTGTTGCCTAAACCTACCCAAGTTGGTCTTTTCCTAAATCTAAGTAGTTTTGTGGCCTACACATAACCAAGTTGATCTTTTCCTAAGCCTAAGTAGTTTTGTTGCCTAAACATGACCGAGTTGATATTTTCTTTAACATAACTACATATTTTTGTTGCCTAAACCTAACCAAGTTTTTTCCTGTAAAATCAGAAGTTTATTTTTTAGATCTAGATGTAGAAAAACACAAAAAATGTGGAATAACTTTTGTAAGATATTTGAAGTGCTGTATGAGGACATGTTGCATCAGTCTACTTTCACGTTAACCTGACCTGTTGTGTGATAGTAATAGAGCAATAGTAGACTCACTCACACTTATCAGGTGTCCTGATACAGAAAATAACAGCCTTGCTGTGTGGCACTCTTTACCTCCTCTTGTCATAAATTACTGCTCACGAAACAATATTAAATAGTTGTAATTTATTCTGTTCACTAATGCTTTGCCTGGAGGATTCAGTAGAAGCTCATAATAAAGTCAAAGTGGTACAAACAAGACGAGATAATAATAATTATTTTCGGATGTTTTTTGTTTTCAAATGCCGTTCTGTGAATGTTATATTATGGACCATAAGTTTTACTTAAGATTTTTATTTGAATCAGTTTTATTGACAGTGAAAAAGCACACAGTGATTGCTATTGTGTACTTTTACATGCCTTTTCCAGCCTGCCACCAGTGATTTTCAGGAGAAGTCAGTGTCTGAGACAGAGAAGAAAGTAAAAGCAAATGAAGACCAATGACCATAACACCCCTCTACAAAAAATCTTGTTGTTGTCCCAAATGGATTGTGGTTGAATTTGCATATAAATCTGCTGTGAGAAAATATCCAGCCAAGGACATCACACTTTTAGAAGCAATGCACTTGCCTTTTAAAAATTTTTTTAAGGTTACCTAAGGGAAATAAATTTCAATTTATATGTCAAATTTCATTAGATTCAGAACTGAAATACAATACCTATTATGGTGGGAGATGTTACACAATACAATACTTCAAAGTTCAAAGAAAATCTGTTTCTTTTCTGATGCCACGCTGAAACAATGCTGTTTAGGCTATGGGGACTAATTCCCACAAAACCAAGGCTTATTTTTCCTTTACAGCTGTCAACGCCTGTCCTCATAAACTTGCAGATTCATTCACACAATAAAATGTCAATTACTATATTTAGAAACCTCTGTCAGTTTTACAGATGAAACCAAAAACACATTTTCTTATGCACCTTACTTCATGCCATGGTGTAACAATTTAATTGAAGTCAACATTGATTTATTTGTCACGTAACTTCCTTAATTAAGCTTCACCACTTCTTGTGTTAATTTAACCCAAAGCACAATCGTTTCCTAAATCTAGGTAGTTTTGTTGCGTAAACCTAACCAAATCGATCGTTTGGTTGTCTAAACCTAATAAAGTTTATCTTTTCCTAAACCTAATTAAGTGGTTTTGTTGCCTATACCTAGCCAAATGTATCTTTTCCCTCATCTAACTAAGTAGTTTGCTTGTCTAAACTTAGCAAAATATTTTTTTAAACGTAAGTAGTCTGGTTGCCTAAACCTAATTTTCCTAAACCTAATTACAGAGTTTGGTTGTCTAAACCTAAGCAAATTTATATTTTCCTAAACTTAACCACGTAGTTTGGCTGCCTAGACCTAACCAAGTTTATCTTTTCCTAAACCTAAGTAGTTTGGATGTCTAAACCTAACCAAGTCAATATTTTCCTAAACCTATATACTATAACTATAACTAACTATAACTATGTACTTTATTGTTGTGAATATTTTGGTACATGTACAGGAACTCTACAGCCTGGATTCAAGAACAAAGTGACTATTGTGTCTCACAAAACTCACTTTCAAGAAGGTACACTGAATCTGAACTCATTCCAAGAGCTGGGGTGAAAAACCACAGGACCAAAATGGCCCTACAGTGGAAAACCTCTTTTCCACCTCTCTTCTTGTCCATCCATTAATAGTGAATTCATTGCTTGCCAAGTCTGGGCCTGAACCCCATATAGATAACAGGTAATGTTATACACCTTGACATTTCCTTAGTAAAACGTAATCTCTGGAATTTAAGCTACATTTCATCAAACACGCAGTGCCTGTTTTTCTCCTCGTTCGTGTTGATTTAATACAGAGACGAGGGGTAAAGGCAGGGATTGAGGAGGGCGACACATCACCATAGAGGCATAGCTCTCTGAAACATATTTTCACCATGTTAGGTGGGGATTTCTTCAGGTGAGGATGGCTGAACACAAATGGACTGCATTTACAGTGGCTTTCCACCTCATCTCTACATGATATTTTTTGGTGGTGTTGTGTAAATGAGAAAGGCTGAGGGATAGAGAAAGGATGGGGTCAGTGGCTGAGAGAACATCACTGTCTGCCATGAATGACAAGAGCTTGTCTTAACTCTGTTTTCAAGAAACCACACACCGAGGACAGGCGAAGAACATCCTCCACACGTGACCTTGTAAATATTGCCAGTTGTATCAGTCAAAGCAAATGGTGCCATTTATTTTATCTTTTCCAAACTGAAGAATTCCTGTTGCGCTGATGCTTATCTCTTATTTCTTTAACCCAAAAGAACAGGGGAATAGAAGAAATACAATTTCTACGAGTACAAAGAAAATGTCAAAGTCTTTGGTGGGAGAGAAAAAAGAAAGCTGCCGAGCTTGTGTGGGCAGCATTAGTGCAACATCCATCCCTGGTGAGGGGGGTGGACCGTGGAGGACCCCGGCTCTTTGTTAGGATGTGAAAGATAGACAATGCCACTACTGTGTGCTGAGAGCAGGAGCCATGCCGATGCTGGTTCCATAAGACTGCCAGAGCTTGTAACAATTATGCCTTGTTATAGACTTTCTCTTTCTATAACCTTCCCGTTTCTCCCCAATCTTTCTTTTTCTTCCTGTTTCTCTCCCCTTCAGTCTCTTTAAATCTCAATGATCATTTATCCTTCATATCACGGACCGCTCCAACCTGAAGTCCTGCAGTAATCCACTGGGGACATCTGCAACCATCCAATCATCCCACAGTAATTGCCAATATTGTTTTTTATGCTGAGGAATGAGACACTGCTTTAGGAGCTGGTGATGTGATTTCGAATTTAATAAATAAAACCGGCCAAGTAATTCCTCTGCTAATGTGTTTTATCTCAGTAGAGCTCTACACCTGAGACACAGATTCAAGCTAGACAACACAAAAATGACAGGACATAACTGGGTCGCCTGAAAGACAGATATCTTGACCTATAATTTGCTCATGAAGAGTTGTGAATTTACTTGGACTTGGATTAAAGGACTAGACTTGGACTTATCTTGATTTACTTGAAACTTGATTTGGACTTGTTTCCAATGACCTGAGGCTTGACTTGGACTTACCTCGGCTGATATGTGATTTGCTTGAAATTATATGACTAGAGACTTGAGTTATGCTTCTCTCAAAGGACTTGAGACTTGACTTGAACTTGTCTCCATCAATAAGATTGGGCTTGGGCATGTTTCAAGACTTAGATTGGATCTGTCATGGGACTTGTCTTGATATGACTTGAGACTCCAGTGACTAGATCTCTGACTTGTATTTGTCTCAAATGACTTGGCACTATGCTCAAGTAATGTCAGAAAAGACCTGGAGACTAGACTTGTCTAAAAATGTGAAATTAGGCTAGGCTTTATCTCAAGACTTGACTTGGACTCAAATGACCTAAAACCTGATTTGAAGTTGCCCGAAAAGACTTGAGACTTGTCAGGAATGATGTGAAACTAGACTGAGAAACAAGACTGAAATGACTTGGAAATTGTCTTGAATTAATTGAGATTCAACTTGGACCTTAGATCGCTCCAATGACTGGAGACCTGACCTGGACTTGTCTGAAATGACTTGACACTTGGCTCAAATAATGTGATACCAGACTTGTAGACTAGACTTGTGTAAAATCGTAAGATTTGACTTGGCCTTGTCTCGAGACTTGACTTTGATTCAAAAGACTTGGGACTTTACTGGAACTTGTCTCGAATTACTTGAGATCCAACTTGGGCCTTGGACCTCTCCAGTGACTAGAGCTCTGACTTGGACTTGTCTCAAATGACTTGGCACTATGCTCAAATAATTTCAAATTAGACTTGGAGACTAGACTTGTCTAAAATTGTGAGATTTGGCTTTGCTTTGTCTCAGGACTTGACTTGGACTCAAACAACCTCAGACCAGACTCAGACTGAATGACTAGACACTTTGTTGTGTACATGTAGCAGTCGGCATGTGGATTTATTTACTTCATGCGGCCACAACGCTCCGCTAACAGGAGAAGAAACTAAAAGTGTACAGTATATAAAACGAGGTGGTGCCACTTGTGCTTTCAGACACACTTGATGTGCTAATGAAAAAAGGAAACATAAAATGCTTCACATAAATGTAGATGCAGCCAGCTGTGGAATATGGCAGCCATTAATGTGGAGAGGGTATTTTTCATTGAACAGTACCAGGACGACTGCTGAGGGGAGTGTTCGGCGGCTTCATTTTCCTTCAAGAAACTTTTAGGAGCAACCCGAGCCTCATATTCAGCACACTATAAAATGTGAATCACTCTCCAAGAGAGGCAGCCTGGGAAGAAGGATGGATCTGAGGAAGGCATGTGCGTACTATGTATTTGAAATGACATGAATTGTGTATCTCTCTCCTGCAATCTAAAAACGACAATACATTTAATTGAGTTACTGAGATGAAATGCCATTGCAAAATGCGGCATATTGATTTAATCTTGCTGTACTTAACCTGAGTGGCTGGTTTTTAAAAACAAATAACAATATTGGGAAAACAGAGACAAATTCCATACTAAGATGCTATTTAGCATGCTAAAACAGTATATGAGATATTTTATTATGTCCGAAACCTTAATATGTATGCATATTGCATACTGTTTCCAGTGAAATACTACAGTATGCAACACTGAACACCATAGACACATTTATGGCTGGACACTGGCTGCATCTGAAATTCTGTACTAACATTGTATTTAGTTCATTAAAACAGTATGTGATATATTTTAGTGTGTTCAAAACCATACTATCAAACCATAGTATGCACACTGCATACCATTTCTAATGAAATATTACAGTATGCAAATGCTGGACACTACAGATGTATTTATGGCTGGACACGTCTGCGTCTGAAATTCTGTACTAACATGCTATTTAGTACACGAAAACAGTATGTAAGATATTTCGTATGTCGGAAACCTCAGTATGAAACCACAGTGCGCATATTGTATACTATTTCCAATGAAATATTACAGTATGCAAATGCCAGACACCATAGACATACAGTATTTATGGCTGGACACGACAGTTGTGTCCAGTTCTGTACTAACATGCTATTTAGTACATTAAAACAGTATGTGAGCTATTTATATATAGGTATTATTTATATATTTAGCATGTCCAAAACATTAGTATGAAACCACAGTACGTTTCCTTTGTGGGGCGGCAGTAGCTCAGTCCGTAAGGACTTGGGTTAGGATGCGGAGGACCCGGGTTCAAATCCCCCATGGACCAAGACCAACTGGTTGCTGGAGAGGTGCCAGTTTACCTCTTGGGCACTGCCGAGGTGCCCCTGAGCAAGGCACCAAACCCCCAACTGCTCTGGGCGCTTGTCAGGAGCAGCCCCATCACTCTGACATCTCTCCATTGACATGTATATGTACTGTGTGAAAACAGGTGTAAAACTGAATTTCCCCACTGTGGGACTAATAAAGGAAACCTTTCTTTTCCTTTCTTTACGTGAATTGCGAATATTTCCGACTATTTTCACTACAACAGTATGTGAGATATTTTATTATGCATACTATTTCCAGTGAAATAATACAGTATGCAATGCCAGACACTACAGCGGTATAAACGCCCCACAATGCAATGCAGTGGTCATGACAATAAAATATCAAAACATCAATGACGCTTCAATTTATCTAACTTTGCCAGGTGTGTGTGTGTGTGTATATATATATATATATATATGTGTGTGTGTGTGTGTGTGTGTGTGTGTGTGTGTGTGTGTGTGTGTGTGTGTGTGTATAATTATAACATAAGCTATATAGGATATTTATTATTATTATTCTAACAAACAGTCATTTTGGTCACATGAGGTTGGTATGGGTTACTCTGGTTGCACATCTCCAACTGGCAAAGAAGCTCTTAGGAAGTGACGACATAAATTACTGTACTACTCAGTGCGTCCCAAAAGATATAGCGTTTATTCACACAACACAACAGTGTCTTGAGTGATAGTACACATACTGAGTAAGCGGTGCATAGTATGTGATTTCAGCCGAAGCTAAAACTTCCACAGCCCTCAAAGACAGCAGATTTAAACAGGGATGTGAACCTGTTTGTCGTCACTAAGCACCATTTGAATAGAGCTGCTGGCAACAGTTTGTTTTGATGAGAATTACAAAAAAAATACGTATAAACAGGAGGTTGAGGATAAAGACAGGGTTTTTCAACTGCAGCTAAAATCCTTGAGTCTTTACATTTTGCTAAGACTATTGAGCAGTGACTGATACAGCTGTGTCACCCAAGACCTTCACTCAAAGAGAGTTTGTGCAACTTTTTTCTAAAAGGAATCCGTGTTGCATTCCCGACGCCTCAGGGCATGAATATTGCATTTAGTTCAACCCCAAACACTGACATTATTTATGGAGGCAATCATCATCAGCCATGAAGTGAACCCTGTCTGCCTGCACCACGCAGCTGACCTCCAACAGTCTTCTTTGTGTTTAAAACTGAAGCTCTTTGTGGGCTAATACAGCCGCAATTCAATCATCACATTTTGATGGGTACACTTTTCAAGACGCGCGTTTTCTCACCGTCCCCGGCTATGTTGTTACATCCCGTTTCTGCGTTGTTTGATGAAGATCTCATCTCCGTCTTCACCCCCAGACTGTCTCTGTCTCTCTTCATTGTGTGCTTGATGAGGCTGTCAAAAAGACAGCGTCTGGCCAAGTGATGAGATGAGACAAGGGCAATGACTTGCCTCAGTCAGACTCACCTGCAGCCGCTGGCAAAGTCAGGATCAGAGTGTATGCGAGTTTGTGTGAGACTCATATGTGTGAAATCTGTATGACGGAAACCTCAGGTACTCGCTTTTTTCTAAACAATCAAAATCACTGTGGAGAGCAATTACTGAGCTTCAGTCACAGCCAAGACTTTGCTGTCAGTGGTACTTAAAATGCAGCTGGCAAGTAATTTAGACATTTACACATTTTTTGTTGTGGTGGCTCTGGACACACTGGATTTTAAATGAAACTGAAAATAAGTGTAAAATGTTGACTTTCAGATGTACATTGCTCACATCTGTTCTGAGTGAACAGTGTAGAAGCTGTAGCCCTTTTCCCAAAAACAATATCTTAAAAGAGCTACATGCTTGACGCTCACTTAATGTAGGAATGCAAAGAAGAGGAATGAAGAAGACAAAAATAAAGATGGGAAATTGTGACCCATATATATTGTCTGCAATGATTGGACAATTTTAGCTTCGGGTAGATAAATCAGTATGCCTGCTATTTAAAAATTGCACTACAGAAATGCCAAAAATATATTTGAGATCATTTAGAATCAGTATTGCCATCACACAAAACACTGGTAAGTTTATTTTTCAACTGTAAAATCCATGTGACAGAAAAGGGACCCTTACTTTTGATTACTTTGTTGATAACATTTTCATGAAGAAAAAAAAAATACAATATATCATAATGTGAATTCATCATTTAAAAAATTTTGGTGCGTCCAAAACGAATGTTTTGTTTATCTCTGTGGATGATATCTGACGTTTGGTTCCCACATCTAACATGACTTGTGAGACAATATTAAAACAACGTTGGTATCACGTGGTATCTCTGGGTGGTGGAGACTGATGGTAAGTGCCTGGCAACGACTTGTTGTGAAGTAAATGCAATGGAACTGGGGAGGGACGATGCAACATCTAGTTGCTGAATGTTATCAGTTGTACATTTAACCCCTGTTTTATCATTTATAAGCATCAACATTATTGTTCATAACCTATTATAATAAAGTTAAAAGAAGATACTAGGACATTTTAAGTGCTTATTAATGTAATGCATTATTAGCAGTTATAACTTCTCCTCTTATGAGGGCATCTTTTATATAATATTTGATTTGCGCTATGAATCAAATATGATGTTTGTCAATTTAAAAGATTATTTTGCAATTCAGGAAAGTCACACTGTGTCGTACAACTGCTGAAGTATCAGACTGTGAACATACATAATTAGAAAGACGACATACCTGAAAGTCACGTAGTGACGTCTCTCCCTCTGAAGCTACGATGCCTGTGATTATCGTACTGGGATGTACTCACACATCACTCCAGCAACGGGTCTCGCTCGTTCCTTCTCTTTCCGGCTGATGAAAAGACCAGGAGTCTCTGGATAAAACACATCAGACAGGATAAGGTTACATTTGTGTGTGGAACATAGCTAAGTTATGTAGCACTAGCTTGTGTTGGTGCCTTCAAATGGGGTCGCTTTGTCGGTATTTATGAGTTGGGCCCATATGGACGCCGGATGTCGTATTCACGACCTCGTAAGTGGAAAGTTTCTGAAAGCTCAGAGTTCACGATTTGTGACATGTTTGTTGACGTGAGAAATGGTGGAGCCCATGCAAGCTTATTGGTGAATAATAAGTGAATACGTACAGTATATATACAGTTTTTCTTGGTAATTTTATGATATGCCTGAGGAAAATGTTGATATTCTCAACCTCATCTTTCTCTGTCATTATACCTTTGTATGTCCTGCACGATGTTACCTACTTGCTAGTTCCCTAAATTGTTGCCTCTGTGACTTCTAGACTCGGACAGCAATGTTAATATTTCTGTTGCTTAGTAGCGGTGTTCCTCACGACTTAACCACTCGAACGCACTCGTGTTCACGACTTCCCATATCGTGAACACGAGTTCCATTTGAAGGCACCAATAGATCGTGCGAGACGAGAGTTCACTGGGCAGTTTTTAAACAAAACTAAACGATAATACGACAAACTTTACTTGCAAAATTCTGTTTTAAATTGCCAAACATCGTGTGTGATTCATGGCGCGATCTCTTGCCGACTACCGTACATATTTTTTCCAATATAAGGGGTCCACAGGAAGGGGAGGGACTCTGCCTCTCTATTGTCATTCATTATCTGTTTATAAACCATGCAGCATCCAGTTCTGACTGTTTCACAGGAAGAGTTGAAGTTAAAATAAAGTATTATCACATATTTGAAACTTCAAATTTCAATGTCGACATCAGTCTGAAAAATCAAGCAACAGAAGTATGACAAGTTTTAAAAGATGCAACTGAATTTGCATGTATCCGATCCTTGGGTTGGGAGTACAGAGACAAAACTACGGGAAATGTGTTTCTGTCCAAATTCTTACGGTCTGCTCGCTGTGTGCGTAAAGTAGGTCAGGAGCAATGAAAAGTGGAGCTGGGGAGGATGGCTGGTGTGAAGTGATGAATAGAAGAGAGTTCAGCTCAGTATGAGTCATCATGGGTGGTGAGGTGGTGGGCAAACAGCCTTCCTGTGTCAATAATGAAGGAGGGACTCTGAAGAGGAAAGCCATCAGGACGAGGCAAACTGAATTATCAAGTCACAGCAGCTCACAAATGAGACGGAAAAGTTAAATATACGTTCTCACCTTTAAGCGAGAGGTGGAAGTGACATTGAGACTAGGTAAAGACGAATTCCAGTTAATTTCCACGACTTGAAAGCAACACACACAAACAGCACAAAGGCATCTATCTGGCTCTAACCCCCTTAACTGACTTTAGGTCGTTAAGGTGCCACACTAGCTTTCACTGTAACAGCCCAACAGGGTTGAACGCCTTTCCTAATGAGCATCTGCACCGCTGTCAGCACACACACAGTACATGTTTGATGGCAAACATTGTAATGCATTATTCTGTTCAAGTGAGAAACAACAAAGAAAGAATGAAAAAAAAAATAACAGTCCAGGACGTGCAATCAGGCCCTGCAAATCCAGAGCGTGAATAAAACATGAGCAGAACAGGAAGATGTTACATTGTGAAGTCTCTCCGCGGACTTTTTACAGCACACAGAAACACAGGCAGCAGGTAGGTGATAATGCACACTGGTTTACTTTATGAACAGTTCATTTTTGCTCTGCAGGTACTCTGCTAGTCATGCAGACACAGGCTACAGTTAAACATGAGTTTGGAGATTTGACTACTGTATGATGTTTTGACTGTCTAATCTTTACCTCCTGTGGATGTTATTAATAAATTATTTTTTAAAGACCATAAAAACCTGTTTTTTCAGTCAGCTTCTTATATGAAACCGCTATTTTCTGCCAAGGTTAGAATAGTTAGAATAGAATAGAGATTTCTGTATTTGTGTGTTTGTCTGTGCTTTGCAGTGTTTGAGTGTTAAGTGTTGAGTGACTCAATTTCTACCTGAGGATGTTTTCTTTTTTCCTGAATTTAACTTTGATTGTTGCTTATTCAGTCATGAGTATTTTATGTTATTTTAGAGAAATCTTATTATGCTTATTTTCAGGTTCATAGTTGTATTTGGGGTTTTTACTAGAACATGTCTACAAATTCTCTGAAAATCCCAGTCTGCTCTGATTGGTCAGCTGGGCTTCTCTCTTGTGATTGGTCGACCTAACCAAACTCTTCGGACTCCGCTCCAGCTCTGCTCTACCTAGCTTTGTTTGAAGGCGTGCCATACTAGCTGCTATGCAGGTGCGAATGTGTTACTCGGTGACATCACCACGTTACGGAAGAAAAGGCGGGACTTCAAGTAGGGATGCACCAATACGGGATCGGATATCAGGCAGATACAAAGTAGCTGGAGTACGATTTATCTTATTTAATGCAATTCAGCAGATGTATAGGTTATCTATGTATTTATTTCTTACTAGGGCTATCAACTGGTTAAAATATTTAATCACGATTAATCACAAATTAATCACTTTTTTTAACCTAGTCAAAATGTTAAATAAATATGCTGCTTTATGCAAATGTATGTATGTATTTATTATTAGAAATCAATTAACAACACCAAACAATGACAAATATTGTCCAGAAACCCTCACAGGTACTGCATTTAGCATGAAAAATATACTCAAACTATAACATGGAAAACTGCAGCCACTATTAAACACTGCTATTGGATCGGTACTTGGTACCAGTAAAGCTCAGGTATCGGCATCAGGACTGAAAAAGTCGGATCAGTGCACATTCAAGCGAGGTGTTTCAGGCACTTCAGGAGCAGTGTTTCTGTGGGGGAGTCCCTTTGGCGTGGACTTTGGGTTTTGTAACTTTGTAGACTTTTGACAAAAAACTATATAACACTAAAGGAAAGGCAAGAAGCACAAAAGTATAATAGGTCCTCTTTAAGATGTTACAAGCAAGTATTCAGGAGCTTAAAAATCTGACCTTTTTCTAACTGGTATGGTCTCTTGAGATATCGCCTTGTTTTTTTCCTTTTCTTTGTCTTTTCGTCGCAGCACAATTATGTTGTAAGAACTGACACACACAAAGGGAAAGAAAGGGAGGAAAAAAATAAAAAAGGAATTGATTAAAACACAGCATTTCTGCAAAAAGAAAACTGAATTTAAACAGTTGGCAATTTCATTCTGCATGTCATTATGGTACCCAAACTATTTGTAATTCCAGACACACTGCTCATCCAAAATAAGCAAAATCAGATTTCTGTGTGCAACCAGATGTGTGATTTAATCCTCCGGCATAATAAACATCATAGGATGTAGACAATAGGAACCACGATGAAATATGAAAGTGGAACCGTCGCCTATGGCCTCTCTCCTCTAGCTCCGTGAAGGTGCCACGATCCTATCTGCAATTTTCCTCCAACGCCCGTGAAATCTGTGAGAAGTTTGCTTTTCCACTCAGCTCGCCTGCACCTTGGTGACAGGCCTACCCAGAGTTTACATCCATGAGGGGCCCCCGGTTTTCATATTACGGCATCAGAAATTCCTGCGGCCTTGTTGCACAGTGCCCCGACTGTTTGGAGCTCCTGCCAAGTCCATAGTAACAGACAGGCCTATATTTAGCCGTGTTTACGGGCTGTTGGAAAGCGCTTAAAATAGTTAGGAGGGAGACACTTGTACAGTATAATGCTGAACCACAGGGGTCTATCGGGCTGGGGAGAATCAAAACTGCAAAAACACAGCTCTTATTGTACTACGACTAGATCTTGGCACTTGAACATGGACTTGATTGTTTACCTGTATGTCTGGCAGCTGTGAAGAAGTCTAAATTGAAAACCCCCATTTACTCCCTAAAGGTGGTCAAAATAAGATTTTTCCTGCTTTGCGAGTGGATACAGGAGCTTTTTTAGCCCACGGATATGGGCTCAACTGAAGCCAGAACGCTGTGGATTTTTAATGCAGCCGTTGCCCCCTTCCTCTTATCTAACATGTTCAGCTCTCCAAACTTGTCCAGGGGGAAGCCTGTAGCTTTAAAAAGAAATAAAAAATATCTGGTACCAGGCCAAGTCAATGTATACAGGAAACAATGACTGACAGTCCTCAACATGAAAGATTTCACCCCTAATCACCTTGATGGAAGAGGTTCAGAGGCACAAGCAGAGGGACATCAAAACTCCAGAGCCTCCAGCCTGCACACACAGCTCAGATGGATGTCAACTATCTTTCTACATTTTAAATGAGACTTTGAACATGCACAATCAAAGGCTCAAAGGGAATTATAATATCATGAAAGAACCACGAGCTGCACCTTCAAAAATATACGTTACTGTTGAATTTTTAACCATAACATTCACAATTTCGTTGAGCTTCTTTGAGCATCAAACTTGAGCATGAAACATGCCATTGTCTCCAATCGTTATCCTGGGTGATCCTAAGTATATGTTTATGGCCTGTTGTGAAGTGATCCATCTAATGACTCATTATGTGAACTGTTGTGTACACAAAAAACCCTGCGCAAAAAGATGTTGGAACTTGCAAATGAGGAGTGAGCGATTAAAAAAAAAAAAAAAAAAAAACATACCAGGGTGCAGAGGCAATAGCTGTTTAAGCGTGGAGAGAATCAGAATTGCTGGAAGCTGAGATAATGATGTGGCATCAGCATATAAACTGGTGGTATGAGCCAATAACAGAAATTCCCACTATTGTAAACATAGGAGTGTATCACCACTATATTTAGACCGAATTCCATAAAGCCTGTTTGGATTATGCCATCTCTTTGTTGATATTATGGATACATATCGCGGCCAGATTTTCCACGAGTGGACAGAAAAATGTAATCAATCCATCCTTGTGCTGGCAATTTTCTTGACAATCCACTCCAGTCCACTGATCCACGCCTAAATAGAAAGTCTATCCCAGTCTAAGCACGGTGTCCACAACCGCAGAGCAGACCCAGGCCTGCAAAACACCTGCTTCACACACTCAGCAGTAACCTTTAACCAGCTGCAAAATCCACAACTAGTAAACATCAAAATTCAGTTTGAAAATTGTTTTTCCACCTGCGGGAACCATAAGGAGGTGGAAATTCAGGCATGCAGAGCTATTGGAAGGAGAAAAGGTGGAATAGGTTTTTGGGAGCGCAGTGGGCTCGGAGTGGCATGGTGGTCCAGACTGTGTGACCCTTGTGTGTGATGGTGTGAGGGGACTTTTCAGACAGCGCCTAATATCTAGCCAGCTGGAACAAGTTCCCAGGGTGCTCTTGGCTCGTTCACCGGGCTGCTGACAGTGAAGCCAGCGCTCTGATTGCCTCTCTCCCTCCTCACACCTCTTTGGACCTGAACAAGCTGCTCCCGTGAAGCGCCGAGACGCTGATTATGCTGAGCAACGCGCGCTGGGAGAACACCAATTACCCTGATGTGCCTTTTCATGTTTGCACATTGTTGAGCAGCACATCGGCTGGTGTCCCAGGTGTACACAACAGCACACGTCTGGAGAGGCAGCAGAGGTGACTTTCTCTGAAACGAGGAACGAGGCAGGGCACCATGACTATCACAGGAAATATCATGAATATGAATATACATGTATCTATCTATCACCCATGAGTCAACGTAATAATAAAGGGAAAAGCAGTGTGAAAACACTTTATTATTCCAAATATTCCCTAAATCTATTACAAGATTTTCGTTTAGGGCTACAACTAATGATTATTTTCAGTACTGGTTAAACTCTTCATTATTTTCTGATAAACTGATTAATCGTTCAGTGTATAAACTGTGAAAAATGCCCATCACAGTTGCCAACAGCCAAAGCTGACATCTTCAAATTGCTTGTTTTGTCAGACCAACAGTCCAAAATTAAGTCCTCACATCTGTGAAGCAGCAAAAGCATGGCATTTTTGCTTGAAAATTATTTTTAAAGATGGATTTAATATTGCACAATATTAAAGTTGAGAGACATAAAAAAAAAAGAGTTAAAAAAAGGTAAGGCTGTCAATCAATTAAAATAGTTAATCACAAATTAATCACACTTTTTTTATCTGTTTAAAATGTACCTTAAAAGGAGATGTCAACATGGGAGTGGAGAAATATGCTGCTTAATGCAAATATTTGTATATATGTAATATTGGAAATCAATTAACAACATAAAACTGACGAATATTGTCCAGAAACCCTCACAGATACTGCATTTCTCAAGCCCAACAGGCAACAACAGCTGTCAGTGTGTCAGTGTGCTGACTTGACTATGACTTGCCCCAAACTGCAGTGATTATCATACAATGGGCATGTCTGTAAAGGGGAGACTCGTGGGTACCCATAGAGTTAGTTTGATTAATATCAAGAATCGTGGAATTGATATTGATATGAACTACTTCATTTCTGGTATTGTGACATCTTTATTGCTACCCATGTTGACTAAACTTTAATCAACTAATTGTTTTACCACTATATTTTTCGCAACAAATCGTTTCCTGTCCATTTTGTCCAAGCCTTAAAAATCCTGCATCATGTACAAATTTCATTTTCACACATTAGCATCGACCCTTTGTCACAATTCCCGACTCAGCATTCATAAAGTGCTTGTGGTTTGATGTGAGTGACTGCAATAAACAGATGACCCCATGTCAACTCTCTACCAGCACCCGGACCTTTGAGATCCCCTGTGCTGTTAATAGCCTCGCTGGCACTGAGCTGATGCAGCTCCTCACATTCCCCGTAACAGAAAGAGGAAGAATGCAAAAGGAGGCTAAACTGCACCATTTAAATTCAGAGTTGGTAAGCTGTAATTTTTTTGCAGCTGTATGCTAAGCTGCAGGATATCTCCATTCCATTTTGCGCATTAAATTGTTCATTATCCATTTCAGAAAAACAGCAAATGTAATGCTTTTATGCAGCTTTATATAATGAATACATGAATACAAGTTGCTGTTGAATGCTGATGTGTACATTAGGATGAATGAAAAACAGCTTGTCACTCATTTATCCCTGTTAAAGTCCTTTTAATACCATAAGTTTAAGCTGACTCACGGTATGCATTTGTGCAGTTACTGGTAATCACATTTCCATTTGGTAGAATCAACAAGGAGGGCACATGTACTGTATGTCTAATAGGATTTTCTATAGCAGGTCCAAAGCAGTGATGTCCTCTTCATATGTGATACCTTCTCGGTGGGCAATTCATCTCAAAAAGTGATTTGTTATTGTCTCCACAGGTCACAATTTCAATCAAATAGTTCAGGTGTTCAGTAGGTGAAGCAGATCCAGTTTTACTTTGAGTTATAAAACCAATGATTTGCTTCTAGGCTTGTTTGAAAAAAATATCAATTTAATTTTTGAGGTTGCTGGAGGAGGAAGCTGTCGTAAAGCTCATCGGTGCTTCCCACAGGGATCCAGACCATAATGCCTTCATCTAACCTCCCGGGCTGAAAAACAATCATGTGAGAGGTGGAGGTCTCTCCGAGCGTCTGCTTCCAATAATAGCACCTGCCGCTGTGTGCTGGAGGCGTATGAGCCGTGGCCATGTTGGAGGGCTTTACAGAAGCATGTTTTGTCATCGCCAGTCCAGGCCCAGAAAAGGCTGAAATGCAACAGAGCCCCAAGCTCAGATAGTGTTATAACAGCCTGAAGTTAAGAATCAGATACGTCGATCACTGTCAGTTGCCCTGTCAACAACGATATTAAAAGGTGCTAAATTCGATATCCAGAGTATTAATATAGCATCAAACAGCTTTTAGCTACATAAAGATGTAGAGGAGTAATGTCTTCCTGTGCAGAGAATGAAGTCACTCTCCTCTGCATGTTGTAATCCGAGCTTCTTTTAGCGTTGTTGACATCGCCGAGCTGGCCGTGCATGCTTTTATTGCATGTTCGTGCATGTGAGCGTGCCCCACTGGCTAGCTCATTGATGCCACTCTGCACTGCACTCACATGGTGGTTGCAGCTATTAATGCCGTCTGGATCGACGGCGTCATCGCGGAAGCGTAGCACCCACCCCCTGGTTCCCCCTCAGGTTAACACTATTACCTCAGTCAGCACTTTTGCTGTTGTTTGCACTATTAGCACTGTTAGCTGCAAGTTGGCGCCATGTTGAGAGCCATTGAGAGACAATAAAAATGGTCTTATTCCCCTATTTAGCAGCTTTAAAGCAACATATTCGAGAATGTACAACAAAGACAAAACACTATGTCCACTAAAATGCTTCATGTTTTAATGTGAATCAGTGTTTCCATTAAATACTCCCACAAATTTACTGTTTTGGTTCACTCTCACCACTCCGATCGGCACTGTTTTCTGATGTAACAGGCTGCTTTGTCAGCGCGACAGCTAGCGACTAGCTGATGAAAAAAGTGGAGCATTTAGCTACTAAAGAGCCATATATTTCCCTCAGCAGTTGGTGGAGACCAAAACAAAGCTAAAAGAAGGGTGAAACATGACTCCAAATGAATGCTGGATGTATAAATGGTTAACTACTAACAGGTTCGCCAACATAATAAGGTTATAAAAGTCAGTGTTGTGTTTACAGCCTCTTCATAATAAATGAATACTTCTTTAATGCTAAAGTTTACTTACTATAAAGACATTTTCCTACAATAATTTGTCAATGTTGTGCTTACAGCTTGTTTCTGCTGCTCCCAATTGGCCAAAAAAAATCATATTTTGCAGGTTTAAGGGAATATTCAAGACGACGTGATAACACTACATAATTAATTAGGAATCGGTAACTTTGAAACATCATACTATTTAATTTGCTTGTGATAAAGAGTGAGGAGATGTGTAACAACAGCCCCTGTCTGGACTTGAAATGAGGTTTTGTACACCGCCTGACATCCCCGCTATTTTTATTCTTTATTTCTTCAGCTTTTTGTTGGAGTGAAGACCGGTAACGGTGAGTGGCATGAATGCTCTGTTTACAGAGGAAAAAGCAGAGGCAGGTACCACAACATCAAGGTATACTCGAAAAATGTTTCCCTAAGCTTTTATAGCATTTTCTCTCTTCTCAATGTGGCAACATTTCCACCTCAGTCAAGCTAAAAAAATGATATTGTTTTTTTTTTTTCTATGCTGAAATTGAAAATGCATTAAAACAGGTGAAATGTACCTTCAGTCCTCTGCACCAGCCTTTTAGAACTGAAAAACATGCTGGCTGGGTATTTGCTGAATACAAATTTCAGTATGATTTGGGCATGAATGCAGTAAGAATTCAATAGGCCTCCAACATTTGAGATTCAACGCTGAAACCACTGAAGTGAAAAGCAGCGTTGAGGAGCATCTTCTTGTGTTCATTAAAGGTGAACAGCAGCAACATCTGAAGAATGTGAAATAAGGGCTTGGGATATTGACGGAGTCTCTCTGCTGCTTTTAAAAAAACACTGAGTTAATTTAGGATGCATCATTTATCAAAGAAATTGTTTTGATTAAAGACTTCAGGTTAGGAGCGCAAGGCTGATAGATGATAGCTTTCTAAAGGTCCGAGGTCAGCAATCCAATGTGTGATATTTAGCTATAAATAGAAAAAGGAAACACAAGGGATTATCCACAATTAGGGATGCATCCTCATGAATATTCATGAGTGGAGGTTGCAAATGTAACAGAATCTGGTTTTATCAGCTCTATGCAGATGCGTACCTGGGGCTTTTTGGAAGCCTCTTTTGATCCACTGTGGTATCTCCTTTGTCAATTTATCTTTCCTTAAACTTCTACTTTGACAGAAATTCCTTTGGACGATTATTTAATCAAGTGGGCAAGTGAACCTACTTTAGGTGCGTGTATACCTAAGGTAACATATGAATAATCTTTAGTGGATGCATTGAAGTATTTCAAAGCATGCAGACATGAAAAATTTCATATTACCATCTAATCGTACATCCTGTGTTTGTGACTACCATAGAAACTGAATTAGGAGTAGAATGGACATTCCCATTTAAATCAGTGTAGCACGATGGTCAGAGCGGTGGACATTTTTATGCCTAACTTGCCACTGTGACCAGTGTAGCGTGCTAACTTCTGTATACACTAAAATAAACTTACAGCAAGTTGCAGATTCACTAAGGGGAGGTTTTGCAGAAGCAACACATTCTCACTCCGAATTCATTCAATACCGCCGCTTGGTCAGCGCCCCTTGGCATCGGGGTACCCCTCTTGCATTACTTTTGGATGGACCAGGGATGGCATGTCAAAATACGCTCATTAAATGCATAGTGTTTCAAAATAAACTTCCATTTTCACAGGAAGTTAGGTTTAGGCAACACAACCGCTTAGGTAGGGTTAGGAAATGGTCGTGGTTGAGGTTAACTTCCCAAATGACTCGTGATTAGCAACTCACGTGTCTGACAATACAAATGAGTCACAAGACTAACGAGTCACTTGACTCACATGACTGAAGACCGCCGTGACAAAATCAGTCATTACTTTTAGTTTCACACGGTACACAAACACCGGTCTCCTGGTTGAAAGTCTTGTGTTTGTTTGGCTAGCTTGCTAATTCCGCCATGTTTTAATGCTACATTAGTAGTCAGAAAATGAGCTAAACATTGGGCTGGTGGTCAGAGGCAGCACTGGATCTAAAGCCGCGACACATGATCAGCAGTAAAGTTGCTCTATGGGGAGAGTGGTGCCACCTGTTGGAAGTAGAAGTGCTAGATGACAGTGCCCTTGACGTGGCAAATTATTTCAACTTTGACCTTGTTGCCGCTGACCTTTCACAGCACAACCAGTGAGAATAGCTGCAACTGTTGTTGTCTAAAAACAGTGAATGGCGTTCCTTGCGCTCTTTTTGGGGAGATATTTTACCTGCAGCCTCTGCAAGGCTCTGCGCCCTTCCTCGCCTCATGTGAAGGCAGCTAGCTAACTAGCCAGCCATCCATCTCTAGAGCTGTGACACCTTCTAACATTTAAACTGAATGAAATGTTACAGGCTGAACAACAAACAAAAAGCCTTCTTTAGGTTTAGTTTAGTTAAGTTTCGGGAAAAACATTGTGTGTTAGCATAAAATAAATGTTTAAAAAGTGAAAGTGAAACTTAAGGCTTGAGAACACTAAGACAACTACATGTTGTTGGTTTCACACAAACCCTGTATTTTGTGTCCCATCTATCGCCTCAACCTCCACTCAGGCTTTCAGGAGTTTCAGCCTGTCTACCTGGGTGGGTAGTGGGTGTAGTAGGCCCCTACTGGCCCACATCTATGGGGCCTTATAGCGATTTAATCGGTCTAATCGGCCACTATTTCTATGGTCACAGCTTTAATCTCCCCACAGTTTGAATCAGAACATGATAACAGGTAAAAACTGACCACATCACCAACTCTGCTGATGTTTTCCATCAGCAAGCTGAGCAGAAGGAGGCGAACAAGGAGCAAGTCTGTTGATCCAACAATTTGTCTCCTCCTCAAACTGCCCTCCTTTGTCACACAACAAGTTTGTTTTTAGAAATAGCATGAGTTGCATAACAACTCCAAAACACAACACACACTGACATTTTGAGCAGGAAACTCTGCGTACATGTTCTGAGACACTCTGTACCGGCTGCTAAAATACTTGGCGACCTAAGAGGGCATCAGCGCTGACCAGAAAGCAGTTTCCAGTGGAATGTGGCCTTCATACTTTCCACATTAAAAAAACATGAGCACAGAGAATTTTCAAATCCACATCTTCTTATAGTAGAAATCGCACTAACAGGCAACAGAGTCCCTCACAGGTTTGTATGCAGCCCTGTATGGACGAGATGATATTTCCATTAACACACCATAACGGGCCACTGCAGCACGGATGAAACCCACTGATCGATCACACTCTGACGTCCTCCATCAAAGGACAGAAAGCCATCATACTGCGTGTAATTACGTATAGTTGCTTCACTTTGCTTGTACCAATACTCTCAATTTGAAATGTCAAAATCACTGGACAATATTTTACAACTTATTATTTTTAACAGCCCTTCAGATGTATCTCAAAGTTGCAATTCAAATAACATTTGTTTTTATTATAAGATTTCCCACGTGGGGATCCTTTATCTTTGAGTCTATGTGTTATTTTCTATGCCTTCTCTTTTGAAATCAGCTCTGTTTGCCCCATTCGATTTTTATTATTTTAAATTGCTGCACCTGATGTTGCGTGAAAGAGGCTGAATTGTAATGATCACTCAGAATGATGCAATTTTATAGGCCAACCAGGAAGTCAGCATCACACTGGTTCCCTTGAGAAGGGGATTTTTACACTGGATTTTGGGTTATTATAGAAAACAAACTTTGCTACAAGCAAGCATTTATGATACTTATATGTTTAGTTCAACAAGCTAATCTTCACAAATGAACGCCACTTTTATGATTTTTGAAGCGTGAATGCAATCGGCAGAAGTAAAACGCTAATGTTAGGCTTTAACAAACTACACCACTAAGCTAAAGGTGGACTAGTGTTCACCGTTTGGTGACAATTAGAAGTCTCATTTAGCCACTTGTTAGCAACCGCCTTTTTTAAGTTGTGTAAAAGCTTAAAAATTCATGAGTGGGATATTTACTGACATATTTTATGTCGTAGTGCTACATTTTAGAATATCTTAAGCTTGTGTTAACCACAGACCTAATTTCAGGTACCTAACTAAAACATTCAACAAAACTCGGTCAAAACTTAGTATATGTCTGGAGTGTGTATAGTAGATCTGTGAATTTGTGGCTAAACTGGTACACAAATAGTCAGTGGTCATATCTATAATGTTAAATCCAGCGGTACATGTCTACCAGGTCCGATGAGGACACTAGGGGACGCGCAGCTCCAGTAAACTGAGTGTTCAAGCGGTGACACACCCTATCGTGAAATGCAATTTCTACTTGCCGTTTCAAACAGGACACAACATGGCGGCCTGCTTTCTGTTATTCCACCTAAACAATCCATCAAATCTACTTCAGAAAACATTTTAAGCGAGAAATAGGCGATGCCATGACTGAATCTTGTCTGATTTTAGAACTAGCTCGCCCAGTTTGACAGCTTGGTTCAAGTTTTATGAGGCGGACGTGTCACGCTGGCCAGTGAGGCCAAAGAAGAAACTCCAGCATTCGGCCACCAATCGTGTAACTTCGTCAGTCAGTCATTCAGTGACAGACGTTTGTGTTTGTAGGGCTGCCAACTTTGAAATGAGGGAAGTACAAAAATGCTAACTCATTTCTGGGTTATAGGACTAATTCTTGCAGCACTCTATGAAGATTAGCCAAAAGGTTTTACTGACATAAAACTGACATCCTCTGTGGTGCTGACCAATGAGAGACAGCTTTTTAATGCACAAATGTAAACATGGTAAAGAGAAAGACATCCCTTCTGACTTAGCACGTCATGCTAATCCTGACAGGCCGCAGGCTATGATTGGTCGGGGTTCAAGATGCAGTCTGAGAAGTCTCTCGCCAAGTCATGGCAGGAAAAGGCCTCTGCACTGTAAATAAATAAATACACAACAAATAAAAAATCTAAAAAGTTTACCTACTTGTACTGCCTCTGCTGTTTCTACAGTTGTGTAAATGTAGGATATTACTCCTGTGGTCTGTGTAAAATATGACGGTGACTCTGCTCATCTTTTAAGACTGCAACAGGTTAATTTACTGGGTCTCCTGTCTGCTTGTAAACAAAAATGAATTATTCCCCCGGCAGCAGCTATATGCATCAGGATAAGAATCTCAGACAGATCGACTGCTAAGCACACAGCGGAAATGAAATCGAAACCCATGTTTAGTGATAAACAGCAGAAAACAAAGAGGGTAACTGCAGAGGAGGGACAAGTAACAGATGTGGTTTCAGTTTGATGCAGTTCATCACATTTAATTCAAATAATATCGGCGGTAGAATAATGACTCCGCTTAAAACCACTGGAGTGCTGACAAACAGGTTTAATGTGCATGTATATGTAAACGGAGTCACTCTCGCATGGAAAATGTGAGGCAGTTGTGGGGAGTTTGAGCCCACTCTGCTTGTGTTGTGGGATGCAGAGCTGAGCCCACTTTGAACTTTATGCCCCAGTTTCTCACAGTCAGACACAGCAGGCATCATCTCACTGTTCCCCCATGAAAGCAGCTCGGACCGGCCATTATCCGCCAATAAAGCCTTTGGCTACGCTGTATGGTGGCCAAAGCCCCGGGGGATGAGATAAGACGCGAGGGTGGATTTGGCTCTCAAAGCTGTAAATCTTTTTTACATGCCCTCCTCACGGCTCATGTTGGAGGCTGTTGCTGTCCACGCTAATTGGTTGAAAGGACTCTCCCAGCTCAAAGCTATGAAAAGAAAACGAGCAGCGGAATCCGATTGGCTTCGCCGACACATACAGGAGTTTGGAAAATGACAAAGGGACAAACAAGGGCGGAGAAATTAAAGAGCGGGGATAATAACTGGGGTGGAACAATGTGTCACAATATAAAAATGTGTTGGTTTGCATAACGCAGCAGACAAAAGGATCACAATATTAAAGGAATAGTTTAACATTTTGGGAAAATACTTATTCGCTACCGTGGTGATTGACAGGTTGCTACCACGGTCTGGGAGTTGTCCATGTTTTTGTCTTCCAACTTTAACTCTTTCACAGTTAGTTTTCAGTTCACGAAAGTTAATTAGACCCTTTTTAGTCGCCTGAAAATGTCTTCTTCTGTGTTCAGTTGCACTGAGCTCCACCATCTCGTGTCAGTTCTGGCTGCACGAAAACAAGATGGCGAGAGTCAAAATGCTGAAATCCTTCAAAATGGCAGCCCACAAACCAATGGGTGACGTCATGGTTGTTCTACAGTATACAGTCTGTTTTTTGCCTCACTCTTGGCAAGGGAGCAAATCAGCAAATTTCTCAAAATGTCGAACTATTCCTTGACTAAATCTGAAGTTCATACTCCGTACCGTTTCAGCTGCTGCCTAAAAAAAGGTGACAGGCTTATGGTCCTAGAATATGTCCTTCCCCAGAAATAAAATCTAATTTAAAATATCTTTAAATTAAGAGAGTGTAGAAAACATAGATCTTTTGAAACTCAAGTTGACATTGGCTCTTTATGTTTATATCGAGACATTTTCTGTTCTTCAATTTGGTTATTTATATATGAGGAAATGCTTTAGTTTTACATGTAAGGGATTCTGCTTCATTTAATTTTACACAAAACACCTACAAGAAAAGCAACATTGAATAAAGAATAGTGAAACTTAATTATTTGCAGAATCGGAAAAGGATAACTAAGTATGTGTGTGCTGTTCAAACCATTAATTGTGTTAATACCAGAAATAATGTCAAAAATAATTAATCAGTGCAGGAAGTGTGTAAGAACCTGTGTTTTGGAAACAGCAGCTTGGATGGGAATGATGACTTTGGACATGTGCCCGTGTCTGTTTCAGTCAGCAGACTGTGAGCGCTGCTGCTACAACAACACCTGAACGAGTGTGAAACAGCAAGCCATCACAATAATGCTCTGTGGAGTCAAGGTGTGTGTGTCTGAGTGTGGATTTGTGGGTATTGGTACAGTATGTGAACATTCATGTGAAGGTTGCAGCCACTTCAGAAATTCAAATCAAACGCTGACGCTACGTCCTGAAATAAACCAAAACGTCAGACTGAAACAAGTTGTTTGTGATGATGAGAAATCAAAGTAAGCCCCTGTGGCGGTTTCTAATTTGAGCTGTTTTTAATTATCATCTCCAGGGGAGTCACATCTGTCAGAGGTCATTGTCTGTGACTGAACTTCAGCTGTGATTTAGCATTTTGACTCCAAATATAGGAACTACATGGACATGTTTGAACAGGGCTGCACATTTTATCGAATATTACTCACAATTTTGACTTCCCATAGTTAAATGAAGATGATCGATCATGATCTCTTCTAACAGCTAGAGGCGAACCGAGATGAGTCTCATATATCTGATGTTTAGCCGGTCACACACATGTGCAGCCACCACATGATGGTTTTACGTCAGCACAGTCAGTAGCGTCACACACACACACACACACACAACATGTCGTCAGTGTGGCAGCATGAATAAAGAAGTATTTCAAACTTAAAAACATCCAGAACATCTAATTATAATAATTCATCTCCATGACGCTGCTCAGAGTAATCACAATGAACGGCTCGTCTGCAGACAGCACAGACTTACATTATGGTGCGCTCAAGCTCGATTCAGGAAAATGAGTACTGGGCGACGGACACTATTATGATGCATTCAAATGTAATCTTGTAAAATGTAGTTTTTAGCGAGAAACTTGAATAAATCCAGTTGTTTGAAGGTAGTGTTTTCACAGAAACATAACTTCCTAACACTAGCTCTAAGAAGCTTATAATATATAATTTGAACAACAAATGCCAAGTTTTTTTAAATCAAAGAAAATATTTAAATAAAAATACAATCACTTGTTTTCTTATCATTAAATTACATATATTTTTATTAAATAACCAGATCACAATAGAGTAAAAGGATAACATCTAGAGTCTACCCAAAAGTCTATGAATAATTGTGATAAATAATCATGATCTCCATATTGATCAAAAATAATTGTGATTAGCATTTTGGCCATAATCGTGCATCCCTATGTATGAGTGTGAACATTTTCTTGTTAATGTCTTTGGTGCTGAAATGATGAGGTCAATTAATCGATCAGTCAATCAAAAGAAAATAAACTTATTTGATTTACTATTTCAGACAATAATTAAGCAAAATATGTACATGTAGCCTTGGGCTCTGGGCACTTTTGGTGGCCATTTTTCACAATTTTTTTGAAACATTTTAAATACTGCATGACTAATCACTGAACAGCAGAACAATCATCATTAATTGCAGCCCTAATCTCAACTCCTCAGTATGTATTTTACTAGTGCAAGTGAGCACAATACGTATTTCTGCCTGTTTTTTGTGATGAATACTCCGTGTCCACTTTCCATTTCCTTCCCCTCTTTTTTCTTAAGTCCTGTCTGATCCTCCCATCCCTCCTGCTCGATATATTCTCCCAGTTGTGAATGAATGCGACTCAGTGTTACCGGAGGATGTGAAGTCACCCCCTTGGCAGGAGAACACAGGTTGGCACCTGGACGGAGCAGCTGTCTCGCTGTCTTGTGACTGACAGATTGCAGCTTGGGAACCCGGACAAGCAGCCACACAGCCAGGCAGACAGCGACCTGGAAACCGGCCATTCAATTAATCTCCACCACCATCAGCCTCACAGCCATTTTGACTCAGCTGCCTCGCTGGTGCAGATTTACTCACCTGTGTTCCCACTCCAGACCAGTGGAGTGGAGCCCAGTTAAGACAACATCCCCCTTTTCCATTTCTACGACCGAGGAGAAGCACAGACCGATGCCTAAATAGTTAGACAATTCAGCTGGAATGCTGAATTAAACACAGAGCCGTGTGTCTCTCTAATTTAATAGATCAACATTTGACAGGCCTCATAACTTAAGATGTATTTCTGCTGTAACATGATCAACTAATGTGTTGCACAGAGGTTGACTTTGGCTCTTGTATGAATATGAATGGCTGCATTTTCTTGAACCTGCAGGACACTTTCTTTCATTCAATGTGCCGTCTGCTTATAATCTAGTTAGAGTACATGGCTCAATGAATGCATTACTGTCTGTCACCCTGCTGACCCGAGGCACTTTTCATTCGTCTTGGCATGTTCGAATGAAATGCCCAGTTTGGACGGAGATGTGTGTTTAGGTTTCAGCTTCATTTGAGACGGCTACAACAACAAATCAGCATTTTTAAAAATTTGCTTAGTTAAGACATTTATCAAGTACAAGTACATCAAGTGCCCCACACTTGCTTGTTTCAACTTCTTTCTTCTTTGCTGTTTTTCCTTGTTTTATAGAATATGTTTGAGTTTTGGACTGTTATTTGGACAAAATAAGCAATTTGAAGATGTCAACTCAATTTCTGATTGGTATTTTCAATTTTTTTAGCCCAATATTTAACTAAACACTTAATCTAAATTGTGTGCTTTTTTTTTTTTAAATCTGGTCAAAGTAAAACCAGAGATTTGTTTCGAAACACTTTATAAATGTTAGAAAATAATTGCTGCAAAGACTGTAAATCATATACAGTAGTACTGAATTGTGGAGTTAGACCATTTAGTTTTTCTCCATTTTTATGTTTAGGATTTTTTTGTGTGGGCTTGAAACAGCCTGAAATCACGGCTCAGTGACGTACTGGAACCAATCAAGGCAGAACTTCCCTAACACTACAGTATATACAGGTGCACACACAGTATATGCAGAATATAAGCACATAACACAGGTTATACTTACTTATTACAGCCTCCAGTTTGCTAGCAGTGGTGTATTGCCTGTCTGGCATACCAGGACAAATCCCAGTGTGTTGTCAATGAAATTCATGAAGTTTTTACCATCAGTTTGCCCAAGTAGCATGCAGCAGTGAGATGGCCAACAAGAAGTGTCGTATATACTGAAACTGTACATATGTTACCAAAATTCGCCTGTGCTCGGACCTTCAGCGGACAAGCCCCCAGCCATTTTTTCCCAATCATGATTAATCGCATGATTGTCCATAGTTAATCAGGATTAGTTGCAAATTAATCACACTTTTTTTCTGTTCACCATGTACCTTAAAAAGGAGATTTGTGTAATATTCAAAACTCTTATCAACACAGGAGTGGGCAAATGTATGTACAGTATATTTTTATTATTGGAAATCAATTAACAGGGTAGGGAATGAGTCTTTACCCCAAGTGAAGCAATTCAAGTACCTCGGGGTCTTGTTCGTGAGTGAGGGGACAATAGAACGTGAGATTGGTCGGAGAATTGGAGCAGCGGGGGCGGTATTGCATTTGCTTTACCGTACAGTTGTGCCGAAAGAGAGCTGAGTAAGAAGGCAAAGCTCTCGATCTACTGGCCAATCTTAGTTCCTACTCTCACCTTTCGTCATGAGGGCTGAGTCACGACTGAAAGAACTAGATTGCGGGTACAAGCGGCCGAATTGGGTTTTCTCAGGAAGGTGGCTGGCGTCTCCCTTAGAGTTAGGGTGAGGAGCTCAGCCATCCATGAGGGACTCGGAGTAGAGCCGCTGCTCCTTTGCCTTGAAAGGAGCCAACTGAGGTGGTTCAAGCATCTGGTAAGGATGCCCCCCTGGGAGCCTCCCAGTGCACAACCAGCTGGGAGGAGGCCCCGGGGAAGACCCAGGACTAGGTGGAGAGATTGCATCTCCACATTGACCTGGGAACACCTCAGGATCCTCCAGTCAGAGCTGGATAATGTGGCCCGGGAAAGGGAAGTATGGGGTCCCCTGCTGGAGGTGCTGCCTCTGCGACCCGACCCTGGATAAGCGATTCACGATGAGAGCGAGTGAGAGCAATCAGTTAACAACACAAAACAATGACACATATTGTCTAGAAGCCCTCACAGGTACTGCATTTAACATAAATATACGCAAATCATGACATGGCAAAACTGCAGCCTAACAGACAACAACAGCTGTCAGTGTGTCAGTGTGCTGACTTGACTATGACTTACCCCAAACTGCATGTGATTATTATAAAGTGGGCATGTCTGGAAAGGGGAGACTGGTAGGTACCCAGAGAAACCATTTACATTCACATATCTTGAGGTCAGAAGTCAAGGGACCCCTTGAAAATGGTCAAGTCTGTTTATGCGTCTGCATTATTTAGTCTCCTTCTCGTCAAGCTAGTATGACATGATTGGTGCCAGTGGATTCCTTTGGTTGTCTAGTTTCACATGATGCCAGTAACGTCACTCTAGTTTTAAAAGTGTACTACAACCTTAAAATTGCAAGTTGCATTAATGTGTTAAAGAAATTAGTGGTGTTAATCACGTTAAATCATTAATTCATTAATAACACATTTTTCTGTGGTGTGACAAACTCAGAGCACATGCTTATTTGGTACCGTAAAAGGGAACTTGTTTTACTCCCATAAAACACTAGTGTCCCTTTATGGACAACTAGCTTGTCCACTTTTATGCATTTCAGTGTACAATCGACTCAGACCTGCTCTCACTTCACATGCCATTTAAAGATATAATAACTCACTGTGCCCGATAAGTACACACAGTCCTCCGTAATGGAAGGTGTCTTCATATTCACTCTGCATATTACATTTTCTTTGAGAAATTCATGGGCTTTATGACCTTATGCTCTTTGAAAATCTCTTGTGATCACAGAACTAAAAAATCCAATTTAGGTTCCTCACTATCAGGCTGCGAGCTTTAATGAAACGGCCGCTGTTAGCCGCTCTGCCGGGGTATCTGTGTTCAGAGAGGCGTCCCGCAGTATGTTAACCCATCAGAAGCATGTTAATTGCTCCACGGTTAAATGTGAAGGCCGAGCAGTCACCACGCTGCTGTAAATCCCACAATGCAATGTTCAAATCTTTTGCGTTAAACCAATTATCTCCATTTGATCTGTGACCGGAACACCGAAGAGGTTTCGTGCCTGTGAAATCAGCTTTAATCACACTTATTTGCATGGAAATGGATATTGATTGGCGGAAATAGCCACACTGCTGTAGCACTGGAAACATTGCTCATTTACTCCTTATTCTGTTCTTCAGGGAAGACAACAATCGCAAGATGAGAACACGACTTTGAAGCTAAAACTGTACAACAAAGTGCGCCCATCCCACGAGCATTAATTCTACCAACAGGGATGGGGGTAAGCAACGGTGAGGATATCAAAACCGGATGCGCTATCAAGCTGTTTCTTATGTGAAGCAGAGGAAATGTGATCCCCCCGTGGTGCACACCCCGAAACACTGAGCACAAGATTTGAAGTGAGCTGACTGAAAAAATAACGTGCATGCTTGCTCTGGCACACAGCGACGTAGTGCAGGATTCACAACTCGGCATCACTTCAAAAGCCTCTGTGTGGTCTCCCTCGCTTCAAACATAAACATCACTAAAATACACTCGTCAAGCTGCGTCTGTGGCGACTGAACCAACAGCAGCACGGGGTTGCTGTTGCCTGTCAGACAGGGAAAGAAAATACTGAACCGATGGCTGAAAATAATACAGATTTGAATGACAGGTTTCCATTACTGCGTAATAATTACTTCATTATAACCCTCTTAGAGTCCACAGTTTATTTACATGGCCGTGCCATTTAAAAATCTCATTAAATCACCACAAAATGCAAATGGCAGCAAATGACGTGTACTTGTGTTTACCTCCAGCCATCTCTCAGTTCATGTTTGTGTCTCGGTTGCTATTTGAATTCCTTTGTTGGCTCATTAAAACCTTCAGTCCCAAACCAATGAGGTTTGTTTCCCGGCATTTGGCACGCTTAAAATTTTCCTCAGGAAGACACAAAGTATAGAGGATGAATTTCCTGTCCATTAAAATAGTGTTTATTTCCTTTCAAAGTTAACGTGATAATAATGCGAAAATAACGCGCTAGCACAAAAGGTTTTTAATGCGACTGATTTCTTTCAGCCATTAATGCAATCAATCATTTAGACGTTGTAAGTGGACTCAATTTTAAATGTAGAGTGAAGATACTGGCATCATGTGAAACTAGAAAACGTAAAGAACCCACTGGGATCAACCATTAGCTTGTCAGTAAGGAGGCTAAATAATGCACCAAACTTGCACTAAAATGGCAAGGGGTCCCTTGACCTCTGACCTCAAGATATGTGAATGTAAATGGATTCTATGGGTACCCACGAGTCTCCCCTTTACAGACATGCCCACTTTATGATAATCACATGCAGTTTGGATCAAGTCATAGTCAAGTCAGCACACTGACACACTGACAGCTGTTGTTGCCTGTTGCTTCATATTGCCATGTTATGATTTGAGCATATATATGCTAAATACAGAACCTGTGAGGGTTTCTGGACAATATTTGTCATTGTTTTGTGTTGCTAATTCATTTCCAATCATAAATATATACATACATTTGCATAAAGCAGCATATCTGCCCACCTTCATGTTGATAAGTTTCATTTCTTGTCAAAACATGTTTCTATAATATATTCCATTTTCATTCTATTAGCAAAACCCTGTTGCCAATTATTGTTGGATATGACAATATATGATGAAACCATGCAATGCTTGCAGAAAATAAATGTATTTGTAACCACGGAAACAGCCAAGGAGCATTGTAAATGCAGGGGTAGCCTCGGATAGTGGAACAAAAGACATTATCATCACTCAGTAATACTGTACATTCAGTCAAGGACCCATACTGACTACATTCTGTACTATCTGTACTCTGAAAACGCAAATGTGCCTTTTTCTTTCAGTGCTTTCAGCAAACACACAATTAAAATATTGAAAGAGAGTGATCTTCAAGGTCAAAACACTGACAATTACACCACTTCTATTCACTGTACTTCTGAAGCCAGTTAAATAATGTCAGTCTGTACGGACAGATGAATGAACGGGCCTTCACTTTTCAATCTGCACTATGTCAACAACACAAAGCCTCTTCATCACTTCATTTTACAGCAGAGAAACACATTCAGGGTGATGACGTTCTTTGGCTCAGTGTTTGGTTTTGAAGAGTTATGTGTGGGTGTGTATGAAACATTGAAAAAAAGATATTGTGCCTTAGGGCCACAACTAATGCTTATACTTTCTATTGAGATGAATCTGACAATTATTAGCTTGTTTGGTTAAATGACACAGTATCCCAGAGCCCAAAGTGATGCCTTCAATTTCCTTGTTTTATCCGACCAAATGTCCAATACCCGGATATACGGTATTCAGTTCAGAAAGAAAAGCAACAAATCCTCCCATTTGAGGTGCTAGAACCAACAAATATTTGGCATTTTTGTTTGATAAATGTCTCCTGGTTTTGTCCAACCAACAGTCCAAAACCTAAAGACAGTATTTGAAATTAACTTTCTGACTAACTGGCCATGATGAAAATGGTAGATGAAAAAAAATGGCCTTTTTGTGTCACATATATATTTGTTTTTGTACATTTCATAGAAATAAGGAAGTATGTTGAATACAAACTTAGAGAAGAGGCCAGAGCAAAATAATCTAAATATATTGATGGTTTATCAATTCAAGCCTGAATTCTAGGTTTGGGCGGAATGTATTTTTTCATATATTCCTGACATATAATGGGTATAGGCTACTGTACGGTATATGATGGTATTTATGTAAAAAAAAAATAATAAGGCAGAGGAGTGGGTCGTCACTAAAATGAGAATAGCTGGTCCACCTTAAAAGTCAGCTGACCTTAAGTGAGCCTGAGCCACCGGGCTTGCAATACACGGCTGGTACAAACCCGTCTCCTCTCATCGTCACCCCAAAAAACACACAATTTTTCTCGTAAACCAACACAAAGCGCGGCGTGCGCCCATCCCCCCTCACACCTCGACTGAATTTATATCTCCACACACCTGCTAACGTTAAACACACAGTGCATGTCAAAGTCCGACAAAGACACCAGGACAGAAGCAGCCTGCCCAAACGACACCAAAAGACTCTCAGTGTAACCGAGCATAGTTTTTTATTACATGACTATTTAGGTACAAATGTGTACCCGCCAGTGTGGCGGCTAGCCTTCTGAGATTTACTCGCCAAACAGAAAATCTGCTGGCATTTGGCACTTGCCAGGTGTTAATTTCGGACAAATTTAAATTTACTATCATATGTGACAAAGAAAAGCAGCAGATCCTCACATTTGAGCAGCTGAAACCACAGAAGTTAAGGCCGCAACTAACATTTATTGTCATTATTTATTAATTTGTTGATTATTTTCTCAATTAATCGAATATCAGTTTGGTTTATAAAATGTCAGAAAAATGGCAATCAGTGTTTCCCAAAGCCCAACATGACGTCCTCAAATGTCTTGTTCTGTCCAAAACTCAAAAATAATCAGTTTACTGTCATAGAGAAGTAGAGAAACCACAAAATATTCACATTTAATTTAGACATTTTTATCTTGAAAAATTACTCAAACTGATTAATCGCTAATCAAAATAGTTGGGGATTCATTTAATAGTTGACAACGAATCAATTAATAGTTGCAGCTCATGAGTATTAGACATTTATACTTGAAAAATGACTGAAACACTTAAACTGATTAGAAAAATAGCAGCTTTCAATCAAATAACCGATTAATCGACTAACTGTTGCAGCTCCACTCAATCAGCATATGAACTAAATGTCGTTGTACCCATGTTATTCTAGCTTCCATATATGAATTATGTGTATATTCCATGTTGTTCCATTATACTGTGTTATATGGGAGAGTGAATATATGTGGAAATTGTAGTGTTATGGGAAAATGGGCGGTGACCCTGCCTATACACTGATGTATGGCATCCTGTCCAGCACTACTGGATTCGGCTGTATTGTCCTGCTCCAGAGACGGGACCTCTTCAAGAAAACCCTTTTCCTTAAGGAGCAGCTCCAAACACAAGCAGGCCCTCATAAATCAAATGTGTATTTCTCTGCTCTTTCCCCTCCAACGGCTCTTTGAGCTCAGCCAAGTCGACGCGCGACGCGGTTTATTCATCCTATTGAGCATTGCAACAGAAATTTTAAATTTTCCCCATTCATCCGCCGATGTGAGGAGAGCAGCCTCAGAAGCACAGAGAGGCATGACGAAGACGATGGAGTGTGGCAGCTTCGATCCAAAGTCCCTGTTTGCAGAAGTGCTGAGGCAGCACTGTTCTCTGTGGAGGCAGGTGCTGATGTCTCCCTCTGACTGTTGAGTCAAATATCTAACAGAGATTACGGCACTTTAACACATATAATAATGTTTTCCCTTTTGATCCGGGAGAAACATTAAGAGAAACATTCACTGGTGGTGGTAAATTTAGCCTGCTCTGTGTCAAGCCATAGGGGGATTTTGCATTATTTATTCACACGATGGGCTGCACGGTGGTGTAGTGGTTAGCGCTGTCGCCTCACAGCAGTCGCACAGGGTCGCAGGTTCGATTCCGGCTTGGGACTCTTCTGTGTGGAGTTTGTATGTTCTCCCCGTGTAAGCATGGGTTTTCTCCGGGTACTCCGGCTTCCTCCCACAGTCCAAAAACATGCAATTTAGGTTAATTGATGACTCTAAATTGCCCGTAGGTGTGGATGTGAGCATGAATGGTTGTCTGTCTATATGTTGTCTGTCTCTATGTGCCCTGTGATGGACTGGCGACCTGTCCAGGGTGTACCCCGCCTTTGGCCAATGCCAGCTGGGATCGGCTCCAGCCTCCTCGCAGGATAAGCGGTTGACGATGAATGAATGAATATTCACACGATATTAGTCCATATCAAACCAGACTTGAAAAAATTCTGAGTATATTTAAACTACTGTGTATCATCATGTCTCTTCCACAAGAGCTACTAAGAATTCAGGTGAAAACTTCCAAACTTTTGTATGGATTTTTGTGTCAAGTTAGTCTCAAAGAATCGAGGAAACTGAAAAACTTGGGGGGGGGGGCTGCACAGCGTGTGCATATTGTACATGACTGAGTCCCACATGTGGTTAGGTTAGGCAACAAAAGCACTTTGGCTGGAGGAGTACTCCACTGATTTTGCATTGCTCTCATATAACACTGTCAGATCAAAACTGATGCAGCAGAACCAGAGAGATTGGTGCTGTATTCAAAATCGCCAACTGTACTGACAGTACAAACTGCAGACTGCCTTCCTCAGTAGTACGAAACAGTCAGTGATTTTGCAGTATAGTAGACCAGGCTTTAGCCTTTAAATGAGCTCTTAAAGCACTGGACAGGAAACTGAACTCTCAACACTATTGTAATGCTATCAAAAAATACAACTTGACTGAGCTCTCTGCAACTTTTTGTGACCAGTGTTGGTTTACTTAATAAGATACTGCAGGTTTAGCTCTGCCACCCCTTAAACAATTTATTCTAACAGCGTATGGTGACGTAAGACAAACATCATCAACAAGGGGAGACAGGAAATTTAAAACATTGCTCGACAAAATTTACTCAAACTGCTTTTTCAGTTACAGCAACATAATAGCGGAATGATATCCCTACAAATATCACAGTAAAGCTAAAACGGTTCATGTCTCTCTTTCCTCACCACTTCCTGCTACTCTGTAGCTGGTCTGTGAGCGTCATTGGCCGGCTGGTGAGCGAGCTACGCCTGTGGGCGATTGTGGAGCTTTTTAACTTCACAAAGGCAGAAAACCACAGGTTCCTGTTGATTTTATAATGGACGTTTGTGTTGTGATATTTAAATAAACCATCTGCCAACAAGGAAATAAAAACCTCTTGTCCGCAGACTGGTTCCTAAAGAACTCCAGCCAGCTCAGAGCAATCTGTGAGTGTGGCTACCCGGCTGGCGAGGCTGCAACCGCTTGGCTTGCAAGGTAGCGACTGCTGGCGAGGTAGTGACCGCCCGGCTGGCGAGGTAGCAACCGGCAGACTGGCGAGGTAGGGACCGCCAGGCTGGCGAGGTAGCAACCGGCCGGCTGGCGATTTAGTGACCGCCCAGCTGGTGAGGTAGCAACCGGCAGACTGGCGAGGTAGGGACCGCCAGGCTGGCGAGGTAGCAACCGGCAGGCTGGCGAGGTAGCAACCGGCCGGCTGGCGATTTAGTGACCGCCCAGCTGGTGAGGTAGCGACTGCCCGGTTTGCAAGGTAGCGACTGCTAGCGAGGTGGCTGTCACAGGAGTTTGTTGAGCTTCGAAATTCTGAAAATGTTGGCACAAATGTTCGATTCACCATCTAATATCGCAAATCTGTCAATATTCAAAATCTACACAGCTGATTTCTCTCCTTCATTTTTCAGAAGTGAATTTAGTGATGAATTAGCTATGAAAAATGTTGCTGCTGTTGTTGTGACCATAAATCTGTACCATTCCAGCGCTTTGCATTGTGGGATATAGTTGGCGAGGTCAACTCATTTGATGCATACTGGAGATTTTTTCCAAATCAAGTACAACAGTACAACACATGGGTATTTTTGGCATACTGTAGATTTTGCTTTCGTATGCATTCTACATGCTACATTTTGACCAAATTTGTGTGTACTGCTAGTATAGTATGCAGTTTTGAATACGGCCATCTTTTCTATATCACACAGTCTTCTTCCTAGTCAAGAACTGGTGCCTACATTACCCACAATGCAACTGCACCACCAACAGTTTGGTTGGAAAATCAGGAGTGTTATGCTAGTAGCGGATACATGGCTGCTCATTCGATATGTATTGTGATTTTTAAGTGTTGCGATTTGATTTTACAATGTATTGCGACTTTTTGTAAACTTTTTTTAACACTAGACCATGGGAAAGGTTAAATAATACACTGGGGACTGGAAAATATCTAAATTAATGCAGTAAAAATTATTTGATTTTCCACATGTATGCAGTCAGAGATGTCCTAAAGTCAAACATATCAGGAATTATTTATTACATTTGTTTCCCAGCAACCCAAAAATCAAAAAATTAAGACATTTCCAAATTCCAAAGACACAAATTGGTATTTTCTTTTTAATTCATAAGGGACATGTTATGTTATATTTCTGGTGAATATAATCCAATCAATCTTATTTTCATATATGTATTTTGCATGTACAGTTCCCTTTGTTGACACCTTATTTTGAAGTTATTTTGTGTCGATTAAACGCCCAGATCATTTGAAGATTTAAGGTAAGGTTTTCATTTAGTTAAGATGATATGACAGATTAGGGCCAAAGAAGATATTTCTGATGATTTCTCTTTATCTAAACTTAAATATAATAAGATTCTATATTATTCTGCATATACTGGACTTTTTGAAGTAATCTGTTTCTTTATTTTTTGTGAGAGATTTTCATCAGTATTAAATGTTATCAGTTAAAGAGGAATAAAGACAATTTCCTATCTGAAATTGCAATCCACAATCTTTTTTGCTCAGCCGTTATACAGTATCTGTGCTGAATAGCTTTTATAAATATCATTAGGGTCAGGCTGTAATCACCGTTCAGCCTTGACATACACAACATGGAAAAAAAGAGATGAGTAATACTGAGGCTGGAAAGAACCGCATGGTAGCAGCTGTGTGAGCTCCTGGGAGTTAAAACCAGACTTAGCAACAAACACAAAATAAAGACATCTCATCCCGTTTTCATGACCAAAACTATTGCATTCAATGGAAACAGTGAATCACTCAAACATGAGGTCAGCGTTCACTCTTCCCTACGAAGTCCCCAATATGATTTTATCAGACATCTTTTCCACCTCCTCTCACTAACAGGCATGTGTTAAAGCTATTATTTCTAATCTCATTTGACTGTCCCGCTGAGTTCTTTGTGACATTTTAAACTCTTTCCATTATACAGACCATAAAAACACTGTGTTAGAGCTGACAGTGGTGTGCTGTTCATAAAATCCTCCTGAACAGAGGAGCCGTGGGGAGTCTGGCTCTGCTCACTGACGCTGAGTTTCTTTCTCGTGATTTAAAGCAGGATGGATGCAGCTTCGTCCTCTCAATCCGGGCGAGGTAGAAATTAAAATATCACAAATCCTAGGATGGATGTGACCCTCGTGGACACAAATGAATTCATTACAGGGAATCAGTCTGACACTACAAAGCTTTGACTCAACGACAAAATAAAAGCTTTTCAATTTGATTTCTTTCGGCTCGTATTTCAAGGACGCATGAAACCTGACAAAACCTAACTTCATAGGCTATTTTGTGGTTCTTTGATCACATTTGGAGGCTTAAAAATCCAGTAGTACTGTGGAAAATTGCCACACTATGAATTGGATTTGCTGGCCACCAATATTGTGCAGTCATGACTCTCATTTTACAGTAATGCATAAGGGGAGTAAAAACACCTACTGCCAAATATTAACAATAAGCAATACTAGAATGTGTGCAATGAACAAGCAATGGCCAAGCTGAACTAGCTGCCGTTCTGGTCCAAATTTCTGGTAATTTGTTTCCGTTGAATTGGATCGAGGGTGAAGAAACTGACACAGTGGCCTCAAGAACAAGCACACACTCACCTCACCTTCCTACTGTGTGTGATGAAACACGGAAAACTAACGTAGGCATGTAATTTCCTAAGCTTCGAGCACACAGAGAGACAAAACAAAAGAGCAGTGACTTTTTCTGCATTTCCAGTGATTTCCAGAAGGCTTTAACAGAGACAGAGGCTGAGAGGGGTTGTTGCTGAGAGGCATGCCTGACTGCAGACTCACTGCAGGCACGGCGGTGACTCATATGATCTGGATGACTTGCTGAGAAAGGAGACAACCAGCCACTGCACTTCATCATCATCATCAGTGTTACTGTTACCATCAGAATAAATACTTCTTACTAGTTGACTAGATTGAGATTGTCCTCGAGTCAGGTATACAGCAGGCAGGCGCTTGCGAAAATTCATTTTGTGCGAAGATGAAATTCTTGTAAACCTATAACCTCCCTTGGGCTAGCTGTTTATTGCAATAACGGAAAGGACATACGGGCAATAACGGATGTCGGAGGCTTCATGTTGAAAACAGCAAATGAAGGTAGCCATGACGATGCTTGTGATGATGATCGAGTCAGCGGCAGCAGCGGCAGATCCGTGGCGGCCTCGCTGAAATGTGATACAAGAAAACATATTTCCCCAGTTAGTGATTCCGCCTCTCGCTGAGAGAACTGCGACCACATGTGGCTGCAACGCAGTCAAACTGCTGAACCCATCCGGACGCGTCACGATGAATCATCTCCCACATCCCTCTGGTCCACATTAGGGATGTGACGGTGAAAAAATTTCCCACCAGTTCAAGGACGTGTGACAGTACAGGTGTTACCGATTACACCAGGCATCTTACAAGAACAGATGATGCTCAAAATGTGGGGAGCGCTAACTTTGATCTTTACCGTTGCTGTTTGTTTGGTGTCTCCGGTTGAGCTGTCCCTGCAGGGCTGCAGGTTTCCACCTGGCGTAGCTACGTTGTGCATACCGGCTGTGAACGCTCCGTCCTCCTCATCGCAATTACCTCATTAACGTTATGGTCCCCTTATAGTACTGGGTTTCAAATTGCCAAAAAGGCACTTCTGCTTTTCACTTTGATACCAATCTCTCACCATCTCTCATCTTTTATGTGCAGACAGAGTATCATTACACCCAGCAGACAGAGTATCATTACGCCAGGCTGATGGAGTATCGTTACGCCAGGCAGACAGAATATCGTTACACCAGGCAGACAGAGTATCGTTACACCAGGCAGACAGAGTATCGTTACACCAGGCAGACAGATTATCGTTACACCAGGCAGACAGATTATCGTTACACCAGGCAGACAGATTATCGTTACACCAGGCAGACAGAGTATCGTTACACCAGGCAGACAGAGTATCGTTTCACCAGGCAGACAGAATATCGTTACACCAGGCAGACAGATTATCGTTACACCAGGCAGACAGAGTATCGTTACACCAGGCAGACAGAGTATCGTTATACCAGGCAGACAGATTATCGTTACACCAGGCAGACAGATTATCGTTACACCAGGCAGACAGCTGACAATCTGCTAAACTAAACTAAATGTGTGGTGGAGAGTTACTGGGTAAGTGGCTGTATGTGCCCTAAACCCTACATGCAGCACCGTGGCTGGTAACACTCAGATGTGTGAACTGTTGACCCAGTCGTCTGTTTTGCTCATACACTGCAGCTAGCGCACCACTACATGAGACACACTAATCTTGTTGGTTAACATTTAATAATCAAATGTGTGCCTGACCACCACATAACACCAGTAACATACACTACCACAGCAAGCCTAGTCCACATCTCCCTGTTGGACTTCATCATGCATTAGTTTGTGTGTGTCTGCTGCTGAAACACCAGCACATTCTCAAACTGATGTGAAGTTATTGGCCTTTGTCTTCCCACGTAATTGCAGTGCATTTTCTTTGTCTTGGAGGCAAACACCTTGTTATTGTCTAAATCTTCTAGTATTGAGCCGTAGTAGTAATACTGTAGACACCACTAACTCCCCGTAAGGCTAAAGCAGAGCAGAGGAAACCTAACAAACATAATGCAGCCGCTCCTATAAATCCTTCTTTGCCTTAATGGTCTGAATAACCAGCCAGTGAGCAGCAGCTGTCTTGGTGGCCGTGGCCCCCTCCCCCACTGCCAACCCCCCATAACAGACCACTCTATACACTCTCCGAGAAACAAGCACCACAATAACACAATGATGGTCCAGTAGGGACTTGGGCAATAGTGGGTTTATTGTGTTTTTGTATTTATTTGTGACTACAGGGATCTGTTGTGTGTTTAGTGCAGGATTTGAAGAGATAGTGAGCTTAAAGGGCCAGTTCACACTAATTAGAAAGGGCACATTTTCTCATGCATGTTTTTGAGATTTTGTTTTGGAGATATCCGCCTCTGAGGTTTCTGCCACAACCAAAGTACAATGGAAGTCAATGGACCACTTGTGGTGCTTTGACAAATAACATTAAAGGATAAGGCTGGCATCACTCTACTGTTACTATGATTGTTTTATTGTCTATAAAAAGACCAAATCCAACAATGAACCCATTCTACTAACAGCATTGCCTGTGTAGACATGTGCATGTCATTTCTACCTTTCTTTGTAATGTTTTTATTTGTGAGGTTATATGTGGATTGGTAGGTGCCGATACTGTATGGTCTTGCTACCCACATTAAGAGCGAATGTTTAAAGATATAGTAAAAACATTTAAGATTTGATCAAGTAGTTTCTACTAATAAAACTGAAGGAATGAATAATGAGGGGGTACGATTATATTTTTAATTAGAGGTGAGTGATATGACATGCAACAAAGCTCCGTGGCAGGAATCCAGCTGGGAACGCTGAGCCTATCTGGCATGCGCCTCAACCACTACAGGCCACTGGGACGTTCAGTGAATTTTTAAAATGCAATCTTTCAACAGGCCTACTGTGAGCACTACGGATGTCTCAATACACAGACATTTAGCAGTCAATACAATACCATTGAAATGCCACGATTCTTGACACTCAATCCAAAATCACGGTAAAAAAGAAAACAATAAATCCCATGTTCTTCAACATACACTCTTATTATTTATTATTATTATTTATTTACTTTTTTATTACTTTTGCCAAATACTCAGTTTTTACTGAATAGAGCTTGAGGGCATCATGTTGATATCACAAAGTCTTCCACAATATGATTTGGACTCAATATGAGACGATATCATATGCCCATTTAACACAATCACATTTATATCAACTCACAGAAAGCAACTAAAATATGATTTGACATTTTCATTACTGGGCTCTGTAGGAAGGAGTTGCGTTGGACTGAAATTGGTGACACAGACATGGCATGGCATTTTCAAAATGAAGGCATGTTAATTTCACTTTGCATCAATGATATTTATGCTATTCATGCTATAATCCGTTAATGCAAATTAATTTTAATGCTTCAGTTTTAAAGTTACAGTGAAGATACTAATATCATGTGAAACTAGAAAACCTAAGCAATCAATATATAGTTTGTTGCACAGGGGGGCAAAGCCACGCTCCAAATTAAATTTTAGCAATTTTCAAAAGGGTCCCTTGACCTCTGACCTCAAGATATTTGAATGAAAACGGGTCCTACTAGATATGCATTAAGCAAGCATAGTTGCCCACTCCTATTTGACAAACTTCCCCTTAAAGTACATTTTACACAGATAAAAAATGTGTGATTAATCAACTATGGACAATCATGTGATTAGTCACGATTAAATATTTTAATCAATTGACATCTCTAATAAGTATTTATCACCCAAGCCCAAAAAAATGGTATTCAGGACAGTCATAACTACCAGACAGATAAGTAGGTTACTGAGATAGGGAAGTACGTATACCCTCCTATTCCCTTGGCTTTTTGGCTGATAGGTGGTTATACTAGAGTATTAAGTCAAGTCAAGTCAAACTGTATCTTTATAGCACATTTAAAAACAACCGCACCTGACCAAAGTGCTGAACATGTACATAATAAAATGAAAAATAAAGCAAACGATAAGAGCATAGCAAAAACAATTATCATAATATGCACATAACAGCAGTAAAAGAGCAGCAGCACAACAGAAAATAAAGTAAATCAAATACCAGCAGCTTTAGCAGTGACTTAAATGATTCTATGGTCTGAGCAGTTTTAATATGAAGAGGCAGCTGCTCCTGATAGGGATGTTAATAATTAACCGTTTAACCGATAACTGACTTTAAGCATTTTCACCGATCAACACTATCAGTTAATAGGTTGAAGAGAATATTAAAAATTAATTAAAAAGCTAAGAAAAATGCAGAAAAGCGACTTGTTACTTTAAAGAGAAAAGCTGGTCCCCCTTAAGAGAGAGCTGGTGCAGATACAGGAAGTTGGCTCTGGGCTTCCAGCTGAGAAGTTGTAGCTTGTAGCCTTGTAGCATTTATTCACTAAAAAATAAACTGTACACCCTGTAAACTGTCGGCTACAGCTACATTCACAGCTATAACGCTACCGACAAACCCACTCTCACCGCCGCCACACACACAGGGTCTCTCCGAAACTCGCTGAAGTTGCGCTACAGCGGGCACAAAGCCACCAGCAACGTTAATAGCTAGCAGCTGCTAACGTAGCACAAACACATGCCCTGTGTGTCGGACAATCGCCATTGTTAATCCGGGCGACAGAGTGTTATTACACGAGGCAGACACACAGCTGACTACATGCTAATCTAAACTAAATGTGCGGTAGTGGTGGCGGTGGATTGTTACTGGGAAAGCTGCTGCATGTCTGTGACACTAGCAGCATTAACTACTAACGCTCCTGGACGGTGAACTGGAGACAGTGAAGGCAGCACCGTGGCTGCTACAGTAGCTCTCCTGATGGTGAACTGTTGACTCATACTGCAGCTGACGCACCACTGCATGCAACGCACAAATCTTGTCGGATAACGGTTAACAATCAGTTAACGAGGGTCAGTTATCGGTTAAGGAAATTTTTCAAAATTAGCATCCCTAATTCCTGAGATTAGGGGTGGCCACCACAAAGGCTCAGTTGAGTCTAGATCTGGGGACATCCAGGAGCATCTGATTGGTCGACTTCAGTGCTCTGACCAGAGTATAGGGGTTAAATACTTGCTGAGTCTCCCTTTAAGGTACAGTTGGATTCAGATTTAAGAACCCGGGCAAATAAAACAAAAACTATGAGCATGGCAGTATACAATTTAGGGTAAATGAGAAAAATATGTTTTTCAAAAAAATTTGTGAAGTAACCCTTTAAATTTTTATTTCATGGTGTTTATTGCTAGTAAATTCTAGTAAGGGCAGTTTTCCTGTTTGTACAGAGATTATAGCCGTTCATATGAAGGGACCCCTGCGCCCTCCTCTTTTCCTGCCCCTCACCCCTCACCCTGACCACCCCACCACCATTAGAGAGAGACGGCCAGAGAGAGAGAGGCTGACTCCCACCGTTCATACCGGGAGAGAGAGGCAGTATAGACAGAGAAGCTGCCACAGCGCACAGACTCTACAACTTGTTCACATGTAACCGCCAGCGGAGGGGAAAAAAAATAATTACGCGGACTTACAAATGCTATTTAACGACCGGTGACCGGAATGGAGATACACGAGCCGGCAACGAGAAGTTGTTTGATCCGGGTGGACGCGTGAGCGCAGCACGAAGAAACTCATGGTAGGTTTGCTTTCACACAGGAGTGTGTCTCCACGATATTTAGACATTTCTGTCCATGCATTTTGTTGCGATTATTGTCTCCATTAGGTCCGAGTCGGTGAAGTTCACGCACTCGGGTTTCAGTCTCTGAAGCGTCCAGAAATGGAAAAGTTTTTCGGTGGGCGATTAGACTGTGTGAGCCCTGTATACAACCGGAGACGTCGCCAATATAACGGGCTCCTTTCAGCGGAGAGGCTGCCCGTAGAGAATGAATGGGTCACTATGTATTCTAATCTAACTCAGGAGTTGACTCAGTTCGGGTGAAGGGCTGCTGCTTGTGGAGTTAACAGCATTGCGCGGAAGAAAATGGAGATTATAATGAAATATCGTGGGGAAAATATAATCGACATTTAGTCTACGAGGGGCTGCTTTTATTCCAAGAATCTGTCACGTTTCCTTTGTGATTGCGCACGGATATTTTGGCTTCCATTCACGAGATGCGTTGCTGTGCCGTGAGAGCCAAAACAAAAGGATTTCCCGTTGACCAATGAGAGCAGGGGAAGCCTCAGGAGGGACTGAGTGGTCCTCTCTTCTCTTTGTCCTCCTACCTGAGACACCAAACAGACCAGAGACCCGCCACGGGGCTAATGTGGATCTGACTGGAGATGCTCTCCAGATGGATCACCATGCGTAAAGGAGATTTTTTTCTAAAACCAGTTTTAAGTGACATTCTGCCTGGTTGCACCTTATTCAGATCATTAGATGTGATGAAAAATGGTGTGTTCAGGATCTGAGGAGCCATCTGCTAATTAAGCTCCCGATAGTTCACACCACAACATCCTTAATTGACTCCTAGATTTATAACAGTTAACAGAGCAGGGATCTCACGCCAGGACTCATTTGAATGGATCTCAAGATATAAAAATCTATAATAAGCTAAGCTGTTGCAATATTGACTTATATGTTGAGGGCTGATAAGTTTTGGTTAATGGTTAAGACATGCCCTCAGGGTGCATCACATCCCTTTAACCTCCTCTTTCTTCCCCTCATTACTTTCAAGTTGAATAAGTTAATGTGCAGAGTAACACAAGGGTGTTTAATTACTATACTGGAGCTTTCAATTAAGCACATGGTAGCTGCTTGCCAGCACATTAGCCATGAGGGTTTCATGCAGAAAGGGGACTGAGAGGCGAGTGGGATGAAAATGAAGAAGTTGTTGAGAGCAGTAGCCTGTTAATCGATAGGTCGATTGAGAGATTAATCAGTTGTCTAAATGTCTGAATCATTTATCAAGCAAAAATGCTTCTCAGATGTGAATTTGTGTCATTATACACTTAATATTTGTGACTTTTAACAGGACAAAAGCAATTTGAAGATGCTTTTTTGACCTTTTATAGACTAAACTAATAATTTGGGCTGTCAATTGATTAAAATATTTAATCGTGATCAATCATTTGATTGTCCACAGTTAATCAGTTGTTCCAAATGTACCTTAAAGGGAGATTTGTCAAGCATTGTAATACTATTATCAACATGAGAATGGGTAAATGTGCTTGCTTCATGCAAATGTATGTAAAGTATATATTATTGAAAATCAATTAGCAACACAAAACAATGACAAATATTGTCCAGAAACCCTCACAGGTACTGCATTTAGCATAAAAAATATGCTCATAACATAACATGACAAAATCTGTCACTGTGTGCTGACTGGACTATGACTTGCCACCAAACCACATGTGATTATCATAAAGTGGGCACGTCTGTAAAGGGAAGACTCGTGGGTACCCACAGAACCCATTTACATTCACATATCTGGAGGTCAGAGGTCAAGGAACCCCTTTGAAATTGGCCATGCTAGTTTTTCCTTGCCAAAAGGTAACACAAGTTTGGAGCGTTATTTAACCTCCTTTGCAACAAGCTAGTATGACATGGTTGGTACCAATGGATTCTTTAGCTTTTATTGTTTTATACGATGCCAGTATCTTCACTCTAGCTTTGTAACCGAGCCCAGTACAAGTTAATAAGTTTATTACAACATTAACTTTGACAGCCCCACTAATAATTTGATATTGATAATAATAAAAAAGAATGAAAATAATAATGACTTGCCATATAAAAAGCACATATTTCATAATGTTACACATATAATGTTCATACGGCTTTGCTAGACATATACACTCAGTGTGTGTGCCAATGTTGGAGTGTGGATCAGTTTGCTTACAAGTTGCCACAGAGTCTGTGTGGGAAGCTGAGAGTCGTGGGCGTTGTAAATGTGGTGGGGGATTCTCTTTCTAGCTGCAATATATTATTACCCAGCGAGTGGGATGGATGATTAGAATGATTTAAATGCCACGACTGGGTGTAGTGTGTGTGGCTCCTGGCAGGCACTCGGTGTTTGTTTGAGCTCATTTCATCTCTCCCACTGCAGATTTCATCCGAGCGACTGGAGCACTTTGATGAATTACTCTGTCCGAGATAAGTTGAGCTGCAATATTTCCGGCTGATCGTTCTTGATTTAGATGCAACGGTAACTTCGGGCTGATGAAGTATTCATTTAAAAGAACTTAAAGTAAATAAACAATGAATCACGCTGCCACATGTTGTCAAATCTGCATGTGAAACAGGGCTTTGTGCAACATAATGCATAATAGGCATGTCATAACTCTTCTATCAATTATGAAAAAGCAAGATGTTGGTCTTTGATTTCAAGTAAATGTGATCACAGCAGGAAAGCAGCATTTAGGTTGACTTTTCATCATTTGGTTTAATGATTAGAGATTCCAGTGATGCCTCTCTCAGTGATAGACCAGCTGTAGACTCTTAATTATTGCGATACAGACAAAAAGGGGATGCCTTTGTTATTGAAATCTTGGCTGGAGATTTCCAAAGGGAAGGGAACTCAATTGAAATGGCTGAGGGGATCTCTGGGAATTCAATTTAAATGGCCTTTTTAAAGCCACTTCATCATGCAAACTGTGAAGCGTGTGGCAGCAAACATGCACAGAGCTGCTGCCCTTTTCAGATTCACGGAGGTCATTAGACGCTGACAGTGATAAAACATATCCTCACGTTTGGACAAATGCAGAACCACAGATTGGATTAGTTTGAGCCCAGAAGATGAAACACTTCAAAGCTGGAATTTTATTTTTTATGTGTGTGTGTGTGTGTGTTTTTTTGAGGGTGCTTCTGGGAATTGGCTGGCATTATTTGAACCGTCTTGTTCCCATGTTGTTACAGTAATTTGCAAAATACGCACAATGGATTTTGTGCAGCGGAGCGGCTTTTATTAGCCGAGACGTTTGAGGTCCAGATGAAGACTTTTGTATGAATTGTTCAGCCATCCAGATTTAACACGCTGGTGTTCATGTTTATTCACACTGTTTTAATGTTCTAAAGGAAGGTGCCGACTCCTATAAATCTGAGGAAATGTGCATATTTGGAAAAAAAGATTCAGATTTTGTTATTTTTGTTTATGAGTCATAAAAAGAAACCAGAAGCAATGATAAGCACTGTGCTGTGTGACCTGCTGCCAACTTCTTTTTGCTCCACTTTGTCTTTTGTGAGAACGCAGGCTCATCTGGGACATTTTGCACCAGACGGGGGTAACAGACTGTCCCAGAGCCTCAGTGTCTCATTCCCCAAAAAACCCTCTGACTGGTCCTTTAGATAGCCTGTGTCCTCTTGTTTTCCCAGTGACTCACACATTCTGGCCCTGCTCTGATAACTCCGACACCTTTTTTCTTCCCCTTTCTGTGGGATACATCTCCGTTTTCAGCCCGAGAGCCTGAAGCACCGTTCTGTCTTTCTCAAATGAAGCATTTGACCTCTCTTTTAGGGGTCTTTTATTTCAGTCGCTGCTGGAGGAAGGTTAGTGTCAAGTGTGCATCAGGGGCCGCGGGGAGCCGCTCTATAGGGCTCCACTGGGGCACAGAGAACACAGGCTGTCCATATGAACCCTTAACCTATGTGTGTGCAGGCAGCGTTAACACCTAACCGGGTCAGCTGACTGGCCTTCAAATATGGTGCTCTCTAAAGGCATATATATATAAAACAGGTAGCTCAAATTAAGCAATCTGATAGCAGTGGTGTAATACCCATACACCATTGCTATGATGTCTAATTCCTTTGCACTTTCGCTCCACATCTGAGAAAAAAAAATGTTAGACTCATAGTTGCTTAGCAACAGGGTCACAAGGAGATCACTTCCGTCAACATGAAACAGATTACAGGTACAAAGTAGAAAAGTTAGCAGCCAAAATCCACTTCAAAATGGAAACATTTAAGGTTAACTTGTTTGGAGGGATGGATGGAGTCATGCCCAACTCCAGAAAATAATCCCATCCAATAAACGACATGCAGCGGTACTAAAGAGGAGGTTCCACAATGTTGGCCAAAACATGCAAGCAAGCAGGAATGCAGCAGAAATACACTAACCACTGCCTCCACAGCAGAAACATTCAGAAACTATCACATGCCGGTCTTGACACCAGAAACATTATGGCCATAAGTGTATTGGCAACCACAACATCCTCGCCACGTTAAGCAACACGTCCAATAACAAAAAAAGGCAAAGCCTACTACAAGCAGTAGGGGTGTGACGATATATAATAATAATAATATAAACAATATATATATATATATATATCACATAATATTTGTGTTCTGTGTGAAAGTATTCATGACAAAAACGAAAAAAAATACATCGACGTGCGATTTAAAGATGCAGTTTATAGGATTTGGCGATATCCAGTGGTGTGGTTGCAGATTGCAACCAACTGAGTACCCCTCCGCTCACTCGTCCCTATCCAAGACTGCAGTAACGTGAGCCGCCGAGTGCAAAACTGTGGTAACACTTACGTACGGAGAACTATGCTGGCCTGCATGAAATGTAAAAATGCAAAAGGCTCTCTCTAGAGCCAGTGTTTGGTTTGTCCGTTCTGGGCCACCGTAGAAACATGGTGGAGCAACATGGCGGACACCGTGAAGAGGACCCGCTCCCTCTGCATATATGAAGGACTCAGTCTAAGCTAACAAAAACACGATTCTTGCTTTCAGGTGTTTATACACTTATGAAAATATGGTTAATTAATATTAGATTCCATTTCTGCTAATAGATCTCCTGAAATATTACACACCGGTCCTTTAATAGCATGAAAAAAAAAATCCCTGTGTGTAAAGGTCTTTGCACCTGCACCAGAAACAGACATTCATAAATTGTACCATTCTGTAGCATTGCTGTTCATATTCGGGCATGTTTTGAAAATTGATCTCTCTGTAGTCCTTCAGTGCACCATTCATTGGTTCCATTTGTTGCTTTTCAATGTAATTTATCAATGTGAATTGAATATTTGGGAGTTTTAGACATTTGGTCGCACCAAACATGCACTTTGAAGAAGTCACCTTGGGCTCTGGCAAATTGTGATGAGCATTTTTCATTATCTTTCTGATATTCTACACAGATTAAACGATTACTCAAAAAGAAAAGCAAACTATTGACAGGCTCCCTTATTATTACAGCTTTAGTCTTGATGGCTAACAAACTGAACACTTCACATCCTGAGCCATACATACTTCTCCCTCATCAGTATGCAGATTGAGTTTTTGCATCAACGTAAACAAACTGTCAGATGCTGTTCTGTTCGGTGTTTCTATTTAAAGTTAAGTCCTGGGCTGTTCAGCAGCCTATCAAAACATGTCAGCTCTTAAAGATGCCATCTTTAGCTTCACTGCTGTCACCAGTAACCCTTTGTTGCATAAATGTTTCATAGATAGACTGCTGTTTTTTGTGAGCTCGCATCCAAATGACAGCAGGCTCCAGTTTTAGACTGAATGATCTGTAGTATCCGGCTGCCTTTCCGACTGTGCTCGAGTGCAGAAGTCGGACTTTGAAAATAATGGCGCACGCAGGAGGCCGGTGATGGATGGATCCTCCAATGAAGTTATGTTATGTATTCCTGATGAGAGTAATGGCTCAGCGGGCAGGATTTATGTGGCTGTGGAGGAACGGCCCAGGAGATGCTGTCTGATTGAAGCAGCGGTCCGAGGCCATTTGTCACTGTGACTGATGAGCTTCCGGTGATTAAGCCAACATGCTGACAGACATTAATCTGCTTTATCTTGTGAATGACTTGCATGGAGGTTTTTTTTCTCCAGTGTTATTGGCTCTAGTAAACAAGAAGGAAGAGTGGCAACATCTTGCATGCTTCAATCTTGTCTTGTCATGCTCTCTAAGGCCTTTAAGAGTCATCTTAACTGGTCTTACTGTCATTATATGCCATACTTTACACATTTATAAGTCATGCATCCCTTTAAAATGCCACACATAAACATCTGCCTGCACATGTAAACCATTTGGACACGGTGGTTTTCCAGTGCCGATATGTTTCATTTCCAACTCGTGACATTTTCACCTGTGATTTGTCTCTATGTGAAGTTAAAAAGGTAAAAATGATCACACAGGGAAAGAAACACTTCACTTCACAAACACTTCAGCAACATATCTGTACCTATGAAAAGTAATGCGTCGTAATTTGTATCAAGCAAAATCAATCAAATGTAATCCACATAATCGCGAACCAGGAAGTATAAAGAGTAGGGAGGAGGTCAAGGTGGCTGGATGGGTCTAAAAATACCAGACTGTCTCTCGGGAGACTGGTATTTGTATCCCATGAGAAACCAGGAGTCAATGTTGATTTATTTGTCACGTAACTTCCATATTTAAATTACGCCACACTGACTAATTTCTCACATAACTTCCGTACTTAAGTAACACCACTTCCGAAGTTATTTCAACCCAAACTTTGACTTATTTATCATGCAACCTCTGACCTAAGTAACACCACTTCTGTAGTTATTTACCCCAAATGTTGATTTATCTGTACTTAAATTCTGTACTTAAGATGCGCCACTTGGTAGTTCTTTTAACTCAAACCATTATATTTTTCTAAACCTAAGTAGTTTTGTTGCTTAGACCTAACCAAGTTGTTTCCTGTGAAGATGGAATATTATTTTGAAAAGACTATATGGATGTAATAAGCAGAAATTGGCGTGTGTTGTGAACATTTGTAGGAAATGCGTGAAAAATGAGGATTAATTTTTTTGTAAGATATCAAATGAAATGTTGTAAGAGGGTACAACGTGTGGGAACACCTAACACATGAAAACCAACATGTTTTCAAAGAGCATGGGAGTTTGTGTGAGTTGTTATTTACATATCTATAGGACACTTTTCTGTGATAACACACGAGACACTACATGGTGCTTTCAGGTTCTGAGTAAGAAGGTAAATCTGGCGTCCCTGAGTTGCCGTGTGCCGCTGCCAAGTTGGGGGTCATTGCTTGTATTAATGACGCATGGGAAACTAAACTGGCTTTTATTTCCCTCGCCATCTGTACCCAGTTGTGCTGTATAGATGGAGTCGGGCAAATGAGAACAGCTAGTAGACTGATTTATGAGACTGCGTTGTGCGAGGATGATATCACTTATGCAGAGAAAAGTGTGTGTTTACAATTATGTAAATAGCCCTGTTTACTAAACACGTCGCTGGTCTTATCTCTTCATTATTAGCATTAAAATGCATGAATAAATAATGAATAGTTAAGGTAACTGATTTCACTGAATTTTGTTGAAAATAGGGGTGGGGGTTGCTGCTTGAGGTGAAGGGCAATTAAGGTCCTTTAAACCTCTTCACACTCAATTGCTGCAATTTGCATCAAAATTCATACTCCTCTGAGTTATAACTCAGATCTTAAACAGATGAGTAAGACTATGAAAACCCCTAGTTAAAACTGATTTTCACCCCCACATGCCACAAAGGCGTTGTCTGCAGCAAGAAGACTCACACTCAGGGACGAAGCTGGGATGAAGACGGCAGACTAGTTTGAATTCCTCCTACCAGTCAATAGTCAACATAAGCCTCTTTCAGCCATGAATTTGATCTTTCTCTAACCTTAACCAAGTAGTTTTAGCCGGTGGCAGGTCAGAAAATGCTCATATGAATCGGTTTTGTGGTGATTGACATGTTAAATGAGGGATGTTTAGCTCATAAAACCTGGTAAGAAACAGAAGAACAAACAGGAAAAAAGGCAAATTAGCTGTCGATTATGTGCACTAAAATGCATAGTTCAGTTTAAATAGAGCTGTCAATCGATTAAAATATTTCACTGTGAATTGTTCGTAGTTAATCGCAAAATAATTGCACATTTTATCTGTTCAAAATGTACCTTAAAGGGAGGTTTGTCAAGTAGTTAATACCCTTACCAACATGCGAGTGTACAAATATGCTGCTTTATGCAAATGTATATTTTTGGAAATCAATTAGCAATACAAAGCAATGACAAATATTGTCCAGAAACCCTGACAGGTACTGCATTTAGTATAAAAAATATGCATCCTTCGCGACAAGCGAGTATGACATGGCTGGTCCTAATGGATTCCTTCGCTTTGCTAGTTTTATATGATGTCAGTATCTTGCTTTAAAACTGAGCCTGCCACAACTTACTTAAAAATCGCAAGTTGTGTTAATGTGTTAAATAAACTGACAACCATGTCATACTATCTTGTTGCCAAACAGGTTAAATCATGTTCCAAATTTACGCTACATTTTGGTGAGGAAAAGAAGAAGAAGAAGAAGAAGATCAACCTTTATTAGTCCCACTAGGGGAAATTCAATTTTTAATTTTTACACTGTAAAAATGGGCATGGCCATTTTCAACGGGGTCCCTTGACCTCTGACCTCAAGATATGTGAATGAAAATGGGTTCTCTGGGTACCCACCAGTCTCCCCTTTACAGACATGCCCACTTTATGATAATCACATGCATTTGGGGGAAGTCACAGTCAAGTCAGCACACTGACACACTGACAGCTGGTGTTGGCTGTTGAGCTTGTGCTTGCCAAGTTATGATTTGAGCATATTTCTCATACTAAATGCAGTACCTGAGAGGGATCTGAACAATAGTTGTCGATACTAAGTATACGTACTTTGCATAAAGCTAGTATATTTGCCCGCTCCCATTGCATACTTGAAAAATCTGCCTTAAATGTAAAAGGTAAAAATGTGTGATTAATTTGCAATTCATTTCGATTAATCATTGATAGTAATGCGATTAATCCCGATTAAATATTTGAATCGATTGACAGCCCTACACACCTACACCATGCCTTGACACATGACTTTTAAAACCTCCTGTATATTTACGCTGCCACTGGATCATAGATGCTTTCACGTATTGCCATGGAAGCCCTTAGGTTAGCAGAAAGACCCAGTATAGCTGTGTGAGTGTAGACAGTATCTGTCTTCCATATGTCACTCTAATGGGCCTCAACACAGACCTGTGGGGATCTCAACAATACACCGAGCCTGGGAGAGATGTGTTCATTTTCCAATTACCTCCGGCTACTCCTTTTAAATGAGCAACTCTGAAACCTTTCAATGTCACCGCCATCTCTCTCTACACTATGGTGTTTCTTTTTTTTTTTTTTTGAATAACCTACAAACCATTGAGATTGTTCCTGATAATTTCATCTCATCACTGAACAAGACAAGTTCAATTCCTTCTCCATCTTCCAAGTAATGTAACTGACCGTATGGTTGCCAGTGCAAGCAGCAGGAGCCCTGGAGCTAATTTAACCACAGCAAGAGCTCAGACTGGTAAACAAAGAAAAAAACTTGCATGCACTCGCCACCAAGCTGCACGTCTGTCTGAGTTCAAAGGTCAACATCGAGTTCCGTTTACCAGACGGCCTTGAAATGTCTAGCGGAAGCGTTAGACGCACCTGCAGGGCTGTTTGCATTTTTTGTCAAGCTTCTTGGCAGCGAGGAGACGCACTCCGACCTTGCCCAGGTCACAAGGAATTTGTACAGATGTTATTCTCATTGCTGCAGCTATCATTTTGTGGGATTATCCCTTCCAAGTTAATTTGGAGGTGGACTTTTATATCTGTGCAGGCAGCTGCTTCCAGTATGAACCTTTGGTGACCCAGAAATTTTCTTACACATTGCAAGATGGATGTGCTGTTGTAGTTTGAGCATCTATCCCCCTCCCTCCATTTCTCAGGACGTGGCCAAGCAGGTAGAGTTGTGATTAAACTGTTTTTCTTGCTACGATCTACTTCCAGAGCATACTGAACAGAACACCTCTATTATTGTGATTTATGCTAAACCTCACACTCAAATTACAGTGCAAGTGATCCCTCTGAGAGAGAGATGGCAACCTTAAAAAATTAGGATACCACGCAATTAATCCTCCGTAAAGGAGACCTCTTTATGAACGCCCTCAATTTGGAGAATTAACCTGCCTGTCTGTTTATTAAGCCCGGAGAATTTATCCAAGCCTTCATTATTGTGAAGTCGCATGTATAATGTAGCAGGGGGAAGATAAAGCAAAGCATCTTATAAGTTGAAAATCCACATGCCAAGTTAATATTATGGATCCACTGGGATGCCCCCGAGTAGCCTCCCTTAAACTGTTTGCATCAGGCTCACTCTCAAGCGGCGGAGCGGTAAGCCAGCCGACTCAGTAATAGCCTACGTTTTGTTAATTCGCACATTTTCTTGGCAGTCATAGGTTAACGCTCAATCCATGCACATATCCCTATCTGGCAGGCGGCTCAGTGCTGTTAGAGATGAAACTCTTGAATGTTAACTAGGTGTGAAGCGCTACTGCACAGGATTACTATACGTCTCCTGCAGAACCTTAAGAAAGCAGGGAATTAGACAGGAAGCTGCTCTGAAAACATCACAGCCTGTGCAGCTTTCTCCTCGTCATAGTCACGGATAGAAATGTCGTCTTTAGTAACTTTTTTTTTTTTTTTCCAGTTGCTGGCCATCAACAGCCATCAATGTTGTATCTGCAGAGAAATGCGGATTTTCTCTGAGTGCGCCTCCTGGAACAAGCCCGACTGCAGGATTTGACAAAGATTGTGCTTTGTTTTTTGGGAGATACTCCAGCTTTAGTCATAAGTAAACACGTTTATTTGATGTTGAGAAAAAGCAGATGAACAGCTCAACTGGAAAGAAAGTTTTTCGCAAGCCTCATTTGAGTTAACAAATGAGCTCCTCTTAGTTTCCTTACTTGGCCGTCAAGTCCAGCACCCTGGACTCATCTTATATGAGTCCAGGGTGCCATCATCATCATCATCATCATTATCGTCATCATTATCGTCATCTTCTGTCTACTGGGCAATAACTGCTAAAAATATGCGTCTACTGAGAACAATGACAAGCAACACAAACATCCCAAGTGTCCCTTTGATTCTGATTAATGAAAGCAACATTAGTCGGTGATAAATGAAACACTAATAACACCTCTACAACGTTACAAATTCATCTCACAACCATTGTGTTAGCTTCAAGCTTTACGTTAGGAGTGACATGTAATTTGGGAATGTCATATAATCACACTGTTAACAAGCTGTAAACTGTTTGCTAATTAGGCTTAAGTGTGATAGATTTAAAACAATTAAGTTATGATTTAAATTGAACTTCCCAAGCTGGAGCCCCTGAGTCACCACAGGGAATAATGTCAGCGCTGTCAGGTGGAAACGTCCCATCTCCACTTCTGATGACTTTCAGTTCGAGATTTGATGGATTACATCTTCTTTGTGTTGTGAAAATCAATCAGAAGAACTCAAAACTGCACAGTCTTTGAATTAAGTATTAATGTAGTTTCTTCTTACTGGGTAAAACCCAAAGACTGTATATAAGAAGTGGATGTGGTCACCATGACAGACGTCACCCACTGGTTTGACTTTTGGCTGTCGCCATCTTGGTTTTTGGCCATTGCCATCTTGGTTTTTGGCCGTGGCCATCTTGGTTTTTGGTAGTCACCATCTTGACTTTTGGCCTCACCATCTTGACTTTTGGCCGCCGCCATTTTGGTTTTTGGCCGTTGCCATCTTGGTTTTTGGCCGTCGCCATCTTGGTTTTTTGCCGTCGCCATCTTGGTTTTTGGTAGTCGCCATCTTGGTTTTTGGCCGTCGCCATCTTGGTTTTTGGTAGTCGCCATCTTGGTTTTTGGCCGTCGCCATCTTGGTTTTTGGTAGTCGCCATCTTAGTTTTTGGCCATTGCCATCTTGGTTTTTGGCTGTCGCCATCTTGGTTTTTGGCCGTCGCCATCTTGGTTTTTGGTGGTCGCCATCTTGGTTTTTGGCCGTCGCCATCTTGGTTTTTGGCCGTCGCCATCTTGGTTTTTGGCCGTCGCCATCTTGGTTTTTGGTAGTCGCCATCTTGACTTTTGACCATTGCTATCTTGACTTTTGGCTGTCGCCATATTGGTTTTTGGCCATCACTGCATTGTTTTTTTTACAACCAGAAGCGACATAAGAGGGTACACTGAATAATATTACTTCCATGAACTGAAAACACACTGTGAAAGGGTTAAAGTTCTAAGATGTTTAACACGGACTACTTCCAGATTGGACAACACTGTGGTAGTTACCTGTCAATCACAATTTAGCCACATCCTAAAGCATACCCTACGTTATGGTCTATTTGACTCTAAATGGACCATAATTTACTAAATGAACATCATGCTGTATTGCAGAAAACTTGAAACTAGCGATTGAGACCATAAACTCATGTTTACAATGTTTACTGAGATAATAAATCAAGTGAGAAGTAGGCTCATTTTCTAATAGACTTCTGTACAATCAGACGACTTTTTACAGAGTCGCCCCCTGCTGGCTATTAGAAAGAATACAAGTTGAAGTTGGCACTTCAGCATTGACTTCACTTTTCAGACATGGAGGTAGCCCCCCTGGTAAAACAGCGGTTTCCAACATGGGGGACAGAACCATGATTGGAAGATAAATCTAATGAATCATAAAATGGAAACAGAATAAACAAGCAGAACAAAAATTAGATGAAAATTAGATGTTTTTTTTCCAGGATCAGTCAGACATGTTTGATGTTTTTAGCCACTCTTTTATGTTCACGCCGGCTTCCGTTGGAAACAACATTCTGAGCACTTGAATCTATGTCTCCAATTTTCTCCACTTTATTGGCTCTCATGATAGTCCCATCGAGTTTACCAGAATACATACTGTATTTAGATGTAGCACAGATGTGCCGCTACTAAAAGGAACATTTTAGTTGCGGTTTACCAGCTTGAAGCACAGTGTGATTCCAGAGCACGGAATAGTGTTTACAGATGTGTCCTACAAATGTTGAGTGTCATTGGGCAACAACATGTAGATGGAAAATCCCCTACAAATGCAACATTGTTTTAATTGTAAATATAGCCTTGAAAGACCCAGCCACAACAGTTTTTCTTGTTTTCATACAAGTGTTATGGTTTATGCGTTAAATTTTCTGTAAGCCGATTTGGATCGGTGCCATTGTGGGTTCAGAGGCATTCCACTGGAAACAGTAAACATTCCCATTGGATTAATTACCAACCGCTTCCTCCCCCCAGCTCTGTCTGCTTCTTGTCAAAAAGGAAGATTAACAGTAGATTGAACTTTGGTCCACATGTAGAGAGACTGCCTGTCAGGTCTCATAAAGAGAGAGGATGTGAGCAGGAGCAGGTGTTGGTCGAGTGTCGAACAAATGAAAAGGTGGTTGTCTGGAGAAGAGGTCAGATTAGGTAAAAGGCCACATTCTAGCATCAATTGTAATCTGTTGTCTCCAGTATTTTTGTGTTTCTCTCTTATTTTCATCAGTAAGAAAGGTATTAAAGGTGCAGTGTGCAGGATCTGGTGACATCTAGTGGTGAGGTTGCAGATTGCAACCAACTGAAACTTCTCCCGTGTGCATAGGATGTAGGGCTACGGTGGCTGACGCAAAAACGTGAAAACACAAATGGGCGTTTGGTTTGTCCTTTCTGGGCTACTGTAGAAACATGGCGAGGAAGAAGAAGAAGATGAAGAGGAACCGCTCCCTATGTAGATATAAATGCCTCATTCTAAGCAAACAAAAACACAACGACTCTTATTTTCAGGTGATTATACATTAAAGAAAACTAAAGATCTCACAATACCAAAAATTTAGCAGTCAATACCATTGAAATGGTACAGTTCTCAATACCAATTCGATACTGCAGTAAAAAAAACAAACAAAAAAAACAGTACAACAATAAATCCCATGTACTTACTGTTTGCATACCGGTTTTGTAGGCAAGTTAAACAGGTCATAATTCGCTCTCTATTATCTACTTACTACTACTAGGTACTCGTGATACCATCAGGGCTCGATACTAACGGTGTCCCATTGTCCCAGACAACCCAGGGAACATAGAAAATATATAAACTTACTATCGACAAGTGCGCGGCATTAAGGGGACGCATCCAATTTTTACCTATAATGCTACGTTGCGAACAACAACCCTGTGTTAAAATCGGCAGGGCGAGAGCTAGTTGTGCTGCTTACCGGCTGCTAACAGCTGACGTTAACTAGCTCTCGTCCTGTCATTATGATGCTTTCAGGCTCTACTCAGTAAAAATGATTGTATTGGGTGAAGGTAAATTCTAACGTCATGATATGTTCAAATGTAAACTTGTAAAATGTAGTTTTTGGCAAGAAATTTGTATAAATACAGTTGCTTAAAAGAGATGTTTTCACATTTTCAGCTTTGAGTCATATCTTTTAAGTTTCCCCAAGTTTAAGTTAATTCTCTTAATTATGACTTTCTATGATAACTAATAGTACATTTGACTTAATATCTCATCATTTTGGCTTTCTATGTCAAAATACTGACTTATTTTAACTTAAATTTGGACATAATTCCCATTGAAAGTCATAAATGAGTAGTGAAAATTAAAATCTCATACTTTTCTGCAATTTTTACACTTTGCAGAGTCATCCCGTGGGCCGGATAGGACCCTTTGACGGGCCAGTTCTGACCCTCGGGCCATAGGTTTGACACCCTTGCTTTAATGTACTCCCAAGATTGACACTTTCAGTTTTTAGTTGGACTGTCTGTGGGAAGCCTCGTTTTTTATATGCACTTTCAAGGAAAACAGTTATGAGGCAGAGTTTCTAAAGGGTGCTCCATCAGTAACTTGCCACCCACATTATTGGCCATTTAAAACACGAGACAGGGACCTTAAGGGGATGAGAAACCGATTGGCACATATTTTACAAATCCCAAAAACATCCAATCCTCCTACGCAGCACTCAGTGTCCATGAATCGAAGTGGTATTTCACGACTTCTCCTCACTTTCCACACAACTTACTTAAAATAAGTTTCCTCCGTCAGTCAGCATTATTTAACTCAGTTTCTCCTGTGTCTTTTATTTCAACCCACATCTCAAAATCTGTCAGCAAGACAGATTAATATTTCACAAACAAAAATTATAATCAAGAGGAAAAATATATCATCTGACCGCTGACACAAAGAGACAAAAGATAAAATGGAGAAAGTGAATTAAAGTGACTGGGAGATCACTGCTAGAAAGATTTTATAATCTCCAACAGTGGCAGGAAAAGTATGGAAATACACACAAGGATGTCTCCAGAATTATTTGAATTCATCGGGGTATAAAATTTTCTAAAGTTAGATAATAAGTTACAGACACATCACATCCAAGTTCATCCTGATACATTATTCATTGGAAGCTGCTGTGCGAACACAGCACTGTTTTGCATATGCCCCTCAAACTTGAAGCTCCTTTTCATTCACACAAGAAATCCTTGATTGTTTATTGTGTTAAAGATGCACCTCTTCAAATAAACTTACCATTTTTTATTCATAGTTTGATGTAAAGTAGCAGCTAAGACACGCAGCCTTTCACCTTTTCTCTTATCTCTACATCTTCATTTTCAGTCCCGATTTAGCCTCACTGTATGTGTTGTGTAGAGACCACAGCGCCCCATGCTCTCCATAACATATCCATTTACCGCAATCAATAATTTAAATAGCAGCCATTGTTTTTCTGCGCTTTTTAATGACACTATCATAAGCACTTATCCAGCTCAGATGGAGCCCAAGCTGTGGGAGGCTGCCTGTGAAATTAAAATAATGAATAAAAGATAGGATGGAAGCAAAGTGCTGAACTGCGACTCCGCCTGAGATCCCAGCTGAGCGGCAGTTATGAATCCGGGGCAGAGGCCACATTTCTCGCCACCCTGCGCAGTGGTGGAAGTGTCCAAAGGCTGTGTTGATAATTTGACCCTGCGGCTCCTCGGGTCGGGTCGCGGTCAGGTCCTTTGGTCTCCTGGGGAGGGAGGGAGGTGGGAGCCCGCCGCCTGACTTCCTGGAGATTAGATTCTGATCTTTGGTCAACAGCGTGTGTGATCTGGGGGAATGTGATGGATGACTTCTCCCTGGGTAATATGACGAATGAATCCACTCGGAGCCACGCTGAATACTGATCTTCTCTTGTGTTACATGGTGGTGATTTACATGATTAGATGGGGCTGCAGCCCCCCCGGGTGGCGCTGGAGAAAGAAGTGGCATATTTGACAGGTCACAGGGGCTCCTGCTTGCTCTATTATCAGGGGGCTTTGTGGTACAGTCAGTGTAGCCCAACGCAATCCTATTTCCAGATGTTTCTCTTGTACTCCCGAGCTACTGTAAGGAGTAATTTCATGCTTCAGTAGCTTGCTTTGGCACTCACTTCATTTACTCCCACCAATGATGCCTTTTCCAATTGATTTCATATATTTAAATAGATACACTACAGTTTAGGCTTGTAATTTTAATTTTTATCATATTAAGAGTATTTATTTTGATCATTAAAAAACAAAAATCTGACTACAAATTGAACATATATATAGCACGTTTTCTCAGTTTTCTCTGGTCATGTAGCACTGATTTTAAACATGCTTGAGCCTTGCTTCAACAGCCTAGTTTTATGGAAAAAAAACACCTTTCCGGTGATGAAATACTTAATAAAATCAAACCTCATTTTTGACACATCTATACTATTTACATTTCTATAGTAGTTACTTTATTGATGGTCTGCCATTCCCATGCAGGATTCATATTACCTTCACATGGACAAGGGATTCAGGAAACAATACACGCATGTAATCCAGTTTAATTTTTAATTGTGAAGCAGCCACAGGTTGCTTTCTTAACTTTGTAAAACAAAATGTAGATAGATATAAATTTAATGAATTGTTATTTATTATTAAAATAATAAACTGTACACAAGCAACTTGGTAGACAATCTTCAAAATGATCAGGATCTAAAGTGTAAAACCTTTTTAACTCAGCAACAAATTGGTCAGAACTTAAACAGGAATTAAAATACCACTATGTAATGTATGTGGTATATAAGCATAGAACTGAATTGAATAGATAGGCATCATTGTCATGATATCTGAGCCAGCTGTTTCAGTCAGTATCAGCCCGATATCTGATCCAGTATCAAAAATGTATCTATGAAACCAAAATGGATATTTTCTTAATTTCTTCAGGAGCAGATCATTTTCTCATTTTTTGGAGGGGTAAATGTAACAAGAAGCATCTACAGCAAGCTGTAAAGCGCTTTACACACCGGGACATGACAAATAAACAAAATATGTGAAATACTTGCCTGCAAATATTATATGTCATGGGCTTTTATTGTGGAAACGTAAGAATGGAAGGGGCGGATGTGATCTGCACTGCCGTTGTCAAGACTGAAAGGAGTAATAAACTTTGCTGTCTCGGTTCGGACTACGGAGCCTCCGTGTTATTTCTTCATAAGTATAACACAACCCGTTCTGCCCACCGTGATTGGTTGATGCCTTTATTCGTGGTGCGAAAGCTCAGAAAAATCAATCTTGTTCCAAAAAAGAAATTACATCGCTTTTTCACCACAAACTGTTCTGTGCGACAGTATTCATTACAAAAACAACAGTTTGAAAATACATTGGCCTGCGACTATTGCACTAAAACAACAACAACAACAACAAAAATGCCGCCAGTGTGTAACGACCTTTAGGTGAAGAGTTGCAGGTGACATCTCCAACTGCTGAACAAGGTAACCAACATCACTGTGTACAGATTGTTTGGTTGCACTGTATACAGATATACCAGGAGACTCTTGTTTATTCAAGGAGTATTAAACCACACTGGCTGTTACCATGGAAACTACAGGTATCACCAAATCATCCAGGACTGAAATCTCAAGGAACTTTACATCACTTAAACCAATCTATATGAATATAATAACATGACACCTACAGTATCTACAGTTTATGGAGAGAGCTCTTGTCCCTTTAAGATTCTGGCAAATTAAAATAGCCTTGATACTGGAGGAGGCAGTGTCAAAGTCATCAGCAGCTATTTATCACCAGCCCACTTCAACCAATCACAGAGCTGCTTTCAGCGTCACACGTCAGACTCGGTCTCATGGATGCACCGCCCTTGCAGCGGCCTCGTGCTGAACTTTAATTATTGTGAGTGGCCTGGTGAAAAACATCTTTCTCCAGCTGACACAGCGATGACACCCCCTTTGTTCTCCTTTCTGACTGCTCCTATCACACTATCGCCCCACAGTGCTTCCTGTGTTTTTGGAGGACGTCAACCAAAACAAAAAAAATCCACTTCCCGTCTCTTGGAAATGTTAAGAGGTCGCAGTAGCGAGCACGAGCAGCAGATTGTTTCTCAGAAGAGAACGCATTAAATGCCTGTTTACAGCCCTTCAGCTAGCGTTGGCATTTACAATCAGCTATTTGAGTAGAAAAACAGCCGGCGGAGATTTTGGTTACAGTCTGGAGTCATTAGCAGTTTATTCTGTTCTACAGTTTTTTGGCTTATTTGCTTGTGAGGATCTGTAAGTGGTCCTAAAGGGGAAATGACTTGTTCCTAAATGACAAACTGCTCCTTCAGCATGACAGTGGATGGTTGAAATCAGTGTGTGAGAGTAGGTTGAGAGTACTCCTGGGCAGCAGCAAGGACTCTGTGGACAGAATGTGCTATTCTGTTCTCAAGGTCTCTCAAGTCTCTTCATCGCAGGGTTTTCAGTCCACTCCGTCATTCTGTGCTCCTGTTTTTTATTCCTCCACACCTTGAATGGAGCAAAATTACAGAGCTTACTTGCTTCCTCTCTTTTCTCTGGCGCTGTGGTTGTGAAGGCAAGGCAGCAGCAGACTGCTGTTTATGCTGGGCACTTTCCACTTGTATTCATCTGTTTTTACTGATGATGGCAAAAATCATAATCCCGATCATTCTGAGATCACGTTATTTAACAATTTAAAATAACAATAATTTATTCAAATCAATTTTGATGGCTCCCTTTTTTTAAGATAATTTTTCGTCCTGTTTTGGCCTTTATTTGATAGTGACAATGACAGTTATTTAGTTAGAAAGGGGGAGAGCGAGGGGATGACGTGATGAAAAGGGCTGTGAGTTGGATTCGAACCTCAGACTGCTGCAGCAAGGACCCAGCCCCGGCACATGGGTCTCTACTCCACCAGGTGAGCCATCTGGGTGTCATATAGCCTGTATTTTCAAGTTAAATGCATCAATCTGATGCACTTTGAGAGCAAAATTAGGACACTAGATCTACAAAGACTTTGTTCTTTTGTAAATGAGGTAGCCGTAAATACAGTGTCAATGACAGCAAAGAAAGTCGCACCCACAAAGCACGGTAAATAGGATGTGGTCCATGTTTCAAGATAGGTGGGTTCGCCGACATCATCTTGAGCGTCGTACCAGGAGCAGTGTGCCTTTTCAAGCCACTCCCATACTGATAACAGTATTAAGCACTTGACAAATCTCCCTTGAAGGTACATTTTGAACAGATAAAAAAAGAAATGTGTGATGAATTTGCGACACATCACCATTACCTATGGACAATCGTGCCATTTGTGATTAAATATTTTAATTTTAAGAGCATATGTGTGTGATGATGGCGAGCATGAAGCTACCAGCAGAGCTGCTAACGTAGCACTTTGTCAGACAATCGCTGTCATTAATCCGGGCAGACACACAGCTGACAACCTGCTAAACTACACTAAATATGCGGTGGAGACTTGATTCAATTGATTCAGTTGTCTGTTGTGTTCATATACTGCAGCTGATGCACTGCTGCATGCGAGTCACAAATGTTACCGGTTAACGGTTAATAATCGGTTAAGAAAATTTTTCAAAATTAGCATCCCCATTTGCAAATTACAGCGATTAATCATGGACAATCACAAGATTAATTGTGATTAAATATTTTAATCGCTTGAATAAATATAAATAAAATGGACTCTCAGGCTCTGTTAACAAAAATGTGCAACGTCTGCTCAATTCCCAAGTCTTATAATGGTAGGGAAAACCCTATTGTTCATGCTGGCATCATGCCTGTAAACACAACGGGCAATATTGAGGTCATCAAAAATGATGGTGGTCATGTCCACATATCATGCAATAAGTGGATATCGTAACTATTGTGACAGGCCTGTGTTCTCTTGTTTATCAGTCAGTACATAACATACTGTGCCTCATTATATCTGTAGCATTTGCAATGCATACTGTGACTCTAGAGAGTATGCACACCTTCACTCTCTGTCCAATAATATGTTCATTTCCTCCTCCATCATCCATGTTTTTAACTCATGATTATTGATTTGGTACCCAGTGATTTATTTGTCTTTGAGGATTTAACCATATTCGCTGAAATATGGATCAGACTTGCTTGAACTCATCGACTCACTCTGTGGAAAACCTCGTCCTCCGCTACCCAGTCCTCAACACAACCTCTAATCTGCCTGTTGCTCCTGCAGATAAGCTGTCATGCTATGTAAACAGCAATGAATAACAAAATATACTCTGACATACAAGTCGTCTGGTTCTCTGAGGACAGACACGTATACTGAGGCAAAATGTCTAACAGAGTGTCGTCGAGAGTTTCCTGCACCGTTTTTCAAAGAGAAAACAAGCAGGAAGCATCGGAGTTCCTCCATAAATGGGTTAGTGTTATGCCCAATGGGAAAAAAAAAGGCCTTTTAATCTTCTCCAGCAGTCAAAGATGAAGAAAACAACACAGGGAGATCTGTGGGGATAACTAAGATATTTTAACAATATTCTGTGATATGGAGCAGCGAGTTCTTTGTAGCTTGCGAGTGAGCTGGCGCTTTGCTTTGGTTCAAAACAAAAAGGGCATTTCAGGGGCCCATCAGCAGGCCGCGCAATTAATTTCCTCCATTTGAAATACCAGAGAGCCGAGGAAGTAGGACAGTAGACTGCTTCTCCAGCCAGGTATAATGATCATTCGTCGCTGTGGTTTGACGGATGAATAATTAAAGGGCTGTGGAGTGTTTTTGTGATTCCTATATGACCACAAGTCATAGCCAGAAGAGGAAAAATAAGAAATATTCCTTCTCACCCGGCACGCAAAGTCTAGTATGTTTGAGTCGCTGCTTTTTGTCTTCTCAGTCAGTGCCAAAAGAAGCGAATCGTCAGGTCCACAGTGTAAGAAAAGCTGCAATAAAACCAGTTTGAGATTTGATTTGCTACAGCAGATGGCTTAAAAGCAGTCAACAACACTAGATTTCGATTGCCGCTTTTATAAAGAACAATAAAAGATAATCTGTCCATCTACGCTGCATCAATAATACCGCATTGACAGCGATAAACACAAAGAAAGGAATTGTCCAGCGGAGAATAAAAAGGTACACAGGAGAATGGCAATTAGCTGGCAGTGTGTGAGATTGGTTGGTTTTTCCAGAGCGGAGACGGACAGCTCGGAGCGGAGAAGTAAGGCGGCAGACTTTAAACAAATCTGCCTGATTGCCTGTTTCACTGATCCGTCTGTGAATGACAGGCCAGACAGTACGGAGAGGTCTCCCCCTCATGAGTTATTAAGGCCGAGGCAATTCCATTTGCACCACACAGGGAGGGAACTATCAGCGCAGCATGCAGGCCATTACCACTGATGCCAGAGTCTTTGAAGTTAATTACAATCATTATGAATTTGAGTTATCTGTGTGGTTAATGTGTTTGAGCTCTACAGTCAGACACTCATACTTGGAACTTTCTGACTTGCAGACTCACTGACTGAGTGATATTTCCTTTCTTGGTAGCAGCTTCTAATAAAGCATACTATATAAAGGGTTTATAAATTGCACCTAATAGGGGTGGGAGTCACCAGAGGTCCCATGATGATATTATCACAATACTTACTTCTCTTTAGACATCCACGGTCAGCTCCAGCTGGGCTGTTTCAATGCATTTAACATAAATGTCAATGTAAAGGTGCTCTACAGTTGTAGTGTCAACCAATTTGACCATTTTCTGTTCATGACAGAGTTAGCATGCAGCTTTAGCCGTGGTGTCTAGCTTTTCTTGCAATGTGTGAAACCCAAAGAGCTTCCATACTTTACCATATGTGTAGTGTTTACTACTTTGGATTTAACATGGGGGTGTGTACCACGTGGAACTGCCGCCGTTTTCTATTTCGCCTCACCGCAGACTGTTTTGGTTGACGGACACTGAACGGATATGACGTCACTTCACTCAGACTACAACAATAAAAGTGATGACTTCCTTCTACCTCCGTATAGACTCAAATGAAGCAAATATATTGATTCTGGCATTAAAAAATGGATTTCATCTATCTATCTATCTATTTAGAAGATACACTTTTTCATTCATATATCTTCAGGTCAGAGGTCAAGGGACCCTTTTATAAATAGCCATGCCAGTTTTTCCACACCACTATTCTGGAGTATTATTTAGCGTTAGTCCTGACAAGCAACATGGCAGAATAACAAATAAATTTGGGGTTTTCTGCAACAATAATACACAACAATTTGTTAATTAACTGTTTAAATAGCCCAAAACATTTAAATAATAAAGGGCCAACAATGAGCACTGACATGTTTCTTAATTGTAAAATGTCCTGCTTGGAGGTGTCGTGGTCACATTACTCTGATAACCAATTTTAAAGGATCCTCATCAAAAAAAAAAGCTACTGCTATAAGTGAAAAGTCAAAAAATGTTAGACTAGAGGAGAATATACACCAGCCAAAGAGATTTATTCACAAACTGGCAACCCAAATGTTTTGGCGTATTAATACTTATTACTGATCTATAAAGCATTAATAAACAATGTATTACGCAATCAATAAAGCCATAACTTACTTACAATAAACTCTTAGTAGAAATAGCTTCTAATTTCTCTTGTAAGCCGTGGTCAGAGAAACTTAATCACGTTGGAGATGCAGAAATAAATGCATCAATCTTCACTGAGGAAACTGTTCAAATCCACACTTTTTCACTATTATTTGCAGGTTTGACAGCAGAAAAAGGTAAATGATGCAACCTTGTGTCCTCTTTGTCCACTGCCCTCCAGTCATATTTCTGTTCTTGTTAGTCTGTTTCATCATGTTTGATGGACAGGAGCAACGTATTTGCTTTATGAATAGTGCAGATCTGTCAAGCTGCCAGTCGCTCGCTGCTTCAGATAACTGACTGATTGATTTAGATGCGAGTTCCCTTGAGGGTGACATTGTCTTGTCAGTGATTTGGCCTCTTTTTCCTCTTTCTGTCCATCTTTTTTTTAACTCTTTCTCTCCATCTTTAACTCTCATGCTCTTGTCTTCCTTCCCTTTATATTAAACAGCCTCGAGCAAAAACACCTCATTGACTTCAGCCTTGATGAAGGACACAGAGTCAATAAGTGCTAACGGCACAACGACTACAGATGAGCGCATATGCTCATCGATAGCAAACAGTGGGCTTGTTACTAAAGTGCAATGCTGAAAATGTCACCCTTCTTTTAGGGCTTTGATTACACAGCGTGTCCATCATCTCGGTGATGGAACAAGACATCTGACCTGCGGTAATTATATTTCTGTTAAAAGCAAACCTCTTAGTCTTTTTCAAGCTTTCACCACTTTGGAAAATTTATGTGTATGATGAAATGTGACTCCACACCATTACAGTCTACTTTAAATAACAAGTGGTGCATGGACACTGCTTGTTCTGGTGAACTTTTGTGCAAGACAAGCACCGGTACACCATATGTGACCTGCAAACTTTAATTGAAGTTGACAGTGCAATTTAAAACCAATTACTCTCACTTGCCATTAAATATATGAATATTTTTGGGAAAGTGCTAAATATATTCCAGCTAGGTTTATTTCCTAGCTAAAAGCAACTACAGTTATGTGATACGATATCATATCTGTTCCATATCCTTCCACCAAAACAAACCAAAACAGGAAAAGCAGAGCTAGATATCACGGCTAAAGCTGCATGCTGACTCTATGTAATGTGCCGTCAAGCTGGCCGTTACTCACATCTCTGCGGTCAAATCGGCCAATGCTACAACTGTAGAGCACCATATACTGATATTTATGGTACATTCATTCAATCTGCACTGATGGAGCTGATGATGGATGTGTAAAGAGAACAGAGCTCACGGGAGAGCTAGAGATCGACTTGGTGAAGAGATAAGATAAGATAAGATAAGATATTCCTTTATTTGTCCCACAGTGGAGAAATTTACAGTGCGACTATGTCTGGTGTTCAAAATAATATATTAAAGGGAACTGTATAAAAGTATGTATGAAAAGATTATGTTCACCAGAAGTATAAAACATTACATATCCCTTATAAATTAGAAAGAAAATACCACTAATTTGTGAGGGAAATGTCTTTATTCTTTGATTTTGGGGTTGCTGGAAAAATGAATTAATAATTCCTGATAATTACTAATATATTTGACTTCAGGACATCTCTGACTACATACATGCTGAAAATCAAACATTTTTACTCCATTAATTTTGATATTTTCCAAAGCTGAAGTCCGTAGAAGTGTATGATCCAACTTGGTCTAGTGTTAGAAAAAAAAAATTGTAATACCCAATTGCAGTTCTTGTAGAACTGGCACCCAAGTATCGTGTATTGAATCAGGAGATAGGTGAATCGTCCCAGCCGTATTAATTAGCATATGAAATAAAACATGTTTTGTGAGGTCACAGTGACTTTGACCTTTGACCACCAAAATCTAAATAGTACATCCTTGATTTGGCAAGGCGTTCCTGAGGTATTGCGTTCACAAGAATGGCGTGAATGAGACAGATGGACAACCTGAAAACATTATGCCTCCAGCCACGGCTGTTTGTTGCTGCGGGGGCATAAAAAAATATTATCCCACTGTGGCTTCAAGTTCTTGCAGTGAACTCTTTATTCTTCTGCAGTCTCTCTTTCACTGACTGAAGCTGCCCTAAGACAACTTCTTGAGGGCTTGAAATCAGTCTTTCCAGAGCGGGGCTCATTATTTCCCCACCTGTCTCCTGGAGAGACTGTTGCCGTGGGGTGACGCTGAAAGCCCAGCTGGGGGGTAAATGACATTGCTTGAGCAGGAAGGCAGGCGCTCCTCCAGCCATCCTCTTATCAGCTCTGCCGCGAGCTTCATGAATATAGAGTTGTGCGAAGGATGTGGGCGATGGGCGGCGGCGGTCGGGGATATCAGCAGTCGTGGTGAGGAGCAGTGACTCACTTCCATAGGGCCCTTATCTTATGATGTATGTGAGCGGGATACAGGTATAACATACGTCAATGTCATGCCTGTATCCATGCAGTTTCAGGCAGAACATCCCACTCATCCTCTGAGAAGTGTCCTAGACCCTCGGCTCTGTTGGCTCTTTGTCATTGTGCTGTATTGTATTCACTGCCATTATGTTGGCTCAGCTCCAAACACAGAGAGAGCCTCAGGGATAAAACACGTTGCTGCTGCAGGAGCATTATCATTAAAAGATCCCCAATTCTCTCACCCTTTAGACACTGGACCTCCTTTTATCTGTGGGTGACTGTTGATCCATGTGACTTCACTGTGAGGAATACTATTTTCTGATAATATAATCCCTTCCCGGGTCCAGACCGGGGTATCTCTTATATTCGTGTCTCTCCCCAGGAGAGTCTGACACACAACAGCCTCGTAGTTTCTACGCTGAATGCATCCGTCGTCCTTATCACTGCCTCCACATTGTGACTCTGTTGCACGGGGAGGGTGGGAGGATGGACCGGGAGGGCGTTGCTGTGCTGTCTGATTAAAGCAAGAAAGCATAGGAGGAAGTCAGCGAAATTAGTTTAACCTTGCAAAACATGATTGTGACAATGAGACAAAATTGGGTCAGATTTTCCGTGACATTTTGAAGCGCGTTTACAGGATGGCTTCTTAGTGGCATTTACTGTAAGTCATCAATATTCAGAGCAGACAGACTTCTGTCACCGTTTTTCTCTACTGTCAGTTATTTCACTTTTGTTCAGCCCGAGGTGATATTGCCAAAACTGCAGTGGTTTGAGTGAAATTCCCTTCGGCTATCAAATCGTTTGACTGCTTTCACAAAGCGGCGTTGTTTTGTCATCTGGATTTTCTGATGATATGCTCCTGAGGTAAGAAATGTACATTTGAAACTAAAATGAGAAGAATTTCAGTCAGTGTCTGGCCTTGTTTGCAACGTGGTTCCCAAATGAAGCAGATACAAAAATGCAAGTCAGCATTTTGAACAGGATGCGGCTATGTGTTTATTCTTTGTCACAGTATTGCATCAATGAAACTTCTGGGGCATCTGAGGCCTCTTTCATGAATGTGAAACAGGAAGCCTTGGCTACACAGACAAAGCGTGGGAGGAAACAAAGGGTTATGTCAAATATTTCTGAGGTTTTAGAAGTTGCTGCATCAGCCCAGGCATGAAACGGTGAGTCAATGTCTTTTTTCTCTTACTAGGCAGGCGTCAGAGGATGAGGTGGGCTGGTCGCCACAACCCATCATGGATATCAACTGTCAGCCATTCCCCCGTCCCAAAACCTCCTGTCGCGCTGGCTCCCACTCCATAACGCCGTCCTGTGTCTGAGCTGTAACACCTGGGACACCATGACGCAGATGGACTACAAATACAGCCTGCTGGGCTCCACGGCGGACGACTACCGCAAAAGGCCGTTGCTACTGCAGGTGGACGACACGCCCATGAACCTGTTCGCAGTCCTGGAGGTGAAGCGGGAGCTGCCGAGGCGCTGGAGCACCTTGGGCTGTTTCCGCAAGATCCGGCTCTACAGCTTCCTGTTCGGCCTCGCCGTCATGTTCCTCATCATGGCTTCGTACATCCTGACGGGTGACAAGAAGGGTCTCCTCCTCACGCCGTCCCCCTACCACTTCAGCAGCCTCGTCAGCCCGGGACCTTTTGCCTTCAACTTGTCCTCAGTTAAGGACTACGCGCATATCAAACTGGTGGTCAAGTCCATCACGTCCAAGGTGGAGTTTCGCAGCAGTCGGCCCCTCCCGGAGCTCAAGGCGCTGGTTAACAGTGAGCCACATGTGAGTTTATTCATCCTCATATATTCAAAGAGATCTTAAGAATGCATATAAAAAATTGATTTTGTTATCAGATTGATTGCTGTAATGAATACCTCAGTGTTTTATGGTGTAAATGTTACCTCTCTATTCTAATCATAACACAAACGTGGCCAGTCTGATATTGATCTCTCTTTTAATTGACAATCACAGATGTGTCTTGAAGCGTAATTAAATGCTAAGTGAAAAGGTGACTCAAATCAGTATTCATGACTACATGCTGTCTACACTGCGTTCAATACAGCTACACTGTTGCTATTCCCCACTGGTTGCAGTTTGTAATTTAATTTATAAAGAGATAAAACTGCTCTGAAAGCCTTGTATAACACTTCATGTCACACCAGATAATTGCATATGTCTCTACCATTTTTTTTTTTTTTTTTTACAGAAGGGGATTTAAAGCTCAAAGTTGTCCCGCTGTCTTCCAACACTTTGGCCCTGTGGCTTCCTCACAGTGTCCGTCTCACCTCAAAGCCTGCTTCTATTAATTGTTAATCCTAATGATAATGGCTTGTGCAAGGGCTATTTGCAACATAACTAATTTCGTATTGAACCAGTTAATGAATAGGCGAGTGTAGCCGCGGGACAATCAATACCACGTCTGTGGATGGATCCGGCATTAATTGTCCTTAAAGTAGCCATGTCTCACAGACAGTGAGCGAGCCATAGTAACATGGGCCTCTGATGTGTTTGATCACCAAAAACACTTGAAATGAAATGTGAACAGAAAAAGACAGTTGAGCAGATGAATCTGCTTTACTGAGAGCTGGCTGCAAGTGCACTGCTTTCAGAGAGTATTATGACTATGGATGCTAATTTTGAAAAATTTTCTTAATTGATAACCGACACTTGTTAAATGATTATTAACCGTTAATCGACAAGTTTTGTGTCTCGCATGCAGTGGTGCGCCAGCTGCAGTATATGAGCACAACAGACAACTGAGTCAACATTTCACCATCAGGAGAGCTGCTGTAGCAGCCACAATGCTGCATTCACTTTCTCCAGTTCACCGTCAGGAGAGCCACTGTAGCAGCCACAGTGCTGCGTTCACTGTCTCCAGTTCACCATGCGGGAGTGTTAGCAGCCACAGTGCTGCGTGTCATGTTGCGGACACTTTCCCAGTAAAAGTCTTGCACATTTAGTTTAGTTTAGCAGGTTGTCAGCTATGTGTCGGCCAAAATTACATTTTATTTATTGATTGTCCGACAAACAGGGTGTGTATTTGTGCTACATTAGCAGCTGCTAGCTGTCAGCATTGCCAACGGGCTTCGTGCCCGCAACTTCCGTGAGTTTCCGACAGACCGTGTGTGTGTGTGGGCGGTGGTGAGTGTGGGTTTGTCGGGTGCGTTATAGCTGTGAACGTAGCTGTAGCAGACAGTGTGTTTATTAGTCAGTGAATAAATGCTACGAGGCTACAAGCTACAACTTCTCAGCTGGAAGTCCAGGGTTAAGGTGGACCAGCTTTTCTCCTTAAAGTGACGAGCCGCCCCTCTGCATTTATCTCAGCTTTTTAATTAATTATTAATATTTATTTATTTATTTTTTCCTTTAACCCTTAGCGCTTAGCTTACCTTAGTGCTAACCGATTCATGTCGGTCATTGATTAAACGGTTAATTATTAACATCCCTAATTATCACAGATGTTCGTCTTATTGTGTGTTTTTTGCTTGAATCCAGCACGCCGGTTTTGAAATGAAACAATGGAAAGTTTAAAAGTTGAGGGTATCCGCATCCATACTGGGTAAACAGTAAAGGACTAATAGGTCTTTTTAGAGCAGAACATCAGGACAGCGTTTGAGTTTTTTATAGCCAAACAGTGGAATGTTCTTGGTCAGTGGCCTGACCTCAATCCAACTGATCATGTGTTTCAGCTGCTAAGGACCAGCCTGAAGGCAAAAAAGCCCCCAAAACAAGGAAAAAGCTGCAGTACAGGCCAGGCAGGATCACCAGTAAAGATACCAAGATGCAGTAAAATGTACATACTGTCAATGATTTTTGTTGATTTAACTTGTCTACACATTTTGTCTCCTGAAAGACAGTGTACAGAAATGACTACAACTCCCACACTGTTCATCTGATGAAAATGTGACCAAGTTCACATAAAAAGTCAGAACCTTACCCTGAAGTTCAGAGCCAACACAACAAAAATGGTCAATTTCCAAATACTGTCTGACTCAACTGTATGTGCATATGTGCATTCACTGGTGTCAATAAGTCTATGGATCTAACGAGACTGTAACCTCCAGTACAAACTTGTCATGAACGTACAGTGTGAGCCCACACATTGCCTACATCTCCGGCAAACCAGCTGTAAATTAAATTGTTGAAAACAACTCTCTTCCTTTAATGTGTCTGTGAAATAACAGGAAAGTTTTTATCTTGCATCGTTCAGCCTTAGCGACGACTATTTCAGGAGTTTACAGAGGGCTTTGTCTGAAATGTTTTTTATATATTTTGGAAGTGCTGTGACTCAGAAGCTTAACGCAGCCTGCTTTCTTTGCTTTTACAGATGTTTTCTGCCATCCCCCGCAAATTCCTGCCTGGTGTCAAGAACCCTTGCTGGTATGAGGAATATACTGGGAATATCACCTCGGACCCATACAGGACAAATTTGTACGCACGCTATTCGAGGCGCTTCCGGACGGTTTTTCAGCACTTGAGGAACACTTTCCGAGAACACTTGTTTCACCGCGATGGGAAACTCTACCGCATGCGGTGCCTTCCTTATTTCTACATCATCGGCCAACCGAAGTGTGGCACGACGGACCTCTATGACAGACTGAGGCTGCACCCGGACGTCAAGTTCACCACTTTCAAAGAACCACACTGGTGGACCCGCAAGAGGTTTGGTGAGTGAGGAAAAACTATAATTTGCTGCGGTAGACAGCTACACAGTAATGACAGCCCAAGAGCATTTACAGTGTGAAAAGAGACTCTCTACAGTGTATTATTCTGGTAGAGTAATGCTTCAGGGGGCTTCAGAAAAGCACTCAGTGACAGACGTTCGAAGGGGTCTCAGCCTCTGTTTCATGAGCATAATTACATTTACCTCCTGTGTCCTGTGACTGTCATTATGTTGTGAAGATGTGTGGACTGTAGTAACTAAATTCCATCATTTAATGCCAGAATCGATATATTAGAGTCTATGCGGAGGTAGAGGGAAGTTGCTGATTAATGGGACATCATATCCGTTCCGTATCCATCACCGAGACAGACTGCCGCCGGGGGCAGTGAGCCAAAACAAGAAATAAGATAGAGGGTCCAGGTGGATACGACCTGCACTCTCACATTTTAAATCCAAGGTGGTAAACACTACACATACAGTTAAGTATGGAAACACTTTGGATTTCACACATTGCCAGGAAAAGCAGAGCTAGACATCACGGCTAAAGCCGCATGCTAACTCTGTCATGTGGTAACGTGCGGTCAAGCCAGCCCTCACTCTCATCTCTGCGGTCAAATCGGCCGACGCTACAACAGTAGAGCACCTATCCACTGACATTTATGGTTAACACATTCAAATGGCCCTGATGGAGCCGACCATAAAGAGAACGGAGCTGATGGGAGAACTAGAGACGGACTGGGAGAAGTTTACACAAGTGACTACATTCAAAATAAGGTGTTAACAAAGGGAACTGTATATAAAAAAATACATATATGGAAATGAGATTGGTTGGATTATATTACGCAGAAGTATAAAACATTACATGTCCCTTATAAATTTAAAAGACAATACCACTAATTTGTGAGGGAAATGTCTTTATTCTTTGATTTTTGGATTGGTGGAAAAAAAATCAAATAATTCCTGACAATGACTGATATATTTGACATCAGGACATCTCTCAGGACTGCATACATGCTGAAAATCAAAAATTTAGATATTTTCCAAAGTAAAAGTCCCTAGAATACTGAGGCAGCTAAGCAGAAATATTCATAACAAAAGCAACAAATCTGGCATGGAAGGAGGTTTATATGTTATGAAAAGATATAGATATCGGGGGACTACAAACTTGGCTGCCACATAGGCACTTAATATTACTAAATGCTGCAGAAAACTAATTTTATGACTGTGATTTCTACGGTGTGTTCTAGCTGATTAGATCAGATGTCAAAGGATCACTGACATGTTTTTTCACCTCTTTATTTTAAGGGGGCTTTATAAAAGCTTTTAACCTGAGAAGAACACAAAAAAACTAAATAAAAGGAGCATGGTCACTTCAGGGTCAAATTTCACGCCCTAACAGCACAACTGTTAGACTTAACTGCCCCGCTAGAAGTGTATGATTCAACCTTTCCCATGGTCTAGTGTTAAAAAGGTAACAAAAATTAAAACAGTAAATCGTAATACACTGTATATCGCAATACATATCGACTCGGCACCGAAGTATATGTGATAGTATTGAATCAGGACATAGGTGAATCTTCCCATCCCTATCATAAATATATATATATATATATAAATATATTTCAGTAGTTAATTGGGAGGGGGGTGTTGTTCTATGGATGTTGAACTACAATTACACAATGTCAAACTGAACAGATTTCTTCATCAAATATACCTAAGGCTGCACAGTTATTATTATTTCGAATACCTGTGAAACCTAGCTGGATGAGAGCCCTGAATGTGACATGAATTAAGTATCTCTGATGCACGCAGTTCAGTCTCCCAATGCAATTAACTGAGAAATGAATATTCAAGCACCACTTTGCGTAGTGCATGAGAATAAACTGTTTTCTACCTGCGAGTTGTTGGCCCCCAGATTTACACCTCTAATGGTGTATTTAAGTTCTTTATTTCCTCCTACATTCAACATTTTTTAATTCTGATCATATTTTTTCTGCTTCCCCCCTCCTCCTGTGTGTTTTTACGCCATTACCATCATACCACATCTTACTGGTGCAACTTCCCCATCCTGATATACATACGTAAATGGTTGAGCTCATGCGGTGGCTGTGCTCATTAACGGCTCAACTAGGACGATATGCACAAAGGATCTAGACTAACTGTTCTTCGCCACCATCTGTGACATAGATATGTCTCTGTGGTAAAAACAACTTGAAAAGGACACGTGAAAAATACAGCGCGTAGCCTCCTTGCACACTTTGAACCCACTTGTGTGGGTGCACCGTTTCCTGCACTCAAACACTTGTTCCTTGCCACCGTGAACTTTGCTTCCTTTGGCTTCTAGTTATTGCTTTATTTTACACCTTCCAGGCTGCTCCCTCTTTGCACATCTTGGATTTTATGTTCTCATTTAAAAGAGTAACAGAGCAATCATACATTTAAATAATTACACAGCAAATCATTTCATTTTACGAGGGAACTGTTGCATATTTTACAAACTCTTAGAGGCATAATTCAGGATGTTATTTCTCCGTAGTTTTAGGGAATATTTCCCAATTGAGCCTGTAGAGACTTATGAATTATCACATAATCACTAGCTCATTTCAGTTCAGATTTTTTTAGACACACACACAACCTACTGTACTACTGCGACAATCCTGGCTTACACTGTTGAGTTTGAACAGGTGGTAATTTTCTCAAACAAAGAGATAAACTGCGCGGAGAGGTAAGCGCCGCCTCGCAGCAGACATCTGGTCGTATGGCGGTTCTGTCATCTGAATGTGTGGATGCCATCGTGTGTGTTTGCTTCGCCATGTGTGCATCTGTGATGTTAAAAGAACCACCACACCACCACAGATGGGATTAAAAGCCATGCGAGATCTGGGAGTGAGACTGTATTTGGGTGAACTGAAAACAAGTCCAACTCCTCACTTTACTTGCAGATGCTTTGTTGCATGACTCCTTTGGTTTGATTTGGTGACTTTTTTTTTCCTAATGACACTAAAAAAAAAGTATCTCAGATGTGAAAGATTCGTTTTAGGGTTGTCAGTCAATATAAAATAAATAAAATATTTAATTGTGTGATTGTCCATAGTTAATCATGATTAATTGAAAATTAATCACACATTTATTATCTGTTCAAAATGTACCTTAAAAGGAGATTTGTAAAGTATTTAATACTCTTGCCAACATGGGAGTGGTCAAATATTTTGCTTTATCCAAATGTATTATATATATATTTCTTATTGGAAATCAATTAAACACAAAAAAATATCTATCAAATATCTTTGAGTTGTGGAGAAAACAGGACAGTTTAGGACGTCATCTTTGGCATTTTTCACCATTTCATAAACCAAACAACTAATCGGTTAATCGAGAAAATTATTGGCTTTGTTTTAGTCAAAACCAATCCATTAAAAGTCAAGTGATTCAAATATTTAATCATGATTAATCGCATGATTGTCCATGATTAATGGCAATTAATCACACATTTTTTAGCTGTTCAAAATGTACCTTAAAGGGAGATTTAATCTTCTTATAAACATGAGAGTGGGCAAATATGCGTGTTTTATGCAAAAGAATGTAAATATTTATTACTGGAAATCAATCAGCAGCACACAGCAATGACAAATATTGTCCAGGAAACCTCACAGGTACTGCATTTAGCATAAAAAATGGCAAAAAAGGCAAACTCAAGCTGAACATGCAACAACTGCTGTCAGTGTACCGACTTGACTATGACTTGCCCCAGACTCGTGTGATTATCATAAAGTGGGCATGTCTGTAAACGGGAGACTCGTGGGTACCCATAGACCCCATTTTCATGCAGATATGTTGAGGTCAGAGGTCAAGGGACTCCTCTTAAAATGGCCATGCCCGTTTTTGGGGTGTTAATTATCCTCCTTTGTAGCAAGTTAGTATGACATGGTTGATACTAATGGATTCAATAGGTTTCATATGATGCCAGTATCTTCACTCTAGCTTTAAAACCTTTGAAATATCAGTTGTGTAGTTGATAACCAGTGCCCAGGCTAGCAGCAACACCTTTAAAGAGGCTGAGAATCTGAATCAGACTTGTGTTTTTGCTCCCAAAAGAAGGCAACCATTATTCTCAATACCGACTATGCTTTTTGTTTTCTTTCATAACTTAAACAGCCATTAAGACTCATGAATAATGGAGAGTCTTCAGCAGCTCAAGAGGCAGCCATCAGGACTGTGAGTCAGTGTGTGTGTCGCTAATGTCCATTTGTGAAGAAATACTAGAAGAAGGAAAAAAAAAAAAAAAAGAATTGAAGAGCAGCAGTTAAACTGTAGGGCACCGATCTGTTCAAAGTCAGCTCTGATTATGAAATCGGAAGCAGATTAGATGATGACTATAGTGAGCTGAGAGACGTATAGTGGGAGATAATCTCATAATTCTCCTTTAAGTACAGCAGCTGCATTATCACATCTGTGCAGTGTGATTTTTTTAAGGGTAATTTCTCAGTGAAGGACTTATTCTTGACTGATACATACATTTTGTTTTCACCCAGAGCTATCTGTATAAAAATTACTTAATGGTTTTAATCATTTCACCCAGCAGTGTTTGACTTAACACTTGTTAGGAGAGCTGCAAACAGTATTGGCCACATATATGTTTTTTTCAATTTCATCCAAATTCAAACTGCAAAAATCAAAGGAGACTTAACCGTTGCAGCCAAAACGATCCTTTTGAAGTTCATCCAGCTGCTGACTATGCCACTAATCCCTCTGAGACGCACGAAACCAAACCGGTGGATTGATCAGTCTGCACGCAATACGTGTTTTAATGTGTTCAGTTTGAGCTGATAATTATTGGGAGCTCGTAAAGCTGCGCGATGTGGATGAGTTGTTTGCCTTGTGTTTTCTGCGTGGCAGCAAATGCAGCTGTATCCCAAGGACATAGGTCCCTCTCAGTTATTGCCCCCTCCTCCTCATTCATCCTTTCATCTCTGCTGCCACTTTCCTTCTCTCTCTCTCTTTCTCTCTCTCTCTCTCTCTCTCTTCAGCTATGTTCTGGTAATCAGCACTTTTCTCTTAAGACATCCTTTGAGAACACTCTGAATTCAAATGCTCTTGTTTTGTATTTATTTATTTCATTCCTCCGTCAAGGCTCCACTCATGCGATGCAGCGAAAAGGTGATTTGATGCGTCATATAACTCTCGGAGAGGAGCAGTTTGAATCTTAAGCAGGCGTGCCCGCCCTATACGCTGCCCATCAAGAAACACAGAAAATTGTGACACTTCATATCAAAAAGCAATGAGATGAAAACAAAGCCCCGGAGCGAGACAAGCATGAGCGCCATCACACCTCATGTATCCGTCCTGGATTAGTAATGATGCAGGCTGGGTGTTTGGAGAGTTTACTAGAGTTTTCTAATCATGTTTTCCTTCGAACTAGAGAGCGGTGTTTTACTGCGACACCATCAAAGCATCACAGATGCCTGAGCTACCTCATTATCTGTATGCTGCATGGATACTCCTAAGCCCTACCTTGAATCTCCACAATTGCAGAGTAAATTGTAATTATGCTGCAGACCACAACAGCTCAGATTGAAAACACACTTGCTAGTCCTGCATTTAAGGCATTAACTTGACATTGGCCCTTAATTGGAAACAGGGAAAACCGAGCAGAGACGTGTTCCCTGCTGATTTTGGATTGGATCTGAACCATACATGTTATAGAAGAAGTGGTTTGAGGACTGCTGGTTTAAAGCAGCGTTTTGGACGTCGCCATCTTGGTTTTCGGCTATCACCATTGTGGCTTTTTGGCCAACGCCATCTTGTTTTTTGCAACCAGAAGTGACAAGAGATGACGGAGCTAAGCACAACCAAACCCTGCTTAAGGGTTGTGTCTAGTAGGTAACCTGCAAACTGCGAAATCAGATTTTAAATCTGCAAAAACTTACAAAAAACCTGGTGAGATTCGCTGCCTGATGACCTATCCTAAAAAGTTTGCTTTTTTTTAATTCACATTTTATGCATGTGGTGGTGTGTTCCTTATACTATGACAGTTTTCCTAAAATTTGATATAAAATATCTAGGGCTGTCAAAGTTAAGATAACGCGTTAATGCAAGCTCTTTTTAACACCACTAATTTCATTAACACATTAATGCAATCAGTGTTTTGGAGGCTGTAGCGGGCTCAGTTTTAAAGCTAGAGTCATGATACTAGCATCGTATTTAACTAGATAAACCTAGAGAATCAATCAGTACCAATCATGTCGTACTGGCTTGTCAAGAAGGAGATTAAATAACACTGCAAACTTGCGCTAAATTTTGGCAGGGTCCTTTTCAATGGGATTGCTTGACCTCTGACCTCAAGATATGTGAATGAAAACAGGTTCTGTGGGTCTATAGTCACTCGATTAACTACGACTTTTAATCAGTCTACCCTAAAAATGTCACCTTGCTTACAGTATCACAATATATCAGAACATATTGAATCGTAACCCCTCATGAAGTGTATCATATTGCCAGTTTCTTGCTAATACACAGCCCTGCAGAATACCCTGCTTTATGGTCTATTTGACTCTAAATGGGACCATAACACCTGAAACTAGTGATTGAGACCATAAACTCATGTTTACAAACGTAATAAATCAACTGAGAAGTAGGCTCATCTTCTCATAGACTTCTATACAATCAGACTAATTTAATAGCCTGCTGGCTATTATAAAAAATGCAAGTTTAAGGCACTTCAGCTTTGGCTTCACTTTTGAGACCCAGAGGTCGCCCACTTGTGTGATCACAGAAACACATGGAGCAGAAAACATGCTTGATGGATATACATGGATCTCAGTGCTACAAATTCCCACCAAAATCATGTTTCTACTTTCTACAAAATATACAATCTGATAACTTGCCAACAAAAGTAAAACATGCACTAGAGATGTAACTGTAACCCAGAACGTTCATCTACCATCCCTGTCTTCCTTCTCCGCAGGTATCATCCGTCTGAGTGAGGGCTTTCATGATCGATACCCAGTGGAGGACTACCTGGATTTGTTCGATCAGGCTGCTTACCAAATCCAGGGCAACCTCACAGCAAATGCCAGCGGGAGCCCCAGCCAACCTAACATTATCATAGGTAGGTGAAATGACAATTCACATTGGTGGTAAATACTAGTTAGTGTTGAGTATAAACTGAGCCTCACCAATGAGGATTTTGAACTAAGTCACTTATTCCCTGTGAGCATGTCAGCATCACATGTATGCACCTGTCTTCCCGTATGGTAACTAGTGGTCAGTGTAGAGGTTAAGCTTGAAATAAATGTTAAAAGCAACCTAAAACATGGCGTGCACGGGTCAAAACCACAACATCTGTCATGTAGAAAGCGTTTTGTTGATGCTTTCTTTGGATTGAACATTATTGATAATGAGCAGTAACTGCTGCATCTGGCGACAAAAAGGGTCGAGTCACTATTTGTGGTGTCTTTATAGACTCTGGTTTATAGTCCCCCCTTTTAAAAAGGCTATCCACTTTGATACCATTTCTTTTAAATCAAGTGCACTGTTTTACATAGTTTAAATCCCAACTGTTAAAGTGTGCCACTCCGGGGATTTATTATAAGGTACTCCAATGTCCCCGGCGGATCCTAAAGGATCTGAATCAGGGCGTGTTTTAATGGATTGGTATCGACTGAAGTAAAGCCAAACAAATTCCTGTTCTTTCTTTCTCCAAAAGAGTGATACGTTCACTCTCTAGCTGATTGTGTTACTTCATTAGGAGCATTCGCCATATAAACTTTCATATCAATGATTTAAGCTATAGGGCTGCAACAAAATTATTGTAACTGTCAATTAAACTGCCCATTATTTTCTCAATTAATCTATTAGTTGTTTAATCTATAAAATTCATTTCAATGCATCAGATGAATATTCAATCAATATGTTTAGTTAAATATAAGTTAGGGCTGTCTTCAGCCAAAGAAATCCTTAGTCAACACTCAGGATTATGTCGACTAATCAATTAGTTGATTTAATCGACAGATCTTTAAAACTGAGTTTCTCCACCAAGAATCACAAAAAAGCACCACTTTAAATCAGAGTTTACCAGAGATGTGCTCATAAGTTTCTTAGAAATAAGCATTCAGCATGAAAAACCATACAAAAAGACTAAAGAAATCTTAGTCGACTAAGACCAAAACAACAAGGGCAGCCTTAACTCTGTATCGGCAGATAACCAATATTAAAAGGACTCTGTTCGGTGCCAAAAAACTTGATGGGGACACCCTATCCAATGCCTATGGGATTTGCAATAAAGACAAGCTAAGACTCCACCAGCCCCTAAATCAACAATCTGACATTTGTCCAACCCCAAACTCACCATGAGCCCATTTTAATTATATTTCTAATACTTACAATAGTCTTAAGATGAACTGTAACCCAGAAACTAAGCATCTAACACTAAGCAAACAAAGCATCATATGAAACTCAGCCACCCTTTTAGGTGGCACACTATGACAGGAAATTGCACATATCTGTTCCAGTAAAGCTCCTCTGATCTATTTCATCAAGATAATGTAAAGAGTTACATTAGTGGGGAGCTAAGAGAACAAGATAGAGCTGATAGCATGTAAAACACAGTCTACCCGCTCTCTAATCACATCTCCAGGCAGTTTTAATTGCGCAGACATTTCCTGTTTGGCATAATCTCTGCCTTCCTGTTTTGCCAGTGTCACATAATGTCAGAGGACAGCTTTAGCCGCCCTCCCTCCGCCGTATCATATTAGTTACTCAGGTCATGTATCAGCGCTGGGACCCGTGTGCAGACTGACAGCACTCTGTGCCCTCGTCAGGCTGCAGCCAATAGCATTTGGCTGAAAAGAGAGACCTGTCACTGTGTCACTTGCCTGAAACTTCACTTGTAATCTCGCCTGCAATATTACAGAGCTGCTGTTGAAGCAGCGGGCAGCAAGGCTGAAGCTCGGAGCTGCTCCGTAGAAGCCTCTCTCCCTCCAGCCAGTGACGGTGATTTTAAAGAGAGACTCCAGCAGCTTTGTAATACTGGACTTCCTTCTGCTTCACTTAGCCACTTCACTGAAGTGCCGTGTAAAAGGACTCATTGTTTTTTTTTTTTTTTTTTGTCAGGACAGCAATAATATCCACAGCGGGATGGAGGAGTCTTACAAACCTCCGTCCTCTATCTGCATATCCTGCCTCCATCTGTCTCTGTCTTTTCCCGTCATCTAAGCACAATCTCACAGAGCTGCTCAGCTGAAGAAAAACTTTCAATTTTCAACAATAGCCTTTTCAGACTGGACTGAGTTGGTGCACTGAGCACAGCTTAGCGTGCCGCCCTATTTTGTTTCCCTCTTTAAGTAAGTAATTCTTGTAAAGGAGGGGGGAGTGTGCCAAAGCCCCGCTCAGTATTCACACCATGCCCTGAGAGAGCCCAGCAAGGTGCAGGCCTGTGGCCAGGATCTCGGGCTTCTGACTCTCTTCAACCGCCGGCCAACACCAGAGGCACGCCGGTCTGGTGATTTGTTTGCCCTATTACGGCCTCTCCCTGTGGAGCAAAATAAGCCCTTTTAATGGACACCGAGACCTTTAAATAGACTTGATCACAGTGTGTATTATTTCAAACATAACAGCATTAGCAGCGATCCTGTTTCACTCCCATCGTACGTTGTCATCACAGAAAATAGGCCCTGGCTATCATCTCTTTCTGTGAGGAAGCGAGGCAGATAAGGCCTGTGTTGTGTTCCCTCCAAATACATCACAGCTTCACTTCACAGATAAGAGGATAATGAAGGCACAGACAGACTAATGAATCCTGGATATCATTTCTCAGCACAGCCTGATAAAGTTTCTGCTCTCAAAATTGTTTGAGGAACGACGTCCTCCGACTGGTTATGAGCACCGGTACTGTCACTGCAGTCTTTCTGCAATTGTACTCACAGCTGGAGATGTCATTGCTCTTGCTTTTTTTGTTTTTTCACTTTGCTTAAGAATCTTTTGTTTTATTGACTCCTCGCATGTGTGTTGGTAACATGCTGCGTCTGTTAGTTACAGCCTCGATTCAAAGGCAATTATAGGAAGGAGTTGAAACTAACTTCCATACATTTATGGCTTATTACTGTATGTGTTTCTGAAGAAACTAGTTGGGGAATTTATGTGTTTATCCGAATAAAAATGATTGAAAATCAGATAAAACAATAACACAAAACTTGATAGCATAATGATATGTCATTTGTGTTTTCTCTTCACATTATTCTTCATTTTCTGTACTGTCAACGTCACATAAGAGTCTTGTTTACTGTAAATAGAAACTACAAGTGTCTTTTTGAAGCTGGAAACTTTTGAATGCATGAGGGCATATAAGGTATTTGGAAATATATTTTAACAAGAGCTGCAACTAGTATTTCTTGATTCTTCAATCAAATTGATTAATTTAGTCTATAAAATGTCAAAACATAGTAAAAAATGGCAATAAATATTTGAGCCGAAGATGATGTCTTTAGATTAGAGCATGCGATTAATTATCAATTATTAAAATAATTTTATTGGTTTCAGTAATAAAAAAGTAAAAATTCTCTGACTTCAGCTTCTTAAATATGGATATTTTTTGGTTTCTTTACTCCTCTATGACAGTAAACTGAATATCTTTGAGCTGTGGACAAAACAACATTTGAGGACGTCGTCTTGGGCTTTAGGAAATACTGATCGACATTTTTCACCATTTTCTGACATTTTATAGACCAAACAAGCAATTGAGAAAATAATCAACAGAGTAACTGACATTTAAAATAATGGTGAGTTGCAGCCCTACTTCAAGTTGTCTGACCAACAGTCCAAAACAAACACATTTCACTATATTATAAAATATATATAGTAAATGATAATAAGAAAAGCAGTCCTCAACCAAAGACATTCTTAGTTGACTAACACTCACACGACTTTGTTGAGTAATCTATTAGTTGATTTAATCGACAGATCTGTAATACTGAGTTTCTCCGCAAAGAATCACACGAAAGCACCACTTTAGCACCACGTGATCATAACTTTCTTAGAAATAAGACATTCATGCATGAAAGAAAAAGCATTAAATTGACTAATCGACTGATTAGTCGACTAAGAGGGGGCAGCCCTAGCTAGAACCATGAAAGATTTGGCTTTATTACTTGAAAAATGAATTAAACAATAAGGCTAAGTGATTATCAAAATAGTTGCTGATTAAATATTCTGTCCATCCATATTTAGTTGTGGTTTAAACCAATCTGGTGCAAAAATCTTTGGTGATAATCTATAAAAACCTAGAAACAATGAGCCTTGTGTATTCAACTACACACATCAAATGCAACTCTGAAAATATGTCTGTACATCTATGTTTTGCTCTGTTTCTACATAATTGTATGTGTGCATGTTTTCTGTTTGAACCACTGTGGGTGTGTTTTGCAGGAGAAGCCAGCGCGTCCACCATGTGGGATAACAACGCCTGGGTGTATTTCTACGACAACACCACAGAGGGGGAGCCTCCCTTCCTCATCCAGGACTTTGTCCACGCCCTGCAGCCTGATGCCCGCTTCATCATCATGCTCAGGGACCCGGTGGAGAGGTGAAAGTCATGTATTGTTTTACAAGCACGCCGCCACCTTTGCGTCTCCATTACAGCCGTTTACACTGCAGATACAGACAGACACTTCCCATGTTTACAGGAAACCAAAGAGCTGCTGTCACAGAGGATGCGTCGCCTTTTACCCAGCCGGGCTGTCACATACGTTTCATTATGATGCCTTTATAAGAGCACTTACTGCTGAACGCCACCGAGGCTTTCTGTTTAAACTGGGATTACTTTATGTTAACATTGATTTTTTTTTTTAAATAAGATAATGTCTGAACATAATGCTCTCTATAAATTGTTATTAATTTGTCCTATCATTGAAATGTATCATTGATATTACTCCATTCATATTCACATAGCTTTTAAACTGTTAAATAGCACTTACAATGATTATGCATAGTGCCATAAAAATTATTCTCAGGATCAATATCTTTCTTCATATCATGCAGAAGGCTTTCATATTCCCTTTCCCCATCACTGATATCTTCAGCTGGAGATAAAGCACTCGGTGAATACCCGTCATAAGCTGGTTTTAATGACCATTTATTTGAATATTGTTCATTCAGTTCTGTGAAAACTGTCATCCACTAGAGAATGCTCAATACCGCATCACAGCTCTCAAGTCTGGTCCAGGGATGACTACTCAATTATGTTCATCCAATTTCTCGCAATTTTTTGTCATCACTCTGTGCCACTGGAAACATCTTCTGAGCTGTAAATTACGGTGATCGGTGCCCGTGTTGCTGCACTCAAAACAAAATGTGGGTGAAAACAGGTTTAAACCCACTTCTTGAAAATCAAAGTATCTGTAAGAAGTAGGGCTGTCAATTGATTCAAATACTTAATTGTGATTAACTGCACAGTTAATTATGATTAATCACATAATCACACTTTTTTCAATCTGTTCAGAATGTACCTTAAAAGGGAAATTTATATTAAATACTTGCAAATGCATGTACTGTATAGTTGTTATTGGAAATGAATTAACAACACAAAACAATGACAAATATTGTCCAGAAACCCTCACAAGTACTGCATTTAGCATGAAAAATATGCTCAAACCAGCATGGAAAACTCAAGCCCAACAGCTTGCCCCAAACTGCATATGATTATCATAAATTGGGCATGTCTGTAAAGGGGAGACTTGTGGGTACCCACAGAACCCATTTTCATTCACATATCTTGAGGTCAGAGGTCAAGGGACCCCTGTGAAAATGGCCATGCCAGTTTTTCCTCGCCAAATTTAAGCATAACTTTGGAGCATTATTTAGCCTCCTTCGCTACAAGCTAGTATGACATGGTTGGCACCAATGGATTCCTTTGGTTTTCTAGTTTCATATGATGCCAGTATTGAGCCTTCCATTAATGCAAGTTGCATTAATTTTAATTAATTTTTAATTTTAATTTAAGAAATTAGTGGCGCTAAAACAAATTTGCGTTAGTACGTTATTATCTTTATTATTATTAACTCTGACAGGTTGAAAAACATGAGTAATATGTCAAATGTCAAGTGTTCACAGAGCATCTCTATTGTCTTGCAGGCTCTACTCTGACTACCTTTACTTTGGTATTGCGAACAAGTCTGCCGAGGATTTCCACGAGAAGGTGTCGGAGTCTCTGCAGCTATTCGAGGGGTGCCTTACGGAGTACACAATGCGCTCCTGTGTGTACAACACTACTGTCAACAACGCCATGCCAGTGAGTACACCCTCCCGACCCTCCCCGCCGCTTTTGTCTCGCAGGCCCGCAGCAAACCGCAATTTAGCGACCAGGGTGTTTGCTGGTGGGAAGAAAGAAAGAGAAAAGGGAGTGAAAAAGACAGATGGAGTGAAATCCACACTTCATTAGCACATGCTAAAGCTTGCAGGGTGGACTTTATGAAAGGGATTGGCAACACTGTTGAGCCACCGAGCAGGGCAGCGTCTAGAGACGCTCTTTGTACTAGAAAAGCAAGCGGTGTGAACTTCCCTCTTACTCAAAGAAAAGACCAAGTCTTGTGTCAGGCAGTGCAGGGCCCCAGTGTTGGGCCCCTGGCCAGCTTTTCCCATAGTGCCTTGAGGCAGGCTGGCTGAGCGGGGGAGGAGGAGGCGACCGTCCTCTTTTGGCTCCCCCTCCAGGCTGCCTTATACTCAGAGGTCCTCCTCTCCAACTGACAGGCTTTATGGCCCTCGGGGAGCATGCACACTCTGCCGCTGGCCTAATTGTCCGTCCACTAATATCTCCTCAGAGTTATTAGACCATGTAAAAAGCATTACAGCTGTCCTTACAGCGCTCTCTTATGCCTGTGCCTCCTCGATAAAAGTTTTAGAGCTCAGATTAGAGTCCGCTGAGAAAAGACAAATAAACGGCAGCATGAGGACACGACTGGCCTTCGCTGTTGCACCAAATTGATTTAACAAAAAGAGGAGTTGCTGGCCTGGCTCACAGTCATTTATTCTGAGCGGCCTCTCAGTTTTGCTAAAGAGGCAAGAGGACACAAAGACAATTCCTCTCCCAGTAACAAGGTATTTGTTTACGCCTACTGTTCTGCAATGACCATGGGAATCGAAAAACCCATTTCAACAACAATTAGGCTACCTGCAAATGCTCCGGTGAAATCTCACAACACGATAAGCAGCCAGTTTTTGTTTTTTTTTTTTGGAATTAATTTTGTGAAACATCAATCACAGGTTCCCAAGGTGACATCTTCAAATTGCTTGTTTTGTCCGACCAGCGGTCCAAAATCCAAAGATATTCAACTTGTGATGTAAAACCAAAAAAAGCACATTTAAGACTAGAACCAGCAAATGTTTGTAATTTTTTTTGAAAATGTACAATTAATGGACCACAACAAACTACAACAGCATCATGTGGGGGTATAAAGTGAGTATCTTGTCCACTTGCAGGTTGTGATGTAGGCAAAGAGACGAAGCTCTGGTGCTTTTTTGACAATAGCTGCTAGATGGCGCCATGGTAGCGCTGCCGCCGTAAATCAACTTCCCAGTACGAACACTTGAATAACCCTCAGTTAAATTATTATGTCCTAAAAGTTGTAAAATGTAAAAAGATTAATCACACTTGACTCAACCAAATGATTTATAATTGGGCTGAGGCAGATCTTTGGAAAACAAATTGTTGGATACAAATACAATATACACACCTTAGAGGAGAAAACACAATCCTCCACAATTTTTTAAAAATCTATTTATTTTATTATCTTTTTTGTTGTTGTTTTTGTTTTGTGCATGCCTATAATACATGCATATGTACTTGAGTGTATGTGTACACATGATGAGTATACATATACATATATGAACTATGTGTATGTATCCAGGTGTATGTAGATATGAATATGTGTGTATTCATATGTACATATGTAAGCTCTTCCTTTTTACTTAGTTATCCATTTACTCTTTGATTTTTTTTGCAAATACTATTGCAAATATCACATATATTGTGGATGAATAATTCACAAAAAAATTGCAATAAATGAAATATATATTTTTTAAATCAACTTAGCTAAATGCAGAGTTATTTTCCTCGGCATAATGAACGTACATCAGACAGGACTGCACCGCCCTGCACGCTCATATGACATATCTGGTTCTGCTAGCTTCCTGCTAGCTGTATGTGGCTGTAATAATGGTTATATTGGCTGTAACTCATCACTTTTATTATCTTTTAATACATCCATTGGCTGTATACTGTAAGCCTGTACTGTAGTGGATGTGTTAATGTCTCTGTTCCTAAACAACCAGCTATCAGACAGTAGCTAGCAGTGCTAGTAGCATGACATAAACAAAATATAATGTTGTTTTAGGCTATTTACTAACATGCAGCACACAGGACACAACCTCTAATACATCCATGGTATGCAGTTTATTGTACATCGATTATGGATGATCTTGATATGAAAAAGACTGAGATTGCTCTTAAAATCTGTGTGCTGGATTTTTCTAACTTCCATTTATGTCCGTCGCTCATTTTACGCTCCTCTGGGAAGCGGCCAAGCAAAAAGTTTTAGTAAGTAAGTAGTTATAATAGTTTTATTGTTCAAGACCAGAAATTTCAATAGAGACGTTAAAATGATGATAATAGAATGGAAATAATATTTTACTTTTGTACGCCACTTTGTAGGTGGACGTTTTACTAACGTCCGGTAGTCGCTATCAGTCTACCAGCACACACGCCCACTCAGCCTAGAATCACTCGGCCGTACGCTAGCGGAAGACGAAAAAGAAAGCTCCCTCCGTCTTTACCTCCCTCCCCTGTTTTTCTGCTTAAAGACGGTTAACCATGCAAACACCACCGCGTCCCACCAAGGAGGACGTTTCTTAAACAGAGCGCCGTTATCTCACATTGATTCTCCTGCTTTGTGTCCCTTAGGTCAGGTTGCAAGTGGGCCTGTACATTGTGTACTTAATGGACTGGCTGACCGTCTTCAGCAGGGAACAGATTCTGGTCCTGAGGTTGGAAGACCACGCCTCTAACAGGAAATACACAATGCACAAAGTCTTTGACTTCCTCAGCTTGGGTGAGTGAGAAAGACGTCCCGCCATAAGATCCTGGTCTGGAATCAATACAATTAACAAATCACTAAAGATATATTGGATATGTAGGGATATGTGGGCGTTTCAGGCATGTCTGCATGTAGTTAAGTACTCATAGGAGGTAATTATGTGGTTTGTACTGTCTACCATGTCAACAAAGAGCAGGGCATTAAGACATTTTGTTGATTTTGAAGTCTGTCTTACACTTTCTATAATTTCTAGGGGTGTAAATCACAAGTGCAAATGTTTTTCTAGTGGTTAAGAATTTCAAAATAAGGGCACATCTTAAAGGTGACAATATGTATCAGTGTTTTGCATTAACATTTTGGATCACTGATGATTAAATCAAAATATCAATCCAGATAAATGGATCGTAAATGGACACCCCTAGGATCAAAGATACCAACCTTTCCTTGGCGTATACCGCAGATTGCTGTTAGTAACAGGCGAGTGCATGAGTGTGACAGTCAAATAGTTTTTCCCTGTAGTCTGGAAGCCCCCTTGTCTCAGTGGTTCATCCCACAGTTTAAGTGCCCCAAAGCTCAGATTTAGCTCTTCAAAGAGCAGCCAACACACCAGCCAAGATGCGATTACCTCCCAGAGCGTCAAATCTTCTGCTCAGAGAGCTCTGCTGGTACACAGTGACATTTCAGAGTCCTTTACTGTATTTTTGTTCCATTTGTTTAGTGCTGCGGCAAAATCTGAAGTGGCCCAGGAAGGAGGTGATGTGAAAGAAGTGTTTGTGTGTGTTTCACAGGGCCGCTGACAAAAGAAATAGAGTCGGAGATCACAAGAAGTCCGGCGTCAAACACCAGGAGGCCGGCTGACAAAAACCTGGGACCCATGCTGCCCATCACTAAAGAGATCCTGCGGGATTTCTACACGCCGTTCAACGAGAAGTTGGCCAAAGTGCTGCGGAATGACTCCTTCCTCTGGGAGAACAACTCAAAACTCTGAACGACTCTGAACAACTTAGCCACCTCCCCTTTACTTCAGTAAAAGAAACCACTGACATGTCAGCCAGCCCCTTCGATTGAGCTTCATCTCTCTCAAGTGCCCATGAAAATCAATGTTCTTTTTCTATTTAAATTATTTTCTAAGTTATAAAAGCAGATATGAATCAAAGATAGAAAATAGCACAAGAGAGTGTGGTGATTTCGTGTGTGAGTGAGAGTGAGTGAATACAAGAGAGAAAGAGATGCTGGCAGGTCTTGATTGTTTTTTTCTTTGTGACCAGATGTACAAAATTAAATAGTGAATTCAAAGATATTAAAACAGTGTTTGTTTGTTTTTTTTTTTTTAAAGTTTAAGGTTTATATGTTATAATTAACCGTTTGAGCGATACCTGACATAAAGCATTTTAACCGATTAACGTTATCGGTTAACGGGTTACAAGAAATATTAATAATTAATTAAAAAGCTGAGGAAAACGCAGAGGAGAGCCTCATCACGTTAAGGAGAAAAGCTGGTCCACCTTAAGAGAGAGTCGGCACAGATACAAGAAGTTGGCTCTGGACTTCCAGCTGAGGAGTTGTAGCTTGTAGCCTCGTAGCATTTATTCAATGACAAATAAACTGTACACACTGTCGGCTACAGCTACGTTCACAGCCACCAACAAACCCACACTCACACGGTCTGTTAGAAACTCGCTGAAGTTAAGCTATAGGAAGCACAAAGCCAAATGCTGGCAACGCTAGCAGCTAGCACCTAGCACCTAGCACCAACACACACACCTTGTTGGTCAGACAATCGCTATCGTTAATCCGGGCAGACACAGGCTACAGTAGCTCTCCTGATGGTGATGGTGATGGTTTTGGGCTTTTTTTAAAGGGGAGAGATGTTTCTTTTGTGTGTGTTTCTGTAGAACTGGTGGCTTGTTTCTCTCTGGCAACACTGTTTGATTAATTAAAAGATAGTTTATGTCCTCTTTAGACTGTACAATGTGCCTCAATCATAATTCTCCTTATATACAGTACAGTATATTGAGATCAAGCTGAATGAAGATCAGAGCAGACTTTAGTGATACAACACCGCCATCTACTTGACAAAACATGTTATTGCAATCTTAAAATTGTTGCCATCCAAAACTATTGGCTAAAAATAAAAGGCATCAAATGGAATAAATGTCTTTAAATGCAAACTTCAGATAGTGGTGTACTGTGTTTGAATAAATTATCAAAAATTAAAAAGAAATCTAAATAACCGAAGCTGAATGAGGTAGCTGAAAGGCAGCCATTTAATTGCTCTGTTCAAGCCATCATACTAATTTCCTCTCCTTCTCTCTGTTAAATGGGTGTCACACACATTAAATGATTGCCAATAAGTAACAAGCTTGAATCAAAAATGTTCCTGATTGGATCTGAGGCTATTAAATCTAACACATTAATTTGGCAAATGAAACTTTTGAGACAGAAACACCCAGGGGTAAAAGATAACCAAGAACAAGTCAACAGCAATTTCATGTGATTATAATACTTTGACATACTGAAATACTGAGGATGGAGAATAGACTCTCCACCAGAGGGCAGACACTTTATACAATTTCAACTTGGACTTTGGGCATTTAGTAAGTTATGGCAGCAGTAAAATAAGAACATTTCTCTTGCATCAACAACATCCAGGTTATGCTTTAAACAGAAAAAGGTGCCCCAGTTTTAAACAAGAAAAAGAAGAGAGAAAAATCAGCTGTCAGTAGTTGTGATGTCTGTTTTTTTCTGGCTTTTAAAACCTTCACTTCAAGACAAACTGACCTAAATAAAACTGGAAAACCTCCTTTTAGAATTAAGAGGAAACCTGCAATCACACAGATTTATTGAACGTGAGATTCAAATCTTCTTGTCGCAGCTCTTTCACTGTACAATCTCAAAATGCCAGAAGCTCTGACTGCGTCATTCTCACTGAAATCAAGACAATCTGACTTGGGAGAAAAAAGTGACTGCAAATGATTTGCATATTTTGGCCAGCTGAAGAGGTTCCGCTTCAGAAAGAGCCTTGGACCAACTTCAATTTCCTTGGAATTCACAAACATTAACAGAGCTCCTTTCATCCCCGTCTATGCTGTATCGGAGTACAGTGACTGACGGGAAACTGGACAACTACGTAGTACTGCTGCTGAGAAAACTCCAGAGAGACGCATATTTAGACTTAGGATGCACTACTTCACATTCCTTTGCATTGCCTCAGAGCTGAATTTTGGCCTCAGTATCCCACAAGTACAACCTGATTTTAGTGTTTTTTCAGCCAGTATTCTAGCTATCCGTCAGACCGATTTATAACAGTAATGCAGCGTTGATATTTGGCATCTCAGCTCTGACAGGGATCAGCACAGCAGAAACTGGGGAGTAATGTTAAAAAAACTTCAACTCAGAGCTTACAGGTGGATGCTGGGATGGAGGTGGAGCTAATTGAAATGCTATATGAGCAGCAGCAGCGTGTGCAGATGTACAGCAGAGCTGACGGTAGCAGCATAGCAAAGCAAAGGGCCTCTCAGACTACAAATCCCTCACCAGACACACTCTTCTGTCTCAACGTCAACAACTCCACTCTGTCTCCATCCGTTCACATCTGCAACCTTGGAGTCATTTCTGACAGCCACCTCTCCTTTGAACACCACATCAATCACATCACCAGGACCGTAAAAACAGTGCTTGTCTCCGTCCATCACTCTCCTTCTCTGCTGCCGAAGCTCTGATCCATACCTTTATCGCATCCAGAATTGACTACTGCAACTGCATTCTTTATGGCTCATCATCTAAAATCCTCCAGAACCTCTACTGGCTCCCTGTCCCACAACGGATCCAGTTCAAAGTCCTTCTCCTCACTTGCAAAGCATAACCGGGCCCCCTCCTACCTCACCGACCTGCTCCACCATCACACTCCTTGCTGCTCCCTTTGCCTCTCAGAACCAAGCACCAGACCTCGGGCAGCTCCCTCCCCAAACACAGACCCCGAACCCGTCCATCTTCAAATCATTGATCAAAACACACCTTATTAGAACTGCTTGTAATGTGTGATTAATGTGTTATGTATATTAAGATGTCCTTGTTTATGATATGATATTTTAGCTGTGGACAGTGTCTTTGAATTTCTTGAAATGTTTTATTTTGCATATAGGAGTCATTTGATTTGTTTACGTAAAAAAATCAATTAGAAAAAAAACATCTAAATTCAGATGACATAGAATAATTAGTGGCAGAGTATGGCCATATAAATAAATACACAGGGAGAGTAAATTACAGTGACCAGACGTGTTGAATACATGATCAACATCTTTACTATCATAACACAGCTGTCACTGTCAGCAGCATAGACATCATAGTCTACATCATCTTCACCAGCATGAACAACATGATCATATCATCAACTAACTGAGTAGCCTTGGGGTTCACTACCTCCTCCCCTGGCCTGTATTCACAAATGAAATGGCTGTGGGCATGAAGAAACGCTTGTGCCTGCAACCATTGTAAACTAATTAATTGAGATGGATAAATCTAAACCCAGTAATCCACCTCACATGTGGCAACAAGTGACCTCTGCAGCAGATACTATCAACTTAAACATTTTAAACTTAAGCCATTACAAGCAGCTGAATAACTGACAATTAGCAAATAGCCTACTAATGAAAACACTAAATATGGCAGCAACATTAACGCAAAACTGCAGGTAAGAAGTTGAGGGTTAACAATGACGTTAATCCTCACTTACTAATATGGCAAGCCAAACACAGAAACACCAAGTAACTACAGCCAAGGTATCATGTAGCATATTAATGTTAGCATTAGCAGCACAAACTTACCCTGCCGAAGTGAAGGACTGATTCACGGTGTTGTGTCGCAGCAACAATAAATCCTTTAGGAACAGAGCTGCCATGGCTCCAGAAGAAAAAAATCCAAGTTGAAGTGGAGTTTGGTGAGGGGAGCAAGATTAATCACTCATAGCATCAACACCTGACAAGGTAACTTATCCCTGAATGGTGGCAGAAAACCAGCATTTCCTCCTCAAATCATTCTGTTAGCAGCTTGTTTATACAACGTTACGTGAGCTTAGTTTCTAGTTTTACTTTCTTTACTTTCAAAGTTAATACTGCAACCTCACTGAGCACTGTTTAAATCATAGTGTATGTAAAAATGGACGATTTGGCAGTTCCCCTAAGTGACGCCAAAACATCTCGATCGCCTCCTGGTGGCAAAACCGGAAATGAGTATTTTAGCACTTCCGGTTCTGTCCGGAAGTCAGTGAGTTTTTTAAAATAACTTTTACATGCCTGAAATAAGGTCTGTGGTTAACACAAGCTTAAGAGAATTTAATATTTTGGTCTACAACATAAAATACGTCAGTAAATTTCCCATTGGTGAATTTTAAGCCTTTATGTGTCTTAAAAAAGTCAGTTGCTAACAATTTGCTTACTGAGACTACTAAACATCTGGTGCCTTCAAATAAAATCAAAAAAGTATTCATTTGTGAGGATCCATACAGCAATGATGACGACAGAGCCGACTCCTCTTATTCAGTTTTCTGACGTTCATATCACTGATGGCATTACACCAATAACCCCTGTTCATAATGTTTGTTCGTTTGTTGTTGAAGTGAATATTAAATTGTATCTCTAGCCTCTTTATTTGGGAACCTTTGGTCGTGAAATTAGCAAACCTAAACCCTCTGTCCCTTACAGCAGTGGTTCCCAACCTTTTTCCCTGGGGAACCCCTTTTCTATCATTGAGTAAAGTGAAATATTCTATGTATAGCAATTGTGATGCATTTTGAGCAGATTATTTCCTGTGACTCTGAGACAAGAGTTTTCCTCTTATTTTTAGGTAACCAGTGGAAAAATCCCATTGGCTTTTTGTCAAGGGAAACCCAACTAAAAACATGTTAACTTCCTAGTTGGCGTACAAAAATATGTCATCCCTGGAGCTCTCTATGGACAAATTTCTGCGCAATGTCATCATAGACATTTGTGCACAACTAGGGTGCAGAAAGGCACTTGTGCAAGAGACCAGGTGGGACATCAGGCTGTGAACCAAAATTTTCATAGTAGTCAAACAGTGGTAGTACAACTTCTATGTCAGTTACATGATGCCAATGGGCCCAAAAAGACTTTTACCCATAGATTTATATTGGGAAAGAGATTCATCAAGTAAATCAACTTGATGAATTTAAAGAAAAAAATGAATTGAAAATGTTCAGTATTCAGAGGGGATCACACGTTGCTAAAAATAGGAGGAAGATTATGGGTCCAGACCCGATAGGCAAAAGCATTCTAGTTACACAGTGAAGCAAAGCAGCGGTTGTCATTGTGAGCTATCATGTTCCACTGATTGATAAAAAAGGAACTGATCAACAGGGTAATCAACTACGGCAAAAAGATGACAAAAAGTAGCATATGAAATGCCAACCCAAACCTTACTGGTTCCCAACCTAGGGGTCCCGACCCCAACTAGGCGTCACCAAAGGCCTTCTTAATTTTAAAGTGTAAAACACCTTTTAACAAAAAAATAAACAGTTGGCCTGTATCTCAGGATTTCAGTCATTTCTGTGAATAAAACCAAATGAAATTAAAAGTTTGAAAGCATGCAGTTAAAACAACTGAAGAGTCTAGTGGAGTCTAGAGATACAATTTAATATTCAGTTCAACAACAAACAAACATGGGAACATGACCAGGGGTTATCGATGTAATGCCATCAGTGATATGAACGTTAGAAAACTGAATAAGAGGTGTCGGCTCTGTTGTCCTCATTGCTGTATGGGTCCTCCTTCCTTGAGAGAAGACGTCTGGATGCAGACAGCATGACGATGGAGTCCCTGAACCTGTAATATAGGGCGCCACAGTTATGAGATTCACAACAGGATGTTGGATGTGACTGGGAGAAAAAGAAACAGGTCCATTCCTCATATTTCAGTTTGTATAAGCTTTGAAGCAGGGCTTTAGCAGAAAGGAATCTCTCTTTTCTTTTCCCTCCTCATCAAGTATCTCTTAACTCCTCTGCTCTTCCTCCTCATTGTACTTTCTGTCTTAAGTTTAAAAATGCCGTCAGAGACCCACCAACGGTGTCACGATCACTACAACTCCTGCCTGTATCTCGCGCAATCCTCTCAAATGAGAGGAGTGAAAATCAGAAATCATCTTCTGAATCACAGCTCTGTGTCTCACCTTTCTTAATGAGTAATGGAGAGCATCTTGAGATAACAAGAAAGAAAGATTCGGATAAACAAGTTTATTCAACAAACATTTGCTAATCCATCACGCTGATCGAGTGCTCTGATCGCCTGCCAGTTATATCTGAAGAGGCCCCGTCATGCCTGCTGATGATGGAGCCATTGAGGAATGCAGGAAACAAACAGATCATATTAAAGTGGGGTGAGATTTGTTAGAAAAAAAAACAATGATTATTCTCTTTTATATTAAACACTGTAATCCAAAAGTAAGCTGAGGATATTAAACTGAAGAGTCCTGCAAGTCTTTTCCTAACATTTGTGGGATATTAAGGCTTCAGCCCAAAACATCTGTTTGTGATATACAGTGCTATGCAGTTTTATCTCTTTTGGACGCGTATTGTAGAAATAGAAATAGTCCCTGGCATAGTTTACCGATTGCTTCTTTCTTCACACAGTGTCAGAAGCTACGCTATTGCCGTTACTTTTATATTTTCAGGCAGTGGGTATTTTGCTTGTAAAGTTTGTTGCCCAGGATTTTCTACAACTCCAAAGTCAAGGACAGCCAAAGAACTAATTTTCCTGCATATTTGCATCCTAATATTTTGGCCTAATGGTTCTCTTTAGCATTGGCACGATGTCCGTATTGATTCAGCTATTTTTATCAGTCCAAACCCTTAACGATGTGCTAAACCAGATGTTTCTTCTTTGTTTTTTCTCCATCGTCCCAGGCCTCTTGTGGCCTTGCAGTGTTGTCGTTGTTCAACAAGGTTTAATGGATCTGGGGTCGCTGCTCTGCATTAACTCCCACCTCCAAGTCCAGCCAAGCATTTCACAACAAGGACAGTGCAGAACTGTAATGTGGTTACATCTGTGCCTGCAGGGCGGACCGTCTCCTCCTCGCAGCAGCAGCTAAACCAGCAGATGTCCTTCAGGGTGACCCGTAGGAGGGGCGCCACTGCTTTAAGAGCCTGAAAAAAGCTGTATCATCAAATCCTTGATGGTGCATTAAAGACACCCTTTAGTATACTTTTATGTATATATATATATATATATATATATATATATATATATATATATATATATATATATATGTGTATATATATATATATATATATTATACTTTCAGTTTACTTTTTATATACTTTTCAGTACTTAGTAAAAGTATACTTCTCTTACACTGACAAGTATACAGAAAAGTGCAAGTATACTTGGCTCATACTTTGTGAGAAAACATTTTTTTTATTATCAGAAAACATAAAGTCTCTTTATGTTATTGCATAAATCATTGGCTAAGTCCATAAGTTAAAGTACATAAAGTATACTGTACTTTAATAAACTATAAAGTGGACTACAAGTATATACAAGTATACTTGCAGTATGAATACTATTAAATAAGTTTGCTGAGGGTGTACTTTCAAGTGTATGTTCATAAACTAAATAGTAGGCAACAAGTATTAAATTATGAAGTATCTGCAAACCTATAGTATAGTTGCAGTACAAAATAAAACTTAGATGTAGTTGTGCGGTATACTACTAGTACACTAATATTAATATATCAGTACAACTTTCCTGTGACATCTTAGAGATTGATCTTTTCATTTTGTCATCAGTGTCTCAACAAATCTTAGATGATGATTTCTACTTTCTTTATTCCATTTGACTGTCCTCATATGCAAATTCATGAATCCACCAGGATTACCTTGCCATTCAAATCAAAAGCTGTCACTGTTATTAGAAATGCGAACATCTGGCCCTTTTCGTTCCCATCCAGCTGGATCCCGTCCCAGCCGCCGGTGAATGTTGACAAAGAATTAGAAACCCAGGTGTTCAGGAAGGGAGCGTTTTAAGGGAGGAAACTGTGCAGAAACGCATCGGGATCCAGGCCACCGACCAAGAAGTCAAACTGACATTGTTATCGAGCAGCTTGTGGTCTAACTGTAATGAATAGATGAAGAGCTTTGTCATCACCCCAAAGGTCTTCAAATGGGAGACATTCCTACAACCTCCCCAAAACCGCAACAACAATAAATTGTCCAAAATTGTAGGACGATGACAAATGTAATAGTTTCTGCAGGGATCATTAAATATTGCTCTAACTGGACAGCGCCAATGCAGAAATTGGAAAACCATAAAGTAGCCAGACAGATGTCCAAAGTAGTTTTTGTCTCAGTTGGCCCGAATAAGCAGCCTACTGTGCATTTTGAGAAGTTATTATTCACATAGCAGAGAGAACATTTGCTCTTGAAATTTAGTAAAAGTCAAATTTACAGATGATTGGCTTTAAGTCAGTAGTCATTAAACAAGCTGTAGTAATAGTGATGTTGAAGTCAACATGGAAAACTTGTTATTTACATATCCAGTAAATACATTAGCATTCAGTTGGAGTGATGTTTCTAATCATCTGTAGAATGCAAGTCCAGTATTCACTCTGCTTTTTGCTCTGTTTTGCTCTCCACCAGCCCGGTCACATGAAAAGGGTGATGTGAAGATGTGCAAGGCAAAAGTGTGTAATAAAAATGTCCTTCTTGCTTTAGGTGTGTCATTTTCACGCCATGTAGTCTGTATTGAATGCACTGAAATGATGTGAAATGAAAGGAGAGACTGCTGAAGGGGTCCTGTGTAAAAAAAGTTAAATTAGCGATGTTTGCCAGGTGTTTTGTTGTGACATTTTTCATACGTATTGTATTTGGTTTACTTACTCATTTTAAGCTGAACCGTGATGTTTTTCCTAAACCTAAGCGGGTGGTTTTGTTGCCTCCTGCTGGTGCTGCAAATTCATACATGTATAAAATTCACACTTCTGAGAGGAAAAACAAAACATTGACACACTATCCTCAGCTGGACCGACGGGTCTATTACACACTTTGGTGTGATACAAGGTTGCACTACAAGTGACCCCTTTTGCATACATATAGCAATTTGAGACACTGTTATTGTAAATACTGTATATTGATTATAGCAGCTTTAATATGTATAATATTTGGGAATATGAGTAAAGTTTGAGTCCCATAAGGGCAACTAGCTTCCATTCATCTCTTCTTACGCTATTGTGCATCATTGCTCAAGCCATAACATGAAGATACTGTAGTAGCCACAGGCTCGATGAGCTTTCTGAATATTCATGCATCCATCCATTCTTCACTGTCAATATCATACACTCATTCATCACTGGCTGTACTTTTGAGGTTTTTCTCTGTTTAGTAGAAGTGGCTCCATAACTGTAATGTCACAAAATATCAGGTCTGACTGTGCTTTGATTCGGTGCAGTCATTACAAAAGCAGAAGAAAGAAAAAACATCTCACTCTGCTGTTCTAATCAGGATCAGGTTTAAAATGTCTACAAAGACAGCATGCAATAAAACTGGATCAACTGAACCTGCTTCAAAACATCTGCTTGAGCACTACGCACTCTGAAAGCAATATCACCACCTCACTGCTGTGTGGTGCGATCCTGCTGCTCTGAGTTGCATATTTACTATAATCAAACCAATAAAAAGTGGCTTATATCTTTGACTTGGCTGGCAAAACAGGTTGGGATTTTCTGAGTTCCTCCAAGAAGGATACCAGGAAAGCATAAGCTGACACAGACTTCCAGAATCAAAGCATACGGCTGTGAGTGTTGGCCGCTCTAGTAAATTGACCATCGCCACGTTTCACACAGTTTCCATGGACACGGGAGAAGTATTGCTAAGATCCAATGCCGGCATTTTGCCTTTTTCTGTGATCAGAAATGTTCAGAGATACAATTCAGCCAAGTTTGGAACCAGAATTATGAAGAAATTGATTTCAGTGTGTTTAAATAAAGCAAATAATGTCATGTGATCTTCAAATATAAGCCTTGGAAGAACAGTACAACTGGCCATACTTATTCCTTGTCATTAAAATGTACATAACATGAAATACAAACATTCACACCACCGATCATTGGGGAAATTCAGCATGCTTGTCTTTCAGTTTAAAATAAACCCAGATTTGAGTCTCCCTGCCGGTCTGCATATCAATAACACCAAGAGCTGAGATTCATCCATAATTCAATGCACATGATTTAAAGTAGTAAATCCAAGGATGTAATATGACACTTTTTTGGATCCATAAAAGTGTCATATTACATTTTGGTGGACATGTAAATAAATAAATAAGACGAGGTGCGTTTGTCCCTGTCAACCAGAGGCGTACCTGTTCGTCCTCAATGAACTCTTAATATCAGAATCTATTAGAAATACTGGCCACAGCACAAGTCGGTTTGACACACTCAAGGTTGTGTTTGATGGATGATCACAAAACGTGTTTGCATGCGTACAGTTTTGTCCGTGTGTGTGCAGAATGTGTGAGATTGCATTTGCTTTTAACTTTAAGTCACTAACCGCATGTTGTTTGTCAGGGGAAACTCGGCCTTGCTATTATCCTGCTTAACAGTACAAAACCATTACACATTATCTCTCCACCCTCAGATTTTCCATTTCAAACCAGTCCTCCCTCTTTTTCATCAATTACAAGGTGCCAAAGCAGCAGCGGGGAGGTATTTGCCACTGAGCCTCCAAACTGTCACTCTGGGCACTGACGTCCAATTAATGAGAATTCAGCCGGGGATTTTCTCCCCGTAAGAGATTATGGAGCCAGGCAGCAGCCATCACTCTCACACCTTGGGTGTTCCTCACTGAGAAAGACAGCTATTGTCACAACATCGCCGCCTCAAGCTGCTCTGCTCTTCAGCCTGATAAGCAGTTTTTTGATCTGCTTACTTCAGACTATATAGCAGGTATTTCAATGCAGACATTCTGGCTGTTTCAGACAGGAAGTTTAGGAAAATGTTTCATGATTTAATACTGTAAATGTTGACCATGTCTGAGTATCTTCTAAACTATAGTACAAATATTCTGTAAAAGCCATGTGTGTAGTGACAGAGATCAGTCTAGCTGCCAGTGGAAGATAAACATGGTCCATCTGTAGAGTTTCTCTTCACTATGAGCAGCTTTGGGGTTTTTATTTGACTTTGAAAACAATAATTTGTTCATGGAGCATTTATCAAAACACAAAGGAAACAACAATATAATTCAGAATAAAAGCATGAGAAGGAAAATCAAGTCTACAAAAGTGATGTGATGTGCCAAGTGTGTAGGAGAACTATGGTGGCCAGCACAAAAATGTATATGGCCCAGTCTAGAGCCAGTGTTTGGTTTGGGCCTTCTGGGCTACATGGTGGCCAGCTCTGTGAAGAGGAGCTGCTCTGTATGGAGATATAAAAGGCTCACTCTAAGCTAACAACAACACAATGATTCTTATTTTCTTGTGATTATACACTAAAGAAAATATGCATATTAATACTGTATTCCACTTCTGCCAATAGATCCCCTTAAATGCTGTACAGTGTGTGTGGTTATAGTTCATTAAAAGGCAAATGTTAATTGCAGACCATTTAGGATGCTAACTCTTGGGTCCTGCATAAAAGTCAATGCATAAAGGTTGATTAACGGCATGCTCATGCACCGCAACCTCCACATTGCAGGAAGTCGTCCAGCTCACTACATAAAGGGCACACTACTTCCTGTATTGCCACAGAGAGGAATTTACATGCAATGCAAAATCGTCCAGCATAGACTTGATCACAAGAGATACCAGGATGACTTTCCCCTAACCTGAACTAAGTGGTTTTAGTTTCCTTAACTTAACAAACCTAAACAATTAGGGCTAGATATGTATGTCTTTAAGGTATCGACCAAAATTACCCAGTACCTAGTAGTATAGATACGTATCCAGTCAAAGAATTCAATCCTCTTTGTATCCAGGTATTACTGCAGTGTTTGTGTGGTTTTGCTCACAGCTAGTCAAATTATCTCAGCAGCTACAGCCCATACAGTCTGTCAGTTGGCAGTTCAGTATGTTGAGATGCCACCAAAACATTTGAAAGTATACACTACACACCCATGGCATCTGATAAAAATAAATGTAGTGTTGGTGGCATGATGGGTATCAAATGAAGTAGAAAAAAAGTATAAAATGTACTATTGATATCGGTATCACTTTAGGGGCACTGGTATTGTCCTTTTTCAAATGATACCCTATTAGCGATTGATACAGTAGGTGGCAGATCACAAAACGCCCTCATGAATTGTGTTGAATGGCCATATGGGTCATTTTGGATACCACTGAAAAACAATCAAAAGGATGTAGTGAAACTGTTAGAAGGGTCCTGCCCAAGTGTCTGGGAAAAGTTTTAAAAATCCACTCTAAAATGCACTGGTAAGCAGTGTGAAGATGCTAATTGGGCTCTGGTTGCTGCAGCATTTTGAAATGACTGAGGGCAGAATAAACGGAGTTACAGTAGTCTGAACAGGAAGTAATTAAAGAAAGTAAATTGGCCAACAGAAATTATTTGAGGAGAGTTAAAACACTTGTCAAACAGCACCTAAAAATGAACTGCATGTCACCATCTTTAAATGGTGGTGAACAGACAGACTGGTTTAGAAATACTTTACCATCAATGCTTTGCCGTTAAGTAACCTCTCCTGTATAGTAGACCTGCCTAGAGAGACATCACAGCTACAGTGCCGTCATGCATTCGGAGAAATCTGACACTTGCTTTAAGTTGTGCTGGGAGGGAGGATATTTCTTGTCTCAAAGCCTTTCAGGTAAAATGCTACAGCTCTCTTATACTTCCACCCAGATGGTTTAGGATGGATGTAGTCTAGATGAGGAGTGGGAGAACAGCGAACGCCTGGCTGGTGAAAGGCTTTGCCAGTCGAGCATGTCTCCCAGTCTTCCAGCCTCTAGCTGTCCACCCACTGCAGATCCTGCTCTTCTGTGATTAGCCTGCAGCCTCGGCCTCCTTCAGCCCCCGCTCAGAAGCCATCAGTCTCAGGTGTAAAAGTCTGATTTCTTCTGTATAGCCTATTTAGACTTCTCTGTATGTAATGTCTATCCACATCAGTTAATGAACCAGTGTAGCGTCCAGGCGGGGCATCGGGCTTGCACAGGGATTATTAGTTTGTCTTGCCTGAGGTTGATAAAAAGTCAGAAGCTGTTCTTATTAGCTGTGCAAATGCTCAGTAAAATCCCTTTTCTTCTCATGACTAAATATTTAAGCCCAAGGCAAGACATCATAGAGTCAAACGCTTCTTAAATGTCAGATGTAAAATGTTGTGATGAAACATAAATCTAACTTAAAGATAAATCTTTTTTAGCTGGAAAAATATGGTTTTAATCAGGAGTGTGTTGGCTTTGCATTGTGTTTTTGTCTTCAAGTGAAAGTGAGGCTGCTGTAGTCGTGTGTGTGTGTGTGTGTGTGTGATGAGGTGTGACACACGGGGCGTCGCTCCATCCTTGCGTTGAAATGTGCCCGGACGCTCCATGGAGAGTTTGCTCTGTTCCATTTCAGCCGCTTGTTAACGTGTAAATGACTGCAGAGCCCAAACAGGTCTCGGCTGAAACGAGAAACAGCCTCAGCAGCAAATGAGGCAGCTTGAAGAGGAGCAACAAGTTAATTAGCGTTCCCAAGTAAAGGGATATCATGTGGTGCTAGAAGACATTCAAGTGCACTAAACTCCAGCAGCTGTGATTTACTGTTCAGGGCTACTGTTTGTTTAGGAATGCATATTTTGTGCCAGTTTGGACTTCAAACACACTCCATGCATGGATCAGGGAGCTCGCCACTGGTTTTCCTTTTGGAAACACAGACTTGCAAACTGGTTAAGTTACTGGCAGCTTAAGTTGAATCCAACACAGGAAAGAAGAAGAAACCTTCTTCTGGTTAAAGCCCAGACAGAGTGGGAGGAGATGGAGATGAAAGCAGATCCTGAATGTGTCAATGTGTGCTTCCCCAGAGAGATTTCTATCCCTATTTCATTTCTACCCACACCACCGACTCTGCAGTGTGTCAGCAGCTTGGACTGGTTTGAATCTATAAGAGAGAAAGTCACCTGCCAGCATCTAAAGGAGAGAACTGTACTGTCTGTCTCCCCTCTCCTCTCCCTCATCTGTGCTTCTCCCTCCCTCACTGCATTTTTCCCAGACTGAGGCGTCCATGGACCCTCTGGCTCCACTGCTTTCGTCAGTGACTTGGAGCGCTCTGAGAACTTTGTGAACTCCCCGTGTTGAAGTGGGAAGGGAGAGGAAGGAGAGCAGTTGATGGGACGCAGCCCGGCAGCAGCAGCAGCAGGCTCCTCAGTCTGGAGACGGCATCGGGACTCACAGCTGGAGATAATCCCCCCCCCCCCGGGTCATGACAAGACAGCAGCGCCTCAGCCTCCTCACCCCCCTGGCTCTGCTGGGACTCCTCGCGTTGCTTGCAGACCTCGGCCACGGCTCTGCCGGCGAGGATGAGGATTACTACATGCAGGAGCTGCTGACGAGAGAGCAGTACAACCAGGTCCAAGTGCTGGAGAAGCCTGTGGCCTCGATACCTAACAGGCATGAAAACCCTGCCAAGAAAGTGGAAAAGGGAAAGGCTGGCAGCAGCAGACAGACGGATGATGCAAAATCAGGTAAAAGCACTGCCATCTCTTAAAGGGTCCACTAAAGGAAGTCAGTATCAAGCTCTTCTGTGCAGAGTTCTTATCAATATCTTCAGCAATAATGATTATTTACAGATTGGAGTGGCTGTAACATCAATAAAGTTCAACAGAAACTTTTGAAGCAGCCACACGTGTCAGTCTTGCTGCTAAGTGACACAGTATGGCCAATAATTTGAGCTTTTTACAGCAAGTTTTATGTAAATAACAATAAAATAAGATGACAGAATTGTATGTATAGGAAATGTAAGGATATGCATTTGAATTACTTAGTAAAAACACAAACATCATTAAAAATAACACCTGTTTCTGTGCTTTTTGCATCAGTTGATGCCTTTAAAGTGAAAGTCGTTGTACAATGATGTCTAGTGCTCCACACTTCAGAGGAGCAGCTGGATTCAATTCACATGGTGATGGATGTGCAGAGAAAAAACAATAACAATGACCTCCACATCAGGTAGTCTTCCTCCTCACCCCCCCATACACATAGATCAGAGCAATGTTTCTGCACAGCAGCAGGATTAACAGCCTCGCCCACAGCAGAGGTCAGGACTGCGTTACATGAACACATGTGAGATCCACGTTTTTCCAAAAGCAGCCAGACGCAGCAGTGCCGTCCTGTTACAGTCCGCACAGAAACGTACAGCTCACAGCTCTCTCGCGGCACATGCAGTAGCAGGTCTGTAGGTATGTTTGAGATCCTGCCAGGTGATTGGAGGACAGTAACAGGCGTGAGGGCTTTCGGTTGGCTGGTGGCGGATAATTTAGAGCAGCTGTGTCGACAGCGACCTCATGTTTCAGGCATCTGGCATCACGTGTCTCAGCAGGGATACCTGCTGCAGGTGGGACTGGCGCAGGGAAATGATATCAGTGAAACATGAAGAAGCTTCCCTTTGATGAGTCTTATTGCCATCACACTGCATCTTATTAACAAGATAAACTGTTCATTTTCGAGGCTCATGAATACTGACTGCAAGTAAAAGAATTAACAGTGTATTGATGGTAGAATAAATACATATCATTACCTTGGAAGGAGCTGTTTATATCCACACTACATACGGAGCGGGTACTCTTCTTGGAGTCAGCTGCCATTTTTCTACAGTAGCCCAGAATGGAGAAACCAAACACTGGCTCATATAATACAATAATAACTAAAAAACTAAACTAAATTGAAGTTGTAAGTGCACTGTCGGGGTACAGGTTCTTGGATGTTTCCATTTTGGAAATTTCTTTACGCTCATATCAAAACACTGTTGTTGGGTAAAAACTTGTTGTGACCCAGCTGGTAGTGACCGGTGTTCCCCACAGCGGGAAGCCCCAAGAGCTGCTTGACATCCTCTTCATCAGCGCCAAGCACATCGGCAGCGCCGTGCGTCAGACCTTTGCAGACTAAGGGCTGCACCTTATCTCCCGCTTGACTGACTCTATTCCGTCACAACCAACTTTCGGCCCAACTTGCAGCTACCTGGCATGTGATCACCTGTAAACTTCTATGCCATCATGTAGCTTTGGCCTGAGAGCACTGTGCTAACCCTGTTTGCTAACCCTGAATTATTACTATATACATATATTTATATTTATATATCTGACAGCTAAAGTAATTAGTTAAATGGTCCAAAACTTGGAGAAACAGGGTATATACACTGTTAAAAACTTTGTAGTGAACCTTGTTTTTTATTGCTTCAACCCAAAACCTATTTTTTGGTGAAACTTCAGGGTGAAAACCTTGTGTCTTTTTGATTAGCACACCAAGCATCAGAACTTTAAAAATTTTCAATAGTGAAGTGCATTTAAAGTGATTTAACTTAAAGGTTCAGTGCGCAGAATCTGGTGAAATCTACGGGTGAGGTTGCAGATTGCAACCAAATGAAACTTCTTGTGTAGGACAACAGTGGCCAACGCAAAAACGTGAAAATGTGAATGAACGCCACTGAAGAAACATGGTGTCTGACTCCGAGAACCCGCTCCATATGTAGATATAAATGGCTCATTCTAAGGTAACTATATTTTTATTTAACATATGAATATACCTGAGAGAAAACATAGTAATTAATATTCCTTTTCTGCCAATAGATCCAAAAAAATGTCACACATTGTTCCTTTAAACAGGTATTTTAATACAGGCCATTTACTTGTTGTGTTTATTGTGTTTTTACTACTCTGATTATCACCTCTACCTCAGTAACGTTTAAATGATCATATTCAGAGCCTTGTATAAATCCTTCAATTTCCGTTACATATGCAGCTCGGAGCATTGTTGAGGATCTAACCTGTCCCCAGAATGAGATGAAGATAAAGACTTTCAGATGTGTGAAGGACTGTTATCACGTGGGGCAGATCCTGACCTGACCAGTCAAATCACTTCCATGACTCTCTGCTCACATCCTGCCTCTTGTGCAGTCAGTCTTGTTCCATGACTGATTTGAACCTGGAGGCAGTTATCTTATACATGGTATCACTGTATAAAAGATGTGAAATGAGCGCTGGGTTAGCCACTGTGAGTGGGAGATATAAGGAGCACAAGAGTTAAACGTTTTTGAGTTCTGTGCCCAGAGATTGTCTCTTGGTTCAGACCCCAATCCTGAATCTATCCATATGTGCAGGACTGAATCCAGCCAGTGTTTTTTTTTCTTTGTGTCCACACTCCATCTCTATGTAAACAACAATGAATCAGCAGTTTTAAAGGTGATTGGACCTGTCAAAGCCTCTTTAAAAAATGGAAAAAAGTTTTATTTTTGTTCTTGCATTAATGTAATTTCCTTCCTTTTAGTGAAAACAGCCAACAAAAAGGCTGAGAAGAACAAGAAGGGCGCCCCGAAAACCCCAAACAGCATCTCAGAAGGAGAAGGACAATACAGCTCGATAACAGAGGGTGAGTGAACAACCGGTGACACTCTTCACTTGTTATGGGAAATTCATGACCTCATAAAAATTCAGCTTCCCTCCGACGTGCACGGATCATTTCTCCGCTTTCACGGGAGCCGTTAGGATGGGAGAAAAGAAACAAACTCTCCCAGAGATGACAAATATTTTGGAGAGGGGGAGTGTTTTTTCTGAGAGTATAATTTTCCCTGAGAGGAAAAATCTGGCACATACAAGATGATGCTCTCAGAAGTGGAGTCAAGCCACAGAGGCACGGAAGTTGTCTTTGCCTATGAAGCATTGCGTTTGGTTTCCATGGATCACGATCTATTTGCTAAACTGCTGCCAGGATGCCCCTGTAGCCTTCCTGTCATGTCAGATGACAGATTAAACTGACTGAGAGTGGGATTCAGGGCATGTGCTTTGACCTCAGACTTTCCACAGCTCTGAATGTGGTGATATTGCTCCTATTAGACTTATTTACAGTGTCAGACATCTCTAGCATAACGGGAAGCTGTATTTAATAATTCAGGGAGGTTAAGAGAGGCCAACTGTGAATTTATGTGTTTGTGTTGAAGCCGTTGTAGGGAACCTGCCGAGACAGACAGAACGGCTGCCATTTTTAATTTGGCATTCGGGAACCGGAGCAGAAAGTTGGATATTCTTGCATGTTGGAAAATGGGAACTCCGTGCCGACAACGCCTGGCACCAAGAAGCCAGTCGAGAGCTGGAAAGCTCAGACTCCTAAAATCATGTTTTCATGGCTGAAACTCTGTGACTCAACACCAATCTGGTTTCCAAATTTGTCTCAGAGTCGCCTGGTAGCAGCTGATATATGTAAAATGTAAAACTTCATATATATCAGTATATATCAATTGTTGAGCCACCAAATGTTTGATTATTCAGCCTTGTTGGAGGTGTAGCAGAACTTCCACATCGTGACTGCCACATCCGCACATACCAAAACAAGAGGGAATTCATTAAACGGGGGTTTAAGACCAGCAAAAGGTTTGATTCAGCGGATGTGTCAGCAGCTCATTCATTATTCCCATCGGATGTAACAGAAATGTGTTGAAACAAGATGTTTCCGCTCAGATGTTGATGTGTTGATTCAGGAAGTCTGTCAAGAGTTGTTAAAAGATTGTCTTTCAAAGTGAGACGATGTGACTTTGAAAAGGAGAATTAACGTCATCGTCTAATGAAAAGCTGAAGTCATAATTAATTACTGAATATTTGCTTTCACTTGGTCTTTTATGACCAGTAGCTTATGGTGGCTAATGTTAGCTAATGTTTTTAAACTAGATATTATTATGTAACTGACATTGATGAGTTTGATGACATATGATCAATAAGCATTTCAGTAGTTTTAGCAAGACATGGTTATAGTTTCCAGCTTGCTGTGCCGTTCACACATGTATTACAAAATGAAAACTGTTACAAGATATGGCAACTGATTTTTTTGGGCAGCTTAGAGATTCAATTTGCTGCTTCTATCATGCAAATCCCCTTGTAGCCACAGGGGTCACTGTTTATCAAAACCTGGTCTCACTTTAATATTTAAGTTTATAAAGGACACCACTTCTGCTGGTACCGTAGACCACGGTTGTTAAGCCTTGAGCTCAGCATTTTGGCCGTCACTGTCTTGTTTTTTGCAACCAAAAGAGACACGAGAGGCTGGAGTTAACCTAACGCTGTATAAGACATGTTTTAGGCGACCATAAAGGTTGCAATTAATGTTCTTGAACTGAAAACACACTGTGAAAGAGCTGAAGTTGTAGGACAAAAACGAGAACAACTCCCAGACCGGACAATGCCGTGGTCGTGAGCTGTCAATCACAAAGTAGCCACATGATCTATTTGACTATAAATGGGGCCATAATTTACTAAATGAACATCATGCTGTATTGAAGAAGACCTGAAACTAGCGACTGAGACCATAAACTCATGTTTACAATGTTTACTGAGGTAAAAAATCAAGAAAGAAGTAGGCTCATGTTTAAGACTCAAGTTTAAGTCACTTCTCCGACCCAGAAGTTGCCACCTGGTTAAAACAGTGCTTTGACTGAAAGCTGTTTAAAGCTTACAGTACATAAACTTTATAATGTGAACAAATCATACACCTAAAGTATTTTTATAGCCTGACTTATCTTTAAAGCCAGAGTTGGTTTTAGGGCCTCACCAGTTACATGGAAAGTGTCCTAGATAGCATCATATGATGCTGTGACTGTGTTTTGTCTTTTCTATTACACATTATTGTTGAGAACAGATGTTGTTTTCCTGTGTGGGTCCTCTTGTGAAGGATTGCATTCAGATGGTGATAATGATTTAAGGCTTTGCATTTTGGCAGGCACCCATCTATTGTTTTGTCCCGCTACCTTGATCCTTTGGGCTGCATCGAGGGCCTTGTCCCTAATATGTTTGCTCCATTCAAAAAGCTTGTGGTCTTACAGTTTGGTCTTATTCCAGCAGGATTTTAAGAATACAGGGTCATAAGTAGATCAGCGTGTGTTTTATTGCCTTATAGAGTTACTGTGAATACTACACTTGCTTGTTATTAATCAACTTTAACGCTACAGTTTTACAGCATGAATTAATTCGCTCTCAAGTTATGTTTGCTTTATGCACCAAACATAAATTGTCTCATGCATGTGTGGATTTTGGATGCTGATCTTTGTCTCTGGTCTCTGCAAACCCTGGTTGATGTGATTGATGCTCTTCAGTGTCAGACACACCAGGCTCCATACACAGCCAGCTTATATGTCCGAAATCACTTGCATACATCCTGTAAAAGCAAAAGCTCAGATTCAACAGTATTTTTAAAGAAAATGTCTTTGTCGTCTTTGTGCCTGTTTCACTTCTGGGTGTTCATTTGCGAAGGCAGTCCTGGCTGCATGACAGCAACATGTGCAGCATATGCTGCATGTAAAAACAAACCGGTGCCCGATCGGAAATTCTTGCTCTGAAATACTATCTCTGTGATCCGGGGTCGACGTCTGCAAACAGCATGATCTGACCCTGGGCATGGGGATTTCACACATCAACCTTGATTTGCCCATTTGGCACTAGCTGGTTGAAATCCATTGTAGTGTGAAAGGATGAGCCAATCTCACACAAAGAGCTCTATTTAGTGAACACCAACTCGGTTTCTGCAATCACTTAAAGACAGGCATTTGTTCCAATGTGCTGCAAACTCCCTCCAGCAGCAAATGAAAACATTCTTAAGTGATGTGCAGCTTTCTCTTTTAAAGACTGTGTTTTTCTGAATTATAGGCAGAGTGGCTTGAAGACGGCTGCATGCCTGCCAAACCACTGCTATGGCATCAGAGAGTGTTACTGGATAACTGCCAAACCCAAGGAGTTAATTACAAAATGATTAGTTATATCAATGGCTGTTAATTGCCATCGTCTGCACTGCCAGTAAAGATATGAACTATTACATGGTGTTGATGATGATTTTTCATGTCCTTTGGTTCAGACTGGGATGATACCTGCACAGTAGAATATAGTATCATCATCTTTGTGACTGTTAAGTGGAAACAAGTCTGAGAGTCAAGTCTGAGAAAATAACCCAAATAGCCCTGATGAAGTCATAGTGATGTCATCAGGGTTATTTCTGCTTGGGCTGCAAGACTTCAAATACCAGAGTCTCTGCATTACAAACCGAGAGCATGGTATTTATCAAGCAGGGAGGGTGGAACAAACATGCCATTATTGGTTGCTTTGTGTGAAATGTAGAATCCAGCTTTTTGGACACTACAAATTGAGAGCATTACTATCGTCTCTGACAGCTCTCAGCTAACAGCGCTAACCGTGAAAACAACTAAAGTGCAGAGCTAGCAGCGTTAACCTGGGGCTGGGTGCTACGCTTCCGCAGCGACGCCGCCCGTTTGGACAGCATTATCTGCTGTAACCGCCGTATGAGAGCAGCGCACGGTGACAGTCGTGAGCTAGCATTGGGGCACGCTCACATGCATTAAAAACACACACTACTATGTCAACAAAGCATGGAGAAGCTCTGAATGCAACACCCGCAGAGGGAGAGAGACTTCATCTCTGCTCAGGTAGACATTACTCCTCTATATCTTTACATAGAAAATAGTTGTTTGTTGTAATAAGAATGCTCTCGATAACCACCTTTAAAGTCAGGATATCTCAGCGTCTGCTGCTTTAATTTCTTTTCTTTTTTTTTTTTTTTAAATCTGTCCCACAACTTTTTGGAGCAGCAATTTAAAATTGCTGGAGCGCTCCAAGGGAGCTATGTTGTGCAAAAGGTCTTCAAGGATCAACACAACTTTTTATGATTTTGACCCGTTAGTCAGCTTATCCAGTATCTGCTAATAGGACTGGCACCGAAAACCCTCTCAGTCTGTAGCATTGTGTTTCAGCCTACAGTGTGTACTGTAGGTGATCAGCAATATGAGACCTTTTAGTAATCCAAATCCTCTCTGACATTGAAATAGCTTCGTTTGATCAAATTATATATCTTTGTAAGAATACCTTTAAACCCGCTTGACAGGTTTGCAGCTTTTCCCCCTTTCATGATATTGCTTTAGTCATTTCAACAATTTAATTGTGTGTTCAGGGAGCAGTTAGATGGCTCTGATAGGCCTGCATTGCAAAATTACAAAAAGCAAATGTTCGTAGTGTGCAGTCATTAATCATCCATGAAGACTGACACATTTTGAGATTCATAGCAGGTTAGACATCAAAGCCTCCGTCATGCCGTTTAACTCCATTTCCTCCACGTGGGCTCGCCTAGTGTAGTTGGATTTTCCAGGTTTTGAGAAAGAGTTGCTTCCAGACAGAAGCACGTCTTTATTCTTCATTACTTTATTCTTCAGTCTTTATTTGTCTCCTACAGGTGATTCAATTAGCTGCAGAGGAGACTTGCCTGACAACATTAACTCCAGATGTAAATTGAGTTAGTACTGTTGTTGGTTTGTAGGCAGACTGAAGAAACTGACTATAATGGCCACTCATACACATACTGCTTTAATTTGGCCATTTCACGTTATCAAAATGAAACTGTTCACTATGTGTTGACTGCATTATGTTTTCTGTATAATTGGAGCACCCATTATTTTCAGTACCAAACACAGAGAGCAGCTGCTGTCTTGTTTGCTTCACTGTGAAAAGTCTAAATTGCTCATTACTGTCGAGTCAAAGGAGTCAGAAGGCAATGATCCCGGAGCAACGCAACACGTGATACATAACATTATCATCACAGGCCAATTTGTCATTCTCGTTACCCAGAATGCCCTCCCATGGGACTGGAGACATTAAAGATTGATGACTTCCAGCTTCACGCTTCAACAACGAAACGCTACGGCCTCGGAGCACACAGAGGTCGCCTTAACATTCAGGTAAGACAGGAATGTAAAGTGTTGGTAGCGTGGGCAAGCTTAACAGAAATGTTGGGGCTTGTATTATACCCTGGGCAATAGCACCTTTTCTTGGAGGTGCTCCCCCCTCATCACAAAGCAGTAATACAAAGAAAATATGATCCAGAGATAGCATCTTTTAATTTCAGGATCACTTAAAGTTCAAGCTCCGTGGAAAGATGGCAGCTGCGATAACTGGCTTTTGCTCAGTTAAATGTGGATTTTTAATACTCAGTGCAACAGAGAAAGTAGCAGTGCTGCCATCAAACAAGGGGCACATCCCCAAACCCAACAGAAAGGACTGGCATTTGGGAACAGAGGTATTTCCTGTTAGTGCGAGTGCTGCTTTGAGTTTATTAATATGTGTTCGGTCTGCAGCGTGCCTCATCTTCTGCACACATTAATGAGACGTGCACACATGCTCTTAATCCACACAAGACAGCTAAGCATTATGTTTCAGGAAATCGACAAAACAAAGGATTTGTTGTTTGGTGTGTCTGTCAGAGATCATAGAAGGGCACAGATAGTGTCCAGAACTATTATCTGTAAATCAGAAACAACATAGAAAGCAGATGTTGCCTGTTGAATCGGGACTGTGGCCAGTGAGCTTGGTTTATTTCCACTTTGTACAGTTTGTTTAGATTCCAGACACCAACAGTTCTGTGATGAATTTAACTTTTATAAAGGAGATGCGTACTGACAGTGAAACACGAAAAGTTGAGACATCAATGAAATAGCACGCCCCATATTTGTAATCACTGTAATAGAAATGTTTAGAGAGTTACAAACTGTATCCTCATCCTGCAGCCAAATACACATAATGACAGACAATTATGGGGCTCATGCGCCAAGTTTTTGTTTTCATCCAAGTACAAGTTCATGAAAGGTCCTGGGTCTGCACCTGGATCTGGATTTAGATTGGCATCAAAACTAATCACTGATGACAGGCATATTTCATTGTAATCCCTAAACATTTTTAAAATACATTCTGCTAACTGACAGATACAGGACATAAAACAAACCCTTCTTGGCAGAACAAATCATTCAACAGTAAATTTAGTTGTCCATTAAAGCTAAAGAATTTGGCTCAAGGCAGCTGAACAGTCACTTCTTATGGCTGGAACATGCTTCTCCCAGCGGCACGTAAATAAAAGTATTGTTTACATCATTTTCAGTGAAGTCTCCATTGAGAGAAAGTGAAAATCCCAATTACCCCGAATCAGGAGTTTGATTATCAGCCGTAATGTTGTAACCATCCAAAACAGACTTACCCAAAACTGTCTCACAGCAGTTTGTGAAATAATCACGAAATTTAATCTGATTTGTGTACACACAGACACAGATTTTCATTTTTATTTCTTGACGCTCAGCACGACTTTCAACAACACATTTTTTGTGGATTTTACTACAAACGTCTAGAAACGTGTCAATATCCGCTCCAGTCTTTTCAACATAAAACTACTTAGTTAGGTTTAGGAATAGATCAACTTGGTTAAGCTAAGGCAACAAATTACTTAGTTAGGTTTAGGAATAGATCAACTTGGTTAAGCTAAGGCAACAAATTACTTAGTTAGGTTTAGGAATAGATCAACTTGGTTAAGCTTCGGCAACAAACTACTTACTTAAGCTTAGGAGACGATTGTATTTTGGGTTTAAATAACAGCAGAGGTGACAAAACTTAAGTACAAAAGTTCCACGACAGAAACAATTGTGGTTTTGTTTGAAATTTTTCTTTGAGGAAACGTCACATATACAGGACTAATTCATTAACTTTCATCACGTTAAAGACTTTGATAAAGATTTTGAATATAATGTAAGGAACGTATGATGAATTAAAGCTGAGGGTAGATCACAAATCCGCATATAGTTTCACAAATATTTCAGCTCTTTGTTTTTTTTCTGTACTGTATGTACAAATAGAGTTACGATGTCGCCCCATTTCCAAAGGTTAACTTTACCTTTAACTCATCTGTAAGCTGAAAATTTGTAAATGTTATGAATTATGCCCCATTCCTCTGTGTTAAGATCTTTAAATAATTAGCTGCTCCATGTAAAACATGAGGGGGACGCCAAAGAGACTTGATAAAGAGGCAGTGATAGTACAATGTGCACTCAGCATGTACGGAGCAGCGTGTCGTCATAATGTTAACATTTGGATGGAGAAGATGAACGGTGTGATCTGCTGGCACACACACAGCTTCACCTCACACATCTCGCTCTGAGGCAACAGTGTCAAATGTAAAGGCTTCATAGAGAGAGACAGAATAGCATTTCATTCATTCTAATTAATTTTACATTTTCAGCTGAACCGAGCAAATGTCAAGCAAACGTGTCTGGACGGCATATTTCAGATTTAGAGGATCAAATCTAAACATCTCATTCCTGCTGACAATCGCATGTTTTGACCTCTCCACTGTCAACATAGTTATTAATAAATATGTAACAAAAACAAGCAATGCACCAGTCAGCGAGTTGCATCAAACATAGACTGCGTTTTTGTGTTTCCACGTGACATCTGGAATAAAATTCTTCTCCACACGGCTGTTTCTGGCCTGCAGGCTGGCCTTTATGAAGATGACCTCTATGACGGGGCCTGGTGCGCCGGCAGAGACGACCCGCTGCAGTGGTTCGAGGTTGATGCCAGGAGGCTGACAAAGTTCACAGGGGTCATCACACAAGGCAGAAGCTCCCTCTGGTCGTGAGTAGGAACCACGCAGACGTGCATGGAGAGTTGCAGATGGTTGAGGATGAGGATTTTCTAGTCCAAGCTACAGGAACTTTAAAGGATGATTGTGGGGGAAGGATGTTTGGCCAGTTCTCTAAAGTACCTTAAATCCTGGTGATATCTGGTGATGTCTATTTGAAAGTTGTTTTAAACCATTAGACAGACGATTATACTGTTATCAGGCCATTAAATGTGCATTATCAGTGGTTATAAACCTCATAGATGTGGGTCTGTAGGGCCCTGCTACACCCACTATTAGGTTTTATCATCTATTCACATGAGCGATAACTGAAAGAAGGTACAGAAGAAGACGTCAGTCTTCTTTGTGACCGTAGTAATTACGACGGGAGCAGAAGTCAGGCACAGTAGTATAGACAGTGTGAAAGTTTCATTTAGTTTTGCATGTTAGAACCACAGGCTCAGTTAGCATTGGTTCAGAGGCTCACTGAACCCCCTAGAAATGCATCGACATTTTTTTATAACAACGTAGAACTAATAAGTTATTGTAATGATGAATAATATCGACCTTGTTGTGTCGTCTTATTGACAGAATAAGAAACCAGCCAGATAAAATAATAAATTTCTGGTCTATTTATTCACTTATAGGCTAATAACATTGGACACTGTCCACACACCATTAAATATGCACTTCTGTTACACAGTGTAAACAAGCCACGTATCTATCAGCTGTACAGTCAAGATCAGACTAGAGACATAACCACTTAAAAGATGGGTGAGTAGTACTTGCCATCTTCTGATGGTTGTGTGTGTTTGTTTTTTTAACTGAAAACAGGTTTTATATGGTGATATTTACTGTAGCCTATGGAAAGTTTCAGGTGATCTCCCTCCAGCCAGCTGTCATCTTATTTAGATATTTATAGTGAAATGAGGAGGTATAGTATCAGATAACTCCTCATTTCAACTTCATCAATCAGTCGTTTCTCATCCTTCATGGTGCTTTCAAAGCGAGCGACAGGAATGAACAGAAATCGGGTAACAAAAGTTCAGCTAAAAACGTTTCACTGACGGTTAGTTCATTCCAGTAGAAAACAGTGTAATCAAACTGATTTTGTCTCTGACGCTCACGTTGCATTATGTATGGAAGGTGTAAAATGTTAACTACGCACATCCCAATACATTAGACTGCTCTGCATTTTATACATTACATTTCCTCAACTTTTTTGGGGAACATGTTGGTTTTGCTTTCACTTTTACAACATAATAGGTGTAGTAGGCCCCTACTGACCCACATCTATGGTGCTTATAGTGACCAATAACACCTATTTAATGGCCTGATAAAGTCAAATCAGCCAATGGAGGCTATTCATTTTGGTAGGCCAAGATAGGAAACCTCTCACATAGCTTGATAATCCATCACATTCAATATGGATCCCTGTATTACACATAAGAAACGGATAAAAGAAATTATATGATATAAAAATATAAAGATGGAAAACACATATTATATCATGCATCCATGTAAAGCTTTGTGCTTTAATAACCTGCATTGTTACATCATTGTTTTTTATTCATGACATACTTAGATCAGCAGTTAATTTTTAACCACATCATGAAGTTTTTATGAAAACAAGACTACAAGTCTGAGTTTAATACTAACATCTGTACGCTAAAATGCACACAATGACGATGCTAAGTCAAGTCGAAGTTTATTATAGCCCAATGTCACAACGCATGCCTCAAACATAAAACCAGCAATGAGCAACATTATCGAAATACACTAAAACTTATATAAGTGATATAAACTGCATACAAAGCATTACAAACTGAAAAGTTAGACACACAGAATATATACAATAAAAACAATAGCAATAGCAAATATACAACAAGGTCCAGAATTTCAAGTGTGATAACAGTAATTAGTATTTTTAGGCAGACTAAATGAGGTTTGAGGCTGAAAAGATGTCATAAAAGATGGTTAACATGCCAACATTTAGCAAATAGCCTAAGTTTACCATGTTCATAGTCAATAAAATAATAATAGATAAAGTGTAGTGTGTTAGCGTGCTAACAACTGGTAATTAGCACCAACTACGAAGTACAGTTGAGACTGATGGGACATTCATGGCAATTCATCCAATAGATTTGAGACATTTCACTCAAAACCAATGGGAGTGCTTGAGGAAACATCACTGGATGATTCATGAATGAATGTCTGTTCCAAATTTTATGGAAATCCATCCAGTAGTTGTTGAGATAAAATGAGTCAAAGCCATTTCGCAAGCATGGCTAATACAAATCACAGAAAAATGGCCTAAAATCTAATTACACATGGTATGAATTTCAAAATAAACTGAAAACTGAAGGTACACAGATGGCAATAATTGTTCCAGAACTCTAAATGACTCTTGGATTTTCCTGTAAACCCAACTGGAAAATTTGACTTCACAAATATAAACAAAACAAGCTTTTCAATCTCGCCCACATGGCGCTGAACCTTCACTGGTGTTTGCCCTTTTCACCAGTCTTTCCTGATCCCCTCACTGTGGGATTAAGGATTTATGAGTCTGATGGATTGGAGTACAGCCTCGTTCTTTCATCTCTCTTAAAAGGTCACTACATTGTAAAAATAACACAGGAGAGAAAAGATCTTACTGCACTGTAAGCTTGTTCATCACACTCAGATAATGGGAAAAACAAGGGCTATAACAAGTCGGGATTATATTTAAACTTTAATTGTATTTACAGCAAGTGTTTACAACATGGGATGAGTCTGCTGTGCGTTGCTAATGATGTCTGTGAAGCTTGTTAATATATGAATTATAGTACCATCAGGTCTCCATGGCAACCTATATAAAGGGATGGGTATAATCTCACCTCCCACTGCCTCAGCTCATCAGCACATAAAACTGCCGGGTCTCTTTTTTTTTGTGTGTATGCAGTCATTTTAAAATATTTACTCTAAATTTAAAACCAGGCGACACATCCCCTTCACTTCAATTAATGTGCCAGAGTGTATGTTGTTTTTCTACTGTTTTAAGTTCATGTACAGTGTATAATTGTAGTTGAGTAGCACCTTTTCTGACCAACTTCACACTAAAAATCATTATGTCACAATTGAGTCAATAAAGCATTGAGGCAATACTGGATTGACTTTACTCAGTATGTGTGGGAAACCATTGGGTCCATGGACATATAAAGAGAACTGGACACAGCGTTGGAGGTGGGGCCCCGTTCATTCCTATGAAAGTTTCTTAGTGGCGCATGAAGCCAAAATGGCTTGAAAAGTACTCAAATCTTCTGGGGTCTTCGGGTTCGTATTGGGCGGTACTGTACTGTGCACATCGGACATGTGTTACACTTGCTCTTCCTGTAGGCTTGATTGGGTCACCAGTAAAACTGAATACAATGGGTTTTCAAAAATTTTTTTTTTGGTTTTTTTATTTTTTTTTTGTGATATTTCCCAAAACACTTGAAACTGTAACAAATGTATTATAGTTGTACAAAATTATAAAGCATCATTAGAAATCATCAATATTCATAGACTTCTATAAGACGTTGAAATTTTCTCTTTGTCTTTTTTTTGGACTTACATTTTGAAGCCTCGAGTTCGGCATTTTGGCGTCGCAATCTTGTTTTTTGCAACCAGAATGAAATGAAAAAACGGAGCTAATTTCATTTCTGAATTAGTTTTTTTTAGGCACCAACATGGTCCAATTAACTTTCATGAACAGAAAACACACTATGAAAAGGTTAAAGGTCTAAGACAAAACACAGAAACTCCCAGACCGACAACCCGTGGTAGCGACCTGTCAATCTAAGAGCCACTCTAAAACATCTCCTCCTTTATGTCTATTTACTCTAAATGACCAATTTACTAATAACACTCTATTAGCTAAACAGATTACCAAAAAATATTAAAATTTTACGTGAAAAAATTCCTTTAAAAATTAATCTCTTTTTCTCTTAATCTTCTTACAATTTTCTTTTTCCACCAGAGGAGTTGCCCCCTGCTGGCTGTTAGAAATAATGCAAGTTAAAGTCACTTCAGCGTTGGCTTCACTTCTCAGACCCGGCGATTGCTGCCTGGTCACAAATGGTGGCTTGTAAGTTAAGTTTAATAGAGCTAGAATTAATGAAGAAAGCTTGCAAATGTTGACCTTATGACCCTGCTCATTTGTTCCATATCACTAAGGTGATATAATATTTTTCTACCCATCGGACACTGGGTATAGTCAACTCAGTACTGCATTGATGCTATATTGAAATTATGTAAAATTTTAGTGTGTGACTCTTACGCTGACATGCTCACATACTGTGCGGTACATTGAGGAATCCACTGTGAGCTCACACAGGATTATGTGTGTGTTTCGTTAAGGAGAAAGGTACATACAGTCATAGCAATTCACCTTGAATTATTCAGCTCACACTTTTCTACAAGACTGGATTCTCCAATATTCGAGACCGGACTTTAAGCTCTTTGTGTGAAGGAGCAACACAGAAAACTCATCCTCACTGTATAGGCTTGTGGACTAAATTGTTCTTCATTAATAGCTTTGGTGTAGCACTTTCAAGTCAAATGAAATGCAAAAACACAATTGCTTTACAAAGATATGCAGAATAAAGCAGGTCAACAGAGTAGACAATAACAGTGTGCATATACACAGAGATCAAGATCGGATTGATGAGTGATATGAACATATAAATTGTGCGTTCTGAGAGAGGGGCATTGATCTTGGTTGTATTTTCATTTAACCAGGGTGCTATATTCTCCAGGAAAACCAACAGCTGCTTCTGTTCACATTTCTCCCATCTACCTACTGTACTGCTCTGTAATAATATTTGACAACTTTTGGCCTTTGTGCTTCTTAATTGGAGAGGGTGTGCACAGACTTCTGGAAACTGCTGTGTAGTCAGAGAGCATGGGGAGATACTGCATCAGGCTGTTTGTAATTTTCCTTCAAGGCCAGCCTGAGACAGGATCTCTCCCACAATTAGCTCTGTAGGGCATGTAGCGGTCTGCAGTGCCAGCTCAGGGGCTTCTGTCTGTAACAGCACTTTAATTAGCAGAACTGGGAATTCTTACCAGGCTGGACCAGCTCAGCACTGATGTCTCTATCCAGAAGCACTGGAGTCACCGTCGGCCTACATACTGCTCACACCGGGTAGAGCTCTGACTGGCATGACGGCACATTAAATCACCAGAAAATACATAATCTTTTTGCTTAGAGTCATAAGAAACATTGGATTATGTGTCACCTCTCTGTGCTCTACCTAAGATACTTAACTCCTGAACTGCCATTTCTTCTTTATGACAATCTATTGGTAGACTTTTGAAACGCACTTTATTTTTGTAATCTATCACAGTAATCTTTAATTCTTCATTCATTTTTGATTAATTTTAGAAACTAATTTAAAGAGTTTATCTTTTGTATTTGGTTTATTCTGTGCATTTTCTGTAAATTACTGGAATCGGTCTGTAAAACACTCACCATAGTTAGTTTTAATAAAATAACCCCCCCCAGGTTGCAAAAACCCTTGAATATATATGCTCTCTATGGCCCAGATTGTTGTGTGTAATGCAGTTTAATATTGACTTTAAAAGTCGGTGCTGTGCTATCTTATACCAGTAATGTAACTCTGACAAAAATAACCCAGATTTGATGTTCACTGTAATGGATTACACGTCAAGCAAGTTTAAAGAGTAAACCAATAGATTGTAGTACTGTACAGAAATTGATGGATCCCAATGGATGCCAGGAAAGGTTGGGGGAAATAGATTAAAATGGATAAATGCATATGTACACATGTACATGGTTTGCAGAATGGTCAGCTGTGACGTTAAGTATATTATTTTGTAATAAAAGTGCATGCGACATGCAAAATCACATGTATAGTCCTTTAACTTAACCATCTGAATTCACCTAAAGCACTTAAACCACTTCATCACTACAAAACTCGATAACTGAACTTGAAGATGTAAGATGCAACTCGCTGAGTTAAATAACTAGTTTGATTTTTTGGGGAATAGCGTACTCGTATTTTGCTTTCTTGACAAGAGTTTGATGAGACTGGTGTCTTGTTGTCACCGTCAGGTTGCCAGGCAACCAACAGAGTTTCAGTTAAAGTTACAGCATGCAACAGCTTGTCATTTTTATATGCATTCACAGATTAAGCAAATGAAATATACTGAGTTAAGTTAATGAATTTTACGCCAAATTCTCACCAGGTGGTGGAGAAGTGCAGCTCGCCACAATAATTACATTTTTCTGCAGCCAGGAGGAATGTGCATGTGTTCAGGTGGTTTGTAACATAGGACAATATGCCACAAGATTCACAGGATCTGTTTACTCTGGTTGCACTTTGCTGCTAAAAGTTTTCCCAACTTTAGTTTGACTGCACTTCTCTGCAGAATCAATCGGCTGCAGCTCGCTGAGCTTGAGAGCGGCCGCCACAGCTTTTCATTGATATCAGATGGCAGCTCGCTGCAGGGTGCATTTCGCCACTGCTCTGGGTTAAACTCAGCAATAAAAGTGCCGGTTGGGGTATTTTTGAAATTCCCCCAGATTCCAGTGTTTGTGCTAAGCTAAGCTAAGCTAAATGGCTGCTGGTTTGTTTCATATTAACCATACAGACCTGAGAATGGTTTCAATTGTCTAACCTGTGGCAAGAGAGAAAGTAAGCGCATGTCAAAGCCTTCCTTTAACATGTATTATGATTTTTAAATGTGGGAATACATTAATGCTAGTTTGAATTCACAATAGCATCACTCATATAAATAATACAGTACACTGCCTGGGTCTAGACCGCTGAATCACTGCCAGCATTTTTAAATTGTTCATCGGTTCAAATAAATGAATGACTGAAGTGAAACAAAATGGTAATTCAGTCTGACTATCGGGCCAAAGATTTCTGGAATTCAGAACCAAAACTTGACCCAGTTAAAATGAAAACCATCTGCATGATTCAGACAAACTCCACTTTTGCTCATATCCCAAAACTTTAAGCAATAACAGGCTCAAGTGACACTTCTAATATAAATTATTTGACCTCCTCCTCTTCCATTGTCCTATTTTTAAATAGACTTCCACCCGGTGAAAATTAAGCGTGTCTGGATGTGTGCAGAACGACTTCCTCGCAGTCGCCTTATTTGCATTGAATTCAGCCTGATGTGATATATCTTCTCTTCCTTACGGTAACAGGAGCGATTGGGTGACCTCGTACAAGGTCATGGTTAGCAATGACAGTCACACCTGGATCACACTGAAGAACGGCTCAAAGGACATGGTGAGTAAAAATAATGCCATTCAAAACTAGTGTTTCCTCAGCCAATTAGACTGTTGTCAGGCCGTTATCGGTTGCTATAAGCCCCATAGATGTGGGTCAGTAGGGGCCTACCACACCCACTAGAAGGTTTTATCAGTGGGGCAACATTGTAGCTCACATGGTACAAGGAACAAACATGGTACACATGGAACAAAAGAACACAACAGTGACCTCTAGTGACTGTAGCAATGTGGGGAAGACACAAATGGATGGGACACAAAATACTGGGTTTTCACCCACTGGAGTTTACATCATCAACACACAATGTTTTTCCCTAAACTAAACTAATTAAGTTTTTCTTTTGTTGTCTAAACCTAAATAAGTTGTAGTTTTATTGTCTAAACATAACTGATTTTTTTCCTAAACCTAAAGAAGTTGTAGTTTTGTTTTGTAAACCTAAAGAAGTTGTATTTTTTTGCCTAAACTTAAAGAAGTTGTAATTTTGTTGCCTAAACCAAAAGAAGTTGTAGTTTTGTTTCCTAAACCTAACTTCTTTTTTGCCTAGACCTAAAGAAGTTGTAGTTTAGCTGCTTAAACCTAAAGAAACCTTTTTGTTTGTGTTAAAAATGTGACGTTTCTTTCAGTAATGGTCTTACAGGGTGGACATACTGTATATCTACAAAGGTACTTATTATGACACTGTTTTGATCTAAAGCATTATCGCGTTAACTAGCTTCATAAAGAGTCTTGTTTTGTGTGTCCCTTGTTGACTGCAACATGATTGAAAAATGAATTCTTGCCTGAGAGCAATTATAGGGGAAGATTTAGATCTCTGCTCATTTCCAAGCTTAATGAGCTGGGAGGCAGTGTAGTAAATACTGATGAACCCTGAAGCAGATGGGAAGCTCATCGTCACAGTTACGTCTCACCACTTGATGTAATTGAATAGTCAGAAACCAAATACTTGAATTTATTGTCAAAAACCTAAGCAGCAACGGATGCATTTGGCCTATGAAATAATAATATTAATAATCTTATTATGAATGAATATGCAGATCAGATTATATTTTAGAGGGAAATGATATCCTCACTGCTCCATACTGCGGTTCACGTCCCAGTTAATGAGATTTTGGTGTAACAGTACACCCCCTTGGCTGATGATATGGGAGATAATGCACCTGCAGTAATTTAGTCTACAAGCTGCAAGCTTCCCGCTCACACACTCGCACACCTTTTGTGCCAAATGCCAAACTGCACTGTTTGTCTTGCAAAATGTCAAAAGGTGCAGAGAAGAACTATAACAGTAGCTGTTAAAATTTACAATGACCCCAGGGGGTTTAAGGTTTAATCATTTCCTCGGTGCAGGGATGTGTGTTTGCTTTAGGGTTATGTGGCCAAAGCATGAAAACATTTTTCATTTGTTTATTTTCTTCTTCTAATAGTTTGTTATATTTCCAAAGAGCTCCCAGTGGGATCAAGGGTTTAATCATGTCCTACAGGTGCAGGGATTTTTTTCTTTTTTTAATATATATTTTTTATAATTTTTAAAATTTTTTACCTCTTGTATTTATAATATTTTTTTCTTCTCTAAAATATTATATTTTTTATACACCTCTTATATCGTGTGTTTGCTTTATTACAACAAGTTAATACTTCTGTCATGTTACTCACATGATTGGACCAAAGCATGAAAACTATTTTTTTCCATCTTGTTTTCATTGATTCTGTCCCTAACTTTTTTATTTTTTTTTTTTTTTTTTTTTTTTTTTTTTTTTTTTTTTACCCTTTTTTTTTTTTTTTATTTTTTTTTTCCCTATATTTTTTTTTTTTTTTTTTATTTTTTCCCCTTTTTTTAAAAAATTTTTTTTTTTTTTTAAGAAATTTTAACCTTTAAAAAAACACACTAAAAAATACTAAAATAAAAACCCATCCTGGTCTTTATTCACCATGTGGATGAATGTGTTTGCCTCAGTAGATCTTCACTGGCAACAGGGAAAAGGAGATCCCGGTCCGGAACCTCTTCCCGGCGCCAGTGGTTGGCCGATACATCCGAGTGAACCCTCGCTCTTGGTTTCACAGCGGCAGCATCTGTATGAGAGTGGAGATCCTTGGCTGTCCAATGCCAGGTGACGGGTTTGTATGGACGAAGAAGACACATGAATACTTCCTTCGACTGGAGGATACAAATATCAGGATGATACAGGACCTGGGACTGGTTCAGACAATACTTCAAAATACAGCATCTCAGAAAGACACATAAGCATTTACTGATGTGATGTCATTATCAATATGGATAGCATCACTGTTTCATTGGTTTGGTAAAGTTTAGGCACAAACACCACTTGGTTGGGGTTCCAGAAAGGTCATGGTTTAGGTTAAAATCACTACTTCTTTAAGGGTAGGGGACCAGCGTTGCCAGATGTACAGTAATTATTGGATTTGTATGATCATTTTGCCCTCTGTGTGATCAGTAATGCAAAAAGTGCAGACATTCATAGGAACATTTTCTATGAAAGCTCTACACAGCAAGGTCTACTGAGATTATCCAAACAGTAACTGGGACATGGTTTCTGGAAAGACAGGTTGCTGTTGAGTTATTAATGAGTAACTGTCGAGTGCCGGCAGCACAACAAATTAAATTTAATTTAACTTCCTTTGTGCTGGGGTGGCGGCAGATATCTCAAAGCCCTGGCTTTAAAGGAATGCCAAAACTTTCTGCCAGGCTGTACACCACAAGAAGTAAGAGAGAAAATGTGCAATTCCTAAAATGGAGGAAAGAGAGCAGGTGCTCAGTGTTTATAGTCTCGACACACCTGACGTGATCGCTCCATTCCTTCATTGCAAATAGAAATAACTCTTTCTGACTCCCTACAGATCCGAATAATTATTACCACAGACGCAATGAAGTCATAACAACAGACGACTTGGACTTCAGACACCACAGCTACAAAGAAATGAGGCAGGTGAGTCACAGAAAACAACACATATCAGCCGCCCGCTTATTCAAAGACACCAGAGCAATAAAACATCTTGTGTAACTGCACGAGAGCCAACGGCAGACAAGCTATGTCCTCTGCAAAGAACAAAGTGTGCAACGACACTAACAAATGAAGTGAGCTGAAGCTGCCAGCCACATAAAAATGCATTAAGCATCTCCTGGGTTGTGTCATTACTTATTCATATAGTTGTCATGAACAGTAGTCTGTTTGTACTGAGAAGGAGGACAGCTGTATTTGTCACAGCTTACACTGTGAGTGCTTGTGAAGGTACAGTACAAGTGCTGGAGATCCCAATCGTCTAATGTAGCAGCTCGACTACAGGTGTCCCAAACTGCTGTTTTGACCCACAATGAGACTTTTAATGCTCTGAACGTATGGCTCATTGTAAAGCTGTTTTTCTTCTAGTGTGACAGCCTGAAAGTGAATTAAATGGACTGTTTTTCTTTCTGTACCTTTGAGGCTAATGTGTGTCACGCAGGGTGTCCAGCCTCAATAGACCTTCACAAAGAAGGGAAGGACTATTTATAAAACTCGCCTCCTAAAGCCTTTTCACTCCTGACATTTCTTTTCTCTGTGCGGGTACCTGGTGGTACCGTATCTCCCCCCTCAATCCACATCCAACAGTTTAAATAGTTCTGTGCCACAATCACAAAGTGGAAATAGCCCGCTGTGGCTTCTCAAACAAAGTACATGCCCCATCGGGGTGCTGTTTAGCTCAGTTGGTGGCGCAGGCGTCCCATGTGCTGAGGCTGAAGTCCTTGCTATAGTGGGCCGAGGTTCGAACCCTACCCTGCGTGTCGTCCCCTCTGTCTCCCCATTTCACCCCTATCTCTTTCTTTCAATTAAAACGAAAAAAACCCTCTACAAAAAATAAACTTTTAAGAAAACAAGTACATGCCCAATGAGAGGAGGGAAAAGATCTTTTATTGCTTGAGGACCGTCCTTTTCTTAGATCGCGACTGATTGTAATGTAGTAGCTACGGGGGTACAGATATTGTCAGAGCGTGGACAGTTTAAAGACATTATAAAATAGGTGGAAAAAAGGATATTTTCTCCATTCTTCAAAGAGGAAGATGGTGTTTTACCTAGCCATTACCCCTGCACATCCCAGACAAGCAGCTTATCCTTAAATTATTATTCAAATTATTAAAACTTTGGTTTAAGTATGCATATTTTAGCGTCACAGTGCTACTTTCCCTAGACCCTCTGAACGCTTTTTGCAACATGACCTGACGTAGGTATATAGAAGCAAACACAAATACCGGCACAGAAGCTGAGCAATGTACTGCTGTGTAGATGCCACATTAGTTCAGATTCAAAAATCACACAATAACACAAACAAACTAACCGAACCATGCAGCAGTAGACCAGAACCTCCCGTGCTTGGCAAGGTAAAATTACCGTTTTTGTGAATGTAGTCTGGTGGTTTTGAATAGAGCCATATAACAGCTTCAGCTCCCTGTCGGAAAGGGCTGTCAGACAGTGAGGTAAAGCAGTGAAAATAGTGTAAATATAGTGTATTAAAAAGCATTAAACGGTAATTTTACCTCTACATATACCTATACACCCCATTTCAGAAAATCCAAACTAACCCTTCCAGTTATTTACAATCTTAGCACGGTCTTAGCGCTGACTCAGCTATTGCTAACAGTTACATTATTGATTAATTTCATTGTTAGCCTATTTTCATAATCTATATCACTTATTTTTGCTTATGGATGGGTGGCCGTTTCCATTTGACAAATTAAATGGAAAAGAACTGCCCTATAAGTATAAAGTTACCACAAGCAGATTCAAACATTTTTTGGTTTAATATGTTTCTATAATGGGCTGCACGGTGGTGCAGTGGTTAGCACTGATGCCTCACAGCAAGAAGGTCGCAGGTTTGATTCCGGCTTGGGACTCTTCTGTGTGGAGTTTGCATGTTCTCCCTGTGTAAGCGTGGGTTTTCTCCGGGTACTCCAGCTTCCTCCCACAGTCCAAAGACATGCAATTTAGGTTAACTGATGACTCTAAATTGCCCGTAAGTGTGGATGTGACAAGTGGTTGACAATGGATGGATGGATGTTACTATAATTAAAAAGAAACTACTAAGTTGTGATGAAGTGGCGGGTAGTGCACAGTATATAAAAAGACTCAAAGACAAGATGTTCTACATTGATCCTGGTAAATATAATCAAGGTATATTCATCAAGGGAATGCTGCACTTTATTAAACAGGGAGAAAGGATATTTCCAATTTGTAGCCCTTTGTTTTAAAACCAGATGTTTGTTTAATGATTTTCTTGGTTAGAAATGTCAAGCTTCAGCTCCAGACTTAATTAAAAGCCCATCACTCCCAAACTGGTTAATGACTTCTGCATCAGCTGGAAGAGCGAGTAAACACAGATTTGTTAACAGCTTGTTAGTCTTTATCCTGCTGCACTTCCTCTTTGTGTCTCCACTCATCATGCCCACATGGGTAAATGATAGTTGTTGCTATTTTAATCAGCTCCTCCACAAGCCTGTCTTCATAATTAGCTTGACTGATTTTCCACACAGCAGCCCCCCCTTCGCCGTCTAGAGTGTTATTAAATATGGTCTGTGACACAGCACTGCTGATATTGTTTTTGAAATCTCCAGTTACATTGAGATTATTCTCTACTATTTTGAGGCCACAAGTACCCAGCATTTATGGTAGCAGTGCCACAATTTAAAAATACCAGGTAGAAACCTCCAGGTCTGAAAAGTGAAGTCAATGCTGAAGTGCCTTAAACTGGCATTCTGTCTAATAACCAGCAGGGGGCGACTCCTCTGGTTGCAAAAAGAAGTCAGATTATATAGAAGTCTATGAGAAAATGAGCCTACTTCTCACTTGATTTATTACCTCAGTAAACATTGTAAACATGAGTTTATGGTTTCAATGCTAGTTTCAGGTCTTCTTCAATACAGCATGATGATTTAGTCAAGTATGGTCCCATTTAGAGTCAAATGGACCATAAAGCAGGGTTTGCTTCAGGGTGGGTCTACCTTCTGATTATCAGGTCGCTACCACGACAGTGTTCGGTCTGGGAGTTGTCCATGTTTTCGTTTTACAACTCATGAAAGTTCATTTTAGGCACCTGAAAATGTCGTATTCAGTGTTCAGTTGTACTTTGCTGCACCAAAGAACATATATTGCTGAGAAGTGAGAGTCACTACTTTGTTCCATTGCAACATCAACCCCCAGCAGTAAACCTGCACTTCCACCATTTTGGACTGAAAGAGACTACCAGACGTCAGTAAAATGTCCACCTAGAAAATGCCGTATGAATGGAAGACAAAATTATTTCTCTTCTATTTTCATATTCTACCAAATCGCCATGTGTTGAACATTTAATTATTATTAATATGATATGCATTTTCAGTCCAAAAATGGCAGCAGCAGAGTTTTATCTTTTGGCTTCTATACTCTGTGGCTCCACCCTCCCGTGTTATTTCTGGTTGCAAAGAAACAAGATGGCGACAGCCAAAATGCCAAACTCAAGGCTTCAAAATGGCAGTCCACAAACCAAGGTAAAATTAAATGGGTGACGTCGCTGTGACTACGCTCACTTCTTATATACAGTCTATGACAAAATACTTGAAAGCTTTCAAAGTTTTAAGTATTTCTGTATAAAATCTAATATTCATGACTAATAACTAACAGTCAAACAAACTGTCATCAGAGTGTCATTCAAACCTTGCTAAATCCTGATTGGTGCATGGAAGTATGACATCACGTTTTCCTCAATGAGTCCCGCCCCCTTAAAACTAGCGAGGAGAAAGCAGAGAAGAAAAGAAATACAGAAATTTCTCATGAGAAATAACCAAAAACTGTTGGCATAAAACTGTGTCCAGTTTTTTCTACGTGGGACTCCATTATTCATACAAAGAGGCTTATAAAGAAAATAAGCTTTCCAGGCATTTAAGTCATTCATGGTCATACATAAAAGTAAAAGTATCTGTTTGAAAGTTTTAGCAGCAAAATTATCATAAAACCCATGAAAACACAGTTTCATATTACTAAATATCCAACAGTTAAATACAAACTTGACTCTTATTTAATTTATCAATAGCTGATGCTTCATTATTTGCCCTCCACAGTTAATGAAGGTGGTCAATGAAATGTGTCCCAATATCACCCGGATCTATAATATCGGAAAGAGCCAGAGTGGCCTCAAGCTGTACGCCATAGAGATTTCTGACAACCCAGGAGAGCATGAAGTTGGTGAGTACATTTAAGGCGACAGGATGTGATTTAATGTCGAATAATAGCAACATGAGAGATGTCACACTGTGTTCCTCAGAGTGCTTTCCTCTGCGTCATGTAGTTACAGTGATTGCATATTTAATCTCCCATCTCTCCCTTCGCATGAACCTGTTGACCAGGTGAACCAGAGTTTCGTTACACAGCGGGTTCCCACGGTAACGAGGTGCTGGGACGAGAGCTGCTCCTCCTGCTGATGCAGTTCATGTGTCTGGAGTATCTGTCCGGCAACCAACGGATACGTCACCTGGTGGAGGAGACCAGGATCCACCTGTTGCCATCTGTCAACCCCGATGGGTACGAGAAAGCCTTTGAAGTGGTAGGTCTGCAAGACGGCCATTAGTGACCTCACATCATGCGCTGGCTGGCCTCTGGTGAAAACAGCACCGTATCTGGTGGCAAGTCTTCTCCTGATAAGAGCACATTGGTGCATGCTGGAAAATTGGTTTGAGTGACTTGGTGGAATATAATATACAGTATGTACGTATATGTGTTATATGAGTGAACACGGGCCGCCTGCTCTGCTTCAGAAACACATAGCTGTGGTTTTAAATCAGCTGCATGCCTGCAGGATTAATTGCCCAAAATTTATGAAACACAAATAGATAAAGACAAATCTGACAGCTTCATTATAGTCAGTGACATCATGCAATTCAGTGACTTGATGTTTGAATGCAGTGTATTTACTGTAACGCTTTGTTTTACAGAAGCTAAAAAATTTACATGTACATTAAAACAGATGGGACAATTCAACCCTACGTGGCATATATACAGTATAAAAGGACAGCTAAGAAGCCTGTTTTTTGTTTTATAGCTCAATTAATATTTTTTATTAATTACATTTTTTATAATTAATATCATTTTTAATATTTGAATCCCATTTTCAACAATAATATAATGACAAAATACAAAGACCTACAATTAAGATTAATAATTAAAATTGATACATAACACCACAAAACAAAACTACAGAAGAAGAACAAACACAATAGAAATAATAAAAAATAAAATACAATAAAATAATTTAAAAGAAAAAAAAAAAAAAAAGATATTCCTTTATTAATCCCACAGTGGGGAAATTATATTTAATGTTTTCTTTATTTTCAGTGGCAACAAAATGATGCAATACAAAGAGCTAACAAGAATAAACACAGACACATAAATAAAAAATATAATAAATAATAAAATAAAATACAATAAGATAAACATTTTTTCATGTTTTCTTTATTTTCATCAATAATAAAATGGTACAATACAAAGACCTACAATTAAGACCATACATACCGAAAACTACAAAATAAGAACAAATGCAGACACAAACAAAAAAATACATAAGAAATAAAATAAAAAATTAACAAATAAATAATAATTAAAGGTGCTATTTAACATGTAGCCACTAGATGTCACATTGTCACTCCCCTGGTCCATAGCAATCACTTCACAACAAGTCATTGCTAGACACTTACTGTCAATCTCAGCCGTTTTTTTTTTTTTTCCACATTAACTGCCGACGCAGAGATAGATATGTTTTACTTTTGGCTCACAAGCTTTGTTAGAAGTGGGAAAAAAAAAACATCCGATATCTTCCACAGAGATAAACAAAACCTTCATTTTGGACCCGCCAAAACTTTTAGGATGATTAATTCACAATAAAAAAATTTTTTTCAGGAAAAAACTATTTTTTAAGTAATATTAGCTACATAAAATGGCATTACTAAGACCTTTAGATAAAATAATAAAATAATCACCTTTTATCGTGGCTGGCGCATTGATTAAAGTAGCATTAAGCTACACTGAATCAAATAACTGTGTAATGTAAAAGGGTCACTAGTTGTGCTGCACCCACTCAGAATAAACGCCCCACTCTGCATCTCTACACAGTTCAGCAGCTTTTTTTGGATGAGCTGTCGACAGGGAGGCAAAGTGCGACGATAACTAACTCCACACTTCCCATCAAGCCATCTGAAACGTGTTACAGAGCTCCATCTGCAATCACAGAGCTGTTGTCACCACTAATAACTACCATTTTCTCTGACTTTCCCCTCACATTTGGTTTTCTTGTTCTTTTGCTGCAGGGTTCAGAGCTCAGCGGCTGGTCTCTGGGCCGATGGAGCACCGACGGAATCGACATCCACCACAACTTCCCTGACCTCAACTCCATACTGTGGGAGGCCGAGGCCAAGAAGTGGATCCCTCGCAAAATGTTCAACCACCATGTGCCCATCCCGGAGTGGTACCTGTCCAAAAACGCCTCAGTGAGTCTGACTGACGGTTGTATGTTATTTTAACTTATTCAGTGTGTATAATTCAGCATCCCTTCGGGTGAAGGCATGCAGTTTCAATGTGTTCTGATCCAAACTCGTCACATACCGCCACTTTGGCATCACTTTAGGATTAGGCAACACACCACTATAATTAGGTTTAGGAAAGAAGTACACAGTTGGGCTTAAAACTACTACATTTGCACAGTGAAAATGAAACTAAACGTTGTGAACATGGTACATAAATGAACAACTGATTGTAACACGATGCATGGGACACAAACAGCGGTCTCCTGGATGAAAGCTTTGTGTTTGTTGGGCTCATCCACCTCCAATCCCGCCCTCCTGTTGTCTCTTTCGTTGTTTAAACTATGCCACCACTGTCTTTGTGTTTACTGTTGGATGGATTTACATTGTAGTTTTTTTTTGTGGTGGTACCGCTAATCTAATTTTATTCTAGTTAAGCTGATCTTTTTAGGTGAAAACTTGTCTGACTTATAGTCCATAATGCAATGAAATTACATTAACCATGATCTAAAACAGCAAAAAGCAAGGAAAACACATATTTGAGAAGTTGGAACCAACAAATATTTGCCATTTAGCTTAATACATTATGTAAATATGTACTGCAGAGATTTAGTATTGCATCTCCATAAAGCTAGGGGAATCACAAGAGACAGATTTTAATTTTGTTTACCAAAGATATGCTCATAAGTTTCTTGGAAATAAGTCATTCTGCATGAAAAAAAGCATAAAAAATGACTAATTGACTAAAGAAATCTAAGCCAAATAAGTCCAAAACAGCAAATTAGTGGACTAACTGACTAAGAGGAAGGGACTCTATCTACAGGTGACAAATTCTGACTTCATGTCCTTATCCTGCACCTCCTCCAGTTTAACAAACAAACCGTCTGCCTTTTGGAAAGGCTACAACCGCCTCGTAGGCATACCAGCGCCATCTATTTTGGGAAAAGCGGATGCGTTTGTGATGAAGAGGCTGTGAGCTAAAATAGACCCGGCGAGCTATTAAAAGCTCATCTTCACTAGCGTTCTGACATTCTGCCACGAGTGAGTCACACCAAACCTCCAGAATAGCTGCTGCAGAGCTGGGATCCCCATCTGTGCTCAGGAAGCTGTGAAAATTAACCTTGCTTGCCTCACTGACCGGCCCCACCACTGCTTTGAGATAGGAAGGATGGTTTACTTAGAGTCTGAACAGCAGCTGCATTTTCTATCAGTAAATGTGTTCACATTTTAGAATAAATATTAGTGAAATTAGATTAGTGTGTGGACATCTTCATCATTCCCTCTTGAGAGCATGCTGCAGTGAAATTGAGGGAGTTAATTTAGGAATCAGAGTACTGAAATGATTGGAGGAATTACATTATCCTCCCCTCTCCTGTGTCCACCACTTCAGGTTGCCGTGGAGACGCGGGCTCTGGTAGCATGGATGGAGAAGATGCCCTTTGTGCTGGGCGGTAACATCCAAGGAGGGGAACTGGTGGTGACCTTCCCCTACGACAAAACTCGCACCCAAGGGGTGGGCAGGGAGCCGACCCCCACCCCGGATGACCACGTCTTCCGCTGGCTGGCCTTCTCCTACGCCTCCACCCACCGCCTGATGACCGCCGCCAACCAAAGGGTCTGCCACACTGAAGACTTCGCCAAGGAGGACGGCACCATCAACGGAGCGTCCTGGCACACTGCAGCTGGCAGTCAGTGTCCACAGCTGCCCGGGTGTTTTCTCACTGATCCGTGTTATGCAGGATTTCTCTGCTCAGCTCTGATCCTTTGAGCCGTAGCTTTGTTTAGTCCACATCTGCATATTCAGTGCTGAACCCCTTTGGTGGTTTCACAGGCTTCCAGGTTTTAGCTTGAAGCGTCATGTAAGAATTCAAAGACAAACAAACAAAGAAAGGCAAAAGTGAAATCCATTTCACTCTTAATTAACACCACAACATTTTTATATTCTGCTTTATTCACTCCTCTGTAAATATGCCTCAAACACACAGTACCTCCAGTATGTACTGTAGGTGCTGGGAATCTGGTGTGTGAATTGATATTATTTATTTATTTTTATTTTATTTTAAATGTATATGATAGTTTTCATTTTTTGAAATTTTTATTTATTTTTTCTATTATCACATGTCCCCCTTCCGTGTGCTTTGAATACTACTCATTGTTTTAAAGGAAACAATAAAAAGACTGATAAAAAAATAGGGCTGTCAATCGATTAAAATAATCGTAATTAATTGCAAATTAATTGCTCATTTTTTCTGCTCAAAAATGTAGCTTAAAGGAAGATTTGCCAAGTATAATAATATTAATACTTGTCAACACGAGAGTGGGCAGATATGCTTGCTTAATGCAAATGTACAGTATGTGTATATATATATATATATATATATATATATATATATATATATATATATATATATATATATATATATATATAAAAAAATGCTGGAATTTAATTAACAGCACAAAAAATGATATTATCCAGAAACCCTCAGGTTCTGCATTTAGCATAAAAAAATGTGCTCAGATCATAACATGGCAAACTGCAGCCCAACAGGCCAACAGCTGTCAGTGTGCTGACTTGTGATTATCATAAAGTGGTTATCAAGGGGAGACTGGTGGGTACACATAGAACCCATTTTCATTCATACATCTGGAGGTCAGAGGTCAAGGGTTTAGCAAAATATTTTGCATAAGTTCGTAGCGTTATTTAGTCTCCTTTGCAACAAGCTAGCATGACATGGTTGGTTGGATTCATTGGGTTTTCTAGTTTCATGTGATACTAGTACCTTCACTAAAAATTGTTAAAAGTTGTGTTAATGCCTTAAAGAATTTAGTGGCGTTAAAATGATTTTGTTATGTTACTATTGTGTTTTCATTCATGAATCTTGAGGGACCCCTTTGAAAATGTCCATGACAGTTTTTCCTCGCCAAGTTTGGAGCGTTATGTAACCTCCTTCACGATAAGCTAGTATGATATGTTTGGTACCAATGGAGTTTTCTAGTATTATACGTTGCAGATATCTTCACTCTAGCTTTAAAACTGAACTTGCTACAACCTAAAAAGTTGCATTAAATAAATGAGTGGTTTAAAAAAAAATGCATTAACAGTTGTAAGTTTAACAGTTGTAAGTTTGACAGCCCTAAATATTTCAACTTCTAACAAATAACTGGACAAAATGCTGAGCTAGGTTGATGGTGGCCCACAGATACAGTGTATTTCTCTTTCTCGGCAGGTATGAATGATTTCAGCTATTTGCACACCAACTGCTTCGAGTTGTCGATGTACGTGGGCTGTGACAAATTCCCTCATGAGAGCGAGCTGCCTGAGGAGTGGGAGAACAATCGAGAGTCTCTGCTTGTCTTCATGGAGCAGGTAGAAAGCAAAGCATACATACGCACAAAGGAAAACCTGTGTGCACACAAGCGAGCCACATAAACACATGGTTTTTATTGTTTCAGAGTTATTTTAGGAATATGGCAGTCGTATCACTTTCTTCCTGTTGTTTGTCACTGAAGTATTCACTAAAAAGTGCTGCATCAATACTGTACGATCACATACAGTATTTTACACATTTTAACTGTCATCCATTAGATGAATGGATGCTGTGGTAAGATTTAAACCCTTTCTGAAATTTGCAGTAAAAGCCAAGGATACTGAGGGTTGCAAAGGCTGCACTCCCAGTCACACTAGTGAGTTTCTCTCTCTGACTCTCTTGTGATGTCTAACCATGTTGGGACACAGTTTTGATTTAAATATTGAAGCTGGATGAGGAGGACATATATTAAAACATGCCTAACTGTAAATTGAAGATCATCCATTATACATGATATCATGTCATGTAAAATACATTGTACTGAATTATGAAGTAGATTTTTATGGCAGCATTCACACATGGTTGCATGCTTTTCATGTGCAGGTGCATCGTGGGATCAAAGGTGTGGTGAGAGACCTGCAAGGTCGTGGAATAGCTAATGCTATCATCTCTGTGGAGGGTATCAGCCATGATATTCGCACAGGTACAACATTTCACATGACTCTTATGTGGGATTTAAGCTATTAATGGTTCATTTGACAGAGATATGTTCCCCTTCGTCTCTGAAATTATTGCTTTTACATTCAAAGCAGCTGAAGAGGCTACCTCAGGGCGCACTGACTCAACTGTCTCTTCACATTATTCCTCAGGAATGACTCAGTCTTACTGTAAGTTAGTATTCCAGCACGACATGGAATAAACAGCATAAATAAAAGCAGCTGGAGCAGGTTGGAGTCTGACTCACAGTCATTGCCGGTGTCGTCCAGGCCTCCTGCTCTGAATTTGACTATCGATTGTACGTCCTCGAGGCAATCTCTGCTGATGCCTGAAAAATGCAGCAGTCAAAGCCAAAGTAGTTTTGTACTTGGAGCATGAAATCGAATGCCCGAAAGGACATTAACCATTATTGTTCCTGGAACTAAGTGTGAGCCACTGTTTCCTCTCAGTTGCAAAAGATTTTTGGGCAATTTATTTTGAAAAGTGTACCTTTTCAGCTGTTTTGAATTTGCTTTAGAACTGCATGAACCTTCAAAAGCAGCCGTTTGCAAAGCAGTTGTTCCCCCATCTGGATGAATCAACTGTAAAGCGGGACAGACAGCCTGCATGCTACTCATGCACATAGATATCTGTTTTGCCAGACTAGAGTGTTCATTAGCTCATTAGCATTTGATACTGAAGCATTCCAGGGAACAATCAGATTCCCTTCTGCCATCTGAATGTGAACGCAGATGTAACTGTCTGGATCCACTGTAGATCAGCAGAGACAGACCTGCCGTCATATTTCATTTGTCTCGGTGGTCGTTCAGACGTGTCGGGTGGGTGTTTAGATGACCGGAAGGAAGCGACACTGTAGGTTTTTGTGAGAGTGTCAAAGGCTGAAAATACACCACGGCGCACTCGTGTTCCTGGGTCACATAAAGGCAGCGCTCAGCAGAGAGAGACCATGAAAATCCAACATGACAAAGCAGAGCTATTTTTAAATATCTAAATAACGCCTCCCGTCTCAAAAGTAGAACACAAAGATCTCTCCAACTTTTATTTTAGGATTTAGACTAAGGCTTGCTTTTTGCCACTACTTAGCAGGCTCTTTAAATTCAGCTTTCTAGGACAGGATTTGCATATTGCTGCTGTTGCACAAATAATGTGCAACTGTAACTGTTATGCTTGTTGGGATTTAACTTAAATCCAATGTACACATGGTTGTTCTAACAGCAACTGCCCATTTGATTAATCATAATCCATCAATGAATCATAATTTCTATCTTTTTTTTTTTTTTTTTTTTAGATTTAACATATCAGTTATAGACTTAAAGGTGACATCATGAAAAAACTTTTTGGTATCTAGAGTGCCTACCAACCCACAAACTGTGAAATAAGATGACCCAGTCGAGCTTTTTCAGGGCCGTCTGTATCAGAAAACGTGATTCAACAAGCCATTCAGATGTGGGCTTTTTCAAGAGGGGTCTTAAAGACACGGATGCTAAAACAGAGTATTTCAGACAGTGGGTGAGTACCAATATATTCAGACAGACAGTATGAAAAAATAGTGCTTTTTGAGCATTAAAGCATGTAAACATGTTCTAGTAGAAACCCAAAATAATAAGTACTGAACCCAGAAAATCAGCACAATATGTCCCCTTTAAACACAACATTGATACAACATCCATAGTAAAGTGTTTCACCTGAGAGAAAAGTGGGAATTGCTAGCATAACAGCATAACTGGCCATTGTCAATCATAATCCATCAGCTATCTGTAATTTGTAACTGTTATATTATTTAGCTTTAACATATAGGTTAAGCATTTGCATTAGATTTAAAGAGTAACTCTCAGGTTAGTTTGAGCCATAAACTGTACTTAAAAAGCCAACGTAGTCCCATTGGTATGTGAACTACTGAAGCCTCAAGTTCAGCATTTTGGCTGTCGCCATCTTGGTTTTTTGCAATCAGAAGTGACACAAGAGGGTGGAGCTAAGTACAACCGAACGCTGACTAAGACATTTTTAGGCGACTGAAATGTTATCATTAACTTTCATGAACTGAAAACACACTGTGAAAGTGTTAAAGATGTAAGACGAAAACACAGACAACACCCAGACCGGACAACGCTGTGATAGCGACCTGTCAGTTAGAGGGTAGCATACCCTGCTTTATGGACTCTAAATGGGACCATAGTTTGCTAAATGACATATAAATAAACATCATGCTGAATTGAAGAAGCCTTGAAACTATTGATTGAGACCGTAAACTCATGTTTACAGTGTTTACTGAGGTAATAAATCACCTAAATCAAGTTTAGACTTTAATACAATTAGATTTCTTTTTGCAACAGGGGAAGTCGCCCCCTGCTGGCTGTTAGAAAAAAATGCAAGTCTAAGGCAGGTTTCACCTTTAAGACCTGGAGGTTGCCGCCTGCTTTGAGCATGCAACACCCCAAGACACGACATACATGTAAAAAGTGCAACAATAATTGTTTTCTGTGCATTTCCAGCTTCTGATGGCGATTACTGGCGCTTGCTGAACCCCGGAGAGTACAGAGTAACAGCCAGGGCCGAGGGCTACAGCCTCACCAGCAAGAAGTGCGAGGTGGGCTACGAGATGGGCGCCACTTCCTGCAACTTCATCATCGGCCGCACCAACCTGTCACGAATCAAAGAAATAATGGAAAAATTCAACAAGCAGCCAATCAGATTGCCCATCAGGCAGCTTCAAGCTCGCAGGTCCAGAGAGAGACGCCTGGGAACATAATGACTGTACGAGGAAGAATTAATCACAAACATCTGCTCTGATCAGACCGGGGTCAACTCCAAGCCCAGGTTTGGACCTCTGTCAGATTCCTCCAGAGTGCTGTCAGTGGAATTAGTGTTTGAAGATTAAAAATGTGGATTAATTTAAACGGGATGCTTTATTCATTTTTTTGTTCTGTTTTGTTTTGTCCGGTTTCGTGCCCAGGCATAAGCTCTGTGTTCACTGTTCTTAGCTTTTCTTCATATCCACTGTATTCTGTTTATGAACCCTCTTTTTCAATTTATATTATATTAGTATATTATATTTTTGAGACATCTACATCATTCTCCTTGTGACATCAACTATAAATATCGACAGAATGTAATCACATCAGAAGTTATTTTTTTAAATAAAAGAAAACTGAAATACGAGTTACAGATGAGGAATTTGCCTGAGCATCGAATTTTAACCACTGTGAGGAATGGCCATGACTGTCATTATGTACATACTTATTAACTTATGTAACACAGTTATGTAAACCATTACAAAAGCTTCATTACCTTGCACTTGTACAATTTTCGGTCCTTTAAAAGAAAGCAACTTGTAGACTCGGTGGCCTTTAGTGTGTCATTTTGTTTTTTATACACCTTTGCTTTTGGCGGTTATGAAATAAAGACTATGTTTGCACAAATTTTAATTGTTCAAGTGGAAGTGTGTGGATTTAATACATGGTAAGCACTCATCAGTACATCAGTCAGGCTTCATTTATTATATATAGCACCTTTCATAAAGCTTAATGCAGTACAGAAGGGTTGGTTACGCCTTATTTTTTAGTTCAGAAAACATTAAAAAAAATCATGGAAATAATGATGTAATTTGGTACAAACTATAGAGAAAACAGAATTACATTTGGACAGTGTTTCAAAAAGATGTGAAATAATGTCAATAATAATGCAGGTTAGAAATGTTAATGTTTGTCTATTGGCAAACATCCATCAGTTTTCAACCATTTATCCCGTTAGGGGTCGCGGGGGTCTGGAGCCGATCCCAGCTGACATTGGGCGAAGGTGGGGTACATCCTGGACCTATCCTATTCACGCTCACATTCACACCTACGGGCAATTTAGAGTCATCAATTAACCTGCACCAGTTGACAGTAGTACCGTATTTTTTGCACTATAAGGGGCACTTAAAATTGCCCAACTGTTTAACTCAGACATGAGTTAAACAGTGATGAAGGATTTGATTGATTTGTGGAAGAGGAAATGAACTGAAAAGTGAATGTATTGTTTTGTATTTCATGTGTTACAACTGAAAAATGTTGAGAGTTATTGAAGTTATTGAGTTATTAAATGAACTGAATAAAGTTTGACTTATCTGATCGTTTTGTTTTGCTTAATGCGCCTTATAATCCGGTGCGCCTTATAGTGCGAAAAATACGGTACATATAAAAAGTAAACAAAAAATACCCAAATATTACATAAAATATATGGAATTAAAATCGAGCAAATCATGACTGAAAGAACAAGATCGCCAAAGTGGCAGGTTTTCTTGGGAGGGTGGCTGGCGTCTCTCTTAGTGATAGAGTGAGAAGCTCAGCCATCCGTCAGGGACTCGGAGTAGAGCTGCTGCTCCTTTACGTTGAAAGGAGCCAGTTGATTCGGGCATCTGGGAACAGCTCAGGATCCCCCAGCTAAAGCTGGTTAATGTGGCCTGGGAAAGGGAAGTTTGGGGTCCCCCGCTGGAGCTGTTGCCCCCGCGACCCGTCCCCGGATAAGTGGTTGACGATGAGTGATTGAGTGAAAATCAAGCAAAAATTATAAGTAAAATGAAATAAATTAAAAATTAGATGTAACCAGCATGTATACTAGATAGTGGTTTTTATTGCATTTTAATATATGTCTGTTTTCCCACAGTTTTATGAACATTTATTCACAATAATATACTGTCATTTAATTAATTTTGATTGTCAAACCTGCTCTATATTTTTATAGTTTATTAAAAGTAATATTATTTATTAACTGTAATTTGACAGTTTGCGTCTGGAAACTGTGCCGTTACTGTTTTATAGTGATACATACAGGAACATCTACAGTAGATCTGGGGCCAAAAATATAATATACACATTGTGTCATGAATCATTTAGTGTTCTCTTTACATGACATGATATTACACATCAAAATGACCAGGAGTGGAATCAATATTATAAATTGATGAAAAAATTAAAGGCATTTGCAGTCGCGAGATATTTAATGCTGTGTGAATAATATTAAAATGAACTCTGTCTTTACATTCACTGCAGCTTGATTGAACATCCCAAATGGAAAATAAACTTCATTTCAGTCTGTAATCACTGTGGTTCATTCTAAGCATCCTCTCATTTGATTTGTGCAGCGGTGAAATCGTATCTTGGGAGTGTCGAGGTGGAAGGGCTCTAATTATCGGAGCTCTGCCGGGGCTTTTACGGATCACTGGCTTATTCTGACAACAACACTATGCAGCCTTCCTTCTCTCTGGCCAGCATGCAATTATAGGAAGACCTCAACCTCTTATCTCCGCCTCCAAAGGTTATTGAACAGAGGATCACACACCTGTCATCATCACAGAGCACTGGAGAGAATAGGACACATCTGAGCATGTGAATATTATCGGGCTTTTATACCATAAGAGGTGACTTGCTCATCAATACGCAGCTGACCTACTTAAGACAAATTTAAAAACGTTTTATGAAAATTGTTGTAGCGACTGAAGTGTGATGAATAGAGAAAAGTGACGTTAGAATAAAAATAAAGGACTTGCCAGGAAATACAGTGGATCTGTGTCTCTGTGGCAGCTGCACAACCTGACATCTCTCTCAGCTTTCAAATGCTGCACCAATGTTGACTTGACTTCCAGGGGGGCACAAGAGCCATTTTAATATATCTGGTGACATCTATCATTTCCCTGTCATGCAGAGAAGACATGTGGTCATGCTTGATGGACCAGATGTGAGAGGTTTGACAATTCAGAAAGTGTCTGACACAGTGAGTTATAAAACCCAGATAAATACACGAGATTTACCTTTAATCTCTATGCTTTGATGTGCCTTTAACTTTCTGGTTAAGCCATACATTTACTGAAAAAGGCAGGTTAGACCATTAATCAGTGGTGATGTTCATTAATGATAAGACAAATTGAGGTCCAAACTTCTCCCATATGGACAGCAGACAACCCCAGTGAGTACAGGAGGGCGTGGATGGTGCTGAAACGTGAGGGGGGGTTGTACAGTGTTCAGGGTGTGCTGTGTAGCCGCTGTGGCCTGCAGCTGTGATACTGTGCAGATGTGTGGGAAGACACAGGCACCAGCTGACCTTGCCAGCAGTCGAAAGGCCAGCGCTTCTTCAGAAGTCAGTCCAGCCTTTGAAGTGTTAAGAGTGGCGGCCTGCGATATCACAGGAGTGAGTCGCCATGCGGCGTTGGTAAACCAGCTCTTAACCCCTCTCCCCTCGACTGCTCCGGAGCCTCTGAGACAGATTAGGCTCTCTGCTGGCTCGATGGACATCAAAGACGACAACCAGATCGGCGAAAAGAAGGAGGGTCATTCAAAAGTTTTGTTTCTGGAGGTTTTTTAATCAGGTTTAGACACATAATACTGTGTCTTCTAACTGGCATTTGGCAAAAAGCACTAAATACAAAGTACAACCATTTCATTGTAGTCTATCCAGTAGTTGTTCACTCAAAAGCAAGGTCAGGGGATCATCAGGGTCGATAGACTTTATCCTCCAGGGATCATGAATGTCTGTACAAAAGGTCATGGTAGTCTATTATTTGAGTCTGGATCAGAAGTGGAGGACCGTCCGACCGACGGGATCACCATCCACAGGGCCAAGCTGCTAGTGTGGCTCAAAATAAGACTCAGGCTGTTATAATTACAGATACATAGATTTGGCTTTTTCAGTCCTGATACTGAGTACCGATCCGATACCAGTGTTTAATCATTAAGCTGTATGTCCCACTGTGTAGAAGTGACTGGGATCATTCTTCTATGTGTTAGGAAACATTGGGCTTGACGTAAACACTGCTTTCCTAACTTTGTAAAACAAAATGTAACAAATACCTATATATATATTTTAATTATTAGTATTTTATTTTAAAATAATAAATTCTGCACCAGCAACTTAGCAAAGTCTCCAGAATTAACAGGAATTACAGTTCACGAGTAAATATTTTTAATGCAGCCACAAATTGGTTAAAACTTCAAAACAACTAAAAATTTGAAAATCTGGAGGACTCTGGAGAGCACAGAGGAACATGATTTTTTTGAGATTACCCGTCTCATGCACTATTGTCAGGATATAGTGAACGTTTTATAAAAAAAACTTCTTTTAATCACGTTTGCTCCATTTCCACCCACTGCAGCTTTAACGAAATGATCATTCAAATTGTTGGCCAGACAGTTGTTTATCAGAAAAGTTGATTACTTTAACAGGTCAAGACACAAATGCTGAATTTCTTAAGATCAATATTTGCTAGCTCTGTACATCTGTCAAGTGTTTGATGAATCTCAGCATCTAACACCCATAAACGACGACAGAACCAAGATTATCTTGCTGGCAGTATGAATGTGGCACAGCTCAGCAGTGTGCACACGGCATGAGTGAGTAAAACGTGACTGCTCGCTGAGAAAGTCCTTTTAAAGTGCAGCAGCTTCAGCACAGATGTTGTAGGTTTAGCAAACGAGCAAACCAACCTCACCCACCAGCAGCAGATTGATCACACACACCTGATGCAGCTCTGGATTTAGTGCCGAGAGCTTTTCTTAGTGGCACAGGGTAATGCTGGTATTTTTGTGACATTGTCCAACTCCTTTAGACCCTTTTTTATTGCATAGCTTGTCAAAAAAAAAAAAAAAAAAACAGACAAAACTTACTGATTATCTCTAAATAAATGGTGCCGTTCCAGTAAGCCATAACACCGAGCCAGTATGCACAGCAGAGAGGTAAAGTCCCGCTCCTTCTGGTGTCACCCATCGGACCATATTTAGGACAAAATATGTACAACAAAAGACAAATATTTCCTTGATACCATTTGAATTGTTGTATAAATCACACACTTGATGTTTGCCAATTTAACAGATAATTTTGCAAGTCGAGAAAGACAGTTTCTCGTAGTATCATTTAGTTTTGTGTCAAATTAGGTCCCATGCTGGTCTACCAGAAGGGGTGAGACTTTACCTCTTTACCTCCATGATGTCATTGCCGTAGTTTGTTTCACCTCATTATTACTGACTTTTGGGTGTGTCGTTTTTCCAATTACATATTTCCACAGTCTGATACTTCACCAGTTTTACAACCAAGTGTGACTTTCTTGACTTGCTGACAAATATCATATGAGTGATTCATGGCACAATTCAAACAGGATAAAAAAACTGTCTCTCGTCATTGACTACCATACATACTTTTTCTAAAATAAGGTCTCATGGTGGTCCATCAGAAGGGGCAGGATTTCACCTCTTTATATCAGGAACTGGAGCACCTTACTGAATGCAGCCTTCATTAAGGTTTCTAATTATAGGTGTATCAGCATGTCTGCCCTGAAAAAGTCTGGCTGTTTTTGAAACCACCTCCTACACACTACTGACAAACTCAGTATGCAGTATGTACTACATACTATACTGAAAACTGCATTTGTCAGTAGTATGTAGTATGGAACGTAAATCGATTTATTTTGTATTGTGCGAGGCAGAGTTTCACGGGTTTCCGGTTTTGGAAAATGGAAGTAAAAAGCATAAACATGACCATTATAGCACTTTGCATTGTGGGATACGATGCATACTGGAGACTTTCTCTGAATGGGTATTTTGGCATGCTACAGATTTTGCTTTTGTTCGCATACTGCATACTACATTCTGGCCAAATCATTACGTACTTCTTGTAAACTATGTGGTTTCAAAAGCAGCCTGCGTCCAAAATACTTAATATTCAGTGCACCATATTAGCTGCCCACCATTTTATCTGAGTGAATTCATCCACAATACAGTGCCCTCAAAAACTACTCCACCAAAAAGTAACCCGTTCAACTTCCCCCTAAGGTTTCATTAAAATATGTTTACATTTAGTTGCCCTAGCAGCAGCCACACATAAGTCATAACTGCATGGTGTACACAGCCAAACAGAAAGCATATGGTGGCATATGGGAGAGAAACAAGAGCACAAGTGGGATAATGAGCACCACATGGTTTTGTTTGTTGATATATGACGCTGGATCCTCCATCACAATTCTCACAAATTCACCTACGTGTCATTCAAGTGTGGTGGTTTGTCTGGGTTTTTAGAGTTTAGATGACACAAAGCAGCATTTATAGTCTTCATTCCAGTCTTTTATTTTTACTATTTTTGTGGTTTTACAGCAGAAAAAATCCAACAAACACAACATTCATTCTTTGGCCTTTTAATGCTTTCTGTTTTTTTTTTTTTTTTTTTTGTGGTTTTCCAAGTATCTGTCAAAATAGATGTTATTCTGCATTTTTTCCCCCAATGACTGGATAAATGTGTCATTTTACATTCACACATCTTCACTGCACCTCTGTACTAAATTACTTGAAAGTATGAGTTGTATAAATTTCACACACAAAAAAAAAACTTTGAGGTTAACTTCTTTTGGTTTCTTGACCCAAGTTAAAGGGTTAAGAAGAGAAAAACAACAAACATTCCTCTGTTTTACAGAGCGAGGTGTTCACTTTTCACCCTGAGTTGTGGTGTATTTCTCACTCAGGGTGGTCAGTTGACCGAGTGGAACCATGATTAAGTCGTGTCTTACGGTCAGTGCCACCTACCTGAAGATAATCACCGGCTCCTGGAGTGTGAATCAGTGTACAGAATCTCAGTCGTGGCCAACTCAGCCGGCCACTGATGTTGTTTCATTACCACCCGTGCTGTGGTGCGAACAGAAAAATCGCTTCCCTCCGGCTCAGACTGATTGCAGGTGGAAACAGTCCGAATTGCTGCGGATACAAAAGCTGAAAGTCATATCAGTCTTGTCAAACCCTCCCGTTGTTTCTTAAAGACCTTATTATGGCACTGATTTATCACTGGACCATGGGAGCGATGCAGGCAAGCAGTTTTCACTCTTCACCAACATTTTCTGAGTGGTTAAGTGATTTTTTGCTGGGTTATCTTTTTATTTCATCACCAAATTTCCTGAACAGAACAACACCAACAATTATTTTATCCCACTAACAAATGTTGCTGATATAGTTTATACTTACATAGAGCTTCAGTGTTGTGCCCAAATTATTAAAAACACATAAAACAGCCACACAACTGCATTTGGCTGACACATGAATTCATTACAGTGAACAAAACCAGCTCAGTTTATTTTGTTAAAAATACTGGTTTCCTAGTTTGAGGAACGGAGATTTAAAAAAAAAAACTCAAACTCACTTACTTTTGCATAAGTGAAATAATTATTTTGTATATATATTCCATGTTTTTTGCTGAACACTGACAAAAATACTTTAACTTTGTTGAAGATGCTAAATAAATACAGAGCATATCTATTGCCTCACTGAGGGATTGCCTCCACGTGGCTCTCAACATGGTGACGGTGCTAATAGCTAACAGTGCTAACGGTGCTAACAGTGCAAACAACAGCAACAGTGCTGACTGAGCTAACTGTTAACCTCGGGGTGAACCGGAGAATGATGACAGTACAGGTCGGGATGGCGTTATTTGAGGTAACCGCCGTATAAGCGCAGTGTAGAATGGCGGCAATTAGCTAGCCAGTTTGACAGACACACTGGAGCTGTGTAGTACGCACGTATGGAAGTACGCAAATGGAGACACAACATTGTAGTCACATGCCCATGTATACTAGATGAGATAAGATAAGATGAACCTTTATTAATACCCGGAGGGAAATTCACACGGAGGGAGACTTCATTCTCTGCTCAGGTAGCCATTATTCCGCTATATCTTTACATAGCAAATACTTTTTGTAGTACTATATTAATGCCATGATTTTTGAATACAGGTGTTTTAAGTTATGCTTTTTAGAGGTCTACCAGAACCCAATATGCATAACTTGGACTAAAATATGCTGTTTAAAGTTTTAAATTTAAAATTTCCATCTCCACCATCATAACCAAACTATCATTAACAGATGGAAACAGCAGTCTTCATCATCATCACTACCATGATACAACTGTTTGTCATCTTAGCCATCTGTAGCAGCAGCATCGAGCCAGTGGTTTAATAAATTAGGGAGTACATAACAAAACACTTCAGGCAGTCACCATAACAAAATGAGGTATATTACACTCAATTCATCGTCACCTATCAACAACTTAATTTCCATGTGAAGCAGCACATTCTGAAACACTCAAACAAATACAGTGTTGTCATAAATTACATATATCAAAAAGACACAAAAATACTTTTCACATTGTCATTTATCTAAACTTGTCAACATATTGTATTGTGTTTAGCTTGTTTTTCACCAGATAACCATTATGTATGAGAAAAATAAGGACTCTACATCAGTGCAAAACATCAGCGAGAATTTCAGCCCAATCACCAGGAAAAAATATTGGCATCTGCAAACCACGGGTATGCTGAATGTAGACGTATTGGCGTTCGGTCAGAGAAAGTGAGGTAATGCATCAAGTGACGGTTATTGAAAGTTATGTGGTATAATCAGGAGTATAATATACGAGAAAGTCCACTACAGGTGGGGTTTTCTTTGGTGGACGGGTCAAACAAACACATGACTTTCACCCAGGAGACTGCTGTCCGTATACCGTGTGAAGCCAAAAGTATAGACTGACTTTACACTTCACATAACGTTAAATAAGAAAGTCTGCTACAGTCATGGATGTATAAAGAGATCTGGATACAGCGTCAGAGGCAAAGCCCCATTCAATCCTATGAAATTTGCTCCAAAGTCTTTTTGGGCCCACTGGCATCACATGACAGACACGGAAGTAGTAGTACCGCTGTTTTACCACTACATTAAATTTGCTCCAAAGCCTGGTGCTCCTCCTGGGGGCTTGGCTAAGGGCAGTTATTATTTATTTACGTCACTTACATTGTTGAGGTTGTTACGTAACATTGTTGTGCTACACTATTGTGTGACTTTTGCTGTGCTACGTTGCGTTACTTTGTTTCGTTACTTTGTTGTATCACTTTGTTTCATTACTTTGTTGTGTTACTTTGTTGCATTACTTTGTTGCATTACTGTAATGTTACTTTGTTGTGTTACTTTGTTGTGCAACTTTGTTGCGTTATGTTGTGTTACATTGGTGCATTACATTGGCACATTACGTAGTTATCTTACATTGTTATGTTGTTACCTTACGTTACTTTGTATTATGTTGTGTTACATTGTTGTGTTATGTTGTTATATTGTTGCAATACGTTGCTGTGTTACGTTGTTGTGCTACCTTGTGTTATGTCGTTGCAGTATGTTATTATCTTATGTGATGTTGTTGTTACTATTTTAACACAAACTATGATGTTTTATTCTAATTATAACCAAGTAATTTTGCTGCCTAAACCTAACCAATCATTTCATGATAATAATGACATGGCATTGTGTGTTTCTGCAAGTGTGATACAAAGCTGGTATATTTATGAAATATATTTTTTGGGTCAGAAACGTCAACATTCAGTGTATCTCGTGGTTTGCAGCCATGTACCAACATTTGTTCTGGCGAATGGATGGAGAAATTACCATGGAAAGCAGAGTTAGGGTATAGAAGTACAGAGATCATTATGTGTTAATGAACAGAAAGGAATAAGGCAATGATTAACCCTCTCTATATTGTTCGAATATGGCATTGTGAATGGAAAAACTCTAAACCGTCATATATTACAGAATTTAAGGCATCAGTTGTCTTGGCATGTCATACAGTACTTCATAATGCATCATATATCCAAGACAACCATTTCTCCCCTATATTAACATAAACTCTTCAACTCATGAGCACAAAATAAAAGCAAGTATGTATCCATTAGTAATTACATAAATATTATTTATCTTGTCTTATGTTTCCAGAAACATGAAGTGCAGCTACTAATATTTGGCTCACTGGGCATCATTGATCATTTTGGCAGTGTGTGATATATACAGTATCTCACTGTTGGCCCCATTCATGTACTATCTAAACACACTGTGTGTCCAAATCCATCAAAAACTTTTACGTGTTATTCTCTATTTTCTGAATTAAGGTGCTATCTACAGTTTGTCAACTCTCTAACAAGTGGAGCCCAGTCAAACGCCCTCTGATACAGAGCCACCTGTCTTCTGATACAGAACACAAATGGATATAACAGGTACATGTAATGAGTCAGATAACACTTCAAGAGGGCTCTTGGGCTTAGGTCTTCAAGAAAGGCCTGGAAACTACTAAACTGCACAAGTGACTAAATAAATATACAGTAAAATGGTGATACTGCCATCCTTCTATAGATATCAATCTCATTAAAAAACACATACGCTGGTTGCCATGTATATTTCTTAAAAACACTGTAAACAAAACAGAAAGCAGAGATTATTTCTTTAGCTTTTCATGGACGGCTGTCATTGCTATTAAATATATCATATACATTTTCCTTTGCTGTTCATCTTGCCCAAAATGAGTGATAAAGTATGAAGCAGTCTCTGCGGTTTTACTCCTCTCTGTGAGCACAAACCCGGCCAAGTACAGTCCATCACGCTCCACTTGACTAAACAACCTGAGGGGCACATGTCAGTCATCTTGACAGCAAAGGCAGCCGGTTTGAAGGCCTATTTTTCCTGTTAAATCTCTGCTTGGCCGGGTCAGTTAGTAAGTCCTTCAAAACCATGGCAATATGTTTACACACATGAAAAACACAGAAAAACACACACTTTCTTCCTCCGTTTGCCCTTACACTACAGGGCAATGTACTACAAAAATAAACGTACCTTAAATTTGTTAAACTGGGAGTGTGTTTTACCCCATCAAGTCTGAAATAACCTGAGCCGAACTGTCTGCTGTACGTTTTCATCTGTAAAACAATTTGGGGACTGTTTTGGTCAGGCTAATTTTCAGTGCTACATACAGTGTGAACGTATCACTTGCAAACAGACTAAAACAGACATACAGCCATTCCCTATCATTTTTTCTTTAAACATAATGTGAATACATACACAAATCCGGGGAAATACCAGCAGTAAACAAGTTGCCAGTACTGCAGTGGTGTCTCCCTACAATGCACACACATTTAAATGCAAGCTGTCCACAAAGAGGTGTACAATTTTCAACTTTTACCTTTACTTTTTATGTAACGTTACTTTTGACAACAATTTCTAGGAGTTCGGGAAGAACCTGAGCAGTTCTCAGCTGCCTAACGTTAGCCTAGCATGATGAAACAAGTAATGTCAGCTAACACTGCTTAGCTTACGTAGCTAATGCTAGTGGGCTAAACACGTTATCTAGGGGCTGCGGTGGTTCCACAGAAAAAATTAACTCAATCAACTTTAGCTTTAGTAGCCATGTTTCCAGCTAATTGTCAAGCGAAGTTTTGAAATGACACAAAAAAAGAAATTGTTGGTTTGGAGCGAATAAACTTAATGCATGATTGTAATCTGCCACTAAACAGTAGAAAAAGTAGAGATGATGAACCCGAAACAAAAAGAGTCGGCTTGACCATCTAACTAACACATCTACCACATCTACAAGTCTTTAAGTCTTCAGGAATTTGTTTCAATTGGCCAGTTTTCAATTGTTCTTTAATATCAGCTAGTGTTGGTCATGTTTGAAGCTGTCTTGAAGACAAGTATTCGCACGTTATGGGAATATCCAAGAAGACGCCGACACCTGAAACATCTGATCAGTCATGTGAGTTAAATGTTCGCTACATAAGAATTTATTCAGCAAAGGCGTTTCCATATCTCAAGGCACAAACTACCTCAAGCATAGAAACTTTTTTTTCGCAAGGTTTTGAAAGGTTTATCAAATTTCGCCGTTTCCATACAGCTTTTCTGATGAGATACTTAAAAATGCTAATAAAATTATGTGAATGGAAACACGGCTAATGTGAAATATAACATTAGTTGCTGTAACTAGGGAAAGCTAATGACCACAAAGTAAACAATTCAGTCAACATTACAAACAGAAGACGTACAAAGTGTCTGCTAACAGTGTTAACTGGTGACTTTCAGCTGAATGCGTTGTGGTTGTTCGTAGAGACCAATGCTGCTATAAACACAAACAGAACATGTACGTGTCATCGTAAAAGCCTTCAGTCTTACTTTAATTTTAGATACATACCCATTTGTGTTTATTATCTACACTGATCATTTACGAAAGTTATCGCGAGCAACCACGGTCGTCTTTGGCTGAAAGTCACCAGTTATCACGGTAAGCTGACACTGATGGTACATGTCCACAGGGCATTTTTGGACACGAGGGCTCACAGCGCTTCCTAGCACTTGACTCTTGATGGGCTGTCAATAGACGCCTGATTGGACGAATACTTTCACTCGTGGGCTACTGCTGCTGCCAGCTTTCAAACCGAAACCAACATGGCAGCTCGTTTGGACACTTTTTTCTTGTATATTACAAAAACGGTGAGGCAAGAAATAAGCCTGATCTGTGTCCATTTTAGATCGACAAAGGTTAGTTTAAAAGTTTTTCACAAGATTCCAGCGGCAGGAGTGGACTCCCGTGATTCACCTTAACATTATGCAAATGCGAGGCAGCCAATGCAAGGGCCTGTCTCTTGAAACGCAATGCTGCGCACTACCAGAATGCATTGCTTGGCTGCTGCTTACACAGCCAATGAATGCCAAGCGTGGAAATGATGGCTCCTGTGGACATGTACCATGAGTCACTTTGACTTGCCACCGCAGTAATGGCAGAGCCGCTAGATGGCAGAGCACAAAACAGTTGTCGGATTCATCTACACTACAGTAATGTAAAACAAAATCAGAGACTGAAAGCTACCCTAGTTAGAATAATGAGGCTATGAACTGGCCGTTCTTCTTGGGCGAGCACATCTTTCTCTGGTAGATGCGAAACCTGCCATTGCTCACCGTCCTCACAAGTTCACTGCACTGATCTGCTGTTCTGGGAACTCAGTGTGCAAGCACAGTGGTATTCCTGTGCAGGGATTTGCCCTTGTCTGTAGTCACTGTTTTTTTGGCATGTCAGACCAAATTCAAGCAGACGTGGACAGGAACAACCAATATTTGTTTTCTTCTCCATTGAAGATAAATCAGTCTCATATTTCCCTGACAGTTGCTGGGTCAACCCTCAGACCGTATCACTGTCACTCTGCCGTCGGTATGCTGTGCACTTGGTTCTCGTGCCCGCGCCCGGACGCGTTCAGGGAGCTACGCTTCAGCAGCCTGTTGATGATGTCAGCGCACGTCTTCTTGTACTGGTGTCGGAGCAGGGAGTACACAAAGGGGTCGCAGGCTGCCTTGCTGTAAGCTAAGCACTTGGAGACAATTCCCCAGTGGGGGTTGATAGGCACCGCTGGAAATAACTCCACGATCCTGCAGGCAAGTATAAAGAGAGGGTGGTGAGGGAGGGAGAGCAGGGCAAAGGCAGGGGCTGGAAACAGGCATTCATGCCTTGAGCTTATTATGCAGAAATAGAAATACATTTGCAAGACATTGTTGCCCATAACATGTGGGGCTTCTGTCTGAAGTTATTGTTAATATTAAAATGTAGGCAGACGTCAAGTGAAACTACATGTAGAGTTTCCCCTCTTCCTCTCATGCATGTGGATTTACAGCCTACCAAATACTGATGTTTTGGCATGGCTGTTGGTGTTTGGTACATCACACAAGGCATTTATTATGAAACGTACAGGGTGTTCCATTAACTACAATCCAAACCCATCCGCTGCAACAGTAAATGATTCAATTAAGTGCACTGGGAGTGTGGTGACATAGTTTAAAGAGCAGAAAGACAAAGATCAGATGGTGGCATTAGATGGTGACATTGGAAACCAACGCATGGAGGCACCCTTCAGCTACAATATGTGATGAACTGGACTTTCAAATAACTCAAATGTAAACTCACTCGCAGCGTTATTCAAACAGTGTGGGAGTCCACTAAGGGTGGGCGGGCGTGGGGTTAGATCGGTTACACAAACACAAGACTTTCAGTCAGGAGACCGTTGTGACACCTTTAGTCACGTAACTCGTCAGTCCTGTGAGTCACGTGAGTCTTTAGTCACATGACTAGTCGGTATCATCAATCCTGTGAGTCACGTGAGTCTTTTGTCATGTGTACTGTAAATATTGTATATTGAGAGGCCATCTTTGGTCCATCCAAAGTAATGCAAGAGGGGTACCCATGGATGTATTAAGAGAACTGGATACAGCATTGGAGGCAGGGCTCTGTTCATTCCTATGAAAGTTACTCAGTGGCACATGAAGTCAAAATGGCTCGACTTTCGAGTAGAAAAGTACCCAGATCTTTCTGGGATCTTCAGCATCCATTGGGCCCATGGAGCAGGAGTAGTAGCGTTCCCTCGGTCACATGGCTCGGTCATAATGTCACAACATCAGCTCTCGCTTCAGCCTTAGTCTGGGTCTCATTCACATGAACGGAGGAAGGGAAATAACTTGATTCGATTAGTGCATTTACAACTTTTAGGACCTAATGATTTAAATAAGGGCTATTCAAGTGTTGGGAAATTGATTTACCTAAAAAAAAAAATTATCCGCTGATTTACAGATGTTTCTTTCCCATTGTAAGTCTATGGGAAAAGTGTTTTTGGGCTGAATTTCATCATGGACCCAACAGCCATGGAAGTTGTAGTGCCATCGTTTGGCCACAATGAAACTTTGCTTCCTGGGGGCTTTTTCCTAACCTTAACCAAGTTGTTGTGTTATTTAAATGTAACTTCCTGTGGAAACAGAAGTTAATTTTGAAAGTATGCTATGCATGTAATGAGCATATATTGACACGCCGTCTTTGGTTTGTCCAAAAGTACTGCAAGAGGGGTACACCAAGCGACAATCTCCGATGTTGAGGGGCACTGACCAGCCGACAGTATTTTACGGGTTGGGAGTGAGAATGTGTTGGGGGGGGGGCGGATGGGTGCATCGTGTTGCAATCAGCTTTCTGTTTGTGTCCTGTGTTCACAACGTTCAGTGTCATTTTCACAGTACAACATAGCAACTTTAAGCCATGTAGTTCTTTCCTAAACCTCACTATAGTGGTTCTGATGCTGAAAATAACGTGATACCAAGGAGCATGACACCAAGGGGCGATGTGTGACAAACTGGGATGAGAACCTGTTGGGATTTACAGCATGATGCTACTTGTTATCTCATTTGCAGCTAGCAGCATAAATGTCAGAAAAGAGAAAAGCAGCAGAATAAAACTGACCTGTCTGCGCAGTAATGAGTCTCTGGAAACAAGCCAGTTAACTGCGATTGTTTTTTGATTGAGTATTAGACTGAGAGCTAAGCAGAAAACCACAAAGGATCAGGGGCAGTGAGTTCTTCCAGCAGTCTGGGGAAAGAAATACTCTTTTTGTACTTCAAATAGTGTATATTTGATTTAAAGAGCCACATAACGAGCTTTGCATCCAACTCATGCTCATAAAAACATAAAATTGGTGCATTCACACTCATTTTTGCCACGTATAAAACCATTTTACCATACGTGATGTCATAAAAGGTATAAAAAAAAATTGCTGATCCTCTTGGCCTGCACTCTGTATGATTACTCCGTCCACAATCAGGCTCTGTCAGCACATTAACACTGGCCTGATATGAGCCAGTAGCCATCACTGGCATTTGCCCACACACTAGAGCAAACAGGAGGTTAAGTCAGCTGCCACGGCGCACAGCGGGGTATTTACTATACACACGATGACCCTGACAACAAATGAGCTTTTAGTGTAATATATTCAGATTTTAATTAGTGAACTGCCATTTGCAGAATGAGAGCATACACAGAGCTGCTATGGTCATTCATTACTGACAGTTTACTGATAAAACTGTGAGTGCTTGTTGTCTGAGTGGATGAAAAACTCAATATTTCACTTAATCTATGACGACCTGGCCACGTTTCAAAAACTTCCTCCAAATTAAGATTTAATTAAAGATATTAATGAGTAACTTTGCAAGATAAAACTCACTCTCAGATCCTACTAGATAGCTATCTAATCTCCATCTTCATCACCCCAACATCCTATGAACAGAGATCCATTTAAAAAATATATAGCGATACAATTTTTTTTTTTTCTCATTTAGGTAAAATTATGTCATAAAGGGTCAGTTCACCCAAATTACAAAACAACTACTCCATGCTTTTTATTGTGGATGTTTACCTTGCAGTGATCTTGCAAAGTTGTAGTTTGATGGATGTCTGAAGTTGCATATATTGGGTCATTTCTAGTGCTGCAACAACTAATCAATTAATTGTCAACTATTTTGATAATCAATTAATAGGTTTGAGTGTCCCTGTTGGTCTGGATATTATCATATGCACCAATCACGTGGGTGCTCCGAAAAGGTTGAGCACCTACTGGGAAGGCTGATCAAAAAAAAAAAAAAAAAAAATGAATACATAAATAAATGAATAAAATTGTATCTTCAAAAATGCATCTGTTTACACTAGTATTACTGTATTACGAATCGCCATCCAATTAAAATTGTTACAGGGCTGAGCGACATTTTATGTTGTGGCCAGTGTGTATATAAATAGCTCACCGCCCCCTCAAGAATGTGTGCTGGTATGATGTAGCCCAGTGTTTCCCATTAATTACCTAGACCCGAAACAATCAGGGACTATCCCTTCATTAGAAAACTGATTAAACACTGGAAATCTTACAGAACATTTTATATGTGTTTACGTCTAATTAGAAGTAGTAGTAGTAATAAGTATTACTAGCTGTTTCCAGGGTTAAAACTAAACATGGGGAAGCTGCTTTTAGTGTCTACGCTGCTCAAATGAGTTTGAGAAGACTTGAGATAATGCTGACCACTGTCAAATCCAAGCTACCTGTTTATCATTGCTTTTAATTGATTTTCCTGTAAAACAAATTTATTTGTTTGTTTTATTGTTCTTATTCAGTGTGCTTTTGCCTCTTTTTATTGATTTATCTTTTGATCTGTAATCTGTAAGGCACTTTGGGTCGCCTTTGGTTATGAAATTGCTTTTTTTTTAAAAGTAGTCTACATGTATCTCAGATATTTTAAATACTGTTAATAGTATAGGTAATGAGGTAGCCATAGGTTTCTTTCCTCTCCTTCCACACTATATTTTTTGATATTCTCATGTCCTTTGTATGACTTTACATACAGAGTTTCACCTCACATGTTCATTTGTACATAATTTGTGTGTCTCACACGTTATATATGCCTCATGTGACATCCTCTCCTTGTCCAGTGATTGATGCGAGTGGAGTCCACCTAACTAACTGATGCACCCGACGAACTTGAGGAGAAAAGTGCTAATGCAGCAGCAACGGCAGAGCAGAGGCATATTACTTATCACAAGGTCAGCCAATCTCATCTTCCAACTCTGGTCGGTGAGGAGAGTAAGCAGGGAGGAGGCAGGGAGGAAGAGGAGGAGGAGGAGGTGGGGTTGACAGCAGAGGAGGGAGGTTTTAGGGGATACCGGCAGAACAAAAGGGGCTGCCGCAGTGTGTGCCAACTTGGTGGTTTCCCTCCCTCTCACCTTGTGATCACATAGGGAGCGAAGCAGAGCATGAAGGTGCCGATGAAGGTGCTGATCTTCCTCGTTGCTCTCTGTCGTCTCCTCTTCTGCTCCTCCAGGCAACGCTGGCGAACGCTGGAAACACAGAGGGAGACAGAGTGAACGAAGACCACTAAGTGTTTCCAGAAATATCCTAAAAGACAGCAGAAGTGGGTGTTTTGTTCCTGCTGTGCAGGGGTTAAATACAGGAGGCTGAGCTGAGATAAAATAATTGAGTTATCCCAAGCATACAAAGCGAGGATCCCCTACTTCAAGCATTACAATTTCAACACCCTGAGTGTGAGCCTGAGTGCACTAAGGCTGTGATGTCATGATGACAAACTGCTTCAAGTAATAGGATACGAAATGGAGGTCATCAGTGTGAGGAAAGGCAGGAGTTAGAACACTATAGAATACATCCTTACAGACAGAAGCAGTGATCTACAGTATATAACTAAACACACACACACACACACACACACACACACACAGTCTATATATTGTTTTTAGAGGCAGATCAATTTCAGAGAATCAGATTTTGCATCCCCTCTGAATACTGAGGACACATTTCAGATGTCAGCATCATTAACTGCACATTTCAGACCTTAAAATCAATATGAAAAGGAAGGATGGCTCCAACTACACTTGCTGAGTTTCCATCTTTTCCATCAGAGGGTTGATTTGTAGAGTTCATTCTTTTTTATCTAAATGCTCACGTCTAACTAAACAATCTTGAAAATGTCCTTTTCTTGCTTTCCAAATGTGAGTCCACAGAGCAGATTGTAAGAGATGATGCAGGTGCAGCACAAGCAGGGATACAAAGTTAAAGGAGCTCACCTGGGGTGTATATCCACCAGCAGCACCAAAGTTTGCATCGTAATAACGTCGATCCTCTTACAGTGAAACCTCGCCACTTTAAGCACTTTGAGGTATGTGACACACAGCACTATAAAAGACAGGAGGAAGGTGAAGGAGTGGAAAAACACGGTGAAGATGACAAACTGGGTCCGAGTGCTCGCCCTCGGGTTGGACAGGGTACAGGACGCGTAGAGCCGGTGGTATCCCACCCAGGAGAAGCAGGTGGCCACAGTGGAGAAGGACGCGGAGTGCGCCCACGTGTACCCGAGCACGAAAGCCGCGTCCTTGTGGCGCATTTTGGAGTGGTACCTCAGGGGGAACACCACCGCGATCCACCTGTCGATGCTCAGCGCTGCCATGCTCAGCATGGAGTTGGTGGACAGGAAGGTCTCCATGAAGCCCACGATCTGGCAGAAGCTGTCCCCTCCCGGCTGAGCCTTGCTGACGAGTCCCGCCAAAGTGAGCGGCATGTTGGACACGGTGAGCAACAAGTTGCAGAAGGTGAGGTTGAGGTTGAACAGACCGGGTACCTGCTTGCGGATCTCCGGGTTGTACAGAAAGCAGATCAGCACCAGGACGTTGGACAGCAACGACACAATGATAATCACAACCACCAACACAGAGAGAATCACCTCCGCAGTGTCCATCCTGTGGGCTCACTTATCCCCACTTTTTGTGCGCATTTCCAAGCTTGTTGTGCAGCTGCAGAATGACATTAATCACCCATAACCGTGTCCACGCATCCCCAGATCTCTCCACCGGTGGAGCTCCTCTTATTCGTCCCCTCTACATGGTCCCAAGACAGCAAAGATGATCAGGAGGATTCCGGCATGATAAGAAGTATGTACCCCCTTTAATTCCTGCAGGAAAGCAGCTCTGGAGCCAAAGCTGCTCTATTCTGGCACTGCGTCTTGCAGTGGGGGTTTGTCGCCCTGTGATGCGCTCTCGAGGCATCACCCCTCCGCGCACACTGCACAGTGTGTGGGCTACTTGATCTCTCCCCCGTCTCCTCTGAGAAAACAGAAAAGAACATTTATAAGTAGGGATTCCTACTAAGAAAAAAGGGAAATTGTAGTGATTCCCCAGAGAGTTTCCTTCCTGTCATACTAATTCTTGACTTGTATTAAAAAAAAAAGATTTAACAGTGAATAACAAATCTGAAGCTCTTGTTTATCTTGGAACACTTTTTTGATTTTGTTTTTAATTATTATTATTTCAAATAATTTATCATAAATTTCATGCACATTCATTTATGCCACCATTACGTGATGTATTCAAGGTGCATTTTTTTCTTTTTTTCTTTGAAGACACCTTTAGATTTTTTTTTCAGGTATATATTAGGTATATATTCAGGTAAATAAAACTGTCACACAATATCCTGTTCAAATATTGCAAATTATCCACACAAACAAGCCAGGTGATTCTTTTTCAACCTTTGAAAACAAACTGACTGATAAAAGACAAATGAATTCATGTTTCATTTGATTGATATTAGCCATCACTGCATTCCCGCAGCATCTCTATTCCCCTCCTGCTTTGCTCGGACATCTTTACTAATCAAGTCTGCTCCATCAGATTGATAAGGAGCAACATCCTCCGTTCCCCCCCTGGAAGCTGGCTGGATGACGCCCCCTCACTTCTGCTGCCCTTCTGAACTTAAGTGTGGGGGAATCTTTCCTCTGGAGCGTGGTGCTCATCCGAGTGTGTTGCGGCACATGAAGGCGCTGGAGCAGCAGGGTGAGGTGGTGGTGGTATTGGTGGTGGAGGTTGTGGGCTGCAATAAAGGGAAGAGGGGTGGGGTGTCAGTGTGAGAGTGTGTGGGCGGAAAGAGTCATTGTTACTGCATGCACATTGTGTTTGAGATGTGATACTATGCAGGCCACCTCTTCATTCTCTCTCCTGGGTGGCAAATGTTGAACTGGAGAGAAAAAAAAAAGTTTCTCCTTGAAAAGGGAGGCTCATTAATATGCCATTCTGATGTCTGTGAAGTATATGGGCTGATGTTTGCTCCTGATGCAAGGAGAAGGCGGCTGCAGGGGGAAGGACGGGCAGCCCTGCCAGCTGCTGGGTGTTATTAAGCTGAAATGTGGCTCCATCTTGGCCCGGAGTAAAGCTATGATGGATGCATTTCCAGCATTATACTTGCACATGTGATGGGGCAATCAGCATTTGGAGAAAGCAGGACTCCGAGCAGTGCTGTCATGCAGCTGCTTGTGCAGCTCTCTCCTGTCAGTTCAGAGGCCTTATCGGCACAGAGCCACCAGTGGATCTCAGACACAAGAGCAGCTTTTCTTAGGTGTCACTTTAATTATTCTTTTCACAATTAAATGTCAGCTCCACAGACAATAATGTCATTCTAAAAATATAGTTTTGAGTGGTATGGATGGAGGTTTAATATGCATGGACGAGAAGGTGGATTTTTTGTTCTAGCTGACAAATTTCCTTTTAAAAAAGTGAGTATTTTTGCCAAAGATGCATCAGTCAGAACAAAGCCACAGACATCCCCATTAAGCACCGTGCCACATTAGACAGATGTGCATGGAAATAGCTTTTGATAAACATGAATGCTGTTTTTCAAAGATACATAATGTCCTGTTTTATGCCACCGTAAAGAGGCTTGATTTGAGGAGAGAATTATGTCCAAGCAGGTCCATGTAAATGAGGCCTGGACACATAGGCTTTGATGCCTCCTGGCCTCAGGTAATATCACCTCTGTCTGATGTTGGTTGAGTACATCTCACAGATTAATCAGAGACAATAAACACACAAAATATTAAGGACACTGTCTATTTTTAGGAGGTGAACGTTAATGAAGTTAATCCAGGTAAAAGCCATTATCCGTAACTGAGTTCATCATCCATCTATTACCAAACATTGATGAGCTACACAGGGGTTTTTAAGCTTTGAGACTACATAGATCATGCAAATTATTGAAGGGTTCATGCATATTGTGCCTGTAAGTGTGGTAACAGTTTTCAGTTTGACTTTAGGGCTGTGACTATAAACTATTTTCATTATCTGTGTTAAGAAAACTAAGTCTTAGTCTGTGTCTCTGTGTGCTGCTTTTATTTTGGTGCATTTCCTGTTTTATTTTGGCATGTTTAACCTCTCCTCTCGTTGCAGATCACGTCACTCCCTGCCCTGCTTGTTTCTCTCCTGCACGTTTGAGCACCGTCCTCTGACCTAGTTTTCCTCACCGCTCACCTGAGTCTGATCGTCGCCCATGATTGTGTCCACCTGTCCATAGTTAGTCACTTCCTTCACTGGTATATAATGTGTGCTCCCCATTCCTCCTGTGCCAGTTCGTCTTGCCTGTTCCCAGTGTTAAGCATCCCAGCATTCTTTTGATTATTAGACTCCTCGTGATTGACATTCTGCTCGTGTTTTTGACCCTGCCTCAGCCTTCTGATTTGGACACCGTTGCAAGTATTGATTCCTGTGTACCGACCCTTGTTGTATTAAAGACGCCGATTATTGCCTATCCCTGCTTTAAGCCTGTTTTTGCGTTTGAGTCCAGTCCAGTCCTGCGCTTTGCCTCATGCATAACAATCTGTCTACTCTTTTTACTTTTTTTTTTTTGATTAATCAAGTCAGTCTACAAAATGTCTAATTTCCAGTCAATTTTGTTTTTTCAGTTTGACCAACAGTTCAAACCCAGGGATATTCAATTTAGAAAGATGTAAAAACAGAACACTGCAGTAAATTCTTACATCTGAGAAGCATTTTTGCTATTTAAAGAACGACCGATCGATTACCAAAAACACTGACTGATCCACTAAGCATTAAAGTACAGTAGTTGACTTGTTTTTACCAGTTTGGTGGGCAATTGCTTACCTTGAGCTACATTTTAATCCAAGTGAAAAACCCTTACCATCGCCTGTATTGATTTTCTTCTCAGAGGTACTAAAATTGAAATTCAGAGCATGTCTATTGCCTCCACACAGCTCTCAACATGGCGACAGCTGAGCTAACAGCTCATAGCTAATGGTGCTAACAGTGGTAACAATTAAAACAACGGCAACCGGGCAGACTGAGCTAACAGTGTTTACCAGAGGGGGAACTGGAGGGTGCTACACTTCCACAACAGTGTAGTCAGTTGGAACGGTTACAGCTGTAACCGTTGTAAGTGAGCATGCAGAGTGGCCGGCCCGTCTATGTCAACAAAGTACAGAGAAGCGACTAGATTCTCTGCTCAGATAGATATTAATCCACTATATCTTTATGAAGCAAATAGTTTTGCTGCTATATTAATGCTCTGAATATCATACAAAGAACCTTTAACTGTGTAAAAATGGAAAGATGTGTTTTTCTGTCTCCTAAAATCAGAATTTTGTGGGGGAATCCTTTGTGTTCGCTGTGTTTGAGACAAGTCAAGACATCTCAAGTCTGCAGATCTGTTCTTTGAGGATAATAGCTCTTGTCAGGAGTTTTAACAAGTGCAGGACTCGACTGTGAGAGATGGTAGGATGAAAGAAAGCCTGCAGCTCTCTTCCTTTTTGCTGTGACAGTGTGGATTTGAATTCGCTGCCAGTTCCAATTCCACACTCGACTTCCCTCAGATTGGCAGGCTGGCGTAAATTTTAAACCTAGATGTATGCTTTACATTTTCCCAACTCACCTTTGAGTATAGACTTGTCATTTATATTTTGGACATATCTCAAGTGGTGATGCAAGATTTCTATGTCGAGTTGAGAGGAACTTGCTTTAGGCAAAAGTTTGGGGAATTTGGTGTAAATAAATTGGAAATGTTACATGTTATGAAACTCAGAAGAGTGCATACATACTGTATGAGCTGACTGATAGCACGACGGTCTTATGGCTCATAAAGGTCTCGGAGGTGAAGACCAGAGGGAGATTCACTCAGACAAACCTGCAAGTGAAGGCGAAGGGAAGGTGTTGACACTGCTAACGATAATTGCTGTTACCTCAGCCTTGCTCAGAGATCACCACTGCAACACTATAGTCTGGTTAAGACAGCTTGCACGTTTGTTTGAAAAACATATAAAGCCAAAGAAGTTGTCCAAAGCTGCTGGATCATTGGATAATTTTGTGAAACTGGTATTGACCTACGACAAGCATCCGGCTAATTTATGACCCAGTACTTTTGATGATTAAAGAGCACCTATTATGCTTCTGTGGTTTTTTCCCTTTCCTTTAATGTGTTATATACTGTAGTTGTTTGTGCAAGCAAAACATCTGCAAAGTTACAAAGGCTAAAGTCCAGCCCAAAGGCAGTTACTCTCCCCCACAGAAACTCCTAAACTGCATGAAATACTTCGCTTTTCACCGAGTTACACACTTGCATTTTACCTGCCTGGTGGCTAGTTTGGCATGCCCCCAAACAAAGCTAGTTAGAGTGGAGCTGGAGCGAGTATAAAGAGTTTGGTTCGGTTGACCAATCACAACAGATTGGGCCAGCTGACCAATCAGAGCAGACTGGGCTTTTTTGTTTTGGTGGTGGTGGGGATGTTCTAATAGAACCCCAACATATAAGTATGCACCTGAAAATAAGCACAAAAAGTGCTCTTTTAAAAAAAAAAAGTGGTTAATTGTTCAACTGGCTAACTTAGCTTAGCACAAAACTACCAATCATTTATAACAATCTTAAATGTACCAGTGCTTTTGATGCTTTAGTACATGCTGGTAATACTTCCATACTTATGCATCTGCTTATGTATCGTTCCCATGGTATTGTTCAAACATGGACCCAATGGTGGAGAGTAACCTTTACTCAACTACTTGTGCAGCTTTTAGTATTTCAGTTTTAAGTCACTTTAAAGATGCAGTGTGTAGGATTTGTCATCTAGTGGTGCGGTTGCAGATTGCAACAAACTGAAAATTGTCCCATATGCCAAACATGAAGGAGAACTATGGTGGCTGATGCAAAAACATGAAAAAGCATGTGGCCCTATCTAGCGTGTTTGGTTTGTCCGTTCTGGGCTACAGTAGAAACATGGCAGCCGGCTCCTTGAAGAGGACCCACTCCATGTGTAGATATAAGCAGCTCATTCTAAGGTAACAAAAACACAAATTACAACTAATTTTCAAGTGCTACAGACTGTTTCTTCAAATGAAAATGTTCCACTACAGTCATAGTTAATAATCACAATGCAGATAAAGACTTTGCATCCAAGACATATCATCTTATATTTTAGCTCCACCTCAACCAGCTGCACTGAAATACTGTAGTAACAATAATAATGTAACACTGGTAACACTCTGAGTGTTGTATATGATTGTTAGAAAAGCATCCCTGATCAGAGGCCGCTGCCTTTGTCCTCCATCTGTATGCCTGGCTGGGCAATGCACCCAACAAAGCCCTCCTGAACAATCTGAAGCTCCCGTCATTCCACATTAGCCGTGAGGATGTCGAGGAAACCCAACATCGAGGCTTGAGCTTGCCATCAGCAATTTATACATCAGAACACTGTTAATAGAGGCACCAGGCTATGGAGTACAAGCTTATTTTCGTTATGGATCCCGGAGGGTTTTGGCAGTGTGACAACATGCTCAAGGCTGTAAATAGGCAACTGTCTCGAGTGGAAAACCAAAGGATTTTAGTATGACATGATGTCAGTGCGGTGCTGACAAATTTCTCTTTGTCTAATATGTGAACCATCAAACATCCGTAGCTGGATGGTGTTCTGTGAATATTTTCTGCTCAGCTTCTGTAGCATGGAGTCAGATTTATAGTTTCATTATGTAAAATTGTTGAACCTTACAGGAAAGAGACATACTTTTGGGCCAATGCTGACAGAAGAAAAAAGGGCCACTGAGTTTGATAACTGAGGGATTTGCACCACATTACAAAATAAAAGATGTTTTTGCACATTCACCCTTGAAGGTGTCAGTCCAGGCCATATAGCAACTCAAACACAAGGCTCTCTGTCTTTCCTCTGTTTATTTCACAGATGAGTTCACAGTGTCATTATCAGCTGCTGTTTGACGCCTGCACTACATCAAACAGCTGAAAGCAAACACAATCTGCAAAGTATTGATCTGCTTGTTAGCAGTTCTCTGGTAAAGTAGTCAGACTTGACACAGACTAAACATGCAGCGGAGGATTATATTGTGTCTTGTGTTTCCAGGGTACAAGATTTCAATGAATTGAAATGCACAAACCATATTTTTTCTAATGCAGCTGACTTGATTATTTTACTCCTCCATACTGCACTGGGAATTAAATTGTGTCTTCCCGACACCAATTTAATCACATATCATACTGTAGTCAAAGCAATTCAGTTTTCTAATGAACAGAATAGTTGTGTCTACTGTTTGAGATCAAGTGATTAATGCAAGTCAGCACAATCTAAAGTTAATGACAGAGCAGATCTGACAAATAATCATCTCAAAGCCTGGAGCAACTGACTAAAAGTCTTTGAACTTTGACCTTTATTTGACCCCATTTTGACTGTGATGAATAAAAGTGAAGATTAGAAAACATTTAATAGCTAGAACTCTCCCTTGAAGGGAAAATTAGTTTTGTAACCCAGGAAAAATAATCATTTTATGTCAATATTAACTGTTTTATCCCCTAAAGCCAGAAACCAATCAGCTATATCTGTTTAATAGACAGTAAACACAGTCATCCCCCCAAAAATCCATAAAATTTTGTATTACTCATGAATACAACTATTCTTCCTTTAGATAGAGCACCTCAGCGACAGGCAACAGACAAGTTATTAAGTAAACTAATTTATAATATAACATAAACAATTATTTGAACAGGGAACCACAATAAAATGCTTTGCTTTATACTTTTAGACGGTTAACTTCACAATAATATGTTGATTGAATAAATAAAAATATGCTCATTGAAACACCAGAGTTCACACCACAAACAGTAATAAAACAGCAGAATAATTACTAAGGTATTCCCTTAAAAAAATAACCGGAGAAATTAAATTAAAATGAAATTCATTACACAATCTACATTTTCCCCAAGACAAGCATAGACCCCCTCTGGCCCCCCTAACTGTGGCAAATATTATCGTATATTATTTCACCCCACATTTATCCCCAGAGAGGGGAAATTGTAATTATTCGCAGGCAGTAATAGATAAAATGTATGTTAACACTGAATGAGTATTCTTGTGTTTACTGTACAGATTTTCAGCTGGTCCAGCTGAAGGGAAGAGAAGCATGGGAGAACCAGGACTGGGACTGAGGGGGGCAGACTGTCAGACTGTGATGTAGTAAAATGAGAGGTTTCTAAAGGGAGTCTGGCAGCTGCAGATCTTGAACACAAGACTCATGGTAATATTATTTTTGTCAACAGGGGCCACCAAAATCAACACAACATCAGAGTTCCTTGTAGTAACTACCACTGAAATCACATGAGGCCCCAGCCTGGCCCCCATTTGAAATGGTCTAGGACCACCACTGACTACGATACCGCCCAGGAGACCGACATGGAGCCTTGCTTGTTTCAGAGCAGCCAACTGGAAACGGACAGTCTTTTGTATGAGATGCAAACTTGTCTCCTAATTACTCAAAAGCAAAGAGAGAGAGGCGAGATCAGTGTGAGATAAGACATTCTTTGCAATCACAGGAGTTAAAAATTAACAATCCCCACACTGCTTTACTAAAAATCATCTTGAGTCCTATCACTGTTACAACTGGAGACAGTCGTGATTGTTACTTATGCAGACTTAAAGGAGTACCGTATTTTCGCACTGTAAGGCGCACTTAAAATCGCCCAACTGTTTAACTCAGACACTGATGATGAAGGATTTGATGGATTTGTAGAAGAGGAATGAACTGAAAAGTGAGTGTATTGTTTTGTATTTCATGTGTTACAACTGAAAAATGTTGAGTGATTGAAGTTATTGAGTTATTAAATGAAATGAATTAAGTTTGACCTATCTGACTGCTTTGTTTCGCTTAATGCGCCTTATAATCCGGCGCGCCTTATAGTGCGAAAAATTTGGTAGTTTGGGGGCTGATGGGGGGCGACCACCATCAGCTGTATGTAATACACTGACTATGGATAAGTACGTATGCATTAACATGTCAGTTCATTTTAATCACCTCTTGGCTCTGCAAGGGAGCAAATATGTGAATTTCATGTACATATTAAGCCATAAAAAGTGCATCTTTATCATCATCAATCTCATGTAGCAACACTTTTATGTTAAAATGAAACAACAGTGTGTGCACTCATGAAAATGTGATTTTTCTGGGATTTGCGCATCACTGCAAAAATTAGAAAGCTTATCTGAATGTATAGTGGGAATGCCTGAAAAATACAGTGGTGGGAGGCAACGGCATTGTGGCACAGTATGTCACTGAGAGGATAAATCAGTGTGCAGCAGCATCAAGAATAAAAGCCATGTGCACTGAGGAGGAGCCAAGGGCACTTGCCTTGCCTCTCTGAGATAAGAGATATGACGATAATAATATGATTCTTGCTCCTGTGAATTTTTCTGAATGTCCTCCCTGATAATCACCTGAGCTCAACAGCCTGCTATATCTGTGTGTTTTAAACCAATCCCGCCTTCTTATCCCCTGCTTTGTGTTGAAAAGTCAGTTTACTCATTCACCGATCTAATTCACTGCAAGGATTAATTTGCTCCTCTAATTTGATTTCACAGTAATTTAATAAATCCCAGAAAAATGTCATTAGTGTTCCATTCACCTTTGAGAGAAATCTTAATTAGAAACGCTAATGCGTACTAGTTCTTTTATTTCCGGCTTATCGTAGCCAGTGTGAATAGGGTGCAACAAGGGGATGACAGCAGATTTGGGCTTCAGAGAATTAATTTCATATATTACATGATTATGAGAGTGTAATTTGTTTTTTTTTTGTTTTTGGCCCCTGTTTGCATGAAGCCTCTCTATCTAACTTGCAGGAGACTGTAATTAACCTCTGGTGTCCCCATAGTGATGTGACCATTAATGCATCATTAAGGTAACTGTTTCTTCTAGTGATGGAAACATGATCAGATCCCTGATGGATAAGCTCCATTCAGTCTGAAGGAACGTGATGGAGCCCGTTCTCAAAACACAAACCTACTTGAGACTTAACACCAAACAAGATCTCATAATCACCTAGTTTATAAATCAGATTATATTTAGAAACCTGCTTTACAGCTTAACAGTTATCCAGATTGAAAAGCTTCGACTCTGCTGTTTGTGCAGGTGGCTGATTTATAAAAGAGATTATTTTACAAATTCATTGACATGATGACACAAGCTCAGCCATTAAATCATGCACTCCTGCCATCTACTGAAATACTGCAGTATTACAAGTCTGTGTTGCACAAATGGGCGATGAACTACGAACGCAGCAAAGTTAAATCAGTGGTTCCTCCTTGTGGCAAAGCAAGGTCAGTGCTGTTTTTAATCTACATCATTTTCCTGCTCTTTGTAGTCCACGTCTTGTTGTGAGTGGCATTTGTAAATTGCATGTCCAGCTTGTCATGGATATAAGAATTATTCAACACCTTTGAATGAAAGCAAGAGGTAACCTACAGATTGGGATGTCAGCTAAGAGGCTGTTTGACAAGTTTAAAGATTATGTGGGCGGACTGGAGGCAGTTGGAACATTTTTGGATTTGATGACATTATTCCAAAACCTCTTGAACTATTTGAATACAATATTTTTGTCGGTAACATGTATTTATGTTCTACTTATTAACAGTCATCAAATGTTTTAGTTAGAGTCACAATATTGATTGAAACACTAAAAGTTCAATGTTACATCTGCCCCTCCAGGGCAATTATAACAATACAAGTAATCCCTTCATATAAATACCAAGGACTGCAATAAACTACCAAGAATGTAGATATAGTTAAAATCATTTAATATCCATCGAAAAATCGATTTCTTTCATGCCTCAAAAAAAAGTCTTAACACTTTGACAAGTATGAGGCATGAATGTGTCCTTTGGACATCATCACAGACCATGTACATGATGAGTTTCATGGTTTCATCTCATTTGTTTGGTGCAATTTTAGATGTTACACATGTCCCTTGTTTAAAATATCTAGTGTCACATGACACTAGCCAATTAGACTATCGTTAGGCTATTAAATAGCCGTTATCAGTCGCTATAAGTCCCATAGATGTGGTTCAATAGGGGCCTACTACATTCGCCAGTAGGTATTATCATCTATTCACAACATGTGGTATAAAGAGTGAGAAAGTCCACTGAGGGTGGGACAGAGGGAAGGGTGGTAGGTGGGTGGATGAGTTGAACAAACATAGGACTTTGACCAAGGAGACTGGAGTTTGCATCCTGTGTGAAACTAACCAACAATGTATACTTGTTTGTTATTTTAACCCAAACCATGATGTTTTCACCTAAACCTAAAGAAGCTGTAGTTTTTTTGCTTAAACCTAAAGAAGTTGTAGTTTAGTTGCTTAAACATAAAGAGGTTGTAGTTTTGTTGTTCAAAACTAAAGAAGTTGTCGTTTTGTTGCTGAAACCTAAAGAATGAATGAAAATGTGAAGTTTATTCAGTTAAACATGTTAGAAGATGTAGCATTAAAGTTAAACTTTCACTTTTACAACATAGATAGATAACAGCTTTGTGAACCTACTATTAGTTTAGTAGGCCCTTACTAGCCCACTAACATGGGAAAGATGTGTGTTGATAATGCTTATTCGATAGCCTGATAACAGTTAGATTGGTTTGGATGCATGCAGGAGATTTTTTTCTGAATCAGAGTTGAATTGAAGTCTGGTCCCCAAATTGAGAGGCAAGAACCTTAAACACTGGACTAACAGCATGAGGAACAGAGTCTATATAGACATTTAAACTGAACACAAAACACTGAAGTTATTACATCAATTGCAACACAGTGTTACAGTCGACCCCAAGCGTACCACCAACAAAGCAATATTTGACAAAGATATCAAATGTTAGACAACACAATGGCAATCAAAACTAGACAGATTTAAATTCATAGACATTAAAGATTAAAACTATATGAGGAAAATACTGTAGATGAAAAAAAAAGCTTTTGTACCTCAAAAATGGGTCTTGGCAAAAAAATCTCTGGTAAGTATGAGATTGTATCTTTGATATTTGAGATGTTCAAATTGCCCCCGGTCTCTACCAAGATTTTTTATTATTATTCTACGAGACATAATCAGTTTCTGTCCAAATATTTGTACTTACACAAAGACACTGGACCCTTTAAGTGCTGCTAATTCTAAAAGGTGATTTAAAAGTGAACAATATTCCTGAGTTTATGGACAAAGTAATGGTAAGTAAAGGTGAGCCCAGCTTATTTAAATGTCACAGGTCAGAGTTAAGAGCCCAAGACAAAACTCCATTTAATCTCTGCAGTGTTTTGGGAGCCGTTGTCCTGCTCCTGCAGCTGGGATGAAGCCACTTCACCGCTTGTTGAGAGTACCAGCAGGCACACAGTGGGGCCATTAATGTTGCCCCACCTCTTCCCCAGTGCTACCCCGGGAGCCACAAGCTCCATAATGGCTCTCCCTCTCTGAATTAATGGTGCTCACCGCTGGCCATATGAAAAAAAACATGATTTTAATTATAGGCCCCGGTGATACCAGAGAGGGAAGCTGAAAGAGGGTCGGCAGGGAAACCTTTTGTGCCTCCAGAGGCAGCGCAGATGAGCTAATTCAAGCTTTTATCGGATCTCACTCTTGAGAATTAAGGGTTTTACCACGGGTAAAAAATAGGAAATAGGAATTTATCAAATGCAGCTAATGTGTGCAAATATGACTTACTTAAAAAAATTGTACCAAAGATAAGATAAATATTGTCATCAAGTTGTAAAAAATTTGCAAATGTGGGAGAAAATTATGGAATTCAGTTTTGTCGTATGCATGGGAGTGTGGGTTTTTATTTGACTGTGTTGATGTTTTTTTATTGCTCTGTGATTGGGTGTGAATATTCTTTACGCTAATATTTCTTATGTTAATGTCTGTATTGTTAGATTGTGTCTTGCCTCACACCAAGAGGCTCGCAGGTTCAAACCCTGTTTGCATGAAGCCCTTCTGTGTGGAATTTGCATGTTTGCATGTTGTCCCTGTGTTAGCGTGGGTTTTCTCCGGGTGCTCCGGCTTCCTCCCACAGTCCAAAGACATGCAGGTTAATTGTTGACTCTAAATTGCCCGCAGGCGTGAATGTGAGCGTGAATGCTTGTCTGTCTCTATGTGTCAGCCCTGTGATAGTCTGGCGACCTGTCCAGCATGTACCCTGCTCCAGCCCCTCCGCAACCCCGAATGGGCTAAGCGGTTACAGATAATGGATGGATGGACATGTTCTATATAAATAAAATTGTCATTGCCATCATCATACATGTCACATTGTCACTCTTTATGTTAGAAAGTCATTGATTGTGAAGCAGTGATGAGCAGTTTATTGATGCAAGATTTGTTCCTTTGTCAGCTTAGACTTTAGTCTTTCATTTCAATTTTGAAAGAGAAACTTCAAATGAAACTTCTATAAGAATTTGCTTTTGCCATCTCTTGATAAACATGGATGTACAATTAATGTTCTTTTAGCACTGCCTTGCAGCCATTTGTCAGACTATACTAACAGAAGATGCCAGGCTCAGGATATCCGTCTGCCAGCTCTGTAACAGAAGCCAAGCGGAGATGGACAGGCAGAGTCAGCACCTACAGTGAATGTCCATAATCCACTGTCAGCAGCCAGCATGAGGCTTTCTTAAACTTCTAAGCAGTGGCCAAAGCACACAAATAAACAAACCATCATTCAGTGCAAAGATTGCACTTTTATAACCAGTTGATTTTGTGTGAGTTAACCCGAGGGGCCACAAGAAGATATATACAGACAGAGAGAGAGACAAACACCACAATTTTGCACTCTACAGCTCACGTTACCGCAGTTTCATAAGCATGTCGGTGAGCAACGGTGGCCATCAGGTCATGTTAAAACTAGGGCTGTCAGTGACAACGTGTTCATGCAAATTTGTTTTAAGGCAATCAATCTTTCGGAGGCTGCAGTGGGCTCAAAGTTAAGGCTAAAGTGAACATATTACCATCATATGAAGCTAGAAAATCCAAGTAATTCACTGATCATGTCATGACTTGTCATATTAGCTTGTTGAGAAGGAGGTTACATAACGCTCCAAACTTGTGCTAAATTTTGGAGAAGGAAAACTGGCATGGCCATTTCAAAGGGGTCCCTTGACCTCTGACCTCAAGATATGTGAATGAAAATGGACTCTATGGGTACCCACAAGTCTCGCCTTTACAGACATGCCCACTTTATGATAATCACATGCAGTTTGGATCAAGTCATGGTCAAGTCAGCACACTGACACACTGACAGCTGTTGTTGCCTGTTAGGCTGCAGTTTGCCATGTTATGATCTGAGCATGTTCTTCTATGCTAAATACAGTAGCTGTGAGGGTTTCTAGACAATATTTGTCATTGTTTTGTGTTGTTAATTAATTCCCAATAATAAATATATACATACATTTGCATAAAGCAACACATATTTGTCCACTCCCATGTTGATAAGAGTATTAAATACTTGACAAATCTCCCTTTAAGGTACATTTTAAACGGATAAAAAAAATGTGTTCTTACTTTAAAATTAACCCCAAAAAACTATGACCAATCATGTGATTAAATATTTTAATCAATTGCCAGCCGTCGTAAAAATGCAAAAGTCTCTCTCTAGAACCAGTGTTTGGTTTTTTCGTTCTGGGCTACTGTAGAAACATGGCGGACTCTGTGTGTATTAAAGGTACATGTCCTGCAGAGAGCAAAGGGAGAGAGCAGGTCCATTGAACATCCCTTTCACCTGAAACCCAAGAAGCACCTCTTAAAGAGAGTCACTTGCAATCAGAAAGCCTCCATTTAATTACAACACACAGGAAATTACCGAGTGAATGGGTCAGGCGCTGATAAGAGGCTGAGCCCCGGGGATGACAGCTCCTGAAACCCGAAGAGGCCCAATCTCAAAGCAGACTTATCACAAAAGGCCAAGTCTGGAAGCCTGACGATCTGATTGTACTGTCATCCAGATTCATAATTAATATATTTATCAAATTAATCGCTGAAAAGAGCCCTGGCCTCCTGAACAGTAGGCAGATTCATTTGCCGCTGGCTCGGCTTACCGCTAATGACAGTGTTGTCAGGGAAATAGGCCCAGAGTGAGTCAATGCCCCGGACCTCATGACAGACAAATTGCTCATCTGTGTAGAGATGATATGGGGAATTTAGAGAGTGAAAGAAAGAAAAAATGTCATTGTTTGGTGTCAACCACAATTGCACCCTTGTTTGAGATTGTGAGCACCAAGTTGGAGGAACATGAAAGGAGCATTTTCTGTTTGGGGAGAGAATGAACATACCTGTTGTTATACGTCTGGTTTTACAAATCACTCATCAAAGGGTCCGTCGCTGCTATATGTTGTTCAAGTGGAAAAGAATCATTCATCACTTGAAGATCACATATATGACTCCACCAAGGCTGCGAAATCTACTTTTTTTTTGATAATAAAAAAATATATAGATTTTTTTTTTTGTGTGTGTTGATCTGGATTTGAATCAACACACGGTAGTGAGAGACAGATTCACACAAGATTTGATTCTCACAAGTGCTGTACATCATGAGAGTATGATGATAAAGCCCAAAAGCGCCATTAATCAGCATTGTTAGAAAGCCGCTGTTCATCAGGCAATGACCTAAATATCCCATTCATTTTAATGAAGCCTGACAATTCATTTTTGAGTTATTATTACCTCAACCTCAGCTAACATTCATACGATTTTGATGAGTTTCTCTACAAAGAATCACACAAAAGCACCTGAAATCTGACTTTTAAGTCATTTAGCGTTAAAAAAAAAAAAACAACAACATAAAAAATTGTTCACTGACTCGTAGTCAACTAAACTCAAAAAGACAGATGAGTCGACTACTCGACTAAGAGGGGGCAGCCCTCATTATTATGCTAACTAACCAACATAACCTTTCATCAGCTCTCTTTTGAAACTGATCTCAGATCATAATTTGATGTTAAGAACAGGAATAGCCATATTCACCAAAGGAGAGGTTCCCATCTCTTGAGTGAAAATGTTTTTGGTTGTTGTAATTGTTCTTCCTGTCTATACCGGCTATGAGGGAATCTATTATGCCTCCAATGTAAGTGATCTGAGACGAAGTGCATTCCTGAGTTTAGTCAAATGCTAATATGAGACTGGCAGTCTGAATTGGACAAATCAAGTGCATATACACAATCAAACTTCCCTCAGCAAGAAAAGACTGTTCATGGAAACAGAAAGAAAAAGAAAGAGGGAATTTCAAACTAAAAGTGAAGGATCTAATTGTTTTAGTTCCACGTGTAAATTTCCCACATTTTCAGCAATAAAACACACAAATGCCTCCTACAAATGTTGGCAAATTAGAGATACTATATGATTTTTTATCTCACCACAATAAATGGTGATTTAATGTATTTATTAACCTTATGTAAAGCACTTTGAATTGCAATGTAGAGCCACTCAAAACTCTCCTCACCCACAGCTGAGCTGTTCTAGCTGTGCCAAAATAAGGGACGCTTTAACCTAAAAGAATGTGCAACAAGTCACCTGAGCCACGCGACCACATTAGCATCAGCTCCACGAGGGTCTAGAGAAACCACAGACTGACACAAACACCTGACCTTTAACCTTCTCAACAGGATGAGCAGAACGTCAGTCAGCCAGGAAAATGTGTGTGAATGAAAGCAGGAGGGGTTCATGTGGTTCAAGTGTTCATAAACTAAATGTTGTTCATTTCAGTTGTTTAATCGCTAGCGTAAGCTTGTAGTGGTTTTTGAAATAGAGTCTTGAAGCACTTCAGCCTCTGTACATTTGTGTAAAGCTTCACGTGTTTTGACTTCTGAATTTCTGTTATTTATGCATTTTCTTCACATATTATTCCCCAAGTTCAAATGAAATAGAGAAATACAAGTATGTATGAGCAGATCTGTTCATATCCGTATACAAGAAAAGAAAATGGTCTCACTTCCTGTGTTATTACTGTTGTTGTTATTGTTGAGCGCCAGAGAGGCCTTTAATAGAGTGGACATTTTCTCTATCAAATACATGGCGTCACCCCTCGTTGTGTCGGAGGCTTTAATTACAAATTGGACACATATGGTTCAATTTAGCGCACTAATGAGAACGCTGAAAAGCTGCTGGGTGAGAGTGAAGGGGCTCCTTTTGTCTCCGCGATTCCCATCTGGGCCCTTGAAAAGCATGAAATGGACCATAATCACAGGTCATCAGTATCTGACTGTGGGGCTGTAATTACATGATAAATGTATTACATGTATGATACATACATCCGAAACAGAGACACAACTAATTTCTTATTTACATACTTCCTGTGGAGAGTAGATTACTGTACTGTAACATATCTATCAAATGCAATTCAGTGTCAGAATATTGATGTCTATAATTATTATGTATAATATCTATCATTTTTACTAATATTTGTTTTTATTATTATTTTAACTATATATTTATTACTTTTGTATAGCTGATTTTTCGTATACTGTTTTATTAAGTCTTTTGTTCAACATTTTATTATGTTTTATTATTATGTTTTATTTTATTATTATAGTGACTTATGTTTTTATTCTTTCTTGTTTTTATCTGGATGTTTATACTATTTAAACTCATGGTAAAACCATGTTTAGATAAGTGCTATACAAATAAAGTTTAAAATTTATTATTATCTCTTTAACAGTATTATTATTTCTTTATCATTTTTGTTGCTTTATTACATTTGTCTCATGTACTATACAGTATTTTATTTTACACTGCTATACACAAACTTGTCTTGAAAATTGTCCTGTCTAGTAGCCTGCAGATGGCAACTCTATGCTTCTTCATTCAAGTGTTTTTGGGCTTGAATCGTGTACTCTGTTTTGAGCTGAGATGCTTCTATTGTTTTGTTTTTATTATGCTATTTTGAAACAGTTTATCAGTTTAGATGCAATTCAGTGTCCCACAGAAAAGGTTATCTCATTAACAGAAGTATTATTTCTTTATAATGTATTTTGCTTATTGCACTTGGCTCATGTACTGCACAGTTTATCATGATATTGATTTATTTTAGACTACTATACACAAGCTTCTTCAGCTCTGAGGCTTTGTAATCCTCACAATGTTAGATGGCTTTTATTGTCTTGTTTAATAGCAGCCTGTAGATGGCAACACTAGTCTTCTTTATTCTTTGTACAGTAGCTGTTGTACAATAATTGTTATAGAGCAGTCAACTGAAAAAAAAATCTAGTAGTCGTTTGACACTGACAGCATTGAAAAACAATATCTAAATTAGGCAGTAATGTTTTTTTCAGAATAACAATACAGACAATGTTCATTATTGTTGAGCTTCACTATATAGGAAAAATGTAATAACTGAGCTGAAACTAAATAAAAGCTGCATTCAGAAGATATAAAGACATAAAACTTACTACATCCTGTTTACACCTCTGTGTACGTATATTACTCCTGATGCATATACATACTACATCCTGTTTCAGTTTTCCAGTCTGAAATACTGCTGTCAACAAAAATACAAATGAACATATCCATTACTTACTCACTTATGTTTATACTTATTTTAACTGCACTATTTTGTGCCTTAGTTTTCATTTTGCTTTTACATCCATATGTACATATTTTATGAGCATTGTTGAAGGAACCTGGGACCAAAGATTTTCACTGCTTCGCTGAAACTGTCAGACCTTTCAACCTTGAAACTTGACATCATGAAAAACGTTGTCACTGTTCATGTGAACTACTTTCTCTATCTGTTTATAGCCTGAACAAACAAGCTTCTTTTACTACTATGAATGCTCAACCAATCTTCTCTTGTTTTGTACAGTAATAATGTTGATTTAACATGTTGTCCTCCTCAGTACTTGTACAGTTGCTGTTTATGCTGTCTATCAGCAGCTAGTTGAGCCCGGCTGGTTCAGCTCTGCAGGCTGAACGGAGCAACTCTTCACTGCCGACGACTGCACCCGGCAGGTAGCCCGAGGCTTTTCAGCCTGCACCAATCGACTTAGTTAGAGGGCTCTCTCTGTAATTGCCAACTATTACAATATGTGGCACGAGGGGTTCAACACTGTTTTCAAACACGATGAAATGGCATCAAGGCCTCCTCTCACATCCACTGATAATTGAACAATTAAACTTTAGCATACAAATTACCACTTCACATAGCATAGCTAATTACTGAGGCAGGCCAGTCACAATGAAGGTCGATACTAAAATTGTTTTTCACACTTTCACGCTTCATTTTTGAGCCCAGGTTTAATCGAGTTTATTATATCAGTCTGATTATTACTTATCCTATTTTGTTAGTCATTCTACATTCAGAAATTTAACAAAAAACACCCCTAAATGGGTTATTTTACCTGACTTAGAGTCAGGGTTTTTTTTGTTTTTTTGCAAATCTCTTTTCAGCACCCATGCTATTTCAGGTGAAATGGTCCTAATTATACAGGTGACTGAGATCCGGGAACATTATCCTCAGGTCATACAGCTCCAACCCCTATTAAACATCTTGATCAGACAGGATTTGAATCACCCGCTTTGATTGGGGCATTTAAGCTCTTTATACGCTTCACTGTAAAAATGCTAATTCTCTCCAAAAGGAACAGACAAGAATCCTCTGAGAGCATATGGAGAATCTCTCATATTAATAATTCAGAGGAAATGTGCGAAAATTAGTGAGCAGAGCATGCAGCCATTTACTTCTGCAAATGAGATATTTGAAAGATTGAAAATGGAAATATCGTCAATGTGAAAAATTATTATCTTTTTAGAGGAAACTGAGTATCATCTGCTTGTACATGACAGTGTGATTCTGACATGAAATCCATACCAGTATCATCCTTCAGATTATGTTCATTTCTTTCTGCTAAGGTTACTAATCCCCTCTATACAAAAGCAGCTAAGCCCCCCAAGTATGAACTCTGAGGCCTAATTATAGTTTAGAGGGGACCTGAAACCCCTCAGCAACTCCTCAAACACACAGTGCAGCTCTTCAGGTGCATTAGGTGAAAATGACATTAACGCTAGATGCTATGGTAGATGCAAGGCTTCGGGAACCACTTGAAGCATGCAGTGGACCAGAAAGAGGGCCTGTATTTCAGCCTGTGACAAAAGGCTGAAGACAACAACATGGGTCTTGCAGCAGCAGCGTGCACAATGACATCAAAATAAACAGCTGCTAATTTTTGGTGAGCTTGATGCCTAGAAAGAACAAAAACACGCAGCCTCTGGGTAAAGTTTGTTCAAGACAAACATGCACTCGCGACAATGTTTGACACCGTAAACTCGTCATTGGTGGACAGTCAGAGATGAGACAGATTATGAATTTGATATTAAAGGCCAAACTAGGAGCATGAGGCACATTTAATATCTAAACGTGCACTGCTCGCATTTGCAAGTTCCAACACAAGATGATTATATGTGTTGATACGTGAAGGCAAGAGATGAAAATGATTGGAAATGTATCACGAGGCGGTGATTGTAGACAATATTAAACCGCACAAAAGACGCTTTTGTCCTCGAATTCCTGCAGCAGTTCAGCCAGTATTGCCTCTGCTTTAATTTAATATCTATTTATTTTACTCCATTGTATGGGTTTTATTGAGGTTGCGCCTGCTTTATCGCCCTGATCTCGACCAGAAGTGAAGGTCAGGGGAGGCAGAGTACCTCTGTTTATTGGCTTCCATTGAGCCCATATGAGCTGATTTGGCTATCTGCTCTTGATATTAAGCTCTTTCATGGTATTTTGTGCTATCCGGATATTGTTTATCACCACATTGAGATATTCTGTGTGTATTTACTGCTGAATTAAATATTCTTCATCACTTTTGTAATATCCTCTCTGTAGGCTCATGCAGGATGTGAGAATCCTGCAGGATGTGAGTCCTTACGTAGACTATCTGTGAGCTCAGGGGGAAAAAACACAATATACAGTATATTTCATCAGTGTCCTCTGGTATGTTATGAAATGTAAAATCTTATTATTTTCAACCAACTCTAGGATAAACTTCTCGACATGATAAGTCTGCTCTTTGTACTTTCAAGGGTCAACTGTGAATAACAATTTTATTCCTTAATTTCACTTTCCTCTTGCACAGCTGTATATATATAAATAATCATATACTTTAGAATGAATTGGATTACTGTTTTACATATAATATAACCTCAGTGCTCAACCAACTACAGTATATAGCTGTCTGACTTAGTCCACGTTTCTCTTTTAAGGCCAGACTGAAAAATATCAATATTTATCTATCTTTTGGTCCCAATCCTAGTTGTTTGTAGAGGCACAAACTGATAAGATATGTTGCTCTTGGCACTGAATTAAGAATATATTACCGGAGGGTCACCGGTTCAAGTCCCGGCATGTAAGACTCAAAAACTGAGTGTGAACTGGTAGCTGGAGAGGTGCCAGTTTACCTCTTGGGCACTGCCGAGGTGCCCCTGAGCAAGGCACCAAAACCCCCAACTGCTCGGGGCGCTTGTCAGGAGCAGCCCCTTCACTCTGACATCTCTCCATTAATGCATGTATGTGTGTGTTTCAGGTCTGCATGTACCATGTATGAGTTTAACAGAGTGTAAATTGAATTTCCCCATTGTGGGACTAATAAAGGTAGATCTTCTTCTTCTTCTTCTTCTATTTGCTTGCATCACAGTGATTTTAACTTGGGTATTACTATAGTACACGTGGGAAGTGACTAGCCTACAAGCATACAAGTAAAGGTACTATTTAAGGTACAAGTATAAGATTATGTTTGAAAGATATTTTGAGAGACTGTTCCTCATAATGTTCATTTACTCCATTACTCTGACAGCTGTAGTTACTGAGGTACTTTGCAGACTTTGAGCTTAACATGTCAGTAACTTTAATAAAGGACTGTTGCTGTTGCAGATGATCAACTGATTCACTGTGAAAATTCCCAAAGCTATTGATACAAGCTGAGGTTCAGCGTTCATTGAAACATGGAAACAGCAGCAGGCAAGAGTAACAATCTCACTGCAGTCCATTCAGTAGCTGCTTTGATACTTTGATAATATCTCATGATCTTAATCAAAATTATAGATGTTCAAATGTCCATGTTTCTAACTGGGGAAGCTCCATCTGTTCATGAAGATCATGTGTTATTATCTAAAGCTCCAAAAAAGGTACTAAATGACTGTGTAGTGTTGTTTTCCAAGCTACAAATACTACTACTTCATCACAGTGAGTACTTTTTATACTTGAGTACATTCTAATACAAATACTTCTTTACGTTTACACACTTTTATTACCACATGTTGTGGTATTTAAAGTGGTGTTGTGTGTTTCTTCCACTACAGCTTGTCATGCAGACTCTCAGTCCAAAGCATCACCTGAACATCACATGGAAATAACAGGAATCGTTCCTTAAATGCATCATGCAAACACCACTGCTGGGTGACGTGTCCTGACGTCATGTCCCTTGTGGGCGAAATGTGAGACTGCAGGTGGTGCACGTGGTATGTTGTTTACGTCTTCCAGGAACATTGGAGAGGAGGGGGGGTTGTGAAACAGCTTTCCTGGATAGAGTTACATTGCTCAGCATTTGAAAAGACACCCGTACTCCACCGACGTTAACACCGGGAAAATGTCGGGCTGAATTCCCTCATTCTTTTTTGCTCTTGAACGGCTCTTTAAACAACGCGAGACTTCATCAGTATGTATTGTTTATGTTGCCTGCCAGCTGTCTTTTTCTTTGCTCTTTGTTCTGTCCACAGGCTCCTCAAGTTCATGTTCAAGCGTTAAAGTGTTGTCAACAAAGCTGTAACGTCTGAATGCTAGCTGCATGCTTTCAGGTTGCTTGCATAGCATGAAAACAAGGCTGAAACAAGGAAGGTAGTGCTTTACATTGATAGGTTTAACATGTTGGATTTGGCTAGAACATGTCTGATATAGTCTTAACACCATGTTGACATCATTTAGACTGTACATAACTGAGGGAAGCCAAATAATGTATGTATGTATGTATTCAGTAACATTGTTGTCTCTAAAACAGCTTCACAGATTTTTTTTCCAGACAAAGACTAGGATGCCACAGCTAGGAAGCCTGTTTACCCAGTTTCATCTCAGCTCCAAAGCTTCAGAGAGTGCCCCAGGCCAGAGTCTACATCAGACACCAACACTACCTGACTTTATTCAACATGTCAGGTAAGTATTGTGTATATTTAAAGCTGAATTAGTAAATACTTTTGTAATAACAATGTGTAATGCGAAAGGGATAAACCCACAGAGAATGCAGTTCCCCTTCACTCTTTGCTAGTGTTTTAACACCTTTCAATTTTGATTTTACAGCCAACACTTCACTGTTTTGCTCCCATAAATCTTGCTGTTTGTGTTTTCCCTAAACAGCCAAACTAAAACAGAGCTAAAAGGAGAGTGAACACTGGATTTATATTTGTGGAATGGACAGAAACACTACTCCAAATGAAAGCTATTGCTTTGTGTCTGCTGGACATACCAGCACATTTGCTGCAGCAACTTTATAATACGATAAAACGTCAACAGCTTGTTTCACTGCCTCCAGGAGGCCAACATAACATCAATTAATGCAGCTTCAGAAGGGTTATTTTGCACAAAATATCTAATATGTTGTTTACTTTTGCTGTAGGAAACTCACCGGGATGAGAAAGGAGGATGTCCACTGCAATCTGCGTATCCCTGACCAGTTCCAGACCACCAAAGATGCCATCAACATTGTTATCCTCACAGGTTGGCATCTAGAATAAAGTGGCATTCGTTGATAAATCTGTGCAATAAATCAGTATAATATTGATTTTATGGTATTGAGTCAACATATGAACGTTAAATTAAGATATAGCTTACATTTTCGTTTGTTTCCAGGTCTTTAAGGCTGAGTTACATTGAAGTGTGCAGTGAATTGATCCAATAGGCCTTTTTTTCACAGCAGGCATTTTGTGTTGAAGCACAGGTTTTACTAATAACATTAACGATGGCAATGTTGTGTTCAGGTGTCCCAGTTTGACAGTGAGCCAGCATACACAATATCTGCACATTCATGCTAAAGTGGCCTACTGTGACATGTGAAAATGTCTTCATAATCACAGTACACATTGTTTGTCACACAAGCACTAAAAGTGAGGTATTTGTTCAAAAATATCACCTTGCGTCAATTAATACTTATGCTATTTCCCATTCCCATATTATAGATATGAATAGTTTCTCAGATTAATTTACAGAAAATGTTTTCATAATACATATTGCTGTTGTGATATAAAATTATATTTACATTGATGGATCTTTTTATCCTTTTTTTTAAGTATGACTGTTGATGTCTATTCATAAGCCATTTTTGACTTCTAACCCCTTCAGGAGCCAGTTGCATAAAATAGCCCTAGTCTTTGTCTTAGATATAACTTTAAGTCAGACTTGCAGTTGAAATAGTTAGCTAAAATAGCTAAAAATAATGGGTAAACAGTGGAAATAGTAAGCTAAAGATTAGCTAAAGTAATTGTGGACTGTGTAAACTGTGGGAATAGATAGCTGCAGGTTAGCTAAAAGTAATGGATGAATATTTGAAATAGTTAGCTTAAGTTTAGCTGAAAGTAATGGATAAACAGTCAAAATAGTTAGCTAAAAAGCTAGCTAAATCTAATGGATAAACAGTTGAAATAGTTAGCTTAAGTTTAGCTGAAAGTAATGGATAAACAGTCAAAATAGTTAGCTAAAAAGCTAGCTAAATCTAATGGATAAACAGTTGAAATAGTTAGCTTAAGGTTAGCCTAAAGTAATGGCTAAATATTTGAAATAATTAGCTTAAGCTTAGCTGAAAGTAATGCATAAACATTTGAAATAGTTGTCCTAAGGTTGGCTAAAAGTAATGGCTAAACATTTGAAATAGTTAACTTAAGGTTAGCTAAAAGTAATGGATAAATAGTCAAAATAGTTAGCCAAAAAGATAGCTAAAAATAATGGGTAAACAGTTGAAGTAGTTAGCTAGAAGTAATGGGTAAACATTTGAGCTCAGCTTAAAGTTAGCTAAGGTAATGGATAAACAGTCAAAAGCATTAGCTTATAAGGTTAGCTAAAAGCAATGGGTAAAAAGTTTAACTAGTTGGCTAAAATGTTAACCAAAAGTAAAGGATAAACAGTTGAACTAGTTAGACATATCAATAAAGCTCTCACCTCAAGCTTAGCCAGAGGGGAAGGTGGCTAACTTTCCTACCTCAGTCTTAATATTTAGTCTAACCTGACATCTAAGACCAGTCTAAGACTAGTCTTAAACTAGTTTTGCAACCGACCTCTGCACAATGTTTAAGCTTACTGTCTTTTATATAACTGTATACAAAACAATCAAATGAATAAACATGTCACCCATTTTGCCTTCAGGAAAGAATTAGTAGTAGTAGTAGTATCTGCAGTATTACACTGTTGTTCTGAGTCTGTGAATCGTCACTAATGTTTTTTTCTTTCTACTATAAGGCCTGGGGATCTTCTGCATAGACATCAAACCCTGGAGAGGCACAGTGTCTGTTCACAACCAGAACTGGCATGTGCAAGTGAAAGAAGAGGACCAAAACTTTACCAATACCTTCATTGAGCAGATTGAAGATCCCCTCAAAGCTATCAAGGTAATAAAAAAAAACAAGACACAGTTAGCTGAAATGCCGAAATACCATCATTAAAACCTAAATGTCAAACTGTCTGGCACACTTGTGTCCAAGGTCCAATCAGTTGTCCGGGACATTGTTTTCATCCGAACTCCAGCCGGGTTAAGAGATTCTGAGTCACTATAACTATTTATATGGAAATTTCAAACACTACAGCGGGGCTCCCTAAACTTCCCAAGTGGTCGCTCTTCATTTGAAAGGCCATAATTATGTTCAGAGTGGGGGGGGTTGTTGAAAGCAGGCAGGTGCCTAAACACAGCTGTCACCTTATGTACCTCGGTCTGTTAGAGGTCATTCATTTCCATCTCTATAGACGCTCAATGTGGACCGGGAGCTTGACAGAAGAGTCTGACGGCAAACACACACTGCATAATTTAAATAGTTCTGCTTTAATTGGATGTATTAACTTCATTAATCAGCACAAAGCAGATACAGCTCCACCGTCAGTGACAATTTAAAGTTGAATTATTTCTTAAAGTGGGTCCTTTTGAGAACACTGGAAAGTGGACATCTGCATTTGTGTCTTTTAGGTCATTATATAACAGTTTAATACCCAGGTGTCCTGTGTGAATGTTAGCACATGCTGACAAATATCTCTTTTCTGCATTAATAAACTCTCGATGCTGATCAGTCTATTAATTGATCAGCAGAAAATTAATGAAGAATAATAATTGAGTATCTCTGTTGGTTGGTTGGACAGAACAAGCTATTTGAAGACATCACCTTGAGCTCTAGGTGTCAATACCAAAACCAAGGCTGGGCAATATGACAAGATTTATCATCAAAACAATATAAAAATGTCTGTCATATATGTTTTTCTATATTGTTTCTATTGAGATGTAAGCTGGACCTATATTTATGTATTTTTTCTTCACAATTTCACATGTTCATTTTACACTCAAGTTCATAAAATGAGAAAATACTCAGTACGTTTCATCTGTCAAGTATTAAATTCACACAAGACTATACAATACACCATGTGGTTATTTCATATAGACCACTTATGTATTGAATAACCAGAAAACATGTTATATCATGATAAATATTGTTACTGACATATGAAATGACCTATAGCTTTGATAAAAGAATACTTCATGATGCTTTCACTGTTTCCTGAACTTTTTTAGACTAACATATCATTACTTACATACCTGAACTCTTCTCCTGTAGACCAAGACCGCTAACTTATGCGGCCATTTGAAGAGGAGCGGAGTGTCTGTGCCCCAAAGCCTCTTCTTCCCCAGGGTCGTCTTCCTCTCTCCAGACTGTGAGCTGGATGAAGAGTTGAGGAAGAGGAGGGAGCTGGTCTCCCACAGCCAGATAGACGACTTCCTCAGGTCTTTCAGGGAGGGCTACCTGGCCTGGATATCAGACGCACTGACTCCATCCTGGCTCTCTGGTGAGCGACACCTTAAAAAGATAAACATGAATGCTTTCAATTGATGTTCTGACAGTGAAGAAATCTGCTTATGCAATTTCCAAATCGGCTTGTTTCAAAAATAGACAAAGTAAAACAGACTGCTGAATAAAGGACACACATTAACTAAGATTTCTGTAGTCAATTAGTCGTTTTTTTTACACTTTTTTCATGCTGAATGACTTATTTCCTAGAAACTTATGCATATCTCTGGTAAACACAAGTGGTGCTTTTTGTGTGATTCTTTGCGGAGAAACTAATTTTTACAGATCTGTCAATAAAATCAACTAATCAATTAGTCAACAAAATCATATGAGAAATTTCTTTGGTCGAGGACAGCCCTATTTTCAATACTAATCCACTTGTTTAAGAAAACATTCAATTATCTAAGTGTTTTTTGTTGATTCTAGTGTTGTATTCTGTCTTGTTTCTGGAGCTGCAACAATTAATTGATTAGTTGTCACTTACTAAACTAATCGCTAACTATATTGATAATCAATTCATTATTTTTTAAGCAAAAAAAAAAAAAAACAGTCAAAATTCTCTGATTCCAGCTTCTAGATGTGAATATTTTCTGGTTTCTTTACTCCTCTATGACAGTAATCTGAATTCCTTTGAGTTGTGGGCAAAACAAGACATTTAAGGCCATTTTTCATCATTTTATACACCAAACAACTAATTGATTATTTGAGAAAATTATAGACAATGAAAATAAACATTAGTTACAGCCCTTCTTGGTCCATGATAAAAATTTTAAAACAGCCAATAAGTTTTCAAAAATCTCCTGTCTCTCTAAAAAATACCCCTAAAATACTCAAAAAATAATAATAATCTTAATGACTTTTTACACATTTTCACTTGTTTTAAGAGGATTAGACTTTTAGGACTCAACAACTTGATATGTTTAATGAATTCCACCACACAGTGTGATTAAATTAGGCAAACCTAACAGGAATGCTGACAGGTCAACTTCTTGTATGTTTTTTTTTTTTGTCATCCCGCAGGTCATCTGTCATACAGGCAGATGGAGTCGGTGCGGGAGGTCCTGAGGAGGGTGGGCACGTGGGATCTGGTTCGTCTGCACTGCGGCGAGCAGCTGAAAGGAGACTTCCAGGGTTGCCAGTACATCGCTCTCAACCGTCAGGAGACGGACACGCTCGAGTTCTCCAGAGTCAAGACCCTGTCGGCTGAGTCGCTGTGGGCCCTGCTGGGACACACTCCTCAGGTCAGTCCACTCTGACAAGCCACCAGGACCAGAGGTGTACAGCCTGTAAGTGAGAGGTGAACGCTGTGTCAATGGCTCTGAATAATAATGTAAATCCAACATGAGCCAGAAGACCAGCAGGTGGCAGTAGTACTTTATGACTGCCTCCCATCTTGTCCTGGGAACTGGAAAAACACAGGGTTGATTAAGAAGATTGCAGAACATCACAGCAATTTTAGTAATTTGCAAACAATTAGGGCCATTTTTAATTAAAAATAATGTCAAGATATTACTGTATACGTGTCACATAAGTGATTGCAATACAATTTAGAGACATTCATGCCACATCATCAGATTTTCATTACACGATTATTGTGGGCAAAAGGATTCATAACGATATCATGGCTATATCTATTGAAAATTTTAAAAAATGCTATTTGTCAAATTTATTTTTAACTTTGTTTATTGTGTGATTTGTCTATTTTTTGGCAAATTAATTACACTCAAAATATGAATGTAAGGAGATGGAGAGAGTCTGTAACCATAACTGTATATAAAAAATAATTTAAGAGGCACTGGATTATTTACATGTGTGTTATTAACATAATATCAATGTTCAATTTTTAAATATAACAGTTATCAAGTCCAATGAATTACAGGTTTTATTTATTTAGAAGTGATGTAATTAGACTCATAGTGGTGCTTTAAAAAATCCTTATTTTACAAACTGAATGAGGCTAAAAAAAAAAAGCTGTTTTAAAAACCTGTTCCGCTCTAGTGCTCTCTCTCAGATCATTACCAATTAACACTCTGAGTGTTAATTACTGCCTTCAGATTTTTATTGAGGTAAGTCACTCTGCCTGCCTGCAAGGTGCTCATTAGCTCTCTTGATTGAATCAAGGCAGTTGAATGTGAATAAGCATCATTCTCACATGGGTTGATAATTATTGTTTATGCTATTGCAAGGTAATGATTTGGCTAATTAGTTACATGTTTTCTCTGCAGGTGGCATGAAAGGAAAACTGTCAATGAGGTTGTAGTGGCTGAATCTGATAATATTTACACAAAATTATAATCACTTTGGTGACATTTTTTTTTACCTGAAATCATTCACAAAAATTGTTTTTTTTTCCTTGTTTCTTAGAGAAATTAGTTGAATGAAGTATTTGTTAGACAGACAAAGGTCAGAGCTCTTAAGGTCCCGTGGGCGCGACCCCTGGTCTGCATCCATTACAGATTTCACACCCACCCAAACACTCTTTCCTTACAGACTCCACTCAGGCTTTCGTTCACCCCCCTACCACCACCACCACCTCCGCCCCAAGCATCCAGACTGTATGTACTCTCCCCTCTCTCTTGCCTCCAGCTGCTGTGTATTTGATACATGACCCAACAATCATTAGACAGTCTCCAGCGGGCCTTTTTCTAGCCCAGGGGGACACACATGGTGACAACAAAATATATTATTTTCAAAGAAATATTTGGCACACCCCCTCCCATATTTCACAAAGAAATGTGACTTGGAGAATACATGGTAAATAGTCTGTTAAGGTCATACCTCTACCCCACTTAACATGTTCAAATACAATAGACAGGGGTATATATTTGTTCCCCATTATCAGATTCCAGGAAAAAATGATTTTAACATTGGATTTGTGCTATAAACTACTTGCAACAGTGTCACGAGCTCTGTGTCTTGAAAAAAAAAAGAAAAGGATCTTTGGTCGTGTGCAGCAGCTGCGAGGGGAAGCTCGGGGGGTGGCAAAGAAACGTGATATCTCCCCCAGGCGTATTTTCAGAGCCCAGAAATAATGCATGCTTTTGATTTGTTACTTGTAAACACACGCAGGATAGAAGATCTGCGATATGTTTCACTCAGGCATCTGTCTGGCTGTAAGACGTGGCACCAGATGCATCCACAAAGCCACCGCGCGTGAGGCACTAGGTGTATTTTCTGTGGGCTCAGTCGATTACTCTGCAGAGAGTGGGACGTCTACATGTCCCCAAAGTGGAGAATGATTGAGTAGAGTGGCTGTAATTTATTAATTATGGTCTATATTCTTAGACCGCGGTTCTGGCTTCATTCAATTTGTACAGATTGAGGGGTAATTACGTTGTGTGTGTGTGTGTGTGTGTGTGTGTGTGTGTGAGGGAGAGAGAGAGAAAGAGCTGAAGATTTATTCATGTCATGATTTTAACTGCAGGTTATGTTCGTCTTCATGTCGTCTCCTATTCTGACTGTTTCATGAGGTCTTTGTGCCAGTTTATATAACCAGTTTACACAGGAGGAGTAGAAATGAAAAGTCTCCTTACTCACGGTCAGCATATAGAGTGTCGACTAATTGCATAGCTGAGAAACAACTGAGTTCCTACGACTGTAACTTGACTACTCCTCCCTGTCAGCTGATTAGCAGAAGAAAAGGGACCAGGCGAAAAAGGCTCCAAATTCACCGTCGACATCTCGGCTAACGAAATAATCAGACCTCCGGTTACCGTAGATACATGTCTACGTCTTCCTGACAGATTCCACACAGCTTGTTAATTTAACTCCACGCTGACATTCCTCTCCGTGTGGCCATCTCCCTGGCTGCTGCACGCGTCACCGGCCCGTAATGGACAGTCTGGTGCGCCCTGGTGCTTAGCGCAGAAAAGGCACAAGAGGGGAGACATCAACTGCTTTGTGGTGATAATGAATGGAGGCGCACAAAAGGCCAGGAGCTGGCCATTTACAAAGCCCACACATTCTGCTGTCTAAATAGATGATATTGGCAGCCACACGGCAGCTTTGTGGTCTCTCTTTATGTAGAGAAACACAGTATGTAGCCATTAAGACAATATATGCAGCACCCATTACTATTGATTATAAAGCATTTCTAACAGTCATTCCCATTAGGCCTGGGCTGGAGAAAATCAAATACCACGATATTTTTTTACCAAATACCTATTGATGTTGCGACGATATTGTAAGGTTGACTACTGGTGCTTTAATAGGATGTTTACACAGTGAGGTTCTTGATAAATAACAGGGCTCTCAAAGTTAACGATAACAAGTCAAATTTGTCACTATTGTCTTTAACGCATTAACTCAACTTTCGATTTTTAGGTTGTGGTGGGCTCAGTTTTAAAACTAGAGTGACGATATCAGCATCATATAAAACTAGAAACCCGAGGAAGTCACTGGAACCAACCATGTCAAACTGGCTTGTCGCGAAGGCGGCTATATAAAGCTAAAACTAAAACCTGCATTTTGGTGAGAAAAAACTGGCATGACCATTTTCAAAAAGGTCCCTTGACCTCTGACCTCAAGATATGTGAATGAAAATGGGTTCTATGGGAACCTACAAGTCTTTGAACTGAGCATATACAGATATATTTTATGCTAAATGCTGTACCTATGAAGAATTTTGGACAATATTCAGCATTGTTTTGTGATGTGAATTGATTTCCAATGATAAATATATATATACACATTTCCATAAAGCAAACATATTTGCCCATTCTCATGTTAATAAGAGTATTAAATACTTCTCAAATTGACCTTTAAGGTACATTTTTAACAGAACCAAATGTGTGATTAATCACGATTAACAATGGACAATCAAGTGATTAATTGTGGTTAAATATATATAATAAATAAGTATCAGTAATGTGGATATAATGGCACAGTGGGTAACAACTGGAACAGTCTGTTAAGTTCAGAAAAATACATCACTTTACTGTAAAACCAGGAAAAGACAAAACTTATGTCATATATTATGACATCCAAAATCAAAGGCAATATCTAGTCTCATATCATAATATCAATATAATATTGATATATTGTACTGCCCTAATTCACATATGGCACAATCCTAAATATAATTTAAATAAATAAAAGCTTGGCATTGCCTGTAATTTTTCTAAAAGTGTGCTTACTTGAGTGGATGATTTTGAACCACAGAAACAACACAGGTGCTGTGCGCATTTACAGTTACAGAAAAACTAAGAAAAACATACATAAAAGTACAATTTATCAGGTTGTCAGTCCATAGAGTTCAGTGTTCATCTGGTTCATCAAATAAACTAAACTTGGTGGAAGAAAGAATCTGAAGAAAGATCTCATACTTTCACTTTTCAGCAAAAATGAAAATTGTGGGGAAATTACCAGGATGTTCAGATTTCTGTAATTGCAGCGTCGCTCTCGAAAGGAAACTGGAATTGGAAATAATTTGCACCGGAGTGTGTGTAGGAAGCTACAGAGGAAAGCTAACCATGCAATTACACATGAGAAGGGTGCTGCAGAATCACAAGTGTCTGTAATGAACTAGCGAAGACACCAGCACTTACGCAGTGGAAGGCAATGATGAAAGCTGCCTTGTAATAGCGTGTGATTAAACTTGGTAAAAAATCTATTTTTTCACTCGAGCACTAAGCCACTGTGAAGAGTCCCGTGGAGAGATTCTGCATCTGTCAATTTGAAGATGACTCAATGTGTTTCCTCCAAATTCATCACCCGGCGTGTAATACCAGTCATTTTTAAGGGCTCTTCAGGCGCTCTTTTGTTAATTTAGTTAAACATCAACCAGTGGAGTTCATGTTTTACACATTCCTACTTAACACAGGTGGAGATTGAGTTTCAGTAAATTTGAATACATGTTTAAAATAAAGCTCCAATCCATTAATATTCATTACAAAATAATTTCTTTGAATGTGGGATGAGCTGTGGTTGTGCAAGACACACATTAGGTAATACTATCTGCAACACCCATAAATATCATCGTGTTTATATTGTATACTGCATACCTTATACCGTATTATGCAAAAAAAAATCACAAGAGAAGGAATATTTTCTTTTATATCTGTGCTGTATATCACGATTTTAACAAATAATCTAAAATATCTCATCCTTTTTCAAGCAAAAATGCCAAATATTCTCTGGTACCAGCTTGTCAATCATATGATAACTAGCTGAGTGTTTTTAATAGTCAGATAAAACGGGTGATTTGATGATATCACTTTGAGCTCTGAATTCAGTGTGATTGTCATTTTTCACTGTTTTCTAGAAATTAATGTACAGATTAACCAGTGACTAGGGCTTGGCGATAATTTATAATATATCATCTCTCAATGGAATCTATCAATAAATCATGCAAGAAATTGCGATACACAATTATGTTGTCTAAATTGATAAAACAAGGACACACGATCTCAGATATGAAACATTGGGAAGGACTTTCATTTGAAGATTGTGGTTTTGTTCTTACATCACACGTTAGATAATTACTCAGTTCGCTACAGTCAGCAAATGGTGTATATAAGGAAATATTTATTTATTTTTCCTCTATAATTTGATTTGAAACGGTTTTGTTCATTTTGCACTAAAGGTCTTAATTAAATGAGAAAATACTTCAGACTTTTCATTTGTTAAGTATTTAATTCACACAGGAGTATACAAAAATAGGCGTTACTATGTAGACTATTTATTGAATTACCAGAAAACGTGCTATATCATGATAACCGAGGCCGCTGCTTTAACGTATTAACGCAACTTGCGATTTTTGGGTTGTAGCGGCTCAGTTTTAAAGCTAAAGTGAAGACACTGGTATCATATGAAACTAGAAAACCTGACGAATACATTGGTACCAACCGTGTCGTACTAGCTTGTTGTGAAGGAATGCCTCAAATCAACACAAAATTTTGGCGGTGCAAAACTTATGGCATAGCCATTTCCAAAGGGTTCTTTGACCTCTGACCTCAAGATGTGTGAATGTAAACGGGTTCTGTGGGTACCCACGAGTTTCCCCTTTACAGACATGCCCACTTTATGATAATCACATGCAGTTTGGATCAAGTCATAGTCAAGTCAGCACACTGACACACTGACAGCTGTTGTTGCCTGTTGGTCTGCAGTTTGCCATGTTATGATTTGACTGTATTTTTTTATGCTGAATGCAGTACCTGTGAGGGTTTCTGGACAACATTCCTCATTGTTTTGTGTTGTTAATTGATTTCCAATAATAAATAAAAACTCCCATGTTGATAAGAGTATTAAATCCTTGACAAATCTCCCTTTAAGGTACATTTTGAACAGCTAAAAAAATGTGCAATTTCTTTGCAATTCATGGCGATTATAACTATGGACACTTGTGATTAATTGCTATGAAATATTTTAATTGATTGACAGCCCCAGAAATGAGCTATATCGTGATAGAATATTTTTGGCCATATTGCCCAACCCTACCGGTAATTAACCATCGTTTCAACCGTAATTATATGATCATCCTAACATGGCTCCACTAAGGCTCAATAACCGATAATATTTAATTATTGCCCAGCCTTTTGCAGTGGTATATTTAATCAGACCATATAGGCTTTTTTATAGGAGATTTTTCCTATTAATGATTCTCTGACATCATCTAATTTAGCATCAGATGCTGGATTTCATATCTAACAGAGACTTTTCCTTTGGTCACTGGCCAAGATGTTAATTTGAACTGGGGAAGCTGAGCTATTTGTTGTGGGGCTTCAGGATATTACAGTGATCCCCAGAGAATAGCTTGCAAGATATGATCAATAAGGATTCATGAATAATGAAGAGGCCGAGTGGAGCAGCGACACTTAATTACAGTTTCAAAAGCCATTCTCTTTAATTGAGGAGAATAAAGGTGGTGAAGTGGACCGAATGGCGACGTTAGAATTTTTTATCTGTGACTTTATTTTTTATTATTATAATACAGAAAGACGGTCAGTGACAGCTAAAAAAAAGGCAGCTGGCTAGTTCTCACTGTTGGACATTTAATATCACGGTTTATTTTGTGAGCTCGGTCTGTTTCCTCTGACCACCTGTGAGCATCGTTCATTTAATGTGAAGCTGCTGCATATCCAGACAGTGTGTGGCCGCTGTGTGTGCAGCAGATACTGTATGTAATTGACAGCCCTGCCATCTGTTACAGTTATGTGAAATTATGGATAAACTAGTTAACAGACACTTTGGCCCATTGTCTGTTGTTTTGATAATCACCCTTAATAACGGACGGCATCAATATGGTCTTTAAACCTGATTTGGGGGTTAATGGAGTCAGATGGGGGCAGTCAGTGTATGCTCTGGGGGTAATGCTGTTAGAGATGTTCGTAAAGACCAAATTAAATCAGTCATAGATTGTGCCCTCTAAAGTCAGCCAGACAACCAGACCCATTGAGGAGAAAAAAAGGAGGGGGATTCATATTTTAACCTCTTGCAGAAAATGCACTTATGCGGATGGAAATAAAGTCAGAGCCGGTGAATGGATGTAAATGGTTATTGCTGAGAGTCTAATGGCTTCCTGTTAGCCGAGGCAGGTTGGTCGGGAGCAGAGACGCAGCTATTCAGAACTAAACCAGACGTTGTTTTTTTGTGTTCATGACTTCAGAGAAATGTAGTTATTGACGTAGACGGTCGAACCAAAGTTTAGGCATCTTAATGGACGACCCACATCTGGAGTTCAGTTATGAGTATTTCATGCAGGAAGTACTGCAGTGATTCTTCAAACAGGCAGCTATCGGATCAGTGTAAAGCTGCAAGGAATCGATTAGTTGTCAACTAGAGATGCACCGATACCGATGCCAGATTAGATACTGGGCCGTTCTGAATTTGAATTCCTGTTTAAGTTTTGACTAATTTGTGGCTGCATTGTAATTCCTATTGATTTAGAAGATTTTTGACCAAGTTACTGGAGTACTGTTTATTACTTTAATACAGGTCAGTAGATTTATATCTGAATCTGCTATGTATTCATTTGTTACATTTTGTTTAACAAAGTTAGGAAAGCAAGGTTTAAGGCCTTATGTTTCCTTACACATAAGAGAATGATCCCAGTCACTGCCACACAGGCGTACAGGTTCATAATCAAACATATCAGATCGGTACTCTGTATCGGCCGATACCAAAGCTCAGGTATCACTATCAGTTGTTGAACTGAAAACATTGAATCAGTGCATCCCTGTTCACAACTACTTTGATAATCGATTCATCAGTTTGAATTATTTTTTAAGAAAAAAAAAATCAAAAAGTCCCCGAATTTATCATCTTAAATGTGAATTTTTCTGTTTTTTTACTCCTCCATGAAAACAAACTGAATGTCTTTGAGTTGTGGACAAAACAAGACATTTGAGGACGTCACCTTGGGCTTTGGGAAACACTGCTCAACATTTTTCACTATTTCCTGGCATCTAATCGATAAATCGAGAAAATAATCATTAGTTGCAACCCCAGATGTGATACTATTCTGGGGATATATTTACTCTTTTTTAGTTTTGAAATGCTTCGTCGATAAATAAATTAGTCGGTCAACAGAAAAAATTATCAAAGGAAAGTAAAAAAATATTCATGATTACAGATTCTCATATGAGAAGATTTCCTGCTTTTTACTGTGTTATATGATATCATTATATCATTATATAATGTTTCAGTGGAAACGTATCGTGATGACATCAGATATTGAGATATCGTGATACACAATTATGTTGTCTAAATTGATAAAAACAAGCACACACACACGATTGGAAAATTAATACCTGCTGCTTTTGAACAATTATTATTCACTAAACAAATAATCTACAGATTAACTGATAAAAAACAGCCTCTCCTTGTTTCAGGAGGTAGGGATGCAGTCATTCTTTGCATTAAGCATCAGTTATAAATTATAAATCAGCAATTTAAAAAGAAAAACAATCTGCTAATTTGAAGAATCCAACTTCATTGAATTGCCGATAATCCAGCGATTCACACCCATCACTCTGAGCAGATTGGTAGTATATTCACCCGTGAGCCAAACCACACAGTGTTTATCTAATTGCCTTGTTAAATCCACCCGCAGTGACAGCAAGCGAACCGCTTTTGGTCCGACTCCATCACATTTGGCGCATCGACAAAGATGTTTGCCGCGCCAGAGGTGTGTTACCTCCCCATCTGTGTCTGGTGAGACACGGCGTGGAACAAAGAGCCTGTCGTCTGAAGCCGGTGTGGCATTACGCTCACTCAGAGTTCACCTGAAACACGGCACCCATGGCTCCAGGTAACGGCCCCCGCTGACTGATACCCCACTGGGATTCTTTGACTTTATCAGGAGGGAGAATCTGAACTTTGTGAATGGCAATACACACAGGTGGTGACACGTCCCTACCCAATTACACAGCTCCTCATATTATTGTCAGACCTGTCAGACCTTTAATCGCATTTCTACCTAAACAAGTAGATGGTTTGCAGTGTGTAGCTACTCTGCAAGGCCCATGATGCAAGTTCATTAGTTTTATTTTCAAATTAAAAGAAGTATTGTGGCTGAGAATCTGTGCCATGAACGTCCCTGCAGGTAGAAGATGAGGAAAACACTCAGATCAGCTGTTTGTGAGGAGATGTGAGACCGAGCTGCCGAGTTTAAAAGGTGAACAGTGAACCAGAGGCAGGATTTATGACTTATTAGCAGACGGTAAATAAGAAGACAAGAGTTTGTCTTGTTGAAATGTGAGGAGTGATGTCATTCGCACCACTCCTCCCCCCGACACTGAAAGCGAGAGGCAGATCAGGGGTAGACACCGTTAGGTGAGCTCTTAGCCCTTTGTGTGACACCCAACCTTAGCCCCAAGGGTCCCGTCCTCACCATTACACACACATTCAAGCCTGTCTGTGCTTGAAATAGTAGTGATTCTTGTACACTTGTGGACAGTTCAATCAAAAGTTAGACATTTTGAGTAACTAATTGACTGGTTGTGCTACATTTAAGAGTAGGATGCAGGTTGCAGGTTATTTTTTTGATGTCAGCAGCACCTTTCCACTTTGTTCTTCCACCGTAGTTTAGATACAGTATCATCTTCACCCTCAGACACTTGCCTCAAGTGGCTGAGAGGGTAACAAGCAGTGACAGTTCCTGAACCTGACACATCATCTCTGCTGAACAACACCTGGCAGGCAGGTTGTCTAGTCTAGACCACACAGAGCTCTCCTCTTTGAGTTGGTGCCAAAGATGGCCGCAGACTTCCTTCCTGTGTGTGGCAAAACAAGGTCGATGTGGCAGTTAATCACACCTTGCAGCCAAGTATATGAACATGTTCATCATCACATACTGTAATGCAACAGTAGATACAAACAGTGGGACAAAAACTATAAAAGCGAGATCACCTCAAATGAAGACAAGTGCGAAAAATATCTGAATGCCGATTGCATCTGTAAACAAAAGAAGGATCTCCATTGTAGTGATCTCACAACATTTCGGCAAATAAAAGCTGAAAAGTTCAAATGCTGAGACGTGCAACACCCCTAAAAGTGAACTGTTTTGTATTTACTGCATGATGCATTTGATTTTTGTTTTCATAGCTGTAAGTTAGGTTTTTATCGTGCGTTTCAGGATGAATCTGTTTGTACAGGATACGTCCATTTCAGCCTAAATGATTTTCCGCCATCTTAAATTATTAGTCACCACCCCTCCCACAAGCTTTACTGGTGCATTTCAAATATTATTTTTGGAAAAGCCTCTGAAACATCTTTAGATTCCATACCATTTACCCATAACTGGTTTCCAGTTGGTTGTAGGCTGTTATGGCAAGAAGTAGTTCTTAAAATGAGAAAATACTCAATATTTGATTTGACTATTTATTGAATTATTAGAAAACATGCTATATTGTGATATTTACCATTATCGAGATCTGAAATAGCGTGGTAGAAGGTTTTGGCCATATCGCCGACCCATAACAAGAAGATCTGATTTGTGCAAACTATAACCCATAAATATTGTTCAATTGCAACCACATAAAATCTCATATATGTTCATATCAACTGGACTCATGCATGACTGCATTGTGCATTTCGGATGATGCTCCAGAAATGGGATACATTTAAATGGTTAGGAGTTAAATTTTGCACACCTCATCTTCATACAGAAATGTAATATTCTTACACAGTATTCTCCAAAGATACCATGGTGTGCCATCAGCCAATCAGCATGATTATGCAGATCTGGATCTAGATGCTAATTTCTCTAATTAAAATAACATTTAGAGGATTGTGCAGCCTTAATGGAGGTAAATGCTCTTTGGCAGTATGTGTGTTTCAGAGCCCCTCATTCTGCTCTTGCTAGATGAAGAAGTGAGTAGTTTTTCTACTTTTATCTGCGTTTGAATATGATGTAGAAGTAGTAATTTGTCTACGCCACAAATGGAAGTACTCAACTTTAAATGAGTTAATTGCTGATTACCAACTATTACGTTTGGCTCTGATTTGTTAGAATAATTCCCCTCTGATGTCTTTGTGTTGGTTTGTGCGCCTCTCTGCCACCAGCTGTCATGAAGCTATTTTTTCATGCATCCTAAATTAATAGACACTCATTCTGAAGTGTCTGACGCTATTGTTAATACAAGCCATGTGGCGTTCGGCCAAGGCTGCAATATAAGACACAATTGTTCCATTTTTTTCCCTCCCCTGTTTTAATGCACAGTAATAAGAAAGTAAATGGTGGAAAGATGTGTGTCTGAAATCGCGGCGGCCTTTGTTGCAGATAATTAGGTTAGCAACAAGAGTGTGCAGGTGTTGAGGGTTTGCTGTGTGCTCGTGTTGTGTTATCGGCTCGCTCATATTCGTAGGCTGTCAGGGGTGTCGCGCTTCCCATCAGCCCCAAAGCTCACCAACCTCTTCACTATTAAAATGATCACTTTCAATAGCAGACAAAGGAAAGAGGGAACATATCTAGTGCAGGGTATTCTCCCCACCTCTAATGCTTATCTGCCTTTTGATGTTGGCGTAATAAAAGGCCTATTGGGATCCCACAATGACCTGCAAAATGGACAAGGGCCGATATACTGGGCTCTGACTGTCGCTACCATTAACTAAAAGGCCCAGACATTATGGAGAGCCGAGGATGAAAGAACACGGGAAAAAATAATAATTGAAAAATTGCCTAATGCTAAAGTGAAAGAAAATGGAGCTGTGAAAAGGCACTGTAATATTCTGTTATCCCCGGTAAATGCAGCCAAACAAGAGATGCAGCGAGGCATTCTTTTTGAAATGGATGTGGTTCAATTACCTGCATGTCTAAATCTAGTTAAGGCCTCCATTGTCAGGCTCAAACATAACAGGCGGTTTTGATGTAATGTTAAAGCGTATTATGCCCTACAACCTACATAAAATCAAGAGAGGTATGACTCCATTCAAGATGTGGAGGGGAATTAAAACAGCTCACAGTGAGAACAAGGTTAATTTAATATTTATTCGGCTTCAGAATGGCGTTTGGATCACCAAAAGAAGTGCACAGTGTTTTAGCGGGGTTGTGGAAAATATTAGTTTTTTTTTATTCTTTTTTTTGAAGCCCATTTCAGCAGATGACTAATTTTATCTTTCAGTAAAAGGAGAAGTGATTTTGTTTTACCGTGTAATACATTTGGCCAAGTACAAAACTACCGGTTCAAACTGGAATGGGCCCCCAAATAAGCATAGTATATCTGAAAGAAAAAAAAATCTGATTAAATTAATCAATCAACAGAAAGTTAATCAGCAGTAGTTTTGCTAATAATCTGAGTCATTTTTCTAGTAAAATGCCAGTTGATATAGTTAATATCTTTGGCTTTTGGATAGTTGGTAAGACGAAACAAGCAATTTTGGGCTCTTAGAAATTATGATGTCAATTTTTTACTTTCTGACAGATGATAGATTGAACAGCTAATCCATTAATCCAGAAAATAATTGGCAGATTGATTGATAATGAAAATAATTGTTAATTGCTGCCCTAAAGCATAGATTTGGTAATTTGCAGGTCAAAATATGCTACAGTAGGCATCTAGATTTAAACCAGGCTAAATCTAGTTAAAAAGTGTATGTTACATTAGATGTCTGATAGACATGTAATCGTTATTAGTACTTCATTTCAAAGACTACATTTCAATAAAACGTTAACTGTTACAAATCAAAATGTAGTCATTTAAATCAGGGGTTTTCAGAGTCTGAGACTGTGGGCCTCCCCTCAGACAAAGCTCAGAAACAGGCATCCCTCAACCCCCTTACATTTCTGCTTAGATTCACTCAATCCCTGGATGCCTATGGGATCATGATTATGTTATTTGATCCCATAGACACTCAGTATCTGAGTCTAGATCACCTAATATTGCTGATTGACATAATGTAAGACTACACATACATAAAACAGGTCTGTCCTGAGGCATTTATTAGTTTTCTGACTCTGGGAAAGTGGGAAAAACTGTAAATTCCCCAAAACTATTGTATCTCAGACACATTTAGGCTGTTTTATGTGATCTTCTCCTGATAACGAATGTAACAGATTTCTCCCCTGAGGAGGCCCGCTTCAACTTAGAAAAACTCTGGTTTAATCAGTGGTAATAGTTTCATTTTCAGCCAAATTTGGCCGTGTTTTGGCATGATGCCTTGCCATCTTTTACCTGTAAATCACCAAATCAGTACTTTCTGGCTCAAATGGAACTCAAGTTTGACAGACATTTTTATTTCACCCATTATTAAACCTCTTATGTCTTTGAACAAGCAAGAATCAATACGTTTATACTGGCTCTCCAGTTTACAAGCCCACAGACTACTGGTGCCTTCAAATGAAACTCGTAAGCTCATGTTTACAACAGTGGGAAGTCATGTACATGATATGCTTGGTGTTGTTGTTTAAGTGTGTTTAAGTCATGAGAACACAGCTGCTGAGCAACGCCAATATTCACATTACTGTAGGTACGTAGCAGGCGCAGAGGCTAACAATTTAGCAAGTAACAATGCAGGAAATGCAAAGGCACAATGACAGTTGGGAATATCAACATTTTCCTCAGACATATAAAATTACAAAGAAAAACTGAACTGAAATGACAATATGTTAACTTACTGTACTGAAAAATGAACTTCCACGACCTCCGCTATTTCTGATAACAACAAACACGTCACAACTTGTGAACTCTGAGCTGTCAGAAACTTTCCATTTACAAGGTGGTTCATATGGACTCTTCTCGTCAACACGTTCAACACGACCCCATTTGAAGGCATCATAAGCAACAGCTTGAGTGTGTAGAGGTCAAATGTGAAAGTCATGAGCGCCTGCTTAGCTCCAGGCAGCAGAGTTCAGGAGGTCTCAGGCAGGGTCACGACCGTCAATAACCAAGAACAGCACCTTTTTAACACCTCTGTATAAACTCTCACTTAATAACCTTAATTATTTCTGTCCCGCTCTGCAGGTAACAGTAAAAATGTACAAGCGTGGATCTCAGGGCTGGTTAGGCAAATCCCTGAACGCCACCGCTACAATCCCCTCCAACACCTGTGTGATCTTCAGGATCAGCGGGGAGGAAGCAGACGCCAAAATCCCAGCAAACACCATTCACAGCATCACGCTCAGCAACTAACGGCGGAGGAAGCAGTCTTAATTCAAGTAAACAAAACCAAACTCACCTAATCACGTTGTTACGGAGTGCCTTTTACTATGTAGTGGTTGTATTTTGTTATATTGTACTAAAAACACAAGTTCTGAATGTCGTCAAAGCCTCTGAACACCCACACAGGTGTTTCCTGTTATTCTGACTGATTGGATGTCAGGTTGAAGGTGGGCGGAGCTAACAGCAGACTCAGAAGATGTCACTCATTGGTCTGTGAATGCCCACACAGTCCTGAGAAGAGGACAAATCAGCCACATTAACCATAAACACCTGTGTGGGTGTACAGAGGCTGCATCTATTGTGGAAAAGAGTGAAAAGGCCAATATCCCTGATTCTGCGAACCTCAGCAGCAATATTATGTTAATTAAATTGGTTTTAGACAATTAGCCTGATTAACTTTCTCTTGTTTTGAGTTTCTAGGGCTGGCCCACACTTTACACTCCCCATTAATTAATCATTATGCCAGCTGATTGTGTCACATCAGTTCAGGACTGAAGTGTTTAATGTGTTAATTGTGGTGGTTAAAAGCCGGCGGCCTCCAGAAGCACGGCGAGGGCCGAGCACACTGCTGCCTCTGTGGGTTTAATGGGCAGAAGTGATTTACGGTCTGTTTAGACGGTGTAACTGTAAGGTGCTTTATTAATATGCTCCACCGCACTGAGGAGACGATAACATATTCAGAGGCGAACAGGCGCAGCAACCCTGCGCCATTCATAACTGTGTCTGAGTCACTTTCCATCAGTTACCAGGCTCGCACAGCTGCGCTAACAGCTAGCAATTGTATTTACTGTGCCTGGCAGCGGCCGAAATGAAGTTATTTCCATCAAGATATCAGTGCCTTTAGCTAATGCAATAGAAGGAGCTCTCTGTGTGTCGATGGTATCTCTTTGCATGGCATCTCTCTACCTGAAACATCATTACACTGTACTCAAGCTCCTCACTTTTTCAAATGTCTGTTTACTGTTTTACCTGAGGGACAGATTGTACCAACAGCACGGTGTGGTTTGCATTTGTATGTGCACATTTTTTACGCTCAGATCTTGGTAAACATAAATTTCTAAGTGTTCTGATGAATTTTTTGTCTTTGCATATTTAAAGTAAGAGTGTCCTCAGGTTTTCTCCACAGCACTTGACAAACAATACAGAGAGCCGAAGTCCCTCCCCTTCCAGTGTCCCCCATGGCACCTTAATTTTTTTGACACCGTTTGAATTGCGCCTTATGATGTTTAGCGATTTTCAACATTTTATCCAGCGACTTCTGGTCTTTTTATCAGTCAGGAAGCGATAGAACTATCAGACCCGTTGCTTGTTTGAGTACATCCCAGTACGAAGCACACAGGCATCGGTAGCTTCAGAGAGAGGTGTCACTTACGCAACTTTTGGGTGTGTCGTCTTTCTAATTACGTATTTTCGCAGTCTGATACTTTAACAGTTTTACAACTGACTTGACTTGGAAAATAATCTTTTAACTTGACAAACATCATATGTGTGATTCATGGTGCAATTCATACAGAATAAAAAAAAATATTTGCTCGCCGTTGACTACCGTTGTTTTTGTACCATGTTTTTTTCCAAAATAAGGTCCCATGCTGGTCCACCAGAAGGGGGACTTCTTCTCACTATTGACAATAGGCTCGTTCGAGATGAGCCAGCGGCGATCGCCGCGCACTGCATGCCGGTTAGATTTGTGTCCAACTTGATCCCGACTCGATCTAACGTCATGCACACGTGGAAAATGATAACCTCACCAGATTGAGGCGGCTGCAGTTTTTAGAGCCAGGCGCCACAGTTGCTTGCGGGGAATTCTGGGAAACACCTGGCTCGCACCTGATCAAAGAGCTGATTGACTCTTAGTTTTGACAGCAAACACCACGTGTTGTAGAAAGTCGTAATGTATTTGAAATATTTAAGGCTAGATTGTAGGATATTAGCCTCATGTTTTGTAATGAAGGTTTCATCTGTGAGAATAATGATCTTAAGTTAGTAAAGTTATTTATATAGCACTTATTATGTGCTTGACAAGGCAGACATAAAAATAATTAAGGATAGAATCCAATGCCAGATACATGCACATTTTCACATATATTCACAAATGAATATAAATAAATCTGAACATTGTCAGGATGTCACTTTTCCTGTGACGTTTTGTCGCCGCTGCCGCCTGATCTCATCTACGTTCCTGGTGAGGCGCAGTTCATCTCGAACGAGCCTACTATGAGACAATGGGATGAGAAGGATTTAGAGACGTTGCTATGTGTAATTCTGAGTGGTGGGTGCATGCAGGTTAACATGAATAATTTTGCTCTTTTTTGAAAACTTCAAGCACTTTCAGTATCAATCCAACTTGATTGTTAATGGCTGTTTTATTCATCAGTGTGGGTTTTTTCAGTCATGGTATCCTCAAGTGTTTTTATGTTTACATGTATTTGTACTATCTGGTGTCATAATAAAAAAGATTTGATGTTTCTTATTCAAAGTCACTTCTGGGCCACAAGGTGTCTTCATTTGGGAGGTGGAGGGCGTCCATCAACAGCTCACTCTGCTCTTTTGAAAGCATGCAGCACGTCTCCGGCGTGGTAAAAGACTGGATATTAGGGATGGATGACTGGCCACAGGGACACAAAGCGAGCTCTGTTGGGAGGCGTGGTGGCGAGAGGGAGGGGAAGCTGAGCGGAAATGGACATGGAGATCAGACCAGAACATAGTGTGACAAGGTAACAAGGTAAACTGATCCCAGGCTGCAATTCCTCTGGAAACTGAATCAATGAGGGTTCTGTTTAAAATGGAAATCCTCCTGGATATCGAGTTTAGGTGAATCTATAGCACAATAGAATCAGCTGTAAATATGTTTTGTGTGCATCATTTAACCTACAGATAGCTGTTCTGACCATCTGTAGGTTACATGTTTAAGACTTGGTGAGAAGGTACATCCAGGAAGTGACCCTGCAGGTGTCCAACTTTGACCTCTGGCCGTTCAGCTCATTGTTGTCAGGTCAGGTGACTGGTTTGACCTTTTCTTTGTACAGGACATGGAGTTGTAGAGCAATCTGCACATGAAAGGCCGATCCCTCTCGAATGACACACGCGACGGAACGAGCCACTGTCTGAGTCACAGCCATCTAGTTGGAAATCCTGCAACACAGTGCTGCATTCATACGGGTCAATACTGTTTTCTCCCCTCCAAAATGTTTGAAACACTTCCTTTCACCTGCTTGAACGCAGATGCAGCCAAACTTCAACCACCAAATCCCCATCTTTTGCGATTTTGCTGCTTCAGCTTGACTCGCTCAAAGGTTTTGATCAGGCAGAGGTCAATACACTCTTTTTAACTGTAATATTTTCTGAGATGCAAGCCCGTTTCATCTGTAAAGGGTCCTAGAGATGAGATTGTGTTGTGCTGAGAGTCTAACCCCACCGCAGGGGAAAGCTGTGTTTACTGTAAGTGGGGCGAAACGGTTACAGGAATGACTGTTGGCACAGATTGTGGCCTTATACATGAACACAATGTGAACAGTAAAAATGCATTTATATTCAGCAGTTAACAATCACTTTGCATCTCTTATCTATCTGTTATCACAGCAGCTATCTCCGCTTCAAATCCTTCAGCTTTACAAAAGTATTTATCCTAAATAGAACTATGACACCATACACATACCATTATTGCACCTAAATAAAATAAACTGAACCCTGGTATCTAGTCATGTAGACAGCTTTGGCTAACATGCGCACAATGACAGTGCAAATATGCTCACGCCAAGCAGGTAAAATGTTTACTGTACTCACCATCGGGCTCTTCTCATTTCTCTATTTAGCGCTCCGTCCTCCTGCCTGTGATGTGGAAAGTGATCTCAGCACGCCATCTTGAAGGCACTTAAATGTATCTTGAGCATCTTGCCGGAGGACCTATGAGCGAGGATGCACAGGTGTATCCTTTGCGGAAGTCCTTTCGGTTCTTGTAATGACAAATAAAAGAGACGTGACATTTTTGGCACATTATGCCACACGGTCAATTAAAAGTAAATATATAAGATGTCAAGAGCACCGCTATGCTGTGTGTACAGTGTTAGGCTATAACAAAACAATGCACATATGATCTAGCTGAGCCGCATGTCATATTTAATTGATGAAGAACAATGTCTAACTTTGTTAAATACCTGTTGTCTTGACTCCTCTCTCCTCGTTTCTCTTCTTTGCCTTCTATGCTCTCATCTCAGGTGGGAAGGACTAAGACACAAGGAGAGGAGGCGAGGAAAGGAATCGAGGATGTAAAAATGGGAAGAGGGGTGTGTTTAGTACATTAGCATGCTAGCATTTGCTGTTTATTACTAATACAAAGCACAGCTGAGGCTGATGGAATTAACAGTTTTCCAGGAATTTGATTATAAACCAAATGAAATAAAAAATGTACAATTCATCCTGAATCCCGATTGTCCCCATGAATTTAGCATGGCAGTCCATCCAAAAGTTGTTAAGACATGTCACCTACATCACCTGTGTACCATGGATATTTCAGTCTGGACAAGTGGTGGACAGACAGACACCGCTATCCATACAGTGATGCTGCTAGCGTAGCTAAAAGCTCAACTGCATAACCTCTCCAGATGTCACCTGTTACTAGAAATAGTCCCAGTAAGAACTGTTGTATTCATCAATGATGTTGTCATATACAGTACGTTACATATAAGGCCATGTATTATTATCACATATATACATCATTAGGATATATGAAGACATACCGTATGTCTATATGATGAAATTGTAGGTATTACATGTTGCGACCATATATGTTAACTATAAATATTTATACATGTATGTTACCTATAAGGTGATATGTTGTTATGACATACACATATCCTATGAATATATGAAGATATAAGTTTATAACATACATGAAATATCCATAGAAAAAAATTGTATATGTACATACTGTATATTACACTTATGGGCATCCCAGGGGTCAAGACCCTGCTACAATTACATGATTTTTCAAACTGTTTGCATTTTTTTCTTGTAAACCTCTTCAGTTTAACCCATTTACGCTTGTAAAAGTGTTTAAAATAAAACAAGCTGAGAAGGAAAATGACTATATTTGATGCTCGCAACTCATAGATATGTAACCTGTGTTACAGGTCGACATGGATTTATATTAAGGGGTCAAAAGCAAAACATGTTAGAAACCACTGGTGTATTACAGCTCTATAAACTGCTAATACATAAATACAGGATCTGTGAAAAAAATAACTGAAATAAACTGAAAAAGCAAACCGCACATATTTCCCCAGGACCTTTTTGCACACCAGTATTCATATAAAGCTGATGTATCAGAAGGTTAAGAGTGCTTATGAGAAAAAAAATCTTTTAATGCATTTTACGACAGGATAAAGTGTAATTGTGGTGAAAACATAACTACCAGCTACACGCTTTTATACAACTACTACAATGTGATGATGAAAGGAGACGGGCTGTCCCTCTAATGCCCGCCAGCCTCTATTCTGTGACCGCTACTTTACCGAACAGCAACAAAGCTTTCAGAGCGTGAAAGCAGTAATCTCTCACAAGAGATTAAATGTTTGTGTCTTGCAGATGTTCAAAATTACGAAGGGTACTCAAAAGTATCATCAAGACGCCATTAAATGTTGAGTTATTAATACACTTAAGTGGCAGAAAAAAAAGAAACTTTCAATTGTGCGTTCACAAAAGAATAAATAAATGGGCACATGGGTAGCAACAGGCAGAAGGCTGCAGAAATTAGCCAGTCTTTAAACAACCCTCAAAAAGCACCACACTTGTAAAAAGCTACAAGGACAACAAAAGACATACAGCAATGAATGAAATGAAGCTTCCTTGCCAATTACTGTGGAGAACGTGGCCACGGTGGGGCTTTTTGTGCTTCACGCAGGCAGTCTTTTCTCCCCTTGTCCCCAGCTATTGAGAGGGATACATTAGCCAGGCGGGGATGGCTGGATGGATGGATGGATGGATGGATAGATGGATGGATGGAGTGGAGAGGAGCAGAGCTTTCGCAGTCATACAGCTCACTTCACGCCTGGTGTTACAGACCTCTCATGACTTCACTCTGCTTGCACAGAATGGGATTTTTTTTTCATTTTCTACCTGCTTTCTAAGACAAAAATCCAGACGTAGAAAATATCTGCTCACTTTTATCTTGTTTGGATAAACTGCAGTGATGACATTTGCGTGTAGTGTAATTTCTCATTGTGCTGACATGAAATCTGTTTTGTTGACCCTTTACAAGAGCTAAAATCTATAGTCAGATATGTTGAAAGTTATTTCAAACTGAGTCAGTTCTTGCTTCAAGCAGCTTTGCTGCTCTTTTCCTTCCAAAAGAAATCTACTTCCCTCCTTTCCCAGACTCATTTTCAAATGTAAAGGGGACATATCATGAAAAACTGTGAAAAACCAGAAAACCATAGACTGTGTATAAGAAGTGGTTGTAGCTGCCATGACATCACCCATTAGTTTGTGGACTGCCATTTTAAGTTCAGCGTTTTGGCCGTCACCATTTTGTTTTTTTGCAACCAGAAGTTACACAACAGGGTGGAGCTAAGTACAACCATACACTCTGAATAAGACAATATATATGGCTCAGATTCATTAGACTATATCACCCACAACTTGAGTGCTACCTTTACAAAGATGCACCATAGTTTTCTCACAAGCCAATCAGAGCAGACGGGACTTTTTCTGGAGGCGGTCTTAAAGAGACAGGTGTTAAAATGGAGTGTTTCAGACAGATAGTATGAGAAAAATAATGTGTTTTTTGAACATTAAAGCATGTAAACGTGTTCTAGTAGAAACCCAATATATGTAAATACATACAATATGAACCTGAAAATAAGCATGATGCTCCCTTTAATATCTCTCAGGAACCACCCTCCCAGTAAGCATGATTTGAATGGTGGTTTGAACCTGTTGAAATTTTCATTGAAAAGTGATCTAAGACCTGCTTCACATTTAAACGTGATAATTTAAATGAAGTGTTGCCCCGTTTTAGACCTCTTTTGATATGCAAATGATGGCTGCAACACTGATGTTATGTTTAATTGCAAAATGTTTTTTTTCGTGCACATGCCTCTGGACCACCTCAGTGAATGCCCAGCTCTTTATTTTTATGGCAATCCCATCAGGCTTTGCAGGGTCACACAGCTACATGTGTATATGTGAATATCTATCAGCAAGGTTAATGCTTCGGATAACAACATCCATCATTCAGTTTCATTAGCGCTGTCCTCTGACCTGTTCCACATAATGTTGTCAAATATGTCAGGCACCAGATTATTGGGAGGTATGATGATCAATAGATAAATAAGAGAAAAAGCTGCTGGCACGGCTGCAAAATAAAACCTCCATCCAGCATTCTGCCGCCTGTCACGAAACAGAAAAACAAATGGACTAGCCTGAGGCAAGAGCCATCAATAATAATATAATGTGTGGACGATGATGAATTAGAGCCAGACTTCTCAATGCAACGCCGTTCTACGCACAGAAACATCACCAGATGAATGCATTGATCTCTGCATTCACATTAGTTTGCTTAATCTGCATTTGAGTCGATGAGACAACACACTGTTTCACTTCACTGAATTCAGAAAAGTTAATAATGTCCAATAATCAAAAGCTGTTTATGAAAGCACCTCTTTTTATGCGTCATTGATTTGGCTGTAATGCACTGATCACTCAGACAGAAGGCACTTAGGAAATGACAAATGCATTTTATATTCAATAACATGGATTTTTCCTTGCTTAACCACAGGTTGGAGTTTAAACACATTTCCACAGCCGTAATAAGTATAGGCATTAACTAATAGTAACATTGAACATTCCCTTTCAGTGCCCTCACTGAAAACACTAGTTCAGGAATGTTGAAGTATTTCACCCTGATGTTGACTTGATGTCTAAATGTTATTTTACTACATTCATATTTTAATTTATTCAATATTTATGGTGCTTATATTGTTAACATTTTATTTTGCTCAATACAATGAATTTTCTAGGGTCTTTTCTTTTTGCAAAGCAATTTGTAACTTGTATTTGAGAAAGAAAATTAAAGCTGGTGTAGGCAGTTTATTTTGGTGTCATTGGGCAAAAAAAATCTGGAATAATCTTTCAGCATATTGTAATTCAGCAGCTCCTCGTGGCTCTGTTTTCAGGCTTTAGCAAAACTAACCGGTGACAGGAGACTTTAGCCAATCATAGGTCATTTCACACAGAGAGAGCGTTCTTATTGGCTGTTCTACAAATGCAGATGCGTGCACAAGTTTGTTCAGATGATGAAAGTCTGATTCAACGGTGAAATATCCTGCAGGAAAAGTTTCTATTCCAGCATTGGCATTAGCATTTGCTCACAGCTATGGCTAGCTCACAGCTGCGGCTAGCTCACAGCTGCGGCTAGCTCACAGCTGCAGCTAGCTCACAGCTGCGGCTGCGGCTAGCTCACAGCTGCAGATAGCAGAAGGCTAAACTATTAGCAACATTTTTTTCAGCCTTCTATTCATGGCTGCAGCTAGCTCATGGCTATGGCTAGCAGAAGGCCAAACTCTTAGCAACATTTTCTTTCCATCCCTCGAATAGTTTAGCCTTCTGTTCATGGCTACAGCTAGCTCATGACTGTGGCTAGCTAACGGCTGCAGCTAGAAAAAGGCAAAGCTATTAGCAACATTTTCTCTCCATCCCTCTAATAGTTCAGCCTTCTGTTCATGGCTGCAGCTAATTCATGGCTGTGGCTAGCTCATGGCTGCAGCTAGCAGAGGGCTAATCTATTAGCAACATTTTCACTCAGTCTCTCCAATGGTTTAGCCTTCTGCTAACTGTACCCGAGAGCTAGCCGCAGTAGGCTAGGAAATAGGCTAACCTATTAGCAACATTCTCTCCCCATCTCTGAAAGGCTTTGTCGATATTGTAGCTTGCTAGGCCATCGAATCACACTATGTCGTCTCAAAGGGCTTTACAGGCCCACAAGTTTACAAAGAAAACAGGACCAAAGGGCAACAGGATCATACTCATAGTCAAGATGATGACTGAAATGAATGACTAGTACTACGGGTTACGGTATGAAGCGCGTGCATATGCCCGTGCTCGTCCAGTGGGAGGGGCTTACGACAGAGAGGTGCAGGATGAGGGCTGTGTTTCCAACCCTGAGGTTCGACTTGAATGACAATATGCTGAAACATAACCATGGATTTTTTTGGTCAATAACGCCAAAAATAACTGCCTTTCTCAGCTTTAACTGAAGCTGCACCCTCCTTTAATGTGTGAGAGCCTTTACCTAATTTGCCTTTATCCATGTAGCACAGGGTCTCTTATGTAATTTTACTCCCATCATTTAAAAAACAAAAAGATGCATTCACGTTACAGCCTACATATTTGCTATAGTTCCCAAACAATACTTCAGTCAACCTACATAAACGTCCATGGATTCCCTGATAAACTTTGTAATATTACACAACAACAGAGAAAGCCAAAAGCAGAAAACTGCTCCGAGCTGCTTCGGTTTAACAGCGGTGTCACTTAAGACCCATGAGATCCCCACGGCTCACAACTGCTACCACAATAGAGTCGGTGTAAATGCTCCTGTGTGCTGAAAACCGTCATGAGATCACAGTGTCTTGACCTAAATGTCACAGGGCAAGAAAATAATGACTAAACAGAGACTGAATTTTTTTCTTACAGAAATGTGAGAAAAATACAAGAAAGAAATGGAACAGAAGTATGATCTACGATATGAAAGTGACGGCCACGACTGGGAGATATGACTGATTCAGACCTTTTTGCTAATACTGATGTAAATATATAACCTGGAGCTGTAGTATATGGTATGCACAAGTTTATCCATCTCCTCTGCTTTTTCCTGAGAGCAACAATGCAACACCAGCATTTAATCGGCTGATAATGGTTGGCGTGAAATGGTATTCTTCAGGAGATTTTGCCAATAACATCTAATAAAGCAGGTTGAAATGGATCCAAGGAGTCAGTTAAATCTCGCCCGCAGTCACTCAGAGGCGCAGAGGGAACTTGAGCCTCAAAGATGTGGTGCATTAGTTCTGCTAAGCTAACCGTGAATGCTAATTGCAGGAAGGACAAACTGTAACCCTTGCCCCGTGGCCATGAACCCATTAAACAGCACAGAGGATTTCATAGACATGGAGAGCGTACAAAGAGGCTTCCCCTGAAAAGGCCTGCAATCTGATTTCGGTTTAAATGGGGATAACAAGTTTTTCAAAGTCCCCCCTGGGATCTGCCCTCGCCGCATTATTTTTGACTGTATAAAGAAAACTGTCACTCCAAAGCTGACCGCAAATCGTCAATACAATGCAACAGGTTCTATGTTTTCAAGTGGAATATGTTGCCATCAGTTTTCACAGAGCCTGACAGGTGGCTCTCTATGGGATGTGGATCAGCAAAGTTTAAGTACTTGTGGTTTCACCCCTGGAGGACATTAACAAACCAGTCGTGGTTCAATGACACCCTATACATGGGAAAGGTGTCCTCCCTCAGTATCAACCATCAAGCACTGTCTCTATTTTGTAGGCAACATCTGAAACACTTAATCAGAACAAAACATGAATAAATCAGTCCCTAAAATACCTCACTTGTTTTGGGGCTGAGTGGTTTCAAATCACAAACAAGAGTTCACTTTTCAGGGTATTTTCACCTTTAATCTCTGCAGCTCTGAAGCCCCAGGGTCATACATTTTCAAACATGACCCCAATGCACCGACTGGCCCCTGCCGTCTTTTTACATACATTCATCAGTTTGACAGGTGGCATGAAAGCTGAAAACTTTTGAAGTGAATGTTTACTAGGACGTCGGCCTCTCAGAAAAACCAAGTGTGGATCAACACTTTAACACTTTTTAGGGGGATCTATTAGCAGAAATGTAAATGGTTTTCTTCAGTGTTTATTACAAGGCTTTGCTGAATGCTCAAATCTGATTGGTCAGTCACAGCATTCTGCAGTCTCTTATTTCTTAATAGCAGACCGCTGCTATGTCTGTCTGACGCTGGGCCGTTTTTTTGTGTCAACTTATTGATATCTTAAGAAATTGTGTAATAAGAGGAGATAAACGGTTTGTGTCGCTTCATGTCTGGGTGTCACAGCGCCCTGTCGGGTTTTATTTCACAACAGTTTATACCTACCGTTTATACCTACATAAAGAGCAGATCCTCTTCACGTCACGTTTCTACGGTAGCCCAGAACGGACGAACCAAGCACTGACGTTTTTGCATCAGCCACCGAATTTCTCCTACACGCTCGACACACACAGAAGTTTTAGTTCTCACCGCTAGATGCTGCCAAATCCTTCACACTACACCTTTAATGATATTAAGTGTGCCTTTATGTTGAATGTATTGAAACAGTAAGAGTCAACTGCAGCTCTCTGAGGCTGTTGGGATACTTTCTGGTTCTTCATGGTCAAATCCTGTATTCAAAATTCAGCATACAACCATATAATCTCTCATTCACACTCTCAGACAACAGTGGTAATTTCAATCTGGTTGCATAGTCTTACAGACCTGATTTTAAGACACACATTTCTTCACCAAATGATTAATCTGCAGCAGAAAGCCTAGGAGCCAAAAAGGGACCTCAAGCCAAAAATCTGTGACCCTCCTGTCACGCCCAGAGATTTTTGATTTACTATTAGCCCAGCTCCCAGGTGAGCGTCCCCTTCGCCAGTCGGCCCCATGCTGTCTGCCTGCCCGGCCAGCAAAGAGATGGATGGCTGCGAGTGTGAAACCTAGCAGTGGTTTACATGGCCTTGAGCTTAAGCGTCTAATTAGGCTCTAATGTAACTACAATGCTCTTGAGGAGATGTTGTCTTGCCCACCAAAGCTCTTTAAAAGCCTCCTCGGGGCAGGGGGAGCTCTGAGTGAGGTGCTGGGGCACACCACAGCCACGTCCAAGTGAAAAGCTCAGGTTTCATTCCCCAGCTGGGATGTACTGGAAACAGGACGCCAGCCATATAGAGGACAAAACCAATATCTTTGTGTCGGCCCTGTTTGATGGTTGTGTACAAACTGTTCATCTAAAATGCTGTTTCAAATCACAAGGCCACTGTTTGACTTCCTATAGCTGCTTACTGTGTAGGCCCTGTTTTACAGGTTTCCCCCTATGCTAAGCTAACCGGCTTCTGTCCTCATATTTAACAGACAGACATGAAAGTGGTATTAATCTTCTTATCTAACTCTCAGCAAGAAAGCAAATAAAAGAATTAATACTGAACTGAACTGTCCACAGAAGGGGACTTCCTGTTGAATTTAAGAGCTAGCTAAAAAGAAAAAGTAAAATATGGTAGAGGAGGATGTGGACTGCTATAAACTGCAACCTGGCAACCCAGACCTTGCCTACACAGCATTTATAAAAGATTTATTGATCATGTGTAAAGCTTGTTACAAGAAAAACGTATTTTATAAGAAAAAAATTTAAAAAGGGCCTATTATGCTTTTCCACCATTCCTTTAGAGTGTTATATAGTTTTTTTGTGGATATAAAAGGTCTGCAAAGTTATAAAGTCCAAAATCCAGGCCAAAGGGAGTTACTCGTCCCCACAGAAACGCTCCTGAGCTGCCTGAAACACCTTGCTTGAAGTTCCGCCTTTTCTTCCATAACGTGGTGATGTCACCAAGTAACACATCTGCGTAACACCTAGTGTTAGTGTAACACCGGCTAGTTTGGCATTCCCTTAAACAAAGCTAGTTAGAGTGGAGCTGGAAAAGAGTCAGAAGAGTTAGGTTCGGTTGACCTATCACAATAGAGCGGGCCAGCTGACCAATCAAAGCAGACTGGGCTTTTCAAGGGGGCGGGACATGAACTCAGAGCGTTTCAGCGAGACGGTGAAAGGAAGTGCTGCAGCACAGCCAGTATGAAAAAAATAAAGCCTTTTTTGACCATTAAAGCACGTAAATGTGTTTGAGTAGCAAAACAAAGTATGCACCTGAAAACGAGCATAACACTGTAGGTCCTCTTTAAACCCTCCATGCATGTTGCTGTGATTGACACTTTCCATAAGACAGCCTTACAAAAAAAAAAAGAATAATAAAAAACACTTTGTTACTGAGCAGCTGAACGGCTTCTATCAATGGAGTCAGTTTCAGCACCATTTTCATGGAAGCATGTCCCAATGTCATTAGAAAGCCTTGCAATAAAACATTTTCGATGTGTTAATAGGGGTAATGATATAAAACAATGCTGCTGTATGCTTATTAGAAATAACTGAATAGTTTATCTTTATTACCGAAGAACTGCATTATTGCATGGTGTCGCTGCATCTTGAAACAGAAGACAAACAATAACACAAAATGCTGTCAACATTTTCCTGAAGCATCATGTGATTTCCCCATTTCTTCACAGCTCACGAAGGGCGGCATCATTAGCTCGATATAATATTAGAAACCGGTCCTGACTGAGAGATAAGGTGTCTGCTTGAAGGTCATCTGTGCCCTCTTGAGTGAACATAAGAGCCTTTTGTGGTTGGGTTAAATGCACATGACAGGCTGTTGGAGCACAATCACCCATTTTAATTGTCATGTAACGGTTTCATGTAGAGCCAAACTGTCTGCAACGCTTCAGCGGTTGGAAACCAGAGCCTGGCCACACAACCACAGATGTGGTTAACTGGGCCTTCGCCGAAGGAACAAAAAGAGAGAGAAATCTGTGGAGACAAGCTCGAAGGAAGATGCTGATAGATAACGCACAATTTATCTGCTGTCATTTGTTAAGTTCCAAACCTTAATAAACCCTCCACTGGTTAAAAAGCTCTTTTGCAAACTAAGCAAACTTGCTTCAATGCACCTGACAATTTGGCTACTAAATTACCTTTTCCTATAAAACAGCTAAACAATACAGACAAGAAAACCTTAACAGTTTTAATGCACATTCAAAGAACTCAATTTTCCAGTTTAGCGGAAGCCAAAGATGACAGGAAACAAGGTAATTCGCTGTGGCCTCCAACAACAATCCCCCGGCCATTCTGTGCCTGCTTCACTGGCAGTAATTACGTCCCAAAATGAATGCCATTTCATATTAAGCTGCAGTCATAATCTAACGTCAAAGATGGACTCATTATCGGCAATCACAGGAATTAGTTACATCATTTAACCAATCCGAACTAATCATTTCCAGGATACCACAGAAGCAGATAGAGCCATTAGAAAAAATTGGAGCTCTTAAATGGAATAATTGACATATATATCTTCTCTGCTGCTTTGGCTGAAGGGCTTCAGAAATCGCATTAGTTGCAATTGAAAATGTGAACTGAGGGGAAAAAGACACCACTTAGGACTTTTGCAGGGCACTGCTGTGTTCACCATTCCCATTCATGTAATACTGCATTAAAAAAGGTCTGTCGCATCCCATTCTGTCAGCACTGTAACAACTTGCAAAACAGCACTCAGATAAATTCAGCGATAATGACAAAGAAAGTATTAGTCCACTGAAACATCACTGCTGTCACCCTTTATCTTCTATAATAATGCAATTTGATGGTTTTCTGCATTAAACCTTCGTTCTCTGTATAGATTTCTCAATAAACGAGTTAAAAACAATTGTGCAGTGAAGCCATAAAGACTGGCAGCACTCACGCCTGATAAACCTGAATTTACCACCCACGGTACTCGACGCACCATTAAAAACAACAGAAATCGACAAATGAGCCTCATGATCTTTTGATTTTAGTGTGAAACTTTCAGTCCGTCAGGGTCACCCAGTTTTGTGGTTTTCTCCTAATTTCTCCCCAATACTAAAGCAAGATCTGGTTCAGGCCGCAGACCTCTGATTTCTATCAACACAGGTCAGTGTCTGGGGGCAAGTGGAGCCCTCGGCAAGACGAGTGGATCATCGCTTTCCCTCAACACATCATCAAGAGGACAGCCTCTACACATTCCTGCCATTTCTCAGGTTCTCTTTCACAAGTAGTACATGTGACAAAACGTTGCTACTGTGAGATAAAAAGGTTTTATTACACTGTCAAAAGTGTCATCGTATCAGCGTTACAATACTGATCTAGGGACAGCTTCAGTAAGATTTTAAATGCAACTCCGTCGTTGGAGTCAGCAAAAAGTTTGTCTCTAAAATGATCAAAAAAAACGTCAATATAAAATCAGTTTTAGTCATGAAAAACAACAGCTGGTTGAACATACAAGAAACAATGAAATATTTAACAAGAGCCACAAATGAGAAGAAAATGTTTTCACAAAGACACAAGAAAGAAAATCTGTATTTTCTAATAGAAAGAAATGACGGCAAACGATATGGTAGTGGTACACTGGATGCCAGCAGATAACCCAAATGTGATAAAAAGCTTCGTATGCAGAGGGAACCACTCCAAGGCAGACTTAGGTTGACCTGTAAACCAAAAACAGGAGAGAATGGATTCAAGCAACTGAATCACTGAACCAACGCATAACAGTACAGAATCCTGCTTCATAGTGTACACATTTGCATAAAGCAGCGTATTTTCCCACTCCCATGTTGATAAGAGTATTAAATACTTGACAAATCAACCTTTAAGGTACATTTTGAACAGATAAAAAATTTATTGACAGATATCCCTAAACAAAATTCATCCTTGGTCCTCACAAAAGTCATCAGTCAACCCCCACAATGCCCTCTGAGGGACAACTGTTAAACCAACGATGCGTTACTGTTTGAGTCTAATATTTCTTCCCTACTACTGCATACAAACATTCATACATTTTTAAAAAGGTATTATTATAGTTCCTGGTCAAACACTGATTTAGTTTCACAAAGGTAGTATGCATTACAGGGCTATTGTGGTAGATTGCATTACATTGTGCAGCACCGAGTGTATATTCACGACAGCATAGAGACACAAACTGGTGGGAGGATTTTCAAGCTCTCATCTGTCTATCTTTCAACTGTCGGATATTGAAAAGTGGACGGACAAAGATAGAGATCAGCATTATGCTGCAGCTGGACGTGCTCCTTGTACATGCAGCTGCGTATATGATTCACAGTGAGCAGCACCAACTGTCATACCGAGGACACAACAGGTGAGGAGGACTCACTTGGGTTTCGTCTCGGCATCTGTGACCTGGCGGATGAAGATGGCGTCCTCCGGGTGGCTGATGTCTCCCTTCTCATGCATGTAGGAGGAGGCGATGGCGAGCATGGTGCCATCATTGTTGAAAGCCAGTGAGGCGATGCTTGTCGGGTACCTGTGGAACTGACACAGGCGCTTCTTGTTGAACGGATCCCAGATGTTCACGAAGCCGTCTGAGCCACCTGGAAGAAGGAGAGGCTCAAGGTCAACCTAAAAAAAGATTTAGACCATGTTGCTGCGAAGATATGGATCTATAATAACTGTGAGCTCCTCATGCAACCTTGGCAGCGCAGTGCCAAAGGTCATAGGGAAATCTATGAGCTTTATAAAAACAAAATTACAGAGACAGACTAAATGTAGGAGGAAACAAATTGTCTTTTGTCAAGTACCAACTAGTCAGTTGTACCTGTGGCAAAGGTGTTATGAATACTGTGAAATGAGATGGCATTGACGGGGTAAACATGCTCAATTCCCTCCTCCTTCAGCCTGTGGCATTTGAAGGCATACTTCTTCTTCTGAACCTCCTGGCTCGGGTCCAGATACTCCACAGCTACACGTCCCTCGATTGAACTTAAGACGTAGCCCTGGAGCCAAGACAAAATATGAGGTTACAATCCAACATCTTTTAAACAGAAATCTGTCTCTATAAGGAGTGAATTATCTGACAAGTTTTAACTGTTGAACTTTAACTGATAAAAAGTCAACTGTAATTCAAAGTCTACCTGTTTGTTTGGGAAGGCTCTAATGCAGCGGGTCTGGTACTTCAGACTGGACTCTCTTCTTTGCTGTACGTAACCCATGTTCCTCAAATCCCACACCAGGACTCGTCTTCCAGCCGTGCCGACGATCAGCCTATCTCCAGCCACAGAGAGGGTGTACACCTTTCACAAAGACGAGAGACAAGATAAGGCAAAACAAGAGAAGTTTTACTTGACACATATACAAACATGTAACAATGAATGAGTCCAAATGAACCCTGACTTTGCCAATGCAATATACAACTAATTGGCAGCAAACAAACAAAATTTAAGGTCTTAATGTTCTTATACATTCTGGCCAAAATCCAGTTTCATTCTAGCTCTAGCTTAACTTTCTCGAAAACAATGCATCTTTAATGGCTACCTCTGCACACCAGTGCTGGTAGTCCCAAAATTACATAATTTAAGCAAAAATATATATATTGTCTACTGGTTTATGCTTTTGAATTATCATTCCATGTCATGTCCTTCATAAACATTTAGTTTACTCCTAGATTTCCATATTGAGGATTTTTCTTTGAAAAATATATCACATTAGCAAGACAGGAGGCTCAATGCACTTTAATACCATCATTTAAATCTAGAAATTAATTCAAGTTCATTAACTTTGTCTGTTGTGTGTTTTGACACTTTTCTGGCAAATTAATTACACTCAAAATATGAGTGTAGGGTGATGGAGAGAGAGACTTCAATTATAGCTGTATATATGAAATGATTTAAGAGGCTCTGGATTAATTACATGATATTATCAAGAGCGTATTATTAACATGATCTCTGATTTTTAAATATCACAGTTATCTGAAATACCAGTACATTGCAACATCCCTGCCTGGGACAAAAAAAAATTAAATAAACATGCACACACAGAGAAACTAGTAGGCTGTAGCTTGTTTAGATGTTTGTGCAATGAAGTCACAACATGTTGCATACATTGTTATACTATATTATACTATACTGTACTGTGTCTGTACCTTTTCAGGCTGAGTAAAGGTCCCAGCATTGCAGGGCGTCCTTGGGTCCCACAGCCGAACCGATCTGTCCCAGCTACCCGTTACCATAACGTTAACCTCTGGGCAGTATTCCACACAGCGAATAGGGGCGTCGTGTGTTCCAACAATTGTATCTGTTTAAGGATAATAAAATTATAGAGCAGCATAAATGAACACAGCAAATACATGGCACAGTTATGAAGACCTATGACAGGTTCAGGTGATACTGCCTGAAACATTTTACTAGTAATTAGCAGGTTTAAGGTGACATACCTTGGTCTGTGTTCAAATCATGAGTTTTTAATTGTGCATCTAGACCTCCACTCCATGAATGTGTTGGGTCCTGCAAGAAAAAGAAAAAGGAGCGTTACCTGTGTGTACCAAACGTCTAGGCTTTGATATGGCATTAAGGAATCTAAACAAATTTTAAAAAAAATCTGTGACCTACGTAAAAAGCACAATCAAGAACTGGAGCTGTGTGCTGGTACTTCATCCGCATGGTGTTGCCTCCGACATCGAAGAGGCGGACAGTGCAGTCCCAGGAGGAAACCAGCAAGAACTGGGCTGCGCTGGGGCTGAACTTGACAGCAGAGATGCTGTCCTCTGGCCCCTGGTTTAGCTTGTACTCATTTGAGCCCGTCATCTGCAGGGGAAACATATCATAAAGTCTAAATAAAGTCTGTCATTGAGACTAAGTGATGCTAATGGGACCTACTTGATGCATAAGTGACATGTTTAATGATACTTTAACACAAAATAATGTACAGTGTTAGACACAACATAAACACCTTAAAATATTTTGCAATCTATTTCAACACCACCACAAACTGGAGCTTCAAAAACACTCAATACACACAGTACAAAGGTATTTACATAATATTTGCTTCAAGAAAGTAATCATTGTTACAGATACACTACATGAATTCATACAGATAGTTTATTGTGTTCTTCTCCTGTATATTATGGGTATAATTTCATTCAGAACCGGGTGAGTTGAAACTGAACCACTGCATTGGGGCGGCAGTAGCTCAGTCTGTAGGGAGTTGGCTTGGGAACCGGAGGGTCACCGGTTCAAGTCCCGACATGGACCGAAAACTGAGTGTGAACTGGTAGCTGGAGAGGTGCCAGTTTGCCTCTTGGGCACTGCCGAGGTGCCCCTGAGCAAGGCACCAAACCCCCAACTGCTCGGGGCGCTTGTCTGGAGCAGCCCCCTCACTCTGACATCTCTCCATTACTGCATGTGTGTGTGTTTGTGTGCATGTACCATGTATAAGTTAAACAGAGTGTAAATTGAATTTCCCCACTGTGGGACTAATAAAGGTAGATCTTCTTCTTCTCTTCTTCAACCACTGTCAAAACAAACTGGTAGCTAATAAAGATCAGGATCCTTGACTGTTAAATGTACGTGAACATACAATCACTTTAACACCCATAATGTTAGATTAAAACCATATTAAACCGGTTTGGGTTTATAAAAGTTTTGCAAAAGTCATTTATGCTTTGAATAACAGCTAACGTTAGTGGCTCCATACATGTTATCTCTGATATGAAAAACGTAATGTCCAAAGCACTGCATTACAGCTTTTGATCACGATCATTTTAAGCAAAACACGTGTTGTGCCGTTTTTGTTATCTTAAACATCTCTCAAAATGAACATAGATTTTGGGATTTTCCACCAGAGTAAGCAACTAGCATACCGGTCGATCAATGGCTTTCCAGCTTGTCGTTAGCCCAGCCTAGCCTAGCTCAGTGACAGTGGTAGTGGATAGCGCTTGCTAGACCCACCGATTACTTTACTTGCTAACATACAAGTTAAATATAACGACTCTCTGATGCGAGGACTGGTGGAGTAGTAACTTTACTTTGTGTGTTTTCGAGCGCATTTGTTCTTATTTCACAATGACAATACGACTTGTTCCGTTACATCCAGCAATTACACAGAGCCCACTTCTACTACCACCACCGGTGTTTGCTAACGATAGCTTGACACGTTAAAGATAAAGGCACTACTAGCATTAGTATTAGCCGTTTCACTTTACTTACCGTTTCAATTTGGTGTCCAGGCGAGACTGATTCCACTCTTTAACGATAACTGATTATTAAGCCTTGTTTTACGATAAAATATAAAATATCTAACATGGAAATGCTACAAAGCAATGTGGCTGCGTGAAGCTAACCCAAGCTAACGCCTTAGCAAGCGCTGCCGGAGCCTCTGCTGATTGGTTGAGACGAAGTTCCCGCCGGTGATGTGATTGGTTGATTTAAGCTAACCGGATGTTTCCGTTGTATCAGCGCAGGTCACATGACTGTTTCTCCCTCCCTCTCTCTGCCACACGGTATTTGTAAGCCTTTTTCATTTATGATAGATACAATGCAAATATCATAAAAACACTATTGTCCAAATGCACCACAATAACATAAAATAGCCTACAGTAGCCTGCTGCCAGGAATAGGAATATATAAATGATTTTGATGATCATCGGGCCGACTGACTGAGTTAGTATCAGCATGGGTACATTTTGGCTTATCCATCATGGTTTAATGGTGTGACTTTTAAATGATACATGTTGCTGTATCTGCGTATATATTATTTTTTGTGTGTGTGTGGTTTGAGGAGAATTTTGTCCATATAGGTCCACTCAAATAACTCTAGTAGTATAGTGTAATAGTCTCTTACAGGCGAATTATTTTTTTGAGACTCTCAACAAATACATAAGTAAATAAATAAATAACTCAGCCTTCTAAATACAATATTCAATATCATTGACATTTGTGAAAATGTAACGACTGACTCATATTTAATCCCTTGATTTTGCCTTTTAGCTGTGGGCATCTAATTTAGCGTGTGTGACTTACTATCTGCACAATTATTACTTATTCAAGAATATTATATATTGGAATTAACAGCCCTATAGCAAGAGAACAAAGTGTTGTAGTGAAAATAGTTTATAGGCTTAAATACTTCCAGGATGGTTCCTCAAATGATGTTCAAATTTAGGCTACCATCGCGCAAGATCTTTGAAAACATCAGCTTAAAAATGATAGCCATAATTATCAGTTAAAATGATCACATTTTAGCATTTTTTGGAGAGCACAATTATCTCTGCAGACCCTTATGTGCCTTAATGCCTCGTTAAAAAATCTGAAAAAAAAATCTTCACAAATGTTTGAAAAGGACACGAGGGAGGAGGACACGAATCAATTGAATGAATTTCTTTTTCATGTAACTCACAATTACACCAAGGATAGATGAATAGATAGACATTTCTTTTTGGAACGAAATCTTTACTGAGACCATATAATATACAGAATTTCATTAACAATATCAGAGAAAAAAAAACATACACAAAAAACAGAGGCTATTTTTGGCTCTTTGCATGGCTTTTAAGATACCGGCAAAACACTGCGTCGTAAAAACAAATGCCTATCACCTGCAGTTTCTCGGGGATTTTTTTTAAGGATCACATGATTGTCTTCACTATTACAAAGAGAAAAGGGGTAATTTTTTTCTGTAAGGCTGGTAGCCTAATGTGAAGCCAACATTATTGCACAATATTGGAAAATATCAAAATATTAAATCCCACGTTTTGCTACAAACACTGACACAAATCTCCGTAAAATACATATGGACAGTCAATCAAAACAAGTTACTTTTTTCAAACTGAATACATTAAATTATATTCAATTCACCCACATTGAGCATATGACAGTTTCAGCAATAATGATAATAATAATAATAATAATAATAATAATAATAATAAAATCATTTTCGATTGTATCCTCCTATAACAGCAATTGTAGCCGTAATAGGGACTTGCTCAGGACGCCTCAGCAGGATAAAAGGTGATTACATAGGCTATAATAATAATAATAATAATAATAATAATAACAATAATAATAATAATAATAATAATAATAATAAGACCTAATATTGTGTCCGTTGAATCTACAAAATATACAAAATTTTATTTCATTTTTTAAATGTAACTCTCATTTAAAAACATCTGTACATATGCCACAGTCAGTGCTAAACAGGCCTCAGCAGTGGCACCGGGTGGGAATAGTACATGTGGTGGGGGAAAGCCGCCAGCAGTGACTGGCTGCCCGGTGAGTTCGCAGCTGGGCCCCCGGTAGTTTCCGGGGCTCCGTTCTCGTGGTAAATTATGGGAACCCGCACAATCCTCTGCGCCGCCGCGTGGCTCAGGTTGGCCGCCTCCAGCTCCGCGGCCAGCTGCCTTTTCCACTTATTCCTCCGGTTCTGAAACCAAATCTTCACCTGAGTCTCCGTCAGGTGCAGGGACGCGGCCAGGCCCGCCCGCTCCGAGCTGCTCAGGTAGCGCTTGATGTCGAAGGTGGATTCCAGCTGGAAGACCTGGCTCCTGGAAAACACCGTGCGCGTCTTCTTCTTCCTGCAGGGCTTCCTCTCGGAGTCCAGCTCGTCCGTTTTCCTCCTCCAGTCGTCCTCCTGGTCCATCTCTTTCTTTGGCTCCTCCGAGTCACTTTCATCCAGCGCGATATCGTCGTCGGCGCTTTCCTCTTTGGCATCTTGGTCACTTTTCTGGAGATCCGGGGAACGTCTGTCCGGTGCCGGCGACGCTTCTCTCAGGTTGGCCTTCTCAGACCCTGCAGGGATAAAAATACTGCAGTCAAATTTGATCCTCTAAGCCATAAAACATAATATTTCTAAAGACAATACATGATTTAAGTCATAGTTTATTGGTGTAATAAGTGTTTGACCTTTTATTGAACGACTGATATTGCGTTTAGGTACATAATCCCTTATATTTAAGGCTATATTTTAAACCTCATATGATGGTATCCATTCATAATAGGCCCTTTGCTATAAATTAATCAAAATTCAAATGTATCCAGATAAAAACACTATATGTTAGTAAATTATATTTACCTGTAGTCCTCAGATGAGTCCCGAGCGTGTATGGGTACCACCAGGCGGACGCTCTCTCCAGATACTGCGCCGATAGTCCAATTCTCTGTGCGGGCAGCTCGAACCGAGGGAAAGACAAGTCCCCGAGCCGCGAGAAGAAGCTGCCTTCAAACACTCCTTTGGACGAGCCGAGGAAGCTCTTCGGCTTTATTGTGGGCTTGTCTTCAATGTTCAGGAGGTTCTTTATGGAGAAAGGCGAGTCTTTTGCGGGTTGGCGAGTCTCTTGCGCATCAGAGTCTGCCATCACCGTTTACTGTCCGATGTGGATCACCATCAAAACGTATCTAAGGGGGAAAAACACCTTTAAAAAGATTATCTTGTTTTGTTGTTTATGTTAATAAAAGTAAGCGAGAGCAAGAGCTCAGAGTGAGAGCTCAGAGATCACTGCGCCAAACTTGTACCGGATTGTAATGATGGAATCAAAAATGCCACCCGAGTTAAAACGCGCTCGGTCTCTGCTATTGGGCAGGTACAATAGCAAATGGGATTGGAGATGAAACCGCGAGGGGCTGTGACGAGAATAGACTCCAAAGGAAACAAGGCCGCGCAAGCGTTTTGGCTCCGAGCTCCAACAGTACGCACCCACTTATCATCCAATTAGATTAAAGAGGAGAATGGGTCCTTTTTTTATTTTTCTTTTTTTTTGGGGGGGGGGATCACCTGTCAGTAAATTTAATAAACGGTCCAGGGATTATCACACCTCAACATTGCCTTGGCACAACTATTACGCAAATTACGCACATTTTACGCACTAATATAAGCCACCCAAAACATATCAAACACTCACAAAAATAGGAGATTTTGACGTAAAATGCAGAATTATATTTATACCTTATAGCACATTAAATACAGTATCTAGAAGATCACAGAACATATATTGAGTTTGCACGTGTTGCTGTACTCCGTGACCTGCTGAGGATCAACCTCATCCATCTGTTATTTCCTCTGTTTCACCTGCAGGAAAGCGATATGTACCTGCATTTCTCTTGTACCAGAGCTCATTGACTTCAGTATAATTTTATTAGTCAGGAACTGCTACAGGCAGACATCACATTGAATGCCTAGTTACCACTGTGATAAAGGCTTTTCAAATGTACAAACCCACAGTGGCAGCAGCAAGTGATGTAACGCATGAGGATAACACAAGCCTTGTTTTTCTCACATACTACAATAATGACAGTGCTTGGATGCAACAAATTATATTCATGTATGCAATGGGACATTCATATGATCAAGTGTGGTCAGATTAGATGATAGCAGCAGAAGATAAAGACATAAAATGAGCAGAAGGGAGATTGAGTTTACATCAAACTGCTTTTCTCTTAAGATTGAAGAAACTATTTATATTTGAGAGGTATGATTAAACCTGGACTTATGACTCAAACAACTGGCCTCTGGAGTGTGCTTTTAAAGCATATGTTGCTTAGAAAATCCTAAAGGAAACACATGCAAAAAACAGCGTTTGAATATAGATGTTTTTACTTATCTATGAGGGAACATTCAGCTCATACTTATTAGTATATGGCCAAAAATGAATACAATATGCACATAAACCACACCATTTAAGATTCACCATTTACACCTGACTTGAAGCAGATGCAGAGGAACTAATCAAACCAATTGGATTTGCTCAACCTCCAAACACGTAGCCTGTCCTTTTAGCTCGCAGAGCGCTCTCCAGCTCTAAAGGACAACACTGTGTTTTGTGAAAAGCTACTTGAATCCCTGCATAATTAGAGGTCTCATAGCCGTGTTAAAGACGGGGGTGGAGAAGGAGGCCAGTTGAGCTGCGTTTGCCAATGCAAAGTGAGAAGCAGATAGCTGTGTTTTCATCAGATTATGCTCATTAAACAAGGGCCTTTACACAATAGATGGAACAAGTCAGTGGATCAGAGGGGGAGACAAACCACACTCAATCAACGATGCAAACGCAGACCTGTGCTTTTTATTTTACAGTTTTAGTGATGTTGGAAATGTCTGGACACAATATCTTGTTGGTAATAGTTTGCTCTTGTCTTCATTTTAAACCAGTCAGTAGACAACCTTAAATTTTGTCTTAAACTATCAAATAACTGATCTGGTCTCAATAGGTGATACTGAATATATATCATACATTAATCAGCTAAAAAAATCTTATGGTCACAATATTCAACAGAATTAGTTTTTTTTGTAAGTGGAATGATGAAGTGTTTTCTGTGTAGCGTTATAGACCTAGTTTTGTTATTTCCATTAAGTTTTATCAATACAGTACAATGAAAAATGATACATGGTTAAGGAGTATTAACTTCATGGGACTCTCCATATTTGGCATCAATAGTGTCAATCTCTACCATTGTAGCAGGTATGATTCTGAAGGTTTCCTCCCTGTTAATAAATATGAAGTGATTAATGGCTTTTTGCTAGGGTGCTAGGGCTGGGCGATATGGAAAAAATATTTACACATTTTATACCTGAACACAGCTCGTCTGTGTTGTGTGTAACAATGGACCTCATTTTACACCTGTGGGCCGTGGAGATGTGATCAATCTCACCTGAAAAATTACCACTGAGTCCATTATGCATGGCAGACTCGTTCATCTGGAGCATAATTAAACGGATATAAAATATCATTAGAGGTGATGTGCTGTTAAATGACTGTTCTCTCAGTGAGAAGCTGCTGCTGTCACTGTGGAGCCTGCTGCCATCTAGTGACACACCCTCGTATTAATCTACTTCAAACAAAGATTGTTCATGTTCATTGTATTGAGTTATGGACAGATTTATTCTCTGCATAAAATTTCTTTACATGATATGAAATCACTTCCTAATTCCCCCCTAAAGAGAGAACAGTACAGTATTGAATTGACTGTAATAATCACCTATTTCAAAGTATCCTGCAAAGAAGATAGCCAATTCGCTTAAGGTACTGAAACATTCGAAGAAAATCCAAATCATGTATAGTGCTGTGAAAAAGTATTTGCCCCCTTCTTGATTTCTTATATTTTTTAAGATAACCCGAGTAAATACAAAATGCTGTTTTTAAATGATAATTTTATTTATTAAGGGAAAAAAAGCTATCCAAACCTACCTGGCCCTATGTGGAAAAAGTAATTGCCCCCCCTTGTTAAATCTTGAATTAACTGTGATTAGCCACATTTTTTTTGGAAAGCTGAGTTCAGTTACACTCACCACACCCAGGCCTGATTACTGCCAGACCTGTTGAATCAAGAGATCACTTAAATAGAACCTGTCTGACAACGGGAAGGAGGCTAAAAGATCTTAAAAAGTAATACGTCATGCTGCGATTTAAAGAAATTCAAGAACAGATGAGAAACAAAGTCACTGACTATCAGTCTGGAAAGGGTTACAAAGCCATTTTTCAGGCTTTGGGACTCCAGCGAACCACAGTGAGAGCCATTATCCACAAATGGAGAAAACTTGGAAAAGTGGTGAACTTTCCCCGGAGTGGCCGGCCTACCAAAATTACTCCAAGAGCATCGCCGACTCATCCAGGAGGTCACAAAAGAACCCAGAACAACATAAAGAACTGCAGGCCTCACTTGCACCAGTTAAGATCAGTGTTCACAATTCAACAATAAGACAGACGGAGCAAAAATGGCATCATGGGAGAGTTCAAAGGAGAAAACCACTGCTGACCAAAAACAACACAAAGGCTCATCTCACATTTGCCAAAAACATCTTGATGATCTGAAGACTTTTGGGAAAATATTCTGTGGACTGTCAAGACAAAAGTTGAACTTTATGGAAGCTGCGCGTCCCGTTACATCTGGTGTAAAAGTAACACAGCATTTCATAAAAAGAACATCGTACCAGCAGTAAAACATGGTGGTGGTAGTGTGATGGTCTGAGTCTGCTTTGCTGCTTCAGGACCTGGACCACTTGCTGTAATTGATGGAACCATGAATTCTGCTGTCTACTAGATAATCCTGAAGGACAATGTCTGGTCATCAGTTCGTGACCTCAAGTGCAAGCACACTTAGGTTGTGCAGCAGGACAGTGATCTGAAACACATCAGCAAGTCCAGCAAGTCTTAAAAAAAACAAAATGAAGGTTTTGGAGTGGCCTAGTCATAGCCCAGACTTAAAGCCGACTGAGATGCTGTGGCATGAATTTAAACAGGCTGTTCATGCTCGAAAACCCTCCAATGTTGCTGAATTGAAACAACTGTGTAAAGAAGAGTGGGCCCAAATTCCTCCACAGCAACGTAAAAGACTCATTGCCAGTTATCGCAAATGCTTGATTGCAGTTGTTGCTGCCAAGGGTGGCAGAACCAGCTATTAGGTTTAGGGGGTAATTACTTTTTCACATAGGTCACCATTTAAAAACTGCATTTTCTGTTTTCTCGGGTTATCTTTGTCTAATGTTAAAATTTGTGTGACGATCTGAAACATTTAAGTGTGACAAATGTGCAAAAATATAAGAAATCAGGAAGGGGGCAAATACTTCTTCACAGCACTGTATCTTTTAAAAGTCTCATATTGAAACATATGGATCAGTTATTCTCACATGATTCATCACCAGATCTCAATAAGCAGAAGAAGTAACTACTGACATGAGGGAAGTGGCACAGCTCTGCAAACACTGTGTTATTCGCAGACTTTCTGTAAGTCTTGATAAGAAAAAAAAATACATTGTACAAGAGCAGCGTTAACATCAGTAACATCAGTAGCAGGAACTACTTAACTAGAGTGGCGATATTGAGAACAAACATCTAGAACCGCAACAACTCTAGAAACATGAATGCAGATCTATACATCCCCCAAAGTCACTACAGGAGAAGAACATGGAGTGTAACACAGCAGACTGCAGTCCATCAGGCTCTGGTCAGATCAGTGATCATACTCCTTATCAATGAACTTAGCCATAGTGGACAGCTGAACATTTGTTGTGCCCTCATAAATGGTACCTGTACACAGAGACAAAACAATGCATAACAAGGTCAGTTTTGTCAAATTCTCCCTGCAACAGCACATAAATATGAAGCGTTGGCTATCAGGAGACAAGGGGGCTCATTATCCAGCTGGAAGACTGGGGGAGCCAAAATGGCGGCGATGACAGGGAAAGTGACATTTTGCCCTGGCAGCTTCCTTGGCTGTGTGTTGCTATAATGGCACTCTGACGGAGGAATTCATGCAGAGTCCGATTACAGCCGCTGCTGCTATCAGCCCTTCTCTCCGCCCTGCTTTGCTCCAATCACAAACAGCTACACCTGACCTTCCTGCAGCTCCTGAGTGTGTCCTTTTCCACACTGTAGCTTTAGTCACAGTTACCTAAAGCAGCTCCAGTATCTACAACAATCTAACAGTGTTCAAACCAAGGTTATAATAGTCTTGAATTTTCAATTAACTTTTATCTTAGCCTTTAGTTATCAGAGTGTGTTTGCTAGTTTTAGTTTGTTTTTGTTAGGGTCAGCTATAATGTCTCAGAAGTATGTAGCTACTATATAAAGATACAAAATAAATGGTTGGAAAACCATGTAGGAATGACCATAATGTTTAAAGTTTAATGTTCTCGCTACTTTATTGAAGCAATTGCAGCATCACATCATCTCCTGGATGTCAAGTCTGGTCAGTGTGACAAAAGTTGATGGAAAGTCATGCTGTCTCCAGTTTTTGGTTGTAATATATTACAGCAAAAAACTAAAACTGAAATTAATTCATATTCACTTATATATATTTTGATATTTATTTTATTTCATTTAGATGATTTTAATGTAATTATTATTATTATTTGTTTACTCAGGCAATATCATTTCAGTTTAGTTTTCCTTAAAAGATATTGTTTTTATTTCGTTGCTTTTTACTAAAATATTTTTTACTGCTTATTTTCAGTGCAAACAGGTCAATATTTGTTTCTAGTGGTTCTACTCGTCCAGTAATGCTCACCGATTTTGCAATCTCTGTAGTATTTCTCTATGGGGTAGTCTTTAGTGAAGCCGACCCCTCCCATCCATTCAATGCATTTAGATGTGGTTAGGGTTGCAACCTGAGGAACATAAAACAAAACAAATATTATAATTACTTTAATCTAATGAATATATATATATATATATATATATATATATATATATATATATATATATATATATATATATATATATATATATATATATATAATTTTTTTAACAGGAGTTTCCTGACTAAATACATAGAATACAAGTAATCAAGGTTCAACGACACAGTTAGGATCAGGGAAATAATTTAAAATTAGTTAAACAGCAATGTACAATCCTTTAAAATACACAAAAAAATGGATAACCCTGATGACCATATCCTAGAAATACACAAAAAGTCAGTGAATGAGGAAGTTCACCTCTGCAGTGAAGTATTTCGCCATGCAGGCCTCCTTGATGAAAGGTCTACCAGCTTCCTTCAGACGAGCGGCGTTGTACGTCAGCAGTCGGCCAGCTTCAATCTGTGTTGCTACGTGGGCAATTTGGTGCTGCATGCCCTGAAATGCAAACAGCACCATAATGACATAAGAACCCACTGACCACCAATATAAAGTGAATAATCACAAACATGTTATGCGAGTCTACTGTGATCTTAACCTGGAAATCAAAGATTCGTTTTCCAAACTGCACCCTCTGTCTGGTGTAAGGAATAGTGTTGTCGAAGCAGCCTTGTGCCAGCCCGAGCATCTGAATCACACAGTTAGCGCATTTAACATTTCCATTGCACACTTTATAATCTTGAACAGAGCACATTTACCCTTAATTTAAGTATAATTTACATAAAAATTGGTTTACCTGAGCGGCAATTCCAATCCTGCCCTCGTTCAACATCCCAATAGCGTATTTGTACCCCTGACCGATCTCTCCCAAAATGTTTGTCTTTGGTACCTACAATGAAAAGCACAAAGTCAGTAAAAATCACAGCATGCATTTGTTTCATGCTGGTTCGGTGTAGCACAAGGGGTCACCTTGACATTGTCGAAGTTGAGCGGGCAGGTGGAGGACGCACGCAAGCCGAGCTTGTTCTCCTTCTTGCAAATCTCCAGCCCCTCCGTGTCCCGGTCCACGATAAAGCAGGTGATGCCTCTGTACCCCTGTTAATCCAAAGGGAGTTTGTCTTTACATTTGGTACAGGAAATGCACACTTTTCTTGAGGTTGAGTTGGAGAGGTCTTCATTTAACTCTGTGACAATTTTTGGGTTTAGAATCTCTGAGTGTTGTCTGTGTTGCTAATTGATTTAAGATAAGATAAGATAAGATAAGATATTCCTTTATTTGTCCCACAGTGGAGAAATTTACATGTTACAGCAGCAAAGTGGATAGTGCAGCAAACAAGAAGCATAGATTTTAAAGGAGTATTAATACAAATAAATAAAATAATATATACATAATAGAAAAGTAGAGCTAAAATATGTCCAGCATATTAAAAAATATTATTGTCCAGTTGATATAATTGCACAGATGATATGATTGCACATATTGTTGTTATTTCCAATAATAAATATACATACATTTGTATAAAGCAGTATATTTGCCCACTCACATTTTGATGAGAGCATTAAATACTTGACAATTCTCCCTTTCAGGTACATTTTGAACAGATAAAAAAATGGGATTAATTTGTGATTAATCGTGGACAATCATACAATGACAATTAGCCCTAGTATTTTTACATTAACATCACCATAGAGAAATACTTTAAGTTGTTGATCATTTATCATTAGCTGACAAGAGAAAACAAGAATGGAAGGGTGAGCAGTTACTCACAGCAGAGGGCTCAACGTTGGCCATCACCAGGAAAACACCTGCGTGTTCTGCATTGCTGATCCACATCTTGGATCCATTGATGATGTAATAGTCCTTGTGTTTATCAGCACGTGTCTTCAGAGCGAAGGCGTCGCTCCCCGACTCTGCTTCAGAGAGGCAGAAGCTTCCAATCTGTGTGAAATGACACAGGTATATAAACATTACAGCAAATACAGGGGTAGACAGCCAGTCAAGAGATCTACAGTATTATGCGGTGACAATGTAGTGTTTTATGACATACACCGAGCGACCGTGTGTCAAATTGCTCACCATGTCGGTTGACAGTCTGCTGAGGTACTGCTCTTTCTGAGCTGCTGTACCCAGTTTGGCAAACAGCGTGTTGATCAGTGTGTTCTGGATGTCGCAAAGCACAGCCACAGAGGGGTCCACCTTGGCCAGCTCCTCAATGACCAGGATGGAGGTGAAGAATGAGGAACCAGTGCCGTTATACTCTGGATCAATCTCAATGCCCATGAGCTGTAGAAAAAAAAAAAAAAAAAAAAAAGCAGAAAATGAGTATTGGAGTCACTGGAGAGAGCAAAAACGGACATTAAAGCTGCACAATTAATTGAACATTAATCAGGATCACAATTTGGCTTCCCACAATTAAGCAAACATGATCGACTGTGATATTGACGATAAAAATGCATGCTATACTCATAAAAAACAGTCAGCCAAAAGGACAATTGAGACGTGTTGGCTTCACTTCTGGGGAGCTATCAGGATGCATGTGTATCCTTCAGCGGCAGCCGTTGATACACTTAACTGAATGTTACGGCTGCAATCCAGAGTAGAAGAGTAATATACTGTGTATTACGCGTTCACTGCTCTCTGCAAAGTGTAAATCACATAATTCAGGTGAAGAAGAACCAAATCTTAAGTATTTTTAAAGATTTACCAGGATGTAGCACAACTTAAAAGTGAAAGCAGTGCTCAGTTGATTTATATTTGCGTAAAAGGTTTTGGTACTTTTTTATTTATATTGTGTGTTTAGGAGATGCACTGTGAATAAGGACCTTTACGGATCTTTTGATGCAAAGATTTGTACAGGAAAGCAGTGCTCTGTTTATTTAAATGTGTAAATGCAATAAAAATATTTTGTTCCTGAAATCCATGAATAATCGTGATAAATATTGTGATCTCAATATTGACCAGAATTATTGTGATGATCACTTTGGCCATAATCGTGCAGCCGTAGCTGACATGATAATGTGTTAATTTAATTATACTTACACCCTGCTCAAAGAGAGATTTGATGACTTCCTCGTACATGGTAGAACTTTCATCCATCTTTGACACCAACGGACCAATGCGCTCTTGTGCATATTTTTTAACTGTCAAACAAGACACATGTTTAGTATGTTAATGATCTCTGTCTCCAGGTGTCTGCAGCAGTAGGCCCAATGACGCCCAGCTCACCTGCTTCCCTCATCATGCTCTCCTCCTCTGAAAACGTTTGAAGGGGAGGAAAGGGGACCACACCAGCTGCCTGATCTGAGGCCAGATCTGGGGAAGGATTGGTGGACCTGCTCCTCCATCCAGCCTGGCATGCACCCCATGGTCGACAGACCTGTCTGCACGACTGAAAACAGAGCAGAGAGCAGTGGAAAATAATGTAAAAATAAATGCACAATCATAAGATATAAGAGCGATACACGTTCAAGAAGGCTGTAATTAACGACTGCAGTTTGTGATGTACAAGTTTGTTTGTGCTCTCGTGCTAGCGTTAGCCATCCGATAGCTAGTAACGTCAACAGGAGCGAGCCGAGATACGTTACGTAATTCAGGGATAAAGCGTTGGTACAGCAGAATATTCACTAAAATATGTACCCAAACACGACAAATGTTAATAAAAACTGCGCATGATACCAGAGCCTGGGGCTTCACCTTTGAGAAAATCCTGCCCAGCAGCGCAGCCATGATGAGTTACACAATGTTTACATACGTACCAGCTTACGTCATAGCGATGGGAATTCAGGCTCTTTTTAGAGAACCGGCTCTTTCGGTTCGGCTCACTAAAAAGAGCCGGCTCTTTCGGCTGCCAAGCGGCTCTTCAGGTTATTTTGTTGCCTTTATTAATTTATTATCAACAAAAATATGAAATTATGCTCAAAATGAATTACTAATGTAATGATTATGTTAGCTGCATTGTCAGTAAGACAGCAAACCACTTTTTTTCCCCATCCCACTCTATTCCCACTTTGAGCAGCTCTTCAGCTAAGTTCTCAGAAGTGTGTCTGTCGCTGAACTCAAAACCATCCAGAAGACAGAACACCATTTTAGAATTTTTCTCAATTGATGAAGAACTGGCAAAAATGATTACACTTGATTTCTATCAATTTTCAGTTGTGGATGATAAAGGATTCAGGAAGTTTATTCATGCACTGAATCCTATGTATGCAATTCCAAGCAGGAAAACAAAAAAATCATCCCAGGCCTATATGATAGAGAACTTGCATCCACTGCAAAAGAGGGTTAAAAAAGCTACAGCAGCATCCTTCTTGTCACTTACGTGTCACTTTATTGAAAATTATGAAATGGTGTTCTGTCTTCTGGATGGTTTTGAGTTCAGCGACAGACACACTTCTGAGAACTTAGCAGAAGAGCTGCTCAAAGTGGCGAAAGAGTGGGATGTGGAAAACAAAGTGGTTTGCTGTCTTACTGACAATGCAGCTAACATAATAATTACATTAGTAATTCATTTTGAGCATAATTTCATATTGTTGTTGATAATAAATTAATTAAAGCAACAAAATAACCTGAAGAGCCGCTTGGGAGTCGAAAGAGCCGGCTCTTTTTAGTGAGCCGAACCGAAAGAGCCGGTTCTCTAAAAAGAGCCTGAATTCCCATCACTGTTTCCTTTACAACAGTGTATCCTCGCCTATAGGTCCTCTGGCAAGCTTCCGCGGTCATCCAGATGAAGAGATTTAGGAACTGGGATGGGCCGCAAGTTGAAACACTGAGATTTCAGCGCACAAGCCGGAGGCAAAAAAATCAGGAAATGTGAAGCTTTTAACATACCATAGGAGCATGTGCATAACACATAATAAGAATGCAGATTAAAATAAAATAAAATAGATTAAAATAAGATTAGCTAAGGTCTTCTGTGCAAATCATTTTTTTTTTTCAAGTAAACTCAGAAGTTTCGTTGTATTTTTACCTTTCATTATGTCAAGGGCCTTTGTAAAAGAGAGAAGCTCATTATGAAACACAATAAATAAAGTAAAGTAAATCGAGGTTTTACTTTCATATGTTTACATTTGTGTCAGTAAAATTTAGGAAATGAGAAGCAGCCCGTGCCACCGACGTCTGCCCTATGCATCCACAGTTGGAATGATGCTGCCTTCAGGTGCCCCTTGTAAGAATCATACACTCGTTTTATGGTTGTGTAAACGAAACACTTTGTCGGTAGGATTAACAAGAAATGCATGTTTATGTTGAAGACGACACTTCTTTATACTTAATAATAGACTTTGTCATGTTGTAAACTTGGACTTATTTGCAACAACACAGAATAGTCACACACCTATTTGAGAACTCGTTAGTGTTTGCCAAATATTTACCATAGTTTGCAGAGAGTCCGCGAAGGCAACAGTTCCGCTTGAGGGGAGAGGACCGGAACTATCATCAAAAACGGAAGTATTCACCTGGTAACAATTCTAGCCGGATAATTTAATAAAATAATAGATAATTTATTCACTTGTCTCTGTTTAGCGATAATGTTGGTCAGACGCTGAAAGGTAACATATGAACTGCGTTGAGGACGATGTTAGATACTTGGTGTTAATAGTAATACAAATTACTGAAAGGTTCGAGCTAAGGTTCGAGGCAGCTAACGTTAGCTAGCTTACTAGCTGTCGGTTACAAGTACCAAGTAAAAGCAGAGCTGTCACGTCTGACTACTAACTCATCGTCTCTGAATCTTTCCAGGTTCAGTACAGAAGAAAGAGTATGGAAGAGATAAAGACCGAGCCGGTGGATTTTGTGAAGGAATTCCAAGAATACCTGACTCAACAAACCCAGCATGTCAACATGATCTCAGGCTCTGTTTGCGGAGAAAAAGAGGCAGAGCAGCCGTTTCAAGCCGGTAAAATAAATTATAGAGGGACATATCCTTGATAACGAAGGGATGAAGTCTTAAAGTGGTTGTGTGTTTGGTTTTAGTTGCCCCAAGAAATGAGCAGAATAGTTTGGACCCTCCGTCTGTGGAGGTGAGCCTGCCGATGGAGGATGGGCCAGATGTGCAGATGGACGGGCTGGAGAGGACCTGCGATGGGAAGTACAAGTGCAGCTACTGCAGTTATGCCAACAAGGGCATGGCTCGTTTAATCGAGCACATTCGCATCCACACAGGTTAGTGTTTATACTGCATTCAGTATGCGGGGGGGGGGGGGGGGGTGGGGGCACTACAAGATGTTTCTGAAAACACTTGAGACGAGAAATAGGCAGTACAGTAATAGAGTATTGATTCATATTTAATCAGCGCTGCCTAGTTTGACCATTTAATCAGAGTTTGTGAGTGATTGACAGCTGCTAAGAGACGACAGGCTCCAGCTTGGCTCTGATTGGTTGTTTTCCTTCGGTTTGTGAAATCTTGCAGATGCCATCAGGAGCACCAGAGGACATGCAAGAACATGATTTTATTCCTGATTTCTGTCTCCTGCACTGCTGTCAGCATATAGTGATCGTTTCATAATACATGACCTTTTTTTAATCATGCATCATTGCTCCATTTCTACCCACTGCTGCTTTTGTAGACAACTAAGGATGCAATATGTGAATAATAACCTTTACTTGCTTTCTCTTTTTGAGATATATCACATTGTCCCAATTTGTATAATCTCTTGTGCAGCACACATACTACATAGTATTTACTGCCTCACCACTGTTTACTCTTTCACAGTTAAGTATGCTTGGTAATATCAATATTTTAACTGCAGTTATTTCCTCTCACCTAGGAGAAAAGCCCCATCGCTGCCAGCTGTGCCCATTTGCCTCAGCGTACGAGCGCCACTTGGAAGCCCACATGCGCTCACACACAGGAGAGAAACCCTACAAATGTGACCTCTGTGCCTTCCGCTGCAGCGACCGCAGCAACCTGTCTCACCATCGCCGCCGCCGCCACAAGCTCCTGCCCACGAGGGCCGTCCGCTCCCCTTTCTCCAACAAAAGGATGTTGGGCTCCCTGCAGAGAAGGACAGGCTCGCTGGGCTTTAGCAGGCGACTGCTCATCAACTTCAACCCCCCTCCATGGGGATGCCAAAGTCGGATTATCTGAGTGACTTGTCTCACAAGATCCACCACCATTTGAATAGCAGTGAGTATAAGAACCATCCCAAGGTGGATGAGAGCGACAGTTGCAACAGAGGTGCTAATGGTTTGACTTTTAATAACCCACTGGATCAGCTGTCTACACTCGCTGGCCAGTTAGCCGACCTCCATCCTGAGTCTCAGACCCCTGCATCCCCAGATGGGGAGTCTTTAAAGGATGAGAAGCCCATCCTCATACAGCAGGTCTCCAGTGTGCATGTTGCTATGTGTTCAAATGGAGTACAGACTTCCCCACATAAAAATGAATCTCCCACCTCAGGCCAAGGGAGTTGTAGTCCCGTTCCTGGCCTTGGCTTCGAGAACAGCGTGAACACTCTCGCTGCGAGTGTCGGCAACAGCCAGCCGAGCACACCCGCCCCCGCCCTGACCAACGCAACGGACCAACAGTTCTTAAATAAATGCCAGCACTGTGATATTCACTTCCTGGATAACATCCTCTACACTATTCACATGGGCTGTCATGGCTACGAACATCCATTCCAGTGCAACATCTGTGGCCACATGTGCACAGACAAATACGACTTTTCTTGCCATTTTGCTCGTGGACAACATAAAAAGTGATTCCAAGCAACTTGGATGCACATGGAGTCTGAACTTCTTGTGTTTTTAGTATATTGAGTATACGCTGATTTATACTCGCTGTTTTGTTGCCTTACTGCAGTTCTACATGGCTTTGAGCTTTTGAAGTTAGTTTTAGGTTGATGCATAAACAGTAGACAAAACAGGAACATCTTCCTTTTATGCCAATGCAGCTGCTCATTATCCTGATTTCTTTTTGTATCAGAGTCTCAATGACATTGATATAAAAAGCTAGCCCATCACAATTACACAGGCAGCTTTACTATAAGAGACATTTAAAATAAAATACCAACAGTATTTAACACCAAATGTTATGAGCTTCACCAGCTTTGCATTCTTCATGGGGCTGTTAAACTGTTATTTTGTCCACCACCATGTGGTCTGTTAAGTCTCATTATACACCAAAGTTTCCATCTCAGTTAAATTGTCTGGACATTTGCTGCAGGATGTTCAGAGACTGACCGCATAATTGTATGGCCACAACTAATGATTATTTTCATTGAGATTATTTGTTTGGTCTATAAAAGAAAATGACAAAAAAGTCCATCAGTCCAGAGTTGACAACTTATCAATTAATCATTGCAGTTGTAGTTAATTGGCTCATTTTCTGTTGACATCTTAAGTTTGTGTCCAGCCAGAGTCTTTATAATCCTGCTTGCTGTTTTGACATTTATTTATACCTCACTCTGTAGACTAGAAGGTGTCAGCCAAGTCAGTCATGAATAATTTAGATAGATTTCAATATTGGGTTTTTTTGTTACTAATTTATACCCATGGAACTATTTTCTATTTATAAGCTGTCTTAAGAAGTTTTGTTGCACAAATTTTTAGTACAAATCTTCTTTCACTGTAGCCACTTCTCTTGTGTATAGTAGCAGATGTTGAGACACTGTATAGATCCCTGTGACTCCAAAACATCATGTTTATTTTTGTTTAATTAATAGCTTTTGATTTGTGTAAATCTTGGTCTAAAGCAAAAGCTTATAAAATTTAACTTGTTTGTATGTGAAGATTATGTTATTATGGACAGAACGTGAACACTGGAGATCAATGGGTTCTTATCTCTAGAAGACACCATATTTGCAGACCGTGTAGTTGACCATGAGTATGTCACTGTGTTGTGAGGTTGAAATAAGTTTTGAGGAAAGTTTGGCTTTAAAAAAAATGTCTTTCAAGGTTTTAATTACAAGATAAATTAATAGGATTTAAATAAAATATTTAATCGCGACTAATCAAATTTTTTTATCGGTCCAAAATGTACCTTAACTGGAGATTTGTCAAGTATTTAATACTCATGAACATGGGAGTGAGCAAATATGCTGCTTTATGCAGGTGTGTGTGTGTATGTGTGTATAGTGTATATATATATATATATATATATATATATATATATATATATATATATATATATATATATATATATTTTATTGGAAATCAATTAACAACACAAAAAATGACAAATATTGCCCAGAAACCCTCACAGGTACTGCATGTAGCAAAAATAATATGCTCAAATCATAACATGGCAAACTCAAACCCAACAGGATACAACAGCTGTCAGTGTGTCAGGTGCACTGACTTGACTATGACTTGCCCCAAACTGCATGTGATTATCATAAAGTTGGCATGTCTGTAAAGGGGAGACTTGTGGGTACACAGAGAACCCATTTTTATTCACATCTCTTGAGGTCAGAGGTCAAGGGAACCCTGTGAAAATGGCCATGACAGTTTTTCCTCGCCAAAATTTAGTTTGGAGCATTATTTAACCTCCTTCCTGACATGCTAGTATGACATGGTTGGTACCAATGGATTTCTTAGGTTTTCTAGTTTCCAGTATCTTCACTCTCGCTTTAAATCTGAGCCTGCTACAACCTTAGAAAGGTCAATTGCATCAATGCATTAAAGAAATTAGTGGCAGTAAAATGATTTTGTGTTAAGTTATTATCGTGTTAACTTTGACAGCCCTAAATGACACATACTGTACATTTTCTCATTTAATGTCACAATGACCAGTAAAAGTACATTTTATTTACATTTAATTAAATACAGTGTCACATATTCTCGTGATGCAATTAAATCTGCCTTTGTAAAAAACTCAAAAAGATTCAAGTTATTTATTTTCATTCATGATTTTCAACAGGATTTCCTTTTTCTCATGATCAAAAACATCTACTGCTCTTTTCACGACGCGCTCCACGTCGATGTCCTCTTCTTGAGTGAAAGGCACTTCCTGGAGCAGCTGCCTCCGCAGAGTGTGAAGAAATGTTGATTTGGTTTCATTCAGCTGAGCGGCCAAGGACCTCATGTGCTCGGGGGAGACTCGATTCGCTGAAGTTAAGGTGACAAAATTATCAGAACACTCGGCTGCAAATGACAAAGTGAGTAAATTTGTATCACAACTGACCTCTGGCAGTCTTCATGGCTTCAGATATGTGGCGTCGACAGGCCTGGTCAGTCTGGTGAACCACACTAGTGGCACATTTCAGCCGGTCCGCCTCCTGCAAAGCATGAGATGACAACACATTCTGCAGCTGCATATCTTAAGTCGACTATTGCGAGATTTTATGGGAACTATGCCGACCCACCTTTTGTTCAGTGTTGTCTTCAGCCGGGCTCAGCGGGTTGCTCAGTGCAGAGGAGATCAGCTCCATCACTCTCTGACTGAGGGCGACAAAAAGCCACAGGCAAAACATGAATACCTGATTTATGCACGTGAACTTCAACTTCATACTGCTTCTTGTGCTATCGTACATGTCGCATTTGGACAAATCGTCTATGGTGTTGAGTGAAATGCTGCTTGTCTCCCATGAGTTCTTCTGTGGATTTGGAGACTCCAACCGCTTCGCCATCTCCAGTATCACCTCAGTGGGAATGGGTTCAGACCGGTTCTGGTTTCTACTGATGCAGGACTCCACATCACACTGCAGATACACCTGGCAGAAACCCAGCGAATCTAAAAACACAAATTAATTCAACGAAAAAGAAATTTAAAGGAAGCACATCAGTTGTGTTTTGTCCCATAGATTTACAGTGAGTCCTCATTGTCCAGGCTGTTTTTTTCAGTATACTAGAACAGAGTTGCAGGGTATAGTGGCCATTTGTCAAAAACAAACTTAAAGGGCCATTGCCATTGTCCCTACAAAATGTATGTTTCTGATGATTTATTTAGCCAAAAAAAGTAAGTGAAGAACAAAGCACAAAGAAAACATGGATGTTGCTGACTCTCTTGTTCTAGTAAAAAACCATAAGCCCACACGGATGCAGGTTGGTCCCATACCTGCCTACCTACCTGTATATAGGTTCTGTTTCTATCCCTCCCTCCCTCCTTATATAAAAGGTGTATGCTGGTTCTATCCTCCTCCCTCCCTGTATATAAAAAGGTGTATGTTGGTTCTATCCCTCCTCCCTCCCTATATAACAACAGGTGTATGGTGGTTCTAAACCTGCCTACCTACCTGATATAACAACAGGTGTATGCTGGTTCTATACCTGCCTCCTACACAGAGTTTGCAACTTGTTTGGTGTCAGTAATTCTTCATAGTAAACATGTAGTTGCCATTAAATTGATCAAAGTGGTTATGTTCATGTGTTAACAGTGGTTTTGAAGTGTTCAGTGATGTATTCAGGTGCTTACAGGAGGCAAGAAATCTCTTCCAAGATTTAACAGTTTTGATATATATATATTTTTATTGTTTTGGGGGCGGCAGTAGCTCAGTCTGTAGGGAGTTGACTTGGGAACCGGAGGGTCACCGGTTCAAGTCCCGACATGGACCAAAAAACTGAGTGTGAACTGGTAGCTGGAGAGGTGCCAGTTTACCTCTTGGGCACTGCCGAGGTGCCCCTGAGCAAGGCACCAAACCCCCAACTGCTCAGGGCGCTTGTCAGGAGCAGCCCCATCACTCTGACATCTCTCCATTAATGCATGTATGTGTGTTTCAGGTCTGCATGTACCATGTATAAGTTAAAAAAACCAACAGAGTGTAAATTGAATTTCCCCACTGTGGACTAATAAAGGTTGATCTTCTTCTTCTTCTTCTCTTCTATTTAAGGTATGAAATCAATATATTTGTACTTAATGGACTAAAGCATGCAATTATGCCATTATGGTCCTTTAAACGTTTTTTCATACATCACCTCATTTCATTTCTATTTTATGTGATATCTGTGGGTTATTACATTTTGGTTTAAAACTTTGTGTGTTGCCAGGGTGGGGAGTTACTGATAAAATTATATTATAATATAAATAATACATTTCCAAAATAAATTTATGTAGCAATGTAACAAAGTCAAAATCATATTGAATCAATTTGATGTCAAGATAAATTAACTGTGTGTTTGAGAACTGACCATTACACTGAAAAATTACTTGTATTAATATAAAGAAAATGCCATTTGTTTTGTCAAGTTAGTGACCTGCGTGTGCTCACGTTTTCTTGCAAGTTGGTACACTTCGTATCTCATGCTTGGATAGTAGAAGTTGTCGTCCAGTAGAAAGAGAAGCGGTGTCCGGTCTGCCTGTGAGCAGTCCAAAGCTTCAGGCTGTGGAAGAGCTCGAATGCATCGTTCCCATGCAGCCCTGTTGATCTGACAGCTGTCCGGCAGCTCTGCCAAAACACAAGGTTTCTCCAGGAACTGCTCAATGCGCCGCAAAACTGCTTGTCTGTGTAACTTCCATTCAGTGTGCTAGAAACAGAGAAAATAATCAGTCAATAAAACATTTTAATGTGTGCTGGGAATATGAAATTTACATTGTTATGGCATTGTTATGGTGTTTTTGTTACTAATTTATAAGATCTGTGGAATCAAGTTTAGTACAATCTGATTTCACTGTAGCCATTGTATAAGATAAGATAAGATGAACCTTTATTAATCCCCAGAGGGAAGTTCGGGTGTCATAGCAGCATCAACAACAGTACAGATAAATACAGTATAGTAAAAGAGTATAATAGCAAATAGTAAAATAGTATAGATCCATGTGACTCGAAGACATAATGTGCAATCATGTTGATTTTTATTTAATGAACAGCTTTTGATTTGTGTAAATCTTGTCTTAAAGCAAAGACGTATTCAATTGCTTGCATGTGAAGACACTTTCCCTTCAATAATAACTCACTGAACTTTTTCCTCTTTCTCTCCTGTATCATCTCTTATGATACTGATACAAAACTTTGCTGCAATGTCTATATATTATCCTCACAATACAATTATTGTTACTCTCGACAGCACAGCTATTATTAACATTTTAATTTAGTTGACAGCTTAAAATTATTGTTACTGGGAAAGTCCATTTAAAACAATGTATACTGTGCTTTTCTACTACAGCAGATTTGGATACGGTGTCATCACATTATACTGTTTGGGGTTTCTGTTAGATAGGGACCACTTTAGCTCATCTGTCTTTACTGTTTCTTGCAGTTTGACGCCGTCCTCCACCCCTCTGGTCTGAAAAGCATGCCCGGGGATCAGGTCATCATACGGGACCACACTGGCTCTCCATCCGTGCCGTGCAGCGGTGCTGAGGACGATGCGGGCCAGCGTGGACTTCCCGGCAGCAGGTAGCCCGCAGAGGACACACAGACATGCCGGAGCCCGGCCGACACCTCCGGCTTCCTCTGCTGCCATCAGCTGCTACCAGAGAGCCGTTTTAAAACTCTTCTTTTTACATGGTTGGCTGTCGTAGCCGTCGATGTTTGCGGTTGAAAGCTCACTTCCGCATCAAGTCGCGTCATAGTCATAACGGAAACACGTGACTTCCGGCTGCAATCCTTTCAAAATAAAAATGCTGAAGGGAGACATTTCTTCATTAATGATTGAAAAATGGTAAAACACGCAATGACAGTAATAAACTAGACTGAGGCTTGGGCCCCGTGAGCTCAATACACTTTTCCATATTTTACAAATGTGGTAGTCCTGATCTCACACATCTTAATAGGCTACTCAAAAATAGGTAATTTAATAATCAAAAATCAACTACAACTACAAAAAGCACACAAGCCAAGTATACCTTTTTGTAGGCCTATAAGACATGAATACTTAACTGTACTTTTCTTAAGTATATTTCCGTCAAAAGAACACAAGTAAACCTACGAGCCAAGTATACTTAGACTTTTCTGTATACTTGTCAGTGTGAGCCAAATTTATTTAGACTTTTCTGCACACTTGTCAGTATGAGCCAGATATACTGATGTTAAGTATATCTCTGATAAGTACATAAAAAGTAAATTGCAAGTATACTCTCTTATATAAGTCTAAAAGAAGTACACTAATAGCACACTTGAATAAATTTCTATTTGTGAAGGGGACAGTCAAGATATTTTTTTTTTTCTAAATGGTAGGACAATGGTTGCTTTGTTTAAGACTGTTGTTCCCAACCTGAGTTTCTAATAAAAGGTAGATACTTGTTTTGCACAAAATAACATGTGCTATTTCTGAGCTTTCTGTCTTGAACAATACTGGATATTTCCATCTTGTAAAAAGCATTCAGGTTAAACAATCAGAGAAGGAAAATCACTTTGATTAAACTGCTCACAGCTCCAAGAAACACACACTTTTACAAAGCTTGAACCCCATTGCCTGATACATTTTTTTATTCAATTTACATTTACAAAATCTTTAAAATATTTTAATACATAGTAACATATTATACAAAAGGTGATATTTTTAAAAATATTGTATGTGCATGTATTCCCAGTGAGTGTTAGTCTAACAAAACACATATTCAAAACATAACCTCCTTGGCAGAGGTAATAAATATTTACATGTGTATCAGCCTCATCCACCACCACCATGTTACACAGTCCACTTTAAAATGAAAAGGTGCTGGCATCAAGTTAAAGGGTTTATCACAGTGTTTTAAACCTGCCTCTTCGTGCAATGTTAAGCTATATTACACTCCATACATTCACAATAACATTTAGCATAAAAACAGAATCAAGATAGTGGCTCCTTGGGTGGGATTGGTCTGGGTACTCCGGGGCCCTGCTTGGGAGCTGGTGGTTGTGCAGGGTAAGTAGTTGCTTCATCATTCCAATAATCCAGTTCTCCATACCTGAAACTGATGGTTAAACCGGTTATACAGGTTTGCTTGTGCAGTGAAAGCTTCAGTTTCCTTCAGTAATACTGTTTGAGTGAAATAAAAATAAAAGCTCATACCCAGAAATTGCAGCAGAGGTAGCTGGTGGATATCCAGGCTGGAATTAGAAGAAAAAACAACTTAAAAATCTGCCTCTGCTTACTGCTTTCTTTTTTGAGGTCATGAAAAACTGTTCATCACTGCAGGGATGGTAGTGTAATGCTGATTTTGCAGAAGGATAATCATTACGAAAAACGTATTTACCTCAACAGAAGGAGGCTGTGTTGGAGGCTGGGTTGCGGCACTTTTAACATTGCTGTCTGACTGCCTGTTCGCGTTTCCATTTCGATCATTACGTGACCTGTGAGAGCAGAAAACATCCAATCATCAAAATAGAAAACATTACAAGTGCAGCTTTTAAAATATCTATCAGTATATTTCTAAAATGTGAGATGATGGTTTACTTCAGACGGCTTCCTTTTAGGCACGGGTCCAGTGAGTCTCTCCTGAAGAAGTAGAGCAGCCCCAGAATGACAAGGACCAGAACAGGAACCACCAACAGAAAGAAGATCAACAGGCCGTTCCTGAGGGAGTAGTCTGTGGTAGAAAAGGTCGTGTGTGAATAAGAACCAGTATATTTAACTATATTAGTTACACCCAAACAGTCAACTCTATTCTTAGTAGATTACCTACAGTTGTGTCAGTGTTTTGCTGATTTTGCAGCGATATTTGCTACAGCGTTTCCCCCCAAACATGACAATACAATTTATAATGTCAAACAGCATACATGAATACATCAGCAGTGGAGACAGGGTGCAGAAAAGACAACTAAAGCCAGGTATCCACAAAAAGCTTTAGTCCCAGGAACTACTTTTCAAGGAACTACTTTTGTTGTCTGCGTTTCAACTGTGATCTAAAGACCTGCAAAGATTAGGCAAATTAATCCATTGACATATAAAAAAGCAACATGACATGAGTTGAGGGCTTCTGGTGCTCATCTTTCATCTAAAAAAACACTTGAAGAACTATAAATGTCAGCTTTATTTACTGCTGCATAATATTTACTGATGCATGTTGGATGTAATGAGTGAAATGCAGTGGAGGAAAATTAATGTCAGAGCATCTCTGTCCACAGTTAATCATCTGTTGAGTGTGTGATAGTTATTTCTTTGTGCTTTAGAATGTAACAGCCATGAAAAAAAAAAAAATCATAAAATAACTAATTTTTTGGGGATTGAGGAGTTCCTCAAAAGGTTCCTAGCTCTGGAGTAAAGTTCCTGTGGTGGGAAACAGGGCTTTAGATTTACCATATATAATGAATGCTAAGATAACAGCTAAAATATCTGGTTCCTTCTAGTTCATCATGAGCAGCGTGTGAAGACAATTAACAGCAAATGAACATGTTTCTAAATCTGGCAGACATACAGATGGGGAAATGCACAAATTGGCATGATACATTTTCAGTATTATTAAAATGATGCTGCATTATTAAAATGATCCAATATCAGTCTGATTTTGACACATTTAGGTAAAAGCTATGCCAGTTTTTCTCAATTTCTGAGATTCATGCTATGAGGAACCACAGCTACCAGTCATGCCAGCAGAAGACAGAATGATTAATATGAGTAATATGAAGCCTAATAAAGGACTACTGCATTGGATTACTGTGGCTCTAGTGATGCATTTAGATAACTTCAGTGCTGTTTTCCTTACGCTGCCTCAGTTAGAGCTTATGAGTGTGACATTAGGTGAACTGCATATTACAGAGACTTTATCTTGAAAAGTAAATTCATAAAATGACTTTAAACCCACCGATCTGTGCAGGACCACTGTTTATGCTGCCACCATGCCCTGCCGTGGCACAGTTTGGTGGGGCCCAACCGTTTTCACAGTGGCAGTTCCCTTGGTCATTACATACCTGAAGAAAACATTAACAGCACAGCCAGACATGTCATTAGTGGCTGGTAACACAGTAAAAAAAAAAAAAAAAAAAAGGTAAATGCGGACTCACCCCTCGGCCATTGCAGGTGGTCTGGGCATCACAGTTTAAGTTGGGCAGCAGAGCGGAGGCGTTCACACACTTAAAGTCCAAGCAGGCCTGAGATAGAAGACAATGAAAATGAGTCACTATTTCCACTTTGACAATGTCCTGGAACATGTACTGTATAAACACATTAGCTCCTGGTTACATTCCTTCTCTTTGGCATGAACGCTTCTTAAAAACAGTCACCTTGTCTTTTTCACAAGGGCTGCCAGTGTTGACGTAGGCAGGATCTAGCACATCTGTGCCGAGGTTGAAGTTTGCATTAATACACTTTTCCCCTTGGACTTCTTCGATGCTGATTTGGGCACCAGGAGGGGGGCTGTTGAGGTCCACGTTAACACACTGCAACTTCCCACACATGGAATTTCTGCAGTGCAAGTTCAAGACATGTTGGATTAAATGTACTGACAAAATAAAGTTGCACCACATCATGTTCAAAATGATCATCCTAATTATATTAAATTGGCAGGCTTGCTGCAAACTATGATAAAACAAACTTCCTCGCCTAATCAGAGGATATATATATATATATATATATATATATATATATATATATATATATATATATATATATATATATATATATATATATATATATATATATATATATATATATATATATATATATATATATATATATATATATATATATATATATATAAAAAAAACACACACACACACACATAGATCCGCATTTAAGTTCATATCATCCAATAATTTAAAACCACAGTACTTACGCGACAGTACATTTGATAAATTGTCCTTTGCTGGTCATTCCACAGTTTCCAAATGTGTTTCCCCTTGTATTTGCATTCTTAAAACAAATATCCGCTGCCTTCGTTGCTGGATCTGACAAAAATACACATAATACCCAAGATAAAATATTAATGACAAGAGAAATTCCAGGTGACCATTGATGTATTGTTGACTGGATTATTCACATTTACACAGATAGAAATCAAAAGTCATGTGTTTGACTGGCACACAGGGTAAAATTCACAGCAAGAAATTCTGACTAAAAGTGCACAAACCAAACAGTTTCTGAACTTTAATCAGCTTTGAATCATGCTTTATTGAATGTACCTGGTGCAAAGAGATGTTTGCACTGGAAATCATACGTCTGGCATCGGCCCTCGTAGCAGTACGCGGCAGCTTGGTGGTCCTGACAGGGTAGGCCGTCCATGATATAGTAGTCATCGGGACAGAACTCAGTCTTGCCATCACAGTATTCAGGAAGATCACAGGTGTTGACAGACTCCCTGCATGGCGTTCCAGAAACTAGGATCTAAAACAAAAAAACAATGCAATAAATTGACCCACTTTTCTTGCAAGTGCAAAGAATGTTTCCCCAAGTACAACTTATGCGTCTGTTCAGAGCAGTCATAAGCCACGTGACCTTGAGTCCAACATAATGCTGACCTGGCAGTTGGCGCAGCAGTCACCCTGAGCACAGGCGGACCCGCTTGTAAGTTTGCAGGTGGCAGCATCACAGCATAAGTTCTTGCATTCCTGTAAGAAATGGAAATAGAGCGAAAAACTATGCTTACCACCTTACTAAACTGAGGAACAAGAATTTAACTTAATGTTTTTTATTCTAAGACATTACTTATGTGTCTAGTGTGTAAAGCTGAAAACAAAATCCTTATTTAGTTATCCTTGATTTACAAAGAAATACTCATTATTCATTTGCAAAAGTCGGTTTTCATTTGTACTGGTTTGCGCCGTATCACAAACGTCTCACTTTCATGGACTGGACATTTCTAAATTGAAAGTAAATTACAAACATATTCTCCACAACTCCACCCCTACATTGTTTCTGCCTGTGTAAGTATCTGGCGTAGTTATGTATTTATTGGTTGTCAGATTGAAATTCCAGCAAAACAAAAACAAAAAACAACCACATCATAAAACATCAAATAACTGTGAAAACAATCAGCTACATTGCAGTAAAATGATGTGTTCAAACAATATGTGTGTGAGTTTATCTGGCAGGCAGTACTCTACCTCTGGTTTGCCACAGTCACACTGCTCTCCCTTGTCCAGCCGGCCATTGCCACATTCAGCCACACCAATCACGTCTGATGACGAGGGTTGGTTTTTCAAACACATGCCTCCTCCACGAATGATCATCGTCTCAAAGTCTCTTCCACTGCAGCTGCTGAAAGTGGTCCCACCACTGTAATTGGACAGGCTTCACATTACTAAACAATCTTTGACCATTGAGCAAAATACATTTTTTTGTTGTCAAATTAATTACGTAGTAGTTTTTTTTGTATGGCATGTAGCACCACCAACAAAGAAAGCTTTCTTTTCTTTTTAGTCCTCTCTCTTCGGAGGACTAAATTTACTTTGTTTTCATCCATCCATCCATCGTCAACCGCTTATCCCGTTAGGGGTCGCGGGGGGCTGGAGCCGATCCCAGCTGGCATAGGGTGAAGGCAGGGTTCACCCTGGACAGGTCGCCAGTCCATCACAGAGCACATAGAGACAGACAACATATAGACAGACAACCATTCACACCTACGGGCAATTTAGAGTCACCAATTAACCTATAATATGCTAAAAGATTTTTGCCAAGTGATGCCAAAAATTTTGCCAAAAATTCTGCCTACTGAAGCTTTAAAAACAAAACAAACACAAAAAAGCAGGGGCGAATAAGCTGGTTACCTTGACGACTGGACATGGACACATACTGTATGTAAACAGACAAATATCTGACAGACATAGAACAGAGACATAGAAAATAAGGCCCCTTTTTTGTTAATAGGTGTAAGCTGGTATACAGGTGAGAGGTGAGATTGTAATATGAAGGTGATAGTGGTGACGGGTGGAATTTAGCTCACCAGGCAGTATAAAATATGAAGTTTTTTTATTGAACTCCGTGGTTTGTGTTTTAGTTTGGCAGAGACTTGCTCTAGTGATATATGTTCAGAGACGATTTTCAACCGTTGTTTCATAGAGAGTAGGTGTCTGGATTTCCAAATGAGGAGAATAGTTTTCTTGGTGAGAGCTAGAGCCACAAGTAAAGATGCGTTGTCTGACAGGTTGCCAAGAAGGCAGATGCATGGAGATAGTGGGATGTTACATGCAAAAAATTCTGAGAGACTAGTTATGTCTTCCCAAATGATTTGAACAAGAGGATGTGTAGGTGATTGTCGTGGGTGCCAAGTTTACAATGTGTGCAGAACTGTGAGCTACTGAATCCCATTGCCTGCATTTTGTGGCCTGTGGCCTGTGTGCAGTGCATTATCTTGTACGAAATTGTATAAGTGTGCATATTGTTAAATTACATTTGGCTACATGATCTCTATCCTACCAGAGTAAGGTAAAACATTAAAAGATTATACTTTTACTTCTTATAATCCCAAGATAAATGGGATGAGTGTATCTGCAACTGTAATTTTTAGCACAATAAGAACTACTTTAACAGAAGTTTATTGTGGTTAAATCCTGTATAGTGAATAAAAGGCCCATCATGGACATTCAACTTAACTGAACATAACATAAAAACAACAAAATTGCTGCTGTATGTACTGTAGCATTTTAACTATTTCATGTCAAGAGGTCAAGAAATATTTTGTAGAAGATGTGTTACCTCGCACTGGCTGCCATGATACAGCTTTTTTCTTTGCAGCTGCAGCCTGCGGCATCGTGATTCATACCCAGGTTGTGGCCCATCTCATGGGCCACCACAGTGGAGACATATGGCAGGCCTTCCTTGCTGAACTGTGGAAGCACACCCAGTACATTCAGTGCTAACATTCTCCATAGTTAATATACAGAAATACAGGATCCCCAACTGACAATTTATGCATCAATATTTTATATATACTGTATATAAAAACTAAAATCTTTAGCGACACATGAATCTTCAAAAGAGATCTGGCATAAAGGGATCTATCAAAAGTGTACACAGATTGGATGGTTAGATAAAGAAAGTTTTATTTGCGGGGATAAGAAGGGCCACAAATGTTTACTTCTAGTATTAGGTTAGGTACTATATTTTTAGTTGATCAGGAAGTAAAAATGATTAATCTGTGAACTTTATAAATGTCAGCAACTAAATGTCAGTCTATACAGAATTCTCAAACATATGGTACATTGGCGTTATCTGAAACATAGCTATCCTCCTTTCCAGTGTGACTTTAAAAAGGGACACCATAAGGCATCACAATGCAAAAGAATCTAAGGAATTCAATAACCATAACAAGTTGTCTCGTCATGGTGTCTTGTAAGACAGTGTTCAAGTCCAACCTGTTTCTCCTGTGTTATTTAGAGCATGTGAGAATGAGCAGCACATATAGAACCTGCCATGAATAATGCAGACAGTATCAGTTTCTACACAAAAGCTCAAGTTGCCAAAGCACCAAGGTGACAGATGGTGTTAGAAGTTAAAAAGGGAATTGAACTAACCACGTTGATTCCTCCAGAGGATGCTACAGAGCAGACCGTGCCCACAAAGGCCATACCCAAGACACCTCCACCGTATGGCTCGGGCTTACCGCTGAGAAGAAACAAGTGGACAAGGAAAGGATAAGTCACAGACTTGACTCAGCATGTCAGAACGATTCAGACTTGATGTGGCTGATTGCTGATTAAAGAACAAATGCCGCTTACACAATGAGTTGACCCATGTCATGCCTGAGCTTTGGTAACAGAGTAGTCTTCCTCCACTTGACAAACCTCGACAACACCTCTCCTGCAGAGCCGTCCACACTAAAGGGATTACTATCCTTGAAAATCTGCAGGCCCACCAGCACCACACGGATGTTCAGCTGCTTGTACCACTACAATAAAACAGAAAATAAAAGATTATAAAGCACAGTAATATCACAGTTCATTGGAGGAAAGCATACTTTCTTTTAAAAACAACTTGAAATCTCACCCCATCCAGTAGATTAGCCATATTCACCATTTCCTCTCGTACTGCCGTCTCATTTTTTTTTCTTATAATTATACTGTAAATACAAATAAATAGATAGAAGATAATGTCCTACCAGTTATGACAGACATACAGCTTTGGAAAAGCACTGACACGTGAGGGGAAAAAAAGCAGATTCCTAACTAACTGTTACAGGCTGATGAGTCAATGTTAAAAGTGCTCATTTACATGTCTAAAAAAAACAAACCTTCTGCAGCATATTAATTCTCACTATACACACTCACCCTGAGATTATCGACGACCAGCACCAACTCCACATAACTGGTTCGGGGTAAATTGCGTTTCCTCTGTTTAAACAACAAACAGAAAGAAAGAAAAGCAGTTACGTCACTCTCTGCCTACATCTATTTGAAAACCTGTTCACACAATAGATAAGAGTACATTTCAGGTAAATGTGGTGCACATCTCTGACCCGCAGCAGTGAAGTCAGTGACTGTCCAGGCTCGAAGGGTTCGTGGCTTTGCGTCGATGCAGCCTCGCTGACGACCCCACAGGTGACGGGGCCGGACTGGAAGTCCTTCAGCAGGTAGAGAAGGTGCTCATTGGTGGCAGACTGTGGTACAGGCTCAAGTCCGTAGGTCTCATTTCCAAGGAGGATTATACCCCTAAAGAAAAGTGGTGAATAGCAGATACATCATTAATAAATGCTTTGAGTGTGTACCAAAGCCTAGGTGTGGCACTGCAATCCTGCAACGTGGCATTACCTGGTATAAGTTATTTACTGAGGAACATAGGGACATAAATCACTAGGGCTGTGCTCGACCAAAGATATTCCAACACTCATACGACTTTTTCAGCTAATCGATAGATCTGTAAAACTGTGCTTCTCCACAATCACATTAAAGCACCACTTTAAATCATGTGTTTACTAGAGATGTGCTGAGAAGTTTCTTGAAAATAAGTCATTCAGCATGAAAAAAGCATACAAAATTAATAATCAACTACAGAATTCTTAGACGACTAATACACAAACGGTTTGCTGACTAATCTACTAGCTGATTTAATAGCTGATAGCTGATTTAACTAGATTAATTTAACAGAAATGTAAAATTGAGTTTCTCCACAAAGACACACATTAAAGAACTTCATGTCTTGTGTTTACCGGAGATGTGCTTATGTTTCTTGAAAATAAGTCAGTCAGCATGAAAAAAGCTTAAAAAAATGACAAAACAAATCTTAGCCAACTCAGACCAAAATGACAAACAAGGAGGGTGCAGCCACATATGTCACTTTGGCTAAGTTTTTTGACAGGAAACTTTGAGCCAAGCCAATGCACTTCCTCATACTGGCAAAATCTGAGGTCACGAAACATTTTCCAACTTACTGAAGTACAAAACTTCAATTAAAGTGCATTAGCTCTGGATCCTTCATTCACACAACAAAATATTGTGGAATAATAACACAATAATCTTATAATCATGATATGATTCCACTGAAAGTCAATAAATGCTATTCAATACTGAATCAGAGGAAGTAGAAACAGCAAGAGATATGTTCAAACCTGAGGCCAGAGCATGTGCTGAGTGCTACCACTGAATCCTCATATCCCTCCACCTCTCCGTGGTAATAGCAGTGCACCTGGGAAAAGAAAAGTAATAGACTCAAGGGTCAAAGTTCAAACCAGCCCAATAAAACAGAATGAGCAAGTGTCGACTCACATGCTGTTCGGGATATGATGCCTCGTAGTTACCAGCAGCGTCACGTGAATACTGAACAAAGTTTGGGTGTAAAAAGTCTCTGACAAGAAGAGAAAGAATAATAAACGGGATATTTCACATGAGGCATTAAGAGGGACTTACAATAATGTCAGTATCATTAAATTAACTGCGTATACCTGTTCTTTTTTAGATGAAGGATGTGCTTTCTGTTGTTTATGTTGACTGCATATGATGCCGTCTCCTCTGTATGTTTCTGAAATGTATAAAAGGGCATCCTTCATGTTGTCATATTAAAATATCAGTTAAAAAGGTTTAATCAGGGTTGTTACCTACCTCTCTGTTGGTGCTCCTTGTCCATCTGTGACTAAGCTGAGGGTATACAATGGAGTACTTTGAGAGTTTTGATGTAAGCCCATTAAAAGTGTCTGGAAGAAGGGTGAATAATACACTGTAAATACTGAGAAGGTATTCTGGTGCTTTTTCTTCTCAGGACACAAAACACCCACAAATAATTCAACCACATACAAAAAGGGAAATAAATTGTAAAATATTGAGATCTCTTTCTTGGGATTTCTTGTATCCCCTAACTGAAAGAGCATACAAAATTACTCTTTGTAGACAAGCTTGATAACAAATAGCCTCTAAACACATCGGACGAGAAACAAGCTCTTTTCCTGCTCCATCGAAAGCTTAAACAACAGGATATCAGTCAGCTGTGCCTTACCGTTGTTGTCAACCCAGGATACGCAAGACAGCAAAACAGCAAGAAAGATGTATTTTCTGATCATGATCCCGGGTCGACTGACACAATTATTCAACCATAAGGTATACGGTACAATTAATGAATGTACGGTTCCTTTCTTTGCTCTCTCGCTGCCGGTCAGGTGCGTCGTGATGGGCGTGGCTAATAACAGGTGAGCTACACGACCCGACAAAACAAACACACTCCAAAGCTGGAGTCGTGAAAAGACTGCATATGTTTGAGAGGTTTTCCCAGACAGTTAACATTGCTAGGGTATGTTGTAAGTGTTAACTGACGGTAAAACAAAGCTGTTTTAACGTTACTTCCAACGTGAACTGCTTGAAGTTGGTGCGTTTCTATCTTCTAGGCTCCTCTTCTGTCAATCGGCGTTGTAAATATTAAGATATATTAATTTTGCAGCAAAATCAAGCTGTGTTTCGATGGTGAATTTCTGAATAACTTGCTTTTCTGCAGCAAAATAAAAATCTTCAACGTTATGAACGTCGACGAGAACTGCGTTGGAAATATCGCGTGATCTTAGTAGCTGGGACGTCATCGGCGCGCGGAAGTGATTCGCTCTTAAACAACGGCACTGTTTTTGTAGCTGTGTTCAGTGACAGTTTAAAGTGTCATTGTGCTTTGTGATATTAATATTAATATTGAAGCTATTTCTAGTAGGAAGCTATCAGTCTACACAATACCCGCTCAAGTGGCTGACGCTATTCAACATTATTGTTCAGTTGTTTCAACAACCCGGTGTAGGACAAAGCTAGTTAGCATGTAGCTAAGCGTTAGCTAACAAGCTATGGTTTGTTGACAGGCGTCTCTGTTGACTTTCTGTCAACCTATTGTTGGACAACTAACAACGGCCGAAGGTAAAGGTCTGAATGATATAAAAATACAAAACAGCATTTTCTTGTATGATTTAAAAAATAGTTGAAGCTTCTTTGTTTATAATCGTCTCTCAATCAGTCACATAGCGACTTGGAGAATAATGTCCATATCTTTTCCATCTTGATATAGACTGCGTCATGTATGGCTGCATACTATATTTTAAGATTTTCTCACCTATTGAAGAAAGGACTCCCCAAAAAAACAGTGTGGACAAAACCAAATAACACAACAATCGTGGTGTCTGCTCAAGTTGTTTTGTGAGTATACTTTTAGTGTATTTTCATGTTTAAACTGCCAAGAGACGCAAGATCAAAATCATATGGACATGTTGCTTTCTTCTTTTGTAGAATGACTGCGCTGACTGACTTTGAACCTTTAGCAAAGAAACTCAGGGTTGAAATCAGTGCTCCAACGTCCCCTTCATCTTCTCTCCAAGGTGATTTTTTTCTGTAACATTTCTCTGCCAGAGTATATGTCAGACAAGTCATTGGCATAAGTATCTCTGTCTTTGTAAAACAATAATTTTCTTTATTCATCAACACAACACAGAGATGAAGATGGATATACGAACAAAGACTGGGACAGATGGATTACGAGGTGTAAAAACAAAAGGAAACCATCAAAGAATCGGCTTCCGGCCGCAACAGAAGTTGAAAAATACTCTTGATCGATGGTTGGTTAAACCCCAAAAAAACTCAAGTACAAATGAAGCGTGCCAAACCCAAGAGGATGTAGAGATGGCCGATGATGGTGGCATTCAAAGCACCTCAGCTCAGGCTCTGGACTGCCAAAATGCTGAAAAACCTTCTCCGTCTGACTCGGATGAAGAAACACAACTTTTGACACCACAAGAGCTGGATGAAGAAAACACACCTGTGTCACCAGCTTCCAGGGATTCTGCAGGAAGTGGGTTAATGCAGACACTGTTCCACAATTGCGGTGGATTAGAGAAAGAAGAAGTAGAGACATGTTCAGTAAGCTCTGTTACACCCAGTACCAAAATAACAGACTTCTTTTCAGGGACGTCATCACCAGGTTTACCTGTGAGACGGGGCAGGCCAGAGAGGTCTTCAGATGCAGACAAGGAAACTACCTCTGCTGTTGTCAAGCCTGATGCCAAATGGCTGGGGACGCCAATTAGTGAACTAAAGAGAATGCCTGAATGTGGCGGACCGCTTCCTCCGCTGAAGGATGTTCCTGGCCAGCACACTGTGATGATAAGGGTTTGAGAAATTCTTCTTTTTATACAATTCACAGCACTTCTGCTGGTTATGTATGTAATTAATTTAATTGGTCAGCTTATTTCAGTGATAGTTTGTACAGTAAGGGGATATTTTTTTTAGGGCTGCACAATTAATAGAAATATATCAAGTTTGCAGTATGGCTTACTGCAACTTTCAAATCACAGGAGGCACGAAAATATTTGTTAATGCAAAATGTGTGTCAAAATACCATTTTAAAATAAAATATTGTGGTGCTGCAGAGATGTCCTGGCCTACACATCATATTCTGCTTTCATCTTTGTTTAATACAGATCCCCGCAAAAATCACATCATAATAATTTTAATGTTTGTCAGTGAAAATTAAGCTAATGATGTAAAAATAATAATTCCATCTAATATCACAAATCATATTGCAATATCAGTCAAAATAATCGCATTTAGATATTTTTCCAATGGCAAAGGCAAAGCGTACATAACATACTGTGCAGTAATATTATAATAATATGATGATTGTTCCTTGAGTTTCTGACATCTGTATTTTATTTTTAATAGGATTATTTTGTTTGCACACAGCTGTATATACTAATGTTATTTGTTTTCATTCAATCCCTTTGATAGACAGACCTCCTTGAGAATGGTAAAGTTCCTGTTCCATATCCTACTACATTTAGGGATACCTGGGATGATGTCCATGTCAAGATGCCCTGTTCCAGCTGGAACCTGTTTCCTGTACAGGACGAGGTGATGGTCTAAGTGTTTATATCAGTATAAAAACACTTATAGTAATTATGTTAAAAAGATATAAATTCAAATATGTACTACTCTGCTTTTAACTGCACACCAGTGGTTCAATATGGGTCACGTAAACAGTGCAATCACATGATATCAATGACTGAAAACATATTCAGTCTATTATTGCTACCAATGATGATAGTATGAGCACTGAGATATTTAATTTTATAAATATTTAAATATCACTTCGTGTCAGACTGTCAAGAGTTTCTACAAGTAATGATGCTTTTCTTAGGAACTCACATTTTACTGTTCAGTGGATTATTTGGGCCACTAATTTTATCTTTTGTAATATATATTTTTTTAACTGGTTGTATTTTCTATCATAATGTTCTGTTCATATGAAGCACTAATTAATGCAATTACATAATTTCTTTCTTGTTAAGCACTTTGAGCTGCATTTCCTGTATGAAAGTTGCTATAAAAATAAGTTTTTATGATTATTGTTATCCATCCACTTTTGTCTCAAATCTGCATGTGCATGAATAAGGGGCAAATGACAGTATGGTATTTATTAAATTTATTAATGAAATCACTGCAAGAAACATGCACAATAACACACCATTATTATTCTTTGCATATGAAAAGCTGAATTGAATTCAACCTGCAGAGACCTAATAACAAAATTTGTTCTCCTGCAGGAAACACAAGAACTGCAGAATAAGAGTCGGTGGGAGCTGATCAAGGAAGCTTTAAGCAACAAATTAACAAGTCAGCTGGAGTTGAAGGCAAGTTTCACATCTGTGTCCTTTTATTGGTCAGACCTAATGTATCATACGTCATAAAACAAGGGGCACAGTATACTGTAGTTGTTACGAGACTACGCCACAAGATGGCGTCGTAAGCCCAGAAACTGAGAGGCACACACTCTCCCAGAGTTTCACTATTTTACTTTTAATACACATACAGTAATTCTGACTTAAAATGACAATTCAGAGTGATTTTGTTTCTTAATTTTTTGTAATTATTGAATTTGTTTGTTACAGAATGCAATATTGAAATACAGTGCCTCACAGGCCAAGAAATGGGACTTCAACGCATTACGATTGTACTGCACTAAGGTAAACAATATAAACATCTGTTATGATTGCTGATCTAAGGGTGATTGAATTAATACTGGCTTGCAGACACTTAGACACAGATGGGCACACATGTTGGAAGATGTTGGAGGGTTAGCTGTAGACTAATGAAACATCAACTGTCCAATCATGCAACTTAATTGCCTGACAGAAGGCATCATAAACCAGTTGTTGGTGCTTCTCACAGAGCTCGGGTCGAAGAAAGTACAGATGTCTCATTAGTTAGTGAGGATAATATCTTCAGTTTGTGGAAGACACAGTGATACGGATGTCTCATTTGACACCAGATTAGATTTAGCTTGGTGTAACCAGTATATAAGTGGCATTGTGAATCAGTATCGATAGACAGGTCTCCTGATGCAGCCATTTTTGTTGTGTTTGTTTCTCTGCTGCTTAAACAGTAATAATTCAAATCGTACTTACAATATAATGAGCCTGTCATAGAGTGATTTACTTATTTTTAAGTAAATACTTGGCTAAGGGTTGGAATAAAGTTGTGAAAAGGTTTGTTCTGTATTATTACAAGGCTTTCTAAAGCATGTGTGTGTGTTTTTGCAGTTAATATCATGCAGTTCTTTTGTACATATTTTATCTTTTTGTGCTGTCTGGATGTCTGGCTGTTTGGAGCTGTGAGGGTCAGATTATTATGTTGTATTTTAAAGGTGTTTATGTGACTTTTATTTATTTATTTTATCACTGTCCCCAGCTGTCTCATTTTCTTTACAGGCCAAGGGTAAAATAGGCCTGAGTTGGATCATGATGGCCAGAGCACTGTTGGTTTATCGGTTGTTGCTCAGAGTTGTCAGTGTCTTCTCCAGCCTCGTTTGGAGGCCATCCATCATCCTTTGTCTTGATGCGCTCTGCGTCATCCTGTGTAGAGAATCAGGGAGGGCTGTACTACTGTCTGGCTCATGAAAGGGGATTGGATTCTTCCATTTGGAGAGATGGGCCGTGTTTTGACTTGAGTGTTTGATATAAGGAACCCTGACCCTGTAAGACTAGCCACGTAACCGGCTTTGTATTCCTCACAGTAAGGGAGCACTCATCCACTCGGTGCTGCATGGCATCATCTAGAATACACCAGCTACACGTTTTCATGGTATCTCACATCTCAGGAAAGAAGTACATGTTACGCCTTTTTTTTTTTTCATGAATGCCAGTATGTCAAATGTGTTTCTGTCATTTTGTACAAGAGCAGTAATGGATTCCTCATGGGAGAATTGTGCAGGCCTTCAGAGGCAAACTGGGAGTCTGGAGAAATAATTTAATCTTTTGCCAAAAGGTCATGTTTAGTAACTTGTCAGGAATGAAAACGGCTGACATTACATCCCAGAGAATGCTTTACCCCAGCCTTGTACTGTTGAATCAATTGTATGCCACATGTATGTCATAAATCATGTCCGAATGGGAACTTTATTAGATAAAACCGAAACATGTTTAGAAGCTTTAGCTGTAGACCAAATTGTGCTGTTGCGGTTGGGTTTGACTTGTGTCAAGTGTACTGGGATGGCAAAATTTGATTTCATCAGACTGCAAAATGTCCAGTATCATCAAACGTATTAAAATAGAGTTGGATTTGAAGTAGGGATGTTGCGATATAATGGTATTAATAACCGTGACATTTAAAAATGAAACAGTGATCATAATATTGTGTAAATAATCCAGTGCAACTTAAATAATTTTAGATATACAGTTGCCCTCTCTCTCCACTTCCCTACACTCATTTTGTTGATTGAAGTGTGAAGTGAAGCTGGTCTGTTGGAATCACTGATTATTGGTGGTTCAGTAAACACAGTCAAACTTCTATATTGACCATGAAATAGTGAAAATGAGAAGTGTAACAACTGTGTTACATGTTAGGGCCTTTCTTGTAACGCCGCCTGTGTCATTATAGCACACACAAAATACATTTGCTTTATTTATGCTCTAAATTATTGCAAAGGTGACACACACAGTTCCTCTCAACAAAGTTTATTGTTTCTGTCCCTCACCGATTTATTCACAGCTTGACTGAGCTATAAATTTGTGTTTTAATAGCCTAATATGCAGAAGGGGCGGTAGCAATTAGGTTACATGTATGGTATCTTTAATGTATTGATAGAAAGCAGCTCATATATCCCACAGGATAATATAGTGTTGGCGTTTAACACATTTAATTTTTCCCCTGGAGATGGTGGATTGGAGACACTGGAGCAGACTTATTTTGAGTGTCAGAGGAAAGTAGATATGAATGGCACAGAGTGACGGGCCGGGCACCCTCATTGAATATTCATTTCGGCACACACACATCTCATGAATAAATGAAAAGCTGTTGACGGACAGCTTTGGGTTTGTCAATTTCTCTCTTTCCAGCCCAACCAGTATTGTATTTACGGTTCTGAGCACGCTAGTGTTTTATTTTTACACGGTCACACGTCCACAGACGCAGTCAAGCAGATTGCTTTATTGCTGCTCGGACCTGTGGGGAATAAGAACGACAAGAACATCAGGAGTTGTGTTAAATCTGTATGGGAGCTCTGGTCGTCTCACTGCCCACACCCCTGCATCTCGCTTGATTACTTTGTCAGTCTGGTGTGATGTACAGACGATATCAAGTCATACAGAGTGTTAGTTCAGTTGATTTGATGCACTGTCTTCTGCTGATTTAAAGAGCTTGGCTTCTACTACCTCAGCTATATCCACCGCCACACCCTGTCAGCCGCCTTTATTTATTACACCCATAGGAGCAGTTTATGATGTCAACCAGGTCATTACTTATGACAGTGTTTAGTCAGGCTTCCTTTGCCATAATATAAATGTTAAATCACAAGTCAAGGCTCCTTGTCCTGAGAACACACTGTCCGTTCAGTTTCAAACGTTCAGTAATTTGCATCTCTTCCAGGAAGACTGTTTAGTCAGCTGGCATGGCCGCACAACCTTGTTGAAACTGCACCGTGATTGATTATTCTGACATTTTGTAGCCAATATGGATGTAAATATAGGTAGTATATTTTTTTTTATTTTATAATATAAAAAAAAAAAAAAAAAAAAAAAAAATATATATTTTTATTTATTTTTTTTTTCTTTTTTTTTTTTTTTTTTTTTTTTTTTTTTTTTTTTTTTTTCTTCTTCTTCTTTTTCTTTTTTTTTTTTTTTTTTTTTTTTTTTTTTTCCCTTTTTTTTTTTTTTTTTTTTTTTTTTCTCCATTTTCTCTTTTAATTTTTTTTTCATCTTTTTTTCTTTTTTTTTTTTTTTTTTTTTTTCTTTTTTTTTCTTTTTTTTTTTTTTTTTTTTTTTTTTTTTTTTTTTTTTTTTTTTTTTTTTCCCCTTTTTTTTTCTTTTCTTTTTTTTTTTTTTTCCTCTAAATCCAAATTTTTTTTTTTATTATTTAAAAGTATTTTTTAAAAAGAAAATTTCCACTAACACCTCTAAGTAATCTTTCTCACATACTTTTTTAGTATATATTGTCTAAGATGCATTAGTGCACTTTAACTGTTGTGGAGTTAAGGCTGACATGCTGCTTCAATATTTGTTACTGGTGATATTATTATGTACAAACTGTCCACCGAAAGCCAGATGTATTTTAAGGATATGAAGCCATATCGTTCACTTTGAGGTAGTAGTCAGTTATTCAGGCTGTTTTACATCTACATACACAGTTTTATAAGTTGGATATTTTAAAAAGAGGGTGTTGCCATTTGCTGTATTGCTTATATTTTATTAGTATTTGTTTCCCCATAAACTTGTAAACTTAACTCATTATTTAGATACGGATGAGAGCTGTTAATTTAATCTGCCCTCTGTCTGTCCTAATCAACCCAAACAGCTAATAGCGTCACAGCTGAGTTTTGTGACAAAAACAACAAACATAAACAGATCTCTTGCTCTCTCCAAGGTCCTGGAGCCTGATGCTGCTGAACATCTGTTTGGCTCCCTGCTGCCAGACATGGTGCAATTAGCACTGAGAGCATCTGAGCTCTGTACCAAGGTAACAGCCATCACTAACCAACAGACACAGACTCACTGGTCCGCGACACAGTAGATCACCACAGCTGGTTGATCCCAAAGGTCACGACATGACAAATATGTTGTGAAATGGTAGTAAAAAGCGGTGAGGTGGGGTCAAGGAACATAGCTATTGATGATCATTTGTCCGATGTTTTATTGTCCTGTTTAGCATGTGGATAATGAAGACCAGTGTGTTTGCAGCCTGGAAAATTCTCTTTAAAAGGATTTTTTTTGTGCATTAATTTGTCCAAGCAGCCAATCATGTAATTATATTGTATTTGTAATTTGATTAATTTGACACTCAAAGTGGCCCATACAAGTAAACACATTACCAAAAACAAACAGGTTTGTGCTAAAACAGCATTTAGTGATGAATGTAGCAGGGATATAGTAGGCCATCAAAATTAAATATCAGTTTACACGAATGGAGCATAGAAAGTTGTGTTATAGTGTAAGTAAGTTGATTTCTGTCCCCTATAATGCATTTTGTAATTAGTTATTTTCTAATAGGATTGAATAAAATCTATTTTCTAATGGATAGAAAATTAGCTAGTCTAAAATTGATCTAGAAATCTATTCATTCTCTTGAAAACTGGTCTGTGTGAGATGAAGAGATTAACGCTGAAGTAAACACAACACCAAAACCATGTTAAATAGCATGCAAATTAAAATTGAATCCATCATATCCAACATTAGAGCTGTATTGTTCCTACTTGGTCATTTTCATCATTTTGGTCATATAACTTAGTCAAACAGTCATTTTTCCTGCTGGTTTATAGACTCAATGCAACAAGCTTTTCTCGTTGCCATGACAGAATTGATTTTACAGATGCTTTTTATTTCTAAACGCATAGCCTTTAAAGATGGTCGTTGATTGTAATTATGGGGGCTGATTCAAGAAGCGCAGAGTGGTGCCGAATTAGTAGATTCATGCAGCATACTTCAATGCCTCGTTTGTCAAATTAGCAAAGCAAATTATTTTGACCTTCCTCAGTTGTACCTCTGTTCCTCCTCTAGCCGATACCCCTCCTCAAGGAAGGCATGAACCACTCCATCACCATGTCCCAGGAGCAGGTGGCATGTCTGCTCGCCAACGCCTTCTTCTGCACCTTCCCTCGACGCAACTCCAGGAGGAATGAGTACGGCAACTACCCTGACATCAACTTCTTCAGGTAACAAAGGGATGAGGTAGTTTCATACATGAAGTTTAAAGTTATATAATCAGTTTGTAAATGCTGCTGCTGTGACAACTAGTTTAATTTCCATGAGGGGGCACTACTGTATACGTTTTCCTCATTAATCATTTTATCTTATGGCTGGAAACATTTACATTTTACATGGATTTAACAATAAATAAGAAAACACTGTCTTTTAACAAGAGTATTTTGATCAGAGATGACCACCCTGGCATATTTACACTGATCTGAAATATTTTACCTTTTAAAAATGCATAATCACATTTTAAAGCACACCTTTCATATACCCTGCAGTGTTTAGCAGAACTATTTGTTGGTCATGCTATCTTTCTCTGGCACTTTTACCAGAAAAATAAATACCTTTCTATAGATGTAGTTCAGAGCCAAACCTTTTCTATCAAAAGCCTCAAATATATAAATGGAGGAAGGCAGAAGAGTCATTTTTTAATCCCTGCAAGCTTTCACTGCGGAGATAGTCTGGGTAGTGTAATGTAAAAACAGTCTGCAGATCTCTGCTCAGTCTTGTCCCCCATCTCTGTTGGCATCACAGTGTAATTACCTAAATGGAGGAGGGAATTAGATTAACATTGACTCAGATGGCTGCTTTTGACAATGGAGAAGGCCATTGGCTGTTTTGCAGAAGGTTGTAACAGAGTTCAACTGCATCAGTATTTCATTCACATCAAGGGTTTTGCTGTGATTTGAATGGAAAGCAGCATCATCCTTTTAGCCTGCTGCTAAAAATTGTCCCGAATCACCAATTTGATGCGAGCCAGCCTTGAAAAATATGTTTTAATCATTCATTTATTTTAATTCTTTTGGTAAAGATTTCAAACTCTTTTTTTTCTGCAGTTTTATGTCACAGGAAGAGGTAAAAACAAAGCTGTTTATCTTCAGATGTTCTTTTATCTTAATGCAGACTTTTGCATTGAGATAAAGCTATTAAGACTGTTTTTTGTTGTTGTTTTTTGGCTTGACTGAAAGTTGGCACTGTCATTCAAAGTATTCATCAGAAGCAAACTTTATTATTCTGTTTCCAGGCTGGGTTTCCCAGCTTTTTGAGAAATATTTTCTTGTGCTGATGATGCAGAAACCCAGCTGGTATACATAGTGTAGTCACTTATACACTTCTCCTGAGTTACATCATAGGTTTTTTTGCATCTGCAGGGGGTATATTGATGTTATATAATTGTGTATTAATTCTCTATTCCTCAAAGAACATATTGCAATATGTTACTAAAAGCCTGCTCTCACAACTGTCTAGCTTATGTCAAAGACGTTTGCCCTGAGGACTACACGATGCACGATTATTTCTAGGGGCCACACTGACAAAAAAATACAAATGAATGCAGGAGCTGACTTGGATGAATGCGTTTCTCAGCCCCTGAAGGGCTCTCAGTGCATCAAGCTTTTGTCGTTATTTCATTTCACTTACATGAAATGTCTTTCTCTTTATTGTGGCATTTGAGGCGGTTCTTTATAGAGTTTGTGTGAGACGGAGATGGTGGGCTTAAAGTGCATTCAAATCCGCCCACTGCACCTCAAGACCAGCAGCTGTGTGTGTGTGTGTGTGTGTGTGTGTGTGTGTGTGTGTGTGTGTGTGTGTGTGTGTGTGTGTGTGTGTGTGTGTGTGTGTGTGTGTGTGTGTGTGTGTGTGTGTGTGTTTCAGGGGGATTGACCTTTTTGCCTCCTGAGGACTCTGTTGCTTAAAAGGGACACAGGGCTTCTTAATGTACCCCGAAGGAGGGAGCCCTGTTTCCCTCTCTGTCCCTTTTTTTTTTGTGTGTGAGTGCTGGGAAGTGGCACACAAGTGTGACTCTGTGATGGCAAGCCTGGGGCAACTCCATTGTCGTAACAGCGAAGGAACTCCTACATAATCGGCAAGTGACTGAAAGGGAAGCTGAGTGAGAGATGAACCAGTTCATATCAAAAGTTAAAGCATGACTGAACTCACATGGCCAAAGTGGAGGTCTTGTGTCTCGACAGCACTGGAGAGTCATTTTTCGTGGTCTTGGCTTTAGTTGTTTAACCACTGAAAGAGTTGGTGCTTGGCTGTGATGCCATTTACGACTTGCTTGCTTAAAAACTGTGCTTAATTTTTAGAAGAACATAATGTATATCAAGAACTGAATCAAATTTATATTCTCTTCTTGCCTTCAGGCTATTTGAGGGGTCTTCTTCGAGGAAGCTTGAGAAGCTGAAAACCCTGATGTGCTATTTCAAAAGTTTCACAGAGCAACGTAGGTGCTCAGATTTCAAATTTTTGGAGCAATACATTATTATTATAATAAGATACAATATTGAATATTTTTCACTTTGCTATTTTTCAGAGCCTACTGGACTTGTAACATTCACCAGAAAAAGCTTGGATAAACCTCTGAATTGGAAAAGGTATAGTGCATTGACCATAGACCATATATGAACAACGTGTCTCCACTTCTTCCCACTGTACAAAAGTGAAACCAAGATATCGGGACACGGAAGCTGCCATCTTGAGATTCTGACGTTATTTGCAGCCAGTCTGCGCAGTAGTAGTCCAGGGACTCCCACCTGTGCCACAGAGTATTAGCATGAGCCACCTAGCTACTACGTTAGCTCCATGGTAGCTGTTTGAGTAGAAAGACACAACAACTAACCATAATATCTCAGTAATTACATTTATGATCAAATTAACCCATTTTCTATTACACAGACTTGTGATGGTTATTGAAAGTTAAAGATACATCTTCTTTTGACATCTCAACTACTTCACTCAGAGTAGCTGTCAATCACAGCTGTCAATCATGACGTCTCATCCCCTTTTATAGCAACAAAATACTAATTAAAACCAAACTTATTGAAAATTGAAACCATCTTTGGGCAAAATTTATTTGATGTATTCTTTGTCTTTTTAGTTTGGCCATATCCCATCTGCTAAAATGGAGGGGGTGGGATTTATGATCTATACTACAGCCAGGCACCAGGGGGCAATCAAGATGTTTTGGCTACTTTTGGGGAGCTGTCATGTCATATATCTTTATATACACTCTATAGTATTGAGACTGTAATAAAAAAGAAATAGTAGTGCTGTAGTAGTTGTAGCATGTCAATAATCTGCCCAGGGCCTACATACGTAAATTAGCTCTATAGCTAACTGGCACATATACATTGAGGTGGAAACTGAAATGTTGATTAATGTGCACTGTTCTTGGTAAATAAATATATAAATAAAAAGGTTTTAGCTTGCTTAATCCAGTAGATTGTTTGGAGGCAAGCAAGGATCCATTGTCTTAACTGTGTATAACATCATTCATTCTTTGTGTTTCAGCTCACAGGCTCAGCTCACAAAGCTCCACATTACATGTGAAGGGACCATTGAGGATGATGGCTATGGGATGCTTCAGGTAAGATGCAGAAGAGGAGAAGTATACCAGTAATGTTCACTTGGAGGCATTTTACCACGCAGAATCCTATTGTTTTGCTTCAAGGAGCTCTTAGTTTTAGGGATACTCCACCTTGTGTTTGGTCCCCATCCTCTTTTCCCTCTGTTGTAGTCCGTCACTGAGCCGCCACATTCAGGAGTCTTTCACCCAGAATGCTTACGACTGCTGAAAAGGCCTTTGAGGGAGCCTGTGACACGTTGGAGGAAGTGTGTGCTGGGACTGGGGTCGAGGCCTCTGAGCCTCCTCTGCTCTCTGTGTCGGCCATGCTTCCTGTACACTGTCAGGACAGCCCGCTCTGCCTTTCACCTTTTGTTTGCCTCCAGTTGCCACAAGCTGACAGTTGATGTGCACACATGACCAGCTCCGGGGCACGCCGTGGCCCGGATTGATGGATGCTCTGCTGGGTTGGGGGTGGGGGTGCTGAGGTGCTGACAGCCTGTCAAAGCAGACTTTGGAGGCTGGCTCGCTGTCCCAGAGTTGAGTGACCAGTTTGGGGAGATTGCTCTCCGACTGCTGCTCACCCCTTTGCAGCCTCTTCCTGGGGGCTGTGATGGGGTTGGTCTCTAGGCCAATGAGTGCCAACTGTCAGTCTTAAAATTGTATTATACAGTATGTTCCACATGGCTGCTTTCTGACTAAAACAATGAATCTGTGTCTGAGCTGAAACGAAGAGATGCATATTTTCTAGAGCTGTCAAAGTTAACGTGTTAACACAAACTTGTTGTAACGCCATTGATTTATTGACATTAATGCAATCGATTTTTCAGAGATTGACGAAAAGTGAAGATACTGGTATCATTTTAAACTAGAAAATCTAAGGACTCCACTGGAACCAACTATGTCATGCTAGTCTATTGCAAAGGAGGCTAAAAAATGCTCCAAACTTATGCTAAATTATAGCGAGAAACCGCCATCATGGCCATTTTCAAAGGGGTCCCTTGACCTCTGACCTGAAGTTATGTGAATGAAAATGGGTTCTGTTGGTACCCACAAGTCTCGACTTTAACAAACCAACAATGTGGATTAGCATCTTCAGGTGCCTGAGTTTTATTATAATAAATAATACTCTAATCTGTAACTAAACCTGTGCACGTATTTGGTGTCATGGATCTATAAGAAGCCATTCAAAGAACTAATGAGGCCTTTTACCAAAAGGTAGGCTACTCTGAAATAATGAGTCTCCCCTTTACAGACATGGCCACTTTATGATAATCACATGCAGTGTGGGGGCAAGCCATTGTTGCCACAGCTGTTGTTGCCTGTTGGGTTTCAGTTTGCCATGTTATGATTTGAGTATATTTTTTATACTAAATGCAGTAGCTGTGAGGGTTTCTGGACAATATTTATCATTGTTTTGTGTTGTTAATTGATTTTCAATAATAAATATATACATACATTTGCATAAAGCAGCATATTTGCTCACTCTCAAAATTTGTGATTAATCACACTTAATCATGGACAGTCATGCGATTGCAATTAAATATTTTGATTGATTGACAGCCCTAGTATTTTCTTTTTAATCGTAAACAGATCAAACACAAAGATTAGTGTCACCCATAGATCTGCCCACAAACCCAGAAGAACACAAGCAGCAAGGTATATCACAAGCATCAGTCAGCAGTCAATTTAGCAGCATGTTGTGACTGGAGGGAGATGTTTACTGCTCTCTTGTTTTGATATTTGCTACTGGCAGCAGCGCACCTAAGTGCTGCTCCTGGGGAGAGCTCATTTTGATATAGGGGGACAGATGTCTGAGTAATGCCAGCACCTCCGGGCCACCTTCCCAATCAGCTTGTCAGGGATTCTGTCACAAATAACAGAAAAAGGGCTGAGATCCTTTCATGAAGTGTTTTCCTCCTGTTGTCCAAGTTTGGTAACCATTTCACTGTCAAAGAAAATGTTTAGATATAAGGATATGTGCATGTGACTGCAAAGGACAAGGATGCTCCAAACTCAACAGCCATCTGTCTTGATTTGCAGGTGGATTTTGCCAATCAGTTTGTGGGAGGAGGAGTCACCGGTTCCGGTCTAGTCCAAGAGGAAATCCGTTTCCTGATCAACCCCGAGCTCATTGTTTCTCGCCTCTTCACCGAAGCCCTCGATGATAATGAATGTCTGATCATCACAGGTCAGTGATCAAAAACTCTCCCACACCATTTTGTAAAAAATATTTCCCGTGAATGACTCCTAATGTTCAGTTATTCATGAGTTAGTCCGTTGATCCAGATCAGATCAATAATGCCTCTGGGTTCGCTTTTTTCATGCTTGACCTATAATTTGACAAGAGGAAACATAGTAGGCGTTTCTTATCACACAGCGTGAAGTACACACCTTCAATTTACCCCATTCTGGCTCAGCAAGAGGCCAAAGGATGTTTGTGGCAATCACCCTGTTTTCTGCATCCGTCCTTATCACTTGTTCCCTTTTGATTGGCTGCAAAGCAGAGTGTCGCATCAGTCAGGAGTTGTAGATTGGACTTTCCTGATTGCTCTGTTGGTGTCTTTCTGTTGAGTAATTCCCACTGGCTGTACTTCAGGATTGAGTGGTTGCAACAAACACGGTTGGGACAGGCCAGTAGACCCAGTAACAAGAGCTAGCAGCAGGTGGCAAATGGCTCCTGTCAGTTTTGTCTAGACTGTTGTAGCTGCTTGATTGCATTTGAAAACTTATTTAACTTAGTAATATCTGTCTCCTACAAAAACATAAAACGTTTTTCTGTTACAATAAATATAATTTAAATTGATAATGTGTCGATTTTACAGCAGGGCTGCTAAAATTAAATTAAATAGATGTGTGTAAGAGCAAATGGCATGACAATGCCTTGTCACTGTTGTGACAGAGTGTAGTAGAATATAAAAACATCAAACATAAAAGTAATTTGAGGCTATATAAATAGTCTTAAATTGCATCTCATTGTGGTCTGGTATAGTGTAACAGCTGTCATCTATAGAGTGCAACAGGGATATTGTACTTTTTGTCGGCCAGCCAGGAAGTCAGCATCGCCCTGGTTCCCTTGACAAAGAGCCAAGTTTTTTCCATTGAGTTTTGATTACTGCAGAAAATAAGCTCTAAACAAACATTTATGATACTTGCACATTTTGTTCAACAAGATAATCTCCACATCACTTTTATGATTTTTGAAGCATAACTGTAATTGTCAGAAGTAAAAAGCTAACATTAGGTTATAAACAAACTGCACTGCTGTCGCATCACGTCATATCACCCACACTAAGCTAAAGGTGGACTAGTGTTCGCCGTGATGACGTATGGTAGTCTCATTTAGCCACTTGTTAGCAACTGCCTTTTTTAAGATGCGTAAAGTCTTCAAAATTCACAAGATGGGACACGAGGTGGGATATTTATTGACGCATTTTATGCTGTAGAGCAAAACGTTGTGTTAACCACAGACCTTATTTCAGGCATCTAACTAAAACCCTTTTACTTCAAGAGGAGGGAACCAGACGTGGTAAAATGCTAACTAATTTCTGGGTTTCAGGACTCATTCCGGTAGCGCTCTATACTTTTATACTACCAGTGGATGACTATGACTGATGGAAATGACTATAAAGTGTTGGTCTACAGGTCCTCTCACCTTTCAGCTTCTTACAGCTCATTGTTTTGAATTTCCATATCTTTTTGGCTCACTCTCACCGCTCTCATCAATGCTGTTTTCAAACACAGGCAAATGTTTTTAGTGAAAAAGCTCTGATAAACTGCCATTAAACTGTCAGTAATTGGTCACGTTCTCCTGATTACATGAGAGATAGTTGTATATTGAAAATGTACATTTTAATAGATGAAAACATTTACAATACAAGTACGCACTGCCTATAAATAGATTAACTGTCTCAGCATTGCGTTAAACAGTGGGTTCGATTAGAGCAGGAAGTGAAGCAACAGAGCCTCCACCCTCCTGCTCAGCAATCATACTGCTGCATCAGGTCTTCTCGCTATGGCGGAGTCACCTTCAGACTTCTTGATGGCCATCTCTCCCTCGCCTACACTTATGCCACTTAACTTTATTACTGGGGCCCAGAATTAATTATAGCTGGAGGACCTGCCCAAGACCTGCTCCGCTAATGGACTCTTCCATTCCATCATCTTTATTAAACCCTGCCCGTATCTCTTGTCCCTCCGTTGTAAAAGCTGAGTCCAAGCCTTAGCAGCATTGTGGCCATGTGGTAAATCATATCCCCCTGTGATATGTTTTGGCATACAGCAGGGAAGCTAATGGATCTTACCTCTGCAGTGAAATTTGCAAAAGTGCCCAGGCCTAATTGAATTTTCCTTGATTGCTAGATATGTGGCTTCCATCGGGGCGGTCAAAAGTCTTTACAGTATCAAGGAGAAGTTACATGATTCACTGATGCCAGTGCTAACCAGAAAATGTGGTGCAAGCTTGACGCAAGCAAAAGATATAGACATTTTTCATGACTCTGTACAAAATGTTGAACAATATTTAATGTTATTTTTATTGAAGACACCTTGAATTTTTTATAGGTGAGAAGCCGTGTTCTCATTTGTTCACATACAGACCTTGACAGTAATATCATAGTAAAACTTTCTCTGTTGTCCACTTTTTCCCTCGGCATGGCAATGAGATGCGCCACTAACCTTTTACGGTCTCTGGTCCACCACAAATATGAGACACTTTGTTTTGATGTATTAACACATGAAAGAAACAACCTTCAGGAACACTGTGAACTATAACAGCTGATTTTTATGCAGCCTATTTGTTATTTAGAAATCATTTCTACACTTCGTTCACTGGCCAAGATTGATCTGCAAATATTTTTTGAATGACAAACGGGTTGCATAACAAAATCAAGACCTTAATTGTTCCTGAAGGTTGTTCCTTTCAAACGCAAATATGGTTGATCATAGAGTTTGATATTCTTGGAGGATGAGTAAAGGTCAGGTGTATTCAGAGCTAACACAAGGCCATCTAGTCTTAAGGCGGGAATGTTCAACATTATCGGTTATGCAAACGTCTGTCTGTGAACTTAACATGCTTTACATTTTTTATATCTAATTTTTAACATCATTAGAATATTTTTTAAATATTCTTAAAGTAGCTCATCTTTTTTTTTAATCTAACTTTGTAATTATTTAATGAGTTTTTACCAATACACTTTCAGTTCTAGCTGCTTATTGGGCTTGTTGTGTTGTTTTAATAAACATTAATATATTATGGAACTGTTTAATTTAAGCAGGAACTTTCCCCCGAGCAGGGAACCTTTTGAGGAACTCATTGCGTTTTGTCTGCAGAGACCAGGGTCTAAATTAAGTTCTGGGGACATTTTCCAGGGCCTTCTTACCTCCACAAAAAGGCCCTGGTCTGGGGGTAGTACCTTCTGAAAGTAGAGGAAATTTCACTGTAGAGTTTGCAGGGTTGTCCGTCGTCGATCGGTGAAACACACACAGTGCTGCTGCTTCAACTAGAGATGTTCGAATATCCTTTTTTCCCTCCTGATACCGATTCTGATAGCTGAACTTGTGGTATTGACTGATACTAAGTGTTGATCTGATTCCAGCTTGGTGCTAACAAAGTGTAGCTGTCTGGTATAATTTGGGGACGACCGTTTCAAAGATATATTTGCAACCTGGAAAACTGTTACTTCCACCCAGAACAATGAAATCCACAATTATGTCGGGTATTTTTGTGGAATGCAGTTTCCAACATTTGCTACTGAGGTTGATCCTTTTTTTACTTTTGCCTTGGAGAAGTTGTCTTGCTCTTTCTAAAGGATTGGTGGTGAAATCAGCAACATTAGTGCCACCCCTTGAAACAAAAGCCTTACACACTGTACATATCACAGTTTTACTTGATGGATTTTCCAATGTGACACATTGCCAAATGACATTTTTACCTCACTCTGACTACAATGACACTTTCCACTAGCACCCCACTGTTGTGGTTTGCTATTATCACATGTCAGACTAACTGTAATCCGTTCTTCTTTGCTGCTCTAAAACAGTACTTGGCACTTGGAGCCACGATACATCCAGGATGACAGCATGGTGAAGAAGAATTGTTTTCTGGTTAAACAAGTGGATTTTTTTTTTTTTTTTTTTTGTGAGTTGACAAGTTATGATATTGGATTGGTGCCTGGACTGGCGAACCTGCCGATACCTGATCCCGAAATTTGGGCACTATCGGATGCATTTCCGATATCAGAACAATTTTATCTTCAACTGTACTGCTTCCTTCATAAAACAAGGAAGTAAACTAGCATCAATTTAGGACCATTTTAGGATGAGGACAGGAAAGTTAGGCTTTGCTGTTGGTTTCCCGAGTCCTGACTCTTTCTGGCTTGCACAAGTGAGATGGACACTCCTAGTTTCACTTTCCTTCGATGCATTTATTCCATTACATCCAACTATGCAGCAGTAAATGTCATCGAAATGAAAATGTTAATTTTTTTTTCCTCAACATGTTCAGATGAAACGGGCAGGAACACTGAACTGCAGGCTGTAGAGTGTGTTTTTACAGCTGCGACCACCAGCAGCCCTCGTCACGTTGTGTTACTTTTTCATACATCATCAGGCTAATTTGCCTAATCTTCGCAGGTCTTTAACGCAACAGTGGGGTGAAGGAACATGTTAGTTCCATGAAAAAGTAGTAGTCGTACTTCTTGGTGTAAACTCGCTTTTAGTGTTACTTTTTTCAACTCATGCATCTCATTAGAGGTTTATTTGCCAATTTTCTGTGGTAATCCATTAATCAAACTTTAAAGTGGTCAGCAAAATATATCTAACGTACCCCACCCACGTAAGGATTGCCACACTCAACATTGTGGTATTGAACAGTGCAAACCAGCAGGAGATTCTGTTATCCTCTGAGTGAAGGTATTTCACTGTGCCGTTATCTACCATTTGTGCCAGTTTACTGTCCATCCACCAAGTCTTATGAGCTGGAAGACTGTACAGCTTGGCACAGACGTTACCTCCTTCTTTTGTCTAAATTTTCCTAAGTTGAGCTCTCAGTTTAGTGATATACAGTAAATGTTCATTTAGCTCCCAAGTTGGTGCAAATGGAGATATCTGTCTGTGGCCAGTAGTTGGATTATAAAAAGCTATGGTTATAAATAAGTAAATATAAAGAGAGAGAGGTTATATTTGCCCTTTCTGTTTGTTGCTTATCTGTGTTTGTTGGTGGACTAGATTAGGTACTTCGGTGTCTTATTCAGGCAGTAATTTTGCTTATTACTTAAAAAGTGAGAGGCAGGCTGATTATTAGTGAAATGTCTGTCAAGTGGAGAGCACTCTAGAGATTCGCTCCCCGCATGTGCATCTCCTAATACCTGCTGACCAAGGCCCCACTACTAATCACTTGGTTTATTCACTTTGCAGCATGAAGCATCTCAGCGAGTGCTCTCGACAGCCAGGTACTAATGAGCGCTAATGAATGGGAAGTTAATTTGTGGCCTCATTTGTTTGACTGTGCTGTTGCCTCCCCACCCTCCGCTCCCCCTTTTACTGGTGTTGAGTGTTCCCCTGTGGGCTGGCGGTCAGTCGCTGCTTCTCACGTCGTTTCAAGGGGGGTAATAACTTGACCTTCCTATTGTTAGGAGGCAGCTGCTCCTGTTTCATCCCATCACGTAGGCAGGCAGAATCACTACAGACACACCACCTGAAAACCTCTTGTTAGTACAATGAATGTTGAAATGTTTGGATAGACATCCCACAATAAAAACTGCTTTAGTAACCAGTTGTAATAATTCTTTCTCTTTTTGCCGTTTATTTATTTGATTGTTTATATGAATGCATATTTAAATATATTTAGATGCTTTTTAAGAGTCTATTGGATTTACAGGTTTACAGGTGTCTGCCACTCATTTTTAGGATAATTATCCACCACTTATGGTATATGAATGGCTCTCATTCACATTTATAATTCTCTGTTAAATGAAAAACACATTGATATTAGCATACGGACTCTACTCATGAACAACTCGTAGCACCTTTAAACCATTTTTTATTTAAAATCACTGATGGCCAAAATGGATTTTATCTGCCTGTTAACACAGTGTAATCTTACCTGCCCTTCAGCTTTACCACCTAAAAACATTTTTTTTATTATTTCTTTATTCACACCATGTGTATAAATCAAGATTAATGTGTTAATGGTTTGCAGTAGTGTGACTAATGTCCCTGTTTGTTATTACCAGGTACGCAGCAGTACAGTAAATACACAGGCTATGCTCAGACCTACCAGTGGGGTGGTAGCCACCAGGACACAACTCCAAGGTATTTATTGCACGTAGGTGTTTTAAAGAGCTTAAAATTATTAAATAATAACAAAATACTTCATTTAACCCCTTTGTTCCAATCATTTTTGGCTATGGTAGCTCATGGGAAGGGCAATTTTGGCCGGCCTGTCACCTGGGTCCAGACTGAAATATCTCAACAACTATTGGATGGACTGCCATCAAATTGTGTACAGTCATTCATGTTCCCAGAACATGAATCCTATTGACTTTTGGATCCTATAATGCTACCTTAAGGTTGACCTAAAATATGGTTCAGACATTTATGTCTCCCTCAGGATGAACTGTAATAAATTTAGAGATTTCCTGATTCATCTAGCGCCTTCATTGTCATGTAAAATCCAGACATGTCTTTTAATATCACAAAGCTTTCTGTCTGTTTTATTGACTTTATTTTGTAGAACTCCCTTTTTCCATAATGGATGTAGCTACAAGAATTGATTGCCTAATTTGATTAAAGCTCAGTTGTTATATTGTACATGGTATATAACCATTTCTTTGATTTGTTTCAGAGATGGCTGGCAGAGAAGATGCACAGAGATTGTGGCCATCGATGCGCTGCAGTTCAGGAACTTCCTTGAACAGTTTCACCCAGCGAGATTCAACCGAGAACTCAACAAGGTAATCTTTTATATGTCTTTTAATCTGTATTTCCTGCTTGCTTTCTTTGAGTGTTTGTGTTTCTTTCTCTTAAAAGAAAAAAAATTGTGTAAAAAATGGGCTGTAAGTGCTTATGCTCAAATCAGAACATGGTAAACTGCAGCCCAACAGGCAACAATAGCTGTCAGTGTGTCAGTGTGCTGACTTGACTATGCCATTTTCATTCACGTATCTTGGATAACAGTGGATCCCTTTGGTTATCTAGTTTCATATGGTACCAGTACCTTCACTCTAGTTTTAAAACTGAGCCCACTATGACCTAAAAATCTCAAGTTGCATTAATGCGTTTTAATGCGTATAATTGTGTTAACTTTGATAGCATTAGAAAAGAAGTGAATGGTAGTCAACAGCGAGAGTCAAATAATTTTTGATACTGTTTTAATTGCGTCATGTATCACACATACAGTATCATGTTTGTCAATTTAAAAGATCATTTTGAAACTAAAGAAAGTCGCAGTTTGTCGTAAAACTGTTGAAGTGTCAGACTGTGAAACGGGTCTTGTTCATTCTTTTGTTTCCCATCAGATACAAATACCAGGAGCTACTGGATAAAACACATCAGGAGATAATGCCTATTTGTGCGTGGAAAATAGCTAAGCCAGCTAGCTAGTGTCTGTGACGTATATTTAGCTATATGAGAGATGTAGTTCACTGAGCAGTTTCACATGAAACTAAATGATACTACGACAAACTGTGACTTTCTTTAAGTGCAAAAAGATCTTTTAAATTGACAAACAGCATGTGTGTGATTCATGGTGCAATTCAAGCTGGATCAGAGAAATGATTTGTCTCTCGTCGTTGACTATTGTATATATTTTTTTCCAAAATGAGGTTCCATGGGGTCCACCAGTAAGGGAGGGACTTCAGCTCTCCATTTGCCATTTCACTTAATGTTTGGTTTGCACAGCTTTAATGACTCTGAGTCAAACCATTTGGTTGATAATTGGGAAACAGTCTCATATCAAATGTCAGCTGAGATGACATTGACTCATGTTTACTTTTCTTGAGGTAAATATTTGAATTATCGATAAGTGCCTTATGTATGTAATACAGACTGATGGATTGTTGTATTTGTCCAAAATAAGCTTAATGTTATTCATTACACTGTCCATTAGGCCCAGAATGAATTTTAATTAACATAATTGACCTCAGGGTGATTAATCTCAATTATTACATTACATCATTACATCATTTTTCAAATAGGAATCCCTCCATGTGTGCATTCCTCCCAGTCAGAGATGTGCATTCGTAATAGAAAATCAAGATGTTGATGTTGTCAAGTCAGAAAGCATGGAGGACTTTGACAGCTCTGACAACGGTGTGAAGAATGCACCAACATGTAGATCAATCCTGTTTCGAATATTGTTCAGCTCACTGTCACATCTGCCCTTTCACAGCAAGAATTTATGACCGGTCAGCTGGAGGGTGGGCGCTCACAATTCATTTCCACCATTCACCTCAGATCCAACATGAAAATTAATGTTCAGAGCTCCTTCAGATCTTTCATTTAACATCTAGAAATTATTTCTCATGTGACACACATCCCACCTGACATGTTGTCACGTCAAATGCTCTTGTTCATGTACATGGGTTTAGTCTGAAATATGCAGTCACTGATATGAAATACCCACGCTACTTTCACACCAATGGTAGTTGAACTGAGGGAGTAGGTGTGAAATGATATGTTGCCAAAGGACTCGGTGTTAGAAATGTATGTTCAGCCAGGCCAACCAACCTTTACGTGTTCATGCATTGAGTGACGTGTCAAGCACAGGCCTGCAGGCAAATGGAATTACTTTGCTGCTTTCCATTTGTGTTTGATAATGTGGGGACATTCTGTAGGTCTGGCTCTTATAAAACATACCAGTGATCTGGAACAATAAGGTGACCCCGAGACCCGAGGCTCATCGGAGCTGGTTCCGCCATTATGTTACTAAATGACATAATACCACTTGATGTAATGTCATTGAATGAAAACCTGGTTCATTCATAGTTTTGATGACAGAGGGGCTTTTCTTATCATGAGGCAATGGTGGTATCTGGAATTAGGGATGCACTGAGCCGACGTTTTCAGTCCTGATAGCAAAACCTGGGCTTTGGATATGGCCGACACTGAGTACCGATCCAATACCAGTGTTTAATTGATAAGCTATATGCCTCGCTGAGTGTAAATGACAGGGATCATTCTTCTATATGTAAGGAAACTCCAGGCTTGACTTAAATGGATAGATCAGGTGTTTTGAAGTGGGGTTGTATGAAACACTTACACCTACACCATAGTAGGTGTATTACTTATAGTAGATGACAGTCGGTGTGCCCCCAGCATTGAGAAACACATAGGAGCAGCAGCAATACAGTGCTGTGGATGTCGACAGCATATATTTCAGCCACCTAAAAGAAAGGCTCACCTAGAAAAAATGATATCAGTTTTAGTTTACAGTATATTTAGAATATTTCCCGATGGGGAACTGAAAGTGAAACGTGTCTGTACTGTAGAGAGTGTAGGTAAGTGTCATTTTCAGTTCAGTTCCCAGTCAGAAAGGAGAAGGAAAGGGCTGTCTGATCTCAAGATAAAGTGGTGAAAATATCCTAAATACAGCGTACACTTCAGTGGATATTTTTTTTTTATGGTGAGCCTTTCTTTTACGTGGCTAAAATCTGTTTTTCTATCATCTCCGTTCACAGCTCCAGTGCTGTTTCTCCAGACTAAGTAACTCACAACCCCACTTCAAAACACCTGAACTATCCCTTTAAATATGGCTTTCCTAACGTTGTAAAACAAAATCTAAGAAATAAATACATAGATACAAATTTACTAATTGTTTATTATTAAAATAATATATCATGTTCCAGTGACTTGGTAAAAAAAATGTCAAAAGTTGTTGACTTCCTCGGCATGATGCCTCTGGAGGTGCTTGATTAAGTTGGTTGTGTTATATTTTGCAGTGCTACCGCCTCCCTTCAAAACGGCCTTGCAGATATTGCAAGTAGCCGTAGAACTTGTTGGGGCAGCAAGCGTGAAATACCTCCAAACAACTGACATGTTTGTTGTTGTTGTCCCTCAACTACGCGGTCTACCTACATGCTGCTGCCGTATGACATAGTACATGTGCGTTGAAGCAAACTTCAACATAGGATTCAATAGAATAGATCGGCCTCAGTGTCATTGAGGTGTTTGAGTCAGTATCGGCTCGATATCAGTGACGAACCAGTGCATCTGGTGTCTGATTTTACTCTCTATTTGCTACCAAGTGCATTATATTTTTATTTAATTAGATGACTACTGAACAAATGTGCAGTGTTCACAGCATGCATACTACTTTTATTTTGCAAATATCCAATAGTGCAATTCTTTAACTTTGAATACCACTGAACAGTGCTACATAATGATGATGATTCATAAGTGTTTAAAATCTCAATGCACTCCTCACTATAAACTAAACTATTGAATGTGTGCTGGAGAACAGTGAATGATTTCAGACACAGCAAATGCTTTACAGTGATTTCTCGGGGAGACTTCTTTCATTGCCCTCCCCCGGTTTCCTCCCGAGGTCACAATTCTCCCATATTTCTCCAGATTTAAGACAATTGTTAACACTTTTTTTCCCCTTTTCGTTAACTCAACCCATTTCTGTACAGTGTGTATAAGTCCAACTGTTTCTATCCAGACAGCAATAGAGCTGCACCAAATGTTTCCCAGTGGAAGAGAGTTGTTCACGACAATGTAGTTTAAGCTAGCAGTGCCAAAAGTTGGGCATTGCTCGACGCACTGAGACACAGAGAGAGAGAAATGGAGAACACCAAGAGAAAGAAATACTCAAGCAGAGGCAAAAAATGAAGTAGTTAGTCTATGCCAGAGAGTCACACGTTCGCACCAAAGGGGTGAATTATTTAGATGTCTTTCCTGAGAATTAAAAGAAAAAATAAAAGTAGGCCTATTTAACATAAAAATGCTGTTGCAGTATACTTATTATGTATTTATTATTTTTTATTATGTACTTATTTAAAAGTCACCAGAATGCATGAGACAGAGTCTCTGAAACTCAAATTTAACCCCTGCTTTGGGTTAGAAATCCTCCCTATTTTGGAGGTTTCAAGGTTGACAGATATAGTCTGCTGCAGAACACTTGTCCTATCATATTAAGTTGTGTTTACATTTCCTCTCCTAATACGCTGTTGTTGATCTTCCCTTTGCTCGGTTTTCAATTAGGCCTACTGTGGCTTTGCTCGCCCTGAGGAACAACGGCAGAACCTTGCAGCAGTGGCTACAGGGAACTGGGGCTGTGGGGTTTTTGGAGGTGACACACGTCTGAAAGGTGAGCACTGACGTCAGTAGTCCTTGCGGAGAAATGTGCTCAGATCATCTCTGTGCACTTGGCAGTCTAAGTGGGCTCTCTTCCCGGATATAACAGAATAAATTTCAGTTTGAAAGGCTCCAACAGATCAGCGTGGGCATCCATTTGTCTTCCGGGAATGCGTTCATTTAGTTAAGGCCTATTCGTCGCCTTCCTTCTATTGATCAAATGACAAAGTTAATATGTTTCATTAATAGTGAAATTGATCGCCTGCTCGAGTCCATCAATCCGTTACAGCTTTCTGTCTCAGCCTTGTATCACTGTCACTGAGCAGGGAGCTCCAGGAGAGTTTATCCCAACCATTTGCAGTAATAACTTCTTCTTTCTACCTGACTTGGAGCCACTATGCTTTCATACTATACATACATGTTTGTTAATTAGCTGCAGCAAGGTATAGCTCTCCGTAGGCACAATCACCTACTGTCTGCTTAATGACATGCCTCCTGGGAAGAGCTTTGTAATTCAGATGCTGTTCTCCTCCTGGAGCTACCTTCTGTGGCCTCAGATGGCCACCTATTTCTTAATTGTCAGATAATTCTTGGGAAAAGCAGTTGAAACGGAGCAGGGAGGGAAACTGCTGAAGTGTAGACATATTCAGCTTAGCCTTCTCCTGAAAATGTTGATTCAGTTATGCTCGTTAACTTCAACACCGTCCCAACCTTCATTAATCAGCAGACATATTTCCAGTCTCTTAAAATATTCACAGCTCTCCGGGGCCAGACCTGGTCTCTCTTTGTAACTAATCCAGAGTTCTCAGTGGGGGTGAGACCTATTCCCCCCGATTACTTGCCTGTTACTGTACATGCCACAGAAGCTGGCACCGCACACTAAATGGCAACATCGGCTACTGGATGACCCTTCAGATCTCTGTTTGTTTACACTTTTCTTTATTTTTCAAGTAAGAAGGTGAGGAAGTTTGAACAAACCTGCAAAAATAGCCTTAACGGTGCTCAATGTAAGAATCAGACATTGCTTCTTAACAGTGACACCTGTGGACGTTAAATCAACAACAGTCGCCGTCCTGTCGTTCATGCTTGTGCTCGCACTTCGTGGGTTCGAGCGAGTGTCGGTCCAAACAGTGAGATGACACATGCAAGACTGAATGTGACTGACAGCTAAAACCACAATTTTACAATAATCATAATATATCACAGCTCTGGGTCTGTTTTGATACCTGAAACCAAACAAAGGTCCCTCCGTGAATCGAAGGTTGGCCGATGTTGATCCTAACTTTCCCCTCGACGTTGGTCACATTCCTATTTTTGTGAGACAGGTCTCATTTTTTAGGTTAGGTTATGACCTGTTAACACAACGATATAAAGTCCGTTTAAAGGTAAAGTGTGTACGATTTGGTGGTATCTAGTCCACTATCTACCCACTCCTCTCTTTCCAGGACTGCGGTAATGTGAGCTGAGTATAAAACCATTCCCTTCCTCATCCTTACCATAATTACACTGCTTTAGCAAATATGATTAAAAACATATTTGTCATAAAATGGTCACTATATCCTGACGAGTGCATGAGACAGATAATCATGTGCCTCTGTGTCCTCCAGTGTCCTCCGGTGCTCCTAATGGTATCCGCAAGATTTCACAACCAGCCAGTAAGGAAACAGATTTTGTGCCGCTATCACTGTTGAGGTTTAACACAGGTTTCTTCTCCTCCAGCTCTGCTCCAGATGCTGGCAGCTGCTGAGGCGGGTCGAGATGTGGCCTATTTCACCTTTGGTGACAGCCAGCTCATGACAGATGTCCACAAGATGCACTCTTTCCTAACTCAGAGGAAGATCAGTGTCGGTGAGGAAAACAACCACCATGCCTGCTTCCTGTTTATATGCAACTGTCAACTCTTTTTTCTTTTTGACTTCGCTGCCAAGGAATGACATAATACCATGATTAACTGTGATCTCATGAACCAATGATATGGCTTCCTTAAAACACACTTTTTGCTTGATATGCTGTGATATGGGCTGAGACACAATCTCCTTGTCTCCGTCACAGGGGAGGTGTATGATCTTTTGGGGCAGTACTACAACTCAGTGTGCAGGAGCTGCCTCGGCCGGCGCCCTGACGTCAGCCTCTACTCGTTCATCTACCAACAGGTCAGATCCTCCCTGGCGCCAGATGACTCCGACGGTGGCTCGGCCAGACATCACGTCCCCGCAGACGACCGCTAAGGTCGGGTGGCCGATGAGTCACCGCGCCTCGGAGAACGAAACAAAACCGAATTAAAACGTCTGCCTTTAGCTTTATTTTGTAGATTAATTTTTTGTTAAGATAAACTTGATTAACAGTGGTGGATATACCAAATGTCTCCACCACTGGCAGCTGAAACTGACAATCTAGCAGGCAGATCCTTTTTTTTTTCAAATAAGAACGAACACCGGAACTGCAGAGGGTGATTAGTTACGACCCTGTCTGCTGTGTTCATTTCGCTGCTGCCGGTAATACACCGAAGGATTGAGCTTCAATACGACGCAATTGTGATTTTAATGGTGAAGCAAAGGTTGCCATCCATCTTCTGAGTTTGTCATGTTGCCTTTTTTTTACACCCACACATATCCAGCCTAATTGAATTGGCTGTCAGAAATCAAGTTAAAGGAAAAGAATAACAAGAACGGGGTTTGGGGAGCTTTGAGCGCTCTCAGGAAAGCGGTTTGATTTAAAGAGCAGTTTGGCTCTTTGGAAAGCAATCTTTTACCTACTGCTTTCACAGAAAAATTCTGCTTACAATCATGGATCCATTAATGCATTTTTCAGGTTCTTTGCTGTATGTGATACATAGTCAAGAGAACCCAGTTGCACCGAACATATTAGTTTGATTGGTTTGTTTCTGTATTTTACAACAGTGTGACTGTTATTTTCAGGCCCTCTTGATAATTGCTGTGTAGCTGCAGTTGAATGAAAAGTGAGAAGTTTTTCAAACACCCTAAATAAAATCAGTTTAAAGTAAATGTAATATTCACATTTTTAATGTTTTATTCTGAAGCACCATTTGAATAGAGCCTTAAATGTCAGTCATACGTCTCTGAACAATCAGAATGAGGGTCTCTTGTCCCATGGATGTTTCTGTACAGCCTTGCCATTTATCTTCCCCCAGCTATCGCTTCACCCTTTCACTCACAGTTTAATAAGGTCATACCTTTTATATAAACTGTACATGACACCTCATTAAATAAAGAGTAGATCATAGAACATCCAGTCAGAGGCGAGAGTCGGGCAGTGGGGCTCCTGGGTGATTTCGCTCTCTGTCGGATGAATCGCCGCTTCATTTGCATCAAGAAGAAGCTGCTTGACGCGAGTCTCATAGTTTTGACCTTTGGCGCTTTGTATCCAGGTTTAATTTTGTTTTATTTGTAGACGTTTAAAAATAATTTTGGCACACAATACAATTTTACATATATGACACTGGATTCACAATATTAATGTGAAGTTGATATTGAAGTTAACACCCTGTTTGATACTGGTACTGATGATACTGATCCATAGTCAGTGTATTACCTTCAGTACTGACAGCTGGCACGCCACCAGTTTGATGAAACAGACAGGATTACCGACACAGGAGCAAAGCAACGTACTGCTGTGGACGGGGCAGAAAAACATATTTTAGCCACCTATATATAAGAAAGGCTGACCTAAAAAAAAAAAAAAAAAAAATCAATATCAGTGTACGCCATATTTAGAATATTTTCGCAGGTTTACCTTGCCGTGAGACAGCTATGCAGTCTACAGTATGTGAGCTGTTATCTATGCTGTCACCAAAGCAACAATCGAGGCAGCGGGTGACCAGAAACCCCCGTGTTCTGCCAGGTAAAATTACACTTTTTTTCTATGGAGTCTGGTGGCTTTAAAGAGAGCATAGATGATACAACGGCTTCAGTTCCCTGTTAGAAAAAGCTGTTTAACAGCAAAGTAAACCGGCAGAAGTATTCGACACATGGCGTACACCTAAACTCCTTTCTTTTAGCTGGCTGTAAATCTGATTATAGACATTTTACTAGTATTTCAGTGATGTATGTTTTTCTCATTCTGTGATTATGTAGCTACATGCCTTGTAAGCTGTCATCTGTCAATGTACAGACAGTCAGCAGGAGTGTCATCGACTAAATATTTTTAGTTGGATGTTGAGTTAGTTTTGTCCACAGCACTGAATGGACTCCTGTAAGTGAATGAACGAGGTGGAGGCGTCTCTGAGCCTGGTTGCTGTCCGCCTTCATGGAATCAGGACTTGAAGTAGGTGGGTCTCCCTTTGTGGCTTGCTGAGTTCAAAAAAAGCCTTTGGTGGCGTGTCTCCTGAGGGGATCATCATAGACACACGGGGGTATCCGACTGGATTGATCCCTCTGCAGTGAGCCCCATGTGTGTCTTTGACCTTTCGTTTGCCATCTGTCATAAAGTCACGAACAGTGTTTAGTCTCTTAAACATGATCACACTTTGACACATGACTGTACTGCAGTTTGGGCTTTAACAGATGATGCAAATAATGCAGTTTGCAGATAGAGGGGCACGGGTTAGTTGCCAAAAATGATCACTAAATACTTCTGTATTTGCATTTATATTTTATAATCCATACACCTTTTAGATTTGAGAATCTCCTGTAAGTACATTAACTAAGAACATTAACTTACCCCTGATTATTATTATTAATATATAAATAGGGCAGCAGTTATTTTCTTCTAAATCTTTTTTATTGTTTTTTTTTGCAGACATGACAAAGGTCATAAAATGTAGAACATAACTCTGTTCGTGACATGAAATAAAAATCAAAAAAGGACCACACCTCCCCTACTCCATGCCATTTTGATCACACGAAATGGAAAATAAATTCAAAATAACAAAAAATTATAATAGTAATAAAGTTAAATGATTTAAAAAAAACTAAATAAATATAAAATTCTATAAAATCAAATAATGGTTTTAGCTTAAAAAAATATCGATTATTTACTTGATTTAATTATAAGTTGTTTGGTTTGTAAAATTTCAGAAAAAGGTCGAAAATATTGATTAGTATTTCCCACATTCCAAGATGACGTCCTCAAATGTTTTGTTTTTCCACTCTCTAAGATATTCTTTTATTATTTATTATTTTTATTTATTGTAAAGGGACCATGCACAGTTTAAACATAACTGTCACCATTTGATGCATCGTACCAGTAGGAGTAAAGAAACTAGAAAATACTCACATTTAAGAAGCTGAAATTAGGGAATTTTTACTTTTTTTTCTTTAAAAAAATTACTCAAACCAGTTAAACGATTATCAATTCGATTGTCGTCTCTACACATAATTGAACCTCCTGTCACTTTTTTACAGAATATCTGGGTTGTATATTGATAGTACAGACTGTTGCCATAGATGAAGTGTGCAGAACATGTGCAGTAATCATACAGTATACAGTTCTACAGTAACGCCTAGTTTTATTTAGTCTATCATATGAATTATCAATGGACCCCAGAGAACAAATAAAATGCATCAAACAGTTCATCATTAGAATATTTTTGAAGCTGGAACGACGTTGCCATATAATCTTTCCACTTTTGCTTTTTTTTCCATCCAAGAAGGTCAGCTCTGATACTGTAGGGTGCTGTATTATAAATGGGATAGACCTATTTGAATTCATTATAAGCTATTTACTTCATATTTCCTTATCATTTTTTGATCGTTTGCGGGAACTCCCCGTAGTGTTTGGAGGAGGAGGAATTCTTGGCCACAGATTAAAGGCATTATCAGCTGAATATTGATATGTTTGATGCATCCCTGGGAGCTGTGGCTTACATTTGTTTGGACTGAACACATAAGACAAAAATAGGATTCATTGTCATGAGCTGCTTTTTGGTAATTATTCATACTTTGTCCTTTTCATGATAAAAATCTTATTTTATGGAAAAAAGATGGATGCTGCACATACTAGGTATGCATACTGGGGCATTTGAGTACATGTGGGATGCAGGCATTTACATCTTAGAGCATTATGCTCTATTATTTGAAGAAAGAAACAGAAAAAATATGTTTAAATGTTAGATTAGAGCAAGGATGAGTATTTTCTTGTTTGCCTGTAAATTTTCCTTTCATGTGTTCCTTCACTTTGGGTTTCTGTGTATTTTTCTCTGCAGTCTGTCCTCGCTATTACAGAAGTCACCTGTTCAAAATTAAATATGTAATTTTAGACATCAAAGAGCGTACTCCAAGGTGGTTATATTTCATGCCTACCCTAATTAATTTGTGCATTGCAGTTTTCCAAGGGATTTATTAGGAAATGTCAAGACCCTCCGCACAGGTGCATCCTGTTACAGAAGTCAGATCGCTTGAGTGGGATGCAGTCGGCCAAGCTTAAAGCTGCAGTTACTTTGAGCAAATATGACGATAAGATATTTTTATAAAACTCTCACTCTATTGTGACAACAGTGCATGAGACAAATAATCTGTGAGAAGTGCCACAGGCTGATTGCCTCCATGCCAAGCTGCACTGATGCAATAATTCATGCTAAAGGAGCCCCAACCAAATATTAAGTGAATAAATGTGTAATTTTCAGAAGTTGGACATTTCTGTTTTGTAAATCCCTTTTTTTGATTGGTTGATTTGATTGATCTTTTTTTGAGCTGTAGGTTGTAATTATCAAAATTAAGATAAATAATGAAACAGTTTACATGTAATGATTCTAGAATATATATGAAATTTTCACTTTCTTAAATAACTGACAAAGAAAATGGAACTTTTTCACAGTATTCTAATTTTTTTGTAAATATACATTTACTAAATCTATTAAAATAATAAATCGTACACCAGCACTTGGTTAAACAAATGCAGCAACAGGAATTAAAATTCCAGTAGTATATGTATATAGTATATAAACATAGATATCTGATCCAGCTATGTGAGTCAGTATCAGCCAGATATCCGATCCAGTATTGGTATCAATACATCCCTGTCCGGAGTCAAAACAGGAAGGAAGTGGTAAATTAGTAAAACCCACCTCTTGCTTGATTTGACTTGCTGCCTTGACAGTGGCAAACAGTGTGACTCTGCACCTGGCGCTGAAAACCACTGTACCATTTGAAAACAATGGTTCTGCTGGCGACATGTTCCTAGCAACGCGTCCCTGTGTGATCAGCCAAAACAATCTGAGCCCAGCAGCCTCTGCAGCAGCTGCTCATGAAACTGATGTCCGATCACACGTTGATCAATTATGAATCAAGCCTCTCACCTCAGATGTTTTTGAGAAACATCTTGTAGTGTACCATTTAGCTGTAAAATGAGAAAGTTTACTCCGGCTGGTGGTGCGGTGTTTGGTTTTGTCTCGACTGTTTTCAACATGGCGGCCCATTCACAAACGTTCTCATTTTACAGTTAAACAATACACGACAAGATGTAAACTAAAAACAATTGAGCCGAAAAATAGGCATTACAGTAACAGAATATTGATTCATATTTGATCAGCCCTGCCTAGTTTGACCGTTTGATTGGCGTTCACGAGTTTCGTGAGCAGTGATTGACAGCTGCTTTAGAGACCCCTCGGCTCTGTCTGGTTGTTTTACCTTCGGGCACGTTGAAATCTTACAAATGCCCACTGCGTTCTCATCCCAACTCATCGTACACTGGCATCGACCTTTTCGGTGCTTAATGTTGTGAATGAAACAAAAACACTTGCTTCGGACCAGGCAATAAAACCACTATACAACATTGTTGGGCTTAAAATTACTATTTTATAGTGAAAAGGACACTGAATGTTGTGAACAGGGGACATGAGCAAACAGCCGATTGCAACCTAACACAGGAGATACGAACAGCTTAGCCTTCTGCCTGCCCGGTGTGTCTTTTTAAGCTCTTACTACTGCGTCACCACACTCCTGGAGCACTTTCCCTGAGTGTTTAATATTGACGCATATGGGTTTACATTGTAGTTAATGGAAAACCTCATACTGACACCCAAGGGTGCCTTATACATCGGAATCTAAAGCCGACGGCCGTGACAGAGTGTTGGTATTTGACACACTGGGAATGAGAATGGACTGAAATGCCATTAGGAGCAGTAGGACGACACAGAGGAACATTATTTTTTTTACAGGATACAGTGACAGTTATGTGAAAAATAACCGACTGCAGCTTTAACAGTGAATCTGACGCCCTTATTTGTACTTACACATTTTAGCATGACGCATCAAAGTTATTGTGGTTCAGCTACAGGGTCCAAAAATTGCTGAACACTAATTATAGTCATTTGAACAAATTACAGCCACTGAGATAAAAGACAATATTCTGTTACACGCCCATCAGTTATTTTTCCCAGCTCTCGGTAAGTGTAGAAAACAATCAGTGAAACATAATGTTCCTTTGCAGACGGGAATGTTGGCCTTGTCATGCTCATGTTCATCTTTATATCAATTTTTGTGCCATCACGATTAACAAATCTTGCATCATCTGTAAATGTCCCTGGCTCTCGCTGCCGTTAGCGTGTTTGAACTCGGTGTGACCTAAATGTTTCACCACTTCCTCTGTGTCCTGTGTGGCGCCTCGGCGGTGTCAAAGCCGCTATCGTTTGATGGTAATTGTGTCTCTCCTCCGGCTCTACACATGCTGAGACGGTTCCTCGTCCGACGGCAGTTCCTTCACTGCTCAGAAAAACCTGCTTGCATTGTCTTTTTATTCGGCCTAAATAGCCTGCAGTCAAAAACACTCTTAAATATGGGCTGCTCTAGAGGAGGCGGAGGCGGCATATAAATCCATAACAACAGCAATTATTTATTAGTGACAGCTTTCTATGGCCATTTTAGCTCAAATGTTTCCACTGCAATTGATCCCAAAGAAAAATCCATTTTTATGTGATAGCTGTAGTTTTTAACAAAACTGACTGCTCGCTCCATAAGGTCAAGGATTGAGTGAGTGAAGTTATTTTTGCTCCTAGTGTTATTAGATTGCCTATCTATCATTGCAGTGTCATGTGATTGATACTGACTGGGCTTGAATGAAAGATGGAGCAAGGCCATTGTTGCTCCCACACAAGAGCCACAGCTACTTACAACTCGTGCTGCATCATTTCTCATTTAAACTCTTTCTCTTGCTCTTACACTCTACGTTTTTCTTCATAACACTTCCAGCCTCAGCATGTTTAGTGAAGGAAACAACTGGATATGTAATGGTGGGAGGATGATTACCATCAGTGTGTATGCAAAAACTGTCCATTTAGGGGTAGTCAGCATATTGCTGACCACTTAAAATTGCGCAAACCGTTCATTAGCTTTCATGCTGATTTCATTTTACCATATATTAGGATTCTAGGCGTCAAATTTATCTTAAATGCACCAGGTATTAACTAATAATTTTACCCCATATGTGGCTGAATTGGTTTACTTTCCCAGATTTATCTGTTTTGAACTGAAGGCATCTCTTCATGCCTTTTAATTGCACACTTGTTGCTCCTTCCACCCACGAGGTAGATAACGCCATCTGCTCTGTGTCCGCACAAGACCAATCATAATTTCAAAAAGAGAAAAATATATTCTGTTCCCTGGCAGTGCTACAGGAAGCTTATTAGGGAATGTGAAACATTTTATTTTAGCTTTAAAAATCTTTTAAATATCACCATTATTCACATATGGCTGTGTGTTAGAATGAGACATATTGGATGTATGCATGTATAGGGATCTTACTCTACTTCAGACAGATGTCTCTGTCTGGGTTTCAAAGGTGCCAGAAACAGATGTTTCCCACACATTTCAAAGGAGACATTTTACTGGCTTTTGGCCTTGATCATTTTCAGGATATGATTAGATCCCAACACATGGCAGCAGTCGTTAACTGGGAGAAAAACAAAGTAAGGCAAATAAGTTTGCTTTACTTCACCTCGAATGTAGCGCCAAAATGGTTGGTCTATTAATTGATTTGTCTGTTGTCTTAAAATTAACCAGCAGCTATTTTGATGATGGATCAATTGTTTAAAGGAACACTGTGTAACATTTAAGGGCATATATTGGCAGAAATGGAGTATAATATTAATACGTATGGTTTCTTTGGTGTATGACCACTTGAAAATAAGAATCATTGTGTTTTTGTTGCCTTAGAATGAGCCCTTCATATCTTTGAGGCGGGTCCTCTTCATGGTACAGTAGCCCTAATCAGGCAAACCAAACACAGTTTTAAGCCAGAGTCAACAACATTACTTGTTCCAGTTGCCGCCACTCTCTATCTCTTGCTTCACCACTCACTTTGTAAGTACACACACACTCCAAATGACCTACGCTGCTCTTACAACAACTGGTTCCAGATAGGGTCATTCGTATTTTGCTTCGCCCACTGTAGTTCTCCTACACGCTTGGCACATGGGAGAAGTTTCAGTTAGTTATCAGTCTGAAACCTCACCGCTAGATGACACCAAATCCTACACACTGCACCTAGAAGTACTGAAACAAGCAGAAATGCCAAAGAGTGACTTGAGTTGTTGCCTTCCTCTGTTTTATAACATTGTAAATTGAATATTTTTGGGGGTTTCACTGACTAACTTGACAACTAAGCAGTTAATCTTAAACTAAAGAAAAGGGATTAATAAATAATGTAAACAATCTTAAACGTCAGTACTTGAAGAAGTCAACCGGAACTGTTCCTGACATCTCAAAGTGTTTGATATGTTGTTTGCTGCATGTATGTGGGGACTTTGTGACAGTGGACTGTGGGGGATATCAGCAGAACAGAACGACTCGAGGCAAAGGCCTGTCACGTGTCTCAGGTCGACTCTTGTGTGCGGCTGTCCATAGAGAGGAGGGAGCTGTCTACATGTGCCGTTAGAGCTTTTCAGAGTCGCTCTGCTAGAGTGAACCTCCAGGCGCTGTCGTGCACTGGGCTTGTTGCAGAGCTGTCACCCACGGGGTGGCAGCCCACAATGCAGCGGTTCCTTACGTGGAAGTTAGATAGCGTATATGTGGAGTATAAAAGCAAATGAGTTCTATTCGAGTGCTTCTTTGGCTGTTATTCACAGATAAATTAAGGAAGTAAACTATTAGTATTTGTCTGTTTTTCTGTGACTAAACAATAATTACAGTGATTTGAAAGCACAGCTGATTCGCCAGCCAGGCTTCGCAGGGGGTTGAGGATTTCCTGGTTAGAAAATGAATCCCTGCTGGGCCTTTTTTCACTGAATGTTAATTGGATTTCATCCGTGAAAGCCCTCCAGTCCTTTACAGAGACATCCTTTTTAATCAAAACATAAATGAGACATGCTAAAATGATCGCAAGTATCATAACTCTGGGGGATTTATGACTTCTAATTGAGATCATTCTTTTATCTTTGCACTCTGCTTAACATCTTACTCATGATCAAGTAGTTAATTTGTGATTAAGAGGAGATATTAAAGCACAGCAACAAAAAAAGAGTGATTTGGTGTCAGGGCCAGTGTCAGAATGAAAAGATATAACTGCTGATGTTTTTGTGCACATCCTTGGGATAATATTTAGATTTTTTTTCTATACTGAGATGTAAATCTAATGATATTACGTTATGAATTTCAAGATGTTCAGTAGTATTGTATTGTGGCCCAAGTACCTTGACAACCATACTGGTATCTCTGTCAGTTTGATGCTTTCTACACCTGTCAGTGTTTTGTTTGATTGTGGAAGTAAAAGTCTGACTTTACAGTTGTTTTATTTTTATGCTGCAGTATTTGCTTTCACACTGACAAAAGCAGCAGTGAGTCAGTGTCAGCTGATATTTCTCTAAGTCAGTTTAGAGACTGAAAATGCTATATGGTCTGTCTCCTTGTTGGGTAATTGTAAACCACAGAGACAAAGCCTATTTGTCGTGGCCATTGGAGCTGTCTCGTGGGCCAGTTTCCCTGACAAGTGTGGTCTGAGGGGCCATAAAGCGGCACTGCCACTATTCCTCAGTCCTGTCCTCTATTACATATGAACAGTTTGACAGGCTTATTTGCACCAGGACACGTGTAGCATAGATGACACCATTGCTCTGGTGCCAAACACCACTGGCTCACAAACAAATCTCATTGACAATCTACTAAGAGCGAAAGCCAACAGAGAGAGTGAATAAATTCACCAGTCATTTAGTTTAGATACACTTCCTTTTACGGATAAGTGGATTAGACCTTTTTTTTTTTTATTTCCTCCTGCTGCTCAATTACCCAAGCACCCATAAAAACCTGAAGTTCTGTCTCCGGAGTGAGATATCGTCGCACCGCTCGTAGCAATAAGAGCGAGATTTAGGATGAGCCTCTCCACTGTGACAGAGACTCGGCAGAGGGACCCTCTCTGTCACCACATATTGCGGCTCCCCAGCCGCTCATTAAAGATGGAACCATTACTTTACAGCTCCGGCTCGCTTCTCGCCGCTCCTCCTTCATCTGCCTTCACAGCCCCCTGGAAGTAAATAGACACAAATGAGCTCAAGGATGTACAGAAAGCACACGAGGTAAACCTGTGAAAGGTGGCCATACAGTCTTACTTATACCAACTGTGTGGCCCATTAAGCTCCTAATGCCTCTTACCATAACATCTCTTAAGTGGTTGGATTAAGTTTACTTCTGAAGAAACTCCCCTGTGAACTATGCAGCGTAATGTGTTCCTTGTGGTGTTATTTGGATTTCAACTGTGATGTTTGCTTCAGCAGTCGGGGAAGGACACTCACAGACCTCCTTTATTCATTTCTGCTAGCTGCATGTTGCATGTATATAACTTGAAATATCGTAATAGTCTGTTGACCGAAGGTGATGCAGACGCAATTGAAAACTACTGTAACTAAACTACTAAACTGTGTATATTTACAGTAAACAGTTGTTACATTTCTTTTATTGAAAGAAATTTATCTAACTGTAAAACCCCAGACACAGCAACCTGACATCGGAGAACTAGCGGCGACGAAGGCCGCCTGTTGCGTTGCCTCACGTCGCCTTTGTTTCGGCCGACAAGTTGCACTTGAACACACCACAAAGACTACCGCCGACAGTATGTATGTTCAGGGTCTGTGTGAGATGAAATAACTCTCCATACCAACAGGATGCAGTAGTCTATAGTCGGCATTCAATTAGGGAAACCGGAAGACCGAGGACTGATGATATCCAAGCTGTTGTTATGATTCGTACATGAAACAAAGCAGCGTTTTCGGACCGTTTTCACACCACCCTCACTCACCCCTTCATTCCAGATGGCTAAGTCATTGTGAAAATATCTGTATTTGAATGATCAAATGAACAATGAGAAGAGCCTTCTGTGTTTCTCCTCCTGACTTCACTCGTTGGATTGCTTTCCTCACATCTGTTTCTCATCTCGTGCACTGATTCATTTAAGCTGAACCTCCAGTCAGAGTGATTTCTCTCACCGACGGGCTCCACCGCCAATACAAGGTGCTTTATCGGCCGGAAAACCTCCAACACAGGCAGACTAGAGCCGACGGTGCGGGACACATCAAAAAACTTGGCCGATGGACGCTCACCGACAGCCCCAAACTGTCCAATTGACATCTGTCTGTTTGGTGTGTCAGGGCTTTAAAGCAAGTAATCTGTCTGTCTGTATGTCCTTCACTTACTGTATCTCGATAACCATTCATCTGATCTACTTCACATTTGGCGGGTGTATTGCTGAGGACCCAAAGGAGTGCACTGTCAAATATGGTGACTCTTAACGCTCAGACACAAAAGCTTTTTCCTTTTGTGGATTTTGTATGTCCAGACGAATCTTTCAATAAGCCACATGCATTTGCATCCAAATGGATTTTCTACAATTTTGAATTTTGTCCAAATCTGTTTTTTTGCTTCTGCTCTAACAAACTGAACAATCTTCACCAAATTTGGACCAAGCTGGAAAAATTATGGATTTTTTTTATGTTCCATACAGTCTTGCTATAACTGGCCCTCAAAGTTAGCTGAAATGCTGTCAGCAGGGCTTATTTTACAACAAATGCCATCTCATCTGTTATTGCAACCATATTTGGTGGACATGTGAAGATGTGTCTGAGTGACTATGGTAAATATAGTGCTGTTTCACCAATAGGTGGTGCTGTAGCAGCATCATCTATCTATAAAGGAAATATTCTCTGTATGTCTGTCTGTATATATATTGTATGTATGACCTTCACATATCTTAATAGAACCATTCATCCAATAGACTTCATACTTGGCGGGTAGCCATACTCGCAACTGGCCGGCAAGCAACCTGCCGATTCTGGACGTGCACGTGCTCCGAATGGACACTGCACTAATAAACACTGAACTGTCAGATTGTTAGTATTAATTTAAGAATGTCACCTGATCCTTAAAGCACACTCTGGCAAAATAACCTCATAAATGTCACATAAATATATGAATTATCTATTGGAAACTTTTAAAACTCTCTTCTTGTCCCGTTAGATCAGAGGCAAAAAGGCCAATCAGCATCAATACAGGCTTTGTCTCCTTTCACCGAACAAGGCAATGATCACACCTCTGTTCTCCCATCTGTTGGAGCCACGTTTGTTCCTGTTAATGGGTCACTGTAATTGGCGGAGTCAGGAAGCGGGCGCTGCTCCATGTGTGGTTTAGTTACTGGAGTCCTGAGAGTGATGGAGCTATTGGCAGCTGTGGACTCGAGGATGCTGCTACTTCTCACTGCTCCTCTTTTCATCTCCACCCCACGCAGCTCTGCTCCACAGGGACAATGCCACTGGGACAAAATGGCCACCTGGGGGCTGAGCACTTAATGAAGCACACTTTTTTTTTTTTTTTACTCCTCTTCCCCTCAATCAACCCTCTCTTTCCTAACGCTAACAATCCCTCCATCTCACATCTGCCGTGGCAGGAGAACAGATCTGTTGGGGGAACTTAGGGAGTGAGGGAATTGCCTTTTTGCGAAGTCTCACATGACCAGAGCTACAAAACCCACATGCATGCAAACTCATGCCTTTTTATTTGCCCTCATGACAGTATAGCTATTAGCTGCCTGGTGGCGGTTTTCACTTGTCAAGCATTATGAGATATCCTTCAGAACTCATGGCCAGTTCACAAATTTCCCTGCTTTACCGAGACGGGGTTTGTGAGGAGAGTGCAGCGCTCTTAATGAGTTCCCTCCATCTAACTTTTATCCCTCCTGTCGCCTTGGATCCATTCATATTTGGCGCTTATGCAACCGGCTCTCAGAGTTTCTCTCATGCTGAACTGGGAGGCCATGCAGGCGGACGATAATGGTTGTTACTCCGATGTGAGGAGAGCATTTAAGCGGTTGTCTCTTTGCAGTGCTTTTGTGGATGATTGACTCGGGTCTTGAGATGATGGCCTGGCACAACCATTTACCTTCTCAACTCACATCCAGTCATGAACTCTCACTTCCTCCCTCTTTTTCTCTTTGTTTATCTCTGCTCAGATCTAGTGTGTGCTTGAGAAAAGGCATCTATACTGTTGTGAACTTATGATAATGATTATGATGATAAAGCTAATGATTCATGACTGAGAATTCTGTCCTCCACACCAATCTTGACTTTCTGCACTTTCTCTAACAGTAACACCCTGACCCTTTGGCTTACCATACCCACTATTCACTCACTGAGGCCACTCAAATTAGCTCCGGCTGTTCGGTGAGAGCCCAACCGCTACAGGCCATGCCGCAGGGCCGAGGCATAAATCATTCCCAAGAAGCAGGAGCCGTGGCAGGCCTAGACGCACATCCACCACCCGAGATTTACGCTGCACATCGAAGCACCAGCCCTGCAATCTGGACCCTCTCCACCAGGTCATCTTCAAATTGGTTATTGATCTCCCAATCACAAAATGAATCATACCGTTGCCAACACTGTTTAGGTACTACGTTTACAGTAGCGTTACTGCTGATATGCAGCCCGGGGATGGATTATTGTTCAGAAACCATGAGAAAACAAGTACCTGCGCTGAAAAAGAAGAGAAAATAAATAAGAAAGAGAAATTAGAACCTTGAGATGAATAGGCGTTGTGTTGTCATCCAGCAGAGCCTCATTATAACATATCAAAAACAGATGAAGAAACTCTTGACAGTCGCTGAAGTCTGCTGTGGTGATATGCAACAGTGTGTGATTATAGCAGTCATTTTAATATTTTCATCTGAGTATAATTGCAGTGCCTGTGATATTGTATACAGCAGTTCCTCAGATAGTATGAACTATTCAGGCTGGCATTTTTTCTTTTATGTGATGGCAACAAATTCTTCACAAACCTTTTAATTCTCTGTTTAAAAAGCCACAACGGAAGCCAGTCAATCAGTGAGATACGCTGGAATCTGTCATAGCAGTATCGGTACTTTTCTCTACATCTAACTTAAATGGGACAGGTTCCACGGACGTACTTTGTTTCAGCTCTTGGCATATTGCGGTGTATTATTTAATGGGGCTTCACTTCTTGCCCAATTAGGCTCCAGGATGGTGTGTAAATGTAGCTTCTGCCCTGGGAGCAGTTTCCTCATAAATGCCAGAATGGCCATTATCAGAATCCCTTTGTGAGTGAAAACAGACAGCTATAACATAGACTTCTGCCTTAATTGAAAGATTGTAAGAATGGCAGCGGTACTATCTTTGAATTCCCTCCTTAAATGTCAATATCGGAAACACAAGAGTGTGACGTTTTTTTCCTCCCCTCTGTACCATTTTGGAGGGAAAATGTCAAGCTCAGTTTCATTTTCAAAGATGTCTGCATCATGGCTTCTGAATTACCTAATACATTAATAGTGTGTGGAGCACATTTGGATGACAGGATTGGTGTAACTAATTGGCTGTTGGATGGAGACAGATTGTAATCTTGTAGCTATTATTTTTGATTAATTTGCATATGTTCAATTACAGGGGCTCATTACGACAACATGGTGATTAGTGATTACGGCACATGACATGATTTGTGAGAGCCGACGTGCTCATGGGTAGTTGAGCATGTCCACTGGTCAGATGTAAGGACAGGAAGCTATATTTTTGCTAATCAATGCTGTGTGCACTCCTTTTGAGAACTACCGTCATTGATATTTCTGTATAGATATTTTCTGTTTCCATTTTAAATTTGATTGCAGTTCTGAATGAGTATATAAACTCAAATCGTGGCCTTGAAGCTACTAATCATTTCCTGCCTGTTCCTGCTGAGATCATCTTCAGTGTCTCATTGTACAGTGGTGGATCTCTTTGTAAACCTGGGGACACACCAGGCCATCCGTTGCGTCGCCTCACGTCACCTTTGTCGTAGCCAAAACACTGAACTCAAACACATCGCAAAGACGACAGCCAACAGCCAACCACCACGGGCGTTGTGCACCTGCGTGAGAGGAAATAACTCTCCACACCAGCAGGTCACGGTAGTCTGTTTTCGTCATTCAAAAAGGAAAACCGGAAGACCGAGAACTGTGGATATAAAAGTTGTTGTTATGATACGTACGTGAAATAAAACAGCGTTTGCCGACCATTTTCACGCCACTCTCTCTCGCCGCTTAGCTTCATTCCAGAAAGCCATGTTGCTGTGAAAATATCCATTTATTGGAATGATCAGATGAGATGAAGATGAAAAATGAGACGAGCTTTCTGTGTTTTTCCTCTTGACCTTCCTCGTTTTTTGCTTTCCTCACTTCGCTGAACCGTCAATCAGAGGGATTTCACTCACCACCGAGCAATGCTGGCATAACTTCCAACACAGGCAGCCTAGAAGCGATGGTGCTGGACTCACAGACAAAACTAGGCCGAGCCAAAATGGACTCAAACTGTCCGACGGCTGACTGTCGGCTTGGTGTGTCAGGGCATTAACTCACCCCATCCAGGAATCCTACCTGGTGAGGAGGAAGTTTTTATGTATAAGGGTCTTATTTTGCATAGTCACTGCCCCTTGCTTTGCTTCTGTCATTTTCAGCTGAGGCAGAAATCCAGCCTTTCATTTCTCTTGGACTCTGGCTGGCCTGTAAGCAGGGAGGAGGGAATGTGGATGGACAGCTCTGCTCCCCTCTCTCCAGTCGATAGCAGCCAGCAGGTACGACTCCAGCTCCCTCTGCAGTGTGGCAGACACTTATTAGTGTTAATGTACTCCCATCATCCATCTCCAGGTGGGCTTCCGCCATTGATCTCAACGCCAAGGCCTGTCACAAGCTGCTCCTCTCACAGCGAAAGCATTGGTCGCCGCCAGCACCGGCTTAAGATGACCCGGCTTAATGTTCTGTCAATAGACCCGCTGCTGGGCAGCCGGTATTAGAGCTGTGAGGTGACTCGCACAGCAGTGTGAGATGTTTTCCTCACAATGCTCTTCAATACCTAAATTCAGACTGGACAAACAGAGTAAGGCACAGAGGTTTATGACACTTGAGATATTAATCTCCTATAATCATATTCCTGTGGTAGTGAGGTTAGATGACATCACCCAATAGGAAAATTACATTTATATTCTCTTTTAGTTAACAGTGACTCTTGTAACTCAATGAAATGGGATAAATCCTTGTGGTTCTAAGGCCGTGTTCACACCAATGAAAAATTGGCCAATCAAATACATGCAAAAGCACCTTCTTGGTAAAGTGACCGTTGTGTTTCTAGTTTACCTTTTGATCCTCACAACAAAAGCTAGAATACTCACTGCCGTGATAACTTTCCTGATGGTAAAATCCTGTCTCTTAGCATCATAAACCGCTGTGCAGTGTTTTGCCATCTGATGAGCCTTTAAATATGTGAATCTGTTCTCCAACTAGACTTTTTGATGTCTCACTGGTACCTTATTCTCTCTTGTGCTGATAACCTGCTACTGTAACACCACAATTTCCCAACTTGGGATCAATAAAGTATCTATCTATCTATCTATCTAAACACCATGCCCCCAGCAGTACAGTTGTTTTTGTGCTGAATATTCGCTAAGATGCACATATTGATTATTATATAAAGCATACTGTATGAGCAAAACTTCTTTAAGATCTTTGTAATTTGCCCAACAGCTATGGTGTGCCTGCTAATGGTACGATTGCTTCTCAGTGTAAGAAATACCTAATAATGTTGCTGTATTCTCATAAGAAGAGAGGACCATGCTGTTCTTGGAAGAAGAAATGCTGACTGTAAATTGGACTATTGCTGGATTGTGGAAGGACCAATTTAAGGAACTAAGACTCATGGGGCGCTTTCTCTGGCGGAGGTCACTGAGACAAAAAGCTCCTCAGTGGCAAAGAGGCACTATTTGTGAAGTAGATGATATTCACCCTGAGATGCTGAAGGCGCTGGGTATTGTTTAGCTGACTAATAACTTTAACTTCCTGCCTGTTAGGGTGTGACTTGCTCTTGGATATTGGAATAATAATGTTAGTTTTCTCATCGAGTCTACATTTGTTTTGTGGACTTGGGGAAGGCTTATGACTGTGTCCCCCTGAGTGATTTACATCCTTAATGGGAAGAGTCCACCCCTGTAAATCTGAGGCTGTGGTACTTATTGGAAAACGCTGGATGGCTTTCTTTGTGTTGGAAGTGAGTTGTTGCCCCGTTCAAGGACTTCAGGAATCTCTGGGTGTTGAGATGAGATATCACCGTTGTATGAGATTGTTGTGATTGTGAAGACCAGAGCCAGATGAGGTGACTCGGTTATCTGATCAGGATGCCTCCTAAGCTGGGGAGTAGCAGCAACAAAGGCTACAGCTGCATCACTTCACGTTGCCTTTGTTATAACCAAAAGGTGCACTTGAACACATCGCAAAGCACGTACATTCCACATGGTCATGTGTTTTTCATCTCGACTTTACTCGTTTGCTTGTTTTCCTCACTTTCGTTTCCTTTCTTGCTGATTTGCTGAAGCTGAACAGCCAATCGGAGTGATTTCCCAGCACGCTGACTCAGCTGAAAAAACTCCAACACCGGCAGAGTAGAGCTGACAAATGTGGGACACACCAAAAAACTAGACCAATGGATGCAAACCGGCTGCTCGGCTTGGTGTGTTAAAGCCTTCAGAAGCTTTGCTGTGGAGGGTTCCTGGCCATGTTCAAGTGGGAGGAGGCCCTTGTGGCAGACCAGGACCCAGACTCATGGTCTGAGAAGGAATCCCTCAGGAATCCTGGAATCCCTCAGAAGGAGCTGGAGGATGTAGCTGCTGCCCCTGCAGCTTTATGGAATCTGCATAACTGCATGCTTGCATGCTAAGATTCTTTCATATTTGCTTGTACATTAATTTGATGAAGTATTGCAGCAGTGTATTTTCTAATTGTGTTCTAATGCAAATCAAGCGTCTGCCAATTTAGTTCAACCAGCCTCTAAGTTCAGCAGTGATATAATAAAAGACACGACTAACCCACTAACACACTGAACTGTTTAATCCAGACAAGTCAGCGTGATTTATTTTCATCCCAGTTTGTATTCTAAATTTAATTGGACCGGTTCATGGAAGCTTGACTAAATGTTTAATGTTTTTTGGGCCCTTGATCGACCTGGTTCAGTGGTTTAGCCAATGGAGAATTAAATTTGGGTCTCTCCCCAAAGACCATATCAGATGCCACAGAAAACGAGGCCATCTGTTGGGAGTGTGTTAGTGAAGTGGCCATGCTACAAACAGACCACCCTATGCAAATGACTCCAGTTGTTTCTCCAATTACAGTTGTACTTTAGACTGATCATCATGGTTGGAGTTCACTTCACAGCCATGTTAGCTCAGCATTATGTTTGAAAACAGGAATTAAAAGGAGTAAATTTGTTCTTGTGTGTATGATATCCCAGTTCAGGAAGTGACATTCCCAGAATTACTGTAAAACAACGTTTTATCAACCGTTACAGACGTAAACAATCTTTCACAGCATCACAAAACATCAGTAACTGTGATTCACAGCGGTTGCTAGTTGCTTGTAGACTAAACATTACATTACCTTTTAACTTCAATTACTTACTGCATCTGCCCTTATGAAGTATGTACCGTTACATGAACAATGCATACCATTAGGACATACTACTTCGTTATAACATTGCACTTTGATCTTTGACTGTCTTACATACTGTAGTACTGTATTTCTAATACATGTGATATCTTTGAATGAGCAGACATTAGATTGTCATCTTACTGATGTGATTCATCCGCTGCTGCGCAGAGGATTGTGGGTCAGAACAGCCAGAAAAGCATACTGGCTTACAGTTGGCAAAATATGACCAGATGCTGTAGGACATCCTGGTATTTTTGGTATACTGCATTTGACATACTATGTTTTGGGACATACTACATCTTTTTCTGGCATACTAAACAGTGTGGTAGTATGGGTATTGAAATTGTAGGGGTTAATGGAACCAAATAAAATCACTCTGCTGTAGATAACTTGTATTATATTTCACAAGGGGTTTGAAGTAGTAAGCTGTGTCCCAATTTCATACTTAGTAGTAATTCTAACCAATTTTAGGGTGTACTAGGTCACACTGAAACAGTAACAAACTTAAGTAGCCTTTAAAAAAAGCGATATTGTGATTTTGAGCACAGCAACATAGTGTGGCAGTATTTAATATTAAATAATGTGTAATTCAGAACGGTAACAGATTAAATGGATAATTCAGGTGTTTTGAAGTGAGGTTGCATGAGTTACTTATCCATAACCAGTGTATTACCTACAGAAGATGACGGTCAGTTTGGAGAAGCAGACAGGAGTTACCCAAAAGAAGCAAAGCACTGTACTGATGTAGATGAGGCTGGCAGCAAAACATCTTCTATCTACCTAAAAGAAAGGCCCACCAACAAAAATCAATATCGATTTAAGAGTATGCTATATTTAGAATATTTTTACTTTGCTGTAACTCCATCCATGCTTTCGCCAAAGCCACCAGACTCCACTGAAAGCAACTGTAATTTTACCTCACAGAACACTGTGTTTGCTGGTTTGCCTCCATCGGTTAGTTATTTGTGCTATTGTGTGACTGGTGTACATAGCATTTTTTTTTGGTTCTGGTTGCTTTGCTAGAGCATAGAGAATGACTTCAGTTCCCCATCAGAAACACAAACTTTATAGCTGTATCATGGCAAAATAAACCAGTGAAAATATTCTAAATATAGCGTATACTTTAAACAATACATCATCTCATACAAACCCACTTCAAAACACCAACATGCTTAATGCGATGGCCACATTATTCTACGACCACTACATTGTACTGTGCCACCAAACTACTTTGAAAATAATATATGAATGAAATTAACTAGATAGGCATCGATTTTAACAGAAAACACTGACGATTAGATAGTTTGAAGTTCATTTTATTCGTGGAATCAGTTTTTGCCACATGACAGTTTTATTACAGTTTAACTTAGCAATGTCTTCTTCTAACAACAAAATATTGCTGTGGCCTATAAAAATAAATCAGCCTTTTTGTTTTATTTTTCGTAATGATAAACAAATGAGTTTTCACTGAACATTCATTGAATATTAAATTGCTTAAAAAACACAATACTCTCCCTGTGTTAAACACTAATCATATCATTCACAAAACCGTTATCACAGATGAGTGCACCATCAATTCAGGTTACATTAATACAATGCTGTGGTTCAATAGATACATATAACAGCCAGATTTACTCACAGGGATTATTAGTTACTTTTTTATGAATAAGACAAAGGGAAACTCCACTTAATAACACTGACAAATACATTCTTTTACATGTATCACTCAGATTAGACAGCAAACACCAAGTAGAAATGGATGAAATTCACATCAGAGGTAAAACACTGAACATTTATAGAATAATACATCTGGCAGGAAAGCTGTTTGCATCACTTTATTTTAAGGCATTTTTGTTACTAACGTGTACCCTTTACCAGTATTTCACGATATCATATAAGCTTTTCATGTGAACATATAAAAATACAGTTAATATGTAAGAATAAACATGCAACGTGTGTCGCTTTTAGTCTTTTCTTGACATGGATCTACACGGTTCACATTCACTTTGGCTGATGATTGGTAGATACGTAAAAAACAAGTGTCATCTGGATACAGGACAACAAATATCTTCACCGCTACAGACCACTGATTCGATTTGCAGTAACATGAACCACCACAGACTGAAACACATTATACATTTTGTAGAAGAATCCAAGTCACAGCACACTTTGAATGAACATGTTTGACCCTAACAGCATGCATCATGTAGATTGCCATAATTAATTTTAATGTTCCTGATAATGTTTTTATATTTCTGAATATCAAAAATAGATATTACATAAGCTCCATGCATCTAATGATTGATTTGGTAAATTGCACATATACCCTCACTGCACTTGCTATTGTGTTATTGCACTACAGTATAACAATATGTCCCTCATTCTACCTCTAAGTGCAAATAAAGACCACTTATATACAGATGAACACAGTGGTTCGCCTCAGTCACCACTGGTATTTTACTTCTACAGTAGCACTGCTCATCACACTCCACTTATTAACTATTGCTATAATATGAAACATACATATAGAACAACTAGACGACTTCAAATGTGCCACTGAAACCACACGTTTTCCCTCTACACACATTATTCATAAGCGGTCCTCTATGTTTACATTTACTCATATACATATATTTTAAAGTGCCTCATCAGACAGACTTCACATATTCACAACCTCTTTGGAAAACTTATGGTGTCAATAGAATTTAAAATGTACATAACTTTAGCACATTAAAATGGATATAGTATATTATATAATATAACCAGCCCGGTCTCATTGCCAGGGTGTCAAATACAGACGCTTTGAAGCTTATCATCCAGGAGACATTTCACTCTCACTTTACAATCAGCTGTTAGTTTGTGTCCTGTGCACATAACGTCAAGCCACATTTGCACTGTAAAAACACAGTCATTTTAAACCCAACCATGTAATTCTTTCCTAAACCTAACTAAGTGGTTTGTTGCATGCAAGCATGTGTAAATGGTGCCTTCAAATGAAACTCGTGAGCTTGTGTTTACAACATCGGAAGTTGTGTACACAGTATGCTTGGCGTTCAAGTGGTTAATTTGTGAGAACACCGCTGCGGCAATATTAATGTTATGTCGGCATCTCGAAGCCACAGAGGCTAACAATTTAGCAAGCTAGCAAGTGGATAACATAATACAGTAAATGCAAAGGCATAATGACAGAGGAAAAAGATGAGGCTGTTGGGAATATCAACTTTTTATATCCCCAGAGATATCATGAAATTACAAAAAAAAACAATAAAGGACTAAAATTAAAATCTATTCACTTATCATGCACTGGAAAAAGTCCCAAGTTTTGAACTCAGAGCTTTAAGAAACTTTCCACTTAAGAGGGGGGTGTTCATATGGACTCTTGTATATGGACACGACCCCATTTGAAGGCACCATTAATGAGACAGAAAAAGTGACGCCGGGGGATCCGACAAAGCGTCAGTATGTGACGAGTTGGGATGAGAATGTGTTGATGTAACTGATAACTGGTTTGTTGTTAATATAATGGCACACACAAAGTGAAACAGGATCACATTTACAGGATGTCATGATTGTTATGTCACTTAAATACACTGTGTTTTTTTTTTTTTTTTTTTACAGAATCGTCTCATCTATATTAAATTGCTACTCTACTTGTATACGATCTACACTGGGATCACTCAGCTGATTCACTCTGACAGAGGCGTTGCCCCTCTCATCAGTGCTACAAAGCAGACATGGCTTCAGTTTCCTAAAGGCAGCAGACCAGTTAATCTCAGTCTGCCGAGTCAAACAGGGTCATCGTTGGACCCAAAATTATTATGATGACTACACCCTCCCCCCCAAAAAAAATATTTTTCCAGTTTTCATTCACATTTTTAAATATTTACGTACTATATATGAATTTTAAGGCTTTGCATTTTGTGGTTAAAGGTAACACTATTGCACAGACAACAAAGACACACAACGGCATCTCAACTACTGAGTCTAAGTCTATAAGAGTGTTGAGTGGAGCAGCTTGAGTGGGCATGCTCTCACAGTATTATGGCTTACTTCCCTGATTTACGAGGCTGGCTGGCTCCCTGGCTGCTATCGGCCAGCTTGGGAGCCACAGCGTTGCTTCTATTGCACAGGTCCCTGATTTCCAGCAGGCTCTCGGTCAGAGCTTTGACGAAGACGGCCGAGCTCGTCTCCGTGTTCTCCCAGAAACTAGACACGCAGAAGATGATGTGGTCTGACTGCGGGTTGTAACAGGCGCCGTAGCCGTTGGGCACCACTGGGCCGTAGCAACAGAACATTTCCACTGCGGTAGGAACCTACATACAAGAAGACACAGTCTGGGTTAGAGCAGTTTAGCTCATCAAGATCATCAAATAAAATAAAATAAAATAATCAGATAGGGGCTGTAACTAACAATTTGTATTATTGCTGAATTTGTTACTGCTTTTTGGATTAAGCATTTAGTGGGAATTGGTCTAGGTGATGTTAACACCACTGGGAAATCGCTCTGATATCACATTTAGATGAGTTTTTGTCTTAACTTCTTTCAGAAATGTAAAATGCATCATTTTCTGTTTACCAGAAGAGCTTGCAGACACAAAATGCTTAAACTGACAAGGTTATGAAGAACATGGCATGGCTTAAGTCACTACCGAAATTCATTTACTGCCGAAAGAGAGTAGCTGTAGAAGTAGCCTCCTGAGGAATAAGTGTACTGTATGTACTCCATATACTGTAGTTTATGTACTGTATGCATCCACCTTAAGCAATGGATATTAGACAGATATCTAGTAAGATAATTACTTCAAATGTTGGGTTCCAGTCCTGTCAGGAAAGTTAAATATAGATATAGAATAAACTCAATGCAGATGACAGTAGATGAGTCTGGCAAGGTCTCCAATTAAAAACACAGCACAGAGCTTTCTGTGAGGATCCCAAACACCAGTAGAAATTAAATATTTTATTTAGTCTTGAGCATTTTGTTAAGTTTTGCTGTGTTGCAGGTGCATTTTGCAGTCTCAGTCCCCATTTAAATGGCTACAGTAGAGTTCAATGACTCTTTTTTAGGCCTCTCTGTAGGCCATTTAAACCTGGTTCTCTTTATTAACTACACTGTGTTTACTGGTGGATAATGGACCTGCACATGGTGTGTTTTCTCACTTTGAATTCTATACAATTTGCTGAAACTATTAGCTGGCTTGATTTACAGTCAGGTTATCTTTCTCAACAGGTACAAAAGTCAGTGTAAACTTTCAAGATAACCTGGTTGATCTCTACCTTCTTGTAATTTGTGGTCAGGTAGTGAAAAACATAGGAACTAGATGTTACTGGGCTTAAAGAACTAGATATCACATCATAGATTAATTAGGCTCCGTTGGGAATTAGCATATATCTATTTCTGTTGCAATGACACATTTTTTTCATCAGTGTACCTCTGGAGTTGGGATGGATTATATGCAAAGCAGCAACACATTATCAGCACCAGTATTTCCTCAACTGTATCTACTCTGTAATGGATCTCTAATCTCTTACTTTACCCAGAAACAATCATATTAGTGTTAAAAAATCCCCAGGAAAAGATCATATGATCACACCTGAGGCAGGGAGGCTAAAACAAATGCTCCTGTCTGGAAAGGACCCGCCCCCCTCAGGTGCAATCACTTCCACTAAATGAGAGGCTATATATGCTGTCTTCCTTGTTTGGTTCCCTCTTTCCAACATGATGTGTGTGTCCCAGCTGAAACAACACACAGCCTGAGGCAAGAAAAAAATAAAAATAAATCTGCCAGTGAACATAAATTGCTCTGCGTAATAAGAACTTGCTTATCATTCTGTTGCTCTTATCATTAAAGTCCAGTGTATTCCTGTACAACAGTTACCTGACTGGTAGAAAGGATGAACTGGTTACTGGCCAAATACGTCTCATCACAGAAGATCTCTGGCTTCTCCATGTTGAGCTCCTTTGCGATCCTCAGAAGCCCGAGGAGATGATTGTCTATTGCCATTCCTGTAATAGCCTGAAAGATAGTTTATTTGTTTAGTGCTAATAAAGTATTTTCTTTTTCTATTAGGGCCTCAATATGAGCACAGGAGTTATTTACAGCCCCAGTCCTTGTTTTGTGTACAGAACCTCTTCAGCAACATCACATTTGTAGACCACGATCACCGAATTCCCTTAGCTACAATCTGATATTGAAATTATTAATAATACAGCGACAAACAACTATTTGCTACGTAAAGATGTAGAGTAATGTCTACCTGGGCAGATACTGAAGTTGCTCTACTTCTTAGTTTCTTGCTTTGTTTACACATCCGGGCCTGCTGCGCGTACCTTTCAGTACGTGCTCGTCCATGTGAGCGTTCCCCTGCGCTATCTGATATCACAGCTGCAGCTGCAGCTAGCCGGTTTGCTAGCTAGTAGCCGCTGCTCGGCACTGCTCTCATATGGCGGTTACTACCGATAACGCCGGTCAGCGTCTTCGTCTTAAGGGAAACTAGCACCCACCCTCCGGTTCCCTACCTTCGCTTCAGGTAAACACTGTCATCTCTGTCACCACTTTTGCTGCTGTTGGACTGCTTAGCACCGGTAGCTAGCGGCGTCGCCATGTTGACAGCGTAGAGTTAAGAGACGTTGATGGGTAATCCGTATTTATCAACTTTCAAAGATTTTAAATGAAAGCCCCACTTCTTTAAGTGACACCCCACCCAAAATATATTCATTTATTCATTTGCTCTGCCATTAAAAGTTACTACTAATGTATTTAAACAAACATAAATTCAAGCTGACCACAGCTGCCGCCCTCCATGAAGGGTGATGAATCAAACGTCTTGTAACTATTTTGGGAATTGCGGAGCATATTAGAAGGTAATGGTGCCTTCAAGTGGAACTCGTAAACACGACTTCAGGAGTTTCATTTGAAGGCACCAAATGCGGTGGTGTGTGAACACCACTTTTATGATTTTTGTAGAATAAATGCAATTGCTAGATCTAAAAAACAACTGTGGTAACTTGAACGTGAGTATACACAACGAGGCTGTGAAAGCAAGACTGGTGGCTAAATGAGACTACTAAACGTCATCAGGCCGACTCGTCCTCCCATACGTCCTCCATGTTTATACTCATATACATGCGACCATGTTGTAGTTCGTCTGTAGCCTAACATTAGCTTTTTACTTCTGGAGATTGCATTTACACTTCAAACGTCATAGAATTTGTGAAGATTATCTTGTTGAATCATAAACGCCACAGAGCTTATTTTATGCAATAATTCAAAACCCCATGTTAAAAACCCATTGGCTTTTTGTTGAGGGAACAAGGGTGATGTTGATTTCCTGGTTGGCCTACAAAAATATATAAATCCTGTAGCACTCTATACCACCTGGTCAGTGTACCTTTTGATAGTTTGTTTTACCATAATTACCATAATTTACCATAGTTTTTTCATTTTGGATTCTTGCAGAAAATAAGATCTGTTGCAAACAAACGTTTATCATACTTGCACATTTTTTTTTTTCAGCAAGATAATCTTCACAAGTGAACAGCACTTGTATGGTTTTTGAAGTATAAATACAATCGCCAGATCTACAAAGCTAACAGGCTGAACACACTACACTGTGGTCACTTGACTATGAGGATAAACAACAGGGCTGTAAAAGCAAGACAGGTGTTTGGCGTGATGTTTAGTGGTCTCATATAGCCACTTGTTAGCAACCACCTTTTCAAGACACATTAAGACTTCAAAATTCACCAGTGACATATTTAGTTACGCATTTTATGTCGTAAAGAAAAATGTTAAATTCTCCTTATCTTGTGTTAACCACAGCAAAAACCATAATCGGACCATTATTTGACATTAATTGATTTCTCTCTCTCTCTCTCTCTCTCTCTCTCTCTCTCTCTCTCTCTCTCTCTTAATTTATTTTTTTTTATTCAGAAACCAAAAATGGAAAAGCTGCCTTTTTGTTTTTGGGTTAAAATAAAAAACAAAACATGGTATTGACATATTTTTGTGTTTTGATTCAAACTATCAAAAGGTACTTAGACCCCGCTCTCATATCTAGCTATGTGTTAAATATGAAGCTCCAGCCGGAGACAGTTGGCTTAGCTTAGCATAAAGCCTGTAGTTGGGGGTACAGCGAGCTTGGCTAACATGTTACTGGTAGGTGTTTTTTTTTATTTTTATTTTTTTAACTTTTGGACAGAGCCAGGCTAGCTGTTTCCCTCTTTGTCCTAAGATAAGCTACCCATGCTCTGGCTGGAGCTCTATAATTACCATACTGACATTATAATGGTATCAATATTATATACCGGTATACTGTAACTCTTAGCAATTAAGCAAGTAACTACATTTCCCAAAAGGTCAAACAACTCCTTTAGGTCTCCAGGAAGTGAATGTTTTTATTCTCAGAAGATATTTTAAGGTGAATATGTTTAGGTTACACATTTAAATTCTGGCTGCAGCAGCCAGAATAATTAATGTAGTGACAAAAAATGGTTTGAAATACTTACTGCAATTGTATAATTTGTCTGGGCATTAACTGCATCCCTCAATCGTCTATTTTTTTCTGAATCCTGTTGGAGAAGTGACAAATAATTTAGAGAAAAAAAGTACACAGGGCATTTTTATCATTGTACAAAAAGTATTATAGCCAGTAAATCCATTTTTCATAGACCCTGTTTAATCTGCTGTTTGGATGGGGACACAGGGCTTGGCTTGCTGAGGTGGCTGGTTGCACCTGTTTCATTTAAGCTGGCGTGATGAACAGTAATGTGGGAGTTAGTCAGTAATTGGGGTCAAAGTGAGAAAAATGACTCACGGTGAAAGTGGCTCTCTCATCTGTCATGGACATCACAAAGGCCAGAGCCTCAGGGGTGGCTGAGCGAATGTTATCAACCCGACCTTGTTGGAAACGCCGAATGGATGCACTCTCATAAGTGGACACGAGCCTTCTGTTGCATCTATGTTATGAGACACGATCATGGCAATATCAGCATTTGACAGGGCATATTTCTGACCAAATTTGAAGATGGAGATCATGACTTTACTTGTAAAATGCAAGTTGTAAAGCAACTTGTATGAAGGCATCTGGACTCATCTTCTGTTTTTTGATGAATTCTTTCCCATAAATGCTGAACTTGAAAACATCCATGTCAAGATTATCCACCAGCCTGAAGGAGAAAGTGTAGAAGATATGGACATGACATATCTATAGAAAGAATTATTTGTAGATAGGGTTAAGTCTTAGTTTGTGTTGGTCTTGCCTCTGAAGTCTGTCTGCAGACCCTGCTAAGAGTGCTTGGATGTGTGGGGTACATTTCCAGAGCAGCCTTCTTGGAGGGGGAAGCTCTCTGATGCTGGATGCCCACGCCATCTTAGAAGGACTTCCTGTTCTGTTCAGCACAATAACAGCACTGATGTTGGCCTCGGCTGCATTCATTGAGACAACAATATTCAGTGTATGCTTATATCTTGCAGCGATGGGCTGACTTACATGTATTTCATCAGGTATTCGGAGCACTGCACCATAACTATTCCTTCGAATGGCGAATGTTCGCACACGACTCCGCATATCCCGTCCATTCCTACAACAAACTGAGAGAAGGTGGTTTAGCAAACACCCCGAACTCTTCATTCATTGAGGTTTAAGTGCTTTGAATGCAGCCCTACCTGTATTGACTTGTCATACCAGCGGTTCGCCCCGTTCTTCTCACGGCCGCCACCATGCAGCATCAGCAGGGCCCTGTTGGTGTCTCTCGGCTCCAGGCCGCTGGGCTCATCCAGACACACCACACACACACAGCTCTCGATCAGAGCCAGAGAGTCCCTGTTGGTTTGATCTGGATGGAGGAGGGAAGCAGATGAGATATGTTGGCTTGGTGTGTTTGTCTGAAAATTGTTCGCTTCTGATAGAAATTAGAGAAACGTTTACAGCTGACACCTTTTGTTAGTGCATCTCTGGCTTGTGCCCATTCTGTTCTCCCATCAGATGTGAGGATACCAAAAGGAGGGAGTCTTTCTTCGGCATTTTCTGCCATTTTCATGATTTTCTCCAGTTGGGATAAGATCTCCGTCTCATTGAGCTGCTTGCTGTTTGCGACTACATCCAACACGAAAAACTAGTGAGGAAAAACAGATTACAGAAATCATGTGTTCCTCAGCTATTCCATTATGTCCTGCATCACATGATGCAACTTCAGTAGTCAACACTTTGTGTGTTCATGCCTGCTAATAGTCATTTATATCCGCTGTTATTGTTACTATGGTGCAGTATTTAAGCAGCTGAGATAAATGGCGCATTAATAATTATGGTAAGGGCTTAAAATGGCCAATTGCTACCTAAAAGATGGCCCCTCTAGTGCAATCAGTTAAACACACGACCCAAAGGAAGCTCTGGCAGATTTAATTAACAGTAATTTAGTTAACCGCCTGTATCTCCATAGGGACGGGTCCTTATGTGCCACAGATTGGTTCCCAGAACCGTATCCAGGTGAGAGTGCCTACTCTCCTTTTCTGTGGTAATTTAAAGGCACAGTTTGTGAGCTAAATGTAATCAAAATAGTAGCCTTGGACCTAAGATCTGTAGCTGTTGGTGATGGGGGTTTTATGCATTGATAGGGTCTCTATAGAGGATTATCAGGACTGAAAGATAATGCGGGGGAAATGGCACACACTACACATTGTTGGCAGGCTAGCTCGGTAGGCCAATGTGGGAGTGGGCTGGTGTTGTCTTAAAGAAAGAGACAACCTGTAATTTGTAAATACTGGCGTAAGATGTCAATTTTTGATTATGATCAGTTGAGAAACACACAATATACCTGAATACTAGGACAGTGCATGTGAATAAGAATAAATGGTCACCGATTATCTAAAATCTTTAGTCATTTGTCTGATTTGATCAGTAAGAATAGCAGCTATGTTCAGACCAGAGCTACAATTAAAAATTAAGTGTCTAACTGAAGAGCAGCTTTGTTGAAGTGAGTCCTATAGTCCTACTGTAGGACTGCATTAAGCTTCCATCTTCCTGTAAATCTGCGAAAATGTCTCTTATGAAAAGCAAATCTTCCAGAGAATTGTGAAAGACGACTACTTTGGTTATCTAATTTTCTGTTTACTACTTCCTGCTCAGTCAACCCCAAAGATCGAAGTGTTTGTCAGTGATTGCATTCTTTTGATAGCTATACAGACATAAATTAGTGGAAATTAGTTTATATTCTGGCCAGTTTAAAAAGACACTTTAACATCCTTAGATAACATTACGCTTGTAATTTTATGAAGGCACCGTATTTTCAAACTGAAACGCAGCCATGCATACTCGAGCCTTGCTCTCCATCCCATAAGAAATGTAAATTATAGATTTTTTCTTTTTTTTACAATAATGTACTACATCAATAAATGTTGTGATTCATTACTGTATTTTGTTTATTGTAGTGCACACCCCTCCTCTTTAAAGTCCTTTGAGACATGTTTGTAATTAAGGGTTCTCTGAATTTAATGTCCTTATATTTTCCTGCTGCCTGTTACTGGAAAACAAACCTTTTATTCAGGGTCGATAACATTCAATCGGGTGAAGGAGTTTGACTTTTTCAGCCTGTATATCAGTAACACATTATTTTTAAAGACAGCACCTTGACAGTCTGTCTGTTTGGATGCTCAGAATAGTCCTACACTTTGAAATCTGATGAAGGAATCACTTATCTGCACTAGAGGCCAGTATTGCTACACGTAGTGGTAAATCCACCACATATCAGGGGTTAGAAAAAGGCATTTAAAATTCACGACTTATGTTTGATGTGATGTCCTGACCTCTCTCACCTTTCAGCATCTATCAATAAACTCTGAATATAATATTAAAATGTCCTTACACCTATATTAAAGCACCCTTTCTTATATTTTCTATCAAATGGACGACCTCAGTTGGAAGTGTGACGCAGTGTGAAAAGTCTCCTCCCAGGCCAGCGTGCTGACCTGGTTCTTGCACGCCACGATGATGTGCTCTGGCGCTGAGGAGGCTGCGTTCATCTGGACCTTCAGTGTGTCGGTCTTTAGCCCCGGGTAGCGGTAGGAGTTGAAGAGGCGATAGTGCTGCTCCATGCACAGCGGGGTCCCAGCTAGCTGGCCTCGAGCAAAATCCACTGGCAGCGCTCGCCTGAGAGATATTATTACACACATCATATTACCTCTAGAGACCCTCACTTTATCACTGATACTTCATTTTCATCTTAAATTCAGTAACTGCTCTGCGGAGATTACAGAGATTAGGTGTAGGGCATGCAGGTGGATGCTGAGGGGTGACAGGTAATCCATTACAGGTTAAACTTACTTATCAATGAGAGCCTTATAGTCCAACACTCCTCTGATGAGACGAGCAGCAAATCTTAAAAGAGTGACAGGTTTAAAATTTAAAAAACATGAAACACCGAACATACACAGCGAGCTGACCGGTGATTATAATTCAATGTACTCACATCTTTCAAAGGACTAACAGTAATCACATTACAGTAAATTACTAGGATACAGTGGGTGAGCTGTGTGTGTTTATCTGTGTTTGTGAGAGAGAGTCTGTATGTGAGAGTGGGCGGTGAGGGCAGATAGGGAAAACACAGAGCCCTGTCAGGTCTTATGTTGTATGTCATTTGTCTTGGTGTTATTACGTTCAAAGCCAGATCAATACAAAGGAGGCGGCCACAGTGCACCACACCCCTAAATGAGGCCTGACTAGCAGTCTCTGCGGAGAGCTTGGCCCTGTCACTCCCAATCTAATAAGTGTCTGTGTCAGTAGATTACCAGCTTGGGGTGCTCTGGAAATATTCAGTTAGTGCGGCGTGAGCTGACAAAAGCTAATGTTGAGTTACAGAGCTGGTTGGACTGGTGTAATGTCTGGTGGATCACGGCTCATTTAATAATGGGTTGAGATATGGCCAAGAGATGATACCAGTGATATTCTCCATGTCTGTAATTCAGATCTTAATCTGAGGCCATGCCTGCTGAGAAGAACATAAACACTGTCAGTGGCTGCAGAACTGAGTGATTGACTGTGTACTTGTTAGTGATGCCGTTGTGTTGTGGTTGGAAAACTGTGGTCGTTTGACCCTGAAGCACTCTCAAACAATCCGCAACCAACAAACGGTGCGTTCTGGGAGAGATTATGTGATATGAAGTGGTGCATTTTTGTGCTTAAATTTGAGATTTCTCAAAAAGACTGAAAATTTGGAGGAGAAAGAGGGTTTATAACAAAGCTGAAATAAGTAGATGATTGACAGAAATCAGCAACTTTTTTGATAATCATTAAACTGTTTAAGCTAGTTTTTGTCTTAAGTGAAATTAAACTCAGTTTTGGACTGTTGGTTGGGCAAAAGAAGCAACTTGAAAACTCACTGTTGACTCTTGGAAACTCAGGTTTCTTATTTTCTGACATTTATTGGACAAAGATTAGTCAAGGAAATAATTGTGAGATTAATCAATAATAGTAATTGTATTCATTGTATTCTGTTTGATTGGCTGCTCTCACAAGATAAATATTTTTTTTGTGTTGTAGATGCATATTTTTCCTCAGTCATACATATTGTACCTTATCCTAAGGTGACTAAGATTTCTTTAATTGCTCTTCTCATTGACTTATACAGTTATCAGCAGTAGTTTCAGAGTCTCTGGTGACTCGCAGTTAACAAAGGAGGGTGAGCAGAAAAGGAAGTCCAGCACATACCTGAGGGCATCTTTATGATCTCTGAACGTCTGCTTAGGAAACACCATGACAGGACTGGAGTTGACCGGTAGGGCCAACCTATTGTTCAAGTACATGTCCTCCAGCCAGTAGTCATAGACCTACATAAAAACACAGGGATGCTTTTTGAGAAATGTGGCTTCATTAAGCATTTTGGGCTTGAGTTATTACTTTCAGAGTTGAGACCTGTGGGTAATGGAGTAAAAAAAAAAAAAAAAAAAAAACACCACAGTGTATCACTGCCAGATGAAACGGGGAGTGGGAGTCAGTGTGAGAGTGGGAGCGTGATAGATTCCACTGAGCTGGATGAGTTGTGGACTGACCGATCAGCCAGATGCAGGTGGGGAGATTGAAGCAACCAATAAATCTTTATCGCAAGTTGTTTCACTTTCTGCAACTCTTTTTTTATGTTATGTTAAAAAAAATCTGATGTCATTCATTTTTATTTTCAGACTAAATAGAGCAGATGAAGAGATTGATAACTCGTTATTATATAAATAAAAATAAATAAAACAATCGGCTAGTGCTTATTACAAATGTATTGGTAATGATAATGAATGGTACCAAAAGTGTATTGACTGAAGAGAAATCATTAGAGAATGATTTTGCAATGACCATTGAGTTTTCCAAATGAATGTTTGATGAGCTCTTAAAGACCAATAAAACCAGTAAGTCTTAATTGATACAGGTGCAAGACAGATAGGATTTGTTCTTTTCTGTCTGTTTCCAGTTTATGCACCTATATGGCAAAGAGCAGCAATGACATTTTTTATTTTAGTTTATTTAGTTTATTTTTTTTAAATCTTGCAGGTCTGAGAGTTTACCCAGTTGGTCGTCTTGTCCCTTCTCTCTGAAAGCTTCTTCTGGAGAACCTCTCCGACGCCTCCAGGAGCCCCGAACTTCTCCACGATGGCCTTTGTTTTCTTGAACTGCTCGTCCCTCACCAGATGTTGGACACACCTCAAGTAAGTGTCAAGAGTTTGTTTGAGTGGTGGCACAGGGACCTTTGGCAACACCTGATGTCATAAAAAAAACAACTGATTGGTACAAATACTCATAAGTAATGAAAGGACAGCATCTGTTCAGCAATTTTACGTCTTTTCCTCTGATTCACCGAGGGTTCATTAGTTAAAGGGGTAATTCCCTCACATCTTTTCTTTATGCTTTTATTATTAGAACCTGAGTTAATAATTCATCTTGAATGCTTCAAGGCCTGTTTGAGAATAAATCCTACGTCCCTCTGGGACTTGTTTTTATAAGGATGGAAAATGCAAATTGATGATCTTTTCTGTCTGATTTTCATCATTTACATAACGGTACTGTTAGTAGCTTAATATTGACCAGTACTTTGGAACTGTAAAATAATGTAAGTTGTGATTCCTGGAAATGGGGATTATGCAGATGTTATTTTTTATTTTTAGCAAGTCATATAAAATGTTACCCAGGAGAGCAAAAAATAATGCAGATGTGCTCAAACCATCATAAACACAATGCGAACTTCATCATAACTAAATCACTACTGGCTCAATGTGGATTAAACACCAAATAATACATGATTATTATTTCAATGTCTGAAAGGCGGTGCCACCCCAAAATTTCTGCCACATAACTGTCTTTTATACTAATTGTCTTATTATATCAGTATATGGTATAGTATAGGTTATACATTAGATATTACTAAAAATTCTGACTTAGATTTGCTGTTTTGGGTCAATTTGGAGGAAGCAAACCAGTCTCCCATCGAAATGTATAATAGTCACGCTGGTTCTCAGCGCAAAAGTGGTTTAACTAGAACTCAGGACTTGCATAATGCATTTTTGTTTGGTGATTTCCTTAGAATATTTGACTACTAAATTAAATAATTAGGGCCGTCTCAAATTAATCACGCGTTTTATGTGTTCAAAATGTACCTTAAAGGGAGGTTTGCCAAGTATTTAATACTCTTATCAACATGAGAGTAGACAAATATCCTGCTTTATGCAAATGTATGTATATATTGTATATCAATTAACAACACAAAACAATGGCAAGTGTCTAGAAACCCTCACAGGTACTGCATGTAGCATAAAAAATGCTCAGATCATAACATGGCAACCTGCAGCCCAACAGGCAATAACAGCTGTCAGTGTGCTGACTTGACTATGACTTGCCCCAAAGTGCATGTGATTATCACAAAGTGGGCATGTCTGTAACTGGAGACTTGTTATTTCAGAGTCGCCTACCCAAACCAACCCAGTCTCCCATCGAAATGTGTAATAGTCACGCTGGTTCTCAGCACAAAACTGGTTTGAATAGAACTCAGGGCTTGCATAATAATTTTTTGATGGTTTTCTTTGAACATTTGACTACTTAATATTCTTAATTTTTGTTAATGAACTCAGAAAAAGGTCATCTTTATTTGTCAGTGTTAATGTTAGCCTTATTGACTGATAATCTGCAGATATGTCTATGCATGTAGCCTATTTGTTTTAGCCTATTAGTAGAATGTTATTGGTGTCCATAGTTAATAATGATAGATCACACATTTTATCTGTTCAAAATGTACCTTAAAGGGAGATTTGTCAAGTACGTAATACTCTTATCAGCATGGGAGTGGACAAATATGTGTTGCTTTATGCAAATGTATGTATATATTTATCATTGGAAATCAGTCAACAACACAAAACAATGAGAAATATTGTCCAGAAACCCTCACAGGTACAAAAATATGCTCAAATCATAACATGACAAACTGAAGTCCATCAGATGACAACAGCTGTCAGTGTGTTGACTTGACTGTGACTTGCCCCAAACTGCATGTGATTATCAAAAAGTGGGCATGTCTGTAAAGGGGAGACTGGTGGGTACCCAGAGAAGCCATTTTCATTCACATATCTTGAGGTCAAGGGAGATGCATGAACGCATTAAAGAAATTAGTGGCGTAAAAACAAATTTGCATTACCGTGTCAACATCACATTAACTTTGACAGCTCTAAAATTAATGGAGAAAAAGATTAATTGACATTGTCCCTGATGGCCACCTCGTAACATACCTCTGGGCCACCCCAGTTAAAAATTCCTAGAACCACCACTGCTGAAAGGCCTGCTGTCATTTTCACCTCTAGTGGTCAACTAGTGTAATAATTAGACAATATGAGCAGTAATATAAACAAAAACACTTTCATTATACAAAGACATGTTTTCATACTTGGCTGTCTCGGTCTCTGGCCATCTCTTTCTCCAAGATTGGCATCTTTGCATTCCAGTCCGGTCAAAGGGAAATAATGTAGAAAGCCTCTAGAGATGATCTGAGGTCAGTCTTTCCTGCACGAAGCATGTTAAGACATTTGAGAAAGAAAACAGATTAAAAAACAAAATCAGTAAATAAAATTCGACCTACTGAGCAATGGAGCTACATAGTGCTCTCTGACAGTGAACCAGCAGGCTTCCATCCTTCATCATTTTGCAGCCTAATGCAATTTGGTGCATGTCCTTGAATTCCAGCTGTGCCTCATCGCTCACCACTGCAAAAACATATGCATCTTAATAACTCATTTCATCTCTCAGTCTTAAAAGCTTAATTTTTCTTAAAACAAATGAAAATTCAGTCAATGTAAAGAGAAAAACTGAACATTTTCAGCACTTTCACCTTTTAATAACATTTTCATAAAACAGGACTAAAACAAAAATATTGTAGGTAATTCTGTATTATTGGAGGCTGTTTTGATTGAAAACAAGTCAAATGATTAACAATTATAAAAAAAGTGTAAAATTCATTTCACTCAAATTTACTAACATCTCAATTCAAACCTCCAGAAAATGATTATAATTAAAACTATCAGGTTCTTTATGTCTCTTTGTTGACTGCCTAAATACCCCTTTAGGTAAAACTTAACTCCCCACCGCCACCCCTTAGACACCCAAAATACCTATTACCTGACTATGGAAATGGAAAATATGCATATCACCATAAAATTTCTTTGAATGACCTACAATTGGAAAGAAAAAACATGTAATCTTATGACCATTCAGTCTTTTGGCCATGTCTAGTACCCCCTCATGCCTTGACTCTCTTCAGGTGCATCCCAGTCTACATCTGCATATTTCAGGCATATCTAAACTGGCATCACTTGCTGCACAAAGAACATGTTTGTCTGGTTTGTTTTGTATGTTTTGTCTGAAGACAGTGCCCACAACATGCCGCCAGTCTTGACTGTAAAATAAGTGTAGTCACTGGACCCACTTGCCCCATACGTCCTGTATTGCTGTGGATTTGCTTGCTGTTGCTTCGCCTTTGGACTTGACCTCTCCTGCCAAAATGAGCAACCCATTGTAGGCTTGCAAGTGGCTCACACTCAAATCTTTTCCATCCATGCACCTCCCCTCTAAGTTTGTCATCTCAAGTATATCCTTTTTGATTGATGGTGTCCTAAAGAGCTCAAACGCTTATTTAATGTCTAGTACATCAGCGCATCTGGTGGGACCTGGAACCGTTTTGATCCTGTTAGCAGCTTCTAATACCCGTTAAAGTAGAGAGAGGGATGCTAATATCTTCATTTTTGGAAGGTAACTTGTCTGCTGGTGATTGAGACACAACAGGAGGGGCAACCCCAAGGGTCTCATTATCATCAGAGGAGAACGCCTCATAATCAGGGTCCTCCTCAACATTATCCTCAGTCTCAGACACATTGTCCTCTAAGTCACTTCACTGTCAAGGAGCTATAACAAAACCTCATTGGTAGGAAATGGGAAATCTCAGGAGTTCTGGCACTACTACAGCTATGACATGTTAGGGCCCTAAAGCATTATTAAATTGCATGAGATAGTTACCTCAATATCAGCCAAAACAACCTAAAAGAAATCTAACTGTTTATATTTCTATGTGCTTTATACAGTTAAAACAGCCTGGGGTCAAATTGATCCTAAATACCTAAATGCATAGAGGACACTGACAACATTTTAACCCAGTTGTCCCCATTAAATTAGGAAAAGTCTTTAAATATGACATTGAATTAAGATAATAGGAGGCTTGATGCATACTCTTACTCGCTTTGCCCCAAAGAAGCTCATCCAGTGCGCAATAACTTTTAATAAACATGTGTTACTTGAAAGACAAGAAAGGTTACCTGATCGGTGCACCACTCAAGAGGTCAGAGAAGTGTTGTTGCCGCCCACGTCCACGCCGTGAAATCCCATATTAGTGTAAAGCTCCGCTCAGGCGCTGGACCTCTCCCCCGTCCCCTCGGCTCGCCATACGGCTGTGGCTCCACATTAAAGCGCGCCTTGGAAAAGATGCTGAAGGTGTTTGCTGTCTACCTACCCCCTTGGGGCAAGAAACTCCTCCCATCGAAATCTATTCGCGGAACATATTATCTGACAGCTTGCCCCCCTCCCTCCCCTGCCTACATCCAATAATAATTTTAATATAGAAAAAAGAGCAGTGAGAGCCGTTTTTTGGCATAGGTCATGTGATGGTCGACAGAGATGAGTTATGGTGCTTTTGCGCTTTCTGCAGAGTTTCTCAGCCTGATTTTAGACAATCCGGGATGCACTTGCGGAAAACAAATCTGTTGTGCAGTTTTATCCTATTTTTCTAAATTTTTGCGCATTTGGATCTTTTAATTTATGTTTTTATATTGTGACAAATATGCGCTCCCTCTGTGCTTTGGCTGTGCGTAATTGTGCACCGTGAGAGAGGTTGTGGAAATCAAGTCTTTGAAACTTTCAAATATTTTTGTCACCTTTCATGATAGAATCCTGATGAGATTTGTCATTTGTTCAACAATCGTGTTTTAATATTTCTGGAAGAGTAATATAATATGAAGTTTGTCTCAATTTTATAATCTAAATCTAACGAAATTATTTCCACACCTTTTTCGTTTTCATTTGTTTGAAGCTTGCAATAAGAGCGAAATCACCAGTGTCACACGGATCCAAACAGAGATTTATTAAAACGACAATTGATAAATGAATACATGTTTGTTCATCTGAAGGAGACTGACTTCATTAGCTACATCTTGACAAAATGTTTCATACATACACGCGCGCGCACGCACTCAGACACACACATACTTCGTAGAGGTCCACGTATGTTTTAACAATTTACATTGTGCATGTATCCACATATGTACAAAATCCATTTATTGTGATACATTTAATTTCGAACAACAGAAACATTTAAAATAAAAATAAATAACAAACAGGCCCACATGTTACAAAATTAAAATCCACGATTTTTTTTAACAACCCTAAAAGGAAAATCAGGCCTTTTTGATGTGCAAGTAAAAAAAGTTTCTTCAGAGACTAAAAATATAGTCTATTTTCGTTTAAGGGGGGGAAATGTGCTGCATATAGTTGGTCCCATATAATCTTGTACGCACATTTATCTATTTATATCTTTTTACAATACTCAGTGATACACACAAATTCAACAGTAGCTGATAGATCTCTCACAAAACTCCAGTTATACGTCCATGACAAACGCTACATAGACTTGTTCGACACAATGAAATCACAGTCAAAAAGAAACGATAAACTCTGGAAAGCGGGTCACACCATGGTGATTTTGGTGACTGGGTGTTTTAATATTGCACATTGGTACTTACATAAAAGTTAAAAGTACTTAACTATAACCTGCCTCGTCTCCAAATATCTCTCCTGGGGAATGTTTCGAGGGGGGCGGTGAGAGTGTGGCCGGGCTAAGTGTACTCCGCACCGGACGACTCTTCTGACAAAGACCGCTGTGCTCTGAAGTTGTCAAACCCATTTTCATCTACTGACAAGCAGTTCCCCGCCGAACTGTAGCCCTTCTTTTTAGCTCTCCTCTCCTCCATCTTGATAGTATCATACAGCCCCTGCGGAGCCTCCTCTAACAGGTTATCTCTCTCCGAGTAGGACGGTTTCATTTGGCACACGTTGCGCAGCAGCAGCAGGGCTGGTGCGTAAAGCACATTGACGAGGCCCATGCCCAAATTAAGTTGTACAAACCCGAGATTGTGCACTATTTGGCCGGCTACTATAGGACCCATAGCATATGCGACAGAATAGGAAATGTCTGCTATAGCATAAACACTACCGTACACTGAGACATGACGCACGTCAACTAAAAATGCGAGTGTGGGCAGCAGAGCTGTGTCTACCAGTGCGATGCCAAAACAAATGCCGCACAACGGGGCGATGAGCTGCCCAAAACTTTTGCATGCAGGGACTGTGCAGGAGCTCGCCCCTATGATAACCATGCCTAGAGCTCCATAGAACCACTGCAAATTTGGATGCTTAGCTGCCAGTTTAACGGTTATGTACACACCGAGGACATGAGGGAAGAAGGCTGGGAGCCAGGTGAGCCCCATTTCCCACTGAGAGGAGTGCATGGTGGTCTCCATCCAGTTGGCTATGGTGGGCTCTAGAAAGGCCAGGGGGATGTTACAGATTGTCAGCGCCCCGGCCACCACAGCTATGTACGGGTCAACCATGAGTCTGTATATGGGGGTGCCGACTGGCATGTTCTCTCTAGTCCTGTTGGAGAACGGCTTGATCACAGTCAGCAGCAGAAAGCCGTCCGCCAGGCAAATGCTGGCGAGCACGATGAAGGGCACTTTCTTGCCCGCAAACTCGTACAGGATGCCCCCGAAGGGAGGCGCCACCAGACTCCCGAAAGAGATAAACGCCAGAGCGATGCCCAGCGCCGTGCTTCTCTCCGACTCCTCCGTGTATTTGTCAGCTATCATCGCGATTCCGGAGGTGTCCGCGAACGCAGACCCCAGACCCTGCAAACTTCTGGCCACGAAGAGCGTCGCATAGTTCTCCCCGATTGCAAATATGCATGTGGACACGAACATAACAGTCAGCCCAATTAAAAGTGGAATGTCATATCCAACCCGGTCTATGAAAGTTCCCGACAGCGGGTTAACTAACAGCTGCAGGATGGCTTTGGACGCGAAAAGTACTCCTATCTGGACATCTAAATTGTTCTTGTTGCTTTTGTCTTGGCTTGTGCTGTTGGCTGCTGAAGAGTTGGGGTGCATCACTACGTGGACGTGCTCTGACTGCTCACTCTCCAGCTCAGCAAGATAGTCTGGAATAATTGGCACGATTACCATGTAGAGCATATTGTCCAGCAGGAGAGCCACGCAGACAATCACTAATATGATCCGTCTTTGCTGGTGAGGATCCTTCATCGCGGTGCCTAACTGCTTGGTTTTTTCACCCATCTCGGACAGTTTTACGGCGGCTGATTTGACCAGCCCGGATGATCCTCCTTCTCCATCCATGATGTGCTTTTTTATGATTTTCGATTCAAAATTGTAAAATTGTGCTTCTCCCGTCTGCTGCCGATCTTTCAACACCTCGGATGACTCATTGGTGTTTTCTCTACATTGATGTGATGCTCTCCGTCCTCACCTCGCCTGTGCGTAAAGGGAGAGGCGAAGGGGAACTTGGCTGCCTCATCGGTGAAGATGGCTTTCCTCAGTTTCCTCAACGTGTCTTCGCCTCAGCCACATCCGATGTTGTTTCATGATCTCCCAAGAAGTGACGTGATGAAATCGTAGAGATTTCTGCACCGTGCAGAGGATTCGGTCGCTAATCTTACATGGCAAAGTTTGTTTGGAGCGAATTTTGGTTACTTATTTGCAACACCTAGGACGCGCAAACTCTCGTCTCTGTGTCCATACCTCCTATCACCTGTGGCACTTTTGCGCTCAGCTCTGAGACCACGAGTGACTTCGTGGCCATTGGTGCACATTAACCCGGCAGGTTCGGCGCTATTTTAGTCCCCTTTTTTGTCTCCTCTTTTCACCAAGAGCTATGACGCATCACCAGCATGCCCCCAAGTGGATCCCTTCGCCACTTGCCTCCTTTATGTTAATTTCCAACCATGGTAGCAATCACTTCAACCAATAACAGCCAGTGAGCACCACATCACACGACCCTACAAAAGCCTCAAAGAAAAAGAGGCTTTCTTTTTCTTAATGTCCAGTGTGTGACTCTTGACTTTGGTGTTCTTCAATGCTTCTGTATACAAACTTAGATGTATTTTATTGGGATTTTATGTGACAGACCAACACAAAGTAGCACATAATTGCAAAGTGGAAGGAAGATGATTTGTGGTATATGTGATTTTATTTTATTTAATTTTTTTTTTACAAATAAAAATCTGATAATTGTGGTGTGCAAATGTATTCAGCCCCCCTGAGTCAATACTTTGTTGAACCACCTTTCATTGCAATTACAGCTGCAAGTCTTTAGGGAGTAGGTCTTTACCAGTTTTGCACATCTAGAGACTGCAATTTCTGCCTATTATTCTTTGCGAAATAGCTCCAGTTCAGTCAGATTGGATGGAGAGCATCTCAACAACATTTTTCAAGTCATGTCCCAGATTCTCAATAGGATTTAGGTCTGGACTTTGACTGGGCCCTTCTAACACACAAATATGGTTTGATCTAAACTATTCCATTGAAGTTCTGGCTTTATGGTTAGGGTCGTTGTCCTGCTGGAAGGTGAAACTCTGCCCCAGTCTCAAGTCTTTTGCAGCCTCACACAAGTTTTCTTCCAGGATTGCCCTGTATTTAGCTCCATCCATCTTCTCACAAAGTCTGACCTGCTTCCCTGTCCCTGCTGAAGAAAAGCATCCCCACAGCATGATGCTGCCACCACCATGTTTCACGGTGGGGATGGTTTCCTCAGGTTGAGGCGCAGTGTTAAGTTTCCGCCACATGTAGCGTTTTGCATGTAGGCCAAAAAGTTCAATTTTTGTCTCATCTGACCAGAGCACCTTCTTCCACGTGCTTCCTGTGTCTCTTATATGACTTGTGGTAAAATGCAAACATGACCTCTTATTTCTTTCTTTCAACAAGGGATTCTTCTCGCCACTCTTCCATAATAACCACACTTGTGGAGTGCACAACTAATGGCTGGTCTTTTTACAGATTTTCCCACCTGAGGTGTGGATCTCTGCAGCTCCTCCAGAGTTACTATGGGTCTCTTGGCTGCTTCTCTGATCAATGCTCTCCTCCACCTCTCCTGACCTGTCAGTTTAGGTGTATGGCCATGTCTCGTTAAGTTCGCAGTTGTGCTGTATGCTTTCCATCTTCGGATGATGGACTAAACAGTGCTCTATAAGAGGTTCAGCTCTTGAGATATTTTTTTATGACTCAACCCTGCTTTAAACTTCTTCAAAACTTAATCCCTGACCTGCCTGGTGTGTTCCTTGGTCTTCATGATGCTGTCTCTTCACTAAGGCTCTTTAACAAACCTCTGAGGCCTTCACAGAGCAGCTGTATTCATGACAACATTGAAGTGGTGGACTCTATTTACCAATTAGGTGACCTCTGAAGGCAGTTGGCTGCACTGGATTTTATTTAGGGGTATCAGAGTAAAGGGGGATGAATACATATGCACACCGCACTTTTCCGTTTTTTTATTTGTAAAAAATCTTGAACACCACAAATCATTTTCCTTCCACTTCACAAGTATGTGCTACTTTGCGTTGGTCTGTCACATAAAATTCCAGTAAAATGCATGTTTGTGCTGGTAATGTGACAAAATGTGGAAAAGTCCAAGGGGTACGAATACTTTTGCAAGGCATTGTAAATCTATAGAATATATTTTCAACGCCACAAACGTATGTAAAACAGCTCAGTTCTCGCCACTGAGTCTCTATAAATGTTTTAAGTGTGTACCAGACATAAACTCATATACGACCCACTGCTACAGGAGCTGAAGAGATTTCAGCACCACGAGGCTGTGGACAGCTCCCGTCAGCACACACATGAACAGCAGCTGAGGAGGTTGTCACCTCGTTATGAATGAAGAAAATACTTATAATCTAGCCAAGGAAACAAAACATACCAATAATAAAAATAATAATAAAATTCTGTAATAACATTTAAATGAAACTATGGCATGCAGCTCTTATGTCCTGAGATGTAATCGTGTCAAACAGTACAGGGCTGTGGGCACCGTTTTAGATTTAACACAAGACACCGGCGACACCTTGTGGTGAAAATGTACACAACACCCATAAAACTCATCCCGTTACGTCTTATCAGTGACTTTGTCCATGAAGTTAAAAGATAACTAAATATTTAGCATCATTACAACCAGTAGAACCTAATGGTAATCCTCATTATCATGTTACACTGTTTTTTTGTCATTCTTTTTGTCATCTATAGTTACATTCCTGTTTTAGATTGGTACATTTTATTATGTGGTTAAAAACAACACCAGCATCAACAACAAAACAACCCATTTTTTTTAAATTTTCCATTGTGTTTAAAGGAAAAAAAGCCATGTTTATTTATTTTTATTGTTCCGTTTTCTCAACTAGAATTAATTTTTGCCAGTAGAGGGCGGTGGAGACTTGCAAATAATAACTATAATTCATGACCCAGCTGTAAAGCATGACACCTACCAAAACTCAAAACGCAGAGCTGGAACCGCCTATTTGACCAGGAAATTTTAACCTTTATGTCAGACTCTTCGATTTGGATATGCAGTATACTTGTATCGATTGTATACTATTATGTTATGTGTTCCCTGATAATTAAACAAATAAAAGAAAAGTTTGGACATTTAAAATTCAAATAGGTCTTATTAGATTTACAACTTTACAATTTATAGTAATCATTATGAAAATGCAAAAACAATAACAATCAAATTATGTCCCACATGCTATCTGTTCCTACTTTATTTCATTCTGTGAAAATGTCTCTTCCTAGCAAATGTGACTTGTGTTGCTTTTATTACAGATGTTAGTATTGTTTATGTAACGGCCCCAGCCAAGACAGCATCTTTTTCATTTAAACTGCTGATATCAACACTTGTGATGATTGCTGTTATAAAACAGCATATTGGATGATGATGTCAGTAGACAGCGGAGGGGTGTTTCCAATGTGTTCAGTGGATTATTTGATGCATAAAAAGGCAATTTTAATACAGTAACAGGGGGATTAACACACCACAGCAGATAACTGCCCAATTTCACTAATGAGAGAGGCTTGGCAAAGCAGACACTATTGGATAAACATACTGCAGTTTTTTTTAATATACAGATTTCATACAAGTGGCAGTGCAGAGATGTGACCGTGGATAATCTCTAACTCGTTCTGGTAACTTGGCAGTGTCTGCAGGACTTCAGAGTGTTGTCCTCTGGGTTGAGATATGGACAGTTTGAAGACGGTATGAGAGAGGTTTAAACAATGAGGCCAGAATAAAGGCTGTCTGTAAAGGCCTAGTGACGCAAATATCATCTAATCCAGATTATACTCTGGAGAACAATCCTTTTAAAAGTTCTTCCAAGAAAAATCCACATGAGATGTGTTTCATCTTTGACACCATTTGTTGTTGTGTTAAAAAAATACCAGTTGGTGAATGAAAAATCCTTATGGCTTACATTATGAACACACACACACACACACACACACACACACACACACACACAGACGCATGTAGCATTATGTAAGATCTTAGTTTTTGTCATGTGACACCTGTCTTTCCTGTCATCTAATCTGACCTGTGGACTGTAACGTGTAATGTTTAATGTAGGATTTACTCTGACCTTTGTTTTTCTTTTCTGTGTCTCTTAAAAGCAAAATGAGTATTTAATATCAACCGTTGTGCTTCCTGGACCAGTAGCTGATCATTAACCTGGGAGTTATGCAAACATTGTTCCCCTCTTCTTTCAGTTGACCTCCGTAATTTAACCTTTACTCAGTAAAGTCTGTTATGCTCTGATTATTTTTTGTCCATCGATGTTCAACCGCTTATCTCGTTAGGGGTCGTGGGGGGTGGGTTAGACCCTGGAGAGGTCACTAGTCCATCGCAGGGCTGACACATAGAGACAGACAACCGTTCACGCTCACATTCACACCTACGGGCCATTTAGAGTCATCAGTTATCTTTGGACTGTGGGAGCAAGCCGGGGAAAACCCACACTAACACAGAGAGAACATGCAAGCTCCACACAGAAGGGCCCCAAGCCGGACTCGAACCTGCGACCCCCTTGCTGTGAGGTGACAGTGCTAACCACTGCACCACTGTGCAGCCCCTGATTATTTCTTTTTTGATTAATTATTTGTTTTTTTTTTTTTTTTTATTTCCCAAATTGTAACTCAGAGGCAGATCTTGTGCAGTTGAACAGGTCATCAACTGGTGTAAAATAAAGTGGTTTCAACCATAATCCTCCATTTTTAAGTTTTGTAGAAACATCTAAAATGTTTAGAGTTCCAGAATGGTCAAAGTAAGCTGTACGGCAGCATTTTTTCTGTTATTTTATACTGTTTTGGAAATTTGAATCCTAATTCTTCATGTTTTAAATGTGACTATTTTAGGCAAAACAAATAATTAAGGAATAATATTTTTTATTTTACTGTCATTTCAATGTTTCTACACCTGAGCTATATTCTTTAGGCTTGGAAATGGCTATTAGGCCACCAAGCAGGGGAGATAAAATATATGTATGACTGTATCCACTGTATCGGACTGTACAGTTGATTTAGATAAAATATTAAAGAATAATGTGAAATGGTCAGAAATGTTTTATAGTTTTTTACTTTGGTGTTTATTAGTGGACGATGTAGAGGCATCTAGGGCTGTCGCAATAACCACAATATTGCAATACTGCGCTAGGGGGTGGCAAGTAAACTGCCAGGTTCACATTTTTCATTTTTAATTTCTTTTCAATCGGAGTCCCACATATTTCGAAAATATCCAGAGCAAAAAACCCAACTGCCCCTCATTCTGTGTTCTGCATTTAACAATAAACGAGTATTTCATTAACTTTAAAACTGTCATATTTGCAATTTATAAAGCAACAACATACCTAATAATAGCCTAACAACAAGGCTTATTTATACAGCTCTAAAATCAAGATAAATTAAATAATTTGCAAAACTATTTGGCAGTTATACCGCATATCGCACTGTTGAGCCAACCATTATTACTGCAAGAGAAATTCCTCCAGTGTGACACCCTAGTGGGCACCCAAGCTGGTAGGACTCCTGCAGAGTGCGCTGTTTGGATAGTACCACTAGATTGAGATTTCTTAGTGAGTTAGAGTTGCACCAGGTGAACTCATGACCTTAGTATTTCTAAATTTTTGGCTTCAGCCCTGTTTATCTGGTGCTCTTGAGGTCAAAATCTGACTCTGATTTACTAAATCTGTCTGAACATGTCACATGTGCATGTGTGTGATGGGGCTGCTGTTTGTGCTGCGTACGTTTTTGTTTGTGACAGATGTTTTTTCTTTTTTTTTTTGTAACACCATCTGTCTGTGACCAGCATTAGATTTAACACACGTTTAGCATTCAAGCACAGATGGGAACACCTTCACCTCACCTTGTGGGTGGATGGTAATCCTGACTCTGCAGAATAAAAATGGTTGTTGTCAGATTTAGTTACTTGGACAATGTGATGGAAGAAACCCCAATGAGACTTTGTCTGTGACAGGTTCTCCTTATTTGCTCCTCTCCTTATAGCTCGTTGCTATTACTGTTGCTTCTATCGACAGCTCTGACCGAATTAGACTAGTCAGCTTGTCTTGTAATCAGCTGTCAGTCAATGAGACGACTGTTCCCAAGAATTTGATGCTAATCTATTGGATTCCTCAGTCTTTCCTGAGGAACATTGTGATCAGCCTAGGTGGATGAGGAGCAGTAGTGTGAGGAAGTACATGATTATGCCTTACATTTAATACCTGCTAATGAGAAGAGCTTGTTTCGTTTGCTGAAATGACACTAAAGAGTTGGCTGCATAACAACAATACATACAGTATCGATTCTCTAAAGCAATGTATTGATTTTTAATTAACCTCTTAAAAATCCTGTTCAAGCTTTCCATCATTGTAGCGGCCTCAGTTTTAAAGCTACTGACATCACATTAAACTAGAAAACCACAGGATTCATCGGCACCAACCATGTCAAACTAGCTCATTGAGAAGTAGGCTAAATAATGCTCCAAATTTTGGATAAATTTTAGTGAGGGAAAAACTGGCATGGCCATTTTCACAGGGGTCCCTTGACCTCTGACCTCAAGATATGTGAATGAAAATGGGTACCCACAAGTCTCCTTTTTACAGACACGCCCGCTTCATGATGTTCAGCATACAAACCATGCAGTTATGTATGCATTATACAGTAAATGTGTTATTTTGCCTTTTCTAAAATGGTGCATTTTTGGTGTATTCCTTATGCTATGGCAGTTTTCCTAAATAAAAAAAAAAAACATTTAATTCATCTCGTGGGAAACATGCTTGTGTACCACATAGCAATCCCTCCAATAGTTCTTGAGACATTTCACTCAAACCTGCAAATGTCAACCGTATGGTGGCACTAGAGGTAAAGTCAGAAGGTCACCAAAGTCAGTACGAGTCATCCTCTGGGGACCATGAATGTCTGTACACAATTTAATGGAAATTCAGCCAGTAGTTGTTCAAATATTTCAGTCTGGACCAAAGTGGCGGACAGACTGACATTAGCAGGTATTAGCATACCTAGAGTTAACCGCTAATAAAAACTTGCTTTACATTGAAAGAAGAGATACTTTATAGTTTCACTGTTACTTTGACTTTGAGTTGAACTACCATTGAGTTTATACATTGAGTCTGATTCAGTTCAGATTTTTTTTCCCCATCTGTTAAATCCAAAAAACAAAGATCACACATTTAATACTGTGAAAATGTAGCTGCTTTCCCTTCAGGTCCCGGATTTACGCACTGGTCACTTTAGGTGATGCCTTCATTAGACAATACATCATGGCTGCTGCATGCTGATAACACTGCAATTGAGGAGTTAAAAACTTGAGAAATAAATGCTGTTTTTCTCATTTAAGGAGTCAACAGGACTATCTTTGGATGGCTCTCAACCTGAACAAGTGTTCTCCTGCGTTAAGACAGACTGCCTGTGACGGAGAGAGGATTTCGCCTGCTGACGACGGTCTGGCATCAGCGTCACTCACGTCTGAGGTTAGTGTGACACAGGCTTATTTCTGGAGTGCATGTGTTCAGCAGCTCAGAGATCAGAGTGCTGTAGTCTTCTCTGCGACCTTGCTGACACTGAAACACTTTCAGCCGCTATAAATGCGGCTCGTATTTAGAAAAGACAGAGTGGCATGCATGTAATCCAAGGGAATGGGTACAACAGAACAAGATATTTTAATGCTGGTGTTATTAATGTGGCTGCCATGACTAGTTGGTGTCAGCAGAGATTGAATTCTTCAAATTGCTCAGTGTCAGTCCAGCTGCACTTCCCATGTCATTCAACCGGATACATTCATTACATTAATCATAAATTTTCCAGCTTTGATATCCGTTGACGAGAAAAGACTGTGCATTTAAGTTAAATAATTTAAATAAAAAATGCTAAATATGTTTCATTAGGGGAATCTGAACTCATCATAACATTTTAATGAGTAGCTCCAAGGTAAGAAAGTGTGCACTCTACCACACTATCTACCTCTTTATGTATCAGTTTATGCATTTAACAAATCAGCTACTTCGAAATAAGCTTAAATTCACTGGTGGTTCACAGGTGTTGACTATAGTATAATTGAATAATGCAGTCTTAACACAGTGACTGCTTTTCTTACCATATATAGAAGTTATGTAAGACACAACTGAGTAACCTGCTTAGTGAATGCTTGAGTGTCATGAGACGGCTTCTGGATGCTGGTCAATTGTAGAAATCAGGCCTCTTACAGCAGCTCAGTTATTCAGGTAAAAAACACAAGTCGATGGAGCATACACTAGAAGAGCAGCAACACAATGTGTTTATTGTAAGTGGTCTAACACGGACGGCGGAGCATTGCAGGTTAAAGACAAACTGCTGTAGAAAGAATGCAGTAATTTGTAAGTGGATAAATTACATTCAACACATTTCGTAGATTTACACACATCCAGAATGAGGCACCAAATGTAGAGATCACCCTGAGTTTCAGGTACGGTCCACATGTGAAAAACTGTACACACATCTAAATGGCGTATTGATGTTTACAACAGGAACCTATCTTAGGAGCAAATGAAGGTTCGAGATTTTTGCCAGAACGTATTGAGCTTCCTTTTACTTTGACTTCTTGATAACCGGATCAACGATCTTTTGCCCGGTGAGGAAGTGCCACACGCCGCCTCGGTAGAACTCATTTCCAAAAGAGTAGAGGAGCGCGTTGAAGATGGGATTTGTCTTTGCAACAACTGGAAGCACCTGCGAGCACAAAAAGATTTTCATCATGTAAGTACTTGATTTAAAGGAGAATTTATTACAACTTGGGTCTCATTTTCGCAGTTGTGGCCATAAAGTCTCAACAGAGCTAGAAACAGTGGGTCAAATGTGTGTTTGTACATAACAGTTTAGCCAGATTAAATAAACCAGAATTCTCCCATTAAATTAAATCGGCAATATGATGACTTACTACCATTTTCATCATTTCAACTGTAATTTCCCGCAGACTGTTGGATTGAAAGTGCTCACCATTCGTAGCTTGGGAGATATGAGCTTCACGTTCTCAAAGCAGGCGTAGATGCACATGAGGACGTAGGGGCCCCAGCACATCAGCATTACCCTCAGGGGCAAATTGGTGTTAAACTGGAAAACAATTGTGTTAATGTAGATATTACACATGCAACGTAGCGGATCTAGAACATTAATGGTTAACAATATTCAGTTGGAAATAAGAACACAAGATTTCAGTTTAATTGGTTACAGCTTGACAAGCAACGCTGACAGCTGGACATTTTGCTTAGTCTGTGTTAAATGTAGCTAGCTAGCTAGCAAGAAGAGGTCGCTGCAGTCAGCCAAGAAATAGCTCCGGGATGTAACTTTCCGTAATACCATGGCTTGTTTTCTGTTTGTGCACAGATTAAATAATTTATATATTATAAAATAAATAAATAATGTGTTAATTAGTGAGCTTTACAAGGTGCTGGTAGATGTATTTTTCTACCAGCAGACAGAGCCAGGCTAGCTGTTTCCAGTCGTTATGCTAAGCTAAGCTATTGTGTACTACTAACATGTGCTCTTGTGCTTTTTGTTCTAGTTTACAAGTAGATGTCAGTGAGCACACTTTATTCCAGTAGCTGGTAGGAGGCGTCAATGTGTGTCCAAATATAACAAACACAATGGACACTGTCCTACAGGAACAGCTAACAAACAGGTTAGCTGAGTTCAGGTAGGAAATTGCATTTTTCTGCCAAATCTGATCTAATGGTGCCTTTAAATGGAACTTGTGAACTCAGTCGTGTTCACGACATGCGTCCAAGTGGTTAAGTCGTGAAGAACACAGCTGCTAAGCAACAGCAATATTAATGTTACTGTCCAAGTCTTGAAGCCATGGAGGCTAACAATTTAGCAAGCTAGCAAGTGGGTAACATAGTGCAAGAAATGCAAAGACATAATGACAGAGGAGAAAGATTAGGTCGTTGAGAATATCAACATTTGCCTCAGACAAATTATAAAACTACTAAGAAAAACAATGACTAGAATTACAATATTACTTGTACGAATATTAACGTATTATGCACCAATAAATGACCCTCCATGGGCTCCACCATTTCTCACATCAACAAACGCATCACAAGTTGTGAACTCTGAGCTTTTAGAAACTTTCCACTTATAATCCCCAACTCATAAACACGATAAACACGACCCCGTTTTGAAGGCACCACAACATCACAACAAAAATAATAAGTGGAGTGTTTTTGCATATTTACCCGGTGATGATGGATCTTCTTAAAGTGCTTGTGGATAGCACTGTAACATGACAACATGGTTAAAGCCGGGAACGTCAGATAGAGTAGCACCAGAGTCAGCATGAAGGTCACGTAATCCCTGTTGAAAAGAGATGCATAGGAAAATAATAAGTAATGTGGTAAATATTTGTCAAAACGCTACGGATAGCTGCAGACCGAGCTTAGATGTTTAGTCAAAATAAGTAATCATAGATTCTAACTGATAGTGATGAAAACAGCAAAATGCCAACATTACAGCTTTAGTGTCATTCCTGTATTTATACAACTCTACCTGTCCCCTCTGGTGTAGTCCAGTGTGCAGCAAGTCCTCATAGGCTCAAAATCATAGACGCCCCATCCCATGAGAGGAACAGCAGCCCAGAAAATGGAGAGAATCCAGATGATGCCACTCATTGTCATGGTAGTGCTCCAAAAGAGCTTCTGTCCTGCAGAATAAAAACATGCATAATGCCGTTTGGATGCGAGTAGATATTTGACATATTATTTGTTTGTTTGGATATAGCTAATGATTGTTGCATGTTGGCATTTTTCTGCACTTTCTGCTCAAAAAACAAAAGCAGGTGCAACCCAGTCTAAGTGTGAAGAATCCTCGGTTTGTTTCTGATGCACTATTTATAGCAATGCAACGGTGTGGATGTGTGTGTGTTTGTGTGTGTCAAAGTCTCAAATAGTCATGGCATCAGGACATCTGATTTTGTTTTTACAAATTAGGCTCTGAATACCTTCAACAGCCTCTTATCTAGATTGTGTAATTCTGTATGGATGGGTTTACTTTGGTTAAGTTTTATATTACACCAGTGCAGTACAGGTGACATGTTGTACTCACTGGTGCAGTACTGGTGATATCTGTCCCAGGCGATGGCAGCCATGAAACTGATGGACGCCAGGACCGCTATCATGCCCTGGAAACCGTGATAGGCACATCCATCTTGACCAAATGGCCAATATCTAGAAAAGACAATAACATTAGAATCGTACTCCAGCATGCAGAGGAATGTTGCCTGTACCCAACAATATTACAAACAGTGTTATTATACGACTACTTCAGGCTGTAAAAGTATATTGGTTACGTTTTTTTAAACACCTTGGTCAAAAAATAACAGTTTGATTTTATGTGGCTGAGTCAAATTAACCCACTGGTTCCCAACCTTTGTTGGCAAGCAATGCCTACTCACAACCCCTCATCATAGATTGCATATGAAAAGAGTGATGTTTCCTCCTCAGATTGTTTCAATATCTTGAAGAGGTAAAACAGAAAAAAACAAAAAACAAAAAAAGCTTTGTCATCATCTTGCAACCCCTTGGATTTATCTTCCCAAGGCTGTATTACTAAATCAAGCTAAAATGCCCAGTTGCATTTTTTCTGTTGATACTGTATGCACCAATATGCAAAAAAAAAAAAAATAGTTTTAAGGCCTTTCTCTTATTTCTCTTCATTGTGCTTACATGCTTGATTTTACTAAATAAATGAGCTTAATACATCCACAATGCACAGAGCATTGGAGAAATAAGGAGGTCCGTCATAATAACCTGCTGACGCTCAGGTTGGGAACTGCTTTTTTTTTTATTTAAAATTTTAATGGTGCCCAAACTGGGTGTCAGCGGATAAATGAAATATGAAGTTTAAACAGAACATTGAGAAATAATTCAACCACTCCTTGAGGGCACCGGTGCCCTCGGAAGAGGTTGTAGCAGGCTCAGTTTTAGTGCTAGGGTGAAGCTACTGGTATCATTAAACTAGAGAACCTGAGGAATCCATCTGTACCAACCAATATCATGCTAGCATGAAGAACGCTAAACAACGTTATGAAGTTCCGCTACATTTGGCAAGGAAAACTGGCATGGCCATTTTCAAAGGGGTCCCTCGACGTCTGACCTCAAGATATGTGAATGAAAATGGGTTCTATGGGTCACCTATTCTAAAATGGTGTATTTCAATGTTTCTGCATCCTGGAGTCCCTAAACAGTCTTAAAATTACATGAATTTAGTATCACTGTAAAGCTGAGACTCGACTTTTGTGGATCTAATGAGACCACTTGTATTCCTGGGTGATGCTAGTCTCCATAGTAGGCATTTCATTGTAGTGAGACCATTTTTTTAAACTTCTGTATAAAATGACCTGTGTTGAGCTCTAGTTACAGCCACAAATTGTAGACCCTGAGCATTCAGAGGATGGATGGCTTTACTAGCTAGATTGAAAATAAGGGGATTTCTGAGGGGTCTCCACAGTAGAAGTGCTCTCCATCCAGTCGCAGAAAAGTGCAATTCTTGTAGAAATCTCAAAATGTCAAAAGATTTTTTTAAAAAAAAATCAAATCACAGCATGGCTTTTTCTGTGGTGTTCCTCAAGATCTTGGTGACTTAAAGTGGTATTTTGCAGGGATTAATGATCTTTTTCTTTAATTCTTGATAGGTACTTCTACATTTTAACAATATATGTGAATTAATTAATTAATCAATTATTTATTTTATTATTATTATTATTATTTTTTTAGTTTTTATTGATGACTAGGACCGCTTGACACAGTGCTGAGCTGCATCTCAAATTAATCCTCAGCTTTCAGATGATGTACACCATTTCTATGTGACATCTACTGCTGACTAGTTATCTACCCCTGAACATCCCCTCTACCCCCCTAAAAAAAAAAAAAAAAAAAGTTTATGAAAGAGATGGGTGGAGACGAAAAGGTTAAATGGTACTACAGTTCAGTTAAAATCCTGTTAGGTAACTTCAAGCAGATCTGCTTGAAAAATGTGAACTCTACACACTGAATAAAGTGGATTGTGGATTATGAAACCCAAAGGCTTATTTAGTTTGTCCTACCCATTGGCTAATATCAAATACTAAGCCTTTTATTTATTGCCAGAAGGAATGTATTACCTTCACCACTGAAAGGGCCTGTGGAAGGAAAATAATCTTTTAAATCCTCAGTGTTTGATACCTGAGGTAGCTCGCGTACGCAGCTGTGAGTCCATTAATATTCAAACAGATGTCAGCCACAGCAAGGTTAAACACAAAGAAGTTGCTGGGAGTCCGCATCTCCTTCACGGTGAGGAAAGACACGATGCTGATGGCATTGAGGAAGAACCCAAGCATGCCTGGAGGGGAAAAGGAAAAAAGAGGAATGGCCCTTTAATTTGTCACTCTGAATTATCAGCACAGTTGTATATAAGATTATAGCCCATAAAAATCTAATCACAATAAGAAGAAAAACAATGGGATCGTCTAAGATAATGGTAACAGAGTGAAATGCCCCTTTAATTCTTGCAGAAACGTGTCTTCCGGTGTGCTCGGCCCACTTACCGCCAACAAGAAGAGCTGAGCCGAATGTAAACATATCAAACTCCGTGAATCCCTCCGGTAACGTAAACGCTGCCATGTTGAAATGCGCAAATTACACTTTGGCACTAAAAGACGAGTCCTTTTCTGGTTGTGTAGCGCACCACCGTCTCCAACAAAATGACGCCTTTATAAAGGCTCTTTCACGTGAAAAGCACAAAGAGACTAATCTCAGTAAACCCTTTTGAAATCCCCCGAGGAATGTCCTAACGAGCAGACTTCCTTCAAACTTCCTGAAACTTTGCCATCGCCAAGTGCGCTGCGCGAAACTTGGATGTAAAGTTTGTGGATTCAGAGCTCCGCTGGGGTTTTGTCAGTGTGCGTAAACTGATGGCTACCTCTAGGAAACCGGGGACGACCTTTTCCCTCAGCTCACTTTGTTTATGTTGTGGGTGATAGGGACAAACGGAAACATGGGAAATGTTGTTCTTAACGTTACTTGGCTGAACTACAGGAGCCCCCCCACACAATCAATCACTGTTAACTCTTATATAACAACACACATGGTTAAACTACGCCATTCTGTGGTTATTTAACCTTGTTGCTGGTTTATTTAGAAAACATGTTTTCTCTAATAAATACAGGCCAGTGATAGAATAATACCACTACTAATGTCATTTAAACTGTGTTGTTGATACAGGTCTCTTCCTGTTGGAAGTGGGATCCCTCCTCTTGCTCTTTCTAATGTTTCCTCCAGTTTTTCCTTATTCCATTCGAGGGATAAAGGCCATCGTATGCCGTATAGATTGTGAAATCCCTTGAGTCAAATTTGTGATTTGAGGCTATACAAATTATATAAATTTTGTAGAAAATTTATTGAAAGACTCAAGTACCGGACATTGTTCCACCAAATCATTTTTATTACTGGACTGTCTTTTGACATTATTCATGACACATCATCTGCAGATTTGACTTGTTTTTTCTGCAGTAAAATAGAAAATTGTGAAGACATCACTTTTATTGAAATTGCCTACATTTATGTGTATATATACAAATATAAAAGCTTCGTCATATGTTGTATGGTGTGTAGTTAAGTAAGAAGCTCCAGCAGTGCTGGATTTTGCTCAGGAAACTTTTTATGTCAGGGAAGACATTTTACAACTGTCTGCAGGGTTTGTACTTTCAGGATTACATCCTACAGATTTCTCCATGTTAAAAAGAAACCAAAAACTTCATTGGCTCATCAATCATGCATGCCTACGGCACCACTCGGTCCCAACTACCAGGTCTCTACACCTGAATCTCCTCTTTTATTTGGACTCCTAAACAGGTGGTTCTTTCTTACTAGCCACATTAAGTGTGAAAGGTCAATTTAAAAAGTCTGTGAAAGCATCAGGACCTATTTATTTAGTCATTTATCTGTTGACCAAAATAACAGTAAAAATCGAGGGCAGCAGCCAGAACATTTTAAAATGTAACATTTGGGCCGAGTCTGATTGCACCACTAATCTGCCTACAGATTACCACAGACTCATTAACTATGAAGTAATGATGTGTCCCAATAGACTTATAAAACCCTTTTCTCATACTGCCCATATTGTCCTGACTGAAAGCTCAGCACCCCATCCTGTTACAGACTCTCACATTCAGCTAAAAGCTGCAGTATTGATGCTTATCACTGCATCTGCTGACAAATGTGATTCACTATAGTGACTCAAATATGTTTAGACAGCTAAAATAGGCAATTTGGAGCATCTGATTTGTATATCAGAATATTTTCTCTACTTTCCTAAATCCCAACAGGAGGCCCATAAAAGTGCCACAATGTGAGGCCAGGCAGAAACATAAAGCAACAGTTGTGGCAACTTCACAATGCAAAAGTTTCAATATAACAGTATGTTAATCTACCGGAGCTGAATGTGAGGAAATACGAGTGTGAACCCTCAACTGGTGTAAGTTATAATCTTTGTTATGAACTCTACATCCGGTTTAGCAATAAACTAACACTGTTTTTTTTTTTTTTTTTAATCAAAATGTATACTATACAATGCACTGAAATAACAAATTGCATCAGATTTCTACTCTGTACTGTGTATTGATGGACAGTGGACAAAAAAGCTATATCCTTTAAAGAAATCAGCACCACAAAGCCTTAACTTGGAAGAAATCACAATATCATTTAACTTCTTAATTAATATCATTAGAGGGAGGCCATCTACAAATAAAAAAACTGTATCTGTAATCATTTTTAAAGTGATTTTACTGTTCCAGTTTTTACACATTAATGCACTGGCCAACAGTTAATTACGGCGTCTTAATCTGCTGGTTTTGCAATGAAACAAAGGTTTCACTGTTGAAATTTGTATTGGTACTGACACGCTCAAGATCAGGAGTAATATGAAAACCTGACATTAAAGTTTTTGTTTATTCCTGTAAAAGTGTGTTTGGTTCTAGCTAAATGCAGGGGTGGAAAGTAATTAAAGCAGATTTACTAAAATATTGTACTTAAGTGCAATTTTGTAATGCTACCTTACACTTCCACTTCTCTAAATTCAAGGGAAATATTGAGCTTTTTCTTACACGAGACTATAAAAGATTGTGCTTTACAATTAAATCAGGTAGCAGTGTATAAGGTACATACAAGTGGCTACACATTGGCAGTTTACGTATTTCTAAGTAGTAATATCCAATAATACAATATATTAATATAACAGCTTGTTGTGTCTGTTTAAGTACTTTTGATACATAAGTACATTTTGCTGATAATACGTCTGCACTTTATAGTTTGATTGTAGTAATTTTTGGAGTATTTTTAAACTGGTATTTCTACTTAAGGTTCTGAATACTACTGTAATACTGTATACAACTACAGGAATGAAAAAAAAACTGCCTTGTTAAGCATTTTTGACATAATACATTATGTTCTACAAATGAACATTTCCTACATTAGAGATACACATTTTGGGAGTTTTTATTTCATTTTGTGTCGCTTTACATGAAATGGGGTTTTCTTATTAGGAAAATATTTGTTCTTGCAAATACCTTGTTTTTTGCCTGGGACAATAGAACAAAGATGTATTAATAAGAGACAGAGAGATGACTGGATTAAAGGATTTGAAATCCCGCCAGACAGCTGTGTCTTTAAACCTCTGCACCTGTGAAAAACCAATGAGATTGTGACAACATGTCTGCCATCCACACAGTGTGTCACATACAAAATGTGAACGTGTTCTACACGATACTACTGACAGTGATAACTATATAATCCAGTATAATAATAGTCATTTTAGGATTGGCGATTATTCTCATATAATTCTTTGATGTTTTAAAAAGGATTCTTTATTTAATATTAAAACCCATGATTTGCTGCATGTGGTGACAGTGTTGTCATATCTGGATTGAAGTGTCGATCTAATAACAATAGGGAGACACAATGCACTATGTACCATAGCAACTCTCCACTCCCATCTAGTGGTCATGTGTTGCTAAGTTTCTAGCCATCATGCAAACCTAAGTGTCACTATATTAAACATATTAAAAAACAATATAAAACACAATACAATGTAAGAACAGGCTACCATAACAATAATATGTTTATGAATATGTTCCTAAGCTGTAGCACATCCCTGTGCTTTCATATCAGAAATGTAATCTGTTTTTTGGTGAATCATTGTCTGTGTAATGTGAGGTAGGAGGCCTTTCACTCCTGTATTTGGCAGTATATGATCTGCCTTTAAAAAAAAATTAAAACAGATCAAAAATAAGTAAAAGCGTTAAAATCAAATATACAAATAGTGTCTCATATCTGTCAATTATTAAATTTCTCATTTCTCATTTTTTTGTGGACAAACGGTTGACTGTTGCAAATGTTCATGATGGTTAACTACATGTGTGACGCTGTGCAGTTTGTTGTGGCCATACATAATTAACCATCCAATCAACTATTGGACAATATTTCCCTGAGAATCAAAGTAAAAACTAGGCAGCCTATCAGCTTCCAGGAAGCAATAGCCTAATCGTGTGAATGAAAATAACCCAAGTCCTTCACTAATCCCTGCCTATCCTTTTTATCTCGGGATTCAGTCCAGTCGGAGCAGTATGGAGCTGAGAGCCTGGAAACCACCACGATGCATCCGATGCCTCGTTAAAGAGCAGTAGTGCCTAATTTTTGTAATTGTAGTTTAGCTGCATAGCGTTTAGTAGCTTGCTCGAGAAAAAAATGAGTCGACATTTTACTGCTGCTTTTTGTTTGGCTTTAGTTTTTCTTCCTTTGCTGAGCAGTTCGTGTCCTGCGCAATGCAGCTGCTTCTTCCACAAATTAAGTGATGGATCAAAAGCAAGGTAAATATGGCATTTTCTTAAATTAAATATTGCTGTTTTGAATTTTATTCTCAGTAAATGTTTTATTTCTTTTGCGTGTAAAAGTGATTTTCACTGCAGCTTTCTTCTGGTCAGTCACTCTGTGTAGTGGAGGATTAACTTGGAGTTGCCCTTTAATCTCCTTTGCTTGTTACCGAACAATAGATTACTATGTTTTTCTTAAATAAATGCTAAACTATATTGTTTTTCTGTAACATGGAGGCAGAAAATATATTTAGTTTGATTTTTAAATTCACTCCTACAAATCCTGATCATTTTTTAATAGTCTGTCATATGATAAATGATCACATCTTTGTTTTTATTTTTCTTGCAGGAGTGTACTTTGCAATGACCCAGAAATCACTGTGGTTCCTCCAAATTTTCCCACTGACACATCAAAGCTGCGCATCGAAAAGACGGCAATCACACGGATTTCAAGCGACAACTTCCACTACCTCAACAACCTGGAGTTTCTATGGATGTCTTTCAATTCATTGAATTCACTGAGTGTTGACAGTTTCCGGGGTCTTTACAACCTGGATGAGCTCCGGCTGGATGGCAACTCCCTCACCTCCTTCCCATGGGAGTCTCTGACTGATATGCCAAACTTGAGGCTCCTCGACTTACACAACAACAAGATCTCCACCATTCCTGCCGATGCCACTATGAACATAAAGAATCTCACCTATCTGGACTTATCCAGCAACACTCTGACAACCGTTCCTGCCGACGTTCTCACAATGTGGCTTAATGTAAAGCCATCCCAGGACGCCGATTCCTCCAAACTAATTCTTGGTGAGGATTAAGCTGTAACATATTAGGATACCGGAACATATTCCTTTTTAAGCTGCCTTGCATGACGACAACTTCTTTGACACCAGACGAATTTAAAGCTGAGTTAGGGATTAGTCTAATTATAGTTATTGTGTGCAGTGTGTCAATTTGTCACACTAATTCTATTTATTTTAACTCAGTCACACGTACTTGGTCTTAAAGTGACTTGTTCGTGATGTGTACAGGAAAATTGGATGATTGTAAAAATAATTCATAGAGGAGGAGTTTTTTCTTTCTGCTGAACACACTTCCTTACACTTGATTTCCTCTGCAGGTCTCCATGACAACCCGTGGCTGTGCGACTGCCGGCTGTACGATCTGGTCGAGTTTCAGAAATCCCCGTCATCATCCGTGGCTCTCATCGACACCAGGCTGAGATGCGCTGATCCGGAGAGCTTGTCAGGGGTTCTGTTCACTGAAGCGGAGCTGCAGAGGTGCCAGGGCCCTCGGGTTCACACGGCTGTGGCTCGTGTACGTAGCTCACTGGGCAACAATGTCCTGCTGCGCTGTGGTACAGTTGGAGTCCCCATCCCTGAGCTGTCCTGGAGTCGCGCTGATGGCAAGAAAATGAATGGCACTGGTGTGTTCTGCTGAATTAATTCCTGATGTGCTCAGAATAGTATTTCTGTCCGCGTCAAAGTGACAATGAGATTAGTATGAGATAAGTTAATATTTTTGTGCTAATCTCTATAACTTGTTTATGGGTGTCTAATTTTTTATTTTTCAGTTCAGGAAGAGATTTCAAAGGAGGGCATCATTTGGTCGATTCTGAGCGTGCCTGCTGTTGCCTACCGAGATTCTGGGAAATATGTGTGCAAAGCAACCAACTTTGTGGGCACCGCAGACGCCATCATCTCTTTGGTGATCACAGATTCCTTTCGGTCAGAGGAAGCAGGTGGTGGTGTCTCTAAGAGAACCAGAGGGAAGAAACCTGGTGGCATTGGAAGAGCGGCATACCAGGAGAAACTTATTGCCAGATATGTTCCTCCACCAACCACCAAGGCTGCCCAGCCCATCATTGAGCCACTCAATGGCAAAGGCGTGACTGGGAAGTATGAAATTGAGAGCTACAGCATCTCTGACGGTGCCTCTGAGGGACGAGGTCAGGCGTCGGACCCCCAGAAACCAGTGGAGGTGGAAGCACTGAGCAACCTAGCAGCCAATGCCTCATCCTTACAGCAAGCTCCGGAGAAAAGGGTGGTGCGTTCAGTGAAGGTGATTGGCGACACCGACCACACTGTCTCTCTGAACTGGCGAGCCCCTACAGCTACAAACACCACAGAATTCAGCGTCCTATATGCTATATTTGGTGAAAGAGACATGCGTCGGGTCAACGTTGGTGCCGGAAAGAACCGGATCACTATTGACGGCCTTGTGCCAAAGACAAAGTACATCGCTTGCGTTTGTGTTAAAGGCCTGATCCCGAAAAAGGAGCAGTGTGTGATCTTCTCGACAGATGAGGCGGCCAGCGCTAGTGGCACTCAGAAGCTCATTAATGTAGTGGTGATAACAGTGGCGTGCGTGATTGCTGTCCCCCTGACACTGATAGTGTGCTGTGGGGCGCTAAAGAAGCGTTGCCAAAAGCTGCTGGGGCGGCAGTCCAAGGAAATGCAGGACTCGTATGTCACGTTTGAGACCCTGGGCCCCGGGACCAAAGCTAAAGGGATGGAAGGCGAATATCTGACGAGGCTAAATCCTGACGAATCCAACAGGTTGCTCTCAGCAAGATCCAGTGTTGACTCAGAGGCCACAGCCAGGACTGAGGGGCCACCTAATGAATACTTCTGCTAAAACCAAACGAATGCCTCAACCTCCAGAGGACGCACTTTGTTTTTTTACCCACCTGTGATGTGAATAGTTAAAACCATTGTGCTCAGAGACTCAAAAGACTGAGGACAGGGGACACTGATAGCTCAGTCAGCACTGTATTTATATGAAGTTGTTTAACAGCCTTGTGGGAATAAAAAACACAATTCATTTGGTGGATGGCAAAAAAGGGAATATATACACACTGGCACGGTTTCAGCATTTACATTTATTGTACAGTAAATATATAAAAACAACTTTTTTTTTTATTCATCATGCACTTTTAAAGGTGATGTTTTGCAGAGGAAAATGTTGCCCTAAAACCTCTAAAACCCAATCATTTTTATTTTTCCAAGTTGTAACATCTGCGTTGTGTTAAAATCTTTATTGAAAACAAAGTATTTAGAGAAATGATGAACCAGCAGTTATTAGTCTATTTTGTATGTCAGTATGATGTAAATGTGCCAGGTTTACTGTTGGATCAAGAAACCTAAAATACAGTAAGCCTACATTTTATAATGTGTACTGTATGTATGACCTCAAATATGTGTATGTATGAATGTACTCTATGAAATAAATATTTTTTATATTGACATATGCTCTCAAGCTTTTTCCTTACACCTCAGAATATTGAAGATCAATATTCCTCTTGACTGAAGCAGAAATGAGCTTATATGCATTAAACAGTATAATTTAATGAATGTAAACGTATTATGCTGATTGTAAATTCACTAAAAAATGAATGCTGATGTATATATACACAGATAATCTCATCCAGGTTACTTTAAAATTGGGGTTACCAGGTGGTAACAAGAGCAAGAAACAAATCATTGGCACTCACAGATAAAGTTTTTTAATTTGTTCCAAATGTTAGCATGCTAACACGCTAAACTAAGATTGGAAACATGCTCAACAAGCATGTTAGCATAGTCGTTGTTAGCATGCTAACAGTAGCATTTAGCTGAAAGCAACTACAGCCTCAGAGCAGCTAACATCCTTCTTTAGTCTTGTTAACACATAAAGTGAAGTGTCTATCACCAGCTTTCTCTGATAAAGATTCAGGTTTTAATGAATTCAACTCCAGAGCCTAGAATAGGCCGACATACGGAGGTGTGGATTAATTCATCGTTATATTTCAGTTAATTAAAATGCTGAACCAACTTCAGAACAGTTAGTTTTGTCAACTTGTGCCATTAATAACTATTTGTTCAAGAAATTTGGTAAATGTGTCCAGTTGAATCCAGTACCAATAAGGGAACATCAGTATCGCTCTAAATTAAAACTCGTCTGATAACTGCAAGACTGCCTACATTACCAAAATATCTGATTAATCTCTTTGCCTGTTAAACTAGCATGTACACAAATAAATAGTTTCAATAGATAGATGTTGTCTGTTTTCACACTTGCTTTATATGATGATTTAACAACCTGAGAGACAACCAGTGTTCAGATTATTGAGGTCAGATTACAGTCCTCTCCAGACATCTGTCTCTCTGCAGCCCTCCCTCTCTGTGCTGCTAAGCCCGATGGGCTCCGGCCCACTTAATACAGATGGCCCTCCTGTCATGTCGATGCCTTCGCTTTGGTGGGGGACAAATAAATTAAATTAGACTGACGCAAAGCAGTTTAGGGTCATACTTAAGTAGCACTGCAATATCAAACACAACTCAGTGAATCTGTACTTTCATGCTTTTTTGAGGAGATTTGATAATGTTTTCTAGACAAAGTGTACCATTGCTATAAATACACCTTACCTATGTGTGTCTCATATGTCACTTGGTGTCTTAAGTGTTACGTCAAAGAAGATTAAGGTAATAGGCTTTCTTCCATGCAGCCCATGTCCTGCCCTCGTAGGCCTATTTCACATGCTCCTCCAGGAATATGGACACCTTTTATGTCGCATTACATATAGCTTTAGTATTTTATCTCATCACCCCTGGATCATCAACTTGTCTGACTGGTTGCACCTGTACAAATGACACCTTGGGAAGGTAAGTGACCACTGAAACTTTACAAACTCTTAAAAGTAGGTTGTGTATTAGTAAAAACCCTGTTGTTTTAAATGTGCCCTGCTAAAGAAATTGTTCTTAAATCTACAAACACTATCCATAAATTTGCACAAATGGTACATAAACATGAGTAGATATGAAGCCAAATATGCTCATCTCTTGTCTAAACATATCTCATCTTACCATTCTAGGTCTTTACTATGTATGGAAACCTCCATGGGACGAATCCCAGAGGACATCCCATATGATTTTACTAAAATCCGAATTGAAAATTGCCACCTGACCGAGTTACCTCAAGGATCGTTCTCTAAAGTTAGTGCCTTGGAGTCCCTCTGGCTGAATTTCAATGAGATCACCTTGATGAACATCAAAAGCCTGGATGGACTAGCCAACCTGACTGAGCTCAGGCTGCAAGGGAACAAGCTGACTTCGGTAACATGGACAGCATTTCAGGACACACCGAAGCTGAAGATTTTGGACCTAAAGCACAATCGACTGGATGTCCTGCCTGAACATGCTCTGAGACATTTACCTGCACTGACCTACTTAGATTTATCTTTCAATCAGCTTAGTGTCATATCAAAAGATGTCTTCATTAATTGGCCACTTTACCAAACAACAGAGAAAACATGGGGGAAAGAAGGGTTGGTCTCCAATGTGGTTCTGGCACTACATGACAACCCCTGGTTGTGCGATTGCCGCCTCAAAGGCTTTGTCGAATTCATCCGCGTGGTCAGCCCTCCCATCATTCTCATGAACTCTTATTTGATGTGTTCGGGCCCCGCCTCCAAAGCTAACAAGTTTTTCCACGAGATCCAGTTGAAAACATGCATGAAGCCGGTGGCCTCTGCCCCAGAGACTAACATCACTTTACCTCTCGGAGCAAATGCAACTCTCACATGCTTAGTAAAGGCCAGGCCAGGTCCAACCATTCAGTGGATGTACACTCTGAAGATTATAAGAGGATTTACTGGTAAGATTTTTTTTTTTTATTACTGCTATCCATTAAACTGTTGTGAACCTGCTGTGTGAGCACTTAGTGTGGTATATATTGAACTTTCAGGCTGCATCTGCTTTATGAAAATATAACACAGTACCTTCTTTTTTACTTTTCAATTACTTTGTCAGGTGTAAACAAGCCTCTAATTTAGATGTTCTGATGCTTTTTTTTCCACTTGCAGCTACAGAGACTCACATAGATGAGGAGACCATCAGCTCACAGCTGGTGATTCCCTCTCTTCATCTGGCAGACCGAGGACTCTACACCTGCATGGCCAACAACTTCATTGGCAACTCCTCTGTCAGCATTACGGTTAACATCAGCTCCTCCAATTTCTCTCTGCGCCTCTCCCTCCACCTGTCCCCATGTTGTCATCAGATGAGAATGCCTACATTGACATCCGCATCGCCAAGCAGACAGTTTACGGTATCACCCTGGAGTGGTACGCAGCAACGGACAACCCAACAGAAACCTGGTTCACCATCCACTTTGGCAGATACGATTCACCCAAAAAGGAGATGATCTACATCGGCCCCGGCATCAACAGCTACACCGTCAGCGACCTGCTTCCTGTCACCAAATATGAGGTGTGCGTGACCCTGAAGAACCATCCGCCGAGGGAAGGCCAGTGCATCGTGTTCGTGACGGGAAGTGACATCAGCGAGCTGGAACAAAGAGAGAGACTCATCCACATTATCGTCATTGTGTGCGCCATGGTGCTGGCAGTACCGGCCGGCATGTTTGCCTGCACCACGGAGGCCAGGTTCAGCTGCGTGGATCGCTGCGTGAAACTGTGGAAGAAGCGTCGGCTACATGGAGAGGACTTGCAGGGGACGGAGAGGCAAGGCACCTTTGACAGCCTGCAGGCGGCCAGCGATGAAGGCCTGTGCAGGGACTCAGGGGAAAAGCCAAAAAAGAGCCGGAAATCTGAGGATAGGTGCAAAGGAGGAAGTGCAGCACATCTGTACTAGCATCAAAGTCAAGAAATGTACATACATGTGTATTTGTAAATAATGTCAGTGTGCTTCTCATGTATTATTATTATTACATTAGAGTCATAGGGCAAAGCATTAATTTTTCCAAAAAATAAATAGCTGTGATCGTTGAAAAATCCAGTGTTGTTTAACCCTAGTTCAACAAGGGCATATGTAATTTCTGGCTGTCATCTTTGTCTGGAAACTGGGATGAGATGCAACTGTGGAAATGGGAACAGCATTTTCTTTTATTGTGCATCAAACAGAATATTTTTTCATCCAGGTGGTCAGAAGGATGGAGGATTCAGGAAATACCTTCAGAACAATATTAAGTTTTGCGAAAGGAAGTCCTAGATTTTTCAAACATTACGTGGTATTTTTTGTAAAACTCTGTGACTAGACTGTATCTCTAATACATGAGAGGCACAAACTCGGCTATTTTAAGTATATAGTCTTCCTGTAAATATGTATCTCAAACTATCAGCTTAATGTGGAGATGCCTTTCTTCCTTATTATAAGGACAGTTTATCTGTGTCTATATACATGTACAGAAAGATGTTTGTGATAAAATGCATTTATATTTATTTGGTGTGTTTTTTTTCTTAACGTTTTGGTACTGAATGGAAAACATATCCTAAATTTAAAGAAATGTATAAAGGATTAATATTTTGTTTATTTCTTCATTGTCAACTTGAACCAAAAACCAAACTAAATTGTATTTGTGTGTGTTGCTTCAGTACAGTTTGTCTGTATTATTGTTCAGAGGGAAGGCAGAGACGAATGCTGAGACATACTCAGATTTTTTAGCACAATCACTCAGAGGATTTGTTGCATAAGCAGTGTTTTCCCTTGCATTTATACATACACTCGTAAGCAGATTAAAGTGATTTTCTATCTGAATCCTAGTCAGCAGGACATGATATTTCCAGTTAATGACAGCTCCAAGGTCATTGTGTGTCTCTACATCAATTTTAGGCAAATGGAGGGTATTTTTACCTTTTCAATAATTTTTTTTAGTCTAATAGAAAAAAATTGGTTCTAGGAAAATGCACTCACAACAGCTCAGTCAGTTCACATCCACAGTGGAGCCACTGCATCTGTTATGAATTTTTTATTTGTCATATCAAAAAAATAATAGATAAGTTATAAGGTGTTCATTATTGCCAAATATGACATGCTTATAACATATTAAATAAGTATAATTGTTATTATGTGATACTTTGAGCTGTGGTGGAAGAGGTGAATGTGTTAATAGCCCAATCTAAAAATATTCCATTACAAGTAACAGTCCTGCATTTACAATTTCAGGAACGGAGTTCAGACCACGGCTGGCATTACCATGGCTTCGCAGTTTCACAAGCGTGTTGGAGAACTACAGTGGCTTTTAAGGTAATGTAAAAACCCAAAATGCTGTCTCACTCTAAGTTAACAAAAACACAGTGATTCTTAGTTTCAGGTCATTATACACAAATGAAAGCCGTTATATTATCCCCCTAAATCCTACACACTGGTGTGCTTCAATTTAAGAGGTTACAAATGAAAACGTTTGGGAATCACTGGTTTATCTTTAGTAATGTATGGTATTTTAAAATGTTATCTTAATATATGTTGTATGTGAAATCTTCAGTTGCAAAGTTAGTTTCAACCACATACTATAGCACATTTCAAATTAATATATATGTTCACAAATATTAACATTTATCATTGAATGTTGAATTTGATTTATCAAATTGTTTACATGCATGGAAAACATTATAAGCCTTTCTTATTTATATCATAAAAAAATATAAAAATGTCAATAGTATAGCATAAGAGTCATAGAGGTCATAGTAAAGGATGTCATAAAGGTAATAGTATAGTATGTCATAAAAGTCACAAAAAGTCATGGTTAAGTATGTCATAGAAAGTAACAAAAATTGAAAAAACAGTAAAATAAAAAAGGCATAGTATTGTAGTATTGTATATTATTTCGAAAAGAATTATAGTTGAGTATGTTGAAAAAAAGTTAAAAAGTCATAGTATAGTTTGGCAAAAAAAGTTATAGTTTAGTATGTCAAGAAAAAGTGATAGTATAGTATAGTATTTTTAATAAATAAAGTCATAGTATAGTAACCCCAAAAAATACAAAAAGTCATCGTATAATATGTCGAAAAAACACTCATTGTATACTATAGGGAAGCAAATTTTAAAAAATAAAAACAATAAGATTTGTGTCTCGTATGCAGCGGTGCACTAGCTGCAGTGTATGAGCACAACAGAAACCAAGTCCCCAGTTAACCATTAAGAAGAGCTACTGTAGCAGCCACGGTGCTGTGTGTACTGTCGCAGATATGCAACCTCGTTCCCAGTTACTCTACACTTTACATTTAGTTTAATTTGGCGGGTCTGACCGGTATAACGTTAGTGATTGTCCGACAAACAGTGTTTGTGTGCTACGTTAGCAACTGTAGTGTTGCTGGTGGTTTCATGCCACACACATACTGTGTGTGTGTGTGTGTGTGTGTGTGTGTGTGTGTGTGTGTGTGTGTGTGTGTGTGTGTGTGTGGGCGATTGTGGGGTTGTTGGTGGCATTATAGCTGTGAACGTAGGTCTAGCATTGTGTGTACAGTTTGTCACTGAATAAATGTTACAACTCCTCCGCTCTGTGGTCTGCTCAAGAGGGGAGCCAACTTCCTGTATTTATAACTCTGGCTCAGCCTCTCTTAAGGTGGATTAGTTTTTCTTCTGAAAACTAACTAACTAGCCACTTCAATGAGGTTTGGTCAGCTTTTTAATAAATTATAAATATTTCCTTTAACCGTTTAACCAATTACGTCAATTGGTTGGAATGCTTAATTCCGGTTAATAATAGCTAACAGTTAAACAATAATTATTAACAGCCCTAGTACAGTATGTTGAAAAAAGTCATACAATAGTATGTCCAAAAAAATAAAGTCATAGAATACCATATTGACAAAGAAAAAAGTAAACACTAAAGTAGGTTGAAAAAAGTCATAGTATAGTGAGTTGAAAAAATAAAGTCTTACTATAGTTTGTTGAAAATAAGTCAGTATTTAAAAAAATAAAAAAGTCATAGAGTATGTTGAAAGAAGTCATAGTTATAGTATGTCAAAAAATAAAGCGTCAGAGCATAGTATTTGCAGTTTTTTTTTAAAGTTTTTAAAAAGTCATGGTACAGTATATTGAAGAAGTCATAGTGTAGTACTGTATGTTGAAAAAAAATCACAGTATAGCAAGTCCAAATAAAAAAAGTCATAGCATAGCATGTTGAAGAAAAGCCATAGTATATGTTGAAAAAATAAGTCATACCGTAGTATGTCAAAAAAATAAACAAGCCAGTGTAGTATGTTGAAAAAAGTAGTATAGTATATCGCAAAATAAACTTTGTAGTAGTCATAGTAGTAGTATAGTATGTTGACTAACAGCCAACATATAGTACGTCAAAAAAAGTCATACTATGTAGAAAAAATAAAAAAGCCATTGTAGAAATTGAAAATTGAAAAAATGAAAAGTATAGGATGTCAAAAAATAAAAAAGTCATAGTGTAGTATGTCAAAAAAAAAGTCAGAATATAGTATGGTGAAAAATTTAAATAGTTATAGTGTAGTATGTTGAAAAAAGTAAAGTCATACTATAGTATCTTGAATAAATAAAAAAGCCATAGTATACAATGTTGAAAAATAAAAAAAGACAGTATGGTGCATTGAAAAATGAATATAGTCATAATATAGTATGTTGAAAACAGTCATACTTATAGTATGTTGACAAAAGACACTATAGTATATTATGTTGAAAAAAAGTCATAGTTTAGTATGTCAAAAAATAAGTCATAGAATTGTATGCCAAAAAATAGAAATTCATAGTATAGTATGTCGAAAAATAAAATATCATACTGTAGCATGTCGAAAAAATTAAGTCTTAGTATACTGAAAAAAAGTCACAATATAGTATTTCGAAAAGATAAAAAAAAACCATAGTATGTCGAAAAAATTTCATAGTATAGTATGTCGACAAAAGTCTTAGAATTGCATGTTGAAAAAATAAAAGTCACACTATAGTTTGTCGAGAAAAAAAGTGATAATGTAGTATGTCTAAAAAAATAAAAAGTCATGTATCTAAAAATAAACACATCATAGTATAGTGTGTTGAAAAGAAGTAATAGTAAAAAAAAACAACCTATAGTATGTAGAAGAAAATCAAACACATACTTTAGAATGTTGACAAAAAGTCATAGTATAGTATGTTGGGAAAAAAAGGCCACAGTATAGTATGGTACTATAGTGTTTTGAAAAAATAAAAAGTCATAGAATAGTATGTCGAAAAACGTCATAGTATAGTATGTCAACAAAAATAAAAATGTCACAGTATAGTATTTTGAACAAATAAAGTCGTACTATAATATGTCCACAAAAATAAAAAATCAAAGTAAACTATGTTGAAAAATAAGTCATACTATCATCAAAAAAATAAAAATATAGTATAGTATGTCAACAAAATAAAAAAGCCATAGTATCGTATACTGAAAAAAAGTCAGGATAGTGTGTCAAAAAAGTCATAGTATATGTCGGAAAAAAAAAAAATATAGTATGTTGAAAACATAGTTATAGTAAGTTGAAAAAATAAGTCATAATATATTATGTCGCTAAAATTAAAAAGCCATTGTATAGTTTGTCAAAAAAGTCATAGTATAGTATGTTATCAAAAATAAAATTTCATATCATAGTATGTCAACAAAAGTCATAATATAGTATGGTTAAAAATAGTCATACTGTAAAGAGTTTAAAAAATGAAGTCATAGAATAGTATGTTGAAAAATTTCATAGGTCAATGTCGAAAAAATAGTCATATTATAGTATTTCAAAAGAAATCATAGTATAGTTTGTTGAAAAAAGCCATGATATAGTATGTCCAAAAAATTAAAATGTCATATTATAGTATCTCAAAAAATGAAAAAGTCATAGTATAGTATGTCTAACAAATATATACTATGCTATATATACTGACTTTGTCGATATGTTACACTTTGACTTTTTTCGACATTCTATACTATGACTTTTTTCGACATACTATACTATTACTTTTTTGACATGCTATACTATGACATTTTCAGCATACTATACGATGACATTTTGCATCTAAAATGATTCTATGGTGAAAAAAAAGTCATTTTATTGAATGTTGAAAAATTTTACAAAAAAACGTCAAATTTTTTTGATGTTGAAATAAATCATGAAAACGGTCGTATTACAGCATGTAGAATGATTCTATGGTGGACAAAAGTCATTTTGTGAAATCTAAAATTTTACAAAAAAAAACGTCATAGTATAGTATGTCGAAATTTTTCGACGAAAACGTCAAATTTTTTTGATTTTGAAAAAAATCACGATAACTGTCGTATTACAGCAAGTAGAATGATTCTATGGTGGAAAAAAGTCATTTTGTGAAATGTTTTAAAATTAAAAAAAAAAAACAAAACGCCATAGTATAGTATGTCGAAATTTTTCAAGGAAAACGTCAAATTTTTTTGATGTTGAAAAAAATCATGAAAACAGTCAAATTACAGCATGTAGAATGATTTTATGGTGGAAAAAAGTCATTTTGTGAAATGTTTTAAAATTTTACAAAAAAAAAAAACGCCATAGTATAGCGTGTCGAAATTTTTCAAGGAAAACGTCAAATTTTTTTGATATTGAAATAAATCATGATAATTGTCGTATTATAGCAAGTAGAATGATTCTATGGTGGACAAAAGTGATTTCGTGAAATGTTGTAAAAGTTTATATAAAAAACCCGCCATAGTATAGTATGTCGAAATTTTTCGACGGAAACGTCAACTTTTTTTGATGTTAAAATAAATCATGAAAACGGTCATATTACAGCATGTAGAATGACGCTATGTCGAAAAAAAGTAATTCTGTGAAATGTAAAAGTCTTCGTCATCTTCAATGAAGAAGTCATTTCGTGGGATGTTGTAAATTTTACAAAAAAACGCCATAGTATAGTATGTCGAAATTTTTCTACGAAAACGTCAATTTTTTTTATGTTGAAAAAAATCACCAAAACTGTCGAATTACGGCATGTAGAATGATTCTATGGTGGACAAAAGTCATTTTGTGAAATGTTGTAAAATTTTACAAAAAAACGTCATAGTATAGTATGTCGAAATTTTTCTACAAAAACGTCAAATTTTTTTGATTTTGAAAAAAATCACGATAACTGTCCTATTACAGCACGTAGAATGATTCTATGGTGGACAAAAGTCATTTTGTGAAATGTTTTAAAATTTTACAAAAAAAAAAAACGCCATAGTATAGTATGTCGAAATTTTTCAAGGAAAACGTCAAATTTTTTTGATGTTGAAATAAATCATGAAAATGATTGTATTACAGCATGTAGAATGATACTATGGTGGGCAAAATTTATTTCGTGAAATATTGTGAAATTTTACAAAAAAAACGCCATAATATAGTATGTCGAAATTTTTCAAGGAAAATGTCAATTTTTTTTGATGTTGAAATAAATCATGAAAAGGGTCATATTACAGCATGTAGAATGATTCTATAGTGGACAAAAGTCATTTCGTGGAATATTGTAAAATTTTACAAAAAAAACGGCATAGTATAGTATTCGAAATTTTTCACGGAAAGCTCAAATTTTTTTGATGTAGAAAAAAATAACGAAACTGTCGTATTACAGCAAGTAGAATGATTCTATGGTGGACAAAAGTCATTTTGTGAAATGTTGTAAAATTTTACAAAAAAAAACGTCACAGTATAGTATGTCGAAATTTTTCAACAAAAACGTCAAATTTTTTTGATTTTGAAAAAAATCACGATAACTGTCCTATTACAGCACGTAGAATGATTCTATGGTGGACAAAAGTCATTTTGTGAAATGTTTTAAAATTTTACAAAAAAAAAAAATGCCATAGTATAGTATGTCGAAATTTTTCGACGGAAACGTCAAATATGTCTGATGTTGAAAAAAATCATGAAAACGGTCGTATTACAACATGTAGAATGATACTATGGTGGGCAAAATTTATTTCGTGAAATATTGTAAAATTTTACAAAAAAACGCCATAGTATAGTATGTCTAAATTTTTCAAGGAAAACGTCAAATTTTTTTGATTTTGAAAAAAATCACGATAACTGTCCTATTACAGCACGTAGAATGATTCTATGGTGGACAAAAGTCATTTTGTGAAATGTTTTAAAATTTTACAAAAAAAAAAATGCCATAGTATAGTATGTCGAAATTTTTCGACGGAAACGTCAAATTTTTCTGATGTTGAAAAAAATCATGAAAACGGTCGTATTACAACATGTAGAATGATACTATGGTGGGCAAAATTTATTTCGTGAAATATTGTAAAATTTTACAAAAAAACGCCATAGTATAGTATGTCTAAATTTTTCAAGGAAAACGTCAAATTTTTTTGATGTTGAAATAAATCATGAAAATGATCGTATTACAGCATGTAGAATGATTCTATGGTGGGCAAAAGTCATTTCGTGGAATGTTATAAAATTTTACAAAAAAACGCCATAGTATAGTATGTCTAGATTTTTCAAGGAAAACGTCAAATTTTTTTGATGTTGAAATAAATCATGAAAATGATCGTATTACAGCATGTAGAATGATACTATGGTGGGCAAAATTTATTTCGTGAAATATTGTAAAATTTTACAAAAAAAACGCCATAGTATAGTATGTCGAAATTTTTCAAGGAAAACGTCAAATTTTTTTGATGTTGAAATAAATCATGAAAACGGTCATATTACAGCATGTAGAATGATTCTATAGTGGACAAAAGTCATTTCATGGAATGTTGTCAAATTTTACAAAAAAAAACGTCACAGTATAGTATGTCAAAATTTTTCTACAAAAACGTCAAATTTGTCTGATGTTGAAAAAAATCACGATAACTGTCCTATTACAGCACGTAGAATGATTCTATGGTGGACAAAAGTCATTTTGTGAAATGTTTTAAAATTTTACAAAAAAAAAAACGCCATAGTATAGTATGTCGAAATTTTTCGACGGAAACGTCAAATTTGTCTGATGTTGAAAAAAATCATGAAAACGGTCGTATTACAACATGTAGAATGATTCTATGGTGGACAAAAGTCATTTTGTGAAATGTTTTAAAATTTTACAAAAAAAAAAACGCCATAGTATAGTATGTCGAAATTTTTCTACAAAAACGTCAAATTTTTTTGATTTTGAAAAAAATCACGATAACTGTCGTATTACAGCAAGTAGAATGATTCTATGGTGGACAAAAGTCATTTTGTGAAATGTTTTAAAATTTTACAAAAAAAAAACGTCATAGTATAGTATGTCGAAATTTTTCTACAAAAACGTCAAATTTTTTTGATTTTGAAAAAAATCACGATAACTGTCGTATTACAGCAAGTAGAATGATTCTATGGTGGACAAAAGTCATTTTGTGAAATATTTTAAAATTTTACAAAAAAAAAACCCATAGCATAGTATGTCGATATTTTTCGACGGAAACGTCAAATTTTTCTGATGTTGAAAAAAATCATGAAAACGGTCGTATTACAGCATGTTGAATGATTCTATGGTGGGCAAAAGTCATTTCGTGGAATGTTGTAAAATTTTACAAAAAAACGCCATTGTATAGTATGTCTAAATTTTTCAAGGAAAACGTCAAATTTTTTTGATGTTGAAATAAATCATGAAAACGGTCGTATTACAGCATGTAGAATGATTCTATGGTGGACAAAAGTCATTTTGTGAAATCTAAAATTTTACAAAAAAAAACGTCATAGTATAGTATGTCGAAATTTTTCTACAAAAACGTCAAATTTTTTTGATTTTGAAAAAAATCACGATAACTGTCGTATTACAGCAAGTAGAATGATTCTATGGTGGACAAAAGTCATTTTGTGAAATGTTTTAAAATTAAAAAAAAAAACCCGCCATAGTATAGTATGTCGAAATTTTTCGACGGAAACGTCAAATTTTTTTGATGTTGAAAAAAATCACGAAAACGGTCGTATTACAGCATGTAGAATGATTCTATGGTGAAATAAAGTCATTTTGTGAAATGTTTTAAAATTAAAAAAAAAACAAAACGCCATAGTATAGTGTGTCGAAATTTTTCAAGGAAAACGTCAAATTTTTTTGATGTTGAAATAAATAATGAAAACAGTCAAATTACAGCATGTAGAATGATTCTATGGTGGACAAAAGTCATTTTGTGAAATGTTGTAAAATTTTACAAAAAAAACGTCATAGTATAGTATGTCGAAATTTTTCTACAAAAACGTCAAATTTTTTTGATTTTGAAAAAAAATCACGATAACTGTCCTATTACAGCACGTAGAATGATTCTATGGTGGACAAAAGTCATTTTGTGAAATGTTTTAAAATTTTACAAAAAAAAAAATGCCATAGTATAGTATGTCGAAATTTTTCGACGGAAACGTCAAATTTGTCTGATGTTGAAAAAAATCATGAAAACGGTCGTATTACAACATGTAGAATGATACTATGGTGGGCAAAATTTATTTCGTGAAATATTGTAAAATTTTACAAAAAAAACGCCATAGTATAGTATGTCTAAATTTTTCAAGGAAAACGTCAAATTTTTTTGATGTTGAAATAAATCATGAAAATGATCGTATTACAGCATGTAGAATGATTCTATGGTGGGCAAAAGTCATTTCGTGGAATGTTATAAAATTTTACAAAAAAACGCCATAGTATAGTATGTCTAGATTTTTCAAGGAAAACGTCAAATTTTTTTGATGTTGAAATAAATCATGAAAATGATCGTATTACAGCATGTAGAATGATACTATGGTGGGCAAAATTTATTTCGTGAAATATTGTAAAATTTTACAAAAAAAACGCCATAGTATAGTATGTCGAAATTTTTCAAGGAAAACGTCAAATTTTTTTGATGTTGAAATAAATCATGAAAACGGTCATATTACAGCATGTAGAATGATTCTATAGTGGACAAAAGTCATTTCATGGAATGTTGTCAAATTTTACAAAAAAAAACGTCACAGTATAGTATGTCGAAATTTTTCTACAAAAACGTCAAATTTGTCTGATGTTGAAAAAAATCACGATAACTGTCCTATTACAGCACGTAGAATGATTCTATGGTGGACAAAAGTCATTTTGTGAAATGTTTTAAAATTTTACAAAAAAAAAAACGCCATAGTATAGTATGTCGAAATTTTTCGACGGAAACGTCAAATTTGTCTGATGTTGAAAAAAATCATGAAAACGGTCGTATTACAACATGTAGAATGATTCTATGGTGGACAAAAGTCATTTTGTGAAATGTTTTAAAATTTTACAAAAAAAACGTCATAGTATAGTATGTCGAAATTTTTCTACAAAAACGTCAAATTTTTTTGATTTTGAAAAAAATCACGATAACTGTCCTATTACAGCAAGTAGAATGATTCTATGGTGGACAAAAGTCATTTTGTGAAATGTTTTAAAATTTTACAAAAAAAAAACGCCATTGTATAGTATGTCGAAATTTTTCAAGGAAAACGTCAAATTTTTTTGATGTTGAAATAAATCATGAAAATGATTTTATTACAGCATGTAGAATGATACTATGGTGGACAAAAGTCATTTTGTGAAATGTTTTAAAATTTTACAAAAAAAAAAACTCCATAGCTTAGTATGTCGAAATTTTTTGACGGAAACGTCAAATTTTTTTGATTTTGAAAAAAATCACGATAACTGTCCTATTACAGCACGTAGAATGATTCTATGGTGGACAAAAGTCATTTTGTGAAATGTTTTAAAATTTTACAAAAAAAAAAAACGCCATAGCTTAGTATGTCGAAATTTTTCTACAAAAACGTCAAATTTTTTTGATGTTGAAAAAAATCATGAAAACGGTTGTATTACAGTATGTAGAATGATTCTATGGTGGACAAAAGTCATTTTGTGAAATGTTGTAAAATTTTACAAAAAAAAACGTCACAGTATAGTATGTCGAAATTTTTCTACAAAAACGTCAAATTTTTTTGATTTTGAAAAAAATCACGATAACTGTCCTATTACAGCACATAGAATGATTCTATGGTGGACAAAAGTCATTTTGTGAAGTCTTTTAAAATTTTACAAAAAAAAAACGCCATAGTATAGTATGTTGAAATTTTTCAAGGAAAACGTCAAATTTTTTTGATGTTGAAATAAATCATGAAAATGGTCGTATTACAGCATGTTGAATGATTTTATGGTGGGCAAAAGTCATTTCGTGGAATGTTGTAAAATTTTACAAAAAAAAACGCCATTGTATAGTATGTCGAAATTTTTCAAGGAAAACGTCAAATTTTTTTGATGTTTAAATAAATCATGAAAATGATTGTATTACAGCATGTAGAATGATTCTATAGTGGACAAAAGTCATTTCGTGGAATGTTGTAAAATTTTACAAAAAAAACGGCATAGTATAGTATGTCGAAATTTTTCGACGGAAAGCTCAAATTTTTTTGATGTTGAAAAAAATAACGATAACTGTCGTATTACAGCAAGTAGAATGATTCTATGGTGGACAAAAGTCATTTTGTGAAATGTTGTAAAATTTTACAAAAAAAAAAATGCCATAGTATAGTATGTCGAAATTTTTCTACAAAAACGTCAAATTTTTTTGATTTTGAAAAAAATCACGATAACTGTCGTATTACAGCAAGTAGAATGATTCTATGGTGGACAAAAGTCATTTTGTGAAATGTAAAATTATCCAAAAAAAACGTCATAGTATAGTATGTCGAAATTTTTCTACAAAAACGTCAAATTTTTTTGATTTTGAAAAAAATCACGATAACTGTCTTATTACAGCAAGTAGAATGATTCTATGGTGGACAAAAGTCATTTTGTGAAATATTTTAAAATTTTACAAAAAAAACGCCATAGCATAGTATGTCGATATTTTTCGACGGAAACGTCAAATTTTTCTGATGTTGAAAAAAATCATGAAAACGGTCGTATTACAGCATGTTGAATGATTCTATGGTGGGCAAAAGTCATTTCGTGGAATGTTGTAAAATTTCACAAAAAAACGCCATTGTATAGTATGTCTAAATTTTTCAAGGAAAACGTCAAATTTTTTTGATGTTGAAATAAATCATGAAAATGATTGTATTACAGCATGTAGAATGATACTATGGTGGGCAAAATTTATTTCGTGAAATATTGTAAAATTTTACAAAAAACATGCCATAATATAGTATGTCGAAATTTTTCAAGGAAAACGTCAATTTTTTTTGATGTTGAAATAAATCATGAAAAGGGTCATATTACAGCATGTAGAATGATTCTATAGTGGACAAAAGTCATTTCCTGGAATGTTGTAAAATTTTACAAAAAAGACGGCATAGTATAGTATGTCGAAATTTTTCGACGGAAAGCTCAAATTTTTTTGATGTTGAAAAAAATAACGATAACTGTCGTATTACAGCAAGTAGAATGATTCTATGGTGGACAAAAGTCATTTTGTGAAATGTTGTAAAATTTTACAAAAAAAACGTCACAGTATAGTATGTCGAAATTTTTCAACGAAAACGTCAAATTTTTTTTATGTTGAAATAAATCATGAAAATGGCCGTATTACAGCATGTAGAATGATTCTATGGTGGACAAAAGTCATTTTGTGAAATCTTTTAAAATTTTACAAAAAAAAAACGCCATAGTATAGTATGTCGAAATTTTTCTCCAAAAACGTCAAATTTTTCTGATGTTGAAAAAAATCATGAAAACGGTTGTATTACAGCATGTAGAATGATACTATGGTGGGCAAAATTTATTTCGTGAAATATTGTAAAATTTTACAAAAAAACGCCATAGTATAGTATGTCGAAATTTTTCAAGGAAAACGTCAAATTTTTTTGATGTTGAAATAAATCATGAAAACGGTCATATTACAGCATGTAGAATGATTCTATAGTGGACAAAAGTCATTTCATGGAATGTTGTAAAATTTTACAAAAAAAAAACGTCACAGTATAGTATGTCGAAATTTTTCTACAAAAACGTCAAATTTGTCTGATGTTGAAAAAAATCACGATAACTGTCCTATTACAGCACGTAGAATGATTGTATGGTGGACAAAAGTCATTTTGTGAAATGTTTTAAAATTTTACAAAAAAAAAAAACGCCATAGTATAGTATGTCGAAATTTTTCGACGGAAACGTCAAATTTGTCTGATGTTGAAAAAAATCATGAAAACGGTCGTATTACAACATGTAGAATGATTCTATGGTGGACAAAAGTCATTTTGTGAAATGTTTTAAAATTTTACAAAAAAAACGCCATAATATAGTATGTCGAAATTTTTAAAGGAAAATGTCAATTTTTTTTGATGTTGAAATAAATCATTAAAAGGGTCATATTACAGCATGTAGAATGGTTCTATAGTGGACAAAAGTCATTTCGTGGAATGTTGTAAAATTTTACAAAAAAAAACGGCATAGTATAGTATGTCGAAATTTTTCGACGGAAAGCTCAAATTTTTTTGATGTTGAAAAAAATCACGATAACTGTCGTATTACAGCAAGTAGAATGATTCTATGGTGGACAAAAGTCATTTTGTGAAATGTTTTAAAATTTTACAAAAAAAAAAAAATGCCATAGTATAGTATGTCGAAATTTTTCGACGGAAACGTCAAATTTGTCTGATGTTGAAAAAAATCATGAAAACGGTCGTATTACAACATGTAGAATGATTCTATGGTGGACAAAAGTCATTTTGTGAAATGTTGTAAAATTTTACAAAAAAACCCATCACAGTATAGTATGTCGAAATTTTTCTACAAAAACGTAAAATTTTTTTGATTTTGAAAAAAATCACGATAACTGTCCTATTACAGCACGTAGAATGATTCTATGGTGGACAAAAGTCATTTTGTGAAATGTTTTAAAATTTTACAAAAAAAAAATGCCATAGTATAGTATGTCGAAATTTTTCTACAAAAACGTCAAATTTTTTTGATTTTGAAAAAAATCACGATAACTGTCGTATTACAGCAAGTAGAATGATTCTATGGTGGACAAAAGTCATTTTGTGAAATGTAAAATTATACAAAAAAAACGTCATAGTATAGTATGTCGAAATTTTTCTACAAAAACGTCAAATTTTTTTGATTTTGAAAAAAATCACGATAACTGTCGTATTACAGCAAGTAGAATGATTCTATGGTGGACAAAAGTCATTTTGTGAAATGTTGTAAAATTTTACAAAAAAAAAACGTCACAGTATAGTATGTCGAAATTTTTCTACAAAAACGTCAAATTTTTTTGATTTTGAAAAAAATCACGATAACTGTCCTATTACAGCACATAGAATGATTCTATGGTGGACAAAAGTCATTTTGTGAAGTCTTTTAAAATTTTACAAAAAAAAAAACGCCATAGTACAGTATGTCGAAATTTTTCAAGGAAAACGTCAAATTTTTTTGATGTTGAAATAAATCATGAAAATGATTGTATTACAGCATGTAGAATGATACTATGGTGGGCAAAATTTATTTCGTGAAATATTGTGAAATTTTACAAAAAAAACGCCATAATATAGTATGTCGAAATTTTTCAAGGAAAATGTCAATTTTTTTTGATGTTGAAATAAATCATGAAAAGGGTCATATTACAGCATGTAGAATGATTCTATAGTGGACAAAAGTCATTTCGTGGAATGTTGTAAAATTTTACAAAAAAAACGGCATAGTATAGTATGTCGAAATTTTTCGACGGAAAGCTCAAATTTTTTTGATGTAGAAAAAAATAACGATAACTGTCGTATTACAGCAAGTAGAATGATTCTATGGTGGACAAAAGTCATTTTGTGAAATGTTGTAAAATTTTACAAAAAAAAACGTCACAGTATAGTATGTCGAAATTTTTCAACAAAAACGTCAAATTTTTTTGATTTTGAAAAAAATCACGATAACTGTCCTATTACAGCACGTAGAATGATTCTATGGTGGACAAAAGTCATTTTGTGACATGTTTTAAAATTTTACAAAAAAAAAAAAATGCCATAGTATAGTATGTCGAAATTTTTCGACGGAAACGTCAAATTTGTCTGATGTTGAAAAAAATCATGAAAACGGTCGTATTACAACATGAAGAATGATACTATGGTGGGCAAAATTTATTTCGTGAAATATTGTAAAATTTTACAAAAAAACGCCATAGTATAGTATGTCTAAATTTTTCAAGGAAAACGTCAAATTTTTTTGATGTTGAAATAAATCATGAAAATGATCGTATTACAGCATGTAGAATGATTCTATGGTGGGCAAAAGTCATTTCGTGGAATGTTATAAAATTTTACAAAAAAACGCCATAGTATAGTATGTCTAGATTTTTCAAGGAAAACGTCAAATTTTTTTTTGATGTTGAAATAAATCATGAAAATGATCGTATTACAGCATGTAGAATGATACTATGGTGGGCAAAATTTATTTCGTGAAATATTGTAAAATTTTACAAAAAAAACGCCATAGTATAGTATGTCGAAATTTTTCGACGGAAACGTCAAATTTGTCTGATGTTGAAAAAAATCATGAAAACGGTCGTATTACAACATGTAGAATGATTCTATGGTGGACAAAAGTCATTTTGTGAAATGTTTTAAAATTTTACAAAAAAAACGGCATAGTATAGTATGTCGAAATTTTTCGACGGAAAGCTCAAATTTTTTTGATGTAGAAAAAAATCACGATAACTGTCGTATTACAGCAAGTAGAATGATTCTATGGTGGACAAAAGTCATTTTGTGAAATGTTGTAAAATTTTACAAAAAAAAACGTCACAGTATAGTATGTCGAAATTTTTCTACAAAAACGTCAAATTTTTTTGATTTTGAAAAAAATCACGATAACTGTCCTATTACAGCACGTAGAATGAATCTATGGTGGACAAAAGTCATTTTGTGAAATGTTTTAAAATTTTACAAAAAAAAAAATGCAATAGTATAGTATGTCGAAATTTTTCGACGGAAACCTCAAATTTGTCTGATGTTGAAAAAAATCATGAAAACGGTCGTATTACAACATGTAGAATGATTATATGGTGGACAAAAGTCATTTTGTGAAATGTTTTAAAATTTTACAAAAAAAACCCAATCACAGTATAGTATGTCGAAATTTTTCTCCAAAAACGTAAAATTTTTTTGATTTTGAAAAAAATCACGATAACTGTCCTATTACAGCACGTAGAATGATTCTATGGTGGACAAAAGTCATTTTGTGAAATGTTTTAAAATTTTACAAAAAAAAATGCCATAGTATAGTATGTCGAAATTTTTCTACAAAAACGTCAAATTTTTTTGATTTTGAAAAAAATCACGATAACTGTCGTATTACAGCAAGTAGAATGATTCTATGGTGGACAAAAGTCATTTTGTGAAATGTAAAATTATACAAAAAAAACGTCATAGTATAGTATGTCGAAATTTTTCTACAAAAACGTCAAATTTTTTTGATTTTGAAAAAAATCACGATAACTGTCGTATTACAGCAAGTAGAATGATTCTATGGTGGACAAAAGTCATTTTGTGAAATATTTTAAAATTTTACAAAAAAAACGCCATAGCATAGTATGTCGATATTTTTCGACGGAAACGTCAAATTTTTCTGATGTTGAAAAAAATCATGAAAACGGTCGTATTACAGCATGTTGAATGATTCTATGGTGGGCAAAAGTCATTTCGTGGAATGTTGTAAAATTTTACAAAAAAACGCCATTGTATAGTATGTCTAAATTTTTCAAGGAAAACGTCAAATTTTTTTGATGTTGAAATAAATCATGAAAACGGTCGTATTACAGCATGTAGAATGATTCTATGGTGGACAAAAGTCATTTTGTGAAATCTTGTAAAATTTTACAAAAAAAAACGTCATAGTATAGTATGTCGAAATTTTTCTACAAAAACGTCAAATTTTTTTGATTTTGAAAAAAATCACGATAACTGTCGTATTACAGCAAGTAGAATGATTCTATGGTGGACAAAAGTCATTTTGTGAAATGTTTTAAAATTAAAAAAAAAAAACCGCCATAGTATAGTATGTCGAAATTTTTCGACGGAAACGTCAAATTTTTTTGATGTTGAAAAAAATCACGAAAACGGTCGTATTACAGCATGTAGAATGATTCTATGGTGAAATAAAGTCATTTTGTGAAATGTTTTAAAATTAAAAAAAAAACAAAACGCCATAGTATAGTGTGTCGAAATTTTTCAAGGAAAACGTCAAATTTTTTTGATGTTGAAATAAATCATGAAAACAGTCAAATTACAGCATGTAGAATGATTTTATGGTGGACAAAAGTCATTTTGTGAAATGTTGTAAAATTTTACAAAAAAAAACGCCATAGTAGCATGTCGAAATTTTTCGACAAAAACGTCAAATTTTTTTGATATTGAAATAAATCATGATAATTGTCGTATTATAGCAAGTAGAATGATTCTATGGTGGACAAAAGTGATTTCGTGAAATGTTGTAAAAGTTTATATAAAAAACCCGCCATAGTATAGTATGTCGAAATTTTTCGACGGAAACGTCAACTTTTTTTGATGTTAAAGTAAATCATGAAAACGGTCATATTACAGCATGTAGAATGACGCTATAAAAAAGTAATTCTGTGACATGTAAAAGTCTTCGTCATCTTCAATGAAGAAGTCATTTCGTGGGATGTTGTAAATTTTACAAAAAAACGCCATAGTATAGTATGTCGAAATTTTTCTACGAAAACGTCAATTTTTTTTATGTTGAAAAAAATCACCAAAACTGTCGAATTACAGCATGTAGAATGATTCTATGGTGGACAAAAGTCATTTTGTGAAATGTTGTAAAATTTTACAAAAAAACGTCATAGTATAGTATGTCGAAATTTTTCTACAAAAACGTCAAATTTTTTTGATTTTGAAAAAAATCACGATAACTGTCCTATTACAGCACGTAGAATGATTCTATGGTGGACAAAAGTCATTTTGTGAAATGTTTTAAAATTTTACAAAAAAAAAAAAATGCCATAGTATAGTATGTCGAAATTTTTCGACGGAAACGTCAAATTTGTCTGATGTTGAAAAAAATCATGAAAACGGTCGTATTACAACATGTAGAATGATTCTATGGTGGGCAAAATTTATTTCGTGAAATATTGTAAAATTTTACAAAAAAACGCCATAGTATAGTATGTCTAAATTTTTCAAGGAAAACGTCAAATTTTTTTGATGTTGAAATAAATCATGAAAATGATCGTATTACAGCATGTAGAATGATTCTATGGTGGGCAAAAGTCATTTCGTGGAATGTTATAAAATTTTACAAAAAAACGCCATAGTATAGTATGTCTAGATTTTTCAAGGAAAACGTCAAATTTTTTTGATGTTGAAATAAATCATGAAAATGATCGTATTACAGCATGTAGAATGATACTATGGTGGGCAAAATTTATTTCGTGAAATATTGTAAAATTTTACAAAAAAAAACGCCATAGTATAGTATGTCGAAATTTTTCAAGGAAAACGTCAAATTTTTTTGATGTTGAAATAAATCATGAAAACGGTCATATTACAGCATGTAGAATGATTCTATAGTGGACAAAAGTCATTTTATGGAATGTTGTCAAATTTTACAAAAAAAAACGTCACAGTATAGTATGTCGAAATTTTTCTACAAAAACGTCAAATTTGTCTGATGTTGAAAAAAATCACGATAACTGTCCTATTACAGCACGTAGAATGATTCTATGGTGGACAAAAGTCATTTTGTGAAATGTTTTAAAATTTTACAAAAAAAAAACGCCATAGTATAGTATGTCGAAATTTTTCGACGGAAACGTCAAATTTGTCTGATGTTGAAAAAAATCATGAAAACGGTCGTATTACAACATGTAGAATGATTCTATGGTGGACAAAAGTCATTTTGTGAAATGTTTTAAAATTTTACAAAAAAAACGTCATAGTATAGTATGTCGAAATTTTTCTACAAAAACGTCAAATTTGTTTGATTTTGAAAAAAATCACGATAACTGTCGTATTACAGCAAGTAGAATGATTCTATGGTGGACAAAAGTCATTTTGTGAAGTCTTTTAAAATTTTACAAAAAAAAAACGCCATAGCATAGTATGTCGATATTTTTCGACGGAAACGTCAAATTTTTCTGATGTTGAAAAAAATCATGAAAACGGTCGTATTACAGCATGTTGAATGATTCTATGGTGGGCAAAAGTCATTTCGTGGAATGTTGTAAAATTTTACAAAAAAACGCCATTGTATAGTATGTCGAAATTTTTCAAGGAAAACGTCAAATTTTTTTGATGTTGAAATAAATCATGAAAACGGTCGTATTACAGCATGTAGAATGATTCTATGGTGGACAAAAGTCATTTTGTGAAATGTTGTAAAATTTTACAAAAAAAACGTCATAGTATAGTATGTCGAAATTTTTCTACAAAAACGTCAAATTTTTTTGATTTTGAAAAAAATCACGATAACTGTCGTATTACAGCAAGTAGAATGATTCTATGGTGGACAAAAGTCATTTTGTGAAATGTTTTAAAATTTTACAAAAAAAAAACGCCATAGCTTAGTATGTCGAAATTTTTTGACAGAAACGTCAAATTTTTTTGATTTTGAAAAAAATCACGATAACTGTCCTATTACAGCACGTAGAATGATTCTATGGTGGACAAAAGTCATTTTGTGAAATGTTTTAAAATTTTACAAAAAAAAAAAATGCCATAGTATAGTATGTCGAAAATTTTCGACGGAAATGTCAAATTTGTCTGATGTTGAAAAAAATCATGAAAACGGTCGTATTAAAACATGTAGAATGATTCTATGGTGAAATAAAATCATTTCGTGAAATGTTTTAAAATTTTACAAAAAAACGCCATAGTATAGTATGTCGAAATTTTTCAAGGAAAACGTCAAATTTTTTTGATGTTGAAATAAATCATGAAAACGGTCGTATTACAGCATGTAGAATGATTCTATGGTGGACAAAAGTCATTTTGTGAAATGTTGTAAAATTTTACAAAAAAAACGTCATAGTATAGTATGTCGAAATTTGTCTACAAAAACGTCAAATTTTTTTGATTTTGAAAAAAATCATGAAAACGGTCATATTACAACATGTAGAATGATTGTATGGTGAAATAAAATCATTTCGTGAAATGTTTTAAAATTTTACAAAAAACGCCATAGTATAGTATGTCTAAATTTTTCAAAGAAAACGTCATAGTACAATATGTCAAAATTTTTCAAGGAAAACGTCAAATTTTTTTGATGTTGGAATAAAACATGAAAACGGTCGTATTACAGCATGTAGAATGATTCTATGGTGGACAAAAGTCATTTTGTGAAATGTTTTAAAATTTTACAAAAAAAAAAATGCCATAGTATAGTATGTCGAAATTTTTCTACAAAAACGGCAAATTTTTTTGATTTTGAAAAAAATCACGAAAACTGTCGAATTACAGCAAGTAGAATGATTCTATGGTGGACAAAAGTCATTTTGTGAAATGTAAAATTATACAAAAAAAACGTCATAGTATAGTATGTCGATATTTTTCGACGGAAACGTCAAATTTTTCTGATGTTGAAAAAAATCATGAAAACGGTCGTATTACAGCATGTAGAATGATTCTATGGTGAAATAAAAACATTTCGTGAAATGTTTTAAAATTTTACAAAAAAACGTCATGGTATAGTATGTTGAAATTTTTCAAGGAAAACGTCAAATTTTTTTGATGTTGAAATAAATCATGAAAACGGTCGTATTACAGCATGTAGAATGATACTATGGTGGGCAAAATTTATTTCGTGAAATATTGTAAAATTTTACAAAAAAAACGCCATAATATAGTATGTCGAAATTTTTCAAGGAAAACGTCAATTTTTTTTGATGTTGAAATGAATCATGAAAAGGGTCATATTACAGCATGTAGAATGATTCTATAGTGGACAAAAGTCATTTCCTGGAATGTTGTAAAATTTTACAAAAAATACGGCATACGTATAGTATGTCGAAATTTTTCGACGGAAAGCTCAAATTTTTTTGATGTTGAAAAAAATAACAATAACTGTCGTATTACAGCAAGTAGAATGATTCTATGGTGGACAAAAGTCATTTTGTGAAATGTTGTAAAATTATACAAAAAAAACGTCATAGTATAGTATGTCGAAATTTTTCCACAAAAATGTCAAATTTTTTTGATTTTGAAAAAAATCACGAAAACTGTCGTATTACAGCAAGTAGAATGATTCTATGGTGGACAAAAGTCATTTTGTGGAATGTTGTAAAATTTTACAAAAAAAACGGCATAGTATAGTATGTCGAAATTTTTCAAGGAAAACGTCAAATTTTTTTGATGTTGAAATAAATCATGAAAACGGTCATATTACAGCATGTAGAATGATTCTATGGTGGACAAAAGTCATTTTGTGAAATGTTTTAAAATTTTACAAAAAAAATGTCATAGTATAGTATGTCGAAATTTTTCTACAAAAACGTCAAATTTTTTTGATTTTGAAAAAAATCACGATAACTGTCGTATTACAGTAAGTAGAATGATTCTATGGTGGACAAAAGTCATTTTGTGAAATGTTGTAAAATTTTACAAAAAAAAAACGTCACAGTATAGTATGTCGAAATTTTTCAAGGAAAACGTCAAATTTTTTTGATGTTGAAATAAATCATGAAAACGGTCGTATTACAGCATGTAGAATGATTCTATGGTGGACAAAAGTCATTTTGTGAAATATTGTAAAATTTTACAAAAAAAACGTCATAGTATAGTATGTCGAAATTTTTCTACAAAAACGTCAAATTTTTTTGATTTTGAAAAAAATCATGAAAACGGTCATATTACAACATGTAGAATGATTGTATGGTGAAATAAAATCATTTCGTGAAATGTTTTAAAATTTTACAAAAAACGCCATAGTATAGTATGTCTAAATTTTTCAAGGAAAACGTCAAATTTTTTTGATGTTGAAATAAATCATGAAAATGATTGTATTACAGCATGTAGAATGATACTATGGTGGGCAAAATTTATTTTGTGAAATATTGTAAAATTTTACAAAAAAACGTCATAGTACAGTATGTCAAAATTTTTCAAGGAAAACGTCAAATTTTTTTGATGTTGAAATAAATCATGAAAACGGTCGTATTACAGCATGTAGAATGATTCTATGGTGGACAAAAGTCATTTTGTGAAATGTTTTAAAATTTTACAAAAAAAAAAATGCCATAGTATAGTATGTCGAAATTTTTCTACAAAAACGGCAAATTTTTTTGATTTTGAAAAAAATCACGAAAACTGTCGAATTACAGCAAGTAGAATGATTCTATGGTGGACAAAAGTCATTTTGTGAAATGTAAAATTATACAAAAAAAACGTCATAGTATAGTATGTCGATATTTTTCGACGGAAACGTCAAATTTTTCTGATGTTGAAAAAAATCATGAAAACGGTCGTATTACAGCATGTAGAAAGATTCTGTGGTGAAATAAAAACATTTCGTGAAATGTTTTAAAATTTTACAAAAAAAACGTCATGGTATAGTATGTTGAAATTTTTCAAGGAAAACGTCAAATTTTTTTGATGTTGAAATAAATCATGAAAACGGTCGTATTACAGCATGTAGAATGATACTATGGTGGGCAAAATTTATTTCGTGAAATATTGTAAAATTTTACAAAAAAAACGCCATAATATAGTATGTCGAAATTTTTCAAGGAAAACGTCAATTTTTTTTGATGTTGAAATGAATCATGAAAAGGGTCATATTACAGCATGTAGAATGATTCTATAGTGGACAAAAGTCATTTCCTGGAATGTTGTAAAATTTTACAAAAAATACGGCATCGTATAGTATGTCGAAATTTTTCGACGGAAAGCTCAAATTTTTTTGATGTTGAAAAAAATAACAATAACTGTCGTATTACAGCAAGTAGAATGATTCTATGGTGGACAAAAGTCATTTTGTGAAATGTTGTAAAATTTTACAAAAAAAAACGTCATAGTATAGTATGTCGAAATTTTTCTACAAAAACGTCAAATTTTTTTGATTTTGAAAAAAATCACGATGACTGTCGTATTACAGTAAGTAGAATGATTCTATGGTGGACAAAAGTCATTTTGTGAAATGTTGTAAAATTTTACAAAAAAAAACGTCACAGTATAGTATGTAGAAATTTTTCTACAAAAACGTCAAATTTTTTTGATTTTGAAAAAAATCACGATAACTGTCCTATTACAGCACATAGAATGATTCTATGGTGGACAAAAGTCATTTTGTGAAGTCTTTTAAAATTTTACAAAAAAAAAACGCCATAATATAGTATGTTGAAATTTTTCAAGGAAAACGTCAAATTTTTTTGATGTTGAAATAAATCATGAAAACGGTCGTATTACAGCATGTTGAATGATTTTATGGTGGGCAAAAGTCATTTCGTGGAATGTTGTAAAATTTTACAAAAAAACGCCATTGTATAGTATGTCTAAATTTTTCGACGGAAAGCTCAAATTTTTTTGATGTAGAAAAAAATAACGATAACTGTCGTATTACAGCAAGTAGAATGATCCTATGGTGGACAAAAGTCATTTTGTGAAATGTTGTAAAATTTTACAAAAAAAAACGTCACAGTATAGTATGTCGAAATTTTTCTACAAAAACGTCAAATTTTTTTGATTTTGAAAAAAATCACGATAACTGTCCTATTACAGCACGTAGAATGATTCTATGGTGGACAAAAGTCATTTTGTGAAATGTTTTAAAATTTTACAAAAAACAAAAATGCCATAGTATAGTATGTCGAAATTTTTCGACGGAAACGTCAAATTTGTCTGATGTTGAAAAAAATCATGAAAACAGTTGTATTACAACATGTAGAATGATTATATGGTGGACAAAAGTCATTTTGTGAAATGTTGTAAAATTTTACAAAAAAAAACATCGCAGTATAGTATGTCGAAATTTTTCTACAAAAACGTAAAATTTTTTTGATTTTGAAAAAAATCACGATAACTTTCGTATTACAGCAAGTAGAATGATTCTATGGTGGACAAAAGTCATTTTGTGAAATATTTTAAAATTTTACAAAAAAAACGTCATAGCATAGTATGTCGATATTTTTCGACGGAAACGTAAATTTTTCTGATGTTGAAAAAAATCATGAAAACGGTCGTATTACAGCATGTTGAATGATTCTATGGTGGGCAAAAGTCATTTCGTGGAATGTTGTAAAATTTTACAAAAAAACGCCATTGTATAGTATGTCTAAATTTTTCAAGGAAAACGTCAAATTTTTTTGATGTTGAAATAAATCATGAAAATGATTGTATTACAGCATGTAGAATGATACTATGGTGGGCAAAATTTATTTCGTGAAATATTGTAAAATTTTACAAAAAACACGCCATAATATAGTATGTCGAAATTTTTCAAGGAAAACGTCAATTTTTTTTGATGTTGAAATAAATCATGAAAAGGGTCATATTACAGCATGTAGAATGATTCTATAGTGGACAAAAGTCATTTCCTGGAATGTTGTAAAATTTTACAAAAAATACGGCATAGTATAGTATGTCGAAATTTTTCGACGGAAAGCTCAAATTTTTTTGATGTTGAAAAAAATAACGATAACTGTCGTATTACAGCAAGTAGAATGATTCTATGGTGGACAAAAGTCATTTTGTGAAATGTTGTAAAATTTTACAAAAAAAACGTCACAGTATAGTATGTCGAAATTTTTCGACGGAAACGTCAAATTTTTTTGATTTTGAAAAAAATCATGAAAACGGTCGTATTACAACATGTAGAATGATGGTATGGTGAAATAAAATCATTTTGTGAAATGTTTTAAAATTTTACAAAAAAACAAAGGCATAGTATAGTATGTCGAAATTTTTCGACGGAAAGCTCAAATTCTTTTGATGTAGAAAAAAATAACGATAACTGTCGTATTACAGCATGTAGAATGATTCTATGGTGGACAAAAGTCATTTTGTGAAATGTTGTAAAATTTTACAAAAAAAACTGTCATAGTATAGTATGTCGAAATTTTTCTACAAAAACGTCAAATTTTTTTGAGTTTGAAAAAAATCATGAAAATGATTGTATTACAACATGTAGAATGATTATATGGTGAAATAAAATCATTTCGTGAAATGTTGTAAAATTTTACAAAAAAAACGCCATAATATAGTATGTCGAAATTTTTCAAGGAAAACGTCAATTTTTTTTGATGTTGAAATAAATCATGAAAAGGGTCATATTACAGCATGTAGAATGATTCTATAGTGGACAAAAGTCATTTCGTGGAATGTTGTAAAATTTTGCAAAAAAAACGTCACAGTATAGTATGTCGAAATTTTTCAAGGAAAACTTCAAATTTTTTTGATGTTGAAATAAATCATGAAAACGGTCGTATTACAGCAAGTAGAATAATACTGTGGTGGGCAAAATTTATTTCGTGAAACGTTGTAAAATTTTACAAAAAAAAACGCCATAGTATAGTATGTCGAAATTTTTTGACGGAAAGGTCAAATTTTTTTGATGTTGAAAAAAATCATGAAAACGGTCGTATGACAGCATGTAGAATGATTCTATGTTGAAAAAAAATCATTTTGTGAAATGTTTCAAATTTTTACAAAAAAACGCCATAGTATAGTATGTCGAAATTTTTCAAGGAAAACGTCAAATTTTTTTGATGTTGAAATAAATCATGAAAACGGTCGTATTATAGCAAGTAGAATGATTCTATGGTGGACAAAAGTCATTTTGTGAAATTTTTTAAAATTTTACAAAAAAAAACGCCATAGTATAGTATGTCGAAATTTTTCGACGATAACGTCAAATTTTTCTGATGTTGAAAAAAATCATGAAATTGTATTACAGTATGTAGAATGATACTATGGTGGGAAAAATTTATTTCGTGAAATATTGTAAAATTTTACAAAAAAACGCCATAGTATAGTATGTCTAAATTTTTCAAGGAAAACGTCAAATTTTTTTGATGTTGAAATAAATCATGAAAATGATCGTATTACAGCATGTAGAATGATTCTATGGTGGGCAAAAGTCATTTCGTGGAATGCTATAAAATTTTACAAAAAAACGCCATAGTATAGTATGTCTAGATTTTTAAAGGAATACGTCAAATTTTTTTGATGTTGAAATAAATCATGAAAATGATCGTATTACAGCATGTAGAATGATACTATGGTGGGCAAAATTTATTTCGTGAAATATTGTAAAATTTTACAAAAAAAACGCCATAGTATAGTATGTCGAAATTTTTCAAGGAAAACGTCAAATTTTTTTGGTGTTGAAATAAATCATGAAAACGGTCATATTACAGCATGTAGAATGATTATATGGTGAAATAAAATCATTTCGTGAAATGTTTTAAAATTTTACAAAAAAACGCCATAGTATAGTATGTCGAAATTTTTCTACAAAAACGTAAAAATTTTTTGATTTTGAAAAAAATCACGATAACTGTCGTATTACAGCAAGTAGAATGATTCTATGGTGGACAAAAGTCATTTTGTGAAATCTTTTAAAATTTTACAAAAAAAAAACGCCATAGTATAGTATGTCTAGATTTTTCAAGGAAAACGTCAAATTTTTTTGATGTTGAAATAAATCATGAAAACGGTCATATTACAGCATGTAGAATGATTCTATAGTGGACAAAAGTCATTTCCTGGAATGTTGTAAAATTTTACAAAAAATACGGCATCGTATAGTATGTCGAAATTTTTCGACGGAAAGCTCAAATTTTTTTGATGTTGAAAAAAATAACAATAACTGTCGTATTACAGCAAGTAGAATGATTCTATGGTGGACAAAAGTCATTTTGTGAAATGTTGTAAAATTTTACAAAAAAAACGTCATAGTATAGTATGTCGAAATTTTTCTACAAAAACGTCAAATTTTTTTGATTTTGAAAAAAATCACGATGACTGTCGTATTACAGTAAGTAGAATGATTCTATGGTGGACAAAAGTCATTTTGTGAAATGTTGTAAAATTTTACAAAAAAAAAACGTCACAGTATAGTATGTAGAAATTTTTCTACAAAAACGTCAAATTTTTTTGATTTTGAAAAAAATCACGATAACTGTCCTATTACAGCACATAGAATGATTCTATGGTGGACAAAAGTCATTTTGTGAAGTCTTTTAAAATTTTACAAAAAAAAAACGCCATAATATAGTATGTTGAAATTTTTCAAGGAAAACGTCAAATTTTTTTGATGTTGAAATAAATCATGAAAACGGTCGTATTACAGCATGTTGAATGATTTTATGGTGGGCAAAAGTCATTTCGTGGAATGTTGTAAAATTTTACAAAAAAACGCCATTGTATAGTATGTCTAAATTTTTCGACGGAAAGCTCAAATTTTTTTGATGTAGAAAAAAATAACGATAACTGTCGTATTACAGCAAGTAGAATGATCCTATGGTGGACAAAAGTCATTTTGTGAAATGTTGTAAAATTTTACAAAAAAAAAAACGTCACAGTATAGTATGTCGAAATTTTTCTACAAAAACGTCAAATTTTTTTGATTTTGAAAAAAATCACGATAACTGTCCTATTACAGCACGTAGAATGATTCTATGGTGGACAAAAGTCATTTTGTGAAATGTTTTAAAATTTTACAAAAAACAAAAATGCCATAGTATAGTATGTCGAAATTTTTCGACGGAAACGTCAAATTTGTCTGATGTTGAAAAAAATCATGAAAACAGTTGTATTACAACATGTAGAATGATTATATGGTGGACAAAAGTCATTTTGTGAAATGTTGTAAAATTTTACAAAAAAAAACATCGCAGTATAGTATGTCGAAATTTTTCTACAAAAACGTAAAATTTTTTTGATTTTGAAAAAAATCACGATAACTTTCGTATTACAGCAAGTAGAATGATTCTATGGTGGACAAAAGTCATTTTGTGAAATATTTTAAAATTTTACAAAAAAAACGTCATAGCATAGTATGTCGATATTTTTCGACGGAAACGTAAATTTTTCTGATGTTGAAAAAAATCATGAAAACGGTCGTATTACAGCATGTTGAATGATTCTATGGTGGGCAAAAGTCATTTCGTGGAATGTTGTAAAATTTTACAAAAAAACGCCATTGTATAGTATGTCTAAATTTTTCAAGGAAAACGTCAAATTTTTTTGATGTTGAAATAAATCATGAAAATGATTGTATTACAGCATGTAGAATGATACTATGGTGGGCAAAATTTATTTCGTGAAATATTGTAAAATTTTACAAAAAACACGCCATAATATAGTATGTCGAAATTTTTCAAGGAAAACGTCAATTTTTTTTGATGTTGAAATAAATCATGAAAAGGGTCATATTACAGCATGTAGAATGATTCTATAGTGGACAAAAGTCATTTCCTGGAATGTTGTAAAATTTTACAAAAAATACGGCATAGTATAGTATGTCGAAATTTTTCGACGGAAAGCTCAAATTTTTTTGATGTTGAAAAAAATAACGATAACTGTCGTATTACAGCAAGTAGAATGATTCTATGGTGGACAAAAGTCATTTTGTGAAATGTTGTAAAATTTTACAAAAAAAACGTCACAGTATAGTATGTCGAAATTTTTCGACGGAAACGTCAAATTTTTTTGATTTTGAAAAAAATCATGAAAACGGTCGTATTACAACATGTAGAATGATGGTATGGTGAAATAAAATCATTTCGTGAAATGTTTTAAAATTTTACAAAAAAAAACGGCATAGTATAGTATGTCGAAATTTTTCGACGGAAAGCTCAAATTCTTTTGATGTAGAAAAAAATAACGATAACTGTCGTATTACAGCATGTAGAATGATTCTATGGTGGACAAAAGTCATTTTGTGAAATGTTGTAAAATTTTACAAAAAAAACGTCATAGTATAGTATGTCGAAATTTTTCTACAAAAACGTCAAATTTTTTTGAGTTTGAAAAAAATCATGAAAATGATTGTATTACAACATGTAGAATGATTATATGGTGAAATAAAATCATTTCGTGAAATGTTGTAAAATTTTACAAAAAAAACGCCATAATATAGTATGTCGAAATTTTTCAAGGAAAACGTCAATTTTTTTTGATGTTGAAATAAATCATGAAAAGGGTCATATTACAGCATGTAGAATGAATCTATAGTGGACAAAAGTCATTTCGTGGAATGTTGTAAAATTTTGCAAAAAAAACGTCACAGTATAGTATGTCGAAATTTTTCAAGGAAAACTTCAAATTTTTTTGATGTTGAAATAAATCATGAAAACGGTCGTATTACAGCAAGTAGAATGATACTGTGGTGGGCAAAATTTATTTCGTGAAACGTTGTAAAATTTTACAAAAAAAACGCCATAGTATAGTATGTCGAAATTTTTTGACGGAAAGGTCAAATTTTTTTGATGTTGAAAAAAATCATGAAAACGGTCGTATGACAGCATGTAGAATGATTCTATGTTGAAAAAAAATCATTTTGTGAAATGTTTCAAATTTTTACAAAAAAACGCCATAGTATAGTATGTCGAAATTTTTCAAGGAAAACGTCAAATTTTTTTGATGTTGAAATAAATCATGAAAACGGTCGTATTATAGCAAGTAGAATGATTCTATGGTGGACAAAAGTCATTTTGTGAAATTTTTTAAAATTTTACAAAAAAAAACGCCATAGTATAGTATGTCGAAATTTTTCGACGATAACGTCAAATTTTTCTGATGTTGAAAAAAATCATGAAATTGTATTACAGTATGTAGAATGATACTATGGTGGGAAAAATTTATTTCGTGAAATATTGTAAAATTTTACAAAAAAACGCCATAGTATAGTATGTCTAAATTTTTCAAGGAAAACGTCAAATTTTTTTGATGTTGAAATAAATCATGAAAATGATCGTATTACAGCATGTAGAATGATTCTATGGTGGGCAAAAGTCATTTCGTGGAATGCTATAAAATTTTACAAAAAAACGCCATAGTATAGTATGTCTAGATTTTTAAAGGAATACGTCAAATTTTTTTGATGTTGAAATAAATCATGAAAATGATCGTATTACAGCATGTAGAATGATACTATGGTGGGCAAAATTTATTTCGTGAAATATTGTAAAATTTTACAAAAAAAACGCCATAGTATAGTATGTCGAAATTTTTCAAGGAAAACGTCAAATTTTTTTGGTGTTGAAATAAATCATGAAAACGGTCATATTACAGCATGTAGAATGATTATATGGTGAAATAAAATCATTTCGTGAAATGTTTTAAAATTTTACAAAAAAACGCCATAGTATAGTATGTCGAAATTTTTCTACAAAAACGTAAAAATTTTTTGATTTTGAAAAAAATCACGATAACTGTCGTATTACAGCAAGTAGAATGATTCTATGGTGGACAAAAGTCATTTTGTGAAATCTTTTAAAATTTTACAAAAAAAAAACGCCATAGTAGTATGTCAAAATTTTTCGACGGAAACGTCAAATTTTTCTGATGTTGAAAAAAATCATGAAAACGGTCGTATTACAGCATGTAGAATGATTCTATGGTGAAATAAAAACATTTCGTGAAATGTTTTAAAATTTTACAAAAAAAACGTCATGGTATAGTATGTTGAAATTTTTCAAGGAAAACGTCAAATTTTTTTGATGTTGAAATAAATCATGAAAACGGTCGTATTACAGCATGTTGAATGATTCTATGGTGGGCAAAAGTCATTTCGTGGAATGTTGTAAAATTTTACAAAAAAAACGGCATAGTATAGTATGTCGAAATTTTTCTACGAAAACGTCAATTTTTTTTGATTTTGAAAAAAATCACGATAACTGTCCTATTACAGCACGTAGAATGATTCTATGGTGGACAAAAGTCATTTTGTGAAATGTTTTAAAATTTTACAAAAAACAAAAATGCCATAGTATAGTATGTCGAAATTTTTCGACGGAAACGTCAAATTTGTCTGATGTTGAAAAAAATCATGAAAACGGTCGTATTACAGCAAGTAGAATGATTCTATGGTGGACAAAAGTCATTTTGTGAAATATTTTAAAATTTTACAAAAAAAACGTCATAGCATAGTATGTCGATATTTTTCGACGGAAACGTAAATTTTTCTGATGTTGAAAAAAATCATGAAAACGGTCGTATTACAGCATGTTGAATGATTCTATGGTGGGCAAAAGTCATTTCGTGGAATGTTGTAAAATTTTACAAAAAAAGCCATTGTATAGTATGTCTAAATTTTTCAAGGAAAACGTCAAATTTTTTTGATGTTGAAATAAATCATGAAAATGATTGTATTACAGCAAGTAGAATGATTCTATGGTGGACAAAAGTCATTTTGTGAAATGTTGTAAAATTTTACAAAAAAAACGTCACAGTATAGTATGTCGAAATTTTTCGACGGAAACGTCAAATTTTTTTGATTTTGAAAAAAATCATGAAAACGGTCGTATTACAACATGTAGAATGATGGTATGGTGAAATAAAATCATTTCGTGAAATGTTTTAAAATTTTACAAAAAAACGGCATAGCATAGTATGTCGAAATTTTTCGACGGAAAGCTCAAATTCTTTTGATGTAGAAAAAAATAACGATAACTGTCGTATTACAGCATGTAGAATGATTCTATGGTGGACAAAAGTCATTTTGTGAAATGTTGTAAAATTTTACAAAAAAAACGCCATAATATAGTATGTCGAAATTTTTCAAGGAAAACGTCAATTTTTTTTGATGTTGAAATAAATCATGAAAAGGATCATATTACAGCATGTAGAATGATTCTATAGTGGACAAAAGTCATTTCGTGGAATGTTGTAAAATTTTGCAAAAAAAACATCACAGTATAGTATGTCGAAATTTTTCAAGGGAAACTTCAAATTTTTTTGATGTTGAAATAAATCATGAAAACGGTTGTATTACAGCATGTAGAATGATACTATGGTGGGCAAAATTTATTTCGTGAAATATTGTAAAATTTTAACAAAAAAACGCCATAGTATAGTATGTCTAAATTTTTCAAGGAAAATGTCAAATTTTTTTGATGTTGAAATAAATCATGAAAATGATCGTATTACAGCATGTAGAATGATTCTATGGTGGGCAAAAGTCATTTCGTGGAATGTTATAAAATTTTACAAAAAAACAAAGCCATAGTATAGTATGTCTAGATTTTTCAAGGAAAACGTCAAATTTTTTTGATGTTGAAATAAATCATGAAAATGATCGTATTACAGCATGTAGAATGATACTATGGTGGGCAATATTTATTTCGTGAAATATTGTAAAATTTTACAAAAAAAACGCCATAGTATACTATGTCGAAATTTTTCAAGGAAAACGTCAAATTTTGTTGGTGTTGGAATAAATCATGAAAACGGTCATATTACAGCATGTAGAATGATTATATGGTGAAATAAAATCATTTCGTGAAATGTTTTAAAGTTTTACAAAAAAACGCCATAGTATAGTATGTCGAAATTTTTCTACAAAAACGTCAAATTTTTTTGATGTTGAAATAAATCATGAAAACGGTCGTATTACAGCATGTAGAATGATTCTATGGTGGACAAAAGTCATTTTGTGAAATGTTTTAAAATTTTACAAAAAAAACGTCATAGTATAGTATGTCGAAATTTTTCTACAAAAAAGTCAAATTTTTTTGATTTTGAAAAAAATTACGATAACTGTCGTATTACAGCAAGTAGAATGATTCTATGGTGGACAAAAGTCATTTAGTGAAATCTTTTAAAATTTTACAAAAAAAAAACGCCATAGTAGTATGTCGAAATTTTTCGACGGAAACGTCAAATTTCTTTGATGCTGTAAAAAATCATGAAAACGGTCATATTATAACATGTAGAATGATACTGTGGTGGGCAATATTTATTTCGTGAAATGTTGTAAAATTTTACAAAAAAAAACGCCATAGTATAGTATGTCGAAATTTTTCGACAGAAACGTCAAATTTTTTTGATGTTGAAAAAAATCATGAAAACGGTCGTATTACAGCATGTAGAATGATTCTATTGTGAAATAAAATCATTTCGTGAAATTTTTTAAAATTTAACAAAAAAACGTCATAGTATAGTATGTCGAAATTTTTCGACTGAAACGTCAAATTTTTCTGATGTTGAAATAAATCATGAAAATGATCGTATTAGAGCATGTAGAATGATACTAAGGTGGGCAAAATTTATTTCGTGAAATATTGTAAAATTTTACAAAAAAAACGCCATAGTATAGTATGTCGAAATTTTCCAAGGAAAACGTCAAATTTTTTTGATGTTGAAATAAATCATGAAAACGGTCATATTACAGCATGTAGAATGATTCTATAGTGTACAAAAGTCATTTCATGGAATGTTGTAAAATTTTACAAAAAAAAAAACGGCATAGTATAGTATGTCGAAATTTTTCGACGGAAAGGTCAAATTTTTTTGATGTTGAAAAAAATAACGATAACTGTCGTATTATAGCAAGTAGAATGATTCTATGGTGGACAAAAGTCATTTTGTGAAATGTAAAATTATACAAAAAAAACGTCATAGTATAGTATGTCGAAATTTTTCTACAAAAACGTCAAATTTTTTTGATTTTGAAAAAAATCACGATAACTGTCGTATTACAGCAAGTAGAATGAATCTATGGTGGACAAAAGTCATTTTGTGAAATGTTTCAAAATTATACAAAAAAAAACCGCCATAGCATAGTATGTCGAAATTTGTCGACGGAAACGTCAAATTTTTTTGATGTTGAAATAAATCATGAAAATGATCGTATTACAGCATGTAGAATGATACTATGGTGGGCAAAATTTACTTCGTGAAATATTGTAAAATTTTACAAAAAAAACGCCATAATATAGTATGTTGAAATTTTTCAAGGAAAACGTCAAATTTTTTTGATGTTGAAATAAATCATGAAAACGGTCGTATTACAGCATGTAGAATGATTCTATGGTGGACAAAAGTCATTTTGTGAAATGTTGTAAAATTTTACAAAAAAATCGTCATAGTAGTATGTCGAAATTTTTCTTCAAAAACGTCAAATATTTTTGATTTTGAAAAAAATCATGAAAACGGTCGTATTACAACATGTAGAATGATTATATGGCGAAATAAAATCATTTCGTGAAATGTTTTAAAATTTTACAAAAAAAAACGCTATAGTATAGTATTTCGAAATTTTTCTACAAAAACGTCAAATTTTTTTGATGTTGAAATAAATCATGAAAACGGTCGTATTACAGCATGTAGAATGATTCTATGGTGGACAAAAGTCATTTCGTGGAATGTTGTAAAATTTTACAAAAAAAACGCCATAGTATAGTATGTCGAAATTTTTCGACGGAAAGCTCAAATTTTTTTGATGTTGAAAAAAATAACGATAACTGTCGTATTACAGCAAGTAGAATGAATCTATGGTGGACAAAAGTCATTTTGTGAAATGTTTTAAAATTTTACAAAAAAACGCCATAGTATAGTATGTCGAAATTTTTCAAGGAAAACGTCAAATTTTTTTGATGTTGAAATAAATCATGAAAACGGTCGTATTACAGCATGTAGAATGATTCTATGGTGGACAAAAGTCATTTCGTGAAATGTTTTAAAATTTTACAAAAAAACGCCATAGTATAGTATGTCGAAATTTTTCGACGGAAAGCTCAAATTTTTTTGATGTTGAAAAAAATAACGATAACTGTCGTATTACAGCAAGTAGAATGATTCTATGGTGGACAAAAGTCATTTTGTGAAATGTTGTAAAATTTTACAAAAAAAAAGTCACAGTATAGTATGTTGAAATTTTTCAAGGAAAACGTCAAATTTTTTTGATGTTGAAATAAATCATGAAAACGGTCGTTTTACAGCATGTTGAATGATTCTATGGTGGACAAAAGTCATTTTGTGAAATGTAAAATTTTACAAAAAAAAACGTCACAGTATAGTATGTCGAAATTTTTCTACAAAAACGTCAAAATTTTTTGATTTTGAAAAAAATCACGATAACTGTCCTATTACAGCAATTAGAATGGTCGTATGGTGGACAAAAGTCATTTTGTGAAATGTTTTAAAATTTTACAAAAAAAAAATGCCATAGTACAGTATGTCGAAATTTTTCAAGGAAAACGTCAAATTTTTTTGATGTTGAAATAAATCATGAAAACGGTCATATTACAGCATGTAGAATGATTCTATAGTGGACAAAAGTCATTTCATGGAATGTTGTAAAATTTTACAAAAAAAAACGGCATAGTATAGTATGTCGAAATTTTTCGACGGAAAGCTCAAATTTTTTTGATGTTGAAAAAAATAACGATAACTGTCGTATTATAGCAAGTAGAATGATTCTATGGTGGACAAAAGTCATTTTGTGAAATGTAAAATTTTACAAAAAAAACGTCATAGTATAGTATGTCGAAATTTTTCTACAAAAACGTCAAATTTTTTTGAGTTTGAAAAAAATCATGAAAATGATTGTATTACAACATGTAGAATGATTATATGGTGAAATAAAATCATTTCGTGAAATGTTGTAAAATTTTACAAAAAAAACGGCATAGTATAGTATGTCGAAATTTTTCGACAGAAAGCTCAGATTTTTTTGATGTTGAAAAAAACAACGATAACTGTCGTATTACAGTAAGTAGAATGATTCTATGGTGGACAAAAGTCATTTTGTGAAATGTTGTAAAATTTTACAAAAAAAACGTCATAGTATAGTATGTCGATATTTTTCGACGGAAACGTCAAATTTTTCTGATGTTGAAAAAAATCATGAAAACGGACGTATTACACGATGTAGAATGATTCTGTGGTGAAATAAAAACATTTCGTGAAATGTTTTAAAATTTTACAAAAAAAACGCCATAATATAGTATGTCGAAATTTTTCAAGGAAAACGTCAATTTTTTTTGATGTTGAAATGAATCATGAAAAGGGTCATATTACAGCATGTAGAATGATTCTATAGTGGACAAAAGTCATTTCCTGGAATGTTGTAAAATTTTACAAAAAATACGGCATCGTATAGTATGTCGAAATTTTTCGACGGAAAGCTCAAATTTTTTTGATGTTGAAAAAAATAACAATAACTGTCGTATTACAGCAAGTAGAATGATTCTATGGTGGACAAAAGTCATTTTGTGAAATGTTGTAAAATTTTACAAAAAAAACGTCATAGTATAGTATGTCGAAATTTTTCTACAAAAACGTCAAATTTTTTTGATTTTGAAAAAAATCACGATAACTGTCGTATTACAGTAAGTAGAATGATTCTATGGTGGACAAAAGTCATTTTGTGAAATGTTGTAAAATTTTACAAAAAAAAACGTCACGGTATAGTATGTAGAAATTTTTCTACAAAAACGTCAAATTTTTTTGATTTTGAAAAAAATCACGATAACTGTCCTATTACAGCACATAGAATGATTCTATGGTGGACAAAAGTCATTTTGTGAAGTCTTTTAAAATTTTACAAAAAAAAAACGCCATAGTATAGTATGTTGAAATTTTTCAAGGAAAACGTCAAATTTTTTTGATGTTGAAATAAATCATGAAAACGGTCGTATTACAGCAAGTAGAATGATCCTATGGTGGACAAAAGTCATTTTGTGAAATGTTATAAAATTTTACAAAAAAAAACGTCACAGTATAGTATGTCGAAATTTTTCTACAAAAACGTCAAATTTTTTTGATTTTGAAAAAAATCACGATAACTGTCCTATTACAGCACGTAGAATGATTCTATGGTGGACAAAAGTCATTTTGTGAAATGTTTTAAAATTTTACAAAAAACAAAAATGCCATAGTATAGTATGTCGAAATTTTTCGACGGAAACGTCAAATTTGTCTGATGTTGAAAAAAATCATGAAAACGGTCGTATTACAACATGTAGAATGATTATATGGTGGACAAAAGTCATTTTGTGAAATGTTGTAAAATTTTACAAAAAAAAACATCGCAGTATAGTATGTCGAAATTTTTCTACAAAAACGTAAAATTTTTTTGATTTTGAAAAAAATCACGATAACTTTCGTATTACAGCAAGTAGAATGATTCTATGGTGGACAAAAGTCATTTTGTGAAATGTTGTAAAATTTTACAAAAAAAAACGTCACAGTATAGTATGTCGAAATTTTTCGACGGAAACGTCAAATTTTTTTGATTTTGAAAAAAATCATGAAAACGGTCGTATTACAACATGTAGAATGATGGTATGGTGAAATAAAATCATTTCGTGAAATGTTTTAAAATTTTACAAAAAAACGGCATAGTATAGTATGTCGAAATTTTTCAAGGAAAACGTCAATTTTTTTTGATGTTGAAATAAATCATGAAAAGGGTCATATTACAGCATGTAGAATGATTCTATAGTGGACAAAAGTCATTTCGTGGAATGTTGTAAAATTTTGCAAAAAAAACGTCACAGTATAGTATGTCGAAATTTTTCAAGGAAAACTTCAAATTTTTTTGATGTTGAAATAAATCATGAAAACGGTCGTATTACAGCAAGTAGAATGATACTGTGGTGGGCAAAATTTATTTCGTGAAACGTTGTAAAATTTTACAAAAAAAACGCCATAGTATAGTATGTCGAAATTTTTTGACGGAAAGGTCAAATTTTTTTGATGTTGAAAAAAATCATGAAAACGGTCGTATGACAGCATGTAGAATGATTCTATGTTGAAAAAAAATCATTTTGTGAAATGTTTCAAATTTTTACAAAAAAACGCCATAGTATAGTATGTCGAAATTTTTCAAAGAAAACGTCAAATTTTTTTGATGTTGAAATAAATCATGAAAACGGTCGTATTACAGCAAGTAGAATGATTCTATGGTGGACAAAAGTCATTTTGTGAAATTTTTTAAAATTTTACAAAAAAAAACGCCATAGTATAGTATGTCGAAATTTTTCGACGATAACGTCAAATTTTTCTGATGTTGAAAAAAATCATGAAATTGTATTACAGTATGTAGAATGATACTATGGTGGGAAAAATTTATTTCGTGAAATATTGTAAAATTTTACAAAAAAACGCCATAGTATAGTATGTCTAAATTTTTCAAGGAAAACGTCAAATTTTTTTGATGTTGAAATAAATCATGAAAATGATCGTATTACAGCATGTAGAATGATTCTATGGTGGGCAAAAGTCATTTCGTGGAATGCTATAAAATTTTACAAAAAAACGCCATAGTATAGTATGTCTAGATTTTTAAAGGAAAACGTCAAATTTTTTTGATGTTGAAATAAATCATGAAAATGATCGTATTACAGCATGTAGAATGATACTATGGTGGGCAAAATTTATTTCGTGAAATATTGTAAAATTTTACAAAAAAAACGCCATAGTATAGTATGTCTAGATTTTTCAAGGAAAACGTCAAATTTTTTTGGTGTTGAAATAAATCATGAAAACGGTCATATTACAGCATGTAGAATGATTATATGGTGAAATAAAATCATTTCGTGAAATGTTTTAAAATTTTACAAAAAAACGCCATAGTATAGTATGTCGAAATTTTTCTACAAAAACGTCAAATTTTTTTGATTTTGAAAAAAATCACGATAACTGTCGTATTACAGCAAGTAGAATGATTCTATGGTGGACAAAAGTCATTTTGTGAAATCTTTTAAAATTTTACAAATAAAAAACGCCATAGTAGTATGTCAAAATTTTTCGACGGAAACGTCAAATTTTTCTGATGTTGAAAAAAATCATGAAAACGGTCGTATTACAGCATGTAGAATGATTCTATGGTGAAATAAAAACATTTCGTGAAATGTTTTAAAATTTTACAAAAAAACGTCATGGTATAGTATGTTGAAATTTTTCAAGGAAAACGTCAAATTTTTTTGATGTTGAAATAAATCATGAAAACGGTCGTATTACAGCATGTTGAATGATTCTATGGTGGGCAAAAGTCATTTCGTGGAATGTTGTAAAATTTTACAAAAAAAACGGCATAGTATAGTATGTCGAAATTTTTCTACGAAAACATCAATTTTTTTTGATGTTGAAAAAAATTACGATAACTGTCGTTTTACAGCAAGTAGAATGAATCTATGGTGGACAAAAGTCATTTTCTGAAATGTCGTAAAATTTTACAAAAAAAAACGTCATAGTACAGTATGTCGAAATTTTTCGACGGAAAGCTCAAATTTTTTTGATGTAGAAAAAAATAACGATAACTGTCGTATTACAGCAAGTAGAATGATTCTATGGTGGACAAAAGTCATTTTGTGAAATGTTGTAAAATTTTACAAAAAAAAAACGTCACAGTATAGTATGTCGAAATTTTTCTACAAAAATGTCAAATTTTTTTGATTTTGAAAAAAATCACGATAACTGTCCTATTATAGCAATTAGAATGGTCGTATGGTGGACAAAAGTCATTTTGTGAAATGTTTTAAAATTTTACAAAAAAAAATGCTATAGTACAGTATGTCGAAATTTTTCGACGGAAACGTCAAATTTTTCTGATGTTGAAATAAATCATGAAAATGATCGTATTAGAACATGTAGAATGATACTAAGGTGGGCAAAATTTATTTCGTGAAATATTGTAAAATTTTACAAAAAAAACGCCATAATATAGTATGTTGAAATTTTTCAAGGAAAACGTCAAATTTTTTTGATGTTGAAAAAAATCATGAAAACGGTCGTATTACAGCATGTAGAATGATTCTATGGTGAAATAAAATCATTTCATGAAATGGTGTAAAATTTTACAAAAAAAAACGCCATAGTATAGTATGTCGAAATTTTTCGACGGAAACGTCAAAACTTTCTGATGTTGAAAACGGTCGTATTACAGCAAGTAGAATGATTCTATGGTGGACAAAAGTCATTTTGTGAAATCTTTTAAAATTTTACAAAAAAACGCCATAGTATAGTATGTCGAAATTTTTCAAGGAAAACGTCAAATTTTTTTGATGTTGAAATAAATCATGAAAACGGTCGTATTACAGCATGTAGAATGATTCTATGGTGGACAAAAGTCATTTCGTGGAATGTTGTAAAATTTTACAAAAAAAACGGCATAGTATAGTATGTCGAAATTTTTCGACGGAAAGCTCAAATTTTTTTGATGTTGAAAAAAATAACGATAACTGTCGTATTACAGCAAGTAGAATGATTCTATGGTGGACAAAAGTCATTTTGTGAAATGTTGTAAAATTTTACAAAAAAAAAGTCACAGTATAGTATGTCGAAATTTTTCAAGGAAAACGTCAAATTTTTTTGATGTTGAAATAAATCATGAAAACGGTCGTATTACAGCATGTAGAATGATTCTATGGTGGACAAAAGTCATTTTGTGAAATGTAAAATTTTACAAAAAAAAACGTCATAGTATAGTATGTCGAAATTTTTCTACAAAAACGTCAAATTTTTTTGAGTTTGAAAAAAATCACGAAAATGGTTGTATTACAACATGTAGAATGATTATATGGTGAAATAAAATCATTTCGTGAAATGTTGTAAAATTTTACAAAAAAAACCGCCATAGTATAGTATGTCGAAATTTTTCGACGGAAACGTCAAAACTTTCTGATGTTGAAAAAAATCATGAAAACGGTCGTATTACAGCATGTAGAATGATGCTATGGTGGACAAAAGTCATTTTGTGAAATGTTTTAAAATTTTACAAAAAAACGCCATAGTATAGTATGTCGAAATTTTTCGACGATAACGTCAAATTTTTCTGATGTTGAAAAAAATCATGAAAACGGTTGTATTACAGCATGTAGAATGATACTATGGTGGGCAAAATTTATTTCGTGAAATATTGTAAAATTTTAACAAAAAAACGCCATAGTATAGTATGTCTAAATTTTTCAAGGAAAATGTCAAATTTTTTTGATGTTGAAATAAATCATGAAAATGATCGTATTACAGCATGTAGAATGATTCTATGGTGGGCAAAAGTCATTTCGTGGAATGTTATAAAATTTTACAAAAAAACGCCATAGTATAGTATGTCTAGATTTTTCAAGGAAAACGTCAAATTTTTTTGATGTTGAAATAAATCATGAAAATGATCGTATTACAGCATGTAGAATGATACTATGGTGGGCAATATTTATTTCGTGAAATATTGTAAAATTTTACAAAAAAAAACGCCATAGTATACTATGTCGAAATTTTTCAAGGAAAACGTCAAATTTTGTTGGTGTTGAAATAAATCATGAAAACGGTCATATTACAGCATGTAGAATGATTATATGGTGAAATAAAATCATTTCGTGAAATGTTTTAAAATTTTACAAAAAAACGCCATAGTATAGTATGTCGAAATTTTTCTACAAAAACGTCAAATTTTTTTGATGTTGAAATAAATCATGAAAACGGTCGTATTACAGTATGTAGAATGATTCTATGGTGGACAAAAGTCATTTTGTGAAATGTTTTAAAATTTTACAAAAAAAACGTCATAGTATAGTATGTCGAAATTTTTCTACAAAAAAGTCAAATTTTTTTGATTTTGAAAAAAATTACGATAACTGTCGTATTACAGCAAGTAGAATGATTCTATGGTGGGCAATATTTATTTCGTGAAATGTTGTAAAATTTTACAAAAAAAAACGCCATAGTATAGTATGTCGAAATTTTTCGACAGAAACGTCAAATTTTTTTGATGTTGAAAAAAATCATGAAAACGGTCGTATTACAGCATGTAGAATGATTCTATTGTGAAATAAAATCATTTCGTGAAATATTGTAAAATTTTACAAAAAAAACGCCATAGTATAGTATGTCGAAATTTTTCAAGGAAAACGTCAAATTTTTTTGATGTTGAAATAAATCATGAAAACGGTCATATTGCAGCATGTAGAATGATTCTATAGTGGACAAAAGTCATTTCATGGAATGTTGTAAAATTTTACAAAAAAAAACGGCATAGTATAGTATGTCGAAATTTTTCGACGGAAAGCTCAAATTTTTTTGATGTTGAAAAAAATAACGATAACTGTCGTATTATAGCAAGTAGAATGATTCTATGGTGGACAAAAGTCATTTTGTGAAATGTAAAATTTTACAAAAAAAAAGCCATAGTATAGTATGTCGAAATTTTTCAAGGAAAACTTCAAATTTTTTTGATGGTGAAATAAATCATGAAAACGGTCGTATTACAGCATGTAGAATGATTCTATGATGGAGAAAAGTCATTTTGTGAAATGTTGTAAAATTTTACAAAAAAAACGTCATAGTATAGTATGTCGAAATTTTTCTACAAAAACGTCAAATTTTTTTGATGTTGAAAAAAATCATGAAAACGGTCGTATGACAGCATGTAGAATGATTCTATGTTGAAATAAAATCATTTCGTGAAATGTTTTAAAATTTTACAAAAAAACGCCATAGTATAGTATGTCAAACTTTTTTCAAGGAAAATGTCAATTTTTTTTGATGTTGAAATAAATCATGAAAACGGTCGTATTAGACCATGTACAATGATTCTATGGTGGGCAAACGTCATTTTGTGGAATGTTGTAAATCTTACAAAAAAATGCAATAGTGTAGTATGTCGAAATTTTTATACGAAAACGTCAATTTTTTTTATGTTGAAAAAAATCACCATAACCGTCGAATTACGTCATGTAGAATGATTCTATGTTGAACAAAATTTATTTCGTGAAATATTGTAAAATTTTACAAAAAAAAACGCCACAGTATAGTATGTCGAAATTTTTCAACGAAAACGTCAAATTGTTTTTGATGTTGAAATTAATCATGAAAATGATCGTATTACAGCATGTAGAATGATACTATGGTGGGCAAAAGTCATTTCGTGGAATGTTGTAAAATTTTACAAAAAAAAAACGGCATAGTATAGTATGTAGAAATCTTTCGGGGAAAACGTCAAATTTTTTTGATGTTAAAATAAATCATGAAAATGATCGTATTACAGCAAGTAGAACGATTCTATGTTGAAATAAAATCATTTCGTGAAATGTTTTAAAATTTTACAAAAAAACGCCATAGTATAGTATGTCGAAATTTTTCGACGGAAAGCTCAAATTTTTTTGATGTTGAAAAAAATAACGATAACTGTCGTATTATAGCAAGTAGAATGATTCTATGGTGGACAAAAGTCATTTTGTGAAATGTTGTAAAATTTTACAAAAAAAACGTCATAATATAGTATGTCGAAATTTTTTCAAGGAAAACGTCAATTTTTTTTGATGTTGAAATAAATCATGAAAACGGTCGTATTAGACCATGTACAATGATTCTATGGTGGGCAAACGTCATTTTGTGGAATGTTGTAAATCTTACAAAAAAATGCAATAGTGTAGTATGTCGAAATTTTTATACGAAAACGTCAATTTTTTTTATGTTGAAAAAAATCACCATAACTGTCGAATTACAGCATGTAGAATGATTCTACGGTGAAAAAAAAGTCATTTTTTGAAAAGTAAAAGTCTTCTTCATCTTCAAAGAAGAAGTCATTTCGTGGAATGTTGTAAATTTTACAAAAAAACACCATAGTATAGTATGTAGAAATTTTTCTACGAAAACGTCAATTTTTTTTATGTTGAAAAAAATCACCATAACCGTCGAATTACGTCATGTAGAATGATTCTATGTTGAACAAAAGTAATTTTATGAAATGTTGTAAAATTTTACAAAAAAAAACGCCACAGTATAGTATGTCGAAATTTTTCAACGAAAACGTCAAATTGTTTTTGATGTTGAAATTAATCATGAAAACGGTCGTATTACAGCATGTAGAATGATACTATGGTGGGCAAAAGTCATTTCGTGGAATGTTGTAAAATTTTACAAAAAAAATGCTATAGTATATAGTATGTCGAAATTTTTCGACGGAAATGTCAAATTTTTTTGATGTTGAAATAAATCATGAAAACGGCCGTATTACAGCATGTAGAATGATTCCATGGTGGACAAAAGTCATTTCGTGGAATGTTGTAAAATTTTACAAAAAAAAAACGGCATAGTATAGTATGTAGAAATCTTTCGGGGAAAACGTCAAATTTTTTTGATGTTGAGATAAATTATGAAAACGGTCGTATTACAGCATCTAGAATGATTCTATGGTGGACAAAAGTCATTTCCTGCAATGTTGTAAAATTTTACAAAAAAATGCCATCGCATAGTATGTCGAAATTTTTCTACGAAATTGAAATTTTTTTGATGTTGTAAAAAATCATGAAAACGGTTGTATTACAGCATGTAGAATGATTCTATGGTGGACAAAAGTTATTTCTTGAAATGTTGTAAAATTTTACCAAAAAAACGCCATAGTATATATAGCATATCAAATTTTTTGACAAAAACGTGAAATTTAGAAATGTAAAATGTAGAAATCTTTCGGGGAAAACGTCAAATTTTTTTGATGTTGAAATAAATCATGAAAACGGTCGTATTACAGCATGTAGAATGATTCTATGGTGGACAAAAGTCATTTCGTGAAATGTTGTAAAATTTTACAAAAATACCCGTCATAGTATAGTATGTTGAAATTTTTTGATGGAAAGGTCACATTTTTTTGATGTTGAAATAAATCATGAAAACGGTCGTATTACAGCATGTAGAATGATTCTGTGGTGAAAAAAAGTCATTTTATCGAATGTTGAAAAATTTTACAAAAAAAATGTCTATAGATATATATATGTCGAAAAAATAAAAGTCATAGTATAGTATGTTGAAACAAAAAAATCATAGTACTGTATGTCGAAAAAGTCAAAAAGTCATAATATAGTATGCTGAAAAAAATAGTCAAAAACATAGTATAGTCATAGTATAGTGTCTAAACATTAAAAAAATAATAGTATAGTATTTTGAAAAATTAAAAAGGCGTGGTATAATATGTAGAAAAAATAAAAAAGTCACATTATAGTGTGTTGAAAAAATAAAACAGTCATAATATTTTATGTTGAAAACATAGTAGTAGTAGTATCGGCGCCTCCCTAGGGAGGTGTTTCAGGCACGACCAGGTGGGAGGAGGCCCCGGGGACGACCCAGGACTAGATGGAGAGATTATATCTCCACACTGGCCTGGGAACGCCTCGGCATCCCCCAGTCAGAGCTGGTTAATGTGGCCCGGGAAAGGGAAGTTTGGGGTCCCCTGCTGGAGCTGTTGCCCCCGCGACCTGATCCCGGATGAAGATGAAGATGAAAATAGTAGTATAGTATTTTGAGAAAATAATAGTCATCATATACTATGTCGAAAAAAGAAAAGTCATAGTATCGTATGTTGAAAAAATGAAAAAAATAATAGTTTAGTATGTTGGAAAAAATAAAAAGTCATAGTATAGTATGTTGAAAAAATAAGTCATAGTGTAGTATGTCAAAAAAATAAAAAAAATAATAGTTTAGTATGTTGAAAAATGGTACAGTGTGGTATGTACGCAAAAACAACAGTCCAGTATGTTGAAAATATAAAAATATCATAGTATAGTATGTTAAAATGTCAATAGTATAGGGCAGTATATTTAGAAAATAATTTAATTTGCTTCGCAGTTGTTTCTAAAACAGATGCTTGTACACAAGCAAGTAAACGCATGTGAAGTATTGGCATGTGCATTGTCTGGTTCCGGTTCTAAGTACAACAGGGAAATTTAAATAGAAATAATCACTATTGAAATAGTGATTATTTCAGGGGCATGTTTTGCTGTTCCTATTGTTAATGTTTTAAAAAGGTTGCCACTGATGACAACCAAAATCCTGAATTCTTTCTAAATGGCTGCCAATGGCAACCTGGCCGTAAACTAAACTAACATAGCCTTCGGACAAAATAGCGCACAGACTAAATTATTTTCAAATATTTATTCAAAATCAAGACAGTACAAAGACAGTACAAATATGTTACTTCAAAGGACCAGGCAAGTGTATTTTATAGTTAAAATATACAGTATAGTTTATCTCAACTCATTTCAGATCGTTAAGATATAGTCAGATACAAGATGGTTACAGCTATTAAAGGACTCTAATTTCATTTGCCTACATTTGAAGGCGTTGAGTAACATGGAAAAAACAACTGTGAGAGGAGCCTAAATGTTCGACACAGACTTTATATTTCAATATCTATAAAGGAGATATCCAAGTAGGTTATATACAGTGATCTGTGCTTGAAAATCGTAAGTGGAGTTAGATGGTTTCATTTGTACTGTATGTTATTTACTGCAGCAAGCTACAACAGGGAAATGTTCATATCTTCTTAAATATGCATATACTGGATATACACATTTAAAATGGACCCATGGTATTTATATAAAAGCATTTTTCTAGAATTACACATTCAAATGAATAAACGCAACTGTTAGCTTGTATTACTGTGAATCCCTACAGTGGCACATTGTAATCATACAAAAGAGCAACCTCAGCTTTCAAGCGTCTGATATAACAGTAAAAATATAAACACACAGGTCCTTTAGCACTTTATAAGAAGCATGTTTTTCATGGCCGTGAGATACAGCTGCACGCCACAGTGAGCGAGAAGAAATGTTTTTATAGTAGTATTCATTGGGTTAAATCCTCGATCTGTGTTGAAAACATTACACACTTTTCAGGAAGTTATGCAACTTATGTATACATAGTAAGTCTGAGTAATCCTCTCCCTGGTGAATTTACACTGCTGCTTCTTAAGATGGTGTAATCTTCCTCAAGATGGCAGTGTGAGTTATCTTCCACTGCACCAGAGACACTCGAGCTCTGTCTTTACCAAAGCCAGGTCAACTGAGGATGCCTACTTATGACATAAATATCTGTAAACCTTGCTGTTACACTCCTTTTACCATATACTCATGAATTGTCTACAGGTAGGCCCACCCTACCAGATCATCCCATGAAGGTGAGAACTGATACTAGATGAGCAGTAGCGTCGTAAACCAACCTTAAACAAGACGTTTGTTTGGCGATGAGTTAATAATAACCTTGGTTGCTCTCAATGATTTTCTGCTCAAGTTTCTTTTTAAGCTCAGACACCAAAGCGGAGCTGACATTTCCCTCTTTGCGGCGATTGGATTTAGCTTTTTTGGACCCTTTGGATGCCAGCACACCAGATATTGTTGGGACCGCCCGGGGCCTCTCATTAGACCGGATGTTACACGGGGGCGGAGGAGGGCTAGGGGGTGAAGGCTTCGGCTGGGGGCTTCTCTCTTGGTTGACAATAAGGAATTTATCTGCAGGGTTGTTGAATTTGACAAGGGGCATGTTGAAGGTCCAGGGCTGCTGGTCCCTGGGTCGCCTCTTAATGATGCGACGTGCCGGCATGATCCTGTTTGACTTTGCGTTGCGCATGTACATAGCTGCAGAGATCAAGGCAGTCACCCCTACCAATAAGCTAATGATAACAGTGACCATGCCTAGAACTCTCATAGGATTGTCCCTACTTTTCATTAAAAAGGCCGCCATAGGCCCCTTGAGAGGAGTCTGCGAAAGAGCACAATGAAATGGTTTAAATTATGTCCAAGGGACTGAATCCAAGCGTTAACGCAACATTTGCCCAAAGCATGCAAGCATGAGATGGATGCGCAAAGCACTGACAGAGGAGGCCCAGACAACATGTCTACCAACAATGTGACACACTCACACTCAGTCATCCATCTTCCTGCTGTCCTACAGTACAGGACTGCTGGTGCAAAGCTATGAACTACGCGCAACACTAGTTGTTGGGAATGCGTCTGGCAGTGCGGTGCATTAGGATTTCTCTTTGGCATGTGACTGATGAGGGCTGAACAAGAACGATGACAGTTCATGAGACCAAAACGGAGTGAAGTATGTTTGAGTGAGGGAAAAAAATGGAGATTAAGTGATCAAATCCAGGTTTAAATCCAAAGGAAAAGACTATCTTTGTTACTTTGACAGCCTTAAATACATATTTTACATTCTCAAAGATGGGTTTTGACAAGTGTAAAAACCCAAACTACATTATAGAAAAATAATACATTTAGAGTATTTTCCAATCAAAAAATAAAACTGATTAAAAAAAGGAAAAACGGATTATAAATTATGTTATATTATTCCTTCAAATGTGCTCCAGTACTCTTTTACAGATGATAATTTACCAGTAAAAAAATATATATCTTTTTAAAGGTTATGAATGAGCAATGTAGTACAGCTGTCAAATATTTCTCACTTGATTCTGCGCACGACTTTGATATAGTTACTCTCAGGGTTGATTCTGGACTTTTTCACCGAGTTGCAGTACAGTATTGTGGATATGCAGATTGTTAGTAAAATGAGGGAAGTGACAATGCTGAGACAAATCCCAAAAACAGTCAGCGGACGCTTGCTGAGGCCCATGAAGTATGAAATAATTCGACCTCTGATCTGAAAAGCACGATACACAACAGAGAAACACCAAAGACACCAAGTCATCTCATCATGCAGAGAAAAGATGAATGAAAACATGCTGAAATCATAAACTATGAGTTAATGTCAATGACTGAAAACAAAGGACAATGCTGTTATTTTACATTGCATATTTTCAAATTTACCGAACAAACAAAAACCAGTATGAATTTATACTACTAACAAGTATTGTCTGTGCCATAAAATCTCATTGTCCAAAAACAACTTAACGCACATAGAAGACAAAACCTAGATATGATTTTCTAATAAGGCATTATGTATAAAGGTTTTTAAGTTATAACTATGGCTGTTCCAATCGTTTCCGTATGTTTTATGGCTCAGTTATAAGTCATTAATAACCTTTGGGTTGCCAAAATGTGAAAAATACTTTTGAGTAGTTGGACGGTTTGACTATTTGCTTGGCCCAAAATCCATTTATTAAAAACTGCAGACATAATAACAAGGTATTAACATTCATAGCTGCAAACTAGATAAGTATTACACCTATTCCTAGCATACAGCGAGCGAGCGAACTCTGGTGAATAGAGCGCAAAAAACATCCATACGTATTACAAGCGATGTCACTCTATTACATAGCATGATACTTATTAACTGTCCAATGAAAATAGGCTGGAGATGCATAAAACTTTGCATAAATAGAGTAGAGCCGCACGGAGCAGATTACGACATATTTATTGGGAAAAACTGAAACAATCTGATGTTCACTTCTTCACGTAGTGCCGCATCCAGTTACAAAATGGTGTTAACACCTCTTCCTAACATACAGTGAGCGCCTGAACTCTGACAAATGTAGCGCGAAAAACTGTCCAGATGTACGAGCGATGTCACTCTGTTACACAAAGAGTGATGTTGATTTACAGTAGGTTACTGTCAGCAGGGATTTAAACCAATCAAAACAGGTCGGAGGTGGAGCAGGCGTGCGAAACTTATATATATTTAACTTATATATAACATATATACCTATAACATATATAGCCAGCTTGAGGTGTTACGGGGCATCCACACACCAAATGTGAAGCAAACTTTTCACGTGGAGCGATACATACAAAGTCAACGCAAAGAGGCGAATAGATGAGAGTTCACGCGGGGCGACGTAAAGGATGCAAATAGGCGAAAGTCGAGTCATTCAAAATATTTCAGCTCAAGCGAGAAATTTGCGTGACACTGTGAGCCTATCAGCGGTGACGTTCTCCTCGTCATCACTGACATCCTGACGTGAGGTGAAAATTCTCTTTGCATTTGGTGGTAACGCAGCATTAGACAGTGCTACTTTATTAAAACTGTGTAATGGGAAAGTGTGGCTCATTGTTACAAACCCACAGAAAATGACCAACTCTGCAGCTCTATGGAGCTTTTTTTTAATCCTCTTTTAGCTCATTGTTTTGGTTTTACTGTATGTCACATATTTAATGTTTCCTGCTGCAGCAGGCAGCACTTTTTATAGAAAAAACTGTGATAAACCCAATGTAACAATAGACAGATTAAGTTAGCAACTGGCAAGTGGAGAAAGCGAAACAACTAACAGCTTAAGCTTATTTCACTTGTTAGTAGGATAAATTCATCGTTGTTTTAAAAGCATAAAATGTCCGGCATTATCCTTTAAAGAATATGAGATTAATGAAGTGTGACTGGCTGAAACAAGGATGCTGAATTAGCAGGCGCGTAGCACGACAGCAGTGCCTATTATCATACGTTAAACTGCTTGAATCTACAGCTCGCGCTGCCTTAAAGCTCAGGCTTGGAATAGAAAGCGCTGCAAGCATGCCGCATGTCAGAACTACAAGTCTTACCGCCTCTGTGATGTCGATGTTGACCACGGCTGTTGTGCTGAAGGACGGCGAGCCTCTGTCCCTGGCTTGGACCACCAGAGACCACTTGCAGTCCTTCTGCTTGGTAATGTTCTGCACAATCTCCATGGACTTTATGTACGGCTTCAGCTTGATCTCTCCTGTGTCTGCGTTGATGTCAAACGCGTTGTCAGGATCGGCTGTCATGATGGAGTACTCAATGACATTGTTCGGAGACTCTGCGTCTTCATCCACAGCCTGTAAAAAGTAGCAGAGTAACATTAAATGGCTGCATATTTCAATTAGTTTAATATGTGGACTACCAATTTTAGCAAATTTCTTCAATCAAAAGCCTTATATTTGGCTTATACTGGATTGCCGTGAAATGCCTTATATTTGTAACAAGCCCACAAAAGTATCGAGATAATGTTTGGTATGTAGATTATATACAGTGAATTGGATAGCAAACTATATTACAGCTAAACACAAAAAAACAAAGAAAGCACAGGCAGTTAAAAAAAAGACAAACATACATATGTAGTAAGTAAATGGTGAAAATAACACTCAAACACAAGTAAATACTCTTTCAGTGTAAACAGTGGAGCTCTGTGGCTTTAGATTAAGGTGACACTTGTTAAAAGTCATCAGTCAAGTCAATCAATCATTGATCAATCACAATCAAGTCATTGTTGGTTTTGGTCTTTTCATGGGATTTGATGTCAGTAAATAATAATAAAGATAAACAGGTAACACTTTATTCTAACCATCCTTAATAAATGGTAAATTAATTAAACTTTAGTTAATAGTTATTGTTTACAAACAATTATACTGTTTTCAAATTATTAATAATGCTATAATTTATGTAATTGTATCATTAGTTTGTGTAATATGAAATAATTAGTTTATAAATTATATATTGTAACATAGCTGCTAAACAGTTGCAACCATATAACAAGGTATTATAATCATAGAGAATTAACAAAACAATTATTAAACATTAACAAAGCCTTATCGGGTTCATTGATTTATGTAATATTTATAAATGTTTTCAAAAAATTTTTTAAAGCTTTACAAATCATTTGGTAATCACAAAATATTTAATATAGCTTATAAAATGTTATGGGTGCAGCAATAAACGGTTACAATAACATATTATAGCATTACTAATAATTAGTAAACATCATCATTTCATTGCTTGTTAACAGCAAAATTACTTAAAGTTTGTAAACTATCAATTAACCATTTATTAATGATATTGTATTATATTACAATAATAATATACAAGTATTACGCATTTTTGTAAACATTTATTCATCTGTTTTGTTATATATGAAATTCTAACAGTTTTGGATTGATTCATTTTAATATTGGCAGTCATGGACGTCCGTATGTTGTTCTCTAAATGTCAGTATAACCACAAACGACCAGTGTATTCATTGATTTTCAGTAGAAGGGAAAATGATTTGACATGACGTACCTCTACTCTGACAGGTGTACCAATAATCATGGTCTTTTCCAGGAGCTTTTCGTCAAACGCTGGAGAGTGGTCGTTCATGTCGAGGACGGTGACAAAGACTTCAGCCAAGCTGTACTTCCCCTCCGAATCCTCAGCCTTGACGTAGAAGTTGTACTTGGACCTGACCTCTGCGTCCAGGCTGGTCCAGGGCTGCGTGTAGATGAGGCCTGATGACGGGTTGATGGCAAACCTGCAGGTTCAGAGCAGTTCAGACAAAGTATGAGTCATAACCACAGCTGTCCATTCGGTGTCAAACACGAACCGTGTTTCTAATTCACAGCACATCCTGTGAACCTCCACATGACTCACTAATAGTACACTATAAAAAGCAGATTTCCCTCCTTTATCGCAGGGAACCAGTTGTCAAAATACACTGATGGTAATGAAGTTAAAATGTTCAGTTTATCAGCATTTGTTTCAGAAATCATGAAGATACAGTAAACAAATATACAGTATGGTCTAGTTGGTCAGAGGAGTTGTAACATGTAGAGCTTTTGACTTTCATTATAGTTAATTTTTTAATGTTTCCTACTCTCTGTCTGTTTCCTGTGTTACTGTAGCATGTGAATTTCCTCCCTGATGATCAATAAAATTTTAGTTATTAATATAATTAAAGTCTTAATTAATTTCTGCAGTTATGTTGTGCTTCTTCGTCCTGAATATTGTGGTTCAGATTGAATTTTATTGCCATTTCTGGGCAATAGAGCTTTGACTTTTACCAATTTAAGTTAATTTCTAGATGTCGTTGTGTTTATTGTTACAGTATTTTTATTTATCTACTAACTCACTTAGTACTTAACAGATTTCAGTGATATTTGTTTAAATCACTGAGATAGACCAAGGAAACTTGGTAACTGGTTAACTTTATATATATATATATATATATATATATATATATATATATATATATATATAACTGGTTAATTTCTGGTCTGGATCTAGATCAAGTAGCACCAACATTTGGCAATTTTAAAGCACTTCATGTTTTGATTCACAACTCTGAAGATGTGAGGTGTAGAGAGTTTTTTTCAGCACCAGATTTGGGACAGAAAATATTTGGATTAGGCTGAAAATAGTTTCATTTGTTTTTTGTTTGCTGTTTTCCTTTAATTAACATAAAACAGGTTGATTGAACTGTCAGAACTGTCTTCGATGTTGTTAATTTTAAACTCTGATAACAGGTGCGCCCTCTTCTTCGAAACTCCATCACCAGCAGCCAATTAAGCGTCGCTGTGTTTTAACAAACACATTTGGATCGACGACATTTCTAAGCTTTCTTATTTCAAAGATCTTTTGTGCAGAATTTCTCAGTGATTTTGCAAACAAGCAAATGCTTCTGCCATCAGATTAATGTCAAAGATGGTATAATCACACAAGTATTTTTCTCATAATTAATCAATTTACAGCATCGCTGTAGGTTTTGGCTTCTGGAGCGCTTTGCAGTTCAACTTTGGGCTTGCTGCCATCTTATTCAGCCACATTTTCTATCTCATTTTCCACTGTGAAAATTCACAAGTTGCCTTGAAACTGATAACTTTCACACAATTAACTGAGGTTGCTGCCTGAAGATGAGCATAAATTCTCACTTTTCCTCTGCTGCATGCTGCCTTGCTTCTCAAAGCTGCCGTTTCTGTGGCTCCAGCTGTCACATTGCATGTTAATTGGCTCTCCCTATGTGAGATGGGCCAGGCTGTCTATTTTTAACCCTCCAATCCAATTAGAAGATTAACCAGCATCTTGCAGCCATTTTAGAGCGAGCTGTTTGTGCAGCAGAGGGGCCAATCAAACTGGTTTCCTGCTTACCTCTTCCATCAAAGACACAAACATGAATCAAGACTGGGTGTCCTGCTGGCTACCATACACCACACAGTCATGAGTCATATACAACAAAAAAAAAATCATTTTTAGTCTATGAAATGTGCTTTTTTGGAAGTGTAAGAGTTAACATGTGATCATACCAAACCTAAACTGGCAGGAGGGAAAGGTTTTTACTCACAAATCCGATCCTGATCCATAAATCGTGTATTTGACTTCACCCCAGGGCCCTGAATCTGGATCGTTCGCCTGGAAGACGGGACAGGACAGAGATTAAAATACTTACAGCGCACACAAAGTGTGAAACGTGTACACTGTAAGCAAGTTTATTTACCAATCTGACCAATTTTATTCAATATAGTCACAGTGGGGAGCAAAAAAAATAACAAAGGTGACCAAAGGTGGTCTTTTTAGATGTTTGGTTTTTTTTTTTTTTTACTAGCGCTCATAGAGGATAACCAGCCAGGGTCTTAGGCTCATGTGGGTGGGGCAGGCTATAAGTCTCTTTCTGTGATGAGTGGGGATGGAGCTATAGGTCAGCATGATTAACCTTGAGGCAAAATTAAGCTTTTTACTCCACAGTGTGCAGCTAGGACATGTTGCCTGGTCTCAGGGTACATACAATATAATGTAAAAGAACAGACAAAACCAGCATTTATATTATATATGAATATATGAACTGCTTGGTGTAGCATGGAGAACATGTTCCACATGGACATAAATTTCACAGCTAGGACTAACTAACAAACAAAGCCAGGCAGCAGAAAGCTTTTTTTGTCTGGCCACAACCGGCTTTCATCTAATGAACTGCACCGAGTAATATGCATTTATTGGAGGGTTGCTGGATTATATAATCACTTTGGTCGGGTTAAAGCGGAGAATAATCGTGATTGACTCACTGTTACAGACACAACGCTGGAGCCTCCAGGAGAGTTCTCCGGGACCCTGGCGATGTAATACTCGGACGTGAATTTGGGGTTGTTGTCGTTGGTGTCCAGCAGGTTGATCACGACATCGGCTGTCGCACTGAACCGCTCAGGAGTGTCGATCTCCACCGCCAGCAGCTGCAGAGAGACGCATGCAAAGTGTGATTAAATCCATGCTGAAATGTTATTAATCGATTAGTTTATTGACAGACAACACAAAGAGCTCCGTGAGGATTTAATGCTCACTGTATGTATGCTCGAAATTAGTTTTTGATATTTGAGGGTGATGAATAAAAAGAGGAAAAAAAAAATCACATATAATTTGCAAATAATGGCAAATGCTGATTTCAAGAAGAAGACAACATACTTTATTGATCCCTGAGGGGAAATTTAATTTTTTGCACTCTGTTGTTCTTTACACAGTACACACAGAAATACATACATGAGCTGTATACATGCATTAATGGAGAGATGTCAGAGCGACGGGCTGCCCCCTGACAAGCACCCTGTTGGTTGGAGGTTTGATGCCTCCTCTTATGGGAACTATATGGGGACTTGAACCTGAGACCCTCCATTTCCCAAACCAAGTCCCTATGGACTGAGTATTATGAACCATCAAGACCTTGCAGGGCAGGTCTGCTTTCTGTCCCCAGAGACAAAACTAAACATGGAGAAGCAGATTTCAGTTTTTATCCTCCGTTTATCTGGAACAAACTGCTGCAACTCCCACTTTTTTCAGACTTTTTTGTTTGCCGCTGCCTTTTGTTAAATCAAATAAGTATTAATTTCTTACACTGCACTATAACTTTTATTCCTGTATGTTATACCTGTCCTTTTTATTTTAGCTTGTTTTTATTTTCTATATGTGTTTCTGTTTCACTTTGTCTCGAGGCTTTTGATGTAAATCGCTTTGAACGGCCTTGTGGCTGAAACGTGCTATATAAATAAACTTGCTTTGCCTTAAAGAATATACTTAAGTTAAAATCAAAATGATGTTTTTGGTTTTAGTAGTGAATTATCTGGATACTGTAATTCAAGTATTACATGAGAACATGACATTGTCAGGAGCAGCCCCATCACTCTGACATCTCTCCATTGTTGCATGTTTGTGCATGTGTGTGTTCGGGTCTGCATGTACCGTGTATAAGTTAACAACAGAGTGAAAAAATTGAATTTCCCCTCGTGGGACTAATAAAGGACTATCTTCTGAACTGATTATTGCCCATATCTTAGGATCTATATCCCATTATCTAATGGGAATGTTGTTAGTTTCCCCCGAATTTCCCCCCTGGGGATCAATAAAGTACTTTCTTATCTTATCTTAGTTCTGAAAGTATTTGATAATAAACCACATCGTTGGACAAATTGAAAGTTTGACCTGATACAGGCACTGGATGGAAAGTTAGGAGATCTTCAAAGTTCATAAAGACGAAAAATGTCTGCACCAACTTTCAGGACCATCCTTCAGATATTTATTGAGATATTTCAGTCTGGACCAAAGTAATAGACAGACAGACTAAAGATTAATCGCCAACAATTTTGATTAAATATAATTTTTCTAATATTATGAGGAAAAATATGGCAAATATTTGCTAATTACAGCATCTCAAATGTGAGAATTTGGTAGGCCTACTTATAAAACTTTAACTTAAAGCTTTATGTCATTGTAGACTGAACATTTTTAGGTTTGAGGATTTTGGTCCGAGAAAACAAACAATTTGAAGACATCATCCTGGGCTTTGAGCAACTAATCAATCAAAAAGATAAGCTAGAGACTAAGAAATGGGGGCGATAATAATTAGTTACCTCAGAATAAAAACTGATGTTACTCCAATAATACTCATTAATAATGTGGTGATATATGAAGCCAAACCTTAAAAGTAAGGGTTGGTCCCTTTTCATAGTCGATGCCAGATGTGTCCTCCACAATGATGGTCACCTGCGCTTCATTGAGGACCGTCTGGGGAACCACTCGCAGCACTCGGCTCGGCCCCACTAGTCGCAGTTTAAATTTAGCATTTGCTCCCTGCACAGACAAACAGCAAGAATGCAGTGAATTAGTAAAGTAAATAAGAATGCAGCTGCCCAGAAAAACAAGAAAATGAGGATTCATTAAACTCAAGATGACTTCAGCGATCCTTGGTGGATTGAAAAAAAAAAAAAGGGGGGAAAACATCTGGCAGACATCTTGATGAATGAGTTGAAATACAGGAGACACACAGCAATAAACGAGAACACACCGAAGGAATAAATAAATTCACCTGATCGGAGTCATTGACGGTGATCTTGAAGCCTCGGAGGATCTCCCCAGCGGGAGGATGCTCGTACATAGTGACTTCAAACTTGCTCTGTGGTCCGTTCTGTCCGTAAAAGGTCGGAGGATGGTTGTTGAGATCCACCACCCGGACCGTCACCGTGGTGAGGTCGTAGTCCTGCAGCTTATCGTTCGGTCCTACCTCAGACGCCTGTGTTTAAAAAACGCATTCAGCTGTAATAACTAGTAGGTAGGTAGTAGGTTACATTTATAAGAGTGTAATTCCCAACAAATAAGTAGAAAGAAAAACATTACCTTGACTAAAATCTCATATAATTCATTTGTCAGCAGAGTTGGATAAGTTGACAGAGTGATGCATCCACTGGTGCTATTTATATCAAAGACACCATCACTACCTGAAAGGTGATAACAGACATGCTGTAAAGGTGTCTGATGAAAAGGTAAACAAGAAAGCTCAACGTGGTTTCTATTTCTTGATGTGTTGTTCTTACCATTCATGATGGAATAATGGATTGGGTTAGGGTTGCCTTGGTCTCCATCTTTAGCATACACAGTGAATATTTCAGAACCCTGGACAAAAAAGAAATACAATTAATCTGCTGCATGTTTACTGCATTTAAGGTAAATCAGCTCCCCGATCACCTTCACTGGTGTGTAAAGAATAAAAGGACTTACAGGAACGGAGACCTCGTAGACGTAGCCGAAGTAAGGGGTTCCTATGAAGGATGGAGGCATGTCTTGGGCATCGAGTACATTGATTGTGATGGTGGCGGTGGAGGTCAAAACCTGGTGCTTCCCCTTGTACTTTCCACCTCCATCCTGAGGAAACAAACAGCGAGGAAGGGAGAGTTAGCACATTTTATAATGTTTATAGTAGCTGATAGTAGATTTAACACGTATATATCATCTGTCACTGTCAATATAAATCCTACATACAGTACATAGACATCTTTATATACTGCACACAATCACCCAGTCCATGTATATCCATCCACTAGAGTATTTATATTGTTTACACTTAGAGAATACTTTTATTTCTTATTTTATTGTTGGTCATTGGTTCTTTTAGTATATATATTTACATGATATTTATGTACAGTATGCCTATTTTTTCAGTCCAGTCTCTACCTGTATTTGTCCAGCTTTACTGTCCTTGTACAGATAAACCAGCTTCTGACTTTGGATTATAGTTCTATCCATGGCACATTATGATAAAACTGTCTTAAACTATAAAAACAGTCTTGATACAGAACATTTTATTTTACATTTGGCAGTTAATGGGGTTTATATTTCTGTATAGGCTGCTGCCTCTTATCAAGTACAATCTGCAATACTGAGGTATTTTTGTAATCCTTATACAGAGATATTATTTTACTATGAGTACTTTCTCTATTTCACCCTTCTAAATTTATGCGATTTAGATGCCTCCAACTGGTCACAAGGAAACTTATGTCTTACTTGAAATGGCTTGATGAGTTTCTGTTAAATAGCTGATCAGAAATAAAAAAATAAAAGACATTATTTCAAATTGCGCCTTATTGGTTAGGTGTCTGTTTGAAACTGGGACATAAACCTCTTAATCCACTCTGCATGTCAGATTCAGAATAACTGGGAACAGTGGAATCTGTAATTTCATTTGCATTGTTCTGTTAATTGTGTTATTATGCTTCAGTGACAGTAAAAGATGCAGAGACTCATTTTTCTATTTGGACAAAATGCTGCGATGTAATTTCTTAATTTAACCATTAGTGGGTTAAAGTGATTATACTGATGGAAGTGGTTGCATCATTAAAATCAGACAGTGTGTTATCCATTCAGACACACAGAGGAGCTGAGGCTAGAAAAACAAACTAGCCCTCTCCATGTTATTACTCAATTAGGGCTTTCATTCAATTCAAATATTTAATCACGATTAATCGCACATTTTTTATCTGTTCAAAATGTACCTTTAAGGCAGATTTGTTAAGTATTTAATACTCTTATCAACAAGGGAGTGGGAAAATATGCTGCTTTATGCAAATATATGCATATATTTATTTTTGGAAATCAATTAAAAACACAAAACATCTATCATAACATGGCAAACTGCAGCCCAACAGGCAACAACAGCTGTCAGTGTGTCAGTGTGCTGACTTGACTATGACTTGCACCAAACTGCATGTGATTATCATAAAGTGGGCACGTCTGTAAAGGGGAGACTCGTGGGTACCCAGAGAACCCATTTACATTCACATATCTTGAGGTCAGAGGTCAAGGGACCCCTTTTTAAATGCTCATGCTAGTTTTTCCTCGCTAAAATTGGAGCGTTATTTAGTCTCCTTTGCAGCAAGCTAGTATGACTTGGTTGGTACCAATGGACTCATTAGGTTTTCTAGTTTCATATCATGCCAGTATCTTCACTCTAGCTTTAAAACTGAGCCCTTTATAACTTAGTTAGTAGCGTTAAAATGAATTTGTGTAGACTGTGAGCGCCCTAACACACAAATAAACTGAGTATTCAGACTAATATTCCTGAAAACAGTGCTTGTCAGAAGTTTCACTGATGGTGGTTGTTCAGCAGTCAGTCTCTTATCAAATCAGTGCTCTAGTTTCATTCTTCAGGAGGGGCTTCATGCTGTGCCTGTGAAACAGTCTTCAATTTGTATGATAACACTATGGAGGGCTGCCTCATTCAAAGTGCTTAAAAAAAGAGACATCAAATGCATCACATGCTGAGGAGACACCGCCCAGGATCAACAGCAAACAGATTTTGTAGTTTCATATGATGCCAGTATCTTCACTCTATCTTTAAAACTAAAAAAAAATATGTAAGTTGCATTAATGCATAAAGAAATCAGTGGCGTTAAAATGAATTCAATGCATTATCGGAAGTTTGACAGCCCCACTCACAATATTCCACTTCAGGTTACTCACACTGGGAGCAACACTGTCAGCACCTCACTAAACTCTCATTTTCACATACTGAAACTGTGGAAGTTCATCACAGTGTTGGTGCTCAGAAAGTTCAGCCATGACTGAACTTTTCATGACCTTTGACCACCAACAGACGGGTTGCTGAGCTGTGTTGTTTCCTGTGCAACATGTTAGAGGTAAATCCCAGCCCATTACAAACTTCCTGTTTAGAATAAACGTTCCTCCTGGAGAAAGGTTGTCGGTGTTACTCATAAACTTTTGTAATTTCATACATTTTCTCTGCTTTGATTTGATTAATGCTGATGTTGAAAACTACAACATGGATGAATCTGTAACTTGACACGGTGTGAATGTGTGCTGAGGCCCTCTGAGAGGACAAACCCAAAGACAAATGGGCGTCATGTGCGACTCTCACCTTTGCAACCACTGTCACAAAGTGGGTGGGCGTGGTCTCGTAGTCCAAGGTCTCACCAGGTTTAACTCTCAGGATCCCGCTGTGCCCGTCGATGGTAAACTTGGCAAACGGTGAGGTCTGATAATGCATAAAACCACACAGTTAGCAGCATTTAAACACAGTTTTTAATCTCACAGTTGACACATGAACAGTAACATACCACTGTGCTGTCAGCTGACCGAAGCTAAGCCCCTATTAAGCCTTCAGTGCCTTGCTCAAATGTAATTGAAATTTAATCCACTAAAGTAAAACCATTTCCAGACTGCTCTCTGGTGTGAGATTAATCTTTCCCTCCACACACTGTCCCATCACTCCGATGCCCTTTTTCCTCCGTCCACATGGCAGCACAGCTCTCATGATGTCAGCGTGACCTCTGGTTTCACCCCCGAGCGTTAGGGCCACACCAAGCCACTTAACACTATGTAGATTATAACAGTGCAGTTGTAATAATAACATAATGCATTTTAAATGGATTAAAAAGCGGGAACAAGAATAGAATAACTACACTAAAACGTATGTGTGAAACAGTAAAAATATTCTAAAAAAACAAACTTTAAATCGTGAAAAGCACAAAGTACTCATTTTGCAATTTACCAAGAAGTTTTTTGAATATGTATATGTCTTGTTTGTATGTACTGCTGTTGCCAAATACATAATGTCTATATACTATTATTTTTATATGTAACAAGTTAAAAAACAACTTGAGTATCTGCTACATACATACTATATCTATACAGTTTATTATACAGTAAATAGTAAATATATATATATATATATATATATATATATATATATATATATATATATATATATATATATATATATATATATAAGTATATTGGGAACTAAAAGGATGAACTTTTTGGAAGATTTCATGGTGCATCCCAGTGTGTAGGAGTAAAGAGGTCCGGAGATGTAGGCTGGAGCCACGCTACAGCTCTATAGGCCATGTGCAAGCAGGCTAAAATAAATATAATAAATAAATAAATAATAAAAGCCTGGCTGCTGCATTTTCCAGAGTAAACATAAATACGGTGGTCTGAGCAAGACAAAATAAAAGTATTAGTTACATTTTTAGGAAATATTTGGTTTTAAATGTATTGCAAATTTGGATAACTCTCTTCACCAGAGTCAAACTAAAGATTTAGTGCCGAAAATTCAACACGAAGCCTCCAGTACATCCCTGAAAATAAGTGCTAGACTTGGGTAAACAAAACAGTACAGCCTTGGCTGAATTCAGCTGCAAAATTTTCCAATCTAGCGCTCAGTTTCACCAAGAAAAACCTTAGAGATCCCAGAATGACAACAGTGCATCACCTGCATAAAACAAAGCTGTAGGGTTACCTGTATGTAGTATGAGACGCTGCCTCCTGAGCCCATATCTCTATCTGCTGCCTGGACTCTGTAGATGCTATTTCCTGGAGCAGTATCCTAGAAGAGAGGAGATATTTCATAACCCTAAAACATACCTTATTCTCAACTGTTTGTTTGATGGCCCTATAGACGGGATTATTGTATTTATTTGATCGTATTGGATGTATTTATTCCATATACTGTACCTCTGGGATGTCAATGATGAAAGGCAGGTTTTGAAATTCAGGTGGTTCATCGTTGGCATCAGTGACAAACACTCGAACTGTCTCAACAACCTGAAAGCAACAAGAAAACAAATTATCATAAATAAAAACACAACAACTGGAATTTATTTGAATGCTACACACTTTTTCAGAGAGAAGTAATAAATTGAAAGCAATCAGAAAATGATAATTTCCTATATTTACATACGTTATTTTCTGAAAAATACTGAGAGCATAGTAAGTTTCCTGCTGTCAACAGTCTGTCACAGACCTTTCTTCTCACTATTGTTTTGTTTTTCTTTCACATACAGAGTCAAGTTTCACTGGTGTGATTAATGCAGTGAACTGAGGACAATAAACAAAATTATATCAATAAAAACTTACTTTATTGCGACCGTCTGTAATGCTCACAAGTACCGAGATTTCAGCTTGTTTCTAGAAAGAAGAGGAGGATATCACTTTGAGCCACAGCGGTGACAGATTTACAGCAGGTTTCTTCAAAACAAGAGCGTCATCGACAGGCTCACCTCTCTGTCGAGCTCCTGAGTCAGAGTCACGTTTCCTGATTTGGAGTCCACCTTAAAATACTCTTTGGAGCCCTTTTCGAAAGTCAGACCATATCGCACCGGATCTCCCTCTGGATCTGTACCATTCAGAATGTATATCTGTGTCCCTACGTGGACAAAATGACAAAAACACGATAATATCAAACAAAAACATGACATTCATGGGAATCTTTTGTTTCAAGTCTTGTCTCGCTAACACTTCATTTTACAGGTCTGCAAATTTCATGTTTATTAGATGACAATTAGCAAGTAATGTACTTGAAATGTATTTGTAATTACTGCCAAATTACCCCAATATTTACCTCAAAATTTATAGAAAAAATACTTTAATTGGCTGTCCTGACTTTTATTATTATTATTATTTCATATTTATTATATTCTGCTATTTCCCAATAGGCAGTAATAAAAACCTGATACTTTATTTAATTTAATTTCCAGGAAAAAAAAATCAAAGATAACTGACGTTTTATTTCCATGTCTGATGATAAATAGATATTATAGATGATAATCAGCAGAATAACTTCTTTGAAATTTCCTTTAAACCTCCCTGAATCATGACATTAGCTACCAGGTTACATTTGTGTAGACATTAAGTCACAATGGTGAGATTTGTGCCTGATCAGTGTCTTCTGTTAGTTTAAGTTTTCTGCTTCTCAAGCCTATAAGCCCAATTTTAACTATTATATGCTGTTATATATATTTTGAGGTAAATATTGGGGTAATTTGGCAGTAATTCCTAAGAAATTTCAAGAAGGTTACTTGCTAATTATCACCTAATTACAATTGTGGACCTGTAAAATGAAGTGTTAACCTTGTTGCTCATTCAGTGTAAATGGCACATTCAACGTTTAATAATGAGGTCAGATGAGCCACCACCCATATTGTTTTCTTCCCGTAAGTCTTGATATACGTCACAATCCAAAAGGTATTACAGTCATAAGCTGGCTCCTCAATACAAGTGTGATGATTTCATCTTTACACCTGCATTTAAAAAATTAACGTTTAAACTACAGAAAACATTTTCTCCAACTTCAAATTAACCAGATCTGTGATTGTGAACTTACCAACTGGTGTATCCTCAGAGATGCTGAACAAGGCCATATTCCCATGTGTACTGCTGGGTCCATTATCATAGAAATATGGAGCATAGTCTGATTGTCCTTTAAAACAAATAAACATGGTCCGAGTTATTTGAAGAAGTGACTCCATATACTGTAAAAAGCTGACAAAATATCACATAAATCATATAGATTTGACTATATTTTGCTCTATTTCTAATGGAAATACTTCTTGTAATTAAGAGATAACTGTTGCACTCACTTGCTAAAAAGGGCAGGAACCGAAAGCAGGGAGGAGGAGATGAATTATAAATATATTTATGTTTATCACAACACAAACCTACTATCACACATTTAAAAATGGAGTACAGGCAGCATGAGCAGTCTACACTAAGATGGACATGCCCTCGGCATGTTAGAGGATTAACCAGATAAGAGCAGGGCAAGAAGTCTTAATCACACCAAGAACAACAACAAGAGGAAAAGAAAAGCAGAGCCTCACCTGAGGTGAAGTGAAGCAGGAGGAGAAACAGTAAAGCATGCGTTTTCTTTTCTTTCTTCATCCTGGTGGCGAGGCAAGGCTTGGCTGGCTCATGTGGAAGCCTTGGTGGAGGGAAAGCGAGCAGCGGCGAGTGTCGTGCCCTTCTGGAGGCGTCTCGAGCAGCTCAGGAGGAAGAGGCTGGGGCAGATTCTCAGGCACTAATCCAGTGACGCATCCCTTCCCTCCGCAGACATCTTCCACCACACTGCTCTCTCTCCGATTTCTCCTGAAAAACTACACGTGGAGGAGAGAGTTCAGCTTTCACACAATATGGTGTGATCATCACACCTCTGCATACACGAGGCTCTGCATGAACGATAACTGTTAAATCAGAGACTTTATGACGTTATAGACTTCCGCTTTACAGTACAGTGCTTGAAATCAATGATGCTCTGAGTATTATGTTAAATTTACTCAGGCTTACACACTATGAATCTCAAGCAGACATCCTTTCTGCCATGTGCTGCACATTTGTTTCTCTTTGGGCACATGGTACATTTGGCTCCTCTAACTGGTGTTTAAAGGGTTTCAGCAGACTCATTAGTCACAAGCTTCCCCTTGACTGCTCTCCTTGGCAGCTCGCTGACCAACACAAGCCTCAGCCGAAGTGGTTCTCAGTTCATCTTCATGTGTACATATGTCATGTTACAGAAGATGCATGCCGCTAAGCACTGTCTAAAATTGTAGGAAATCCTGCTATGAATCACCAGCTTAAGCAGGTCAAAACCAAAATGCTGCTCTCAGATTCAGAGAGCTACAACCAAAAAATAAACAAGTATGACGTTTTGATCTTGCGATCTGCCCGCCAAGAGCCCAAAACTTCCTACTTTTTATTTTGAACACTAATTCCACTTTAGGAGAATTTAACCGTTTTACAGATCTGTTTAAAAGTATGCTTGCCTGCTGACTTACTCACTTAGCGGTGCAGACCTGTGCACTTCCTGCTTTCACTGACCAACACAAGCCTCAACTGACACTTGTGGCTCTCTGATGCACCTATAGCGAAGTGCCTTTCAGTCCATTTTCCAGCTCAGTGGCTTTGTAGAAATACAGTGGCCTTCAGGTAACGTAAAAACGTGAAAGGCTCAAGAACCAGAGTTTGATTTGTCCATTCTGGGCTACTGTAGAAACATGGCAGACTCTGTTGCAAGGACCCGCTCCCCATGTAGATATGAAGGGCTCATACTAAAATAATGAAAACACAAAGGCTCTGTTCCAACCTGGTATTAACAAGTGATCGGATCACGAGCAGACAGCCCAAAGTACAGGTGTGAATGTGAAGGACCCATTGAGATCGGATCAGTCAGACCACATTCAGAGGTGGGCTTGGCCACATTCATACTTGTTTGCCTCGCAGCATGAAAACAGCCTCTGTGCTCTACTGTTTTCTGTCGGTGCAACTGTATTTTATAACACTATATTTTTTCTATAGGCTACCTAATCTACAGACTATTCATAGGAAGTGCATTATTATCATACTGTCAGATGTCATTATGCTCGCCCTCCCCCGGCTCTCTGAAGCTCTGGACCCAGCTGCTGTTTGGCAAAGCAGTGGTGCCAGCAGTGCCGAGGTTCCCAGGGACCGCTGGTACAATGACTTTTCATTTTGATGTTAATAAAATGTTCTCAAATTCACAAATTTGTAGGATATTACTACTGACATTCCTGTAATATTATGTCATAATGTGTTTACTGCATGTTTATTTGCATATAGAGCAGGGAAGTTAGATTAAATCACAAGTGGACGCTGGAGACGCACATGGAGACGCATTGCAATGCCAGGTGTGAACAGACATACTTAAAGCTGTCAACTTGTGATCCAATCACTGAGGACACACATGTTAATACCAGGTCTGAACAGGGCCCACAATTCTTAGTTTCAGGTGATTACACGCTAATGAAAACATAGTTATGAATATTATATTAAATGTTACATACTGTTCCTTTAATGTACATATGCCATGTTATAGAAGATGTTTGCCACTAAGTGCTGTCCTGGAAATCCTCCTGTTATGTCTCACTTGCAGCTTAAGCAGGTCAAAACTCAAAACGCTGCTCTCAAATTCAGAGATTCAACCCAAAAATAAACAGCTGAAAAGGCCAAAGTGGAAAACCGAGTATGACGTTTTGATCTTGTAATCGTATCTGATGACGGCCAAGAGCCCAAAACCTCACACTATTTATTTTTGAACACAATTTCCACGTTGCTCCTCAGAGTTTTGCACCTTTTTAAAAACCAGATCTGCATGCTTGCCTGCTGTTTCCGTGAGGTGTGTCAACTGTATTTACTTACTAAGAGGTGCAGAGTTGTGCACTTCCTACTTTCACAGGTATAAAAATAGTGTCTGACGCTCAGTGACACTCTCATACATCTTACTGGTTGGCAGCCACAATGACAAATCTGCTCTGCTCACTAAAATAAATACAGAATCCGTCGAGCACTCAGTATTTAAAGCACACCTTGACTGTGTCGACACAAGAATCAGTGTGACTGAACATTTATGATTTATGGCAGGATACATAAATACAAAAATGACAGAACTATGCAAAAATAAAAATACTTAATTTCAAAATATTACTTAGGTACATAAGTATTATCAGCATAATGTACATATGTTTCAATAGTACAATTATACATTAAGAAGGTGTTCTTAGGTACTGTAAATTCTAATAATAATTGAAATATTATTGGCTAATTAACATGTAAACAATGGTTTAATGCTGCAGTTGGTCAAAGTGGATCTAATTTTATAAACTTTTATACTATATGCTTTAATCTAAAATAAATATAGTAATTCATATTTTATAAGCAGATTTTTCTACAGAAAATTGATAAATGTAGTATATAGTGGAATAAAAAGTACATTTTCCTACTAAAATGTAGTTGAGAAGTTATTTTTTAAAGTAATATATTTATAAAGTTTAAGGAAATATTAAGAAATATTCAAGTAATGTACAAGTAAACAAAAAAAGTACTTCAATAAAGTACGTAGTTGGTATCCAACAGTGATAAATATTGGGGAAAAAAATTAAATATCACTTGCAGAAGTACAGAATAAGACTAAGAGTCGCGCTAGCAGCTTTTTGAGGCTGTGTTTACAAACAGTGGTGCTTTGAGTTACATGCTAACTTTAGCATGCTAACATTCAGATGTTTAACAGGTATTTTTTACAGTCACCATCTTAGTTTAGTGTATAATCTGTGGGTCCAAAGTGAAACAGCAGGATGGAGACGGTTAACTTTCTGGAGCAGTGTTAGCAGATTTTTAGCACTGTTATGAAATTGCTGATCAAAACATGTAAATTTAACAATATGTCAATAAATAACTGTGTGAACATTGTGAATATACAGTGTGTTTTAGATATGTGAATTAACAAAATCTCTTCTAAACCTTAAAGCGTTAGTGCTAACCGGTACTAAACACAAAGTACAGCTGAGGCTGATGGGAACGTCAGTAGTTTGCATGTATTTAGTCAAACCAAGTTTTGGATATACTGAAATCTTAACCTGATGATGGCGTTAGAGGGGAGATCAGGGGATCATTAAAGTTATTAGAGTTCATCCTGTTGGGAACATTAATGTCGGCACCAAATTTCATGGCAATCCATCCAATTATTGTCCAAACATTTCGGTAAATATCACATCGATCTCATGGAGTCAAATCCAGCAAAGTCTGTAGGATTCAACCTCTGAGGACCATGAATATGCAAAATGTTAGTGGACGAGATATTTCATTGGATAAATGAAAACATATATCTTAAATATATTAAATAAATACTTAAATATCAGGTCAAAATTTCAAGGCAATTTCAAGATAATTCAGTCAATTTAAAAAATGAACAGGAATATTGCACATTGTTCTGTGCAAAAAAAAAAAAAAAAAAAAAAAACTACTGTATACCCACAGCCATTATTCAGCGTCCTCTGAACCATGCCCGGCCTACATTAAGCAGTAAAAGCCTTGGACCCTCACCAAATATTGGTCATCAATCTGAAAATGACTGCCAGAAAGCAACTTTTATCCCCCGTAATGCCAGACCTCCACATGCTGAAGCTTTCCCCAGTCTCATCCATTATTGCCCTCTTCATCCCTTCCATCTGCAGGCTTTTTAATACGCGCTGCACATGAATCATACGTGTCCTAAACATGAACATGATATGAGATTTAAAACACTCCCTGGCAGCTATGTGCTCCACGTGCACATGCTTTAATAAAGCACCTGCATATTTACAGATGTTAGCATCTGTTGCAAGTGCCCTGGTTTGGAGGTTTAATTTTAGAGGAGCAGCCAGATGGTGGACAAGAGGATTAGTACGCTAAGCCTTTGTCATCTGCTGCTACACACTGACTGTTTATAGGCAAACACAAGGTGGACCCCCACCGGGCCCTCGTCGTCTGGTCAGAGCAGCTGAGAGTGGATGACTGACGGTTAAACATATATACGTTTTGGCTTATGTAGCAGCAGCAGTGAGGGGATACGCTTACGCCAACATTTCCTCACACTGATTTAAGATGCTGCTCACAATTTATCACTAGTAATGTTAAGGTGAGGTCTAACTAGTCAATACATTTTTTATTATAGCCACCTAAAACACAATTATTACCACCATTAGATGTTTTTCAACAAACTGAGTGGATTATACCATTATTGGATTGGTCCATTCTTTACAACATTACATACTACAAATACCAGCATGCAAGTAGAGGATATGTTCAACCAGGACTGATGTACATTTATGAATATTTTATTCCAGGGTCTGAAATTGTTTATCTTACCTCCTTAGAAAATCTTTATTAAAGTATGCTATTTGGTACTATCTTTAAACTTAAAGTGTATACTTTCAGTTTACTTCTTATGTACTTATCAGAGATAGACCTAACAAAGTTATACTTACCGTAAGCATACTTGAGTTATACTGAAAAGTATACAGAAATCTCCAAGTGTACTTGGCATGTATACAGAAGAGTCCGAGTACACTTGGCTAATAATGAAAAGTGTATTTGTCTAAGTACTATAAGTAACTAACAACTATACTTGCAGTAAAAACTACAACGAAACTAATAGTTTATTGAGGGGATACTAAACTAAAAAGTGGGCTACAAGTGTATAACTAAGAGTGTACCTATAAGTTCACTTGTACAAACTAGTTGTGTACTCAAAGCTTACTGCTTTTATATTTAAATTATACTTAAAAGTATACTTATAAGTCCGCTAATCCGCTTCCAAGAAGTATTGAAGTAGTATACTACAAGTACGTTGATATTACTATACATATTAGATAAAGCTAACTTGGGATTATACTTGAGTTTACTTAAATACACTTGAAGTATACTATAGTATTAAAATGTTACCTGCCACAGCCAACATTTACTCTGTATTTACCAAGTGCTAATTTCATCAACTTTTCCAACATCATACTACAAATGCCAGCATGCAAGTACATACATGACATGTTCAACCAGGAACAATGCAAACTTATGAATATTTGGTATTATTCTTATTGTAGAGGTTCATTACGTGACTTTACAAGAATTAACTGACTATAAAAAAGATGTTTAATAATTGATTAAAGAAGAAATTATAAGAACCAAAACTTTGTAACCCTGTGAAAGAATCCCAACCTATTAACCCTAGACCATGTGGTTTATTATATATATGATATATTCTTATTATAGAGCCCAACTAGAGTTACTGCTTCATGGCTTTAGCCCCCACCAACCACTCAAGTTGCAGTTTACATCCATGTCATTATGTCATTAGTGTGAAATTGTCATAATTAATATATGAACTTGAGTTATGGCCAAAAACATGTCAGTCGATCCTCAGTCCAAGTGGATGTTTTTGTGAAATGTGAAGAAATTCACTCAAGGTGTTCCTGAGGTATCACTTTCATGAGTATCGATCGGCTGAACGTACATATAGACGGACATTAAAACAAAATGCTGACATCATAATGTCATAGCTGTCGCCAGCACGGAGGTATAAAATGCAAATAAACATTTCGCCTAAAGATGATGGCAAATATGCTTCCCATAATTTATGTTAATGAATTTTAAGAGTTTCAATAAAATGGTGTTTTGGTGATTTGTCATAGCAGCAAAAGCACATGTGTTATAAGAACAGTAATGATGGTGTTGCTCTATTCAAGTGTCCCAGCAAATTGTGACAGAGAGCCAACATGCATAATACCAGGACTCTGACCTCAAGCAGCCATCATTAACTAATAATTATAATTAATAATCAGGCTTTTCCTACTGTGACATGTCAAAATGTCTTCTGTGAAAAAGGCCTATAACAGGAATCATGTCGGCCCAACCTCTGATGGATTTTAAGGGCACTTTTCAAAACAGGTAGCTGCAAATTCTGACAAAAATCCATGATTTTTTACTTGTTTATTGAGAGATTTCATTGTTGAAATTACTGCGTATTTTGTCAGAAACATATGAACTAATGCCAACCACTTTAACCCATCACAGAAGAGCAATATCAGTGTATACTGGAGCAAAAGCACAGTCGTTTACTGTACTGAGAGTGTGGACCATTCTACGGTTGACATGTGGTATTTATACGAGATGTTCTTGAACTTTCATTCTTAGAAACAGAAACACAATCAAGTTGAAATAAATACAAAACAAAAAATACAAACGACATCTGTGGCAGGCAAAATGATGCTGAACGACAGATTTATCCCATCTGTAACCCCCAGGATAAACCAGATACTTCCATCATCAAGGTAAGAGCTTTCAGTGTGTTATCAATGTACACCAATTTGTCTTCTTTGCACCCTCTCCTTCACACTCTTGAAAAGCATTCATGTATATTTACCAGTTAGATACGACTCATCACTAAGGGATGACACCTGACGTATGCTGCTAGTAATAAAACATGATTTGGATAAGCTCTGTGGAAGGTAAAACTTAAACTTAAGCCAGAATGCTAATGTTTTACTTCTTTCTACCACCGCCACTGCCGGCCAGAATCATCACCAGCCTCATGAAGATGTTCAGTGTGTCCATGTAAATCCCCATACACCTGTGTGATAAAGAAGAAAATGAGACCCACACCGCGGTGCAAGTATCTAACTGCATTTAAAGTGCACTTGGATATTTCCTGGAGAGACTTACGCGTTAATGGGGTCATATTTCTGTACACCATAGAGCGGGTGTGTCTCTGCCCTCTTGATGACCTTCTGTGTGTCGTAGAGGAGGAACATGCTGAACAGGACCAGGCCTCCGTAGATGGCCACCGAGTACAGGCCTGCTCCGAATGCTGAGGTCGGTGGCAGGAACATTGATCCTGAAGAAGACACAAACACTCGCTGTGAGACTGACGAGTATGGATTCAATAAGTCTTAAGTGTTGTTCTACTATCTAACAAGCACAGACAAGAGAAAGTCTAACTTTACATCTTTACACAGTTGTATTTCCTATTAGTCAAGATGTCAGCGCTTAAACACAGCAGCTAAATGCTCTCCCTTTTGTGTATATATAGAACTACAGATGTTTACATTCAAACTAGTGATGCTAATTGCCTGGCGTAATGATAGAGAGCGTCCAACAAACAGTGTGTGTTTGTGCTACGTTAGCAGCTCCAGGGTTGCCGGTGGCTTCCTGCCACACACTTCATGTGGACCGGCTTTTCTCCTTTAAGTGACAAGCTGCTCCTCTGAGTTTTGCTCAGCTTTTTAATTCATCTTTAATATTGCTTTTATCCGTTTAACCAATAGTGTTAATCAGTGAGAATGTCAACACAACTCAGTAAATGTGTACTATCTGAAGTTCAATATCTTACTGTTTTTATAGGTCATACAAATGATAGATACATTTTTACTCTTCTTTATTACTGTTTAAGAAATGTGTATGCACCATCAGGACTGCTACTTAAATTCATTGTACTTTGTATAATGACAATATAGGAATTATATCCTAGTGACCATTAATGAAGTCAAGCATGTACAGTCAAAATGCCTGTTTTAATAGTATGTGCCATGATTATAAGATTAAGCTATTTATTTTTTCTGTCTCATTTAGTTTTTTTTTTTTTTAAACACCAAATAATTTCTGTGGTTGATGCAAATTAATTCATACAGAGCACAGCTATTCTATTGTGTGATGTCAACCAAATTCATTTACATAAATCAACTGAATTGGTTGTTTGAAAACTAACACTTTGGGTGTGATTTTATTATCATTTATTAAGTGGCACCATAGAGACACATGTAACACCTGGCATAGTCTTTAAATAAGTATTCAATGGAACACTCCATGTCATTTAACTTAGTGACATTGTACTAAGATGCTCCCACTTTTCCACTTTACCTTTACTTTTTCACAATGCCACCATCAGCATTCAGTGCTGTAGAGGTGAAACTGCGTTATACTAACCAATAGAAGAAGCGAAGACCACTCCAAAGCCAACAGCCAATGGCCCGCCCATATTGAGGAACTTCTCACTGGGGGCACACATGGCCACAGTAGATAGACCTCCCACGATTCCTGCGGTGTACCAGGCGGCCCTCACCATCAGAGGCCCTCCCAGGAGAGTCAGGGGAGCAATGACGGCACCCATCACACCTTATCAATAAATAAAAGCAAAGAGACAACTTTATACCACATTCCAAACAAACAAAAACAAAACACATCTGTGCTGTATGGATAGTGCAGGTGTCAACTACAACAGCAGCTGCTGCTACTGTAAGCCTTTACATGACTGCCATCTAGTGTCCAACTGATGCAACTACATAACACAAATATCGGCGAGCGGGACAGCATACCAGAGCAGTAATTCCCCACAAGACAGTCTCACGAACCTGCATGTAACATCCAGGCAAGGTGTTTGGGCATTGGGCTGTGCTCATATGAAATGGACCTCACCAGCATGCCGGCTCCAATCATAGCCGCAAAAGTTGCTCCAATAGCCTAGAGTAGAACAAACATCAGGCATTCAAATTAATAACCTGGACATGGACATACAAACGCTGAATACTTCTGAGTCACTATGAGGCTTGCTGAAATAGTTGGTGTTACAATGTTCAGGCATGCACAGTTTACTTGCCCACTGCCCCCACTGTTGTTTTGCTTTCATAAAAAAGAGAAATAAAACCCATTTAGCTAATTTTCGCGCATCAGTGCTGTGTTATCTATATAAATTTAGATGACACGAGTATAGAGTCAGATTTCACACATGGGATGAGAGAGATGACAGACGAGAAGATGGTGGAGGATTGGGTGTCAACAAAAAGCTAAAACACCTATTTGGCAATATTTCACATTTAAACCCAATGCTATAACGGAACCATAACGTTCATGATCAGGCAATCACCGTGCAGAGGACGCAGCATTTACAGTCGGTGGGGGGAAACATGCAGCCCCACAGACATCCAACTACAGCAATTAAAGTAAACACTCTACAGAAATTGAGCCTCATCTTTTCCTGTAAAATGTCCAGTACAATTGGTAACACGGGTGTTGTCACAACTTTATGTACACCATGAAATCCCTTGTCACAATTGCATACTACAGATACAAGTAAACAGCGCCATGGTTTATTAGCTTTTAATTCAATTTTAAAGTAAATGCTACAATGCAGTGAGGACCTAGGTTGGGTCTACTTGAGTTAGAAAGCTTACCAGCCAGGATCCTCTCATCATCAGACCCATAAGCGCAGGCGTCCTGCTCACTGCTACAGCCGACATCGCCGTCAGTCCAATACTGCCTGCAAAGTACATGTAGGTGGAGTGGATCCTGTCCTTCACATACTGAGGCCAGATTCTGCACAGAGAACGAAGAGCCAGAACAGCCTGAATACAGAGCTCTTAGACGGTATCACATGCTTTCTACTGACCTGTGCTTCAAAACAAAATTAAGCTGCTGGTACAAAAAACAATTGCTCACACTGCTTTCTCAATGGCGCCGATTTCATTGGACATGCCAAGTCCATAGTAGCACAGTGCGCCAAGGCCAACTGCTGCTCCTCCAGCTAGGATGATTCTTCCCATGCTGTCAACTGTAGACACAACAATAATTATTTTACAAACACCTTAAACTGTTCTCCACTGCATTATGTTACTAATCCTAAATGTTCAAAAACTGTTACAGATAACACAAAGACACAAACACGCTGTCACAGGTATTTGTGCCTCAAAAGGAAATTTGGTGTCACAGCAATTCAGCCATTAAAGAGAGCTTGAAACTATGTGAGTTCATTACATTAACTGTACAGTCTATGTAACAACATGTAATAGTATATTCAAGTAGTATATGTAATAATGATTACTTTTAATGGCAGTATCTGTTGCTGGCTCAAAAGCTGCTTCTTTGAGCTGGTCTCTGGACGTCCTCCCACGGCGGAAACCAAATCTGGCCTTAGAGGAATAACCCTGGTGAAAGAAAAGCAAACTTTACCAAAAACTGAAATTACTGATTAAGTGGCAAGGAGTTAACACCAAACCTTGTCAATCAAAACTTAAAACAGTGCAGAAGTGGAATGGATACACCTTAAATTAAACTTTCAGTTATCACTTCACAGTATAGGTGTTTTGCTTGCAGTCTTACTGACAAAAATTTCCACTGAGGTTGACTCAATTAATAAGAGCACGGACACACGATGGCTACTGCGGGTTTAAACTTTGTGACCCATCAATTGTAGGACAGTTCTTTAAGCCTTCTGTCAGACCTCTGAATTACTGCCAACATCTCTCATTTTATAATGGCATTACCATTCAATTTGAATATCAGGCTGAAGTTTCGTACCCTGCAGATCACTGTATGGCTACTAACTGTACTCCAACCCCCGGCGCTGGTAGAGGCAACTGGTAAAATCTAAGGCATAAGACTCGCTTTACCATTTAGACATATACGTTTAGTTTCTATCCTACACTGTCTTCACCCATCCTTCAACAGATAATACATATGCCAAAAATGTGCAAGGCAAATTGAGAATAGATTTTGTCATGAAAACATAGATATGGATGTTTTAAAAACATTCTAGTAATTTGAGGTTTGGTGTATCTTATGCAGTGTTTTCTTTGCATTTAGTGCTCCCAATTTAACCTAATGAGTATTTCGATATCTGCTGTGACTCTAGATGAATACTACTGTCTTCTAACCTAATCTAACCTTGGTAAAAGTGGAATAAAGTAATAGTAGTTGTGTGTGTGCGTGTGTGGTGCAGCAGCAACAGGACAGCTTAGAGAAGTGTTAGAGAACCATGAACGCCAGCCAGTTGGTGTTAACTTTACAGTACCTGATGGGGCCTGATCAGGGGTGGACAGGCCTTCATGGTAGGTGCTCTCAGGGCTGGAGAGCCCTGTGACAGTACAGGACGGAGCCCAGCGAGAGGAAGACTCCTCAGGCACGTCAGCCTCGCCACCAGCATGGTCGCAATGTATTATCCTGTATCAACCTGAAAGATAAACAGAGCGTTTGGTAACTTACTGACAAACAGACGTGCTACATAATGTTTGAATGCATTTTTACACATAATATATAGTTATGCAACGACGTTAAAGTACTGTAGCAATAACTGGACAGTTAACAAAGAAACAAACTTTGATAGCGTAACATTTCACGCTAGTTAACTAAGCTAGCTAACGTTTGCTAACACCTATGCTAGCTGCGTAACATTTAACACTCACTAGAAAGTCTATAGGAACTTCCGGTATTGTCGCGTTTAGCCTGAACAAATAAATGAGCTGTTATCACTAACGACACATTTTCAGATGAATGGTAGTTAATTTCAAAACATTTACATGTAGAGTAACGTTACATACCGAGACAGCGACGTTCGTCGTTCACCTTTCTAGAAAGAAGTGCGCAACTCTCTGACGCAATTGTTTCGCAACCATCAGGACATGGCTCTACGCCTACGTCATCATTATGCGACAGGTGAGCTGGGAATTGTAGTTCTAAATCGGGCCGCGGTTTATAATCCTATAATAGCCTAACTGTAATCAGTGTTTGAAGACGTTTTCATACCCAAGAAGCAAATAGCAATATTAAAATGTAAAAAATACTCCTTTATAAACAAGTACTGCATTCAATGTTTAAGTAAATGTACACGTTATCAGAAAACGTAGGCTACTTCAAGGTAAAGTCTCAAAAAAAGTGGGCTTCTCATAATAATATAAATAATACGCAAATGCCCACTTTCAGAGTGTTATCATTTCACTCCATATCATTGTTTTATTATTACCAATGCAGTAATTAGTGATAGCCTATGCTAGTGCTGTAACTGGTCAAGGAAGCGCTAATTTAAAGTACTTTACATATAAGTAGGCCTACAAATACATATAAAAACATCATATTAAGAACACATACAGGCTAATGTTATATATGCAAAATCTTAACCTGCAAAGTAACACAATGTAACTGTCAACTAAATGTAGTAGAGTAAAAATTATGCGATGGTTACTTTGAAATGTAATAACCTACAAGTAGAGGAGCCTACTTGAGTACATGACCTGCTTTTAAATTTAATTTAACATAAATCAAGTTTCATACAGTATCTAAGTTGAGACCATGGTTGGGACGCATGTTAAGTCTTTTTCCACTAGGTGGAGTGCTTGCGTCTTCTTTGGTCTGTGTGACTACATCAATAAGTACCAAAACATGAAATCATTCCTAAATAAAAGTAGCATATAACATCATCATCTGCCTCTGTGTTTATCATATGCTTTGTGTGTTTAAAGTATGTTTGCTGTCTATAATCAGACTAGTTGTGGTCTGTGAGGGGTGGTGGGGGTGCGCTTCCTGCCTGAAGCTCCGCTCCTTTGGACCAAACTTTGCCCATGTGATTCACTGAGTCGCAACTGTTGCACATTGTCATTCAGTTCACCAGGCAGCCTGACCTGCAGCCTCCTCCAACCATGAGTCCATCTGATCCACAGGTTTTACTCACTAAAACTAGTTCTACTACTACCACTACTTCTTCTGGACTGGACAGCTTTTTGTCACACTACTGAAGTACTTTTGGGAGGTAATGGAATTAACTTCTATCCGGTGTCGCTCTTTGAGGAAAAGCTTATCAACTTCACGCATGAACCGAAGCTGGACGCCTTCAGACGCTGCAGCTCATCATGCTGGTGCGTATGGAGATGCTTTATAAATAACTAAAAGCTGTAAACTAATAATAGCATATCTCATGGGAGGACTGATAAGCTCAAATGACACACTCGGAAAAAACAACATAAAATGAAATCACCATAAAATGGTTGTGCATCTCTTACACAAAAGTGTCTTTTCTCAAAAAGTCTACTTATTAAGAAAGCATGATTCAGTTTGGCCGTTTGTCCTTTTGACCCCTGAAAGCAGCGCATGCTCTCCAGAGACCATAACCGCTGCTGTATTAAAGAAATCCCACTTTTTACGCACTGAGGTCTCTATTCAACCCATTTAACAGCTCGCTAAGTCACAGCTCTGGATTTATAGTAATATCATGCATGCATTTTCTTTTACTCCTGCTGCATGCGCGCTATATCTATGCACAAAACCACCGCATATAGTCCCTAACATATTCTATCAAGCGTTCATCTCTCCTCTGACCTTAATTAAACCTGCTGCCTACACGCCATACTCCTCTCTCCTTTTAGGCGAGACCCTTAATATGTATATGATCATCTCCAACAAAGAGCTGACCAAAACCTTTTTTATTTTTGATGTTGCCCAATAACTGTCACTGAAACGGCCATATAACCTCAGTTGAACTTTCCAAACAAACAGATGATTGAACACAGCCCACCTTGTTTTCCTTTGGCAAGTGGCCACGGTATACACATGCTATAATACACTGCATATATAGACAGAAAATTATGCACTAGTCATTTTGTATAGTGATAGATCTACTTTATATCATTATTGTAAATTGAACATTTTCTGTAAAGTAAATTGAGAAACATTTTTATGCATTAATTACCAGATGGGAATGTCTGTTTGACCTAAATTAACAATGCATCCCATTTTTTTATATGTTGGAGATATGTTTATATTAAGGCTGTCAATCATAAATATTTAATCGTGATTAATCGCATGATTGTCCATATTTAATCGTGATTAATCGCAAAGGAATCACACATTTTATATCTGTTCAAAATGTACCTTATAGGGAGAGTTGTAGTAGTAGTTGTAGTTGTAGTGTGAGTTGTAGAGAGATTTAGAAGTATTTAATAGTCTTATCAACATAGGAGTGGGTAAATATGCTGTTTTATGCAAATGTTTATTATTGGAAATCAATTACCAACACAAAACAATGACAAATATTGTCCAGAAAGCCTCACAGGTACTGCACTTAGCATAAAAATATGCTCAAATCATAACATGGCAAACTCACGCTCAACAGGCAACAACAGCTGTCAGTGTGTCAGAGTGCTGACTTGACTATGACTTGCCCCAAACTGCATATGATTATCATAAAGTGGGCATGTCTGTAAAGGGGAGACTGGTGGGTACCCACAGAACCCATTTACATTCATATATCTGGAGGTCAGACATCAAGGGACCCTTTGAAAAAGGTCATCCCAGTTTTTCATCAACAAATTTTAGTTCTGAATTAAGCTAGTATGACACGGTTGGAAGCGGTGGATTCATTGGGTTTTCTAGTTTCATATGATACCAGTATCTTCACTCTTGTTTTAAAACTGAGCCTGTTACAACCTGAAGACTGTATGTTGTATTGATGTGTTAAAGAAATAAGTTGCGTTCAAATAAATTTGTGTTAACATGTTATTATTGTGTTAACTTTTACAGCCCTAGTTTATATGTAAAATCTTAATTTGTAAGTCACTAGTAACGAAAGCTAAAAAAAAATGAAGTGAAAAACAATGCTTCCTTCACTGCCTTCAAAACAAAACAGAAATACTACAAAGACAGATACCGTGGTATGACCATTGTAGAAAAATCTCATGTTCTCATGGCATGTTGCCCCATCTTATTCTACTATTATTCTTGAAAGGCTCTGTATTTTCTAGTCTGTTATTTTTGTACATGGAGAAACACCATCCTGTAATTATCACACATAAATACAGAGAGGATCTAAAAAAAACCCATTACCTGTCGTGATGGGACTGAAATGGGATATTCTGTGTACTTTTACAACCCTAAAGTGTACACTTACAGTATATCTCGGGGATTGTATGTTTGGTTGGGTGGCGTTTAATTTGTCTTCACGTAAGATTTACATTAAATAAGAGGCAGCCATTAAAAGCATTTGTAGCAAGATGATAAATGGTGCAGAGGCGGTTTTGTTATGAGCAGATGATCAAAAGTGTCATATGCCTCAGTGGTTTGTGAATATTCAACAATGTCAGCTCATGTGTGGGTTTTTTTTTTACTCTACACAGCAGATGCAATAAGCTGAGATAATTGGTGTACATCTAATTTACCAAATAAATGACAAAACCTCAGACCACTTCTTTTCTTGATGAATTGCTGATGTGGATTTCTTTGTGTTTATTTTACATAATATATGAAGGGAACTAAAACTGCTTGAATACATATTCATGTACTGTAAATGTACTGTATGATAAAGGAATAGTGTGTAACATTTCGGGGGATCGATTAGCAGAAATTAAATATATTCAGAACTGTTTTCTTTGCTGTATAATTTCCTGAAACTAAGAATTGTGTTTTCATTTCCTTAGAACGAGCCCTTCATATCTACATAGGGAGCGGGTCCTCTTCTCGGAGTCCACCATATTGTTTTGCCATGTTTCTACAGTACCCCAAAATGGACAAACCAAACACTGGCTCTAGAGAGACTTTCACATTTTTATGTTACCTGAAGGCCACCATAGTTCTCCGACAAGCTTGTAAAACTGCAGTACTGTGAGCCGCAGAGCACAAAACCAAGGTAACGCCAGTCACCGTCTGACTTCCGTTGCTTTGGTTAAAAAAAAAACAACAAAATCATAGTTTGGCTGAAAATGACTATGTAAGTGAATGCTGACTTTTAGTTTCACATGGGACATGAACAGCGGCCCTCTGAGGGAAAAATCCTGTTTTTTGGCCCATCCACCAACCCATGCGCCCCGCCAGTAGTGGACCCTCTCAGTTGTTGTTCTCTTTATTATATCATCTAGCTTTAAAAACATTATTATTCCACCTAACTTTCATTAAAGGAGCAGTGCGTAGGATTTGGCGGTATCTAGTGGTGAGATTGCAAATTGCAACCAACTGAAGCCTCTCCCGCATGCCAAGCATGTAGAAAAACTATGGTGGATGATGTGAAAACACTAATGACCCATCTAGAGCCAGCTGCTGTAAGAGTAGCATAGATCATTTGGAGCAGAGGTGGGCAGTGAGTGGTGACACAAGACGGAGAGAGCAGCAGCGACGGCAGAGAGTAATGTTATCAACTCCGGCCCAAGTAGGAGAAGTTAACAGTGTTTGGTTTGTCCGTTCTGGGCTACTGTAGAAACATGGCGGTGCAACATGGTGGACTCCGTGAAGAGGACCTGCTCCCTATGTAGATAGAGACAGCTCATTCTCAGGTAACAAAAACACAATTATTACGCTCAGGTCATTACATACTTAAGAAAACATACTTATATTATATTCCATTTCTGCCAATAGATCCCTCTAAATGCTACACACTGTTCCTTTAATGGTCGCTCGATATAGTACTAGCCTACTACATCACCTGCTCTTCGCATTGTACTACATTGCAACTGCTGAGGTCATCCGCGACAAACATAATCCGCAACAAAATACGTCCCATTCCAAATGTAAATATGTTGTATGGGAACGTCATTTTTAGGAGACAGAGCTGGCTACAAATTATTTTGATTATTATTATTTTTTTTGTTGACAGCGCATTTAATTTATTAATTGCTGTCATGATGCAAAGAAAATTTCATCAAATATAACAAAAAACCCCTAGAATTCATTACCCACCCTAGATTTACTCATTCACTCTTGTTATTCATTCACCCAAATCATTTTTTGTTTGTCAGGAAGGAACAGTCACAGTAGAAAATAAACTACTGAACAAATATGCTGTTGTATAACGGTAGATCTTATGTTGGTATACTAACACAAACTGTTACTGTATTTAAACAATGCTTAATGACCACTGAAGTCTTGAGGACTAAGTAATTCCCTGTGGTGCAGCCGACTATCTGACATCTACCACATGCCCTGTAACATCTGGGGGTTAGCCACTGACCCTGTGACGTGTGACTGACCTGGGAGTTTATGTTCTGCCATCTCAGCCCAGAGGAGGTTTAGAGTCACCCCTGTGTAAAGAGACCTTTGTGGTTGTGGCATGCGGCAGGGTGGTGCAAGACGGAGCTGATTTTTCCTCCTGGTGAAAACGCGTCTCAGTACACAAGCTGTTCACCTTCTCATTACACGGCGTTCCACGTCAACTGTGCTCTATTGGAGCTGTAAACTTCCCATTCCCCCGCAAGAGAATTTCACAGGCAGTGTCCAACCATTCCCCATGTTTAGACTGCAGTCGTTTGGCCTGGCTTCTGTGCTCAACACTGGCACAGGACAGAGGTTGCAACAGCATGTGAGAACTGGCCCTGCAGACGTACTGAAACTCAAAGACATTCAGGCCCATCGGGATTCATAGAACGATGTTTGTGTATCAGGTACACGGTGTTGCTGCTTGTTTCGTGTCAAACACACGACCACCTTGCTGTAGTCGGTGAGTGAGCAGGTTTGGTCTGTTGGTTGGTTGTGATCCTGCTGATTAATAGCAGCAGTTTCACTAATGTGTCGTTCCCGAGGCTAGACCTGCAATCATGGACACACTCAGGAGTCTGTGCTAAGCACCTGACGGATCCAATAAACAAATGTTTTCACAAACCCAGACGTCTGATTCAGGATTTAAAAAGACTGACTGTACTCCCTCTGTATGCTTACTTAAATTATTCTAAATTTCTAACGTCGGCATTTTTGTGGGCACACATCACACTGACACATTGCCAATTTCCTCAGAGTGGCTCATTTAGTCTTTCTGTGTTATTGACCCTTTCACTGGCAGACGAGTTAAGGCAGGATTATGCTAAAATCCTAAGATTAGTCAGGGATCTGAGCCCAACTGCCATTATCTTAAAATATCAATCTTTCAGGAATGGGAAAGACATTCCCAAATACACACAGGCATCATTAAATCCACCCTTATCTTCATTTGACTACCTACTGCCTGCCCTCTGCGGAGTAACACAAGAACTGAACGGCCTGCAGGCTCAGAGCTGCAATTTCTGGCTCCATGACAAGCAGGCTTTCCCCTTCAGTCTCAGCACTGTGCAGTTATACCTCTCAGCATTGGACGTGTGTCCCTCTTAGTCTCAAACAATGTAAGGTGGTCACGCACATCCAAAACCATAGTAGGCCAGTGCTGGACCAGTAGAAGACAGCAATGAAAAAAGTAGACGAAGAGCCGAACGCTCAAGCCCCTTTTAAGTGCAATTTATTGGCACATCTTAGTTAGTGACGTTTGGAGCGCAAGCTCTTTTTCAGACAGCGTCAATCAGTGTTTTAGCGGCACAAAGCCATTAGGCCGCCACCAGATGGTCTACTATACTGGTAGCCCAAGTCATTGAGGGCTTCTGTTGAAACGATCTCCTCCCAGTGTTGACATGGAGCAGCAGCTGGTAGTTTGGGCCACACTGCTCTGCTACCTGTCAGTGGGAGGTTGGATTATCACTCTAACTCAGACAACTCTGAGTCTTTTTTTTAAGCAAGCAGCTTTGCAGTTGTGGAATTAACCGTTTAATTACAAAATTGTGCTTAATTGCACACTCTCACTCGTATTTCATTTCTCGCAATTGCTTCTATGAAGGCTGACTCATAAACGCAGCTTTTCTGTGCACACAAGCCTTCTGTCTTGCAGGGTGGGTGGGCATGTTCCTGAAATGCACTGGTGCACTTAGAGATAACAAGGACTTCCTCGTGGGAAGAACTGGCTTAGATTCTGGTCTAAAACACTCAGCTATTTTCTATTCTTACCCTCTCAAGATTTGATATTTTTGTCTCTGAGTAAATGCCTCCATTGTTGTTTTTTGGCAGAACACAGTACAGTTGCGATCGATTAAAAAAATATATAAAGAGGCATGGGAAGGAGAAGTGCTCTGACTCAGCATCACAGTGCAGTTTTACATATGCAGCAAAAGACTGTCAACTTCCCCATTTTCTGCGAGTGGTTAGAATAAATACCTTGATGTGTTTCGACAGAAAGAATTGAGACCAAAGTAGGTTTACTCTCCGCTGTGCTCAAATGTGCAAAATGTGTAACTGACAGGTTGATGTTCGTTTCATTTACAGGATGAAACATCGCCTACAACGGGGAATACAAATAACTGGAAGGCTCTTTAAGAAGGCAACTGGAGACTTTACAAGATTGGCAGAACCCATTAAGAAGCAGTCTGTAACAGCATATCCAGGCACAGCTACATCCAAGAATGAGGATCAAATACACAATATCCATCGTCTTTTTTGTGGCACTTGTTATCATTGAGAAGGAAAACAACATTATCTCAAGGTAAGTCCATTTCAGTGATCAATGGAGTGATTCCCAGCAGGTTTGTGCGGGTTTATCTCGTACATGCTTTAAACAGATATTTTACAAAAATCCTTCAGCAACACAAAGCTGCTGCAAATGTGGAGTTAAATAACATGGATATGACTTCTTCCTGTAAAATACTATAACTCCGATTCTTCTCGCACTTTCAGGGTGTCAGAAAAGCTCACCTTAAAACAGACCCCCCAGACTCCTCTACAGCCCAGTGGTGTTTCCCACATCCTGCTGAAGCACAATGGTTCCTTAACCTCGCTCAGCAAGGTGGACTCTGCATTCACCCTGATGAAGCGGCGCCTGGAGAACTACAGCCAGCACCAGGAGGTGGCACTGAGGGGCAGGAAACACATCCTCCTGTTAGCCACCACCAGGACGGGCTCCTCGTTCGTGGGCGAGTTCTTCAACCAGCAGGGCGAAAACATGTTTTACCTATTTGAGCCGCTGTGGCACGTGGAGAAGATGCTTACACTGGAGACTGGCGGCACCAACGCCACGGCAGCAGCCAAGGCTTACCGTGACGTGCTCCAGCAGCTCTTCCTGTGTGACTTCTCCCTGCTGGAGAACTTCATTGAACCTCTCCCAGTGGACCATATCACCGCTGCCCTCTTCCGCAGGGAGTCCAGCAGCTCTCTGTGCGAGGAGTCGGTCTGCAGCCCCGTCACCAAAGGAGTCTTTGAGCGTTATCGCTGCAGGACCAGACGCTGTGGGCCCCTGAACCTGACCATGGCGTCTCAGTCCTGCCTCCAAAAGGAGCACAGAGCCATCAAGTCAGTGAGGGTACGCCAGTTGGAGAACCTCCGTCCTCTGGCTGAGGACCCACGTCTCGATGTGAAGTTCATTCAGCTGGTTCGGGATCCTCGGGCGGTGCTAGCCTCACGCATGGTGGCTTTTGCAGCCAAATACAAGAACTGGAAGCAGTGGGCTATGGATGGGGATGTGCCCATTGATGACGATGAAGTGAGGAAGCTGAAAGGAAACTGCGACAACATCAGGATGTCCGCCGAGATCGGCCTCAAACAGCCGCCGTGGCTGCGCGGGCGCTACATGCTGGTGCGGTACGAGGACATTGCCCGGTTCCCCATGAGGAAGGCAACGGAGATGTACAGATTCGCTGGGATCCCATTCGCTCCACAAGTGAAATCCTGGATCCTGAAGAACACACAGGCCTCCAAGGAGACCAGTGGTGTTTACTCCACACAAAAAAACTCCTCAGAGCAAGTAGAGAAGTGGAGGTTCAGTTTGCCGTTCAAAATAGCCCAGGTTGTACAGAGAGTTTGTGGACGAACGCTGAAGCTTTTTGGGTATAAATTTGTAAGCAGTGAAGAAATGCTAACAGATAAGTCTATTAGTCTGATTGAAGATAAAGTGTTCAACTTTTTATAGATTGACAGACATGAACTCTAAACCTTGAAGCAGGAAAAACAGCCTTATGGAAAACTCTGGAATGACTGATATTTATTAGGGTATTTTATCCTGATACAGAGTGCTTTATATTTTCTGAGTGTGTGCTATTTAAAGTTTTCACTATTTAAAATAGTTTGATGAAGAAAATGTATTGTTGAGTGAAAAAATCATATAAAGCTTTTAACTATTGATGCAAGGGTGTATATTGAGACTTTATATATGGTGAAAATAGGAAGCTATCTTTGTTTTTGCACTCCGGACTACTTTTTCTGTCCAAACTGTATCATTAGCTTCTCCTGCAAGCCTGTCCAAATGTAACTCCTTAGCAAATAGAGAAAGTCCCTAAGGGAGATAACTGTGGGTTTGTGAACGAGAATGAACTGTTTCAAACACTTCCAGGAACCTCCGTTAGTTATTTTTGTTCAGCGACTTACAGCAGGCTGCTTTTACGCCAAAGAAACTTGAAACGAAATATCTATGCAAAGCCCAAAAAATGAATTGCTTTGTAGAGTAATGCTTATGGCAGGAAGAAGAAATGTAAATGTTTTGCCAGGTATGCATGAGATTTAGAAATAATGTCCCATGCTTATTTATTTATTTCTTCTTTGCTAAAAGTCAAAATGACTTAAGGTTTGAATGTGCTCCACAGGTTCTCTTCCCGCCAGCAGGGGTACTTTTCTTGCACACATATACTGTAGTTTGCTGTACATGCATGTTTGTAATTGGCCAACTTGTCCTCGGGATTGTAAAGACCCATACTGTAAAAACAGACGTATACACGACCACTGTATGTAAACATTCCAACTGCAGCTGGTTTGCAGGATTGTGAGAGGTTTGTCGGCAGGTCTGTCTGTTGACACAAGTCTCTTGGCTGGTGATAAAAAGAGTCTCTGATACGCTGACCTCCCAGACTGTTTGCTGATGTTTAAGTCTGTTCCTCTGGCATTTTGTTTGTTACAATAAACCTTTTACATTAACTGTAAAGCATCTCCCTTTTGACCTGAAAATACTGCATCTATAACTGGCAAAACTGTTATTTTAGTTAACTTGTCTGAGTTTCACATTCAACTGACATGAGCTCAACTTCCCCATTTCATCGTCTTTGTCAGTCTCATATTTTTTAATCATCAAAGAGGTTAACCCTCAAGGAAGCAGTTGTGGCAGATCAATGCAAAATACCCATGTAGCAGAAAAATAGGGCAATAAATCTGCCAATAAAAGTAAACAGCTCACCTCCAATAAATTCTACCTTTGTAAAGCTTCTAATGGAGTATCCCACTTCAGTGAGTGTCAGTGGGGGTCTGCTCGTAACTACAGCCTGTCTTTACCGATGTATTTATACCAAACACACACATTAGCAAAGAGGACACGGTGGACACAAGCAGACTCACCAATGCTCATTCACAGACTATTAGTTAACAACACTGCAAAGTCACAGTTCAATCAACACTTCCCTGAGACAGTGTCAAACACCAATACAAGTCTACAGCCACGCTAGCAGCTGTGTGAGGATGTACTTGAGCTAAATGCTAATGCCAGTGTGCTAACATGCTCACAGTGACAATACTAACATGTTGATGTTTAGCGGGTTTAATGTTGGTTATTTGGTCAGAATTAAAGTTCATGTTATTATTTATCCTAAGAGGTATTTGAATGTGTATACCAAATTTCAATTTTGGGTCTGAAAAGGCTTAGAGGAAGGCTGGATTGTGCACAGGCTTGCAGCTGGTTACTGCTGGATAGGCAGTCTGTGATGCACAGACATTGGAGGTATGTCTACAGGAGAGGAGACGCAGTGGTGGTGATCTCTCTGGTCACGGCGGTCCAGTAACTGGAGGAGCGCTGGGAGACATCTGGATGAAGCTTAAAGTATTTGCTGAGGATTACGACAGAAGCGCTGGTGCCCAAAAAATGGTGCAGGGAACAGCCTTAGGGTTACGTTTTTCTGCCCACATAAAAATCCCAATTGCATTTAGACATGCTTTCAGTGTGGTCAGAATGGGTCCCTGACCACCTCTGGAGGTGGTTTGGCCGGTTGATCACAATCTGTCTTCAATGCATTTTAGGTGCATTTACACCTGTACTTTCATGTGGTCAATCACTATCTGATTGTAATCCGACTGCCCAAAACGCATTTTAATGCCAGGGGTAAAGGGGGTCTGGTTTATATTAATGGTGCCTTCAAATGGGGTCGGTATGTCAGAGGAAGATGTTCATATTCCCACCAGCCTCATCTTTTTCCTCTGTCATTATGCCTTTACATTTACTGCACTACTTCTCCACTGTGGGACTAGTAAAGGAATATCTTATCTTATCTTATCTCATTCTGTTACCCACGCGCTAGCTTGAAAAATCGTTAGCGTCTGTAGCTCCTAGACACGGACAGTAGTGTTAATATTTCTGTTGCTTAGTAGCGATGTTCTTCGCAACTTAACCACTTGAACGCCACGCATATCGTGTACACGACTTCCCATGTTGTACACACAAGTTCATGAGTTTCATTTGAAGGCACGATTATTTGTGTGCATAATTAAAAACAAACATTTAAAAAGAAACATTAACTGTTAGTTTAATAATTTAAGTTGTGTCACTGACGCCTCTAGAAGTTAATTGAAATGTCTTAGCTTTTTGTGTTAAACTAAATATTTAAGCTTACTGCACACTGACTTTTTTTTGTCTCTGAGGAGGCAAGAAGGAAGTATACTGGACGCAGCTGCCTTGACTTCCAGTGTGTTTACCACTGTGGGCCCAGCTATTTAAGTCTCCAAACCTAGTAATTACCAACTTTACATATAATGTGGTCCATGTCATTTTGGTCCACCTGACCCCACCCGCTTATAGAAACGCAGGGAGGCAGTCGTTTATGCAGCCTTTCTGCCTCACTCACTCTCTTTTACATAAAAAAGTGAGTTGTTTTCTTTAAATATTTATTAATTAGCTCATATGTGCCGTCACACATTGCTAAGCAAAGCCACATCAGATCACTTGAAGCACATTCACCCCTATCAGCAGATCATTATCTGGTTAGTTTGGGCTGGTTGCTCTATTTTAATAAAAAGTGTTCCCAGGTCTGCAGCTTCTGAAGAGTCTAATGAGAAGAGGTTGAGCATTCATAAACTCTTATATTGGAGTGGCTTTATGTGGGACGTGTGGAGGGTGGAGTAACTGCATGGTTGGAGCAAATATAGAATAACCACTTTCTGCTGAGTTACAGCCTTCTCACCCCCCTCCTGCAGTAAAACGAGGGCGTTTAGGTAACCCCACCCTCCCACTCTGTTATATAGTGCCCTACCACATCAACCATGAGGGGTTTAAAATATGTAAAACAGCCCAAGCAGAGTATCTAAGTGATACCTTGCTGTAAGATGTGATAAACAGACTACAACAAAATTGAGTTAATTCAGACATGTCTCAGAGCTACGCATAAAATTTGTGCTGTTGCAGGCGATAATGATGGTTGAGGAGGAGACATAAATCTAAATACGCTGTAAATAATCTCACACTGAGGAATGCAATTCATAAAACTCAGGTTGTTGCATGTGATAATGTGCGAGGTGTGGGTGCAGAATTCCAATGCACAAAACTCACTGCGTACGACTGATGAGTGATGAGGAGACAAATTAAGTAGTTTTCATCAGTCATACTGTATATAAAACTGGCGCACTGGAAATGTCACTGTTATTGAGTTTTCTCTCATCTCTGCCCATTTCACAACTATACATAAAATCCATATGGGCAGTTTTCCAGTGTATCAGCAGAAGTTGCCTCAAGCAGCTCTGTGGCAAGCTTTGCATAGGAAGCACTCCTTGTCCAATATCATGCTGCTTCAAATAAAACGCAGGCTATAAACCCTGTTTTTTTTTGTTTTTGTTTTTTTTTTGCAGGCGTTTATTGACACCGGATCAAATGTCACAGGAACTGTCTTGCTGTTAATAAAGCCAGACATTTTTTTTCTAATTTTGAAACAGGAAATGGTAACCTGTGGATTTATGAGTGCTGTTATTTTTCTTCATATACAACCCATAGACATCAAAAGATCTGATGTGGTTTGCCCCGGCTGCACTGATGTGTTTAGCGTCAACATACTTTATAAAAGCAGTGCTGAAATGAGAATGAACACCCATTTTTCTACGTACTAATGAACCTCACAGCTCAAACTCATCAGTGATGTGCCAAAACCTTTACACCCCCTGCCATCACGTTATCCTCATCTATGTGTCCATTCATCTTTCAGGGGAAGTCAGCGACTGTTTCTTCATGCTGTGTCACAGAAGACTTTTGAAATTTCTTTGTGACACAAAACATAACGTGCTCCATTGAGGCTGACCACGCCAAACAAACCTTGGCCAGAGCGGAAATGGATGCCCATTTTCCCTGGATTTAGATTTAGCAAAACATGTGAAAAGTGCCCTCGAGATGTGGTCAGAGGCTGAAGCTGTCTGACCATTACAGCCACTAAAATGTATAAAAGACACAGAATAACAATAATTGTGATGACTGTGGTAGGTTAAAAAAAAAAAATGCAGTAACCAATTTTCATCCTTATACAATTAAGTCTAGACGTTCTCTCTGAGGCGTTTGTTAAAAATGTGCAGTTAAAAACAATAAATGTGAAAATCCGTCCTCTTAAAGTCCCAGTGAAATGGAAATTAGAGTGCCTTTAACTTCTGTACTGTGAGTATTGCCCAGTGAAACGGATTATTTGAGCGGATTTAAATCAAATCCTTCGTATTTGACCGGACCACTAAAAGTGGGTCTTAGAATGCAGCGTGACACACTGTTCAATGGTATTGCATTGCTAGGCAACAGTTTCGCTCCATGTTGACTTCCTGTCAGCTGATGCCATTCCTATATACAGAATATGGCTTTGCCTAAAAACACATACTATGAACTACATACTCAATAAGTGTACTATCCTTCAACATGCTTTTGTGTGAATAAACAGTTGTATATATCTTTTTGGATGCACTGAGCATTTATTACGCCATCAGCAACCAAAATGGTTATTATTAAATAATTAAAATCAAAGTCTGAATTAATTCAGACTTTGATTTGCATTGTGGGATTATGATGCTGCAGTGGTGTCCAGTTTTTGCATTCTGTAATATTTCAGTGGAAATAATATGCAATTAATGTACTATTGGTTTCACACTAAGGTTTTGGACATATTCAAAAATCTAACATACAGTTTTAGCGTACTAAATAGCATGTTAGCGTGGAATTTTGGACATCCATACACTGCAACAGGAAATAAACTGGCACACCTTTGGAATCAAGACCCCGGGAAGAGCACCGGTCACTGATCCCAATGTTCATAGTATGGTGATATTTCTACTTCTGTGTCTGTTGCATGATGTCTTTTGGCCCAAAAAGACTTTTCCCATTGAGAAAGAGACATCTCTAACGCAGCAGATAATTTCTTTTTTTTTTTTTAGGTAAACCACCTCCGCAGGATGAACACTCTAATAACTCTTATTTAAATCGTTAGATCCTAAAAGTTGTAAAACGCTGTAAAACAGTCAATTCCAGAGCAAGATGTGATGTTGTGACCGAGTCATGTCACCGAACGGACGCTACTGCGCATATTGGACATGCATAGTAGGGCCCAATAAGACCCAGAAGAGCCCAGAAGATCCAGGTGCTTTTCCAGACAGAAGTTGAGCCTTAATGCGCCACTTTCATAGGAATGAACAGGCCCCACCTCCAACGCTATATCTGGTTCTTTTAATACACTTACATTTGAAATTAAACAGTTTATATGGAGCTACAGCACACACACCGTCCTTGTTGCCAAAAGTTGCAGACTGATTGATGGATGGTTGTCATGATGTTATTGGTTGAAACTTGTTGGTATTGGTAGATGGTGGATGACTGGGATTTTTTTTTTTTGTTGCACAAATTGCTAAATAGTTTCACAATATGACTGGAGAACGCATTTGTCATTTCTTCTTGATTTTAAAGGAATAGTATGCAACAAGTAAGGGGATCTATAGGCATAAATGGAACATAATGTCAGTATATCTACATAGGGAGCAGGTCCTCTGCATGGAGTCTGACATGCTGCACCACCACGTTTCTACAGAACAGAACGGACAAACCAACTCTGTTAAGATTTCCTGCTTGGGCCGGAGTCGATGACATTACTCGCTCTCGTGGCCTCGCTACCATCGCCGCCGCTCTCTTTCTGTCGCTTCAATACTCACTGCCCACATGCACACACACACACACACACACACACACACACACACACACACACACACACACACACACACACACACACACACACACACACACACACACACACACACACACACACACTCTGTTCCAAATGACTCTAAATGGGGACATTTGCGTTTCTGTGTCGGCCACCATAGCTCTCCACCACGCTTGGCATATGGGAGAGAGGGAGGGAGATTACGAAGATAAAAGTGTACAGCCCATTCACATTTATGTTTCGACTACTTTGTGTTTAAAGTTTGATGATGCTTTAGGGTTGAATTGCACCTTGTCCCTAGAAAAGGCCTATTAGAGTACTAGTGGGCATGTGACGTGATAAACACCAGGGTTTTTCTACACAAAAACATTGTAATCTTTAACTTCCCTACTTGGTTTTCTCTTAGTTTGCACTTGTTTTCACTGCAATACCCTTTATCATTTTGATTGTGAGCTCAGTGTTTATGCAGAGTACAGCCAACCCCTCTACACAGCCCCACAAGAAAACATTTCTCTCACTCTAAATTTAGATATCTATTCTAGTTTAAAAACAACATGGACATTTCATGGTTTTAGCAATCTAGCATAACATTTAGTTGCAGCCAGCCCCCTGTAGTACAAACAATAGCTTTGTGGGTAAGGGGAGAGTTTAAGTAAATACTTGGGGTTGGGTCAGCAGGTGGTGCAAACAAAACAAGATGACAAAGTGCCGCTCCAGTTCTCAGTGAATAGGTGTCATTCCCATGATTACTTAACGCTTCTTTTGTCTTTCATCATGCACATATTTTAAATCCAGACTGACATTCCTTCCTGAGACAATTCAAAGCCACAAAACTCATTTCTGCCATGCCAGAGAAACACACGTTTACGATGATCTACATTCTTGTGCTCTCTGTCTTTTCTTTGTTTTAGGCAAGCTGACCAGAGCCCTGAACATCATAGCTATGTTAGACAACAAGAGAGTGACGACTGAGAACTGCTAACAACCCCATTTTAAAAGAAAAACAAGTAAAAATTGTATTTTGCATCCTTCAAACTTTGCTTAAATATCTATACGACAACAGAAACAAATCAAAACACCATCATTTCTTTAATGTCTGTGTTGTGTGCCACTAAAGTACTGCATAGCTCAAATAAAACAGGCTTACTGTAGGTTTCTCGAGTACAAGATGTGCCACCATTTGCATTTTGAATTAAGGTTTGTGAAAGAGCTGTTTCCTCAGCCAGTTCTGGTGGGCATAACACAAAGCTTCAGTCTTTCCTCACATCAATACCTCCTTTTGTGTCAGCACCAAGCCAGAGCGAAGAGGTCCTTAAAAAAATTTAGGACTACTGAATGGGTCGCTCCATTTGTCCCACTCTGCTGGCTCTGCTCCAAATACGGAGTAAGTGCCTTTCTAGTGCCACTATTAGTTACAATAAAACCGGCATTACAGTTTAGGGCTAAAAAAAAAAAGGCAGAAGGAGCAGGGGTGGCTAATGGGAAACATTAAGCATCAATAGAGAACATCTTCATTTCCCGTAAGATGTGGTGCTGATGCATTTACCAATTATGGATTGATCTCCAGGCTCAACCGTGTAATGACAGGCCTTTTCCTTTTTGACGCAACAGATGCCATGCGAGCACCAACCATGTGATGCTGCTGCACGCTCTCCACAAATGAAAGGACCCAACAAAGACGCAGAAATATTTTGTTAGTACAGCAGACCGGAGTGACCAACGGAAGCAGACGGCGAGTATCCATTTTTAAACGGAGGAAATAATGGTGGAGAAACTGAACCGCAGACTTCTCGAAAAATCTAAATTGTGGGCTTTTCATTCCCACCTTTCTGCTCACTTTGAAGATTTCTTCTTAAAGGAAAAGCTACAGGAACAAAGAGTCATTTGTGTTCCTCACATGCACCACTAACCGGGGAACGGAGACAGTTTATTTTGAACAATAATTACAGACTGTGGCGCCCTGTCGTGGGATTGGAGTTGCCATAGCAAACATTAAATAGATTTTTTTATATATTTATTATACTGTGATAATTTTAATATGGGTCAGTGACAAAAATAGAGCTATGCGCTCCATTAATGATATGCTTATGTCCACATTTGACCACAGACCACTGTGCTAAAATAAGTGAACGCACCCCTTCCCAGTGTGCCACGCCACAGCAGACCACTCATAAAACAGCTAAATGAGGATCATATGGGCATTTGTCAATGTCGCTAACATTCACTTGAGATGTTATTAAATTAGTTGTAAGTGATGATGACAAGAAATCAAACCACCTACAGTGTGGCCTAAAATCTGGGCAGGACATCAAATTAAATCAATCCTAAAAATCTATAAGTAGAGATATACAACAGACAAACAATGAAACTCTTCATGGTTTCCTTCTCAATGTCTTTTGTTCTGTTTTATCTCTGCCTCCTTTAAATACACACTACTGTATAAAACTGTGAAAGCAAGTCAGCCCTTTCCAGGGTGGCTGCTCACTTTCTTTGACTCGAGCAGCAGGAAAGGGAAAAGGAACATTTTCATACCTTTGCCCCGGCCATTTCCCCTACACAATGCTGCTCTATTTCTAGCGCAAAAAGCTGTGGTTATGGGTATACTTACCCTTGGAATAAACCATGTTATATGAAAGAGGCCAATGCGTCATTTCATCTTTTCTCATTGCAAGATTCTTATCAAATATATGATATCCACTCCCAAAGTGGCACCTCGGCTGGATGACAGTAACTTGCAGAATTTCCTGTAGAAATTGCTAAAAACATTAAATAACAAGAGACAAGGATGCCTCCTGAAAATCCCTCAGCGGAACCATGATTGCCATGCTATATCTATCTACCACCATACTGCTCTACAAGGACAGTAAATAGTTGCTGCTGCAGTGCACCGCGTCCTGGTGAGGACAGATTCAGGTGTGCAGACTTTAAGACAAAGAACAGAGTATGTTATTATTATTATTAGAGAGGCAGGGCAAACTGGACGGGTGCCGCACATACCACACAGGACAACAACCGCTGGCCTCAGAGCGACGTCCCCTGCAGCTATGAAAACATCTGCGAGGCACTAGAATATGCAGAACAGGTGGTGAGGCCAAGACCCTTCATTAATGCCTGACGACAGATGAGCACATTAGTTGATTGGACTGAAAATGCTTCTCTTCTTATGACTCACAATGACTGGTTTTGCTTTTAATATGTACTATGAACAGTTAAGGAAATATACACGTTGGATTCACAAGCAACAGACACAAAAAAAGTCACAATCTTTTAAATAAAACCTACCTGTTTGCATCATTTATTTCCGCATAGTCTGACCACAGTGTTCTACATTTTCCATTGCATTCATTTGGCTTTTACTTTAAATTTTTCAACACCAATCTGGAGCAATTTGTGGTTTCGTTTCTTGCTCAAGGACACTTTTACGAAGCAAGGGATCAAAGCAACATGGCTAACTCACTCTGCTACCACCTGAGCTACAGCTGCCTCTACTCTCCTTTCCTGTCTTTCAACCACCTTGGTACTTTGTTAGTTTGTGCAGGAAAGGAGGCCCCTCTGAGGGGGGAGGCACACTCTTTACTTTTCCAAGGGCAGGAGTTGAACACCTAGTTTCTTGTATTTAGCATTTGAGAATTTGTTGATACACAGAGGTAAAAAACCTGCTTAGAGTCACATTTATCTGGGTAAGGTTAGTTTGAAATGTGCTGCACAGAATGGTCAAATAATTTACTGTTTCTTTAAAATTGTGCTGACATAATTTGCTGTGGCATTAATAATATAATCAAAACAATACATTTGGAAATTTGTGGTTAAATGTAAAATCCAAACAAAGTGCCAGTCAGCACCCAAAGGCAACGAGGGCCTCTCACATGCCTCGTAAATGACCGGTCGCTCACATAAGTCAGTTCCCATGCTCGCCCTTGACTTTGCTCTTTCACAGATGCTGCTAATCAAATCTCTGGCCGGGCGACGTGTAACCCAGCGGCCGATAATCAGACGGCAGCGGCTTGAGGTAGAGGGAGCAGTGACTGTGGCCCCGGGGCCCCTCCAGCCTGGACACATAGCTCATGTTCAGGTAAAAGAAACATAACATAACGTGATAGTAGTATTTGATGCAAAGTTTGATTTTAACACAGAAGTCAATTATTTACCAACCTAAAATCTTTACTGTTGTTGTGGTTTCACATCTGTACAGTTGCTGAGCCAACAGATAACAGCTGCTTTATGCTTCTCTAACAGGAGAAGTGTTCGGTATACTGTAATAAGGCAGTTACTTTGGACTATTGTTCTGAATTTTTCCCCAAATCAGTACATGTACATTTAGAGCAGGTGAGATGTAATTACAGTACAAACTTTCTTTACTCTTGAATTAATTGCACAGATTTTATTGGATTGAATTTACACAACAAAATGCCTCTCTTTAGTGTGGATTCATCATGTAGAATCACAGTTATCCTTCTACCTGTAAGGTAACTTTACCTGTCATTTATTGAATTGTGACTTTCAATCTGATTCATTTGCATGTAGATTCTTTTGAAAATTAAGCTCTTAACTAAATCTATAAATAGTACTTAGATAGTATGTAACATGATAACAACATGTGTGTTGGGTATTTACTGTAATATTATATCTTTCCTCAGTAGCGAGTAAGTAATTATGTTACAATTATTAATCCAAGTAACTTTATGTTACCAGAACACAGTTTGTTTAGTATGCCAGGTAGGCTTATGTTATGAAAGTAATATACAAATATAATGAGTAATGTAACTAATTACTTTTGATACCAAGTAATAAGTAAAGTAGTATTATTACTTTTTAAAAGAAGAATAAGTAATTATTTATTATTACACTTCCTGACTAACTTGGCAAATACTGGTATGTAATAGTTCGTGTATAAACACAGTATATGGTTCATACATTACATTAAAGACCTAGATAAGTAACAGTGATAGAAAAAAGACCACTTGCTGGTTTCTATATGAAAACAGATAAAACTTTGAATATGATCTGCTGTATAAACATTTAACATTTCTGTTTTGTTTTGTAAAGGGTTGTCTTGGCTACGACTCTTTCAGAGTTACTTTATTAACATTAATTTTAGTTTTTGGGACCAGAAAATACAAAGAATGATGAGATATCGATCCATAATACTGGTTGATTCCACACAATCTCGACATTTTTAAAATGGCATGATCAAAACAAAGAGAAAACACACGTAATATGGGCCAAGTGACTGATTTTACAGACGCCTCACTGGGAGAGACCAAAGCGAAACTCTGTAAAGGCAGAATTACACCGTATAAAAAGAGATAATTCACATGTTTGTGTTTGGAGTAAACACCCACTGTGAGCCCCACAGCACAACATGCAGCCCTTAAAACTGCCTTAAAAACTCCCAGTTTACGTGCAAACTTTAAGTACAAGTGCTATCTCCAACTCCAACCTTCAATTTAGCTTCGCAAGTAAAAACCAAGTGGCCTCTGGTTTTTACAAAGTCAGTGATTTAAAATACAGAAACAGCTCTGAAAGAGTGAACAAACCCCCACTGCTATATACAACACTGTACGCATGGCTTGGATGACATGCTAACAGTTTATCAGAGAGACCACCAGAGGAAACCCAAGAGAAATGTGTAAAACCTGCTACTGTACAGGACACATGGAAATCACTTAAAATAACTTTCCTGTTTGAAAAGTTAAAGGCAACATATCATTAAAAATACTGTGATATAAAATATATATCAATATTTTCATATCCCCTCTAATTTAACCCTTCAATGCGTGTGATCATTCCTGCAAACTAATCTGAAAACTCTTATTAAGTTTGACTAATTATTCACAGAACTGAAATTCAATTTTTCTCCGAAATACAGTTTGCAGATGGTAGGTTCTCATTCATTTATTTCTGATTTAATTAGGGCTGTCAGTTGATTAAAATATTTAACAATGATCAATTGCATGATTTTTTTTATCTGCTGAAAATCTGTATTAAAATGAGATTTGTCACATTTGCATTTAATATTCTTATCAACATGAAGAGGGTAAATATTCTGTTTTATGCAAATGTATGCATATTTATTACTGGAAATCAATTAGCAACATAAAACAATGACAAATATTGTCCAGAAATTGTCACAGGTACTGCATTGAGCATAAAAATATGCTCAAATCCTAACATGGTAAACTCAATCACAACAGGCAACAACAGCTGTCAGTGTGCTGACTTGACTATGACTTGCCCCAAACTGCATGTGATTATCATAAAGTGGGCATGTCTGTAAAGGGGAGACTGGTGGGTACCCAGAGAAACCATTTACATTCACATAAGATGAGCGGTCAGAGGTCAAGGGACCCCTTTGAAAATGGCCATAACAGTTTTTTATTGCCAAAATTGAACAGAAGTTTGGAGTGTTATTTAGCCTCCTTCACTACAAGCTAGTAAGACATGGTTGGCACCATATTTTCTGTTGCACATGATGCCAGTATCTTCACTCCAGCTTTAAAAATGTCACCGCTACAACCTAAAAAGCAAGTCGCGTTAAAGAAATCAGTGGTGTAAAAACAAATTTGAGTTTTTGCATTATTATTATGTTACCGTCGACAGCCCTAGATTTAGTATTTATCAATTTGGGGTTTTTTTTTCTTTATTATTGACAGACTGACTGACTTTATGTGAAGTTGCTGGATGCTCACTTTTATTTTGAAGCCACTTCTTACATGCTCTTATCGTAATGCATAGTAAATACACGTACCAAAACAACACAGGGGCTAGTTTGAATGACTTTTTCGAAGTGAAGGCTGACATCTTCCATTATCGTTTCCGACACTTATAAACTCGCTTTGGCGCTTCACTTCTTCTGCTCATCCATGCTCATATCACCCAGCAGAACGTGTCTGTGAGAGGGAGAAAGCTGCGGGAGAAGTCAAACGCCAAAGCAAGTCTTGTGTCGGCAGCTTGAAAAAAAAACGCGACTTGACGGGTTATATTGCACTTGATGTTCTCGATACAGCCCTTAACTACATCCTGTATAGAACAAGCCACAATATATTGAATATATCCGATATATCGCCCACCCCTAATCTGAAGTACTAACCAAACTGTGAAAAAAAGACAACTCAGTTAGATTTTTGTGGGCTTCTTAAATCAGAAAAGATGCGACTGGTCTTTTTCAGGAGGGGTTCTTAAAGAGACAGGCACTAAAACGATGCCTTTCTGACAGAAGGTGAATACAGACATATTCAGACAGACAGTATGACTTAAAGAATGTGTTTTTTTTACATTAAAGTACACAAACAAGTTCTAAACGAAACCCAAAATACATGTATGAACTTGAAAATGAGCATGCTAGGTCCTCTTTAATGCCTGCAGGGCCCCGGACTCCCATTTGTCTAGTAACCTTTTGTCCCTGTAGAGGTCAGTGTGCTCCTACATACAGCACTAATAACTTTGTCTTTTTTTCCAGCTGCACTACAATGATTCATGCGCTGTCATCACTCTCACTGTCATACAGTATATTCTTAATGTCTCCGGGACTCTCTCTGTGACATTATGATGATCTCCCCTCCAACAGCTTTTTCAGTGTAACAGCCCTGCATATGCTTGGATATATAGTGTTGACAGATATATGGGACTGTGACTGTGCTTGTTACACAAGCTTGTAAACACTTTTTAATTACAAAAGACGGGTTGGGATGTCTCCTTGAATTTTCTGATGGGCTACGTTTTCACAATGGCAGCAGCTACTCTTAATTGTGACTTCGGAGAAAAATGGTCACAGGCTTCCCTGTCTGGACCATCTGCATAGTTTCTTTTATGATTGCTTCCTGATTTTCTATAGCAAGGAAGTGTGAGGAATTACCTCTTCAAAGGGATGTGTGCCGCACCAGCACTAATCCCCAGTTAATGGCCAGTAGGAGCAACAGACCCCAACAACCTCACATCCTGCACAGGTTTCATGTACATAATTCCTCTGCCAGGTTCAAAAAAAGTCCCAAATTATGAAAATATTACAGCAATCATAATTACAGGAAGGGATATCAGAATCTGCATCCTTTCCTGATGAGTCCATGATGATATTTTAGGAACAGTCATACCCTCAGACAAGATAATTATTATAAAATACCTCTTTAACAGTGCTGTACGTCAACAAAGCCACTAAAAAGAAGTGTAATTAGTGATTAACTTTCCTTTGCAGGGCTGAGGCTGTTGGAGTGGTTTGTTCCAGTGACTCAGAGAAACAAGCGGAGCTCTCCCTGGTGGCCTCGAGCTGAACCAACAGACCATAATTGGACTCACAACCCTCCAATTTACAGAATTAAGGAGAGCCATCAGCCTGTCTTATTCTGCTGATTTGTGGAAATCAGCAAAACACTTTTTTTTTTTGTAGAAAGAAAAACTTCAAGAGCAGGGTTGACAAAAAGGAAAAGTGAGATTCTGAATTGTTGGCTACTGTTACAAGTTCAAAATCATTGATATTATATAAAATTTTTAGACCATTAAAAACGTTTTTTTTAATTTTCCATGATGAGGATTTCCCATCCAAGACCCATTTTTGTCTTTTTATATATTAGCACTGTGTGTCAAGTTCTAGTCATGAATCAGAAATAAACATAAATGAATCAATTAATTACAATAAATCGTGAAACTGTGCAAGAGCTAAGAACACTATGATGGAAGTATATGATGGCAGTTCCCATGCAATTTTGTGTTGATACCATTTGTTACACAGATTTGGTGCTAAATTTAACCTTTTTAATTGATCAGGAATTGACAATAATGATCAATAATCCCTCCAAAATATCACATTAAAACGGAAAAAGCCATGCTGTGCTTTGGTATCAAAAACTTTTGACATTTAGAGATTACAGAAAGAACTGAACTTTTCAGCAATTGAATGGAGAGCACTTCTGCTCTGGAAACTGCTCTGGAAACACCTTATTTTTAGTCTACCTAGGAAAGCCATCCATCTTCTGAATGCTCTAGGTCTCCAGTTTGTGGCTGTAAAGTTTCATGACACTGTGATTAAGCTAGAAGTCACCACAGGTCATTTCATACAGTGAGGTCAAGTTTCAAAAAAAATGGTCTCACTGCAGTTAAATGGCTACTTGGGGACTAATGTCATCACACATGAATACAGTTGGGCTCAGTGGATTCACAAGTCTCACCTTTACAGTTACACTCCATTTAGTAATTGAAGACCGTTATGCACAAATATTCCAACACCATTTTTAGAAAAGGGGGAAATAATACATTTTTACTGCAAGCAAAACATGCACTGTATTTGCCCAGAACTGCACGTGATTGTCATAAAGTGGGCATGTTTGTAAAGGGGGGACTCGTGGGAACCCACAGAACCTGATTTCATTAACTTATCTTGAGGTCAGACATTGAGGCACTTTGCTGCAGTTCACTCCCTTCTCTTCACTTTCCAGTCTATCTAATAAAGGCAAAAAAGCCAAAAATCAAATAAATAAACAACATTAAGATCATTTTGCTGTGGAATATTAACGCATAGATTTCTTTGCAGAAAGAGACCCCCAATTAATGCTTTAGCGCTTCAAAGTCAAATATTTACTCCAATACAAGCACAATTAATTGGTGAAACATGGATGTTGCTGCTGCACACATGTAGAACAGATGCCACTGAGCCTTGGGGAAGCGCAAACACTTCACGTTCACGTCGCTGATCTCTCTGGCTGCTTTGCAATGATTTAGCATTTGTTCAAATTATTCAGACATCACAGTTTGTGCCATGTGACCTGTCAGCACTCGTTACGGAGCGAGTACGGCTGAAGAAGTGTGACGCGCTGAGGCGACTGTACTGTAACATGGTTTGAAAACACCAGTTTGACACTAGTTTTGTGAAAATTGAAGGTAATTTGTTAAGAAAAAAAATAACATCTATCAAAATAAAAGTGACAGCTGTTGAAATATTTCCACTATTTCATGACAAATAATTTTAAATTCCCATGATTCAATGCTTTCTAATGTTTAATTTACATATTAATATATAGAGATGAAGATTGTGCCGTTGATTTCATTTATACTACAGGTAGTAATAACACTTTGATTGGTAATTTCTGGATTATTTGTTCTCCTCTTCCAATATTTATGCCCTCAGTAATGGATATCAAGACAGTTTTCAGCTAATGGCTGGATATATATCGCCACCCGAGCTCAACGAGGAGGACGTCCATTGGTCGAACCGTAAAATGTTGAATCTTTAATCGCCTCACCTTTTGGCTAATTCATAATTTAGTGAACTGGGAGTGAAGCGTTTAGCTTTTCCTGGCTATGGCCCGCTAAGTGAAATGGTGTGGAAAGTGTGAGGTCATTAACCTGTTACAGGTATGTTCTCTCCTAATATTGGGGATAATGTATTCCAGCCAAGTGTGACAAAAAAGAGCGAGAAGTCGTTCGCGGGCATTCGTTTTTAGAAAACTTCATTTGAGAACATCAGGTTATGAAAAGTTAATATGGCTTTTAATCAGGTGAGATATCCCTTCATATCTAGGTGAGATTTCCACTCTGCTGCTTGTGGACCGATGGAGGAAGAGCATGAGATAATTTCCCATCATCCTCCTGTGCATATCACACATGAGCTATGAGCTATGAGTTAGCTATTCTTAACCTAACCATTATCTCCCAATGTCACTTAGATCTTCAGCTAAAGATAAAATTGCATTAAAATACCAATGTTTTTTCCTTTTATTAATGAAAATTCCCTTAAGGGTGATAATTTAAAACTACTGTTTATTGACTTCCATTGGCTTCATCATGATGACACGATGGAAGTTATTGGAGTTTTGTCGTAAATTGTCTTAAATGTCTTAAAAAATAAGACTGAATGAAGCACCTTTGTATAACAGGATCAAGATATTTTTTTTTTCCTTTTCATTTGGTCTTTGCTTACTAATGAAAACTCCCTTTAATACTAATTTGTACAGTACATGTATTGAGTGATTTATTTAATTACCATTTATAGACTTCCACTGGAAGTCTGCATTGTGATGATTATGATGGAAGTTATTAAGGATGGAAGTTTAAAAGTTAAGTAAAAAGTTAAAAGAAATATGTGAAACACAATAAGTGTATATTTTAAATGTGACTTTACCACATGATTTTACATTGATATTGGAAAAATGTTCATATTGGATATTAATTTTAACCATATTGCCCAGTCCTACATGTGGTATTTAAGTATGCATCACTATGGTGCTAGAAAGAAACATTTTATCTATCTATCTATCTATCTAAATCAGTCACCAGATTTTCCAGAAATATGAATTTCAACTACAACTTTCAAATTCATTTTTGTCCCCAGGTCAGTTGGTTTCACAGCAAGGCATATTACAATAGATGAATGAACACAGACACACAGTACAGTAAGAGGAGGGTTAGTGTCAGTAGGAACTGGTGTCTGATTCACATTTCCACAGTGTGCAAAAAGCACAGCAGCAATAACTAAAACATGTAGAAAATTCAAGCCAGACTGAATAAATAGCAGCAGTTTGACCACATAAATAAAGTGCAAAGTGACCAGATGTTGAATATATGATCACCTCTACCATCATGACACTCACTTTTACATGAAATAGATCAATACCTCAGCAGTGATACTACGTGGTTGAGGAATTAAAAACTGAACAGTCAGATACAGTAACTGAAACACTACGGCTACCCCCGACCACAGAAATTCATATAATTTTGTCAACTAATCAATTATTTGCAAAACTGAGTTTCTCCACAAAGAATCACACAAAAGCATCACTTTAAATCTTGGATTTACCAGAGATGTGCTGATAAGTTTCTTTGAAATGAGTCATTCAGCACGAAAAAAGCATAAAAAACAACTAAGAAATCTTCGCCGAATAAGGCCAAAACGACAGACTGATCCACTAAGACGGGGCAGCCCTATGAAACACTATGAATATCTTAACACTATCATTGTACAGTGTATATTCAGTGCATGTTAGATTTAAGTCCTAATTCCTATCCTACTTTAGTTGTTGTATTATCATGTTACTGGCTTTTCAATTGTATTTTGGTTCTTACCCTCTAGTAGAATATGTGACCACAATGTCCCACAATCTATTTATCCATATCAATTACAGTTTGATATGTGGCAGATGATGCAGATCTGTCTGCATTATATCATATTCTTTTTTGCATCTGTTCTTTGACTCATCTCCTACATACATCTCAATACACTTAATGTTTCCTGACGCTCCGTTTGACTCTGTGCAGACGACGCCATAACTCCTGATGTTTTTTTATCGATCCTTCAGCCTCTGCTGAATTTATTCCTACAAGTCTATACAAATCTGTTTCTGTGCAGCCTATTGTACCAGAGGGGTTAATGTATTACACAAAGTGTTCAGATCAGGGATTAGATTTTCCCCCAATTCCATCAGTCAATTCTCGGTGCTCTCTGGGGCATTCATCATTTTGACAGTTGCAGATAAGGCAATTATTTTCCCCGAGCAACTACAAAAATGTAGACAAGTGCTTCTGTGACAGTGTGTCTGTTTGAGTGGGGAACAAATATTATTCCACCAGTCACTGATGGCACATATTGCTTGCTACAAAGCGATATCCTCTGTAACACAAAGGAAACAGATGTTATGAGCATTTCTGTGTCCTAATGCACTTCAGCGTTTTTATACAGTGAGGCTCCAAACTGTGACTCAATAAGATGTCTTTACACATGGTTTGCTGTTAAGGCCTAGTTTTCTGCAGCTGGAGGAAATATTTAGTCAGTAATAAAGGCCATGATTGTTTTTTATGGAGCTACACGGATGTTCTAATTGTCATTTAAATACCAATTTGATTTATTTTTCCTTACTCCCTTTTGGAAATCTGTTTCAGAGCAGCCGCAAGAATAACACAATCAATGTTAAACCATGATGTTTTCATTGTAGCATAAAATAAATAAAATATATTAAAATGTAAATCTGCATACTAACTGTACAGCCTTAACCACAGTGTAATTAATGTATAAGTATTTTCACAGATGTTTTCTGAGCATGATATTTGTGTAAATGCACACAATGTCCTTGCTACTGTCCTGAGATCTGCTCCCTCAGCATGAGCGTTTACACGTTTAAGCTCAAACAGGCGAGCCGCTGGCTGCAGGACTGCCTGTGATCTCCTCTATGAACCCCTGGGGGGCAGCAGAAGACCTCCATTTCCACAGCGGTGCAGCTGCTTACGGCTGACAAACACCGCTGTCACCTACTGCTGAGGCTCAAGTCAGGACACCATTCAGGCTGCTGATAAAACAAACAGTAAAGTTTGCTCTTACAAACAAACTAAGACTTTATGAAAACTTCTGTCTGCCTTCTGTCTCGCTTTGTCAGATTCCAAAAAAATATACACAAACGCTAAAGTAACTGATAGCAAACGATTGTTTAATGCAAATATTCATTATCTTTATATCCAAAATCCCTTTAATAAATCTGATTTATTTAGTCATGCAAATCTAATAAAAGCACAAGAAGAGATCACTGTCAGATTACCAAGAATATCAGTATGTTGGCATTCATTACCAATTAATAAGTATGATTTTTTAAATGTTAAATACTAAATAAAAACATCTTAATATGTAATGACACTATTACAATTAAGAGATGTAGAAAAAAACAATCAAATCTTAATCTCTTGACTTCCTATTTTACTGATCTGTGACCCAAACAAATTTGTATTGGAAGCAACACAGATCTTAAGTGTACTCCAGGTGGATTATGCTCCTTCTATGCCATAATACCTTTCATATGAGTATTATAAGTGCCAGATTTTGTTGTCTGAACCTCAGAGTTAATAAATGTGAGAGAGCGGGAGGCAGAGCGGCAGGATGACGTTAGGCTGAGCTCAGGTCTGTCATCGGATCAAAGTGGGAACTTGTTCTCCCATCGCTGTCAGCACGTTTTAATGATCGTTGAGCCGGGCCAAGCTGTTCCTCCCTAAAACTTTCCCATACCAAGTGTCTGATAGATTCATGGCTTAATCATTAACTTGCACTTAATTCGTCTGGAGCGAACATTAAGCTCAAATTACAAGGGGATTTTGGCAAAGGTCGGTTTCATACAGCAGCTGACATGTCTGCCCCTAAAAATAAAGGAGTATATATTATTAAAAGAAGAGAAAATTTACTATTGCAAAGAAATTTCAGATCATTTCTATAGATCTGGGACAGAACGACTGACCCCATGTTAACCTTAAAACTGCTAATTTTGGCAAATAGAAAACAAACCTTCACTAATTGGTTTCGACCGGTATTTACCTGCAATGAAACATCATCCTTTAAAGTATACACAGCAGATGTTGAAGACTAAAGGAAGGATGTGCCAACATAAAATAAGATTGTGACTAAACCACAGCCTTGAACCTGTGCCATCTACATGAATTGGATAACTGTCAGACTAACACTTTCATCTTGTTCACTGAACGTTATGTCCAGTTTAAAGACGTCAGTGCTCACTGGCATCAAAAGCCGTATTTCATTCTTAAGTAATTCATCTGTAGTCAGAAAGCCAAGGCCTCCTTCAGCAGGACAACTCACTTTGTGATTTGAATAATCATAAAATACAGAAAAGCAAAAGCATTTTTCCTGAAAATAGCTATTCCTCTTAAACTGCAGTACTGTCTTCTGTTTAAAAACTGTGATACTGCTGTATACAGAAGTAGAAACTGGTGCAGGAATATAGAGAGAAACTGTTAAATGATGGCAAAAATGATTCAAATAACAAAAACAGTGTCATTACTGGACTGACAAAGGTTTCATGAGGCCGTCTGAGCTGAACTGCTGTGACAATAAATCACACACAGAAAGAAGGCCGAGGCCTTTATGGGGAGTGCCACCCATATATTGACTGCACATCATGGCAGCCCTCCTGTAGTAGGCTGGATTATAAATCCCATTTCTAAAAGATATATGGGACTTTTGATGTGTCAGACCTGCCTTTCCTTCAGCCTAACCACATTTGACTTTTTTCCCCCATTTACACTCACATTATTCCCAAAACTGTTTCAAAGTCAACTTTAAAGTCATTGAAAAGTACTTTACATGTACAGTAATTACACATCTGATCTAATTTTTCCGCACTGAGACAGTAACGTTGCAACTATTTGGGTAAGTAATACTTCTAGTAGACCTATTAAATCTTTGGACTTTAAATGAGCTTACCCCTTTTTGTGTGAATGTGTCCTGTCCGTCTGTACGTCTGACTGGACGCATGGTGCATGTAATGAATGAGACGGCTGGTGTAGGCCTCCACAGGGCTGAAAAGTTGTTTCAAGGAGAGAGAGAGAGAGAGAGAGAGAGAGAGAGAGAGAGAGAGAGAGAGAGAGAGAGAGAGAGAGAGAGAGAGAGAGAGAGAGAGAGAAAGATCAGCCAACAGATGATGAGAGGATAAACCAAGCTGAACCAGGGATCGGCCCCTTCAAACTGTCCCAAAACCAACGTCTGTCCCAACAGAAACTCTCACGTCTCGGCCTGCCAGACAGACATAGATCTTCCACCTTTAAGGGGTTTTTGAGTACAGACCGAATGCATCTACAGCACCGGATATCGATAACTGGAGACACAAACTGCCAAGTGCTGAAAGTTGGTGTTTAATCCTTTTACAGGTGGCAGGGATAGTTAGATAGTGAAGGTGAGCTACTGGGGTGTCCCTTTGAGCAGATATTTCCTGACTGGAAATTTTATCTAATTGCATGTGGAAAACGAGCTTGTGCAGCTACTACAACACAGACGTCTTGACAACTTATTTGGCTCAAAATAAATACATAAAAAAGGTTTAAAATGCGTGCTTTTATGTGCTGCAGAAACTGAGACATTGCATTTGCATCATCACAATGGTAGTGAAAACGATACCAAGCCCCGAGGGCACAAGATCAGGTTATGTCCTTGGTTTTTCTACCTGGACATTTTGGGATTCATTGATCTGAGATGGTTTACATTTTACGTCTACTACTGTCTACTACACACTGGCTATAGACTATGTTTGGGCTGTGAACAAGAAATAAAATCAAGTAAAATGTTCCCATCACAATTAAATTCGTGGCATAGATAGTTAGATAGTAAAAGTGAGCTACAGGAGTGGCCTGTAGATCAAATATTTCCTGATTGGAATCTGAATTTAGCTGATTTTACTTGTCTGTGCAACTTACTTTCCTATAAAATACTTTAAAAAATGTAAAAATATGTGCTTTTATTCGCTACAGAAACTGCAATGTTGTATATGGAAAAGGTAGTGAAAATTTCAAATACCGAGCCCCGAGGACAAAACATAAGGTTCTGTCCTTAATTCAGTGATCTGAGGTGGTTTACATCTTATACCTTTTTTTGCCTATTAAGCTCTGCCTATTGACTTTGTTTGGGCTGTGAAGAAGAAATAAAAATCATAGGAAGAAAGTAAAATGTCCCCATCAGAATTACATTTGTGGTGGTGTTCAGATACTCTTAAAAAAACAGCATTTGGACCATAAATAGATGTTTGGCATAGAGGAAATACAACTGAAAAATGAATCAATCTAATATGAAGAAATCCTAATTACTATGCAGTTTTTGGTGTCCTTGTTGTGGTGGATAACCTTAACATTGTGAAAAATCCTGCAATCCTTTCTGCAACTTCTCACCACCAAACTCTTGGGCTGCTGCACACATTTATTATTTCAGACAGAAATACTTTGTGACACTTAACTACATTGTCTTTGCGTGAGGAAAAATATTTACATTTCCACTGCATGGATTTTGCTGAAACTATTACTGTCTAGAGTGACTTATGGTAAGTTTACAGTCAGCGCTTTAGAGCACAAACAGATATGCACACACACACACACACACACATATATATATATATATATACTGTATATACAGAGGGAGCTAAACACAAACACATGCATGCACACACAAACACGGCATCCTTCAGAGCCATCGATTCTGTTTTGAATAGTGTATTTTCTCCTCAGTCTAGATAGTCTTGCCACTGCCCATGCTGTTAGTGCGCCAGGCGTTTTCAAACTCTTTACATCCATTACATTGCACTAGGTAAATACCTAATGCTGGAAACATTTGTCAATGTGTGCGCCTGGCTGAACAGAATAGATTATTGGGGGCTGAGTAAAATACACTGCATTTCCAAACAGCACTATGCCTGTGACATATTAAAAACTTTCTCATAAGAGCCCGTGCAGTTGCCCCCCTGCACCGAGGATATGTAATATTTCACGAAAATAAAGCTGACAAACAGTAGTAAACATTCTTGGTAAAGAATAGGAATGTCAGTATTTCAAATAACACAAGCAGTCAGGCTGTTTCTGCCCCTTTAGAAACAATACACAGTGAATATACCAGGGCTGTGTATAGGGGATAAGATGCATATATATATATATATATATATATATATATATATATATATATATATATATATATATATATATATATATATATATATATATATATATATATATATATATATATATATATATATATATATATATATATATATTTAAGTAAACGGTCATAGACAAAGAAAACACTGCAATATGCATAAAACTGAAATAAAAAAGTGGGGAGACTATACTGTAGCATCCATTTTCATTCACATATCTTAGGTCAGAGGTCAAGGGACCCCTATGAAAACGGCCATGCCATTTTTCCTTTGGAGCGTTATTTAGCCGCCTTCGTGACAAGTTAGTATGACACGGTTGGTACCAGCGGATTCCTGGGTGTTTCTAGTTTTATATGGTGCCAGTAACTTCACTCTAGCTTTAAAACTTGGTCCACTATAACCTTTGAAAGACAGAATAGCAGCCAATTTTTAAGAGGTTAATCAAAAATCGATAGTGTTTTGGAGAATCAATACAATATCACAAAAAACCATAATACAGTGCATCAATATTTTCTTACATCCATAATACTATATTTACTACTCTTACTTACTATGAGAGGGATAATTAACAATACCTAATTTATTCAAATGATGAGCACTGTTTACCATAATATCGCTCTTCAACTGACTCAAACATGGATGTAATTTTCAACCATTTATCCCAAGAACAGTGTATTGCAACTCCCAGACTTACTTAGGTTAAGGCTTAACACCTTTCTGTTTGCCACATCAGAAAACGGGCTGATGTTTACTCAAATAGCTGGATCGGGTGTTGGTGACAATGGGGCAGATCTATTAAATTCAATCCTATGTTTATATACTACATAAATATATTATATAAGGGAATTTTAATTCCTGTTGAAGTTCTGACCAATTTGTTGCACAAGAGGATTTTTTCAACCAAGCTGCTAGTGCACAATTTATTATTTTAATAATAAACAACAATTCAGTTCTATTCTCTTACTCTATTAATGTCTTTTTATGTTGTCCTGTGTTTCTTTGATATCTTGTCCTTATGCTTTATATGTGGTGTTGTTGAAAGGTGCTGTACAAATAAACATGCCCTACCTTATTTGACACATTTGTCACCGACTGTCAAGTATTTATTGTTCACACTTTGGGGGGAAAACGGACCTAAAACTCTAGGATGCAGCAGGAGGTGATTTCTTCGATTATAACCAGGTGAGAGCATAACAAAACCATTTCGTAGAGAAAAACATCCCTGTTGTCTATTTTCACAGAACCTGTTGCGGAAACATTTCAAGCTCATTCCTTCAATTACCGCGACATTCACACAGGAATGAGTCATTTTGGAGCCTGAACACACCTAAATAGTAATGGGAAAGGACCAGTTTGAGTCTCATTAATTGGATTAACATCTCTCTAAAATGGCTGGTAATAATATGCATGGAGCTGTGGGAAGTCCCCGAAATGTGAGTTACGGAAAACAATGTTGACTTTTTTTAACTCAAGTAATTAGAATCAGTTACACGGTCACACCTTAATATGGAAATGTGTTCATTAAAGTGACAAAGTCTCTTGTGGGGTGGAAACACATCAGTTATGTGACATATAAGGTAAAACATCCTATAATATCCACCAAAGAGTTTGTGTTTTACAGTTCCTCTGTTTGGTTTGTTTATGCCTCTCCTCTTTGTTACTGGGTTATTTCAAAAATCTTCTCACAGATTATAATGGTGTAAAGTTAGACAATGGGCCAAGGAACAGAGATGGGACCGATCAGATCCAACACCGGTATTGCGTTCTGATACTAGCGTCATTCACGTATCAGCTATCGGATTTAGGCTACCGATCCACATACTGATCCATATAAACATGTTCATTTGCCATTGTATTCCTCTTTAAAATTCTCTTTTTACTGTCAAACTCATTTATAGAAATCTACTAGGAGTTGTCACAGTGATTCGCACTCCTACACATGGCTGTATGGGAAGCCTACTTCACCAATAGTTCAAATAAATTGCTTTCGAATACATTTAAATTGAATACAGCATTGCAACACAATGCAGATTTTTCGTGCAGGTCCAGGCAGTGTTTAAACTGTTTTTCAGGTTGTGAGATTTTTAAACATGTTTGCTATTATCTCATGTACTGCTAAATAATTGAATGAAAACAACTGAATTGATTTAATAAAATCTTGCACATGAAGCCTTTTATTTTGTTTATTTTTATCACTATGTGAATTTAAGGATGCAGAGTAAAAACATTTTCTACTGCTACTGTAAAATAACACATTTAGAGGATTGTGTAGCCTTTGGGATAGCTCTTAAAAATGAACTAGATGGAGCTTATCTGTGTGACTAAACTTATATTCACAGAAAAGTAGTCTCAGATGATATAAAAACTCAGTAACACACTTCTTTACGTCAGCATGCCTCTTCTCTACGCCTCTCTGATCTTCAGTAATTGATAGAGAATGGGACTCCTGCGGCAGACCCTCTTCAACAAAGCTAAACAATAAGGAGCTGGGACTAAAAGTGGACAGGGGTGATGCCGGGTCTCTTATTTGGGTGCGTTTCCATTCATTCCTTCAATATTCCATTCCTGGTTCTGCTTCATAGGTTTGTCTATTGTGGAGCACTGAATGGGTGAGCGCAGGAGCGGCTCTGCTTCCGTTAATTAGAGCTTTTTTGCAGCTTCCGCTCCTCAAGGAGTCAAAGTTTAAGCAGCGGAGAGGAAAAAAAAAAGAAACCCTGTATGCTGCTCCGACCTCAGTCCTCCATTGTGGCTTCAAAGACATGAAAAGGTATAGTTTACCACCAGTCGGGGTGTGGGTGGCTGCCGTGTTGGAGCGGCTGAGGGTAGGATAAACAGTGAAAAGTGAGATTTTTCACCCAAGAGGGTATTATGAAGAACTACAGGTAGTTTTAGAAGCATTGTTGGCATTTAAGTGACTAGGTTGGAACCACAGCTTGAGTTTAGAGTATTTCTTAGAGAGTTGTAGTGATACTGAAGTGTTGTACATCTGATTATGAAGTTCATATGGAGTTAAAGGCGATGAGACATTCCAAGGACTATTATATGCATACTGATTGTGCACGAACCCTTACTTGTCTTTACACATGGAATGACCAATTGTTCATGCAGGCTTAAGTGATGCACGAGGAAAAAGAGAAAAAAAAAAAAGTCCTGGGGTCTGTAATGACATGTGGCTATGGGTGTCCTTTTATACCTTGAGAATCCCTTTGCCTCATTAGTTAACACACTTTCTTAGTTTTGAACAATACCTTAGCTTGAGTTCTCCCAGCAGAAATCCCCCCGCTCAGTCGATATTTCCAGGGCCTGCAGCAGAGTTTCAGAGAGAGGGCCCTTTCCCCCCTGTCCTAACAGCTTTAATACTTGTAATTATCTCTTGCTGGGGGAGGCTGGAAATTGGATTAGGGTGGTGAGTCTCAGCTGAATGAATTACCTCCATCTCCCCACTTGGTGGGCCACACACTGATAAAGTGCGGAAAAACGGATTTGGATTCAGCCTTAGCATTCATGGCTTCCTTGTGGAAAAATGAAATTTTCCAACAGAAGGGGCCAGTATGCCAGCAGTATCTGTCCACAGCATGTTTCATCTGCTCCTGCTCTTCTGGAAATGCAATTACCTGCGTTATCGGGGCCTAAATGGTGACAGTTTGGCAGGGGAGCAGTTCCACCTGCCAAAGGCATCCTTCGACACTGTTGTTGCATTCAGTATTCTTTCAGTTTGAAATTATTCCTCCTTATTTCCACCTGTCAGGAGTGAAACAATCTGCAGATTTGTTTACAGGTAGAATGATATCATTTGGGATAGAAAGTTAAAGAAAAATTAGACATATAACCTTAACTTTAGTAATTTGTAATGTTTATATGTTCATGTTATTTATCCCTAACTTGCTGTCATTCTCATATATTTTTGTGAAATTACAAAAGTACAAACATAATAAAAACTCACCAAATATTTTAGGTGTACAGCTGAAAGTAGCAGAAGTACAGAACAACAAACCACAGAAAAGAAATGTTTTATTCCCGTACTGTACCTCAGCCTTCACATGAATGACTGCACATACAGTATAGGTTGATACTAAATTATTTAGCAACACCAATTCAGCTAATGTTCTACATGTGTTGTTTCTCTCAAAGGAGAAAAGCTCCTTCAGAAGGTCTATTCAATCAATATGTGGCAAGGCTTACCACTGTGGATAACTCACCTCCAATACATCACATAAAAAGTGAAGGGAGTAATTAAACTGCTGGATTTTACGCACAAGTCAGCGTAGATTTCGTGTGCCGTGCACTGTTTCCACATATATTTTGCGAGATAAATACTTTGAAATTGGGATTTTATTACAAATCATCAAACACTTCCTTAAATGTTGTGTCTAAATGAAGCGAAAATTACCTCAGACTAAGCTGAACTAAAGAGATAATGCTCCGAGGAGAAGTTAGACTTTCACTTAATTTGGAAGGGAGCCAACTTTGTTTCCCCGTTGTTCATTAAGTAGTGGTTTTAATTCGGTTTCATATTTAATTTCCCGCTGTGTCATTGTAAGGAATCAGATCAAACAGAGGACAAACTAGCCCTACATACCCAGCGCTCGCTATCAGACACCCCCCTCGTCTTTTCCACTTCCCATTCTTTTAACCCCCCACTGAGGACAATCCTTGAAGGTAGATAAAAAGAACAACAAAAGATAATTAAATCTAAAAAAGGAGGGAAAAATCTCTGCTTTCTCACTCAAACAGTTGGGGATAGATTTCAGCACAGTAAGGGTTTGGCTAATTTATACAATGGCCTGATGGGAGTCCTTCAACATTTACACTCTGCCTGGGACATGGATGGGTAAAGAGAAATTATATTTGCCTCTAATTGTTATATGTCCCTATTTTTACTGTCTTACCTTATCACACTTCCCAGCACAAATAAAACAGGCTTTATTTGCATGTGTCCAATTGCACGACCACCAAAATCCAAATTCAAAATAATTTATGATAAGATTATCAATTTACAGCTGTGCCGTTATCAGGGGAGTGAAGATTGCTTTGACGTGCCTTGTTGTTCCAACTCAAACCTGCATCCCATCGGTGACAAATCTAAAATTATAATACAGTAATGCTTCACATAGACCCAGCTATTTAGGCGTGAATTTAATATTCATTGCTTTTGCAGCTTGGTTGGTTTTAAGGTGCTATCACCCTTATCCACCCTCCTCCCAACCCCACCCACTCCCCAACATCGCTGCCACCTACACTCCTATATCCACCAAACAGGGCCAAATGGCAGTCAGTGGGACAGACGCACACACACACACACACACACACACACACACACACACACACACACACACACACACACACACACACACACATCCAGTCGTCTCTTTGTCCCTCCCTCCTTCACTCATTTCCCCCATTCTCTTTCTCCGGCTGCCTCTCTCTGTCCCCCATCACTCTCCCTGTCCTTGTTTTTGATCTTCAAACGCTGGTAGGGATAATGACTACAAATCAGGGATGAAGGTGAGTGATCACAATGTGGCCCACCCATCCCAGCTGGCCTTTTTACTCCCCTCATATGATGCATCTTCCTGACTCTTTCTGAGAACCCGCTGAACTGCACCGTGAGGGTTTCATATGGAGTTCACAGGGGGCTGAAGACAGTCGGATGGACTCAGTGTTAGAATGGTTTGACTCTCCATAAACAGCATGGAAACAATTAACTACAACGTGTATGAAAATAACTAAATATGTTCACATGGTTTGTGTAAAAACATATTCTCATTCAACAACCTGGGTCTTACTGTCACAGTTTTATTGCTACTTACTGACACTAAAGCACCACAACACACGCCTTTACAAAAGAGTTCATGAGGTAAGTATCAGAAACAACAAGTCCTCAATTCAATTATAGCGTCTAAACAACTTGTGATTTAATGTAAATGTGATCACTATTCACCAAAATGTGCAGACCTAATTCAGTTTTCAACTTTTACCTCATTTCGTTAGTTGTGTATTGTAGAAATGTTTACAATGCTATGGACAATTACAGTATCACACACATTTCAGGTATAGTCACAATGGTTTTCGCTTTCACATTCACTAAAATACTTGTGTGGCTGCTTTGTGCACTTGGTTGTAGAGTTAAGTGTCTTTCCATCCACCTTTATTTAATGCCCATTTCCAATTTGAGCATAAAAAACTCTGAGTGGAAATCAGTAAAATATCAGAAAGAAGTTTCTATGCTTGGTTGGAAAATTGGCAAAAAGCAACAAAAACAGACTGCAAATAAATTAAATAAGTATATGAAGCATGGGACTTAAACATGAACTCAAGCTTCAGCTCCAATGCTTGACCTCAATGGAAAACGTCGTGAGATTGACGTAAGAAGTGATGGACAACAGGACACAGGAAAAGACAACCACAATGAATCTGACAGTACTTTCTGTCAGAAGATGGACTTCCAAAAGCACTTTTAGATACTAGAGACTTCAAACAGCTCTCATCATGGCTACCACTTCGATACTTCTGAGTCATTTCACTCAGTCAGTAGGCTTCCTAAACAAAAAAGACTTTTGGACCACAGCCTACTACTCGTACGCACAAAACAGAAATTCAAGAGCAAAGTTTCACTGCCGTTCTTTAAATTCTTCTTTAAAGTCATCTTGTTGCGCCCTCTTCTTCTGCAGTGGTTTAATGGTACCAAAAGGGAGATGTAGCAGCACGGAAACATGTATTAATTCATATTTTTGTTGATTATCTGGAAATTTGGTTCACATTTGCACTACATTTGGATGGAAACCTGACTTATATCACTATATACAAACATCTCAATAACTAAGCTCTTGAATCAGTGGGCAGCCTCTCGGTCTAAAATGTGAAGCCAATGATTAAGTACCTTAAATGTGCATTCTTTCTAATAGCCGGCAGGGGCGACTCCTCTCGTTGCTAAAAGAAGTCTGATTTGTGTAGAAGTCTATGAGAAAATGAGCCTACTTCTCACTTGATTTATTACCTCTGTAAACATTGTAAAGATGAGTTTATGGTCTCAATCGCTAGTTTCAGGTCTTCTTCTATACAGCATGATGTTCATTTAGTTAATTGTGGTCCCATTTAGAGTCAAACAGACCATAAAGTAGGGGATGTTTTAGGGTGTGGCTACTTTGCGAATAACAGGTTGCTACCACGGCGTTGTCCGGTCTGGGAGTTGTCCGTGTTTTTGTTTTCAGTTCGTCAAAGGTGATTTTAACCTTTTTTGGTCGTCTGAAAATGTCCTATTCAGCATTCAGTTGTACTTAGCTCCACCTTCTTGTGTCACTTATGGTTGCAAAAATCTAAGATGGCGACGGCCAAAATGACGAACTTGACGCTTCAAAACATCAGTCCACAAACCAATGGGTGACGCCACAGTGACTACATCCACTTCTTAGAAGCAGCTTATGTCTTGAATACAGTAAGATGTTATTATAGCAGATAGCAATGAGAGTGAAACATTGTAAATTTAGGCCCAGAAGTTAAACAACAGCACAACAAATACATGCTGTCAGCCAACAGATTTGAAGGACAAATTTGATTGATTGACACTGAACATCCAGCCATTGGACTAATCTAATCCAAACGCTAATTAAAAATGCAACAACTTCAAGATCTCTTTTCTGTTTAGACGTCAAATAAAAAGTGTTCTAGTACCAGGAGTCCTATCCTTTCACATCATAAGTTTCTAATGGGCAGTATAGATGATTCATGCCAATCAAACATCTGTTCTGCATTCCCCTTGTCAAGATGAGCACCTGTTGACCTCTACCTGACCTCCACCGGTGAGCAATGTGTTGGGAGAGAGGGACCATGGTTTCCTGTTTCAGGCAGGAGGACAGAAAGGACCAGGAAGGGGTAGTTTTATGACCACTGTTTACCTTAGTGGAGGCCTGCCTCTTTTCCTCTTTTTTTTTTCTTAATGTGCCCGGCAAAAAAATGTTTCACTAGGGAGCAGGAGGTGAAATTTTTCTCATCCAAATGGATGGCAATTTCCCACCATTTAGCACCTGAAGGTAATTAGCTTGAAGAGATTGCGGAGTGAGAAACACGTTCATGGAACATTAACTCTCGTACATTCTCCAGTTGCAGGGAATTAATAGGAAAGATTAAAGTTTAAAGAGAGCAAATGCCATTACCACACAAACCACCTCTCTGTGGCACCATCTTGGGCTAACTTTTCCCCCTCTTTATAATAAGTCTGTATTTCACGATGGCATTGAGGTCTGGATTACAATAGCAGGTAATAAGTGGTGCAAATGACACAGTTCTGCAGGTTTGCAATGCGGTTGTATATGAGACAATGAAGAGTCTCGATAGCCTGCAGCTTCATTTTTCTCCATAACAGCTTCCTGCCTGCTTTCTCTACCCTCTGATGTGATATGCTAATAACCAACTCTGCATCCTATCTCTCAATGCAAATGCAAACCTCAGTATAATTGAGATCTTAATAATAAGCTATTACCTCAAATAGCACATCTTGCTAATTACACAGCTTTTCTTAAGCAAAATAATGTCTAAAAACCTAGCTATTTAATGTCTTCATGTATTTCTAACATGTGAATGCACACTTGTGTTTATTCTTCTTGGAAATGGCCAAGTTGTCTACAGTGAATGGTGTATTTTAAAAATGATCAAAACCACACGATAAATCATACCTTCAGATTTAAGAGCCGAAAGAAATTAAATTGAGACATGGTGGAATTTATTGCCCAGAAAATCCCATTCTACTATCTGATTTGAAAAGTCCAGTCCTCCAAGCTCTCGAAAATCTATTTTCCACATTTTAATACCCCCATAACAGTCCTCATAATTCATTCGAGTGTGTTAAGCACAGTTTTATTAGATCTGAAACAAATTTTGGTGGGGGATCCTATAGGCCATTAACCATGGAGTAATTTTATCCTTGTTTCCTTAATGATGCCATAATGGCGAGTGAATTTCTTAACTAAAGACCAAAGAACATTTTGAAGGTCAGCTTCATCTGCAGACTCCTTCATGCGCTTCTCTGAGAGATTGGAAAAGTCGGAGATCTTTGAAGAGTCATTAATAACGCTAAAGCTGAAGGCCTATTTGCGTTCTCGCTTTCTACCTTTTAATGCTACAATTTCTTCCTGCTCTTTCCCTCCTTTTCCTTGCCTCCCTCTGTTTTGCAGTGTCTCTCATGCAGAAAGAATGGAGTGCTGAATGAGAGGGTAAAAATGGCAGCGCAGTGACATACAGATCCCAGATGTGGTGCCTCAATAATTTAAATTTTATGCCTTTGTTATCACTTTAATCATTTTCTTTATTCGTTTTGTTTCAGCGATTGGAGGAACAGTTGATAGGCCAAAATGCCATGGGAACAATTTTTATTTGGTGTGGTGCAAAGTCTAATTAGAATTAGAATTTTGCTGAGCCTTGAAATGGTTGGTACTTTATCCTGATCACCTTAGATATTGTTCGAAGTCAGTCATTTGTCATAGCAGAGCATGCTGGGAAGGCTGCTGCTAATCAAGGCTCCATCTCCTCCACTCCTTTTCTGCTGCCATTGCACCTCTGTCCAAATAAATGCTGTTGGGTAAGGATGAATGCCGTCTTGTCTCTGACACTGAATCTTATGGGAGCCGAGAGCGATGCGGCTCTCACGTTAAACAAGACTACAACTTTTTAAAGTCAACTTTAAATTTGCTTAAACACCTTGTACTTCGCTAACTATTTCAAGTAATTTGATTACTCTATCTGCTGAATACAAGTGTAAATGATGGATAGGAGGGGAATTAAGTGCTCCAAGGGGAGAGGTGATGTGAACTTTTTGGGACTTTTTTGGGAGAAGACGTGTCCCTTGGATAATCCTTGTTTATGTGATTGCAAGCTAAGACAGATCTTGTGCGCTAATTGAAATGAATTGCGCGATTATGGCAATGTCTCTGCAAGGTCACTGATCCTTCCGGTGGGTCCCCCTGTAAAATGACACACCTCTGAGCACGGCCGCTCCACCCCCTGAAGATTAGCCACATAAATAAATTAGACCCAGGGACAAAGCAGCGCTCGCTCCCATGTGAAACCTCAACGCTAGTGGCGGAGGCCACAACCAGTGGCGTTTTTTTTTTTTTTTTTTTGTCATCGTCTGTCAGGGACAGAAGAGTATTTCCCCCAGAACAGCACAGGCATTTTATCCCCCCTGTGAGCCAAGGGTCTTTAAAGAAAGCGAAGCTGACAAGCGTTAACATTTAGAAATGTACCAATAAATGGCTTTTATGCAGACGTAGCCCAATGCCCTGGTGGCGCACACTGTCACGGCCAGGGCCGCTCTTCACGAGTGTCAGGTTGAGTGAAGCTGTCAGAGCGGTTAAACCAAAATAAGCCCCTCTTGAGACCTAAAGCATCTCTCAGTCCTTAGGTTAAACCACACTGCTGCCTCACTGTGTGTACAAAAAGTGGAACCATTTAATTTATTTACACATTTTGTGTATTTATACACTAACAGCTGCTGCGCCATGGAAACTTTCCTTTGTTACCTGCTGATGCAAAGCAATAAATAAGAATAATTAATGACATACTGTACTTGTCACTTGAAGTAAATAAACTTAGAAATCCAAACCACTTACTTTATCTTTTTAACTGCAGCTATCCATATTAATGCAAATTTATTTTAACACCACTAATTTCTTTAGTGCACTAACAAAATTTGTGATTTTTTACGTTGTTGCGCTGTCTGTTACTAGTCATATGAAACTATAAATCCTCAGGAATCCATAGTATTAAATACTTGACAAAGCTCCCTTTAAGGTACATTTTGAACAGAAAAATGTGCATTATGCAATTAATGGCGTTTAAATATTTCAATCGACTGACAGACCTAATTTTAACATCTTATATACTCATAACTACAAATGTTGCAATTCTGATCCTAACATGGACGCGGTACACAGCTAGTGCAGGAAACGATAAACCAATTGCAGCATTTCTATGTTACTGAAGTGCTGGTTAAGAAGACCTAAACAAATGATTTAAGACTAAGCACGTACATTAATAGACGCCCAATGCCAACCTCAAAAAGATCTGCTTTGTTCAGCTCTACATGAAGAATTGCCTGGAAGCCACAGCCTCCCTTGGGCTCCTTTCTTCCAAATGTTCAGAAATTACCTTTGGTGGAAAAAGACCTAACATGGCAAAATGTGCCTTTAATAGCCAGAGACGTTTTCTTTTTCAGCAACAAGTTTAATTGGAAAGAAGTAGAATTCACTTTGAACGGGCAGAAAAAAAAATAAATCGGTGTGACAAGATGATCGATTACCTGTAACTCTACCTGACACAGAAATTAGGGTTTTTTAATGATGGGCTGCCTCTTCTTGGACATGAAATTCAAATGCTCTCCCAAAGTCTACCTTCAGCCATCACTTGTCTCTTGCGCTTGTACGCTCCAAACGCAGGCACTTTGTCTTTGTCACCGGAGAAAGGACATTGTTATTACCGACATGCCTTTGTATTAACCAATTTCATTCCTCTACAAGTAACATCTCATTGGTTTTACCTATGCTGCTGGCTCACATCTATTCCCAGCACACATGTATAGGATTTTTATGAATTTTGTATAGAAAAAAAAAATTATATCGATGTTTGTTGGCTGGTTATCCTAAAATATTCTGAAGGAGAAATGGATGTGATATATTTCAAAATAAAAGAAAAAGATAAACAACTAAGTGCAGCGCAGTGCTGACTGTATGGAATCAGTGATCAGGTACAGCCTTTCCTTCCTATGTGTTTAATATATTTTGACACTAAAATAACCATCCATGAAGGGGCACTCATTTACAGTTCATAAAATCCACATATTTCTCATTTATGACCGTAAGATCTGCTTAATGTGACACTTTTCTTGATCAAATTATAAGATGAAGTGTGTCAGAGGAGTTGTGAAGCTAACAGTGTCGGCTGGAGGAAGGGTGGGGGGGGGTGAGGTGTTTGCAACTCGGTCGCCTGTGAGAGTAGTGATGCAGCTCCCAGCCGGCTGTCCACATGGCTGGAGGTATTGATCCAGTTATCATTGCTAGATCATCACTATATAGACTCGGCAGCACGGAGAGCCGGGACACCGACTGACTGAACTGTCGGGAATCTCAGTGGCTGAGTGACTGCCTGGAGAGAAACGCCAACATGCTGCGCTGTGGTCGGGACAAACAGGAGCAGCATTCAGGGCCGGTGCCAGGGTTTTTAGGGGCCCCCCCACCAGCAGCACCAAAACCACCAACCCGATTCTAAAATGTGCAGTGCAAAGAATAATCACAATTTACCGCATTACCTGATTTTGTTATAGTGGCCCACTGAATTCAATACATTAAATGATTATAACCACTGATTTTGTGTATGTTGTACTGGATTCAGTGATACTGTTATAGTTCCTCCAAATCACTGAATTCAGTATACAAAATCTTTTAGTTGTTATAATCATAAAATCTGATATTTCTTATAATTTTAGAAGACTCCCCAAAACCTCCATTAGGCTATAGATTCCTTAAAGCCCAAAATGTTATTGTTATAATTGCAAAATTTATTGTAGAAACCCCCCCCCCCCCCCAAATTTAGTCAAGCACCTGCATTTTCAATTGTTTTGGTTAATTTAGTTTTTCAACATTAAATTTTGCCCGACGTCCCCAAAACTTTCTTTTTTTATTATTTTAGCATCCTCCAAATTCAAATTTCATGGCATCTGCAAAATTATAAAACAAAATCTTCTAATCCATAAATTTGTGATAATGACTCCAAGTCCCCAATTTAGCATTGCATCTACAAAATTTTGTAATTTTTCAAAATTCACGAATGAGTTATGAGAACCCAAAATTCTACTTGAGTGCAATATATGTGCTACTACAGCACAATCAGGTGGTGCATCTTTAAATACTTCAAATTACCATCAGAAAGTACACAAAGAAACTCCAATTTCAATCGATGGTGGCTGAGGGGTCCTAAGTAACTGCTGAGGATCAGGCCAGCTCAGATCCAGGAACAGAAACTTTATATTCCAGCTGTCTAGTCGACTAACTCGCCACTCAGGTGAAAAAAATAGATTTACAACATATGAGATATTGTACACTAGGAGGTAGGAATGCATCCAGCTCCACAACCTATTAACAAGTCTTTATTTTTACCGTCTGCAAGCATCCAAACAACAACATTAGCAAGCTCTCAAACATGCAACATTGCCAAACCCTCTCAGAGTAAAGACAGAACATGCAATAAGAGAAGCAAATTGCCCAGGACATGCAAGGTATGGCTCCCCTAGAGCAAGGGCTATAAAGCTCACCTCACCTCACTGAGTTATATGCTAAAGCCCAGATATTTCATTTGCTTGATCACTTTGCCTCATCGTAATCACTTTCATACAGATTTATTGCAGTGAGGGTCACAGTGCAGTGGAGGTGCTGCATTCTCCAGCTGTTTATGCCTCCTAAGAGCTTTCTGCTCACCCGGCTCACATGGTCTTTGTCTTATTTAGAACGAAGAAAATGTGAAATATGACAGGCGATAGTGCCCTCATTTGTTCTGTAGATTGCCTCACACACACCTCCCCACATGTCGGTGCCAGTCTCGGTCTACCAGCAACTCCTATTTCTCCCCCCACCCATAAGACCCCACTCCCCACCCCCCCAACTTCCACCCTACGCACCACTACCCCCACTGCTCCCCGACTCTCCCAAGTGTTGTGTGTTGTCCCTGGCCTCCACAGCGAGGAGGAGGTGGGCACGGGGCCGTGGAGCACAGCCGCCGCCACCAGCATCGCCTCTGAAGGATAATGCTGTTTATTGCATTTGTCAGGCGAGCGCTGCAATACTTTGTAAGTCTATTGCCCACTTACTGCCATGTACTTTAAGCCGGTACTGATGTGCCTCTTTTGTGTGGTTCTGCTTGTGTTATTTGGCAAATTGACTCACGGCTGAAGGTTGGAAACAGCCCTTAAAGAATTATAACGCCTTACATTCTCCTGCTGTTTGTCCCTTTCTGTCTCTGTTTCACCCTCTTTCTTTCTTTTATCCCAACAAATATTTTCCATCTCTCCATTTATACTCCGCTTTCTCCCTTTTTCATTCAAATAGCTTAAAACCAGACTAGAACTGATGATTCAAAATAAGTAATTCCATTAAATCCTTTTTTTTTTAAGCCACAGGAGCCCTAGTATATGAGCCCTAGTGTACCGTTATTGATGATATCATTATTATGTATAGGATCCCTCAGTGAATAATAACCCATTATCTTTCATTTTTCCTGTTTTTGTCACTGGATGTTGGAAAGGTTAGGCAATTTATTTTAATGTTAAAACTGTCAGGCACTTACACAGCCATGTCTTGGTTCCCAATACATTCGGCACTTGGGGCCATGATTGGTTTTAAACTAGGCTACATCTTTGAACAAGCTATTCCCACAAACCTCAATGCAATTCTTTTTGCCTGTTTTTTTTTTTTTTATTGAATTGACTTCACATCACAGTGAGACAAAGTACTCCAGCCCTAATAGTGAAGCTTACTTTAAATAATTTGACCCATGCTAAATACAACAAGAACATTATGTTGTTGGATGTCTTCATATTTAATTCTGCAATGTTACAGAAAACAAGGCAGCTTGATAGTGATACACATATACTCCCACCCATAGACAAAGGAAGAGGAGAAAAAAATGCTCTCAACGCTTCAGTGCATTTAAATTTATACAAACTCTCTCCGTGACAGTGATGAATGTTATACTGTATTCTACAATATGTTTAATGCATAGGTCTGTTAAGTTAAGTTTTCTATTCCAGTGCTGTGCAGCGGAGTCACCTCTATAGTGTACAATATTACCAGTGCCACAACAAGAATACATCAGTCAATATCTGCACGGCTGTTTTCATCCTGTAGATTATGTATTTTTTATGTTCTAAATATCCAGCGAATGACAGAGATTACTGAGCTGATGGAAGATTCACAAGATGCACTGTTAACATGAACTACAGGAACAATCGGGATGCAACTGTTTTTTTTTTTTTTTTTGTTACTTAGTTTTAACCATGTCCATGTTCTGTATAGAAATGTCAAAATCCAATATTTCCTCAATTGCAAAAAAAATCTTACGCTCACTTGAGGTGTTTTTTGCCTTTATCAAAAAAGAGTCGATGTCCTAAATGAGATATGGAAACGACTTTTCAGAATAAATTCTGACAAAACCAACATTTAACTTACATGACTGGTCTCGTCTTCTCAGATATTCCCATAACGTACACATTTTTGAGATGGCCAAGGTGACTTGTTTTGTTTCTGGGTCACAACCTCTACTTCTTCTTCTACTCTGCCATGTGCAGCCCACAGCGCCAACTTCTGACCAAACTATGTTATCGCAGAGTTTACTTGCTACAAACCAGTTGACGGAAACATGTCTAATTTGCATTTCTTGTTTTGCCACATTTCAAAAGTTGGTTTAAAATTTGCTTGACAACTGAATGGAGGCACAGTTAGTGTAAACCTAATATCTTTGGGGTTTGGACTATTTTTCACTATTTTCTGACATTTTATACACAGCTTGATTAACTGGTTAATTGACAGGATTCGTCAGATTAACTGATAACGGAAATAAATGCGAGTTGAAAATTCTTGTAATCTCTTACCGTAACTAACTGCATCTATTCAAGTACTGTACTTAAGTGCAATTTTGAGTTACTTTTACTTTACTTGGGTATTTCCATTTTATGCTACTTTATACTAGCTATACTACTTACTCACTCGCATATTAAGATTTTACATGTAAACCATATGATACGTTATTTAATATAATGCATTGCAGTACTGTAGATTTACTCCCCAACAATATATGAAGTTAAAATCATCTTTGTCTTGAGGGCAAAGGATCAAAGTGCTGCTAACAGTATTAATAGTCAAATTAATTCTTAATAGTCCAATCTACTTCTATACTTCTTTTATTCTTGTAATGCAGCAATCTTACACTGTTGTATCACAACTTTGAAGTAAAAGGCGAATACATCTTCCACCACTGATACTCTACATAAATAATCCAGTACACAGTATCATATATTCAATAATAAAACACCAAAATACTTATCTTTCTGATTTAATTTGCAAGCCTATCCTCAAAAATAACATATTCAGCTGTTTTTTAAAACTCATATTAATACATTCTTGATATAAAGGCAGAGTTAGGATAAGACAGACTATTCCAACAAGACATGGCTGTTTTTTGTTTTGTTTTTTTCATTGCACTGGTCTTTGGTTGAGGTAGCGTAATGTGACCCCTCCTCACCTGCCTTGTTTGATAACCACCATAGCTTTTAAATCATTTTATATAGAGAGTATACTCTATTTCTGTACGTTGAAGCAAAAGTCTGCACAGAAGTCACTGGCAGCTTAACACACAAGGCCTGATGGGGTATACATGAGTGATAAGGTAATTCTTTAACGCAAAGGAATAAATTGTGCAACATTTTTGACAGTTCATCTGCATCACAGCGGCAACGTGGCAAAACTGAAATGTGGTTGTTGTAACACATTGTTGGTGTGTTTGCTCAGGTACCATGCATGCACCATCGGCAATGAATGTTTGTATAGAGGAGAGAGAGAGTGAGGGAGTTATCTGTTCACACAACACATAGTCACTCAGGCAAGGCTTATAGATTCAGCGAAATGGATTCCATGTCAGGATATCACATATTACCAAACCTTTAGAGTGTGGCACCTTGTATCCAGGCCTGACTTGACGTTGACACAAATACTCTCTGGCCCATATAAAATCACCTCCACGGACAGTGTTTTACAGACGACCCGTGACAACAAAACAGCATAAGAGAGGTCAATTAATTAGATCCTAAGTAATAAAATCAGCTGGATGAGAGAGTTGTGAGAAACGCGTCTGGAAGTCCAAGTTAACAACCAGGCTTTATGACCTTGATACTGATCCAATATAACTCCACATTGGTAGTGTAAATACAATTAAATATGGATGTGCGATTAAGTAAAACCTTTAAAAGTGTTTTGATTTGGGTGTTGTGAAAGGAGGGGGAATACACTGCAAAGTTTTTTTGATTGCAAACTTGAAGGTGACAGCAATAAGTAATGTTTTACAAGATTACACAGATGCAATTTATTGCATTTTGAAATGAGTGGGCTATCGTAAACGCCAGAGGCAGGTGTGCAGCGACCTCTTGATGAGCGGATGGAGCGGTAACAGCAACAAACACAGCCCGACTTGTATTTTTCTTCGCTATCTTATCACGGCTGAGTGTGGTAATTTGCAGAGGAAGGCGCTGTTTTAAATTGCACCCCAGTAACAGCCTTTAAATGGTTACCCATTGAGATACAGTCGTGCTCTTGTGGTATAATGTGATTCAAACACAGTGATCGGAGTGCAAAGGTAGGATGTACTGCTGCTCTCTGCCCATGAGTTTACCTGCTTGGTTTAATGCAGGTGACTGTGAGAAGTAATTCGTGTAGAATCTTATTTTAATGACTGTGTTGGTGTACAACAGCACACAATAAAGTTCAATAAAAAAGGAATGCTGTATATTAACCTCTAAATAAAGTGGTGGATTTTTTTCAGGGTAAAATCTGGGCTTAAAGAGCAGCAACAACTTTCTATGGACCACTACGGATCACCCCTGAGTCTGTTTGTAGCTACAAAATAACTATTTTTGCATGTTTTCTTTGCTTGTATGGTGTATTGTAGAGATGTCATGATGATTTTTCTACAGTACCGTAGATACCAGGGATCAGCACTCGGGACTAAAGGTGTCCCATCATCCTGGGAACAAAAGAAGATCCTCCCGATAATGCTATATTAGTTGGGTTTTCATTCAATTTTCGAGCAAATTTTAAGCAAACTTTTGAAATGTCGCAAGGAAGAAATACGAATTAGACTAGTTTCCATCAACTAGTCTGGAGTGAATAAACTCAGCTATGTCATGGCAGTGATCCGACAGCAAACTGAGAAGAAGTAGAAGTTGTGAACTGGAAACAAAACAAGTCGGCTTGGCCACCTAACCATCTATGATACAAAAATGGAGAGAGGTGTTTCAGGAATGTGTTTCAGTTGGGCAAGTTTTAATAATTCTTTCATGTCAGCTAGTATTGGTCATGTTTCATGCTGTCTGGAGACAAGGACAAGCATTCAACCGTTTTTATCTGAGAAGATGCTGAAAGCAAAAACAGCTGTCAGTGATTTTTTTATTGTGTTTTTATACAGCAAAAGCATTTCCATATCCCATTTAGTGCATCAAGTCTTTCGATAAAAGCAAAACCTACTGCAAGCGAGCATAAAACTTCTTTTTGAATGTTGGCAGCCGGTGGGCAGCACAGTCCTACTTCGCTAAATGACGGCGCTAACAGCTGACATACAGAGGTTGCATTGAGTTAAATTTGGGTGAAGGTAAATTATAACCAGGGGGCTGCCTACAGGTCTGAAAACTGAAGCCAATGATAAAGTGCCTCAAACTTGCATTCTCTCTAACAGCCAGCAGGGGGCAACTCCTCTGGTTGCACAAAGAAGTCTGATTGTATAGAAGTCTATGAGAAAATGAGCCTACTTCTCACTTGATTTATTACCTCAGTAAACATTGTAAACATGAGTTTATGGTCTCAGCCACTAGGTAGTTGTACTTTTTCTTCAAACTTTAACCCTTTCACATTGTGTTTTCAGTGCATGAACATGAATGACAGCCTTTCTGATCGCCTGAAAATGTCTTACTGTGTTCAACATTCACTTCTACTTAGCTCCACCCTCTCGGACGAACTTGAGGCTACAAAAACTGCAGTTCCCCAACCAATGGGTGATGTCACAGTAACTAACCCCACTTCTTATATATAGTCTGATTATGACGTTATCAGACGTTATCTGTTCAAATGCAACCTTTGGAAAAAACAATATGCAAACGTAATAAAGGCGTGTATGTGAAATAGCTCAGATTTATTGTTTTGTTTTTTATGGAGGTAAGGAATTGAGAATCAAGGAATTTCACTGGTATTGACTACTAAATTTCTAGTATTGTGACATGTATTGTTATGGCTATGTATATAAAAATATTCTTTGATGTTTCCATGTGTACTACTCTGACACTGACAATAATGCCACCGCACAGTGTTGAAGCAGCAAACCACGCCAGCGTTATGCTCCTTCTTTAGTTTTATGAGCCATAGACAGAGGCAGGCTGATGTAAGGGCTGCTGAACCCTTCAGACTAGAGTAAAGAGTGTAATATGTAAACAAAGCTGCTCATAGGCACACTGATTTACAGTGCTCCCTCCCTGCCTAAGAGCACAAGTCTTGCTCCCTGCTGAATTGGTTGCGCCGCTTTAGTGACAGTACGAGCTTGGGTGCATTTTACCCCTCACCAGTTTTTATAGCAACTTTGCAACTTCTGACTCGCTGCAAAATATGCTCAAATATTTTACCACACACATACACATGAACAGACCCCCCCCCCCCCTTACAGGAAAGCCACTTCTGTTGTCAGAGATCAAGCATATCCTCACACTCTTGATATGCCATCTGTATCTTCCCCCCTTCTTGAGATTAAGTAAGGTGGGGTAACCAAGCCGCGAAAGGTTTTTAACATCTGTGCTGGGCTGCTGTAAGTGATACTGAGGAGTTATAATTAAAGGTTCCGACTGAGGGAACAGTGTTTAATGTGGAGCACCCCTCTGCTATCCATCTGAAGTAATGGGGTGCAATGCAAGCACCCGACTGCCACTCCCCAGGCCCTGTCTCACTCTCTCATCTTTACCCCACCTCTGATGGATTGGGAGGACCGGGGGCCAACTCTGCAACGACTTCGACTGATAGCGTACCACAGATCCCTCTCCCTCTCTTGCTTTTGGCTTTCTTCTCATTGTGCAGCATGTACTGTAACATGAACGATAGCTGGAAGATTGACTGATTCCACATCCCGCTGTGACTTAATTGAGAGCAATGTGATGAGGACGATCTAAGACGAACAAAAAAAAAAAACTTGACAAATATCGCAGGAGCCGTCTTTCAGCAGTTTGACCTTTTCCCGATGATAGTGAGAGAAAAATCAACGCCATAATGCTGGATAAATCAAGCGCAGATCATTTGCGTTAACATAAAGACGTGCTCTTGGGTTTGATGGAGCCTGGAGATGAAGCCAGTGATAAACATGAGCTCCTTATATGAACATAATGCACTCCAATGATGCACATACTAACCTGCATGCTGCGGTAATAGGCTGATGTGTGATTACAGTGACGCATTTGCTGGCGTTACAACAGATGTAGCATTCCGGCTTTGTTTTAAAGTATGTTGAGCTTTTACGTGGATGTATAATGTAATAAAAGCAAATATTAAAGACATCTTAATGCCACTTTCTTGTTCTTATTTCTTGCACCGCGAACACGGTGAGTTCGTTCAACTGCTTCAAACGCCGTCCCTCATTTTTCATGTCTGTGCCAGAAAATCAGTTGTGACAGGTAAATTCTGACAGTACAGAAAATCTAGCCTCGGTCATTAGAGTTAATATTATGTTTCTTTGGCAATCCCTCATCATTTTTGGGCCTCATTGACTATTTTTCTTTATAAGATATTAAGTATTCAAACCTCATTTACATCCTTATTTTTCAATTTGCTGCCGCAGTAGTTTAATTTATTCCATATAATTTCTTTTTCTGAGAGGGACATTAATCATTGCCTGTTCCTTTTAGTGCCTCTGGGATTTTTTTTTAAATCAATAAAATAAAGGCTCTTCCTTTGCTGAATATGATAAAACATTTTGCCAAGGGTTATCAGTGTCCTAGCCAGCCTGCTTCCTGCTTCTTGTTTTATTCATTTTATATTCCGGGCTTGTTTATTTATCTTTCGCACCTAATGCATGTGCTTGTCATGCGCACATACAGTACACAGAGGGAGAGGTCGGACCATTCAGCGAAAAAAAAAAAAAAAAAAAAAAAAAAAAGGGTGAAAGTGCAGCCAGTCGTTTTATCATTCCCAGCGAGTGGCCTTCCCCTTGATCATCTTCATAAGATGCCACGTGATTTTTTTTTTCTTTTCATTTTTTAATAGCTGATGTGGGATAGTCAAGTGTGAAGAAGGGGGAGGTTGTTATAGAAATTTAACTATCCTTTACAAATTGATTCACACTTCACCAGCGCACAAGGTCCAGTAGGTAAATTACCAGGAGGACACAATCTTAATTCTCTGCCTCCATGGCATTACTGCTCTGTCCGGAGATGATCGCGGCATTAGTGGATCTAGATCGTTGTAGGAAGAGAAGAGTGCCGCAGATATTCTGATTTCTCTCTGAGATGGAAACTAAATGTATGTTTCGCAACTTGTGCGAATGTACTCTTTGAAAACATGATACCATAACCTGTTGTCTTATGATGTTTAACCAACGGGATATTTCACTGTCACTCAACAAAAAACTTGAGCCAATGAGTAATGGATCAAAAAAAGAAAAGTTTTCAAAGTGTACAGCCAAATGAATGGTGGGGTCTTACTTTAAATGGTTGCCCCCCTCAAAGCCAAACTGCTCATTACTATGGGGCGTTAATCTATATTAATTCATTATAAAAATGGTCGTCCAAAAGAGTTCAAGTCAGCGTTTTCCAAACATCCACTCCTAATGATATCATTCTTCTGCTGTCATTAAGGATATTAAAAATTCATTAAGAAGAAAAGTACTGCTGAGTGGTAACAAATCAGCGAGCATCCCCCCTTCAAGACTAAAGACTAAAGAGTGTGGCAAAGTTTGAGGTGTACAGTATTTTTAAATGGCATCATGGGGCTCAGTTTTAATGCCACCGAGGTTGTCAAACACGGTTGTCAAACGCACCATAATTCCACTTGTTCAAGCAAAAAAAGTACGTCGTGTAAAGTGATCAGATATGCCTGACTGTCATACACGGTGGCACAAAAAGATGTCAAATGTTTTCAAGAGAAATGAACACATGACTAGCAAACTAATATTTACATCTGCAACGATTAAAAATGTGCTTAAACATATTATTGTATTTTTTTTCCAATTAATGTGTAAGATTATAAGCTGTTCCTCATTAAGATAGGCTGTAGAGTATAGGGTTGGGCGACTGGACAAATATATCGGCGACTGGCTGAGTACATCTCTGGTTGTTGTTTTTGGGGCAATGTTTGCCATTTTATTTTGCTAATTTAATGGTCTGCTTCTGAAGAACGAGAGCTGCTCAGCTACTGTTCAGCGGGTAGAGAGAGAGGGTGGTGGAAAATAACATGCAGAGTGGTATATTTTCAAAGCTAACTCAATGAAATTAGGGATTATTTCGACTAAACCAGAGTTGGTGATTGTTGGAAAGACTAACAAAGACGGTTTTGGTGAGCTCTATTTTGTTTCTGACAAAAACATGCACGCAAAATTGTTTTAAACAGTAAGAGTTTAGTGAAGATGCATCTGTTTGAGAGGTAGGGAGCAAACTACTGGCTAAATAAGACTTGGACTATACCGCACGAGTCAAGTGAGAGATTGTAAACAGATGATTTCATATAGTTTTACTGTTGTCAAACATTTCCTACAAAATTCAACGTGACACGAGGTGTGATTGATACAGAAATGGTCATTTTGGGGGTGAAATATTCCTTTAATTTGCCCGATTTCCATGTTTTTCTGAAAGCTGAAGAACAAACTAAGTCATCAGAGGTCCAAAATGTTTTAGTATATATAACTAGAAAAAAGAAAAGACTGCTTTACAGTGTGTGAAGCAAAACCCTCTGCTTACTTTTAAATGTCATGACATGATATCCAGTTTTTCTGCTTTTTTCAGAAAACAATAGTAAACCTTGATAATAAGTGGAGGGAGCTAGAGCAGCGCAAGGACTGTTCACATTCTTCTCTGCTATCCAGTGTTTTATAAGCTAATACCTGCCCATAATGTGTTTGTACTTTACATCTCGCAGTACTTAACATTTGCACTCCATTTTGTCGGTCAGGGCCCAGTGAGTATGTACAACAATTTCATTTATGCTATAGGGTTCTCTCAGCATTTTAATGGTTTCAACTGAATACACATCTCGTTGGGTATATACTGTACACACAGTACGCTGCATTTTATCGATGTAAGCCTATGTTCAGTGCCACCACGGCCCATTGCTCTATCAAGTTTGCTATCAAGATGCTGAAGCCTCGGCGCCTCTAGTAGCCTGTCCAATTCATCTGAGTAAAACAAGTGAAGTCTTCGACCCCCTCAGTCTCTCAGCCAATAGCAAACACATTACACCCAACCACAGTCCTCTTGGTTTCTACGCTCAAGTCTCCTCACTGGGTCTGCAGGGAAAACACAGCTGCTTTGCATGAAGTTGCTGTTAACCATAAACTGGATTCAAAATTAAAGTCTCAGTAAGATTTTTCCTCTGAGCATGCACGTTTCACATGAAAAGCTTATTTCAGTTCTAGTTTGTGTGTCATTACTGCTTTACTGAGCTACAAAGCGCTAAATATGTAAAGTTATATATATAAATAAAGTTGAGTTGTATAGTTGAGGTGCTCACTAGCTTATACTGTATATTAGTGCTTAGCCATCAGTGCCCAGTACTGTGATGTCTTCTTCTGTGAGTTTTCTGGTCACCAAGTTTAATTCTCTATAAGTGGTGCTGTTTTATTGGCCTGCCATGGTGGGTATTTATTCCAAACAAACTACTGGAAGCATATAACACATCATTTCCCGGGGAAGACCTGCAGCTGTTCAACAACAACAACTGTGGAAATTTCAAATATAGGGAGGGCTTTTATCTATGAGCGACAAAAAAAGAGAGAGAAAGTAGAGAAGGGGTTATTTTATGACCTCCTTCAAACTGATCAACATTATATAAAGTGAAAGAGGGAGTGGTAATGGCAGAATGTGATGGCAGAGGCCTGCCTGGCTCGGTGGGACACACATGGACAGCGGAGAACGAGGTGACCGGGCACCGGAGTAATAATGCTGATGAGATCTTAGCAGGGCGATCTGATTCCAGTGTGAATTAGAGTTAAAGAGAGCTCCCTGCCGGGCTCATACTTAGGACAATCTCCCTCACTACCAGACATTCATTGTTAATATGACATTCCCCGGGATCCTGGCTAATAACACTCTCAGAGGGTGGGGTCTTTTATGACTGTAAGAAGAAGAAAAAAAAAAAGCACAGCCATTCTGCCTTTTGCTTAATGTTTATCTCTCGGGAATTGCACAGTGGCGTGGCACACAGCGATACAATCTCTTTTAATTCTCTTTCTGGTCTGTTTACACTCAGAGGAAGAGCTAAGAAATCAGGAGGGTGAGGGGGGGATCTTCAGCAGACACTACCCTACAGCAGCTAATGCGTCAAGGCCATTATATTCTGATTGGAAATCTAATAAACAATTCATCGATCTTAATGTGAGTCTACACCAAACATTGGGGGGCTGAGAGCCACTTGGGTTTCAAATCTGACACAACAGCGGATAGACAATGACCAGCTCTGACTCACTGTTGTGATCTTGTGGCATCCTCCCTATTCTGGCAAGTTCTAATTAAGGCCTCTGGGTTACTCAGAGATTTTCCCATTTCTCTCTCCTCACAATTTCAGTAAATATATTATTGAATCACATTATCTGTTTTTGCTTGGGTCCCATTACTCACAGGGAGCAATCTGTAATGATAGTCTATCATCAACGTGGTGGGTCGTGTTGCACCATTGATTATAATCCTCCAAACAGCTTTTATGTTTATGAGAAATCACCCTAAGAGCAGTCTGCATCGTATTTCCCCTATCAGCTTCATGCAATTATATGTTTTGGTGCGATTGCAGATTAAAATTTAATATTGATCAAGGTGTGCTGCCCCACACAGACAGACCTGCACGGCTGTCTCCTTAGCTTTCTATTGTCTGTCGTGGGACAAACAATATGGCAGAGTTGAAAATCCATCAGGGTTGACAGGTCCATTACACGCCAACATCAAACTGCTTTTGGTGGTCTGAACCCTTTTTGTCCACTATGTCCCACTTGAAGTATTACAAGCAACTTGAAATATTACAGAGATCAATTTGTCTGTAGCGAGAAGAGTAGTTTGAATTTCTGAGCTCATCTTTGTTTGTGTTGGACTTTAATTTGTTGGCAAGTAGGGGTGGGGAAAAAAGAGGATAGCATAGTGTCATGATATTTTCTGTGGCATTATTGCATCGATACACGGATGTCAAGCTAAAACTTGAAACTTTTGATTATATATCCATTACAATTCTGTCTTTCGGAGATTGTAGAGGGCTCAGTCTTAAAAGTAGAGTAAAGATCCTGGGATCATAAGAAACCAGAAAATAAGGGCACAAGTTTTTTTAATGAATTAACACAATCAGGCTTTCAGAGGATGTAGTGGGCTCAGTTTTAAAGCAAGAAGCCTCATATGAAAGTAGAAAACCGAAGTAATCCACTGGTACCATACCAGCTTCATACATACTAGCTGATCACCAGCGAGGAAGTAAAGGTCCAAACTTTTTGGTGAGGAAAAATTGTCATGGCCATTTTCAAAGGATCCCTTGACCTCTGACCTCCAGATTTGTGAATGAAAATGGGTTGTATGGGTACCCACGAGTCTCCCCTTTACAGACATGCCCACGTTATGATAATCCATGCCGTTTTGGTCAAGTTTTAGTAAAGTCAGCACACTGACACTGACAGCTGTTGTTGCCTGTTGGGCTGCAGTTTGTCATGTTCTTCTGTTTAAAATTACAATAAGATTGTATCCTGACTTACAGTAAGTATCATGATATCACATTATGAGGCCTAACCTGTCATAACAAGAAATCACAACTTCAATGGATTAAAAAGTAGGAGCTACTTTTTAAAATTATTCATTCAGTTAGTTATAATGAGTGGTATTAAGAACCCCTCATCACACAAACTGTAAAGTGCTGAATTTGAATTTACAATGAGTAATACCCAAGACATTCATTATGAGAGACTGTTTGTTATTGTTGCATAAGGCAGAGAGCCACTAAATCAGCTCCCAGAGGACCACTGCTTCACCAGGTCGCACACTGCTCCGCTTACCCTTTGATATGTCTGGCTAGAAATTCAGAGCGCCGCTCATCTGCTCGTGGTGAGACAGTCTGCTTAAATACAGGATTGGACATTTAAATGATTTCACTTGTGACAGGCCTGCTGTGACAGAATAACAGATTCGGCTGAACAAATAGGCCGTGGAGGCTGCCGGGGTCCCAGGAGTCAGCCCCCCGAGCCCTCGGGCTCTGTTTTGTAAAAGGGACTTGTTTCAGTATGGCGGCACTTCTGGAAACATATTGGGCCTTGTTACATTGAATGAAATGCTAATTCTGGCAGACTGTGTGGATTGTGGGTCTTTGTCTGCGTGCGTGTGGTCACACATGCTGCACATGTGCATAGGGATAGAATTTACGCAGGGATATAAAAATCGCACAATCAGCCACAAATTAAAGACAAAATAAGCGAAATGTTGTGAATTCAAAATCTGGGGAGAAATCATTCATTCATTTAAGATGCTATGTGCCTCTCTAGTAACATTTAATGCAATAAATAATTAATATGTCTGTCTTAACTCTAAATTCACTTCATACTACCCTTCGATTAAAATGCCTTATTTTTAGAGCATGCGTGGTGCTGCTTGTCCTCTGACAACCTGTATAGGTGGGAGTCCCTGAAGGCATTATAAGTTTATGACGGCATGATGAGGAGTAGGCCAGCCAGCATCTGCTTAAAAAAGCCAACCCTAGCTCTTTCTGAACTTACCTTTCTTTGTGTGGGGAATTGGACAAAAGCCATAGTTCCCTCTGGTCTGTCAAAGCTATTCTATAATCAACCAACCGTGGCCCTCCCCTTAAAGAATAGGAAGACATTATTCAGCTTCCTCCTTCTGATCTTGGGGCCACAACAAACCATGTAAGCCATGGCTGACTGGTTAAAGCGGGGAAAAAAAGAGGAACACAATGTCCCCCTGTCAGCGGCTGCAGATACAGAGGCCTATGAGCCAGGCACCACGTGACCCTTGGACCATCGCCTCAACCATGGTGGCCATGCCACTGAGCACCGCCACACAGAGAGAGGCCTTGAACCCAAACGCTCTCGGTCTTCTATAAGGTCAGATGTCACAAAGAAGCAGTCTGGTTATTTTAAACTGCAACTACAAGTGAAGGATGTTTCTTAATCAAACATATTTAAGACTCCAGTGAATGAACTGAGCGAGTAAATGCCATCCACACACTTTAGTTATCAGCCGTTCTGCCTGCCAGTTGTCATTTAAGGGAGAATTTGTACTGTGAGAAGCATGAAAAAGGTAAAAATGAAGGGCTTATTTTGTACGTGTGATCGGCAGATTGAAGCTACCACAACACTAGGAGCTGTGCTTGAGCTCATTTCCCACGGCTGACTGAAATGTAGAGATTTAACACTCACCCAGAACATTTACTGGCTGGATGGTCTCAGTTTGCCAAACTGCAAAAGGGGATTTTAAATTAAAGAGGAGGCAAACTCTCAATGCTGCTATTCTCATGGGGACGGCCATATCAAGGAGAAAAAAAAAAAAAAGAGCAAATGGATGTGAACTCTTGAATATTTCCACTTAGCAGCAGATAATCCAGCTTTATGTTACATTATGACTTGAAAAAGCATTTTCTTGTGAAGTCTTTAAACAAACAAAAAGACTTAAAACCAACATTTTTCATACAGAAAATGCAATCCGGTATTATAACTGACAAAGACGATGTTAATTATGAGCAACAACGCAGGTTTTTTACAAATAACTGCTCATATCTGTGTGATAACATATATATTGTTTTCTAATTGTACCAAACTTAACCCCAATTTTTGTCGTGCCTACAAGCTTAACTGACGCCACTTCAAAAACTGTTATTATTCCACTGAGCAACGTTGATTTTATACTTTGTACTGCCAATGATCATGGAGAGAGGCGCTGAATGTTAAATAGGTAAAGAGCCCCGTGGCAGAGGCATTGGCCCCCTGTTACCACTTAGCCCTATTTGGCTGGCCTCACTCACACTCATAATTAAGACCCCCTACTGTGAATATAAATGGCCCCTCAATCAATAGTGATAGAGAGAAATAAAGAGGCAGAGACATGGAGACCGTGGGCATATCTCAGGGGCAAACATGATAGCATTATGAAAAGGAGCAGCTTGAAAGCGGCTTTTACTTTGACAAGGGAGCTAACGTTGTAATTGTCCCTCGGGGGACCAGAAGCTCTTGTTATTAGAAAACAATTTCTCCCTCCAGGCCACTTCTTCTTCAGCCTGAGGGCACAGCGACTCCACGTTTCACTCCTCCATCCTGTTATCCGGCTACACTCCCATGTAGGATGAATAAATGATGCAGAGAAAGTTGGGAAGTTGTGATTCTCAGTTCCAATGAAAAATCAAATACGGATTTCATATTTTTCAGGAAGCAGTTAAATGATAATTCACATTTAGCACTATGACTAATACAGTGACCTAAGATTATATATTATAGTAGTATTTCAGTAAAAGAGCAGTCTAAAGGCCTTTACATATAGGGGGCTTTTTTTTCTCGTGCAATTAATTCGCATGTCAATATATTTTTAAGAACAGTTATTTTTGTCATTTCACACAGAACGTAAATATTACGATGCAAAATAAAGGACAATTTTTTGTTCGGAACAAGGTCAATTTTCTGTGATTTGTGGGTTTTTTATGCTAAGTCAGTTTTCTAAAATTAGATTTACATTTTAATACATCGCCTTGCTTACAGTATCACAATATATTGAATCATATCCCGTGGATCATGATACGTATCGTATCGCCAGATTCGTGCCGATAAACTACCCTAATCATGCAGTTAAATTACACAAACTAATTTTTTCAACAGTTGTTTTTGTCATGAGTAATTTCACACAGAACAAAGAATATTACAAATCTTAAAGCGATGTCATTTTTTGTGCAAGGTCTATTTTTTGTGGGTTTTTTTACTCATATTTAATGCGTATGTGTTCTTTATACTATGTCAGTATCCTAAAATTACATTTAAAAATTGCAACATATTGTCTTGCTTACGGTATCGTAATATATCTCAATACATTGAATCATAACCCCTGTATCATGATATCTATCGTATTGCTAGATTGTGGCAATACACAGCTAATCCCAATCCAGTCATGTTGTATAAATGTAAAAATTTCTGTCATATCACACCAACAATTTTAGATCCGAAAATATTAGTGGATTCATCTATTAGGCAATCAAAAACAGAAATCAACTACTTGGACAATTATTGTTATAATAAAGGCATCAACAGGTTGAGTTACACCTATATTTATGAAACAACAACACAGAGACTCTGTAGTCTGAACCAAGAAAAAAAAAGTTTCCTTTCAACTTTGACAAAGGAAGCACAGATCCACGCCTTCCGTTCTAACCTTTCACAATAAAAGCCCTAGATATCTAATATTCGCAGGCCAGTATTTGCATTTTCATGCCGTTTATTCGTCACATCCCCAGTGTGTAACGGCATTAATGTGTGCTAAACAGCCTGGTTGAGACACTGCTGTCTTTGTAGGTCTGCTTTCAGCTTCCTTTGTTCTGGTGTTACCTTTATGTAATCTACACTGTCCTGTGCTAAACATATATCATTTTGTATATTTACCTCATTCCCTGGCTAATTTCAAAGGTTTATTTCCTGAAATGAAGCCTCTTTGTCAAATCCATTGATCCTTGCAAATCTAGAGCAATATTACTGTTTGTATAATAAATTGACCTGTAATGTAGATTAAGTTAAGGGGGGAGAAAAGAATGAAAAAAAAAAAAATAGTGAAAAATGCCCATTAACATTTTGCCTTGTGAGTTTGTGTGGTTAATTTAAAACATTTAAGGCTGGAAATGAGCTTCTCCATCAAATGTCCCACTTCCATTTACATTTCTTGCATACAAGTCAATTTGTGGCTGCCCCACGCCATAAATCATTGCCACCGGAATGCTGTGTCGGTACCTCTAGACATTACCCTGGCGCATGGTACTTAAAAAAAGCAATTTAGAACTCCATTTGCTCAAAAAACAGTGTGCTTTCAGCAGACTCACACTTCTACCCAGCAAAATGAAGATTAAACAGCATTGCCTAAAAGAGTTTTATTGTATATGAATGTCTCGCAATTGTCCTAGTTGTCTTTTTTTTTTCGTCTATTGTGTGATGTATGTGTGTAGAAGTGGGTTGAATAAACAGATATTAGCATGTTATTACTGCAGTTGGAAGCATTTTTCATGATGATTTTTCTTGATCATGATATTTTAGTATTTAGGGCTACAACTAACGTATTTTTCATTATTGATTGATCAACACTTTCATCATTTTGGCTATAAAATGTCAGAAAATAGTGACATATGCTGTGAACGAGTCCAATGGGGCATCCTCAAATATCTTCTTTTGTCTGACCAACAGACCAAAAATATATTCATTCAACTGTTATATATGACAAAAGACCGGCAAATTACAGCAAATAAAAGTTGGAACCAGTGAATTTTTTGCATGACAAAAAAAAACAATTGATCATCCAAACCGTTGATTACTCTAAAGACTCTAAAGCTCTAGATATTGTGCACTATGACAAAAAAATTGTGATATTTATACAAAATGACTGTATTGTGATTAGAACTGTGTATTGGCAAGAATCTGGTGACACGATACGTATCACGATACAAGAGTTACGATTCAATATCTTGTGATGTATTGCAGTATTGTAAGAAAGGAGATATAGTGCAATTTTTTAAACCTAAGTTTAGGAAAACTGTCAGAGTCTGAAGAACACACCACTGTATGCATAAAATATTTTACAGTCATTGCAGTGCTTATAATATCCAACATCAAAGCACACAAAAAAAGTGTTTTATTGTATATGAATGTTTTGCAATTGTTCTAGTTGTTTTTTTTTTTCCTTCTTTTGTGTGTAGAAGGGGGTTGAATGAACAAATATTTGCATGTTAATGTAGTTGGAATCATTTTCATGATCATGATATTTCAGTATTTCAGGCTACAACTAACGATTATTTTCATTATTGACTGATCTGCATTTTTTATTATTAATTAATTAATTGATTAATTTAGCATTTTGTCTATAAATTGTCAGAAAATAGTGAAATATGCTGTCCAAAGGGGTGTCCTCAAATGTCTTCTTCTGTTCGACTAACCGACCAAAATTCAAAGATATTCAGTTTACTGTCATATGACAAAGAACAGCAAGTTACTTAGATTTGAAAAGCTGGAAATGGTAATTTTTTTTTTTTTTTTTTTTGCTTGAAAAATAATCAATTATGCAAATAGCTGATTACTGTTATTTTTATTGCCAATGAATCAATGAAGCAACTAATTGTTTCACCTCTAGAAATATTTGTTTAATATGACAAATAAATTGTGACATTTATACAACATGACTGTATTGTGATTAGCACTGTGTACGCGCAAGAATCTGGCGTTACGATTCAATATATATATATATATATATATCGATACTGTAAGGCAATACATCACTATTTATTTAAATAATTTTAGGAAAACTGTCTTAGTATTTTGAATTCACCACAATATATGTAAAATCTGAGTAAAAATATTTTTATAATGTAATCAGAACACTGAGATCTGCATTTGCATTTATCACAGTCATCTGTAACATCTAACATCATAGCACTACTTTGAGAGGACACATACATCTGCCTACATCAAATAGTAGTATTGACTCAAGTTAATCTTCACATGTAAACCATTATTTAAGAAATCAATGCAGTATCACAACACACAATATCGCGATATTAGATATTTTAAATAGTCATACACCCCTAATTCACTCACCACCTGCTGCACTTTACTTATTACCGTTACTGTTATTTATTTTATTGTCAATTTTCTTCATTGCACCTTATTTCATTCACTGCACCTTCTCTTTTACTTTTTACTGTACTGTATTTATCTGTACTGTTGTTGATGCTGCTAAGACACCCGAATTTCCCTCCGGGGATTAATAAAGGTTCATCTTATCTTATCTTTATCTTAATTGTGATTGTAAGTTCTGTAATGTTTCTCATCCCCTGTGTTACTGACCTCCCTCCTCCTCACCCTGACAGAGAGAAAGTAGAAATAAACCCACAGGTCTGTTTACTGTGCTTCCATTCACCATCAATAATGGGCTGATAAAAGAGATGCTATAAGACCAACCAGAAAGCAGTGGTCAGTAAAATAGGTACAATATTGTGTCACGTATCAGGAAATAATTGATGACCCCCTTCACGGGGATCTCAAACGGGGCATTGGGAAATCATTTTCAATCTATGGCTTAGCAGATGAAACAAATGCTCCCGGCTTGCTTTGTCAATTCTCACTCCTTAGGGTCAAACAAACAGCCTTTCCAGGGCCAGCTCAAAGGCTAGTGTACGAGCAGCCAAGCTTAAAATGTCCCTTGTCCTCCACAAAATGATACAACGGAGCATTTCATATACCAACAGTTTGTTATTTGTCATTGACAAAGTTATAATAAGAGGGGCCTTCATATTCATTGACCAGGTGACCCCTACATTCCCAAAGCCTCCAGCTCCATCCATACAAACTCCCTGGTCCATGTCTCCACTGTGCTCCCATTAATGTCCAAGTGTTTATTGAGACACAAAGGAGGAAGGACGGACAAAAGAAAAACAAGAGGGCGAATACAAAGGGTGTACACTTGTAGTAAAAAGTGGGTTACTATTTTGCAGGGCTGTGTATTGGTGATATGATGGGTATCATGATACAGGGGTTATGATTCACTATACTGTGATACTGTAAGCAAGGCAATAGCTTAAATGTAATTTTAGAAAAAATGTCAGTATAAAGAACACACCACTATATGCATAAAATCTGACCAAAACGATTTTTTAATGCAATCTAATCTTTAAATGTAATGTAAAAATACTGTATCAATATTTTCTTCGACCCCTTCTATTTAGATAACTGATTAATTATGAGTCATTTTACTGCCTACAGCTTCAGTTTTGGTCCAAACTGTGAATTAATTTTTAAAATTTCTACAAAAAATAAATAAACTGAATATCTTTGAGTTTTGGATTGTTGGTTGGACAAAAAAAACTGAAGATGTCACCTTGGGCTCTGAGAAACTGTGACTTTTTTCACCATTTTCTCAAATGATTAATTAAGGAAAAAAACTTGTCAGAGTAATAGTAAAATAACCAAGAGTTGCAGCTCTATATGTAAACTGCCAAGTGTAGGTTGAAAAAGCAGCTGAAATGTGCCAGTTAGTGTTTTAATGGTCGTTTTTTTGTGTCTAGCATGAGGGTGATTGTTGTCTACTCAGCAACTCCTTGGCTGATTAGTTTAGCTTCAGTGCTACCAGGGGCCAGACAATGGAAGCTACGGAGAAATGTTCTCACACAAAGCATGCAGCCACAGTAATGGTCTACTGCTGCGCCAATAGCTAATGAATCAATAAATTAAAAAAATATATATTTACAAGTATTTGTCGATGGAGGCTGCTGTAATTATTTGTTGATGGAGTGTGTCTAAAAGCACAAATCAAATATGATGTCTTAAATGAAGCTAAATGGACGCTGAGTTGACACGCTGCGCTGTTTTATTTCTATATTGTTAGTAATGCAAAAATTCATGGCTCCTTTTTCTAAATTGGATCTGAAATTTGTGTGACAGGGAGGGAGTTATGAAACGGTAATTCAAAAACACGACAATAGAAGGGGTGACTAATATATTCTGTCCAAAACAGTAACAACAAGCTGTTAACTAGAAAGTCAACATATGCGGTGCACTTTCTAATTGCGAGTCGAGAAAATACCTCCGACAAACTTTTCAAACACATCCTGCTGTGACGCAGAAGTCCTCGTCCACTGCTCAGCGAACACTTTCCATTTTCTCCAGCTGGCTTGTCGCAGGCCGTGGGGCGGAATCGAGCGGCCACGCGCATGGGAGCCCCACATCTTACACTGCGTCCACGGGCCTCCTGCTCGCCTCTGTGAAACCAACAGTTTATTCTCTACCAGCAGGGCCGGGAGCACGCTCTGGAGGGGGGCGCATTGTACACCATTACCAAGACAATGGGGCCATATGGGGAACAGAAGGATCTCCCGCTCGCCTTTTCAGCGCACAACAAACGGCGCAGCATATTATGCGTGGCAGCGGTCACTTTAGGGTTACAGTTTTTAGCATAACAACTGATGAAAAAGGGAAAGTCATTTTATCCCCATTTAGGGCTATTATGGTCACGACGTAAGGGGGTGAGATTTATGGGTTTTGAACAATACCCTTCTTGGCCAACATACTGACGAAGGCTTGGGGAGAGATAATGGTACCAAATCATGTTCATCAAATCAACATCATGTCAAAGGCGGCTGCTCTGTTGATTTGTGTGCGTTGACTCCTGGGCCACACGATGCCTGATTATTCCTTTCTTCCTACTTCTTTAAATGCATATTTGACACACAATAGATGCCTAAAATAACAACAAAACGCATGTATGTGTCGATTTATCTTGTTGATAAATCGGGGAGAAACAAATGTGAGCAAACACAAACGAGGCGGCCGTGACGTCACACGCAGCGTGCCGCAAAATGATGCAATTGTAAATGTCTGAACATCTTGTGTGTTGATTGGAGCATCGCGGATCTTGTGATGGTAGACTGCAGATCCAATCCATTCCCGGTGTATGGCATCTTCACACACAGTCAGCAAAGCAGGAAAAATCATATGGTGAAGTGTTGCTTGATCTACGACAAGCGCCTCAATGCCAAGAGACTGTTTTTTTTTTCTGAGAGGATGCTTTAAATATCCTCTTCAGTGAACGGCTGGATTCTCCTGAGACTGTGTGAAAACTTAAATGAATTCAGCTCAAGACGTTTGATTTATTCAAAACAGCACTTGTCTTTCGGTTTTCAGAAAACATAATTTAAAAGTCGCAAAAGATACGTCTTTAAACTTAATATTGGTACCTATGGTGTCAATAATTATTGGCCTATATGCATGCAATGAATTGACTATCCTCATAATCTGGCTCGTAATGGATTTAGGACACCAAAGGGTCCTCTAAAGAAGATGAGAGCCTATTGATCCACAAGATAAATGCTCTTTAGGATGTTAATAGTCTAATTTGCTTTAATGATTTCTCCTAGCACTTCCCCAGTCAAGGACAGGATAATATACACTTAAAAAGGCATTCCAAGCAGAAGCACAGCAACTGGACGCTTCCTGCATAAAAATGTAGGGCATTTGAGTCGAATGTCTGAAATTGATGATCAACCCCGCCATTAGTTTGTCTTTATTTGCTTCCTTCCGAGGTAATTATCATGGATTAATGCTTTTCTGGAGTGTCACGCGAAATAACATTAGCGGTATCCATTTCCAGAATAACCTGCCCAGGTCTAATAAGCAGAATAATAATGCTTGCAGGTTTTTGTTTCATGTGGCACTAAAAGCGCACATTGAACACATGGTCTGTTGGATGGATGGTTGATGCATTATTCAATTAATCAGCTGTCAATTATCAAGCACAAATTATCCTAAAGATGTTAGTGACATGTATTGTAATTATTTGTTTTACATCACACAGCTCTTTAGTGTATCTAAAAAATGTTTAACGATTTTTTTTTTTTAATGTGTCCTTTCAACTTATTCTGTTAGTAAATCTTGGCTCCTATGGCTATATGTGACATTTTAGGATTTTAGCCCATCACCGTAACATATTTTAATCTCAGACAAAGGCAGTGTAGTATGACACACCAGAGACAAGATGAGCTATTGCTTTAGCAGTTTCAGGCATAAATGACATTGACTTCTGGGAGATGGAACTCTTTAACATGCTCTGCACCAACTGAGTCACATCTGCCGTTGACAAACAGCTAAGGAGTAACCTGAGTCTATGTTCTCTTTACTGGCAATTTTTACATTTTATCATTGAAGTCAATGAGCCAATCTGCAATTTACGCCGTGGAGAGCGGGATGAGTGTATTCAGAACCCGGTCACACACCCAATCTCCTACTAAAGAGCAGCGATAATGTAATAATGCCTCACTGATGTGCCAGGCAGTAATGGTGCTGAACATCTCCCATTCATCCAACACTACCTGATCATTGCTTTAACGGAATAATACATTACGGCTGGAAATAGCTGTAAACCTCCAACTTTATCTTGGGAATGTGCACTCCTTTTTACCTCAGGAAACGTTCCTGTCCCTCGGTAATAAAAGGCAGAGCTATCAGGATGAAATGGAAAAGAGATTGAAACCCCTCTGTCTCTGACAGGCAATGCACAGATACACAGAGTATGGCCTTTTTTCTTATTTTGTAGCCTACAGGCTGCTTGTATTATTATGAAAATAGGTATTATGATCTTACGCTTCCTCCCAGAAGAAAATACACTGGAGATGTCTGTTTTTTTTCCCCTTATGACTGTAAAGTAGGTCTGATTGACCGTTACTTCACTCTGTTTCTTAGCCCTGTCAATTCTTCCTTCCTTGACAAATGACACTTAGCCGTCTGTCAATAATGGCCCACGTAAATGTGCTTAAATGGGCCAGGGCACACCAATGTTATGGCAGTTTATCCTATTTAAATTACTTTCTGCCTTACATAATTACAGAAAGCTGGCATAAGAGGGTAGTTCAAGCACCGAGGCAGCATAATGTATAGAGGTGAAGGCGGAGATGCATACAATATATAAGGCCATGTTACTTAAGGATATAGAGGCATAAATGACACACTGAACAAAGCTTCATGATAATTGAGAAAAGACAGAGAGGCGCAAGAAGGTGACATCAGCCATTAACCTTATATCAGGCCATTTTGTAAATCAATGTCACTCACATTTAATAACAAGTGTAATCAAAGGAATTATGCAAATTTAATTTGATGCCTCTTGCATTATGCAAATCTCAGCCAAATATAATGAATCCTGACACCTGACCAGTGCAGTATACAGCCTGGGTGGTGCTCACTGTTAAGAAGTGACAGCATTTTGTAGAGAAACACTGAGATGAAAAGGGGAAAATGCACAACAGATCAATTATATTATTGCATTGCACATAATAAGTCACCGATGTGTGTTTGTGTTTTGTGTTCTGCCTTTGGTTTTTATAATAAAGATTGCTATGATTCCACATTCAAGCTACACTGGATGTTATTAAAAGGTCTTGTGTAAATTTGTCTAGCGATTCAGAAAATGTTTCTGTAATGGATTGAACACACCAGAATACAAGAACGAAAACAAACGTCTGGCGCAGAAGCAGTTTTCCATGTATTGTATTAGTGACCAACATGTCTGCGTGACCCGCAGACTCTGACAACAACCCCACAGACACACCGTTACAAGTGGCTCATAATAACAAGGGGACTCCTCGCATCGGATGCAGTCAGCTGGTTCACTACAACCAAATGTTACGGAGTAAAACAGCATGTCATGCTGCCATTTGACACGGTGAAATAAGATTAGATGGGATCCATTCCAGAGTGCAGGAAGTGCAGAGGCTGGTCTGTTCCAGCATACAATCTGCAACATACAAATACTGAGCAAGATGGGGGGGATGCGTACTGAAGCATGAACGTTGACATACTTATAGAATAATTTTATATTTATCCTATATCCTTTATAAAGTATTACTTTAATTTATTCAGTCTGTTTAGAGGGCCATGGATATTCAGTCTCCGTCAATCTGATCGTCCTTGAAAGAATTATGGAAGAATAATTCAAAAATATAAAGCTGCAATGATTAATTGATTAGTTGTCAACTATCACATGAATCAGCAACTATTTTTGAAGTGTGATATGATTAATCGGTTTGATTAATTTTTTTAAGAAAAAAAAAGTCAAATCTTTCAGATATGGACAAAACAAGACATTTGTGGACGTCATCAAACTTTGGTCAGCATTTTTCACCATTTTCTGACATTTTATAGATCAAACTACTAATCCATCAATTGCTAAAATAACTGACAGATTAATCAACAATTAAAATAATAAATGCAGCCCAACTATAATATTATTCATGAATGCTGATCTAGTAAGCAGACAGATGGATGGATTGATTACGATTAGTGTATATTCTGAATCAATGCCTTGATCTGGACTAAGATCAACAGCAGTGCTTAACAGCTTAGTTGGTTAATCGATTAGTCCATCAACAGAAAAATTAATCTGTAACACTTCTGATAATCAATTAATCATTAAAGTCAGTTTTTATGCTCAAATTCCAAAAAATATCTGGTTTCTAAAATGTGAATGTTTCTTGTATTTCTTAGTTAACCATGACAACAAACTGAGTATTTTTGGTGTTTTGAATAGGGCTGTCAAAGTCAAAAATGAAAATCTTGAAAAATATATCGGGTGCCAGGCAGCAACATGAACAAGAGAAACAAAATCTCCGGCACTCTCAGATAAAGTAACTTCTTTTATTTACACGACAAACAACCATATGCATTTCGGCCAAAAGCCTTCGTCAGCGTGAACAATCAAAACTTAAAGCCAGTTTTGAATACTCAGGTGAGACGCAGTGAGACGTGAGTGGCTGCATTATCTGAGAGTGCCGGAGATTTTGTTTCTCATATTCAAAGGGGTCCCTTGACCTCTGACCTCAATATATGTGACTGAAAATGGGTTCTGTGGGTACCCACGAGTCTCCCCTTTACAGACATGCCCACTTTATGATAATCACATGTAGTTTAAGGCAAGTCATAGTCAAGTCAGCACACTGACACACTGACAGCTGTTGTTGCTTGTTGGACTTCAGTTTGTCATGTTATGATTCAGGCATATTTTTTATGCTAAATGCAGTACCTGTGAGGGTTTCTGGACAATATCTGTCATTGTTTTGTGTTGTTAATTGATTTCCAATAATTAATATATACATATATTTGCATAAAGAAGCATATTTTCCCACTCTCATGTTTATAAGACTATTAAATAAACAATCTCCCTTTAAGGTACATTTTGAACAGATAAAAATGTGTGATTAATTGTGATTAATTGTAATTAACTATGGACAATCGCACAATTAATCACGATTCAATATTTTAATCAATTGACAGCCCTAGTTTTGGACTGTTGAATAAAACAAGCAATTTGAACAGATTAACTTGGGCTTTGGCATATCGCAGTGGGAATTCTTCACAGTTTTTGAACATTATTACAGACCATACGATCAACTGACCTGAATGGATAATATTAGTATGCTATAATGGAAATTATCATTAGTTGGAGTCCTAATCAATAAATAAAAAGACATACTTTCAACTGAAGTCATTATCATTTTAGCTAAAGCACTGATCATGGCTCATTTTACTCATCTAAACAGCGTTTTTACACTGCCAGTTGTTTCTCTCGGAGGCTGTACAGCAGGAATTGTGTGCCTCAGATGGTGCGTGTTACTAAAGAGTCCTTTAGTGTGCACCACTCTAGGAGTAAAATGAGCTTCGATCTGTCCCAGAGGTAGCCCATCAAGAGGTGGGGAGGTTAGTTGGTCGTCACGGCCATCTAGACCCTGGCCTGTGAAAGCCTGCCAGAATCAATGCTAATTATGCTGCCATCTGCGAGGTGCCTGTGCTAGGTTGACACCTGTTCACTTCCAAGTGACGCGCAGAAACTTCAATCAAGCCGGGAAACAAGACGCTAACACTGCCGAGGAGGGAAATGATTGGGAGAAGTATTGACAGTGATGATGGTTGGTGGATAACCAGAAGATATAGCTGTCATAGCTGAAGCTGGCTGGGCAACGTGTGAAAACTTCTAGCTCAAACAGAATGTAGTCTATGTAGAGTAAATCCCCGCTGAAATGTCTAATTGACCCTTCCACTCTGTCAGCACAGTCGTTTCTCTCCTGGAATCCCAACTCAGCCTACGTGTGTGATAAATGTCCCAGGGCTATAGCAACACTGTCCCTTTCCAGATAATTTATCATGCAAAGACAATCAGTCAGAGCACTTGATTAATATTTTCTGGGGGATCTTTTCAACTTTGGAGGCTGATCTCGCCAGCCACATTAGGCAGAGTGGTTGCAAGAGGAAACCAATAAACTAGGTTTGGCTGTTTGCTCACTGAGACCGGGGGCCTGTCAATTCTTTGCCCCCTTGAAAGAGATCTGCCATTAAGGTGACATGAGAAACAAATGAGGCCAATTTCTCCTCCAATGTCCCATCTGATATGTCAATAAAGGCCCAGCAGCCGCAGGATGCTCTGAGATGGATTTTTCCTTGCAGCTAGACAATCAGTGGAATACATCTAACTTTCCTCCGATAGGTGAATCACTCAGACAACACCAATGGACTAGTGTTAAGTAGCAACTGCAGATCTGGTTTCAGACAAATATATGAATGAGATTTACTTCCAAGGTTTTAGTTTTCATCTTACAAGATAAGATAAGCCAGGCAATGCATTTGAATTATGTTTGTATTTTATAAAACAGGAGCCGGACCAGACATCAACATCTCCCTCACAGCGAGGTGCAGCAACAAAGGATTTCATCTGGATTTCTGTTCAGTCATAGCAGAGAGGCGGTTTGTGTCCGTGCCACATGGCGGGTGGATGTTGGAATCTCAATGGTAGGTGTGTAAGAAAATAGATTCACATGAGTATCACAATATTTTTGCAACACTGTCGATTCTCCAAAACGCTGCATCGATTTTCAGTGAACCCTTAAAAATCAGACAGCTTTTCTGGAGATTTTAGCAAAAAACATACATCTTGCTACAAAGTGAAAGTCAATAACTAACAATAACTAACTAAATTGCTTACCTGTTTATTAAACTTTTTTGCTTGGCCGCTTCCCAAAGGAGTATAAAGTGAGTGATGGACATAAATGGGAGGTAGAAAGATCCAGCTCACAGGTTTTGAGAGCAATTTCAAACTTTTTATGTCAAGGACCTCCAAAGTCAATGTCCAATGAACCACATACCATGGATGTATTACAGGTTGTGTCCTTGCTTTTGCCCTGCGTGTTAGTAAATAGCCTACATCTTGAATTCTGTTCATGTCATGCTTCTAGCACTGCTAGCTACTGGCCGATAGCCGGTTGTTTGGGAACAGAGACATTAATACATCCACCTCAGTACAGGCTTACAGCATACTGCCCATGGGTGTATTACAAGACAATAAAAGTGATGAATTACAGCCAATATATCTATTATTACAGCTGCATACAGCTAGCAGGATGCTGGCAGAACCAGATGTGTTATATGAGTGTACTATGTACATATGAGTGTATTCAGTTATTAGTTAATTTTACAACTTTTGAGACAATGAGGGCTATTAAAATGTTCATACTGGGAAATTGATTTACTTGATTTATCAAAAATTATAATTATTTACAAACGTCACTTTATACATCCATGGTTATGGACTCATTGGCTTTTTCAATCCAAAATGGCGAGCCATCTAGCACCTTTTGTCAAAAAAGCATCACAGTCTCTTCTTTGCTTCTAAGCTCGTTGGTTGTAGCAGGCTCGGTTTTAAACTAGAAAACCTACAGAATCCATTGCTCCTAATCATGTCAAACTTGCATGTCGCAAAGGAGGCTAAATCACGCTCTAAGGTTGCACAAATTTTTGGAAACAACTGTCATGGCCATTTTCAAAGGGGTCCCTTGACCTCTGACCTCAAAATATGTGAATGAAAATAGGTTCTACAGGTACGCACAAGCCTCCCCTTTACAGACATGCCTACTTTATGATAATGACATGTATTTTCACCTATTCTAAAAATGGCGTATTTCAATATTTCTGCATACTGGGGTCCCTAAAATGTCTTAGAATGACATAGACTGGCTATCACTGTAAATCTGAGATGCTTGTGGGTCCAATCAATTATATAATAGCCATTTCACATGGTGAGATTTTATACATATGGTGTGTCTTTATACTATGTCAGTCTTCCTAAAATTTTTAATTATCGTAATAAATCACAATACATTAAGTCGTTACCACTGTATCATAATACGTATTGTATCGCCAGATTCTTGTCATTACAGAGCCCTATTCAGTGATAGAAAAAGCTGCTTTATTAAGTTGACCAACTGTCAACCGCACAAATCAGGATTTCAGTCTTTATTGTACATGAAAAAATATCCTGTTAGGGCAAAAAAAGAAAATATTAACCTTAAGAGGGAACAAATGACTATACTGCTAATATATCTTTCTATAATAGCTTGCAAATTAACATAGTAAATGGCGTTGCAGACTGGTGTTTTACCCAGCCTCAGTGTAGGACTGACAGAAATTAGAATAGATCACAATTAGAAACAACATTACAGACCCACGTGTGATTGCGATACTTATATGTAGAATTATAGCCTCATCTGCCGAGCCGCAGCATCGATAGGCATTCATTAAGTATGCAGCTCATAAAGTCAAATGTTTTTCGATAAATATCATGGGAACGAGGCTCGAGATGCTCCACATTCAGAGACTTACAATGGCAGCATATGTTGAGGTGGATTGAGTCCTCAGGCTCCAATCTGGCTCTCTCTCCCTCGGACTTAGAAGATAAATTATGTGGGCTATTTTTCCATTATGTTAATCAAAAACACTCGCCATATGCATTACTATTATTAGACTGGTAACAGAAGACATCCTGTTTTCAATGTGAAACTGTGAGACTGAGCCTTAATTGATCGCAAGCACAGTTTTAGGATAGTCAAAGATAATTCAACAGCTGGCCTTGTTTATATCTCTTGTTAACACGTTATATATGTTTTATGGGGTGTCAATTGATGTTGTTTCATATTACAGCAGCAGCCTATTTACAAGGATGCCTCAGCGTGTAATGAGAAGCATAAACGACAAATACGGTAATCTCACTTGATTTTTGAACAACACAATGTCCATTCCAGTTGCTTTTGTGTCCAGAGCTGTTTATGTGCTATTGTTGTGCGTGGAGGATGTGGTTTATGTGACTTTAAGTTAAACAAACAAAACACTTGGTGCAGTTCTGGCACTTAAAAGGGTCTGAGAATGTGTGCTGGCCCACCTGAGCTGTGCTAATTGTTTTGGAGATACACATAAGGTCTCGGGCAGCATCTTAAATTCCAAGGTTGCACTTACAGCCGACTGGACGTCCTTGACTGGAGCCAGACGCGGGTCTAGAGAGGGCCGTTTGGCCAACAATGTCATTGTTATGGCCTTTGTCATCTCAATTAGCAGGCGGGTGCTAAAACACAGAGCTCTAAATGGTGGCATCAGTGTTAACCTGGGACACAACACACTGCCCATAAACCCCAACACTTATGCCTACTGCTGACCGTGCTGTTTGTCTCTCATTACCTTGCAGCTGCAAATCGGGGCCCAGAGGTTACACTAATGACCCGCTCTGTCACAAAGTTACCGCCACCACCAACGTTTGTCAGATGGAAGTATGAAATGAAAGTTATTTTCTGCACACGATCCCGACCGCTTCGCTAGATCTGTCAGGTCTGAGTTGGGTGGTACAGTGAGAAAAAGAAGGAAAGTCAGTTTATCATTAACAGTGTGTTTCCGCGGTCAGAAACAGTGGCTGATTAAATTAGGCCCATTTTAAGGTCAATGTATTTCTTTAATCAGTTGTCCCTTTTGATCATCCCTGGGAACGGCGCTCCTCAAACTCTCTCCTTGGTAATTGGTCCTCCTCACTGGCTCACTGTCTGCACTCATATGCTCATGGTTTAATGTTTCCAGCATTTTCGGCACAGGCAGAGCACGTAATGCCGCATGTGTTTAACAGTCATTTCCATAAGTAAGTGCAATTTCTGTACAGTTTGTTCCTGTGTAATGAAGTGAAATCTTGTTTGTATTCCCCCTATTTCACAAGGAAACCCACTCAAGCAGCTACACGGGAATTAAAGCAGCTAAAAATTAAAAAGCGGCACTATCTTTAACTGAATGTCACACTATTAGGAAATAAAATCAATTACTTGCATACTAAGTAGTTCGGTTTTTGTTATTTCTGATTTTATATTCAGCAGGAGCTTTTTTTTCCCTTCGTTGTTATTGTCTGAGTCTATAAGTGACCTTAACAAGAAAAAATGCAAATGATGTGCGAGAGAAAATGGCTAACATTTATTTATCCTCGCTGTTCTCTTGTCTTGTTGGTGTCATTAGAACAGTTCGCTGCGTCCCATTCTCTCCCATTATCTCTGCTATCAACGCAGCACAGCAAGATTCCAGCAGGGCTATAAATACTTCCCCTGGACCACATACGGCTAGCACATCATCTCCCAGACACAGCTTAATGATGGAAAAAAAAAAAATCTAATGTCTTTTTGCCCCCTTTTCTTCCTCACATTCTCACAACACCATGAAAAAAAGTCAGCCAGCTTGCAGAAGTTACACATACATTTAGTCGGGGGGAAAAAAATACATTTGTACCAGCGACGTCTTAGAAGGTGTGAGAGGAAATGATAGATGTCTGTCTTGATCATCCACTGGCGCAGGTTTTTGTCGATTGCACCAGGGTCACTGACGCTGGGCTCCGCAAATCCATTAGAGCGAGAATGCAAAAAGGGACACTTTATCTGAATTCATTATAAATGGATCTATATCTTATGTTTAGGGCCAAGGACACGATTTGTATCACAATGCAAATATCTATCATTAAATGTTGACAGTTCATTTTTCCTGGCAAAGAAAGAAAAATGTTTTCGGCGCAGCACTCTTTTTCTGTGCTGTTCTTTTCCTGATAAGACGCCACCAAAGTAGTTGAAGCTGATTTGTTGTTCAAATTGAATGGTTTGTCATAATTTCATAAGGAGGAAAGTATCCGGTTTCATGATTTGCATGTATTCTAACATTACAGTTGAACAGTATGATAAATATCACAAAATACAACCAGTAACATGGAGCACACAATACTGCTTGTGTGCATTTTATCATATTGGAAAATCAAGAATCTCTCTGGTTTTCACTCAAATATAACCAACAGTAAATTAGTTGTAAAATTAATAAATTACAAATTCAGCGCATAACAAAGACAGTGTGGCGTAGCAGCGGTAAAACACTAAAGAAACTTTACACTAAATTGACAAAGTTAGACTGCTTGCTATCAGATCACCAGTGTCCAATCTCTCCTTCATACAAACTGACACATCATCATTTTTGTGCGCTCGCAAACTTGCAAGCACTTTTGTCCGATGCAGGGAGTTGAATTGCTGAGCACATGGCTGGGCATGTCAGTCAAAGAGCAAAAGGAGCATCCCGTTGTGTCGCTATCTAAATAATGGCTATAAAGCGTAGCTAACGGTGTCCTCTGAAACGTGCTCAGGTGGAAAGAACTAGACAAACAGAGACAGCCACCGCAGTGCTCCCTGACACAGAGGACAAAGTGAGGGCCTCATTTCCTCCCTCTAATCAGTGTTTACATCCACCCCAGTGCCAATGGCTGGTGACTGAGCAAGACGTGTATCAATCACCAAAGGCAACGTAGCTGGGGAGGACACACTGATACACAACACTGGGACACACCAGCCTGGCAACGGGGATAGCAACAAACTCTCATCTTAACCTCTTCCTCTTCTATTGTGTCCTCTCTCTCTTTCTCTAATGGGTGCAGAGAAATTACAGCTAATTAAGGATGTAAATGGCGGCAGAGAGTGACTTCTAATTCTGCATTAAATTGTCTCTTACCTCAGCAGAAAAATTTATCAGAGGAGGCAATGTCAACTTTTACAGGGGCGGGTTATTTGCATTTCTGCACGCATTAATTCTGGGATGTGCGGCGCCTACAGAGCCAAATGGAGGACATGAACTGCATCCCAGCAACCAGTAGGCATCAGAGGGGATGTTATTGCTCTTCTCATCCATGTGGTCTCCAAGCTTAGGATGCAAAATAACTGCTCTACAAGACGCACCAGGATGCATAGCAGGCAAAGACAAACACACGGAGAAATGTCTGTAAACTGCAGTCGCTTACTTTACTCCACAGATGTTTACAAGGTCACAGCGTGGCCATAAAAGACTGAACAAATGCGGGAACACAGCTCAATGTGAGGAGCGCAACCCGGGGTTACGCATCGCAGCCGAGCGCATTAATTATCTTTGCGGCAAATTCTTGAGGTTGAAAGCAGCAGATTTGAGGCGCGGCCAACAGAAGCGGTCTACACGGACCGCAAAGTCAGAGGGCACGGCGGCAAACATGTGGTAGGTGCCAAGCTGCGGGGTCTGAGAGCTGGACGCCGGGGACGAGAATGATTAGAGATTTATTGCAGCTTTTCTGCAAAGTCATGCAGTCGGCCACTCGTATCAATGACAGAGGATCTATGTATGAGACATACAGACGTACTTCATGTGTGCAACAATACCTGAATTCTAACAGATAAAACGACCCCACAGACGCCCAAAGATTGGGTTTGCTTGGCCATTGATTGACCCCCGAGTGAAGGACCTCATCATTCTCTCAGCTGTTCCTACGTTTCATCCAGCTCGATCCATTTACATTTAAGCACAGCTCTGCTTGGCCTAATTAGTTCCACGGCTCCATTAGTCTACATTGTGGTCAATCCATTCATCACTTTGCATGTTAGTTAAAAGCCCATTTCTCTGATCCTGTCACTGTTCTCTGCCTATTACTGTTCTATTTTTTTTTTCTAGAAAGGAGAGTGAGGGGGATTATGGGTAACTAATTACCAACAAGATGACATCACAATAGACCAAACCTTATTAGTGACTTGTGGGTACTGAAATTAAAGTCTGATAAACTGGGTATTTTATTTAATTTCCACATGACTGGACTAACAAGGATTTTGTTTGATAAAGAATATGTCTAGGTAATATTAGGGCTGTCAAATTTAACACGATAATTTTAGGTTGTAGCGGGCTCAGTGTTAAAGCTAGAGTGAAGGTTGTGGCATCATATGAAACTAGAAAACCTCGGGAATCCATTGGTCACAACCATGTTGTACTGACTTGTCTTGTCTAAATTTTGGTGAGGAAAAACTGTCTTGCCCTTTTTCAAAGAGGTCCCTTGACCTCTGACTTCAAGATATGTGAATGAAAATGGGCTCTATGGGTACTCACGAGTCTCCTCTTTACAGACATGCCCACTTTATGATAATCACATGCAGTTTGGGGCAAGTCATAGTCAGGTCAGCACACTGACAGCTGTTGTTGCCTGTTGCCATATTTTTTATGCTAAATGTGAGGGATTCTAAACAATATTTGTCGTTGTTTTGTCTAAATATATCCATACATTTTCATGAAGCAAATATATATACCACTCCCATATTGATTAGAGTATTAAATACTTGAGATAGGGCTGCACGGTGGTGTAGTGGTTAGCGCTGTCGCCTCACAGCAAGAGGGTCGCAGGTTCGATTCCAGCTTGCGGCTCTTCTGTGTGGAGTTTGCATGTTCTCCCCGTGTAAGCGTGGGTTTTCTCCGGGTACTCCGGCTTCCTCCCACCATCCAAAGACATGCTGTTTAGGTTAATTGATTACTCTAAATTGCCCGTAGGTGTGGATGTGCGCGTGAATGGTTGTCTGTCTATATGTTGTCTGTCTCTATGTGCCCTGCGATGGACTGGCGACCTGTCCAGGGTGAACCCTGCCTTCGCCCAATGCCAGCTGGGATCGGCTCCAGCCCCCGCCCCTACTAAGCGGTTGACGATGGATGGATGGATGGATACTTGAGATATCCCCTTTTAAGGTATATTTTGAACAGATAAAAATGTGATTCATTTGCGATTAATTGCGAATAAATACGATTGACAGCCCTAGATAATGCATGTAAAAAAAGAGGCCTCACATGAGGGAGGTAAAAGAAAATAAACAGTAAAGCGAGGGAGCGAGAATCAGAACGACAGAGAGAAAGAGAGGTGGTAATGATCCCTGCATTGAGAGACTTGGCTCACCCACTGGCATACTGGCTCGTACGGTCCACTGGTTCCAAACTTGCTGAGGTCTAAAACTCGCATTATGCCTCAAAAAAAGGCAGGCAACCAGGACCTCAACACACTGAAGCTAATTAATTCTCAGACATAATGAGACATTATCATGTTTGATGTACAGTCCACACACTCTCGGGGTGCTCTCTGCTATCAGGACACAAACAGTCTGCGAAAACGTGAAAAGGAAACAATCACGCGGTGACGACAAGACTCATTTAGTGGATGAAGTTGTCACACAATGTGAAGGTGACCTCAGCGTCTGCTCAATGATTTATTTTGTTAATCTGCTGTTGGTTTACAAATGGAGGCCACAAACCATTTAACGCAGAGAATTCTTTTGCATATATATTCCCAGTGTTTGAGCTGTTTTCTTGCTTGATTATATCCCATTGGTATTCACTTTACCATTGCCAGGTCATCACCACTTTACGTCTGCTGGAGACAAGTGCAGCGAGGGTGATTCTCAGGGTGATTCAATGTCTGGTACACTCCCTGAAAGCGGAACTCATTTCCAGGCCGAGCTACCCCGGAGTCCCAGCAGGGAGACATGAAGCAATCTCAGGCCTGTGATGCCCTCCCACAGCACCCGCTGCCCTTTCACTCCCACATCCCTCCCTTTCATCGGGAATCTATTTTCCCTCTCCCCCCTGTAAGGTAACTCCATCTGAAAATTTTACATCTCCCATCTCTCCGCTTTCTCTGGTTTCCTCTTCCCATGATGGATGAGCTCCACACTCTGGGGTGTCTCAGCCTGTCCATCATGCCCCGCGATTAGGAATTAAAAATTGCAGACGTTTCACAATAGCCACCCCCATTTTTCTCCCCACCCTCGCCGCAACCCCGCCTCTCATCCAACCACACCTGCCACACCATCACCAAAAGCCTCATTGCCACCATCAACAACACATCCAGCCTAACAAGCTAGCCCCAACTCAGATGCACCAAACACCTACATTCATCTAAGTGGGAAAAAAAAAAACATAATTTATTTTGTACTTCCCAGATAATTTACTTTTTTTTCTTTCCTTTCTACAGGAATTCTCCATTTCCCTATAAAATGAAAATTCATCTAGAATTACATCTTATGTCATCATTATGTTTATTAAGCGTGGATGATGTATATGAACAGCGCTGGCTTGCCGCTGAGTGCTTAATGATGCATAAGATTAAGCCGAGGCTCTCAGCTGCGCTGTGACTCCCCTCTGGTACCCATACTGCCGAGGCATGCTGGGAGTACAAGCTCCAAACGGCCATCAGGTGAAAGGAACTAACATCTCTCTTTTTGTCTGTGTGTGAGTGAGGCTGAATGTGGTGTGTACTTATGTTTTGTGCACGCCACTGAATGGGAGTGTTTCTTCCTGAGCACATGTAAGAGCTGTAGAGGAATGGTATGCTATCAACGTGCTTTATAGTATCTGTCCACCTATATTAGAAATAACTTGCTTTTGCCTGTGCTCGCTGCGCTGCGATCATGCTGTTTTCTCTATTTCATCCCTTTCTCCTCTCTGCCCCTCTATCCATCCCTGGACCCCTTCTCTCTGTGTCCTTCCTCCCTTCATTTCTCTTCTCCCCTTCTCTCTGCCACACCGCTGTTTTGCCGCAGCAGTCTATGACAAAAACATTATCCTTCTGCTGCTAAACAATCCAATAAACCTCTCCACAGGGAGGAAGTTAACCTCTTGTCTGTTCGACTGATGCCTTCCAGACCACGTGACGGCTGCCACAGTAAATTCAAATCATTAGTCTCCTTGCCCCCCATCAGAGAAAAAAAACTTCTATTAGTAATGGAGACCTCGTAAGAGACCTTCTGCGGAGAGCACTGCCTTCCCAATTCCCAGTGGAGAAATCCCGCGCAAAAAACTAATTCTACTTTTAATAATCTGTCATCAAGACCAGAGGCAGTCATAAATTATGTGGGGAGCATGTGCGAGAGCGAGCCACAAGAGGGAAATCAGGGTAGAAAATCAAAGCCCAAGTTTGACAAACTTTCCTGAAGATAAATAATAACTTACAAACTGGATTAGTTGTTAAGTCACAGCTGAGCGCACAGTCAAGCCATTCCAATCAGCCAATGCAGATGAAGAATTTATAGGAAGAGCTCATCATTTGTTTTCCTGACTCTCCTCCCTCTTTTTATATGCACCTTTTCTCATTCCTGTCTCCTTCAAGCTTATTATATTCAGGGCCTGTTGTCACACCCTGGGCTGGTTTTATCATTAACTCCTTGCGTGCCAAACCAATACGTAAAGGCGTTTGTAAAGGTGACAGATTTTTTTTGTTTGGGGGAAGGGCTGAGGGCCTAAAGATGACAGAAGGAGGGATGCCTGGCTTGTGTTGAAAAGTAAATACAAGGGAACACTGGAGTCCCCTCACCAACTGCAGCATTATGGGGCCTCCAGACCTTAATTGACCACTAAAACAAAGGAAATCATCATGGGAGAGGTATGTTGAAGGTAAAAGACGCGTTTGAAACATGACCAAGGTGCTTTGAGGGAAAAGGCTATCAGCCGCAAGGGTCTGCTCTTTTGTTCCTGTGTCAATATCTCTGTAAACTATCGACATGCATCATAATCGTTCCCTTCTATCAAGTGCAGACTAAAGAACAATCTCCATTAGGTGACAGCGCCCCGGCAGGTTGATAAATGCTCCCTGACGAAAGGGAAGGAATTGCGTAAAATAAAGAGGCATGTTCCAACAAGTCTTGTCAAAATGGTATTGATTTAATCATCTGCAGAAATACACATTCTTGGTTAGTGTAGCGTGCAGCAGAGATGGCAGCCGCAGCAGAAGCTGGGATACGCTTTACAGTTGTTGACGCGGAGACGCTCTCCCTCATTGGCTTTGCAGGTGATGAAACACACGCTGAGCTGCGCTCTAATTTTTTTTTTTCCCCTCTCTCCCTCTTTCCCTCTTCAATCAGATGTTATTCTAAGAAAGTGTCTGAAAATCTGCTTTTCTATTTTTATTTAGGGCCAACAAACATAACTTAATGCGAGTGGGCGAGTCTATCTGTAACACGCCGCTGTGGCCAGCCTTCTCCTTGGCCTCTCAGCAGAGTGCAGAGGCGATAGATAACAATAGCCCTCCATCATCTAGACACACCAATGGTATTCCAGTGGCTGGAGTGAGCTGGCCAGAGGTCTGGGAGTGTTTATTTAACATCGGGGTGTTGCAGAGAGTGTCTCACCTTGGGACAAATGGATCCCCTCTCTTTCCTCCTTTGGCAGCCTCAGAGTAAACACCATGGCAGAAAACTGGAGGTCTCATTGCTCTGAAGTACAAGTTCATCAGGCAGGTGGGTGGGTTCATCACTGGAGACTCACTGCGGGATTGGAGCACCTATAAAACATAAAACATGATCTGCATAAATACCCATGTTGCTCATATATCTGTGATGTAAACAAGTACAACAACTGCTTCCTCTTGTGATGGAGTAAAATGAAAATCTAGTTGCAGTGGCAGCAAAAGCAGTTGTTTTCTTACAATTGTAATCATTTAGAAGGTTAAAGGGGGTATTATTATCTCTGCACAGCCCATCTGAGCAGTGATGAGGTGAACACAAATAATGTGCGTCCCCAACAGAGGGAAGATGTGTGGCTGCGGCCGATGGGGGTTGGAGACAATCCCACAGTGACCTGACCTTGACACGTCTGAGTGAAATGGTGGCGGAGGCTAATACCTCATCATATTGAGTTTGACTTTGAGCTCACTGTGGTTGGCGCCATAAAACAAAGGATAACAGTGTGGACAAACAGTCGTGAACTATGGACAATTAACATGCACTACTAATAAAGCATGTGGTTTGCCTTATTATGTTTCGGAAATACAGAAACTGACCATCCGAACTGCTGCTACATGCTTTCACTCATTTAGAAAAATAGAGAATATATCAAAAAGTGAACTTTTTAATTTATGAATACTATGGGACAGAATACAGGAATTGCACCTAACAGACAATGTTGAATAGGACTGTATTTATCTGACAATGAACCCTCGAAGCCAATGGGATGGAATCACACATGACCGCATCATAAAATGTCTACATTACAAAAAAAATGAAATGCCCACTTCTCTGAAATCAGGATATAACTCATCATATCAAGCCAAGACTGAAGCTTCAGACATTATTCAGTCCAGGAGGACAAGTGGGGAGGTGAGGGAGACACCACAGACCTTTATATATTACCTCCTGCTCCAAAGTAAGGACAAAGGGAATGAAGATGACTACCCTGTCACAAGAGAAAAACAGATGAACCAGACAGACCTGACTGAACTGTTCACTTACCGCAACCTGGGCCTCACACAACACACTGCTGCAGCCTAACTAACGTTTTTTTATATATATTTTTGATCAATAGCCATTCTGGTGGAGAGTGTTCAGCCATGCCTTATATCTGCTTACGAAGTATGCCAAAAATATATTGAGCAATTTTATTGTTTTTGTGGGTTATTGATATAGTGTTGTGAAAATGATTTAACAGACTGTTAACTATAGATTACACAGATTATATGTCATCTTTAGGGATGTGTATTGGCATCATGATGTAGGGGTTACAATTCAATATATAAAGCAATTAACCACAATTGTCCATAGTTAATCGCAAATTAATTGCACATCTTGTATCTGTTCAAAATGTACCTTAAAGGAAGATTTGTCAGGTATTTAATATTCTTTTCAACATGGGAGTGGGTAAATATATGTATATATTTATTGTTGGAAATCAGTTAACAACTCAAAACAATGACGAATATTGTCCATAAACCCTCACAGGTACTGTACCTAGTATAAAAAAAAAAATATGCCTAAATCATAACATGGCAAACTGCAGCCCAAAAGGCAACAACAGCTGTCAGTGTGTCAGAGTGCTGACTTGACTATGACTTGCCCCAAACTGCATGTGATTATCATAAAGTGGGCATGTCTGTAAAGGGGAGACTGGTGGGTACCCACAGAACCCATTGTCATTCACCTATCCTGAGGTCAGAGGTCAAGGGACCCATTTGAAAATGGCTATGCCAGTTTTTCCTTGCCAAACTTTACCTATATTTCAAGCGTTTTTTAAGCTAGTATGACACCAATGGATTCCTGAAGTTTTCTAGTTTCATATGATGCCGGGATCGTCACTACCTTTAAAACTAGTATGCAAGGAGGTAAACTGCAATTTTTGAATCGAATTTTAGGAAAATGTTCATAGTATAACGAGCACACCACAATATGAATAAAATCTGAGTAAAAAATAAGCTACATCTTTCATGCAACGAGAACAGTGGGATCTGGATTTGCATTTATCACAGTGCCAGTAACATCCAACATCACAGCACTACTTTGAGAGGGCAGGTCTTTGCAAATGAAATAAAAAATTGACTGAATTAATCTTTGCATGGAAACTATTACGATAACTAAAAATCAATACAGTGTTTTTGAGACTCTAATATCACAATATTCAATACATTCTTACACCTCTAATCAGCTTTATAATAATCCAGGGGCATCATTCAGATTAATAATAAACATAAAATATAAATAAATAAAATTCAGCCGGTAGTTTGCTTGCAGCTAGCTGTCACATTGCTTGCTTGCATTTTCTCTTCAGTTCGGTTAGTGTGATAGAGTGAACTGTATTCTGAAGCACTGACAAGACGTGTAGATTTTCAATAGTAGATCAAAATTCTTTGCCCTGCTTGATCATTGTACGACATGAAGTAAATAAACTGCATCATCAGACATATTTGCTGGTTGGTTAGCCAAATAGAGGCGTGTTTTGTCCACAATTTCCCTTGTCAAGCTTGTCACTGTAAGCGCCATTTCTCAGGTCACAGAGCAAGAAATGCAAAAAAAAAACAAGAAAGCACAAATATCAGCTATGACAGGTAAAGTACATCATTTTCGACTTGAGCCAGCCTCAAAATGAGCTAATATTCATATTGAATGGACATTAAATGAATGCCTCATCTCCAGTCCTCTAACAGTTAGGCAATCTTCATCTTTACGTCGATAATGAAGATGTGTGTGATATCAACTAGTCGAGGTAATTAATAGGAATGTCAGTGACATTGTATTAATAGCATCATGCATAGCATCAATTTAGCGTAAAGTGTCGTTTTGACAAGCCATTTTAATTAAAACTATCACACAAGAATTAAAGGACCGTGGTCGTCATTTTGGGAGACTATCAAATAATGTTACCATCTGGTATTTTTTGCATGTCTTCTCCCCGCTAATTATAAGTGATACTCAAAAGGTTAGAGGCACTTTGGCAGATGCAGTGATCACCACCATACTGTCCCTGCAATAACCCACAGGTCGTTACACTATACATAGAGAAGATATGATGAGCCGGCTGTTCTATTATGATGGACGATAATTATGAATGACCACGACTCTGAATGCCTTAAGAAGACCACTGTCGTTATTCTATCGTCACATTATTTTTCATATTTTTATTATATTCGAAGGTCATGTGATACACAAGCTCAAACCAGAATGCGCTTTGGTCTTCAGTGAGCGGTGATCTAGCCCAGGAATCAATCTTCCTGACCACTCTCAGAGCCCAGGAGTGAGCTCAATATGGGCTCAATTCCTGTGGGCTGCTCCAGGGATGAATTGAAAAAGCACTCCTGTACCGTAGTCTCACACACGGACAGTCTTTACAGGAAACGTTGCTTTTTATTCATTCAAATGCAGCAACTGTGCTTCGACAGAGAGAGAGAGAGAGCATAAGAGCTGCATGTCAGGCAATTCTGCAGAGGTCACCTTCACGACTGAAGAGGATAACGCTGCTTATCAACATTACACCTTATCAATTGTTGAAAAGTGTAATACTTGTAGGACTGAAATAGTCTCCTACAATTAGAGATTGTATTTTGAATATTTTGAGTGAGAAAAAGAAGGATTTTCACATTTTTTCACTTCCATGATGATGCAGTGCAACAACTCCATGGTACATAGTGAACAAATTACAAGGGATGCAAAACTGAACCATTAAAACCAAACGGTTCAATGACATACAATGCACCACTATTAAATACAGGCCTGCTAATTATTTGATGAGGTGTCAGAGACATAGAAGAGGCAGAAAAGGCCTACTTGACCATTAAGTAACCAGCCTTATTTCTTCAAAAATCAGTGTTATGGCTTCATATAATATAGAAATATCATTCATTACTATCAGTCTATCAATAAATACACCAATCAACCATAAGAGCTTGGGCCTTGGCCACCCATGACCCTGTCGCCAGCTCAACAGTTTCCTTCCTTGGACCACTTTTGGTGGTCCTGACCACTGCACACCAGGAACATCCCACAAGAGCTGCAGTTTTGGAGATGCTCTGACCCGGTCGTCTAGTCCTCACAGTTTGACCCTTGTCAAAGTTGTTCACATCCTTACGCTTGCCCATTTTTTTCTGCTTCCAACACATCAACTTCAATGACAAAATGTCCATTGCCAGGTGCCATTGTAACGAGATTATCAATGTTATTCACATCACCTGCCAGTGGTCATAATGTTTTTTATGTTATGGCTGATCAGTGTATATATGTACTGTATATACAGTATGTTGTATTTTAGAGGTCAGACACATTGAAAATGGTCAAGTTTTTCTTTTTCCTAATGTGCAAAACAAACCGAACCAAAACTATAACCCAAAAACCAAAAACAAAATTACTACAGTACTTCTTAATCATGGATTGTATAAGTTTCCATGTTTACATACACAGTATAATACTGCTAATGTTGGTGAGACAAAACACCATGTAAGCACAAAACTGAAAACGTAAAAACACCCAAGTTGTATTTCTTGAGCTGTAGTTGTGCAAAGTATATGTCACTAGATTTATAGATGTTTTAGTGGTAGTAGTACCCCATATGGTGGTATGGTATATTTGGCCATAATGTGCCCATCTGATAATGATTTGTGCTACAATCAGGTCTGATGATCACAGCGCTTCTCATATGCAGCACAAAGCTGGCCTCCTTCTGCTTAGTATAAGGACTGTAGCCTATAATGCAATGCAAATTAACATGCTGTATTGTCATCTGGAGGCTCTTTAACTAATCAGGAGTTTCTGTTGCTCGGTTGGCGGTGTTGCTGTTTTTGAGATGATTATGTTTTGTGGCGACTGAAAGAGAAGCATAGTTTGTCAGAAAAGACGACGCTAAGTCACATGTTGTAAAAGTTAAGAGCAACTGAACAGCTCAACAACACGTTTGCACCCTTGGTTAGTTCCTCTAGTTACTGGAATGTATTTCTAGTATGCAGCTAAATAAATAGACATGTGCCCAATATGATTCGCCATTTACTGTATTAGATTTTACCAGTCGGATATGAAAAGTGATATCTTGAATCTTGAACCTCCATACAATTAAAATATCATTACTAAATCAGTACTTAAGCCAAGATACTATCTTATTGCGATTTTAAATATTTTCAAGCTTTATTGTGATTTATTACCTTTTTCTAACTGCAAATTATACAGTTTGTCAACATCTGTTTTATCTAATAACATACAGCTTTAAATCTGTTCATCTCAGAGATTTCATTCTTGAGGTCAGAGGTCAAGGGACACCTTTGAAAATGGCCATGGCAGTTTTTCCACACCAAAATTTTGTGTAACTTTAGCGCACTATTTAGCTCTCTTCCCGACAAGCTAACATGAGTTTAAGTCCGAGTCCGCTTCAACCTCTGAAAAAACAGAATAGGAGCCACATTGTTAAAAGTTTAATTTCTGTAATAAACGATTGATACTTGATGCACTTGGTGTATCGATACAGTATTTCCCCGCAAAATATCGCGATACTATGCTGGATAGATCTTTCACCCACCCTTATTACTAAAGGCCTTTAAAGACATATTACATGTCTAGGGCTTTTATTGTGAAGGGGAAGGATGGAAGGCGTGGATCTGGTCTGCGCTGGCTTTGTAAAAGTTGAAAGGAGTAACAAAGCTCAGACTACGGTGCCCCTGCGTTGTTTTATTAATACAGGTGAAACAAGTTCGGCCGGAAAAAAATGACACTGCTTTTTCGATGCGTCATATTCGTATTCTGCGAAAGTAGCCATCATAAATCACAGTTCAAAAAATATACTGATTTGCAAATTATTCACAAGAAAAAGAAAACCCCCGCGGTGTGTGATGGCCTTTAGAAATGAAAACTCATATTTCAACAGTTCTGAAGTACTTCATTGACGTAAACTGTTTTACTGCATTATAGGGATTTGCCACATCGTGTTACGGCAAACTAAATCAGTGAGCGAGTGTGTGAGTGAGCAATAGATGAGTCAGGTGAGAGAGTGATGGGGTGAGTAAATGAATGAGTGTAGCGAGTAATTGCAGCAAATGAGAGAGTGAGCAGCCTGACCTCTTTGCTGACTTGTGTTTTCAGTCACTCTTCCTGGTTACTATGCGTCATGCTTTGTTTCATCTGACGTGCAATTATTTTTCCCATTAAATACACAACATGTATTTCACTTAGTTTTTTTTTTTTTTTTTCAGAATGAAATTTCAATCAGAGGCCATTACACTCTTCAGACGGAGAAAGTTTCGAAAAATAACAAGACGCAATGGAAAAGAAAATAATGCTCTGTCAACGGAGATGGAAAACACAAAAATAATCATTTGCGCGAAGCAGGTGATGCATATGTTAAAGTGTCAGGAAGCAGAGGAGAAATGAATAGCTTTCTGCCATAAGCATTCTCTGATAAATATGATTACATTTGCATACTTCATTTTACTCTTGATCTGCTGTTTCAGTGATTCCCGTGCACCTGGATCCAAAAGGAAAAATAATTTACATTACTGCTCAAACATGAAAGAAGTATTTTGGGTCTCATTAGGGTATTTTCCCTGCTGCTCGTAACGTTGACGACGCAATACAGCAAACATAATGTCAGCTAAGATGATTGTGCATCAAGAGGAAAGGAAATGGTTAAGTTAGTTGTTTAATTACCTGGGCTATTTCTGCAATGTAAACACGGCAATGTGAATAATGTGTAAATCAATGATTTGAGGAGATGGTTGTGAGCTGGGTGGTGGATGGGTCTTCTAGGAAGTGTTTTGTGCCTCATTAACTTATCAATAAGGCCATCTGACATTGTCCTCTATTTGCCCTGATGAGGAAAGCTGTCCATTCCAGTGTAATGGCCCTGCATTTGTCCAACATCTTGACACGTGGCTAAAGAATCTGCACATAACCTTGGTAAGGTGGCTCACATTTACATTTACTAATCCGTTATTGTTTACTCTCATTTTGGTGAAAGTTACAAGCCAAGTTTGAAGCTGAAGATCTCATTGTGGTTTTCCATCATGTTAAGCTACTTTATCAAGGTGTTGCTCTTGTCGTGTTTATGCCGTAGGTCACTGAACATATGAGTGCCCTCAGCTCTGAGTATATGTTTTTTATGTGGCCGGAGACAAGCGGTGATTGAGTTACCTTTTCATCCAATCCACTAATGGACCTCAATCGTACACTGCATGTTAGTAAAGTGAGCTACAGCATCTCCAAGTGCTCTGATAAATGTTCCTCTCATATTAAATGAGACCTTTTATCTCTGTAAACGCGCGTTAGAAAAATCTCTTGTTTTCTTGTTATCATGTACTGTCAATTAACGTCTCTTTAGAAAGCATAAAAGATTAGGAACTTGCTCCTGATAAAATATTTGTTAGAAATCATTTTTAACCATTTGTACTTCAGCATTGTTAACATTTCATGTCTTTGTCATGGACTGGAATCGACACACATATATTCACTGTCTTCGTATGGTGATTCTCTGGGCGACGATATTTGCACTTTTCCCCTGCTGTTTTCCAGTTCAGGATTCCAATTAACCTGTGCAAAGCGTGACGCCAATCACAGGACGCCGTATCGACAACGGGCATGAAAAGAATAATGCTGTTAGGATGATGTAGCTTACTGTGGGGGACTCCTCCCTCACTGGTGACAGAGAAGTTTGCTCCAGTCATTTATCAAGTCCTCTCTGGCCACCAAGGGGCTGGCGAGTCCCAGGGCCGCCTGCTGCTTGGGGGGCCAGCGTGCAATATGTGCATTTTAGGCCTCTGGTGGGCTGGCAAAAACTGCTGATGTGCTTACTGCTGCTAAGTTTGATGGATTTGTTGTTGTCATTTGCTTTGGTTCTGTTCCCTGCAACAAAACAAAGGGAATCATTAACTCTTTTGTGCTGCATGGGACTTTTATGGGTTAGGGATAATGCAAAACGAGATGGGGTACAGATGGGGTCAGCTGGAGCGTTCTGTTGCTGGAGCCTTCCAGAATGGGGCGTTGAACATGCATGGATGATCCTGCATAGAGAGCTGATTACAGAATGATTTAGTGACCACTGATATCCCCTTTCTTTCTCAAGCTCCCATCATCGGGCTCATTTCAGCCGCAAGAGTGCAACTGGCAGTGCTCACCACTTATATTTATAGCCAGTTGCTGTTTAGCACCTCATGCGATGTTCTGGCTGGGCTCAAGACCGAGCCATTACAGTGCATCACTGTTAGAGGCTTGCAGTGTTTACTGATGCAGGCTTGGCAAAGGACTGTTCTGCCATTTGAGACTGCGGCTATGACTGTAAAACTAACTGCGGTCTACTAAAAAGTCGACACTGATTTAACTAAAACACTGAGATTCTGTAAAGATATTTAAATTAGAGCTAAAATCAGTCGGTTAATTGAGCAGCAGAAAATGTATCTAGTATTTTTATAATCTTACATTTTAATGAAAAAAAACAAATATTCAGTTCGAACTTTTCATAGATGAAGATCTGCAGTTTTTCCTCCATTATATTATATCATCTATTATTTGTTATTCAGGGCTCAACAGTAAGACTTGCCCACTTGCCCAGGGCAAGTAAAATGCCATGTTGGGCTAGTATCTCACTAGCCAGATCAGGCAAGTGGAAAAAATTTGGAATTAAACATATTGTTTTTTTCTGGAGATGATGATGGAAGTAGCTGAAGGAAGGTGTGAGCCATCTTCCCTCCTTCTCATCTCTGTTGAGAGTTGGACATGTGCAGAACCAATCTGGCACTCGCTAGAAAATAGCGGCAAGTAAAGACAAAGTTCATGAGCAAGCAAACATTTTAATTATCCTGAAAACAGGACTTTAGTAGGATGGCATCAGAGAGGATGTGTGCAAAGTCCAGATTCATTTACTTAAATAAAGATTAAATATGATGATGAACTTTGGTATTGGTTACTTGATAACCAATAATAAATAGAGCAATTTGTATGGGGGTGAGTAAAAATATACTTCAGCCAAGTAGGTTCCTGATCTGCTGAAACCTGTATATGATTTTAAACAGAAAATCTTTGAGTTTTGGATTCTTGGTCAGACAAATCAATCTGAAGATGTCATCTCCAGTTGTGGGAAACTCTGATGGCCATTATTCCCTATTTTCTGACATTTTATAGACGAAACAATTAATCGATTAATTGAGAAAATAGTCTGCACATTAATTGATAATGAAAATAATCATGAAATGACAATGTATTTTGTGATGCATGGTTTCTATTTGCATTTCCCATTTTAGTAGAAATTTCTTGAATTTTCTGGGAAGAGTGTATCAGACTGTGTAATAAGGACATGTACAGTATCGATTGCAGCTGGGCAAAATAAGACAGAAAGTCATATAGAGCTGCAACGATTAACTGATTAGTTGTCAACTATTAAATTAATTGCCAACTTTTTTGAAAGTCAATTAATCAACTTGAGTAATTTAAGAAACCTTTATTAATAAAGGTTCATCTTATCTTATCTTTTCAGCGTACACAATATATCTAAACACTGAATACACACACAATATATCTAAACACTTAATTCCTGACGTTTCACCTTTAGAGAAAACAAAAGAGTCCATATAATGTAAATGACTGTGGATTATTATACTCGTCCTACTGTTTGTACAATAACACAAACTGTAACGGATGAAGGGACGTGTTCGGTCGAAGGCAGGCGGCCATGCAGTTGCTAAACTTCAAGGTGAAGACTTACTTCCTCAAGGGAGAGTTGAAGATCAAGACAAATCCTCTTATTTTTCTCTGTCAAGTCATCACAGTCTGAGACAAAATACAAATTGAGATTGTAGCAAACGGCCTGCGACACTCTGCTGTTGACTGCAAGGGTTACAGGGGGTGATTGAGTGTGTGTTTGACTGCTCGAGGCCGAGGGCTAACAGTACTGTTATACAGGCAAGGTCGTCTCAGAGAGAGAGTAGCCTCAGCACATAATCCCAGTGTTCCTGACTACTATGAACACAGGCCCGCCGCGAAATTTATCAATGTGGAGGAACATTACTTGGGGAATACGATCATCAAGACAGATGGAAGGGAATGGTTTTGACCACGAAATGATCTACTGTATGTCAGTCACCTCTTGCATTCGAATGCTCACTTTAGATAATCTTGCCTCCCAAAAACAGATCATTGAAACTTTACACTTTGACCGCATTGACTCATGTTGCCTATTGAGGGGTCAGCAGTCATGATAATATTTCGATTTAGCTTAACGTCACATGAGCATCCAAGAAAAATGGCTGCACCGTACAGTAGCAATATGCTATCAATACTGACCAGAGGCTCAAGCCAACCTTGATATGTTCCCCTTACTCTCATCAATACCGCAAAAGAGGAAAGTTATTTCCCATATAAAACTAATCTTTCCTTTTTATTGTATTTTAATGAAACAGACTTGGTTCTAAGGCAGTAATTCATTCCATTTGTTATGTTTGGACAACTCATTAACATTATCATCTATTATCATTAGACAGAAATTTTAAGCTTCTTCTCCCTTGAGATGCGGTGCGTTTCTTCTCTTCAGTTTGCATTAAAACAAATGTGGACCTGCTGATGCATTAGATTAATGTGCTCACTCACTGCCTACTACAAAGCACCAGTCCAGCTTGAAAACTAGACCAAATTTCTGTCTTTTTGAGTCTCGTCCACAAAAAGAAACACATTTTCGCTTCTCTTTTATGAAAAGCTGACTGATTGTTTGTTTTATCCTGTAAAACAGAAAATAACACGCGCCTGTCAGTACAAGTTAATCTTTGCATTAAATGCAATGTCACCAAAACGCATAACAAAGCTATCTAGTGGCATACACTGCCAGTAATTATTGAGTGTAAACATTACTCTCCTGGAAAAACAGCGAAGCCGTGTACATACACACTACAGTATAGAATTATTTTCCCAGAGATTAATTTGTCTGTTAATTTACTGACTAATATAATCATCCACACGTCAAGCATTAGCAGCACTGTTTTTGCCTGACTTCATGTAACATTTACTAAATCATAATGCTAATGAGTTATTCAGACTTCCAGATCAAATTCAAAGTTCCTAATTCTTGCTGAGTCTGCTGCGGTAGATCAAGTCACTTGCTAATTACAAAGTTTGGTTTTTTTCCCCTGAATAAATAATGTTGATTAATTAGCAATTCAAAATAAGTGAAGATGATCTATGTATTATATATCACTGTCACAAAAACTTACTGAAACGTTTCATTTACATTGCCTGAGTGCTTAATTACATGCATCCAAACTTTACAGATTTGATGGAGAATTAATAACGTGTAAGGTGAGAGGTTTCACGTAAAAGCCTGCCGACTAAAAATTGTCAGGATGTTGGAGTAATGAAAGCATCTAAACAATACATCTATTAACTTCTTAGCTATTTCAGACATTATTCGTAAAACATGTTCAGCTCATCTCAGCTACCAGCATTTACATACCTGCTATGTGTGGATAAATAAATAATGTTTACGTTAATATAAATGTCTGTGAGAAATGCTTCACCTCATGCAGTGAAAACATTTACAGTAACATGAATGTGTAGAGTAAAAAAGCTATCATATAATGACAGCCACCAAAATGGCCAAAAAAATGGATATTTTAAGCTTCATAAATGTAGGATTTACAGCAGGTCAGCTGTACCAGATTACATTACACTGTAGAGGATGTCTATTGTTCTTGTGAATGAATAAGCCAATATGTATTGGTTCTTGGCGAGCAGATTATCATATCATCTTTGCATCATATCGTCCTGAATAAAATGTTTAATTTTGTGATATAACATGAATAATGCGTCATATTCCCAGTGTGACTGTCTTTTCTGTACTGTAATTAAAACATTTAACAGTGCATATGTCTACACTACACATCATGTACATACCTGAAGTTTATACAGGAGGCAGGTCCTCCATGGGCAGTTTGCAGAGCAGGTCAGTCCTCCCTGAGGCCACATGTTTTGTATTCCTGCTCTGAGTTTGAACTCATTGGACTGAATGACTTCACTGTCAATCCCTGTGGAATGAATGGAGCTCTTTCATAATCTAAAGAAAAAAACAGGTTTATATTACTCAACCTACAGCCTTGCATTGCTCATGTGTGACACTGTTGTGAATTTATAGTAATGTCCCAAAACATCTTTTACCTTGCAGCTGGATTCTCACGATCACGTGATCGCGCGAGACCTGCCACAGTGATTCAAACATTTGCTGGGTAGTCTGACGAGCACATTTTCTAGTAGGCTAATGCTAGCGCTAAGGCTGGGCTAGCTATGCTAAAAACAATAGCCTCTCCATCTTTCCGTAGCAGGCTTAGTTATAAATATTTACATTTTCCAGGTAGACAATTCGTTTTTGTCTAGCTCAAACGAAGCTGCTTTAAGACTATTACAACATACGTGGAGCTTGTAAGAACATATTTACCCATGACTGATGACCTCTTTTACCACGATAGACGTGAGCCATGGTATGGTATTTGACGTCCTTTGCGTGCATACGTAAGTGCGTATTGATTGGTCCGCTGGAACAGAGGCTTGTCCAATCAGATTTTTTTGTAGGCGGGATCTTTGTCTCTCCTCCACACCTGTCCATCAAGTTCATCCCAACCAACAGACTGAGATGTGATGATTATTGGTACAAGATGCCACAAAGCAATTAAGTACTTTTACTCAAGTACTACACTTATGTTCAACTTTGAGGTACTTACTTACTAAATGTAAGCATCTCCATTTTCTGCCACTGTACTTTGTAGGCTACATCTACAGTACAACTGCATTTATTTGATTACTTTAGTTATTTGTGTTACTTTCCAGAATCAGATTAACAATTCAAAATGTATTTACCAAATAAGTTATTATTACCAAATTATTATAGATAAAGATAAAAGAAACAATCCTGTGGTCAAAATTCTAAAATTGTCCACATTAAGTATGTAAAGTAAATTAGCCCCACCTTTACTAGCTTCAGCATTAAAGTGATGTACACTTTAATCTATCAATAACTATAATAATGTAATATACATTATTCTGAAATGGGCAATACTGCATAATGAGTGTTTATTTGTGTTTGTGTTATTTCTACACTGTGGTATTGTTACTTTTACTCACTGTAAGTACATCACCTGAGTACTTTTTCCACTTCTGCTGTATACAGTTTTCTATATTCGTACATATACTGTATGTAACATTGTATAGCTACAGATAGAAACATAGGCTGCATACAGTAGTGATAAACTGCCATAATGTCACTGTGAAATATAAGGCTGATGCAGAAAGATAATTATCAACAAAAAAATGTCAGAATCTGCTGCCTTAAAGTCGCTATAGTCAGCGACACTTCCTCCGAGACACCTTCCTTTTCAGTGAGATTATACTGAAATTGATATTTAGGTAATTGATAATCCCTGTGTGAGTAATGTTGTCAATTTGGCACCTAAATCCTATTTTGGTGGCCATCTGGGCTCAGTGAATTGCTCCCTTGAGAGCAGAGGTTATAGGTAGTAATTATTCAGAAGTCATTTACTTTTAGAGGTGTTTAGTGCTTATCTGCTTTGCCGTTAAAATGCTGACACAATGCCTACACATTTTTCCCTCCCAAAAATATTATTTGGCTTGACACATATAGACTACTACAGTACTGTTAACACACATTGATTTCTCTGGGAACTTTTGCTGGACTCATTTTTACATTGTGGACCATTTACAACAAAATAATCAATAGTCGAAGCAAAATAGGATGAGCAAAAGTCTTCATGCTGGACTTCAGGCAAAGCAGTATGATCTATATTTTCCTGCACAAAGACAAATATTAAATGTGCTGGGTTTGTTCCTGTGGTAAAATATATATAATTCAAAACTTTCCAGGCTCTTTCTTCATGCAGATCACACGTGATCTGCGTGACAAATGTTAGACTTACACAGGCTTATCCGACGTGCACTGTCTGTGCATTTCACTCACTTATTGCCGAGGCACTCTGTCAAATTGATTATCCAGTCAACTAATTCCCAGTCTATGTTTAGCTAAAGTATGATAGAATCATTGTGTCCCATGGGTGCAATTCTCATTTGTGTGTCTGTCTGTGTGAGTGAGTATTTATGTGAAAGAGGCTAACTAATCAACAAACTGGGCCAGAAGCTGACTATTGAGCAATCTGGGACAGTTCTGGGTGCTTCAGGGCTCATCACAGCCAAATGTAGTGCTTGATAGACAATAGCTATAAGGGACAATAATCATAGAGAGGTTGTTAGACCGCTTCATCTAAAACTGATCATCATATACAGCAGCAGGTCGTATTCATGACATGAACACTGAATAACGAACGTCCACAGACGTTCATGATGGTGCTGATGACGGTGTAAATTGAGAACTTTGATATAATATGATGGCATTTCATGTTTTGCTTAACATACAAAATTAGGATTGTTTATTATTTCCTCCTGTGATATCATGTTATATTTTTGATTGTATTTGTTATGTTTGTTTGCCAGTGATGTTACTTATGATAAGCTGACATTTGGTGAGGTTATGGGAAAAGGAATATTTACTTTTTGGTTCATAATACCATGAGAAGTAGGACCATTTTTTCCCTGTAAACCTCAGTTTTAAGATAAGATAAGATGAACCTTTATTAATCCCCGTAGGGAAATTCAGTTTTACACTCTGTAGTTAATTTCACACAGTACATATACATGCGTCAATGGAGAGATGTCAGAGTGAGGGGGCTGCTCCTGACAAGCGCCCAGCAAGTGCCTTGCTCAGGGGCACCTTGGCAGTGCCCAAGAGGTAAACTGGCACCTCTCCAGCAACCAGTTGGTCTTGGTCCATGGGGGACTTGAACCGGTGACCTCTGCCTCCTAAACCAAGTCCTTACAGACTGAGCTACTGCCGCCCCCCAGGCTGTCCTCAACCAAAGATATTCTTAGTCGACTAGCACGAGGTGATTAGTTTTTCCACGAAGAATCACACAAAAGCACCACTTTAAATTTTGACTTTACCGCAGATGTGCTCAGAAGTTTCTTGGAAATATGTCATCCAGCATGAAAACAGCTTTAAAAAATTATTTATCAACAAAAGAAATCTTTAGAAATCTCTCTCCTGGGACCAAAACAACCAATTAGTCGACTAATCGACTAAGAGGAGGCAACCCTTCTTAGTTTACACTGTTTTTTTTTCCTTTGCTCTAACAAATTTTATCTCATTTATCGAAATTTCATATATACATACATACTGTATCTAGATGAAATAGGGTCATAGCTGGGAGTTCATGAGATCATGAAATTGTTGTCCTGTCCCTGTGTATTTTCCATATTTTATTTATTCCTCATTTGTTTATTTATTTCCCAACATGATCATCTAAAATGATCAAAGCCTTCTTCACACCACCATAAATATGAATATTTGTTCATCTACAGGCCTAAAAGCAGCCACATTAAATATAGTGAGTTATAAATACTGGAATCAGCATATTGAAGCCCCACCGTGTGTTTTGAACGGTGGAATTTAAAGTCTCCCTAAAACTAACAAAACAGGGATTTCTGGCACAACTTCAACTACAGTCCATAAGGTGCACAGAGACGGAAAAAAGTCTGAAAAGGTCAAAATCATTTTTACCTCTGACAACCCACAAAATTACCAGAAAAAAATACAGACGGCATGACCTCAGTGTCTGCCCTATAAAGCCATGCCATTTACATGTAATCACTTGCCAAATTCTTGTTAGTGTGACCTTTATGTGACATTCACTGATTCATAATAAGTCGGGCAAATTAAAGCAAATTACATAAACAAATCTATCTAGGATATTTCTGCAACATCTATAGATAATGCTGCTTCAACTGGATAAATTTATATTGTATAATGTTTTACTTATAAAAAACTAGTTAGCGTTCAAAACGTGCCTGTTCGGAACGGGCCGTCTGCTTGGCATATGGTGTTGCTGCTTGCAGCTTTCTCAACAACCGCTCGGCCGCACAACTTCACTCATGACACTGCGCTTCCTTGAGTCCTCAGCAACACACCTGCCAAGTCTGAAGTTGATCGGATGAACGGTTGTTGAGAAAACTCAAGGACAAACAGACATGCAGTACATACAGACAGAGACTCAGCTCTTGTCCGATTAGTGACTGGATTCAGTATTCACATAATAATTTAAAAAATCTAAACATTTTCTATTATTTAAATAACAGTGAAGATATCCATTCTCCAAGTACTGTATTTGACTTCGCTATGAGCACTTCATGTACCTCACTATCTTGTTTCACATGAACCACAACCTTACAGACTTAGTGTACGCTCAGCAGGTGAGCTCAGGTTCATAGAGGAGCACAGTTCAAAACCGGTCGGTCACACAAGGACACCCTCTTTATTTCCTATTGGAGCAGAAATATCTTTATTACATTATCTGGTGGTGCGTCTGGCCAAGCAGAGTCCGTGGAGAGGAGAGCAGAGGGTGAGAGAGGTCATGTAGAACCAGACAGGGACACTGGCATGACACTGTGACATGTTAGGATCCCCTCCACTGAGCTGTGCCTTGCACAACAACATGAAACAAGAAAATGAGCCACAAACGTTTTCCTGACCCCCCTCTAGCTACTAGAAACACACATGCACAAACACCATGCAAACACAAGGATGGGAACTTAGAAGACCTAGAATTATGAGCTGATCTTGTTCCTGTCACAGTAAAAGTCTCAGTTATTTGTTGCTTACAGGATAATTTGAATATTTTTGAATAGCTGTCAGGTGGGAATATGAAATACACGTCTTGTGCAGGATTGTTCAACTATAGACGGTAGCACTATGGCCATGTGTTCATCTTGTTTAGTGCACTGAGCTGACAAGACTCCACTGAAAGGGAATTATATGTCCTCCGCTGGGTCTTCTCTCTAAATGAGAGCCATTGCCCCTATTAGATAAAGGTTAATAGTCATTTGCTGAAGAAAACAGCTGATTTTATGTCTCATCCAGAACACAAACACAACCAAGCAATGCTTACATTTGTCGTCCACCTCACGAGACCCTTTCTGTTTTCAGAAAAACCCTAAATATTTTAATTCTGACCGTGCGAAAAGACTTTATGTTCGTTTTGTCTGCGCCCTGCAGGCAGGAATCAATGACATTTGAAATAATTGTTGTTACAGGGGTAATCTCTGGAGGGAGAACGGGGCAAAACTGTAGAGAAGATTTGAGTAAATTACTGTGTCAGCTTCTATTTATTTGCGACCGGATTGCCAGAGGCAGCACTTCAAGATAGCCATTAGGAGTCGGGGCGATAAAGATAGAGCGTGTAGCCATTGTCGAAAAGTTAGCGTGTAATGCGGCAAGTTATCATCAAAGTGCTCCCTGTGGAGCGAGCAGGGCGCACACTGGGGAGGATACATGTGAGGAGAACCAATTATAGCTCCTCAAATCTCTCTTTCTCAGAGGGAGAGGCCATTAATAGGTTGCTATAGCAGTGCACACGCTGTACTGTATATCACTCCATATGGAGATGCTTGTCTGTCGGTATCATTAAAGGTAGCAGACATCCTCAATCTAATGCTGTACTGTACTGAGTACAGTAAAAAGCTACGAGCATGAAAATGAACCAACAAAAGTTTTAAACAGAGTAGTGTCGTCATGGAAAACTTTCTTATGTATTTGCAATAAAAAATACTTCTAATTACTGCAAAGTGTACAGTAGGTGTGATATGTAGACATTCACTTAGTTATGAGAAATGAATTAAACTTCATTTGGATGTGAGGTCAATGCAGTAATGTTGTGAATGTACCATCAGTTGTATGCAGTCTGTTTTATTCACCATGATAGATTGTTTTTGACCATAGAATTAATAGTTTGACATAAATAAATAAATAAATAAATTCCACTTAGTTCAAAAAGGCAAGGAAGTTTAACTTGATTTTTTATCTTAAATTTTTCTTTCTGTAAACTTTATTTTTTATTTCAAACAATAACTGTATCACTGTATCTCTGGCAGCTATAATAATATAAATAATAATTGTAATGTAATAATGTTCAAAGTAGGAAAAACTTTTTGAGTTTGTATTTTTTTTTTTGAGTTAGTTACATCTGATCTTGTGATGCTGACACCTTTTTGCCTATTGAAACCATTTATATGCGAGACTGCATGAATGTTTTTAATGTGCCTTTTATTCAAGCTCACATTTCTTTTCATCTTAAAGTGAACCCAAAGGTTTCCTGGACTTACTGCATGCACTTTTGTGTTTCAACAAATATGATAAAGTGTAATTATGTCATTCACTTTCACACACAATCCTCATTTATTTTCATATGTATATAGTACTGTGTTTCATTTTATTTATGTCATCACATTTTTATCAATCATTTATTGTCATTTTATCTTATCTTGTATATTGCTTTTAGTGCTGAGCTGACAGAATCTGCACATGACAAACAAAACTGAAACTTGCACACTGAACATCTCCTGTATCGCATTTTATTAGTTCTCTATAGATTTCAAAACAACATGTAAAGATGATTTTTGTGCACTGCATTTTGTGAAGACTACAGCTATCATTGAGGTCCGAAGACATGTCTTTCATATTGTCTTTACAAATTTGTGGTTTTAAATTTATTTCTTTTTTTACTTTGAATAATTAATTATTAACTCTTATGTGGGTTATTATTACATACACCAAACTTTCCAGTTTCATTTCTAAACATTTTTACAGAGGGGTTTGTTCATTTATCATTCATAGTCATTTTATTCTTAAAAAACATGTAAAAAAAAAATTATGGCTGCTGACAGTATTTTCTGTTTTATGGAGTAATAAAATATAATCTGGCTTTATCCAATGATCAGATTTCTGTTCTGGAAATGTAAGCAAATTAGTACATATTTGACAAAATAACACTTCATTTACATATTTTGACATGCATTTTCAGAAACCTTGTGATACAAAAAATAATTGTCTCGTTGTAAGTAATCAACTGAGGAAGTTTCATGGTAATATCTATTAGTTTAGCGATATTAGTAATTAGTGATATCATTTTTTTTTAACCCTGTTCACCTGTGGTGTCTCCCTTTACTGTTAAATGAATATACAAAATATGAAAAAAATACAACATTAAGACAAATTTGAACTGGTCAAAAACTTCTGAGTGGGCATGGAGTTGCAATCGAAGAAATCTGACCCATTTTCAAATCCATGCTACAGCCCTTTTTCTGAACACCTTTCTTATAATGTGGCTGTTTTAGTGGCTTGTTGTCGTGGCAATCACTCTGAATGATATATATTATGTAACAGCTATCTACTCTGTTTCAGGCATATAGTCTCAGAATATAAATATGTGTCTTGGGATATCCTAATTAAAATGCTAATGTCATGAACAATGTGAAAGTACACAATTAGCTGCAAATTAAATCCCATGAAGCCGCTTCAAATAAAAGGCGAGCATGAACTGGTTAATCCTTTTTACTCTGTTTAAAACGAATCCTGACCTCTTTAACTACATTTCTAGGGATATTAAGAGAAATAATGGTAAAACAATGAATATGTAAGAAAGTCATAATCCACAGAAAAAGACACCTTTTTAATCCCCCAGCCACTCAAATATGGTATGATAACCAGGGGAGGCTGTGACTTTTAAATCTGGGACTTAAGAGAGGAGGGGGGAGAGGATCAAACAATGAACAGGAAGTGGAGATGAAAAGGGAGGCTGCATTAATTAGATGATGGCGAAGGGCTACAGCGGCGAAGACAAGGCAGGGAGAAAAGGGATTGGAACTGTTTGTAGGGTCTGCCAAACAAATGGTGCAGGTCCCTGCGGGAAAGAGATTATTATGGGCTCTGTGTCTGTCAAACATGTGAACACAATACAAAAAAGGAAGGGAGGTGGGGAGGCGAGGGGGGCCCGAGGCGGTGCTGCAGCCTCTGAGGGCCCACGAGGACCCGGGCTCTCCGCAGCAACACTGGCCCTGCCAAAGAATGTCTGTAATCCGCAGGCTGACTGAGGTGATCCCGTGGCTCTCCCCGGCAATGCAGCAGGCTTCCCTATTGTCAGAGACGCTCAAAGAGGAAGCCAGAGAGAGGAGAGGGGGGAGGTGGGGAGGCACAGGGGAGGTGGTGTCCCTTTTTCAGCCCGGCCTTATGAGAGCTCCCTGCCATTGTCCGAAAATTACAATTGCACTTTTCTGATCTTTTGTGCACTCCTGTTGACAGTGGTTATTGACTAAGCGGTTGGACATGGAAAGGATATGACCCCCACCCTAACCCTCCCCTCCTCTCCCTTTTTTTTTTTTTTCGTCGTCTTTGGGGGGCCTCCACGAACAAGAGAGGAAGCAGGTCCGAGGTTTACATGTAGCATTAGACTTAAAAAGGGTTTGAGGAGGCTTATGCGAAAAAGGAAGACAGAGAGGGGGCGGAGGCTTCGGCTCTGACAAAGACGGTGGGAGACACAATGAGCAAGAGAGAAAGTTAGAAGAAGAAGAAGAAAGAAAGAAACAGACTTTTTCCTGAAGATTTTTTCCCCCTCCCTTCAAACAGATGCTAAGGCAGATGGTGGTGAATTAGCAGAAAATGGGCAAAGAAGAAATGAGACAGTATATTAGAGGTCGGGGAGGACGGACATGACGAAATAAAGATTAAAGTGCCACTGCAGAGGGGAGGAAATCTCACCCAGGGGTTGTGGGAGGTCTGAGGTGTCATCTCAGGAAACATAATGTACAGCAGCTTCGCTGATGAGCGATGTGCTCTGGGCCTCGTGTAGCAAAAGACCCATCACACAGCAGCAGCAGCAGGACGCCATGTTTCTCAGTGTGGGACTCACACGGTGAAAAACATCTTACTAATATGATAATGAGGTTAAATTAGATTGGGTTAACAATGGAGACACAGACTCAGCAAAGGGATTATAGTATAAGTCATACACTTAAAGGGATGGTTTGGGTGTTTTGAAGCTGGATGTATGAGTCAGTATATTACATACAGTAAATGGCACCACAACAAAAATCATTCAGTTTAAATGTATGTTATATTCAGAATATTTTCACCAGATTACCTTGCCATCAGACAGCCCTTTCTGACAGGGGAAGTGAAGCCCTTCCACCAGCTATGCTGTCACCAAAGCCACCAGACTCCATTCAAAAAAACTGTGACTTTACCGACTAAAACACTGGAGTTTTACACAATAACACAAACTAATTGAAGTTACTGTTTTTTTGTCTAGTTCTGGCGAGAGCAAAGACAGCGGCTTCAGCTCCTCGTCAGAAACATAAAGCTGTTGCACACCAAGTCCGTACTTTTCATTCAAAATTGTCACACATTTAAAATAAGCATGACCTCACTTTGTATCAATCATGTTTACACAATGGCTTTGAATCTTCTGCCCAACAATGTGGCATTTTTTTGCATCCGTCAAAAGGCAAAAGAGGCTTGTTTGACCCCTTCAGAGCCACCGTCTGTGCAAACGTCATCATCCAAAACGGCATCTGATAAACATTCACATTGTCTCCCAGCACAAAGCACTTAACTATAAAGAAATAAAAGAATACAGAGATGTATGAATTAAAGATAGGTTGTGGCAGGTGACTGCAGGTTATCAGGTATGGTCACAAAGCAAAGGATGTAGGAAAGATTAGACAGTAGTGATTGTGCTCTTGGCAGCTAAACAATAGCTTCTCAGCCTTGTGCTATCCATCGCACCCACGTAATTAATTCAGTTTCGTCTTGGATTGCAAATTTTCAACAAATAAAACACTAAAACGCATGGGACATGCAAGATTTCTATGCATTAAAGTTTTCATTGGATAAAGGATTAAAAAAACACAAACAAAAAATACAGATTTGGGGTGCAAAGACCTATAAACTGTATAGCCTAGCTGTCTCACAGCAAGGTAGATCTGCAAATATATTCTAAATATAGCGTACATTTAAACTAATACAATTTTTTTTTTAGATGAGCCTTTCTTTTAGGAAGCCAAAATACGTTTTACTGCTGTCCTCGTCCGCAGTAGTACATTGCTTTGCTTCGGTGTTGGTACTCCTGCCTGTTTCTCCAAACTGTAGGCGTGTCGACTGCCATCTACTGCAGGTAATACGCTGACTATGGGTAAGTACCTCATACAACCCCACTTCAAAACACCTGAACTATCCCTGTGATAAAAGTGATAAAATGATTATATGATTTAATGTATACATAACATACAGTGATATAAACTTCTGAATCATTAGGTCATTACCAAAAATAGTTCCCATTACTTAAACTGGAAGGAGAGAGCAGGTTGTCCTTAAATGGATCACTGAAGATTTGTGCCATATAGGGACACTTTAGTACTATTAAGCACACTTTATTCAAAAGAAACCACAAGGTAAAATGTCACTTTCAGAGTCGTCATGTCGTCTAACCTCTTTTTGGCCTTGTGCTACATTCATAAATCTATAAATAGAAAGCAGTCCCCAGCTATTTCTGCAGAGTATCCATTAGTTTGAAAGATTGACAGAAATAAAAATAGTGAGAGAGCAGACTAGGTTAAGACTACACAACATTACAACCAGTAATTCTGGCTGCCTATTAGATTTATCTGTTGCAGGCTGAGGGAAAGCATGCACTTTGTCTTCAGACGTGAAAACAGCATCTCAAGTGTTACAATTCCAGAGGGGGTAAAGTGGAATTGCTGTTTTTACATTTCTGTATCATTTTTTTGCCCATAAGGAATATGGATAACAAATGAAATATTCAGCCCCATTGTCTGATTTATTTCTTTTATTATCTGCGAATATCACCCCGGCAATTTAAAGGATAGCTCGCTTCATTCTGGGCCTTTTCGCTGGGGGCTTGACAGCCTATCAGCGTTATACCTACCGCATAAACAGGTCAGGATTGTTGAGCATTCCTATATGTTATACTTTAAGGTTTTTGAGCTCGCAGAATTTCTAAATAGAAATTGAAAAAAGGAAAAAAAATAAGAAAGGATCCTTAAGGGGATGCTACACAGCCCCGTGCCCAAGAAATGATAAATTTGCACTGTGTCCGTTTTTGAAATGGGGGAACAAAATGTTATTAATTTCAAACCAACTGGAGACCTCCGTATCACAATTTCTCAGACTGTAAGTAATATGCGTCTGCTGGAGAGGATGATTGACTGACAGGCGCTCCAGCTCGCCTTTTTGTGCGGGCTGAGTGTTTTGGAGCATCCCAACGCTCCAGTTTGTCTTGAAGCAGTCAAACGATATCATAAGCCCCGGTTCTTGTCTACGGCTGGCATTCTGGCTTCAATAAACTATTAGTGTTTCATAACCGGTCGTAGATTCACAATTAAGAGGCTGCATCCAGGCTGGAGAAGTTTATATAGAACGTAGACTTGGGCAAACCAAGGCCATTTGTACTGGAATTGCATTTGATTGTGGCAAATAAACACTTCCAGTCACATGCATGAGGTTACAGCATGCTGTTAGCTGTCATATATTCAATATTAAATAAGTTGGCTGTGCAATTTTGGACAAGAAAAAAAAGGTTGTTGTTGCTGTGCAAGTGACCTCTAAAAGGTGTTCAAAAATATATGAGAAAATGTGTAAGTATGTGTAAGTAATATTATTTTTGGTGGTTGTAAACCTTTTTGTCCTATTGCCTATAAAATACAGCAGTGCTGTGCATAACATTATTTAATCCAGCTCAAAAACATACTTTACATTGTTTTATCACCTTGATGCTTCATGACTTTTCCTGACATGATGACAATTGGTTGTCAATATAATTTTGAACTGTCAAGCTGCTATTCAGGGTGTCAGGGACCCAGCTGTAAAACATTAAGATCTCCAAATGCTCTTTATCTGTGAGTGGCGCTGACAGCATTTTATGCAGCATTAGCACCGGGCAATATGACAATATACTGTATATCGTCAAAACGGTACAAAAATGTGCATTGTATATATTTTCATATATCGTTTCTATGGTGATATAGGCTAGGGCTATATTTACTTCTTTTTTCGCCATAATTTCACTTAAAACTGTTATGCTTATTTAGCACACAAGTTCTTAAAATGAGAAAATACTCAGTATCTTTCACTTTTAGGAGTAAGTATTTAATTCATACAGGAGAATACAAATATAGGCTTTACCGTGTGGTTATTTCATATAGAATATTTATTTACTGAATTACCAGAAAACATGCTATGTTGTGATATATCTTTATCAAGATGTGAATGACCTATATCAGGACAGAAGATTGATGGAGTTTTTTGTCATGCACAGCCAATATAACATATGTAACATTAAGTATTTCCTTATTTGGTGTAATAGCAGTGCTTTATGACATGTACATATCATTTTCATATGTCACATTCATTAAATGTGGAAGCTCAGTTTCATAATATCCCTTGAAGTGGACATTGGGTCACTTTTTTACAAAAAAAAGTACAATATAAGGCACAATTTGGTAACGACAACGTAACAATGTTAATTCTTTCTCATTTGATGAATATTGGAAACAAAGATAAAACATATTTTAAAACCTGCTGTCTGGCTCTCCCTCAGTAATTAAAATACTTTTTCTGGCTAAGGAGATGGCTGAAAATGAGGTAAAGCAAGTCCCATTGTCCCTCGCAACAGATACAAATGAAATGCCGGGTCTTAGGAGGTTATATCTACAGGCAGAGTGGGTTCTCTTCACAAAGCCAGCCACCGTGTTTCTACAGTAGCCCAGAACGGACAAACCCAACACTGGCTTTAGACCGGGCCATTCATGTTTTCACGTTGGCCATAATTCTCCAACACACTTGGCACATGGGTTGGTTACAATCTGCAACCTCACCGCTAGATACTGCCAGATCCTGCACACTGCACCTTTATCGACATCCAGAGCACTGATATAGCATAGCGTAGCACCCATAGTCTTGTTTTTCGTAAACACTATTATCTCTGTCAGCACTTTTGCTGTTGTTTACACTGTTTAGCATTGTTATTTCTGTTAGCTGCGACCTGCAGCTTGCCGTCGCCATGTTGAGAGCCGTTGAGAGGCAACAGAAATGCTCCCAATCCCATATTTAGCTCTTTTAAGGGGAAAAAAATTGATTGATTTTGAAATCATTATTATTATCATTACTCATACTACAGCAGGTGACGCCAATGTCAACCAAGTGTTTTTCACTCATAGAAATTTTGCCATATAACAGAGACATAAAACTTTGCCTCTGAAAGCCAAATAAAAACAGTTTCATTGTTGTTGACCAATAACTGAGGTGAACTTATTGGACTGTGGTCTGCCTCGTAAAACCGGGAGCATTCAGAAAAATGTATCATAAAGTTGGCTTAGAGGAAAAGGTTTGCCCTACGACCTTGAGAGAAACTGCTGCAGGTTGCTTTGCCTCTCTGTTCCTTCCAGGTACTCTCTCTGCATTTCCAAACACGCTGCATGGCTAAAGATAGTTATTCCACCTTGAACCGATCTACATCATCTCCCCAGAGAGCACCAGTCCCTCTTGTGAAACCTTACACAGTGTAGCATTTCTCACTTCCTATAAGGGGAATCGAATGGCAGGGGGGAGAATATTCAGCAAGCCTCACTTTAAATCAAGATAAAAGACTGAAATGGAAAATAATAGAGGGAACAAACCCCTGGACGGCCTGGGACCCCTAATGGAAACACATGGCTGAAGGCTGAGGTGTTGTCAGCAGCCAACACTGTGACATTCCCTTTTTGATAATCTGGCCCGCCATAAAATTAGAATAGCAAATACCTCCTGACAAAGATGCATGTTCCTCCTCTATTGTGCCATCATAAAGAAAGAAAGAAAGAAAAAAAAAAACTCCACTGGTGACTCCAAACGCCACAAACTTCAATTTAAATTTACAGCGCTGCGAAAAGAGAAGTGATATGCACTCAAAAATTTTAATAACCTATTAAGTTACGACTTCAATTTCATTTTATGAATATTTTCCTTGGGGAGCGCAGCCATCACCGGAGAAAGATAGAAATTTAAAAAAGATAAATAGTGCCATTAATCTACAACATTTCTCTTCCATTATCCCTGAAAATGAGGAGTTATTTTTGCTCAGATCCTCACGTAATTAGCTCCTTACACTTGATTCACTAGCCAGAAAATGACCATGTTCAGAAAATTAAAAATTTGTCATTAAGTGGAATTTAACATAATATCATTTATCTTTATATATTCCTCGGCTGACAAGCGGCAGCCTTGGATGTTGATCAGGCTTTTGTGTCAGAGGCAGTGAGCGAGGACTTACAGCATTAGGAGAGGAGCAGGACTCTTAATGTGTGCCGGGTTAGCAGGTGAATATTGCTGCTTTTAGCTGCTTTCACTCAGAATATTTATCCTACTAATGTTGCTGTCATTTGAAACAGGGTCTTGCCATTTGTGTTGAAATGAGAACAGCACTAAAACACCATGCTATACTCTCTATTATGAAGACAGATGTCCAGTTATGGGTCCATTTTGGTCTAAAAAGGCAAATTGTGTAGTAATGATGCTTAATAGAGTATACACACTTTATTCACACTTTCTTAGTTTATAGCAAAAACCACCTGAATAAGAAATAAAATGGCAATAAACCAAATAATTTTGGGTACAATTTCAAAATGGGTGCATGTCTAAAGCTAAAGCAACTCCAAAGCTGAACTGAACAGTTTGAAGTGTATTAATTTGGTCAAAATTGCACTAAAAGACTAAATATAGGTTTTATTTATTTTTCTGCAGTGAAGGTGAATTTTTAGTTGCAACTTACAATGCCTGTGCTGTAATTTGATTGGTTGAAAATATGCATGAGTGGGCACTAAATATGGTTCATAATCTCACTTTAGTTCCAAAGGACAAAGAGGTAGTTAACCAACATGGAGGTCAACATTGTTCCCTATGTTACTTTCCACATGTTAGTTACTCCGTGTCATGAATTGAATCACGAGATGTTGTACAGAGTACTGAGGTTACAGGATAACATGTAGTTATATGCCATCACCACAACTGGAATAATGTACAGTAGAAGGTCCGCACATTGTAGCTCCCTATAAGTACAACTCATTGGCACATCTTAGTAAGCGACGTTTTGAACAAAAGCTCTTCTTCAGACTTGAAAACACAACTAGAGCCATGAAAAACAAACAACTAACGCTAGTTAGACTCCCTGCTTTCTATAATGCAGGATGAACACGACAACCCTGTCTCACGGATAGCGAACATATCGAAAAAATGTTCACTGATGACGTATATCTTTTGCTTTCAGTCAAAATATCAATCTTAGTGACTACAGCATTATTAAGGATATGTTTAGGCGCTCAGATAGACTGTGTATAAGAAGTGGACGTAGTTCCCCATTGGTTTGTGGACTGCTGTTTTGAAACCTAGAGCTTGGCATTTTGGATGTCACCATCTTGTTTTTTTTGTTTTTTTTGCAACCAGAAGTGTCACAAGAGGGTGGCGCTAAGTACAACCAAACGCTGAATAAGACATAACTAATATATAACTAATAACTTCCAGGAACTGAAAACACATGATTAAAAGTTAAAGTTGTAAAACGAAAACAGGGACGACTCCCAGACTGGACAAGAAGAAGAAGAAGAAGAAGAAGAAGAAGAAGAAATTCCTTTATTAGTCCCACGAGGGGAAATTAAATTTTTTCACTCTGTTGGGTTAGGGTTAGCCTAACCCTAACCCTAACCCTAACCCATGCAACAATGGAGAGATGTCAGAGTGAGGGGGGCTGCTCCTGACAAGCGCCCCGAGCAGTTGGGGGTTTGGTGCCTTGCTCAGGGGCACCTCGGCAGTGCCCAAGAGGTAAACTGGCACCTCTCCAGCTACCAGTTCACACTCAGTTGTTATCAGACAACGGCATGGTAGCAACCTGTCAGTCACAAGGTAGCCCCGCCCTAAATCATACCCTGCTTTATGGTCTATTTGACTCTAAATGGGACCATAATTTACTAAATGAACATCATGCTGTATTGAAGAAGACTTGAAAACAGCGATTGAGACCATAAACTTACCAGAGGAGTCGCCCCCTGCTGCTTCACTTTTCAGACCCAGTGGTAGCCAACTGGGCACTCACAGCAGTTGGTTAACGTTAGGGAAAGACTGTGGTCTGGATTTACAGAAAAAATCCACAGTAACTTGAGACACATTTAACCAAAACCATGATCTTTCCCCAACTTTACCCAAAATGCGTTTCTTGCCTAAACCTAACCATAGACAAAAATCTGGATGTGAGCTGCAGGCCTTTTCACACTCTCCTCCCTGCAACTCTGGCACAGTAGATAAATGTAGTGCTTCATCCACAGACAAAGAAACCCTGTTGCATCAGAACATAACCCAGCCAGCAATTAAGTTTAATTGTCACCACAACGTAATTGGGACAACAATTCTGTAACAAGTCCCATTAAAGTTCCCTCAAAAAGTGTAAAAGCAAGCAGACAAAAGGTTTTTTAACAACAGCTGCTGCTGCTATTTTTGACTGAAAATGCTTTTATATTCATAGTATTTTACTGTTCAACACAGGCCATTTTTGGTAGAATATTAACTTTTTAGGTGGAGGTTTTATTAGCATCTGGTAGTTGCTTTCAGTCCAAAATAGTGGAAGCATAGCTCTGCTGCTAGGTACCGACTTTCACTTCCTGGCAATATACGTTATTTGGCCCTAGACGGTACCAAAGAACATATATTGATCAGTTGTGTGATTCCCTAGATGCTAGGGAATCAGTGCTAGTGTTAGCTAGTTAGGCTAACTACCTTCCACTTTTTATGTGGAGGCGCGTTAGCCTAGCTTGGTTGCTTCTACTTTCTGAGTGAAATACAAAAATAATAGCAAAATGGGTCCTAAAGGGTTATAAAGGGGCAGATTTCTTTAATTGCTAACGATACATACGCAGTGCTGTGTGGGCTATCAACATTCGTAGACGAAAGTTGACAGCACGTCGCCTAGCGACAACGGACAAGTGTCAGTTAACTGCTGCCATGGGGAAGACCCACTCAGAGGCCTCCACTGTTTCCACAAATATGTCAGAAAAACATAAAAAAAAAATCATTTACGTTTTTTTTAAATCTATATATTGATATTTCTTTACACAAAAAGTGCAATTTCAGGTCAACATTGAAGACACATCTCAGCAGACAGCGATACTGAGAGCCATAAATGATTTACTGGTATAGAAACTTTCATTAAGGCTCAAGTTAACATTTATTTTAAACACCCACAGTGGAAATAAATGATTTCAAAATAACAAACAAATCCAATAATGACGCGTTTAAAACGATATAATCAATGACTGAAACATATGGAGACAGATCTGAATGGGACGCTCAGTTCTGTGCTGCTGGCTGCTGTGTATGGTTTCGTCATTTGTACTTAGTTCAACACAAAAACATGTTGGTCATCATCTCACAGCACAGCAGGCTATCCATTAAGATCTAATTGATCATCAGAAGGAATGGGAGGAAGAAATGGAGTTGATAATGGTGAGAGGAACCATTTAGTCTCCCTCCCATTACAGAATAACAACATTCTTGTTTAGTTATTATTCTCCTGTGACTATGAAAACAGGAAGTGAGGAGCCACATGCTGCCCTTTTCTATTGGAAAACTTTTATTTCTTATAATAAAAAAACCCTGCAAATCTTGTAAATCTTTAGATGCCCTGCATGAAAACACTTGACATGACAGGAAACAATGCAAGATTCATTCGCTATTCCAACTCATACAATCACGCACCACAGCTGAGTTGTTTTGCAATGTGCACGATGTCACGCTACTGAACCAAATTAGGGATACATGTAGTACAATGGAGCCTTCACGTCAAGTGGTTAATGCAGGCTCTCGTCACCCATGCCTGCTCCCCTAAAGCAAAAGCACATTACTGCTAGCTTTAAAACTAATAAACTCATTTCATAATAATATGTGCAGCTGGGCTGGTAATAAATCATTATGGGACTCCTTGTTCCCCTGATATAGTGCTGAGGCAATGACCCCAATCAAGCGCTTGCAACAAATATTTGGAATTACAAGGTGGAGATGAATAATTTCACCCGATTCTTTGAGGAGATAAAGTATGATTGCCTCTACTTTAAGAGGAGAAAGTCAAGAATATTTTATATAAGAGAAAGTGTTAAATATACTGTATGTTACAACTGGAAAGAGGTTTTAATAAGTACTTTCACACAGACTGTTCTACGCTGTAGGGAAATATTGTTCATTTTATCAAAACAAAATATTCTTTGGAAACACCAAAATGTCAACATTTAATGACCCATAAAAATGGCTCTTTCAGACATTATCTACTATTTTGATTAATTTCTCAACCTGTAGAGGAGCATGAAATATTGTTTAGGATGCTTCTATTTGAATCTCCAATTTTGGCGTTATTGATGAATGAGCGCAGCTTATGTTGCATCAGTACTCTGACAGGAGCAATTCTTCGCAATAACAAGCTTTACTCTCACTACTTTAGCAGATACGCTAATACTCGTGCTTTGATGCAATATTTAAGACTGCCTTAAGCTGAAATATATTTGGAAAGTCTTTAATAGATGCAGAGATAGTGTCTCATCATTTATTATTTTTAGATATATTTGTGATTATTGTTTGATTAATTATTTGGAGCAAAACTGCCAAAAGCGAAACTGAATTTTGCTGCATAAAAGGTGCTACCATGCAGTTTACACTGATAATGATACATTTTAGGCAGTAAAACAAACCCAGTCTCATGGGAAGGCATATACTGTAAATAGCATGACATTACAATGACATTTCATGTTTCACAAGGATGAATTTTTGGCTTTTTGTGTTTCATTTGCAGCCTATGCAACAAAACTACGGCAACATCTGTAGTGTGGTTGAGGCAACAAAATTGCATAGTTAGATTTAGGAAAAACATCATGGTTGGACTTATAATAAATATGTAAACTAAATAAGTAAATAAGTAAAATACCTACAGAAACAACATCAGCGTGGAAAACGTCACTAAAAACAAACTTGACGTAATTTGCAAAACAAAACAAAAAAACAATTTTTCAGTCTGGTTGAACGTTATTTACCATAACCTCTATTCTTCACTCTTATTCTACGTCTCTAGCTCTGAACGTGTTATATACATGTGATGCTTTTACACTGCAGTGTGTAGACTACATGGCGTGCGTTATTGCGGCATGCATATGCCTTTTTGTGTGAATGGTATGGTTAATCATATGCCAAGGACTAACACTAACATACAAACATCCCTAATAAAAGACTGAATGAGCCTTAATCATCCTACCCATCCCATTAAATTTCCAAATCTAATACCTGAAATTCCCCTTAATTTGCAAGATTAAGGGGCAGGGTGCTTGTATTAATTTTTGATCATTATACTAAAACTGTTAATGTTTATTAGAAAGGCAGATTGAGATGCATTAGGGATATTTAGGTCTTCATGTTGGTCTTTTAAAGATCAAATTCAGAAGTTTTACAAGGTACAAGGTTAATTTGTTGTCATTGTATGACACAGGTTTGCACAACAAAATGCAGCTGTAGTCCCTTTATGCTTTAGACTATTTTTACCTCATAAATGTGTCTATCCCATGCCAATTCCACCATAATCTCAACATGAAAACTTTAGGGGGCTTCTAAGGCTTTTGTTCCTCAAGAAATATAACACTGCGAACTCCATGGAGTTAAAAAGCCGGATATTAAAGATGACATCTTAAGTCTGGTTGACACACATTGGGGAAGCGTGAACATGGTAGTCAATCACTTGTAATAGCAATGGAACAAAAGTGCATCCTGAGGACGAGTCAAACTCCACCACACACATTTTTCACCGGCCCCTCCCTCTAAACAAAACCAAGCAACCTTACATGCGACTCACATCCATTCAGCTCCCTGGGGTTCAAACCAATCTCTCTTGTCTCCAGCCAGTCTCTCTGCTTCAACCTGCAACAGCCATCAAAGCCATTAATCCATCCGCCGAAGATGACTATGACTGATTCGGCCGCCAAACAATCAATTTGTATCTCTCTCACTCTCTGGATGTACAAAATATCATGAAAAAGTGTCAGTGGTAATAGTTCCACCAGAGTGAAATAATAGAGTAATAAGGCAATCAGCGTTTGACCTTGGAGGACAGCTAATTCATCTGCCCATCTGTCTTAATTATTTCCTATAAAATGGATACAAAAGACAAACTGAACATTTCATTTGTTCTCAGATGACAATTTCATTTTTTATCTGCTGGTAAATGCTTCAGTTTTTGACGTGATGCAGCGCATCTTTGCAATGAATTCTGTACAGAGTAAGTAGTTTAATGCAGCCGCATTTCCAGGCCAGGATCTCACAGTTTATAGGGAAAATCTAAATCAATTTTATTTATACAATCCAAATCACAGGTCACAAATTTGCTGTAAAAATCTGTTCAACTTCCTGGTTACTTAAAGATGCACAGGCTACTGACATCATTGTGACCAAACCTCTAACTCACATTTCTACTGACGCTGTAACCAAAGTTACCAAAAATGAACCATCTCTCATTTAATACAAGAATAAGTTTGCTGGTACAGTGCATGCTTATAATGCATGTTCATGCATGTGAGCGTGCCTCACTGACTAGCTCACGTTAGAGCAGGTAACGCAGCCCCGACTGACGCCATTGTCGCAGAAGCGCTTTTGTTTCCCCCAGGTTAACGCTATTAGCTCTGTCAGCAGTGTTGCTGTTGTTTGCACTGTTAGCACCGTTAGCTGTGAGCAGCTAAGCTGTCACCATGTTGAGAGCCATGTGGAGGTGAAAGAAATGCTCTGAATTTCAAATCTAGCGCCTTTAAAAACTAAAGTGTCATGTCTAAATCTAAAGGGTAACTCTAGATTTGCAAAACTCTCTCGAGACCTTTTGCCCAATGACTTATCCTAACCCTAACCAATCAAGGTCAACACCTAACCTTAAACATCTTGCAAAAGTTTCACAAGATGAAGGTTACCATCTAGTCACAACCCTAAAAAAGAGAAAAGTGCATTCATCTTCCAGGATGTACAGGATAGCAATTAGCAACAGAAATGCTAACCAACACGACTTTTGAATCTTTGAACAACTGCATTTCTATCATCTTTCTATCATAAAATAACTATAGATTTGCATTTGGTGCACATTTTTGTAAAACACACTGCAAATCTGGACATTCTGGGCCACAATCATAATTACAGAGGGACTGATTTAGTAAGGAGAAATTAATGAGGGATGTTGGATTCATTTTATCAGTGTACTTTATGGAAAAAGTAGCCCACAAATACCCTTTTATTTTGCATTTTTTATTTTGTGAAATTATAAAAAGGGGGTATGTGAAGGTGTGTGTGAATGACAAGCCACTGGAGAATATTCCAAGTATAACAATTGGGAGGAAACTCTGTTTCTGTTTTCCATCATTTCCCTCAACTATTCATTTTTAGTTCATGTGAAGACTTCAGAGACTGATGTGTCCTGCTTTTAACTTTGATAACAACTTTTATAAGAACTGTGGCTCTGCCTGTCCTTCAACACTGAATCACTCAAGGCTAAAAACTGTCTGCTGTCAGCTACAAAGTGCCGGTGAGCAGCAGTTGGAGGCACTTGTAGCTTGTCAGTCTCAGTTGGTCTCCGTCAACGTTTTTTTTTTTTTTTTTTTGAGAGTCTGACAGATGATTCAACATGTAGGTTCAGTGCTGGCTGTCGGTCAGCGGAGGGCAGTCGGTGTTTGACAGCTCTAACTGATGCTGGACGGAGAGAGAACAAAAGCTTTACTAGTAGACGACTGATTTGTCTTTATGTGTTCCTTCACATCCTCCTGTTTACCTCTCGACATGCAGGATTTTCTCTTAGTTTTGAGGTACCAATAACTACAAACTCTTGGTGTTGACATTTGATTTGTCAGGGTTTTTTACTTGTTTCAGTCTCAGTGTTGTAACCCAGTCACTTGGGAACATGTGATGGAGCTAACTATATGGCCTTTAGACTATACTTTTTTTGTCTTTTCTTTAAGTCAACAACTGCATTTCCAAAAATCTGATTATTGGAATTTGTTGTTATTGTCTTGCAGAAAATTAGCCACAGAAAGATTTAATGACTTTACTGCAATATTCTCTCAGACTCCTGATACTCCAGCGAGACAAAAAGAAACTTTATTTATTCTCGAGGGTTAAATTTTTATCTTTTAAATGAAAGAGAAGACTAACAAAGAAGTCACATCCTAAAATTAATCAGCTCTCTGAAGCCTTTGAAAGGATTTCAGCAAATGACCCGTTTGGTCAACTTGCATTTGTACTTAATCATAAATAACAGTAAACAACCCTAAAAATGTAAATGAAATTGTTGTTTATTTGGCAGTGTGGAAGACCAACAAATATTTAGTGGAAGTCAATGGGGACCCAAATAAAGAATAAAAATGAAAGAGAATTTGCTCTTTACATTCTTTGAAAGGATGTGATCAAATGACCCATGTTTCATCAACTTTCATTAGCAATTAGACAAAATGAATCAGACGTAACCCTAAAAATCCTGTTAACCAACATTTGTAGAATTTTGCCTTTAAAAGTTGACATGTTTTTGGTCATGTAAAATCATGCTATGCGCCAAATTGATGGAAGATAACCACATTACACCAGTAGTTGTTCCTGACTAGGAGCTTCACTTCACAGCATCACTGTGTCTTCCATTCATAGATTCATAGGAAGCGTACGGGCTAAACAGTGAAAGCAGTTCACTTTTGCATAATTATCCCAGCTGAAAGCCAAAGAGAGAAAAAGCATTTGGTAGTATGGATGCAGACCATAACTGAGAGTGTGATATAACCCTGTCTGATGCTGGAGAATAAGCGAGAATGCAAAGCAGGCCATCTGATAGCACGGAGCAGAAGGTAGGAAGGAGGCATGTGTCTGGGAGAGGCAGCCGAGGAGCATTTGTCAGGAGACAGTGACAAAAGGGGGTTGAAGGGGCCTTGCTCAACGCCATTCAGAGACAATTTGTAAGCCCGGCTGTTGAAGCCAGGCCAAAGACTCGCGAACAGCTGGAGCCCTGCCGTGATTGATAAATGTGGGCCTCCAAGAACTTCATTTCGATATGAATGAAGACAAAAGCTCGACAACATTCTGTGAGTGTTTAATATTACCGTCATTAAGTGGCGACAGTGGACAAACGCCCTGTCCTCAGCTGGGGATACACAACGCCAAAAGGGAGGTCAGCACCCCCTGGTAATTAACATTTTTATGACAAAACACACTTTTTAGAAGCAGATTTGTAATTAATTCAGGTTTCGAGTCGGGTGATTAAAAGGACATTTAATCAGGATTAGAAGGTTTTGAATCACACCGAGGGAATCATTAACAAAAAAACTCAATTTCATCCTATTGATGATAAAACATGAATGTTAGATTTATTTTATGTTGTCCACAAAAACAGTAAACATGTCACTGGCTTGTCATATTTCACGATCCACCAACAAATGTATTTTCTTTGAGAAAGTAAAGTATGTTGGATGCATATGCTAAAAAAAATAGAAAGGCCTTTTTTTTTCTCACACTATGTATGAACACTAATCTAATTATGCTGCAGGCAGTTTGTCATGCTAATCATGCAATAACCAAATTTCAGCACGTATTGACAGCGCGCCATGAAAAGAGTTTGGCTGTTTCTCTCTGTCACAGGCTTTTGCAGATGTTGTGACCCATGCTGACATGGGTCATTAGGAGCGAGGGGTGACCAGCTATGATCCGCTCACTTACTGGGTTCACTGGCTTTCAAACCTGCGACAAACATCTTTATCAACAGCTGATTTTTATTTTTATCGACGAGACTTTTCCTTCAGAGTTTTTAGGTAAAGGAATCAGGCAGGCATGGTGAAACTCAATCCTTTTTTCTTATTGATTATGCTTTTTTAGAGAAGCTGTTGTATCAACATAATGCCGGATTTCCCATCTCCTTTATAGGATTGAGAGTCAACTATGCACATTCATCCCTGACCTATTTAATGGCTGGATTGTGCCAAAGGCCTACACAGGAAAATTGAAAAGTTTTCCATCATTAAGTGATATATATGGCTGTGACCATAAAAATTGGGAATTGTTCTACTCTAATTTAAAAATCCACTCCTCGCAGTGACAATGGAGAACATCCATCCGGTAATATAGTCAAGAATTTGCTGCCAGGATTCACGATGAATGAGTGAATATTGATGAAGTTGAAAACTCCGCCGGGTCCCCTTTTTCTACATCACTCCAGTGGAGGATGGGATGGGGGGAAGGGTGGGCTCAGACTGGGTTTCCATGGAGAGAGCCACCTTTTTCTCAATATTCAGAATCCCAGTGTTCTGCGCCGAGTCTCAAAAGGAGATCAATCTCACTTTGAAGCACTGGGGGCTTCATTTGTTTGTGAAGGATGTGAGGTGCTGCCTAAATGACTACGCCAATTCTTCACTTGCGGTTGACACTCGGTGCCTCTGCATTCATTGTTTTTTGGGGGTTCAAGTTCAGACACATGATTGAATCTGGACCACTTTGGAAAGGATCTGAGCACTTATAAGTTGAATTTGTTACTCAGCCGAAACCCCCAGTATTACTCAGAAACTGAAATATGAAAGACACTGAACAAAGACTAGAAGGAAAACAGCAGAATACGCCATTACTGTGCACTATGTGAGTCCTATTTGTAACTGAATAGAGAAGGAAAAAGATAATTCATGGACAATGTAACACAGATACTGAATATATTGATTTAAATTGGAAGCAGAAGCGTTTTAAATTGACAGTTATGAAGCACAGACTTTATATTACAAGCTGATGTTTCAGTTTAAAAGAGCTTTAACATGATATCATCTTACGTAATACTTGTGGAGCATCTTCATATACAAACCAAAGAGAATAAATGAGAATGACAAACACAAAAATACATACATACTAATACAAAATGCACAATAAGCCACAAACTTAAATGCTTTTGACCTCTCCACCAGTGGAAATGATTACCAGTTTTGGCAGTGGTGGAAGAAGTACTCAGATGTTCTCACATAAGTAAAAGTAATATTTGCACACTGTAAAAATACACTGTTACAAGTAAAAGTTCTGCATTCAAAATTCTACTTGAGTAACGTAGAGTATTACCAGCAAAAACTTCAGGGTACAAGATAAGTTTTTATTGTGTGCTACCAGATTAAAAAATAAATAAATTCTGGTGTGGGGGACTACGATAACAGCTGCAGATAGGTTTAGACAACAAAACCACTTAATTAGGTTTATGGTAAAATATCATGGTTGGGCTTGAAATATAAATGTAAACTAAGTAAAATATGAAACACAATGTAACACAAGTATGGAAAACCTGTCAAAAATGTCACAAGCGTCACCAACTTCACAAACCTCACAAATGTCACAAACGTTACCAACGTCACCAACATCACAAATAACACAAACGTCATCATCACTAACGTCACAAATATCACCAGCATCACAAACCTCACTAACATCACCTACGTCATAAATGTCACAAATCTCACAAATGTCACCAACATCATAAGCGTCACCAACATCACAAATATCACAAACCTCACCAACTTCACCAACGTCACTTCAAAATAACTCAGCTGTACTTTGGGACACGAGCACCAGTTGTAGTGATGAAAACATTTTTTATGCCTTTGTCAAAACAATCCTTGGATATCAATTCAAAAAAGACTTGACCTTGATGTGACATTCACGAAACGAATTAAAACATTACGTAAATTTATATAATGCAGTTTAATTTTTTCAGCTTCAGCACATTTTCTGTCACCCAGGTTTTGGGGAAATGTTACAACAGTGTGAGTCTGCCAGCAGAGTCCCATATAAATAAGTCCTCCCTCAGTCGCCGGTGCTTAAGTAGCAGCACGTCAAGCCATTCTTCTCACAGTTTTAGCGGTGCAATGGCCCATGCGGTTCCCTCACAGTGTGTTTAGAAGAGGACCCTCCATGTCTGCTCAGTTGTGCCTGGTTTACCAACACTATTGATTGCAGGTGATGTTCTGGACAGAGTCCATCTGACCTCTGGAGGGGCTTAAATACATCATTGTCCAGAAAGGGACCTCCTGAGACTCTGGTTATACTGTGTGTGCAGCCCTGTGCCTCACTCCCAGACACACTGATAAAGTGGCAACAAAAAAGTCAACAGGACACATGGATAAGCACTTCTTACTCGTTTACAGCACTCTGCAAAATCTAAAAATACAGCAGGAGGACGCGATCTATGTTGTTGGACATTAGAAATGTGATTTGAGAAGCTATGGCCGAGCTGGTTTGTGTATGTTGCGATTCTTGAGTCAGTACACTTCAGACAATCTCCCTTGCTCTTGTCATAATCGCGCTGATCTGCTCTTCTCGTCGCCTCGCCATGAACTCTAATTGGCGTTATTAATCAGCAATCATGTTAACACTCTCCCTAATCTGTGTGGCAAGCTTTTGCTCCATACACACCTCAGAGCCATTGATGGAAATCCAATGAGACATAGGTTTACCTGCCATGAAAGTACCTCGGTAGCAGTCGTCAACACATTGTGGGGAGTGAGGGGGGAAGTACACTTTAAATTAATTAACATCAGGCCTCTTGTAGCACTTCATTTTCTGTAAACAAACATTGTAATATGCGGTAATTAATTAGATATGCTAAGCTTCCTTTCTGTTCTTCTTGTTGATCTTTCTTCTCGTAGTTCGCTTTACTTTGGTCAGATTTTAGGTTTATCTCCAGTTAGGATGGGAAACTGCACAAAGGATTTGTTTATCACTTTTTCCATTTTCATTTGGAGCTCAACTAATAGAGTCTAATAGACTGTACCAGACGAAGCACAGAGCTCCTCCTCAGATGTCAATTTTGGAAAGAAATCTTGCAAAACATATTATATTTCTCCAGTAATTTGATATAAGATATTACATGAGAATATTAGAAAAATAGCAGTGGACATTAGAGTACATTATTCAGAAATATGGAAATTAACATCAAAGTAACATGATTAAATTATATAAAAGATACTAGATAACACAGTTATTAAAGACCTGATCCTTATTTTTGTAACATGTATACTTGTCCTGATACAATGGTTCATTTTTTGTGCATTTTCCTACAAATGTCCGGCAACATGTGACACATGTGTCAATGTCTGCTCCAGTCTTTTCAAAATAAACTTCCGTCTCAACAAGAAACAACTTGGTTAGGTTTAGGCAACAAAACTATTTAGTTAGGTTTAGAAAAACATCGTTGTTTGGGTTAAAATACTGTAACTCCAGAATGGTGCAACTTAAGTACAGAAGTTACATTACAAATAAACAGCCTGCTGGGTGAAAGTCAGCTATTATTTGGTGTTTATCTCCCTTTATACTTTATGGTTGATTACGTGGATTAAATACTCATTGATTTTGTGGGATATATACGTATTACAGTGCACAACTTGGTGTATCAAAACCCTGATATATTTAGTTCAGTTCGATATTGAAAAGTTTGTCCACTTTTATGTGTTTTTCAGGTGATCATAATCTAAACTAAATGCTTAATGATATGAACAAACCTTTAAAAGCTTCAGAAAAAATGAATAACTTACAAATTATTATACTAATACATTTTATTGTGACAATATAAATCCTGTGCTTTGAATTTTGGTGGTGGGTTGACCTTTTTGTTTGAGACGCAATCACAGATTCAATCATTTATTTTTTTATTCAAAAAGAAAAACTTATTTGTGACTTTATTTCTCAGTGACGCCCCCCCATTTCTGTTTTCCTGATTTCCATTTCATATCTGCAACACTCACGCGCCCAGCTCTGCATGAGATGCTGCTCATGGCTGATGATTTTCGAATCGATTTGCCATTCTCACAAACGAAGGGCACAAAAGGCTGAGCAATCAGTCCAAGGCTGGCTGCTTTTGGCCCAGAGAGAGGAGAGACACTGTGAGTGGAGGGCAAGCATGGCTGATCTGAATCATGAAGAATAATGTTTAGCCTGGCAGATGATTAGGGATGTTAATTTTTTTTTTTTTTTTTTTTTTTTGGAGGGTGGGGGTGGTCGGATGGGCAAAGGGGGCTGGCACTTGGTGATGTCACTTTGGCTATCTGAACAATCTGGCAGGGCCGATCCTGGCGAAACGCTGCTCAATTTGCTGGGGCTCCTGCTCCATTTGCCTGTTAATGAGCACTGTTGTTGGAGGTACCCATGTGTACCATGTCATGAGGCTAGCAGGCAGCACCTTCACCTGACGCTCTGACCACAGAGGAAAATGGCAGCCGCCGTGACAGATGTTTTCACAGTCCTGGGGAGGGAGCCGTGGGAGACCTGTACAGTCAGAGGGCCCGATATATCGCTGGCAACAACTGCTACAACATGTGTCTGCCTCAGAGTACATCCAGCATGCACCCAAAACAAGGAGTCAGCTCTTTTCTTTAAAACAACATCAAAATGACAACAACAGGTCCCTCAGTGGGTCTAAATAAAGACAACTATGATTGAGAAGGAGCTACAAAAGCTGTTTTTTGTGGTTAGAAGAGGAGTGAATAAGCACAAATATTTGAATATTTATAGCACACGTATGTGTTTGAATGGATAATTTGCTGTTTCCTGGTGTGTGATTCAGTGGGAGGAGCCTTTAGTGTCACAGGATGGATGGCCAGGGTAAACTCATCAGGTCACAGCATGACAACAGCACTTAATTACTAATGAAAGGGTGAGCTCTCCACAGTCCACAAGTGTTGAATGAATCCAGGATTAAAGGAGCATACCGGTGACATTAATCGCTTTTGCCGTTTTATTTCAATTCATGAATAGTTAGACTATTTTCTAAACTATCATGCTTTTCATTTTTCTTTGTATTTTTTGGTGATTTAACCTTTTTTGGTAGCAGACATGCATCAAACGTTCCTGGCTGGAATCAACACAGGGATATTATGATTACATGTGTTTTAGACAATATGCCTACCAGGAAGTTATTTTAGAGGGCTGAAGAGGTCAAATTGTTCAGTAATTCATTAAAAAAATAAACCTGGATTTGTGAAGTATAAATCAATTGTCTCCCCAAAATCTGCTCTCACAAGAAGGTGTACACAAGAAATAGCAGGGCATTACAAGGGCACTCTGCGTGTCATGAATATGCATTTTTGCCTTTTCGTGTCATTTGTACTCCATGCAAACATCCACAGTTAGGCTGAGGGAAGAAAACCACTCACTTAGGTCCAGGCAAGAAATCCACTTAGTTAGGGTAAAGGAAAATGTCATGGTTGGGCTTAAAATCAGTAAACTAAATATGTAAACTAAGTAAAACATAATGGTGAAGTGACAAATGTCGCAAATGTAACTTGCAAAACAAAACATAGGTCTTATGGTTAAAAGTGTGGTGTTTGTGGTTAACATTGTAAACTGAAACAAACAACAACAACAACAACAACAAAACTAGTTCTTTAGGTTTAGGCAACAAAACCACTTGGTTAGGTTTAGTAAAAAAAATGTAATGGTTTGGCTTAAAATGGCCACATTTGTTACATTATTTAAGCTACTGTATGGACATTAAAATAAATGAATAAATGTATATATATATATATATATATATATATATATATATATATATATATATATATATATATATATATATATATATATATATAACACACACACACATATACATATATATACACATATATATATATACACTCATATATATATATATATATATACACACACACACACACACACATATACTGGTCCTGACCCCCCCAGGTTTGGACCCACTGCTATAGTGGCATGAAAATCAGTTGGTAGACTTGAAACAAGTTTGATTTGTGTAATTCATCACTGTGGACGCTGTCAAGTCAAATGTTACGAAGTGACCTGCTGAATGATTTTTATACTATTTGGACATGAATGGAAATCAATGACTGCCTGGAAAATATGAAAATTAATTAAAAAGTCTGTAGCATGGTTTGTAAAATTACCTGCAGCACTATGAGGTAAAGTTATGGAAAGTAAGTACTGTACATGAGAAAATACAATTTTGAGGTACTTCACTTGAGTATTTCCATTCTATGCTACTTTGTAGTTCTATACCACTACATTGAAAAGACATACTGTGCTTTTTACTCCAGTACATTTATCTGACAGCTGTAGTTACGAGTTACTTTTAAGATTTTACGTACAAAAAACATGACCTTCTAAAATATAACACATTGTTATAGATTAAACTACCCAGCAATATAACAGTAGTTAAATTTTGTTCTGTCCCGACCATCTACATTTAAATGCTGTCATACAAGATATAATACAATATTATAATATACACAGTACATAGTATGAATAGGACCATTCTGCATAATGAGTACTTTCATACATTTTGTGCAGTTTGTACTGAAAGGTGGACTTTTACAAAATTTGAATGTAGGACTTCTCCTACGAATGGAGTATTTACACATTTGACTTAAGTAAATGGTCTGAGTACTTCTTCCACCACAAATGAAGTACATCATTTGATGGAGGGGCGAAAACAGACTCAACAAATATGGCGTCTGAGTTGAGATGAAAGTTGAAGTCGTGCTGGTGATAAACAATGAAAAATATTTAAAAGAAAAGAGGATTTTTTACTGTAGCATGTTCCTCCTCCAAATAACTACACAAACAAATAAAACTAATGATAAGAATCATATTGTTATTTTAAATTTGAATGAGGGGATCAATGGGAAACAGTTGTAATGATCCAACTTGTCTTAAGTAAAGGCTCGGAGTACTTCTTCCATCATATGAAGTACATTATTTGTTGGTGGGGAGCTAAAACTTGCAAACTGAAAGCAAAGAGACACAACAAAAACCCAGAGGATTGTGGGACGCTGAGTTGAAGGTTGCTGTGGTTATTTATTGATGCCGCTGAGTGAAATGTGCCAACAGCTACACAGGCTTTACATTGCAACACCATTACACAGTGCGTCATTAAACAGATCCATAAAACAGACAGGCAACCAGACCCAAATTTTAGTGACAAATGCGCTGATCTGAGATAAGTATAAATACTGTGTAATTCAGCGAGGTTTCACGCCTGGTTAAGCATGTACATCTTTTGGCGGCCCACTAACTGATACTACTTCAGTGCAATATTTCAGAGCACATCAACATCCCGGTGAAATTAACTCTGATGTGTGAGCAGACCCCGGGTCCGGCACTCCAAACTGTCTGCGATTATATCGAGATAGATAGAGGAAGTCGTGCACAAAAATCTACAAGCTGTCCTGGCAAATTTAAATTTTTAGAGAGGGAGAATCATTCTGTAATGTTTGTGCTGCTGGAAAACAGGTATGCAACACCCTCAGAGGGTATTTGGAGGCGGTTGGTTTTTGCTGTGTGTGATTACTGAATCCAGGGTTGATATACAGATGTAAATATGCTGCTAAGAAGCCCCCCTTCCTCCTCAACAACCCCTCCTCCCTCTCCTCTTCCATCTGCCAGACAATAGTTTAAAATTCTTAATCCATGAGCAACCATTGAACATTAGTGAATTGCAAATTACAGATGTTTTACTGTCTCCCCCCTCTTCTCTTTTTTCCTGTTTTGATCTGTGCATCCCACTGTCACTCAGTGTCGCGTACGCATCCCTCGCTCCCCTGCATTCATTAGACACCCTGCGCCATCATGGCACCATATGACACTGTCATCATTTGGTAATTAAACCTTTGCTCGTTTAAATATGAAAAGCTGGCAAGGGTGTGATCATAAACAACGTTGCTCGAACCAGATTTTCCAGACTAAATGAGAATTTGAGCGACATCGTGCCAGAGATTTTTTCTTTCTCTTTCTTTCTTTCTGCCTTCACTTGAAATGGAAAACAAACATTGGGAAAAGGTTGTGCCAAACAAATCACACATTCAAATGCATATAAACAGATACTTTATTTAAAGCCAAAACAATGCACTTTAGAAAACAAACTCCAGCTTAATGTGACACCATAAAAGTAGGATTTTTATGGGCGTAGTCACGGATTACTCTTCCTTGAGTCCGGAAGTAAACAATGATAATAAACCCGGTGACTTCCACTTCCAATATGTGTGCCATGAAGGCATTTTTACACTTACATGATATGCACAGGCTATCACATCAGTGTTGCACTCTTCTTGCCCCTAAACAGTTGACCACGTTGGACCACCAGACGATAAAATCTCCCCGGTGCCCGAGGACAAGCGTCAACATCTCCCAGATTCTCATCTAAATTCACACAGGCCTCCATCACTGGAGATTTAGCCAAATGGCTGCGGAGAGGAGGAATGCCCGAACCATTACAAGCCAAACTACTGGCTTTTTATTACCACTAAACAATCTTCCTCGCAGCCGTCCTTTAGCATATATACCTCCGAGCTTGGAGTGCGTGGGAGGAGGCCATTCAGTCACATTATGGCTTTCCATAGATCAAGGTCACAATTTTCATGATCATTACACCACTGAAGGTGACAGGAAGCATTTACAGAAGTGATCAGGAGCTTATGCGGGAGCTGCTCATCCGTAGATTTCTGGGGAGAGGAATATATGTACACACACACACACACACACACACACACAAACTAATCAGCACATGTGCAGCTGACGTTTTATCATATCATCATTACAATGAAGACATGCAGCAAAGACAAAGAGGGAGAATTAAAGAAATTTTGTGAGTTCAGAGCGTGCCACCAGGAGGTGACTGCTACATTATGCATTCACATGATGCCATAGGCTAACACATGTCAGTGGCCCACTGGACAGAAGCTCTGTTTCCCATATTGCTGACATGTGATTGGAAGCTGTTGGCTGTCTGGTTGGGACGGAGGCAGCTGGCGGGACACCTCCGAGCAGCCTCGGGCTGATCTCTACACACACACACACACACACACACACACACACACACACACACACACACACACACACACACACACACACACACACACACACACACACACACAAGAAGGCTCCAGATCAGCTTCTCCCACAGTGATGAACCCAGGGCCTTGTGGGAGGACTGGTGTGTGCTGCCTTTATCCACTGGTAGAGAGGCTTCTCTGGTGGTTGGTATAGGTGGAGATTTTTAAATAATAAAATAGAAAAATTAAGGAAATATCATAGTTAGATATCAGGATGAAGTTTTGTCAAAAAAAGTGAAGCTAAATCTCTCAAAATATTCCAGGCTTTAGTTTCCGATGCCCTTAAATTTCTCGCTGTAACGCCTCTCCAGTAAGTTCCAACCAGAGGGGCACACATTTAACTATTCATGTGGAAAGTTTGATGAAGGGAAGAGAGGGGATTTAGCCCTTCTTGTTCCCAGTACAATAAATGCAACACTGAGAGAATATATTTTTGAAAATGACAAGATACAGTCCTATTTTTAATCCAGCACTGCAGGGCATATTTAACAATTATGTGCAAATCTGCATAATGAATGAGGAACGAGTGTGTATTTGAAGTCTTTGGCACTTTATTCCCCAACTTAATACATGGGAGGTGGAAGGATATGTGAAATTCTCTCAGTATTTATGGTAATATAGATATTTTTTGGAGGCTTTAGTTAAAAAGGAAATGCTAGAATTAGCTTTTGTACAGTAGATATAAAAGCTTGTAATAATTATAATATTAATAATAATATGTAATGTTTTGTAATCTAGCCCTTCTTTCAGGTTTAAATGCAAATGAGATGTTAATTTTTCTTAATGATTTGCTGTACCTGAGGCAGGGAAAAGCTCAGAAACTCAACTGTCTGACTGCTTTTGTGCTCAGGGTATGAAAAGTAATTTAACAAAGTGTTTTCTAATCAAAGTAATGTAACCTGATCTCGCTCGCATTTGGATCTTTAATACAATATAAAATCACTGGAACCACCGTGTGTGTGTGTGTGTGTGTGTGTGTGTGTGTGTGTGTGTGTGTGTGTGTGTGTGTGTGTGTGTGTGGAGGACTAATGACAGCTCATCAGCTGAATAACCTGCCATCATGCATAAGAAGAACATCTTAAACATAAGAAGAAATATAATTGAATAATAATAATAATAATATAATTGTTAACACCAACCTGCATATACGTTTTTAGAGTGATAGCAGCTCAAAGTCCTTCCATCCTCTCTGTGTGTGTTTTATCATCTGAAATACGACCCTGACTGGCTGCTGTAAACTTCCGCATTGACTTTTACGTCTGTTCTTAATTTTTGATGATTCTCCATCAAAGACAGTAAACGGTTAAATTGGCTGCATTAAACTGACATATTTATTTATAAGGTGGCAGCAGATTGCCAATCGAACCAATAAAAAAAAAAAAAAAAAAAAAAAAAAAAACGCGACTTTTGTTTTATATTGTAGTGTTTGAATTCACCGTTTATTACAATGCATTATGGTTTTTAAAATGTAGTCCATAAATAAAAAATATTTTCAGATAAACGTAAATGGGTTTACTCACCAAAACATCCCCGAACTCAAGGAAGACGACTGAAAAATAAATAAATTATTGATTGTTTATTTATTGTTAATGCGTGAAATACACTGGTCGAGCATCTGCCTGTCACGTGAACCACGTGGAAGTTGAAAACGCGCGTGTGTACTTCGTATTTGAGGAGTTAAAGTTGACAAAACCACAGTTTCGACGTGTTATCCTATTTATTTACAAAACATTTGCTGAGAAAAAAAAATGTTAATGTGCATTAAAGAGATATGCAGACAACTGATGACAAGTTCAAATTAAAATAATGCCCATAATAATCCTAATAAAATCACAAATATTACATATTACTGGAAAATAACGGCCTATATATCAGAATTTATTTATAAAATATTTTTTTCTTTTCGTTATGAGATGCTGAATATGACCAGTGTTTAAATCAATAGGCCATATTTTCTGCGTTTATAACTCTGCATTATTAATATATAATTTGGTTTCACCGTATTTTACAGGAAACAGGCGCTAAAATAAATCGTCATAAATATTTTTAGAAATATTTAAAGAGATAATTTTTGCTGTATGTTCCTCCACAGAACAAATATACGAATACACAAATAAAACTAATGATAAATAGAGATCAAGTTCTAATATTGCATTTAAACGAGGGGATCGATGGAAAAACAGCTGTAATGATCCAATTAATTATGGGCAAAATTAAAAAGCAAGTGTAAAATCAATCTTTCACGGTGTCGAGGACGGAATCAAATTGATGCTCCATCCATCTGTTCACGCCAGCAGAGATTTGTAGCCCGGGAGTGTTTGTGGCTGCTCGCTGCTGGAGCACATGGACACTGAGAGCAAATCCAATATACAGTAACTGTGTCAGGAGATGTGTCTGTTAGTGCTACACACCATAATATATGGAGCTGAACTTCCTCTTCCATTCAAATATGAAGACTTCAAATACTTTTTATTTATTTGCATGTATTTAAAGAGCAATAACAGACTATTTTGGCGCATAAAGAGCCTGAAAACACTGCTTTTTATTTATTTAAGCATGCAGGACTCCATGCATTTTTTGACATATTCTCAGATTTACAGGATGTGCAAAATGAGCCACAAATTCACCCAGATCACCATATCTCTCCTGTTAGACCCCTCCCTCCAATCGAAAAGGATTAATATTCAACTTACAACCAGTGGTGTCAGCTCCCCTCTGCAGGGAAACTCACATCGATTGGTGACGTCTGAATAACGCGAGAGTCTACACGGGGAGGAGGAAGCAGAGAAAACACACACAGCACCTCCTCACACCTCCTAGAAATAAAAGTTCTTTACCGCCACGGAGGCGCCTCCGTCTCCACCGTCCTCCCCTGGAAGTGTGAGCTGATGTTCGGCGGAGTGGAGCTGCATGCTGGACCCTCTCGGTGCTGCTTCCTCCTCCCTCCTCCTCCTCCTCCTCCTCCTCCTCCATGCCACCTCTCTCCTCTTTGCACAGGCCATTAGGAAGCGGGGCAAAAGATAAATTGCTCTCTGTCAATACATTACACCTCTCCTAATGGGTGCACCCGGGCTCCAAAAACATTTTCCAAACTCTTGACATGCGCCGGCGTCGTCTTAAATACTGCAGTTGTGTGTCACGCTGGAAATGAGCCTGTAATTGATTCATATTCAGTTTTTCTGAAACTGGTGATTTGGGGATGTTTTTAGGCTCAAATTGTCAAATGATTAAAAGTATTAATGTTTAATAATTAAAGGTAGAAGTGCAGAAAAAGGGGTGATAATTGAATCAGGTTTTGTATTGTTTAAGTGGGTTTTTTTGGAGCTCTTTGACCCTGTTGTAGCAGCTGATGGACCTAAAAAGAGAGGCCCATCTGACCACGTACCACACAAACCAAAGCAAATAAACTGTGGATTCGTTTACATATATGTTTCTTTAAAAAAACAATAAGCATTTTGTTTTTTCCACCCCCTCCTCTTCCTCCGTCTGCTTAATTTTTGCAGTGGGGAGATCAAATTGTGGGGAGCAGGAGGGCACCAGAGAGGAAACTGAGGGAGGGGGGGGTGGTGGTGGTGGTGGTGGTGGTGGTGGTAGGGGTCTTATAGGGGGAGAGAGGGAGAATGTAGCTTTAAGGGAAATGTGCAGCCGGGTGTGAAATTACAGCCTATAGTGCTACATATTGTACCAGAAGCTCACTCCAAAAACAGTAACAAAAAGAGAAATCATCCCCTAACCTGACCAGGAGGCAGAGCGCGAGATGTGGCCGCGTGCCCCTAAGACGTGCCCCCCCCCCCCCCCCCCCCAAAAAAATGGTCAAATATGTGGCGAGAGCTAGCTCATAAAACAACAGCATGGAGAATCAGATAGTCACCTGTAATTATGTGTTTTATTTTGAAAATTTTCATTTATTATTGTTTAATTATTATTGTTATTGTCACTTCAGGTACAAAATATTCAATACAAATTATAACTGACTGATATTTCGATCGATTTGTCCTTTTTCATTCATTTATTTTTATGTTTTTGTATTGTATGAATTTTCATGTAATTTTACTGTATTTTTAATGTATTTGCATGGAATCGTATTGTATTTTATTCAATTTCTCGATGTATTTTCAATGTAATCTTATTGTCGTTTAATGCATTTTATTGTATTTTTTATGTATTTTCATGTAATCTTATTGTATTGTTAATGCATTATTTATTTCCTTGTATATTCTCTTTTCTTTATAACTTACATTTTGGTTTCTCCTGGAAAAAAAAACTTTAAGAAAAGTGCTTCAGAAATAAAGTTTATTGTTATCATTTATATTCACTCTACAACTTAGAGTTTATATTGATGTAAATAATTATATGATTGATTAAAACAAGTTTTTAGATTATTTGAGATATTCCAAATGTAAAATATATTAATGGCACCTTGACTTTCACTTGACTCCATCCTGCATTGTTTAGTTGAACTTCCCATCCAGGTGACTTCGCGCTGCAGGTGTAGGCCAGTAGTTGATTATCTGCTGTTTAATTCTTTGCACCACCTTACACGGATCTACAGCTGATGGATTATTGTTCCAGAAGAATATTTTGACTCCTCGGTTTGATCACAAGCACTCAAGTGCACCCTAAGTTTCACTTTTTGTGGACTCTGACACCTTTAAATGTTGAGAAACTATACAGCGCCATCTACAGAAGCTCAGCGGCACTGCTGCACCTCCAACCTCCACCCACCACAGTGCTCCCAGTTTGGACCTATGCAATCATCACCCCATCATCTAAATGTAAAAAAAAGGGCCAATACGTCTACATTTAACATATGATAGCCACTAAATTTAACATTTTACATTTTAAATAAAGCTATAAACGAATTATTTTAGGCCTACTTTGGTTCCAGAGCGGACAGAAAGACAGATGAGTAAAAAAATGAAATAAAATCATAAAGATGGAGCTAAATCCGGGTTGTGTGGACACACAGGGATCCAAAGAGAGGCTGTTAGTCCGCGTAATATAGAGAAAAAGCTCAAAAAGAAACACACATTTTAAAAACAATCTCTTTCATTGATTAAAAAACTTCCAGTGAGGGAGCAGATAATTCACAGCTGTTATAATGTCTAATAAACTGTGATATTTCTAACTCCGAATCCACTCCTTATTTATCTCCCGCCCCTTCCTGCCGCTGTGTCAGACCCACAGACCTCCTCATTTGGACCCCGATTTTTTTTTTTTTTTTTTTTTTGCGTTGGCGAATCACAAAGTGTTGGCATCTATTGCCTTTGTCTGACAAGTCATCCATATAAGCAAAAGGGGGGTCTGCAGAGGGGAGGAGAGGGGGAGGTGGGGGGGGTGAGAGGAGAGGAGAGGAGGGGAGGGTTGCAGCTTTTAGAACCACAGACACAGAGAGAGGCTTCATTCCCAGCCCAAAGATCCAGCCTAACGCATCCAGCGCTGCTGTCTGAAGCGAGAGAAACCCGACGTGTGTGTGTGCGAGTGTGTGTGCGCATGTTTCCACCGCCGTTTTTGACGCGTGAATCAAGGCCACCAGGATTGAGGAGATACCGGGCCCTGCGCGCTGGACATCAGCGTTTCGTTTTCAAGACTGGCACGCTGTGAGAATTGTACCGCTTCGCCAGAGGCTTTTGAGAGAAAGAAAAAATATCGATAAACTAAACACCGGGTCGTGTTACTGAGACAATCCTCCGGTCATGCTGCTGAGCACCTGCCAGACCTCCGCGCCCGGACCGGACTGTTGAAGAGGCAACTTTTTTTGGAGGGGGGGGGAGAAGTTGCCATCAGATCGGTTGTTGAATCGAAGCGGGAGGGGTGGAGGGGCAAACTAAGTCCCTCCATCGACTAGATCCACATTTTTTTCTTCACATTTTCATCCTTGACAGGAAGGCGAAACGGCGACTTCAGTTGATTATCTCTCTTTCCTTTGCTATCCAATGGATATTCACTGCAAAGCAGACCCCTTCACAGCGATGCACCGTAAGTAGCACAACCCGAGTTCCTCTGCAGCTACAACACGGATGCGCATAGAAATAACACCAATAAATAATTTCTGCCTATTACAAAAGGCCTGCAGCGGAGAGCTGTGTGTGCTAACTGCGTTTTGGCGCATAAAAACAGGCTAATAAACTGACATGCAGGCAAGAAACAACAAGAAACATAATAGTGGAATAAATAATCTCATATGTTTGCACATTTTAGCCATTACTCTGCTTTAAAAATATATAATAAATGACAACAATACGTCTGTGTACATGCAGAAATGAAACTTGTCATAGTAAACAAAGAACATGCGTTGGCAGGTATTTACACGTGTATCAGCCTCCAGCTTCCCGCGCACTGTGTGTGTGTGTTTAGACCTAATAATAAGTCACTTACACATCTATTATTTAAATTATTCTAATAACAGCAGAGTCCAGCTAAAGTCCACCCAGTTGTAATTTGGTGAATGTGTGTGAATAATGGATGACCTCTTTCGTTCACTAAATAATATGTAATATGAGTAATCAAAGCTCGTTCAATTATTTAAAATTACCGTGCAGGGAAAATGAGGGAGCTTGTAACTTAATAGCCATAACATGAGCCGTGGTGGATAAAATATGAGTTTTTGTTTTTACTGTGAGAAGCTTTAAAGTAGTGGTACTCACATTATTTTTTAAAATTATTATTAGAATTAAAATATGGCAGATAAATTAATGGAGGTTGGATTGATTGGACTAATTGTACAAACTGCACAATAAGATTGACATGAAAAATACAGTATGAGTAGGTGTTCACCACTTGAACGTGACCTTGTTTTATTTTATTTAAAAACATATATATAATAGACATTTTCCTAATTTTAAAAAGCTAAATATATATTTACATTTTAAACACAAAAAAGAGAGTATATAGAGACCAACAAGTATGGACAAAACATGAAGATATATGACATTTCCTTCTGCATTTTTGTTTAAAACCAAAAAAAAAACCCAAATAATAAAATAATAATAAATGTACTTTCATTATGGAGTCTTGGTTTACAGTGGTGTGATCATCTCTACTCATGGCTTCCTCTTAAATCACCACAAAAATCCAATTTACCCATTCATTGTTTGGAAATAATGGCAAGCATATTATTTGTTCGCTGTGGTGTATTTATAATATTTATAACGTTTGAAACACTGAAAAAATAAATATTTTATGTGCAGCATTTCCTGCATGTTTAAATGCTTCACTTTAATATAACATGTAAATCCACCTGCTCCATAGAAACAGCAAAAGGAAAAGGTGATATCTGAGCTATTCCCTCATTGTTTTCTCTCTGCTATAATAAGAAAACAAACTCACCTGCGCCTTTCTCTCCATCACGACTTCTTTATGTAATGTTACGGTTGTGTGTGTGCTGCTGTTGTATCCCACGTAGGGCACGGAGGTGTGAACCAGCTCGGCGGGGTGTTTGTGAACGGCAGACCCCTCCCGGACGTGGTGAGGCAGCGGATCGTGGAGCTGGCCCACCAGGGCGTCCGGCCCTGCGACATCTCCAGACAGCTGCGGGTCAGCCACGGCTGCGTCAGCAAGATCCTGGGCAGGTGGGTGAACAGTCTCCGGACAAGCCCCGCAGACAGGTACACTCTGCTAGCTGGGTGCGACGAGGTGGATAAATAAATAAATAAATAAATAAATAAATAAATACAGTGTGCACGATGTTTACAGTACAGTGGAGGTGGAGGAAAGAGCCCAACCTGCAAAACTCATTCTTAAATTATTATTATAGTCCTTAATTATAGGTAAACACAATTTTTAGAGTTCAGGTGGGCTTCTCCTCCATTTTTTGTTATATGTATGTTGGTGTTTATTGTAAAGATTCAAAAGAAATTTTGCAGAATTACATCCTTTCCATGTATCCATGCATGCGCTGTGCGTTTTTCCTGCATTTTTACGCAAATGTGTTTGTTTTGAGATATCATGAATTGGACACAAAACCTTCAAGTTTGATGTTTTGCTGAGGACAAGTTTGACTTTCTTGTTAAAAAAAAAAAAAGTAGTTCCCAGAAACAATAATTGTTTATCACTGCGTTTAAAATGATATCAAACGCCTGTCTTTAGGGAGAGATTTGCGTCTTTAAAAATTGCAAGCTATTGGAGAGTATTGTTATTATTATTGCAGATACTACGAGACTGGCAGCATCAAACCAGGGGTGATAGGTGGCTCTAAACCTAAAGTGGCCACGCCAAAAGTGGTGGACAAAATCGCAGACTACAAGAGACAAAACCCGACCATGTTTGCGTGGGAGATCAGAGACAGACTGCTGGCAGAGGGCGTCTGCGACAACGACACTGTCCCCAGCGTCTCATCCATTAACAGGTAGGACGCAAACATTTGAATATACAGAAAAAAATGCATGCAAAATTTGGATTTCCTGTTTAATTTCTGTCTTTTGTAAATTTAATGGGCTGCAGGTAAACGGTTTAATGAAAGACTCGTTAATCTGTGCTGTAAATGCAGCAGATTATTGTTTGACCAACTTTGTGCTGGCCGGCTCGCCGATAGTGCGTGAGGCTGCCTGAGGTCTCTGAGGTGCAATTCAATCTTTCAGACCAAACTCCCTCAACAATCAGCAGTACATCCAGGACTGAGTGAATCTGTCGAGATGAAAACCGATCAATATTCGGTGACCAGATCCCGTGGCGCTATAAAGCAGGCCAATTTTCTTTAGCACATCTAATGTGCTGCTGCTGCTGCTGCTGCTGCACACAGAGAGGAGGGCTGAAGCAACTCTGGCTTTTCTGCAGGATTTTATTTTGAAAAGAACGGAATGTAAAATATTGCATTATGTCAAATAAAATGCAAAATAAAATAAAACACTGCGAGAACAAAAAACCTTAAAAATCACTTCCTGATTATAAATCATTGCATTAAAATTGGAATCTCGTTGTAATTAATATTGATGCAACAATATGATGTATAAAAGTGCAGCATCAATTTTACCTTGATTGTGGCTTTAAAACATAAATTAAATTTCAGGTGTCATATTTTATAAAGAAACTCGTAGTGGTTATAGACTGTCAGCTACAGGGGGACCCAGGACACCCCCACCCTCACCCCCACCCTCACCCTCACCCCCACCCTCACCCCACCACCACCAGAGATCCCTGGTGATGAACTTTGGTTAAGAGGCACTGTTCCATAGAGCCAGCATCAGCATTACATTTTAATGAGCTGATGGAGGAGCACGGACAGCTCCACACAAGACATCTTTTAAATAGAGAAAAAAAGGCTGAAGAAAATTCATTTCATGCTTCGTGGCTGCTTAAAAAGCCCCATTTAAGGAGGCTCAGACACATGTATGTGATAAATTCAAAATGTACATTAATATCATTAAAAGAGCCCTATAAAGTTTTTTCAATTCCAATTAAAGCTTTCAATTTTTTTTTTTTTTTGGGGGGGCTTATGTGTCTTTGTTTATGTGGGAAATTAAATTGTGAACACAAAAGAACTGTAATTCTATCAGTCAAATATGAGAGCTACTTTGAATTTCTATTACGGCTTAATGTGTAATATTTTCTCTTTTTTTTAAAAGCAGATTTTAATGTGTTGCTCTGTGCCACACACACACACACACAAACGGCACACACAAATGAGACGCATTTGTTTTGATTTATGTGGAGGTTAATATTTCAATACATTTCAATGAGTTTCTAAAGGAGCAGTCTGCAAAAAAAAAAAAAAAAAAAATCAATGAAACCATCTTCAGTGCTTCAATTTTGCTTCAATTCATGTGATGCTACTTCAAGTTGTTTGAAAATCTCTTGAAAAAGTGTCTGAAAATAAACGTCGAGGGAAGTTTTCACTTCAGGTGTTAAAAACGGGGGTTTCCCCTGTTAAGGCGATTCAGAAAAAAAAAAACAAAGGCCGGAGCCAAAGTTTCCAGTTGGATGATTGTGACTGGGACCAGACAGTCTGACCTCAGGACTGTTGACAAAAGAGGATGCTCCATTTAAACACCTTTTGCCTGCATGCATTATTAAAAGCTACAGAGATAGTGTTGTAGGGCCACCACGACCAACAAGTAACGCTACCCTGTTGGCAGACATAAAAAAAAAAAAAAGGTCCTCAATGGCGCTCGATATTATTGATTCAGAAAGAAAGCAATTTTAATATTTCTTCAGGGGATTTTCAGCAACAGCCGGGTCATTAATTCATTCTCCCAAATTGCTTATTCAATATCAAGAACATGGATACCAAATAAAGTCTTTTGAATTTATGTAGCACGCACAAGTCAAGGGGTCGAATAACTGTTATGGGGGAGAAGTGAAAAAAATTAAAACGTCAATATGCGCTCTCTGGGAAGGCTTGTTGTTAGGTGGCTTTGCCTCCGAGGGGAGTTTTTCTTTCTTTATTTTTATTTGTGACAGATTTATTCCTCTGAAGCCTTCTGGCACCTACAGTGGCATCAATATCCAAATCATCTGATGCATTTCTGGACAATATGAAGAGGAGTTTGGTTCAAAACTGTATTATTTGAGCGTGTGAATATTTTCATTCCACTGAAATAAAATATGCAATATGCAAAGACATAAATCTGAATTGTGCAAAGAAATCAGCCCTAAAAAGCTCCACAGTCCTCGCCTGACCTTTTCCCCTTTGTGCTCTAAAATAGCTGTGGTGGCATACATGATGAATAGTTTTAAAGTTTACAAATTATTGTGACAGCTCCCTTTCTCCCCAAGTGCCACTCAGATTAAAGGAATCTAATGCTGGCGTAAGCTTGTGCAAGGCAATAAGGAACTATTGCTTTCCTGTCACATATAATTTATAGCTTTCTATTTGCATCTGTTTGCCCGTGTGACTAATCCCCAACTTTTTCTCCCCAAGCCCCGATCAATACGACCTCATCCTGCATTGGCACACAGGGGCCGCTGGCTCTACAGAGATGTTTGATCTGGGAAGCAAAGGACTGTGATCGGCTCCCGGTGGTGAAACTCCCTCCACAGTGGGGGGAGAGAGAGGGAGAGAGAGACGGGGGGGGGGGGGGGGCAGAGCTGATTAGTGTGGGCCAGGTAGAGTCAGTGAAGCTGATCATTGAGGTGAATTGATGTGATTTCATGCTTTGTTTGCAAGATCACTCAGACCAAAAGTGCAATGAAGACTTTTCTCCAGACCTCACCTTTAAACAGTAGAGCCGCTGATCCCTTCTTGCGTATGAGTTGCGTTTGATATCTTAATCACACGATATCTACAAGCTGTTAGAGGGCATCTCCCGGAAGTTGGTAATAGAAAAGCAGCAGTGACTTCTCCTTTGTTCCCCAGGATCATCCGAACAAAAGTCCAGCAGCCTTTCCATCCGTCTCCTGATGGGTCGTCCCTGTCGACACCGGGCCATACTATAGGTAGGCTCACAGCACAAGCTTCAGCACATACTGTACATGCGTGTTTTCACCACAAAGCTAATTCTTCTGTCTTGTTCCCAGTACCAAGCACAGCGTCTCCGCCTGTAACCAGCGCCTCCAACGACCCTGCAGGATCCTATTCCATCAATGGGATTCTGGGTATTCCACGATCCAACGGTGAAAAGAGAAAAAGAGATGAAGGTAAGATGATTCTTCTGTTTTAAAGACAGAAAAAACACATCAGGATTAGCAAGCAACCCCAACCCCCAAAAAAGCTAAAAAATGAATAGCATTCTGTGTACCTTCATGCTATAAAACCCACTTTGCTGAACTTGCAATTACAGCATTAAAACCTGCTTCGGTTCCACTAGATGACCCTTATAAAACACCTTAAGTCTGAACTCTGTTACACCGCTGTGTCAATCTGCCAAGGAGTCTTTTGATTTGAAGACACGACCTCCGCTGTTGTCTCCTGCAATTAATCTTTATGGAAGTGATTAAAGGGCTTTAGATAATTACATGTCAAGATGATGTAGCCAACCACCCAGGTCAGTCAGGAAAGCTGCTGTAGCTCTGTGGAGGGGCTTTTTTTCTCCCTTTAACAAAAGTGTCTCTGCCGCTGAAGTAGTGGATATAAGGGGGCCTGAGGCGATATAGATTATTGGTTCTGTAAGCAATAGGCTTCCTTAATGTCACTACATAAGTCTGATGAGAATAGCTAAACAGATGCACTCGTGTTGCAAAGCATGTTTGGGTACGGGAGGGCTGCTGGAAAGGGGCAGTTATCTCAAACAGGGTGGGGAATGAGTGCCTTATTTCTGCGGTGCTCGGGAATGAGAGCTAATCAGAGCACGGCAGCAGTTTACATAGCGTCTTCTTTGTTATGGCGTTTGTTGAGAAGAGCGGGGGTTTGCGGGATATTGAGTGGAATTGATGTTTTATGTGCGTGCGGGGAGGGGAGGGATGACTAATGACCTGTCAGAGGTAGATTTCCTGGCAAAGATATAAAAACCAGCATGACGTGGACATGGCAAATGACATAATCAAGTCTTTCCCTGTAAGAGATGCAATCGCGGCGGCATAATGCAAACGTCTGGCGTTTTCCGAGGGTTCATTTTCAGTCGTTCGAGGACCTCTCATATTAGCCAGGGTGTAATGTCTAGTCCCCGAATGATAGAATGCACACATTTCTATGCAGATTGCTACTGAAGGGCAAAGAAGTATTAAAGGGCATGGAGAGGAATAAGGTGTGTGTGTGTGTGTGTGTGTGTGTGTGTGTGTGTGTGTGTGTGTGTGTGTGTGTGGGAGGAGAGCTGGCCTGTTTTGTGGAGGTCTTCCAGGTGACAGCGCCATGTTTCTATGGCTATTCAGTCTCAAATGATTCCCCTGATGTGCTGCCATTTCTGTGATTTAGGTGCTCGGCTAGCATTACGATGAAAGAGAAGAAAGCTACGTGTGTGTGTGTGTGTGTGTGTGTGTGTGTGTGTGTGTGGTAGTGTGCGCTCGTGTGTGTGTGTATCAGGGTAGGACTTGTACAGAGGGTGACGGAGGGAGCTGTGGTTCTTATATACTCTCTCAACGGCCAGCTGGTGCCTACCTGGAACCACGGGGTCAGGGATACTTTATCTTTCCAAAACATAAACCTCAGGCCTCGGCCACACACACACGGCTGCAAAAGCAATGTCTCGCCTCGAGCCACAGTTTGTAAGAATAGTATATTACATACGACGTTACCCTGTAGACACTATTGTCCTGTTGTTGTCTTCTCTTAAAGTGCATCTCACCTCCTAAAAAAGACAAAAAAATACACAGGATTTCACGATTTTGCAGCTGGTAGACTCAAGTGTCCTCTGAAAAAAGGGCTGTAGGACACAAAATTTGGATGCAAGGTTTTTGCAAACCATGAGCAGTAACATTCAGTTTTGGTGGAAATTGAGTGAATGAGTAGTTTTATTTTGAAAGTCAGGCTGCAGCTCCAGTGTGTCATAAACCATAATATACAGTATATGGCCCTGTATAACCATGCATTGTCATTTTTGAGGGATTTATTGTTGAAAGAAAATTATCAACTGTTTTCTTTATTTGCTTCCATTCATGCACTTTTTCTAAGATTTGCACTGAAAAAAACACCTTTAGTCACTTATGTTAAGAAATATGTCTGGAAATCGAATGATATAACCATAAGTGTGCTGTTTAGAGGTGTAACTCACATGTTTCATGATATAATATTGATTCTTTGGACAATGATACGATATTTACTGATATCACAAAGTCTGCCACAATACAAATTTGATTTGATTAAATTCAGGGGCCTGTGATCGATATGAGGCGATACCATATGCCTATTTAACACAATGGGTTATATCAACCCACAAAAAGCAACTAAAATATGATCTGACAATTTTATTATTGGCCTCTGTAGGAAGGAGAAACGCTCAGACAGAAATGGAGACACGGGCGTGCCATGGGAATTTCAAAATAAAGGCATATCTTGAATATGATGATACCATATTGATGTTTTCACTTTGAATTGATGATAACAGATCTTTGACTTCCAATCATCACATCCCTAGTACTGGGTTGTCTTTTGTCTAACCAAACAAGGCAAAAGATTTCAAAGAATCTACATATAAGTCTTAGTATTTTGAAAATCCTGGATCTGAAATCAAATAAATAGAAGTAAGAGGCATGTTTGTGCTGCTTTAAAAGGGGGTTTCATGATCATTTTTGGATTAAAGCTGCGTTTTATTTTAGCTTTGTTTCAGTGTTGCCTTGTTTGTTATTCAGACATATTTTGCTTCCCTCAGTAGTCTATAGTCAGTTAATGCTTGGATTAAATTTCCTCACAGCACAGTGGCTTGCCTGAGCCCTATTTAACTTGGTAAGCCTCATGATGATTGTGGCACAAGCAGTCATTATCGAGGGTTGAAAACATGAACAAAAATGAGCAAAGGAAAAGGAGGGGAAGGGTTACAGGAGGAGGGGAGGGCAGTGTGTGAAATGGATTGGCTGTGCAGCTCAGAGTATTTGTTTTAGGCAGTAGCTGTGGCTCTCTGCCAAGCAGGCAAGACAAGCTCCTAAGTTTCCAAGTCAGCAGTGCCCTTAAAAAAAGGTCCCCCTATTACAGGAGGGATGTAGAGATAATGTAGTGTGACACACGTTATGTACACTGGGTCTCGGCGAGAGGAGCTTCAGGGACACAGGTGTCATAAGAGCCATTAATCTGCGATAGTCACATGTTATTGCAAATTAAAAGTAGCATGTTACACTTGGTATGCCATTGTTGGACGGACAGAGTGGGGGAGAGCGAGCGAGACCCCTGAAGATGGTGACCACGGCTGTCCGCACCTTTTACAAAGTGACATATATTACAATTTGCAATTCTGCAGAGAAAAGCTATTACCTCACAGATTAACATCCACACTCCTCCACCCCCACTGACAGCGTTAGCCTCCAGAAAAGACAAAGGAAAAGCTGCTGCTCTCAGGGTCAAATAAAAAGCTGTCATACGGTGTCTGATGTTTAAGTACAAATCTGCTTTTATGGATGTTTTTGTTCACCTTCTTGTTATTAGTGAGCGTTTTGAGTGAGCTGAATTGACCTGAGCAGACAGCTTGGAGGTCTGTTTGAGAACATGCAGCGTCCATGAAGTGTGTCCGGTCATATCAGCCGTTCCTTTTCAAGAGCGGCCCACAAATTGCACAATCAGACCTGTAGATGATTCTTAATTTCAGCCATTATTGGTCGCTTTCTTTGCTTTTGTGCTGCGCTTTCTTCTTGATTTATGAGAGAAATAGCAAGAGAGAAATTTCATGATAAGATGATCATCATATATTTCAAAAAGCCAACAACAATAGTCGGTGGCAGTCAGAATGGATGTAATTCTGTGCTTCAGTAACTGTTGAATTAATTATTTCTCATCTCTGAGCGTCATGAGGACTGTGTGGATGGAGATGAGTGATGGAGCGGGCCGCCGTCACACCCTGCTCTGTGTATCAGCATCTGTTATGGCGGGAGAAACCAACACAGGAACTCAGAGCGCAGTGAAATGTCAGCACCTAAGTGCAACCTCAAAATTAGATTAATAAAGCCTTTAAAAGCCCAGGAACATCACAGCAAACTGATGGCCAACAGTAAGCAATGTTATCAAGATGTTCTGCTCTGAAAATTATGAGAGATCAGACATGGGACTGCAAATAAGTAATATCTTAATTGTTTTAATTCATTGTTTGGCCTATAAAATGTCAGAAAATATATTTCTACCTCTAATAATCTTGTTTTGTTTGCTCAACAGCCCCAAATCCCCAACATTTAAATTTATAATGATGCACAACTTAAAAAAGGAACAAAATCTAACATTTGAGAACCTGGAAACTGAACATTTGGCTATTTTTAATCAATTATCAATTTTTTTTTTGTTGATTAGTTTCCCATCAATCCCCTAAAACACTAATCACAGATCATTGGTGATGCAGAACAAACATATCACAGTATTTCATTTCTGTTTACATAATCAAAACAATTCAATTAGACAAAACAAAATGCAGCTGAGTTCATCCAATTTGTTTTAATTTGATCTCATTTAGCAATCAGACGGGAAATTATAGAGGTGTATTATTGTGAAATACATAATGTGTTAAGGGAACAAGAGGATATGTATGTTGACATGTTATTTAAACAAGGAGCAGACTTTGGGGGGGGTAAGCTCATTCATCTGATGGGGGCTTTCATGACCTCAAGGTGGCGGCTGACCTCCCTGTGCCTCTAACGGGAACTTAGAAACTATTCTAATTGTGTGGAAAAAGTTTCAACTTTTACTCTGAAATCATTCTTTTCCTCTATTACAGCCAAACTTTTTCATTAAAATTACTCAAACTGCTCTTCCTTCATGATAATTGCTTTGTTTTTATTTGGCGGGCCGTCACTCAGACTCACTCCCGGTCCCAGAGTTGCCTCGGCTGAAGCCTCCTGTTAGGGGTCGTGACCTCTGGGTGCCAAACCCGCAGAGAGGAGTCTGCTTTATAGAGCCGGTTATCTGATCCAATAGAGGCTGCTCCCTCGTTACCAGAGTGTTAATGCGCACCGATGTCAAGATGAATACACTCAACTACGGCCATGATCAATAAACGACCACAGAGCGGGACAAGCGTGTAACGCACCAACAAAGCCACTGTGGTCAAAGATTAGTATCACCGCTGCATAATGGGCACATTGGGAAATGACTTTTTGTAGTGACGATAAGTTCTTTCAAATACATAGCAGCACCTGAAAACTCTTTCAAATACTAAAAAGTTCTATTGAACATCAATTACTGTATGTGTGACTAAATAAGCAATAAATCAAAGTTTTAAATAAAACAATTAGTAAGAATTTAAAGCCCAAAAACTCATCTAATCTGCTTTATCAGGTCTGTGCAGGTGAAGTTTGAGTGGTGACTCCTGACCAACATACTAAACAAGCAACTCTTCAACTTTGGATTTTTATATTGTTGAATTATGATTCATGTATAGAAATACCATGGTGTCCCCTTTTTCCCCCTAGGTTGAGTACAGAAAAAAAAAAAACGCAGAGAGCTCACATGCAATAACCAGTATTCTTCTGAATTTGGCAAAAAATGTGTTTTCATGTCTCACTTATTGTTAGAAAATGACAAGTCCTTCAAATTAAAAGACAAAATAAACTGTAGGTAACTTTACTTGACCTGAATTTCCCTCCAGGGATTAATAAAGGTTCATCTTATTTTATCTTATCTTGTCTTATAACAACATAGAAGCGGAAGACAAATCTTACAAAGTTTTGGTTAAGGTTTGGTAAACTACTTGGTTAGGGTTAGGGAAAGAACATGGTTTGGGTTAAAATGAGAAATGACTACTTGCAACAATAACCATATGGTTAACGCTGTAGAGAACGATCATAGTCATGGCCGAACGACACCAACACTGACTGTCGGTATGAAACAGTGGACTTGCTTTGTTGACACTCTATAATAACATCACACTACTTCCTCCTTTGCTCCCGATGAACGAGTCATAATTTCTACAACCGCTAGAGGACGAAAATGAAAACAAATGGAGTTTTGAATACTATAGTTTTTCCAGGGAGGACAGTCTAGAAAATGATGAAGGATTCATAAAGTTGATTAATGCTCAAGGAAGCTAAATTACGCGACTACATAAATGCTCTAAATGTCACCAGAATCGTCTTCATCACCAAAACATGGCTGATTTGTCAGATGGGAGTCAGTAGCTGGGAGGGCAGATGGGACTGAGTGGGAGGAAGAGTATGTAGGTTGACCCAGGATGGTTTGTCTTGTGTGTGGGAAGTGTATTCCTCAGTGGTGAATGACAAATATGGTGGTGGGGGGTATTGATCAGGTGTTGTGGCTCGGCTGATGGAAAGTAATTAATGACTCTATTTGCTTTGGTAGCAAAGAGAACAACTGAGTTTGATAAAGTGACAAGCAGCAGCTATAGCTGACAACATGCTGAATATTCACCTGAAGTTAACATGAACTGTTGTTTTCTTCTCATGAGGCAGCTGTAATAACCTCTTAAAGGTATAGTTCAACCAATTCACTTTCTTCCAAAGAGTTGTATTAGTCTTGTGTGTGCATTGAATATGAAGCTACAGTCAGGGGATGACTAGCTTAGCTTAGCATAAAGACTAGAAGCAAGAGGGGAAAGTGGAAGAAAAGGTATTTGCACAGAGCCAGGCTAGCCGTTTCCCTGTCCCAGTCTTTATGCTAAGCTAAGCTAACTGTCTCCTGACTGTAGCTTCATATCTAACAGAGACATGAGTGGTATTGATCATCAATCTTGCCATGAAAGCGATTGAGTGTTTTTCCCAAAATGTCAAATTATTCTTTTACATTCTACTGCACCCACCAGTGTTTGAGATGATATGGTGGATTTTTAAATGGTTTAGGAGATGTAAAAGAAAATTTAGGGGTAAAATTAAGTGTTTCACAAGATAAACGGCATAACAGATGATACTGTGAGGTGTAAATGATTGTGATGCACCGATCCAACTTCTTGGATCAAATACCGATACCTCACCCCAAGCTATTTGCTGATACCGAGTACCGATCTGCTATCAGGCTTCTCTTTTTCCCATATTTAAAATCCCACGCCCAGTCGCACTAAATGGATTATGAATGACAATAATTCAATTGGCATTTAGCGTGCAATAACAACGTATGCTCAGAACAAGTGATGCAGAATAAAAAGTGCAAAAAACTGTTTATGGCAGGCGGGTGGGGAGGTAGATGGGTCCAAAAACCACAGGACTTTCAACCAGGAAACCAGTGTTTTTAGTTACATCAGTGATGTTTTTGATGTGTTTTCTAGTGACGTGTTTTCCATACTTAAGTTCTGTTGTTTCCATACGCATTTTACTTAGTTTACATATTTACTTTAAGCCCAACCATGATGTTTTTCCTAAACCTAAGTGATTTTGTTGCCTAAACCTGAGTGAGTGGTTTTGTTGCATAAACCTAACTACGGACATTACCATAGCGTACAAATGACATGTGATAGGCTTAAAACGCGTTCTCATGACACGCGTAATGTCCTTGTAATGTCGTGCTATTTACACGCCTTCCCATGAGATCGGGTTGGTTTACCTCATCTGTTAATCTTACCTTTACCCTTCTGTAAGCTACCATGAGGACAGGCCTTACTGTGCTACTAAAAACTGATTTGGCAACCTGCTACATCTCAATGAACGGATTGCAAAAGGCTTTAATTTTTAAATCTGTTGCATCATGGTCAAAACCAGATCAACCTAATAAGATCAGCATCGGCAGTGAGAACGATCCAACGGTGTATCGCTTTTAAATAAGTCCCGTATTCATCTGCGCAGTGAAAACAGACAAGCAGTTGTTAGCAAACTCATGATATTTATTGCTTGACATTTTCGCAGCTATCAGCACAATTCCAGGTTACACACTCACACATGCTCAGACACACACTCTTTTATAGCTCCTTCATGGGAGAGCCGGGTTCATCCTCTGGCCTCAGCCGGTGAAAAAAGGTCAAGCAGCAGAATAGAACGGCAATAACCCTCCCAAATGGTACTATCACGCAGACATGATTGATCAATTGAATTCCATGGCAGAGAAAAATGTGGGATTAAGTAGAGTATTATACGCACAATGAGTTGAGGCATGATGTTCATTTCAAGTTCATTTCAGCTCCCTCTTGCCACTAGATCAGGCAATCAATAGGGGCCTTGCATATCATATATCACCGCTCTCCCACTGAGGGGAGAACATAATCTGCCGCAAATTTAGAATGACAGATTTGTAAGGGAGCTGAAGCTTTCTGGGATCTGGGGAGGAGACCTACAGACACAGCCGCTGCAGCCAGGAGAGGTGGGGAGGGAGGGAGGTATGGTAGGATGGTCTGTAAAGGCTTTAAAGCGTCCGCACACAAGTGACAACGGGAAAAGCTAAGGCATCCGTCTCCCAACAGTCAGGTAATCAGGTCAGGAGTCAGGGGAGGATTCCTGTGTTTGGAGAGCAGGATGATTGAACCAGACTGTACAATTTTATTCAAGCCTCTTGTCCTCTGCCGCCGTTTCCAAATGGAACCGCCACGCTCGCAGGGAATGAAAGCAGTATTGAATTGTGGAAGGGAAATTGTGCTTTAAAAGAAAACTGCTCTTGATTTCAGTGAACACCAAGAGGGTTTTGGGGAGGAAAGAAGGAGGGAAATAATGGGATAGCTGCTGCTTTCATTAGTATACATGCTTGCCACAACATGTATATATTTGCAAGTGATGGTAATCCATCAATTACCAGAGGGCTTTCAGATAATGATGGTGCTACTACTGTGTGCAGGGAAAAAAAAAATGTGTGATGTAGCCAGTGGCTCACTACAGCCATTAAGGAGTGGGAAAAACCTGCACTCCATCCCTTTCTGTCCTCCTCAGATCCCCCACAGAGGTGGTGCAGAAAACACATGAGGAGAATATAAAGTGCTTATAGCTTGAAGTAAAGGCCAGCTTCCCGGGGTCAGTGTCTCGACTGTTGCTCTCTCTTCTTGTAGATGGTTCAGATGGTTCTGGCCCAAACAGTGATTCTCAGGGTAGTGTGGAGAGTTTACGGAAACACCTTAGGGCAGATGCCTTCACCCAGCAGCAGCTGGAAGCGCTGGACCGGGTCTTTGAACGCCCCTCGTACCCTGACGTCTTCCCCACATCGGAGCACATCAAACCTGAACAGGTTAGTAGCGCTACAACTCACCCACTCACTCACTTACTCTCTCCTGCTCTTTCTTCATATCAGGGCTGCAACTAACAATTATTTTCAGTGTTGATTAATCGATTAGTTGTTTAGTCTGTAAAATGTCAGAAAAAAATGACCATGCTCAAAGCCCAAGGTGACGTCCTGAAATGTCTTGTTTTGTCCACAACTCAAAGACATTTTACTGTCAAAGAGTTCACCGTTCTGTGAACTGTCACACTTTCACAAATGTGTTGGAGAACTACAGTGGCCTTTATTTAACGTTTAAAGGCTCTCTCTAAATATTTGTCTGTTCTGGGCTACTATAGAAACATGGCGGAGCAACATGGTGGACTCTGTGAAGAGGACCGCTCCCTATATAGATATGAAGGACTCATTCAAAGCTAAGAAAACATAACAATTCTTAGTTTCAGGTGGTTATACGCTAATGAAAACATAGTTATGAATATTATACTCCATTTCTGTTAATAGATCCCCTGAAATGTTAGTTCATTCAAGAAGCTGGAAACAGAAAAGTTTGACTTTTTTCATTTATTCAATTCATCAAAATAGTTGGCAATTGATTTAATAGTTGACAACTAATCGATTAATCGTTGCAGCTCTACTTCACATACAAGCAAATACACCCAAATTGTGCATGTGGTGCTGATTCAAGCACAAAAAGAAACTCCATTTTTGTCACAAATATTCCCAACCCAGAGAGCTAATTAAACAAAAGTCAGAGACGTCCAAGCATGTACAGTATAATGCTGGAGGGATCACCAGGAAAACTCCCACACATTATTGATTTTGTGATGAAAAACACATTCCTTGTATCCCCTGTAATTGAGAATAACAGTAAGGCAACATGAAATTAATCAATACCTAGATTTTTCTCCGTTTTTTGCTGTTATTCAACTCTTGCCTTTGTTATTTTCAAATTCTGTCACATGTTGATGTTTAATGACTCACGCAGTCTCGATTGTATTCATAAAACGTATGAAAGCATGTATTCCTGCTCCTTCCTTTTCATACTGAACCCACACTCACCATCCATCCTCATTTCAAAAATTAAGAGGCATTTGGGGAGCAGCCACCCCCCCCACACTACAAACGACAGCCAGAAAACGCCGCTTATTAACAGCTCTGGGCTTATTACAATGGATAACCTTTATTTACTTTCATTATACTATTAAACAACAAGAGACTATTAATTTCTCCTACCGAACTACAAGTCAGACCCATAAAGCAAAAGCAGTCGCCCTAATTGAGTTCATTTTAATTTCTCTCCAATCGGGGTGAATTACGCAGGTGATAAATCAGTGGGACAGGCCTCACCTCCAGAAGAGGGCCTAATTTGCAGCTAATTACAAAACTGATTTCTACTGGAAGATCAATACCAAAACGAATTGGAAATGACTTGCAATCACAAAGAACGTCAGGGAGAGTATTAAAAGGCAGGGAGAAAAGGGTTAGACTAAAAAAGAGGGCAAGTAAGGGAGAAAAAAGGAGGCCAGGATAGAAAAATCAGGTTTAATTTAATGCAATATTAATCAGAGCACTTTCCCTTTCATGGGTGCCTCACATTTTTTTTTCTTTTTGGCCCTATTAGCCAGTGTCTGGGTTCTGTAGCGAGGCATTAAAAACCCATTCTGGAGATGCAAAACTCAATGGATTCACCCCTCCCACACTTCTGCTAGCCATTTGGTCATCCCTTTCAGACCCATCTTTTCAGTTTTTCCCCCTTCTGCCCTTTATCTGCATGATAAAACGTCTGTTTGGCGTCTGAAGCCTCCAAGAATAGAGGAAAACATCCGACATTGTGCCAGTGAACAGTTGTAGCAGACAATTAGAGTTTATCGGTGATAGTGGCAGACAAGAGCGGGGTCACGGGCGTCCCCCTGTGGGAGCGCGGCCCACTGAGCCACTCAGGCTCACACTGGGCTTTTGGACAAACATTGTCAACACTCAGACTCCGGAAGTCTCATCTCATTAGAGAAAACTGCTAACATCTGTCACGAGTGTCTTTTAGCGGATTTACAAAAAGAAACATGACGATGAGAGACAAGCTGGGAAAAGATTATTTTTAGATTGAGTTAAATGTGTTTGTTTTTGTATTCTAAAGGGTCAGTTCACCAAAATTACAAAAAGGCACACTTGGTTTTATTTGCATCCAGACAGACAAGGCTGTGAATGTTTTTACCAGAACTACCCAGGAAACAGTCAGTATTAAAACAGATTTCTGTTGATTATCCAGGACATTGCTCTGGAAAGACAGTTTTTAGCACCAACTGAAACATATCATCCATAATATTGGATAATATCAAAAATTGCATCTAGCAAAAGTTGGCATCAAATGCCTGGTCAGATTCATAGTTTTGTTTACTTGTTTGTGAATCTGATTTAAATAAAAAAATTTTGCAGGTTTTAGACTATTTAGGGGTTCAGTTGTGTTTAGAAAACATGAAACATTTTGTTTGACTTCATTTTGTTAAATGAAAAGAACAGTCCTGTTAAAAAAAAAAAAAAAAAAAAGGACTACGTTATTACATTTTTTAAAAAGTATTGTTTTGGTATTAGTACTCGAGTAACTCGGGTATCATATTGGCACCAGTATAGAATATTTTCAAATGATACTAAGTTTTTAATTAAAATGTTTGATGTTTTTTTTGTAAAAATTAAGACGGTAATTCCACTCTCCCCCGTTAAAGTGGTGTTGAGATGGAAGATTCAGATGTGGAAATCTCAAAACCTATCAACTATTTTGATAATCAATTTAGTAAAAAGTAAAAATGCTCTGATTCCAGCTTTTTAAAATATAAATATTTGTTGGTTTAAAGTGAATATCTTTAAGTTATGGACAAAACAAAACATTTGAGGACGTCGTCTTGGGCTTTGCGACATTTTTCACCATTTTCTGGCATTTTTATGGACCAAGCAAATAGTCGATTAATCAAGAAAATAATCGACAGATTATCAACAATGAAAATAATCGTTAGTTGCAGCCCTAATTGGCACCAGTATAGAACATTTTTAAATGATACCAAGATTTTTAATTCAAAATGTAAATGTTTTGAAAAACTACGACAAATGCATTAATTTCACTCACCACTGTTTATGTAGGGTTGAGGTGGAGTTTTGATCTCAAACCCTGAGCACATGAAATTATCTGCATTGCTAGAGACTGCTAGCAATGCAGTGTGTGTGTGTGTGTGTGTGTGTGTGTGTGTGTGTGTGTGTGTGTGTGTGTGTGAATGTGAGAGAGAGAGAGAGAGAGAGAGAGAGAGAGAGAGAGAGATTTGGGTGAACTAGTCCTTTAATACATGGACACCAGAAGCAAACACCTAAATGGTGACAAAAAGTGCAGGTTGCACAAGTGATTCTATTCAGAGATAAGAGGTAATGAAATTTAAAGGTGGTTTAGACTCCTAATTAAAAGCAAAAAGCAAAAAAAAAGAAAAAAAAGGTGAATGGTGTCTCTGAAACAGGGCCACATGGTGAGCCTGTAACAAAGCAGAACTGCTTTCTCCCTTGGCTGATCAGGGCTAGGACTGCAGTCAAGCACAAAGGGCCAGCTGACGCCTTGGCTTTTCACTCATCTCAAAATCCCACTTCCTCTCAGACAATACCAAAATACATTCATGATATGCTTGAACTGCCACCCTGCAGCTTGAACACACACACGCACACACGCACACACACACACACACACACACACACACACACACACACACAATGCTCTCATACAAATTTATACTCACACCAGGCTCTGTGTGGAGCGCTTAATGGAGGAGGAGAAGGGAGGATTTCCATCTTGGTATTGTTTGGTTGTGTAATGATTCAACTGTCCTTTTTCCCAGGCTAATGAGTACTCGCTCCCTGCCCTGAATTCCAGCCTGGATGAAGTCAAGCCCAGTTTATCCTCCAGCGTCAACCCAGACCTGGGCCCCAGCGTGTCGCAAAGCTACCCTGTAGGTAAGATCAAGTGCCGTACAGTATACGCATTTACGCTGCCGAGCCACAGCTTCAGCTGAGGGGGTTTGAACGATGTAAAAAGAACGAAAACGACTAAAGAAATGCTTGTGCAATTTGACGAAAAAATGTGAAAATAAAAGCAAACCAAAAAGTTAAGTGTGAAGGCTTTTTTAATACCATTTCACTCTGAGCTGAAAAGGTGGTACAACGATGCGATAAAAGCTTAGCAGCTGTCCTCCGTCTGCTGAGCAAGCAGGGCGATAAGAGAGATTGTGGGGCGGGAAGGGGGGCTGTTCAGTCACCGCTGGACAAGGACCTTTGGGTGTCAGCACATCAGAACTATGAATGTGTATCAGAGCAAGGTCTCGCACAAAAAAAAAAAAAAAAAAAAAAAAAAAAAAAGGCCACCATGCAGGACCGACTTCTCGCTGGCTGCTGCTGCATTGCTCCTGTGATTTGTTCACCGGGAGACAGTTTGTGTGTCTCAAAGCAACGAGTAATGTGCCTCGGTAAATACGCTCTGGCATTTCTGCCGCCTAACTCTAACACCATGATCATTTATTTCACCCTCCTATCTCTCTCTCTCTTCCTCCCTCCTCCTCCTCCTCCTCGTCTCCTCTCCTTGTCACAGTTAATGACTGCCTGGCTAATTGAAATATTGTTTCGTTGTTGCCGTGTTATTACCAAGAAGAAGGTTAAGTTTACTGAAAGTTTACGATGACTGTCGGGGGCCTTGAGATTAATATACAGAGCTTTTATTAAAATTCATATAATTATGCAGCAGCCATCAAAGGCAACGAGTTCTGCGTGGGGGAGGACAGGGTGATTGAAAATTGCTGCAGCCCCCCTCTCCCTTTCTCAAATGATAGCCGTGCAAGTCTTATGAGAAAAGAAAGGGCCCTTTTCTCATTAATATGTGGGAGGTAGATTTCCCCTGTAAGGCAGGCCTCCTGAGAAGAAAGGTGTGTGTTTGTCCTTCGTGCCCTGATGGCCCCAGCAGAATGCAGGCGGCTTTGTTTGCACCTGGGATACTTTAGATCTGCAGAGAGGGTCTCCTTACTGCTTTACAGGTGCAAAGAGACAAGTGGAAGAAGAAAGATGGGATTGTATGAATACCCACATCTGTCTATCAGGGGTGGGAAAAAAAATCGATTCCCCTATGTATTTTTTTATGATTTTGAAATAGATTTTTTAATGGCAGAATTGACATAGTTGCTTTATTTGAGTGTATGCAGAGATAAGAAGGAAGTTTTCATGTTGTGGTCTGAGTAACACGACGTCACATCCGTTATGCATCCGTCAACCAAAACAAACTAAAAGCAGCCGCCACCAGCCAAAACAGCAAGTCGAAAACGACGGAGGGTCGGCGTGAATACAACCTGCGCCCTCACATTTTAAATCCAACATGGTAAACACTACACATACAGTTAAGTATGGGAACACTTTGGGTTTTACAAACATCATGGCTAAAGCGGCATGCTAACTCTGTCATGGACAGGAAATGTTATCGTATTGCAGTAACGTGAGGTCAAGTCGGCCATTACTCTCATATCTGTGGTCAAACTGGTCGACGCTACAACTGTAGAGCGCCAATATACTGATATTTATGTTAAATATATTCAAACGGCTCCAATGGAGCTGACCATGGATGTATAGAGAGAACAAAGCTGACGGTAAGAGCTAGTGACGAACTTGAAGAAGTTAGCGGACGTATACGTGTGACTACGTCTGGTTTTCAAAATAAGGTGTTAACAAAGGGAAATATATATACAAAACACATATATAGAAATAACACTGATTGGATTATATTCAACAGAAGTATAAACATTACATGTCCTTTATGAATTAAAAAGAAAATACCACTAATTTGTCAGGGAAATGTCTTGATGTCTCTGATTTTTGGGTTGCTGGAAAAATGTAATTAATAATGCCTGACAATGACTTTATTATTGTTATATTTGACTTCAGGACATCTGTGACTACATACATGTTGAAACTCAAACACTTTTACTGTATTAATTTGGATATGTTCCAAAATAAAAGTCCCTAAAAGTGTATATTTTAACTTTTCCCCATAGTCTAGTGTTAAAAAAGTTGCAAGAGACATATCAAATCAGCACCCAAGTATCGCGATAGTATCGAATCAGTAGATGGGTGTATTGTCCGAGCTCTAGTGTCTGTGTGGGTCATGCTTTTGTGTTAAGTTTAGTCCACGCTCTTTTCCGGTGGCAGAGAAATAAAGCATGCAGAGGTCAAACTCATGGAACAAACTTCCATTTTGGTAATTAGTATTTGGTTAGTGGCTCCTCATGCTTGGTTTTCCCTCAGCGGCTGCCTGTGTGCATATTAGGTGATATTCAGGTATGTGGTCTCTCTAATGGCTGAGCATTACAGTTTACTTGCCAGCGATAAGCCCACCAGAGGAATTTTAAGCCATGCTAAAAAAGTAGTAAATTATCTGCAGTATTTAGGCCGAGATCCAATTTCAAATTAATTGTGTCTTTACGGGGGAAAGAACTGGAGATTATGTTCATCCTTAAAATGTTTCCCAACACCAATTAAAAACGCCCGCAGTTATTGATCTTGTTGATTTTTATGTCCCGGAATTTGCATAATCTATTAAAAATGAATGATTCATGAAGTGCTCATTGCCAGAGAGATCGGGATTCTCAGTGAACTGAAAGACTTGAGAGATAGAAATCTTTTGTGTCCTCCGCTTATCCTATTAAGGCTCAAAAAGTACCTGCAAAGCGGGCTCAAATAAGAAAGGGATTTAAGGGCATTGTGCACATCATCGAAATTCAGAGCCACTTCCATTAAAACTGTTTTTTTCACTCTCCCCCTCTCCTCCACATTAACGCTGTATTACCTGCTAAATAGTCCCTCTTACCCCATAAAAACACCAAAGGGTTCCATGAATATGTGGATAGGACAATTGCATATTGTGAGGTAATTTCTATTGTTGATATGGGAAGTAATTTCTTTGATGAATTCCCTTTCGAGAGATGGATTTCATCTGAAAGTGCTTCGTATTCTTGTTCATTCAAACTGCTTAAAATTCAAATAGTGTGAGCCGTGGGTGAATTTGTGAAAAGCAGGAGGAACTTTTTTGTGTATTTTTGAGAAATAAATGGAGAGATGGCCTCGATACGGCCAATTGTCCACTATTTCTATAGACGGTCTCTGTATTTCCTGAAATTAGTCACCTGTTTTCTTGATGGGGCTTCAGGCTGAAGAGTGGATTCCCTTGAGCACTCAGTGGGAGTTTTACACATCTCCACTCAGCGGCTGCATACTGAAGACTCTTTAAACATATTCCCTGCTGGGCCTGTTAATGGAGGCCTCCAAAGGCTTAAAGCCACCATGTCAATGACACTTCTCCTCCTCAAGCAGCTGTACACTCCTGTCAATTCTCTAAACAAAACCATCCACACTTAGCATTCAATTAAAGTGAGTGAGTGCTCTACACAGGAAGTACAGGACCTGTCGTTGTCCAGTGAGCAGCGAGCAAAGATCAGGCGGCGAACCTGCCGTAAGTGATGTGTGGCCCTCATGACAAACCGCTCGCCCGTCTCCCCACAGGGGGAAACGCAGGCCCTGAAATTAATGCTTATTTCGTCTTCACAAAAGCAAACTAACCTTTGAGCACACATTTGATAATGGATGACTTTCAGCCGGCGTTTGGGGAATTAAAGCAATTTGGCTCTCCAAACATTCTTTACTTAGTTGTAATTAATTAGGGTGCTGAGATTTTTTGGCTGGTGATAAATTGCCCCATTCTGCATATAGCCTAGAAAAACGGAGGTCAAAGATTTTTTGGTTGTTGTTGTAGCAAACATGAAGGTGTCCCTGTCATGCTAAATTTAATACTCTCGCAAGCAAAAGAGTCGTTCGCAAATGACTTTGTTCCCGTGCCAAATAAAGAGAAGGTCATTCCCATTTTCTGTTTGCGTTTTAAGGAACTGAGTTCATGTTAATGCAAAAAAAAATACGCACATAACAGTTTCTTGTCACGTTGTTGTTGTAACTCATGAATCTTTGTCTACTCTCAAGTGTTGAAAAAAATAGTTTGATGTTTTCAGTCACTCAAATCAAGCAAATAACCAGCAGTACTGCCTGTCATTTGTTCTCACTTCGTCAAATACCTGCAAAAGCACAATCCTGTCTGTAAAAATCAGATATCCGAGACACACTAAAATCAGGAAATACTGTATTCCCAGCTCAGGGGCGGCTGCTACAAGCCACTGCTCAAATTAAGACGGAAATCAACAGGCTTTTGTAACAGCAAACCAAAAAATCTTTCAATTGATTTTCGCAGGGGAAAGAAGAAGAAAAAAAAAGAGGACAGAGGCAAAAATAAATAGCTTGATTTGCTGGCGTTCAATCTAAGGGGACTGTCAGAGGAAGCAGACAATATAAAGAAGCCCGTCTTTTAATGAGAATCTGGACACACATCTCTGTTGTAAAAACAACAAAGGCTAGGAAGCAGCTAATGAGGCTATCATTGGTGTACAGAGAGTTCTGCGAACTGGCGCCTCTCAGAAAAGAGGGCTTTAAAGGGGACATAAAGCAGCAGTCACAGAGCTGCTGGCAGTCGCTGCCCACTGGATCCCAGAATACACAAAAACAGCATTATCATTATCATTATTATCATTATTATCATTATTATTATCAGAGCCAGCGTGATGGGGAAAAACTGACATTCACTAATTTCTTATTGGGTAATGCAAACCTTCCTCCAATCTTTTACTTTTGTATATTTACACATAAAAATAATAACAACAAAAACACCAAATTGTGTGCTTTATTGTTGCTATTTAAGGTTACAATGAAGATTGAAGTCTTCAGTGAGGGTTAGGCTGAAAGTATTGATGCCCTGATCCGATACAGTGGATCGGTTTCAGGGCTAATATTGATCAGTCAAGTGACTGACCCACATTAAGTACAGTTTCTTAGTTATTCTCTGATATTATAAAATTGTAAAAATACTACTTTATAAACAATTTGCACAAAAATGAATGAAGTTTGGTGTATGGGAGTCTCAGAATCCTTATCCTAAGAGGGAAAAGTTGAGGAAAAAGCGTCTTTAGTTACAACAAAAGCAACTTTCTGTATAAAAAATTGCATTTCTTGTGCTGTTGCATTGCAGTTTTTCCGCATTTTAAAGAGATTAAACTACATGTTTCCCTTGAGACTGAACAGTAAAGGCAGGGCTCTGGTGCTCATTATGTATTTCATCTCTTTGAAGCGAGGTAATGAAGAGATAAGAGTATTTACTTTTATTAAACATGTATGACTGCTGTAGCTGCTGTAATAATAATGAAGCAAAGATTGGGTCAGTGTTTGCTGAGACAGTTAGACAATAGTTACCAATGTCTACACCCACACACAATGGCCTCACCCCCGCTGGACCCCCCACCTACAGTACTCCCACGGCTCCCTTTGACTTATGTGCACTGGCTTGTGGCTAACTAATTCTTATTATAAATGAAAGGTCCGGCATGACCTCACTCTTCTCTGTAAAGCTCTTTAACGCCGCTGCACTCCGGTCTCGCCGCTTAAACCAAAAGTCACATCTCAGCAGGCCGCATACAATACAGCCATCAGCGCTGAGATCTGCAAATAATAGCGAACAGTGAGACTGAGTGGTTTCTTTATCGTACGATTCGTGATCACAAACGGAGAAGTTACTCTTTTTGGAATGTGTTTTAAGTAAGAATCCACTTCAAAATTGATTTCCCATACGTAGTTTCTGTAATATATTGACTCTGAATAAATCTGTCTTTGACTGAGAAACAAACTGATTAACTGTGGGCTGCTCCACAGACAGCCAACTTCTACAAGTATGACTCTACGACAACAGTAAGGTATTTTTATTAACATACGGGTATACTTTCTACTGCAGTAGTGGAAGCTTAGCATTTAAAAAAAAGACATTTTTGGAACAGCATACCCAGTGGTAGAAGTAGTATTCAGATCTTGTACTTCAGCAAAAGTCGCCGATGTATGTATACTGTATATACAGCTATCTGCAACCACTTATCCCGTTAGGGGTTGCAGGGGGGCTGGAGCTGATCCCAGCTGGCATTGAGCGAAGGCGGGGTACACTCTGAACAGGTTGCCAGTCTATCGCAGGGCACATAAACACTCTCACATTCACACCTACAGGCAATTTAGAGTCATCAGTTAACCTGCGTGTCTCTGGACTGTGGGAGGAAGCTGCAGAACCCGGAGAAAATCCACGCTAACGCAGGGAGAACATGCAAATGTTGATTAACTGATTTTTGATGTAAATGTACGCAATATTTTAATAACGTAGCATGTCAGGGTGGAGCTAATTCTAAACACTTTAAATACTGTTTAGTAGTTTAATTCACTGGTTCCCAAACTTTTTTTCACATCAGTGGCCCCTTAACTGCCACAAATCGGACCCCCGTTTCATGAGATTTTGTCTCAGGGTCCCCCATCTGATAGGATTTTTGCTTTTAGATGTTTTATTATAGAAGATGTATGAAACGTGACCAAAATAATCATACATTTTGTTATTGCATTACTTATGAATGGAATTATAGTGAAAATAAATTATTACACTTTTTGTTTGGGACCCACTGGAACTCCCTCAAGGACTCCTGGGGGTCCCGGGACCCCAGTATGAAAACCACAGATTTAAATAGCGACGCATGACATTCTACTAGCAGATCATACCATGTGTTTTAATAACTAGTAACTAAATTTTGTGGAGTAAACAATATGCAATATTTTAAAAATGTATGAAAAAGAAGAAGTACATTAAAAGGACCTCAAAGCTGTACATGAATAAATTCACGTTATTGCTTTCTGCCACTCGGGATATCTAAAGCTAACTGCTAAAAGTGTCAGCATCCTTGAAAACAAGTTCTGATGCTCTAATTTGAGTATTTTTGCACGTTTGACAATGACTTTATTGTCATAGATTAGTGTAATAGCCGCAGAGGGCTTCCATGGCGCCTTCCTCCACCCCTACTCTCTCCTCCTCCCTGGCAGGCCTGAGTCTCGTGGACTTCCAGGCCTGCCACCCTGCCTCTCCGCCAGCCGTTTCACTCCCCAGCCCCCCCTGCAGCCAGTATACCAGCCAGCCTGTAGTAGCAGGTACTTCAACACCCAGAGGGCTCATTCGCTCACCCTCAATTAAACAAATAAGTTTCTCATGATATTGCTCATGTATGAATTGGATTTTTAAGTCAATATCTAAATTTGCCTGTGGTTTATGGTCTCATTAGCAATGCTAGTTGGCAGAAGGAGTCGATATTTAGACAGATAAATGTGTTTTGTACTTGGGAGGTGAAGTGTTGCAGTAGAGTTGTACTCTCAGTATGATGCATGAAATTAATTTTTTGATTTTTTTTTTGCAGAATATTTTGTTCCATTACTGTATGTATTATTTTCCGTTGCATAAACTGAATCAGTTGTGGTGAAATGTACAAAAACAAATAATTGGGGGTTTTTCTCTACCTGGTACATAAATGCTACATCTTCAGTTTCCTTTATATAGCCAGGTAAAAGTTAAATTGAAATTAAAATGTCCTTTTCAGGAGACACTTGGCCAAGAAGAGAGCATAAAAACATCATTACAACAATACAAGATAAACAGACTAAGACAACTGTCATACTATAAGAGTATACACAATATCCAGTTAAGATGAATAAACCGGTATGATTTTGCATAGCAGCAATCTCATTGACCATCCTGATCTGGTGCTGACAAAAATAGAAAAATACTCCTGTCTACAGCGATGTTACAGGATGCAAAGAGTATCTCAAGACTCCAACATTATTTATGGATTATCATGATAAAAGTTTTCCTTTAGGTAGTCAAAACTTAGTTTGTAAAAGCAACAACGTGGACAACAGTTTTCTTGTGATATGGTGCATTTTGTCCAGTAGCTCCTCATTAAAGCTCCATTGGGAGATTATGTTCCCTTTGAGTCCGAGTGGCCCTCACAGCTGACAATATAACAGGGGCCTCTCCTATACCCCGGCCCCTGTGCAGATTGGGGTTACGTGCCGTTTTGTCCAAACGGCCCTGTGGCCAGCGAGGACAACCCAACCGTCACTCTCAATTACAGAGCTGAATATCTGCAGCCGGGTGGGTGACGCTCCGCAGAGGGGCCACTGTGCTCGGACTTTACAGCCACAGAGGACAGAGGCTGCCATATTTAGACTTTAGTTTGAACTCTGTAATGAGGAGACATATTTATGTGACCCGGTATTCAGTTAGTCGGCTCGAAGCAGCAGCTGTTATCTTGTTTTCGGTTCAAACGGTCGAGAGGCGGACTGATGCTTTCTGGTGTTCAGTAACAGGTTTAAATGACATTACTTTCTTTGAAACTATCTCTAACTACGGGGAGTTGTTGTGCTGACTGACTTGCGGTGGTGGCGATGAGTCATGATGTCTAGTAACATCCTGTTTTTGTGGTGAAATGGCTGCATCATATAACTGCAGGAGCTGGTTTGGATTCTGCAGTTGAGAACTAAACGCAGAGGAAGGAAGTTTTACTTTACTCAAGTACTGTATTTAAGATAGTTGTACTTACTCTTCATCTCTGACATTTCAGAGGGAAACACTGTACTTTTTACTTGTCTACTTTTATTTGATAACTATAATTATGCCCTTATACTTGGCAGATGAGATTTTAAACTTGTATAGATGTAACTAACCAACATATCCTCCTACAATGGTTTGTATGATAAATGAAGTCACTAAAGTTATTTCTCATTTTTCAAGTGTTTTTCTACAATGTTCAGCATCACGTGTCAATTCTAGCTTGTTACATGCATACAGTCCTTTCAAAATAAACTTCCATCTTTACAGGAAACAACTTGGTTAGGTTTAGGAAAAGATCGTGGTTTGAGTTAAAATAACTACGCTTGAAATACTTAGTTAGGTTTAGGCAACAAAACTACTTAAATTTAGGAAAAGATCGTGCTTTGAGTTAAAATAACTATGCTTGAAATAATTAGTTAGGTTTAGGCAACAAAACTACTTAGGTTTAGGAAAAGATCATGCTTTGAGTTAAAATAACTATGCTTGAAATACTTAGTTAGGTTTAGGCAACAAAACTACTTAGGTTTAGGAAAAGATTGAGGAAGTGGCGTAACTTAAGCATGGAAGTTACCTGACGATAAATCTACATTGACAACCGACAAACACTTGCCAAAGCTCCCGATATTCCTTTTTTCCCGACGTCCTCCTGGGGTCACAATTCTCCCGATTTATGGCAAATTTTCACTTTTTTCCTTTTTGTCATCTCAACTTGGTTCAGGCAATGCACAGCACGTATAAGCCCTACTGTTTCTACCAGGACAGGAATAGAGCAACATCAAATGCTCACAATACAGCCCAGTTCGAGCTGAGGGGCAAAATATTCAGTTTTCTTTCCTTAGAATTGAAAGTCCAAATAAAAGTTTAACATGCTGTTGCAATGTACTTATTATTTTGTTATTTTCATTGTTTTAAAGTCACTAGAAGGCAGGAAGCAAAGACCCCCAGAGCTCCCCACTTTGGTTTTGAAATCCTCCCTATTTTGGACGTCTCATGTTTGGCTGGTATGCCTATAAACACTGGTGTCCTGGACAATATTCTGGTGCTTTTTACGACACATCCACCCAAACCTCATTCCTACGCTGCGTTTATCGCTTTTTATACTTCCTCCTTCACAATTATTTAAAAATTGATTTTGTGGGATATATACAAATCACAGTGCATACAGCTATGAACAGTATATGAGAACAGCTTGAACTAACCAACAGTATACTGTATACAGGAGGTAAAATCAGCTCCACCTCTGCCTGCTATATCTTTACATGCATCACTAATAATATCCAAGTGACTCAATATATATTACACTAACAATTTCAAAGGGATCAATGTGCATGAGGATTTTTTTGATATTTACAATAATCACATTTTCATGATAATTCTGAATGCAGGACTTTTTTTTTTTTAATACTGTAGGTTTTCGATGCTGTATTGCTGATCTGAAGTCTTCTTCCATGACAACATTCAATCCAAAAAGTATTATTTTAATGATTCTAGTCACATATTAAAACTGGAAAGTACCGATGAAGTGTGTTTTTTGTTTTGTTTTACCTCTCCAGGTCGGGATATGGCCAACACAACCTTACCCGGGTACCCACCTCACGTTCCCCCCACAGGCCAGGGCAGCTACCCGACCTCCACGCTCGCTGGGATGGTTCCTGGTGAGTCAGAGACAACGTCACCACTTCATATTCTCATTAGGGGTCTATTTAACTTAATTTGTGGCTTTGCCCTGAAAATTAACAGGTGCAGAGGCTACAGAAGCAGAGTGAAAACACTTTAGCACCAAATTACATAGAGGAGCGATAAATATTGACCCACAGAGCAAGAGGCACACACATCCTTGTATTAGCTCTGTGTGTACGATTGGATTAGACAGGCTGAATAAGTGATCAGAGACAGGAGAGAGGACAGTCGCTCTCCCTTCCTTCCTTCTTCCCTCTCTGCCTTATTGGCTCATTATCTCCCCGTGTGGCCGTTCACACCGGCCGTCGATAACCAGCACTACCAGCTCTCCCCAGCCTCTGCGCTCCAGAGCATATCCCTTTCCCCTCCTCTACTTAACCTGCAGTTCAGGTTCACAGCAAACAGTTAAGGGTCAAAAGGCAGAAGCATGGGAGCCCGGTAAATATTCAAATCGCTGTCTCTCTGAGGAGGTCAGGCTTGTGTTTCGGTGCCAGGGATGCAGTTTTGGTGCTGGGCTTTTATACGCTTCTTCAGCTCCGGCATCACCACCACAGACATTTTCACCAAAACCACAGCCGGCATTTTGCTGTTGATGTGATTAAACCACATGGATGGGGAAACCAGTGGAGTGTGTCCTGTGTTTGCATATCATTTACCAATCACACAACCCATCACAGGCTCTGGCTGGTCCTCTTTTCTCCTGGGCTGCGATGACGAGTTTCATTACCTCAGCCAAGAGGGTTTTATTAACAGTATCAATTGTTTTGGTCTGTTAGTTAGCAGATAATCCTTAAAAAAAAAAAAAAACTTAATTTTATATCATTGAAACCTGAAAATGAGGTCATGAGACAAAGATTTTACAAGATTTCTTTCGAGCTGCAATGATTAATCAATAAGTACTGAATTTATCATCAACTACTCTGATAATCAATTAATCAGTGTGAATAATCTTAAAATTCTCTGATTTCAGCTTCTTAAACGTGAATATTTTCTGGTTTCTTTACTCCTCTGCATTTAACTGAATATCTTTGAGTTGTGGACTGGATCAGGTATAGTGCCGCTACAATACGACTCAAATAGCTGGATGAGGCTGATCTATACAAGTCAGTTCTATGTTTATATACAATATACATTTTATACTGACATTTTAATTCCTCTTTATGTTTTGACACATTTGTTGCTGAATTAAAATGTTTAAATCTGAATTGTAATTGTAATTTATTTGTTACATTTTGTGAAGACAGCAGTGTTTAAGTGCAGCCTGATGTTGCATTATACAATAAAGAATGATTCCAGTCACTTCCCTACAGTGAGTTTCGGTATCGGTACTCGGTATCGGCCGATACCCAAAGCCCAAGTATCGCTACCGGTTTCAGAACTGAGAAAGTTGAGTCAGTGCATCCCTAGTGGTGGACAAAACAAGACATCTGATGATGTTATCTTGTGTTGTGTTTTGTATAAAATGTTTTCTGACATTTCACAGACCAAACAAATCATTGATTCATTGAGAAAATAATCCACAGATTAAGCAACAATGAAAAGAATCGCTTGTTGCAGACTTAGATTTGTTAGTCAGTTAACTAAAATTACAAATATACATATTTCTACTTATCGCTAGTGGCAACTTGCAGTGCAGATAATTTTATTTTAAGATGTACATCTCTCTCTTACTTTCCTGCCTAAACACAATGAAGGTGTCTCTGGTGTTTAAAGCACTGAAAAACAAGTTTGTTTGTTTTTTTTGGTGAGTTGGGTGAACTGTCCCTTTTTTCAGTCATTTTTTGTTATATTACAACATGCTTTGTAACCATGTGTATTTTGATGTAGATCTATTTTCTAAACATCTTCTTCTATTATAATGATGCGATTAGATTGGCCTTTCAGTCTAAATTAACTTAAAGTGCTTTCTAGATTTTCTTTCTACTTGTTATGAAACACTATTTTGAATACAGAGACTTAACATTTATTTGAAATACATTGGCGGTCCATTTAACAGCTACCAGTAAAAGCAGAGGGTGTTTTGGTAGCACCCAGTCTGGATTTACTTTTGAATTTTGACAAATAAAACTGTTAAATCATGTCGGTGGAAAAGCGTCAAGTCAAACATACTTTTACTTTCCATTTGCTCTTATGTGACACAAAGCAAAAGATGAGGGCCTTAATCCCATGGCTTGTGGTTTTGTGTTACTACCCATTCATCCTATACACAACCACTAAGATTTAGTGACAGGCGCAAAACACTGTTAAAGCAAAGCCATTTCTCACCAGCTTCATATAAAATCTAGCCTTTATTGTCTCGTAAAAGAAAGAAACGTGTTGAACCAACAGCAGTGCTCACTGACATGCTCCAAGTTGGTTCCCCTGCAATGAAATCCTGTCGCGCCAAACACCAGAGCTCAGACTGGAGGGGGTTCACATTGGAGATGTTAAAAATTCCTCCAAGAAAGGCTCCAGGATTTATTGCAGCATATCAAAAATGTATGCATGAAACTGTTTATTACCACTCTGTATTTATTAGACGGGTTTGGAATATAGTGGAGGAAGAAGAATGGGTAGATATCCATAAATGGGACAGGGAAAGCCGCCTTCAGTGTCACATCCTGTATTGTTCAGTGTTGCATAACTTAAGTGAAATGAAAAAGAAATAAATTACTTGCTTGACTGGCTGCACATCGATGACTATCATTTTCCCCCTCAAATTGCATCCTGTTTTGAATGACGAGAAATGACTGCATGTGAACGGGTTAATGGTTTGATGCATTGAAATGCTAATTGATTTGTTGTTTTGTTTTGCAGGGAGCGAGTTTTCGGGGAACCCCTACAGTCACCCACAGTACACAACCTATAATGACGCCTGGCGATTCAGCAACCCAGCATTACTAAGTGAGTAAAGAGCAACAAACTGAATTAACTGACTGTTCGTGAACTGCGATTGTCCAATTGTAGCCCTAGCAACCTTAACTAGGCATAGCATCTTTGGGTTTCTACGGGTGCTCAAGCGGTGTGCATCATATATTATATTAAGAGTGATACTCTGTGTATTAAGAGTTGTAGGGTGTTGTCCTCTAAGCTTTCCAAAATCAAAAACACAAGAGCGAAAGTGTAAAGATTAAATAGTGCGTTTATCTGTTCTCTCCTGAGCTGCAATTGTTAGCATGCCCCGTTAACTTGCTTACTATTTACAGTAGTAACTTCTAAAGCCAGGAGCCTATCATTAAGTAAGTACAGTATTATGTGAGGTTACAGGTTACATTTAAGAAAAGCCCTGTCGGAGCACCTTGGTAGCCAAATGGTCACAGAACATGCTGTACAAACACAGCGTCCCAGGTTCGATTCTGGACCTTTGTTGCATGTCATACCCCTCACTCTCTACCTCCGTTTCCAGTATGCCTGTACACGTCATCTGTCTAACAAAGGCTAAAAATGCAAAAATGTCAGTTGGTAGAACAGCCGCCCCCATGTGGCAAAAGCTGAAGTCTTTGCTGCAGCGACCCCGGGTTCGAATCCTGCCCAGAGCCCTTTGCTGCATGTCATCCCCTCTGTCTCCCAATATCACCACTACCACTATCAATAAAAAAATGAAAAAAAAAAAAAAACCTCCAAAAGATAACCTTAAAAAAATAATAAGAAAATAACCCTGTCACGATTATCAGATCTGCTGTATGAAAGCTGGTTCTGCATGCTATCAAGGTTGAGGCTAACATTAGCGGCTCTGACCTTTTATTTATTAGCATTATGCCTGTCAAACATGTCGTCCTTGTTAGTCCTCATCCTGGAAGCGCTTTCTCTTATTGTGTGGTAAAAGGTAAAAACACAATGTTTGAAAAATAAGTGTGCAAGCTAAGCAGTTAAACAGGATTATGTTGGAACAAAATAACAGTCTGATGCTACATTTCCCCTATAACTTTAATACGTTATGTCCATGTCTTCTAAATGGACTGTGGACACCAGAGGATGTTAACTTTAGGACATGTATCTTTAGCTTCAGTCTTTAAGTGCAATATAATGTAGTCTACAGTCTGTAGCCGTCATATTTAAAACAAAGATCCTCATCTTGAAGCCAGTTAGCCGAAAACATTCAAACTAGCAGGTTTAAGACTAATCACATGATGTCCACTGTTAGTCACAATTAATCGCTAATTAATCACATTTTTTTAATCTGTCTAAAATGTACCTATGAGATACGTTATGTATTAATACTCTTATCAACATAGGAGTGGGTAAATATACTACTTTATGCAAATGTATATATTTATTATTGGAAATAAATCAACCACCCAAAACAATGACAAATATTGTCCAGAAACCCTCACAGGTACTGAATTTAACATAAAAAATATGCTCAAATCATAACATGACAAACTGATGTCCAACAGGCAACAACAGCTGTCAGTGTGTCAGTGTGCTGACTTGACTATGACTTGCCCCAAACTGCATGTGATTATCATAAAGTGGGCATGTCTGTAAAGGGGAGACTCATTGGTCTCATTTTCATTCACATATCTTGAGGTCAGAGGTCAAGAGACCCCTCTGAAAATGTCTAGGCCAGTTTTACCTCACCAAAATAACTCGAGAGCTTTATTTAACCTCCTTCACGCCAAACTAGTACGACATGGCTCCTTAGGTTTTGTAGTTTCATATGATGCCTCTAGCTTTAAAAGTCAGCCTGCAACAATCATAAAAGTTGAGTTAATGTGTTAAAGAAAGAATTAATGGCGTTCAAATGAATTTGTGTTTACATGTTATTATCACGTTAACTTTGACAGCCCTAAATTAAACAAGTCGGATGACTCGCAATATAACGGTAATGACAATAACCATATCTAAAAATTAAATATTGATATATTAATAATACACATGATAACATTGTGTAAATAATCCAATGGCTCTTAAATAATGTTACATGGAAATTTACGGTTACAAAAAAGGGAACAAAAAAAAACACACAATAAACAATAATTTGACTGATGGCATTACTTATTAAAAAAAAATCGATAGATATTGCGATAATATCTTTATTATGAATCTGATAGCATGACAAACCTAGATGACGGAGATGGCGTTTTCAGACTTAACGTTTCCTTAAATGTTAACTCTTCCACGCGGGCTGGAAATGTGAAACCTGCTTTTGTCTGTCTCTGTCATTTCTTTCAGAAAAGATAAAATAAATGTGCCTCCATTGTCATTATAAACTGCATTATGTGACTGTGAACGAGCAGAGAGTTTGACAGGCATCGCAACTGTAGCTAAGAGGGTGGGCTTAGCAAATGGTCAATCAAACACATTTTGAGTACTTTTCAGCATGGAATAAAATGTAAAACAACAGCTTACTAACAATTACACTAATAATGATAATACTTTTGGTAAATGGCATTTTGTTGTTTCAAATGGTTCGTTCTTCTGTTAACTTTCAGGTTCCCCTTATTATTATAGTGCCGCATCGAGAGGCTCCGCCCCTCCCACTGCTGCCACTGCCTATGACCGTCACTAGTTACCATGGAAACCAAATCAACCTGCAGGACCATGGACTTAGCCTCCATATTGCCCCGGTGTGAGCGGCATGGTCCACTGGACACTGAGCAACTGCGCATAAAATGTTCCCGGCTCACACAATGAGAAACTTGTACTTTTTTTTTTTTTTTTTTTTTTTTTGAGGGGTTTGGGTGGGGTGGGGGGATTCCTGAAGACGTCTCTCCTCGCAGCTTTTTTGGACACTGAACGCCAAAAAAAAATTAAAATAAAAAATAAAAATACAAGAAGATCATCAGAGACTGTGAAAGTCACTACACACTCAAAGAAAACTGGCTAATTGCAGTAAAAAAAAAAAAAAAAAAAAAAAAAAAAAAGACTAAAAATATGAGAATTTATTTTCCCCCTGTGGCAGCGTCACAATTTCATCCCATCACGGATCAATACTGTACATTCCTTTTCTTGACGGCTCTCAGCAGGGACGCTGTCCGGAGCTTAAAATGTAGCAGCAGCCCTTTTTTTCCCCGTTTCCACTCGTCTCCCACTCCGATTCAGGCGGCAGTGCAGCGAGATCCGAGGAGATTAGCAGCAGCACATGCAGGCTGTGGCAGGCTAACGTTGTTTTTATCCATCTCAGCAGTCACCGACCAAACATCCAGCATGAGTAAATCGATCGCTTTTGATGCCATGAGAAGATTAGGACATGTTCTCTGTGATACACAATCAAGATGTAAAAATGAAAATAAAATAAATAAAGAAACATCCGTTTGAAAATAGAGGGAAGCCATGACAATATATCAACATGGCCCGCTATTTGCAAGATTTCAAGAAACTAGTAAATATATTCTTAAAAATGATTTTTTTATTTCATTTTTATAACTCGTAAACTGCAGACTGCTTGGCTAGCGTTTTACTATTTCTTATTTGTCAGGATACAACTCATCAGGCAAAACCTTTTTGTGTTTTTTTTGTTAATTTTGCACTATGTTGGAGGGTTTGCAACACTGGAGCGTTATTATGCAGAAAAAATGATGATGCATATTTGCTTTATTTCACAAAACTGACTGTAAAGTCGAATAAGTCTCAGTCTGAAAAGGCACTTACAGTTTCACAGTTTTTTTTCCTGTTAATTCGAGGCCCATCGTGTCACTGCCTTGACATGCACTAATATGTCCTCACAGCTTACGTTTTTATTTAAGTTGATTAAGTCTTTGGCATTCAACCACAGAAACAGGATATAACAGCCATCCCGAGTCAAACCAGTATCATTTGTCTTGTTTGAAGCCAGAAGCATAATTCCCTCTGATTCTGACGACTCCAATAACGTCAAAAAGCAGGGCGACGATTTCAGCTAAATGCCTTAAACATGTCCCCTCCCAACTTCCCTCACATGTTTCAGGCCAAGTTATTTCTTTGAATCACGCTGGAATGATGGTTTCTTCATCTGTCAAGTGAATGTATTTGCATTTGCCAAAGACTTAGTTCTCATTAATGTTTATTTACAGGCCGCCTATATGCATCATGAGAGCAGTATTATTATTACTATTAGGAAAAACCCACACTGTTCATGAGGAAAAGTATATGTATAAATTCTATGCAGTGCAGAGATGGTCATCATATGCATATTCAGCTGTAAACCTAAAGGTAGGTGGAGTTTATTTAATTATGTTATTTACAAATTGTTCATTTTGTAGAAGGATTTTTTGTGTGTGATGTGAAGACACTTCTCTGTAAATACAGTAAGAAAAAATGTCTTTCATGTTCATGGGTATTATCACTTTCATTATGCTGGTCTCACTTGTACAATAATAAAAGTGTCTGAAATCTTTTACGCAAAAGTGAGTGCATCGTGTTTCTGACTATTTGGAGTATAGAGCTGAAACAAGGTTATTAAATAAGGAAAATGAACTGATTTCAGCTTCTCATGTGGGAGGATTTACAGCTTTTTACTGGTTTATAATGTAAATTGAATATCTTTGGGTTTTGGACTGTTGGCCAGACAAAAAAAGCAACTTGAAGATGTCAGCTTGGAAACTGTGACATGCATTTTAATGACATTTTATATTCTTAAAGATTTATGAGTTTATTTAAAAAATAGTCAACTGATTATGAAATGCCAAAACATTAATCTGTTTATAATCTTGGTTTTAACTGATCTGTCAATAGTGATCTTAAACTACGTTATGGGTAACACTTTATTTAAACTCCTAATGTGTAAACACTCAATAAATGTTTTTAACACCAGAAGTGGAAAGTAGCATTTACTCATATTTATTAGAAAACTTTCTGACATTTTACATAAAACTAAATCAGTTTATAAGCTCTGATGCATTATTATTATTATTTATAAGAATTAGTCGACTAGTCATTGATTAGTCAATCGACAGAAAAATAATCGCCAACTATTTTGATAATAAATCAATACAAGTATTTTTTCATGCAAAAATGGCAGAAAATGCTGTTTTCAGCCTTTCAAACATGGAGATTTCCTGTTTTTCTCTGTTTTGTTTCATTTTAACTGAATATTTTCGGGTTTTGACTGAAAATAACCTGCAGATTAATCTATAAAAATAATCGTCAGTTGCAGCCCTAATTATTAAACAGTCCCACAGTATATGAAGTAGTAAAAAACTGGATTCACCCTGATAAATAAAACATCCTAATGCTAAGCAGAATTATAATAAGAAAATTACTTATATTATCAATCACTCATTAACTGTTTACACCCATTACAGATGAAGTATTTTTAAGAAGGGGGTGGTATACGGCAGTGAGAAAACCACACTATTACAATATATGGAGTAGTAAATGAAAGATAAACACAACAAAATAAAAATAAAATATGCCACAGTCGCAGAACCTATGCTTGAAAATCTAAGGCACTCCATCAATCTTTATAAAGGTCCAAAAAAGGTCCCAGGAGGACGTCCCATCTTGCAAACTACCTTTTAATCTATTGAGCATCGACTCACAGGATGCTATCTCTACTGCATTTACCCAATCTTTCAAATCTGGAGCTTTAGCTGCCTCAAAATGATTCTCATGATCACTGAAAATAAACATTTTGTAAATATTTGTTCCTGGGTCTAAGTGACCTCTGACCCCGAATTGTCTCACTAATGTTCATCTGATATACGTTATGTTGACAGACACTTAAAATGACCTTATTGCTACTTACAACAACAGTATAGTGTGCTAAGTGTTTATTTAAATGGGTCAAAGTAAAGTGTTACCATGTTTAGTACAAATCTGATGTCTACAAATGTTGCTTGAGATGACAAATGACTTGAGGGGTAAAAAAAAAAAAAAAGTTGAACGAAACAACAGCAGGATGGATTCAGGCACCTAATGAGACCATTTTGGAGATAAATGTATTTATTTTTCAGGTATAAAGATCACATGGTGGGCTACAGTGAGAATGCCTCTAAATGTTTTCTCCACGATTCGGATCACCGAGCAGCACATAAAGTGTTTAACCTCTCCTCGCTTTGTAAAGCTGAATTAATTTTTCTAGCAGTGTGCCTGAATTCAATTTGTGCTAAGTTGCAGGGAGAGATTTATGCATGAAATCCCTCTTAGAGCTTATTTCACTCTTTCTTTGCTCCGTAATCCCTCCGCCGCTGCCGCCGCCTTGTATGACTTAGTTATATCATTATTGATTTACAACAAGTGGACACTGTCCTGATTAGCAGCGTGCGATTTGCAAAGGATTTGGGCTGCGGGAGATAAAGCAGCATGTACGTTTGAATTGATGTCAGCCAGAATGCGAATATATGAGCATAATGCAGTTGTTGAGCTCTTCAGTTGTTAATTCAGTCATTCATTTCTTGGTCCAAACACTATTTTCAATCTTATTTTAATGGAAAAAAAGTAAGTTTTACTCCCTGGCCCCACATGGACAGCAGAGATATGATATTAAATTAAAATATTATGAAGATTTTTTAGGTAGAATACTCTGTTTCCATCATTCTATCGCACATTTTACTCCAAATTTCAACAATGTACAAAGAGAAAATCAGCTCCTCTAAAACATACTGAGCTGAGCTGTTTTTTGGTGCACTCTGATGCCTCTGGGTCCACGAGGAGAGACCCCCTTTTTGCTTTGTAATTCAATTTCTCTGCCTGTTGTTTATTTCATAGCTCCCCTGTGAAGCATCAAAAGCGGATGTTCTGTCAGCCCCTAACTGTCGTATATATGTTTGTCATTCACAGCCCTTGTTAAAGGAGGAGGAGGGGGAGGCTTGACTCTTTCCTCTCCCCAGCTGAGAATTCCCAGAAGCAGAATTATTCTATTTAGATGGAAACTTTTTTGTCACTTTCCTGTCTAAATTGGCATATCTGGCTCTCTCCTCCGAAACCAATAAACTGTGAACCTGGATGTATCTGTCAATCACACTCAAACTGACTGCAGCATGCCAGATGACAACAGCATCCTCTGGAATATAAATAAATATATTATTTACTGTATATATTTATATAAATATAAGAGTGGTGGGATGATCTGATTGGCTCTAAATCAGCACCTGTCACCGTCTTTGCTCATCAAACATTAAAAATCAACAGTAAAGGCACAAAAATGACATTGGTTGTCTCAGATAGACTCAATCTAAGTTTAAGCTTCCATATAGAATTACATGCTTCATGTTAAACTATAAAAACAAACTAAAGACACCGGTACTCAAACTATTTCAGTAATCAAGTTAATGCACAAGTGCTGAAATCTTGATTTACTGCACATTTTACACATGAAACAGGGCGCTCTGCAGCTATGATTTCTCTTCTTTTTATGCTCAACTTTCTGCTCCATATCTAACTGTGACATTAATATTATCACTCCTCACTGGCTGAGCAGTAATTATCTTGATGTGTAGACCTCATTCTGTAGATTGCTCACGAGGAAGTCAAATTATTATGCCTAAAAAGTTGCACGACAACAACAACGACAGCAAAAAGTGTGCATATGGAAGGATTTATGATCCGTTAAATACTGTTAAAAAGAAACTGGAAAGAAACAGGTTGGAGCTCCACATGTGGTAGGATGTGTGGTAAAATAAAGTTCTGACAGCAATAAGAAGCCGCTTCTATTTCAGGTATTACCGTATTACAGTGAACCTCATCATGCATAACTTCAAACCACACTGTCAGATCTAACTGTTGACCTTTTCGAGGCGCTCGGCGCTAATACATGCTGACTGAATGCTCTCCTCTGTGCGATTTGTACGCTGCTTCTATGAATATGCCGCAGCAACTGAATTATAATTTGGTTACTGGTGTGTCAAATGTACAATAAATCCTCAGGATGTTATCATTTGCAGTGACACACCAAGACGAGGGGAGGGGGGCGTGCATGTGTGTGTGTGTGTGTGTGTGTGTGTGTGTGTGTGTGTGTGTGTGTGTGTGTGTGGAGAAAATATGAAAATGCATTTCACGTCTTTATATCTGAGAGCAGTGGTTTGGACGTTGTGAAAAGAGGGAATGGATCTGCTGCTTTATGTGCTGTATCTAATTGGATATGGCAATATATAATACGATTCTCCAGTATCCATCAATTCCTGTGTTAGACCTGTTTGTATGGCCGTGTCACTGGGGCAGCCTAGCTTGTTATGATGCCTGAGCGGCAATTATGAGGTAATTTTTGACTCTTGCTGTGAGAGGCCATCCAGAGGATACTTGAGGGGAGGCTCCTAATGAGTGAGCATTGATTGATTGGACGTAATAAGTGCGCTGACTGAAAGCAAGTGTGAGAAAAAAAAAAAAGGTGGGGGGGGACAGAGGGGTTTGGATGACGGGATATTTCCAAATGAAGCAAATGACCAGCGATAAGATTTGCTAGCATATAGGTGAGCACCACACCCCTGCCAAAACCAGGCTGGCTCAACCCAGCGCCAAACCTCATTTACCCTTCACCAGTAAATAATTACCCTAATGGCTATTGTGTGATACATGATGCAATTAAAGCCTAATGCAATGCACCTCTCTTAGCGAACATGTCAGGTCCCACATAACAGGCGCCGGTGGTCCCGGGCTAACGGGGCAGTTGCTACCTGACTGGCCAGTAATGAGGATATCCTCCAAAGCAGACAGAAGAGCTCCCTAATCAGCTGGATCCGTCAGCCGGCCGTGTTTGTTTGGGGGAGCTGGGAAATATTCAGTGAGAAGAAGAATTTGATGCAGGCTATTTCTGTAAGCAGAAGAGGGAATAATAGAAGTGGGTAGAAGAGAGGGCAGAGTCATCAACCCCCATCCTTCCCACCCCCCTATAACCCCAGCTTCTCCTGCAGCTCCCCTCACCGCCTCCCCCCATCACCACCACCACCACACTCCCAACACCCCAGTCACTGTCAGGCCAAACACATGATGAATTGCCCTGTCAACAGAATTCATTCAGGGACCAATTAATTCAGCAGAAATGAACTAGAGCCATCAGTCGCTGAAAAACTCAGAGCAAAGAGAGCAAAGTAGCTCTCTTTGGAAGGAAGAGAGACAGCGTGTGTGAGAGAGGGAGAATGAGAGAGAGGGTGCCAGGGGAGTGCAGTGGAAGTTAGCCTGACAGGAATTGGTCATTTAATGCTTTAGCGCACTGGAGACAGCCCCTGTCATAGAGGAAGCCATGACAGGACTCCCCTGGTACTTTATTTATTAATTATCCAGAGCAGCAAGGGGCATTTAACTGTCTCACTCCAGGCCTGTCAACTCGACTTCTTGTCATTTCCTCTCCATAAACAGGTCCTTTAGAAATAAACCCTGAATCAAAGCAGGAGGAAAATGTAATTATTCACAGAGCAGACAAATATTTGTGTTGTGACGGCTGAAAAAAAAAAAAAAATCAATTGTCGTGCTCAGGGTTGTTCAGAAGTGTTTGAAAATTTAAACATGTAATTGTCGTGGAGGAAACAATACCTGGGCTCATGTTATGTCAGCTGATCAGCTGTCAGCAGTGAAAGGGGAGTCAGGTCACTCTCATGACCTCTTAATACCAAAACAACACAAACATAAACACCTCTCTAAGAACATATACACCTGTTAGAAAAAAATATGTCTAATACAGTGTTTTATTTACATATATTCTTGTGGTCCATGCCTGAGTATAGGTTTTAAGAAGTTCAGGCAAAGGGTAACGCCTGGAAACTTAAGACCAGCCTGAGCGGCGGCCATTTTTATGTGTACTATTGCCACTGCCACTGTTGTAGCAGGCTAAAACTGCCTTTATCTAATAAGACTAGGGCTGACCTGAATGCTCTAGAAATCGATCTACAAAATCAGTTTTCAAATAGTTCTTTATTTTATTTTTTAATATGCAAGAAGTAATACTAATGTATAAATCCTAAATTATATTACGTAGTTATTCTGAGACGGATATTGCCATTTGCTGTGTATATAGTAGTGCGGCAGCAGCACGGTCCCGGGCACTGAAACAGGGGAGATGGAGACAGACAGACAACTTTCAAATATGTCTCACCAAAGCTTCAATGGTATTCAGGGACAGCCCCTTGCTCTTCACTCACCATGAGGTGGAGCGCAGAGATTTGCAGATGTAGCAGGTAAGATATCTCCCCAAAAACAGCGCAAGAAATGCGATTCCCTGTTTCTAGGCAACAATAACAGTTGCAGCATTCTCATTGGTTGCGCTTTGAAAGGTAAGCCAACTAAGGTCAAGGTGAAATAATCTGAACTCTGAGTGCAGCACACAGTGCGATTCTGAGTGGTTCGCCACGCCAGTGGTAGCACTTCGCCTAGTCGGGCAGCACTTTGCCTAGTCGGGCAGCACCGCTTTCCCCATAGGAATAAACCTACACTACCAGCACAGAGCAGTTTTAACGCTGATCATGTGTAGACGGCTTAACTTCCACTTTAACCGTCTTAAGGCAAGTTGTGGACTAAAGGTGAGGTTTTGCCAGACACACTTTACTGATGTGTGCCATCACTATAACAACTATCACCATTTTCTTTTGACCCACTCAGATCACCACAGAAAAAACAGTTAAATAACCGCTCCACTCCTACTCTATTTCAATGGAGAAGACTATACAGTATGTCACAATACAAAAAAAAAATGAGAAACTTAAAATGTAAATTTTATGTAGCTGAATTTATTTTTGTATTTTCCACCTGTGTGATCAGTTCACGACCTTTTCATCTTGCGACCCTTGAGAAGGTCCCGACTCCCATGTTAGGAATCACTGATTTAATACACTTTTTCTGATTTACAAAACACAACCAAAAATAACACATTAAAGTCTAATGTTAATGTAATACATACCAGTTGTTTAGATTTTACGTCATTCACAATGTTGGTGAGCTACAGTATATCATATAGGGTTGGAAAGAGTACTACAATATTACGCTCAAGTAAAAGTATTGTTATTTTAAATATTTTTTCACTCAAGTACAAGCAAAGTTACTCGTGCAAAAATGTGCTTAAACAAAAGTAAAAAGTAGTTTAGCTAAAATATAGCCTGAGTAAACATGTTCAAATGGGAAGGGAATAGAGGGAGGGTAAAGTTACCAATCTGTTGCTAGGGCAACAGCGCTGATCAAGTTTACTTCCTGTAAGCGACTACAATAATAAACATTGCAACAAGAAAAACAGAAAAGCCCGTTTATAATGTTTATGTCGTCGAGTTTGAACAGGTCTATTAAAGTAAACAAACACGTTAGGCTACATCACACCACAGACCCTTATACCCAGCACAGAGGCACACAGTCAGTGCCTACAACTATCAATTAGACCCGTTTTTTGCACAAAGGTAGCTAGCATTATATTACATTACATTACAGCAAGTTTGTTGTTGTACTCACCTGGATGAACAGAATTGTGAGTCTGGCTGCTCGTTCATCCTCAAAGTATAACATATCTAGTCAACTCGGCGGCCTCTCCGTCCCGGTATAACCAGTCCACTAGGCGGCATCTCCGTGCCAGTATAACCATTCCACTAGGCGGCCTCTCCGTGCCAGTATAACCATTCCACTAGGCTGCCTCTCGGTTCCAGTATAACCAGTCCATTAGGCGGCCTCTCCGTTCCGGTATAACCACTCCACTAAGCGGCCTCTCCGTCCCGCTATCACCGGTCCACTCAGCCTCTCGGTCCCGCTATCACCGGTCCACTCGGCCTCGCTGTCCCACTGCGCTCCTAAAAGTTTCCAACACGTTTAACTGAAGACTCGGCAGTCACTGGCAGAGGTTGACAGTCACAAACATAACGTCCTCACGCACCACGCTGAAGTCAAAGATCCTGGCTGAACGCAAAAATCAGCTGGAGGTCCACCATGAGCACTTAGCATGTTAGCCATAGCACGTTAGCATGTTAGCCACACCACGTTAGCATGTTAGCCACACCACGTTAGCATGTTAGCCACACCCAGCATGCACCTGGACATTCTTCTTCTTTGACGTTTATGACTGTCGTATTACCGCCACCGGCTGGTACGGAGCGTGGATCAGGCTTCACGTTCACTAAATTTACTACTAAAGAATAATGAAATGAAAATAAATAAGTAAGTAAATAAATAAATAAATAATAAATAAATAAATAAATAAATAAATAAATAGATAGATAGATAGATAGATACATAGATAGATAGATAGATAGATAGATAGATAGATAAATAAATGGAGTGTGTGTGTATGGAGAATATATAATGTACAACATATAAAATAAAATTGAAATTAAAATAACATGATTTTTTATTTTAATATTCATTAGTAAGACATTTATTGAATTAGAATCCTGAGTCAAACTACATGTATTTATTTATTTATTTTCATATTCAAATTCATATTTTAGAAAATACATATAGTGAATCTATATGTGATTTTTTTAAAACTACGCTGAGGTACAGTAATGCCAACCATAACCCATAATGATATAGTTCTTGCATTGTTTTTACTCTGTAATGGATGCAACTTGAAATGCAGTGAAGCACAATAGGCTACTTGAGATAAAATAAAAGTACTAGTACAAGTAAAATTACTGCTTTGTTTTAATTACGCAGTAAATACACAGACATGACTCTGTTGCAGTGATGAGAGTAAATATAATTTTCTGCTGCCACGGCAACCTTACAGAAAAGGGCCAAATGCAAAATTGCAACCGAACCATGCAGTGAGGACTAATGATGGAGTTTTGGAGTAGACTGAGAAAATTAGGCCAGATGATGAGCTTAATATGAAATCTGCTGATCTTTTCATGAAATACAAAGGTTTTTATTTGTGAGAAAGATGTTGAATTGTTAATTGTAATCTATTTTTGGCCTAAATGGATTAAATGTGGTAAAACTTGAACATCACATCTTTGTCCAGCATGTACAATATGCCTCTTGTATTTTCTTTATTGCAATATTATGCCTTTTCACCTGAACCAAGGGGCTCATTGTTGACTCATCATTAAAATCCCCCCTCACCTCACTGCTCATTTCAGCCCTTTACCTTTCTAATGATTTCCTTTCTTTTACATTGTCTCATTTAGAGTCATAAACCATTGACTTCTTAACTGCAAGCTGATTCTAACGATCTGTAGATTGTGGCTTATTGTACTTATTGCATGAAATGTAAGTCACTCTGTATGAAAGATAATCTGTGGCATGAATGACTGACTGACCAAGCTCCTATAAGACAGCACTTCCTTTCTAAATATGGAGCCCGGGGTCAATCTAAAAGGAGGGCTTCTTTAGAAGAAGAAGAAGAAGATCTACCTTTATTAGTCCCACAATGGGGAAATTCAATTAAAGGATGACATGCAAAAAGACACATTTTTAAAAGAATAAAAGATAATGAGGATTTCCGCAGAAGGTAAAAGTACAACTGATGTCTTCCTCTGGCTGATACGGTTCTGTTTTTTCTGCTGGAAACTCAATGAGTCCGTGGTTGACCTGTTCAGTCAAAGGTTTGATCTCTTTCCATTGTGCCGTGTTGATCAGGTGGTAAATATTTGATGACACCTTTTCTTTAGCACATCAAGCATCCCGGTGTAACAGGAGGATGAAGTGGCAGCTGGGAAGCTGCTTATGCCGTCAGGTATTCCTTACCAAGATGACACAACAGCCCACGGCAAAACAACAACTTCACCTGAAGCACTTTTATGAACAGGAACACATAGAAACTTGTTAAATTATTTCTCATCCAATCCTCCCTTCACGTGGGAACCACAATACTTTAAATGAACACCTTGTAGTGAGATTATCTTCTAAAAAATATGTTAAATCCACACGGTAACCCCAAACAGAGCTGGGAGCTGATCTCCTCTGCAACTTTGAAACAAAGGCGGTGAAATCCAGAGGAAGCCAGAAATAAGGAGAAGTGCTGCAGTATATAATTAATTAAATGAGACTAATTAGGAACATGAGAGCAGGTGCCAGGCTATGGGCTGACAGCACAGACAGCCAGACAACAGGAAAGGAAAAAAAAAAAAACTATGGGTAAGGGGTGTAACGTGACAAGAGGAGGGACAAAGCAACTTTCTGTGTTTTGTCACATGAAACCTCCAAGGAATATATATGTGACAGAAACCGTAGACCCAGACACCATGGGGGTCTTTCCCTTTGTTTAAGACAGATTTTCATTTCGCCAATTTGAGGTTGATGTAAGCAAGAGATTTTCCTCCTCATTATTTCCGGGCGTGGATTGAAAAAAAGACTGTACGACCGAGGGACTATATGAACATGTGCAGTAGCTCACCAGAGACAGCATAGAGATGTCATGCATTTTCCAATACTATACATATAAATGGTAGCGCAGGGCTTAGAGCCTCTGGTGTAATAAAGAATTATAGATCCTACAGACCTCAATGTTATTTTTCATCATTTTTGGGTGATTAAAGTAACTTCAGCTCACTAGTACCTGTTCCAGAGTGATATCAGCCCCCCTAACATCACAGTTATTGATATGAAGCATTCTGTTGTATTAACAGTGTATAAAAAAAATAGAAGAAAACCTGTGTTTCCACCACAAAAAGCACCTCTCCTCCTTTTTTTCTTGTGGTTCCCAACATTATGGAAAGTCCAGCTTGTGCAGTCAGAGACACTCAGAAGGGGCATCAGCCTATTTTATCACAATTTGCTCGCTAACCAGTTACAAATGTGGCATGTGATGACAATAATGAGGCTTGATGTCACTTAGCCTTTGGGCCGTGTGTGTGGAATAGCAAAGCAGGATGTCAGGGTGCTGCAGGTCCTCCACTCTGGCACACTGTGAGGCCTCCTGCACGCGAGGTGACAGACACAACGGTTAGAGAGAGAGCCGCCTCTCTAACAGCATTATAAATTACTGTAGATCCTATTTGTGTCAGTGGAGGCAAGTGAGGGGAAAATTCAACATCAGCCTATTTATTCATTTACTTATTCCCCGGCTCGGTCAGGCTCAGTGCTGCCAGAGAGGAGCTCTGCAGAGCCACTCTGCCTCGGAACAAATGCTGTGTGTTTAAAGGGACACATGGGCTTTTACTTTTAGAGGCACTGGTGATATCAGAGTCAATCAGGCCAGAAGAGGGAAAGCGTTACAGTACAGCTGATTTTTCTTCTCCCTATCTGGATGGAGCCTGAATTTCTAAACAACCATGAAGTGTAAATAAACCTGCATGTGTAGACAGCATGTCCGCCATCGGCAAACACAATCTCTTCTGAGATGTGGCAGAAATGTTCACTCACAGGCCTTTTGAAAATCTGCACACCTATTATATATATATATATATATATATATATATATATATATATATATATATATATATATATATATATATATATATATATATATATATATATATATTCTGTGAGTAGTAGCAGAAATGGAATATGAAATGGAATATGATATTCATAACTATGTTTTCGTTAGCTTAGAATGAGCCCTTCGTATCTATATAGGGAGTGGATTCTCTTCACAGAGTCCGCCATGTTGTGTCACCATGTTTCTACAGTGGCCCAAAATGGACAAACCAAACATTGGCTCTAGAAAGAGACTTTTTTGCATTTTTATGTTACCTGAAGGCCACCGTAGTTCTCCGACATGCATGTAAAACTGCGGTAACGTGACACCCGCTATCTGACTTCTCTTGCTTCTTAAATAGTGTTATTATGGTAGGGATGGTCTCTGAGCGAACGGTTTTCCACTCAGCAGCTCACATTACCAAAGTCTTGGAAAGGGAGGAGTGGAGCAGAGGAGTACTCGGTTGCAATCTGCAATCACACCACTATATGCCATCAAATCCTACGCACTGTCCCTTTAAGCTTAGGCAGCTAAAACTTGGTTAAGGATAGTGAGACATCATGATGAGAAGAAACTAATGACTAATAATTAAACTAATAATCCACTGTTAGCAGGATGGATGCAGGATGCAAATGACGGTCTCAGTGTAATAGCATCCAGAGAGGAGGTCACTTGTCAGGAAAACACAAGGTCATTTTAAGCATTTCAACACTTCTTTATTCAACCAGGAGAGTCTCAGTAGGATTAAATATCTTTATTTTAATAGTATTCTGGCCAAGAAGGGCAATAACAATGAGTTACAGACTACAAAAACAAAAAATGATGACACAAAATACATTAAAAGTGGAACCTCAAAGGCATTGTTTGTATGATCTAGTGGTGTGGTTGCAGATTGCAACCAACTGAGTATCCCTTCGTTTCTCCTTTTCCAAGACTGAGGTAACATGAGCCATTAAGTGCACTGTGGTAACGTTCGCCTTGCTCAGAGGCCATCCTTACCTTCATAACACTACTTTAGGATCAACAGAAGTCAGACAGCAGCTGGTGGTACCATGCTTTCACATTTTGTGACCCACATTATTCTCTAGAGCCAATGTTTGATTCATCTGTTCTGGGCAACTGTAGAAACATGGCGAAGCAAGATGGCAGACCCCATAAAGAGGACCCGCTCCCTATGTAGATATGACTACACTAACAAAAACGCAGCGATTCTTAGTTTCAGGTGATTATACACTAATTAAAACACAGTTCTGAATATTATTTTCCATTTCTGTTAATAGATCCCCCAACATGCTGCACTCTGTTCCTTTAAGAACAGTCTAAAAACAAACAAATACGAACAATAAATAAATTACCTACACTAATATAAGCATGTGCAGATTCTAATATTCCCCACAGCATTAACAGTGAAAGTAAATGGCAAGTGAGAGATTTTTTTGAGCTGACGCTGCGTGCTCAATAAATGGGCTCACCTGACTAAACATTCAAAACAAGAATGTTAACAGTTCTTACTTTACGTAATCAATAACAAGTGACAGAGAATAGATTCAGAAAAGAAAGTCATTTCCCATCTAACAATGCCGCAAGTGATTTAAAGGGACAAAGTGACCGCGGCTCGATATGTTTTCGCGTGCACCTGTGAATTCACCCAAAAGAAAAGAAGCTAATACAGAAAAAGAGATAGAGCTTTGGTTTAATTATCAAGGGATGGCTTGGACTGTGCATCATCATTAGTTTGACTAAATAGCGTCGGTCAGTGACTCAAGTAGTGGTAAATGGCACAATTAGCAGGCTGAGCAGGGAGAGGTATATTCAATTTGAGAGCCTTCTTTCTTAATCCATCTCCTGTGATCATGAGAAATGCTGAGCTATGGTCTTTTACGCTCAATGACATTAATCAGGTTAATTCCAAGTAAAATGTCAACATTGTAATCAAGAACTAGCACACTCCAGCAAAACGTAAATGTCTATGGACACTAAATTTAAATGTCCAACAGCTTTTTATCTCCCCCATCTCCATCTTAATGTCTTTCTGCAGAGATTCCTCTGTTAGCACGTTGGCACATTCCCTCTTCAGCTGCGCATATTTGATTAACAGCAAAATGAAATAAAAGCAGCACAGATTAGTTTGAAAGCTACTCAGCAACCGGCAACAATGAATATCTTAAGTACAGACACCAGGGAGGCGTTGACATGCTTCCTTAACATGAATCTGTTGTTCCTTGTTCTACTCCCAGTGCCCCAGTGCTTAATCCCTCGGTGCACTTGCTCCGTAACCCCAGCAGGTGCAGTGGGAATCTATAAACACAGCTGGTGAGTCTCAGCGTCGAAAACTCTCAGATCTACCCTCACCTCGCACCTCACCCCAGCGAAGAACCCCCAGTTTACCCTGAATACCGTGCATAACCCACATTCATGATGTTGGCTGATTCTTTTATCAGAGTTGAGTTCATGTCAACCAATTACAAGTACTCAGTGTTTCCGTCAGGAGTTTTAGAAATCTGTCAAGGTGGAAAAGCCACTGGAACAGCTTATAAACCATTATGGGACACTAAAAATCTCAGAATTAATTACAGTTTTCTCTGGTTTGCACCTTTTTAAAGCAATAACATATTCACTGTTTAAGGGGACTGATGCATTACGCTTTTATGCAACATATACATTTATAAAAGCATAAAGAAGTTGTTAAAAAAAACAATAATAATAATTCCAGCATACACCAAACATTTAGACAAATCTATTGCAGAGCCTATACTGCTGTTATGTGGCTGTGTTTAAGGACAAACCTCCATTTTTACGGCACTGACAAGGCTGATTTCATATTTATTCATGTCCCAAAGGAATGTTGGTTTATATGAAAACTACAAAAGTCAAGTCCAAGACCAAATCTGGTTGAGTTCAAGTTGAGCTCTGCATAAAAAAGGTTTAAAAATGAGACAAAACTCCAGGGCAGACTGAGTCTTGTTCAAGACCATGATCAAAACTATGTACCTACGTGTCTCTGCTACATAAACAGCGTCAAAAAGTGAGCTTCATACATGTAAGTGATAATGTGCAGCCCACAACATCTAGCAGCAGCTCCGCTCTTGAAAGGGTTTATTTTACAATAATCTGCTAGCTGTATCCCACTTATTATACGCTCTTCCTTAAGAAATCAGAAATTTGGCCCACTGGTCCACCAGGGTCCGACACCAGAATTGAGCCCAAAGCACCGCTCTGTTACACATAACAGTAGTCTCCTATAAAGAAATAACCAATGTATAACGCCATGATTGACCAATCAGAATTGAGTGGCTGTGAAATAAATTATTATAACTTATATCAGCTTTAAACTTGTAAGCTCAGGGACTCATCAAGGCCTCTGAGAGAGATTTGTGGCACTATTATAACATTCAAGTCAACTACACAGTCTAAAAAAATTAAACGTATTGGAGAAGTTGAGACTGAGACAGGAAAATAAAACTTTATAATGTGTTCATGTACAATTTAATGCTGTCCACCGTATCTGTTTTGTATTTATATGCAGACATGTCACCCGCTGCCTCTTGTTTTTTCTAGAAGCCTGATGACTCTGGGTATTGGTTGTCTCATTCACTCTGATTTAATGTTCTACTTGGCTTTGCATTTTAACTCGTTAAAGTGTCGTAGTCTATACCTGCCCGGGACCGTTAGTCCTGATTGCTTAGGAAATTCACCGCTGCCTGCCTGTAATGAGAGTGGACAGAGGTTAGAACAGCTCAATAGAAGAGATAACCAGTCTTTGATCCAAACAGCCATGCAGAACATACAGGCAATACCATCAGAAAATGTACTGTCAGGAATTTTGGATTTTAAATTATACCTGATTAACCTGAAGGGAAGTGGAGGAAGAGTTTGTTGGACTTGGACACACTGAAAAGAAACATGTGGACACATGACTGTAAGAGCTAAAGGTCTGGACAAAGAAAGAATTCACGCTTCAACATATACAGTTGAAATGCAAGCTCTCGGTGGTGAGGGATTTTATTTCATGCACCTGTCATTCACTTCTACCTCAGGCGTTGCCTGCAGAAGTGTGAGAACAGCCCTTGCTGATCAAGATCAGTGAACAGTCTCATGTCTGCAGATGTCTGCTGCGTTATTATCAGAAAACAGCTACACATCAGGCTGCTGCCATGAAACACGCATTCTAGGGAGGTTTGATTCAGCCTAACTGTAAGGAAATATAAACTATATGGAAACTGCAGCTATTGTGCATGTTTTTTCCAGTTATGGGACTTTTCTTTAAGTTTTCTCATTGCAGCAGTTGACTGACATCTTAGGGCCAGTGTTATTTATAGAAAGCATGTTCCCCCTTTTTCAACCAGCCAACAGTAAGCCATCCTTTTACAACAGTCAACATTTAGGAGAGACCCTCCATATTGTTAAGTTTGTATTTCACTCAGAAAGTGGAAGCAGTGTTGCCAGATCAGATTGAAAGTTTCCAGCCTGATCACATCCTTGACAGAAACCTGTGTAAAACCGTCATTATGAGCAACCGAAAAAGCAACAGAAAAAGCAGCGTAAGCATACAAAGCTTCATATCCGCATCAAATAACCAATTTTTAAATGCTAATATACCAGGTTATCGCTACACACACAGAGTGCAGTCAAACAAAAAAATACAAATATTCCCATGTTTAATAGTATCATATACGCTTTTTACCAATGTGGTACGTTCTTAATTATAGTACATATTGTATTATTTTTATCTTTGTAGGATGCCTAACAACATCTGGCAAAGGGACTGCTGATAAAAACTACATGTACATTTGTTTGAATGTTGATTAATGCTCATTCATTTTCAAATTAAATTAGATGTAATCATTAATTCTTACTAATTAAATAAGCAACAAGTGCAGGTAATGTCAATCAAAAAGGCCATTTTTCAGAATAAATAAGTCAATAATATGAGTGAGGGGACACAATGAAGTTTACTGAATTTTATATTTGTGACCATTAAATTGCTTTTTTTTTGTTGTTGTTATAGCCTATTGTTTTCATAATATTTTTAAAACCTCGCAAAATCTTGACAAAAGCAGCCCACATCTCATCTACCAGCTCAATGCTACGTAGCAGCCCAATCTGGCAAGACTGAGTCGCTAGATTAAATGTAATGTTAGCTTCATACGAAATCTCTGTGGTGAAAGTTAAAATTTGCCTATTTCATTCTTTGTTTTAGTATTTTCTGAAGCTTGTCATTACCATGAACTTGGCCATGGGAGACCTAATATCTTTATGCTGTTACCAGGTGCTACTGCCATTTTGTTTTGTTTACATGTAAAATGAATTAGCAGTCTAATGTATATAGCTTTTGGAGCTTTATAGCTTTTGGCTTTTGGAGCTTGTTATCACAAAGTTTGCTGTTGAGACTGCAACTACATTAGGCAACTTTTCACCCATTTAAATTTTAAATGTCTCACTTAGTAATAAAGCTATATGAAACTCTTAGTATTAAGTGGGCTAATAAGGTCATAATTATAAAGAGGAAAGTGGTTCTCCTCTATCAGATAGAATTATCCCAAAGTATTTCCCAGTAGACTGACATAAAAAAAACAAATATCATGATGAGATGCCTCCTTTAATTAATATTTCTTCTTTAATCAGAATTATATTTGGACAAATCTCCTTGTATGACTTTTATTAAAACTGTAAATTGATAGTAAAACATTGCCTCAAATCCCTCGGCTCTTGAATATTCACGAGGGTCAACTAAAAAGTTGCCACTGTAGCCACAATCTGACTGTGCCATCCAAAACCCCTGAGGGGGAAAATGATTTCCTCAACGCCACGATAATGGTGTTCATTTCTGTTAATCTATGGTCCAGTGTTTTCCAATTTGGAGGGTGTATCCTCACTCTCCATTGTCTATTATGCTCCAGGGCCAGGGAGAGGCCACTTTCTCTCCATCTTGGTGGCACTAGAATTAAATGGAAGCCACTTGATTGCTGGGAAGCACACGGCTAAGCGATAAAGCAATTAAGACAGTCCAATTCTTAGCCAAAGGACGGGGCAGCTATACAGCTCGGAGAGAATTAATTTGTATATAACGATATCCTCTAGTCTTGTTATTCACATTTTTGCTTCATGGCTCTTTTGGGCTCTTTTGTGTGGTAAGCACATCCCTCTCTTGGCTTGTCACAGAGATGAAAACAAATCTGTGGTTAATAGGTCCTCCGTGGACAGAAGAGGTCTATTAGAGAGTTGTTTGGGAATGAACGGGAGGACTGGCTGAGGACACCAGAAGAAAGGATGTAGACACTGAGTGGACAAACTGCTGAAGGCTGATTCCTACTTAGGCTGAGTGTTATCTAAGCATATTTTGAAGGGGATAGGGTTGTTTAAGCGCTACAAATGAAATCCCATTCATCTCCATTATATTGGAGTGGAGGCAATCTAAGAGATAGTATCTTAATACCGAAAAGGGGTGGGAATCACCAGAACACCACAATACTTATGTCACGATGTGATCTCATTGTGATTTGAAACATGTTTAGATGTGCAGAGTATTGCGATAAACTATATTGTGAAATACTGTGATTACGGCTATCAAAGATAGCACGATAATAACATGTGAAGGCAAATTTGTTTTAACAGCATTAATTTGTTTTAACACATTAATACAACTTGCAGGTTTTAGGTTGCAGTGGGTTCAGTTTGAAAACTAGAGTGAAGATAGTAGCATCATATTAAACTAGAAAATCTAAGGACCCCATTGGTACCAATTATGTCATATTGCCTATTCGGGGAAAACTGTCATGGCCATTTTCAAAAGGGTCCCTTGAGCTCTGACCTTACGATATGTGCATGAAAATGGGCTCTATGGGTACCAACAAGTCTCCCCTTTCCAGACATGCCCACTTCATGATGATCACATGCAGTTGTTACAGCTGTTGTTGCCTGTTGGGCTCGAGTTTCCCATGCTATGATTTCAGCATATTTCTTATGCATAATGCAGTACCTGTGAGGGTTTCTGGACAGTATTTGTCATTATTTTGTGTTGTTGATTGATTTCTAATACTAAATATATACACACTTGCATTAAGCAGCACATTTGCCTACTTCCATGTTGATTAGAGTATTAAATACTTGACAAATCTCTCTTTAAGGTACATTTTGAACAGATAAAAAATAAAAAAAAATTAAAATTAATTTGCAATTAATCATGATTAAATACTTAAACTGATTGCCAGTCCTAAATGCAATATATTGCAATATATTTTTATATAGCTTATACCTATCAAGAGATATATTCTTACATATCTTGAGGTCAAAGATCAAGGGACCGTTTGAAAATGGCGATGGCAGTTTTTCCTCAGCAATATTTAGCGTAACTTTGGAGCGTTATAAAGCGCTCTACCCAACAAGCTAACGTGATACCAATCACTTCCTGATGTTTTCTCGTTTCATGAGACCAGTATTTTCACTCTAGCTCTAAAACTGATTCTAAAACCTCAGATTGATATCAGACCTCTGCGTATCAACAAAATATTGTCACACAAAATATATTATATACTATGCTGCACGATTTCTCACCCCATCCCTAAAACCTGAGCAAATAAAACTATCTACATTGTGATACTACTGGGAGAAAAGTGTTTTTTGTAATTTGGGTTAATTTAACTGAATTCAGTTGCACAATGATGTAACTATATTACAGAAAATGAAAGAGATCAAAGTGTGATAATCATTTTCTAATCACGAGTGTGATGGCTTATAGACACTAAATGTTTGAGAGCAAACAATTTTCTCTCCAGCTGGCCTCTTTATAGATCATGAAAATATACTACTTAAATCAATGGGAGACATCCCACACACAATGGCAGCCCTGCTGTTCAATGATGGCTTTTGTATTGGGGATAATCTGCTCAGGTCATCAATCATGTCACGCATCCTCCACTCTGAAAAAAAAAAAAAAAAAAAAAAAAAAACAGGCTGATGTAATGGATTGAAACATATAAAACAACTCCTTTCTATTGTTCACAAAAAGAAGATGTGTAAAGAATATATATGCTTAGCTCTGTACAAGGGGAATACTTTACGCTAAACACCAAGGGAGTCAATAAGGCACATTGTTCCAAATTCACTGTCAGGCATGTGGTGAGACAGACACTTTCACAGCAAAAGACTCCCTAGTTGAGCTGGGAATGTACAATTGACCCTGTCTGCCTTTTCAAAATGGTGCAACATTATAACCTGGGGGGAACGTGTTGTCATCCAAATGAGATAAGTTTATTTTCTGCGATGTAGCATTTGTTCCATCAGGCAGGGAGGCTATAAAGCTCGAAGGATCAGCGGGGAGTCGAGCTCGGCACATGTGGCGCGAACGAGGAGCCCAACGAAAAAGGCTTGGCCACCACCCAAATCTGTGTCTCTGCCGTCTGTGCGGGCCCAGCCTTGGAAAGCAGGAGGCCACAATATTGTGGAACAAATTTCCTCTAATCTGAGCGTGCTGGTCCGGGGCTCCGGTGGGAAGGCTGCTCTCCAGTGCCCTCCCCGCCTGTCCCACAGATCAGCCCAGTTTACCCTTCACAGTGCCAACACACCGAAAGACGGATGGGGTGTCGGCAGGGGGGGGGGGGGCTTGGAGCTGTCGGGATCCCAGCCCTTTCGAGGACCGCTCATGTGTGCTCTCAGCAGGCCAGCGCTTTGCCCTGGAGAAAGGAGCTGAGTGGAGAAGAGCTGGCACGGGATTGGTCAGCTCCCACCTGCATCTTCACTGCCAGCAATTTTCACAACTTTAAAGCATGTCACTGTTAGTCTGAGAGTAATAACGATATAAAAACAGGGCTGTCAGTCGATTCAGATATTTAATCATGATTTATCATGATCATCCATAGTTAATCGCAACTGATTGCAAATTAATCGCACATGTTTGATCTGTTCAAAATGTACCATTTGTCAAGGTATTACTCTTATGAATATGGGGGTGGGCATATATGCTGCTTTATGCAAATGTATGTATATATTTATTATTGTAAATCAATTTACAACATGAAACATTGATAAATGTTGTCCAGAAACTCTCACAGGTGCTGCATTTAGCATAAAAAAACTATGCTGAAATCATAACATGGCAAATTCACACCCAACAGGCAGCTATCAGTGGAAATCCATGCCAGTTTTAAATCGCTTTGTTTAAAGTTTGGAGGCATCATTCAGCTTCCTTCACAACAAGCTAATATGACACCAATATGGCACCAATGGTTTTAAATGGGCTTTAAAATTGAGCCCGCTACAATTTAAAAATCGCAAGTTGTGTTAATGCGTGAAAGAAATTAGTGGCGTTAAAAGGAACAAGGCCAACATGTTATTATCACATTAACTTTGACAACCCTATATAAATCCAGAGCTCATGTTTGGTTTTCTTCCTCTCTGATCAAATAAAACCATTTTAACCAAGATGACAGAAAACAGATGGTGTAAACTGTTCATTTCATCAGAATAAAAACACAAATAAGAACATATATTTCTAACTGGAAAGATCCCACACAGCCAAGCGAGGACCCTCCCGTTGTCAAGGACTACATTTAGATTAAATGTGGTGCCATAAGCGCCACCGATGGAGACGGGTCACGTGCTCTGCCGGAGACTGTATCCATCAGCTTCCAGTCATTTTACAGCAGCATGCAAGGCTCCTCGGCTCAGGATTGATCGAGACAGGAAAGGAGTGGGAGTGATGAAATGTATAGCAGATAATTATTTATGGTGGTGATACTACAGAGCTCCTCCAGCACTTTTTTTTCCAGGCAGCTTCTCGGGGGGAATAAACAGTGTTTATAGCACAAGTTTGGGTGTTTAAACTTTAAATGGACAGCTTTAATATGAACACTTGTGTGACTCGTGGTTGAAGGCTTACTCTTGATATTGGGGCGGGTGATGAAGGATCATGGTGACATTACAACAATTTGAAAAGGTTTAAAGGTGCTTAAAATTAAAGCCTTCACATAAAATCTTTCAAATGGCGGAATTGGAGAGATTTTTGTATTTGATCCGTCATCCTGCTGGTATAATCTGAAAAATATGCATCACCAAAGAAATATGTCGCCCCATAAAACTTTATTAGACTTTGTGCTTTACAACTTCAGAGGAAAAAAATCGTCACACCATGCAGGTGGAAAATGTCAAAATTATACATATCCCTCCTGCAGTTACCAACAGGAGTTGGATGAACATTTTTTTTGCTAGTCAGCAGTTCATTTACAGAACAAGAGATATGATGTGAAGGCAGCAACCAAGTACTTACCATTTACCACATTATACTTCTAATAACATATCTAATAATCTGTCACTGACACATGATCAAAGATGTGCAAAGAGTGCAGCTCTATCCTTCAAAATAAAAGGCATCACTGACACTTTGAGGAAATCAAATATACAGTATGTACATCGTGGGGCAGTTTCACAGGACTTGGCAACCAGTTATTATCTATTTATAAAAGACGGATGCACACAGGTTTGTTTGGTTGTTTTTTTTGTGTGTGTGTGTGTGTGTGTGTGTGTGTGTGTGTGTGTGTGTGTGTGTGTGCTTTGTTGGTTGTTATGATTCTGTATGAATACACAATATTTATATGTCTGCCCATATACATGCATATATGTTTATATAAGTACTGTGTTTGCAGATCTAAATCCTGAAATAACAGGTTGTTTAAAAAACATGCTGTTGGAGTTTTAAAATATTCAAACTTATAAAAATCATATATATTAAATTATATAAAAATAAAATTGTTTAGCTGCAAACAACAATAAAATAAATCTTAAAAGGTGTCACGTTGTCTTACACAGGTTGCTGTCTTCTGTGTTTTGTGAAATCAGCTTTTGTTTCATGCATCCTGTCTAAAATATGCATGTGCATTGTTACGTGGGAATCAGCTTGTACAGGATTTGAATCCTGTACAGGAGGGACACTCTGACAATGACAATGCAACCTACCAGAGAGGCAATTATTATATGAACATACAAATACAATGACTAGCTATTGTTGAACATCACAGCCGGCTCTGGGTATAGGCGGTATAGGCGGTATAGGTGGTATAGGAAGTATAGGTGGAAAAAGTAAATGCTGGGACACCATCAATCCATAGGAGCACCCCAATTGAGCGAAGAATTTTTTTAAAAAAATGTATGACTTTTATTATTTTTTTTATTAATACCACTTGAATACTTTTATCTTGAAATATTACAAAAAAGACAACAACTCAGCTCTGTAGCCTCTTAAATAGGTCCTATTTTCTGGATTGCCTGCAGCATTAACTTCAATAGGGAAAGTTGGAAAACCTATTCATGTGTTTGGGGAATAACCTCCATAATTTTGAGAAATACATTTTTTTCTTTTATGTATGAGCTGCATATTAATCTCAAAAGTATAAAGCTAAGCAGTTTCTGTGTGAGTGTATGAACACAATGATTAGCGGTGGAATTGGCTGCAATGCAGTGGACACCAACTAAAATCTTACCAAGGGCAAGAAACTGGTCTGAGTCGGCTCTGATGAACATAAATAGTATCAAAAAAGGATTACAACTTTTGATATAACATCAACTATCCTAATAGAATAGATTAATCTTACCAATAAACAGCATGTGCTTACATTACATTCCTATCATGGTTATTTAAAAATGAGGAAGACTGTTAAGCGAGCAATTTCTCCATCTCCATCTCTAGCCAGCCTACTGGAGCCCATTCTAGGAAATTTTCCAGCTGCAAAGCCGAGCTGAGCACCGTTAAGCACCCGAGTGCACCCCGAGCCATTTTCCATTTGCAATAAACCCCATTTGAAACAGGGCAGAACAACAGAAAAGTTGACTTGTTAACACGGGGAGAAGGAGGAGGACTTGTATGGTCTCAAATGAGCAGTCTGGGGCATTTTCATGCACTTGTGGGGGTGGACGGGCAGGGAGGAAGGGGGGCGTGATTTCCATAGCAACCAACAGTCAAGTCCCCAGCTGTCATGTTTGGGCTGAGATAGGTGCTGTGAGCATAGGGACCACTTAACCCCAGCCACACTTCAGCTTAGGAAGTTAAGATGCTGCTGAGTGTCTGTGCTGTGCCTCACTTAAAATGCAAACTCTATACCCCTGGGAAGATAAGGGAATGCTTCTGAATTAACCCGGGGATACAGGAGCTATGCAAAAAGCCTCCTCAGAAATAATTAACCATCAATGTTTTTAGATGTCATTGAATGAAGTGTAAAGAAAAAAAAAACAGACAGTGGGAGCATCGAGCCAGGCACTCAAACACAATGAATTCCCAGTTTATCGTCACGTGTCACTTGAAACATACTTGATAATTATCATAGCTGGAGTCTATTGTTTAGCAACTCAGACACACACCATGAGTATATTTTTTTACCTCCTAAAATCAATTATTTGTTAACGCTGATGAAATCCACTTTGTACTACACTCATGAATACTAATTCAGACCTTCTAAGTGACAGCTTTAACATTTAAAGCTGGAATGTCAAAATAAAAGCCTTGACAAATTGCATATTTATTACCTGCATCATTCTCTGTAAAGAAAAAAACTATACTCACCACTTCTTATTCAGATCACAGAGTTCATTTCTCCAATCTGAGAACCCCCCGATGCTCAAATGAGCCAGAATGAATTCATATTATGTGTGAAGCTTAGACAGAGAACATGGTATTATCACAGTGTTTAAAGTGAGGCTCTTTAAATACACTGCAGACTAGTGTAAGCGCACAAGCGTGAGAAGCAGCTGTGAAAAGGAGGGTAAACTGGAGAGAAAGTGTGTAACGAGTGAAGTTCAACTGAGGTGTTTTTGTCAATAAACAGCAGCTGCTGACAGGACATTTATTTTCTCAACCAATAAGATAACTAATTTCAAATGTTTTATACATTAAATGTGTATTTTATTAAATGGGCATCAAGGTTGACTTTCAAATGTTAGGACTTATGGATTTCAAACAAATTTGGTGATTGTAATTCCTAAGTAGTCCAGAGTAATTCATTTAAAGGAAAACATAATTCAAAAACCCTTTAGGAGATGGAAGAAATAGCTCAGCGTTTAGCATGGTATTTAGCGTACTATAGCTTTGCTTTTGCCGTTATATGTACGTCATGTACTCTGTAGTGACTATAATGTAAATACACCCATGTAAATATGCTACACTCGGAGGTCGTGATGTAGAATACAAAGCGAGGAAGACTCTGGGTGGGGAGCTGAATAGGTCAAACTAACACAGGACTTTCAACCAGGAGACCCGTGTTTTGTTTTGCAAGTTACATTGAGATGTGCGTCACATATTTTTAGTGTTGTTTGTAGTGTGTTTTACATACCCATGTTACACTGTTTCTGTGCGTATCTTACGTAGTTTATGTATTACTTTAAGTTTACTTTACTTTAATTTTTATTCCTGAAACTCAATATGTGGTTTTCTTGCCGCAACCTAACGTTACCCTAGTTTTATTGAGTGGCATACAAAAGACACACAAAAAGCCTAAAATAAGTAAAATAAGTAATTTACACACCTTGAGTGAGGCCCGGTTGCAGAGTTAGATGAAAAGAGTCACCGCCGGACAGAGCCAGGCTAGCTTTCCAGCCTTTATGCTAAGCTAAGTTAGCTTCCTGCTAGAGGTAGCTTCACACTTAACATACAAGCATATGGAGAGTGGTGTCAATCTTCTCGTCTAACTCTCAGCAACAAAAAGAAAAGTGCATTTCTCAAAAATATTTTATTTGTGCATTAGCGTAAGGATAATCCAAACCTTTATGATACATTTAAGAAGAGTGTTAAGTAGATACAGCTCATAACCTGTTTACTAGCAGACTGTGCAACCTGGATGTTTATTTCCATGATATCTGTGGAATATTCCTCACAGATCCTATATCAATCTACCAATAGCCATCAATGTTTAACATGATATTCATCTAAACAGGAAATTAAGTAAATTTTGGCCTCTATATGGATCTTTTTGTGTTTAAACGGAGATAACTGCAGTTTGAACAGCCATTCATGGCTCCATGCAGGATCTCTCAGTCTCCTCTGAGCTTTTCAAACAGCCTCCCACAACATAACAGATATTGCTCGCGACAGGCCAGACAAAATGTCCCTGTTGTTTTTGCAAGGGAAAATGTGGCATTGTCCCTCCACCGCGGTCCCCTTCTGGGTGTGAATGGCCATCTAATCAAGCTCTCCCTTTCACTGCAGCTGGTTTACAGCGAGCAGCGGGGCTGACCTCTGAGGGGCCCGCCTCCCCTCCCTCCCCGTCCTCTGGGACCCTTCAACAAGCTTTAGAGGCCAAATGAGGTGTAAGTCTATTAAAAGGGAGTTTGTGTGTAGATCACAGTCCCTCTGGGGGTGGGAGCCTTTGCCTTGTCATTCAGGTGCGGCTAATTTCCTTCTGCTCCACACGCAGACATGAGGCCTGCCCACGGTCCTCAACGCAACTCAGACCAGACCCGCTGCTAGAATTTCAAATGACGGCTTCTTGCAGAGGCAGCAGGTGATATATTAAAACAGAGCAGTGAAACAAAGAGACGTCGCCTTTATACTGTGGATTATAGTCACAATGACTGCAGTGTGTAATGTTCGCACACCGTGATCTAATTCCTTCATGAGGCTCATAGCTGCAATGCAAATATCCCTGAATGCAAATCAGATGCAAAAACAAACATTTTTTTCCTTTTTTTTTTTTTTTTTTTTTTAAGGCAAATTTGGATAGATCTTTGTAAGGACGTGACAAATAATTGCTGCTTATTGAACTGACGGCGAAGGAGAGAGACTGGAGAAGCCGACAAGGGAAAAAGGAAATGGATGAACAAGGCCACAGGCAATGGTTGAGTGAATGTGAGTCAGAATTTGTGGTATAAATTGATTGGATTGTCAGACTAACATGATGTTCTACCAATCAGGGTGCTATCGAGAGTTCTGTTTATCACAGCAGCACCCAGTGAGGCACCTTAAACCTCACACAGTCACACAATACCTGACAGGTACAGTGCAGTCGGGACAGTGATGTGGTTTTCCTCTGTAATCCAGCACAATGGATTTGAAATGAAACATTTGTGAGGTTAAAGTGCTGACATTTAGTTTAAATTTGAAGCTGTTTACATCCATATAGACAATGATCCAAAGAGTTTTATGATCAAACAGTGAAGCGTTCTTGATTGGCCAGCTCAGTCAAGTGACCTCAGTCTAATCAATCACGTGTTTCAAGTTCAGATGATCGGCCAGGTTGTAAACAATCCAACAATTTAGAAGCCAGATTATCTAAGACACTTAATTTGGAGGTAAGACCAAAAATGAATGCACACTAAATATCCATCACAGTTCACCTTTATTTTCTCTTCCAATGAAGCCAATCTGTCTGATCATCTGATTGCTTTTGTTTCATGCCAGTCTGACTTCTTTTTAGTGCTGCATTCAGGTACCCTGGCTGAGGCACAGTAGAGCACAGTAGCTTATGAACGCATCGTTTACTCCAAAAAACACTTTCTAATGAGTTACTCTTTGTAACAGGCTTTTATGTGCTTGTACTAATGAATTTATTCATGGTTAATAAATAATTTAGTAATGTTTTATAGGACAGTTTGAAGTCATTAATAACAACAATTTGTGTTGCCAGGTAGTGAAAAATCCATCTGTTGAGCCATTAATAAAGGGTTGAGTTTCTCACTTTCTAATGCAGCAAAAGTGAGAGAGCCATCTATAATTAGTAACGTTAATAAGTAATTTATTAAAGGTTCTTACAGTAATCCATCAAGGCTGATAAAAAGGTCAGAGGTCGAATGGTCTGTTGGAGGAGTCGACATGAAATTAAAGAGCGAAACAAAAAATCATCAAGTGTCATGCTGCGGGCTGTTGTCATGCACTGTTCGTAGCTATATCTACAGAAGAAGTAATACACTGAAAAGTATATATATATCTTACAAAATCAATTTGTATGTATTCCATGTGATTGTGAACCGCAAAGTACAGAGTGACAAATGCCACATATGGAGGAGGTTGAGGGGGTTAAGTGGGTCAAAAAACACCAGACTTTCACCCAGGACACCACTGTTTTTACCCTGTGTAAAACCGTAAGTCAATGTTGATTTATTTGTCACACAACTTCCATACTCAAGTTTCATCATCATTTTAGTCCCAAAATACAACTAAACCTAACTAAGTAGTTTTTGTCACGTAACTTCCATACTTATGTTATGCCACTTCCGGTGTTGATTAAACCCAAACTGCAATCGTTTTCTAAACCTAAGTAGTTTTATTTTGAAAAGACTGAAGCGGAAATTGACACGTTTATCATGTGTTTCTGGACATTTGTAGGAAAACACACAAAAAATTAGGAATAACTTTTCGTAAGAAATTGTATGAGGATACGTTGTATGCTGGGGGAGGACAAACACGAGCAACCTGGCAACCCAAAGCAGTTTTTCTTAATAGCTTATAAACATTAGTAAATGATTTATTGACTGTTAATAAAGGTATTGATTTGTAAGTGGTGCCCAACTTGTTTATCTTGTGCATAAATACAGAATCAGTTGTGCACTTTAAGAGGAGATTTCTGGATCATCGCTGCACTAATACTACTACTAGCAAACGCACTTGACAATTAGCCCTACTGACATATTACTGGACTTTTGGACTCACATGTGAGTCCCTGAACACCCCTCGAGCAACGTTCGGAGTGGACCGTCCTGATATTTGGCTGAGGAAGAGCTTTTCCAGATCAACCATTGACAGTGTTTGTCAGAGGGGACTGGGGTCAGCCGAGCCGCATTAACCTCTGGGAGACCATCTCTGTGCAGTGCATTAGTCACATAGCGGAGGAGGAGGGATGTCCTGTAATAGATTATTGACCAGCGGGCAGCGGCCCACACCGCACCATGTGGTCCTAGCCAGCTACTGACCTCTTCATCACAGATGGAGGAGCCCACCTGCAGTCCACACACACACAGCAGCATAACCCCGACGACTAATGAGAAACACACAAGTAATATTCTGTGTTCGGTTGCAAAGACAGTTAGCAGGACAAGGAACCTGAGGGGTATGAAACCATATTCATTCATAGCTATAAAATGGGAGTCCTTGGCTCATCAAATTGAAAGTGCTGGGGAAACAACAATTGCTTCCATGAACTTAGACTACCTAATTAAAGGCAGGCAATTTCTCTCCGAGAGTCACACTCAGGATCTTTAATTGAAATCAAAATGAATATCGCTGGAACGCAGAGGGAGCAGGGTGGAGCGAGAGTGGGGGTGGGGATGGACACATCCTTTGCCATTTCACTGCATGGTCTCACTGTTGGCTCATGTGACTTCGCATTTGATTTGTTGATTGCTGAGAAATAGATTTTTGAAACAAACCATTTGTTTTCCCACTGTTTGGGCTTCATGACACGCTGCATTACAGCAGCCAAAAGCATGAAAGCAAAAAAAAAAAAAAAAAACAAATCAAAAGATTTAACCCAGAAAGACAAGAGCATCCCCCCCAAAAAAACACTGCCAATATCATCTGTGCTCTGTTTCCCTTTTGGCTCAGCCTCACTTCTTTTTTTTTTTTTTTTAATTGTTTGATAATTCATCTCCAAGCTCTAATTTACCCCCCATCGCCAGCCCTGTATGTTCGACCATTGTGCGAGACATTCAGCTGAATTTCAAATGAGCTCGTAGCATATAAAGTCTTTCTTCCAGGGAAAGCACCTATTTATGGACATGTTTGTTTGTTTTTCATCAACATTAACCCTTTGGGCGAGGAACGTCCGTATGCCGTCTTTTCAAGAGCGGTCCCGGGAACGTCCTTGGGCAGGAAGTCACACTGTTTCAGTTAGTCTGGTTTCTCTGCGACTCCTGGGGTGAAAATACAAGATAATTAATTTTGTTTTTTTCAGCATCAGAACATGTGACCTATAGGATGGTGTATTTCAACACTTTTCTTATAGCTCTGTGTGAAAATCACCTTCTCTCTAAAATGCATCATACATAGTTTTCTTTTGTGAAAGCATAGTAAGGGGAGAAATTATTCAAAGATGTAAAATAATGAGATGTCATTTTCATAATGAGCTTTATGATGACAGTGAGCATGAGTGTATAATGTCATGTGTTCAAAGGTAACAACAAGTACCGTTGCCATTTTGGAGTTTCAAGTTCCCCATTTTGCCCGTCGCCATCTTGTTTTCTTGCAACCAGAAGTGACACGAGAGGCTAAGTACAATCGAATGCTGAATAAGACATTTTTACTGACTATGCTGCAATCAATTGAAAGTCTGATAATTCAGGGTCAGTATTCCTGCCCTCCAATCTAAATGTGTCCCATTGAATCTGCTTGGGAAAACATGGACGCTCGCAGGAAACGGATGTTTTTATGGCAAGCATCTGAGCTTCACAAGCATCTACAGAGGACCTAAATCAATTACAACTGCACCAATAGCAAAGAGAAACAGCATAAGCAGCAACGTAACCATCTTTAAATTAACACCAACAATCCCATGGGTGAAAATTTCTGAAAATCTATTTCAAGACATTTTAAGGATCTGTGGGAACCCTGTTAACAGAGCCGGGACGAGTAAACTGGTACCGCATAAACACAAAGACTTCCATTGAGCACAAATCTGCTGAATGGAAATAGCAGCTACAACGTAGTTACTGCACATCTGACAACACAAACATTACATACAACACTACATAAAGTAAAATATGATGAAAAGGTAATTCACCGTGTGCGCTGGCATGGTGCTGTGACGTCAGGTGTGTGTTTATGTCGTCACACTCAGGCTAGATAAATCTTGAGTTTCCGACTTGTAATTCTGACTTGCATCGTACTTTTCTACGTCGGTCGTTTTTCTGCTGCACTATTCTAAGATGTATTTGTGATACGACAAACATAATCCACGACAAAATACGTGTCCCTCCGAACGTGGTTGAGAATGCAGTTTAGTTGTACAGGAACATAATTTCTAGGAGACAGAGCTGCAACAAGATATAACCTTAATTAGTGAGCTTTGAAGGTGCTGAAAGGCAGGTTTTGTTACAGTTGGACAGATGAAGGCTAGCTGGTTCCCTCTGTTCCCAGTCTTTGTGCTAAGCTAAGCTAACCCCCTGCAGGCTGCAGCCTTATAGTCAACAGACAGTCATGAGAGTGGTATTGATCTTCTCGTCTAACTCGCGGCAAGAAAGCAAATAAGCGTATTTCCCAGAATGTCAAACTATTCCTTTAAGCATTGGTGAAGGCTGACCAAATGCTGCATAAACTGCTACAGGATGTTAAGTAAAAGGATTTTGCAATAATAATAACAATAATAATAACTTTTGTTATATTTGTACATGAGAGTTTAACTTCACACATGATCGTTAACTTCAAAATTCTCCCTAACATGATGAACACCCGAATGTGCATGTGAAAAACCTAAAACATATCAAGCGTTGCAGAAACATATGTACCTCAAAAGACCAACAAACCTTTCGGTGTGCTACACTGAACAGACACACTCAAACAGGATTGAGAATATGAGGCTATCAGAGCCCTGCACATTACATTGACTGGTGGAGGTCTTCACTGTTTAAGTGGAGCTGCCTGCTGAGGTTTCCCTCCCCGGCAGCAGGCCTATAAGAGTGGTAAGTGGCGGTGATGAGACACTGTCCCCTGTGCCTCCTTCAGCTGCCATTCCCTTTAAATTGAAACAGAGTCCTGCAAATAAATGCCACATTCTGAGCAGGGAGAACGCCTGAAAGTTGAATTTCATATAAGCACCCGTTGGGGAATTGGCCCCCGGCACAGTCTGCTTTATTCGCTCTGCTTTTTGTTATTTATATGATGAAGGAACAGGGCTACGTCAGGGTCATTCAGTGTTCATTTATCTTTTTATGTTGTGTTCTGCAGGCAGGCTACTATAGCCAGGCTGCCTATAGCGACCAATTCCCTCCTATGCCTCTGAATATTACAGACAATCTCATTCTGATGCTTTCACCTCTTGGTATCAATATGCATTAGTTTTACCCCCCTGTTCATTAGCTTTAAATGGCATCTCTCTTTAAGATTAATTGAAGCTGAGATAAAAGACGATGGCTCCCGAGAGTGGCCCACTGTTTGTTATTCGCGTTGGCCCGAAAACGGCAACAGTAAATCCTCTAAGTTGTTGTTAAGCTGGCTGTATTACCATATGTGTGCCATTTCCATGGAGTGACAGACCCCCCCTGGATCAAATGGGGACTATTGATCCTGCAGCACTCCATTTCAAGTTAATTGTGCTTGAAATGAGGTGCACACACTCAAGCATACCTGCATTGGGAAGGCTTTATTTATTTATATTTGTCAGGGAACCCGTGTCAGATAAACAGAAAATATTCAATTCACGTCTTATTCAATTTTGCTCAAAAAAGCCAGTTGTGCTGAAGTATGCTCAGAAAGTGGTTGAACCAGATTGAATCAGACTTTGATCCTCAGTGAGGCCGCTGCTACATGAGTACAGGCTGCAAGGCAACGCAACGCTGAGGACTGAATGAAATTATACTTGTAGAGCAATGATTTAACCTCATCAGCGCAAACCCTCGTCACAATATTCTCTCTAACCGTTGCCTGATTCCTCCCTCAGCTGGATACGTAAGTAAACCAGGCTGTAATATTTCAGGAGGGGGTCAGGTGAAATCTGGCCTCTCTCTGACCCCCATTCCCTCCGACACTAACAAAGCAGGCTCTCAGGTAACCAGGCATGAAGAGGCTGGAAGCGGCGGAGTTCCTCAGCAGACGTCCTCAGCTCAGCCTTCAGCGTGATCATGTGCCAGATTATGACTTTGAATACACTCCGCACACAAATCATTTATCTCCCCGCAGCACGGCGGTGAATCTGGAGTGAAAAAGAGGAACAGGGAATTATCCTCTTTTATCGAACGAACCCGATCAGGGTTTGGTTGAGCTGTGTTTAAAACACTGCCTTTAAAAACTTTATGAAATGCTGTGGTGGTCTTTTTTTTAATTGTTTGTAAAAGATAAGCCTTAACTCCACTAAAACAACACTCCAAGTGAATTTTGTCAAAACAATGTTTGCCAGTGATTTCAATGTTTTGTTACAAAATCAACGCACAAGAAATTGTGTTTTGACTTTATAACATTTTGACAGTTTTTTATATTTTATATTTTTATATATTGGATTCTTTTGTTGTTATCTTATTTGATTTTTTTAAATCTAAGTTTTATTTCATCATATTTTACTATCAGAAATTCATTAATTCATAAACATGAATGACATTTAGAATAAAAATGATGCAATTTAGTTGTTTTTTTATTGATTTTCTACTGTGCACAATGGTGGAATCTGATGATGCACACGGTAATATCATGGCCAAAGGCTCCATTGTGTGCACATAGCCCCTTGTAGTGGATATCAGCTGTATTTTATAGCCAGATTCCCTTTCAAGAGGCAGAAAACCCATTTATCACACTTTGGGTATACAAGTGGCCAAATGGAGAGTCCGCCTGGTCCTATCCTTAGTAAAACCCTTGTAGAATCTATGTGCTTTGTGTTATTTATCTCTGCTTTGGCACAGTTATAGTCAAGGAGTTGCTGAATGAACTCAGTGGCATCTCTGTGCATGGCGTCATTGCTATAATGGTGTTATCCACTGTTTTATCAGAAAACGTTGTAAGCGAGGATAAAAATGTAATTATTTTCCTTTGGTTCATCGCAGTTTACTCAGTCTTACCTATCCATAGAGACCAAGATCATACATATAGACCTGGTAGTTGTGAAGCTAATTTTGATTCATTTTATGTATGTCTGTCTCGGCAAACCACACCTTCCAGCATCCTTTTAGAGGTTAAATGATTCAAAGAAAATCAAATCCCAACATACTGTAATGATGCATTATGTAACTTCACTGTGAGCACCATGTCCTGCAGTGTAAAACACAGAAATGTCTGTCATAAAATAACATGTTTACGGCAGTGGTGGAAAGTAATTAAGTACTTAAGTAATTTCTGCTACTTGATACTCTTCCATATCTCAGAGCAAATATTGTACATTTTAATCCACTACATTTATTTGATACATTGAGTTACTAATTACTTTGCAGATTGAGATTATTAATACAAAAATAATCAACAAATAAATGATGTATTATTATGGATTAAGATAAGACTTCCACAAGCTCCCTGGTAGTGTGTCGATAGTAAGAAATAAGCCCCACCTTTACCAACTACAACATTAAAGTAACATACACATTAACAGCTGATTAGACTGTGGTCAGCCTATTAAATAGGTCACTATAAGCCCCATAGACTTCGTCAATAGGAGCCTACTAGACCTACTGGTATGTTTTATCAGCTATTCACATGGCAGATCACTGAAAGAAGGTATAAAAGAACACAACAGCAACCTCTAGTGGCCGTAGTAACTATGACAGGAGCATAAGTGGAGGTCAGGTGTTATTTATTGTTATTTAAACAGTATGAAACTAATAATAACAGGTAGAAGTCGCAGAGAATGGATGTGACATAAAGTGTTTCTTTGTTGCCTAAACATAAAATAGCTGTAGTTTTATTGTCTCAACCTTTTTGTTGTTGTTGTTGTTGTTGTTGTTGTTGTTGTTGTTGTTGTTGTTGTTGTTGTTTTGCCTAAAAGGATTTTACATGTAACAGAGTATTGCTACATGTGGTATTGGTACTTTTACTTATATAAAAGATCAGAGTACTTTTTCCACCACTGGTTTACATGAAAATCTGTAAGGTGTGATGAAATGACGTGATAAGTTAAGGTGGACTCTTCATGCACAGTTAAAGCTAGCTGTGAAGGTGATACCATATAATGTTTCATTGTCAGTGAATATCACCGCTCCCTCCTCCGGCCCCGGGGCCACCACATAGGGAAACAAGCCAGCACAGCACCATTTGTAGAACAAACCCCTCCCTCAGTTTGTTTATAAGCCTATTCTTTTTATAATAGTATATATAAATAAGTGTAACTGTGTAATGGATCGCATTAAACAGGCAGGCATATTGAGGCAGGATTTAATTTGCATGCCAGATTAGCTTGCTATTGGTTGGGGCAGCGCCGTAGGGCAGCCTATTCATTAACAGGATCTAGTCTCTTCAAATCCATTAAGTCAATTGAACCCATACATAATCTTATTTCAGAGGCACCATGTAAATGTTGTACTGGACGGGCCTTTGCACTCCCTTAAGTGCAAGTGATGTGGTGGTATTTGTAGAAGTGAGGGAGCGACTGTAAGCAAATAAAAAATGATAAATAAATAACTAGAGGCCATATTGCAAAGAGATTACATTATAGACGGTGTATAAGAAGTGGACATAGCCACTGAGACGTCACCCATTGGTTTGAGGACTGCCGTTTTGAAACCTCGAGTTCAGCATTTTGGCTGTCGTCATCTGCGTTTTTTGCAACCAGAAATCACACGAGAGGGTGGAGCTAAGTACAATTGAACGCTGAGTAAGACATTTTAAGGCAACCAAAATGGTTATATTTAACTTATAACGTATACCCTGTTTTATGGTCTATTTAACTCTAAATGGGACCATTATTTACTAAATGAACATCATGCTGTATTGAAGAAGACTTGAAACTAGCGATTGAGACCATAAACTCCTGTTTACAATGTTTGAATGTGAGAAGTAGGCTCATTTTCTCATAGACTTCTATACAATCTTCCTTCTGCAACCAGAGGAGTCGCCCCCTGCTGGATATTAGAGAGAATGAAAGTTTAAGGCACTTCAGCATTGGCCTAATGTTTCAAACCCACTGGATCACACCAGCCGTGACACCGAATTGGGCATAAAGTGGGGACACCAATGGCCCCTTCCCGACTTCCTACCCCCTACATCCAGCACATTTGCTCAGACCATATCCATCTTCAAACTCAGCCCTCATTTTGATCTCAACTACACACTTGTAAAGTCTGATGACTCCATCTCGCACAGTTGTGACTCTATTGCACTGAGAAATCTGTCTGAACACCTGGCAAAGTACTCAAATCAGCCTCTGTGGTAATTCCCGCTACAGTAGGTGTCTCCAGAACCACATTTTGCCATGATGACACACACACAGACCAGGAGGTTCAAAGCACGCTGGAGCACACAGATTTAAGGCAGTAAACTTTATTTAAAGACTTACGTTTCGATGCCAATTGTATCTTCATCAGAGTCAAACCGATCTGAGATTCATATCCTCTTAAATAACCACCCCTAGTTGGGAACTGATTCAACATAGTCTGGGAAAATGGGGAGGGAACAATAAGCTGCATGTGGGCATGCTAAACAATCATACATTATATAATAATAAAAAGAGAGGTAGAAGTAAATAGCAGTTTCAGTGACAGCATCCATATACATATATCAAAAATAATTTAGTTAGAATACTAGTGATAAATAACATATAATAATTTATCTTAAATTACTCTCCCTAGTGAGTGGACTACAATTATCAATAGATAAAGGAGACATAAATGAGGGGATATATATATACATCATCCATACCATAGATAATAATATCATCTCCTATTGAAAACATAGAAAACAGCCAATGCCAAGCAATGTGGCTAAGTAAAAAGTAAGGCTATAAAAAACATGTCAGATTTAGTTCTTCGTTAAGTCCTGATGGTTCAACAGTGTTTAGTTCACTGATCCAGAAAGCTTCTCTACATAGCAATCTATTGATCATATCTCCACCTCAGGGGGGTGGTGTAACACATTCAGTGCCCCAGAATTCAAGAGTCGCAGGTGAGCCATAGTTACATTGAATTTAACAACGTGTGATTGCATAGTCCAGATTTTTTGTTTGTTTTTCGTTCTGCTTTTCTCTGTTTGAGAGAGTGTTTAGTTTGACCTATGTAGACCTGCCTGTAAGGACTTTTCAGGATGTATTTGACATGGGTAGAATTGGAGCAGTGGACATAATTCCTGCATCTATAAAAGCTTAGAGGTGGGTTAGGTAACCACGTGGGTCAGAGGGAGGAGGGTTGAAGCATGCTGTGTGCCACTCTGTCTCTAATGGTACGAGATCGGCAGGCCTACTATTCCTTGTGAGGCGGCTGAAGCGCGTTTAACCTCCTTTGTTCACTTCGTTGCCACTAGCAGCACATGAACTTTTTTTATTTTGTTATCTGTCAGTGAGGATGGAGGATGGATTCTGTGACTGCACTGCTAACAGCGCCACAGCTGGATCAGGAACAGCATATCAAACATGCTGTTGTCTCTTGCCCTCATCATTTGTGAAAGCTGGTCTGACTTTGTCCATCATAAGGACCAATAAGAAGTCAGCTGCTCATTAAAGATTCAAGCGTTACAGCATAACTCCAAGCAACTCCTTCACCACACAAGAAGTGAATGATTCTCAAATAAGTTCAATGGTTTTGTTTTGTTTTTTTATGTCCAATTTCATGTGTACAGTTCCCTTCCCTACAATATCTGCACATGGCAACTATGTACGGTTAAGGTCACAGATTTTGCCTATGGTTGCAGGTTTCACTTATCATAAACAAAGAAAGAAACATTCATTTTGTCTGGTGAAAATTCAAAATTTGATTTATCTCATAAATTTTCTGGTGTACTTCAAGTATTTGCAGTGTGCAGATTTATTTATCTGACCGTAGCATCTTTTTAATCATTTTGTTTGCAAAGTTGTTTCCAGAGCAATAAGATAAAAGCCAGTGAAAATGGTATAGTCAAAGTTTTCAGTCTGTATCCCGGCGCAGGTCACATGTGGGAGCAGCGAGGTTTCTGTGTGCTACACCGTCATTCTTGATATATGCAATAATATATGCGATATAATATGCAATGATGGACTATCAAAACTGACCACTTCTGCTGAAAATAACTGAAATACAGTCTACAATCTGCAGTCAAAAAAACCGTTGCTCCCCATCTTGCTCCACTGAAGCCGAACTTGTACCAACCACACTTAAAGGGACACACCCAAAATGTCCAATAGCAGGACAGACTAGAAGAGCATAAATCCTAACAGGACAAAACACACATCCAAATGCATCAAATTCTACAACATGACTAATTACCCTTATTTATAATGAATATTAAACACTTTCAATGGCATAACACAATATACATTAATGAGGATTAGATACAAAAATACAACATGACTAAGATATATACTATGTTGTAAAAGTGAAAGCGAAACTTAAAAGCAACACTTTCTCACATGTGTTTGAACACAAACAAAACAGCTTCTTTAGGTTTAGGCAAGAAACCAACTCATTTAGGTTTAGGGGATTGTGTTTTGGCTTAAAATAAATAGCCTACATTTCAAAAGTGAACAAATGTGAAGCTCTCGCCAAACTCCATATGAGGCTTTATGCTGTCTACTACTGCACATCACTTCCGCTTTTTCTCCTGTCATAAATACTATGGTCACTAAAGATGCTGTCATCTTCTTTTATTCCTTCCTTTGGTGGGAATCGATGATAAGACTTACTAGTCGGTGCAGCAGGCCCCTACTGACCCACATCTAAGAGGCTGATAACGCCCATGAAATGACCTGATAACAGTCTAACTGGCTGAAATTTGGGGATTTGGTGGGGTTACAACAAAACTAGTTATTGTCATAGATTGTTTTGTTGTTTGTGTGCATGTTTATACATTTTCCAGCAAAGGTTTCACACAGCTAAAAGAACCAAATTATGGCGCACAATGCACAGGATTCTTACTTACTCACATGCTAAAAAAAAAGTGTAATCAGCGTGTTTATAGGCTCCGGTGTGGAATTAAATCTGTTATGTGCAAACAACACTGGTAAACATTTTAAACGCCACGTCCACAGATCAGATCCGAGGCAGTGACTCCCTGCCACGGGTGATGCGGTAAGGGGGGTAAAGATGACCTAAATCCTTGTTTGTGAGGCTGGCTGGTCGGAGCTGAGGAGGGGAACACTGCTGGAGGCGCTCAGAAGACAAGGCCCGACATAGTCCAGGTCATGCCTGAGCAACCCAACTAGCCCCAGATTTACACACTGTACACACCCCAGCATCTGGGCCAACAGGGAGCCACACATGCACGCACACACACAGACAGCTAGCTCACAGATACACACACATGCACACACTGTAGATGTGAAGGGAGGACAGGGACTCACCATGGGGAAATCTATACAGTTTATAATTGGGGGAGGCTACAGAAAGAAGAAGAGAACCATAACAAATCTACACAAGGGTGCATGAGGCTAAATAGACCTGAATGTCTAAAAGGAGACACAGAAAATGGGACGACTTCAGGAGAAGAGGTGCGATAGATGCATTTGAAGCTGTGTTATTCATGCAAATAGAAAAAGATCTAATATTGCATTGAAATATAATCATTTTCCAGTTCCTCCAGTGAGTTTGTTTGTTTGTTTTATTAATTCTGGCCCATTTTGGTGAGGATTCTAATAAGAAAGTGTTTTAAAACAACCACATTTCTGTGTATTGTCATATACATAAAGAAAAAAAAATCTGGCAGCATATGTAATTGGCTGGATAAAGGTAAATACAGCAGAATCTTAAATAAAAAATCACAGTAGGAAGCCATTAACTGCACCTCACCTGAAGACTTCATTTACAGTCTGTAAACTGTACCGCGGTGATTTCTATGTCAGAGGATTTGTCACCTCTGCTGTGAGGTCTTCCTGCTTTTCAAAACACACAAAGGGGGAAAAATTAAATCCCTGGAGGAGGATTTAGACACTTATATAACTCCCCAATTATAAAGTTTTTTTTTTTTTTTCCTCAAGAAGCCTCAGCGCCTTCCCTTCTGTTTATATGACTCACAAATATCTAATACTGAACTGTGTATAATGCCAGTATGCCCACATGACTGCAGAAAAGGCTCTTTTGCTTTCTGCCCGACTGAGTCGGGCATAATGGGAGGCTTGAAAAGCTGCAAGCTTAAACCAGCGCGGTCTTGACAAAGCCTCGGTGGCTTGCTGGGAGACTGTGCATCCCAGGAAGTTGCCAAAAAACTAATTTTCAAGAGCACTCAGCATGGTCTTAAAGCTATCTAATGGAACCACACCCAGGCTGGACGTTAAATACCTCACTCCTGCATGGGCAATTTGCTGACACTGATGAAGGCAGTGACTGCATAGGCTGAGTATAACCACCATTAACATTTACCAAAAAAAAAAAAAGAAATAACGCAAATAACTGTACATTCAACACTTTATTTCTATTGTAACTTCTGATCTGCAGACACATACCCAACATACACTATATGGTCAAAACTATGTAGACAGTAGTACACCATATGGGATTGTTTTGTTGAACATTTAATCCCCAACTACAGACATTATTAATATGCTGCTATATCTGCCTCCTTTTTTTTTTCTTTTTCAGCCACAAAAGCATTAGTGAGATAGGAGGAAAATTATGTTTTGGGTATAAAGTCTGCCTGGTTTGCAGTTGCATCCCAGTTCATCCCAAAGGTGTTAGATGGAGCTGAGGTCAGGGCCAGTCAAGCTCTTCCACACTGCTTGACTCTGGCTGCAACTAATGATTATTTTCATTATCAATTAGTCTGCTGATCATTTTATCAATGCATGAATTAATCATTTAGTCTAAGAAATGTAAAGAATAGTTGGAAAATGGCCATCACAGAGCCCAAATGGACACTTTTTAAACCAAAACATATTTAATTTACTGTATGTTATATATTATTAAGAACCTGACGTGCCAGGTTTGTTACACAGAACCATCTGAGAAGCCTTCATTGGAAACTGTTTGGAAAAGGGCATGAAGGCTCTTTCAAAAAAATACTAACCATCTGTCAATCAAATTTGTGCCAAAGCCAGTCAGGAAAAGTGAAAACATCTTTTCCTTCTACAAAAGCCATCAGTGCTGTTCTTTCCTCATCTTTCAAATGCCGAAAAACTCTCCAGGTCTGATATAACTGGTGATATAGAAGCATCTACGCTAACCTGTTCAGGACCGCCACCGCTGCTGAAAACAAACAGCTGCGGTTGCATCTAGAAAGTAAACTACAAGTTGTGCAACATGCGAAAACTCTTGACATATCCTAACCTTAAACATTTGAGGTCAAAGCCTAACCTCAACCATCTTGCACTGTGTTGTTGTGGGGTTACCATCCAGACACAACCAGCAGTATATTTGCTCTCTACAGTCAGAGTTATAAATAAACCTGATACAAGTGAGAGTAACTGTAAAAAGAATGCCTGGTATTTCCCTTTTTAGCCTTGTTCTCTAACAAAACATATTTTATTATAAACTACAAAGTCATGGAGAGGACCCCGTCCCCTCTGATCCCCCTACCTGCTAGCCTCAAACATCCCCTCCCCCCTCTACTTAAATTTCAACCCACCTTGATGTACCTGTTTACTTGTCTGTGGGTGGTCCGGCTGGTACTAAAACAAATCCCCTTCCCCCCACACCGGCAGATCCAGGAATAGAGTATACCTGTTCAGGAAACGGCTAAAGCTGCCTGCTTGTGTTGCGGTTTACAGGTATGAAAGAGGTAGAAAAGGATCGAGGGTGGGCACATGGGAGGAGGGGATCATTCAGCGAAAGAAGTCCCCCGGCCAGGCCTCAGGACCACCTAACCTGTGGCTTCTATTCCTGACCCCATAATGTGTGCGCGGGAGGGGGATATTACCTTTTCTCTGACAGTGCTTCCCCATATTCCCTGACCCCACGGAGACATTACAGTGGGCAAATATAAAGCAGGGCTTCATGAAGCCCGAGCTTATCTGGGCTCTGAAAGTATGTGAGACATGCCTGGGAACAAAAGGCCGTCTCTCAGCCTGGGAGCAGGCCAAGGGGATCTCTTTCAGCAGCCACAGATTGCCCTGTGTTTTCTTAATTGACAGACCCCGGCCACATTTGATAGAAATGACATGCAGCTGGCAGGGAGCCCCGGCCTTCCCAGGTAGACCACCTTTCAGCAGGAAAATTGTCCTCAATCTAGTTCATGAAGAAAGTTCGATGGAGGTCTGCGTCATATGTGTATTGTGCTGCGGTGGGTTCGGCTCACTGTGGATTACACCTGCGTGGGAAAAGCAGGTTATTTCAGGTGTGGGGTCAGATTTCCAAAGCCCTCATCTGATGAGCTCGGTGGACATTACTTCACAAAAAACAACATCTTTTAGTCTACAGAGCCAGATGTATCAGTTTTAAATGTTCTCATTATCAAGTGAAACATGCACAGTTAACAATAGATGCTTATTATATTCTATATTTAGCTGATTATATTACACTGACATTTTCAACTGTAAATCATCCTCTTTTACACATACCTGCTTGCTGTTCATAACATAACCAGATTCATTCTACTATATATAGTTCATATTGGTTTCTGTCCACATATATACTGTATACAGTACTGTATATTGCTTTCTTTATTTTGCAGCTTCACATCTCTTTACATTTGTTTTTCTCTGTATACACATTTGCTCCTGTTTGCACTATCTGGATAGATGCTGAACTGCATTTCATTGTACTGGTGCTTACTATGTGCAATGAGAATAGAGCTGAGTCTAATCTTACTGCTGGATTACAGTTTGTAGGAGAGGCTACATAAAGCTATATGTTCCCCTCTCCCAGTCTGAGGAAAGCATGTCCTCAGCTGGCCACATTCAGTAGTGCACCCTTTTCTTTAAAAAAAAAAAATGCTGTCAATCAACCCCGAGAGGTGCACTCTTACTTTATCTGTTAAGACATTTAAGCCCAAAATTTAATCTACAGTAAAATCAAATCTGATGGCTGCTAGTCTTGATGTGTTCGAGTGATTAAAATATTGTTTTATATTATATTATTATTTAACTACGTATTTTTGTTTGACAGCTCTTTGGTGGTTTTAAGGTGAAGACTTTGATCTGATTCCTTTTATTTGAGGTTTTATAATGTGATGTAATGGAATAAGTCACTGTTATATCCTAACATATAACCAGTTTACCTCTTGGGCACTGCCGAGGTGCCCCTGAGCAAGGCACCAAACCCCCAACTGCTCGGGGCACTTGTCAGGAGCAGCCCCATCACTCTGACACCTCTCCATTACTGCATGTATGTGTGTTTCAGGTCTGCATGTACTATGTATGAGTTAAACAGAGTGTAAATTGAATTTCCCCACTGTGGGACTAATAAAGGTAGATCTTCTTCTTCTTCTTCTTCTTCTAACATGGACATGCCACATGCATGTGTTGTAATAATCACAGCAGGACTGGATTCAGGTGACTTTCAGCTCGCATCGCTCTCAAACTGGATTCTTTCATTCACTTTGGAGAGTATTTTATGATTCTGGTAGTCAATTGCTGGCTGTGTAACTTAATATTTGTTTAGCTGTGGTCATCATTTATTGTACAGTTTCTGACTCAAAATGTCTCTTTGTTCTCAGATCTCTCTTGGAAAAGTAATCTTTATAATCTTAATAAGGATATCAGATTTTAAAAGGTTACAGGAATCATTGCAAACATGCATAATACTGCTCCATTTGTATCTTAATTAGTTTTATGCATTTGCATCTACAGATACAGTCACCTCGTTTGCAAAAAAAAAAAAAAAAAAAAGCTAATGAACCTCAGTGATATGCCAGTAAGCACAAACAACAACATAACCTGCCAAAATGTCTTTGTCACAACACATATTGTCAAAACCTCCCGTGTACATTTAGACGCCGGGCATCCCAAAGGCCCGAACTCCACAGAGAATAAAAAGGGGCCATATGGCATCCATGTCTCAAACCCCCTGTGATCCACCCAGGCTGATTTCCCATCCGGTCGGTGTAGGAAAAAAGGATTTCAGGGTGCCAAACGGTGTTGGTCCCCTGTGGATATTAGTGGGCCATGGAAGATAAGAAACTAGCCATCCCAGACAGCCGGTTCCATCAGCAGATAAGAACAGAAAAGGCCCCTCAGCTACACCTGAACCTCCACTGATCCACTTCAGGCCTGATGTGCTGCGACTTCACAGCATTCATCCAATAACACTGTTTTTCATTTATTTTTGCTTCGAGTATTAGTATTTTTGTTATATTTTGTTTCTTTTGGGTTTCACATGGTGTTGTTGAGAACATCCTGATTTGTTTACACATCATATATTTACATATTTACATATACATACATAATAATTAAGACTCAGATATATTTTGAAATAGAAATGCTCAAATAATTGTTCATGCAAAATAAAAAATTCTCCACTCCAGGGGTCACTTATACATACATATACTGTATCTTTCCACTGAGCCTCTGTTTAGTCATATTACATGTTCATTCAAAAATCAACACAAGTTGCTGATTGTAACCCACTGAGTGCCCCTCTGCTCATCCCTCCCTTTCCAAGACCGTGGTAACGTGAGCCACCGAGTGCAAAATCGTGATAACGCTGTTCGCCTCACTCAGAGGCCATCCTTACCATAATAACACAACAGCGTAAGTCAGACGACAGCTCGCGGTAACACGATTCTGTGTTGGAGGACTACAGTGCCCTTCAGGTAACATAAAAATTAGAGCTGTCAGTGTTAATGCAATAACGCATTAACACAAATTTGTTTTAACTCATTGACGCAACTTGCGAATTTTAGTTTGAAGCAGGCTCAGTTTTAAAGCTAGATGATGAAGATACTGAGACCATATGAAACAAGAGGACGTAAGGAGTCCATTGGTACCAACCATGTCATACCAGCATGGCCATTTTCGAAGGTGTCCCTTGACCTCTGACCTCAACATATGTCAATGTAATTGGGTTCTGTGGGTACCCACGAGTCTCCCCTTTACAGACATGCCCACTTTATAATAATCACATGCAGTTTGGGGCAAGTCATAGTCAAGTCAGCACTCTGACACACTGACAGCTGTTGTTGCTTGTTGGACTGCAGTTTGCCATGTTATGATTTTAGCATAGATTTTATGTTAAATGCAGTACCTGTGAGGGTTATTGGACAATATTTGACATTGATTTCCAATAATATATATACATATATTTGCATAAAGCAGCCCACTCTCATGTTGATAAGAGTATAAAAATGACTCCATACAGACTCCATCAAAAGGACTCGCTCCCTATGCAGATATGAAGGGCTCATTCTAAGCTAACAAAAACATAGAAGGTCTTATTTTCAGTGATTATACACCATGAAAACATAGTTTTGAATATTATATTACATTTCTGCTAATCGATGCCCCAAAATGTTACACACTGATCCTTTAAAAAAAGTCTCCACCTTTTGCACTTTATTGTGTTAGTTCAGCTTTCTCACAGTGTTTCTAGTGTTTCTGTAATCTGAGTTTCATGCTCCTTTCAGACCTTCCTATTTTTACATTGTGTATTGCACATCATACACACACAGAATATTCAGTTGTCTCATTAACTTAAACTTTAAATGACATTTCAGCTGATTTCATCACTTTCTCCTCAACTGATATTTTTACTCTTTGCACTTCAAATTAAAATGTTTCATTCATGTTTTACAGCACATTTTCAGCAGCGAGCACATGTACATTTTCTTCAGCCTTTTTTAGTATAATTTGAAAATGCATTTTGGTAGCAGTAATCCTTAATCATCTGTTATCTTAAACTTTATACTCCAAGGACTTGAAAATACTCTGAAAAGGGGGCAGATATGTGAAACCTTATGGTCATCTGACAAACTACTGAATCAGTCATGAAATAATGGATTACACAGAGAAAATATCAACATTGAGCTTATGCAAGAAATCATCAGGTTGGGACAGAAAACCTCAGACACGTCTGACCTGAGCTGAATTTTTGTATTTTTTATGATAGGGATTCACAACCAGATGAAACTCTTCTGGTGGAGCTCCTGTCACTGTGCTCCATGCTGATTCTCTCCCTCGGAGGACCTCTTTTACTCAGAGGCCCAGTGAAGGAAGAGGAGGGATTTTTTTTTTTTTTTTTTTTTTTTTTTTTAGTAAAAAGATGGGTCACAACTCCCCTCCCCTGCTCTACAGATGCTGGTCGGTTAATGAAGTAACAACAAATTGGGCCGCGGGCTAATTTGGAGTGGCGTTTCCTGGCCCCTCTTGGCCCATAGAGATGTGTTTCATTTTCTCTTATCAGTGATTCAGTCATGTGGATTTACGCATGGACGCCTCTGTCTCCCCCAATCGCTGTGCTAATGGAAACTTCGTTAATGTCATTAATCTACGGGCCGAGACATGTACTAAACACATATTTTGCTGTTTGTTCCCCATTTGTCAAATAATACTAAGAGCTTCCTTTATGCCAGAGCCTCTAGACAGTGAAGCAGCACAGAGGAAGTGAGACAGAGGACACTGTGGTTTAGATTTGTTGAATAGTTCAGGTGACCTTAATATAACTGTGGCTTCAAACATGTAGTAAATATATCCCACTACAAATGATCATAGTCATTCCATAGATATCCCCATCCGCAGACACTGAGTACAATGCAAGCCTCTAAGCACTATGCAGTGAATTCAGAGTCGTCCTCCTTTGTCTTAAGCCAGATCTTAATCTCCATACAAAGCAAATGATGAGGCCGCCTCTAGCATCTTTCAGTGTCCACCAAGCATAACAAGATGTGATCTGTGATTACGGCACAATGCTGAACTCTGATCTCTGCTGGCTGGAGGACACGAGTTCAACACAGTTACTTACAATTTAGCAGCCCAGATTAGTCAGAGGGCAAAATGCTCCTGCCAGGACGGATCCTCATCATGCTTATTGTATACATATTCTCTATTAGGTAAATCGGTGTGTTTATATTGCAGGCAAATTGAGCGTATAGCTACAAAAACGTGGCCTCTGGGCGCTCAGAAGAGGGCTGGACTTGATCCTGGGAGGCAGAAGGCTTGAAGTCAGAGCGGGACACTGACAGGACGAAGGTCACCTCTTCAATAGCTCGACTAAAGGCTGTAAGATGTAACTGTAATATTTCACAATAAATTACACTATTATCACTTCACAGGTTTTTATTGTGAAAATGTTACAGTTTAATTGTGAAAAATTAGGTGAAATCATAGAATTTTATTGTGAAATCAATGCAGCCTGGACTATTACACAGGAAATTTGAGTTTGAATTTTAAGCATGGAGCGTACTAGTTATATGGTGAGTATTTTACTGTAAAATCACAGCTCAATATTGAACTTCTACAGCCACACACTGTTACAGAAAAGGTGTCTTACTGTAAAACATTGCTACAGCAAAGCTAAGACAACAATTGTGATAAACTTACTGGCAACAGTATGTCAGTAATTAATAGTAAAAATTCAAAAAGAAATATTTCTTTTTTTCCCCAGAGAAAATTTTTTTTTTTTTTTTTTTAAATATATATTCTTATTGAAGGGTGAGAGGGAGGGGGGGGCTCCTCCCCACCCCCCCCCCAGGGTGGGGGGGTGGTTTCCCCTGGGGGAGCCCCCCCGGGCCCCCAAGGGGGAAAGGGCCCCCCCCCCAACCACCTGTTGTTTTTCTCCCTGGGGGATTTAACCCGGGCCCCCCCCATCCTAACCCAAATCCTTACGGACTGAGCTACTGCCGCCCCCAATAAAATGTCCAACAGTGTACTTTCATGGTTTATGCTGTAATTCTACATAATCTGATGGGTATTATAATGTACAGTTCAATGCAATAATTCTACAGCAAAAATACTGCTATATCACAGTAATTTGATGTTATGATGCCAAGTCACAGTATCCAGCTGTCATTTTACTACTGTAAAATGTCACCAATTAACCTAAACAGCATGTCTTTGGACTGTGGGAGGAAGCCGGAGTACCCGGAGAAAACCCACGCTTACACGGGGAGAACATGCAAACTCCACACAGAAGAGTCTCAAGCAGGAATCGAACCTGCAACCCTCTTGCTGTGAGGCAACAGCGCTAACCGCTGCGCCACCATGAGGAGCACAACAGCATGAAATCTGATGAATTGCCTCAAATGATGTAACTTGAGTCAACATCAGTTGTGGTTGAATATTAAAAGTTAGTAAATGAAAACAAATCCGTGGGTGTGGAGTATCCAGAGCGCTGCAGTCTGCTTGAGACTTACAGCTTCTGCATTGGCTGCCATTAGCATAACACAACCAAATCTCAAGTTGCATTCTGGGTAATGTAGGCGCCAGATTTCAACAAGGAAGCTAGAATTAAAGAAGAATATATATTGATTCTGCTGCAGCGATTTGGCTCATTTTTTATTTCAAACTGTCCAGTGAAGCCTACTTTGTTTTGTCTGGGAGACTGTGACTCGGGCAGTAGAACGAGTTGTCCTTTACTCACAAGTTTTGCGGTTCGATCCCTGGCTCCTCCTATTCACAAGCTGAAGTTTCCTTGAGCCAGACGCTGAAGCCCAAGCTGCTCCCCGGGTGCTTTACAGCAGCTCACTTCCTCTAAATGCTTAGGATGGGTTAAATGCAGAAGTCAAATGTCATGTACTGTATGTACCTGTTTTTAGTAATCCAAATCACAGGCAAAGTCCTTAGAAAGAGCATCACTGACATGCCACTTTTCTCAACTCTTTTTTCAATAGTCTTAGGTCTGAAACTGATTATTTTGACTCTATAACTGCTTATTATCTGTTTGACGACCCTCTGCTCCCTATCCGACCGTTTGTCTGTCAGTCTGCAGGTATTACACGTGGACGTGGAGGATCATCGCTGAATGGCAACACCTGCTGGGTTCATCAGCAGCACTGGTAACACCCGGGACCTGTGTGCCAGTACTCTTTAAAAAAAAAAAAAAAAACTCTTGCTCCTCCATAAGACACATTTGTTTTTTTAGTTGCTGTTATGATTTGTGTTGCTGCACCATACAACATTTACACACTTTTAAACTTAAAGTTAAGCTTTATTAGGTTCGCTATATACACAGGGGTACATACATGTATTTAAACCCTCCTTAGGAGTTCAATATCTCGCTAAAGGACACTTTGACATGCAGACAGCAAGACCCGGGGATCAAACCGACAACCTTGCAGTTAAAGGACAGCCCACTTCTTCTTTAAAACAATTAACTGGCTTGTTTGTTTTTGATTAATTATGTATCATCATCAACAAAATGCACCGTCACATGTTCCCAGAGCGCTAGGTGACATTTTCAAATGGTTAGTTTTGGTTAGTAACATATTCTGTTAACAACGACTTAATGGAAAAACAGGAAATCTTCACAAGTTATTGAAATGATGACTGTGTCAATAAATGTTCAGTTGACCAACTAATCAAATTAATTTATTTAATTAAGCGTTTCACCACTAAGGAAACTACTGCCACAAAAGTGTTTTAGTAAATACAGGGTGGGAAATCTGTGAATTCTCTTTATCCAATGTTGATAGCATTATTACAAGTTCACAAATTTCACAAATGTCAAACTTTTTTGTAATGAAGAACTGAGCCAACACATTCTTCACTCAAGCAGTGAACAGTTGTGAGTCACATGATGCCGTGGTGCTCTATTCATTCATAAACTATGTGAGTAACTAGCTGACTGTGTGTTTCCTGTCCAGTCTGGGGTTAGGAGGAGCTCAGTAATTAGGAAGATGCTAATGGGTCTGACAGTTTTGAGTCCTAGGAAAGCTTCAAATGTCGCTTCAATTAGACGGCACCCTGAAGACGCCTTGTGTGGCACCGTCATTCATTCCACTCGGCTGAAAACACAACTGTGCTTGGCCTGAATCTCCACATAGTCTTTTTTTTACATTAAAGCCTTCACTACATATGAACCCTAAAGAGGTAGTTTGTTCATCAACACCTTCAAATCCCCCTTAAGTGAGACTCTCCCAGTTTAGATTCTAAACATACATGTTTATTCATGCCAGTGTTAAAATCCAACATTATTTCCTGCTTGGTTGATCGACATTTTTGACGGCCACGCTCACAAAGCCACTTTAATGTTGTCATTAGTTCTGCTTCTCTGATGGCCAAAGGATGGATCCCTAAGTCGCAGGATCCAATAAGGTTGTACGTGAATGGTTGGAGGAGATAAACTACATCAAATAAACGAAAGGAAGACTCATTCACTGATGGAAGACGGGAGGGAAAGTCTGTTAATTAAAAATATGAAAATGAACAAAATCTCTGACACAGTTTTGGGCCCATCTGAACAGCTACAGTAATTCTCTCTCCACCTTATATGAACTTCATTTAATTAACAGGAAGCTGAAAAGTGGCCTAAACCAATTTCTGATTATTTTCTTGAGCAGGATCTGTTTTGGGGAGTTTTTTAAAAAGTATATTTTGCATCCATATGAATAATTAGAACATATTAGATAATTCTTAATTATTCAGTTGGTTAAAGTTACATGAAAATCGCTCCCAAGAGTATTTACTTCTCTTGGTTTTGCACTTTATAATATGGTCTTATTTACAGGTTGCCTGAAATAAGTGAAGTGTTTTCTTTGACTGCGATGCTTTGTGACAGAAGACAAATGGCAGTTGACCTGTACATATAAGGTCAACAGCTATTTAAAATTAGGGAAAATGCTTTGGAAACACTATACTGCCATCATGTTATGTTCATATTAATAAAACAATATACTGTATATTTTGGTCAAGTCCATCTAGCAAGCACAAAGCTTCAGTTCAAAATAGGAAATGGCTGGAATTATTTACACTTTTGTTTGCAAAAACAAACCATAACCGGTCCATATAAAATGTTAAAGAGAGCCTATTATGCTTTTGGGCTTTTCTTTCCTTTAGTTTGTTATATGTTTTTTTGTGCATGTAAGCGGTCTGCAAATTTACAAATCCCAAAGTCCATGCTAAAGGGAGTTACCACACAAACACTGCCTGAAAAGATTTGCTTGATGTCCCGCCTTTTGTGCTGTAAAGTTGTGATGTCACTACGTTACATATAATACCTGCCTAGCGGCTAGTCTGGCACGCCCTCAAACAAAGGTAGATAGAGCAAGGCTGAAGAGTTTGGTTTGGTTGATAGTGTAATGTGGTGCTGCAGTACAGTTGGTAAGAGAAATTTTTTGAACATTAAAGCATTTAAACTAGGGCTGTCAATGTTAATGTGATGACAACCCATTTGTTTTAACAGCACTAATTTCTTTAATGCATTGATGCAATTACACTAAATTTTGGTGAGGAAAAATTGTCATTGCATTTTGAAAGGGGTCCCTTGACCTCTGACCTCTAGATATGTGAATGAAAATGGGTTCTATGGGTACCCACAAGTCTCCCCTTTACAGACACTTTATGATCATCAGTGTCAGTGGTTAGCGCTGTCGCCTCACAGCTAGAGGGTCACAAGTTCGAATCCAGCATGGGCTCTTCTGTGTGGAGTGTGCATGTTTGCGTGAGTTTTCTCCAGCCTGCCTTTGGCCTTCACCCAATGCCAGCTGGGAGTGGCTCCCTCCTGCGATCCCCAACGGGATAAGCGGGATGGATGGACATGCAGTTTGGAGAAAAGTCATAGTCAAGTCATAGTCATAGTTAAGACTTGCTTGCCATGTTATGATTTCAGCATATCTTTTTATGCTTTTTGCTTTTATGCTATGCTTTTTAGTACATGTGAAGGTTTCTGGACAATATTTGTCATTCTTTTGTGATGTTAAGTAATTGCCAATAATAAATATATACATATACCAACTCCACATTTTAATCGATTGACAGTCCTAATGTAAACATTTTCTAGTAGAAACCCAAAATTCAAGTGTGCACCTAGAAAAAGCACAATAGGTCCTCTTTAATAATTCTGGGGATGGCCTTGTTTTTTATAAACTGAAATATAAGATCCACCTCTTCCCCACCACAGTAACTTTGATACAGTCCCTTACTGGGACACTTTCACAGAACAGTTAATGTTTTTAGTTTCACTCCTGCTTTTCTTAAGTCAGACTGTCAGCCATGAAAAAGACCTGTTTTCTAAAAGGATCGCAGTGCTCTTGTTATGTGAACCAGCCGCCACAACACACACGACTGAACTTCACGAGCCTCTGAACAGCATCGGCAAGTTACTCTGTCAGAAAGGACTTTAAAGGCAGCCAGAAATTACACTTGGATTTATTCTTTGTTTTAATAAGTACAGTATATTACACACTGCCTGCCAGAGGCTAACCCTGCATACTGAATAAAATGCACCAACTTCATTGTTGTGCCTTGGTATAAAATGATCAGTTGCTATTGATCAATAATTTAGACAAGTGCCAGATTATTGACAGGAAGACAAAATATGTTAGGCCGGCTATGTTTGAGAAATCCCCCCACACACTCAATCACTGGAACAGAAATTGCTCCATGGTATATAACAACGCAGCTATGTTTCTTTCCCCCCCTGCAGATCAATGCTAATTGAGGTCCTACATGATGAATGTACCGGTAGTCTGGTTTTTAACCCACTGACTGCTGAGCAGCAACGAGGACGGGCCACTGAACACTGAAGATGTTGTTTATACTGATTATTAAACAGATGAGAGAAGTTATTTTTCTGTTTTACAGTATATTTTAATTCTTTCATGATACAAGCATATCTGTCGTGCATCATTTGTTGTTTTGAGGAGGAAAGGTCATGCAAACCAGACTCTTTAAATCTTAGTCACAATGTGAGAAAAACTTGACAAAATTTTGTAAATATGGGTTTCTGCTGCATGATATGCAGCGTGAGTTGCTTTACGAATTAAAATTTCAAGATTTGCTTTATGACTAATGACACCGTGCTGTCTCCTCGGAGGCCCAGCGGTACAATATGATGATCAGCACAGCTAACAGAAGGATGCTGGTCGATCCCTGAAGCCCTCCAAACACAACTCTCTGTTGGTGCACATTCAGCGTCATGGACAGCACGCAGCAGATGGGCTAAACCATGCCATCAAGTGGAAAATAGACCTGTTGTGTTGTCACAGAGGCAAGTTAAAATATAGCCTGCCAATCAGACCACCAGAGGAAACTGTAAGAGGGATTTTTTTAACATGCAGGGGAAGCAGAAATTAATATTCACTGCATCAAATATTATAAAAATCATGAGGCTGCTTATTTTCACAATCTGCCAAACCAGTCAAACATTAGATGTGTTCTTTAAATCTTATAGAAAGACATTCCTGAGCATTTTAATATACACATAACACAGTTTTCTGACATACTTAATATTGTAAACTATTATTACTACTGTATGTACTGTAGTTTGGAAATTTGCAGCCTCTCACACAACAGAATTAAAGCGGACACACATCCTGACTCATTGCTGCCACCTTGTGTCTCTAAACAGAACTAAAGAGATGAACCTTATGTTAAGGATTTGACAGTATCCACTTCTGTTTGACAGTCAATGAAAATATAGGAATTACAGGAGTCCTGTTATTCACAGCAGGTTGCAGATATGGGTTGAATTATAAATAAAATGTCAGCCTGGGTCATTATTTTTTAACATTTTTTATTCATTGTCTGTCAAGAATGCATGGAAAATGTCCTTAATTTGCCAAACACCATGTTCTATGTACTTGAAGAGTATTTTTAAGCTCCATGTGTTTGGACAGAGTGATATCCACCAATCCACATTAAATAATGTTTCCTCTAGGGCTGGCCCCTCTTAGTCAATTTTTTGGGCATAATCGACTAAGATTTCTTTCATCAATTAGTCATTTATTTGCTTTTTTCATGCTGAATGACTTATTTCCAAGAAATTTAAGAGCACATCTCTGGTAAACACAAGACTTGAAGTGGTCGAGGACAGCCCTAGTTTAACTATCACTATCCTTACAAAATTCTGTGACATTTGCCATTAATTACAGTAATACAGAATTCAGTAATGGCGGTTGATGTTTTTAGCACCACAGAAATATCAGCCCCTATGTTACATTCAATAAAAAGTCTTTTCATATTTGAATTTTGAAAAAAAAAAAAAAAAGATCACCGTATCAGTTTGGTGCTTTCAGATATCCTAAATTTAGGTAGCTATTAGGAGAGAAAAGGTTGGATTGTGCATCCTTACGTTACATCACAGCAGATTTAGAAAGACGGAAAGTAACAGTCATTCCTGATGGTATTTTGCAATTAAATATTTCATACGTATATAAATCATATACCGTGTAACTGGGCAACATCATTTCAACACAGGTACTTTTTTTTTTTTTTTTTTACAAAACTCACTTCAAGGGTTCAATGGGAAACATAATAAATTCCTATACTTATTTTAAACAGATACTCGGCTATACAAATATGAACTTATTAACAAGATGAATCGAAGGGTTATTTCACCCATGTCACAAGAAAATGTACAAATGTTTTCCCACTCATCTCACGTGGCATGTAGCCATTCAGATAAACTGACTGTAAGCAACAAAGTTGATCAACAGTTTTCATTTTGAAGCTGTTAAAAACAGTTGACAGTGAGGTCTGTGGATTATTGTTTCTGGAAGACACATGGTCAGCACCACTAACAAAACTGCATTCACCATCATAGTATTGTGGCGGCAGCAGAAGTCTCAGTAGCAGAGATAATAAAAAAGCCAAAGTGATAAAATGTTTCTGCGTGATTTAGGTGAACTGATCCTTTAAATAGGCACATACATGCAAAATTAAATGTTTAATTAAACTCAAACATTTTTAAAATGTTTCTAAACGAAACATAAAACAAATGTTTCTTAAAATGTCCAAAGTAAACGTATGTAGCTTGTTTGAAAAACAACAAAACAACACACTGTATTTAAGTGCTCTTCTATAAAGCCACATTATTACAACACTGAATGATTAACACATAGTGCAGTGACATCTTTTGGACGTGAGGCAGCAATTCTTAAAAGTACATGGCTTTCTTCAGTCATTTAAGACTTAGTTTCAGTTCGATCTTGAATATGCATCGTTGATCACCTTCCTGTGAGTTTTTTGTCCACATTATATTTAAATTTGAGTGTAAAACATCCAAGTCTTCTTGGATTGTCTTGACGTTCCTTGGAGCATCTCACATGCATATGTGATGCAGCTGAGAGTGATGAAAACACCTGCAACAAAAGAAGGTAAATGCTGATTACAATTGATTATCACCACCAGAATCTGCTGCAGATAGACTCATAATAAATTCATTGTGGTTTCACCTTAGCCTTATTTGGATATTTGACAGGCAGTATTGGATATAAACATGCACATACCATAGATATCCTGCTCATTTTACCTACCTGTGCGCACTTGTTGGACAGATATATAGCCCTTTGGCTATATCTGGAGATTAATAAACGGAGCAAACCCCAGCACATCCTGAAGGAGCACCAGAGCTCTCTGTAAAGGCGGCTCAACATCTATCACTACGTTGCGCTTTCGTAGAGGATCCAGGCTTGACTCTGTCACGTTGTGACAGTGATTCACCTTCAGGGACTGCAGTTTTGGGCAGTACTCTGCAAGAGTCCTGTGAGCACAGCATGCAGAGGATCTTATGGATGGGAGCACAATGGGTGAGGTGGTGCATGTAAAAGTATGGGCACAAATTTAGCTGGATTACACTTGAAAATAAGACGTAATATACCTGATGGACTGGTTCCTGACCCTCAGGCAACCTGTTAGGTCCAGCTGCTCCAGGCCCCTGCAGTTCTTGGCCACCTCCTCCACCGACTCGTCAGTGACGTTGGCATTGACTGCCAAAGATAGAGACTTCAACTTCAGACATTTCTTGGCCAGATAGCAGATGGCATCGTCCTTGAGCTGGCGGCAGGCGGTGAGGTCGATCGACTGCAGCCCCCCACAGTGGTCAGCCAGGCTGCGCAGGGACAGGCTGTCCACCCACTCGCAGTGCGCCAGGCCGAGGTGCTGGAGGTGCATGCAGCTCAAGGACACCGCCACCAGGGAGTGACGGGTGAGACAAACACACCCACTCATGTCCACTCTCTGCAGGTGCTGGTTCTGGCCGATAACTGGAAGCAGCTCCTTGTCTGTCACCCAGTCTGAGCAGCTCTGAAGAGACAGGCTGTGGAGAACTTTGTTGTCCTTTAACATGGAACAGAACGCTTCCTTGGGAATGGATGGTCCAATCTGTAAATATCACAACAGGGCAGATGGCACACTTCCATCACCTTACCTCTCAATATATATTTATTAAAACTCTCACTCATCGAGGCTTACCGTGGACAGATCAAAAGTCCTGCAGTTGGCTAGATACACCTGGATGAGGCTGTGGAACTGCTTGCTCACCCTCTGCAGGCTGACAAGGTGTTGCAGTGGCAAATAGCATAAAATATGTGGAACAAGCACATCCTCCCAGGGTAAGTCCAGTAGATGGCATCTGATAGGGAAATGCAAACCATGTTTTACAGCTGAACTTTGACCCTGCATGCAAAGCTCAAAATAATCACACAATTATGTTTAAACAGCTAGAATAATGTCAGTAATGTTATATAGCAATAAAGAATGTATCAGCCTTGTCATGGTAATATAATAATTATTAGCGGCCAAAAATAGATGGGAGCAACACTAACCAGCTACATCCCTCAGTGACTTCGTTGTTATGCTATCGCTGTTAGCTGAGAAGCTAGCATGCCGGGGCTACCAATCCAGCTGCTTTCTAAACACAAAACTCCCTTTTTAAAAGATACTTACGCTCGCATGTTAGCTTCTTCATCCATGCCGAGTCAAGTATGTTATACAGAGATTTTAAGGACGTGTTGTTCTTCACATAGATGCCAAAATAGCATATTTCCCTTTAGCATCTTGCAAGCGCTTGAGGTGTAACCCAAACCCAATGTTACATTCAAAGACCGTCGGAAGATTTTAAATTACGATCGGAATGGCACGTGAACTATCTAACAACGATGTTGCGAATTCAACAATTAACAAACGTGGCATTTGGGAAAGAGTGAATCCATAAATTGATGGTAAAAGCGATAAACTGCTACCGTTGCGTCGTAGGCTATTTCCCCCATTTCATTCTGTTGGTAAACAAATTAGCCTAATTTTGCGCCACTTGACTTGTCAACAAAAAAACTACCACCAACCCTTTTAGGGAGTAGTTTTTGTTATTTTTATTATCAAAAGTGTGTTTATTAAATCTCAAAGACTTCGAATTTAAGTGATTTAGGTATGATATAATCATGGACGTACGCGTTTACTATTTTATTGAACGCAGCATTTGTAGTTTTCCGGGTTTACGTCAATGGCAATGTTAATGTAATTTACATATGCGCTATACCGATTATAAAACAACCATTTGAAATGTTATATTATAATCATGCATTTGCCAGCATTGGATGGTATTATGTTGATTCTTTAAAAACACCATTTACAAAACAATATCAGCAGAGTACGATTCTAAATAACTAGTTACAAATGTCTTATCAGGAAGGAATATAAGTATAAATAAATATAAATCTACAAAATTCTGTGCATATTGTTTTGTGCACAGAAAATTTAGACTAAGGAACAAAATATTAATTTTACATCATAATTATACAATTACAATTAATGTGGCCCGGGAAAGGGAAGTTTGGGGTCCCCTGCTGGAGCTGTTGCCCCCGCGACCCGACCCCGGATAAGCGGTTGAGGATGAAGATGAAGATTATACAATTGTCACAAGCAAAAAACTGAGAAATTCAGTGTAAGAATTCTTGAATTTTACTCTTAATGTGAAAATGTAAGCTCTAAACAGGAGAGGATGCAGCCAAAATCAGTGTGACCCATATATGTTTATTTTGAATATTTAATTTCCCAAAGCCAATTAGCCATCACAACATTAGCTGCCTATTTCCCTGGAACACGTGTGCTGAACAAATGGCCATCCTGCCAGCTCACCTCTGCCCAGGAGAACAATGAAGTCAGTCATGCTGAACAATTGCTGACCCATGAGTTATGTTTCAGTGAATGAGATGAGCCAACAGGATAGGCGAGTGAATACTCACTCTTGACTGACTACAATCCCATATACAAGCTAAAGTACAAGCATGGCGAATAAATCAATCTATGATTTCTCTGTTGAGACCCTGGATGGACAGCCGGTTCCGCTCAGTAACTACAGAGGTAAAGTGCTTCTCATCATCAACGTTGCCACCTTCTGAGGGTCAACAATAGAGGAGGTAATATTCTACGAGAGCACTGATTGATTGCAGTCAGATCACATTATCTCATAACACATAACCTGTGCAGTCATTTTTTTTTTATCAAAGGAGTCTGATTTTGTGTGCTGTTCCCTCAGTACCACCGACTGAATGCACTGATGGAAATGTTTGGCGACCTCAACTTCACTGTACTGGGATTCCCCAGCAACCAGTTCGGTCTTCAGTCACCTGGTAGGTACAAATGTGATAGAAATAACAGATTAATCACCTGATAGTGTAGAGGAATAGCTGTGTACATTTAGTCATGTAATTTACTCATACATTTACTCATGCACATTACTATGCTTAAGAATTATTTTGAGGTATGTGTACTTTTCTTGAGTATTTCCATTTTATGCTACTTTATACTTATACTCTGCTACATTTCAGAGAGAAACATTGTTCTTTTTACGTTTCATTTTCATCTATATTTTCCTAGTTTTTTATCACATTAAGATTGTACATTAACTAATTTGTCCTGGAATTTTCCTTTTGGTGGAATGTGATCTGAAAATGTCAAAGTTGAGATGTTAAATACTTGCCCAGAGTATGTTCATACCAAGACTTAACAGCAATCCAATTCATTATTAAAGATGACCAGTGACTGATGATTTCAGTACCTTTTAGTTTGTGACAAATCCTTACAAAAAAGCAATGTCCTGTTGGGGAATATTGTCACATTTCATATGTCAAAGAGTGATTTCCTGTGACCCCATTAATCATCTTATAATTGACCCCTAGGTTAAGAACCACCAAACTAAACTACCAAACTGTATAGAAAGCAGTTAAAACTAGCACCACCTTGGCCGATAAAATGCTCTCTATCTATTAAAGTAATTTACAAAAATCAGTCAGAGGGGAATGTGTTATTCTGTAAAATGAGTAATTTTACTGTAAGTACATTTTGCTGTGAATACTTTAACCAGGATTTGAATGCAAGGCTTTTATTTGTAATGGAGTGTTTTTACATTAATGTATTGGTGTTTTTACTTAAAGTCTGATGTACATCCATATGGCAAACATTAACAATTTATGTTTTTTATTAACTGTATGTATAAAACACATTAGTAATACATCTTTGTACTTCTATTTTTTCAGAGGTGAATCATGAAACCCTCAACGTTCTTAAGTATGTGAGACCTGGTGGTGGGTTTGAGCCAAAGTTTCCTGTCTTTGGAAAGGTTGAGGTGAATGGAATAAATGAAGAGCCTCTCTTCACCTATCTGAAGGTACTGAAAGAAAGATATTCCTTTATTAGTCCCACAGTGGGGAAATTCAGTTTTACATATACATGTCAATGGAGAGATGTCAGAGTGAGGGGGCTGCTCCTGACAAGCGCCCAGAGCAGTTGGGGGTTTGGTGCCTTGCTCAGGGGCACCTCGGCAGTGCCCAAGAGGTAAACTGGCACCTCTCCAGCAACCAGTTGGTCTTGGTCCATGGGGGATTTGAACCCAGGTCCTCCACATCCTAACCCAAGTCCTTACGGACTGAGCTACTGGGTTTTGTATATGTAATATTAATGGATAACAATTGTGCTGTCAGAGCTGTTTTGCCCTGAAAAACCCATATGCACTGTCATTTCTTGTTCGCCACAGGAATCTTTGCCATTTGTGAACCCTGTTATAGGAGACATGAAGAAATTCTACTGGACCCCAATCAATGTCAATGACATTCGGTGGAATTTCGAGAAGTTCCTAATTAATGCAGATGGCATGCCCTTCAGAAGGTGAATTTATAGATTACAGGCCGCAATGTAGAAACCCTATCAGCCCTTCATTAGGTCAGACATAATAGTGGCTCTAATGTTTCCCCTTTACTGCAGGTATGAACTTCATTGCCCCATTGAGAACGTGGAGAAGGACATAGCAGAACTTCTCTGATGGATTTTCTTCAATTTGTCACCGGTGGCAGAGTGACGATCCCCCAGTAAATGCACTTGTCGTGCACCTGAGCTGGATCTGATGGGAAGAGGAACAGGCCTCGGGGCTTCGGTGCATTCACTCTGAGAGCAAGTTCCCTTCAGCCACTGGAGGACTTTTTATGTCACTGTCACACTTTTCTGTAATGTGGTGGTGTCTGCAACTGAAAAATAAAAAATAAATGATTAAAATACTATAAAAGACGAGTTCCAGTAGTTGCTTTTGTTGTCACTCCCGCTGTTACTACAGTAGTAAACTTTTGACTGGATCATGCACCACTTGTTTACTCTGCTATAGTAGAAGTTTCGTATGGATTAAAATTGGACCATATGCCGACCCGTAGTTCCATTCTTGCGCATGCGTACTTCCTAGTCTGTCAGACAGCATCAGCCAGTAAACATGGCTGGTGTTGGTTTCCGACGGTGGGCCCAAGCTTTCTCTAAAGGGAAAGGTTCTGGCATTTCAGCCCTTTTGTCGGGAAGTAGAGCAGGTCAGTAGTGTTGTAGCTTTCGGTCATACTGTGTGCTGAATTCCTCTATAGACACGTGCCAGGGTTTAAAGTTTAAAGCCTCGAATGAATGTAACCTTGACATGCTAATGTTAGCTTACGCTAGCTGAGCGGCGATTCCCAAAGAGGGTGAAGGCGGACAGAATACATTTGTTGTTTCTTCATTCATATTTGCTTCAGAGATTTGCAATTTTGACTTGCTTTATTTATATATTAAACTGTTTGTGTTTAAGCTTCTGGTCTGTCAAAGGATGGTTTACCTGGTCCATACCCGACGACCCCCGAGGAGAGGGCTGCTGCTGCAAAGAAGTACAACATCAGGGTTGAGGACTATGAACCATATCCCGACAAAGGCGAAGGGTGAGCTTTATTTTGAAAGAGTCTGCCATTCATAGTTCAAACCATAGACTGTATTCAATAGTCTAAACAGCTCTTGTTTTCTCTCTCGTGTCAAGACTTACAAGATATTGTGCATCACCGCTGTGTGAATCACCAATATCTAAGTCATTACATATGGTGGTTAACTAACTGCCATCGATTTGTTTTTATAGCTATGGTGATTATCCAAAGTTACCAGACAGATCTCAGCATGAGAGAGACCCCTGGTACCAGTGGGACCACCCTGATCTGAGGAGGAACTGGGGAGAGCCGGTAAGAATTTATTTTCTGCTTTTGTTATTTTTTATAGTTGTGATATCAGGTGCACATGTGCAGTCCGGATATTGGCTACAGATAAGAGCTTGTCACACATATATCAGTATAGGCGTACATATCAGGCTATATGAGTATCAAGAAATTGCAGTACATGGTCTGGTTCTGTAAAATTTACAACATGAAATAATTTTCTCATTGCTCATACTGACACGTTTCACTTATCAAAAAAAAGTAAAGAGGGTGTAGGGCACCCACATCCATAAAACTTCAACAGGTAAGAGGTAAGGTAAGAGTCAAACAGAAGATCTGCACACTATTCTAAAAAACTCCCAGCAAGTTTATTTGTGCAGTGTTTTAATCTATCAGAGTTCTTCGTCAGGCAGTGCTTTTCATTAGAGAGTGTGGATCTTCTATTTGAATCTCACTTACCAAAAAAACCCCCACCATACTTGCAAACGTATGCATGAGCATGCCAGGGCCTTGTAGCAAGTAAATCTTCAATTTCTTAGTGACAGTCATTAGTTAATTGTGAGAATGCCACTATATAGTATGTGATCTGCATGTAATAATAAGTAGAAATACCAAATATATAATTTTTAAATAGTGTCCCACTCAGTACATATCTTGGTACCAATTGCTTAAAAAACGAAGGAATATTTTAAGAAATACCTAGTAGGGATGTGGATTCCAAGCAAAAATAATTTAAAAAATCAATATGAATTATTCGATTATTATTCCAAAATTGCCGCATGACCAGCAACCCCTCACATTTTCCCATCTAACACTATGGATTAAGACTTTATTGAATGAGGTGAGTGGAAAGACAACCCATGATGGTTTTGGTGAATTTTGTCTTGTTTCTGTCGAGTTTGAATGACCATATGGTTCTCTGCTTGAACAGCTGATCAACCTGCTGAAATTCACAGCGCGGCAACACACACACACACACACACACACACACACACACACACACACACACACACACACACACACACACACACACACACACACACACCCTGCGCTGACAGAAAAGAGCCAAACTGAACGTGCCACACATGTTTTACGACCAGCACCTGCAATGGGTAATGCAAGGGAAATGTACAGCATATGTTTTTAGATAGGACGACTAGTTGCACAAACATTACGACTGTTCAAATAATGGAAAATCATTACCCATCCCTAATCCCTATTAATATCTAATTTTATGTGGATTCATAGTGTATTACTTATACACTAACGTGATACACCTACATAATGTGAATGTGACTGTGAATTTCTCCACTGTGGGACCAATAAAGGAATATCTTAATATTGTATAATTATTGTCAGAAAATTATACATGCATAATTTTGCCTAGACTGTGGCTTTACATTTTGACATTTCTATAGATAAAAATATATGTGATACATGTTTTTAATCATTGTTTGAATGCCATTTCTATCTTGTTCTTTGTAACTTTGTTTTGAAAAGTGCTATATAAATAAAGTTTATATTATTATTATATTTCTGAAGTGCATTATGTAATTCCTCTGTATAGACACTATTGCTTTTGTATATTCAGACAGTATTAAGATCAGCTTGATTGTACGGAGGCACTGAATTCTCCACACAAGGCAGTGCCTTTGTACAATCACCAGCTCACTTAGATGACACCATAAATATTTATAAAGTATATGTAAAATACATTATGTTATGAGATTGCCTGTTAATCAGTGATTGTTCTGTTTGTTTTTAGATGCATTGGGATTTTGACATGTTCATCAGGAACCGTGTGGATACATCTCCCACCCCTGTGTCCTGGTCTTCAATGTGCAAACAGCTGTTTGGTTTCATCGGGTTCATGCTGTTTATGTTCTACGTCGGGGAGAAATTCCGCGCTTATCAACCTGTTGTAAGTACAGACCAGTGTTAACCTTTATTTTTTGGACTACATACTATTTTCAGGTGATGTGAAATGACCTGACCAATTGTTAATTAGTTTTAAAATGGAGAAGATTCCTGGCTTTAACTCACCACTCTGAATTGAATTATTTGTTTGCTTATGTTTTTCTTTATATTATCTAGTCTCTCCCGATGTTTTCACCCGCACCATCCATAGAATCTGATAACAAATATAGTAGTAAAAAAATAACTCTGGAAATGATATGGTTTAAGTATTGCTCATCTTATCACCTTTTCTTTATATGAATCTGCCGTTTTTCCACCTCACTGCATATTTGCATACTAATAATAATAGTTTGAATTGCATAAATTTGCTTACTGCTTCAGAGTTATTTCTTTCCAGCTAGTCAGAATAAAAGTTGTTTGACCTGTTTGATTTGTGTGACATATACTGTAGATCATAACTGCTACTAAGATCATGTCCTGTTAAGTGTATACAATAGTTTTCATTTTTAAAGGTGTAACTAGACTTCCGTTATTATTACATTATGTATCATAACCTGTTATATCAGCAGATTGGACATTGCATTGCAAAGTTCAGCTCAGATTTGAGGCTGAGAAAGTTAGACAAACATCTCTGAAAATTACAAAGCAAAATCTGAATCCAAAAATTAAAATACATTTAATAAATCAGAGCAAATAACATGTAACATTTTAAAGTTTTATATATATAGTGAGAAACTTGCTGACTTACTGACTTTGCAGTTACTCCAGTTCACTCATAAATACTTTTAATCAATGTGAGCAAGACCGTTTTAATGTAAAAGAGTTATATAATAAAACTAACTTTATCTATATAGCACATTTTAAAAACAAGTTGACCTAGGAATAACTGAGAGACCTCTGCTGAAGGATTTCAGGCTGCATTCAGGCTTGGAAGGGGTTAGTAGGTCAATGACATTCAAGGGCTAACCACAACCATGCTTTAAAAGTAATTTTTAAAATTTTAAAAACACACAGATAACCAATGTAGAGATGCTAAAATAAATAACTCCTCTGTTGGATATAGTGAGGAGCCTTGCTGCAGCATTTTGAACTGGTTGAAGTTTGGAGACATGTTGTGTGAGACAGTGTGTTACAGTAGTCTAAACAGGATGTAATGAAAGCATGGATGATATGAAAAATATTGCAGTATATGTTTTGCAGGTTTCGAGTATTTTAATGTCACTTTTTTTTCAGCGCTGAGCCACATGTAGCACATGCTCATGTTTGCTGACCAGGTGTCCCACTTTACGAGCGACAGCACAGGATTTTTAGCCCTTGTCCTACATATTGAGACGAAGTCCCACATTTTCATTGGCTCTAGTTATCAAAAGTCAAACCACTGCAGGACAGATGCTTTTCTAAAATCTGGCTTTTATCTAATGGCTGTGAAGATATCAAGTAAGGCTATCATCACAGGGCGGTGTTTGCTGTCAAGCAGACTGTGCACGCATGGGCTAAGTGCAGGTTGACCTGTCACTGTCTTTGCTATGCTACGCCTAATGGAGAAAATTGCAAGTCACCGCAAAGTCACAAGTTATGCAAATTTAGGCAGAATGGGATGGAAACTACCACAAAGAAAAGAACGAACAGCTACAACAAAGACTAAAAGTATTTCTAAGTATTGTATTAGCCAGTGAAAGGTGATTCTTAGAGTTTTTTTGTGAAATTTGCTGGTTATTTTTTTTATTTCACACAAGGTAATACACCATTAAGGGACACAGTTTATGTTCTGACAAGAATCGTGTGGCTCAAAAACAAGATGTGTTGATCAGTGGATACATTCGGGCAAAGCATAGAACTGTTGAAATGTTTATTATTTAAGTTAGATAGACATTATATCAAAACTGTAGACTATTTCACAGCCTTGGTGTCCCACAAACATACTCTTTGTCACACATTTCATTTGTTGAGATCTGGTCACCCTATATGTAGAAGATATAGTTTTTAATTGTGTGGTTTATTTAATAAAATGCACATTTGTCTTTCTTCCAGGGACCGAAACAGTATCCCTATAACAACCTGTACTTGGAGAGAGGAGGAGATCCGGAAAAACAACCAGAGGAAGTCAAACATTATGAAATCTAACGACTGAGATCTGATTCTACTTGTGTATATATATTTCTGTCAAGAATAAAGACTTATGTGAAGTTACATTTCTCACTGTGTTTTGTGCGTAGAAAGAATGTCAACCTGCAAAATAGTTCACAATTTAAAGGACTGCATTTTGAATACCTTGATATGAATGCAGATCGTATTCAAACTCGGCGTCGGGGTTACCTGAGGCCACTACCCAGTGAGGAATGCCCTCGTCGGCTACCGTAGCTCAGTGACAACACGGCAAAGTACTTTGATCGGAATCTGCCTGCGGCTAAGCTGCTAGCTTGACTGATAAGTAGCTAGCTCTCCCGATTACAGTGGATGCGGAGAGTCAGGCTGTGATAAGACAGTTAATGTGAGTAACCATATTTATCCTTTTTTACTTGGCTTAAACGTGTCTGATAAAACAGCGTTTCTGTCGAAATTTGGCTATAAGGGTGGTGGCTGTTGGATTGAATGCTAGCTAGAAGCTACATCGGCTCCGGTATCCACTGGAGCGTCACCAACATCAGACGAGATGCAACGATAACCTGGTAGCTCGTATTACTTCTCGTGTAGTGACATGCGTGATATATTAACTGACCAATTTAAACAGCTGGGGTGATAGTTGGGCTATGGCGGCAATCAGATATTTTGTGTTCAATGTTATTAACTAACTAAGACTAACGGAACGTGTGTTAAACATGTTTGGAGCCGAAATGCTAACGTTAGCTAGCTAACTACATAGAAGGTTAGCTTACGGTGAATCAATTTCTAAGTGGTTTGGAGATAATTTAATATAGATGTTACACCTCCGCTGACTACATTAAATTCACTAATTTACTTATAATATTGGTATATTAAAGTTTTTTTAACACATGTGGAAGCTAGCTGTACGTGTAAATTGACGTTAGCCAGCAGTTTCAGGAAATAGTCGGAGACTGTCAGTAAGGGTGGTACCCTGTTGGGGCTAAGAGTGTAGACATGTAAGGTACTTAACAGATGTATTGTTAATCCACAACACTTGTTAAGCTTATACATGTATTATTATCTTTGATGTAGTGGTCTGTCCAGGACTTGAAACTTGAAGAGGAATATGAGACTGAAGGAGATCCAGAGGACTGCCCACCAGGCGTGGAGTCCTGCCGAACACCATCCCATCCACCTGGCCTTAGGAACATCAGCACAGCAGCTTGATGCCTCCTTCAACACCACAGCTGCCCTGGAGATATTTGAGGTGGATTTCTCTGACCCATCACTGGACATGCAGCTCAAAGGGTCATTACCCACCTCAAACAGGTAATTTAAGATACAAAATAGTACCACTGTTCATATCAGCAACTGGAAAGAAGCAATGTAGTGTAATCGTTTTGTTATTTTGCTGCAGGGCCATCTGAGTTTTACTATTAGCTACAGATATTAACTGGAATATTAACAGTGGAAGCTCCAGTGTTCTGGTATTAATCAGGAGCAATATTTTATACTGATAACACAGAAGGTGTATCTTAAGGGTGTATCCCCTATCAACAAGCAAATTCAACACACACTTCGCCCCTTCAGATCTGCATCTTATCAAACTTTAAACTTTGCATTTCTCTGGTCACAAGAGTCACGTGATACCACAAGTGACCCAAGTATCCCACATACTGTATAATTACAGGTAATGCTACATGTATATTAAGTAAAACACATACCAGCATATACATAATATACAACAATATTTACAAAAATGCGTATACAAACATTTGTCAATCAGTAATATAGGAAAGTACCTCATGGCTCATAAGAATAACATCAATCCCAAGGCTGTCATACTTTCTAACTGGCTAGAATTAACTAGAGGTGCCTCTAAATATTAAAAAAAATAGGATGTACCTCAAACATACAGTATATAGGAGCAGGAATCTACAAACATGAGCCCATGGATATGAAATGAGGGGAGGAAACAAGATCTACAACTGGGGTCAGTGTCTACATAATTAGCAGAATTGATTCCAAATTAAAAAAACAAATTATTGTTCAATTCTATCCCATCTGATTTTTCCCTCTTTTTGTAAATATAAATTATTGTTTATTTTGGCTCAAAAGTGCAAGCAAAGTGTTAGACAGTTAAACATATAGCTTTTGTAACAAGAAGGACCACTTACCTAAATACCAAGTGCACTGCAGCGTTGGTTTTGAGTGTGTCGTTTGTAGTAAATAACTCACTATGTTTTGTCATACTCCATAGGTTGCACAGTATCGTATGGGTGAATTTTGGCATGGGAGCAGATGGCACTGGAGGGAGACTGGTTGGTGGTAGTGAAAACGGCACATTAACTGTATATAACCCAGAGGTCATAATGAGCTCCGGTGCAGAGGCAGTAGTGGGACAGTCTGACAAACACACAGGACCCGTCCGAGCACTCGATTTCAACCCTTTTCAGGTAAATGCCCTCAATGGAAATCTTTTACGTCCTCAGAGACAAAAGGACATATATTTTCCCTGTAGTACACATTATTAATCTTTCTCAATTTTTCCTCTCCCAGAGTAATCTCCTCGCTTCCGGTGCAAATGACTCAGAGATATATATCTGGGATCTGAACAACTTTAACAGTCCAATGACACCAGGAACAAAGACACAGGTGGGTGCAAGGTTTGAGCATGTAAGAAGCCAATCAGTTTAGTCTGCTATTTCATTGCAGTGAGTTTGATGCATATATGTGGGATAAAGGTTTTCTAGTTGGCTTTGTAGGACGTTATGAGTGTCAGTTAATATGTAAGCATGCTTTATATCTTGTGCCTTCATTGTACATATAGGATTAGTAGGCCTGTGTGTTTTAATGTGTGTAATTTGACATAAGTTGTGTCTTACAATTCCATAACCGACAATAACCAGACAGGCTGCTAATTAAATTTGTCCTCTAGAAACCACATTCAAGTGTAAACCTGTCTAGCCTTCTAGTAAAGAACAAGAAATGTCTCATCAAGCATCTTCTCATGTATTCTTACCAATCCACCAAAGTGGTTAGAAACTCAACAACCAAACAACAACAACAACAAAAAAAACTAACAAACAGTGATTGATTGGGATATCACGAGGTTAATGAAGTTCACAAATGTCTGTTGTGAGGGATCAGTTGACTTCTTGTTTTGATCCAGACCTAAATTACTGTTGTGAGTCAAAAGCGCAACTGGAGAAACCACAACTGGCAGCTTTCTCCTTGTTTCATGTACGTGAGTTAAAGCTGAAAGCAACAAGAGTTTTGCTTGTTTCCATTACATATGTTGTATTCTATATCTTCCCTTAGACTGTGGGGTTGATGGTGCCAGGTCACATGGACATTTTCTTTCTAAAATGATCATGTTTCAAGCAAGCCATTCATAAATTTCTTAATAAGGATTTACTTACTGAACATCTTGATTCTGCATCCCTATCATCAGCTTACCAACAGAGTCTGCACAGCACAGGCGTTGTTATATTATCATTTGAATATTAGTATTGACTCAGTCAGGTTTGTTTTGACAGTAACAGCCTTCGTCTCTTGTTTTAGCCTGCTGAAGACATCAGCGTTGTGTCCTGGAACAGGCAGGTTCAGCACATCCTGGCCTCGGCCAACCCCAGCGGGAAAGCAGTCGTGTGGGATCTGAGAAAGAACGAGCCCATCATCAAGATCAGTGACCACAGCAACAGGGTCGGTGGCTTTAATACAAAATATAGCAAGTCCAGAGTTGTTATTCTGCAAAATCACTGCAAGTTTGTCTTTCATGAACCAATCAACAAGGCTTATCTGCCACACTTCATTTGTAAAGCAGTTATTCACAGGCTTGTATATTCGTACACATCATCCACTGTACTGTACCGCAGTTAACGCAGAGTCTGACCAGTCAGTTTACAGCAGAACAACGGCTCTTCTGTTTAGACTGATAATACATAACATAAAAATCAATGAGTATATGCAATATCATAGGTAGTCACATGAAAAATCAACAATTAATGGTTTGTTTAGATAGATAGAAGCAGCGAAGGGATTTCTAGCACAACCTCACTTATTTCTTAAGGTGCATGGAGAAGAGAAAAAGTGTGAAGAGGTCAAACACTTGTAGTATAAAGAACAACTTTATTGTGAGACCAACAGGTTTCAGCTTGTGGCCTTCATCAGGGTCATCCTTGTTTAGATAGATACTCAGCATTATTACTGAAATTGTTTCTTCAATCCACCTTTACTTGTAACAATGATAAATATATTGTTCACACCTGCCACTGAACTCCTGTTACAGCTTTCATGCCAAGTATTTACTATTTAGTAATATAGTAGATTTCACCTTTTTAGTCATTGTTTTAGTGTATTTAACCATCATCTATCTTGTGAAAACATCAGGTTTCTCGACTGACGATTCAAATAATGAACTGGAATTGCCCGATCTGTCTTTTTCAGTCCTGATATCGTTACCAATACCTGGGTTTTGGGTACCAAGTACCGATCCAGTACCAGTGTTAGATTAATAGGCTGTATGCCTCACCATGTGGACGTGACCGTGATCATTCCTTTATATGTAAGACAACAACAAGCTTGACTTAAACATTGCTTACCTCACTTTGTAAACAAAGCATAACAAACAAATAAATACATAGACATAAATTAAGTGAATTATTTGTTAAAATAATAAATTTTACACCAGCAACTTGGTAAAAATAATCTTCAAAATTAACAGGAAATTCAAATGTAAACCTTTTTAATGCAGCGACAAATTGGTCAAAACTTACACAGGAATTCCAATATATGATGTACTGTATATAGTAGATAAACAGAATTGAATTGAATAGATTGGCCCCATTGTCACTGATACCCAATCCAGCTGTTAGAGTCAGTATCGGCCCAATATCCGGTCATAGTTTGAGAATCTTTTTAAGCCTCCCAGCTTTTCCAGGTTAGAAAGAAGTTAAATCTCTTTTATCATCCTAAATCGCATCTGTTGTGTGATTTCAGATGCACTGCTCAGGAATGCTGTGGCACCCTGATGTGGCTACTCAGTTAGTGTTGGCCTCTGAAGATGACCGACTGCCCGTCATCCAGATGTGGGACCTCCGTTTTGCCACATCACCCCTTAAAGTTTTTGAGAACCACACAAGGTGAGGTCTTACAGTTTGTGCTCTTTTCGGTTTTTCTTTTTGTCATGTTGCAGAATTTACTGTATGTACTTTCTGTTGGTGTTTTCTTACAGGGGGATTCTGTCTATATCCTGGAGCCAGGCCGACTCTGAGCTCCTGCTGAGTAGTGCTAAAGACAACCGGATCCTCTGCTGGAATCCAAACACTGGAGAGGTATATGACATGAATTGCTTCCCTTGCCTCATTATTGTGGTGTAATGAGGATGCCACAGATCCTCACGTGTCATTTCCTTCTTTTTAGGTCATTTATGAGCTTCCAACAACAAACCAATGGTGCTTTGATGTCCAGTGGTGCCCCAGGAATCCAGCGCTGCTTTCAGCAGCCTCGTTTGATGGGAGAATCACCGTCTACTCTGTTATGGGAGGCAGCTTGAAGGCTCAGCAGCAAAGCACAGCTGATAAGGTAACGGCTGTTCTTAATCCCAAAGGCTGAGTGCTGTGCTGTGCTGTGTTGTTTGTCCACAAGATGGTGCTGGTGTGAAGGGATATATATATATGAGGAAATATATGAGGATGAGGTACGGTTTGTTGTGTTTTACTGAACCACTGCAGGATTTTTCAGTGTTGTGGGTTTTAATTTTATTTATTGCATGGATGCCATTTTGTGGCAAAATTTTCTGTTCACTGTGTATGACATTTCATGAAAGAGCTATGGTCAATTTTTCTGTGTACAGTACACGTAACACTGTACTATACATGTACTGTAAACACAAATGGGCATATCTTGTCTCTGTGTATGCTGTTGAAATAGAGAAAAGCTGAAAAAGCTTAGTGTGATACACAAAAATATTCAGCTTGACAAGACTGGCATTCTGGTACAGTTCAGTAAATAGTCAGTGTCGCCAAAAAGTAGCATTAAATCAGAGATGTGCATATAAGGAACATTTCCAGGATTGACTGCCATGATGGTGAAAAAACATGAACATTTTGACCAGTACGGCTCACATAATGACCACACGACTTTTCATTGTGCTGGTATTGGCCATTTTACTGACACAATAACTAGGTTTTGAAGCACGATTGAAGTGTTTTTGGTGCATTACTGCCTTTTTCAGACATGCAATAAGAGACAAGTGGCTGCTCTGTATATTCAGCCTTCAGGCAAAACATGTCATGCTTTCTTGGAAAATGGGGAAAAATACGGATAGACTGTAGGCAATCCAGGCACTCGAAAAAAGTAAAACAAGTGGCAACAAGGAAGGAAATATATTAAAAAAGCCATTATTATAGTGGCTAAATCATTAAGAAAGGCAACATGTTTCGATCCACTGTAGGTCTTTGTCAGGGCGTTCAACAAACAGACAAAGCAGAGCACCATAATACTACTGATTTTACATATTTAACCCAGAAACAAGCAGTTTATGTACACCACCAGTGAAAAATACTACTAGTTTTTAACATAGGCTGTAAAACAAAGAAATATTTACATTTTACTTATTTACAGAAAGCATGTAAAGTCTATATCCTCATTACGACCAGGATCATTAAGATGGATCCAAAACAGTCTCCCTCTGGTAAAGTTTTATTACCTGTTACCTCTCCTGACCAATGGTGCCCTCTATGCACAACAAGGAATTAGCACCATGATGGCTCATGTTGGACTTACAGTTTAAAGACTATTTCAAAAATGAGCCAAAGTGAAACCAGTGAAATTTTGACGTTTTTGTTTAGTCAATTGTCAAAATAGTGGCAAATCGATTTATTGTTTCAGCTCTACCCCAAAGAGTTGTGTTTTTAACATTTAACTTTTTGTTTAACAGATCTCCTCTTCATTTGATTCAATGGATCCCTTTGGTACAGGGCAGGTCCTGCCTCCCCTGCAAGTCCCTCAGCCTGCAGTGCAGGACACCATAGTTCCCCCTCTGAAGAAGCCACCTAAGTGGGTGCGCAGGCCAGTGGGTGCCTCCTTTGCTGTAAGTGCAACATTAAAATGTTTCACAAGCATGCCGATGGAATAGGCGTTTATGACTGATCCTCTGTTGTGTGTTTCCTTCTCAGTTCGGTGGAAAGCTGATAACCTTTGAGAATCCTAAGCTGCCTCCGGTGCAGAGCCCCCAGCCTGTCCCCAGACAAGTGTTTGTGAGCCAGGTTACCACGGAGACGGAGTTCCTCCAGCGCTCCAGGGAGCTGCAGGCAGCGCTGCAGTCGGGCTCCTTCAACAACTACTGCCAGGCCAAGATTCAGAGCGCCAAGTCAGACGCTGAGCAGGACATATGGAAGTTCCTTCTGGTGGGTCCTTGCGTCCTCTTGCTATTGAGGCGTAACATTAAAGGCCTTTACACACCAGCAGCGCTTTTTTTTTCTTTGTGCGATTGATTTGCACATCAATATACAGTATACAGTGTATTTTAGACCTGTTGTGTTTGTCACGAGTACTTTTACACAGAATGCAAATATTACATGGCAAAAAAAGCAACATTTCTTTCACAACAAGGTCTGTTTTTTTTTTTTATCTCTCACACTGAAAAATGAAGACATCAACCAGTGACATTGTGCGACGTGGGTTGAGTTGCGCCTATATTTATGAAACAACAACAAAGGCAGCATGTACCAGATCCAATCCTACCATTCTTACCTTTCATATAGTAGACATATAATTGTACAGGCAAGTATTTAGCAGTTTCATGTAGTTTATTTGTCACGCCACTGGTGTGTAAAGCAATGATTTTCAAAGTGTTCTGTGGCACTCTGTCAGGTTACAAGTGCAAATCTACAGATTGGGACCATTTGCACCATTAAAACAAGCACATTGTGTCCATTACTCTCACCCACGTTAGCTTTGGGCCAATAGAAACTCTGATATAATTGTGACACACAGCAATAAGTTCACAATTTTTAAGCTGAAACACTTACTGGAAGTCAGCTTTCGACTGGTAAGTTTAAAGATCTAGATTCATTAGGCCTATATCTGTCATTTTCTGAGATCAATTGAGATCAGGACTTCACATCAAGGCTATGAATGCTGTCAAGTTGAGTTTGAATGCAATTTGAATAAAATCACCCACTATTAAAAGCTATATAAGTTGTATTAACATTCAAAAACAAAGTGGGAATAATGGGTACCTCATCTTATCTTAATGTGATTCAAATTGAAATGTGTTTCTGTTTATCAGTATGAAACTTCTACATCTAAAGGTACAAATGTTAGCAAGCATTATGCTTGATCTATGTTACGATTAACAGAAGGTCCTTGGACAATGTTCTCCCCTGTAAGAGGCCCCTGGACCCATAAAGTTTGTGTCTCTGTTGAAAGGTCTGTCAGTCGCTGTGGAATTGTATCCTGAGCAAATTCACTTTTTCTTTCTACAGGTAAACTTCGAGGATGAAGCCCGTGTTAAATTCCTCAGACTTTTGGGTTTCAGCAAAGATGAATTGGAGAAAAAGGTATTCTGCTTCTGATTTATAAATGTATCATGTCTATTAGCTAATGTCTGTGACTTGTATCGTAAACATTTTTTTTTTTTTTTTTTTTTCAGATTTCAAAATGCCTGGGGAAGAGCTTTCAGCACAATGGACATGGAGTAGATGCCAAAGACCTGGCAGAAAAGATGCAGAGGCTCTCCACTGAGGTCAGCACATAAAATGTTTTTTTTTATTTTTTTTCAAGTATGTTTTTGTTATTTGTATACCAAGTTTTGCAGCACTTGTTTACTATAAAATATTCTTATTTCCAGAGGGCTGAGGTTGCAAATATGGTAGGTGATGGTAGAACCTCTGGTTCTGTCTCACCAGCAGACTTCTTTAGTCAGACGCCAAAGGAAAGCTCCAACTTCCAGATCCCTGTATCATGTGGTAAAATCCCTCATCTGCACATGCAGTTAATGATGTGATTATAGAACATAATGTCTCTGTTTAGGTATCTTGTCTTATTGTTCATTTTTGTCATTCTTTTCAAGATACTGATGGTCTGATAAGCCAGGCGCTGCTGGTGGGTAACTTTGAGGGCGCTGTGGATCTGTGTCTGAATGACGGTCGCTACGCTGAAGCCATCCTGTTGTCCATCAGTGGAGGAGAGGAGCTGCTCAAGAAAACTCAGCAGAAATACCTAAGCAATCAAAAGAACAGCATTTCAATGGTGAGAGTGTGTTTGATTGTTTCTGTTTCACTTGGTACAATCACAGAGGAAACATTTTAATTTAATTTGTCTGTCTCAACTGTAGCTCATATCATCAGTGGTGACCCAGAACTGGAGAGACATCGTGCAAAGCTGTGAGTTGGACAATTGGAAGGAGGCTCTTGCTGCTCTGCTGACTTACGCTCACCCTGAAGACTTTGCCCGTCTGTGTGGTAAGTCAGTCACAAAAAAAGCAGCACATTAATCGTGCTGCGACTTGCCCTGGTACCGATTCAAGAGTACTTGTTTTACTTGCTATGTAACATTTGTACTCACCCACCTTGCTCTGTCTTCAGCTTTTCACTCTGTCTTTCACATAGTTTAACTCTGACATTCTTCTCGGTAGACACCCTGGGAGGCCGGTTGGAGCATGAGAGGACAGAGAAGCGATGCTTGCAGGCCTGTCTGTGTTACATCTGCTCTGGGAACATTGAGAAGCTGGTGGAGTGCTGGGCCTTGCATAGAGACTGCTCCTCCCCTCTTGGTCTAGAGGTACAGTCTTTAGTAAAGGTTTTGCATGAACAGAATACTGTTTTAACTACACTTTTCACCAAAGCACAAAAGCAAACGAGAAATATGTGTGGAGTCTTATTTGTATGTGCTACCTCATCTGAAAATAATTAGCAAACTGATTTTTTTCACCAGTAATTACTTAACAAAGATGCATATCTACCAGACTGGTTGCTTGTACTGACATGCAAAGTTTGAAAGGAACTTTTAATTTGGCCTTTAAATGATTTTTATGGGCTGAACATACAACGCACCATTAGAGCCTGAAAGTAAGAGCGCTGAAGAATGTGTCTTTCTTTGTGTCTCTGTGTATTTTTTTAGGATCTGGTTGAAAAAGTAATGATGCTGCGCAAGTCAATCGAACGCCTCCGCAACAGCGAGGTGGCGGTCCAGAGCCCCATCCTGGCCGAGAAGCTCACCTGCTACGCTGGCATACTGGCTGCAGAGGGCAGTCTGGCCACCGCCATGACCTACCTGCCTGAGAACTCAGACCAAGTAAGAGGCACAGCAGCATCTTAATTTCAAAAAACCCAAAATTCATTGTTTTGTTCCATTTGGATTGTGATAAATGCCTTTTTTTGTGTTTGTGTCCCCAGGCTGGGATAACGATGCTGAGAGACCGGCTGTTCCACGCTCAGGAAGAAGCTGCCTTTGGACAGCAGCCTCCAGACTCCTTCAACAGAGTCAATGTGTCCACAGCCAAGCCTACTACTGCTGCTCCGACTCCTGCACCAAAAGCACAAATTATGGTATAAATTCATTAGCAATCAAAAACATAAAATCATATACCTCAAACCGGCAATACGTCATCCGGAGTAGACTCGCGTGACCACGCCCCCTTTTGGGAGAAAACAATCCTGTGTCCCTTGTACACAGTAACAGCGTAACCAGAAGTTGAAACATTGTGAATTTCCCCACTGTGGGACCAATAAAGGAATATCTTATCTTATCTTAACATGCACCAACAATAAATTCAAGAACGCTGATCTCTGATTTGTTCCCCTGCTGTGTCCTAACAAAGATGTAATAGAGGGGCTTTATGGCTCCAAGCTATAGACCAGACCAACATGGCGTCATCGCCATGCTGGTCTGGGGAAGGAAACTCACTGTCACAGGAGAGAAAATAGAAATTGCCAATAAGCTGTTGTGTTGTGGGTTAACTGAGGCTTTCACCCTGAGATCTGACGGCCATATGATATGTGAATATTCACTGTCTGTGTGGTAAATCTGCAAATGATGTTGGTGACAATGACTAGCATAGCTAGTTAACATTAGCATGAGTAAAGCAAATGCAGAACTGCCCCCGCAGCTCCGATTTTCCGGTCACTCTGACGCTCCATTGTCCCCACACTCGCAAACAAGTTAATAAGCAGTAATACAGACATACATTAATGTTAGAGCAGCATCAGACTGTCATTTCTAACTAAATCTCAGCCTATAGATCAAATAGTTGGTCATTAACACGTGGGTTATTTACAGACAATACTTAGCCTAACGTGATTCAATCATATCTGTATAGAAGTCTGGATAAGCAATATCCGACCACTTGTGCTGGACCGGGGAAGACTGAGTGGACATGATGTTGATCAATCTTCATTTATTAAGGTATCACAAGCGTTCAGGTTCAGGCAAGATCGTAAAATACTTGTGTATAAAACAAGGATTTGTATAACAAGAAATCAATCATATGATCTTTTTAATGACAGTCCAAACACGTTAAATTGTATTAAAGTTTAGAGGATCTTCAGTTTTCTTACCCCCAAAAGGGGGCACGGCCTTGACTTTTTGTAAACTACCCGTATGCTGGTCTGATGTATATTTTTTTAAGAGTGTGTTTCCCATGTAATTATGGATGTTTGCTTTTAAACAGTGTTATTTTCTTCCCGACTTTAGAGTCAGTACCAGCCTTCTGCTCCTTCCCAGGCTGCCCAGCAGCAGCAGCAGCCTCCTATGCCGTCGTTTTTTACCCCACAAGCTCCAGCCAACAGCGGACCTGGTCTGCCGCCTTATTCTCATGTACTGCCGCCCAGTGCACCCCGCTCTACCTTGAGGCCTCCCTACCCCCAACATCCTGCTCCGGCTCCAGGTTTGACATTAACTGTTTTCATTCTACTTTCTGGTATTTGAGGCAGATTTTTATTTGATGTAATTTTACTTGTCCTTTCCCAGGTTTCCTTCCTCATCAGCCATTCCAGCCTCAGCCTCCCATGTCCCTTGGCGGACCCTCAGTCTTCCCTCCTCCAGGTCCTTCTATGCCAGCTGCTAACTTATCAGGACCTGCACTACCGCCGCCGTCATCAACCCCTGGAGGCCTGCCCCCCATGCCCAGCCCCGGGGTGCCACCGACAAGCTTCATGCCATCTACCTCTTTGCCCTCAGGCCCCATGCCACCTAGTTCCCAACCCGGAGCCCCAGTTCCCATGTATCCAGGGGGCCTCCACAACCAGGGGCCTGCACCCCCCATGACGTCTGTTCCCTATGCGCCTCTCGGATCTGGGTACCCACAGGGAGGCCCCGGAGCTCCTGCTGTAAAGCCCTTCTCTGCTCCCGCTGTTGCTCCTCCTCCTACAGGTAGATGTCACTTTGAATTCGATAGACAAATCAACACATAACAGAGTTAACGGGAGTCTGTTGCTGATGGTTATTGGATTCACCTTGTTTGACTTGCAGGATACTTTCCCTGGCTGAATTCCCAGTCTGACCATCAAGGTGACAGTTAGGGTTGGATGTGGAATAAGAGTGCATCAAACTGTACCCCTGAGTGACCAGAAAAACACCTTTACAACACAAAATCCATGCATTACTTTTGTATTAGATTGCAGTCCATTATACAGGTTTTCTGTATATTTTTGTGGTCGCTCAGTGTATTTTTGGTGGTGTTTGCTTGTGCTTCTATATGCTTGAGGGAAATGTAGAGACTTAATTTATTTGTATGGTTTTCACCTTAAAACACAGTAAACAAACCACAGTTTTCAGGCTTGAATCAAGATACTGTAGGGTTTAATTGGATCAGCTCAGCTCTGGATCAGTCATATGTTAATAGTGGAGACATTTTACAGTATGTTCATGATACATGTTTGAGCTCAAAAAGCTATAGAGGAGATGCTTTTAATTATTCAACATTGGGATTGGGGCTGCCACTAAGTACTTTTCTATCGACTAATCTTTCGACTATTTCACAGATTATTGTATTAGTCTGACCAATTAATTTCTCTCCAAAAAATTAAATTGACCATTTCATTTTATTTTGACAAACTGTAGGTTATGCTATTGTATAATGCAGCACAAAAACTATATGCTACATTAAGCCTTAAAGGAGTATCTTAAGAATAAAAAACATATTAAAAATACATAATTCCTCAATGCTTGGGGCCAGCAGGGAGTCAATTTAGGACTGACGAGTGTCAGGCTTGCAATACACTGGCTGAAACCTTGATATGAACAGCACCTGGTCTAGGTGCCGTAGCGCATGGAGCTCCTCCGACTCACCGGCACAGATCGTCCCGGTAACGTCAGCAGACTTTTGCTGGCGTAGACCTTTGTTGATGTGTTGGCCTCAACACAAGCTTAGCTCAGACTTTGTCGGTGTGTTCTGAGCAGGGGGAGCTCCATGCGCTGCGGCAGGGAGGAAGACTGGGTGCTGTTCATCTGCATGTATACCACTGCCGGCGCTGCAGTGTCATAGAACCAGCTGAAAAACACTTATTTAGTGGAATTTCTAAGGCAGCAGGGAGACGGCTTTATGACTTTCTAAGTGTATTTAGCAGCTCCAAGGGCAAAATATTTTTTAAAAAACATGACAATTTAAAATATTGATGTTGATGACATTATCAATAACGCCACCTAATCGCGGCAGCCCTAACTGGGATATTGTTAGTGTTGAATGATTATAAAGATGCTGCCTGAACATTTGCCCATATTTGCTGTTTTGTTTCTGCATAAACTGATGAAATCTGCGGCTTAATGACACGTTTTTGCCATATAGACTAACCTTTGCTCAAAGAGATTGTTTTGTGTAGACAATCTTTGACTGCTTGGGTATGATCACAGGAAAAAATACCACTGACACTGTTATTAAAACTCTCACTCTGCTCTGATTTAGGACCCCAAGAAGGCTGGAATGACCCACCAGCAGTACGAGGTGGACCCAGGAAGAAGAAGGTACTCCTGCATTTAACACTATCAATATAGTCTTTTAGGTCAATGTTGTCCAGTCTGTGCAATATTTCCTTTAAAATTTGATTAATTAGAATATGCTAACAAATGTGTTTCCTTCAGGTGGTGTTCCAGTCTACAACTATTGCTGTTAGCGTGGGTCAAATCAAACTTTTAATGCTACCTTGCAATTTTTTTATATATATATATTTTTCAAAAAAACAACAATCCAAGGTTCTTACCCTGTAAAAACTAGAATAAAGAACAAAATCAAAAAGTTCAATACAAGACTCGTAATCAATGGGTGATTTAAGTTTCCATGCCAATAATATATCCAAGAGATCATTATTTGGGTTTTTTTTTTCTCTTTGGGAGTTTTTTTAATCAAATCATTGTTTATTTATTGTTTACTTGAGTTACTCCACCATCTTTCCACCTCTTAACAGCAGAAGTAGTCCTTGGGGTGCAAGTACTATTAGTTGAATCACGCGGTACAGTAGTAATAATTCACCCTGTTAGAGCTCAGTTAAGTCATTTAATGTATTGTTCATTCTTAAAGCTGCACTGATGAGTATGTGATTAATAACAATGATTTGAATGACTAGAGGTTATTTGAAAGGGGTCGTGCAGAGTGCCAAACCATCAGAGAATTAGGACTCTGCTCGCATTAACCTAATTTCCAGCAGCAGAGGACAGATGTTTTCAGCAAACAAGCTCTGATAACCCTGTTCAACCCCATAAATCAGATGGACTAACTTTGCAACTAGCTAACTACAAGCCAACTAAAGTTGAACATCCAGTCAGTTTGCTGTGGAGTTCCTCTACCTCAAAGATTTAAAATCTAGCTCAGTTTCAGTGCGTTCTAACCTTTGTCTCACTGACTGGATGTGTGTGTTGCTGTGTGTTTGCAGGTCCCTGATAACTACACTCCACCAGCCCCCATCACTGCCCCTGTGATGGGATTCCCTGTGGATGCCCCTCAGCCCCTGGACCATGCCCAGGTCCCCCCAGGAGCCCCCCAGGAGCCCAGCGTGCAGGTCGGCGTGTGTGACAAGGGGCCGCTATCTGAGTCCTAACACGGCAAACACGTAGACACCTTGTATTTATGTCCTTGTTTTCCTCCTCCAGCTCCTCCAGCAGCTGCCGGCAGAGAGGGTGGAGCAGAAAGAAATCCCCGCTGAACACATGGTCCTCAAATCCACCTTTGACAGCCTGGTGCAGCGCTGCCAGCTCGCAGCCGGAGACCCAGTAAGTCCCACTGTGTGTGCAGCTGCATCCACATTTTGCTCTATTTGTATAAAAGCTTGTAATTCAAGGAGAATGTGTGGGGTTTTACTGGATATCAAATAACCACAAATATTTTCATTTTCAGCAAACAAAAAGGAAACTTGATGATGCAGCCAAACGTTTGGGATACCTATACGACAAACTGAGAGAGCAGTCGGTAAGAAACTATTACATGTCCGTCAAGGAAATTCTTTTATACACTGCCTGATAAAAGGCAGAGCTTCTTGAGGGAAGAGGGTAGGGGCTAAAATAGACTTGTCAAAAGATAAAAAGGCATAAAAGATATGCAGACTAGCACACAAGCTTCAGGCGGTAGCAGACAGCAGCATCAGGCATTACAATAGTACAAGAGTAGCATGCACAAGCAGTAAGACAAACAATCACAAGTATTACATGTCATAAAAAGCATTGTGGGTGAACTGACCCTTGGAGGGGAAAATGTGAAACTCCTCCTGTGCAGTAAAACTTCATCATGGATACTCTTTAAGAGCCATTAGTGTAAATTATGCTGCACAATTTCAGGGTTCCTGCAGAATTTTTAATGGAGGTCAAATAAAGTGTGGCTCACAAACATCAGAAGAAATTATTACATTTCAAACAGTGGAAACAGATAACGCCACATATTTAAAGATGCAGTTGGTAACTAATAATAAATTGTCATTGTGAAATATAGGGATGTTAATAAATAACAGCTTAACCATTAACTGTTATTAAGCATTTTAACCGGCTGTCGGTTAAAGGATTAAAAGAAATATTAATAATTATTTAAAAAGCTGAGAAAAACGCAGAGGAGCGACTCGTCACTTTAAGGAGAAAAGCTGGTCCACCTTAAGAAAGAGTCGGCACAGATGCAGGAAGGTGGCTCTGGACTTCCAGCTGAGGAGTTGTAGCTTGTAGCCTCGTAGCATTTATTCACCGACAAATAAACTACACACACTGTCTGCTACAGCTACGTTCACAGCCATAACGCCACCAACAAACCCACACTCATCACCGCCGCACACACACACACACATGGTCTGTCAGACACTCGCTGAAGTTACACTATAGCGGGCACGGAGCCACCGGCAGTGCTAGCAGCTGCTAACGTAGCGCAATCACACACTGTTTGTTGGACAATCGAGTGTTGTTACACCGGGCAGACCCACAGCCTACAAACATCTAAACTAAACTAAACTGAATGTGCGGTGGGGACTTTTACTGGGAAAGTGGCCTCATGTCCACAACACTACGTGCAGTATCATGGCTGCCATAGTAACTCTCCTGATGGTGAACTGTTGACTCAGTTGTCTGCTGTGCTCATGTAGTGCAGCTGGCCCACCGCTGCATGCGAGGCACAAATCTCAGTTAACGATTGTAGGGTATTGGTTAAGAAAATTTTCAAAATAAGCATCCCTAGTTGATGTTGCTATATCCTGACAGTAGTACATGAGACAGATAATCTGTGAACAAATCTGGTTCCTCTGCCTCCTTTTAGTGCTCCTAGTGGCATTTTCAGGAGTTCACAGTGAAGAAAAACAACCAAGCTGTAAATCACTGCTTGTGAAGCTTGTGAATCAAACTCTGTCATTACACAGCTAAACAGCACACTAAAATATATTTCTGAAAACATTTGAGGTGAGAAATGGGTATTACAGTGATATTTTTATATATTACAGAATATTGAGATTTGATCAACGCTGCCTAGTTTGATCGGAGTTCACAAGTTTCAAGAGCAGTGATTTGCAGCTGCCCAGAGACGGCTCGGCTCTGAGTGAATGATTTTCTTCGCGGGCGGTGAAATCCTTCACACTGCACCTTTAACATAAGGCATTACATACTAACCTGTGTTACTGTTGTCTCTCAGCTCTCTCACAACATCCTGAACGGGCTCCACGAGATCAGCCGCTGCGTGGCGAGCCAGAACTACCAGCGGGGCCTGGAGGTCCACACCCAGGTGGTCAGCAGCAGCAACTTCAGTGAGATCTCCGCCTTCATGCCCATCCTCAAAGTGGTCATGACCATCGCCAACAAGCTGGGCGTCTAACCCCCCCAGGTGGAGGGCGGGGAGGACACCTACAACCAGACTTCAGTGTTATCATATTGTTTATATGTATTTATTTCTTTTTGACCTGATGACATGCTTTGATAAGGAGAATAATTCTGATGATATTGCAGATTGTGGTCTTCATCACTCCATGCTTATTCCCTTCCTGGAAGCTGATTTGGGCGGTGAGGTGGATTTTTGTAGATGTTGCCGTGGTAATTTTACGATAAAATGAATGTAAACTGAAAGTTGTGATTCTGTGTAAATTCAACAGTTGATGTAATATACAAAGTTTGAATCAAGGCAGTGTTTGTACAAGTAGTTGTATTTTCATCTACACCTGTGCATATTTTTCCTCTATTAGTACATTTTTGGTTGAATACATGCAGTGCTCCAACTGCAGAAACAAAACATCTAAGACTAGCAGCTCCTACGTCTAAGATAGGGGTGAAAAATGGTGAGAATAAAATATGGGTTGCACTTACTCTATATCCTGTCGGTGTAGTTTGTATGAGGGAGAAAACACACCGATCCTCTTTTTATTGTCATTTCGCAACAAGCATTAACGAAGCACTGTAACATAAATACTGATTGTTCTCTTCACCTGCTGTAACAGGTTGTGTCCAGTTGATTGTGCCACAGCTTGGGGCTTTTGGGCCAAAGCACTGCAGAAGAATGCCATACGGTGATTGTCAAGTTTCCGTTTTATTTTAATTTCTCAGCACTGTTATTTCCTGATAGGTTAGGTGAACGACTGAATCCTATTTTCTTGCTTCTGTTTGCATGTTTCCCTGCTGAGTTCACATGGCAGCTCATAGACAAAAGTTACATTAATTTTTAGTTTAACTGCAAATGAACTGACATCCTTTGACTCATCGTCCTACCCGCGGCAAAGTCTTATCCTTTTGTAACTTTTTTTTATCGTACTTGTTTTAGATTAGATCTTACAGCTCAAATGAACTGACTAATGAGAACATATGATATTCTGAGGTTTGTAGCTGGACATAAAGCTGGATAGTTTGGTGTATCATGGCAGCAGAAGGCAGTAAAGTGCCTCCGTGTGCTCATTTTGGTTGCACAGATATTTATACAATCCATCATATTTGCTTACTTAACTCATGTCGGTATCTTTTTCAAATAAAACTTCACTTCATGAGGTTTTGAGACTTGAGTATTTTTTTCAAACAATTAATACACATCTAATAAGGCACTTCATTAAACTATGGTAAATTTCCCCACTGTGGGACTAATAAAGGAATATCTTATCTTATTACACTTCAGAAATGTTTAATAGATAAATTATTAGATGTTAATAAGAACAACTTTTGGTTTGCCATTTGCCTTTGTATTAGTTATCTCTTTAGTTCATTTTCTTTTTATGTTTTATAAAGCGAGCAACCTCATCCGTATCACTGTAAACTACTAGTTTTTAAATAAAAATATTTTATTATATTTTAATATGAAGCATTGTTATAAACAGCGACTACTTACATCAAGATGCTGTTATCAAGAAGTATAATCCAATAATGCTTATTATTATACTTTGCTTCTTTAAGAAAGGAAACTGTATTTTCACAATATGGTGTTGCCTGTATTTGTTACATCCTGTTCAAGGCAATTCACATTTTGATCAGTAGATGGCTCTGTGTTTACTGTAAAAATGGCCATTTGCTTTATCTTAACTGTACAACTGCAACACAGTGGGCACTTATAGTTTTTCGCTTTCACTTTAGTTCAATTACCTCAAAGCAGTGAGTTCAAATCCCTGAACAATTAGTAGGCACATTTGTGCAAAAAGGTACAGTAGTCTACCATTTGCACAATAACTGCTTGCATGTGTTGCTGATGAGTTCTCAACTCCTAAAACACTATTTCACTGTTTGAGCCATCACATTTTGCATGATTCATGCAAAAGCTAACAGACATGCATCTATATTGCATAAATATCTATTACATGGTGATTACGTGGTGCCAGGAGCATATCCTGTTTACAGTGTTGCAGCCTAGTTAAATGCTGAACTGGGAATCTAAAAAGCCTTCAGCAAGACAAAATGACATACCTGTATAGTACAGTAAGCAGTGTCAACATAAACTAGAAGTAAATCAGAGATTTGCGTGTAAGAAATATTTCCAGGGTCCAGCTTGTCATTTTGGTGACACTGTCCAGTTTACTGACACAAGCTTTGAAGCAGGAATTAAATGTTTTGGTGAGTTGAAATAAACAAAAATTAGCCAAAGTGAATGAAAAAAACGTAACACGTCGTGCATTTGCTTTCTCTTTGCAGCGCAACTACAACACAATAGCGTTTTCCGCGTCCACACCCACCAGTAAGCGCCTTTAGATGTAAAACGCTATTTTCCCATTTCAGTAAAAGCACTTAAATGCACCAAAGTCTGCTTCACGTTCGTGGGGCGTTTCGCTTTCACCTCATTGATTTGATTCACTGTTACATCCCGAGGGCGTGCTGCGTCACAGACATGTGTGATATGTCAGTGAAGTTACAAGCTGGCACAGGTGGTTCACGAGCCCGCCGTCCATTGGTGCAGGAGGATCATAAGGTCAGGACCTCGCTGCTGATTGGCTGGTTGGAGTCAGACGCTGTGAGCTGGGAGGCTTGAATGTTTTTTGGGGTTTTTGAACTGAAGTAACCTTCATGTCCGTCTGGGGTGATGATAAAACTTCACCACACATCATCACACCACAGAGGAGTCATGCTGTACTCTCCCTCTATTTGACACTATGTCTTCAGCAGCTTGATAAGGGTGTAATCATGAAATATGACACTAGTTTTTTTGATATACAGCTGTGTCCCTCTGTCTCGCTTTGGCTCATGTTTTGAAATGATCTTGATATTGTAACAAAATGTCTGCAAAATAACTCACCCAAAACACTTAATTCAAGCTTCAAAAACCTAATGATTGTGTCAGTAAACTGGACAGTGCCACCAAAGTGAAAAGCTGTGTCCAACATCGTGGCAGTCAACCCTGGAAATGTTTCTATATGCAGATCTCTGATTTAATTCTACTTTTTGTCGACACTGACTATACTAATATACTAATAATGTCAGATCTGTCTAGCTGAAGGCTGCTGTGTATCACACTGAGCCTTTTAGATTCCCATTTCCCACAGTGGGTTAATGTTTTACTGGGAAATGTCAGTACTGTACTGTATCTAACCAGTCGAGGCAGATAATAACAGTATATAATATAAAATAATTGTTTTATATATAATCTAAAATAATAATAACAATTCAAAGGCTCTTGGGGGGATCTCATATATAGAGTATATCGTTATTTTTTATTTTAAATTATATACTGTGCATATCTACTGTGTATAAGATAAGATAAGATGAACCTTTATTAATCCCCAGAGGGAAATTCAGGTGTCATAGCAGCAGCAACAACAGTACAGATGAATACAATAAGTAAAAAGTAAAAGAGAAGGTGCAATGAAGGAAAAGAAGGTGCAATAAAGGAAATTGGCAATAAAATAAATAAGTAAAACAGCAATAAGTAAAGTGCAGCAGGTGGGTGAGTATTGTACATGCATAGCATATATATATGAAATTATATAATTATATGTAATTATATACATTTGGTCCAGGAATGAAATACGGAGCAGATGATCAGAGTCACATGGGGGTCAGACCTTGGTTATGGTGGCCACCAAAAGGAAGGACTGACCCAGACGGGTTGTAGTGTGAAGAAATAATGACCCTGAAGTGATTTGAACACGCAACCTTCTGATCTGGAGTCAGACGCGCTGCCGTTGCGCCACAGAGTCTGATATACAAATACACAGTAGCTATGTATAGAGAGAGATATAGATATATGTATACTGGATATATTATATACAGTATATACTATAAACTATAGAGTATGGCCTCGACCTGCTCTATATGAAACATGTCACGAGATAACATCTGTTATGATTTGATGCTATATGAAAATAAATGATATATTTGAAATTTAATTGTCTAATACACATTTGTGTTTACAGTAAATGTACTGATGGAGCAATGTGTTGCAGCTTTTTTTTCAATTGTTTTGGCTCATTTTTGCCATTATCGAAACTGTAAGTTCAATTTTCACAACTGTTTGATGGTACATGACAACTCTATTGCATTGTCTGTGAAAGGGAGCAACTCACCTGAAGCACTTTACTCATGCTTTAAAAGCTAGTTGTTGTGTCAGTAAACTGGCCAATAACACAATATGTCTTGTTGTAGAGTGAGCTGTACTGCTCTACATGTTTAGGAGATTTTTCACCATGAAAATGTGTCTTATATACAACTCTCTGTTTTATTGACACTGGCTGCTTATTGTACTATACCAGACTGAAACACCATGTAATGGTGGTATGGTATTTATGAAATACATGTCCAGTATGTCTGGCAGATTTTCATAACTGAATAGATCATTTGATGGCTCAAATGATGACAGGATGTTTACAAGAATTTCTCTGAATCAACTCATCAGTGTTGATGTGAAGAGTGGTTATTGGGAATGAATGAGAAATCTGTTGAGAGCAACAAGCTGTGAACATACAGAACATCTGCTGATGCCTATGGACACATTATCAGTGATGTTCCTGGAGTGATACTTACCAGGTAGGCCGGACTTGTCCATAGCTTTCTGTCAGCCATCCAACTCACTGTAAGTTGACTAGATGGATGCTGTGTCCCTCAGAGAGCTGACTTAATACTTACCCAAACTCTTGACTGGTTTCTCTGTGATGGTTGCGATGGCTGTGCCAGAACCAGAACTTGCCCTCCACTTTGCCTTTTCTCAGCACCATAGATCTTGATTTGGCTGAATTGAAGTGCGTCCTGGACTACTCCACCAGCTTTTCAAACCCCCACAGAATCCACTGGCAGCCTGGGACTGGTTCTGTGGTGACTGCAAGGTGATCCATGAAAGCCCTGATCCATGAGGGGTGGTTGAGCAGATTTCATTCTGGGCCCTCTGCACTCTGGTTCAGCAGACTTTATGAGCATGGCGAGGGAGAACAGCGTCACAGAGATGGTACACCCTGTGATGATGCTGATCTCTCTCCTTGTGCCAGCTTGATGTTATTGCTCTCATCCTGAAGTTGCTGTAGTAATCAGCAAAGAGGTCTCTAGTCCTGCACTGTTTGGTTAGTGTGAGCTGCACCAGCTTGTGAGGAATTGGGCCATATGCGTTCGCCAGGTCGAGCCAGAACACAGACAGTTGCCCTTGTTCTCTCTGGCCTCCCTGACGAGCTGTGTCACCACACCTGTATGTTCCAGACAGCTCGGCATCCCGGCAAAGCCATCCGTCTGGACTGAACAGCACCAGAGAAGACCTGTGCCTCAACACACTGCAGGTACATGATGCAAAACTGGTCTGTTTGGGTGGAGTTTTCCCCCTTCGGGATCCACACCCCTTCAGCCTCTCTCCACTGTTCTGGGATCTTCCCTCCTCTTCAGGGGAGTTGCATGAACTTGCTGTTCAGAGATTTTAAGTTATTATTTTGAATAAGAAGAGGAAGAAAAAAATAGTCCTTTATTATTCCCACAAGGGGAAATTCAATTTTTATTTTAATAACTCTCATTCAAGTATTGAGCCAAAGCAAATGAGAAAAAACTTGAATACACTAAAATAATTCCATTTAAATACTACTTTATCCTCCTTCCCTCTACATTTAAGTGGAAATATTTATAAATCCACCACGTTTATCTGACAACTGTAGTTACATTGCAAATGTATTGCTGCAGCATTGAAATGATGTTCACACATTTGCATCAATAATAATAATAATATATATTAATCTCAAATAAACCTGCATATAAATACTTAAAGTATATTTTGGTGCTAATACAATAGCAGTAGCAGAGTATTTCTAGTGTGGTATTTGCTACCTCTTCTCATAATGTGAGCAGTGTGCTGTTAAGTAATGACACTGAACAAAAATATAAGTGCAACTCTTGTTAATCCTCCAGTTTTTCATGAGTCGAAATAAAAAAAGTCGACTTCTTTCTTTTTCTATGCACACAAAGCGCTTCTTTCATGCAGATTTTGTTGATCCTTCCACCTGACAGGTGTGTCACATTAAGACGCTGATTCAACAGCATGATTACTGCACAAGTGTGCTGGTCACAATAGCAGACCGCCCTGTGCACTCATGCAGTTTTACTTTGAATAAACCCATTTACAGGCATGCTGAGCTATGGATTTCAGGGGGTAATTTCTCTTTTTGATAATGTAAGTACATTTTGACAATGATGCTTCAGGATTTTTACATGTAACAGTGTTTTTTTGCCATTGTGGTACATAAATCAGAGTACTTCTTCCACCACTGAATGAAAGGGCTGCAACTAACAAGTATTTTTATAATCGATTAAGATGCTAAAATGACTGTTTGGTCAATGAAATTCCCCGACCCAAATAGTGTTAAACCAGGTATTCAATTTACACTTATAAAAGAGAGGACATACTCACTTTTGATAGGGAGTGACGCTTTCTTTAATGACATTGCTCAACAAAAATGACATTTTGTAACCTTCACTAACCAAACACTCCTCAATCTGAAACAGTCTGATGTAATCCAAACTGGTTTCTGGTCAGCACACTGCTCATACATTCCTCTCTGCCCTGTGTAAACCATTTCACACACTGCAAGGGCACTTTATTCATATGCAGGCAGGAGCCAAGAGCTGCAGTATTAAATAGTTGGGATATATTTGAGTTGTGCACTTATGTTAGCAGCAAACTGGAAGTGTTGAGTTATTTACCACAGAAGGCCAATAACTAGCCAGGAAACGGAAAATCCCCCGAGAAGTTATTTTTTATTACCAGGACAAAGCAGTTTGCCATCCTTTGAATCCTCAGAAAAAAATCAAATACTCCATTACAAGGCTCTGCATTCACAAAACTACTTAGTATTATCAGCAATATGTTATTAAAGAGGAACTATTATGGCCATTTTCAGGTTCATACTTGCATTTTGGGTTTCTACTAGAACATGTTCAAAATGTTCAAAAAAACACTTTTCTTATACCGACTGTACTGCAGCATCTCTTGTCACCCTCTGTCTGAAACACTCTGATTGGTCAGCCGGCCTCCTCTGTTGTGACTGGTCAACCGAACCAAACTCTTTGGACTCCGCTCCAGCTCCGCTCTAACTAACTTTGTTAGAAGGCGGGCCGAACTAGCCTCTAGACAGGTATTTTGCAAATCTGTTACTTGGTGACATCACCATGTTACGGAAGAAAAGGCGGGACTTCAAGCAAGGCGTTTCAGGCAGTGTTTACACGCACACAAAAACTATCAAACATACCTAAGGAAAAAGAACAAGCACAGATAATAGGTCCTCAAAAGTACTCATACTTTGAGAGTTATATTCTTATATATGTTCGTTGAATATTTTATTATTACAGTTTTGTTGAATACGTGATTGTGATTGGTCAATCACAGCATTCTACAGTGTTATTTCTTAATAACAGACCTTTGCTGAGGGTGCAGTTCTGTTGTTGGACTCTGGTGAACCTTTTCTGGGTCAATTTATTGATTTCTTAAGTAAGAAGCAGTGTAATAAACCCTTTCTGGGTTTCTTTCACAACAATGACTGGCTCACTGTTCATTATCCCTTTCCTAATGGATGTGTGAGCAGATTTTGTTTTAGGTTGTCAAAACTGAGCTATTTTTAACAAAATTAATGCATCAGTAATAATGCAGCTGGATCATGTTTCAGTTCTGATAGACCTGCCATAACCGCAAACACAAGGCCCAAACGAACTCGGTGAACTTGATGAAACTGAAGATCCAGATGTGTCTTTAAATTTGTACCAGAATCCATTTTTTAATTCATAAAAGCTGCAGTCGTGTAAACAAAGTGCTCTAGTAGAATTACTCAAAATAATAATAATAATTACTATCTGGCATAAATGTCAAGTGGTTTAGGTGTTTAGCCAGTCAGCAATTTTCAGAAAATTGAAAGACTATGTAGTACAGCTTTATATCAGGAGACAAAGTGAATAAAACCAGAGAAAAAGAAGAGCAACAACATCAATGGAATTACTGTGTATTGAAAATATTGTGAATTTTTATTTCAGAATAGAATACAGTTGAGATTTGACTGTTTTATCATTCAGACCGACAACCTTTTGTTCCTCCTCGTTGTTAGGAGAATGTCGATTTTGGCGCTGTGGGCAGCAGGAGTTGATTGCGTGGCTTTTGCAAGTGCTTTGATAACGGTGCTCTAACATCCCTCATGACGGCACCTTCTGTTTTTAGATGCCCTGATGGGTTTGAAACTAGTTGGCACATCGGGGTCCATGTTTGAACCAGGTGTTTTACTTTCTTTCAGCTAATTTGACTATAAATCTCAGCACATTTACAGCATTTGATGTTGTCATGCTGTGCTACCATTTAAGTTAAATGTCTGTTCAGAGTAAAAACAATGTTCCACCTGGTGCTTCAGCCTGAAAACACGGACCTCGGTCAGATTTGTTTTGAGCCGTTTAGTCTTCACTGATGCGAAGTGAAGTAGAAGATCAGGAATGGATGCAAGTCATAAGGCATTAGGTTGTATCCTGACTCTTAGGGAAAAAAATAAACAAATACTCCAATTTATTTTACTGCCAAATCTTGGAGTGCAGAAAACTCGTCCATGTTAGAGCTCTTGTTTTTGTTAATAAGGAAAAAACTAAACAAAATAAATACATAAATAAGATTATATACGCATTCCGCACACCAGAATTTAAGATGAGCACAAACATCGATGCACCTGAAATTTAGCGATGACAACCAGCTTTGTGGGACATCATAGGGAAACCAGACCCGTCTCAGAAATCACCACGGCAACAGTTCTGATGATCCAAAAGCGACGCAGCTCCACAGTACGTTTACAAAAATAGACACAGCTCTGCCGTTAAGTCACCGATAAAACACCTCACCACAACACCTACCACAGTACATCATCATGCATGGGTGGCATGTTTGTTTTGTAACACCAGAACTGTCACATGACACGGCTGCTGCTACGTCAGCCAATCAGACCTCTGCTGCCGGATGTTTCTGGACAAAAGGGGGATAAAAGAGGAAGCGAAGCCACTGATGCCACAAATGTTAAAAAACTTCCACAATGATGTCGAGTGAAGAAGCAATATCAACTCCAGTGTGCTCTAGTAGACCTTTAAGATGCTTAGACGTGTGTCGACAATTGGCACGCTCTTGGCACTACCATATATTCATTAAAACACAAAAAAATTGCATGGTTTTAAGTTAAAATTACATTTATCCTTTAGTGTTAATATTGAACGGCAGTTTTAATTTAATGATAAACGTGTCTCTTATATTGTCTTGATAACACTCAACCCAACCTTTTACTTTTCTACATTTTTGCTTTGGTTTTCTGCCTAAGAAAGCCACACTGCAACACACTCTATTAGTATGTTATGACATAAAGGCCTGGGTTCTCTCCCTCTTCCATCATGTGCCATATTTCAATTAAGCCAAACTTTTTAACAGAACATGATGAAAACTCTCATCCCTTTTTTTCCCAGATCTTAAAGCGCTCAAAAAGTGAATTGACTGTATATCAGAATGGTAAAAACTGGCTGTAAACTGTATTAAAGTCCACAGTCTCCAATCAGTATCATAACTTGTCAGTTGAAATATTATTACTCTGTATGTTCAGTGCTCCACTTCTTGTCTACTTTGATTAATAATTGAGTAATACTTACATAAAAATGATCGGCTACATGATTGACCTTACATGAAGAATGCACACCAAAGTGGCAAAAACAGCGGAGGATGAAGTTGACTTTTTAAAATGTATCTACTTCATATCTAAAACATCTTTGCAAGGCCTTGGCCTGACTGAACAATAGAACCTGAGGCCAAGAGCTTAGCAAAATGTGTTTGTTTTTTTTTTATCCATCTTGAACAATTTGTTTAGTTACAGCTACGAAAACCACAAAAACAAGCAAAATGTGGTCGAGGCCCTCATGGAGATGACTTTTATCCTCCTTGGATGAGAAATGTATAGCTGTCAAAGGACTGTGAAGCTTCTTTCTTTTCGGTTGTTTTGCCTTCGAAGCAAAGCCGCAGTTCGTCGATCTTAGCCACTCCGGTGGCTCCCGTCGCCGGTGCGCTGTAATCGGGCCAGGACCAGCTCGTGGGATACCCTCTTGCAGTCCTTGGCCAGGCCCAAGTAGCACATGACGTCGATGAAACAAGTGGTAATGTTCAACTTGCAGCCAAACTCGCTGGTTGCATAATCAAAGGGGAACGTGTGGTGATAGTTGTGGAATCCCTCACCTGTTAGGTAAAAGAAACAAACAAATCATACCAAATACTACTAATACTGGATGTTGTTTTCTAGAAAGTGGGATTAAGAGCTTGTTTAGAGTGAATAATAAGTGAGATCAACAAAAGCGATAAGTTCTCTGATTGTAAGCTATGATTCTTTTAGCTCATCCTGATTAGATCCACTGAAGAGATTGCATAGTTTTGTTAGTGGGCAGGACATGTCGAAAACTACTTGACAAATCTCAGTGAAATTTAATGGAAAGCGAAGGGCCAAGAAAAACTGTTTTTTGGTTTGTCATGTTTTGGCATGTAACACTGGATGATGGCTCAACGTTGGTGCAAGAGTTAAAGGTACAATGTGTAGGATTTGGTAGCATCTCGTAGTGTGGTTGCAGATTGCTACCAACTGAGTACCCCTCCGCTCACACCTCCATTTCCAAGACTGTGGGAACGTGAGCTGCTCAGTGCAAAACCCTGAAACTGGCGTTCACCTCGCTCAGAGGCCATCCTTACCATAATAACATTACTTTAGAAGAAATGATAGTCAGACTGTGGCCACGGTTTCGTACTTAGTGACTCACTTTACTGCAGTTTCACAATCATGTTGGAGAACTACGGTGGCCTAAAACCGTGAAAGTCTCTCTCTAAAGCCAGTGTTTGGTTTGTCCATTCTGGGCTACTGTAGAAACATGGCAGAGCAACATGGTGGACCGAGGTGAGGACCCGTGTCCTATCTAGAGTGAAGGGTTCATTCTTCGCTAATTCACAGCGATTCTTAATTTTAGGTAATTTTACACTAATGAAAACATATTGATTAATTATTACATTTCTGCCCCTAAATGTTACACACAGTTCCTTTAAGTTCTCGTAAACCACTGCAGAAACCTACAGTAGTGTTAAATTTGAACACAACACAATTAGTTGTGTTTTTGTTTTCTACAAACTGCGCTAAGCCGTGAGGCGATTTTTTTGTAGTGGCAACATTTAGCATTGCAGGATCATGTTACGGCCACTGCTAAAAAAGACTTTCTTATTAAAAAAAAATTTAAATCAACAACTGTAAATTGAGCCATTGTGTCAAAGCATGAATAAAGCTTTTTAAGTAAGTTATTTTCACAGCCATGTGTGTCAGGAGTCAGCAGGCTCAGCCTTAAAACTAAAAAATGTTTTTAGTGAGCAACTTTCACGAACTGCGTGCCATCTTAGAAGATCCTGTTCCACATCCAGGTGTTTTAAAATATCTATTGTCGCTGCACTTGTGACTCCTATTGGTCGGTCTAGGCTTCTGCATAGCTGGAGTTGGAGGTAGATTGAGTGGAAACCAGGCATCTAGATAAAACGGATGTAAATAAATAAAACTAATAAATACACTGACTAACATATTTTGATCTTGATATTTTTGTTGAATCTTAAGCTTTTATAAAATGTTCAGATGAGCCTAATTTGTTTCTTTGTTTAGAACCCACTGTGCAAAATGTATGCAAAATAATGACAATCTGTCTATTGTGAGTCTAACTTCTAAATTGTAGTTTATCTTCCTACATTTTCTTTGGCTTCACTGAGAACGTGTTCATGCGCCTTTCGTACCTATAGCACTGAACGTGACAAACTTGTTCTCCCTGGGGTTGATGTTCTTGTCATAGGGCCTGTTCCCCCACATGTGAGCCGCGCTGTTGACCAGCCAGGTGGCGTTCAGAACCAGGGTGTACCTCAGCAGGGCTGGGATGAAGTAGGCCACCCACAGGGACTCCCCCCACAGGTACCAAGGCACAAACATGGGGACGAAGAAGCACATGAGCAGCACAGATGGCTTGTAATACCTGTTGAGGAGACGAGTGGGCGGAGAGCAGAAAGAATGGAGCCGTTTACTCAGTACAACATGCATTAAACACACAAAGGCTCTGCTTGTCAGACACGGGTTTGTTCATGCTATCACTTTCCTGAACATGACAGTTTTCATTGAAGCCAGTTTTGTCAGTAATTGTGACCTTGTTAAACCAGAATGACTACAGATCTCTGCAGAATCTCTGCAGTAGCTGCAGTTAAAAGAGATAACTCTTTCTTTGCGCTATATTTGTAGTTGAGATGATTAGGAAATAAGAACATTTCTGATTGTTCACTCCATAGCACCTGCCAAAGGAGTAAAGTGCATCTTATTTTGGATTAAACTCTTGAAGTGTAAATCAATCATTGACTGAAGCCACTTACTTCCTTTGAAACATTACAACTTTGTCAGCCATCAGGTCACTGAGCTCCAGCTTGCGTCCTTTCTCGATGACGTCGGGGTGTTTGCGCACTAGCAGCCAGCCGATGTGAGCGAAGAAGAAGCCCCGCACTGCATTGTGAGGGTCAGCGTCTGTCTCTGAATATTTGTGGTGAACCCTGTGGTCCCGAGCCCACTCAAAGATATCATTCTGTGGGTTCAAGTAAAGACAGAGATTACATACGCTGCATACACAACATGGTACTTACACTGTAATGAAAACTGCTATTATCACAAAGTGTGTGCTGCAGATCAGTTTTACTGTAGGTACCTGAAACGCCATGGAGTTAGCAAAGCCAAGAAAGATCTTTAGAGGTAATGAGGCCTTGTAGGATCTGTGACTCCACAGGCGATGAGCTCCTGCAGTTACTCCTAAAGCACTTATCAAAAAACAAAGTACGGCTGTGGGGAGAAATGCATGAACACATTAGTGCTACTAATTAAAATGCTGCACATTGCAATGCATCAGATGTTTTCTGTACACTTGTACTGTCTGTGTTAAGGCTAGGAGGATGATCCTGCAACACATGAGTCATCTACAGTATGTTACATTATTATATCTGTGTGACTGAAGGGGAGATCACCCCACTAAACAGTCAAATAGTCTTTCAAAAAGCATAAATTATCAATGTACAATCGCATGGTTCCTTTTTATCAAAAGCAATATATTTATGATCTTCTCAGTACAGTTAAATGTATCACACTAGCTTTCCTGCATAAAATGTACAGCTGGAAATCATAACACTTTGTCCTTTGAACTGCTCTGCACTTGTTTCACAAGAACTCAAATAACCATGAAGGAAGCAAAAAGCATGGCATGTTACATTGAACTGTGACTCTCTCTCTGTGTAATGTAATTAGGTCACATCAGATGATGACTGGATGGATGAAACTATTTGATGAGTGTGTGTATAAGTGCAGCCTCTGTGCTTTTGATTTGTGGGAAGTAAATAGCCTAATGATTTATAAGAAAATGCTTTAAGTAGGGATGCACTGATGCCGACGCCTGAACTTATAATTCAGTACATTTGTATGTATAAATTTTTACATTTTGTTTTACAAAGTTAGGAAAGCAATGTTGCCTTACACATAAAGAATGATCCCTGTCACTTCCACACAGTGAGGCATACAGCTTATTAAACCTGTTATCGGATCAGGACTGAAAAAGTCGGATTGGTGCATTCCTGGTTTTAAATAATAAGTTTTAAATTTGTGTAATTACTCTTCATTTGTCCTATGATACTGTTACTTAATAATTTAAAAAGAAAATGTTAGTTGGTCTCAGTTACGTGGAAGTGCACGTTATTTTTGCAGCTTTTACATTCATACTGTGGCATTAAATCTCTACTGATATATGTCCTGATCTATAATCCCACTACATGCGGGATACTGGGAGGAGCATGCACAGATCTGTGCAGCCACCTTTGTGCATGCAGCAGCAGTGGTGACATAACAGCTGGGACTCTGAAAAAAATACTGTATGAATCCCACCAACAGAAAAACAAATCAACACTCAGCCTGTGCAGAAATACTGTAACAGGTAGTATTGTTTTACTTACACCAAAGCAAGGTCAAGGGAGATGCTGAAGGAATGAGGAACACGCTGTACACGGCACTTATATGCAATAGAGACATCAGAAAGACATTTCTCCATACGATGATCCTGGGAGGTTTGGGGCCTTCTTTCTCTTTGTATGTGTGATCAAACGCGTCTTCTCTGGTGGCCTCTGGAAGAACATTTCCGCTGCTCGACTTGTGCTGCTGCTTCTTCTCCAACGCCTCCGCCTCTGTCATCGTGGCTGCGGTCTGGTGATGCTCTGAGAAAAAAAAGAGAGAGAGAGAAAACGGTAATTTCCGTGTTTTTGCGTTGAGCTAACGAAACGCGGGCTTAATTATTACTGCGCCTAGCTAGCTTGTAAGCTAGCTTGTGAGGAAGATGATGGTAATGTAACGATGATGCTGACATAACGTTACGACATTTGCTGCGTTGCGTAACACTCATATTACACCTGTAGAACAAAATGAACGGAGCACAAATAACTCACCAAAGAGAGGCAGACGAGTAGAAAGGAGAGTGAAACGACAAGCTGGTTAGTGTTTCACCTAAAACTACTGTAACCCAGAAAGAGAGAGTGATCGCTAGATCTGCAGCAAACGCATCAATAAGAGCTGGAGTTCGAGGTGCGACTGACCAATCGGCGCTCGGATGCCGCCTCAAGCTCGGGCTCTGATTGGCTGCCTGTTTATCTGCTGTTCACCTTTTATTCATTCTGCTGCCAGATGTATATTTACCTCCTCTGGAGAGCAGCCGCTGCCGTCTAGACGTGCGCTGAATTAACCGCACACACATTTTCGTTCGGATTAAAACGAAACCGGATTACAAGGAAAACGACAAGAGTGGAGTGACGTGGGGTTATAGCAAGTTAATGTGCTGTACAGTAGCGGCAGAGAACCCCCGCCCACACACACTCAGGGAAATACAGCGATGCTTGTTCTGTCACGTCATCTTCACCCCCTTATTAAATCCTTATTAGAAACAAAACAATCACATAACATAATGAAAATAATATACACATTCAAGTCATATTAGCACAGCTGCAAATTTGGTCGCCCCAAATAGAATATTTTAGGATTATTAGAGTTGGGAAATATTGAGGGGATGTTATGGTGTGGTTCAATGCACAGGGGCCAACCCCCGTTTGCAAGGGCCCCAGACTGGACAGATTATTTTTTAATTACAAATAATCAATATAAATAATAAGATTTTTTTTGTCTGTTTGTTCATCTGTTGTATTTTTTCACATTTTTTAAAGTATTTTTATACTGTATAATAGCAATTCAGAATTGTCATTTTTTTCTGCTGTGTTGAATGTTTTGAAGTACTGTATTAAATGTATAACAATAATAATAATAATAATAATAATAATATTTTTTATGTACCTCAGAGAAATTTTTTTTTAAAACTCCCATAAGAAACATTAAAAAATGAAGATGCTGATTGGATAAATGTGAGCCACTTCTATCCAGTCAGCTGACCTTATGAACCTCGCCCCATGATGTGACCACATTCGTAAGATCAATGTGGTTTTCAGAGATGTTATTTTACTAGCGGTAAAATGAAAATCTGATCATAGAGCACAAAAGCAAAGCAGCTGAAAGAACACCATGACCAAGATCTACTAAAGGAAATCCCCAAATTGACTAGATATTTCAAGGTTTAGATTAAAGGCTGTCTCAGCATGTGTGTGTGTGTGTGTGTGTGTGTGTGTGTGTGTGTGTGTGTGTGTGTACCAGTGCTCCCTGAGTGTGTATGTGTGGGCAGTGTAATAATCCTTACACATGATGAGTAAGGGTGGGGGGCTCATGCAGAGCAGCCTCGGGCCCCTGACCAACTTAATCCATCACTGGTGATGTTGAAGTGATGTTGAGTTACAAATGAATTTCACTGGATCCAAATTCAAAAAAGGATGGTAAATCCATGTGTTTTCACCTTCATGACCTACATTTAATGACATAATGGCATTTAGTCTCCATCTAGTGGATCAAATAGGCAGCATAGGGTGACAGTGTTAATATAGCAGCACTAACTAATCTCTTGAAACATCAGTTTTCTGGACACTAACGGCAATTATTTTTTAATGCTATCTTCATTGAACACATGCTCATTTACAATGGTACAAACAGATATATACACAATTGGAAAAAAAGAAGAAGAAGAAGAAGAAGATCTACCTTTATTAGTCCCACAATGGGGAAATTCAATTTACACTCTGTTAAACTCATACATGGTACATGTATGTATGTAAAAGAGGACACAACTCAAATTATTAACATTTCATAATGCCAGAGTTTATGTTAAGGCATCATATTATATTCATTTAATAACTTAAAGGTCTTAATGGCTTTTTTGTTAATAACACTGGGTAAGATGGTGCTATATTATTATATATTAGATATATCATATGCAGGAAAGTTGGCTTGGCTCCAGACCATTTTTTTCTTATGACTATTGAATTTTTAAAAAGTTATAAATAATTGTATGATATACAGCATGATATTTTCAATCCTATCTTGACTAAAATATAGCATTGCATCAACATATTTATTTCAACACTCAACTTAAGTTTCCTTTTTAGAAAGGAGACTACATCAATCCACAACATTCTTGGATCTTTCTAACACAAGTTTAACTGTTTAAATACTATGTAGTATTTTGAAAGACACTTCTCTGAGTAAGTTACTGATATAATATTTATCACAAATTTCCCAAGCTTTCTCCCACTGTATATCATCAAATGAGGAATACTAAAAACATCTAGATGAAGGGACAGAAACATAACTGTGTTCTAATAAACAACAATAGCGATATAAATATTTTCCACACACTAACAGCAAAAAACTTGACAAAATCTGACAAATTAGTGTCATAATGTCACCAAGTGACACTTGGACTATTTGCAGCACCACATGACGTCATCATCGGGCGCCTGTATTTACTTCTGGTCCAGTTAGCCCGCTGCTTGCTGCAATGGAAGTAAACAGGGACGAAGCGGAGCGCTGCATTGACATTGCTACTGCGGCGTTAAGCAACGACCAGCCGGAGAAAGCGCAGAGGTTCCTGGAGAAGGCACAGAGACTCTTCCCGACAGAGAAAGCGAAGGGTGAGTGTTTTTTTTTAAGATGGCCGAGCCGACGGAAGGGGCTCTTCAGCTGGGGAGGTTCGCAGCATCATCACCTGCAGCATCACCTGCATCCCGGATAAGCGCTGCAGCGCATGTAGCCGGGCCTTTGATAGCTAGCTGGCTTAGCTACTTGCCATATTGTTGTCACCTCAAGACAAATGAAGCTGTTGCTGTTGTGCAGGAATTATTCTGTACATATGCTAACGATGTCCGTGACACGCTATCAGTTGCTTTCCTATTAGATAGTTAAACCTAGAAAGTCTGTTAACGACAGCGGGAGAAGTGTGGGAGATTGGTACAAACCCCCCTACATCAGAGCCGTTTTTTTGTGTTATCACTTTTTATTGGTTTTACAACACATAATATAGACCCACCCCTCCCAGCTCTAGACCAAGAGATACTATAATACACAGATACAGTACATAGCTAAACAAAATAGAAAAAGAAAGTGTGAAATACACACAAAAAATAAATATTTTGCTGTATGTATTGCATATGAATATGTAGGTTAAAGGCCCATTCGTACATACATATGCATACCCAGGTACATACATGTACAAATATATCTAAACAGTCATTCCTGAAATATTGTCAACATTGATATGCAGTATTATCAGCATATAGATATACACTATGGGTATATGCAGGCATTGGGTACAGTAACATAAATCATATACATACCTTGATATATGACACTAATATTATGATATAACTCAAATGTGTTTTTGAGGTTTCGATCTCATCTTATATGTCTTATCTTGCTGAGCTTTCTGCTTCCAAGGTTGTAGATATCAGCTGAATGCACCAGTAGTCAACCATCATTAAAATACTGTCACACTATGCTCATATACAGTATTTTGGCATTTGGTCTAAAATAATGTGGTTTTTGTGTTTTTTTTTAAATGAATATGAGTGAGGTATGGGTGAAGACCTTTCCAATTGTAATTACAAATTTCTCTCATTGTTTATAAATTCAAATTGAAAACCTAATAGATTATAAAAATGTAGATATTGATATGAGATTCCTAAAAGGCACCACAGTTTCTACTCTGACAATACTGTATTGTAAGGCTCTCATGTAGCTGTTTTAATAATCTAATAATCCATCCAACAGATATTCTGCTACAGGTGTTACAGCCTCTGCTGTTGCATCCAAAATATGTCAACTACCAATGCAAGGAATTCAAGGGTCAGCCTCTAGCCATTCTGAATATATTTTAATGTTCACAACACTGTTATTGTTTCCCCTCTAGTTCTGCTGGAGCTGATAGCAAAGAATGGATTTACACCAAGACAAGGCGGCAACTCAGACTTCAGTGGGGTCTCAGGGCCTCGACAGCGGCAGACCAACAGTGAGGACACCAGACCTGAAGAGAAGCCTTCGGACACCTCAAAATCCTACACGGCAGACCAGGTAGACGCTGTGAGGAGGTAAGACTGATAATCATGCCAATCTGGTATTTATTCTATGGGCTTATTGACATATTTTTAGCCTTGATAGGCACCTGACACTGAGAATCACATGTTCTCTACGCAGGATAAAACAATGTAAAGACTTCTATGAAATTCTCGGGGTCCAGGCAGACGCCTCTGAGGATGAACTCAAAAGATCGTATAGGAAACTTGCTTTGAAATTCCATCCAGACAAGAATCACGCTCCAGGTGCTACAGAGGCGTTTAAAGGTGACCAGCGTGAACTTTCAATCATTCGTCACTGATCTTGCTGTCATGCAGAAAGCCTGATTAGAGCCAATAATTGTGTCTTTTAGCCCTTCTTCGTGATGCTCAAACTTAATTTGACTTCTTAATTTTGCATTTCCAACAGCTATTGGGAATGCGTACGCTGTTCTGAGTAATGCCAACAAAAGACGACAGTATGATCAATGTGGAGAAGAGAGGAGGCATCCGTCGAGACACGGCCCAGACAGTGGGAACTTCGAACCAGATATTTCACCTGAGGACCTCTTTAACATGTTCTTTGGAGGAGGTTACCCATCAAGTAAGTGCCACTGCTAGATGTTTTAATGCCAAGCTTGTGAGATATGGTGTTTCCATTGTAATATCTGTCTAATATATGCTACATTGACCTAGGTAATGCTAATGTGTACACTAACGGGAGAATGCGTTACCAAAGGCGAGAGAGAAGAGAGCGTCAGCGGGATGTGAGTTTGATGTTATTATTATTAGAGCTACTGCAAATTGCACATGTGCAAATAATGTAAAGTTATTGGTAAGGGGAGACACCTCAGATGAATAGGGTAAAACTTTTAACTAATAATCACAATGAAACTTCCCCAGTTGATCACTTACATTAAGACATTATTTTTTATTACAAATTTTCTGAAACTGTATGTATGAATATGCAAATGAGGCATCATCTTATTAAATTTTTAAATTTAAATTTATTGTTTCATTTTGTTGACATAATTAGAGTCAAAGGTTTTTACAGAGGGAATTGTGGATATTTCTCCATAAATCTGTTAAAAAAATGAGGAATAAAATGAGATATAAATCAAGCTATAAATGATATATGAACAAACCCCTTGGTAAAAAAAAAAAAATTGGTGTGTGTCTGGCTCAGATTATGAGAAAAACCTAATTTTGAGAAAACAGCTGATTGTAAAATTTCATATAGTTTGAAGAGACTGCAGGTGAATAGGGTAAACTTTTTAAACCAATAGATATCACCATGTAACTTCCTGAGCTGCTTATTCACATTAAACAATTACTATGCATTACAAGTTTTCTGAAATGTTATATTTAGATATTCAAACGAGGCATTATCTAATACTAACCTTTGGTGAATTTAGGAGAAATCTACAGCCACTAATAGACAAAGTAGTAAAATAAACACCTAAATGTGTATTTTGGGTGTTTTTTTTTCCACTAGTCTGAAAGAAGACATGTTACTGAAGCAAAAGAGCCCAAAATCAAAACTGAACAGTACAAGAAAAACAATGTTTATGCCTGTAGTGTCTCGCCTTAAACAGCAAGTGGTGACATTGAGTCATCTGTCATTTTATATGTTTCGGTGCATTCAGCAATATTCAAAGTGTCTTGCAAAGCAAATAGTCTTCCAAATATTTTTTAAACATGTTTGATTCCTCTGTGTGGGTTTTGACAGTGAAATATTTTCTCTGCAGGGAGGCCTTGCCCTCTTCGTGCAGGTCATGCCCATCCTCATCCTGGTTATTGTGTCGGCCCTCAGTCAGATCATGGTCAACAGCCCCCCCTACAGCCTCAGCTTCAGGCCGTGAGTGAGATGACTTGTTCTGAACGCCTGCCTAACAAGGATGTTAAATAACAGCTGTTGTTCTCCAAGATTCCAACAGACAAACAAAGATTATCATCACAATCCCAACCCAAGTGTGTTTCGTAATTGTTGTTTTCTTGCTATTGCTATAGAGAGCAAAGAATGGTGTTTGAAATGTCACGGATTTATAGATTAACCAGCTTAAAAGCAGATTTACTTTCATTGCATTTGCAGTTATTTTGCTTCCTAAGATAGATCCACTGTGTTGACTTTTCAGTTTCTTGCTTGACTTAGAAAAGAACATCTTGATGCTGCTTCAGTTAATTCCAGATAATCACAGAGCTCTTCTGTGTTTGCTGGCTCCGTTTGTTTGGCCTCTCTCCATGTTGTCTGCCTTTGTGTTTCAGATGCGTTTCTGTTATCAGCCGTGAGTCATGTTAACAAAGACAGATGGTGCCAGATCTGTTTGGTCGTATGATATCTCTCCCACACTTTGCAGGTCAGCAGGTTACACACAGAAGAGGCTGACGGAGAACCTGAAGGTGCCATATTATGTGGGGGAGCAGTTCTCCAGGGAGTTCACTGGACTGAATTTGAAGAACTTGGAGCGGACGGTGGAGGATGATTATGTTTCCAATCTTCGCAACAATTGCTGGAAAGAGAAACAACAGAGTATGTTTGCCAAGAAACCAACAAATTTATTTATCTAAACAGGAATATTTATTGTTGTTTCTGCCATCAACAGTTCTGGGAAAATGATTAAAGACATGCTCTGCTTTTTATTACTCCTCATATATCTTTCATTAATTATTTAACTGTTTCCTGCAGAGGAAGGTATGCTTTACAGAGCTCGCTATTTTGGAGACACCGATCTGTACCAAAGAGCGCAGAGGGCTCGCACACCGAGCTGTGCCAAGCTGTCCGAGATCACAGCTTCACTACATGGATGATGCTGCTTCCACCATTAAAAGCAAGCCCTTAACATTTTTTTTTCTGAACACCTTTTGTTGCAACTACCTGCATGTTTTTGTTTAATTTCACAAAGTGATTTCTTTTTCTTCTACTTGTCTCCAGGTTTCCGGAATCAACACAAAAGATTATTGGCTGTAAATAGACGCTTTAACAATCTGGAGACTGAAGATGACTCAACAAAGCAACACAAACAAACCAGCACCAATCTGCATCAAATTGACCACACAAACCGGTTGAAGCCATTTCTGCTGAATTTTACTAAGTGAAATTCAAATATAATGTTAATATAATGTTTGGAAATTGAAAAAAAAAACACTTAAAGGCACTGTGTGTAGGATTTGGCGACATCTCATGGTGAGGTTACAGACTGCAACCAACTGAAATTTCTCCCAACTGGTGCCGAGCGTGTAAGACAACTACGATGGGCAACACGAAAACTTTAATGGCCTTCTCTAGAGCCACTGTTTGGTTTGTCCATTCTGGGCTACTGTAAAAATATGACAGCCAGCTCTGTGAGGAGGACCCACTCATATGTAGATATAAACAGCTCATTCTAAGATAACAAAAACATGAGAAGAGTTCTTATTTTCATGTGATTATACACAGAAAACATACTTATTAATATTATATTACAATTTCCGCCAGTAGATCCCCCTAAATGCTACGCACTGTTCCTTTAAAATTGCTTGTCTGTCTGACAAGATAGGGGTTTGAAAACCCTCCAAGCCCCAGCTTTGAATGGGAGCCATGAAGCTGGCAGAGGTCACGTCATGGATTTTGCGAGAATGCAGTACGAAACCAGAACGTAGTGAGTTTAGAGATAGTTGTATGGATGTAAGTTATGTAGCAGTTTATTAGATACAATACTGAATGCTTCCTCTTTCATTTTACACAGTCAAATCAGTGAAGGAGACAAGTTCGCTGATTTGGCTTCAAATGCACATTCTGATACTATGCAGGAATAATGTGAAACCTCTGAAACCCTCATGTCTAGGGTTTGTCAAACTCCTTAACACCTGAGATTTGTCTTCTTCTGCTGCGTATGTATGTGAGGACAACAAATAGGAAATGTCCCTTTACACTTTGCCTCTTTTAGTTGTGTTAAGTATAGAATTAAATGCAGGCACTTCACAATATAAGCCAAGAGAATGAGAGATGTGCCTACCCACAAAGTGGGGCTTTCACAGGTCCTAGTTTGCCTCTGATGAAGCAGTTTTTGTCACACCTTTTATGTTTATAGTATGCTATTTATGTTTTGTATTATTTATTTAAAGAACAATATAGATCTTGCTCACCTTTTCCACTATGTTTTTACTCCCGGATGACAATAAATATGGATGCCTAAAACGTGTTGGATGTGACTCGTCGCTCAGAGTACAGAGACAAAAGCTCAGTCAGCACATTTGGAGTGTAAAGTCTGCCGGTCGGCTGGCTGGGACCAGACTGGGAACAGGAAACATGACTTTGTGCACGTTCACATTTTGAAAGACGTGCAACACGTGCCGGGCAGGAACAACACATTCTTTCACTGCAAATATACTCAGCTGTTTTTGGCAGATGTTTCATGTCTTGTTTCTGGTGTTGACTCACCAGAAATGTAACTTTTTCTGCGGTTTTGAAACTTATGCTCGATGTGGCCGGTAATGCTGGCTCATGTGTCAGCTGATCTATATCAAGATATAGCTGATTATTCCTCACTACAACAGGTGTCTTAGTATTCTGGTATAGTTCGTCAAAGGATAGGCATACAGCTTCATATATGTGGTTGTACCATTTACCAAAATGAAAAACATTTACATTTTTGGCTCATAACTTACCCACATTTATGTGTAATCCATGTGTAAAACTGCAAATGATAATCTAAGTTTCATGAAATAAGTCCACAGGAGAATTGTTAAAAAAAATAATTTATTTTGCGGTCACCAAAGTACAAAAGCAGTGCAATGTTATGAGTATTTGAATGTCAAATAAATAAAGTTGAAAGCGGGACAGGTCCACACAGATACAAGATCAAGTTACATTTGCTGCAGCTTGCACACAAACTGCACAATGTAAGCGCTGGTAAGCCTTCGCTCTGGAATGCAAGCAGTCGCTAGGGTCCCTAAACAACTTGCTTGGTGTACAATTCATCACTCGGTGTACATTACAATTAATTGCCATGTATAAAAAGAACAGAAACACAATGGTCTTCAATGACTATAATAATCATAGCTAGCTGCCGTTGTAAGTTTCCATAGAAACTGAGGTAAGCGCTTTAATACTCACAAAAATGCCTGTTTACCACATATATCATGATCGTTACACATTTGTAATTTGCAAAGCGATACCTACTCCAGGTACCATAAACTCCCTTACAGTTGGAATAATAAGCTTCACCATGACAAAGTCCATCCTTGCACTTCAGAAGGCCTCATATACATGTAGTTATAGTAGTAAGGCCCTTCTGTGAGCTCAACTGGGCATTTTTAAAAACGCAGATATACATTTCTCAACATTCCTCAATGAGAAGTTCTTCAGAACAATACAGTTTCTTCTTGATCACTCGGAAACCAGTGCTAAGTTTAATAGCTTGTCTCACTACTGGAGTGGAAGGAGACTTAGTGCTAAAAAGTCCTTGGATCTTGGGCCACAGCCCACCAGACTCCAGCCTCAACACCAGAGTCAGCTGAAAGGTGGGGACAAGGTAGGGGTCCACGGATAGCTGTGCCATACTCTCGCAGGAGGCCCCTTGCTCCACACAGAGGTCAATGAGGGCCCCTCTTAAGCCGCAGGGCTCGCTAGCTGCCAAGTGAAGGAGCTCCTGTCCAATGTGCTCCAGGAGTTTCTCAGGGATGAGCAATTTGGTGCATCGTAAGGCGCAGTCTGAGTCTTTGGCATCCCTCAGGCTTCCTGCGATCAGGTCCACAACTTCTTTTAAGATGGTCTCCTCCATTGGGTCATAAAACAGGTCTTCATTACAGGGAGACAGGTCACCGGAGACATCTGACCCTGTTGACGAGACACAATGGATTATAACCTGATCCATGAATAACATGAAAACATCCAAGAATTCACTTCTAATTAAGTATTTATGCAGTATTCAGGTAAACACCTGAGTCGGAGAGATCACTCCTGCTGCCATTGTTGGAAGCAGACTCTATACTGCTGCTGTTGGCAGATGTGCTGAAATCAGCCAATTTTTGCACCAGTTTACCCCAGGACAGCCTCCTGGGACTGGTGTCCACTGGGGAAGGGGGTGAGCTGCCGAGGCTATCAGTGGGTGCAGAGAGAGCAGGCATGGCTGCAGTGTTCAACAGTATCAGCTGCTTCTGTGGTCAGCTGTTTATGAGGAGACACAAAACAACAGATGAGGACTTAAACTCGACAGAAAAGACAGTAAGTTAAACATAATTAACAATTAAACACAAGTACCAGGTGTTTTAAGTAGAGCTTGTTTAGGAAAACAGGTCAAGTTTGCAGGAAAAACATATTTGTTTCACGGTAGCTAGCAGCTCTAACTGTTCAAATTAGGTACTAAAGCTAGCAAAATTAGTAATTAGTAACATAGTACTTACAGCGTATTTGATAGCGGTGCCGTTCAAGTCCGTTGTCGATGTTTCAGACCGTTATTTAACAAGTTATTGTCTACAAAAACAACCATCTGTTAACTTCTTTCCCCTACGATTGTTCTTTAACGCACCAGCTGCCGAGCTCTGCGGTTTGACCTGCAACAATGTTTATATAGGGAGCTGCTAGGCCACGCCCCCTCACGTCCAGCCAGCCAATCAAAAAGAGAGGCACGGCATCGGAGCTGTATCTTGCCTGGTAACATGCCAGCAGAGGAGAAAGACAAACAGGAGGAGGAGGAGGAGGAGGAGGAGGATGGTTGGGCTGATGAATAGCAGACCCCAGTGTTGTGGAAATATACAGGGACTTGCCTGGGCTTGCAAAGATCATATTCCTTTGTTTAACGTCCTTCTTAAATATAAATAAATGGCTTTGCTGTATGTGCATCCTGTGTATAGACAGCATTGAATAAATCCCATGCAGGGCAGGCCAGGCTCAGCTGGTTGAGTGTTGCAGTGCACATTACATTACGTCACCTGTTTTGCTCAAGCATTACATCAGAATTTTTCATCTGCCACATAGAGGTGCAGAAGAGTGGAGGACAGAAGCAGCCAGAATCAAAAACAAATGAATAAATGACTCAATAAATAAATACATGTCATTAAATGCTGCAAAAATAATATTATAAATAAATGTAGCCACTCATTAACTGTAAAATGTGACAAAACATGTATTGTTTTAATTAGCTTCTTTCTTTCTTGATCTTTGTATTAATTCCCTAAATGTATATGTATGTGGAAATTCATAGAAAGATAAAGAAAGAAGCAAATTAAATTAATTAACATCTACATTATTTATATATAAAATAAATAAAAGGGAAATTAAACCGAAGAGTTTAATTTATCAATGAATTAATGGCTACATTTATTTTTAATATTATTTTTGCCAGCATTTAATTACATTTATTTACTTATGAAGTTATATATTTTTTCATTTATTTTTGCTTTTGGCAGGTTCCATTCTCCATTCAAAACAACACACAATCAGCTGCATAATACAACACTGGGAACATGCTAATAATAAATATAATTTATATTCAAAGCTGTGTATCTTCCTACATTAAATAAAACAGGCAGAACAATAGAAATGTACCAAGAGGATAGTTTACACATTGATGACAAAATATGTTCTAGTGCCATCAAAAGCATAAAACCCCCTGCATGGGAATGAAATTAAAAGAGCTAATTGTTATGGTATATAGTACCAGATGTAAACTCAAACAAATTGCAAGAAAACTTGTAGTGCAAAGTAGAAACAACAGCTGTGTTTCTGTCTGGCAGGGCCGTACTGTACATGACATACTGTATTTGTTTAAAGAAAAAAAATTTGGAAAGCAGCCAAATATGTATGCTGCGCTGCTACACGTGAGTGGGACGAACTGAACTTTATGTCAGGGAGGAACTGAAAGACATAAACACGTGAAGGCACAGCATGTTCTGAGTGGGATGTTAGGAATCAAGAATCATCATTGTAAAGTTTTGTTTGCTCCTTTTCATATACAGTGTAGAATGTAAAACCAGAAAACAGTTTCATACTTTCAAGAACTGAATAAACAACTTGTGAAGTGAATTCCTAGAAAGTGTGATGTACAACGAACTTTTGAACTCTCAAAAGGAAATCTAAGCTGTGGAGGTGTGTCTTGTACTGTCCAGGGCCGTTCTTAAGACATTTACTCCAAGGACAGTACATTCTGTTCGTTCCCACCCCTCATTTGTTTGAAAACATTCATTCACCGAGCAAAACACCGAGATCTGCACGTCTCCTCCCTGTCAACACAGCAGAGAGGCGGCACAGAAACAATCAGTGAGTTTCAGGCTGCAGCTCATTTGAAGAACGGAAAAAAATGTTCATTTTCAACATAAAACAAACAGCAGCACAAATATTTAGCTGCTTATCTACATATAAGAAATGAACTCAGGGAGGGAGGAAGGAACCAAGCAAACAAACAGTACAAGAAATGTCCAAGTATGACTTTATTTACAGGCTCTCTTTGTTTTGCTCCAAGTGCCAAGCAGACCGAGCAGGCAGCAGGTTTATGACTTACAGTGCAGCCATGTGGAAACAAAATGCCTCACTTCATGGGATTTATTATGTTACTAAAGATATTACTTCTCTGAACATGAGCCGAAGAGCAGATTTGACACTTGGCAAAAAACATTTATTAGTCTAAACCAGTTGAAAAAAATCTATTAATAGTCTATTACATTATTTAAATTGTTTAGTTATTAGTATGCAACAAGATTTTGTTGACGGTGGTTTATCATAGTATGCTATGTAAAATATAACAAGTTGTTTTAAAAAAAGAAAACCATGCTCTGACAATAGCTTTGATTTAATAATACACATTCAGTATCTCCTGATAATATTCACATTTATATCGAATAAAATAATAAAACCATAAAGAAGGAATCTTATTTTGAACTGAAATAAACCATCTCCCTTTATTTGGCTTATTTATTAACCAAAGGCATCTGGGTCTCTTTGTTTAAGATGGTGTAAATCCCAGTAGCTGTTCAATCGGTTTGTACCGCCACTCATCTGCTTCCAGCTCCTCCACCAAACTCGCAAGCTTCTCCATTCGAGACACTTGTTGATCTGGAAGAATACACAGTTCTTACTTTATTAGTGACTTTATTATTACCAGGCAAAAAAGAACACATTGTGCATATATAGTCACTGACTTACCATGTTTAACCTGTTTAAGCGTGGAGGCAACTTGGTAGCTGAATACAGACTCGCAAAGAAATCTGTCAGAGCCATCTAAACAGAAACACACAGTTAAGTGCTGGTGAAGACATAACTGAAGCCTTGTTGTTCACTAAACTAATACTGTAGCTTATTAGTGGAGTTTTCAAGCGGAAGTTCAGTTTAAATATTATGTAATTTTCAGGAAAAGCTTGAGACCCTCAGCATCACTGTGGTCATTCATCACTGTTTTAACCTGGTAGTACTCTGTGCTTTTTATAAACAAGCGAAGTAACCACATTAATTAGTGGATTTTGAGCTAGACAGGCAACAAAGTAGGAGCCAGATTGCTATTTAGTCAAATACACAAATCATATGTGGCATTGGGTAAAGCATAAAAATTACAAGATATTTCCAGTGTTTTTATTCACACACATGTTGATGATGGATGTTTTGGAGTACTAATTAATATATGGGAATCCAGTTAAAAGAACTTGATTAGAGCCCAGGTTGTGCCGCTTCACATGAAACCTTCGCATTGATGAAAAATCTTTCTAAAAGATGAATAAAAGCCAAATCTTAAAACACCTGATATGTCCAGCTTCCCCAAAGGCTGCTGCACAACAACAAAATTGTGACTGTTTTAGCTTTTTAGTTTAAGTTGTGAGCTTTTCAATCTGGTGATGCTTTGCTCAAGAGAAGTAAGGAAACCTTTGCTGGCTTGAACAACTTGGGAAGTGTTGTTTGTTGTTCAAGCTGCATAGAAGAGGCTTCTGTGAATCTGGGAATGTTCTCAAAACAACTGAAAGATTTGTCAGACTTGTTCAGAGATTGACTTGTATGCACCAGTCAGGAAACAGACGCACAAGACTGAAATCTCAGGAAGTACAATGATTGCATGAAGGGCACTACTAGGGACTAACTTACTTGGCCCAGTGCTTTCTTAATGTAAATGACAGATAAGAACGTACAGTGTGTTGAAAAATAGTCTCATTATATGATCCACATAGCCTTCTTTGGAAAAGAGAGATAGCTAAAGGTAGCTGTGCGTTTTCTCTTACCTTCCATCATTTCACCAGCACCTTTAGGATATGTGTACAGGACTTTCCTTGGAGGAATGAGCTCTGAAGCACTGAATCCAGAGCCAGTCACCGAACTGCCACTCACACCTCCCGCAGAGGAGGACGAAGAAGATGCTGCCATTACTCTAGAAAACTAAACACACACACACACACACATATGTTGTATTGTTGTTAGCACCGCTATTATCTATGAAACATATGTATGATAGGCTAGTGTTTTAGTTAGCATCATAGCCAGTCTAAAGAAAGCTAAAGGTAGTAGATTTGCTTTCCTAGCTTTTATAGTAACGTTATATTAACTGCGACAATAATGCTAGGTGGCTAGTAAGACAGCTAACAATCCTGGTGGCAACGATGTAAGCAACGGCCATTCACCGTTAGATTTACTAAACACAGCATGACAACAACTAACCTTTTTAAACAATATAACTTCCCATCGATGGCTCAGTAAGGCTATAACGACTTTGAATCCGCGTCGTTGGTTAATTTGTTTGTTTAGAGTTTTGCCACTAGTTTACGACAAAGACAACGTTTTACGTTCGAAACCCCTGTCTGTCGCAAAGCAGGGAAACTGATACGCGAACGTGCCGTAAAGCAATTAAATAGTTAGTACGGTATAAGCAACTTCCGAGCATAATACGAGTTTAAAAGCTACGTAAGCTAATTTACACATTTTGTCGTGTAGCTAACTTGCTAACGAGTAATTCAGATATATATTTGTGTTGTTTGGTTAGCTTAGGTTCAGCTAACATTAGCTAGTTTACATTATGGACGTTTTACGTCCAGCTCTTATCAATATAAATGGAAGAATATACCGAAGGAATGTCATTAAGGAAGAACATTGTGAGGAGGAAGAAGACTTGTCTTACATGGGACCACCTGGTAAGTTGAGTCCTGTCAGTCTATTTGTATGAAATGCTGTCAGGTTGTAGCCACAATTTCTTAAAAAATAAAACAATTATATATCTGTATATTTGTGGTTTTAACCTATTTAGAGAGTGAAGACCTTGCAGCAGATGAAACCTGTGATACAAACTTAATTGAACAGACTGATAAGGGTTACCGCTGTGCCATTGATGTCCCAAGTGTTCTTTACAAGTGAGTTATCTACAACTGACATCCACAATTTGAAAAGCACGAGAGTTTTGTGTATCTAAGCAGCATAATGTGTTTGTTTTACAGATATATCATTGGGAAAAAAAGGAGAGACACGCAGACGTCTGGAGTTTGACACAAAGACATCGATCAGCATCCCAAAACCAGGAGTGGAAGGACAAATTGGTGAGGATTAATTAAGAGCATCATAAAACAATTTAGAGTGCACTTTCTGAAATAAATAATTTTCTCGACTTTCTTTCTTTGCCTGTCAGTTATCACAGGTTCCCATAAAGCCGCAGTCTCCTCTGCAGCCACGCGAGTTGAGGTCCTCGTTGAGAGTTTTCGCAAGAAGCAGCCTTTCACGCATTTCCTGTCATTCCCTCTGAATGATCCCAAAATTCAAGAAGGATTCCTGAGCTTTAAAGAAGATGTGTTGCAGCAGTGCTCACAGGTACTATAGAAGAAATGTGAATGCTAATGATGAGACGTAGCGGTAGCTGTGTATTGGTTAAGATCAACACATTATGTCCACAATACATTCTGTATTGTTCACAAATTGTTACCTGATGTGTAGGATCATGGAGTAGAGGAAAGCATCTTTCAGAACCCTGCAAAGCTTCACATGACAATCGGCACCCTGGCTCTGCTAAATGACATGGAAGTGAGAAAAGCATGTGAACACCTCCAAGAGTGTCAAACCTTCATCAGGTAGGGGCCATACAATTTATTTTATTTTATTTTATCATACTAAGATTTAAACTGTAACGAAAAAACGTTATTTATTTGACATGAAAACAAGAACTCATGAGACAAAACAAAAATGACTGCTTTAAAGCATAAATCTGGTGGTATATTTTTCTGCTGATTTTAACAAAGCCCATGAAAGCCAATAATAAATTGATCTTGCAAACAGGGGTTGTCTGTGTAGCCGAATCCTGGTATAATGTATTCCTTTGTGCCATATACATACGCACATTACACACATCAGTGAGCCACGCTGTTGCACTGGGTGACATGTTCATTACTTTGGGCACTGTAGTTTATATATTGTTTTTCTTTATATAAATCATTGTTTGTGTAATTTTCAACACCACAAGCAACTACAATACAATACATAAACCCTTGTGTCTCTAACAGGTAAGGAGGCCTGAAAAAGATGCACACTACTGTTTATTCACACAAAAGTATGTTGAACATTACTACACGTATTGGGAATGTAGTTCATAGTATGCAATTTTGGATGAAGCCTAAGACAAGCATAAGAAAAAGAGGGGAAAAAAAATGAACAAATAACAGAACAACTCATTTTGGAGACTGTAAAATACTAGACATACTGTGTGCAACTAGCATGGGGAAAGCAGGACTCTGCCAGGAGGTACAGGATGTTGGTGCAGTACAGGGGGTTGTTCAGCAAATGGGGATAGCAACCAGCTTGAGGGAGCTGACATGCTCTAAGAAGGATAACCAAATTTTAGAAAATTGTGTAAAGTCAAGTCAATTATTATGTAGCTCAATCTCACAACTCAAAAATTTGCCTCAGTCAGCTTTACAATATGTACAGCATATGACACCTTCTGTCCTTTATGAACGCCGCAACGAGAAGAAACAATAACAACAAAAAAGTTTTAGAAGGAAAAAATTGAAGAAACCTCAAGAAGAGCAGCTGAAGAGGGAACCCTCTCCTGGGATGGACAGATGAAAATCTGTGAAATGAGTGTATACTCATATATATATTTTTTTTTTTTATTTCACAAATGTTAGGGCATCCTTTATCTAATGCGTATGACATTGGGGACAAGAACTCTTCCTCAATGTGAGACTCACTGTGAGAAAAGCTACAACTTCAACAAAGTAGTACAGCAGTCAATGATCAGTGGGTAGGAAACCAAACAGACCAACTAAGGATGAGGGGCGGATGTTGACAGATCTGATGTCTGAGGGTGAGTCAAAATCAGTCTTTCGAAATAAAGACACGTGGTAGGGCAGGACAAGTCCAAACCATGTGGGTGCGATTAGCTGGTCCTTAGTGACATTTATCACAAGTGGATCAGGGCCAGAGTAGATGCAAGTTTGCTTTTAGACCAGTGGACTCTGTGCACTACTTTCCATTGTAAGACCGTGTGATGGGCACAAACAGATTTCACATAGACATCTCTATAGATCCTTTTACAAACAGCGATGACCCACGTAAGTGTGCGCACAAATGTTGGCAATGGAAGTATGATGGAGTGCAATAGTTTGTCAAGCTACGCAAGTTCATTAACCACCAAAGATTGCAATCTCAACAACTTGACTTTCCAAATCAGTGTGTGATAAGTGTTTGGGTAGAAGATGTTAGCAAATGGCCCAATATTCAGTGACCTATATTTTATATATATTAGTGTGTAACATTACACCAGCGAGAAATTACGAGCACACAAGTCACTAGATGCTTACTTACAACTGTTATCTGTGGTCATATATAGAAATGAAATCGAATACCATGACAGACTCAGAGTTTTGAGTTTATTGAGATCTGTAATTCCCACTAGTGCACCAAATTCACACAGAAAATAGTCCCCAACAGATGCAGTGTTCACTCCTGTTTGAGTAATGTTTGCTGAAAACCACATGGTCCTCTTGTTTTAGGAAATTATGCAACCTTTTTTTGAAGATGATCATCTTCATTAGTAACAAATGGCCACAGATTTTGGTTTATTCATGGGATTTGTTGACAATAAGAATAACACCAGGCTTATTCTTTAGCAACTAATGAATTTATGTAACAGTATCCTTTTAAAGGTTTTATTATATTAGATTAATCAGGTTATTATGACTGGATTAGATACGATTACAAATTAAAAACAAGAAAAAAAAATACTTCCAACACAGTGTTAGAAACAGACCATTGTATTAGCTCAAAATTCAGTGTGTGAAAAGCATAGCACTAAAATCTCCTGGCAACTCAAAATTAAAACCTGAGGTGCCAGGTGAATCACTGGCATCTGCTTTTTGCTGTCTGTCACCAGGGACATCACAGAAGGAAACCCTTTGCTGCTGGAGGTGACGGGTATAGAGTACATGAATGACGACCCAGCCATGGTAGACGTGTTGTACGCCAGAGTCAACGTGAAAGACAGATCTGACAAGTAAGCGGATCAGTAACAAATCCTGTGAAAAATTAAATAAATATACAATGTGGAAATCTCAGAATTTGTTTATTGCTGCCCTAAAAAGGGATAGTTTGGGTGATTTGAAGTGGGATTTGATGAGGCACTTATCCATAGTAAGTGTATTACTTACAGTAGGTGACGGTCGGCACGCCCCCAGCTTGGAGAAGCGGACAGGATTACCAGTATAGAAGCAATGCAATGTACTGCTGTGAATAGGGCTGGCAGCAAAACATATTTTAGCCACCTAAAAGAAAGGCCCACCTAAATAAAATCAATATCGGTTTAAGTGTATGCTATATTTATATATATATTTTCACTTCTTTATCTTTCCATCAGACACCTCTTTCTGACAGGGAACTGAATCTGTTGTATCCATCTATGCTCTCGCCAAAGCCACCAGACGCCATTGGAAATACCCTGAAATTTTACCTCACAGAACCCAGGGGTTGCTGGTCTACCGCTGCCTCTATCGATTAGTTTATGCGATTGTGTGACTTTGATGAATCTGAACTAACCAAAGTCATAAAATAATACAAATAAACTAACCAATCGAGGCAGCAGTAGACCAGCAACCCCTGTTTTCTGTGAGGTAAAAGTACAGTTTTTTGAGTCTGGTTACCGGTACTTTGGCGAGAGCGTAGATAACTTCACTTCCCTGTCAGAAACATAGACTGTTTAGCTGTCTCAAGCAAGATAAATCAGCTCAGGCAAGATAAACTGGTGAAATATTCTAAAAGTGTACACTTAAACTGATATTAGTTTTTTTAGGTGAGGCTTTCTTTTAGGTAGCAAAAATATTTTTAGTTTTTTTTTAGTTTTGGTCCCTTTCACAGCATTACATTGCTCTGCTACATTTGGGCCGTACCAGCCGTCATATACTGTAGGTAATACACTGACTATGAATAAGTACCTCATATGTCCCCACTTAAAAACACACAAACTATCACTTGAAGGTTGCAGGTGATTGCAGACCGGCTGGTCGAGTACTTTGTCTCAGCAGGGCTGATGGTCAGAGACTGGGACCGAGTGAAGTTGCATGGCACCGTGATGAACACTCTGTTCAGGAAGGACTCCACAGGTAAAGACCGTACATGCACGCAGCATATGTGCCAGGAGCTTTGGTTAAAAACAAGGTTATTGACCTGGTCTGACCACATTGGTGGCTCCTGTCCTGAACCTATTTACCAATGTCCCCTCATTACCTCTTAGCTTGGACATGAGCTGCAGTGACGACAAAGCTGAATCTTGAACAATTACAACAACAAATTCCTGAATATAGGCATCAGGCAACCAGATCTCTGTTTGGCCACAGCTCTGTTTACGTGCACCAAGCAGGCGTGTTTTCCAAGTACTCTGACAATGGCTTCATTCATTTTGTCCGTGGATAAAGTCCAGCCCCAGCTCTGTACTGAGCTGACCAACAACACAGCACAAGGGAGGGGCCGAGCCACTGCTGGTCATGTTTGCCAGAATGTAGACGATTAAAAATTCAATGTTTTTTCTTCTCTCTGGTTGCTTTTTCACAACTAAATGACCTTGATTGTCACCTTGCTTTTGCCCACGGTACATGTAGCAGCATGTAAACATGTTTATTTGTTCAGGAGATAACATGACTTTCTTTGTTCTGTGTTACGTTGTTCAGCTTGCCTTTTACACTCTGGTGTTTTTCCAGTTGAAGACATGGGCGGCCCGAGAAGACAAACCACAAGTGAGCGAGAGGCTTTTGATGCCAGAAACATATTAAAGGTTAGAGGACATTTCTTCCTGTCTGCCATTTCACATACTGCATCTATATGCCAGAGGAAAAATAGAATTATAGGTATACTTAAACATTGTCAGTCGTATGTCCTTAAATATCCTTTTTAATTATTTTTGTTTACATGCAGAAAAAAAATTAAGTATACTTGATGAGAAATGTTTAATTAAGATACATGTGGAAATGATCTAGATTCTTACTTGCTCTATTTAGGCACCTGCAGCAATATTGCACAATACTACAACTGTCTGCACATTAAACACACTGTAGTGTATATACAGTACGTATTTCAACTGTGTGTTTTGGAGTCCCTTTGGAATATCTCAGCTTGCAAATTATTCTCATCTCACCTCATCACTATCACTTATCTGGGGCCGGGTCGCCTGGGCAGCAGCTCCAGCAGGACACCCCAAACTTCCCTTTCCCGGGCCACATTAACCAGCTCTGACTGGTGGATCCCAAGGTCTTCCCAGGCCAGTGTGAAGATATAATCTCTCCACCTTGTCCCGGATCTTCCTCTGGGCCTCCTCCCAGCTGGTCATGGAGTTGTGATTTCAGGCTGGTACTAAAGGCTTATTCTTCCCAGACCAGCAGCTGCGATAGGAAATTAGAAGTTAACCCACCTAATCTACTTTGAAGCCAGTTTTGGTGGACCCAATTTCAGTATTTCAATGTCTAGTCTGTAATCTGTAAATATGTGAAAATTTGGGTGAAACATCTATATAGCCATTTTTACTTGTCGCTGTAGGAAAAGTGCAGGTGTTACAAATAACATGACTGTTGTATTCAAGTGTCCAGTAAGTCATGACAGTGTGACAGTGAGCTAGTATACACGACATCAGGAGCCCCAAACTGATGCGACTAAATTTAATTCAGCCACTTTTCATTTTATTATTTGAGCCTGTGCTTTTTCTACCGTGTACATGTCAGATTGTCTGCAGTGAAAAAGGCTTGATGTGTCTTTTTTTTTTCTGTCGTCTGGTGTGTGACAGGCAACATGATATTAAATAGAAAATGTATATAAATGTGGGAAAAACTGGCAATATCTGGCAGGCCTACACATACACAACTTGCAGATGGTTCTGGTAACAATAAGACACATGCTGTTTGCTACAGATGCCTAATTAGCGTGATCACAAGCCAATTATATCTTCACCATGCAGAACTTAGTAATACGGCCGGTATGTTTTCTGTAATCCTGCCAACAAACAAACCAAATCAAATCAATCAATCAGTCAAGTTACAGGGTGCTTTCCTTGTTTGAACCAGGATTAAACATTTTAAGACTACAGTGAAGCTATTAAAACACCCAACAATAAAGTAAGATAATAAATGTATGCATCTGTCCTATGATTCAGAATCACTCCAAAATTTAACAGGTGCTTCCTTGGCCCATGTTACATCCTTACACCAAGTATCATGAAAATCAGACCAGTAGTTTTTCCGTAATCCTGCTGACAAACAGACAAACCAACCAAAAACATATTCTCCTTATCCGATATAATAATAATATGATTTCCGAAAAACCCAGTCATGAATGTGTCATGTGCATGTCCCTTTTGTTTTCAAAGTTTACTTTTAATTTCATCAGTGCTGGTTTATTCATATAACCAAAAATGCCAAAATATAGACAGCTAAAAATCTATTTGCTGGTTAAAAGATTTACTTCTTGACAGTATATCGATTAAACCTGTTATTTGGGGGAACAAGAACAGACCTGTGTAGCTCAAAGAGGATTTTTCCAGGTGCAGTTGTCTTTGTGTGTGACGACTGAAACGTGACACCAAGTTAACAACGCAGATAAAAACATTCACCTTCCTTTACTTTCTGGTGCAGAGAAGAAGATCTTTGTTTGAATAACAAAATGACACAAGGCTGCCAACCAAATGCTCAGTCACACGTAGCCATGGTAACACCACGGTTGTGAGTGACTGACAGCAGAGTTTTAAGGTCGACTTCTTAAAGACAGCGTGGACTTTGTAAAATCGTTGAGTGGTTTGACTGTGATGATGATGGAGTTATGTATTATTGAAGATTTTATTAATTATTTTGTTGTTTTCATTACAGAAATTTGGCGCTTATCGTTTTGGAGAGTTTGACCTGAATACTGTCCTGCTGTCCCAGAGATATTCAACAGATTGTACAGGCTACTACACCTCTGCAGGGAGCGCCAGCTTCTCATGAGCTTCAACATGGCCGAGCGTGTTCTGAGGTGGGGCATTAATAATGAAAGCTTCAAGCTTAGCAGAAAATTGAAGCGGTAGAATATTTTATTTTCAAACTTTTAGTTAGCAAAACAAAACATACAAAACACAAGCAAACTCACACAAACATAGCTCCTAATTCCCTCCCTATCCCACCTACATACAAACTGAGAAAAGAGCGTAACCCAAAAGGAGTAATTATTAATTAAATTAAAAATGATAAAATAAAAAATATATAAATACACAAATTAAGAAATCAGAAATAATGAGATGCAGTGTTCTGACTTAGATAACTACTGATGTATCCAGTCTGCTAATTTTGACGTATCAAATCTGATATAGGTGTTGGCAAGGAGTCCATGTAGGTTAAATAGGGTTGCCGACTCGTCAGAAAGACATTTTAATTTTTGAGGGTATATGTGATCTTTTCAAGTGGAATGCAGCTGTTTGTTTCTAAAAGCCATCTAGGTATGAGGAGGTGGGAATCAGACTTCCATGTAATTGCAATACACTTCCTGGCGATGCATAGAGCTATTTCTAAAAATCTTTTTGAAAGTTTCTTAAGGTGTACTAATGTCTGTGAAATTCCCTAATAAGCAAACGTGCAGGTCCGATGGAAATGTAAATCCTAAGCTGTTTTGACAGTTTTGTCCAGTAGATGGCAGCATAAGGTTTTTTTTGTTTTTTTTCTTTTAATTGTAAATGACTAGCTCCACCTGCATCTGAGCCACATTTTTTTCTATAAAGCCACTTGGGAACAGTTTATGCAGAAAAATAAAATGATCAGGGCTACACGGTGGTGTAGTGGTTAGCGCTGTCGCCTCACAGCAAGAGGGTCGCAGGTTCGATTCCAGCTTGCGGCTCTTCTGTGTGGAGTTTGCATGTTCTCCCCGTGTAAGCGTGGGTTTTCTCCGGGTACTCCGGCTTCCTCCCACCATCCAAAGACATGCTGTTTAGGTTAATTATTACTCTAAATTGCCCGTAGGTGTGGATGTGAGCGTGAATGGTTGTCTGTCTATATGTTGTCTGTCTCTATGTGCCCTGCGATGGACTGGCGACCTATCCAGGGTGTACCCCGCCTTCGCCCTATCCAGCTGGACGGCTCCAGCCCCCCACCCCTAACGGAAGCGGTGACAATGGATGGATGGAGGATAAAATGATCAGAGTGCAGAATGATTGAAAGTTCAGACTAAAGCTCGCTCAAAAGATGAAACATACATGCAAAATCCCCCTGAAATGCTCTAGGTTGTCAAAGTTCAGTTTTTGTACTTTAGTCTCCAGACAGTCAGATCTCTTCAGGGAATCTGAGACAAATAACATCAAAGTAAATGACACCAAACACATTTTTAATGGTGCAGACAATCAAAAGACAACATGAAAATAAAAGAAGAGTGTACATCAAAAACTTCACTTTTCTCTTGACTTGCTTGTGCAGGTTTGGAGATTTGTTGTTCGCATTGAAAAGGTTTTATTTTGGATGGGAGTCACATTGTAGTTTTTCGGTTGCTGTTGTCTTAGAGGAGATGATTGACTTTGATTGTTGAAGATATAAAGTCAGATAAGAGGCTTTAAATCAGCCTTGGTTCAGGTTAATGTCAGGGCTGGATATATTAAATATATAGTAAGTGACATTTTGTTGAACACTGGTGTCAAATATAACAAATTACATTCACTCAATGATTAAAGCTTGACTATGTACTATGACTATAACATAACTCCAAATTAAAAGCCAGATTAAAAAGGTATTTAATTTCCTTTAAAATACAGAGAGAGCTTGTCTCCAGAGGCAGTGAGATTCACAGTTTTAGGGCATAAAAACAGAAGGCCCGCCGGTACTTTTATGGGACACATAAGGAATATTTAAAAGAAAAGCGACGGAGGGCCTCAGTGATTCGGCTGGAACATAAAATGAAAGACCTCTGATGTATGGAGGAGCACGGCCATTTAAAGCTTTATAAACAAGTAAAAGCATATAAAATCAGTTCTTAAAGTTACAGGTAGCCAGTGCAGTGTCTTAAGAAGTGGGGTAATATGTTTTCCTTTGTTTTAGTTAAGACTGGCTGCAGCTTTCTGAACTAGCTGCAGTTCTCTTATAGACTTTATAGGTAATCCAGTAAAAAGGGAATTACAGTAGTTTAAACCACTAGTAATAGAAGACTGAATGAGCTGAGTTGAAAACGGCCTGACTTTGGCTATATTTCTAAAATGAACCTTGTTAAAATGAGAATTAAAATTTAAATCTTTCCCCCCTACCCCAAACCTGCGACCTCACTGCCCTACATTTAAGCTGCAGTTGTACTTATATTATTATATTATATTGCACTTTTTACTTCGCAACATTTATCTTATGGCTGTTACTTTGCAGATTTAGATTTTGCATACAAAAACGTGATGAATTTTATAATATGATGTATTGTTATAGATGAAACTACCCAACGGCATATGAGTTAAGTTAAAATGAGTTCCATCTCGACCAACTACGACAGTAAAATGCTACTTACACATGAATACAAAATGAATATTCAAAATAGAATATATTAAATAATGACTTTGAAAGCCAGAGTCCTACGTTGTCTGCAGCATATCAATATAAATAAACAGTGTACAGTATGTTTGTGTTGGTATGTGTACTGTAGGCCTACGGCCATGGCGACTCCCATGGGGTCAATTCCTCCGTCCTCACCCTCTGCCACCTTTCCATCAAGTAAACACAAACTCACGTCTGTATTTCCTCAGCAGAGACATCATAGACGTCAAGGATCGGTACGTGATGCCACCGTCATACAGAAGTGCTTCTGTTGGCAACACATACATGTCCATGCATGCTGGTGGTGTCACTTACTGATCCTTAGCAGTTTTATTTCAGTCCGCCGCGCTTGACCTTCAGAAATGCTCGGGAAAATTTAGCTTCTAAGTTATGCTACTCATTTGAATCCTAAAACAGCGATGCTACTGAGAAACGCAATTAAACTAATACACACTATGATACACACTACACTGATTTGTGACCTTCCTCCACCACTTCCATTTACTTGTTCTCACCTGGTATGTATTAGCATCCAAATACAGTGTTACCCTATGAGCTGTCAAAATACCCTGACCTGTCCATTCTGGTGATGTTATTGGCCGGTACATCTTATATACATTCAGTGCGGCCATACAGGAAGTCTGTATTAATGGCGTTTTCTGAATAATTTAAAGAGTCTTGCTGCACCGTCTCACCTGTCAACCGTGACAGCTGAACTAGCTCAAAGTTTTCTCACTGTTCTTCAGCCAATATATTGACAAACTCAGGCTTTTACCAGAATATTGTGAGACTTAAACATTTCATGATTTATCAAATATGAAGTTTACGTGGAAAAGTCTGAATAATAGTTTAAAAATAAATGCCAAACGAGAAAACTTTCATAGCTGTTGGAAGATTCTGGTTTCACACTGATCATAACCGAGTATTACCCATTTTCTTTCATCTCACTGCCTCATGAATGTGTTAAAGCGTCACTGACATGATTTATTGCACCAGTCTTGGGTTTTTTTCCCTCCATCTTTTTTATCAGTGCCCTCCCCATACAAAGCCACAACCTCGTTCCCACTCCCGTCTGTCGAGTGTGTCAGTGAATACAGACGTCGGACACAGAGCCTGACTGCTCTCTCCCCATCAGAGCGTTTTTCAACCCTCCCTTCCTCAGCTGGCGATGCGCTCTGCTTGGCATGCAGGGCGGCGATCGCAGAGCGGCCAAAAGTTACGCTGATGGAAACTGAGGGCGCTTTTTGTTTGTCAGCTCTACCGTCCCATGCTGTCCACCCTCCCTATTTCAGCAGTGGCGTGATTTCTTTTTTTTTTCCCTGTTGTCCTGGAGCCATGTCAACAGACTCCATTGGACAGGGACACGCAGATTTTGTCATCGGAAAACAGCCAGGCGTCCAAGCCGTCGGTGCACTGACTGTGACACTGTCTGGGCTTAAAAATGTACCTTTTCAGACCCAGGAAAGGCACCTAATTATCCATTCTCTGTCTCCTGAGAGCATGCTTGTTAGCGGGTCAGGAGTACACATCCAGCATAACGCCACTCTCAGGTCACAGATCCAGAGAGGATTCTGGGAATGACCAACACTTTGTTCATAAGCACACATACAGAGAGAGAGAGAGAAGGAGATGATTTGCAAGTTAATGAAATTCATTGAGAATGTGCATCCTTGTTTCTGTTGGCAGGGACATGATTAAAGATGCGCTGGGCAGATGTCTTCACTAATGATCAGACTGAAAACACATGAAGGAACACACGTCATCTGCAGACAGACTCACACACTGACGACTTTCAGTTTGTCAGCAGATTTCCATATATGATGTTCAGGCTATGTGTTTATTTAAATGGCCATATGTGTGTTTTGTTGTATAGATCAGGAACTTATTGAATTATAGGGCTAGACAGAACTTTCATATTCCAGTATCAGTCAATTATTTTCAATTTCAATTATTGTTTAGTCTATAAAATGTCAGAAAATAGTGAAAATTGGTAACATTTAAGCAGTACAAACATGTAATACACTCAATAATGTAGTTCTAAGCAGCTATAAGGACATTGTTAAGTGTTAATTAATGTACAGAATTAGACAACAATTATAACGTCTCCTATGAAGACATATTTTATATAATCACAGCTGTGTTTTTACAATATTGTCATTCATTATCTGATTATTAGAAATGCTTATCTGCTTACACCTACATTATATAGAGCAGTGGTTCCCAGCCCTTTTCCTCAAGGGAACCCATTTCTATTTGAGTAAACTGATGACCAGTTACTAAGTGACATTTCATGGATGTTTCATATTATATTCAATTTATAACAATAACAGTACAGAACAACTGATAAACTGTACAATTAACCCAAATAGTGAACACAATATCTGCAGGAAGTTTGTGCAAAATGACCAATTTGGATGCATTTTGAACACTTATATCTGCTTACATCTACATTATAACGTGTTGTATACCTTTTATTGAACGTTTAAATACTTCTGATCAATGCTAGGTGCAAGGTGACGTCTTTAAATCACAAGTTTTGTCAAACTAACTGGCCAAAACCCAAAGATATTTAATTGGCGTTTTTTTTTGGTTGATAAATTTGTGAAATAATGATGGCTGGCCATGATAATGCATTTTAGTCAGAAATTTAACAAAAATGCTAGATATTTGTTTGATTTCCACAGATTTATCTATGGTGTGGGTAATGATTTGGATTGACTCAAAAATCGTGTTGCCATGTCGTCTGTGTGGGTGAACTGGCTTACACACTGCCCGACATACATTTTTTTTCTGTCGCTGCCACATCTTTCAACCTAATTAGTCATCTCTGTGCTTCCTGCTGTGGGAACTTCCAACCTAACCCCTTGAGATTTCGAGACTACCATACGTCCCTTTCAATGAGCCGGATAAATGAGACCTCAGTGTCTGTTTGTGTTACCACGGAGCGGACATGTTTCCTCTGTGGATCTGCGTCCTTATTTCCGAAGATCTGAGGAGACACAGGAGCTGCTGTGTTTGAATTAATAGCTTTAGTTGTCTTTGTGGGAATGTGTGCATGTGCTTGTTTACATGCATTGATGAGTCAAATGCTTAGAAGGCAACACCCACTCAACACAAGCATTTGTGATGTAAAACCAACTGATAAAAACACATTTTCCAATTCATTTACTTTTTTCGCCCCACTGTGTTAAAAGTGTAGAAAGGAAAAAGCTGTGATTTTTGGATGAAGCAATCACTTAGATGAGCCCGTAAAACCTCCAGTGAACCGTTCAATAATGAGAATTCATTCATGTTTGCTTACTGACATCTTGTGTTATCTCAACCCAGTACTGTTTAGGCCTTTATCTAATTTGCATATTTAATTTCATGCCAGTTTTCCAAAGTCGTCTTTTTTTTAAAAATGCAAAGGCTGTTTGAATTAGATCTTACTTGATCAATTGTCAAACTTTAGCACATTTTAGGTTTTGATATTCAGAACCGCACTATGCAATTTTTCACTATGTGATTAGAAATTAAGCTTTCATTCAGAGGAGCTGGCATTAACATCTGCTGGGGGGGAGATGATGTTTGACAGATGTGACCTTTTAATACAGTAGATATGTTTGATTCGTGTGCTCGGAGTAATAACACACATGAAATCGATTTTAAGTGCCTAATTACTTTTTAAGGTCACGGTTAAGTTTTACCCATGTGTGCCTTTAAGCACGAATGTTGATCAGGTCCATCGAATATTTTAATCCAAATCCAATTAAGTGAAAGGGTGAACTTGACAGCAAGGAAGATGACATTTCAGCAGGTAGCCTCGTACTCCTGGTGTCATGTTTCCGCCTTAACAAGCTTGAATCCTAAGAGTTGTTTAAAGAGGGTCTTTTAATCGATCAAACACATACGAGAAGTCGCAAAGGTGCTCTGTAAATGATCCTGCTAGACATAGCCAACGATTCGCTCAAATTGGATATTGTTAGCGGTGAAATATGACAGCGCGCCTTCCCTTTGATTGTTCTCTCATGTTGGATGTGACTTTCCAGCTGAGTGTCACTGCCGCTTGAATGTCACACTAATCACTTTGTCACTTAATGGGCATGAGCGGCCTTGATGGACAGCCAAGGCTAGACTATTTGAAATGTCTAATCTGTGTCTCTAGCGAGGAGGCAGGTGATCCCTGCAGCAGCAGCAGCAGCAGCAGCAGCTCTTTATCATTCAGAGTGCTGAGTCGAGAGGCTGCGTGCAGCTGTCCACGTCTGTTTACTGCTGGAGGCGTTCACACTGGGAGGAGAGGCACAAAGCCCAGTGTGTTTGAACAGCAGGTAGTCACTCAGAACTGCTGTTTACTTTCCGGACACTTTGCACAAGGAGCGTTTAAAATAGGGCTGCAACAATTTTTCATCATTGATCCATCTCTATTACTTTCTTTTTGATAACTGTGTAACATACAGTATATAGGGCTGCAATTAATGATTATTTTCATCGTCATTTATCTTCATTGATTAATCTGTCGATTATTTTCTCAATTATCGATTAGTTGTTTGGTCTGTAAAATGTCAGAAAATGGTAAAAAAAAAAAAAAATGTCAATCGTTGTTTCCTAAAGCCTAAGATGACGTCCTCAGACGTCTTTTGTCCACAACTCAAAGATATTCAGTTTACTGTCATAGAGGAAAGAAACTAGAAAATATTTACATTTAAAAAGCTGAAATCTGAGTTTTTACTTTTTTTCCTGAAAAACTGACAGTATGGTAATAATAATAGTAATAATACAATATAATTTAATAGTGGCAACTAATCGATTAATTGTTGCATACTCTAAATATAGTGTACACTTAATCTGATAATGTTTTTTTAGGTGGATAAAATGTGTTTTTCCTCTGCTCCCATTCACTGCTGCTTTATCTCGTCGTCAGACAGACTTTCCGATGGGGAACTGAAGCCCTTATATCGCTCTCTTCAAAGCCACCAGACTGCATTCACAAAAGCAGTAATTTTACCTCATAGAACACAGGAGTAAACATATAACCCCACTAACCCTTCTGGTTATTTTCAAACTTAGCACAGCTAACATTGACCCAGCTTGTCCAAGCACATTATTCAAAACCTTATTGATTCATTTTGATTAGCTTACTTTGATTATCTACTTTTGCAACGGCTGAGTGGGCATTTGCAGTTGATAAAAACAAACAGAATGTAGATGGACTCCCCCATTAAAGCAGCAAGAATTGACTTTCTGTCTGCTTGGAGGCGGCAGAACAAGCTGTAAACCCAACATTGACAATGTTTTTATGGCGAATGTGTTAGCAAACAGTTGCTTATTTCCACATACAGCAGACAAGGAAAAGCATTGGCATTCATCTGGAGTCATGTTATGGCCACCTGATGAATAAACATCCAATATTTCCTCTCTTTTTATCTCTGTTGTTGATCTCCACCATCTCTTTAGGGATATATCTGTGTCTTTAGCAGCTAAATGATCTGCTGTGTTCACCAGCTAGTCGCTACCACCATTGTCGATTCAGGTTTAATATGCAGGAGTTGAGCTTCACTGCTGTAAACTCTCTGTATCGGAAGCTATAAACTGTTAAACAAATCCTCCTCCTGACTTCTCTTGGAGTGTTTTATCCATCCACTTGAATCCCATCACACGGCACTTAATGCTGTTTCTTACTGGGAGGATGTGGAGAAGTGAAACTGATGGGGATTTGTTATTTATAGTATTAGTAAGCCTAAGCTGGACATGCAGTCTAAAAATAAATTATCTGCTGAGACTGAGCATGTCAAGAGTTCAGAATAATAGCCAGCCTCTGTCTATTGTGTATATTTAATTGAAGAAGGTGCTGCACCCTGTTCCACCCCTGATGCAGCTGCCCGCAGAGCAAAACCAGCAGCTACAGTACTTTTCCTGGCAAAACTGCTGTCAGACTGCTCTCAACTAACTTTGCACTTTTAATAACTGTGTGACCCAGTTTGAGCCCAATTGAATTAGATCTATATGCATTTAGAGCAGCTGTAAGTCACTCGAGATTACTTATTAAATGCCTCCCGATGTGGTTTATTCTCTACTCAACTTTCAAAATAAACTCTTTTGATGGTTCTCATATCCAGGAAACTTGCTTTCAGGCTACTTTTTTTTTTTTTTCCTAATGCACACTTTACAATCTATCACAGCACTAACTGCTCCACAAACAAGCAGTGATGTGAAACACAGAAGCAGGATTTGTTTGTTTTACTGTGTCATCAATACGTAGTGCCTTAATGCGCAGGCTGGCACTTAAAAATAACAAATGTAAAGGATGTGATGTGATTTAGTGCGCTATATTCTTAAAGGGTAGCTTCAGTATTTTTCAGCCCGGACACTTATTCCCATGTGTTTGTGTCTAAGTACCTAAGGGGGACGGCAATTTTTGAAACTGGTCCAGTATTGAGTGAGAACGCTGCAAAACGAGCTGCAAAGGCAAGTGAGTAGCATCAGCGTAACGTTACGTCCACTAAAAGTGCTTGTTTTTGCCACTGACAGGCTCTGATTATTATAAATGTCTGAAACATTATGGAAAGGACCCGACAGAGAAATAAAACATTTTTATGTACCTTTCTAGGGCAGACCCAAATGCTTCGAAGCTGTAATAATAATGCTTAAATTAGGCAATGAAGTAAGGAATAATACCACAGCATTATGAATTATTTACAGTTATTCTCAGATGGATTTTGCTGTTTGCTGTGTGTGGAGATTCGTATATACAGTCCAGTACAGTAGCGCTGTCCCAGGCAGTGACACAGAGAAGATGGAGACAGACAGACAGAAAAATGTCAGCCTGCCACACTGTTCCACAAAGCTTCAAATATTTTTCACTGAAGCTTCAAAGCCCAAAAATGGTATTTGGGGCAGCGTAACCTTTCTTATGATGTGGTCTTTTTCTTGGTCATTATGTCCCAGTCCCACTCAAGGAGAAGTCTCACTGTGAAATCTGAATATCCATATATTCTGGCTCAAATGAAAACCTCAAAAAGGTCTTATCCACATTGTCGAAATCATCAAAAATTTTAGCCATGACGTTGAAAATTTTTTACTCCATAACACTTTCTGTACCGTTGTCCTTCCGGCATCACGTCACCTCGCGAGATTTCAGAACGAGACTTCTCCTTGAGTGAGACTCTTTCCATAATGTTGTCGGAAACTTTTAATAACAATCGGAACCTGTCATTGCAAAAAGAAGCACTTTTAGTGGATGTAAATGATGATGCCAGCTTGCCCCAATGGGATTACCTTGCAGTCCATTAGCAGCTACCATTTACAGTGCTCTCCTTCAATACTGGATCAGTTACAGAAATTATTGTCGCTATTAGTCAGTTAGACAAAAAAAAACATGAGAAAGTAGCATCCAGGTTAAAAAATACAAGAGTTACCCTTTAACCCAGTGACATTATAAATAAAGCTTTTCTTAGTCTATTGTTTGTATGAGTGGTTGTCTTTACCTTAATATCCTGACTAAATAAATTAAAAGTGTCATCTAACCTTTTCTGTCATTAGTAGTCAGATTATTCACTTTGTTGACAGAAATTGAATCAACAGTTATAATTGATCAATTCTTTTAGCCACTTATCGAGGGAAAATGTCAAGCATTCACTTGTTCCAGCCTGTCAAATGTGAGTATTTGCTACTTTATTTTATATAATATAAAATTTGGTCAGGCAAAACAAGCAATTATGAAGATGTCACCTTGGACATTTTTCACAATTTTTTGACATTTCATTGACTAAATATTTGTAGATGAAAATAATCATTATTGTGAGTGCTATTAAAATACAAATATTGATCAATGACTATGTGTTGCAGGTCATCGATGAAAATGGCAGCAGGATGGAAAGTGTTCAGTGTGGCTGGCTGATGAAGAAGCTCTCAGTGGACCGTAAATCAGATGAACATGAATGGACTTACAACATCTTTTGCATCCTTGCTAAATATTTTTGTTAAAATCGGTTGAAAATGGGAGGTGCCACTTTTTAACATTATGTTTAAATCTGTCAGGAACAAATAAATAAATGTGTGACGCATCCACCCGTGGCTTGTTGCAGTTAATTGTTGTGTAGCAGGAATTCCTGAAGCGATCCTCGCGGAGCTTCTGCATCATGTGAGAATATGTGCAGCCATGATAAGCAGCGGTGCTTGTGTTGGGACTCACCAGCTGTTTGTAAAGACAGAAAAGGGATGTGTTTACATCTGCAGACAGCAAATATTTACAGATAAGCAACCCTTCAAATTATGCTGTCTTGTCTGATGTTATTCAAATTCCTTCCCTCAACTCCTTTTGTGTAAACTGATTATGCTCGGTGAACAGGACAGATAAGTTTTATCAACATCCGCCTAGAGAGGAACATGACGGACTGATGACATCAGTTAATCCCCTTAAAATTAAGAGCAGTCTTCCGCAGCGTAACTCTAATATAAGACGATGTTTAACTAGTTCTGTGGAGATGCTTCCATTTTTAATATGTAAGATTAAGGGACTGTCATGTGACAATATGTACACACTCGTTTTAGGGATTAAGCCTGCTATAGGCTTGTTGATCTAGCCTCTGATCTGTGCAGTGATTCAAGGTCTCTGGTGAGGAGCTGTTTCTGTTGGAGCAACAGTCAATCAATCAGGGCTTCATACGCAAGATGAATAATGGGAAAGTCATCTTCTCACTAGTGCTGTCAGTTGATTAAAATATTTAATCACGATTAATCGTATGATGGTCCAGAGTTAATCATGATTAATCACATATTTTTTTATCTGTTAAAAATGTACCTTAAAGGCTGCTCTATGCAATATATGTATATACTTATGACTAGAAATCAGTTAACTACATAAAACAATGACAAACCCTCACATATACTGCATTTAGCATAAAAATATGCTCAAATCATATGAGGCAAAACTGCAGCCCAACAGGCAACCACAGCTGTCAGTGTGCTGACTTGACTATGACTTGATCCAAACTGCATGTGATTATCATAAAGTGGGCATGTCTGTAAAGGGGAGACTGGTGGGTACCCATAGAATCCATTTACATTCACATATCTTGAGGTCAGAGGTCAAGGGACCCCTTTGAAAATAGTCATACCAGCTTTTCCTTACCAAAATTTTGTGCAAGTGTGGAGCGTATTTATCCCTCTTTGCAACAACCTAGTTTGACATGGTTGGTACCAGTTGATTCCATAGATTTTCTAGTTTTAGATGATACCAGTATGTTCACTCCAGCTGTAAAACTGAGCCCGATACAACCTAAATCTCAAAATATGTTCAAAAAAAAAAAGTCGTAGTGTAAATCATTTGCCAAAAAAGAGACAAAATATACAATAAACAATATTTTTTTTATTTTTATAGATATCAAGCCACGAAATAAGTTAAAAAAAACACTGAATACAAGGTGTTTTTGCTTGTAATAAGTAAAAAAAATCAAAATGGAACGGGAAAATTCATGTTAGGCCTTTAAAGATAAAAAGTTATGTTAGTGAAACTGAAGTGAAATTAGCTGGTTGGAAAAGTCATTTTGAGCTATATTTCACTAGTATTAGAAGAGTGAGTTATAATAAGTCTGTAATGCTCAAAAGTCATATTTTTTTAAACAAGATATTCAAGATGCACTGTCTAAAAACAAGTCACTGAAATGTTGCTTGTTAGTGGATTGTGTCTTACATTAAGTGTTAGAAGACATTTTGACTTGTAATGAGATGAATATACTGGATAAGATTTTGCATTTTTGCAGTGAATATTGTTATTGGGAAAATAATGATAATCTTATATTGTGACACCTTCCACTGTCACAACCTCTGATAGGTGCTGCTAAAAAGCTGGATCTTTGTATTTCCTGCCCATATTTTAATATGAATGTATTTATCACCATGATCGGCACGTAAATTTGAGCAACTCATCATTTTAACAAGTAGAAAACTACTATTCAGCATTCGACAACAACATTGCATGACTCTCAGCCACAGATGGGCTCAAAGTGCTCAAATGTGACTTATTTTCACGAGGTTTTGCCAAACTGTCATCAAGATTTAGAGGCACAAATGGTAACTCGGTTATTATGAAAAGTGAATCTGTTTGTCTGAACAAATAGATATGATCTAAACTGAGCATTTAGACGTTGATTTAAGATTGTTGCTGCTACATTTAGTGATGGAGGGACTAGCTGAAATTCTAAATCTGGTAGAGATATTGATCTCTTGACTGAGAATTCAGTCTGACCAGTGAAGCACAAAATGCTTGAAAATCCTTTTTGCTTGTACCCAATGTACTGTAAGCATAAAAATGGCTCCCTGTTATCGCTAGTCTTTCAAGGCCTTCTGGTCACTGTGCTGCTACTGAAGATACCGATGAAGCGGAAGAGGCAAACTCATAAGAGCTGTCTGCAATTTAAAATAAAAAAGAAGATCCTTTTAGTCTTCTCATCCCTACAAGTTACATCAACATGTTTTCTTCCCAACAACATCTCTTTAAAAGCTAATGGCGCAAAGCAGAAAATACGTCCCAGCTCAGCTGTGTGACCATGAATCTGCAGCACATTCATCCTGATCATGACATGACTGATGATGACCTCTTGATTAACACATCATGTCCAGCACCTCGTACTGTTGACGTGCACAGCTGGCTGACTCTGCGGGACGTTTCTCCTGCTGCCCTTGCTTCCCCAATTCTGGAGCTGTGCACACTCAGGAAAAGCCTGCATCTGCCTCATCGGCTGTTTTGATGCCAGGTGTCAGTGAGTCGGTTCGGCCAGCTAATCAGCATCACAGGAACACGATCCTGCCCCCCGGCTATGCTCGGCCCTGGCCAATATTGGTAACCTTAAACTGCAAAGCATCTGAGCAGAGCGCTGGATTACGTTTATCTTCATGGAGATGAAATAGAGAACGGCTGGAGAGAGGGCATGGAGAGTTTAGGGAGCAACAGGGATGACGTGGGTTGACTTAAAATAATGTGCAGGTACAGCAAAACTCCTCTTGAAGAAAAAGTAGCGTCACAGCAGCAACTTCAATAAGCTATGTCACACATTTAACCCCTTCAGTCACGCAGATCTTTACTTACATTATAGTGTCACGCAGAAAATCATTGCATTGCATTGCAATCACTGCTTATGTTGTGCTGATTTACAGGGAAATGTGTACAGTCAACTGCGTGTGAAAGACCTTTTTATTCGCAGTATTGCGCTTATATTAATCTTATTCCCACATTAATCAGTAATCAAAATACCACACAGTAAACCTGGGGTCAGGTACATTCCAGAGATGGAGATGGTAGGAGGAACAGGGAGATAATCGGCTCATTTTTGCCTGAGGCCATGATATGACCTCATCATGGTGGTAGGAGGGTATGAAACAGGGATTTGGACTGTTGGTTGCACAAAACAAAACATTTCAATACATCTCCTTTAGGAAATTGCAGCCTTATGGGCATTTTTTGTGGGGGGGGGGCTGTTTTGCATCAGCTGTCGTCCTGCTGTTATTTAATGTCTCATGGAAAAGCACAGTCTGTCTTTGTACTACTTAAAATGCACCGGAGCCTCATTGATTATTTCACTCTGGAACAAAACTACTACTGCTTTAAAAATGGATATTTCGTAGAATGTAGGGTTCACATTTTAATATTGAATTAACACGAGCTGTCTGACTAAAATCTTTAATTTCAAAATCGGTTAAACATGATGGGACCTCTGTTTTTGCAATAATCTCCATTATATTTAAGGAAAAAAACAGTAGTCCCACATGCCCAAAAGACTAGATACAGTATGATAAGAAAATGGCTGCATCTCAGAAACTACAAGACGGTGTGAGGTTGTGATTTTTCTGTTATCTAGAAATCATAAAGATGTGCTGTTAGATACTCTTAACACACACTCTCTCTGTGCTGCTAATGAACAAATTAAGACCAAAATGGAGCTAATTTTAAGCTAAATTTAACCTCATCTGCTCTGAGACCACTTGGGAGTCCTTCAGTGACCCTGCAATCCACAGTTTGGGCACCACTGTCTTATGGTATTATTAGCTCAGCTGCAGCAATTTCCTACATTTCTTTTAACTGTATTGTTTTTTTTATTTTCCCCCCTGTCCAAAAAGAATAACTTTTTTTGGGGGGGGGAGATGTTTCTCTTTTGCTCCCGCCCGCGCCCCCCAGAAAAGCACCAACCCCCCCCCCCCCCTCCGCGCCTCTCCGGGGGACCCCCCCCCCCCCTCACTCCTCCCCTTTAACATGTATATGTTTTTTGTTCTGTGTACTGTAAACAAAAGAGTGTAAAACTGAATTCCCCCACTGTGGGACTAATAAAGGAATATCTTTCTTTCTTTCTTTCTTAACTGAGTCACTTAGTGAGCCTTATTGGCACAAACTGGCCTTTTTCCAAAAACATTTCAATAAATAAAAGTCTGGTTCATCCCCAGTACAATAAACATCTGTTCCACTTGTGTGATTCAATTGCAGTGTGTGTGAAAAAAAAATGACAGAAGTAATGAAACCAAGTGAGCAGAAATAAATGATTAGTGCAGGATTTAATCTCTCCTTTAACTCCCTCCCTCCTCTCCCTCTCCTCCTCTCCCTCTCCTCCTCTCTCTCATTTCCATTCAGTGTGTTGAAGCAGCAGCAGCATCAGTCGTGTATGTGGATCCTCAGCAGCAGCAGCAGTAGGAGATACATCCCAGACCAAACTGCATGAGCAACATGGTCGTTTTAAGAGCCGTCGCTTGCCTGTGCGTGCTGGTGGGCTTCTCGCTCCAGGTGGACGTGAGAAGTGGCAAAGAGGCAGGAAAAGCCGGGAATTTCATGGAAGATGAGCAATGGCTGTCAACCATCTCCCAGTACGGGCGCAAGATCAAACACTGGAATCGCTTCAGAGACGTGAGTGCTTGTATTTCACTGTAACACCAGCGTGTTTTTGTCGTGGATGTCCGTGAAGGTAACGCGGCTTCTTTTCTCAGGTGATTTTTGCGCACAGTTGCCTGTCGCCCTGGAGCGCACATAACGCACAATGTGTGGTGCAGAAATACTTATAAAGATGGAAACACCACACAGGATTGGTGTGTTCAAAGATTGCAGGTGGTGATAAGCGCGTGCACGTGCTCGTGCCACGAAAAATAATTGAAAAATTCATCTTTTTTAGGCAAGGTGCCTCATTTTCTCATATTTCATCCGGTGGCTGGCATGCCAAACAGGCTACTACACTATAATGTATTTTTATGGTAGAATTGACAGTTTTATGTATGGACCTCCTTATGAGAGAGTGAATCGAATGCAACTCAAAAGAAATCTACCACACTCTTACCAAGCTTCTTCCTTCCTGGCTAATATTCAGAACAGTGTCTGTATTCACTGATCAATACCCGCTGATCTGCCATATTGCACAGAATGTACAGCGCTCAGTTCACAAGAGCCACACAAGACATCAATGTTGTATTCCCTTATCACAAATATCTAGTATAAGTGAACAAACACTTCCTATTCTCATGTGGATCTGTTTGTCGCCCAGCCTTCGGTCTGGGCTGTAAAGGGACAGCTTTGTTTATTCTGTTCAGCCAATTTCATCAAATTACAAACAGTGTGAATCTCCCACCGGCCTAAATTTACTCAAAGCACAAATTATGAAGAGCATTTTTGACACTTCAGATTAATCGAGAATATAACCAAATGAACATAATACTGATCGCAATTGTAATCCTGTAGAGGCTGGTGTTGTTTTCCATGAGCGTCATCGTGGCAAAATGTGGTCCCGGAGACTCCCACTGTAGAGGGAATGAGGGTTTTTTGAGTACTGTACCAGGTGTTTATATGTCTGGGAACAGATTTTGTCACTGTGATAGCATCACAACCGTGCAAGATGAAGTTATCAAACTTTGTGTAGTTTAGATCAAAAAGGAAGAGTGAGTTGGGACATTGGTTTGCAGTGGGGAAGGGGCACCTCACTTTACGCTCCTGGTCTGATATGGCCTTGAGATGGTCTCTAGTTTATCAATTAGACTGTTTGAATCCTGTAACGTTGAAGTGAGAAACAACTAGGGCTAATGAGAAAATCAAATATCACAATTTTTTTTTTTTTTTTTTTTTTACCAAATACCTCGATATCGGAGGGTTGACTTTTGCTGCTTTTACAAAATAATTAGACAATGATATATTTGATAAATAAGCATCAGTAATGTGGATATAATGACTAAGTGGGTAAAGGCAAATAACTGAACATCAGGTAACTTTAAAAAAATGACATTTTTTTATTGTAATGCAGCCATTACAACCAGGAAAAGACAACACTTATGCCATATTATGGTTTTACAATATCCAAACAGACTATCTAGTCTCACATCGTGATATCAATATAATATCAATGTGCAGCCCTAGAAACAACAATAACATTTTATGAGTTCAACCAACCAGTCAACCCATTATACGGATAGGTGATATTGATAAAATCTTCTATCACAACGCATCGCAATAACAATGTAATGTATGCTGTGACAGTAAATTTGAAGGAAATTCAGTTGCGATGCCATTAGTAGATAAAATTATCAGATGGGAGCGTTTGTTTCTGGTCAATATACCGAATTAAATACCTGACAAATGAAAATGAATTGCGCCATTGCCCAAAATGGCCTGATACAAACAGAGATATCAGCCTGTTGATGCTGAGGATGGGTCTGCTGATAATTTCTCCATTTAATGTTGTTAATGTTGGTGGGCTACAGTGGGGATGTTGTTGTTCTAATTGTTGAGGACTGGGTGGGATGATGATAGCTAGATGTATACAGTTATGTTGTCACTTATGTATAGTGTTTTATGTGAGCTTGCCTGGAGTATTTTAGTATTTACAAGACAAATTTCCCTTCTGGGTGTTAAAGTTAAAGATTTTCCTGCCAATCGAGGGTATCTGCCGATAGAGATCTGGTACTAGGGCTCTCTTTTCCCCAAATTTAAAGTCGGTAAACCTCCAAAAGTGTATTATCTTTATCTGGTCATTACCTAAATTATGGGGGCATACATATTTTAGTGTTTACTACTATTCTTATAGCTGATTCCTATATTTTCGTTGACCTCATGGATTTAAATGGATTGCCAGATTTTATATAATCCAGCCTTGGCTCTCTCTCCTGTCAGCATCCAAAACACAACCAGCAGCAGGGGATGGGTGGGAGACAGTGAGCATGGTAAGAGGTCAGGAGGTCATGGCATCTACTGTGTGACACCTCCCTGGTACCAAAAGACAGAACGCATGGCGCGAATCAGGAAGTGAGGGATCTGCGAGGAGGACTCAGTTAGCAGCGGCGGCGGCTCAGATCCGAGCTTCTACCTTGACAACCAGACAGACCGTTTGATCTCCTTGCTGCGAAACATCACCTCAGACAGATAGTCTTATCAGAATCGGCCAGACAGTGCCATGCTCTATAGTCTGCAGGAGTCTACCCCGCTACCCTGGACCCCCGAGGGCACAGGAAGCTTGTGGGAGAAATTGTTATTCAATTACAATTTTTTTATGTTGTCATGCAAATTTGAATATTATCTTGGCTATTTTTTGGACTGGTTCGCCTACCTTTTTACATTTGGGTATTCAATGTTGAGAACTGTTGTGAACTTTGGTTTAGCACCACCAACTGTCCTGATAAGATTTGTTTGAAATTTCTAGACGTTGGGTATTAGGTGCATTGAATGTAGTTGCATCTGGATTCTGAATGTGTAAAACTCAAAATGACACTGAAATATATTGGAATCACTACACCTCACATTTTGTTAAAAAAAACAAATATTTTTTATTGCATCACAGATCAGATTTAGTGAAAAACAACCTTAGATAAGGTATTCATGAATCAAAAGGTCCCCCTGCATAAATAAAGGATAGATTAAGAATAGCAACATTACTTGACTCTGCTCTTCCTTACATGATAATTCCTATATTTTTTAAAATCGGGGTCTATTTTTCACCGCTCTACCATGATAGCGAGCTAGACAGCTTTTTCAAGTCACTTGTGACGATATTCACGATTATCTTGATAATGGAAATTCACCACGATCAGTTTATTGTGAGTGTTTTTTATATCACGATCCACGATAAATCTCATCCCTAGCTTCAACTAACTGAGAGTAGATTGAGGTTGCATCTGAAATTTCACACTAACATGCCATTTAGTACGCTAACACAGAATGTGACATTAAATTTTGCTTGATAATTTACTTAAACAATTAACCTTTTTTCAATGGTGTCTCCGTGATCTGCTGTAGCTTGGATCGTATGTAATTGTACATATAGCTTTGGACAAAAGTGTCTGTCAAATGTAAATGTAGAATCCTTGAACTGATAAATGAATTTACTAATCGATTATTTAAACACCAATCATTTCACCACTAGTTTCTATAAAAGTTATTCTCTATTCTGACTTTTTCTTGTTTTGTTGCTTTTCAGCTTTGAATCCCAGTGGATTAATTAGTCTTTTCTGCAACTGATCATTAGAGAACGTCGCTTAAATGTCAAAGTGAAAACAAATCTGTTCATTAAAGTTTAATTGATGCGCTGTGATTCAAACTTGTAAAACCATAAAAGATGAAAAAGTCACGGGGGGGGGGGGGGGGTACTTTTTATATACACTGTGTTTTTGTTTGTGTGTATGTTGTCTAATGCGTGTATTGGTATGTAGTCCAAACCTCAAAGGTTTAGCTGTGGTATTCAGACTAAAGAGTGAAGTATAGTTAATACATGGAGGAAGACAGACGACTGGTTGTGCTATATACTCAACCACAGAATAAGAGTGTGTCAGGTACTCTCGGAAAATTATGAAAAATCAGGACAAATAGGAAGGTAAGCCAGCACAGTAAATACACCTGGATACGACCTGGAAGTATTTATTCAGCGATCATCTGTATGGTACATTGTTATGGTGCCTTTAAATTGAACTCATGAGCTTGTGTTTACAACATGGGAAGTCGTGTGCACGATATGCTTGCTGTTGAAGTGGTTAAGTCGTGAACACCACTGCTAAGCAACGACAATATTAATATTATTGTAGGCGTCTAGAAGCCACAGAGGCTAACAATTTATCAAGCTAGCAAGTGGGTAATATAATGCAGTAAATGTAAACATGACAGAGGAGAAAGATGAGACTGTTGGGAATATCAACATTTTCCTCAGACATATACAATTACATAGAACAACAATACACGACTAAAAAATATATTAACTTATTATGCACCGAAAAAATGTACTTACATGGCCTCTGCCATTTCTGATGTCAACAAAATGTCATAAATGGTGACCTCGGAGCTTTCAGAGACTTTCCTCTTACGAGGTCTTGATTACCACAAGAGGAGTGTACATTACATAATGCACTTTGCATACAGACGTGAATTATGTCAATTTTGTCATGCCCACTCTGCATGAGAAAGTGATTTGGTTTTCTAGTTCTGGACTTTTGTTTTAACTATTTTACTTTTTGCTTTGTTGTGCACAACATATCATGAGTGGTTAGTGGTTGGTGTTGAGCTGGCTGGCATGGGAAGTGTTTGTGCCTTTGCTTTTTCCTGCCACCTAAGCTGATATCTCATCATAAAATCACAGCAATGTTGAACCTGATGAGGAGATGTGATACTGTGGGTAGACAGCCAACCAAGCTGGCTTTGCTCTGCTCAGATGGGTCTATTTTGTGCTGTACAGGGCAGCGAGATTCTTCAGAAATGTGAAGGGCTTTTATTTGTTTACTAGCTGTCTTGGCAAACAGGTGGCGTGAAAACAGCAAGCATATTCTTACTGCATCTAAAAAAATCACGATGTGGGCTTTACAAAGCATTGGCAGCGATGTGATTGATCTGACTCGTGTTTGAATTGGACCAGTGTACATATGATTATCCAGCATGGAGACATAATGAGGAAAACGTTGAAAGGAAGAACAATAAGACCAACAGCTGCAGAGGCAGGAGGTGTTGGGATAATCCACAGCAGGTTACAGGCTGTTATACAAGCTCCATTATGACTGACATCAGTGTTGAAGCCGCAATCATGGCACACTGTAAATGTCAAGACATCAAATCTCCCGACGTAGATCCTGTCTGCGTTCACGTTTGTACGCCCACACAACGCAGGTTACAAATGTCCACAAATTAAGCTCAGCTGTAATTAGCTGATTGCATCTTTCTGAGTCAGCTCATCAGTTAAAATGCTTCTCTTGACTGCTCGATGTATTTTTTCCATCGCGGCATCACTAGTTCCACTTGGCATTCTGGTGCGCTCTTGTGGATCTGCTCAGCAGGAACTCGTGTGAACAATACTGTGCTGTTCATTCACGGCCAGATTCACCCATCTCTCCGAGCAATGCAAAGAGGGGACTCATTAAGAAGCCAACCACAGAGGGCTGTTTAAGGTTTCTTCACCTGCTCTACTGTCTGCTACATTTTTAATGAGGGAAAATTGCTTCATCGTTCTCAGGTAAATGGCTCCTCAGCTCCTTTGGCTGTTAAGATAAGCACTGAGCAGACAAAACTACGAATCATCATTATCCTTATTGGTGCTTACGAATTAATTTGATAAACGCAATTAGATTACACTGAGTGGTTCTTTAAATTTCAACCAAGCCTCTTAGTGTGCCTAAATCTACATCCTCAATATTCATGAAGGAATATAAAGAAAGAGAAAATAACTAATATTTTATTCACTTTACATATACAGTATAAGCTTGTGGACTGCAACTGATGATTATTCTCAATACTGATCACTTGATATTACAAAATGTCAAAAAATAGTAAACACTGGGGACCTCCGTGCTGCTGTCACTGCTGCCTTTGCCGGATAACAGCGTAGTCCAGAGCTTCAGAGAGGCGGGGATGAGCGAGAGCTAGTGGGTGGGCCGGTGTCAAAGCACCAGAACAAAAACACCGACACATCTACGACAGTATGACAATAATGCACTTTGCTTGCCTAGTCTGATAGTCTGTAGCCTATAGATAAGATATATTTCAATAAAATACAGTTGTACTGACAGAATACAGTAGAGCACAGAGGCTGTTTCCATGCTGCGAGGCAGACCAGGATGGCAGCTTTAAGTAAGTGTTCACATGTGGCACAATGCATCTCTACATACATTTTGAGTGGTCACTTGTGATCTGATCTCTCTTCTATATGCATATAAACATTAGTAAACACATGGCTGATATAGCAGATGTTGTGACGTAATATTAGTAGAATGTCAGTAGTGATATCCTACATATTTATGAATTCAGGTTCATTTTATTAACATCAAAATATAAGGTTTTGGGCAGTTCCCTGGGACCTCTGGGCCGCCAGCTAGGTACAGATCTTCAGAGAGCCGGGGGTGAGAGGGAGGCGGATGGGTGTCAGCTCTGTGCAAAACATATTTTAATAAAATACAGTTGTACTGACAGGATACAGTAGAGCACAGAAGCCGTTTCCATGCTGCGAGTGCTTGGCTGCCTGTCTGTTAACATGAGGAGCACAGGGACCCGTGGACCCCAGGGTGACGTCAGTGGTCCTTAATGTGGCCCAGGACACATACGTGTACACTCTACTAAAATAATGTGGCCATATGTGACCCAGACCACCTCTGAATGCGGTCTGAGTGATCAGATCTCAGTGCATCCTGAGTTCACACTTAGAGCTGAACAGTGCCCAAGAGGACACCTTTAGATTGCATGATTTGACCAAAATCAGTCCACAATACAAATACTTAAAATTTACAATAATGTAACACAGAAAAAAATTACATCCTCATCCTTTAGTAAGCTATAGTGGGCTATTGAAATTCTTAACCATTTTCTGTTGATTAACCATAGTGGCATATAAGCGCTATATATGGCAGCACATATAGGACAGCCAGTAGACTGAAAGAACTAACTGAGCTCTAATAAACAACCTGATGCTCTATCCAGCTCTGGATCAGAATCATTATTTCTCCGCACTGTGGCTGAGATGATGGCGATGGCCGGGTCACTGATCCTACATCAGCGCCGCTCCTCTGTGAGAGCTCTTAGAAAAATTCGAGACCAGGGTTCACTCTGTTTTTCTGCTGAACATGATTGTGTTGCTTCCTAAGTGACGCTGAGCTCCTTTACTTAGCTCAAAGACACGCCGCCAGCTGTGGGTTTTTGTGCTCCTGTCATCAACCTCAGCCATTTATTAGCCTCCCACAGGATTTATGCTCCAGCACTAACAGCCAGTGTAATTATGGATATGAAAAATTAGAGCAAGAGGACAGTATGCAATTGTAGAAAATATGATAATGAAGCCTTTTTCCAATTAAACCGAATGGCAATGCGGGGGTTGAAAATTAAGCGGGAGAAACCATAACAGCTAAATGAGCTAATAGTTATCTGTATTTCCACTGAAGATCAGCCTATCAAATCAACTATCTGTGGAAATCTGCTCGATGCACACTAATGAGACTGAAATGGCAGAAGTGGAGGAAAGAGACGATTTCCTGTCCTCATGTCATTACCATGCATGTCTTTTACTAGAGGTGAACGTCAGGAGGGAGATTATGCTGAATGTTTGGACTGCTCAGAGTGAAAACAGAGACGAAAGGAGATCCTGTTGGCTTCCCAACACAAGCGTGGGTGATTCCTAATTGAGTGGAGAGGCTGTTTTGTGTTGTTGCTCCTGTGGAAAAGCGCGACTCGGCAGAAAGCAATTCATGCTTTGCAAAAACGCTAAAGAAACACTGAGCTCAACGGCTACCTTAAGCAGCAGGAAACCGTTTTTATAAGCATGTTCCACACCTTGTCCAAATGCACAAAATCCCTTTCCTTCTTCCGTGGCTGAGTGCGAGGGAGCTACTTGTTGTGATAGGACAGCACACGTAGATTAATGTGTTTCATAATGGAGCCTGGCTGAATCTACTACACCAGTAGCAGTGACGGCCTGAATTCCATCATTTTTTAGTCCTTAACTTCTCTGTGAGTTGCTGAAATGTCGTGCTGAATAATTAGCCGTTCCAAGGTTCTTCTTCTGGCTCTATTGTTCATGCATTATTTATAGTGGCATCTGCCTGAGAGTTGTCTCTGTGCTGGTGAAGCTCCTCTATGCCTTGCTGCAGGCAGAGCAATAAATGCTGCCACTCTGCTTTGTCTGTCTACATTCATGGCTGTAATGGTGGCACACCCAATACTCAATCAATGATCCAGCTTTTTAGTAAACAACCAGAACTATATCATCACTTACAGCAAGTCGATAAAGGAAACTGATGGAGCGTTTGGTTATTATTCTGTAGTGCATCGTCTTTTGCTTCTGTCAGCATGGTTGCTGACAGGTTGTCGATAAGTCAACTATTCGGTCATTTGATTGCTTTAGTCGATTAGTCATTTTTCTACTTTTTCATGCTGAATACTTATTTTGAATATTTAAAGTGGTGAACTAATCGATTCGTATTTGTCGACTAAGAATTTCTTTGGTTGAGGACAGCCCTAGTTGTATAGTAACATTAGACAAGAAACCAAAAAAAGATTAGATTATCCCATGTATTCGTGTCCAAGTGACTAAAGGGGACAGTGATTTTAAAAACTGATCCAGTATTGAGGGAGAGTTCTGTAGACTGCAGTCGCTAAACAAGCAGTAATATAATAATTTGGGGCAGTCTGTCATTTTACATGCCTTTCCACAGACTGACTGACTCAGGTTGGTATTAAAAGTGTCTGACAACATTATGAAAAGGCCCCTACAGAGGAATAAAACGTTTCTTACCTTTCGCTTGATCTGGTTTGTTGGTTATTGTGTGTCTTGCTCTGAGAAGTCTCCCTGTGAAATGTTGCGTCGCCTCCACATTGTCAAAATCAGCTAAATATTCAGCAAAGACACTGAAAACCTTTTAGATAACACTTAGCTGCGCTTTCTGTACTCCAACACAGCAAACTCTGACAACGCCCTTGTCCTGTGGCACTCCTCTCTCCACGCTCACTCAAGTTTCCACAGTCATCGCAAATCACATGACACAATAACAAACAGGAAGTGACAGGTGAGAAAATATTTTATTTCTCTGTTGGGCTTTTTCCATAAGTTTGACACTTAAAATAAAAGTATCAGCCTGTCAGTGGCAAAACCAAGCACTTTCAGTGAACATAAACTGACGGTGCCAGGTTGCCCCAATTGATGACAATCTGTCGGCTGCAGCACTCTCCATCAATACTTTACAAAAATCATGATCCCCATTAGTCATGTAGACAAAAATATGGCAAAATGGCATCCTAACTAGTTAATTAGCACTTAACACAAAGTACAGCCGGATTACCAAAGTTATTACAGTTTGTCATAAAAAGCAGAAATTTTGACCTCATGGTTGCGCTAGAAGAAAAGTCAGGGGATCATAAAAGTTACTAGACTTCATCCTCTGGGGACCATGAATGACTGTACCAGATTTAATGACAGTCCATCAAATAGTTGAGATATTTCAGTCTGGACCAAAGTGGTGGAGCAACAAACATTACCATCCATAGAGTCACAATGCTACATTCAAAGGTAAGAGGGGCATAGAAACAACATATAAACACACACCCATGAAGACACACAAAATTACATTAAAAACATGTAAATAAATAGAAAAATAAGAGCATTAAAAAATACGGACAGCCTAGTTTGAAATACATAATACAGTGGGAATGAAAGAGTTTTTGTAAGCCTGGTTAAAAAAGACTGGCCCAAAAAGATAATAACAAAGTTGAATGTTCATATTATTCACACATTATTTTTATGCTTGTAAAGTACTGTATTGGATGTGAGTTGGTGAAAAGGTTCCAGTCTGTATTATTCAGATCATTTTAGGTTTTGGAGGATATAAATGACCCTTCTTCACCTTCTTGGTAATATTTAGATTCATATAAAACTGGCTGATGCTCATCTTAGAAATGCATTTTACAGGTTTTTACAATAAAACATAATATAGTATATTATTACAGGCATAAGGATATTCAGGAAACCCACCTGTATTTATTGTCACCTACAAACTCCTCTGCCCCTTGACAATGACGACGACCTTTATTGTTATCGCTCACAGACACGAGGCACAAACCTGTGTTCACCCTTCACTGGGTAAATACTTTAGAACAGGCTTCACCAGCTGAAATCACTCTGTTATTTGAGCGGAAATTATTAAACCTAAAGAAAAAAAAAAGAAATCTGCAAACATAGCTGTGCATATATTAGCCAGGTGGAAATATATTTGGCTGCAGAGAAAAGTGGTGTCCTGAATATATTCCGATCTGCCTCGGGGTGTTATAGATGTGTGTTTGGGGCTGCCATTATGAGTTGTCTAGGACTGAGCTGCACTAAAGACATGGTCTGAGCAAACAAGGCCATTACGTTCAGTAGCAATAGGTGTAATAATGCAGGGTGCTCAGGTTCAACCTGGCATTGATAGATTCTTTGCTTTAGGCCACAAATCACTCACTGTTAAAACAGCAGGGCAAGTAGTGTACAATTAGGCCAGGCAGCTACAAAAACTTTGAGGACATGCTCTTGCCTGGGGAGAATCAGTCTCTTTGACTGTCTTCTGTATGTGTGATTTTAATGCTGGACGAGACGGATGCTTGTTCGTCTTTGGCTTGACTGTCCCAGAGCTGCATGTGAAGGAGCAGGGAGAACTGAGCCTCCTCTCTGGGAGGTGTCAAGGACATGCTTGGAAGGGACTGTGATCATGTCTGCGTTCAAGCTGTATTTAGTATGTGGTGGATATATTTGTTTGTGTGTGTGTGGGAGAGAGAGGGAGACACAGAGGCCGTTAATTTGCAGAGTTGGCAGCGTAATGGATACGCACTACAAAGTCATATTGAAATGACCTTAATCAAGCAAATCGTATAGCAGGGATAGGGCGCAGAGCTAAAACGCTAATAGCTTTTTTCTCAGTTGAAAGAACCCGACAGAATCTCATTTATGTGTGATGTAGTCCTTCCTAAAGCCATAACGTGACATCTCAATGTGGCTCCCTGTTTTACTGTAATATCCCGCTGCCACTGCGGGAGATTAGCATTATCAGCAGCCACAACAACCCAATTTGTTCTCATTGCCATGGCAGACGTGGGGAATTAAATGTAATCAGCCAGCTAGCATATTTAACTTAGCTACCCCTGTGAGCTGTCTCATGCAGATCCCAGTGGTGTTTTAACTAAGATGGTTATCGTCATTATCTTCTCTTAACCATACTGCTGGTCTCTAAACTCATGCCTCTGACAGTTGTAAAAGAGCTCTGTAGCTTCATTGGACTTGTCACTGGACTCTAAATTAATTCAAACAGCAGGCGTAGCGATGGAAATTTTTGAAGCAGCAAATACTATAATAATTGCAGGGACAGATAAATGCTGGTAAAATGATATTGTAATCATATTTTTTGGAGATTTGCTGAACACACATGCTGACAGTGCACTACAGCACGCTCAAATGATTACACAGCTGCTCAGTACAAAAAAATCTTTGCACAGGTTTTTTCCCAGTTAAAGTAAAAGGCTGGTGTTATTTTGTGTTTTTTGCACTGTCAACAAAAAACAAGAAAAGATCAAAACCAACAATGAGTTAGTTCGTCTCTTAATACTTTCCTACTTTCTGTGGCCCCAAAATCACTTTACTGACGGTATACATGTTTAAAAAGAAGTCACAAATTTATAGCTTCATCTTTTAAAAAGGCCCCATAATTTCCTAAAACAGCTGGGCACTGTAGTTTATCGCAAATGTTACTCAGGAGTAAATGCGACATTTCTTGAGGGACTATTTTCAGTGGTGGATTAATACAAATTTGGTGAGCTAATGAGGATTTTACAGCACCACAACAGTGCCTGTTAGCTTTCTTCCAGACCTTTGAATCACATGGTTTGGTGTCGTGTCCACCGACCCTTACAACTGACCAATCGGGGCTTTGTAAGTGGGACTAAGAGTGTGGACGTTATCATCCTACAGCGCTAGCTAGCCACCTAGCTACATCCATGAAAAATAGTGTAATAGCTGAGGAGGTTGTTGTTAATGGATTTACAGAAATAACCATTTAAACCAAGCAACACCAAAACATTGAAAAGTAATGTAAAGCAATAGATTGCTCTCATACAACGTCCGTAGCTATACCTACAAAAAGTAATGCACTGTAATTTGTATACCACATATCCTACAAAATCAATTGCATCAATATGTAATCCACATGATCATGATAATTTCCACATAATCATGGTAATTTCCGTACTTAAATTACACCACTTCTGGAGATATTTTAATTCAAAGCACAATCTTTTCTTAAACCTAACTAAGTAGTTTTGTTGCCTAAACCTAACCAAGTAGTTTGCTGTGAAGATGGAAGTTTATTTTGAAAAGACTGTATGCATGTAATGAGAAATTGACACATGTTGCTGGACATTCGTAGGAAAACGCACAACAAATGAGAAATAACTTTTAGTAACACATCATACAAACCACTGTATCGTATAAGCGAAATAAATTACGCATTTGTCTGGATGACAGAATAGTGTGCCTCTTTATGTGTACAGTTTTTTTTGGGATCTACCATTTCTACTACTATGATAAAAATGATAATGATAAAGATAATAGCAAGTCAGTCAATAGAAAATTAGGTACAAAAATGTCTTACAGTAGCCACTGGGCAACATACAAAAAATAAGCATATACAATGAGTAAATGAATGAAACAAGGTGTGAAATCACTGTCATAATTGTGTTTGTTTGGATTTTTGCAGGTCAACGCAGATTAAATTAGGATACATGAAAAGAAGCAGACTTGAAAAATATCTATTTAATACCTGACATTTTCCAAATCAGTCACAACTCTCAATTCACAAAGCTAGCTTGTATTTTAAATAGTAAAACCTGCCGGGCTTATTTTTCTCTCAGGAGAAACATAGTTTGTTAGAGTCTATTGGAATGGAGTTTATTTTCTTAGCCTCCACTACATTTTGATATTGATTTAGGTCATTCATCTATTTATGTATGGTGATAACTTACTGCAGATCAATACTGATGCTACTGTTAAGTGAAAATAGCACAGTGGCATCAGGTATTTTTGTTTCTGTGGAGCAACATGCTTCAGTTTGTCCTATTATGTTTTTTTTTTCCTGCTAATATTGTATGCAGAAGCAGCGTGGCTCAGCACAGTAAAGGCGGTCCTGCATACGCTGGGAGCTCCCTGGGGCATCTGTATGGAGCTCAACCTGAAGGCTCACTTCTTCTCTTTCTGCTTCTTTGTTTTGCAAATGGGGGGGGGGGGGATAAGATGCTGCAGAGATTCAGACGTTCTGGGGTTCTGCTTGGCTCAGCAGTGGGGTTCAACACCAGAATCCATTTTTCTGCATCCCGCGCCGTCCTCCTCCTCTTCTCCAATTACTGCATCTCTCAGAGCATGCAACGCCTTGATTCAACTGTGGAGTCTGCTGCAGCAAAGCGAGGCCGGCCACACTGTTTGATGTGTCACTTCATCAGTGATTTTGGAGACCACCGCTAACGGGCTCCTGAGAATGGGGAAAAAGGTTGATTTCTGTGATGCAACTTCCTGAAATGTGGTCTTATTAGCTGAAGGCAGCAGCTTAGAAGAAAAGCCCCTTTTATGTTTTTAGACTCAGGTTGAAAAGAAACTCTTTTATGTTAACTACACATAAACCAGCCTGTGACTTGATAGAAAGTGTCATTTCCTTTTAGTTAAATCATCTGCATTCTTAAGCAAGAGGCAAACTTCCCAGTCAGCTCAATTATTTCTGCATTTCAGTGCAAATGTTTCAGATGGATGCATGCTTGACAGTTGGCTACTTCGTGGCTCGGGCGGAGAGTCGTTGCCCTTCAGCGTGCAGAGACGGCGGCAGAACGTGCTCCGTGCTGCACTGCATTGCAGGCAGGCGTCTTACCTTGTGAAACAACATGTGTCCTTCGCCTGCAGGCCCCCGAGCACTCCCGCTCAGATGATCAATTTGATCCAGCTCTGTGTTGCTGGGCTGCGACTTAATCCCATAATGCTCCAGTGTTTTGTTGCAATCGAAACACCACCATTTCTCTGTGTGTTGTGCGAGTGTGATGAAAAATCTCATGCTCCTGTCATGTACACAGCATGTAATCACCTTTAACAGTCTGTAATATGATCATTGATCATGTCAATGTCTGCCAGCGAATATGGTGTAGAAATCTTAGACCTGTCAAGGCTCAAAAAGAGTAAACTGAGGAGATAAAGGCGTAGAACCGCTAGTTGGTAGTGGAATCAAAGGAGACGTGAAAATGTCTTTACAGCTGTTTCTGCCTCATGTTCAAGTGAAAATGTTTTGCCACTCTAAAGCCAGTGGGTTCAAGCCAAAAAGACACACAGCGTCATTTTGAAACACTCTAATGCATTTCTAAGTGGTTCAATCTGCGGTGGGTCTGCACCATTAGTGTCTCTCCCATTTCTCTGCTGCTTTCAAAGACGGTGGGGTACAAACAGAGCGAGACATTACCTCCACATCTCAGGCCCCAGCATGCTGAATCGGGGCACCATAATGACACGGCAAAGGCGAGATGCACTCCCGCTGCTCCCTGGTAACTACAGAGACACGGAGGGTGGAATGCAGACAGCCTCCGCCTGTGTGCCCTTTAGCAGCGATTTATAGTAGGCAGGGAGACGCAGCTAATTCAGCCACATTAATCAGGCAAAGCACATTACTGTGCAAATGACCGGCCGGGGGAATGATGAGCTGACAATGTGCCGTCAGTCAGAGAGGCAGACACACCTCAGTGATCTGATAGGATGACACGGCCCGGGCCCAGAGCAGAGCAATCAGCTGAGGAAAGCCTCTCGCAGGTCTCCGTTCATTACAGACATGACCCGGATCACCGGTCTATCCATCAGCCTGTGTTCATCCACTCGTTGCCAGAGTAAATGACTTCATGAAGCTAGATAAATGACAACTGGTGGAAATGCAAAATGCCCAGATCATCGTTTAACCTCTAACTCATATCCTGCTGCTTAAGTGATGTCTTCACTGCAAATATTGTCCTCAGAATATCAATAAGGGATATTGCGGAGGATGAAGCATGCAGTTATTGCCCTGAGAGAGAGGGATTTCATCTGTAAAGCAGAGCTTCTGGACTAAATGAAATATGCATGTGCGGTAGAGTTCAGCAATCTTGTTTTTTAAAGACGCTGCCAACACTTTGTTCACTGTTGGTGTTGTGTAGAAATCTGCAACTGGATCCAAATCAACATCAAAATAAATATAGACCAAGTGGCGTCGTCCGAAATCGCATATTATGCCCCACGTACCCAATACGTACAGTAATACAAGTATGCATCTTTTCGGACACACTGAGCAGTAATTTACGTTGTCACTTCCTGAGAGACTCCTTTCTGGGAGGTGACCTGTAACCATGGTAACCTGTGCCAACCACATGTGACCAAAACAATGATTTGTGAAAATCAAAGTCTGAATTAATTTAAAATATATATTAGCAAAGTGAAATCTTATACTTACAGTTAAAGTGAAGCGTTACTAATGTTACAGAGCTGTCCGTCAACATCTGTTTTGACATCACTACCACATTGCATCGTGGGATATTTATGGCACCGTAGTGTCCAGTGTTGCATACTGTAATATTTCAATGGAAATATTATGCAAATCACATACTATTAGTTTCATATTAAGGTTTCTAACAAACTAAAATATCTCACAAACTGTTTTAGTCAGCTAAATAGCATGTTAGTATGAAATTTTGGACACAACCATAAAATGACAGGAAGTAAACATGGACCCAAGCTGTTACCTAACAATGCGGTTTTGTTGAAGAGCTCTATAGTTACAGATGCTGATTGGCTGGTGGCAGCCATGCTTTTTAGAGAATACGTTTTCTAAGATCACATGGGCTGTTTATGAAATCATCCATTCGTTCACTACTCATTACTCACTATCCAGGGAGTACTGTGAGCTCATCTGCAAAATGAAAAATCACCTTCAGACACTTCTCGGGTCATTTTTAGGTCATTACTATCGCTCAATTAAAACGTGCCAGATCAATGTCGGCTAGTAGACCATCCATAATAAATACAGACATGCATTTTTAGAATACATATATATTGTAAGCTATTTTGTTGAGTTGCCCCTTAGTGAAATGCTCTGAGTGAATTTAAGTTCCCCTGGTAAGCAGTTATGCGTGCATGTCTAGAGCTTTTATTGTGAAAGGTAAGAACAGAAGGAGTCCTCTACCTTTCACGATGCATTATGGGATAATTTGAGTCCACCGTATAGGATATAATAATTCTCACTATACATTTGGACAGCAGTACAAAATGGCATGAGAATAGTGAGTGATTTCAGACACAGTCTATGTGAATGGCATCAGCTGACGGGCATTTGCAGTAGTAGCACTTGTAGATGCATGATTTTTAGAGAATACATTTTGCAAGATCATAGTTGGTATGTGTAAATTCAGTTGGATTGGTTCAATAGTTACATGTCAAATAGGCCATTTTATTGGGCTCATCCAAATGCATTACTGTATGTAAGAAGTTTAATAAGGATTGGTTGTAATTCAGTGGCCTAACGTTCTACCAAATTTCATTGAAATCTCCATGACTGTTGACTGTTTTTGACTGTTGACAATTTGGAAAATGTAAATTTGCTTTTGGATAGAGCCAGGCTAGCTGTTTCCCCCTGTTTCCAGTCTTTGTGCTAAGCTAAGCTAACCAGCTGCTGCCTATGGCTGAATATTTACAGTACAGATATGAGGGTCGGATCACCAGAAATCCACTAATCTTTAAAGACAGGATAACATATTTGTTGGAAGAGGCTGCAATCCACACAGAAAATATGATCTCTCTGATTTAGATTGGGTAACTATCGATAACTATGATGTTCTGTAATCGGAGAGGAGCTTATCATCACATCAGCTGTAGAAGAGATTACTCTGATTGTTATCTGATATATAATATCTGTATTTACACAGTATATGGTTGTGTGTCTATGGAGGTGTTGCAATCTCTAAAATGTCCCGTGGCTCCCGTCCTTTCAAGAATCCTTTGATATCGTGATTTCAGATATTTCTCCCATTTCCGGCACTTTCTCCACAGCAGGCAAGAGGTGTGTGAGTTGAAGTTTAGGCTTGTGTGTGTAGCTGTCCTCTAGACTGTACAGATCCTGTCACATTGCAGGGACAGATGAGCTGCGGTGACTGCTGCATGCACGTGATGGATCATTGCAGCACGGCGAGGAGATGCAGATTTCTACCGTGACAGTTCTTTTACTCTGTGACCATTTCTCCGCCGAGCTGAAGTGAGGTTGTGCTCCGGCGGCTCTCAGCTCCAACACTTGAAACGCACAAGCTTCCTTTCGACATTTCTGCTTCTTTTGCTTTGTTTTCTTTGGAGATGGATGCTTTCGTTTTTAGATTACTACTTAGCTTGCATTTCACGTTAGAGAGCGTCGTCTGTGATTTGCACTTGACCTCCAACACTTCAGTAGTGGATAAACATGTGTAAACATTACAGATGGCTCAACACCACCAATTACACAACACTGAGTATCTGCTAATACTAATGCTTAGGGCTGTCCTTGAACACAGAAATTCAGAGTGTAACTAACACTCATACGATGGATCTGTAACACTGAGTTTCTCCACAAAGAATCACACAAAAGCACATCTTGTGTTTACCAGTGATACGCTCATAAGTTTCTTAGAAATAAGTCATTCAGAAGCATAAAAGATGACTATTCAACTAAAGAAATATTAGTCGATTAAGAGCAAAAGGATCGATTAGTCATCCTAATGCTAATCCACTACTCAGTTTTTCTTCTTTTACTACGATGTTTATCAGCCATATCAAACAGACACAGGACTTTACTCACAGGGCTGGTGTTCGTGTCTTGTGTGAAACCAACATTTGAGTGATTTTTAATGACGCCATTCACAACATTAACCACGCGTTACAATGTTAACCACCATGTTTCACAGCATTAACCACGTGCTACGATGTTAACCACCATGTTTCACAGCATTAAATACACGTTACAATGTTAACCACCATGTTTCACAGCATTAACGTACAATGTTAACCACCATGTTTCACAGCATTAACCACGCGTTACGATGTTAACCACCATGTTTCACAACATTAAATACACGTTACAATGTTAACCACCATGCTTCACAACTTTAACCACGTGTTACATTAACTGCGATCGTTTCACAATGTCAATGATGTGTTACATGAACCGCGACCGTTTCACAACTTCAACCACGTGTTACAATGTTAACCGCCATGTTTCAAGTTAATCAAGTGTTAACATGTTACCCTCAATCATTTAATCGCGTTAACCACATTAATGTTAACAATGTGTTACATTAATCACCACTTTTCACAACTTTAACCATGTGTTACAACTTTTAACCACCACGTTTCACGATGACCATGTTACGTTAATGCCATGTTTCACAACATTACCCATGTGTTACAACTTTAATTGCATCCGCTTCACAACTTTAACTATGCACGAACCAACAAGCTGCCTCTGGCATCATTATATTGCCCATGCAACAAAATATGACGTGTAGGGATGAGATCTCGTTGCGTCTGCTGTGAGACTCGACTTACTTGAGACTTGAAGGCAAAAAGCTGAGGAGCCTCAACTTGGTGACCCATAAATATTGAAAAACGCTATACTGTACGTAGTTTTTCATCACCAGGTTTAGCAAAATGTCTCCATACCCTAATGGATACTTTCACCTGCAGCCGACACCAGAATCAGATGGAAAAAACTTTAGTTGAGTTGCTGCTTTTAGTTATCAAAAGAACTCCCTTTTGTTTTTGTTAAATAATATAAGATAATTAATATGTTTTAATTTGTCTATTGTATTAACTGTTAGCAGTAACCTGTTTGTTATGCTGTCCACCCTGTTTTAAACAAGAGGTCAGAGAGGGGGTGTAAAGAACCTTTGATAACAATATATAATAAAATGTTTTAGTACAAATGCTCCTGCTACTTATTGATAAATGATCTTAGCATTGATAGACTGGCAAAAAAATGTAAAGAGTTAGAATTGCCCTTTTAATATTGGACCTGTTCCCAAAGATTAAAAAAAAAAAAAAAAAAAAAAAAAAAGCTATGTTAAAATGCAGAAAACAATTAGTCTTCCATAAATATTTTTGCCTTGTTACTGTCTGGAGGGAGTTTCTCACGCTTCCTCTGCGAGGTTTATCAGATTTATAGGTTTTGTTGAAGATTCCAACACTGATTCTGTCAATGAAAAGAAGAAGAAGAAGAAGAAGAAGATCTACCTTTATTAGTCCCACAATGGGGAAATTCAATTTACACTCTGTTTAACTTATACATGGTACATGCACACAAACACACACACATGCAGTAATGGAGAGGTGTCAGAGTGAGGGGGCTGCTCCAGACAAGCGCCCCGAGCAGTTGGGGGTTTGGTGCCTTGCTCAGGGGCACCTCGGCAGTGCCCAAGAGGTAAACTGGCACCTCTCCAGCTACCAGTTCACACTCAGTTTTTGGTCCATGTCGGGACTTGAACCGGTGACCCTCCGGTTCCCAAGCCAACTCCCTACAGACTGAGCTACTGCCGCCCCCCCCAAAAGGCTCATAATGTACATTTGAAACTCAGTATTCCTAGCAATGGGGGCGGCAGTAGCTCAGTCTGTAGGGAGTTGGCTTGGGAACCGGAGGGTCACCGGTTCAAGTCCCGACATGGACCAAAAACTGAGTGTGAACTGGTAGCTGGAGAGGTGCCAGTTTACCTCTTGGGCACTGCCGAGGTGCCCCTGAGCAAGGCACCAAACCCCCAACTGCTCGGGGCGCTTGTCAGGAGCAGCCCCCTCACTCTGACGTCTCTCCATTAATGCATGTATGTGTGTTTCAGGTCTGCATGTACCATGTATGAGTTTAACAGAGTGTAAATTGAATTTCCCCATTGTGGGACTAATAAAGGTAGATCTTCTTCTTCTTCAATTGTCTGTATTAGCTGATTCCTACATACAGTACCGACGTTCAGTGGCAATGCAGGAAATGAGGTAGTGGAGGTTGGGGGTGGTGGATGAATATGTAGCACGACTTAAATACTTGCAAGAAACCAGAGTTTACATCCCATCACAGACCTTACCTTAATGTTCCTAACCCTCACCACAATGTTTCCTTAACCTTAACCAAGTTTTTGTTGTCTAACCCTGACCATACCTTTACCGTGGTTTATTTACCTTAACCAGAATCTTAGATGCCATACGTAGAGGGCTCATATTTTCTAAACATTGTTGTCGAATGCGATCCAAGATTTTGCAGATTTGTGTTTTCTTGCCTTGTCTTTTCTTGTCAAGGCCACCGTGACAACCTTAATGTTTGATTTTCTTTTTTATAATATGTTTTTTCTGGTATCCAATCCAGTATTTTTGATAGTTACCAGACCAATACTGAGTATTGGACCGGAGCATCACTCGCTCCTAGCTCACATACTCCAATAGCAGAGCAATATCCCTGCGCAACATGACACGGACATGCAGCTAAATGGTTTAAGAGTCAGCTTACCCCTGCGGCTTTCATGCAGAGCTGGGATGTGGATGATCATTGTGGTGTCAGTGCTCAGGATGGGTGTGTTGCAGTGGGTGACGTTGGGGTTGGCTGGTTCAGGGTTATCGGTGGTATTTATGTCACCAGCAGACGGGGCTCGACCGAGGTGAGATAGACGTTAACTCGGAGGAGCGCAGTCAGGCTTGCGGCCAAACGCTGTCAGCCTAATACCAGCGAGCGGTCCAGGAGGAGCAGTCGCAGCATCTGGATAGTCAAGCTCCATTAGCCTTGCGGCTCTGTTTTACAACGGCTGCGATACAGCCTTGTTGACAAATGGCAGAAGAGGTGGAGTGTGTGATATGACTCACATAACTCAGGGGACCTCCACAATGAATATCATACCCCCTTGCTCCCTGATCTTTCCCATCCTCCCTCCCTCTTGTCTGGGCTTGTTGTGAACTGTAGCAGCAGCCTGGCTGGGATTCAGTGGGACAGCATTAGCTCTCAACCTTGGTGAAGGACTAAAGGCAGCCTCAGCGTGGTGTCCTTGCTGTCACACTGCTGCTGGGAGAAGATAAGCACTCCAGCCTTTAGGACACGCTGTAGGACTCCCACCGGCCCCTGCAGCACTGTGAACCGAGCAATTCCAGAAGCGCTGCAAATAATTAATTAAGTAATCATTACATCTGACACGGGACATGCTGCAGTCGCATCTTTGATAATGAGGGCGGTCGTTTTGTGGGATTTTATGATACTCTACATTTTTCCCACTAGTTGCAAAAGCCTATTCTGTGGCTGATTTAAGGGCTTAGCAATTAACTTTAGTTTGCACATTTTTGCACTAAACTAACACATCTAAAAATTGCACAGCACTTTCATTTCAATTCAGATGTCTTGTACATTTTTTTACTAGTATTTTTTCTAGGGCTGTCAATCGATTAAGATATTTTATAGCGATAAAGCGCATGATTGTCCATGAATAATCACAAAGTAATCACATATTTTTTATCTCTTCAAAATGAGCCTTAAAGGGAGATTTCTCAAGTTTTCAACACTCTTATCAACATGGGAGTGGGAAATATGCTGCTTTATGCAAATGTATGTTTAGATCTATTACTGGAAATCAATTAACAACACAAAGCAATGACAAATATTGTCCAGAAACCCTCACAGGTTCTGCATTTAGCATAAATCAGTATGCTCAAATCATAACATAACAAACTCAAGTTCAGCAGGCAACAACAGCTGTCAGTGTGTCAGTGTGCTGACTTGACTATAACTTGCCCCAGACTGCATGTGGTTTCATAAAGTTGGCATGTCTGTAAAGAGGAGACTGGTGGGTACCCAGAGAACCCATTTTCATTCACATATCTTGAGGTCAGCGGTCAAGGGACCCCTTTGAAAATGGCCGTGACAGTTTTACAAAATTTAACCTCCTTCCTGGCAAGCAAGTATGACCTGGTTGGTACCAATTGATTAATTTGGTTTTCTAGTTTCATATGATGCCACTCTGTCTTCCCGCTACAACCTCTGAAAAACTGGTTGCGGTAATATGTTAAAGAAATTAATGGCATTAAAATGAATTTGTGTTAACACATTAACTTTGATAGCCCTAAATTTTTTCATATATTTATTGCAATTTTCTTGTTTCTTGATTTTTGCTACACTTGCTTTTATTTTTTATTAAATTTTCTCTTACAATCATATTAATAACTGTATTTATATACCTCTTTTCCTCAAAAGATGTTGCTCAAAGTCCTTTTCAAAAATATAAAATGCAACACATTCAAACAAGGGCAGATAGCCCTAGATTGTTATGCACAATACACCAAAGCACTTTCCTTGTATGTGAAACTTGGAAATAAACCTGATCTAGATTCTTTATTCTACTTTGTCACCCTGAGCTGCAGCAATAACCTTTTAAAATGTCATGTAAAGATGCAGATCTGAAAAAGAAGAAGTCATTTTTATTCAGCAGTGGAGGTGTTTACAGTCCATATGACATATTTGAAGTCTATTTTTCTTCTTCCTCTTATCTCAAAGAAATCCAGCAGATTTCGAAGATAACAAACAGTGATATTGCCTCTCGTATATGTACCTGGACATTTTCACTGCTACGGAGGAAAATATTTACCTCTACGAAACAGCCTCTTAGGTGAAATCTAGAGTCCTGCTGCGGCTTGGTGATGAATTCTTGCTTTAGCTTTTTAAAGCCCTCCGCCGCCTTTTGGACTCGTCCTTGTGCTGCCTGTAAATATTTCATTGTGATATATTAAGTAGACAGATGTGTGTGTGTGTGTGTGTGTGTGTGTGTGGAGAGAGAGAGAATTAGGTTTATTTACTGGGTTGAGTTGCTGAAATAAACCATGCAGTGCTATATTTCTCTCAAACACACCGGAGCACTGAATGATGAAACACACAGGCAGAGAGGCTGCGGTGGGTATTGATGTGTAATGCCCTTGGACCGAAGCCAAGACGGTGAAATGGAATGAAAGGAAAGCAGTCACTCCCCTGTTAACTCAAGGTTATACTTTACAGGAGCTATATCTGTCTCTGTTGTCAATGGTACGCTTAGTAAATGTGCTCTGTGTGTCTGCTGCAACCATAAAAAACATCTAAATCACATCTGCCTGTTGACTTTGAAGATTCCCAACAATTTGCCTGTATTTTTCCAAGGCCGACGCGGTATGTCATGGCTTATCCACAACTTCTGAGCTGGCAGGAGGCTGGCGTTTTGGCAGTTGCTTGTAAACACAGCCACAGAATGAGCCCTTAGCGATCGGGACCCCTGCCAGCGCATAGAAGTGGCAGCGGATCATCCTCGCTTAATAGGCGCTCATAATCCTCTGTGAATGTCTTATGTTGTCCCCCGAGAGGAGCGAGACTAAGGCATGTATTTGCAATCAGCATGCATTTAAGGCTGACAGTTTAACTGCTGCTGTAACTGTAATAAACCAATTCACTGTTTGCACGCTGTATGGAAGCAAAATTAAAACTTTCAAGTGTTTTTTTTTTTTTTTTTTTGTATTTCTCTAACAATGGCTTTCTCTCTTTCTTTCTCCCCCACTGCTGATTGTCACAGGAAGTAGAGGTTAGTGTCTCTTTTGTTAATTTCTACAATGGCATTGTCTGTCTCTCTTTTTATCTCTCTTTTTGGCTGTATTGTCGGTGTCACCTTCCCTTTGAGTAAGAGCTCATCTTGGCTAAAGCACAAAAAGTACACACTATAGTACAACACTATCTAGAAATGTCTTTGACTACAACTCAAAGGAGAAAAACATTTTATCATAAAGATAATAACATGTAAAACATAACTACACATACAGCCAAACTACTGCTTCCTAGAAAATAAGTATATTAATATTAAAATAATATGCAGAATGGCTCATAGATGGAAATGTGTTCTTCCTTTTAGACTCAGAGATCAATTCACGCAAGTAAAAACACAAAAACTATCCCTTTAACTCGTCACCCTGTGCGCAGTATTTAAGATGCCGTCGGCTATACTTGTTCAGCTTGACTTGAGAGCTCAGTCTTTGTGTCCCCTGAGCAGAATAAGACCGAGCTAAACTGAACAGACCTGATCCTCAGGGTCCTCTCTGGGCCTGGTGCCGAGTAGTAACCGCTTTATAGTTGATCCTCTCTGTCCTGACACAGAGAGAAATGGGTCAGAATGGATACAGCGGGGGGACGGTGAATTTTTATTATCGTTCCAGCGCAACACCTCCAGGGACACAATCTAAAAACCAGAGTTAGTTTGCAAATATTCCCTTTGCAACAGTGCAGGAGCTAAGATAGTCCAAGGCTTTTTATGAGATATATTGAAGCTCTCAGTCCTGCTTTGTGCAGTTTACTTAATGTTAGAGGCTACATCTACACACAACACAATACTTAACGGATCTGTTAGCATAACTGGAATGTAATATTCATAACTATGTTTTCATTAGTGTTTAATCACCTGAAGCTAAGAGTCATTGTGTTTTTGTTAGCCAGAATGAGCCCTTCATATTTACATATCTTCAGAGAGTCCGCCATGTTTCAACAGTAGCCCACAACGGAGGAACCAAACTAAGACACGTTTATGAAATTGCGGTAACATGAGCCGCATAGCGCAAACCCGTGGTACCGCCAGCCAGCATCTGACTTCTGTTGCGCCATAACTTTTGCTATCATAGTAAGGATGGCCTCTGAGTGAGGCGAATGGCATCACCACGGATTTGAACTCGGCGGCTCCATCTTGGAAAAGGGAGGAGTTAGCGAGAGGGTACTCGGTTGCAATTTGAAACCACGACGCTATGTCGCCAAATCCTACACACTGTACCTTTAAAGAATTTGTTTGACATTTTGGGAAATATGCATACTCACTTTCTTGCTGAGAGGTAGAACAGAAGATAAATACAACTCTCATGCTAAATATGAAGCTTGAGCTAGCAGCTGCTTAGCTCAGCTTAGCATAACCGGAAACAGAGTTTTTGCAACGCAAATAAAGGCATCAACCAATCACGTTGTGTGAAACAACTGAGTTGTACCTTTATGTATGAAACAACATGGAAGCCCTGCAGACCAAACCAAGACAGCAAACTTTATTACTCCTGTCAACCTTAACAAAGGCAGCGCAGACCAGACCCACTCCTTCCGTTCTTACCTTTCACAATAAAAGCCCTAGACATATAATATTCACAGATGAGAATTTTTGTGTTGTTTATTCGTAATGTCCCCAGTGTGTAAAGGCCTTAGCTCTTGAAAAAAAAGCGAATAAACATATTTCCCAAAAGGACAAACCGTTCCCTTCTTGAGTTCATTTAAAAAATGTCAAAATGCACAAATTTTTGACAGTATATTACAATAAAATCAGATTGTAATGAAGTAAGTGTAATGTTTAAATGGATAAATAAAAAAACTCAGAAACTAAAAACAACTTTAGACACTACAGAGCCTTGCGATACATACTTATATGTCCTCTATAGAGTTTTTCGTAAGAAGACACTGAGTCAGCTGGCCTGATGTCCTCAGGGCATTCACACTGAACACCAGGGGCCCTCAGAGGCAAAGTCACCTCCAGAACAAACCCTTGAGGGGGAAACAGCCCGGAGGGTCTGGTCTGATGATCTCAGCCTGCCCACCAGCTATTATGAGGACAGCAGTTCTGAAATGTAGCTGTGCATCAAGACTAGCAGTACACATAAAGGTTAAGGTGGACAAAACACAACTAGTACTTTTTTATAGTGTGTTGTTTCAAACTTTAATCTGAAACAAAGTCCAGAGAACACTTTATTTATCCCCGGAGGGAAGATTAGGTGTTAGAGCTGCACAAAAAAGAGCAGATAAAGATAGATAAGGAGAGACAAGGTAGAGCTGCAACATAATTTTTTAAAAAATGGCAAAAAATAAATACACAATTGTTATTATCCTGAAAGTTTTATCGATCCACCACTTAAAGTAATTATAAAAGTAAAGTGTAATTAAATGTCATTAGCAAAAGTGTGAAGTTTTGCAGCGATAGCACTGAATGACATGCCGGAGCAGGAAATATAATCTCTTTTTTGATAATTTGTCATTATTTTGTGGCTATTTAAGCACCTGGTTACACTTCTATTTCTAGTTTTTATTATTTATTTTAACTCAAGGATCGAAATAAAGGTAAAGCAGTCAAGCAAACTTACAGGATATGTGGCAAATCGAAATGATGACCGACATTGACTGAATTTAATTAATAAATGTTTTGCATGTTATGACAATTTCCTTTTTTAAAACCCATCTGTTCAACATCAGAGCTGAATATATTTGAATTGCTAAAATCATACTTGCATTTAAACTGTCATTCACGGCTTGTTGCAAAGTGTCTGTCATCTTCCTTCATTATTTACGCTCTTTTTTAATTCTCATTAAGCATGAGTGCAAGAGCATATGTCATTTGGTGTGTTGTTAACTCTAATGAATTACAAAATCCATTAATGGGAAATATTATTTTCTTTCCAGGATGACTACATCAAAAACATGGAGGAGAACATTGGCTCTGATGAAAGTAAGTTGGATTTTATCTTACTTTTCTGTGGACACGACTGTGGCTGTGTGGTTTCATTTGAAGGCAAAGACCTTTAATATTTAAATGGATTTACTTAAATGGGCAGTTTTACTGCAAAGAAAAAATCCCTGCCTTGTTTCTTTGTTCAGATTCTACCAGTAGTGCTGTCTGCCTTTATACAATGAAACAGACAACAGCACATTATAAACTTGGGAAAAAAGTTTGCAAATTTGTGTTTGGTGGATTATTTCTTTATTGTTACAATACTAATTGGCATTGTGTTTTACATTGTTGGAAAGCCTGTTTATTTACCTTCACAATGATGTCCTACTTGTAAGGATCATGCATTTGTGGGACAAACAGCATAGTTGATTACGTGGGTTGCGCCCAATTGAAATTTGCCAAAATTCTCTGCCAATGCTAAACAGTGAATTCTCCTGTTGGTGTTAACTCATGTTTTGAGCTCCAGGTGCTGCCAATCAGGCACCACAAGACAAGACCACAGGATCACAATATGATCTGTTTCATTCTGAAAAGTCAGCTTTTTCAAAACCAACATGGCTCAGTTCAGCGTTTTGTCGTCTCATCTCTTCTCTGACATGATTTTGACGTCAGATGATTTGCTACCAATCAGTCGAGCTCAAAACAAGAGTCAGTACCAACAGGAGAATACACTGTTTAGCATTGGCAGAGAATTTTAGCAAATCTCACCTGGGCGCTACCCATATAATCAGCTGTGCTACTCATCCCACAAATGCATGATCCTTACAAGTCGGACATCATTGTGAGGGCTTTCCAACGATGTAAAATACAGTCACAATTAGCATAGTAACAACAGAGAAATAATACACCAAAGGCACATTTCCAAACTTTTTTTTTTCTCCCCGAGTTTCTATTTTTTGATTGCAGCATTTGTCTGAGGTCATCCAGTGTGTAGGGAGCGCTGGTCTGGTGTGTCTGAGCTTGTGAAGAGTGAGAACACAGTTGCGAGCCTGAGCCTTCAGTCGGATCCATTAGTTTGAAAAGCCTGCTATAATTGCCTTTGTTGCAGAGGGCTCAACTCCGAACTCCCACCAGGCTCCATTTACCTCCATGGAGTCTGTTTTTAGTAGGAACAAAAAAGAAATCTCCCTGTTAGAAAATCAGCTGTGGAGGAGGAATGGAGACTATGTGAAAATAGTGAACATGGTCATTACAGTCAAATGTTTTTTGTATTCAACTGAAATGAAAATATATATATATTACAAAGCAAATCGTCAACATATTGTCACCATAAATCATAGTATTTGAAACATTCAACAGTGTGTCTTGTTGGGGGACAATGTGCTGTATACTGTATTTGCCAGCTGTAGGAAATGTATAGTATCCCAGAAAACTGCTGATGGTGTGAAACCTCACTGCTGTGTCCTCACAAACTGAGGTTTAACACCAGCTGTGGTTTAAACACAGTCTCTGTAGAAAGCTCGTTGAGCTCTTCTAACTGTCACCAGAGGACGTTGTACAAAACATGGTTCAACTGAAATCAGTATTTTTATATTAAGAACGGATCACATGACTACTTGTATGTGAAGGAGGTCGCTTTTAGTGATGAACCCACGAATAATTATCACAAGTTGACATGACAATAAGACATTAACACAAATTTGTTTTAGCACCTCTAATTTCTTTAATGTATTAAAGCGACTTGTGAATTTCAGGTTGTAGCGGCTCAGTTTTAAAGCTAGAGTTTACTGGCTTGATATGAATTTAGAAGGAATCTATTGGTACCAACGATGTCATACTAGCTTGTCAGGATGGAGGCTAAATCATACTCCAAACTTGTGCTACATTTTGGCGAGGGGTCCCTTGACCTCTGACCTCAAGGTATGTGAATGTAAATGGGTTCTGTGGGTACCCACCAGTCTCCCCTTTACAGACATGCCCACTTTATGATAATCACATGCAGTTTGGGGGAAGTTATAGTCAAGTCAGCACACTGACACACTGACAGCTGTTGTTCAGCATGTTATGACTTGAGCATATTTTTTATGCTAAATGCAGTACCTGTGAGGGTTTCTGGACAATATTTCTCATTGTTTTGTGTAGTTAAATGATTTTCAATAATAAACATGTACATACATTTGTATAAAACACTTCCGTATTTATAAGCGTATTAAATACTTAAATCTCCCTTTAAGGTACATTTTGAACAGATGAAAAATGTCATTAATTTGCGATTAATCACAATTAAATATTTTAATTGATGGATAGCTCTAATTATGGCATAGCTTTACTCTCCTCCGCTCTACTCCCGAGTGTCTTAGCATCTTTCATCTTATTGCTTTTCATTTACAGCTTACTAATTTGATTCCCTCACTGCTCTTTCATCATCACTGTTTTCAGAGAAACAGCTCTAAAAACACACTGTACTACCTACCTGCCCAGCACCAAACGGCAGACAAAGTACACAACTATCTGGTGAACACTTGGAAGCATTTAGTAGCTAAAGAAGCCGATATTTAGCTGGTGGAGAACAAAACGGAGCTAAAAGCAGAGTGAATATTGGATCCAAATGAACACTAATGTTGGTACGTAATTGTTGGGTGCGTAAATAAGCAGTTGTTTTCTAGCATGTCAGTGCATTGTGTTTTATCATCTGGCATGCCAAGAGGAAGATTCGGCACCTGTTTATGTAAATTAAACAATAGATAAATACAACTATATAATTATTATATGTGCTAAATCCGAATTTCAGAGCACATGATCGAGGGACTGCCTCCTTACAGCTCTCAACATGGCTCGCAGCTAATGGCGCTAAGAGCACAAAGAGTGCAGCCAAATGCAACAATCTGAAATTTGAATTTAGCACCTTTAAATCCCCTGAAGCTTTAAATAATAATCATAAATAATAGTCATATAGAATTTAAGTCCAGTTTGAACTGACTTTTTTTGTAGGCAAGTAAAGTGATGATGAGAGTAAATTATGAGGAATGAATTTATTCAGCATTTTGTTAACACCATGACTTGTGGTTGATATAAATGCAAGTTTATACATTTTAAATAAAAAGGATATTTTTTTATTATTTCTCACTAAAACTTTTAACATGTTCTACTTTAAATATGTGGCCGCTGTTCAGCTGAAGCTGTGCTTGTTTCAGCAGAACAAACACTCTGATTTTAACATGGAGCTGTGCAGCTGAACTGCAGATTAAACTAGTCAAATGCTTACCTTTCTATGGTGGCTTTAATGAGGTATGAATCATTTCACAGCTCAAGTTATAACGATGGCATTCATACGTGTTGTAGCCAGTCGAGCAGGCTCTTCGGGTTAACAGCATGTTCCTGCTGCGAGGTGAGTGTGGGAGGTCGGGTGTAGCGCCACTCCCACACCGCCTCACTTGAAAGACATTAAAGAATCGCCTCAAAGGAGAAAAATGTGAGAAGAAGCAGCGTTATCCCAGTCATCTGTTCTTACAACAGGGGGAATAGCTAATGTAGTCTCAAGAAAACGCCTCGCTTGCTGTAGCGTGGGCGATGTTCATTTGAATATCATTGATTTCATCCCTGTCCCAACCCCCACTGGGACTAATTCTGCAGAGTTAATTGATCGGGGTCCTCTTTATTGCTAATTTAACAGGACAGCAGAAACTCCGACAAGGTGTACCTGCAAGCCCCGTATAGAACAAAAGGCCTAATGGGAGACTTCAGACACCTCCGGCGCTTTTGTAAGGGAGCCGATTGAGACGTCAGCTCGGCTCTGCAGAGATTTTGAGAGCCATTTCAAAACAATAAGGTGCCTACTGATCTGATTTAACAGAGGTGCTGCCATATTTGACCTTGACATGCATTATTTTAGCCGATGAATTCAACTTCTCTTATGCCTAGAGAAAAAAAAGAGACTGATTATGCTTCCATTTGTTCAACAACTTCAAGAAACTATTCAGACATAATGTGTTTATAAAAAGGTGTTGCATCCTTTCTAATTATAAGTAAATAATTCCATATACTTCTATAGGTGTTTAATAAAACCTGCAGGCTACTTTAATGCAGCGACCACCAGTTAAGATGACAGTAATTGCAAATCCAGTTGAAACTAATTTACTTAAAGTCTGTCTCTCTCAGGCTTTTAATGTTCGTCAGAGCTAAATCTTTTCGGTTTCAGACGGGTGCTACTATTTCTTGGCAGGTCATTTGCGGATTTTTTTATTTCCTTTCTTCGTCCAGAACCACTAAAGTACTTTATTAAATGCACACACCGACAATTTGAACGTAAAACAAATTGATGAAGGCCTTTGATGGAGGATCCTGTCCAACTGCAAGCCGTCATGCTCGGTGGAGGACTCGGGTGGAAAGCTGATCGTGGATGAGAAAGCATTCGTGTCATATTATGTTTTAGATGGCAGCGTAGTAATAATAATCTCAGAGAGATTGGACACAGGCTCAGTGCAGTCCCATTGCCTTTGTTGACATGATTACAGGCAGATTTAAAACCCATAATGGTCCTCACACGTCCCGGCGCTGTGCTGAATTGTCAATGCAGCACGGTGTGAACAACAACCAGCAGAGCAGGCGAGGTGGAAAACGCACTTGATCTTTAATGCAAATTAAATCCTGTTTGTATTTCATCTTCAGCATGTAGGAGTTGTATAAGAATACCGTGTGAGGGACGTGGTTGGTCATAAGCTGTTGCTGGGAGGCAGACTTCATATCTTGAAATACTGAACATGGGACTGATAAGAGAGGTACACATCACCATCTGAAACTATACTGAAAACACTAAGCTGTGTTTCTATGGGAACATACACTAAAGCATTTAAAAAGTATATTTTAAAGGGAGCATTTTAGTTGTAGATGCACATCCAACAACCCTGACACATGGCTGTTTATAAAGGGCTTTATATTTTGACTAAATTCTCCTTATCTGTTAGGCATGGGAGCACATTTGTTTTGTGTCCTGCATTATTTAAGATGAGTCTATACACAATTGTATTCAACCTGATCTCAGGGGAAGTATAAATACCACATAAGGACATTACACATGTCACAAGAACTTATTTTAGGATTTTTGTGTGTCATTTGCACGCCATGCAATAGAACTATGGTAACATCCGCAGTTTGGTTTGGGCAACAAAACCATTTAGTTAGTTGGGAAAAACGTCATAGATGGGCTTAATATAATATGTAAACTAAGTAAAATATGCAAGTGGACAACGTAACATTAGTACAGAAAACATGTGACAAACATCTATAAAATGTGACAAACATCTGTAAAAAATATGACAAACATGTGTAAAAAATCATGAAAAACATTTGCAAAATACGTGACAAACATCTGTGAAAAACATGACAAATGTTTGGAAAAAAGAGACAAACATCTGTAAAAAAGCATGACAAATATCTGTAAAAAAAAAAAAAAAAAAAACGTGACAAATGTCTGTAAAAAAACATAACAAATGCTACTAACATAACTAGTCTTGAACACCGGTCTCCTGGTTAATAGTCTGGTGTTTGTCGGACCCATCCACCTCCCCTCCCTCCCGCCATATGTGGTTTTTCACGCTTTTTATTCTACGTCACTAGCTGTGAGTTGAGCTGAGAGAAGCATATTTACAGGGATGTGTTTACATTGCAGTCAGTACAGATTACATGATGTACAAATGACACATTTTCTTAAATTTCTTATTGCACACATTCTTACACCTTTTCATGCAAATGGGCTGTTGTATTAGACACAGCTGTTTACTTTAAAGCTGCTATAATCAACATTTTAGTTTGCAATGGACCAAATGACTATGTGCAATGTGAAAGGGGTCACTCATAGTGACAAACGGAGAATTATCAACCCTCAACTGGAGCATTTTAGCGCTTTTCAGTCCTTTTTCTTGTTTTGGTTTTCTGGCCTACAACTGTACTGTTTTGATTCTCTCATCAGCGTTGATTTCAGCTCTAAACTGTACATTATCTGCTCAGCACAACATGTGATTAGCTTGTGAACATTGTGGAGCGTTATAACCCAGATATTTCCCTCAGGAGGTGGTGGAGACCAAAAACAGAGTGAATATTGGACTTTAAACCATATCAACTTAAAGGAAAAGTGTGTAACATTAGGGGAAATCTATTTATAGTAATGGAATATAATATTAAGAAGTATGTTTTCTTTAGTGAATAATCACCTGAAAATGTGAATCAGATTTTTGTTACTTTAAAATGAACACCTGGCTTTATTGTGCAGCCGAAACAAAAAGTAGATAACTTGTGCACAAACAGTCTTAACAATCCTGCAAAACTTGATGATATTTCATCTACAGGTGGAGCTGCAGCAGTTTAAATAGCTATAAATCATCCGAAGTGATACTATTATCAGAGAGGAGATTAGCATGTTTGTATATCATATTTATATTCATCTTTGTGTAAAGCCGTGATACTCCTGGACAGGAATTAGATATGCATATAATGTATTGTCTCACTGAATGAGTTTATTCTATCCAGATTCAGATCCACATTTTCTATTACCCAACGAACACATAAAGAGGATTGTAGAGCCTTTGTACCGGTGTGAGCCCCCTGAGTGCTTTCTAGTTTTATTTGATTCTTCCTCATATATTCAGACTGTTCGGTGCACAATTCACTGCACAGTCTGCAGCAGTGGTTTCTGTGTGAGTGGACGGCAGGTACAATGACTGTAAAATGGCACAGGAGGAAGTGATGAGAGTTAAAGGTATATTACAGCACTAAAAAAAACATTCAGTTTGGTTCCCTTCCACCATATAAGTTTATGGTCCATGACCGGAAACGTTAACAAAATGAAATGTTAAACCTTATACTCTAATAGAAACCACCAACAAAACACCCTGTGACGGTCTCTGTAAGATAAAACAGGAGAAAGCCTGAGTGATGAGTTCACTGATGTGAAAATGTGAAAATATGAGATGTCGTTGCCCTCGTTATTATCGTCAAGAAATAGTCAAAATGAGACGAAGGATGACGTTTGAGGTCATATTTGGGAGGTTTTACATTTGAAATCAAAAGAGAGATATCAGTGTTATATCGTTACAGACACTGAGGTTATGAAATAACCTATATAATCATGACGGAGCAGAATACCTGTCTGAACAGATGTGGTGAATAAAAGTCAAGTGGTCACAAAGTCATTTTTATTGAATGACTTTGAAGTATCATTCAGCTGTTTGTGTTTGAACCTCTTCGCTGAGCCCATGTCTTGTATTTTTATGAGTTTCTTCCCCACTTAGAAGTTGAATTTAGATGAACGGATTAGTTAGAGAGCAAAAACAATCCCAGTCCTATCTCACTGATACTAATTTCTTCCTTTGATATGGGTGAATCTTTTCAGGAGCTGCTAGCTTATTTTCATAAGATAAGATAAGATAAGATATTCCTTTATTGGTCCCACAGTGGAGAAATTCACATTCATGCTAATACGGCTGAAGTCCTGCGCTACTAGCTTCTGTTTTATGAAGCTCTGTCGCTCATAGGGCACAGTGTTTCTTCAGTCTGTCTATCTGCGAAGATGAACTGTGTGATTTTTAGCTACTACTCCACTTTCTAGACATTTTTTTGCACAAACAACCCCAGTGTCATGTTTCAGCCTTTTAGACAAATTAAAACATATCCAAACCTTTTAAACACTTTATATTAAGGTCCTTCTAATAAGCATGAGTTAATAATAGTAATAGTAATAAGGCCCTTATACGTCATTATAAGATGCTTATGAACTAGGGCAGTCACAGTTAACACAATAATAATGCCTTAACACAAATTTGTTTTAACACCACTAATTTCTTTAACACATTAACGCAACCGATCTTTCAGAAATTGTAGTGGGCTCAATTTTAAAGCTAGAAAAGGTGACGATGTTGGCATGATGGGAAACTAGAAAACTGGAGGAATCCATCGGTATTCACCATTTCATGCTTGCTTGTCGCAAAGAAGGTTAAATAACTCTCCAAATTTATGCTAAATTTTGATGTGGAAAAACTGATAGCCATTTTCAATTTTCATAGCCATTTTCAAGTTATGTGAATGAAAATGGGTTCTATGGGTCGTTCGTTTTCTGTTGGGCTGCAGTTTGTCATGTTATGATTTGAGCAGATTTTTATGCTAAATGTAGTACCAGTGAGGGCTTCTGGACAATATTTGTCATTGTTTTGGGTTGTTAATTGATTTCTAATAATAAATATACATACATTTGCGTAAAGCAGCATATTTGCTTACTCCCATGTTGATAAGAATATTGAATACTTGACAAATCTCCTTTTAAGGTACATTTTTAACAGATGCGGTTGTGGTTAACTATGGACAATCGTGTGAATAATCGCAATTAAATATTTTAGTCAATTGACAGCCCTATTATGAACATTTTGTTCAATAAGACTATAGAATTGTTAATAATAGCATCATAAACATCTTGATTGTTAGATTATAATATATTTATAGGAACTTATAAGAAACTTGTTAACAGTTATCGTCTATTTAGGATCATTACTAAAAGCCTTATGACATAATTGTTTAAAATAGCATTAAAAACATATTTGTTAAGTTTAACCACCACCTGTTATGTCATCATTAAACCTTCGCTAAGATTTTGTGTTGCGTTATGAAGATTAATACATACTTTATTGTGAATTTATTAACACCTTAATAACAATAATTAATTAAGTAAATAATAAATCCTATATTGTGCACTTATTATGTACTTATTAACCTTAATGTAATAATTTCCCAAAAACCTTAAGGCATCAAAATTAACTAGAAGATATACCTCCACAAAAGCTGAATAGTCCTCTAAATTTATTTTAATAATTGAAAATGTTTACAAAGATTTAATTTGTATACAGATAAGCATTAAAATACATACAACCATGGGATAAACACAGCAAATTTTTAGTCATGTAAGCGCAGAACTTAAACAGAAAATTGTGGAAATATTAAAACATCTTGCAGTGTTTAAGAGTCACTGCACCCAGTCTAATAATCCTGCTTGACTTGACAACAACGACAACGTGCTTTTTCCACCCTGAGCAGCAGTGATGTCGCCTGGGACTGTATGTTTTTTGCTGTTGTTGTTTTTCGACATATCCAGGTGCTGCTTGTATCTTCAAAGATATGTTCTTGATCCCACAGATATCTTCTCTCTGCCCAGAATGATAAAATGTTTTCCCAGGGCACAGCTAACATTTTAAGTCATATATTTCCACAGACCACAGTAGCTGCTTTGCTCTGTCTGTGGAAATGGTACGGAGTTTCTGAGCTCAGATAACATGGGAGACAATTAGACTTCTCTGCAATTTTGAGCTGTTTATACAAAAAAAAAAAAAACATGAATCCTGTTGCAAAGAGAGTCACATTGGGTGAGAGAGGACAAATTTGTTTTCGTTTTGATGTATACATTTTGGCGATAATTTGACAAGCTAATGTATACTGTCTTCAAACACAAATCAATGTAAAAGCTTAAATATGACCGTAAAAAATGTCTTTAAAAGTGTAATTGATATCAAAACACTGATTTAATATTAAGAAGGGTTGTCAGAGTTAACGTGATAATAACAACTTGCAATGTTTATCGCATTGCATAATCAATTGATACCAACCATCTCATACTAGCTTGTGGCGAAGGAGGTTAAATGATGCTCCAAACTTAAGCTAAGTTTTGGAGAGCAAAAACTCTCATGGCCATTTTCAAAGGGGTCCCTTGACCTCTGACCTCCAGATATGTGACTGAAAATGGGTTCTATCGGTACCCACAACTCTCCCCTTTACAGACATGCCCACTTTATGATAATAACATGCACTTTGGGGAAAGTCCTAGTCAAGTCAGCACACTGACACACTGACAACAGTTGTTGCCTGTTGGGCTTCAGTTTGCCATGTTATGATTAGAGCATATTTTTAATAAATATATATACATTTGCATAAAGCAGCGTATTTGCCCACTCCCATGTTGATAAGAGCACAAAATACTTGACAAATCTCCCTTTAAGGTTCATGTTGAACAGATAAAAAAATGTGTGGGTAACTTGCAACAAATCACGATCAGCTATGGACAATCGTGATTAACTGTGATTAAATATTTTAGATGACTGACAGCCTAATACTAAGTCGGGGCCACAGCCTAAAAAGGGAATTCCAGACGTCCCCCTCCCCTGCAAGTCTTCTGACCCTTTTAGAGTTTGAATGATGTCCGTATTATAGGATATGTAATAGTATGACTTCAAAGATTTCCCATTATATGGAAATACATTTTTACAGGGTTCACCTTAATGTTTTTTTTAACTTGCACGGTCACACAAGTGGGTCAGAAATCTACTTGCCCAAAGTTAATTTTTACTTGCCCCTATAAAAAGTGTTGTATTTATTCGCGGTTATCAAATAATGACAAAGGCCAAGACAAAGAATGACAAAGAACGGTAATTGTTGTATTTAATCTTTATTTAAGTAAATGAATCTGGAGTTTTACCCATATCCTCTAATGACCCCTGACTAAACTCCTGTTTCCAGGATATTTAAAATGCTTCCATGTGCTTCATCTCATAAACTTTGTCTTTACCCACTGCCGTTTTCTCGCAAGTGCCCGATCAGTACTGCACATGCGTAACTCTCAACAGAGTTTAGAAGGAAGCTTACTCCTTAAGCTACTTCCATTATCAGCTGCAGGACAAAAAAACAATCCCACTGGGCTGATTGGTGGTAAAACAGAAGATTTACTAGCCTGAAGTGGCATTTTTCTTGACCCAGTCAAGGCAATCCTCACTGTTGAGCCCTGCTTTGTGCGACTGTAACAGGAGGTCTTTCTTCTGTTTACTTCCTCTATACACAGATCATAAAGGCCCTGTTGACTTTGTTTTGCACTGCTGATAGTGGCGGCAGCCATCAGTCTGTGCACTGTGTTTGATTATAGACCAACAGCTGACAATTAACGTTACACACCAACGAATCATAGACAGCTCCGATGTTGATTCAACGTGGATTTATTTGCTTACAAGCACTTAAAGTCCAGTCTCTTAGGTTATACATTATACATAGACTATAAAACAGTATTTACACATTATAATTTACACACACACACACACTCCTGGGAAATACAAGCCCAGTCTGATTTGTTCCCCCAGTGATGAACTTTTATAGCTCCATCGTTACCATGGATACTGTAGTTTTAAATATGAAATATAACATAACTGCATAGAAATATGAAAATAGCACAAATCTGTACACCTATTGATGATCAAATAAAGGTAAAATCACAAAAAAGTATTAACAGTAACGATTTATGAAAGCTGAAATTGTGTATCTAATGTAACATGAAGGAGGTATATGTTACAGTGTCACAGTTATTTGGGGGTTTTGTGTAGGTGTTGGAAACACTGCAACATTTATCCAGTGAAAATCCATCCAATAATTCATTTTTCCCTCTAAGGTTTGTGCAGCACACCATGTGACCTAATCATGGTGTAACATATAGAGTGCTGAGGTCACAAATGGGGGCTAGGTAGCTCAGACTACCGTACTGAGCTGTACTAAGCTATGAGATATGGGGCCATCCTAACAAGCTAACGTGACCAAAATGCAAACTAGGTAGCTCAGACGTGGTGCAGGTCTTCTGCTTTTAGTCACGTTAGACTCGTACTTGGTCTTGTAGAACAAAAACACAACAGGAACACAGCCTCCTGGCAGTATTTCAGGATTCCCTCAGAGTTGTCATATCATCCACTGTTCCCTCATACCTCCCCGCCTGCTGTAGCATCAAAGTATCACCTAGTCGTAGGATTTGCAGGAATCTGGCTGGCAGCCACCTCGTCTGTTGACCGTGTTGACTACAAAGCAGCTGCTCAAAGCTGACTCAGGATTTCACAGCTTAAATTTCTCTCTCCGCCGACCGCCGCTTGCCACTCACTCTTTAAATTTATCTGAGCCTGCGAGTTTTCCGAGGCCTCTCTGACAGGGCGGCAAATGGCCCGGGATGGTGTGACATCCAGTTTCGGATGGCATTGACCAGAGGCTGAGGAAGGTGGAGGACACGGTGCTATTTCCATCTCAGCCTATCGGTGGGAAAGAGGTTGGCATTGAAGAGTTCAACTCTCCAAAGATAGAGGGAGAGAGATGCTGGAGGAGGAAGGGAGGAGGAGAAAGGGAACGTGGGAGACAAAGATGGAGTGTGTGTGTGTGTGTGTGTGTGTGTGTGTGTGTGTGTGTGTGTGTGTGTGTGTGTGTGTGTGTGTGTGTGTGTGTGTGTGTGTGTAAGGCAAAAAAAAAGAGAAGGCAAAACAGGGAGAGACAGTGATAAGTTGACATGGGGGAAGTGAGATGTGACAAGCCGAGAGAAAGAGATGCTCAATCAGTGCTGTCAGGCTTTCTGGCAATCAGACACAGGCGTTGGAGACTGCAGGCAGTGCTATTGACGACAAGCTGCCTCGCTAATGACAGCTTGCCGTCCATGTTTTCAGCAGTGCTGACTATAAAATCAATGGACTCATTTGTGCACGCCGCTAGAATATTTTTCATTGCACATTTCATGATTTTTATTGCATACGCCCGTGTTGAAAGGAGAGGATGGAAGATCATATAAAAAGGTGTAAATACACAAATTTGATTATGCAGCACATAAAATAGCTGTTTTCCACTTTTTTTTGTTGCTATCAATCTGTTGAACACATGCTCCTTGTCAAAAGACGAATAAAAACAACAGCCGGAAGCTCTGTATTTTTCTCCAGGAGGTGACAAAACTGGAGAATTAAAGCAAAACACCTCAGCTGTGATTGACACCTCTGGTGATTTCCGACGTCATTGTTTTTGTTGCTTGCAGCCGTGGACACCACCAAGGACCCGTGCCAGAATGTGAAGTGCAGCCGCCATAAGGTGTGCATCGCTCAGGGCTACCAGAGGGCCATGTGTGTCAATCGCAAGAAACTGGAGCACAGGTAGGTACAGTCCTGGAGTCAGAGGGAGGCTTGTTTTGTATTTGGAAGACATGTCGCTGCCGTTTAGAAGATTTCTACACAGACGGGAGAGACATGTCTGTGGCGGTGGTGTCAACAGCCGTTAGCTGAGTGTCAGTTAAAAGCCTTTCAGTGTCTTCTTGTGAGAGCTATTGATTAAACGCTGTGGTGTCATGAGTCAGGAGTGATGTCATTTCAACTTGAACTCGTCATGCTGAGCGGTGACAAATTAACAGTGTGGGAAGGACGGTGGTAAAACTGAACACTTTAGAAGGTTTGATTTGGTATAGGCTGAAAAACATCCTCTAGATTTCACTGTCTTTAAATATCTTCAGTCCTCCACCTAACACGAAGTTAGCTATAAAACTCCACACATAAAGACTCTTGATCTAATTTTTAAAGGTAGGCATATTTTAATAACATACTTCCGTAACATGGTGATACAAAAAAGTAAAATGAGAGGCAAATAATTTTCTAAAAATATGGCGCGGCAGTAGCTCAGTCCGTAGGGACTTGGTTTAGGAGGCGGAGGTCACGGGTTCAAGTCCCCCATGGACCATGACTAACTGGTTGCTGGAGAGGTGCCAGTTTACCTCTTGGGCACTGCCGAGGTGCCCCTGAGCAAGGCACCGTACCCCCAACTGCTCTGGCCGCTTGTCAGGAGCAGCCCCCTCACTCTGACATCTTTCCATTGACGCACGTAAATGTACTGTGTGAAATTAACAACAGAGTGTAAAACTGAATTTCCCTACGGGGATTAATAAAGGTTCATCTTCTTCTTCTTCTACCTAATGGTACAAATGTGCATTTAGAGTAAATGTACCATATTAACAATAATAAATGATCAAAAGTTGTTTTGTTTAGTAGAAAATAGTTTTTACTAAAACATTATTATGTATATAATAATGAGAATAATATATATGTATATATAGTACATGCTGAAATAATTTAATGAATGTAATGTGTTACTGTCTAAAAACATGCTCTACCAAACAGCTGAATTGTCTTTTACAAGTAAAAGTAGTGATTCTAAGATAATAAATTTACAATTTTTATTCAAGAAAAAAATATGTGAACAGTCACTGTTGTTCATATCATTTGGTAATATATATTTAATGTTATTCAATTAGATATTTAATGAAAGAGGACATAAAAAATGCAAGGAGAATATGTTACATTGCTTTTTTAAAGGATTTTTAAAGGGTTAATACAAAAAACAATAATATTTGAATGTAATAAAATACCTAAATTTGAAATACTGAATACTTGAATGCTGAAATTTAAATATCATAGGTTTTATAGCACTGAAGTATTTAGTTTATATCTTGAATTTTAGTGTCTGACTTGAATTTTTAGATCTGAGTTTTTGAATCCTTAAAATATGTACGCCTGAAATAAAGTTTTTGAAACTGCACAACTTGAAATCAGCTATTGAAACAGTTTATACCGCATAAATTCAGATGGTTTTCAAAATGAAATATTTCAGTGCTATATATTCAGTGCTATTTAACATTATTTATTCAGTTGTGATTAAACTTCAAACATCCATTTCTTATAAAATTCATTTTTTTTTTGGCCTTTATTTGTCCTTATAAATGGCTGCACTTGAAATCATAAGTTATCCTCCTATCAGACACAGCAGAAAGAGATGCTAGCTTAATGGGTAACACCTAATGTCAAGGGTACATACCTTATGATTAATTAATGCTTAATACATGACTCATCTTGATCTAATCTAATGCATGATGTAGCCTATCATGAACTCCCGTGACTCAGTTTAAATTAATGATGAGGCCACTATCACTCAGTTTAATTACTTAAAACTACACAGATCATCAGTTTTTGAACTCATACATTTATTTAAGACAGATTAATATTAAAACATCATCAAATCAGATGTGAACTGATGAAAGTGACAAAGTCTTCTCAGATCAGTACTTTTGTTAACTCTCACCACCTGATTCTTATGTTTGTGCAAAAAGTATTCGATGAAAAGAACTGCAAGTGTCAGCAAACTGGTGCCAGATATCACCATTGTAGTTCTAATAAAATAAGATGTTAACACAAATATAACTGCAGCTCATTAACAAGCAGCGTAATAACCCACACACTTTGTTTATATATTAACATGTTAAACTGCTGCAGTTATGTAATGCATAAAAGTTTTAAAGCCGCTATAATCAATGTTGTATAGTACCAGTCGATCAAATGACATGTGTGAAAGGTGACGGACGTGTTTTGGTTCATTGTCACCGCTCTCTCAGTTTAGTTTGAAGGAATACTTCACCTCCAAAATGACCTTTCATATATCAGTTACTCACCCGAATTCTTGAAGAAAACTTTGTTTTTCTCGTATGCCTCCTTGGTGAATGAAGAATCAACAAATGGCAAAAGGTCTTGATGAATTGAAGTAAATGGGGGCTGTGTTTAACAAAAGAAAATCATCCCATTACAAACACTCACACAACTCGTGCCGTATAACCCAAGATCATTACTTCTCAAGGACATGCATCTTTGCTAAAACCTTGTTGTGTCTAGAAAATAACCCACAAGCTGCAAAAACACTCACAACACTGCCAGACGACCTATCCTACCCTTAACCATTCAAGGTCAATGCCTAACCTTAACCATCTCGCGAGAGTTTTGCAACTTGTTGGTTACCTTCTAGACACCACCCTAAAACCCTTTCTCCATTTTTTTTTTAATGCTGTTTCACCACTGAGGCTTGTGAGAAAAACAAAGTTTTTGTTTTCAAGGTAACACACAGTAAGTGGGCAGCGTCGGCGTCTGAAAAGTGAAGCCAAAGCTGAAGTGCCTTAAGCTGTCATTCTTTCTAACAGCCAACTGGGGCGACTCCTTTGTCTGCAAAGAGAAGTCTGATTGTATAGACGTCTATGAGAAAATGAGCCTACTTCTTACTTGATTTATTACCTCAAAAAACATTGCAAACATGAGTTTATGGTCTCAATTGCTAGTTTTGAGTCTTTTTTAGTACAGCATGATGTTTATTTAGTAAATTATGGTCGCATTTAGAGTCAAATAGACCATAAAGCAGGGTGTGTTTTAGGACGTGGCTACCTTGTGATTGACAGGTTGCTACCGCGACGTTGTCCAGTCTGGGAGATGTCTGTGTTTTTCATCCTACAACATTAACACTTTCAGTGTTCGGTTCATGGAAGTAACATTTTAATAACCTAAAAATGTCTTATTCAGCGTTTGGTTGCACTTATCTCCACCCTCTTGTGTCACTTCTGGTTGCAAAAAAATAACATGGTGACAGCCAAAAACCAAGATGGCGATGGCCACAATGCCGAACTCAAGGCGTCAAAACGGCAGTCCACAAACCGATGGGTGACGTTATGGTGACTAGGTCCACTTCTTATATACAATCTATGCACGTAGTGAATAACTGATATACAAATTTTGTTTGCGAAGTATTTGTTTAAGATGTGTGCAGTTATTTTCAGCAAAAAGCTGTAAATCCACTGTATGTACACTACCGGCTCAGCACTAAATAGCAGACAGACACAGATAGATAAAGAGCCGATAGTTCCCTCAGGATTTGGTAAAGACACAAACACAACTAAAGAGAGAGTGACTGGGTCTGGTAGGTAGCTACTCTTCAGTAGCAGTTTATACGTTGTGATGTTAATCATCAAATATTGCATTAATTCCTTAAGAAAGCAAAATCTCACTCACCATTTGTTGAAAGGAAACTAAAGGTGCGAAGTGATGCCATTTTTTTCTGTCACTAAGCAACAGTGTTCTTACGTCTCAAACCACTTGAACATGAAGCACACTGAGTGCTTGACCCCCAAAGATAATGCTCTACTGAACTCCTCATGTTGATAATAGGGCAGCTTCAGAGGAGGCTGAGTTGAAACCATGGCAGCAAAGCATATAGAAAGTACTTTAACATTTTGGTCATTTCGTACAACGTTATACTGTGACTTACATTTCAAATGCTCCTCCGTTCTCAAAGACCCTTTAGTTTTATGTGTCAACCTCACTGAAAAGCATTTATCTATTCCCTCACCCATTTATTCCACTTTGACTGGAAAACAAATGAGCAGGGTTGCAGTCTGAAAAGAATTAATGGAGTGAATTATTACCACCTTCAATGTCTATCTGCTGCAACAGGCGTTTATCTTTTCCAATAAAGTGCTTCATTTACAGAGTCAATCCAGTGATGAGAGAGAGACGGTGTCAAATAATGGGTAATAAGAATGTACGCAACCACGCTAAACCATCCCGGCATCATTTAGTAGCAGCCTCAGTAGTCGCACTGCAGAGCGTACTGCTCGCACTCGCTGAACATGAAGTCAATCACCGTGTGAGAGGAACACAGGCAAGGGGGATTTTGCACAGCAGTGCATTCAGATATTAACAGATAATGCAGACAATTTTGGTTTTATTACCCAAGATAGTAGATATCAGCTTCTGAGGTTTCTATTGCCATCCCACCACAGTACAAGTGAGGTAAAACTTTACTTTACAGGTCTGCAAATTTCAAGGTAATTAGGTAATAATTATTAAGTAACCTATTTGAATTTCTTGGGATTATTGCCAAATAGGTCAATAGGTAACTTGCTAATTATCACCTAATGACCATGAAATAGGCGAACCTGTAAAATGAAGTGTTTCCTCCTGTTACATTACATTTATTTTACAGATTCTTTTGTCCAGAGCAACTTAAGCGCAAGATGTCCTCAAAAGTGTATCCCTCTCAAAAAAGCAACTCAAAGCATGTTCAGCACTACAGTGCAAGTGCTAGTTTGTTTTTAAAGGAAGAAGACATAAGTGCACAAGTTTGGTGTCACAATGTGACTTTCTTAGCTGCAGTGACTCAGCTGGCCTGGCTGGTGTCTGTGGACATTTCATTCGACCTCTGTTGAAGACAGATAGACATTATCTGTTACTGTGGAAAATCCACAGACCTCTCTGTCAACTGTTTTCTCTGAAAATACTTTCTACTAAAGAAAAAGTCGGCGTGAGAAGTGTTGACAGTGTAGCGGGGTCACTGTTTCTGGAAAGAGATGTCACTTTTAAGCTTTTAGCCCGGCTGGCGGTGTGAATCTAGAAGAGGCAATAATGGTCAGCTGGTCCACTACTTTGACTTAAGAAAGAAAAGAAAGATATTCCTTTATTAGTCCCACAGTGGGGAAATTCAGTTTTACACTCTGTTGTTCACACAGTACATATACATGCATCAATGGAGAAATGTCAGAGTGATGGGGCTGCTCCTGACAAGCGCCCAGAGCCGTTGGGGGTTTGGTGCCTTGCTCAGGGGCACCTCGGCAGTGCCCAAGAGGTAAACTGGCACCTGGCATCCAGCAACCAGTTGGTCTTGGTCCATGGGGGTCTTGAACCTGTGACGTCCTAACCCAAGTCCTAACCCAAGTCCTTACAGACTGAGCTACTGCCGCCCCCAAATAAATAGCTCAATAATAATTGGTCATGGTTCCCAGAGGATGAATGCTACTCACTTTGATGATCCCCTGACTCTTTCTCTAGTGCCACCAGCAGGTTGATATTAGATTGTCATGAAATTCATTCATGTCTTTGTCATGATTTACTGGAATAGCCCCTCAAAATTAATCCCATCAGCCTGAGCTTTATGTTGTGTTGCTAATTAGCAAATGTGAGCATGCTAACGCACTTCATTAAGATGGTTAAAATTGTCGTACCTGCTGATTTTTAGCAGGTATTAGCATTGCCATTGTGAGCATGTTAGTATGCTAACTTAGCATTTAGCAACATTCAGTGGGCAAGCCAAAGCTGAAAAGCCTTTAACCTCCATTCTTTCTAACAGCCAGCAGGGGGCGACTCCTCTGGTTGCAAAAAGAAGTCTGATTGTATAGAAGTCTATGAGAAAATGAGCCTACTTCTCACTTGATTTATTACCTCAGTAAACATTGTAAACATTAATTTATGGTCTCAATCTCTAGTTTCAAGGCTACTTCACTACAGCATGATGTTCATTTAGTAAATTATGGTCCCATTTAGAGTCAAATAGACCATAAAGCAGGGTATGATTTAGGGCGTGGCTACCTTGTGATTGACAGGTTGCTACCACAGCATTTTTTTGTTTTCATCTTACAACTTTCATCTTATAACCGCACTTTCAGTGTGTTTTCAGTTCATGAAATCTAATTGTAGCATTTTTAAAAAATGTCTAATTTACTATTCAGTGGTACTTAGCTCCACCCTCTCATGTCACCTATGGTTGAGAAAAACCCAAGATGGCGACAGCCAGAATGCCAAACTATAGGCCTCAAAATGGCACTCCACAAACCAATGGGTGGTGTCACAAGGACTCTGTCTACTTCTTATATACAGTCTATGGGAACACTTTTCCCAGCCTCACAGAGGTGTTAGCATTTCTGTAGACTCTTATTTTCTTATCAAATGTAATGTTTCAGTGCTGTGAGCAACACAAACAAAATCCTATTCACCTCTGTTGTATTGGGGTGACAGATCCTGGGAAAATAAAACTATCTGCATGGTTCGATACCACTAGAGGTAGAAGTTAAAAAAATGTTTCTCCTGTAATTTAGGCGGACTGACATTTTATGTTTTTTCTTGTCATGTTTAGAGTCAAACAGTCAGGGCAGCTGGACGCCCATGAAAGCAGCTGCAAGCCTTGTCCTGTTGCCGCCTCTTCTCCTGTATGTGGTTCGGACGGACACAACTACGCCTCTGAGGTATAAAAAATCTCTGGATATTTTTTTGTCTCTTTTGTTTTATTACCAGACCATAAAAACCCCGAAAGAAATGGAAAGCGCCCGTGTCATCGTGTTAAATAATGAGAGGAATCCAGTCAAGAGCTGTTTCCTGCTGCGCTGACATATACGTGGACACAGCAGGGCAGCACAGTTCATCACTGCTCACAGGAGGACAAGAGCGCCATCTCAACGTGGCCGCATGATTAATGACTGACGCCGTTCTGAGCAGCATCACCGTGTACCGTCCGCTGCCAGGACTCTTTATTGATTTATATCTAGTTTTTTAATTTTGACCTTGCGTGAGAAGACAGCGGAAAATGACAGCTCATTCTTGGCGCCTTTGTTTAAGTGCAGTGTCTCATCTGAATGAGCAATCTCTTTTTTTTTTTTTTTTTTATGCGGTCACCTCCATAAATGTTTTAACTGTCTCTCTCTTTCTCCTTACAGTGTAAGCTGGAGCAGCAGGCCTGCCTCACGGGCAAAGAGCTGAGCATCATGTGTACTGGTTTTTGCCCCTGCGCCACAGCCTCCGTCACCCTCACGAATACCGACACAAAGCGCGGCAAGTTTCTTCACCTTCTTCTATTCATGCATCTTCATTTTAGGACTCACACCTGTCTGTCGCTGTCAGCCCTTTTGTTGAAGCGACTAAAAAGCCTCTAAGAGGCTGAAGTAGGCCCTTTACTGTGTGACACGTTCAAAAAAAATCCAAAAGTCCAGATGCGTTTTACTGTTTTTTAAATTAAACCACATGATGGAAATATCCAAGCTTATCTCACCCTCTTTGTCTAACTCCCACAGTCCACGTGAACAGGTAAAAGTAGGTGAAACCCTGTTTCAATTACCGGAAGTGATGTAATCCAAAAGAGCATGTGCAGCCAAACAAATAATAATATTAATAATAAATGGCAGGCTAAACACAGTTTGGCTTCTACACCTTTCATGAGATGCAGCGCCACACACAGCATGTCCTCCAATCAACCCAGTGCTCCACGTTTGGGATCAATACTCACCAATTTCAGAGATTACTGTTAGCCAAAGATCCCCCATGTGGTTAAACTGCTCTTTCAATCATGTCGTGATTAATTATTTAGAGTGTACACTATCTATCACTGCAGCCAAACAGTATTGATTGTCCAAGCTCTCGGGCACGTAAAAATGCCAATTGATCAAAAGGATGAAATGTTACTCCTGTTTTTCATCCAGTGCTTAGCCCGAGACTGAAAGTGGATTTCGATTGGATAATAAGCAATTCACTGTCGTAGAGTTAATTTTGAAATTAATGTTTTCTTTGAGCAGCAGATCATACGCTTGTGAATGACAGCATGAGCAATACACCCCGACAGCTTTACAGCGAGGGAAGCCGGTGCCTTTGATTCTGTTCACTGTACATCAGTAAGAGACATATAGGAAGCCTGTCTGTAGGGAGGGTGAGTCAGATTGCTGCCAAGGTTTTGAATGCTGGGATTCCCTTTTATTTTTGCTCCCTCAGAGAGCTGCACCGGCCAGGACCTGGCAGACCTGGGCGACCGCCTGAGAGACTGGTTCCAACTCCTTCATGGAAACGCGAAGCAGAATAACTCTGGCAAGCTCGGAGCTGGCACCGCTTCAGGTTAGAAAACTCACAAAGCTTGTTTAGTCTCTGCTGCCTCTAAAATTTACAGCTCAATTGTCTATTCAAAGGAATTTAACAGAAAGAAACTAAAGTGCTATGCAAATTATTACCAACAGCGTTGGACAAGAGCCTCGTAGCCAGCTGCAAGGACTCCATCGGCTGGATGTTCTCGAGGCTGGACACCAACAGCGACCTGTATCTGGATCAAGCCGAGCTGGCTGCTATTAACCTGGACAAGTACGAGGTCTGCATCCGACCCTTCTTCAACTCCTGCGACAGCTACAGGGATGGGAAGGTCTCTACGGCGGAGTGGTGCCTCTGCTTCTGGAGGGAAAGTGAGTAAAGGGATGTCCACCAGAGAGCTGAGTCTATTTTGGATCAAGTCTCTTAAATTGGGTGAAATAATAGCAAAGTTACATCACAGGGAAATGGAGGGTATGCACTGACTTCACTTTATTCCACCACTGAGAGGTAAAACAAGCCTGCTATGGCTGCTGGAAACAAATGAACATCTTTAAAAACAAATCATCAAACTGTCTGTAGATACAGTATGTAGTTTATGCATTTGTACAACACCAGTAAGAGTACCTTTAGATGAATATTTTGGCATTTTGGGGAATATGCTCATTCACTTTTTAGCTTTCTAGCTGGATCAGAAGATTGATACCACTTTTATACCTGTGTGTTAAGTATGTAGCTAGAATCAGGATGCTATTAGCTTAGCTGAAAGACTGGAAGCAGGGGGGAACCGCTAGTTAGGGATGCACCGATATAGGATTGATATCGGGCCGATACTGACTCTAATGGCTGGATCAGATATCTGTGACATTGGGGCCAATATATTAAACTTAATTCTATATTTACATACTATACACATTTTAGATCGTTTAAGTTTTAACGATTTTTTTTGCTGCATCTAAACAGTTTACACTTTACACACAGATTTTTTTTTTTGCAGTTGTTGTCCAATTTATTATTTCAATAATAATAATTATTCACTAAATTTATGTTATGCTATGTCTATATATTTTATATACATTATCACAGAAGTTAGGAAAGCAAGTCTATTTAAGGTATTGTGTCAGTACTCAGTAGCAACCAAAGTGTATAGACAGTATATATTCTTAAAGCTCAGATATCGCTATCGGGACTGAAAAAGTGGGATTGGTGCATCCCTATCCCAAGTTCAGAAATATGCGTACCAGCGCCTCTAAGAAATAGTTTCAGCAATTAACTGCTTCTGGAAACACAAACTAACATTTTTACATTTCCTGTTGTGTTTAGCTTAATCAAAGGAGATACATCATGTGAATTTGTGACCATTAGAGATGCTGGTATTTTATTTTTTGGAGAGAACCAGGCTAGCTCTATCCACCTGCTTCTAATCTTTATTCTAAGCTAATCACCTCCAGAGACTGTATTTCCCAAAATGTTGAACTCAACTCTGACAGCCTGCAGAGTGCTATCTCAAAGCAGGATTTTTCAGTCTAATCAACAACTTGAAAAGCTCAGTTCTAGTTGTCTGTTGCTTCTCATTAACCTATGGTAGTTTGTGCAAACCAGTGCTTGAATTCACTGAATCCATTCCATCTATCTTCCACCGCCGCTTATCCAGGTCTGACAATATTCCCAGCCATCCCCGCCCCTGCTGAGAACAATCTGGACCTCATATCTGAGTCATCTCACAGTTTGCCAGAATCACTTTCTGGCAATAGAAAGTCCTTTTTCATGGTCTCACTGAACTCTGTAGTCCCACCAGAGTTTTGCCTCCTCACCTGCTGCAGAAAATGTTACCTTACTTTGGCTTTCCCTTCAGCTTGATGACTTTTGTCTCTGCTGCTTTCTTTTCACCTTTGGTTTATTTGGTTGCCGCCACAACAGGCACCAATGACTTTCTGGCAACAACCAAGCAGCAACCTGTGATGCTGAAAAATGAAGCCAACGTGGAACTGCAGTTCCTCAAATGGTCACCTGAGGCCGACTCCAAAAGCGAGTCAATCCATAGACTTTACAGCAGAAATAAACATGTTTACAGCCTGGAACAAAATCCAGTTTTGGTCTGTATAGCTAATTTCTCCATTCATGACATGATTTTTATATAACTGGACATGATTTGGAAAGCCATACACACCTGTCTATACAGTCTCATAGCTGAGCTGACCATGCATATCAGAGCAAAAAACAGAAGTTTTAAATCTATTATGTTTTTGCTTTTTTTGCATATAAATTCAGATGTTGAATGCAGATGGTATATGGTGCTATCGGGTGCATACCCTCTATACTAGTACTTTGAGAGCTTTTATGAGGATATACTGTAAAATATCTCCAGTTCTTGTGTTTGAATATTGCATATTGAAACATGGTTTTCAGATCTGTCTGATTATTATTTTTGACATTAATTGAGGACACTGAGTTCTCTTTTTTTGAGGAATAAAATGAAACGCTTGTTTCATTTGTCAGGTAAAAGCAGATTACCTGAGTTACATGGTGACACCGTGAGCTGTTTTAAGAGCAGGTCGTCTACAAATCTGGAGGTCGGTCGCTCGATCCCGGGCAGCTCTGGTCACATGTCAATGTGTCCTTGAGCAAGTCACTTAAGACCGAATTGTTCCCGAAGGCATAGCCATTGATGTGTGAATGAGATGAATGAGTATTTAGATTAGATCCTGATGGGCAAAGTTGGCACCTTTTAAAGCCTCTGCCATCAGTGTATGAATGTGTGCGTGAATGGGTGAATGCTGACATGTCGTGTAAAGCACTTTGCATGGTTGGAAAGCTAGAAAAGTGCTATATAAATACAAGTTTACCATTTAAAACATGTGTAGTTCATTCAGGTGTCTCTACGGGTGTTACCTACGCTCACAGCCCTATTTCAGCTGTGCTCATTTGCAGCATCTGCACCGTTTGACCTTTACTAAACAAATACAGGATATTCTTGGCAGTAACCTCATTTGCACGCCGATTGCTCCATTGATCAGGCATTTAACCTGCGTGCAATAGATTACACCGACTCCCTAATCAATTTTTCATTACTAGCTGGTGGTATTTATAAACCATTAAGTGTTAATGGTTGTATGATAATGATTTGGAGCAGGACGTCAGACTACATGATTACAAACTGTTATTTTAACAAGCATTGATAATGCCTAGAATGTGAACACAATACACAATAGAAATGCTGTGAAAATCTGTGTAAGGTTTATCACCTCAGGGGTCAATACACAATGTTTTTTTATTCTTTGTTTCTATTTCTATCTATTCTAGAGGTTCGGCTCATTTCCTTGTCATTCTCAGGCTACATCCATATGTTCTTTCACCCAAGCTCTCGGCGATCGATCAGGCTCCGAGGGAATGAAATAAAAGACTTCTTAAACAAATCAATACGAGCAAAAAAAAAAAAAGTGTAATTATGAACAGCATTGATTGAGATAAAGTTTGGGGATAGCAGTTTTAGATATTGTCTGTCATCACTTTTCTTCTTTGATTCTCGCAGAGCCGCCGTGCCTCGCCGAGCTGGAGAGGATCCAAGTGCAGGAGGCGGCCAAGAAGAAGCCTGGTAAGTTTATCATTCATCATAGCAGTACTGTGAAGTTCGAGATGTGTTTGATTGAAGATTTTTGAAACACTGCAGTTGCGTAGGAACACCTGTTGGACAGGAATTGACTCAGTTATTAATCAGTGTTCGAGATGAGCTCGGCCTGCGCAGAATCCAATGCATGCCGGTTAGATTTGTGTCAGACTTGACCCAATTTGATCCCGACTTGCTCTGACGTCATGCGCCGGCTGCGGGTTTTAGAGCAAAGCGCTGCAGTTGCCCTCCACCAACTGCAAGACCAAAGGCATGATGGGAGACACTTGGCATCATGTTATGCAGCAAAGGTTTCATCTGATAACAAACATGTTGTGTGGTTGATAATAACATTAATGAAGATTATTTATAGTGCACATCAAAACGAGCACTTCTTACAAAGTGAAGTACATGTCCACAGAGACGAACACTTTCCCTCACGGGCTGCTGCTCCCAGCTTTCACACTGGAACCAACATGGCGGCTCATTTGGAAACGTTCTTGTCTTATATTATGAAAATAGTTCACACCATGGTGTGTTTCTGAAAACACCGGTAACACTTCATTTAACAGGTCTGCAATTAGGTGATAATTAGCTAGTAACCTATTGGCAATTTCTTTTGAATTACTGCCAAATTACCCCAATATTTACCTAAAAAATGATCACAAATTACTTTATTATAATAAAATGATTTAATAATTATATGCTAAAATAGCATATAATGGTTAAAACAGGTCCCTTAGAGTTCCTCCTCCTTCATCGGAGGTGGAAAACCAAAACTAATTGAACACTTCTGACACTTCTAAACACGCAGAAATCTCACCATAGTGACTTATTGTCTACGCAAATGTGTCCCGGTAGCTAATGAATTTGATGAATTTGAAAAAATTAGTTTTTAAAAAAAATTCAAAGAAGTTATTATGCCTGTTATCATCTACTTACCATCAGACATGGAAATAAAGCATATCAATTAACTTATTCTTTTCCTGGAAATGTGTTAAATAAATTACCAGTTATTGGGAAATAGCAGAATATAATTATTAAGTAATGTTTATAATAAAGTAATTTTCAATAAATTTTGAGGTTAATATTGGGGTAATTTGGCAGTAAGAATTTTCAAATAAGTTACTTGCTAATTATCACCTAATTACCATGAAATCTCCGGACCTGTAAAGCAAGAAGCCATGCAGTTGCTGAATCTCTCTTTATTTCAGATGGACCACATTTAGTCGCGCCATCACATCGAGTCTATATTGTAAGTGGACTCAGATTCTGTTAACACCTCGGTTGTCTTTTCTCAAGTCCTTCTGAGTCACGTATTCCCTTGACATCACAATGTTTTCCTCCGAGATCAAGAAAAAGTGGTGAGGAAAAGACAATAGGACGGCATTTTTTTACTTTTTGACTGCAGCCCAGATTTAAATTGCTGCTTCAGGTCCTTTCAAAGCCATAGTTTAGTATAGTATAGTTAGTCCTGATGGGCGCCATCTTGGTGACACGTGCCCCCGATCTCGATCCATGTGTCTGGGTGTACTTGTGTAATATGGCCCGGAGCAGCAGGCGAGAAGCTGGAGGAGGCTCATTTAAGAGATCACAAGCTCATGCCTCGAATTAGGTCCTAATCAGACAGAGGAGGGATTAGAGGGCAGCGCTGGCTGAGCACGGCTAACTCGCCCATTTGGCTCCCTGAGAAACCAGCATGCTACAGTGTCTACCCAGCATGCAACACAGCTGCTTTCCACTCTTCAGCTGCAAACCCAGAGAAATGTTCCTCCATCCCTGAGGCCCTCTTGTCTCATTGCTTGTGTTTTCTCTAGTTTTCACGGTAGTCGAGGAGGGGTGGGTTGGGGTTCGGAGCTTGTTAGAGAACTTCGCTTTGGGTTTGACAAGAGTCTCCTCAGGGAGCCTAAAACAGTGGAGCTCTGTCACCAAGGCTGTCACTACATTTTTTACATGCCACTCTCACAGCATAAGGAAGCACCACGTCAACATACTCTACTGTATGAAATCACATCCAGCAGCATATGCATGCTTGTGTAAAACAAACAGGGAAGTTTCCTCGGTCTCCGTGGTATTATTCTCTGCCGAAAAAATCAGCCTCTCTATCCTGACTGATGGTCTTATCACAGGTTCACTAAGGCGTGCTGGCATTCTCATTTATGCTGCGCTCATCTCAGGCATCAGCATGAGGCAGCTCTGTGTGCTAGGGGTATAAATATTTAACAACTAGGCGTGTGTGTGTGTGTGTGTGTGTGTGTGTGTGTGTGCGCATCCTTGCAGGGGTGTATATTCCCAGCTGTGATGAGGACGGATACTACAGGAAAGTGCAGTGTGACCAGAGCCGAGGGGAGTGCTGGTGCGTCGACCAGCATGGTGGAGAGATGATGGGCACCAGAATCCATGGCAACCCCGACTGCGGTAAGAGAGGAGGGGGCATTAGGCAAACAGATATTTTGAATTTTATTGAGTCCTTGAAGTCGTATTTTCTATTTGCCATTGCAGTGAGATTTAAACTTTTTTTCAATGCAACACAACGTGTATTCAGACATTCCTTTTCCTTTATTTTAGTGATATTATGGGCAGTTAGCGTCCAAAATTCCAGACTAACATGCTATTTAGTACACTAAAACAGTACGTGAGATATTGTAGTATGTCTGAAACCTTAGTATGAAACCAATAGTAAGCGAATTACATACTATTTCTGGTGAAGTATTACAGTATGCAACGCTGGGCACTTCAGCAGCATAAATACCCCACAATGCAATGCGGTAATGATGACAACATTCATAGCAAATGTTGCCGCACAGCTCCGTAACATCAACAGCGCTTCAATTTCACTTTGCTACGCATAATAAAGTTTTAAGTTAATTCAGACTTTGATTCTGGTAGGCGTTACCATGGTTACACATCTCCAACCAGCAAAGAGACTCTCAGAAAGCGACGACATAAATTGCTGCTCAGTGCGTCCGAAATGATACATACTGCTGTTTATTCACACAAACGTTGAACGATTGAGATGATTGACATATTGAGTATCTAGAGCAGAGCATGTGATTTTGGATGCCCTTTAAAAGATTTCTCAAACACATTGGTTTCCATATGCAACAGGCTGAGTTGTTTTCACTTGTTTTAAGATCATTTTATAGTGTTTTAGGACTCAAATAGGAGGGGAGATAACAGCTGCACCTGTTCAAAACCCCATGTTGGAGCTCAGTGAATTATACTTTTGATTAATCAATTAATTATTATTGTATGATTATTATTATTATTATTGCTGTTGCTCTTTGTAAATGCCAACAAATAGTGAAAAATGCAGTCCAAAACGATGATGATGATAATGATGATAATGTTTGGCATTTTGCTGTCAGACAATTTGTTTAAGTATTAAAGGTTCAGTGTGTAGGATTTGGCGACATGTAATGGTGTGGTTGCAGATTGCAACCGAGTATCCCTCCGCTCGCTCCTCCCTTTCCAAGACTGTGGCGACGTGAGCCGCCGAATGCAATACCGTGGTAACGCCGTTTGCCTTGCTCAGAGGACATCCTTACTATAATTACACTACTACTACACTACGCAACAGAAGTCAAATGGTAGCTGGTGGTACCATAGTTTTGCACATTACTGCAGTTTCACAAGCCTGCTGAAGAGCTACGGTGGCCTTCAGGTAACGTAAAAACCCAAAAGGCTCTCTCTAGAGCCAGTGTTTGGTTTGTCCGTTCTGGGCTACTGTAGAAACATGGCAGAGCAACATGGCGGACACCATGAAGAGGACCCGCTTCCTATTTAGATGTGAAGGGCTCATTCTAATTCTAGTTTGGCCCTTTAATACAAAGTCCATGTATTAATCCTTTTCCAGATGAAGTTGCGGGATATTCAGGAGATTTTGGGAGTGGAGTGGGATGGGAGGATGAAGAGGAGAAGGAGGCCGAAGACACCGGCGAGGAGGCGGAAGAGGAGGAAGAGGAGGAGGGCGAGGCAGACGATGGAGGATACATCTGGTAGAACTGTCTGACCCCATGCGGAGAGCCGAGTCACAGCCGCTGGCCTGAAAATCTACAGGGACGGCTCTCTCCTCACAGCAAAAGATTTTGGGATCGGACCGGGGAGGCATGGGGTTGTGTATCATCCTGGTGGGATATGTGGTGCTGGGCAGACCCAGGGATGAGACAATGACCAGTTTTTGTCTTAGATATGTGTAATTGCTTCATTCTCTTGTCTCTGTTTTTTTGAGCAACAGAGCTTTTTGTTTTGCCGTCCTGAAAAGCAGGACCCACTGACGACTGCACCATAGGTAGCTAAAGTCCATCAGAATTCCTATCTTGTCCGACCGCCATCTATGCATATAGAGATTACCAGTAATTTTGTATCGTGTGAACAATTGCTTGAGTATTAGAGCCGCCGTCCCACTGGAATGACTATAGAGATCAGAGTTTAAAGGACTAGTTTGACATTTTGGAAAACAGGCATGGTTGCTTTCTTGCCGAGTGTTTTGTGAGAAACCCAACACCACTCTGTTAAATATGAAGCTAGAGCAAACAGTGGTTAGCCTAGCTTAGCATAAAGTCTGGAAACGGGTAGAGAGTTTAAAGATTTTAAAATCAGACATATCAAATCCTCTAAAGCTCACTAATTAATAATGTATACCTTTAATCCATACAAATACCAAAATATAGAGAGGTTAAGTCCTGCTCCATTCCTGTGGACCACCATGGGACCCTCCTTTTTTTGGAAAAAAATATGAGTCAATAGCGACGTCTCTCACTGGGATGTACTCGCACGAGCGACAGGTGTCGCTTGATCTTTCTCTTCCCGGGTGATTAAAAAAAAAAGAGAGTCGCTGGATAAAACACTTTAGGTACGATAATGTCACATTTGTGTGTGGAACAGGGATGTTAGCTAGTGTTGGTGACATACAATTTGCAAAATGAGAGATGCTCACTGAGCGGTTTCACACAAAACTAAATGATACTACGACAAATCTACAGCAATGTGAGACCTTCTTGACTTGCAAAATTATATTTTAAATTGACATCATATGTGTGATTCATGGCACACTTCAAACGTGATCCAAACAATATCAATTTGTATTTCTGAAATAAGGTCCAATGGTGATCCACCAGAAGGGGCGGGACTTCGCCTCTCCATAACATCAACACATTTCGTTAATATGAAGACCATCCGGGAAGTCACTACGCCAGGAAAAGAACGGCATCGCTTAAAAAATGCAAAATGGTTTTACGTTTTTTGTAGGGATTAAACAAATAAGATTTAGCGTATTAATTAGTGAGCTTTAGAGATGCTAGTAGGAAGATTTTGCCACCTTTGGAAAGAACCAAGCTGTTTCCTCCCTGGTTTCAGTCTTTAGTAAATGTCGCTGTTGTGTTCATAGCTTGTGTCTGTTGCCCTCAATTGACCAAAAAAAAAATCTGATATTACAGCTTTGAGCTAAGCTAAGCCAACCCTCATTGTAGCTTCATATTTAGCATTAGGACAGAGAGTATTGATCTTCTCATCTCTCAATATAGATAGATAGAACTATTCACTTAAAGCAGTTCAGTGCAATGTGGTGATATATGTCCAAACTGACTCTGTATATAAATCCAGTGTAAATGGTCTGTGAAACAAGCTTCAAGGATTTACAATTTCAAGCTACCTTCATGATAAAGGTGCACCACAGCTCATGGCAGTTTTAAAAACGTACATACTTTACGAAACAAGTGGACACACACAACTATACAGAACCTAGATTTCCAGTTACTTTTATTGAAAACCTCTAGAATGTACTTCAGTGGCCCAGACTGCACCTCCAGTAGAAACCACCAGTCGCTGTCCTCTGCTAACTCTTAAATCATGTCAAAGAATGTGCCACGACTACGTTTTATTCTGACTTTGCAACTTGAAAAACTGTATTTTGTGTAAAAAAAAAAAAAAAAAAAATGTGTGCATTACTTGAAGTTCTGTGTGTATACTTGAATTCACATTGTACTTTTATTTTCTATGAGAACATTGTAGCCATGTCTTCATTCATGCTATCGGTAGGCCAGACATTTGGTTGTTTTTAGTATTGCATGTTAGTAAATAAGAATGTACTTCTAGGCTGAGCACTTTACTAATAAAGGCACTGGAGCCAAACTGCATGTTGACGTCAATCTTTTCCAACAAATATCATCCAGATTGACTGTTTTTGCTAACACTTCATTTTACAGGTCCACAAATTTCATAGTAATTGGTTGTGAAAAAGTAACCTGTTTGAAATTTCTTTTGAATTACTGCCAAATTGCCCCAATATTTACCTGTAAATTTATCAAAAATTACTTTGTTTGGCTGTCTTGACTTGGGACTTGACTCTGGAGTTTTATTAGTATTATTTTATATCTATTCTAATCATTATTTATTAATTTTATTCCACTATTTAATTAACCATTACATGCTATTTCAGCATGTAATTATTAAATCATGTTTATAATAAGGTCATTTCCTATAAATTCTGAGATAAATATGTTGGGTAATTTGGCAATAATTACAAAGATAGTACTTGGTTATTATGACCTAATTACCATGAAATTTGTGGACCTGCAAAATGAAGTGTTACCATATTTTTGTAATAATCTGTTAGATAAAGAAGGGAACATTGCCCTGAGATGCCTGTGAGGAAATTTGACACTTTTTACACACACACACATATATATATATTTTATCAATATCAGCCTGTAGACTTCCTTTAATATGAAGAACCAGGGGTATTTTGGCGGGAAAATCCAATGGATGTGGCGTCATGCGCGCTCACGATGCCTTAGCCATAACTAATGTTCGGCTAGAAATGGAGTCCACTAATGTTGACACATGACCAGCCGCGACCGCAGCGCCAACACAAACCCGCTTAAGCACAAAAACCAAGTTATATCTAGTGAGGCCTGTCTTGCAAAACAGAAATGTGGCAGACGTTGGGCAAACCCTAGGCTCAAAATCAGCTGGGCCTTCAATTCATGGAGAGACCTTCGTTTGGTAAGCTAGCATGTGAATTCTATGGTAATGTTGTAGTTTTATTTGGCTAATGTTGCTAATGTTGTTCTACATGATGCCTGTTAATCACATCCAGTCTCGTGTCAGCGGTGCGAGCAACGGGACGCTTACTGTCGTTGACTTGGTGGTCACAGGTTAAATGGATTCGTAAGATAAAGGCAGGTTGAGTATCTCTTTATAACACTGACTTACCTCATTACAGTCATATTTTCAAATTCAGCTTGTGTGCTATATACACAATTTTGAGCATGAATGAACTGACTATTTAACTGAGTATTTTGCTTATTAAAGTTGGGTGTGTAAATATGAATATTTTGGCACACAGAACTACTTTCTTGTGACCTTTAAGTCTCCACCTGGTGTGTAAAGCACCGCTTGCTGAAGCGTATTACAGCGATGGCCAGTTACAGCCCATGATTACATGTGATTATGTTTAATGAGACAATTTCATCATCATCTACGGTCGTGGAATAAAGATAAGAAAAGTTGAGTCTCCTCTCAGTTGAGTCTGTGACAACACAGATGGGGATATTTGCTGGAGAAATTCTGGTGCTCAGCTGCCACCTCATGCTAAAAGAACAAATTACAGCCCCAATGTGAAAGACAACACTGGATATGGACGATAAAATCCACAACAAATGGATTTGTGCCAGTTTACTGAAGTGCAATTTGCAATCCTGCAGTGACAAGTAAAAATTCTGAATTAAAACTTTTAGATTAAAAGTACATTTCCAGCAGTAAAATCTTTAAAATCATTTTTAACACTGACAGGCAGCAAGTAAAGGGCAGCAGGGATTGGGATAATGAGTCACTTCACAGGGAGGGTGTTAAAAAGCCCGGAAGCAGCACTCTGCGATAGCTGCAGTTGGTGTGATATCACAATAAAACCAATCACAATAATTAAAGCCTGAAGATAAAAGCATCGACTTTGTCCACGCCTGAGAATGAAAGAAAAATCTCAGTGGTGTGCCAAAACAACTGCTCGAAAATGACATGTTCAAAATGAATAGAGTGTATCTCTGCAACTACAAGGTCTATTTGAATTGTCTTGATATCATAATAAAGCTAACACTTGTGAGATTTCTGCAGAGGTGTAAGCATCAGTTTATTTGTTACTGGGCGCATGTAAATGAAGATGGAACACAGCATACATGAAAGATTTAGTTTTCACCAAACACAACTGTACACTTTTAGAGTGAATATCCCTTTGAAATTATGCAGTTGCTGCCTAAAACCGCAAGCATTCCCTCTACACAGACTGATGTTAATGAAGTGAAGAAGAGCAACGTAGGAGAGGTTTAAGTAGAGGCATGTTAAGGCAGAATCTACAGATTTACCATTTGGGTACATTTGTGGCACTGTAAAACTCATTTAATTTCAATATACATGTCACTATAAGTGGGGCATTTTGGGGCTTTGTTTTGAAAAATCAGCTCAAGCCTGTACAGAAGCTGCCTTAGGAATGAGTGCAGTGCCACGATTCATCCACCAGATGGAGACATAGATGATGTTTTCACAGGAAGGCTGAGGATAGGCTGTTTGATGCTGGAGGAAGGCAGAGTGCAAACGCTGCTTCATGCCATGTAAATGAATACAGACGGCTGGAATTGGTTCAGAAATGATCCAGAGACATTGCGGTTAGCTGCGTTGACATGCCCTCAAACCCAACTTTTGATCACAAAACAACAAAGGTGAGACATTATTTATGGTTATGGATGTTTAAAGTGAAATTTATTTTTGTCTTTGTATGCTGGTTCAGTGAGTTTTGGTCGTAGAGTGATAAGACTTCTGCTGTCTCAACTTTCATAATCCCATATCATTTGTGCAAGTGATAGTTAGCATAATCACTATGCGAGCATGCTCTGTAGCCTGTTAGCGTTAGCATGCTTTTGCTGTGCACTGTGTTTTTTGTTTCGGTAAAAATGGTTATCATGAGCTTTTAGCCGAGCTTCTTCCCTGTATGTGATTATGCAGCATGAATATGTTCCTACTAGGGGTGTCAAATCTAATGAGATGATAACAGGTTAACGCACATTCATTTTAACAGCATTCATTCCTTAAAGCATTAACACGACTTGCGATTTTTAGATTGTAGCAGGGTCAGTTTTTAAGCTAACGTGAAGATCCTGGCATCACATGAAACTGAAGGAATCCATTACTGGAAAATGGGTTCTGTGGGTACCCACGAGTCTCCCCTTTACAGACATGCCCACTTTATGATAATGACATGCAGTTTGGAGCAAGTCATAGTCAAGTCAGCACTCTGACACACTGACAGCTGTTGTTGCCTGTTGAGTTTCATTTTACCAGTTTATGATTTGAGTGTATTTTTTATGCCAAATACAGTACCTGTGAGGGTTTCTGGACTACATTTGTCATTGTTTTATGTTGTTAATTGATTTCCAATAATAAATATGTACATATATTTCAATAATGCAACATATTTGCCCACTCTCATGTTGATAAGAATATTAAATACTTGACAAATCCCCCCTGGGGCAGCAGTAGCTCAGTCTTAAGGACTTGGCTTGGGATGGACCAAATATTTAGTGTGAACTGGTAGCTGCAGAGGTGCTATTTGCCTCTTGGGCACTGCGTAGGGGCCCTTGAGCAAGGCACCAAACCCCCAGCTGCTCGAGGCGCTTGTCGCTCGGACATCTCTCCGTTAATACATGTACATAAGTCCTGTTTGTGCATGCATGTATATGTACTGTGTAAAAATTGAATTTCCCCTCAGGGGATCAATAAAGTGTCTTCTTCTTTAAGGTACATATTGAACAGATATAAAAATGAGTAATTCATTTGGGATTAACTATGATTAACTATGGACAGTCATGCGATTAATCATGATTAAATATTTTAATAGATTGTTTATCATGTCCTTATCTGGTGTTTGTTGTGATGCGCGCAACTGTCCTCGGTATCGGGAGCGTTTGGGTATAAAACTTAATCTTGGTCACCGCCACCTCTGATGTCTGAATGTTCTGTCAAAGGGTTTATCTTGAAATATCTCTCAATATCCCATCAGGCCTAACGCATGCAGCAGTTGCTGAGCAGATGATCTAAACAAGTGTCAAGCCTTGAATAACAAACAGGTAAGCAGCATCTTTAAACCCCTTGAGACAAAATGCCCCCTTAAAACTAATGTACCGCTAAAAAAAGCATCTTAACAAGTGTGTGAATAAGGTTTTAATTGGACTTATAAACAAAAGTGACACATGGCCAGTTGAGTCCAAAAAAAGAGTTGGTTTTATTACATATGCACCACTCATCACATACAGCAGATCAATATTTATGTATGCATGTTGTCACTATTTGCACAGATAATTGCTGCAAATATTATTTCAAGTTAATCATCTATACATAACTCCAGTGCTTTGTTATTGTCAGCTAATAGGCAGATACTGTACAAACATTTACATCTGTATTATACATAATTTACAGGAGCTCAGCGACTGGAACAGAACACTGTTCAAAGGGAAAGCAGTTTGTTTACATGCGTAGTGTATCTCAGTAAACACTCTATGAAATCTGTTTTATATGTAGCTTTTTCATCTCAGTCCCAAACATCCCTGCATATTTTAATAAGCAGAATATTCTAAATGTTACCCTGTAAACATGGGATGCAGGAAACAGTAAATGAGCTACAACGATCAAATGTTTCTCTTCCTCATGATCTGTTTCCAGCTTCTCATACTGGGGATGCAAATTTGTGCAGGTCATTGTAAAAATATATGCATGTTTACATGCACTGACTCAAACACCCAGAATAAGATATTCATTTACAGATTAGCATGTTTGCAAGTGCACCCTCATATCTTTTCAGATAGTCAAAAAGTGCAGCGCTTCAATCCTGTTGCACAGCCTACATGCTGATTACATGCAGATATATTGCTCAGGCTCTACATTAAAGGAATAAATAACAAGAAATAAATACTGATTTCAATTAACAGGCTCAGAACTACATCTATTCTTTCCTACTCTCAAATACAGAGGAGTAAGATTGTCTCTGCTACAGTACAGTTAGTCACTCTACTTTATTGCTTCCTGACATTTTAAGGGCAATGATTGATTACAGCCTTCGTGATATAATAAAGCAAAGGCAGCCATTGTACGTGGTAAAGGTTTGGTATTTGAGTTCTGCACTGAACACCCCAAAGTCAAACATAATGAAGACTTATTTCAAACACATTACAAATTAGCTGCCTTCAACGCAACATTGGGTCAACACACATAGAGGAAAAGATGCAAAAATAAACCGATTCCATCAAGACACTGAAAGTGAGAGGTACATTATTCAAAGCAGCGCACTCATCAGCGAGCTGTTCATTTTGACTCAGTTTACTCATCGTCTTTGCCTTTATTTGTGGGACGTGCTGTCTCTTCTCCTGTTTCGGTTTCTAAAGGGGATTTTGATGTTATTTTGGCTCAGCGCTCAGCACGGAGGATATCTTTTGTTGAAGTCCAATCTCCCTCCGTGCTAATCCCAAAGTCATTAGCATACATCTCTGGCTATATTCTTTGAAGGCGGTGACTGCATATCATTAGATTAACTGAAGTGAAATTAATCTGCTGTATTTAGTTCTATATTTTAGAATCTGAACAATCTTAATCCGATGTTGGAGCAGCATTAAACTACCCAACACAATCACCACCGAGTGCTTAATTTTCATTGCTTGCTTCCTAATAAATACAACACTGATGTGTACTTATCTACATTCTTGCATAATGCATGTCTGTTTGTGTATTGTAATCAGGTATGATGTAACCTAATTAACATGACATGAAGTTAGACAAATCGGTTAATTTTCATGTTAATAACACCGGTAGGACAGTTCACCATGAATCACTTTTAAAAGTTTGCATAGAAACCTTTAAATCCTGAAGAAAGTATTAAAAAGAAGATGCTGTTGTAGTGTAAATTTTGGGCTGATTGACGCTGGCAAAGACATAAAGTCTTTGTCATGCTTCAGGAAATGTGTCAAGAAAATCCCCTCAGTCCTGCATGTCAGTCGATGTACTGTGATAACCATCTGAATCCTTCCCCGTAGCCTTGTTTTTTCAACACGCTGCACATGAAAATCTCCAGCGGCCGGGCGTTCAGCTCCTTCAAAGAGACATTTCCCTGTCGATAACAAATACAGATAAATGACGTGCCCACACACAGATATTATTTCTGTGAACTAGGGTCCATGACACGCTTACCTTTCCAGTAACTTGGCCATCAAGAGCAAAAGCTCCCCTCAGTCCTCCTTCGCTGATGGCTTCTGGGCGGTCAATTTTATTACCCAGCACCAACACTGGTACATTGACTATGGTCTCATCTCCAAGGAGAGCCTAGACAATACAAGAGCAGCACAATCATCATCAGTCTACCGTTGAAAGTCAGTACCACGTGGTGGAAACAGCTTGTAATTGCGATGTTCAGTCTTACGTCGAGTTCAGTCTTAGATTCAGTGAGTCTGTCGTGATCCGCGCAGTCTACAAGAAAGACGACTCCGTTCACAGCCGGCAGGTAGTTCTTCCACACTCTCCGAGCTGTCAACGGAAAGATGACAGTATGTGAATAATAGCTCTCCTTTCAGCAGTTCAATGATAATGAATTACTGTCCTTCTCAGCTTGTAATACAGTTTTAAGTAAGTTTTAACTTGAACAGGTGAAACTCTCTGTGTTCAATCATAAAGTGACACAATGTTTATATGTATAGTGGTATGGTGGTTCACATATGCTAATGTCTAAGTGATGTATTTAGCACTGGCACAACCTCTATATACAGGTACTTCCTGCTTTTAAATTCTCATACAAATGTGACCAATATTTCAGGCTCATAGTTCCATGTTAGCTGATTTGAAACCCTAAACACGTCATTACACGTCAGCGTTGTGGGGGCTACAGAGACACCATGTGGCAGCCACGAGAACTATGATTGGTCAATGTGCTTCTGTTTTCTGTGACGTTTCTGACAGTAGAGATCACAGATAGTGAAGGGAACACAGAGCAAGTTGACAACTTTATGCTTTTCAACTGAGAGTTGACAACAACCATCTCGTGTCATGACAAAATTTGTGAAGGAATTTGAACGTGACAACTTCTACTGTGGGTGAACGAGACGGCCTGATAATATGCATCATATCCATCGCATATTTTGAGGCAGCACTATGATGTCCGCAGGTTAATCCTACACTGGATCATTCAGAACATGCTGATTTATGATGTGATATTTCACCAAAATCTGCAAAAAGCAGAGACAGACAACCACCTAATTCTATAGTGTGTCATTATTGGTGAAAGTGGAAGAAGAACTCACCTTGCACATGTCCGCCAAGATCAAATGTAGTAAATGTCATCCCACCAATCGACAGCTCTTCAGAAGCTTTGAGAAAAAGAAGATAAAATTATCATTAAATATTATAAGTGATTTTTTTGGCCTGCACAGTGAGAACAAGGCTGGAAATTACAGATATAGATGATAATCTTTCCTTACTTGGATGCAGCGTTGGCACATGTTGGCCTAGTCGGTCATCCTTCAACATATGCAAAAGCGTTGTTTTACCAGCGTTGTCCAGGCCCAGGAAAACCAGCTTCCCAGACTTTTTGTACAGACCTGGAAGACATATTTCACAAATTTCATGGGTGAAATCCAAGTCCTACTTAATCATTTCATTACCAATACAATAATATTCACTCAAGCATTGAGTACTTCACACTTTTACTACCCAGGCTACACTTCAGAAAGAACAGATTTAGGGGTTTTGTTTTGTTTTTTATTAAGCCTCACCTGGACCACATACACTTCAATACTGTCAACATGTCAACAATTTAATCATTCCTCAAAGTGAGCTACTTTTACAGTTGCTAAAGTACTGGTGGTATTACTACCTCTATTAAGTTTCTACCATTTTTAAATCTTTACCAAACTGCATAAAATACTTACCTAAGAACTGTAAAACACTACTAAACCCCCTGTAGATCCAGTCGAACAAAAATGACATCTTGGCGGTGTATGACTGAAACAAGAGAGGTCAGATTACAATTACATAATACTGCAATGTCTGCCTTGCCTTGTTATTGTTATTTACATTTATATTTTATATTTTCTTAGCTAGCTGTAATAGTCTGGTATACTTATAGTGTATTCTAAGATAAGATAAGATAAGATATTCCTTTATTGGTCCCACAGTGGGTAAATTCACAAAAATTCTAATATATTCTCTGTAACACAATAATTTCCCAAGTTGGGATCAATAAAGTACATCTATCTAGCTATCTACTGACACTACACATTTTGCTCTTGCTTATATTGTATGAAAGCGAGGTGGACACAATATTAGAAACACCCATCGACAAAACACATAAGAAAATATGCCACAAAATTGGGTCAACACACATCAAGTAGTATGTTAGTTTATACAAAAACTGATCATATTTACATGAGGTAGTGATGTATTTGCAGAGCAATAGTCTCTATCAAAGTAAACATGTTGGCAGGAAAAACACAGGCTGCAATCCATTTAGGTGAGCTGGATCCAGGGTCCTGGTACTGTGCATGCTGGCTCACGGTCATGGCTAACTGGGACACATAATGGAACTGAGCCACAGTTAACTAAATTTGCTTCACCTGTGCTTTTCCTGCTATGACAAGTCAACATGTCTGCCGTGAGAAAGGTCTGTTTTTGCATCATTATATCACGCTGCTGTTTTTATTTATATATACACATATGTGACATAACACTGCACAGCTGCACCCACACTTAACAGGTGACTAGTCACCTTAAAGTACAATTCATTGTTTACAAAACTTCATGGATCATTTAGATCAAATTTAGCCAGTGCCTCCTGTATTCATGATCACCGTTATCGACAGCTAACGTTAGCTACACTCTTTTAACGCTCCTTTCCGCTAACGTCATATTGTTAAATGACAGTTAGATTCGCCAACAGTGTAACACTCAAACTATCATGAACACAACTGCAGTCATGTGTCTGCTGTAGCTTGTTTCAGTGTGCTGGTGAAACCACAAACCGTTACCTGACGCTTCTTCAGCTAGTTAGCATTAGCATGTTAGCTTAAACCTCTGGTACTTTCTACAGTCTGATCTCATGAGCGTCTGGGGAACGTTTAACGGACTACCGGCTGCGCGCAAACCCGTTATGAACTGATGCCGACAGCGCAGTGTGTGTTATTGTGTCTTCGTGTCAAATTGTTACCCAACTGTACCGTTAGCGGACTTACCCCCTCAGCACTGACAGAGCAGCCCAGCGCGAACAGTACAGAAGTATTGGTGGTCTCCTTGGAAACAGTCAATCAGAGTTCCGCTTTTTCTTCTTCGTGTGTTAGAATTGGTAGTTTGATGTCCGGTGTGGTGCTTTAGCGCCTGTATGTGAACAGGAGGTCTACTCCCAGCAGCTGGTTGTATTGTGGGAATACTTTTTCGGCATCACAGTATTATTCAATATTATTCAGTATTCTTTTCTTTCTTATTATTTCCTCCTCTAGTTTTTTCTGTATGTTTTTTTTTTTTTCTTTTAACTACTTCTGTAAACTTTCTGTAAACTGTTCAACTAGCATAATATTCAGCTCTGTGAGGTGCTATGACTTTACTTATTTCTTCTATTTCCACTTTTAAAAATATGTTACTTGTCACTATGATATCAACCATAAGGCCTACCAGTGATGGAGTTAAGTATTTAGATCCTTTACTTAAGTAAAAGTATTAATATCATGCTATGAAAATAGTCTTCCATTGGATATGTCACTTGTAAGTATAATGAGGAAATTATACATAAAATACTAAAAGTAAATGCAAACTCCTTTGATTATTATTCTATTGTATATTACATCATTAGATTATTGCTACTTATGCATTAATGTAAAAGCAGGAATTTACGGTTGTAGTTAGTTGATGTGGAGATCATTTTACCTATTTTGTATAGGACTACAGCAAATAATTATTTTCATTATAGATTAATATGCTGATTGTTTTCTGGATTCATTATGGTATATCTCATTTGATCAAAAAGCTTTATTCCAGCATTGAACAACATAAAATTTGTGATATCAGGCAGACTGTCATGGTATGATTGTTGTTACACTAGCTGCATAACGCCACTTTTTATTTGCAGTAATCATAGTTTGTAAGGACACTGTGAAGGCCTCTAGCAGTTATTGAAGCTTATTGTTTAATAGCAGTCCACAGAAGAACCCCATGGGACTTATCCACTTAAAGCCAAATACTTTAATAGCCAGTATTAGGAGCCATTTTAGGAACACTAAAATAAATCTTTTACTGGAATTGCCCATAGGTTAGTAGTGCACTTAGTTGTATGTCTACATAAATGAATGGATGGAGGACTGAACATAAATAGGTGGAGTCTTATTGCAGAGTTTGCAGACAGAACATGATTTCTTTCTGTCTGTCTTTTCCCATCAGGAGACAGTTATATGCTTTAGATCCATATTCTATAGCTCACACCATTGTGATAACAACGATATTTATATGGCAATAAAATCGACACAAGATTTAGGGTAGTTTATTGTAATGTTCTGTCAAACTTGAAATTATAGGCAACCATCCAATATTTTGTGTCCCAATCGCACAACAAGCAGTTCTGACATTCAAGTGTGAACAAAAAAAGCAATTAATGTGACAAGAAACATGAATCCAATCCATCCAGTAAGTTTGTGAGCTGCAATGATGTGTTGAAATCAGATGAAGGAAGACAGAGGGAGGGAATGAAGGTTCCTCTTACTTCTCATAGTAGAACCATTTGTCGACTGAAAAAGCAAAATCAAGCATATGTGATTTCCTTTGTGTAATATTGATTAGCTGCAATAAAACACATAAATGTACGAACACCCACCTGAACTTGGAATGGGATCTTCAGCTCCAAAAGCACATGTCTGTAAGAAATATCAGCGTTATTTTTGCTTAACAAATGAGTAAAATGTGCAGCTCAGATATTTTGGACTCATTAAATGCTGTGAGAAGCTGTGTTGTTCGTATGTGAAATGCTGGTTTCTGTTTGAACTAAAAACCTTTATGTTGAAAAAACACTAATGATCCTATTTTTGGTCTGAGGGATTTGTGTGTTGCCAGATGAATGCTGTTATGTTGTTTATCATCTCTAGTCTCATAAAGGAAGTGATGAAGCCTGTTATATGAATTTGAAAATGAAAACAGACTTACAGACTCAACCACAGCCTCTGCGTCCCTGACAGAGCAGCAGAACGGACTGTCTGAGACACTGCTGTTCATGCTGATTTAAAAAAAAGAAATAAAGCAAAGTGTATTCACAAAGTTACAATTTTATCTGCAGTAACAACTCAGCTTTGTCAACTTTCACTAAGTATTTGATAATTATCCCAAGGATGTTATGGCAGGAAATATCACTAATAGCATTATTCACATCATATAGCCTACTACTGTTTGCAAAATGAGCATAACTACTCACCAGTTTAACTCGCCAGCATCAGTCCTCTTGGAAATCAGTGCCTTCCAAAACTCGTGGGTGCTCTTCACTGTTTCAATGGCAAAGTCCTGGAAAACACAAATTTTATTTACAAGAACCAAAAGACAGTTTTCTGTCATCTCTGTTCTCAGTATATCAGATAAAAATAAAGTACATGCGCTTAACAAAAACAACATAACAAAACATAACATAACAAAAACATGAATCAATCTAAAAGCATTTTTTTATATCTCTGAAAACGTTTTATTATGTTAATACAAATTTAATTTGTTTATTATTTTCTTTATTATAAACTGACCAGATACATACAACAACTTTTCAGTTATTTGTCCAAAGTTTTTTAAAACATAACAAAATACAGTACAAAAACTATAGTTTAAAATCTCTACCCTGTCCTTGAACTCCCCGTTGAAAGCAAACTGGTTTTCAGGTTTCCCATCTGGGACTTTGTATCTTTTAAACCAGTCAACAGTTGCCTCCAGGTATCCAGGCTTCAGTCGTCTTACGTCGTCAATATCTGCGACATATCAACACCAAAGGAGATTTTATTGGGCCGTCATTGTAGTAAAACTATTTGCAAATATGTGCAAATGAGCGTTATGTCACTGCATCGCAGTGCGTGTGTTCATCAGGTGTGAAAGAATCTCTAAATGCGTACTAAGATTTGTAAATGTGTACAGGGATCTGCAAAAGTGTATTCATAATCTGTGCGTGCATAAATAGACTTATAAATGTGCTAAATAAAAAAATATACATATATAATAATAAGAAAAATACTACTAAAACTTTAAATGCTCACATAAATCTGTGAATGCGTACATAAATCTGAAAATGTGTAGACAAATCTGTAAATGTGTACAAAAAGCTGGAAATGTGTACATAAATCTGTAAACGTGTGGACAAATCTATAAATAAGTGCACAAATCTGTAAATGAGTAGACAAAACTGTAAATGTGTTAATAATTAAGTAAATGTGTACATAAAAACTGTAGATAAATGTGTACATAAATCTGTAAATGCTAACATAAATAAATAAATGTGTACATAAATATGTAAATGTGTACATTAATTTGTAAATGCAAACATAAATATGTAAATGTGTACATTAATTTGTAAATGCAAACATAAATATGTAAATGTGTACATACATCTGTACATAAATCTGTAAATTCATACATTAACAAGTAAATGTGTACATAAATACATAGATGTGTACATTCATTTGTAAATGCCTACAAAAATCTATAAATGCGTACATAAATGAGTAAATGTGTACACAAATACATAAATGTGTACATTCATTTGTAAATGCCTACGGAAATCTGTAAATGCGTGCATACAGTATCCTGTATATTATTGGCCTGTACATACCACCAGTCAGCATCTAAATTTCTGAACAGCTTGTGTATCTGATTACAGATTTTCTTCTTCCTGTACTGAAGGTTATTCATACCATTAAAGTCGGCGGCTTCAGGGTCCTCGGTATTGATCACTATGACCTTCCAGTCTGTTTCACCCTCATCGATCAGAGCCAGAGTTCCCAACACCTTCACTTTGATTATTTCTCCTCGAGAGCACACCTGAAAATCGAAGGCGTTTCTGAAAAAGCTGCACACAGTTGAATTTTCTCTTCAACGCTACTGTAATCAGAGCTGTACCTTATTCCCTATGTCACATATATCAATAGGATCATTGTCTCCACCGCATCCTGTGTCGCTGTCCTTGTGGTTGGGGTCTTCCCATGTCTGTGAAAAGAGGAAGCTCATGTTTGATGGAGCGGAGACTCAGTCTGGTTTCCTGTTGTTTGAATATGGTCCTACCTGTGGAATAGCTCCATAGTTCCAGATGTAGCCTTTGTGAGGAAATACATTTGCTACATAACGGAGATTCCCCTTCTTTATATCTTGTTTCAATGGATTTAGAGGATCTTTGGTGGCAATCTGATAAACAGACAGCCAAAACACAGTTACTGGCACTGACCCACAATGTGGTCACTGTATTATTACCAATCATAATGGACTGGACTGGGAAAAAAATCAACATACTGACTAAAACTTTATAGGCTGTTTTATTGTCATATTATTTGATAGTGTCATGATAAAACATCATCCAAGTCATCACTGTGTACCCTGAGATCTCTTATGTCCTTGATAAAAATCCTTGCTTACATATTTCACGTTTTACAAGTCTATAAACTGAGTGTTAAGAGGGATATATTAACATAATACATCAACACAGCGATAATTTGCTAATATATGCATATACAGCTATAGTATATACCTCCATCTTTGCATTTGTCCATCTTGGAACCTCCACAACAGCATGAAAAATATTCTGCAAGATGATCAGAAACACAGTTTGTCTTACACTGAGGATGAATTTTCTCTCCTGTTTTAATATGAAACTTATTTTACTAAAACCTTCTTAACACCGATTAGCAGCACTGTAGTATATCCATACAAAACCCCAAAAGTGAAGGACTGTCTGCTGTATACAGTATACTGTGTGTCCTTAAAAACACTAGATAATCATTCATTACCAGCAGGACAGTGTAACTAGAAAAGTGAGCCTGCCATAGATAAGTATCTTATAACAGATTTGAAATGTAGCGATAGGAGCAGTGTACTTTTGTGTAAAAAATATTTTTACCAACCGGAGCACTCTCTTTTCACCATAAAGGACCAATAGAGTGATTTTAAATTACCACTGTCTGCACAAACTAAAGGTCAGTTTCTAAAGGTCACTTAAGGTAGCGCACTGACTATCGACCCCCAAGAGGCACTGGGAAATTCATCTGGCCACAACAGCAGACAAACTGTCGACTGGCACCAGAGTTGGTAACTGCAGTGTTGGATTTAGGATCATTTTGGTCACATGGAGTATATAATTATACTTCTGAGTTGACTTGCAAGAAAATAAATTTTAATGAACATATATGCAGTACAGCCACAGCAACAAGCTTTCATTCACCAAAAAGCACAAATACGCTACGTTTTACAAGAAAAAACCTACATATGATGCTCACCTCTGCTTCATTTGCGTAGATAGGGATGTCATGGAACGGAGAGATGTATTTGCCTTCAGAGTTTTCTACGGAAAGGAGTAATGCATTTTTAACTCTTTTTTTTAAATTCAATATTGTACAATATGATAAGATGCAATACGATACGATACGATGCGATATGATGCGATATGATGCGATACAATGCGATACGATGGAATATGATGCGATACGATACGATGCAATACGATACGATACGATACAATGCGATATGATGCGATACAATGCGATACGATGGAATATGATGCGATACGATGCAATGCGATACGATTACAATAAACGATATGATTTTCCATACAAGTTAAACATACAGTTACACATATGACACTTTTTGTACAAAACACATTCAAACAGTTATGACAATTAAACATATCACCTCATCTGGATTCAGATCTTGTTTTCACTACAGGATAGACTTATGTATTAAAGAGTTGTCCAGCCTGTTGCGTTTAAATGACATAAGAAATTAAATGTGCTGCTGTATCTTCTTACAAATAAATTCTACATGCAGAGTCTATGAAAGGGTGGCATCTATCATAATACCTGGATATTTGTATGAAGAGCCACTGGGACTGGGAACGTTTGAGGAACTACAAAGGGTGATATTTCTTCATAAATCTCTACAATTACTCATCAATGCAGCTACAGTTACAGTAGTTACACTAAAGTTTTCTGCCACAACACACAAACTAGTTCATCCAAAGAGGTGTGCTTACTGAAAAACACCCGGTAGTCCTGGGTGTTGGGTCTGCCCCTCTCCTCAATGGTAACGCTCATGTCTGTTGTTGCTTTCAGACTCTCCCACTGTGGTGTGTGCACTAATCCAGGAGGACTAAGAACTGACAGGCAGGCAGTCATTGAGACAGAGGCAGCAGGCATGCGCGGCGTTTAAGCCTTGAGACCTGACAACTGCATGCATGTGACAACAGGAAGTGTAAAGGCCAGATGACATGGTTGTCATATACTCCTGTATGGTTACTGAATTGTAATCACATCCTATTATTGGCATCTGTAGCTCTAAACTAATCCTTATTCTCCACGGCTGCCACATGTATTCTGCAGCCTGGATGGGAGGTTTCTTTATGGTCTTTGCGTGCGCAGTGATTTGTCGTTGTAAGCTGTGGCTCTTGAGAGCTCTATTCAGACGTAAACAGATGGAGCTGACTGGCGTTAGCTGTAAGTCAATTAACAAGGCAGGATTAGGTGGCGTGCCCACGTTGTGACTTCTGGAGTTTCACTGGAACTATTTGATAACACACTTACTGGCCTATTTTTAGAAACATTATCTATACAAATACACACTTTTAAAACAGTTAATATGGTATATTGATAGTGATGAATGTCTTTTTATGGTACTTGCCCTGGTACTTAATGTTGCAATGTTAATCTTTATGTCAGAGCAAGGTGTATAATTGCATTGATTTAATATATGATACAGTGTACAGCTACCAGATAAGCTAATTTGCCTTTTGCAGATTAAGGACATGTATAGTACAATACATTTTCTGCTATCTTTGCTATATGTGTGTCTGTATGATCATGCTGATCATGTTCAGGTTGATGTTCATGCTTCTTCTACAATCATAATGCATATCAGTTTAGGGCTGCTACTAATGGTTGTTTTCATTGTTGATTAATGTGTCAATTATTTTCTTAGTTAATCGATTAGTTGTTTGGTCAGTGTGTCGATCAGTGTTTCCCACAGCCCAAGATGACGACTCAAAGATATTCAGTTTACTGCCATAGAGGAGGAAAGAAACCTAAAAGAAACTTTAAAACTGCCTCAAACCGATGAATCGCTTATCAAAATAGTTGCTAATTAATTTACTAGTTGACAACTAATCGATTAATCACTGCAGCTACACAAAAACTGCAATAAATATAGACTACAGCTGTAATGTTTATGCCATCAAATTATTAACAAGGAGCTGATTATATGGGGAAATTGTACCGTATTTAAGCAAAAATCCACACAATTACAGAAAAATGCCTCCTGCTGTAAGCTTAATTAAAACACTAAAAATGTAGATGACTGTAGATGTTTCCTGTGGTTTATAGATGATTAAAACACAGAGTCAATACAAGGTCACAGCCTGAGCAGCACAGGAGTCATGTGACGCTGTAAGGCGACTGTTGTGTTACATATTTCTCTTGGCCAGAATTTGGCATCCCTTGCATAAAATAGTCAAATTTACAATTCACAACACAAAAAAAAAAAAAAAAGATCATGACTCCCTCACATATCATAATGCTGCTTCCCTCGTCTTGCTCTTCTGTGGTTGATGAGACACAGTGAACATCTACTTACAGGAGATCCAGTGTTGCTATTAAAAGAATTCTTGAAAAGCTCGAGCAAAAGACTTTAAATACTGCAGCTCAGCCTGCAGCCTCTATTACACATGGAGGCTTTAAGAGCTCCTATCTGTATTTTCGGTGTAAATCATGTCTCTGTTGTGCCTCCAGCATGCTACTAGTTATCAGATAGTTTTACAAAATTTTGCTCGTCTCTCCGATCGAATTAGTTCTCTGATCGTAGATCCCTGTGCAGCAGCCTGAGGCTGAACTACAGGAGAACATGTTCCTACTGTTTTAATAGTCTCTTAAACCCTTATTTGATGTCTACACACAGAAATGTAAGTTTCTCCTCTTTTTACTGTATCAAATCATTGCCTTAACTATATCTGTATCACAGCCCACCCTGTTATCTTCTTAATTTATATAAGCGTGTTTGTCTTTTATGGTTGTCAGTGTGAACCTTAATAACTTTCTAATAACACAAAACAATTTGCATCACAATCTGCGTTGTAAATGTGTAAAAGAATCTCTAAGTGCGTGCTGAGATTTGTATTTTTATTTGTGAATGTGTATAAATGCGTACATAAATCTGAAAATGTATAGACAAAACTGTAAATGCATGCGGTACATAAATTTGTAAAGAAGTAGTTCATCAATAGAAAATGTATGGGTGTGTGTAGGATGTGGTGGCATCTAGTGGTGTGGTTGTTGATTGCAGCCAACTGAGTATCCCTCCATTCATTCACCTTTCTGAGACTGCGGTAATATGAGCCACCGAGTGCAAAACCACGGTAACACTGTTGGCCTCGCTCAGAGGCCGTCCTTACCATCCTACACCACTTTAGGAGCAACGGAAGTCAGATGGCGGCTGGCGGTACCACGGTTTTGTACTCTGCAGCTCATATTACCGCAGTCTCATAAGCGTGTCAGAGAACTACGGTGGCCTTCAGCTAACCTGAAAACATGAAAGTCTCTCTAGAGTCAATGTTTGGTTTGTCCATTCTGGGCTACTGTAGAAAATGGCGGAGCAACATGGCGGACTCCGTGAAGAGGACCCACTCCCTCTGTAGATATGAACAGCTCATTTGAAGATATCGAAAACACTATGATTCTTAGTTTCAGGTGATTAAACACTGATGAAAACATAGTTATGAATATTATACTCCATTTCTGCTAATTGACCTGAAATGTTTCCCACTGCTCCTTTAATAACCAATTAATAATTTGCCAAAATGCTAAACATTCCCAGCTTTTCAAATGTGATGATTTACTTTTTTTCTGTTTTATATGACTGTTAACAGATTATTGGTTTGGGACTGTTGGTCCAACAAAACACGATTTTTAAAACATCATCTTAGCTATTTTTTGACTTGGTATTATACTGTATGTAGTAGGATAACTTAGCATAAACAATTATTGTTTATTCAAGAAAATAATTGACCTATTGAAAAATAAACCGTGTAACTGAACCTTATGTCAGGGAACACTTCTATAAGCCATCATGTGTAATTTCACCCAACATAGTCTCAGCAATCAATCTGACACCAGAGAAATGACATGATAATGCATCGTTTCAGTGCATCATTTTATTTTTTTTAATACTATCAAAAGTAATAAATAAGTCATGAAAAGTCTATAAAGATGTATAAGGTTTATAAAGATGGACTGAGTTCCTCTCCAAACAGCTACTTCAGGTGTTTGTAGTTCATACAGAGGACAAAATATAGGCCGCTTGGTGTGGTCGCCAGCAGCACTGAAAACCTCAAGTAAAGGGGGACGCCGTCTTTAATTATACACCTCCGTTTTGTTTCTTGTAAACCCATTGTGATGTCTTAAGTTCAATATCTTCAAGTATTATATTTCCTCATCTCTCAGGCACACAAAAGCATCGAACCGAAGGAGTCAAAAGGCACACAGCATGCAGTCCACAAAAAAGATATATGACATATTTTAGGACTCCGTTTCAAAATTGTGGGCAGATTGCAGAGCGGACTGAGTATTTGAGTCCAAAGGGTTCGACTTCACGTTGAGCCATTTCAGTGCCGGCATGTTGGACAACTTCTCCACGGGTATTTCTGTGGGACAAAAGAAAAGAGTAAACTTAAGCTCAAGCCATATGAGAGAATTAAAACCTCTTGTGTTAATATATTATTATTACCGGTGATGCTGTTTCCCTCCAGGTTAATCCTCTCCAGTGAGGCTATTTCAGTAAGCTTATCAGGGAAGATGGAGAAGCTGTTATTAGCCAGATTGATGCAGGTTAAATGCTCCATTTCTCCCACGGCATCAGGCAGTTTGGTGAGAACATTTCCTCGCAGGTCCAGCTCTGCAAAATATTTCAAAACGGGAATAAATTGAGAGGAGTTGCTCGTCTGCTCTTCCGTTAACATTTGTGAGGTGAACAGCATGTGAGATTAACAGCAGTCTTTTCTTGAAGATTGAGTGCATTAATCAAATGACTGCAGTGTTATTATCCACTACCTCTCAGCTGAGTGAAGGTTGAAAAGACCTTGCTGGAAATGGCCTTCATCTCATTGTCAGCCAGCGTGATAACGCGGATGTTTTCTGAGACACTCCTCAGGACCTTGAACACACCGTCTGGGAAGGAAATGAGCTTGCAGTTTGACAGGTCTGCAGAGAAGAAGGAGATTATGAGATTATGAGGCTTTAACGCAGCAGGGGAATGTTGAATATCTATAATTATCACACACTTCTGAGATTTAAAGTTATTTGGGCAGACTAATTTAAGCCTCTGCCACCACCTGCAGGTGAAAATCTGAAATTGCATCAACCAAATTATCAGGGAGAGAAAGATGTGTGATGGGAGTCTTACCTAATGTGTCTTTCCCCTCCTCTACGGTTGCATTAATCCTCCGAGCCACGTTTGCGACTGCCTCAGCCATTTTTCTGCTACAATTGTTCCTAAGGGAAACATTATACTTTTATGCATGAGATGTATGACAGCCAAGTACTAAGTACAGAAACTGAAAATGACAGTATATTATTTATAATGTATCCAGCTTCATGCAGTTGCCACTTGCTAAAGTAAGTCAATATTAAGGCTTTGGTTATATAATTTTTATATATATATATAACATATAAATATATATAACACATCATATGACAGAATCAAAAATGTATGTTTGTCCATTTATCACTGAGTACTAGGATTCTATTAACAACTTCTGAGTAAATTTTTTCTATAAAAAGACTAAATTAATATTTCCTGAGAGCAGTACTGATATCAATCACGTAAGTAGCAATACAACACAAAAGTACCCCTCACTGTACAGTACAAGCCTTCATACTCCTTTTAAGATTTTCCAAAGTTACGTAAAATTGGAGATAATTTGTAAATGTCTAGAATAAATAACTCATCCTCAACAAAATAATCAATCAGAAATGATGAGTGATGACAATCCACAATTTGCTGGGTGTTTTTATGATTTCAGGTCATTTGAAGGATTACATAGCAGTACTTTGTAATACACGCAGAGGTTCAGGAAGTATTCAAATATTTTACTCAACTAAAAGTAGCAACACTACAGTACAATACACTCAGTGCATGTAATGTCTTTACTGTTAATTACTAGTTGCTACACAAATAAAGTGTATTATTATTATTACAGTGTAAAAACACTGGTTAAAAGTACAAGACTTGCGTTCAAATCCATACCAAATGTATTCACATCAAAATATACTTAAAGTACCACAGGAAAGTACTAATTATGCAGAATGGCCCATTTCCATTTGTAACTGAGGCTGTCCGATAGGTGTTGTAAATGTACAGTATCTGCCTCCAAATTGTGGTGTAGAATTAGAAAGTAGGCCTAGTATAAAACGAAAAATACTCAAGTAAAGTACACGTACCGCAACAAGTAACATTAAATAACCCTGAAACTGAATGAGAAATCTCAAAGTTTCACTCTAAGTAAGGGAAGAGAAGTAAGGAAGAAAGTTTCCCAAACATTAAAATAGTTAGTGAAGTAAAACAACAGTAGGGCCTAACTATTGTGGTTTTATCTGAGCCTGCTTCTGGTTAACGTAACTTGACGTTTAAACCAACGTGGGGCTGGGTAATGCCCCTATTCCCTTCCTCTACCTCTGTAACATCAACGTGAAGTCTATAATAAGACGATATAAAATGAGTTTTACTCCTACCATAACCCTACAGTACCGGACTAATACAAAGGCAGTCTGTTGAGCTATACAGACTTTGTTATATTTCTATAAACCCACACCAGGAAGCCACTTACCCAAACTAGAAGCTACTATTACTGGAGCTGCCAGCTGCCACAGTTAGCTAGCTAGCTAACGTTAGCTACAGCGGCTCAACCACAGTCTAATTTGGTGAGTGTTTATTTTTAGCCCTGGAGAGGGCAATTCACCTGAAAGTTGCCCTATTCATGAGAAAAATAAGACTAGCGATACCTCATATAGTAACGCCAAACAAGCTCTGGAAAAACCTGTTGTTTTTAGCGACAATTAGCCTAACAGGTAACGTTACGTCAGCTAGTAGGTAAGGCATAAGCTAGGCTAACGTTAGCAAACAACCCGGAACATTTGAATTCATGAGTGTCAGCCCTGCGCTTTCAAGTTGCAGACCGTGCAGCGCAATTTAAGTGAGAAATAAGCAGTAAAAATAAAGCAATAACGTCACTTATTAAGTAGTATTGCTAATTATTACGTTTTCGCATTGTATGTTGGGTGATAAATTGTTTCATATCAGAAACCTGCTTTTTAAAATCTTAATATTTTGCATTGAGTCTTGTTAGGTTAACCCTAACCCTCAGCCCTTTTAAAAGGGTATGAAGGAAACACAAGGACATACTCTGTTTCTGGGTATGCCTCTCTATAAATATAATTTGGATGTAGACATTTTCAGTATACATATACAATTGAGACTGACATTAGGAAGTTAAGTGTTGTCTTACCTCTGGTTCCTGGTCAACTACTCCCAGTTTGACCGCTGCCATAACCATCATGACTCTGGCAAATTCCTGGTTAGTCAGTGTATTTTCAAAGGATTTGAATACAATGGGCTCCCTGGCCTCAGATGAATAGTTTAGCATTGTTACAACTAACTGTCACTTTACAGTATTTGCTGGATATTCCTCTCTGTATTTAGATTTAGCTGTGACTCAGTGTGGATGAATGAAACACCGTAAAACTAGAAAAGTCCACCTCTTTTTATGAGTCGGCTCTTTTGTAATACACATTGTGGTTGCAGGTAAATATTCCATCTGAGTGATGACAAGTACTGTGTTTTGTGTATATGTTTGCAAGTATGTTGTGTTTATAATGACGCGAAACCAAACCCGCTTTTACATTAGAAATCATGTATCAAAACAATCTATTTCCCCATACTTTAAATAATACAGATATATTTTTCTACACCATCCTCCCTTTCTTTTACTTAAACAAATTAAGCAAGTTTTATCTAAAAACAAGCAGCCCTACACAAACTTCCTAACTGAAAATATAACTATATTAAAATTATTTGCTCAGAAGTGACCAAGATTAACACAAGACAGCTTTTTAGGTACTGGACAGTTTTTGACACTTGCTTGCTCTTACAGACATACTTTGATTAGTAATAAAAAGTAAGTATAACAAAAAAAGATATACCCAGTCCAAGATAATACAATATAAGTAATAGATCATAACAAAATACATAATCCATGTTAAATATTTACATAAATACAATTTCTTTAATATTTACAATAAATACACATTAATTTACAGTTACACAAATGGTAGTGTACAATAAAAACAGTGCTGGAATATTCAACATTGCCATTTCATTTTCACATTGATGAAACTGATAAGGAAAATAAAGTTGTAGGTCTACATTACATCGTGACACTGCACACAGCTGGAAGGCAGGGTGCTATTGTTGAGTTTGTATTTCCGCCCAGTTTAAAACAACACTGTTCTCCTTACAAACAAACGAACCAGAGCTCACACTGCAAATTTAAATCCCATTTCTGCACTGCGCACAGATCAGCTACGATTTTTCAGTGCACAGTGACAAATATCAAAGAGCTTTTTTCCTCCCGGCTAAGTGTTTTCTTTTGTTTTTCAGACATCAGCTGCTCCCGCACAGCATGATTTATGCTGTTAGCACCGCTTAGTAACACAGGTCATGTTTGGAGGCAGCTGTAGCTGTCACTGGCAGCCACATTCATCCACAATCATGTCTTCGTGATGTCGAAGGAGCATTTCTCTGTTCTCGTAGTACAGCATGCTTAATGGGCTCATTTTGGTTGGGGCACAGCAGGGGGACGCCACTCTGTCAGGGTGGTAATGTTTCAGTAAACTCTGGGAAAGGAAGAAAAAAAACAGAGGATTTAATCTCAAAATATATAAATAATATATAAATAAAGATACCAAGGCAGACAAATACGTTAAATATTTTTCAGTTCAATTATTCAGGTTTATACCACTGGGGGTTTTGTGAGAGCAGCTATCATTGTTTAAATCTGTTTTATAGGACTGCAAATAATGATTATTCCCGTTGTTGATTAATCTGCTGATTATTTTCTTAATTAATTGGTTTGTCTATAAAATATATGTAAAAATATCTGTTTTAATTACCCTCAGCCCAAGGGGATGAATTTAAATTCGTTGTTTTATTTGATAAACAGTCAAAATCCAAAGATATTCAGTCTACTGTCAGAAAAGCATAAAATCCTCACACGTGAAAAACTGCAACCAGCGATGATACTATGACTGATATTAGTCATAGTAGTAGTTATTGTCAAAATAGTTGCTGGTTAACTGACTAATCGCTTAAATGACAAATTGTTGCAGCTGTTCTCTTTTTTTTAACTCTTGCAATACTGTTGGTTTTGCAGTTGCACATTGTTTCTTTTTCTAGTTTTATTCCCTCCTGTAGTCTCAGTATTATGATGCATTCATGTCTGGTCATATTGACTGTAAATGTGTCCTTCAAAACAGTGAAACCAGTTCACCTAAATGGAACAGTGTATAACATTTTGGAGGATCTATTAGCAGAAATGGAGTATAATATTCATAACTATTTTTTCATTAGTGTATAATTACCTGAAACTAAGAATCATAGTGTTTTCGTTAGCTTAGAATGAGCCCTTCATATCTACATAGGGAGCGGGTCCTCTTCACGGAGTCCATCATGTTGCTCCACCATGTTTCTACAGTAGCCCAGAACACATAAACCAAACACTGACTCTAGAGAGAGCCTTTCTTATCCCCTTTTTATGTTACCTGAATGCCACCAAAGTTCTCTGACACGTTTGTGAAATGGCAGTTATGTGAGCCGCAGAGTGCAAAACCGTGATACGGCCATCTGACTTCCGTTGCTCCTAAAGTAGTATCATTACTGTAAGGATGACCTCTGCGCGGTTTTGCAGTCGACAGCTCACGTTACCACAGTCTTGGAAAGGAAGGAATGAGCGGCAAGGTATATGCTGCCAAATCCTTCACACTATCCCTTTAAATGTTTTCACAGATAGTACTGGATGGCCTCTGAGCGAGGGGAACAGCATTACCATGTTTTTGCACTCAGCAGCTCACGTTATACCAGTCTTGGACAGGGAGGACTGAGCGGAGGGATACTCAGTTGTTTGCAATCTGCAACCACACCACTAGATGCCGCTAAATCCTACAACCTGTCCCTTTAATCCGTCAGTGATAATTCCAATAGGCCATGAATTTTTGGGTGCTCCAGTAACAGCACACATTGAAGATAATTAATCAGCTCTGTTCACATTAACACCATCGCAGAGAGATAATCTGCACCACTCACCTGCATATAAGCATGATTTGTTGGGTTCAGGTGTTCCCCCAGGGGACCGGGGCAGGAACCCTCACAGCGGTAGGCGTTGTATCTTTTAGGAAAGACGATCCAGGACCCCCAGCCAATTTGATTAAAGTCCACGTGCAGGTCGACTCTGCGACATAGAGATTTATCACTCCCTCTCTTGGACGCCTGCAGGCTCCTCGCTGTTTGTTCTCTCTGGCCCCGTTTGCTCCTGCGCCTCTTTGGCCAACGGTCCCTTTTGATTTCAGCGGGAGACAAGAACTTGGATTGTTCAGCTGTGTGGAGTAAACTCGCTTTGGCCTTTGAGTTTTCATCAGAGCCAGTTTGTGAGAAGATGACCAGCAAGGCCCTGTCGCTCACGTCCTGCTCTCTCCTCGGCCTCGCCGCAAAGCCTGGCTGATCTGGAAGCGACGGGCCTCTCTCTGCCTTTACCACCCTCCCTCTTCTTGACACTCTTTTGTGTCGAATTCTCGCCGTGGCCGTTTTTTGTCGGAGCCAGCCCAAGAGAGGTTTTGTCATGTTGAACACTTTCCAGCTCTGTGATGAAGTGACCAGTGATGATTCGGTGAGCAGCCCCACCAGCTGCTGCTCCTGGCAGCCCTTGTGTGTGCGGCACGCCTGGCCGTGCTGGTGAAAGACCTCCACGGTGATGTTGGAAGCGCTCGGCGTCCGAGGGAGCTGGATTCTGAGCTCCGCCGCCTGGATCTGTTTGTCAGCTAAGAGGGCATGGAGGTCAAAGGTCACAATCCAGCGCCTCTGTCTGTAGGTCAAACCTATTGTAGTGAAAAGAGAACGTGTATTAGTGGACATTAAATCAAACTGATATGACAACAGACAAATTAATGAGCCAGTGAGAAAATAAAACATGAAAACTTTAATACTAAAATGAATATTAACTGTTAAATGCTATATTTAAATTGAGATATTTTTTGATCAATTTTGACTTCCTCTTGGAAACAATATTTAGTAATCAATCAGGAGTATATAGGTACAACAGGATATCTTTTTAAATATGTCTACCTTTACCAAACATGAAACTTAACAGGTAAACTGCAGCATATATTGTGACACTATGGAAAGATTTTTCTATACTCTTAATTAACTATCTTAAGTATATAATAAAGTATTTTATCTATCTTAATATCGCTGGATCTATTAGGTCATTGTGGGCAGGGCTATTTTATGACTATTGTAATTTAAAGGATTGTTGCATTAATGTGATGAACCAGGAAGATTCAGTTTTTTAATTCACTGCATTTGGCAAAAACAGACACCTGTTTTTCTATAAGTTTCTCAAACAAACATTTACTTTATCACAATATATCAATAGTATCACATATTGTATATTTAAATGACATATCTATACAGTGATAGATTTTTAAAAAATCTATATTGCCTAGTACACGTTGACATTGCGGTGCAATAAAAACATGTTTTAAAAATATTTAATGAGTATATTTCTATGTTTTTGTGCGTATTGTAATAACTTAAATGGATGCACATAAATTTCAGTCAGATATCAGCAGATTTGTCTATTATTGTGCATTCTCAAACCTCAATAACCAACCAACGTTAACCATATGACTAGAGTTATCAACTATTAAATTAATCAGCAACTATTATTGATAATCCTGAGGAGTTTTTGATTCCAGCTTCTTCAATGTGAATATTTTCTGGTTTCTTTTCTCCTCTACGAAGTTGTGAACAAAACAAGACATTTGAGGAAGTCATCTTTAGCTTTGAGAGACACTGATGGACATTTTTCACCATTTTCTGACATTTTATAGACCAAAAAACTAATCAGTTAATCGAGAAAACAATCAGCAGATTCATCAACAATGAAAATAATCATAGCAGCCCTATATATGTCTAATAACTAATTTTGGGGTTAATTGTGGTTAAGATTCATGTAATTTGTAGGTCCAACCACTTCTTTTGTTTTACAAAGTGAGTTGTAGGGAGATTAGTAAATGTAGAGTATAATTCCCTTTGATAACTTCATGATCAATACTTCTATTGATGGAGATTTCAGCAAATCAAAGCTGCTTCTTAAAAATAATCCAGTCATGTGGCAACATGTGCTGCGCCCACATCTGTAATGGGGCTCATTGTGATTCAATGAACAGGTGTGGTTCAGATTCATCTAGAGGATTAAAGCGTTTTAAACATTTCACTTGTGTATTGTCCAGTCCTATTGAGTCAGACCGTTGATCAAAAGTGCCAACGCCATTCATCCACTCAAAACCGAGCCGAAACCAATCATTTAACACATCTCTGCCTCTCCTGCGTGGCTTCTGCATATCCTCAGTCAAACAAATAGGTAGTAACTCTAACACCTAGCAGCGATGTGGAATTAGACCCAGCAGTGTCCTCTGCGCGCTGCTTGTGCCATTAAATCCCGAGCTCTAATCTAATCAAGCCAAGTGTGAAAAAAGAACTGAGGGAAGTTGTTGAATTGACTTAACAAGAGATTTGTATAGGGGGATGTCTGGCGAGATATCTAATCAACATCACCTATTTAAGAAAACAGAGGTTTGCTTTGAGAATTAGACAGAAAACCGGCCTTTTCACACGCTGATCCCTGCGCGTATTCACCCCCTGAGAGGGATGTGGATTGAAACCCTCTGAGGTCGTCTGGCGCGCAGCTTTGACAGTTGAGCAAAAAAAAACATTTCAGAGGGTCTTTTAGTGCTAAAGGAGGGGTCTGACTATCTGGAAAACCTTTTGGAATGAAAACATTTATACATTTCCCACCATGATCCAATCAATGTCTCCATTTAAAAAAATAATCAAGTGAATCTTACTTTTAGCCATCACACTCTTCACTGTGTCTGCTTGCTTTGCTGCGTCCTGCTCCATAGTATCCAAAGGCCTGGAAAAGTTGGATTTGAAATTCCTGTAGAGGTGCATCATATAGGTCGGCAGGTGGTACCCGGTTGATCGATCCATGAGGGAAAACCGCGTCTGCGCCCTCATATAAACTCCATCCCTGGTTCTTTGGGTCCCCTGGGCCAGCAGCACCAGCAGAGATGCGTGCAGCGCGACAGTCAGAGCTCCCAATGGACGCATGTTTAATGACAAATTCCTCTCCTCGGAGATTAGGGGTGTCTTTTATACCCTAACCCACCCCCTTTCATGTTTAACAAGTAGCTGAGAACATTAAAGGAAATTGACATGCGTCCTCAAGACGTGTTACCTGACAGCTCATCATCCATTCTGGTGGTAATGAGGCGCCTGGGTGCGTGTTTACAGGGAGCGCAGCTCTTTGTTTGCGCCTTGTTATTTGGGCTTCTGCAGCCCGATTCCCCATCCTTGGATTAATTGTTGCAGCTATTTGGCTTACACTAATTGTTAGGCTTTCTCATAGAGTAGTATAGTCTACTGAAATGGACTATGTGGGGAACGGCTGGGCTTTCTGCATGTGCACACTAATGAAACAAACATTAACATAAAGCATTGTGGAGACATCACTCAGTAGTCAGTATTAACAGGATTATGTATAATATTTATAGCTCAGTATGACACTGTGCGCAATTTATCTTCTATTTCAAACATCTGACTATAAGCTAATGTACATTTAGGGCCTCACACAAGGATATTAGGATAAAAAGATATAAAGAGGGTAAGGTCGGTGAATCAGAACCAGCTTTACTAGTATGTGGCATCCTGTATAAGGTATTTAAGTTGTTCTCAGTGTACTTACACAGCTCCAAGAAATACTTACAGGTAAATAGAGCTAAAAACAAGGACAACAAAGCTGAACAAAGATAGATAAAGTAATATGTCCATACAAGTAGGTGAAAAAATAAGTGTGTATATATAAATACTATATATAAGAAACAATGACCACCATATAATGTCTATACTTCCCACAGTACACTAATAATATTCATACACTGCAGTGGTTGAATGTAACCAAGTACATTTACTCAAGTACTGTACTTAAGTACAGTTTAAAGGTACTTGAGTATTTCCATTTTCTGCTACTTTATATTTCTACTCCACTACATGTCAGAGAGAAATATGGTACATTTTCTTAGTTACTTCTTACAAAAAAATGTAATGTATTTTTGTGATAAAAACAGAATAGAGTTCTGCATAATGACTACTTTTTTTGATATCTTAAGTACATTTTGCTGTCAATACTTTGAACATTTTGAATTCAGGACTTCTGCAACTTCACATTTTTACTCCACTACATCTCAGAGGGAAATATTGTATATATATTGTATAATATTGTGATATCAGCATTTGTTTATTTATCTATTTAGATCTGATTAGGACTTAGTTAATGCATTTGGATTTCATGTATTGGCTTCATATCACAATATATTCCAGAAATGTGAAATGCAAAAAAATATTATTTCGTCTTCCACCACTGATACACTGCTTGCATAGGACTTTAAAGCATATATATGGTCAATATATAAGTTTTAAGTCACCGTGACATGCTTTTTATGGTTGTATTTTCATATTATTTTCCTTTAATACTAATATCCTTGTAATATAAGTTTTAAGTGGTGGACCACTGATATTTTCATAATAACAGGAAACATATTTTGAATATATAACTGCATTAAATGCCACAAAGCTGAGTAATTCATGTTTTAATGTCTGGATGTGAATATTTGTGCTTTGTGAGACTAGCAGAGAGCATCCGAGGGTGAACGCACACTGCGCATGCGCGTCTTTTATTCACATAGCGAAATCCTTTTCCTTGTAAATTTCCCGAGAAAGGACCAAAACAAATCAATGGATGTTGTTTTTTCCCCACAGAGAGCGGCGCAGCTCGGCTACATCCTCCACACCGGACAAACCGACCTGTGAAAACCTGTTTTCTTGAAGGCCAAGACGCTTTTTGTTCACCCACCGTGTGCTGAAATGGTGAGTAGCTTTAAAGTTTACGGCTCTTCTTGCACGAACCACGGCAGCCGAAAAGTTCACCATTCATGCTGTTTTTGGATGCTAAAACCAGCGCCATGTCCCAAGACCTTTATTGATAACGCATTGTAAGTATTTGCGCTCTTATAAAGAGAGAAGAGTATCTTCATAATGCGATGTGTTTGTGTGGTTGATGGGGCATACATGTGCTTGGCACCCCCACCCTCCATGCCTGCACTGGATTGTGCATGAAGCCAACGATCTGGTCCCATGCACTGATGAGTGATGCAAAGATGGGCAAACTATCGCCTCCAGCTGGTAGCTCATCACCAGGCACCACATATTTCAGATAAATATTAATGCATGCTTTCATTTTCATTAGAAACACACATTTTTTCATTGTGTGAAATGTAAAATTATCATATTACTGTAGTTACTACTTTGTCTTTATTTGCACCTACTTCTGCAAGCACTGAATGTACCACTAATGATCCCCCAAACACACCAGAGACACATTCAAATCCCAAATCAACGTTAATATGCAAATCATAAGAATGTTTTACATATTATGATATGCTTATTGATGGTCATTTCAACTGTAACGTGTCTGAGTTTCATGAAGCACAATATAAATAAAAACAATTATTATTATTAAGAATAGATCCATTTTTTTTTTCCCAAAAACAGGAAACCCGCAAAACTTCTCTCACATGGATAATATTAATAGCAAATGCATAATTCACTGGCATGAATGTATGTTTGATATACAGGAAGCTATGGACATATTAAATGCAAAATCATTTATGCTATAATAGTCCATATACTAGCATCTTTACTGAAGAAGACATACTGTATTTAACAATATTATACAATAGTATTATATATATTACAACAATAATAATATTTAATGTGTGCAGTATACAGTATATTGTGTTTAATTAGGCATTTAATGCTGTGTATATAATGTTTAATGTGTACAGAGTTCTGTATATATTTTTCATACTTAATCAAAACTTGTCAACATCTTCAATACCTGTGTCATGTCCTGAGTATTATGTGTTATTTACTATTTTCGTTTTTTCCATATTGTTCTATGTGGCACTGTGGTCCCTGTGAAACGTAGTTTCGTTACCCTGCTGGTACGTCTCCTTGCCTATGAGGAAATGATAATAAAGCAGTCTAAGTCTAAGACACAGTTGAAAGCACTGAGATGAGTGAACCTTTAGTTTATTTAGTAACACGTGTTGTTCCCAAAGCTCAAACGTGAACTCACATGCTCAGATATACTGTAGTTTTGCCAACATTTAGTATGTTATCAGGTCATTGGCAGCAAAAAAAAAAAAAAAAAACACTTTTAATCTGGCACATTTTTAATGCATTGCAGTCAGTTTTGTCAGAACAGCACAATGGCCATAGACACGATCAACGTTCAGACATGTTCATTCTTCCCATTAGGTGTAACGTAAAGTATGAAAAGTCCAAAGCACAGCACGGCCTTTGATGTATTGTATTGTAGTCCTGTGCAGCTGGGATCAGCTGCCTCCGTTCATATCACTTTACCTCACATCCTGGGGGGAGACAGAAACCAGGAGGGCAGATCAAACCGTCAGCATCGCAATTAATCAAGAGTGAGGGCATGAAACTCCCCGATGAATGGACTCCTGGATCATAAATGATTGAGCTATTTATTCGTAGTTTATCTTGATGAGAGGAGTAGAACAGAAACTTTAGACCTACCAGGGTTAACCTGAGACGTTGCTGATTTTCTGGTGTGAAATGCTGCTTTATTATTAACTATTTATGGGTAGCAGAGATAGTAGTTGGTAACAGTCTGTGAATGTTCTCATTCATCCAGGTCATATTCATTCTGGCAGCAACTGAATCGAAGGCAACTGGACTTAGATTTGTCTCTGAAGATGTTAGTTCACTTGGATAAGGGGCGAAAACGTCTTCAGAGACAAATATAAGTCCAGTTGCCTTCGATTTAATTGCTGCCAGAATAAATAATTGGTAACTGATAAACTCAAAATTCGGTCCAGTTGGGTTTGGGGTTTATTCAGGCAAGTTTAATCCCATAAAATGCAGGGTTGCTTTAGCAGATATGAGACCTTTCTATTTGTAATTTGAGTCCTATAAACAATTTCAAAGTCTAATCATTGTGATCCACGTTCACAGCCGTTTAAAGTATCTGTATAAACACCTGTTTGTATTTGAAGTAGTTGTCATACGATAATGAACATCTGTGTCCCTGCGACTAAGATCTTATGTACACACTTTATCTAGTGCACTGGATATATTTTACCACAAGGTGTCACATTTTATCTCTGCATTCAAGTGGATATTTCATGTACCCTATAATGTGTCTCTTTGGTTTGATCACATAGTCATTTCATCTTTCCAGGATCATTAGTATTAGTGATTTATATAAAACTTGATGGTATTTTTGATAAGATGAACCTGTATGATGAATATGTATGATGATGATGAACTCGATACAGGAAAAGTTAGCCGGACAAAATATAAAGAACATTTAGAAAGTTAACACAATGACACCGTTAAGTTAACTGCAGTCGGCATCCTGTCGCTTGAACGATCATCTTGGGCATCAGCCAAAACAGTGACGTGATGTTACCTTACAATCATACAGTATATCAACATTATTGTTTGTAATCGCCACAATACCAAATAACTTGCCATTTGCAAATTACTTCATCTGCTACGTTTATGAAGCAAAACCGTCCTGAGTCCTTTACACAGAAATCACTCCACAGGCTGTTACATTTACATTACAATCTGTTAGCAATACAAAGCAATTAATATGTGTAAATTGTTACATGTACAGTTTGTAGTACATTTTAAGTATCATGCTCGCACAGCTTCCAGCCGCTGAACTTTGGCTGAGGTGAAATATTTTCCTCTTTTCCTGTTACTGTTACAAGGCTTTTAGCAAATTGGCTTTTTGAAGGTGAGACAGACACCAGACCTGAGAAAGGATTTGGACAAGACAGGTGATGTTAGCCTTTTGCTTCTCTTTCTATGGGGACATTTAGCAGAGAGGAAGTGTTTTATTAATCTGTCATAGAACATCCTTTTACTCCAGATTGTGGACTGTTTTATCGCCATCTAATAGACCAATCAGAGGGAAATGAAGGGCTTGAACCTGTCAAGTAACTAGATGTGTCATTTGGTAGCCTTCTGCTATTTAAATGACATGCACTAGACCTTGTTTTTTGATGTTTGGTCTTGATCTCACAAACCCCACCTAGGGGGTGGAAATCATGTTCGTGATTGCTCACAAACCGCTGGATTGATTCATTCATGTTGTGCCGTTTGCGGGCGGTGGTTGGGTTTTATTTCGCATTCATCGTGTTGCAAGAACATCAGTGTCTCGGCCTGCGCTGCTGCTGCAGGAAGGAAGGAACAGGTGTGGCAGCAGCAGTAGATTTGACATCCATATCTCGAAAACCACTCACAACTTAATTTAGGACGTTATCGTGTGACAGATGTTGATTACACAATAAGTATTGTGATAGGCGGCCAGGCAGCGGATACGATTAATCCATCATTTAGAGTCATAGTTGTTGTCAGGCAGAAAAATTAGGGTTTTTTTGTGCAGGTATAATATACTTTTTGCTTTGTTCTTGCTTTATACAGCCCACAGGATGAAATAGGACACTTGCATGATGAGATGCTCTGTCCTCAGGGTTACAAGAGGTAGAGCACACAGCCCTTTCCAGCTGAACCTCAAGCTTAAATCTAAGTGTTTGCCCAGCTGTAAGCCTGTTTGCCTCCAACGTGGCATGTGTTAACCGCTAATGAATGGAGTAATTAGAGCATCGTAGTGAATTAGGCTTACGTGATGTCATCTGTGTGCAGTTGTTGCTGATTGTCAGCCTCTTGGCTCCGGATCTCTACATTACATCGTCAGTACACTGCAGCAGCTGATTGTAATAAGTTTAATAAGTGGAGGTTTAATTTAATGTGTTTGAGACGGCTGTTAAAAGGTCTGCCATGTGTGGGAGGCAGCATTGTGCTGCCAGGAGGCTCCGGTAGTGATTGGATAGTGGACTGGATGATGAGTAAGCCTCTCTGGGTCCGCCTCCACATCCTCTTTACACATTTACACACATTTGCACACACACAAACACACACATATCCCAGCATGCATGAGCAGCCTTACACCTCATGCGCAGGGGATGCATCCAAAAAAGTAACAACAAGAGAGCATGCCATCACCCATGTAAACCCCCCTCCCCTCCTCCTCTGCCTCCTCCTGCAGACTGGCTGTCTGGGATCTGTCCTCACTGAAGGACGCGTTCACTGACTCTCTTTATAAGGACGCCTTAATGATGCGAGACCGCCGCCTGCAGTAGTACGATCAGCGGGAAGAGACAGATTGCCTCACAGATCAGAGAGAGAGGCCAGTGAGGATGTCTGACTGAGACTGGTGCCTGAAGGAGAGCTGTCATTTTGTTTATTTTTAACCCAGTATTCTGTTTTTTTTTTTTTGCACTGTGTTCCTCAGAGACTCGAGCACCTCTCGGATGGAGGACTGATCAGCTGAATGTCAGGTATAGTTGCTTACTAGATACTTCTATGTTATGATACTTGAGTCCTGCTGCAGGCTTGTGGTTTTTATTGTGTTGTCATTCTGATGGATACACAAGGAAACGTACAATGCTGATTTTTATCTCATACTTGAAATTTAAGACTAAACTATGCAACCGTTTCAAACAAAAAAATCCTCTATCATAGCATATAAAAGCTACTTTCCCTTTAGCAGAGAGGCATCCTTTGATTTCTTTATAATGCCAGCCATGTTTGATGTTCACATAGCTACACGGATTACATTCTTCGTGGCATGTGATGCCTAGTCTCTCCTCTGAAGTGTTTATCAGCTCTCATTGCTTCACCAGAGGACCAGCGCTTGTTTGACAGGATCCTGGCTTCCCACGCCGACTTGGAAAACCCAGCTGCTTAAGTCGGGATGTGTTTCAGCATACACATGTTTACTGCTGCAGTCTGAATGGCGAGCGAAGCATATCAACAAATGTGTCAAATCTGTCCAGGGAGAGAGGTTCTCTGATGCAGCAACTAATGAAATAGCTGTCAGTTGGCATGGTGGCACTGACAGAATATTGCGGTCAGACGCTGGGGTTATGAAAAAATGAAAGCCACATTACTGCAGCCTTAAAATCATAGGGGCGGATAAAAATTGCCATGTTGAAATGAAATAAATTACAGGCAGGGGTTTTAAAAATAGATTTGCGAACCCTTTTTAGCAGCTCAGTGTTGAGTTGTGATGATAGCAAGAATGCAGAAGAGGCCAAAGGTTGTTTGTGTGATTTATGTCATATTCACTGCAGTAGTTTTGTTTGTTTTTGTGTCACTCATGGAGTCCCAGTAGATTTGCTGCTTTTGGAAGAAAGTGCCTTTCAGTCACTTGTTTTCCATTCAGTTCATGCGCTCAATCTCGACTATCTGTCTTGCAGTTGCAAAAGCTATTTTGGGTAGTTTGATCTGATTTGGAAGTTGCATCCTTGAACAATGCATCACATGGCTTCCTTTTTGCCGCAGGATCTTGTTGGGCAATTTATTTTGGACAAAAACAAACATCAGAGCTGCAAGCTGACACAAATTCACAATGAGGTCTTTTGGAGCAGTCGAAGGAAAACAAAAAATGATTTTCTGCGGAGGAAGCACTGAGCTCATTTCCGCGCGGCAATGATATTTAGCTCAGGAACTAGCAATGTCCTGTAGAATCACGCCTGTATGTAACCCTTAACCTCACTGGTGAAATATGTGACCAGCTGCAGGGAGGAAGTTTCAGAGAGTACAACTAAGCATTTCCTGTCAAGGTGTGCTCATACTTCCTCGGCCTGGGGGTGTGTGATTGGGTTGTGTTGAATGGTTTGGTGGTCTCGTATCCTGTGATGAGTGAGAAACTGTGTGGGACATTGTGTCATTATTATAAATATGATTACACATATACATACATCAGAGTAGGTTCTTGAGCAATGCTGAACAGTCCTTTTCACATTCTTGCATACGTTGTCGTCAGATTTCTGAAGCAATATGATCTGATGTTGTATTCATATAATTGTGTTGTTTCTATGTGGTTTTGTGCAGCCAGCTGGCTTTCAGACTTTAACATTGGCAGACATGAATGAGTGGCCTCTGTGGAGCCCAGAAATGCCCAGGATCCTTGAATAACATGATCAGTAAGCAAGGTGCATTGAATTTGTGTTTCTTGCTGCCACGTTCGGCGCTCTCTCTTCTCCATCTTGATACAGGAGGTTGTGTTGAAAGATCTCCCCAAACGTTACAAAGCGATACCATCTCCCTTGAACCCCTGCATCTCTTGTGAATGAAGAGCGCTCTGCTGTATCCTTCCTCGGGGGCCACCAACAGATGCATCCTGCAGCTGCACACTCCTTCCTGTCTGCACTCGGGCCCTTTTGTCTGAAGACGTTGCAACAGCAAAGCTGGGACACCGGCTGAATTTAAATGGGGCAGCCCTGAATGGAGCAACGCTGGTAGGCTGGCAGGAGGCTCCAGTTTCCATGGTTCTTCTTCTTACTGTGAATTTAAATATTAGTGATGAACTTCAACCAGCTTTTCACGGCCCGGCTGGCAGAAACACACAAACTCAAGATCGTGTCGTTTTTGTTTGTTTTCACATACTTTTTGCGTTGGGAAATCCCAAGTTTGTCTTGTAGTTTTATTGGCCCCACAAGCAGTGCGACAATACTCTGGTTGACATGTGGGATAAACAGCCTCTCTGATGAGTTGCCTTGATTGGATCTCCAGGAGGATGTTTATGACTGAGGGCTATTTCTACTCAGGCCTCCGCCCCGGCTGCCTGCCCGCCTGCTACATCAGGCCTGCCCATGCTGAAATCAGTGTGGCTTGTGTGAAGCAGGAACTTCCGTATCAAAGTGTGTGTGTGCACCATGGTCAAGCAGCAGAGGTGACGGGCTGTTAAGGTAAGACAGAGGAGGGTTTTCAATGTACCAGTTTCAGGGAGCAAGCTACTGCGTGCGCTGCAGCATTAAAAATGTCACGTTTCCTTTAAACCGACGCGTCTGTCAGGAAGTGTCAGTTAGCCTCATTTAACACTCAGACGTTTTTACAAATAAAACCAGCACGTGGAATAAGACATAGGAAGTTCTAGTGTGGATGAGGATGAGGAGAATCTGTTGCCGGAGTGTTTTATAGCCTTCAACTGAGCCACATAGGAACATGCATATTATCATGCATGACTGTGGTGGTGGGTGAAGGAAACCTACTGATTAAATGTCCTTAAAGTGACAGAGATTGAAAAGGGTTTGCTGTGTAAATGCTCTTTTACTGCGAGGAATGTACAGACTGTAAGCTTTGTTTTTAGTCCAAATAGGAGACACAGAAGACATCTTATATCTATCATGTTTCATTTTGTAAGTAAACATGACACTAGGACTATGACTAATATTTTTATTACTATTAATTCAACTCAGTTTTATTGAACTAGCTCAAAATCACACATTTTCCTCAAAGAGCTTTACAATCTTTACAGTATACAACACCTTCTACCATTGGACTCTTGATTAAGGAAAACCTCCCCAAAATACAATTTGATTAGAAAAAAGGGAATAAATCTCAGAAAGACAGAGGAAGGAGCCATCTTCCCTCTTCTTCTGCAGTGATTCAGTGGTACCCAACTGAAGGGTTAGGACCACCAAACAACCCCTAATATTGGTGTATAAGTAGTGAATGGACAGTGTATTCATTCACATTTTCTTTTGGTGATTTTCTGCAAATTCTGGTAAAATTTTAGCAAAATTTTGATTGAAACTTGAAGGTTAACTCTGGTGTTTTTCAACATAGACCCTATTTTCCCATTTTATTGAGTCTTAGTGACTTTATTGAAATTGGTCCAGTTTTGAGGGATAACACTGTAACCCACAGCAGCAAAGCAAAGCAAGCTGCAAGAGCTAGAGAGCAGCAACAATGTAATGTTATATCCACTAAAAGTGCTTGTTTCTGCCACTGACAGGCTCTGAGTGTTATTATACATGTCTGATAACATTATGGAAAGAACCCCACATAGAAATAAAACAATTTCCTTACTTTTCTCTTGATCAGTTATGTTTGTTATTGTGTCCAAGTCCCGCTCAAGGAGAAGTCTCATTGTGAAATTTGAATATCTGTATATTCTGGCTCAATTATTCGGGCCGCCATTGAATTCAAAGACCTCATCCACTTTACCAGATTTCAGAATGAAACTTCTCCTTGAGCGAAACTCCATAATGTCGTCAAACACTTATAATAATAATCGGAGCCTGTCATGCCAAAAACAAGCACTTTTAGTGGACGTAAATGACAGTGCCAGCTTGCCCCAATAGGATTGCATTGTAGCCTGTGACCTGCTGCCGTCTGCAGCGCTTCTCTCAATACTAGACCAATTACAGAACTTATTCACTATTAGACAAAAACATGGGAAAATAGGGTTGAAAAATACCAAACTTACCCTTTAACTTCATAAAAACAGTACAATTTTAATATTGAGACATAGAATGCTGTGTTTTTTAATCTATTTAATGGCAAAAATAGTTCCCAACACTCAACTCAAGGTGACATCTTCAAAACCCAAAATATGAAATTTATAGTTTTTTAAAACACAGAAGAGCAGCGCATCTTCTCATTTGAGGAGTCAAACCTGCGAATGTATTTTTGCCTGATAAATGACACATTTTCTGTCAGTTGATTAATAGCGTTATCATTCCAGCCTGTTCCTTTTGAACTGCTTGCTGTACAGTACAAGAGTCAACTGTGTCGTCTTTGTGCACAGCCCGTCCCTGTGAAAGGGAGCTGAACTTTAGCCATCTGGCTGCCAGATGTACCACTACTTCCTTTGGTCCCCTCCGTAGAGACTTGAGTCTCTAGCATGAATCAGCTCCCCAACATCATACAGGAGGGAGGACGAGGACGAGGAGGACGCTGTCTTGAAAGCTGGAGCTCCTGGAGTTTTTGCCCAATGCCAAGTGACCGGGCACTTTGAGGGGTGTTTCCCACCGACTGGGGGTGGGCGAAGGGCTTTCAAAAGAGAGATTTCTTTTCGGATGTGATGCCAAGTTCTCACACTCCTTTTCTCACACACCATGGCGGAAAACAAGCAGCAAAGAAAAGGATCTGGGAGTGCAGATCGCCCCTCATCTCACACGTAAGATGCCATATTTTTAGTGGATTGTTATTGTGTGGAGAGATTTTTCCTTGTTTTTTTTCTTGTGGTAGTCGCAAAACGATGGCAACAGGGATGCTTTTGGTATGTGGTGAGGACTCAAATAGATTTTGGGAGCTGGAGCACCGTTTTCTTGAAAACTTTGCTTCCTTTTATGGAACTTGGGGAGAGATTTGGCCCCTTCAGTCCTTTACTCTGCAGCTATTGTACAGGTCAAGCTGTAAAAACATTTTAGTCTTTGGTTTTGTATTTTTTTTTTAACCACGCTAGACAAAGTAACAAGCAAATCAATATGTTGTCTCCCCCATTGTGCTTGTGAGAAGAGAATCAAGAGCTCAGAGTACAAGGTTGACCTGCCCACTCAGCTCCAGACGCAACAAAGAGGAGAGTAGCGGTGACTCACCCGGCACTTCTCTCTCCGCTGAGCCTCTGCAGAATGAGAGTCCACTCTATTCAAGGCTTCAGATCACACAGAGGTGCTTTGACCCCGTCACATCAAGGAGATTCTGATGTTCGATTGATTCTGTGCTTTCGGTCGACACTTTGCAGCTCCAGTATGTGTACCTATGAGGTTGTGTTAGGTGACATGCTGTGTTTTTCTGTGTAGCCCTTAAGGGTTTATGTGTGTCTTCCTGTGTTTGTGTGCTCTGACCAGCTACATGGTATAGGTGATGTTGAGGAGCAGTGTTACTCCCGACTGCCGGCTCGTTTGTTTATCCGCAGAGCTCCCTGCAAAGCTGCTGTTTATTCAGAGGGGAGGAGGTTTGCTTAAAGCCTATGGCTGGCTCGTGTGGGGGTCTCAGCGCTCAGCATCAAGCTGTATGATTAAAATACAAACACTGTCGCACTCGACCCCAATCCCATGCCACTATGATTGAATCGTAGGGATGTGAAATGAATGACGATTATAATGTGTGTCCTGACTGAACCCCAAAAGGGGGTTTTCATGAGTCACTGTCTAAACCTCTGCATGTTCTATCTCTCATTAGAATCACTCATAACTGTGGCTCCTGTTAATATTTTTATATAGCAGGATGAACATCATTTATCACATCAAAAGTATCAAACAAGTACACTCTGCTCTGTGTTTTTCCCCTTTAATAAATCAGAAATAATAGCAGTTTGACAGTATCTCAAGTGTAGAGAATAATAAGTGTTTTTTTGGACTCAGCAGCTGGATGAAATGTGTGTGTATAAATGCCTTTTAAACCTCTGCATGAATGTGCATCATGAATGCAAAAATGATTTTAAAAAGGCACAATATTAAGTCCACATTTAAGGTAATAGTTTGATGTTTAAGGAGAGACTTAGATGAGAAGATTGATACCCTTCACGTCTCTATGTCAAATATAAAGATACAGCCAGTTAGCTTAGTTTAGCTTGGCTCTGTGTAAAGATAACAAAAAAAATCTGCCTTCTAGCACCTCACAGTCTCACTAATTAACACTTGATATCTTGTTTGTTTAATCTGAACCAAAATTAAAGTCTTAAACAACATTTTTGGTCCTTATGCTAAGCTAAGCTAACTGGCTGCAGCTTCACACTTAAGCCTGGGTCAAACCGGCTGCATTACTTATTGTTTTTTATTTCGGCATCCATGTTAATGGGTTAGAGCAGCCATACCGCCTCTATGAGACGCACGCTAACATGCAGCTGGAGTGAACAAGGTATACGTGAATCATGCAGCTGTGACGTAACGCAGCCATCATGTGCTGTTCCCGCGGCTGGTCCGGCCCATGCGTTAGTGTACAGATATGAGTAGTGTTCATCTGATGCTCAGGAAGAAAGCTAACTAGCACATTACCCAAAGTGATGGACTGCTGCTTTAAACCCCAAACAAGGCTCAGGCTGCATTCTCCGAGATCTGGTGGTGCGGTGAAAATGCAGGTTTTCCCATTCATTTTAAATTGGGATAGTGAATTTGGGCAGTGGAGGCCACAGGGGGTGCTGGGAAAAAAAACGGAAAAGCAGAAATGGAATCAACAAGAAACACAACCCGATGTCATGTTGCATTATCCAATCATGTACCCAGCAGTCCAGAGCTGTACAACCCAGCCAAGAGGGAACAAACGGCGTTAATTGTTGCATCTAATGGGCCAATAAAGTGACTAGACGAGACCTCCGCACAACCTTGCGGCGACTGACCACAACCTCTAATCTGGTGTGAATGCAGTCTAATAGCCGTGCCATACCATGCCTGCATGGTATGGCACGGCTATACTCAACTTGCTTTTTTAAGGGGGCTTTCTACATCAGCAAAAGAGCCGATATTAGAAGGTGGAGTTAAAACACTCCAGACCACTGACTGGGCAGGGGGAATCATCACTAGCGCGACACGGGAAGTCCTGCACAAACCTTCAAATTTTTAATTAGTAAAACTATACATCAATGACAAGAGTGATCACAACTTTTTGCTGTGTACCTGGGATTTTTTAAAAAATGGCAGCACACAAAACAATGGCGTACAATTGACGAAGTGAAGACATTTCTCTGTTTGGTTGTCATTGAAAGGATTCAGCCAGTGTCCCATTGAAGATGATGTCATTGCAGTTTCATGCGGCGGCGGTCATCAGCTGAGAATCCCGCCTACACTGAGGGGGAACTATTTGCAGTGGGTAGAAAATAGAGAAAGGACCTGGTACCAAATTGACTCGAGCCAAATCGTGCAGCAATGCTATGTGGCTGTACTTAAGTACAGTGGTGCTTTGATTTAACATTTTGTGTTACTTGATAAGAGTGTTCATAACCTATTTATATATCAGTGACATGATTTTTTTCAATCACTGCAGTGTGGAGGTGTGAGACAGAAAAGCTTTTCACACTAAATATGTCCCTCAGTGTCATTCCTCCCCAGATAAACTGTGTGTTGCCACGGTGTCTGGGATTTTATGTGTGTGTGTGTAAGTGTGTTTGCTTCCTGTTTCTGAGTCCACTGCGATGTCATTCACAGCTGCTTGTGGAGCATGGGTACAACTGCCAGTGCCGCGCCACAGCCTGTTTCCGTAGCGTCGCCACTTGAGAGTGTCCATGGCAACGGGATGGCCGACAGCAGGCAGTCTCTCAGCATGAGCCCCTTTCAGACAGTCAACATCCACAACAACAAGGCCAAGTCCATTATCACCAACAAAGTCGCACCTGTTGTCATCACGTAAGTCCCTCCCCGAATCCGCGTTCTCACAATTGGGCGTTAATCCTCTTTGATCACTGTGGTGACATCCCCCAACCCCCCAGCCGAAGTGTTTGCCCCCGTTATCATCTCATTTGTCAATCCAGGCCTGGCAAATAGTAGCTAATAATTGAATCGACTCTTTACCATCCAGACCTGCTGTTGTGTTCTGTTTACAGGTATAACTGCAGACAGGAATTTCAGATTCACGATGACCTCCTCAAGACCAACTACAAAGTGGGTCGGATATCGGACGCCATGCCCGAGCACTACCTGGTGCAGGTAAGGACGAGCATCACCGTGCTGTCGTGGAAAGAGCAGAGTGGAGTCATCTCACCTGTCTTTACGTCTGCTTTTTTCACACTCACGTGTCCAAATTGCAGAGTGACACAGGAACATTGTCATGCGCTGTTTTATGATCCGGGGCAGCCATTGATAGAGGAATGTTGTCACCCTGCTATCGGGGCTTTGAACTGCTCTGTCACCTCTGCTGCGTCTGTCCAGGCCTGCAGTGTTTTGTCAGCATTTTAACCCACATCCTCTGTTTACGTGTGTGTATATAGGCCAGTAGTTTACAGCAAGATCACGTCTGCATGAATTTGAAAACATCTTTTCCTCTCTGTTTTGGCTTTCCATCTGCACTAAGCTGATGGGTTTTTTTTTCCCACGATCAAAAGATAAGATAAGATAAGATATTCCTTTATTAGTCTCACAGTGGAGAAATTCACATGTTACAATAGCAAAGTGGATAGTGCAATAAACAAGAAGCATAGATTTAAAAAAAACAAACAATACCAATGATACCACTGTTGATTTACTATTGGCTCACAGGCAAATGAACTGAACGTCAGATATCTTCAGAGATAAACAAAACATTCATTCTGGACCTGCCAGACTTTTCAGAAATGATTAATTCACATGTATATATTTTTTTTTATGAAAAGCCATACTTTAATTCTATATCTTTCTAAAAGTGTCAGTTTTGTTATTTGCCAACAGAAAGAGTAGGAAGAAGTACTTTAGTGTGGGCGAAGAACTTAACTAAAAAGCTTAAAGTGCCAGTGAGGATGCATGTCGTTTTCACGCGTAAACACTGTTTTCAGATTCATCCAACCACTTAAGTGTTGACATATTTGTTCTGCAGGATTTACAAATGCTAATGCACATTGGAGTGGAAGCTGCAGAAATGTTGTTTGCTCTGAGATGAGATTTGCATTGGTTTCCAGGAGGAGTACTTCATGGTTCAGGATGTGTACAGCAAGGCAGATGTCCTCAATACCACGGGCAGCTATGGAGCGCCCAACTTCCGCCAAGTGAAGGGATCCTACCCGATATATGGGATGGGTCAGCCGAGCCTGAATGGCTTCAAACACGTTCTCCAGAGGCTCCAGGCGCAAGGGCACGAGGTCACTACTATTCTTCTTTTCTATGCACAGGCAGAATATATCTTATCTCTCTATGCAGGCAGAATACACACGAGTTGACTGGTTTTATGCCTTTAATTCTCCTGAGTTGTGCAGCTCTGCCTGGCCTCTCCTCTAGCTATGTTGTCAGTAAATATTTGAGGAGTCAAGTGCTCAGTGGAGGCTGTGGCTGAATTGTATAACTGAGCAAACAGAAAGTTGCGGTCACATGTACCAGTGGAAAATGAATCTGTCTGCTTACAGCAGCTAGAAAACTGACCGTAATTGAAATTAAATTGACAAAATTATATGTCAGGCCTCTCTAAAACTCCTTACTCATGTGCTGCATGACAACAGATTGTTTCCAGTTGCTCTTGGAAGTGGTATAGGAGGCAACAGCCGTTTACTTAAAAAAAGCTGCTATTTGATGCCTATGGTGGTATTCTTTTGCAAACAGGAGGTCATATTCTTCTGTGTAAGAGAGGAGCCGGTGGTTTTCCTGCACAAGGAAGACAACTTTGTGCCGTACACCCCCAGGAGGAAGGAAAACCTGCACGAGAACCTTCATGGCCTGGAAAAGGAGGAGCTGGTAGAGAGCCTGGAGCTCACTATCAGGAAGGAGGTGACGAACATACACTTACTCAGCATCTGCATGAGTTGTTTTGGCACAAAAATCAGTATTAAACACCCCCTTCTCCCTTCCTCCACAGCTCCACGACTTCGCCAAGCTCAATGAGAACATCTTCTACGTCTACAACGACATAGAGTACTTTAAAGATGAGCCGCAGAAGATCTCCATCACGTGCGAGGAGGACATCCACGTGACCGAAGAGGTCTATAAGAGGCCCATGTTCACCATGCCGACATACAGGTTGTTTACATTGTTCCTTTATTGGCTCTTAGCTCCTCAGCTCACACAGACAGTTTGTATAGAGCAACGTGTGACTGCCTGCTGCAGAATATGCAGGGACAGGTTATAAATAGTGGCGCTTGTTTGTGCAAAGGCTGTTTGCCCTGCTTTTTCAGAAGAAAAGGAGGCCAACATAAAAACTGAGAAGATCGCAGCATCCTGTTTGCAATCAGATCAGCAGCATCAGCTTCATTGAGATGTCATAAGCTGCTCACAACGTTTCCAGGCCGAGAGAATATATTATCCCCCAAGGGGAGGGACTCTCTTGAAGTTTTGTAGTCCAAAGGAAGCAGCAGGATGTTTTATTATAGATTTAAATTGCAGGTGGCGTATTTTTTAAGGGAACATTGCGAATCTTTCCCATCATCCCTTGTGGATTGTCGAAGGGACTCATGAGATTAGTAAACAGAAAATGAGGGAGTCTTGCTTTAGATCAGATGTGTTTGCGCTGTGTGTTATGACCTACATGAGGGCAATATTGACACAACACAGGCACAAGTTCAACTCCCGGTAACAATGTGTTGTGTTGCAGGTACTACAGATTACCACTACCAATGGAGGGAGCGCCATTGGAAGAAGACTTTGACGCATTTGTTAATATACTCAGGGTAAGAAATCATGACGCGCCAACTAGATGGGCCTTTTTTGGTCGTGCTTCTCTCGATGGGATCTTGTTTTGATGTGCCATTAAAGTTATTAATGGCTGGAATATTGGAGAGCATCTGGACTTTCTCTCTGAGGTAGCGAAAAGGTCACAGGAGCTTTTTTTTTTTTAATCCACATATAGCCTTTTGAATCTGTCCCCTCTGTGCTATTAATCACTAATAAGTGTGATAGTTATAAGAAAAATGGCAGAAAACCTGCAGTTTGTACTCACTTCATGTCCGCTCTCTGGTCATCTGCTCTGTCTGGCTTCCGTCCTGCCCCTCACTCACACAGGATGTTCTTTTCGTCTTGTTTTGCCCTTTTTTGGACTGACTTGCAGCAGCCGGTCCAGTTCCCTGTGGTTGGAAAGTGGCTCCTTTTTTTAAACAGTGTTTGGAGCTTTACAGAGTCCTGCCTTACTCTGTATTTCACTCTTTCTTTTTGTAGTTCACACTTGTTTCACTTGTCTCTCTAGAGTTTTTCTCGTTGAAAGATTTCAGGCATGGCAGTCCTCCATATTTTCCAGTGCAATTATAACTTCCAGGATGTTCCATCACTTCCTGCTTCTGTGATTTTAAGAGACTTTTGCATCACACTTTATTCATCTCAACTCTTATAGCATTAGGAACTGACAAGTATTGATTTGGTGTTTTGCAGATGGAAAGACATTTAGGCCTCAAGATTAAAACTGCTAAATTTGGCTGATTTTGTAATCATGTTGTCCTAAAAGCTTTAATTTTACAACCAAGTTTTTTGCCAGTTTTAATCTCCCAAATCACCATAATGATATAACACCGTTTACGTCTGTTAAGTGTTTTACCATCTCGTGTATGTGCTTTGTTTTGCAGGAGAGTCCCAGCTTGTCTCTGGGCCACGATGCGTCCCGGCCGCTGCCTGCTCTGCTCTTCAGCTGCCAGGTGGGCGTTGGCCGAACCAACCTGGCAATGATCCTGGGCACGCTGGTCATGAATCGCCTGAGGGGAGATTCACAACCACAGTAAGAACTCTGCATCTGGAAAAACGGAGAATGACATAAAACTTTGACACATGTTTGATAAAACAGTGTAACGCCGCTGCATTGAAATTGGTTTCGTTGAGCCTTAATAGATGCCAGCCAACATCGGACTTTGTTTGTTTTGTAGAGTTGAGGAGGCAGCAGCGTCAGAGCCCAAACCACTGTTCCAGGTCATCCAGTCTCTGATCAACAAGCTGCCTAATGGACAGCAGGTCATGGAGGAGGTAAAGCAGATCACCTGCACCATCACAGCATCCAGTCTAAGAAAACAACAAGAATTAGGAGATGTCTTGTATTTGTCAGTTAAACTAGGAATATTTGTATATTCATAAATTCTCGATTTTTCAAAAACAGAGACGGAGTAGATGTAATTACATTTTTTGGGGAAAAACCTTATCAGACAGTATTTCTATATGTCCTCAAACATTTCACTAGAGGCACTTTAATTTATGTTGTTTAAATCAAGGTCTTCAAAGGTCAAACTGGCTTTATTTTTCATTCCAAAAAATGTAACTAAAAGCTACGGCTGTCAGAGTTAATGCAATAATAAAGATAAATTTGTTTTAACGGCGCTAATTTCTTTAAGGCATCAACGCAACTTGTGATTTTTAATTAACCTCTTAGAAATCCAACGAGCTGCCAATCTTTAGGAGGTTGTAGTGGGCTCAGTTTTAGAGCTAGAGTGGAGATTCTTGCATCACGTGAAACTAGAAAACCTAATGAATCCGCTTGTTCCTACATGCTCGACAAGGAGGCTAAATAACGCTCCAAATGTATGCTAAATTTTGGCGAGGAAAAACTGGCATGGCCATTTTGCAAACGGGGTGCCTTTACCTCCGACCTCAAGAGATGTGAATGAAAGTGGGTTCTATGGGTACCCACAAGTCTCCCCTTTAGAGACATGCCCACTTTATGATAATCACATGCAAGGCCTAGTCAAGTCAGCATGCTCACAGACCTGTTGGGCTTGAGTTTCCATGTTATGATTTGAGCAGATTTTTTATGCTAAATGCAGTACCTGTGAGGGTTTTCTGGACAATATTTGCCAGTGTTTTGTGTAGTTAATTCCATTTTTTTTCCAGTAATAGATATATACATGCATTCATTGAAAGTCCACTGAACTATAACAATCGTGATTAATCGTGATTAAATATATTAAGCGATTGACAGCTCTGTTGAAGTTGACAATGTCTTGTTTTTATCTGACAGGTTGACCAGGCTATCGCCCTGTGTTCAGAAATGCACAACATAAAAGAAGCAATATATGAGAACAAGAGTAAGCTGGAAGGGATTGGAGAAGATTATCAAATTCAGGTTAGTGATGATCCTTTTTTCTTTTAGCTGCACTGACAGCAACCTGAACTTTCTCTTCATTTTCAATTGCTTCTGCCGCTCAGTTTTTGTGCTGCTAAATAAAGCAAGAGTGAGGCAGAAATCAGAGGATGATGATGATACATGAAAGTCCTTATCAATGTGGGCTCTTGAGCTGATGGAGGACTTTAGCCAGTTGATTATTTTTGTCTAATTTCCTCCCACCTGTCAGGAAATCAGTGGGATCTTAAATGCATAGTATAAAAATAAAGACTTCACAGAAACAAGAGCTGCTCCTTTGAATGGATATTGAAGCTTGTGTTTGTTTCTCAGGGAAGCAGTACCAAAGACTACTTTCTCAATAGAACCATGCAGAGCTTGGAGCGCTACTTCTACTTGATTGTATTTAACGCCTACCTTCACGAACAGGTAAAGTTTGTTTCCCAGTGTAAATGTCTTCATAGAAATAAGCTTACATTAAAATAATCTGAGTTGTAACTCTGTTGCATTTTGCAGTATCCTCTTGCCTTTGTGTCCAACTTCAGCCAGTGGATGTGCTGCCACGCATGGCTGTACAGGCTACTGGCCTGCATGAACCTGTCAGAGCTGTCGGCTCCGGCCGAGCTGGTCACAAGAGGAGCTCGCATCTTGGTGAGGAAATCAGAAGATTGATGCCGTGGTGTTTATATCTGTCATCTGACACCAGAACCATATTGTGCAGGATGTATTATGCAAAGAGATGCTACTGCTTTTTTTTTTTTTAATGCTGATAAAGCCTGTCGCATAATATCAGTCATTACTTCAAGATATATCTAATCTCTCAGTCTTCCCACGCGGTCATAAAATCATCTGTATCGTCAAATGTATAACTGCGTGTGTCTGCGCAGGTTGCTGATGAGTGTTTGGCTCCCGACGTGCTCAGCACAGTGAAGGAGATGAAGGCGGTCAACTTCAGACGAGTGCCCAAGATGCCTGTTTATGGGATGGCTCAACCAACATCAGAGGTTCTGCAGATTCATCAAATTAATCCAAAAGCCCTTATTTACTCCATGACAGTACTTAATCACACAAATCCTAAACAACATCTTGATTGGAAAGGAGATTTTATGGACTACCATTTCCATCTAGAGAACATTATTTGTAATACTTGTCTCTAAGGAGTCAATTTTGGGGCTTATTAGAATCAAATCAAGTGAAGGTCAAGGTATCATTAAGCTTTGTTACGAAGCTTTTGAGTTTTCATTAAGTGCTACCATGGCTGTGCGGCGAATTTCAGTGTTTCGCCACGAAAAAAAAAAAAAAACTTCATATGGTCAGATCTTTTCCAAATTTCACAATTTTTTTGATGAGAGTTTCGGCTTGAAGACATCTACGGTTACAGTTGATATACTTAAGTGTGCTACTCTTAGCAGGTTAACCATATCACCCTCATATTTAGTCAGTGTTTAGTCAGTAGTGAAGCTTTTGAGTTTCATATGGAACGGTGTCGCCATGGGGATTTGTGATGAAACAGGAAGTTGTTGAGGGGCTAGGGTTGCTTGAAAACAAGTGGTTTTTATGATTGGGTGTGGCAACCCCTACAAAAGTTCAATGAAGCAGCCCTTGCAGTACACATGTGTTACATGTAGACTTAAAAAAAAAAGTCTCTTGGGCCATGCTCTTAACCCAACAGGAAGCCATTTTTTATTTTGCATGCATTTGTGTTATTTTGTCTGACTGAGGCAGTAGACACAATACTTAAGAATTTTTACAATCTTCAGTATAATTTGTAAAAGACTGACTGCTCATCCCCACCATCACAGAACATTCACATTTCAAACTCACAGTTTTGTTATCATCACTATGATGCATCCCTGCAATCAGGAATATTCATGAGAGTACAAATAGACTCAGAGGAATGACTCACGATGGTTTTGACTCATACGCCCACCTCAGGATGCTGAGGAGCCGGACTTCCAGCTCCTCGCCGTGTAATCGTAAACTTGCTGTGTGTGTGCGCAGGCTATCGGAGCGGTTTTGGCCCATCTGACGGATGAGAAGAGGAAGCACGGCCACGTGTTGTGGGTCAACGTGCAGGAGGAGCTGGTGCTGGAAGGAAACGGTCAGATTTTTACACCGAGGGAGCCCTCGTGCCTTGACCAGCACATTCCTATCCCGCTGTCTGACCCACAACTAATAGAGGTAGAGTGGGAACGATGCTTTTTGGATGCTTTTTACAGTTCCAATCAGATAAGTGATCAAGGCTGCCTGACATAGACTTTACTTTTTGGTCTAATTAAAGCCAAAATGCGCTCATGTCCCCTGCTGGTCTGTAGAAACTAGAGATGTCTCTGAAGGAGGAGATCCTGCGAGCTCAGAAGTGGCTCGAGGTGACGCTGGAGCAGGAGAAACAGATGAAGATGTTTAAAAGCTGCCTCACGGTCCAAGAGATCTTCAGCCAGCACAAAAGCTCCCACCAGGGCCTCGTCTGCAAACGCATCCCCCTGCCGGACTGCAGCGCGCCCAGGGAGGAGGTAATGATGCGAATAAATGTGTACTCACAAACACACCAGCATGAAATAGCTCACAGGTTTTAATGGAGAGAGGTGACAATGACTGAGCCATGTGCCCCCTCTAGTGGTTAAGAATGGAACTGTGAGATAAGCATATCTAATTATTTTACACCTTTTCACAACCCCTCATATTGCATTTAATCATTTCCTTTATTATTGTTCATTAATGTTGCCAATTTCTGTTAGAAATGTTAAGTAAAACTGTAAAATTAGTAATTTTATTTAGCATTAATTTCACATTTTATGTAATATGTTCACAACATGTATTTCAAGTAATATTATGTGTAAAATAAAAGTCAAGAATGTGATTACTTGAGATTAAATATGATAATGATATCAGGTCAACTAAAGAAATGTTGTGGTAGGGTTTGTGTGTGTTTTTTGTACATGAACTCTGTGTGTGTGTGTGTGTGTGTGTGTGTGTGTGTGTGTGTGTGTGTGTGTGTGTGTGTCTCAGGATTTTGATAAGCTGTTGGAGGCCATGAAGAGTGCCTTGGCGGAGGACTCTCACTCAGCCTTCGTTTTTAACTGCTCCAACGGCAAAGGCAGGACCACCACCGCCATGGTCGTCTCTGTTCTGACTCTCTGGCACTTTAATGTAAGATGCTCCCTCAGTATTTTAATACCATTTTATAAAAATGATCAAATGAGTGATTTCATGATCCAAAAATACATAAAAACTGGTGTCTTCTACCTGCAGGGTTTCCCAGAGTTTGGTGATGATGAGATTGTGAGTGTTCCTGACGCCAAGTACACAAAAGGAGAATTTGAGGTAAGCGTACACTTTGCAGGTGTGAAGTCTGAGGACCCGAGTAAGCGCAGTGTTGAGTGTGCTGCAAGCAGCAACACCGGAGGCCAAGCAATCACCTGTTCTGAACCGCATGTACTGAACGGGCACTGCACTAGTCAGAATGAAATGCAAACTACTGATCTTAAAAATAATGAATTCAGGGAACGTGACACAAGTTCACTCAACAGCAGTTTACTCATATAAATGATGGGAAGTCGATAAATCGACTTGTCAGTCAGCATAAAATTAATCGCCAGCTATTTTGGTAATCCAGACATTTTTTTTGACATTTTTTTTAAAACAAAAATGCCTGATATTTGCCGGTTCCTGTGTCTTAAATGTATCTGATGCTTTGTTCTTTGTGACATATGACAGTAAACCCAAAGATATTCACTTTATTATCATGTAAAACAAAGATGATAGCAATCTGAATATCTCCATTTGGTTATGGACTGGTTGGTATTGTCACTGCTTTTTGACATTTTATAGACAAAACAATTAAAGGACCAGTGTGTAACAGTGACAGGGGAGATCTATTGGCAAAAATGAAACATAATATTAATAAGCATGTTTTCCTTAGTTTGTAATTACTTGATAATAAGAATCGTTGTGTTTTCGTCACCTTGGAATGAGCTGTTTATATCTACATAGGGAGCGGGTCCTTTTCACGGAGCCGCTCAGACTAAAAACAGTTAACTTTTCCTGCTTGGTCCAGAGTCAATAATGTAACTCTCTCTCGCTCTCTTGCTTCACCACTCACTTCACATGTACACAAACACACTCTACATGGCTTTGCTCTAACTGGCCATGAGGGACACCATGGCTCTCCAAAAGACCTGGCACACTGGAGAAGCTTCAATTGGTTGCAATCTCCTCTCCTCACTGCTAGATACCAGCAGACCCTACACACTTGACCTTTTAATTGAGAAAATGATAGCCAAAATACTGTAATGCGTATTTGAAAATAATTTTTAGTTGCAGCCCTATCAGGGTTCTCATTTTAATCAGCAAAAAATCTTGATGACTCTGCTTTATGTCACTTTAATCAAACTAAAACAAGAGAAGAAGGCTTCTGCTGGGAAGTGGATGCTAATGAGCGAATCAATTTACCATGATCAACATGTCAACACAGTATTTTCATGTTTCACCAGCTCAGTAATTATATTGATTAACATTAAGCAACATCAGGCTTCAGTGTGAGTATAGGGAAAGTAAACAGATGCTGTTGAGGGTTGGACAAGTAAATATGAGCTGCTATATATGTTAATATAACATTCTGCATTCTCTCTCTGTCGGCCCAGTATTTTTATTTGTTGTTTCAAATATTTATATTGTGAAGCATAAGTTTTATAAGATAGCAAAACAGTATTGCAATGCTTCTTTTCCAATATAAACATATAGATAAACATAACAACACAAGATGAACATGCTTCAAAAAAAGAAAATAAATAAATACACAATAAAAAGAAACATAAATAAACACAGAATAAGGAAATAATAATAATAATAATTATTATTATTATTATTATTATTATTATTATTATTATTATTCTGATAATAATAAATGAAAAAACAAAAATATTATTAAAATTCTGCTATTATTTGTATAACGTCACTTACAGAATGCTCGAGCCAACACATTAAGGAAAACACAAGACCTCTAAACCATAACCAGCCTCACACTCATCTCAGAATCTTTCAACTTCTCTCACAGTGACGTGTGTCCATGAGTTCTGTCAGCTGTAGTTTCTATATTTTTATTTTAATGACCTCCTTTAGTGTTGAGGTTGTTATTATTTTTGTCTTGCTGTTGTGATGCATTTTCCAGACACTTGTCAATCAAGAGAGCGCAACTAATACTGTGACATATTTAGAAAGAAAGAAAGAAAGAAAGATATTCCTTTATTAGTCCCACAGTGGGGAAATTCAGTTTTACACTCTGTTGTTCACACAGACAGTTCACACAGTACATATACATTCAATGGAGAGATGTCAGAGTGAGGGGGCTGCTCCTGACAAGCGCCCAGAGCAGTTGGGGGTTTGGTGCCTTGCTCAGGGGCACCTCGCAGTGCCCAGAGGAAACTGCACCTCTCCAGCAACCAGTTGGTCTTGTCCCTGGGGGTTTTGAACCCGGTCCCCCCCCCCCCTACCCCAACTCCTTACGGACTGAGCTACTGCCGCCCCCTGCTTCTCGTTGATGAAGCTTGCATATCTGTAGGTGGCATTTATGTCTGTTTGTTCTCTGCTGTGTATGCTGCTGCTGCTGCTCCTGAGAGCATAAAATGCATTAACCTTTTGCGTTGCTCACATTCCTTAGAACAGCATCTTCAAGTTTTCATTAACTTGATGTAGTTGAGTCAATGGAGGCAGTAGAGACTGAGAGTTCTCTGAACATGCTTGTGTTTGCTTGTGGTTAGAGGCGCTTATTAGCAGGGCAGCTATTGTAACCCCACTCTTTAATGAATCCCATCACCATGCCATACAGCTGTTTATTAAAGGGGTACCACACAGCCTTTTTTGTTTTAGTCCAAGCTCTGCACCTGTGATTGAAAGCTCTGTGCAAACAAAGCCAGAAGCCCAAGCCTTTTCTCCTCTGGTCTGAATAGTGTCAGTGAATTAGAGCTGCTTGGTGTTGTTCTTGATTCAGAGCTTTGACAATGAATCAGTGGTTGGAACCTGCTGGTTGTGTCCTCGGCACAGTAAAAATGGACACACACAAACTGTGGCCGCACTCAGCAGGCACACAATACAGCATGCCAATCACGGCAGCGCGGCCACCAGAGTTTCTGGGATACACAGAGTGGTCGCCACGGAAACCTTGTCTGACTCCTGTTCAACCCTTGAGGGATGTGTGATGTTGCCATCCCCTTTGCCTTATCTGCCAAAAAGGCGTTGCTATGGTTGTGAGACCCACGTGATGGTGGGACTGGTGTGGTGTGATTTAATCCTCTGCTGGTGTGACAGTGTTCGTCAATCTTCTGATAATCAGCGCCCAGGTGGGTGAAGTATCTCTAGTCTCTACAGTAGCCCAGAACAGACAAACCACTGTGTTAAACGTTACTCGCCCTGTAGTTAACCCTCGACATTCGCCAGTAAACAAGTCACAGGAAACCACTGTTGGTCTTGAGAAGCTGCAGCCTTTTATCTCTGCGCAAACTTCCACTATACATTCACTTGATACTCTCAGAGCTTAACAAACTTTGTCTTCTGCTCCATTGCACACATTCGCCTCTGCTCTCCCTCTCTCGCTTCATCACTCACTTCCCACACTCTCTAGATGTTGCCAGATCTTATACACTGGACATGTAAAGGGTTTGCCAGGCTTTGATAACACAGATTTATTTGTTGTTGTGTCAGCATGTCCTGTGATTTTCAGTAAAACCCACCTTAGAGAAGAAAAAACAATAGTATCTTAAGGGAAATCTTGAGGAGAAAATTGTAAAGGTTTTATGCAACCTGACACAGATTGTGTTTTTCAGTCAGGCTGCATGCTGATGTTGCTGATCCGAAACACGCACTGAATAAGTAAATAGGTTTTTTGCCTGCAGGCATGTTCTGTTCTCTGATCCTGCTCTTTGGCTTCCCCCCTCTCTGCCTCCCACTTCTTCTTCTTCTTATCGGTGTTATCATTAGTTTCCAAACTAAACCTGCTGTAGAGGGGCCTCCACTAAGGTTTTATGAACTAGCTCGCAGCTTACTGCCTCACACAGTGCAGTGGTTTTACATGCTACTGGAAACATTGCCAAACTCAGCTAGGTCAACGCTCTACATGAACATGCTGACACCCACTCGCACCGATATTTCAATTAGGTCAGGACAGCAGAGTGTTACACAAAGAACTGTTATCAACAGTCAATCAGTCATATTATTTGCAAGATCATTTTATTCTAATGATACAAAAGTAAACATGGTGACACAGCCAAGGCAAGATTTTTTATATTGCCGTAGCTTACTTCATAGACAATGACAATTCAAAGTGCACTGCATGATGCGGTTATATTTTTATTGCATGTTACATTAAGCTTAAACCCAACATGCCTTACATTACATGTATAGAAAGGCTTCAAAGGACAAAATAAACATTTTAATGAAGATTGTGTAACTTAAAAAGTGCCAGAACAGCTGCAAGATGGATGCTGTGATCAGGTTGTTTTGTCAACTGCTGTTGAGTGAACTTTTACATTCGGCTGTTAAACCAGCACTGATGAGAACACTTCAGAGAGCGTAGAAAAATGGAAATTTTAAAGTTTACAGTAGCATAGCAACTGGGTTAACCCCATCTGCTGTCAAAGCTCCAAAATGGCCACTAAATAGGCATTGTGTTGAGATAGTTTTTCAGCCATTTGAGAAATTGTTGCTTCATTACATTTCGATCCACATGTGCATGTTGAATTTGCTCATAAAAATGGTGAGTTGAAATGCCAGACGTGAAAGTTCTTGCAAAGTTTTTACTCCCAGAAAACACATTTTTTCGAGTAAACAATGCCATTGCTGCACCTGCATCTGCTTCTGCTGTAGATGCAGCATTGGGCTCATTCATTACAGTAACATTATTGTTAGGTGAGTGGCAGGTGAACCAGAGTTAGTAGTATGTGTTGAATTTTGCAGTCATGTCACAACTTTTGAAACCATCTTGAAACTTTTGGCTGGAAACACGCTGTATAATGACGAGCATCTGTCCTGTCATTTTCGGCTTGCAGGTCGTGATGCAGCTGGTGCGTTTGCTGCCCGACGGCCACAGGATGAAGAGGGAGGTGGACATGGCCCTGGACTCTGTCAGCGAGACCATGACCCCCATGCATTACCATCTGAGAGAGATCATCATCTGCACATACAGACAGGTACAGCACATCTCCCTGTAGTATTCATTCCCTGCTGGTTGAAACTGGCACCAGTGAAGGGCATAAATAATTCAAAAACAAAACACAAAAAACAGCAATGTATGCATGTTTGCTGTCATGCTTCTTCTTTGTGAGTGTGTGAGTTTAGACCTTGTGAGCGGGACGTTTTACAACATTTTGGCCGGCCCTCATTTCCTCATAGGGCTGTTTTGAGGATTGAGAATAAGGTTTAGGTTAATGTCAGGGGTTGGGAGTTAGGTCTAGAGAATGCACTATGTCATTGAGAGAAGAATTGAGTATTTTTAAGTTGTGTTGAATATTTATGGATTGCAAATAGTTGTGTCTTCAAAAGCAGAAATTCGTCACACATTCCTCTGAGCTTCCTGGACGATGTTTTCATTGTTAAATCAAAGCAGACGCTGCTTACTTATGAATCTGTCCTCTTCAGACAAGAGACACAATCAGCATATTAAGAAGGATTTAGCTGCAGTTCCATAGGAGCCCCATAGATGGCGTTAAGAACTCATTTAGATGTTTTGTAGGAGCCCAGAGACATGAATGAGAGGGACAAACTGCTCTGTACACAGGACCTGCAGAGTGTGGAAAGTGATTGCACTGCACCTTATCTCTAAAAGTAAATGGAATACCTCTGGATCTAATTGGAAAAGAGAGAGTGTCAAAAAGGCAGGAAAAGAAGTGATTACTTGTGGGTTTTTCAGGCTTGGCCTCTTGATGTTTTATTAAGTGCAGAAAGCACAGGGGCTCAAACCCGCCCCTCTTTGAACACATGTCACATCCTCTTATTTTCATGCAGCAAAATGATCCAAACTTTTAATGGTCACTGAGACTTCGGTCTGTTGGGGTAAATCAGCTTTTTGAAAGCATGTTTTTTTTAGGAAATCACAGTTTATGTTTTATGCTCTTTTAAGACATTGTGTTGGACCCACTCTAAGCTCCATTCCCTAATAGTTTCTTTTCACTCTATGTTCACTATTTCTTTATCAAAATGAAGACTAATTTGTCCTCTCTCACCCAGTGTTACTCTTTTTATGACATGACCTTACTTTTAAATAGCTTGAAAGCCTGAAAGAGTGTTGACCAAAAGTCAATAATTTAGCTCTAATGCTGCTTGTCTTAAACAGAGACGATTGGAGTCTCGGAGCTGTGACAACAAATAATAGATCTGTGTCTTCATTCAAGTGTCTGGCCGCTCATAACACAAAAAGACATTTTTTGATGTGACTTGGTAAGGAACCATCAGTGGTAGTAGAGAAAAAGAAAAACAGCTGCATAATCTGGGCCCTCTGTGTAATAAACAAGGCACACAATGAGCTCACAGTGGGGCTTTGAAGACCTGTCTGGACAGGGTCTCTCCTGATGCTGTGGCCTCTGCAGGACCACGGCTCTGTTTTAGCCATTTGTAATGCAGACTGTAATCACTGTGCCTCTGTGCACCGTCAGCCGTTCTCAGCGCGCTGGAGGCACCCGGTCCTGTCTCTGCAGTATCAATGGGCCTCATTGTCCCATGAACCTCGTCTTTCGCCTATATTCTCTCTCCGTCTGTCACGATCTGATGCCAGGCTCCAGGAAAAGGTCTCGCTCTCGGCTCACTTTCAAATCAATTAGGTAATTTGTATGATAATTGCACCAGCAGTAACAAAATAACAGCAGACTGATTCAGTACAAAATCAGTCGCAGAATACGTAACACAAGATGCACTTAGCGAATCAGACGTGCAGTGCAGCATCCCCCACTGTGCATACTAGCATACTTGACACTTTTCTTGACACAGTTCACAACACCTCTACTGGTAGCCTTAACTGCTCATGACACAGTGGTTAAAGCTTTTAGCAGAACAGGTAACACTGGAGCAAAACTCAGCATTACAAAAATAACAAATTCAGTGAAAAGTATTCAGAACTTCTTAAGCTGTGAGTTAATGCCACAACTTTAAAAAACAAATGGCAAATAGCAAATTTAAACAAATAGCATCCATTTACATTTATACACATGCACAAGCACAAATAGGACCACATGCGTATATACACCCACACTATTGCAAGCAAACATTCAAATAGAAACACACTCAAACAGACCCAAACATACGTCGCTGAAACTGCTTAGAAGATTATTAGAGGAATATTATTACTGATTTCTTTCTCCCCTCATTTATTTTTATTTATTTATTTATTTACTTATTCATGCACGCATGTTTTTCCTTTCAACCGATAGTCCTTTTTGTTTGTTCCTATTATTACTGCCACCACAAATGCTTCAAATACTTTTATGCCCAAACTAACTAAATACAGCTGCTTCCCTACAACGATTATTCACCACCCATCTGCCTCCCCATGCACATCTGCAGTTAAAGGCTCTCTATGCGCTATCCAGAGCTTTAATATAGCATCAAACAACTATTTGCCATGTAAAGATATACAAGAATAATGTCTACCAGAGCAGAGAATGAAGTTGCTCTCTCCTCTGTTTGAGATAGTGTGAGCTTCTGCTCAATTTGTTGACATATCCAGGCCGGCCTTGTGTGCTTTAACTGCATGTTAATGGACAACGCTCATACGGCAGTCACAGCTGATAACGCCATCCCGACCAACGGCGCCATTGTGGAAGCATAGCATCCCTACCTTTGGTTCCCCCAGGTTAACGCTGTTAGCTTTGTCAGCACCGTTGCCGTTGTTTTCACTGTTAGCGCATCGTAAGCTGCAAGCCACCGGCTTAGCTGTTGCCACGCTGAGAGCGGTGTGGAGCCAATAGAAATGCTCCCAAGCTCGCATTTAGTGCTTTTAGTTTCTCTATTTCAGTTTTCTATATGCTTATAATCCCCTTCCTATCTTTGTCGTTGCAAATACAAAAAAAACAGCAGCGATCATACACATTTGTATCTTAAAAAATGTGAGGTAAACAGGCATGCCTCACCCCTTTTCGGAGCTCAAAATAATAATTTTGGTCAAAAATTGGTTCATCTGTTTGTAGTTGTGCCTGTTATATTCCCAACACTGATAATTACATTGGACCCTGTGGAGTTTTTTACCACTAGGGCTGCTACGGAGCAGTGTTTTTATGAGTGGGTCCCCATTTTATTTGAGGATGCAGGTGGCACGATGCATATTCCTGTTGCAGTTTTCGTGCTATTCTCTTGATCAGCAGTTGGCATCTGTAACACGCAAATAAGCATGGCAGCGTGTCAGCAAAGGCAAAGAGGAAGAAGACGCAACCTAGCTAACATGAATGTAAACAACACATGATACAAACCATAAAAGAAAATCAGCTTTGCAAGTGTTTTACAGGGAGAGAAATGAACACAACATGTTTGTTAGACCTTAACAATACTCACACATGTGTTTTAGTGAGAAATGCTGGACGCGAACAGAACTTTTGTTTGTTCATACGAAAACGCCACAGGGTGCGTTTTTAACTGCTGTGATCTGTGAACGCCGCAACACGGCTCAAAACTTATCAAATCAGACAATCAAGTTTTAAACAAACTCCAAAGTTATTTCGAGGAGAAAACAAAGCTGAAAGTGTCTGCTGTAAACATCCTTTTTAAGTTTACAGACTTTCTGCTTCAGTTTTGACCTCCATACTCGACCTGTTGGTTGCGCTTCATCGGATTTTTTTAGCGATGCTGCTGTTGATGATGGCCAAAACTACAGAAACAGGACCCATATTTGTAATGATTCAGAATTATCTTTTAACCCTGCTACAGCAGACCTCAAGTTGGCACTACGTTCCCCTCTCAGTCTTTCCCTTCCTGCTTGAACCACCGGGCCAGGTGATAAACAGTGCCAGATGTTGCTAGAACCCGGCAGGCAGCGGCAGACGAGGGAGAAAAGGGGGAAGAAGAGGGGAAAAATTCACCCCAACTCTCCCTCTCTCTTCTTGCAGCCCTCCCCCCTCCAAAGCACCCTCCTCCCCTTTGACAGTGGTTGGAAAATGTGTCTTTGATAGAGAAAAAATATATTTACACTGGGACCCGAACCGTCCGCCAGCTCCCAGAGGGGCCTGGGAAAGGGGGGAAGGTGGGGCTTTTTTGAAAGGGGGGGGGGTTCTTCTTGAAGGGCCTGTAAATCCCTGCTGCCAACCAGCCATGACCTCGTGTTGCAGATGAGTCCTCCAACATCAAGGCCGACGCAGTGGAGAGGCTACTTCCTCTCCTCCGCTACCTCCTCCCCCTCCTCCTCCTCCTCCTCCTGTCTCCTGCACAGGAATAAGCTCCAGGGGCCTTTCTTTCCATCGTCAAGCCAGTTTGAGATTGAAAATGTGCCTCGAGCAATCTGTGCACACTGGCGTTTACTTTGATATTGGTGCCTTTGCTTTGCGGAGCTTTGTGTGTTTACAGGTGTCTGTCAGACACAGATAATTAGAAATGATTTGCGGGTTAGCAGGGAATCTGATATTGCTTAGCGGATACACCAACATCTTCACAGTCTCTCAGTTTCCATCTCATTCCTCTCTGATTGTTTGTTTTCCACACATTTCCCTTTTATCATCAGTCTAAATCATCCTAATTCATTATCAAGATATTCCATTTCCTAAAACAGTTATATTTCCTCAGCTCTATCATACCTAGTGTTACCTTTCAGACCACCAGGCTGGTGCTGGCGTCCACCCAGTCCATCAAGATTAGGTATGAAAAGCAAAGAGAGAGCAGAGTTGCAGAAATTGCCGCTTCTGACAATCTCAGAAACCCAACTCCTAATCCTCTATGTTGGGCGAGTCATTTTTCTTTATCACTTGAATGCTTTTTTCACCCAGGTGGTGAGAAATCCGAAACGCAAAGAGCAAGAGTGAATGCGCAACAAATCATGCTGCGAATGTGTGTCCAAAGAAAGGCCCTCATGGTTTGGACGGGGCAGTGGAAAAATATTTTCAGAAAGGGGAGAATGCTGTGAGCAGGTTTTCTTGAGGAAAGGTAGCGGACGTCTTTAGGAAAGAAGATGGGGGCGGGGGGAGACCACCGCCGCACTGACAGCCAGATTAATTATACTAATGAAGAAGAGCAAAAGATTAGAAAGAGAGCATGAGAATGGAGGAGAAAAAAGTATTTAAGAGGCAGTCACGCTGTAAGGTTAACTAATCACATTGTCCACATTCTGCAGCTTTGCGCTTTAATCCTAGCTATCTTTAATATTCCTTTGGCTCTTTGTGTTAACTTTTTTCTTCTCAATTAGGATGACCACTTGACATAAGTGGGCCAATTACAAGATGGAGTTAGTAATGGCCAAGGGAAATATTGGCAGGAAAAGGAGCCCACCTGAACTAGAGACAGGTTCTTCTTCTTGCCTGAAGTGCACGTTGACTCACTCCTGAAAAGAGGCTCTTATTTAGACCCGGCACAGGGTTGGAGGGAGTGAAGTGGTAGAGCCAGAGGTTGTTGTTTTTATTCATAATTTCCAGCCTCTCACATGCCAATGGCAATAGCAGTATTTGCTGCGGCTGTCTACGAAATGAGTTATTTTGACTGAATCCCATCTGAGCAGGTGCAACCAGATGAGCTATTTGGACGTGGATAACATCGTCTCTCTGTGCTTTATTAGTCCTGAGAGTCGTGATGCAGTTTTATGTGTGTGTGTGTGTGTGTGTGTGTGTGTGTGTGTGTGTGTGTGTGTGTGTGTGTGTGTGTGTGTGTGTGTGGGCAGTACATGTAGAGGTAAATAAAGCATCCTTGGGGACTTTCCAGAGGGGTTTGGTGAGTTGGGGGGGTTATATGCAGCTGCTACAAGTCAGTTGCTATTCAGGAGCTCATTTATTTTAAGGGAGTTTCCACAGCTGTAAATGGTCTTCTAATGCATCTAGTGAGAGTTTTATGTGCCCACGGATGTCTAACATGACATGATGCATTAGAGGGCTGCTGAAGTCACTTGTAAAGTTGGTCCTAAACTCATATATTTCTGTCACTCGTGATTTATGTGCCTTGTTTTGAAACTGTAAAGAGTAGTTTTAGTTGTACATTTACAGCAGATACCATAAACACCAAGATCCTTGTGACTTTGACTTTCCGAGTTGACTCAGTGAATATTCAAGAGGACCTATCGTTTTTAGGTTCATGCTTGTATTTTGGGTTTCTGCAAGAACATTTTTACTTGCTTTAATGTTCAAAAAATGCTTCATTATTCTCATAGTGTCGGTGTTGCAGCACCTCTTTTTAGCCTTTGACTGAAACACTCTGTTGGAGCCCCTCTAGAAAAGCTCACACTGCTGTGATTGGTTAGCTGGCCCACTCTGTTGTGATTGATCAACCACCCCAAATTTTTCAGACTCCGCTCCTGCTCTGCTCCAACCATAGACTGTATGAAATATGGACATAGTCTCTGTGGCATCCCCCATAGGTTTCTGAAGAGCCGTTGCGAAGCTGAAAGCGACACAGCCAAATCATCCGGCTAATCCAAAAACGGGTAAAGAGCAGAAAGCTAGCAGCTAGTGACCTGGTACCATGGGTGTATATAGAGAACTGGATACAGTATTGGTGGCGGGGCCCTGTTCATTCCTATGAAAGTTGCTCAGTGGCGCGTGAAGCCAAAATGGCTCGACTTCCATCTGGAATAGAACCCTTGATCTTCTTGGGTCTTCCGGGTGTTATTGGGCCCTACTGCCGATGTCCGATATGCGCAGTAGCGTTTACTCTGTCACATGATTTGGTCATGGGGTCCCAACGTCACGGCTTGCACTATCATCAGGGTTGACATAGACATAAACAGAGGAAGAAAATAATGGATAATAATTGATTAGGCTATTAGTGCGTTTTACAACTTTTAGGACCTAATGATTCAAATAAGAGCTATTAGAGTGTTCATACTGCGGAGTCCACTTTTTCAGTGGAAGTCTATGGGAAAAACTCTTTGTGGGTCCAATGACGTGACAGACACGGAAGTTGTAGTACCACCCTTTGTCCACTACAAACTTTGGGATCAACGGCCAGCGCTCTTCCTGGGGGCTTGCCTGGTACGGCACCCACCTGTCACTCAAAGCAGTCACACCCTCAATTATGCCTAACGTAGTATAAATAAAACGGGTGACATGTAAAAATTCAACCTCTGTACCGTTTTTATGAACAGGGAAATTATCTGTACAGGCCAAAACCGTTTTTTATACCAGGCTGTAAACATGTTTATTTCTACCGTAATTTAATTTAGCATAGGGGTCTATAGGGGATTGACTAACTTTTGGAGCCGGCCTCAAGTGGCCATTCATGGTCTTAAGATTCTGGCACTTTAGCGTTAGCTTTATTTCTCAGTGCTGGAGGTTGCCGCTTAGCTTGTCTCTAACTAGCTTTGTTTAAGGACGTGCCAAACTGGCCGCTTGGCAGGTAATGCATTACATCATCACATTACAGAAGAAAAGGTGAGTACAAAGGCAATCCAAACGTGCCTTGAAGCTCCTGTTGTGATGCATGCAGTTAAACGCGCTTCGGATTGCAGTCCAAACAAAGAATACGAAGAGCCTCATTTTTAAATGATAAATATTTAACATGAAACAAACTATATGTTTTACAACATCCACAATAGCTTGCTTATAAATAGAAACCAACAAAAAAGGTTCTATAAATTAATGTATTTACCTACAATTCAGTGCGGTCAAGTACTGTATGTTACTGCTCTCCCTGGGGTCCATAGGAGCTCTGGCTCCCTGCCCTAATAAATAACAATAACAATAACAAATAATTAAATAAACTGAATATCTAATGGGGCAACAAAAATAGATTTCACCATATTCTGAAATAAAGTATTTGGCTACAGCGGGACTTCAAGCAAGGCGTTTCAGGCAGGTCAGGAGCAATGGGAAACGTATAATGGATTCTAATAATAAATAAATAATCTGTTTCTAGTTTCCTACGCTATCAGCAGGTCGATCACACTCCCTTTTAAATCATGAGTCTGAAGTATTTTTGGACTTGTAGCCAGTGGAAGGCAGAAGAGCGGAATAGTGTAAACAGGTTTTTGTTCGAGCCAGGCAACTTCAACCAGAGACGAGGAACCAATCAGTGAAATCACCTGGTCTGTTACACTCACTGCAACCAATTTAACCCCGCACCATTATAATCATTTGAATCACTGAATCATGTAAAACAAAACTAAACATTCATGAAGATAGGATTTTTGCAGGGCTGTTGTATTAGACTGTATTAATTTTAGCTTGTTGTATCTGTTACAACTACTGAGTTAATTATCAGTCAACTGTATGGGAAAGATCCACAGACAATACACAAATATTGAATATTCTTATTCAAATTAGACAGCTTAACTGTGTGTAACGTGGAGAAAATGGGAGATAAAACATTTGATTATAAAAGTTTTGTTTTATTTAAGTAATGTGAAACTGTGTTGAGTGATTTTGAGATACCCACTTTCACGTCCAGCGTAAAGCAGCATCCTACTGGGTTTCTTTCTCACCACCTGTTGTTTTTAATTCCAAAATTCATCATTCTTATTATTAAAAGTAATTTGTGGACCTGACCCGATTTGGTCCACAAATCCCTGTGAAAAATGTCTCTTTGTACAGTTGTTTTATTGTTATCACCACTGTTTACATCAGCTGCCATATCCCACTGGTAGCATTTTGTATAGTGTGGTGGGGAGCTGTGTGAGACCAGGGAGCAGCTGCCTGTGGTTTTATATGAACCAGCAGAAGCTTCATAGCAAAATAGCTTCAGGGAGTAATTTGATCATAGAGAGTCAAAAACATTAACTACTCCAACCGTAACAAGCATAAATGAATTTAAATTTAAATAAATTAATTAACACTTTTTTTAAGCGTACTTTGTAAAAATGCTCAGCCTCTTCATAGCAAGGCTGTGTACTTTTTAAAATCAGAAACAAGTTTTCCTCTTATGAATGAAAAACAAAATAGATCGCTGCTCAGTTTAATACACTCAGGCTACCATGCTAGTTCATGTTTGCAAGCTTGAGATAGCTATTGCTGTGTAACCATAGGCTGTATATAAGAAGGGGACACAGTCACCGCAACATTACCTACTGGTTTGTGTACTGAAGTTTAGAAGCCTCGAGTTTGGCATTTTGGCTGTTGCCATCTTGTTTTTTGCAACCAGAAGTGACATGAGAAGGTGGAGCTAAGTAAAACTAAACACTGAGTAAGATATTTTAGGCGATTAATAATTTTAAAGTTAACTTTCATGAACTGAAAACACACTGTGAAAGGGTTTTAAGACAAAAACACGAACAACTCCCAAACCGGACAACGCTGAGGTAACAACCTGTCAAGCACAAGGTAGCCACGCCCTAAAGCATACGTCTATTTTATTCTAAATGAACCTTATTTTACTACATGAATGTCAAGCTGTATTGAGGCAGACTTGAAACTAGCGATCAAGCTCTCTTGCTCTGCCTTGCGCTGAGCGCTTTAGAAAGCGTTTCCCCCTCGCCTAGTCTCTTTTACCCTGAATAACTGAACTGCCCTGGCCTGCCCTTTGGCCTGACCTTCCTCATGACCCCCACCCCCCTCTTAACCGCTGGCCCCAGACAGCGCTTCAGACCTCACTGAGCACTGCACGGAGGGGTTGCCACTTCCTGCCCCCACACACTAAACCTGTCATTCCCCCAGCTCCACAGACCAGGAATAACTACCTCCAAAACCATGCATGAGTGTTTAAACATGCCCCCAGTAGCTGTGGTCATGGTATCTGACGGATCCTGTTAAGCCTCAAATCATTTCACTAGGAAAAGGTCCATGCTTTTTGTTTTAAGCTTTCACACTAGCTAGCTACTGGCACTGAACAAATACCTACGGGAATACAATCCCAGTGGTGAAGTCACTTAAATGCCAACCACGTGGCTTATGCAGGAGTCGTGACTTCATTGAGTTGCACTTCCACAATACTCCAGCTAGGGAAGCTGAGTTTCGTATGTGAGGACGGTCGAGCAACAGATGAATCCCACGTTAACCATACCGTAACTACTCCTGAAGTGCCAACAACTCACACAGTCAGCAAGGAACATTCAGATCTGCCCCATCTAATGGGTTTCCTGTCCCTCACAGATAGCTCACAATACGACGCAGTGTTCTTTCTTATAATACGATTTGCTGACATTTAAAACGGGCGAATATAAAATAGGTTCATGGCTTTAACACGTTCCATAGATTGACAGGTGTTCAGCTGGTAAAAGCCATGTGTTGCTATTTTAATGACTCCCCGGTACATTCACAGATCAGACTAAAAACGTTATCACACATCTCTTTGCCACTTTCTCTTAGCCATCCCTGTGTCTGACTCACATGGTCTGTTGTTTATCCCACCGCCTCTTATATTACTCATTAATGTAAAGCGAATTTGAGTCCTAGAAAAGTGCTGTACAATACCAATTATTATTTTTGTTTTAGTCATGCCTGAAGCCCTGTGAGGATATAATAACCATTACACTGCGTAAAACAAAATCATGGATTATGAGAAATAGAGAGAAAACCTCGCTGTTATATGATCCATATGACTAATTGCACAAATCCTGGTTCAAGACTTTTGTTTCGCCGCCCACATGTCTGATTTGTTTCAGTGATTCAAATACATTTAATGTGTTGTTGTCATTACTGCCTCTGTGGTTGGAAAAAACAGTCCTTGCCAATTACAACTTTGTAGGGGGCGATTAAGAATGGGTACGTCATCTCTTCTGCCAAAGCCAGAAAAAAAAGCCAAGAGACAAAATAACACAAAGATGCCGACGAGCATGGATGAGTATATGTGTACAGTGGCTATGCTACAGTAAGCCCACTTGCAAAAAACACTTGAATTGGCATGTGCCTTTGATCGACATGACAAGTGTGAAATTAACTGCTTCTTACTGCAGCCTCTGTGTTGAGCCCAGCTGGCGGAAAGGATGGATGTGTGTTTATTGATTGGTAGAGCAAAATAACACAAAGTCAGATTGAATAATTGTGAAAACAATTTGGCAATTCAATCTGATTTTCAGGTTAGTTCCAGAGCAAAAGGCATGTTGTTTGTTAAATTGGTTCTAATAAATATTTTTATGTAAACAATGGATCACAAGACTACATCTCGTGAGCGATTCGTTGATTTCGTCCAGCTGTGACAAGATGCCCCTTTAACGACTCTCTTGGTTTTGTATTTTCTAATACTACACCCCCTAGCTATATAGTTTAGAGAATCTTATACATCCAAGATGAAACGGACTTGTCACAATTACAAATCCGTCTGCTACTTCAGCACCACGGACAGTGCCATGGATATATCAATACACAGCACACTTAGGCTATTGATATTTCAGAGCCATGGTCGGGGCGAAAGATTCTAACTTTCATAAACGTTAGTCAGGTAATAGGATAAATGAGTCAGGAGGATTAGACTAATATTCATCTCAATAACCCCTCTGCCGCTGCACTCTCTCTGCTACTAAGGGCCATCCCTTAGTAGCAGAGAGTGCAGGGGCGTCATTCTAGACAGGTCGATGGCATGTCAACAAGGTGCATGCATTTTAGTCATTTTGCTAACAAGGGATCATGTGGCATCCACCCTCAAATCGCTTACTGTCGACATATATGTGAAAGGTGTGACTCGTAGTGATTCATTCACGGAGAACTAGTGCAGCGTTCATTCAGAATGGGCCGACTGCTCGGCTTGTGGTGTTGCTGCTTGCAGCTTTCTCGTTCATACAACTTCACATTCGACACTGTGCTTCTTTGGTACCTGAGCAAAAGGCTACACCTGCCGTGACATAGTTGCATCACACTCCCAAGTTGCGGCTACTTCAGAAACTGGTGAAATACATTTAGCGGAGGCAATTTCCAAATAGGTGTATTGGTTGCTTGCTTTGACATAACCACTGCTGTTACAAAATAGAGCATGGATTTAATTAGTGGAGGTATTTTTCTGGCCGTAATGTTAATACGGAAGAGTCACAAGTTAGTATCCGTCTAACACCGAGCAACTACTGCCTTACTCAAAGGGAAAAAAACACGTCACAGCTTACTCGCTGTCTCACAGGAGAAATACACTCTGGTGAGATTCTGCTTTCAGTTCGCTATCGGCTGGTGTTGACTCCTTGGAAGTGAAGAAGAGTCTGGTTGCAAAGTGAATGGCAGCCATTGATCCGGAAGACTGCTTGGTCCCCGATAGGCTTCCGGTGCTACTTGCAGCATTGTTGGGAGCCCTGAAGCCTCTCCCCTGCAGCTGCATGGAGTGCTCTGTGCTTGTTTATTCAAATTTATTAACATTGAACATGTCACATGTCCTCATTGCACCGAATTCCACAATGTATGCCGTTGGGTCTCCAGCAATACATCCACCAAGTGGATTGGATCAACATTTCTCAAGATATGTAAATAGCACACAGAGTGACAGACAGATCGAGATTCCTTGCTTTATAGTTAGATGATCACCCAATGTGCAAATAGTGTTCATATGTTAATATTTAGTATGCCATGCTTTGTTTCTTAGCATATGAACAGTTACCTGTTGGGATTTGTGTGTGTTAGACTAGTAGAGATTTTGGCCTGTTTATGGCACTAAGTAAAATCTGTGAGGTCTCATCTATTGGGATCGAATGTCTGTACCTAATTTCATGGCAGCGCATCCATAGATATTTCAAAAAATTCCCTCAGGACCAAAGTGTTTGACCATGCTGTAGTGTGGCAACAGAAAAATATGGTCTCCACAGCTGCTTTGTCACGCTCTCACAAGAAAGTCAACCATCAATACATTTGGTTTCTATTAACCCCCAGCATCAATATAAAATGCTATTTGTGACCAAGTGTACAAATTTGATGAGAAGAACTCCACTGGGTTCTAAAATATAGAATATCTGATTAGTTTTAGCTCGCAGACATGCCATTTTAATGCCCCCCAAGTGTTGGGTTTGCATGCACAAGCTATTTTGATAGCTCAGTAAATGATTAATTCACAGTGGGAGTCTCCAAGTACTCTGTTGCCAGGCATGTGCATGTACAGAATGTACCATAATGCGTGTGGTTAATGTGGGCAGATATTCCAGTCTCTGTGTAGGCTAAGTTGATGAGCCCTGTCTCCTCCTGCGGCTTTTGTAATCTCCACTCATCAGACACGTGATGTATTCCTGCTTCAGAAATTGGCCTTTTCCAGTCAAACATGTATTGGCCATTGATTATACAGTACATTCCTTCTTTAGTTCCCCAAATTTTTTGGTTATTTGTGAGGATTATTTTTGAGTTGCACACCATTTGTTCTTTACTAGCTCTGTTAAATGTTTAGTGTAGATTTTAAAGGAAGGTTGCCTCTACATTCTGATAGAGATCATAACCCATAAGACTTTACTTGTCATGTCATGAGAGAGTATCTGAACTCTGAGTCTCAACCAAATTACATTTTCAAATTCATTTTCAAGCCATTGGCTCAATGGACAGATTGCAGATCTGAATAGTATGCGGATTGACACAGCTTGCCCCTAAAATCCACCTCAACCTCGACTTTGTGATTTAATCAGCGTAGTGTGGCTGAGTGACTGGAAAAAGACAGACAGAGGATTGGAATCTGTAGAAACCATTAACATAAAGGCATCTCCATCCCCTCCTCTCACTGGCTGCTACATGACTTCTCTGCTCCCTTTTGCAAAAAAAAAAAAAAGAGCTTTGGGCACCATCTTGAGCCATAAAGATCAGTTCTGCAGCTTGAAGCCAGATGATATATAACTTAGATCGCTTTGCTACCGGCCAACCTGGCAGGCGGCAGACTGGGTGGATGGATGTCTTCAAATGGCATGCACGTAAAAAAATATATATATTTATAGGTTGGTTAGGTACATGCAACCTTGAGAAATATATAAGAAATATGTTCTCACTTTCACTTTCACACATTCACACATGCAGCACCTGGGGGATGAACACACTAGGATGTCAAAGGTTTTAACACTGACAGTAAGCAAAACGGAGATAGAACATGCAGTTTTATAGAAGTAGACAAACTAAAAAAGAGAGTTATGACTTAATAATTCATAATAAACACCAGCCGATAACATCTGCGTTGAAATTATTGCAATTACCTGCTGTAAAAAAAGTAGAAAATTAGCCAATTTGACGTTGCATTAAAGAGCATTTAAAATATATATATATATATATATATATATATATATATATATATATATATATATATATATATATATATATATATATATATTACCCCTTCAGCAGCTGTGTGTAGGCACTAAGGTCTCTTTTGATGTGTTTGGACTGGATAGACTCTTTTTGTGGCAGCAGCTGACCACACATGCTTGCCAATAACTTATTTGAAAAATCTGGGTGTCAGATTGTCAGACAGCATTGTGTTAAGAACATAGATCAGACTAACCTATCAGAGTTAACTTGAATGCATCAGTTTTGGACAAATTTGTACAGAGGTCCTCTTGATACTAACCAGTCGTGAATTTTATTCAGGAATTCTGCCAACCGTCGTCTTCTGTGTTTTTCTACAGAGCAGGATGCGATTTGTCAATAAACCCTCTTGCGGTAGCTGAAAAAACAGGTACAGGAGGCGAATGTCCACTCGTTAATCGATCACAGATGGCATCGCTCGCTTGGTGGGATCAAAAAATAAAAATTTGAAAATGCTAAAATGGGTCACCGAATGTACTTTGGTGGCCATTAAGGCCCTGAAACACCATGCCGACCGGCATCCATCGGCCTAGTGTGGCTGTGGTTGGCTCTAATCTGCTAGTAGCACAGTTTTTTTGGCCCATTCAGTGCCCGTTGGTGAGAGAAATCAGATCAGAAATCAGTTATTTCATCTCATGCAGGCAGAGAACGTACATGGTAGTTGGCTGTCGGCTGTAGGCTTTGTGGTGTGTTCAAGTGCAACTTTTTAGCCAAGACAAAGGCAACGCAACTGCCTGCAAAATGCACCTTCGTGAAGACGAGTCACTTGTGAAATCCATTTTATGTGTACGTGCGCCTTTGTGTCCATTTCAGACAAAGATCCACAGAGATGAACAATGTGCATTAAAGAATGTTTTACGGTAAAACTTGACTTATATATGCAATATAAGCTTTGGCAACAAAAAGTCGTCCTGGATGGAAAGTAGTTTCCAGCCCTGTTTTTATTATGAACCTACCTGAAAATCAGCTCTTATACTTGACTTTGAGTTGTCTGTACATTGAGTGGAGGAGCCATGTATAGGCTGCCTGTCCATTCTAGACAGGTCGGGGTTTGGTTTAGGATTTGTGTGGGAGGTGTTCTTGTACAAGTTGATGAATGGCTGCTTGTGCAAACCTGGGTGGGAAGGGCCAATATGGATTGGCCTTTTTACCTCAGCAACCCCATCAGCTGGTAATTGGCACCATATGTCAAGCAGACGGACCTCTCTTTAATGTGCTTTTCTCAGTTTAGTCCATTCAGTGATTAAACTGCGGTGTTCCCTCCAAAAGCTGTACATTACTTTTCTTTATAGATGACATAATTTCTCTTTGGTAGATTTAAATGACTACATTAAAAAAAATTGTAAGACATTATAAAAGAAACGGTTTATATTGGTGAACAGTTGGTGCAAAAATCTCTAAGGCTCAACAGTTTCTCTTTAACTGATGTTCACTACCTCTTTCAGATCCTCTTAAAATTAAAACACCCAAAAGTTATCCTGCTAAAAATAACCCTTCTGAACGGGAATTTACATGAAAAACGTCCACTTATGGCAAACACAGCTCAGAAATCTTCCCATATTAGCGAGTGGAGAGGAGCAGGTGGAGAAAACTCAAATAAAGTGTCGTTGAACAATGTTAACAGATTTTTGAGATGGCAGTAGTCCGTATTTGTCCCAGATTCGAGGAAGGACAACAAATTTTTTTATTACTATTAAGACTTAACACTATTTGGCATCTTGACTTTCTTCCTTCATGTGCTTTAAAAAAATGCAAATTTAATCGTACAAAAATAATGCACCCGGTGTGTAAAGGCTTTAATTCATCTTAATTTATCAACCAATCAGAGAGCTCAGTTTCAGTGACTGCCTTCGCTGCTGATTCAACATGGTCAGCTGCAGCTGATTAGTGCGAATGGTGCCCGACACACCACAAAAACTACGGGTAATGGGCCAACCCAATAGAAGAGGATGGCTGAGTATTCTGGGCCATAAACTGCACAATATAACGGCTGATTTCTTCCAGACAAATTACGAGGGAAAAAAATAGCCGGCATACCCAATAATTGTTTTCCTAACCTTCTGACATTTTTGTCACTACCCTTTTAGTGTAAGAGGCGAGATGACAGTCTGGCCTATGAGAAATCAGTGCTATCAATGCTTGGCTCACACATGGAAAAGAGATTGACTGCCAGACATGGACATAAATCTTTAGTGCCCAAACAACCTTGTGAGTGAAATGTCAGGCATGTCATTCGTAAACAGCTTGTGCTATTGATTTATGTGATCACTGTCAATCTGTATGTGTGTGACTTCAGACTGGAAATATGATTTTCTGTAAAGGTACTTGTCATTGTTGCCTGGCCTTTGAGCATGTGCTGTTACAACAGATTGACCTGTTAACCCTTTTACATCAAGGACTTGTGATTCCTCAACATGTGGAACCCTTTTAAACCAAACCTTATGACACTATGTATCCCTGTTTACACAAGACACGGGTCAGGTGGTATGTCTCATAAGTGGGTGGTGTTTATCTTTAATACACCTAGACCTGCAGGCTGCAAGCTGTGACGCTTATCCGGGGATTATTGTGAACTTTTGTCTGAACTGGCTGTGACGTGTTTGAATTAAACCGTCGAGACTGAAACACTGGATAAAGCAAAAACAAAAAAAAAATCTATTTAATTTCACAAAAAGAGATTTTTACATGGAGTTAAAGCTGTTGTGCTTTCACAACCTTTCTATTTAGTCTGGTTCGGTGTCACAGTGCACAAATTAATGTGGCCCAAATTAAGAAATAATAATTTGAGGGGTGTGCACAAAGGAGCAAATTTATCTTTTTCATCTCGAGAGCTGACTATGCAGGTAATCACAGACTTTGATCGACTTCTTCTCTTCTCCTGTTTATCTTGAATGACTTTATAAGCATCACTATTTTTGTGGACTTTATTGAGCATATTCTGTATGTTGTCTTTGGCCCAGATGTCAAGCAAACATCAGGTCATTCCACTTCACTCTGCCATCTAAATAAATGCCCGCAGAGGCAGCTCGCTTACAAACACCTAAATAAGGAGGGTTATCACCAGCAGACTGAAAGTTTACTGAGGATAATGTTGGCGGTATTATATGTCATGTACAGGAAATATTGCAGTGTAAAATTTGTGTTTTCTGTTTAAAAAAGACAAAAATGTGCTTTTTAAAGAGAAAGGAGCCTACTACTCACCCATCTTTTAAGTGGCTACGTCTCAAGTCTGATCTTGACCACACAGCTGATGAGAGTATCCCATGTTATTAGGCTTTAAATTAATAAATCTAACTCAAATCTATCTCCTTGCTGATTTCTTATTCTGTCTATATAAAGACAAGCAAAGTTGATATTATTCATCATTACAATAACTTATTAGTTAAAAAATATAGATGCATTTCTCAGGGGTTAAGTGAGCCTCTGAACCAACGCTAACTGCACCTCTGCGTTCATCATCACACCTCAGCGGCGGCTGAATCGTGGGATTCACCTTTGAAAGGCCAGGCGAGAAAAGAGGATGCTGTCGGTAACACCTTTTTCTCCTCTCGGCTGTTTCGCCATCACATAGAAAGTTTTCTCCCTTATAAGACTTTCATCTCAGTATGGCGAGTAATAAAGTCAATTGAGTTCATTTTTATTTTATAGTCACATCATAGCAGAAGTTATGTTATGAAGTTGTAAGTTATAGTTTAGTTTTCTAGACTTTTTAAGCTTGTCAAAAGTCGATGATGATTATCAGCACGGTGCAGAATTTTCACAGAACCTTAAAAAATCTAATCCACTCAAATCCAAAGTTTTCAGGCTGAGTCTCTTTCACATGGAATGAAAGATATTTACTCTGTTTCTTCACCACATTGCTTTCTGAAGGAATTCCTGAGAGTGCACAAGAGGCTGCCCTACCACATATGCTCAGTCCATGTAGACACACAGATGGCAGCCACAGAATAAAGGTTCTGCAGATTGTAGAGGTGTGAATTATGTAATCTTTCCAAACTGATCTGAGCGTGTGTGTTTGTGTGTGTTATGAGCTCGGTATGTGCTCAGATCGCTGCCAGGCTTTTGGCGCTCTGGATTCTGAGGCTAAGAGATGAAATGCTGAAAGCCCCCTGGGGTAGCAGGGCGCACAGGGTGATCGGGTTCACCACCGTTCACCTGCTCCGCCACTCAGTGTTACCTGAGAAAGATTAGAAAAAGTTCCTTCTCCCTCTGCGTCCTGGGAGAGTTGATAGAGAGAACATCCATTGTTTGCATAGGTGAAGTTTCTCCTCCGCTCTGCTGCAGATCCTTGGAAAACTGGGATCCAACCACGGCTGTTTGGGAATGGACAGGAAACCCCACTCATTCCCCCTCACTCTCTGTTGCGTCATTCGGCTCTGGAATGATCATATTATGGCGCACTGTGCACATTTCAAATTACCCTGAGTGCTAGCCCACCTACTTGGTAAACTTCTCTGTGCAGCAGCCCCCACAAGTATTTCATATACTTCCCTGATATGCTACAAACTGTGCGCAGATAATGTATGTTATCCATCCAAAACAAAATTAGTCTGGCAGTCAAACGGCTCATTACAACACTGACGCCATTCTCTTGCTACGAAAGCATCTGAAGAGCTGCTGACAGTTCATAGAGCCACACTACACCTCGTCCCTGCTCGTTACTTTCTCTCAACCCCTATTGACACGTTATCTAATCCTGCACACACCTCACACTCCGGCACACAGCTGGATGACAGGCCTTTTCACTTGATGCCTGGAAGTGCTCAAGGCTCTAAGCAATCAGGAAAAAAAAAGGGAAAACCTCTTGACGCCGCCTCGCCACACTGATGAAAGCCTGTCCTCGTTTACCTCAGTGCTGTAATTGAAGAGCAACCTCAATTACCGGCCTTACTCTACGAGAAGTGGCATGAAGTATTGCTGGTACAGAATTGCGTTACCGCCACGTTCAGGTGAATTTTAATCGATGCATCTAATTTTTATGGGGAATGACATTTCTTTTTCTCAAGATTGGCTCACAACGGCTTTATCCTCTCCCTCATGTAGACAGTGATTCAGTCCTGTTTGAGTACTTTTATTTTGTCTCTTGAATAACAGGCCCTTTTCTGACCTGGCATTAACATGCAACCTCAGTGACAGGATCACAAGTGGACAGCTCTAAGTACAGGTGTGAACGCACTCAAGACGCACTGAGGACGCATTCAGATCTGATCTTCTGGTTCACATTCAGATGTGGTCTGGGCCACATATGGCCGCATTTTTTTAACAATGTGTACACATGTGTCCTGGGCCAGATTAAGGACCGTCTACTCTACTGACGTCCCACTCACAGCAGCACAGAACAGCCTCTGTGCTCTACTGTACCCTGTTGGTACAACTGCATTTTATTAAAATATATCTTATTTATAGGCTACATAATCTACAGACTATCAAACATTATTATGATACTATTATTATCATAGTTGGAGATGTGTCAGGCAGCGGTGCCGGTGGCGTGGAGGTCCCCTGGCACTATTGGTACAATATAATACAATATTTTGATATTTTAAAAATGTTAAAAAAAGGAAACCCAAATTCACAAATATGTAGGATATTACTACTAACATTCCTGTAATATGTGTGCTGTATTAGCAATGTGTTTACTACGTGTTTATTTGCATTTAGAGCGGGGAAGTGAGATCACATCACACGTTTACACTCAAGATGCATGTAGAGACGTATTCTAATGGCAGCTGTGAACAGACTTGCTTAAAGCTGTCCACTTGTGAGCCAGTCGCCGAGGCCGCATGTTAATACCAGGTCTGAAAAGGGCCACAATCAGTGGGATTATAGGAGCATCTCATACTTTGGATAACTGCACGGTTCTGGTGCGTGACTATAGGGTTTTACCATGAAAATTCTAACTATTTGGTCATTACCATAAGAAGAATAATAAGTATAGTGTTTATTGATAAAACAGTGGAGTTTAAAGGTATTTGGAGACAGAGGGAGTAAACAGCTGTTAAGGTGACAGTTTTGATAGGTGGCGTACTCACTGAGCTGCTTCCAAATAAAAACTGCCTGTGGATTTCTGGAGATGAAAGAACGCCACAGGAGAGGCTGGTCGGTTGTTTTTTTTTTTCCCCCATTTTATTTTGTAAGATTATATCGACCATATCACGCACAGCTTGAAGTTGTCTAGACACAAGTACTTCACTCTGCCTCGCGAGTTAGATAACCGCCCATGTCGTTTAAATCACGAGGTGTTTTAAGGCCGAGCCAGCGGGTGGTTCTGTTATCAGGTACTAGGTAAGAACAGGAATGAATGAGGGGAGAGTTGTTATTCATCATAACGTGATTTCAGCAAGTTTATATTTATACCTACACTTGACTGGGTTCATACAAGGTATATTATCACATGTATCCCTGCATTTAGCAGTATGTTTCTTCGTTAACGCTGAATAAAATGACTCATCTCTGCATTTTGTGCAGCTTTTAGACTCTTTTAGGTCGTCGTTTTGGTTCTCTGGCACCTACTGTAGACTGTACTATGTGTATGAGTCCATCTGGCTCCCCTTAATCCGGATATTAAACTGTATGTGGCTATTTCTGGCAAGCAAATTAAACCCCCTGAGACCCACGATAGACCCATGTTTGTCTTTTTAGGGGGATACAGGGGGTCAGATCGCAGGACAGCAGTAGATGTCACATACAAGACATCAGACATCATCTGAACGCTGGGAACCTGAAGATTAATTTGAGATGCAGCTCAGCACTGTGTGTCAGGTTCTGCTAGTCATAAATCAGAAATGAATTAATAATTTAATTAAAATAAATTATGAGAATGTAAAAGGGCATTATGATGGTCATTCCCACGTTATGTCTTATAAGCTGTTGCAGCAATTTTGGGGTCGATACCTTTGTTACACACATTGTTCTAAATGTAATCATTTTATAGCATTTGAGAACTGATAAAATCATCAATAATTCCTCCAAAACACCACATTAAGACTCCGAGACCCTGAAGGACACCATAGAACGAGCTATACTGTGATTTCAAAAACTTTTGACATTTTGCATTTTTTGGCGATTGGACGACGAGCACTTCTGTTTTGAAAACTGCTCAGGAACCGTCTTATTAACAGTCTAGTTAAGAAAGCCATCCATTCTCTGAATGCTCCAGGTCTGTAGTTTATGGTTGTAAAGTTTCTGTGATTATCCTAGAGGTCACCAAAGGTCATTTTATACAATGAGTTTCAAAAAATGGTCTCACCATCATGAAATGGCTATTATGGAGATTATCATCATCACACATGAACACGATTTGGCTCATTGGCTCCACAAGAGTCTCAGCTTTACAATGATTTATAGATCCAATTTATGTAATTCCAAGAGAGCTTAGGTACCCCACCTCGCCAAAATGTAAACTAACTTTTGAGTGTTATTTAGCCTGCTTCCCAACAAGCTAGCATGACATGGTTGGTACCAATGGATTCCTTAAGTTTTTCTAGTTCATATGATATTTAGTAGCTCTCTATGTGGCTTCATTCTAGCTTTAAAACTGAACCTGTTACAGCCTCTGAAAGACAGTAGAGTCAGTCGGGATCGCAAGTCTCAGAGGGTTAAAGAAAAAGTGAAGCCCACCTGAGTCAAGGTGAATAAGAGCAGTGTTACAAACTTTATTTCTAAACTTCTCAAAGCCCCTTTAGCAACTTTCTATCAAAAGGGTCCTCAGGTTTTCCACATGATGTGAATTTAAGTCTTCAGTTTAAGGCAGCCTAATAGGTCTTTTACCCAGTGAGTGTAAGAGGACAAAAAGGTTTCCAATTAAGCCAAATGACCCATCTAGCCAAAAGAGTGGTGTATGCTACTGAATCAGAATGACCATGTGATAATGGACACCCCACTGGTAGCATCTCAAAGATGGCTGTCTAAATCCAAAGATTTCAGAAAAATATTCATAAATATCTGTAGATCCCCAGAAATCTGACAGTTTAGGACACAACCAGAATGGGTGAAATAAAGTGTGGGGTTTTTTTTATAGCATTTTATACTGCGAGAGACCAATTAATCATAAATTGCCATTTTGAATACTGATGTGACCTGCTTTAGCTTTTGGTACTCAGCATGCTTAATTTATTTAACAGTTGTTAAATTAACTCAGCACACTTAAATTACGCATGCTGAGCGTCACGAGACCTCAGCCTCAAGAAATCTCTACTGTTTTAGGCATGATGGAAAGCAATTTTACTTTAAAATCTGTAACTGCAGAGGTTTGATCTACTATATTTCAGTGGTTTTGCTTTTTGATTCCTTTTTTTTTTTTTGAACATGTGGTTGGAGGAAATAGAGTGACGGTGTGAACTGGTTGCTAAGAGCCTCCTGTCTTTCTGTCTTGGTGTAATTGTGTGTATTGTAACAGATTAATGAAAGCTGTTATTGTTCTGTGGCTCACAACACAACATGTGTTTGCTACTGTGCCTGCACTTGAGAGGAGACTGACCTTCTGTTGGCGGAGCTGATGACCTGAGGGACACCAAGATAAACAATGTTACATTGGCGTTAAGCGGAAATAAGGCGTTGAGGGGATATAGGAGAAACACAGTGGCAGAATGAGGATGTTATATAAGCTGAAAACATGTCTAGTTGGTCGTCTTGTTCATTACACAACCGCTGTATGATTAATCTAAGAATAATAAGAAAAATTAGTGATTCATTGTGTTACACAATAGGACGCGTGAATGTTGTGAGTACATTTTATTTATGTGTCATTACCTTTTTGTTATGTTGTTGCATGTATGTGTTTTTTCAGTAGCGGGATCAATAAATGTGAAGTGTGGTGGGGAGTTTTTGGTTCATCATTGACATGATTGTGATTTCCCTGTGAAGTACTGCTGTTAAATTGAATGCAACGTATTGTTGTTTGCAAAGCATTATCTTCATTAATACTGATACCGTTTTCTAAACATTTGCTATTATTTCAGTTAGAGTTAAGCTTCAGTTAAGTGAAAAGATGGTAGACATTTAAACACCATTAAGTCAGGTTCATTGTCGAGAGAGACCAACATTATGCAAACACAGCAGTGGGCAGTTAAGGATGCTGAAGTAGCTACAGGACAAGAGAGACTGCCTGCCCAGTACAAATGTAGAAATGCAAAACGTGTAAGCTAATGAGTACAGCGGGGATAAAAATGTGTTTTGTTGAGCCGACTTGAAGTACCAACATAGCTTTTTTCCCCTCTTCTCTCAGATCAAAAGTGGTAAGACGGAGAAGGAGTGCGAGCAGCTGCTGCTGAGGAGCCTGCAGTACCTGGAGCGCTACATTTACCTCATCCTCTTCAACACATACCTGCATCTAGAGAAGAAAGACTCCTGGCAGCGCTCCTTCACTCTCTGGATGGAACAGGTACACCATCTCTTCCCCCGCTTCTCTTTTCTAATCTGTTCTGTCTAACTGATAACTAACAGGAAATAATAATAATAATGTGGCCTCTGTTAAACCACTAAATGATTTCAGTCAGATAGAAATATCAAGTTAGTCCTCCTGGCAGTGTTGTAGACAGTGTTAATTAATTAAGTTAAGTTAATTGCAACATTTTGATCACCTAGAAATGCCTTATTCAGTGTTTAGTTGTACTTAGCTCCCTCCCTCACTTCTGGTTGTAAATAACCGAGATGGTGACGACCAGAAACCAAGAGTGCGACGGCCAAAATGCCAAAGTTGAGGCTTGACAAACCAATGGGTGACGTCTCAGTGACTAGATCCACTTTTTTTTATACAGTCTGTGTGTGGAGCATGCAAACCAAATTGATCTGAAAGCTCCACATTCCCATAAAAACACCCACAGAAAACAAATGAAGATTCCCCCTCATTCACCTCTTTTATTGCCATACATATAAATGTCTTGATGAAATAATGTGTGGAAATTTGCCTTTTGTTTTTCTATGAGCAATCACAGTAACGATGTTAACAAATAAATCAGACAATGCGCAGGAAACTTAGTGATGTACGCACAGTTGTGGTCTTGACCAGTTTTAAAATATAATCCACAGTACTTTTTGAGACTGAGACAAGGCCGAGTAGAAATGCGGTCGATTCTGAAACAAGAAGTGGTCTTGAGTACTGCTGGCTGGTTTTAAGGCATTTTTTCTGAGAAAAATATCAGAAAAGCTTTTGGATTTGTGTTATATTGAATAAATCAAGTGTTGCTTTCAGTCACAAGGGGAGGGTGAAAATAACTGCTGTGTTGGCCTTCAAGACTAATTTGTCACTTTTTCATTTGCTGCGTAAGATTTACTTGTAATTGCAGTTTCATTAAATCGTGGCAGCCTCACTAGTTCGACGGAAGAAATGCACAAACAGGACATTTTTTAAAATTATTTTTTTCACACTTAAGAGTTTGTGCACGTTGTGAACCGGTTAGTTTTAGAGTTTCACTTGGATTTTCCTCCAGGAATTTACAAGCTGGTTCTGGTTCTATTGTGGCCTGGTCCTTCACACACTGAACTCCATAATGTCTCGCCTCTGTGTTTTTGTTGGGTACATTAATCGTTTGGCCAGCTGTGCTCCTACAGTAAAGTGGAGAATTTATGTGCATTCCAAACAAATGAGTAGTCTGTAAGTGCCGGCACACACACACACACACACACACACACACACACACACACATACACACTGCAATTAAAATGTATGTTGCAATACCTTAAACTCACATGGTGGTGAAAAATAAGCAGTTTGGCAGGTTGACAAAACAAATTCACTATGATCAGTTAAAGCTGCAGCGCACAGAGTGGATTTTAAATGTAAACATAAATAATAAAACTACTTTATATGGTGTAGTTTACATTTTTCAGGCTCAGCAAAACCTCTTAAATCTGATTTTTTTTTTTTAAACTAGAAGTAGCATATTTCCGCCACTGCAGCAACTTTGCAATGTTTTTTTTTTTTTTATTAAATGATGAATTTTTATGAATTTTGTGTCTGACTAGAGTGTGTAAAACATACAATAAAGCCAGCAAACAAGCAGCCATTTTCTATTCTCATTAGCAAGCAGACTGCCTGGCGAAACATCGCCACAAGATTTAAATGTTTGAAAATCCCTGAATGAAAGTCTCTTCCTTCTTTGTCCTTATTGAGGTGGAATAATCTCAAAGAAAAAAAACGCCAAATTCCAAAATAGACCAGAACAATAGCTGTGAAAACAATTGTCACAGAAATATGTGCGGCCAATCAGGGCATCTTCTTCCTGTTATGAATAGCAAATATATGTGGTGCATCAGAGTGACTCTAATGGCCCAGTTATGCACAGCGACACACCAGCGTGCACACAGGGAACAGGGACGCTCTACTGTAAAGCACGCAACAGAAAACATGCGTCATTATGCTGTAGCATAATTGTGAAATATTATTCTCAGGTTATTTCTGTATTTTATCGTGTACGTAGGTAGACTAGTCTGTCTTTTATACTTCCTCCCAACTAAAAATGCCTTCTTGTGAGCAAAAACTAATTATGCACAGCAGACTGGTCTGGTCCCAGAGTCAGGATAATATTCCTCTAATGCAGATCTGGGCATTATACTACCCGCAGGCTGAAACTGGCCCTCGTGATGGTTCTGACCAGCCCGGGAGATCTCAGACAAACCACACAATTTTACTTATGAAGCTAAAAAAAAAAAAAATGGAAAAGAAAACAGCTTTTGTTTTGAAGTGCTCCTGTATTGTTAGTGTGCTTTTCCTGTCACACTTGATTCTGATGTACATTGACGTGACGTGTTTGAAGTAGCGTCACCTGGGGGGGCGCGTCTATAATAAGTCGTGGACTCCTAAGTATTTTTTTGTGGATTGGCGTTAAAGCTGTGTGCTTAGTTTGCAACAACGTGTGTCTGTATTCAAAGAATTCAACTCGAGCTGCCACTTTGAGACAAAACATGTAGAAAAAAAAGCAGCAAGGACTTTTTACAAAGCTGCATGCAACGAAAGAAGAAAATGTAAGTTTTATTGTTAAGGTAAATGTTAAAATGTGTTAATGGTAAATTAAATGTTAAGTTTTGTTAATGGAAACATTAGTCAGTCCTGTACGGTTCAAAGACTCCTACATATAATATAATTTTCTTAATAATATGCTGTTTGGAGTCATTTTCTGTATAATAAATGCTGAAAAATAAGTGCCCAGTACATTTTCTATGGTGCTAAAATAAAGGTTACTTCTGACAGTATTTGTTAGGCCCCTGGCAACAATTTGGGTTTCTCATGTGGCCCCCCAGGAAAAATAATTGCCCAGCGCTGCTCTAAAATCATGTTTCAAGCAGTCCAGTTCAGTTCACTTCTTTACACATTATAATGGTTATTTTTCTGTTTACTTCAGCAAAAGTTGTGGATGGTACCAATAGATCCACCTCACTCGAAGTGAATCGACACAAGCTGCCATCATTAGCGACCGCAATTTTGAATTAACTCGACCCAGATTTTCAAAAAATGGCAGCCCGCAAAACTGCACAGTACACTACACCATGCGATTCATGAAGTGCAGTTGTTCTTCTGTTTGGTTGCCACTGAAAGTGTCCCTGAGTGTCCTGTTGGAGATGATGCCAGGCCTGTTTTATGCACCTCTGCTACAGTGAAAAGCTGAGAATCCCTCTGAGGGGGTTACTATCTGCAGTCGAAACATGGTTAGAGCAAATGACCTGGTACCCAAAGTGAGTCGAGTCGAGTCAAGTACCATGCCGTGGAAACATCTCTCAGAGTTGTTTAACCTGCAATTTTTTTGGCCACTTGAGAGATTATCACTTTTAAGTTTATATGGCGAACCTGTGAGCAAACTGTTGTTTATTTACACATCGAGCAGTTACACAGCAACACATTCACTGAATCATGTTTCTGCCATTTTTGGTCCCCAACCAACTCCCGGGGGAAATATTCACTCTCAAGTTGCTAAATGCTCCACTATGTTCACCTGCTGGCTACTAAGAGTCCATCAGTGGGTTTTAGTGCTTTTTTTTTTTTTTTTTTTTTTAAAAACAGCTTCCTGCTGCTTTAACTCAAACTACCACACACCATTGTTACAGCTGAAAGAGTAATTATTCTACTTGGTTAGAAACTTAACAAAAAAGTGAGTCTATAAAATGCATTAAGCTCCGACTATATGCAAACTATACACTCTTAAAGAAAGTGCTATTAAATGAGTCATTTTCCTCTTTTGTGGAACTTAATGATACAAACACCATGAAGGAAGGGGAAACGTTCAGGCCATTAGCCGGCCACCACCTGAAAGCAGCTGACAAATGTTACTTAATCAACTGGATTGTCAGTTGAGATGTACTAAAAGTATTTTGAATGGTGATTTGTGCTTGTTCTGCCCTTTAAATAAATGCCAGTTAGCCACTCATCAAACACACATTTTAGTTTACAGCCCCAACTACTGAAAATCCTGATCCCTCACCCCTGAGCTGCTTCTTCGATAGAGTTGCTCTTTTTCTACTGTTTGTACAGTCACAGTTCATTTTTAAGCATCCTTTTAACTATTACCGGTACTTAATCTTACGCTACCATGTGAGTGTTCATGGTGTCTTTTCTTACCTGAAAGGTTTTTTATACTAGTAGTACAAGTCAGTCCACTTAGATTTATTGTCCTGCTTGTTATACCTCTGCTACAGTGTAGTCGGTGTATGTAGCTCTCGGCATGTCCGTCCTTCCATCTGTTTGCATGTCACACTTTCTGGAGCTGAACTTGAACACTGTTTAACTTATGAACTTCAGATTTGGTATGACAGTTGATAATGTGGTCTAGTTGTGCCTTTTGGGGGTTAGAAGTTCAGGGTTCCCCCAGAGTTTTTAAATTTCGGCCAAAAACTGTGATTTTTTTTTTTCCACTTCAATTTTGTTTCCAAAGCAGAACTCAAAAACTATTAAACTTATGAACTTCAGATTTGGTATGACAATGTGGTCTAGTTGTGCCTTTTGGGGGTTAGAAGTCCAGGGTGCCGAAAATCTTTTAGGGTGCCAAAAAAAAGTGGCTTTTTCAACTTCAATTTTGTTACCGGAGCAGAGCTCGAAAACTATTTAACTAAGAAGAAGAAGAAGAAGATCTACCTTTATTAGTCCCACAATGGGGAAATTCAATTTACACTCTGTTAAACTCATACATGGTACATGCAGACCTGAAACACACATACATGCATTAATGGAGAGATGTCAGAGTGAGCTTCAAATTTGGTATGATTGTTGACAGTGTAGTCTAGTTTTATTTTTTAGGGGTCAGAAATCCAGGGTGCCCAAAATGTTTTGAAATTTTGGCCAAAAATTATGATTTCGTTTTTTTTTTTTTTCAACCTAAGTTTTGTTTCTGGGGCAGAGTGGTCCAGTTGTGCCTTTCTGATGTTAGAACTTCAGGGTGGTGCTGTAAAATGTTTTTTTTTTTTTTTATTTCCTAGTTTGGCATGATGGTTGACAGTGTTGCCTCATTGTGCCTTTTGATTTGAGGAATCCGGAAATTTTGGCAAAAAAATTGGTGAATTTTCAAATTTTTATATTGCTTCTGTTGCTGAACTTATTATATAATTCCCCCGTTACAACAGAGTTGAGGTTATGTATATAGTGTAGCACTCTGTATGCCCATTCTTTCATCAGTCTGTTTGCTAAGCCTGAATGATGATGATAGCAATGTTTTATAAATGCATATACTGTATGTCATTATAGGCAATTCTGTTTCACCCATCCATTAGCTGCACAGAGAGCCGATTGCAACACAGTATATCAAATGAGCCATTGTCTTCAGTGGATTGAATTCTAGAGGTTTTCATGTTATTTCAGGCCTGACAAAAGTGTTATACTACATCTGCATTAAAGCACCGTGTTTCCTCTCTGTATCTGGTAATAGAATTGTGCAATTTATGCGAGATGCTACCGTAAATTGTCATATAAGGGCTGGTATTCAAAGAATAGCAGATTGCTAATAAAGGCTGGGCAAAAAACACATTGGTGGAATTGCCTGTAGCCTACTACAGCAGTTCACACTGTAAAATGTAGACAAATGTTCTTTTCCACAGCGCCATCATTACAACAACAGAGTCATGTACTCACCAGTAAACATCAGCTAAACTCAGCACTTCCTAATGCAAGACTTGGCGTTGATTTTCATTCAAAGTAACGTAGCATCGTTCGGGGAAAAAGGCAAAGTGGGATGCCTGATGTGACTCTTGCTGTGCTGATGCACTGAATTTATCAAGTTAGCAGATAAACAAAGAGGAATTTCTGAGTTTGCATTAAAGCAGTGGTGGGTAGAATTGGAGCGAATAGGATTAATAAAAAGTTATTTTTATGAAATGGTCACAATATCCTAACAGTAGTGCATGAGACAGAAAGAAATCATGTCCCTCTCTCCTCCAAACGGCATCTGCAAGATCTCACCGACTGGAGGAAAACAACCAATCAGAGGCGAGCTAGAGTCGTCTCTGAGCAGCTGTCAGTCACTCAATAACTCTGACCAAACGGTCAAATCAATAAAGTAAAATAAAATAAAAATAATAAAATAAAATAAAATCAATAAGCTGTGACTGTAATGACTATTTCTCGCCACTAATGTTCTCAAAAACGTCTTGTAGTTACAGTTTAGCTGTAAAATAAAATCATCATTTTTGCCAAATGATGCCAAAAACTTTCTGCTCGCTGCAGGTTTAACTGGGGAAATATAAATAAAGGCCTGGTTGTCTTTGCCTTTTAGGTAAAGAAAGGTTACCTGCCGTTAGAGAACTACAGTAAACCTCAGAGAAGAAGACTCCTGTGGCCAGGATTGAACCACAGCTCACAGCTGGTTGTACATGTTGAGCGTGGTGCTGGAGACTTACGGCACCTTATAAAGTGACTTTCTCCACTGGCTGAATGAAAGTTTAATTAACAGCTAACTAGCCTGCTGACAGAGCCCTGACCACATGCTACAGTCCAGTGTTAATGTGCTACAAACCTGCTGGGGGTGCTCGGCCACTGCAGGCTGAAACTCCCGTCTCCTGTCCTCAACCAAATCACATCACAATCCTACTGATGGTCTGAGCTCACTTTGGATGAAGCTGCTGCACAAATCAAACCCTAATGACTGGACACCTGACAGGATTATCATCACGATGGCAGCACGCCTCCACCTGTAGCTAATGAAGTGTCCTTAAAGTTAGATGCTCTTTATATTCTAAATGTCAGCAGAAGCAGGTAGATGTGTGACATCATTGATAATTACTTCCTGTTAACGTTTTTATGCTTCGTCACAGCATGTGGTTGAATATGAGAGAGTAGTGGGAGGCAGCAGGGAAGTGAGATGACATTTGACACAAAGGTCTTTGAATCATAGTCAGGATGTCATAGTTACATGGCATGAACCGTAAAGCAGAATATTAGGGCTGCCAGTTGATTGAAATATGTAATCAGGATTAATCATGGCCGGTAGTTTGATCCCCGGCTACTCTGGTCACATGTTGATGTGTCCTTGAGCAAATCATTTAACCCCAAATTGCTCCAGGCATAGCCATCGGTGAATGAGTATTTAGATGAGAGCCTGATGGCCAAAGGTGGCACCTTAGCAGTCTCTGACATCAGTGGATGAATGTGTGTGTGAATGGGTAAATGCTGACATGTCGTGTAAAGCACTTTGAGTGGTCGGAAGACTAGGAAAGTGCTGTGTAAATGGAAGTTCTTTTCCCTTTTACAAATTGGCCATTTTCAAGTTCGGAGTATTATTTGGCCTCCGTCGTGACAAGCTTGTATGACGTGGTTGATACCAGTGGATTTCTTATGTTCACTAGCTTCATATGATGTCTGTATTGTTACTGTAGAATCTCTGAAAGACCCGTTGTGTTAATGCATTAAAGAAATTAGTGGCATTAAAACGATTGTGCATAAATGCATTATATCATGTTAACTTTGACAGCCGTAATATATACAGTATACTATATACAGTATATACCGTACTTGTATACACACATACTGTATATGGTCAAAGAGAGGGGCTGTCTATATGAATATAGATTAAGTGCATTCTGTTTTGCAGATTCACATTATATTAATTTTCAGCAGCAGTGGTCTGGGAAGTGCAGTGCACAACTCAGCAGTGCACAACACAACACAACTCAGACCTGCTCTGCAAAGAAGTTTGCTGCTAAATATACCATTATAGTTCATGTAATGGCTCCCTACGGAAAAAAATGACCCTCACTTACAGTGTTCCCAAAAAATGTCAAAATTGATTTGATCTCGTCAGTCTGTGAGCGGAGACAGTTGCTGTGGCAACCATTCTCTTTGGTATTAGGTCCAGGATTAGGTGTTTTAATGAGCTCGTTATTCTGATTGATTTCCATGTCATGGGAGGCTTACAGAACTGAACAGTGACAAAAAACATCTGAGGGCACTTTCATATTCGGTATGATTGATCAGTACTGTGCCCGAGTACGATTGCACCCCCTGTCCACTCCCCGCCACTCAGTTTCCACAGTAGTAAAGTACTGAGGTACATTTGAATCATCATCCATGTGTATTTGCTTATGTTGAGATCAACTGCTCTAGCAGCGGAGCATCGTAAAACACACTTCATTCAAATTTGACAGAAACAAAAAAAAAATCTCACCTAACTATTGTTGTTAGTCTTTCCAACAATCAGCAACTTGGTTGAAATAAGCTCTTATTTCTTAAACTCTTATTGTGAAAATGTACCAGCTCTACACCTTTCTTCAGCCATTAAATTAGCTAAATAAAATAACAATCATCGCCCAACCTCATCGCCTACTATTGTCTGTATTTTAAGGAACCTTTGACTTGGTACTTCAGAGGATGAGATCACCGCATGCTGCGAGCGTATTCAGATGATCGGAGAAGACCGGCAGCGTTGAAAAAATCCTGCCCTTTCAAAACTACTTGCTGACTGCTAACATCATTTGCGTTAAATAGCGGTCCACTTTTGTGTTTTGGCACAGTTTGCTTTCACACCTGATGCGAACTAAACGGATTTTTGGGGTCAAGTGTTCTCAAATCCAGACCAGGTCCCTAATGTGAAAGCACCCTAAACATCTTGCCTTTTTTAGTTTAGTGTACTTGATGCACATTTTGCTGTTTATTCTGTCTACACGGGCTCTGTGGTGTGTCTCTACTGTGTCCTTCACATCCTTTGTCTTCACTGGATAAGATAAGATAAGATAAGATATTCCTTTATTAGTCCCACAGTGGAGAAATTCACGTGATGCAGTGAGAAGCAAAAATCCTTCCCACGCTGTTCTCAAAGTGAAAACTAGTACAGTACAACAGAAATTAAGGTCAGTTCGCAGAATGTTCCTCTAGAGAGAATATTTTCTTTTCTTTTCTTTTCTTTCTTTTCTCCAAAATCATACAAATTGGCATTACGTCACCTAGAATAAAATGAAAATCATTTACACTTTCAGACGTCCAGGACCACTTTTTGGTTTGAATAATATTAAAAAGCATAATCTCTAAAAGTCTTGTGGCATACAGTATCTGCTACATTTTCCCCCCATCACCATCAGCATTGTGGTGTGTTCACTGGCCCAGTTGCAGCAGAATCTGGCAGCAGCCCAGCCAATCTGACCCAACCAACCCGCAGGCACAATCATTAGCCTATCACCAATGACCGTGGCAGGATCATTAATGACAAACTGCGACGCCGGAGGCAACGGTCGGGGGTCATCGCCAGCATTGATCGTGCATTTGAAGCCACAGTTACACAACCTGCCAGATCTGAGCGGTACAGTCTGTCCTGCATCCTGCCCTGGGTGCATATGTGTGTGTGGACTAATTTGATCTCTACAGTGGCTAAAAGTGGGAGCACAGTGTTTCCAGTCATGCAGGGCGGCAGCCTGTGCCAGCTGATATGGAGCCTCTGACCTATTTGGTGTTGTTGCTTCTGTTCAGTCAGATTGTTTGAACACAGGAGCATGTGTTTTGTGTTGTTTCACTGCAGGAGCAAAATCCATGTAGCATTTGAAGTTGCTGCCACATTGTGTGCACGCTGGACAAATATTGTCCCTCGCGTCATTAGGCCGCGTTTCCTCGTGGCCATGTAGTGAGATCAGAGCAGAAACATCAGAGGAGTCATTGGAATTGAAATCCATGTTTGCTAATCCAGAGCGTGGCCCTTACACAATGGCAGGACTTGTGTACAGTGCATACCATGGATGCCTGCAGGAGAGGTACCCTATCAGTCACTCCAGCTGTTTTGATGTGTGGCACAGAGGCCTCCCTGTCCCCCTACACAGGCCCGGTATGTGCAGCCTTTGAGATAGCCGACTGTGGGAAAGACCTGTGCCTCCTCGTTGTGCCGCTCCTCCCCCTAGCCGCTCCGGCCGCCTAATGAGTATTGGCGTTTGTGATCTCTTCAATGCGGCATGAAAGGCATCTCCCCGGCAGCTCTGTGTACTGTCAGAGAGTTGTGCACCGCCGACTTCAAGACCTGCTGCGATACACCATCAAATATATCTGTTTTGATTTGTGTGCAGAAGCATTGAATTGATGCTTTTACCACATGTCATCTCTTTGGATGTTCCTAGCAGCACCCTGTGGAGCCACGAGCACCTGAGAGGGGTGTTTCTCATTTTACTTGGTTGAAAATCAAGAAAAAATAAAATTACCTTCGTGAACAGGTCAGCATAAAATAACTTTAAAATCACTCCTATTAAAAAAATTCTGGCAAAAATTCTGGCAAAAAGTTGAATCGAAGGCAACTGGACTTAGATTTGTCAAATCTAAGTCCAGTGCCTTCATTCAACTTTGCAGAATGAAATGACCTGGATGAATGAGAACCTCACAGACCTATTAAAAAAATCCATGTTGAAATGTGCAAGTGAGGGTTGCTGACATGATGCTGCTTCTTTGTGTTCAGTGTTTATTAGCACATGTTGGCATGCTAATGTGTTAAGCTAAGATGGTGAGAATGGTGAGAATGGTTTACAGTTATACCTGCTAGAGCTAACCATCAGCATGTTAGCGTTGTCATTGTGAGCATGTTAGCATGCTTATTTTAGCATTTAGCACACCACGAGGGAAATGTTTTTGGAATGCTTTGTTTGCAAATATTAACTGGCATAAAGCGTGGCTTGTTCCTTTTAGATTCTGTATCACAAACAAAATCAGAGAATCTAAAAATATTACATAACATATATCCATCTAACACATATATTTCAAGATTTTGTGACATAGATAACAAATGCACATTCTGTAAAACTGAACTTGAAAGTGTTACTCATTTTTTTATATTGCTCATACAGTAGCACTTTTTGGAAAGAACTTGAAAACTATATAAATTATAAAACAAAATATAAAATCAATTTAAAAAAAGACATTATTACTTACTTTAATACAAAGAAAAAAAAGGCACTATTGTCAACCTCTATATTTTATTAGAAAATTTCATATCCATGAATGTAAATTTCAAAATTCACTCCATCATTTAAACCATTTTTAGTGAAGTTGATTATTATTTTAAGTCTCTTACATTCACTACAAATAAAAATGCTCTTTTTATTAAACTCATTTAAATGTGTTCAACTAAATTTCTTTATATAATATTACATTATACATTTCTTTTTTAATTTATTATTACTATTTTTTTCTTATATATTACAAATACTAAATACTAACTGTTCTTTATTTGTTCTTACAATTAAAAAATTAAAAAAAAAAATTAGCATTTAGCACATAGCATTGCTGTGCCTACAGTACAGCCTAACAGAGTAAAAATTGCACACTTTTTCTTTATACTTTTAGTACGTACTGCAGCTGCCCTTACACATGCAAGTATGTACTGTTGCATGCAGTGTGCAATCAGTTGCGACACTTCATCATAATGTTGCGCCTTGAACTTTGACCTTCTTGCGCATACGTGTCGCAGTCCGTAACACGAAATTTTATGTAAAATGCAATTTGGAACACAGCCTATATTAACGTTACACACAAGTCACAAAAATATGTAAAGTTAGGAGCCTACTTACACTTGATTGTGCTGTCTGTCTGTGAGGTGCTGCTGAGTGCATCCAAAAAGATACATACTACTGTTTATTCACACAAAAGTGTTGAATGATAGTACAACTATTGAGTATGTAGTGCTTAGTATGTAATTTCAGAGAAAGACACTATGTACTGGGACATGCTAAATCTTTTTCTGGCTTACTAAATAGTATAGTCGTATGGGTATTGGAACGCACAGTCTTGTTTATGAAGAGGGGTAGCTGGACTGCAAAGAAAAAGCTTTGTGTGTTTGGTGGTTGTTGCGGTGAGGTTTAAAGGAACACCTGTCTGAAAATGAATCGAGTGATCATCTTCGCTGTCCATCCAGATGGTCCGCACGTTCCAAAGAGTCATCATTTCACCTTTCAGCAGCTACGAGTTGGCATCAGCACATCATGAAAGTGGTGTATTTACCTCTGTGGAGGAGAATCGGTTTGAAAAGGACTGAACACATAGATGGACTGTGGAGAAGTGGATTTTGTTGCCGGAGTGGTGTGAGAATCTGGCGAAGTCCTCTGTGAAGGAAATTTCACAGGGGATTCGGTGTTTGATGCACAAAAGATGTTTGGTGGAGTATTTATTTAAAAAAGAAGAATAAAGATGACAAAATGTGAACGCCCTCAGCAACTCTGACCAACCGAGATTGCGTGCAGTCACTCTTTACCCTCTCCATCTCAACCTCCTCTCACTGTTTCAGATTTTTCTCCCATGCCCTATTTAGACAGCTGGGCTGTGGAGTAGATGAGTCAGGTTAAGTACCCTGGTTAATAGCCCAGAAGTCGTCTTGGGAGTCCCATCCACTGACTAATGATTCAGCTGTACCCCATTCATTTGTTCCCACCAAAGACCTCATACAGCAGTCATGCTGGCAGCCATCCAGGACAGAATCAGACACAAACACGGATGTGCATGTATTTGCTATAAAAAGCTGACTTAAAACCAGGCAATAGAAGCTGCATGATTATGTGTTCATACATAGCGACGCAGCTCACAGGACTGAGAGAAGGTCTGAACCTCTACAAAGCAGAAGTTTTGGCGTTACATGATCTCTATTGTAAGGTTTGATTTTGCTTGGTCAGCAAGAAGGTAATCTAGACCACGCTCTGCGGTGCCTTGTGTTTATTTCTGCGCAAAGCTGGCCCGCTAAGCTATAATCATTGTTAGTGAAAGGGATATCTTGATACTATTATTCCTGTTCATTGTTCCATTATGTCCTCCTCAGCATTCAAACCTGACAGTGCATTTTTTTAAAAGTACTCCATACAGGATTACCTCACAGCCTCGAGAACATAACCGCAGTCATATTCTTCAACTTTGTGTACTTTAAAAGTATGCATCTCCTCTTGCACATTCCTCTCCACTCCAAATTTACAGACTTCTTGACCGCCCGAGGCAAAGAGGGAGAGGTCAAATTGGCAAAGCGCTTGAAGCCACGTTACCGCCGCTGAGTCATTCCCTGAATGTCTCCTAGGCTCTTACAAACAGCTGGTGGTTCCTTTTATAATGAGTCGTGACGTGAAAATCAATGCACAGATCGATGGAAGTAAATAAATTTGACACTCTGTTAGCAGGATTGACTTTGTTCGTCTCCCATGTGGTCTTTTATAAAATGCAGTACAGTCCAGCACCGTTTCTCGAAGCCTCTCCTGCAGGGTAAACTGGGCAAGCTGTGGCGCTTCTACTCAGGCTTTAAAGATTTTGCAGGGAAGTATGTGCCTGCCAGGTTTTGTTTGTATTTGTTTGTGTTGTTTGGCTTTATGGCCAGATGTTTCTGGTTGTCCCTGGTGCTTCCCATCAGCCTTATAGCCAAAGCAGACCATGAGTCAGCATGACCCACTGTTTAACACAAACACTGAACTCTCTCGAGGGACATCTCGCCATGTTCCTCTCTGTCCTCATTCATTCACTAATGACTCAAGCAGAGAAAAACTGAGTAACATGTCCTGTTTCCATAGTTTTGTTCCAAGGATGTCCTATTGCTGCACTTTAGTACCGTAGTTGGTTTTCAGTTTGTTAATATGTACTTCTACAAAATCAAAAGCAATGACTACACACAGGGATTGATACAGAAACACTTCATCTAACAGAGAACTGTGTCAACCCTGATGCTCCACTCTGTTCTGCTCCTTCAGTAACTTTGCTCATGCTGAATTTTCACCTCGGTTTACTGTACTTCTTCATTTTATTTTTATTTGAAAACAACATGATTCCACACTGTGCTAATATATATGTGTAGTGTGTTATTTCTGTTTATATTATATATGTGTGTGTGTGTGTTAGTTGTAGTAGTCTGGTTTTAAAGTGTATTCTAATGTAGTCTTTACAGTATATTGTGTATTCTATAGATATTCTATAGATATTTATCCCTGGAAAACCTGCTGATGTAACAATAATTTGGGATCAATAAAGTACATCTGTCTGTTTGTCCTTTTGTCCATCTCTCATCTTTCTATCTATCCATCATCCATCCACCTCTTCATCAGTCCATCTCTCCAACATCCATCCATCTCTCCATCAATCTATCAATCCATCTCTCCATCCATCATCCATCTCCATTCATCGCTCATCCATCCATTCATCCACCCATCATCTCTTCATCATTCCACCTCTCACCCATCTCTCCAACCATCCAGCCGTCTCTCCATCAATCCACCTCTCCATCCATCCGTCCATCCATCATCCATCCACCCATCCTCCCATCTCTCTATCCATCAATCTATCTCTCTATCCATCCATCCATCCATCCAATGTCATCACTGTTATTTTTTGAGACTTTGGAAAACACATTATTTAAAGGGACAGTATGTAACATTTTGGAGGATCATTAGCCAAAATGAAAATTCATCGGTGTATAATCACCTGAAACTAAGAGTCGTCATGTTTTCGTTAGTTTAGAATGAGCCCTTCATACCTACAAAGGGAGCAGGTCTTCTTCACTAAGTCCGCCATGTTGCTCCGCCATATTTCAGCAGTAGCCCAGAACAGATGAACCAAACACGTTTTTACGTTACCTGAAGGCCACTGTAGTTCTCCAACATGCTTGTGAAACTGTTGTAACATGAATGCAAAACTGTGGTACCGCTAGCCGCTGTCTGACTTCCATTGCTCCTAAAGCAGTGTTATTATGATAAGGATGGCCTCTGAGCCAACGGTTGTGCATTCAGTTGCTCACGTTACGGCAGTCGTGGAAAGGGAGGAGTGAGCGGGGAGGTACACAGTTGGTTGTAATCTGCAACCACACCACCATATGCCGCCAAATCCTACACACTGTCCCTTTAAATGTTTTCACAGGCTTAATAGTACTCTTTATGATGAGTAAAATAACTTGATTTGTAAAATCAGTGGAGCGCTCCTGTGAGTGAAATGTAATGGTGTTTATTTACATTGTGGTGTCTATATTTTGGAAGGATCTGAATACTTCTTCTGCCACTTCCTGTTGTTTCCAAACCTGCAGTAGATGCCTATTGTTCCAGTGTAACAGCTGCACAGCTGATAACATGCTTTAACTCTGAAAAAGAGGCGGTCAAAGCATTTGTGTGGTCATGAGAGTCGTATTTTGAAAAAGCATGGCTTGCTGTGTTGCCTCTTCATTAACATTTCGTGTGTTTCTGTGGAAGGTGGCCGCCAGAGCCGGAGTTTATGACATCCTCAACCAGCTGGGCTTTTCCGAGTTTGAGAACCCGAGGGACTCGCCGCTGGCCAGGCTACGCTGCCGCTGGCAACAGCAAAACATTCAGTCACTTCCCTTCCGAGGGGAGTTCATCTGAGAGAGGATCACTGTGAACGCACCAAAACAGTACTGTGCTTTTCAGAATAAAAGACATTTACATTAGTATGCCTTCTATATTCACCCCTGTATTACGCATATCTTCACTTCATATATTGTTTGTTCTTTAGACTTTCTTTTTCAAACATTTTAGCAATGTTAACATTTTTTTAGCTGTTTTAATGTTGAGTCTTAACAGAATGTTGCTCCTATATTAGAAGTTGATATTTGTGCCTTTGCTTTTTTTATGAATGGTAGAAAATAGAGTTTCACTGTACTAATATTTATGTTTTCTTTATGAGTTCTCACTTTTGAAGATGAGACAGCCTTTTAAACCTTCAAGATGAGTTAAATGCTGTTATGAAGGAGAGAAGCAGATTCCACTGTGTTGTTAGCCAACAATTTTGGTTGTCACAACTGTTTGCTGTTGTTTGACCTGATATTTTTCTTGAGCCCTGTCCTTTTCTTCTTAGCACAGCTGTCATCAGTGGCTGTGCATTTGTTCAACATGAGCTTTTTCATTTTTTTCCCCTCTGTGTACATATGAAAGCTATTGTTATTTAAACATGTTTTTGAGTTTTCTAGAGCTGATCAGAGACGATGTTTTTGAGGGGAGTTTTGTGCAAAATGCTGTCGGTCAGAGTTTCTTTAGCAGCAATATAACACCAGCAACGTGTTCTTTTTACATTTAACTATATGTGTCATGATACAGGTACTAACAGTACAGCATGTAGGATTTTTTATATTAGTTTGATTTTACTTTAAAGCTGTATACGTGTCTTTGTATTTACATTTGGAAACATTGGAGTGATGTTGCTTAAAAATTGCCAACATTTACTATTTTTCTAACTTTTTTAAAGCCCATGAAATGCTAACATCACTTCTTTAAAGGGGACATATCATGAACAACAAATTTTTCAGTGTTTGTATACATACATTTGGGTATCCAGAACACCTACCAACCCACAAATTGTGAAATAAGACAACCCAGTTAGTTTTTTGTTAAGAAAACATGATTCAACAGGCCGTTCAGGTTTAGCTTCCCTTCCTATGTCACATACAGGCTCATTAGGATATATCTATGGGTGCACAGTATTATTAGATCTGGATACTGGACCCCAAGATCCCCCCTATTCATTCCACTGAGAATTGCTCGCCGGGCACATACTGCAAAAAAGTTTTTTAGCTTCCAGGTTTCTCCCGTCGGCCCTGCCTGCGAGTTCCCATAGACTTTACATTGTGATAACTTGACAGATTTTAAAGTTGCTTTTCTCGGCTTGAAGAAAATTTAACAAATATAAAACCTCCATGGATCCAACATTCATAGTGGAAAGAGTCATAATCGAACTTGTTTGCAGTTCAAGATGTCCTGTCAACAGTTCTACAGATGTCTCTTTTACAGTGGTCGTCTATGGGGAAAATATTTTTTGGGCCACAAGGGGAGTTTTCGTTGCAATACCTCAAGTGGCCACTGGAAAAAACTGGAAACAAGGCTGAGCGGCAGCACCGTATCCAGGTCTTATTATTCATCCTTGAATATACCGCCCACAGCTTGAGAACTACCTTTAATTTAAACTGGTTTTGCGAAGGTGCACCATGTTTTTCTCACAAGCCAATCAGAGCAGATTGGGCTTTATCGGGAGGGGGTCTTAAAGAGACAGGGGATAAAATGGAGTGTTTCAGACAGAGGGCAAATACAGGTATATTCAGACAGACAGCATGAGAACAATAATGTTTTTTGAATATTAAAGCATGGAAACATGTTCTAGTAGAAAGACAAAATAAAAGTATGAACCTGGAAATAAGCATGACGTGTCCCCTTTAAGATCCTTGTTAAAATCTGGCTCCATTACCCACAATGCAACTTGACCGGTGACAGTTCGGCTAAAGATCTGCGTGAGTTATGCTAGTTATAGAGCATTTGACATGACTTGATAAATATACCCTTTAACAACTGCAGCTGTTGGTGGTATCAATGAAAGCTGCATGATTCACTTATAACTGCATTGTCAGCTACCTTTGTTCATGATCACCTTATGCCTCTTAATGTTTAGCGTGCCATAAAATAACTTTTACTGTACAGTATTTCTTTTAAAGTCCTAACACTTTCTTTTTGTTTATTATTCTTTGTTTAGCTATGATTAGTTGTAAAGAAACTTGTAGCTTTAAAAAAAAAAAACATGAATCCTGCCTTAAAACCAGAAAGATAAGCCAGATAAGAAATCAAGAATCCTTCCTCCAGATGCCTCTCATTGCCATTTTTTTTTCTGTCAGTGTGCGAAAAAAATTGCACAGTATATAATTGATTCAGACTAATTGAGAAAAAACGATTGATAAATAGAAAATTGAAGTAGCTTTGATTACATGAGAATGTATATGTGCAGGTTGTAATAACACTTTAACATCTTAGATATGCTCTTAATTTAATGGTTCCTTTTCAGTCAAGCACTCTTCGTAGAGAAAATGCTTCAGCTTTTATTCACTGTACTGTATGTGCCATTTATTTTCTTTTTGGGGGCTAAAATAAATCTAGTAGATTCAACAGCTTTTGTCTGCTTTTTGATGTCATGTTATATTGTTGGCTTTCTTAAGGCGAGAAATGGAAAGGTGGAAGGATATTTTTCCACAAGCTAAGTTTCATTGAAGTTTCCGATTTGGCAACGGAGCCAAATAATTGTCTCTTCCCTCTTCGGCTTCCTGTCTTTTTCCTCCTTATCTCGGCATCATCTTTTTGCTCTAGATACGCACCGCTAAGAAGCCGCTCGTATATCCGGACGGCCTCTTCGTCTCATGTCAGCGCCAACCTCGGAGAGCAGAGCAGGTTATGAGCAGCGCGCATTTACACAAAACAGATGATTCATTGTTGGGGCTGAAATCTTAACATATTCCATATACAGTAATAAAGAGCTTAGGCAGATCAAAAGACTAATCTGAGTTGCCTTTTGATGTGGACAGGTAAGGTCTTAATTAAAAAAAAAAATATATGGTCGCCCGCTCAAGAAAGGAGCGCTGTGTGGGGATTAAAAGCCACCGGCCGCCACATCAGTGAAGCTCACTTGGCTTTGCTGGCCTGCTTTGAAAGGCTGATATCCCAGATCACTTCCCGTCTTGTAAGTGCATAGCAGGCTTATCTTTGGGTGCGCGGAAGTTGTTAGGATTTTATCACACCACGGCCTCTCCTGGATTATTGTAAATGGAAACCAAGTAGTCCAGATTGAAACGTTCCTTTTGTAGTTTGTTACACTTGTTTCCTCTCCACATCATCTCCATTAATCCCTCTTTGTTAGAGGTCTGGGATAGATAAATGCACAGCAACACACACTTTTATATGTCTCTTACTCTTAACTCCACCAACAGAGACAAATTGGTTAAAACAACACTGGGATATGGAGAAGGGCTATTCAGTTGCAGCATGTGGCCAACTTGACTCCGGGTCAAGATAAGCCCAGGACATGAGGACCATGCTTGGATGATATAGCGGCCCCTTCGCCTTTGAAATCCCTTCCAGACCCATTGAGATACTCCCCAATGTGAAACTCAAGCTAGCGGTTCTGAAGGATCCCGAGATTACCGTGGACAAAGAGCGGCATTGAGAGGTGAGCGGCGAGAGGGGATGTAATGAACTTCATGTGAAAAGCTTCCCTCTGCAGATGAGAGAGCTGCTCGAGAGAGAAGGCATGGTGCCGGGTGCGAGGGGTGCACCGCTGCCGCCCTCTTTGATTGTTCTTGTATGTGGATAAAGGCGGTATTACAAACACTTCACCGACTCAAGTGTGCTCTCAGGGATTTGATCAATAACAGCAAGACGGCAAAAATCTTTGAAGGGATGTTCTTAAATCTGCTTTGGTGAATACACATCTAGGCCTTCATTTACTGCAAGTAATAATGCACAATCCCTGATAGGTTCGGTATTACACGCCCCGCTGAGCAAGGTAATGAAAAGTCTCAACTGGCAGGATAAGAAATACTGATTGAATTGATATAGAGCTCTTACATGTTCTCTTTTTTCTTTTCCATTCAATCTTTAGGGATATATTTTATTCAGTTTTGCCACTTAGGGGCCCTGGTTCCAAGTGTGAATGTTATCGGGTTGTGTGAGACGGATTTAAGCTACATAACAAGATTACAGTCCTACAGTGGACCCACTGATTGCTGTCATAAAAGAAGAAATACCTCCAATAAGGCTGCACATCAAGAAAAATGTCTTATTTTTATAACAGGGCATTGTGAAAAAGGATTTGTGTCAAAATATACATTGTGACAGACAGCCATGCTAATGCTGGCTGATGGAGACTATTATGCTTTTATCATCTAAAAAATGAGGCTTTTTTGTTTGGTTCCTTTAAAAGTGAGTCCAACCAGACCTGTAGACCTGGGCGCTTGACTGCTCTGAAACACAACTTAATTGAGAACTGACTCCCAAAAGATTTGACTTGATTTGAGACTTGAAATGACTTAAAGGTGCTGTGGATAACATTCAGCCACTAGATGTCACATTCTCCCTCCCTTGTTCCATTGCATTCACTTCACTTCACTTCATTCAAGTGGTTGCCAGGCACTTTCTGTCATTGAGCCATTTATCTGACATGCAGTATAATCTCAGTTCCAGATGTGTAGCAGAGCTGAGATGCTTCCTAATGCAGCAGCGCTCAGGGGTTATGCTGACTCTGTCAGGCTCTGGATAGTTTCTGACGATGTCCTTGCTGATGGACATTTCCAAGGGGTTACTCTTTCCCCTCTCATTGCTCGCTCTATAGCATTAGCAAACCACAAATTATGAGCCATGTCATTTGGTGGCACTGGTTGGCAGGTGTCACTGATTGTTACCATGGAAACACGGCTCTTAGCTCTGAGTTTAGCCTAGGGGTGAGGTGGTTGACCTTTTAGGCTTAAAATAAGTCTGTGTCTATTTTTGTGAAACATTGGTCACAGCTATGTGAACAATGCTGTTAATGACAATAAAATGTGTAAATGCAGTGTTGTAATGGTCAGCATTCAGACCTCAGATACCTCATAAAGACTTAACTTGAACTTGCCCTCAAGAACTGCTCTGACAGACTTGGACCTGCTCCCAAAAAAACCCCAACTCTGAGTCAAACTGATGACCACAGAGCTATGGCCATTTCAGATATTCTTGCATCACAATAGAGTGCTACAGGAAAGAGTCCTAAAACCCAGAAATTAGTTAGCATTTCAGCACTTCTGGTTCCCTCATCTGGAAGTCAATGATTTTTTTGAATGGGTTTTTAGTTAGATGTCTGAAATAAAGTCTGTGGTTAATACAAGCTCAAGAGATTTTAAAATGTTGTTTTATGGCATAAAATAAATCAATAGATATCCCACGCATGAGTTTTGAAGCCTTACTGTGTCTTTAAAAAGGAGGTTGCTTACAAGTGGCTAAATAAGACCTACATGCCATCACGCCGACTTGTCTGCCTACAGCCTTGTTGTGTATACTCGCACTCATGTGACTGATGTGTAGTTTATTTAAAGCCTAACGTTAGCTTTTTACTTCTGCCGATTGCATTTACGCTTCAAAAATCCTAAAAGTGGTGCTAATTTGCGGGGATTATCTTGAACAAAATGTACAAATATCATAAACGTGTGTTTGGCACAGTATTTTCTGCAATAACCCAAGACCCAATGGAAAAATCCCTTTGGGATTCCTGTTCATTGTTGTCTTTACACACCCATGGTTGTACCCCAATGATACGACGCGTTGATGGTGCTTGACCCAGCCTCTTTCAGTAGACCTTGGTTGCCTTCACTGGAACACTCTATCTTGCTAAAGCCACCATATTTTGCTGGGATGAATCAAATCACAAATTATTTTCATAACACCAAATTTGGTGAAAATTATCTAAAATATTTTTTCAGGAATGAAGTAAAAAAAATGTTCTGCCAAAAAATAATACGGGCAAACTACATTTGCCTTTGTACCTTTTTATTATAAATGACCACAAGGGGGCGTTACTGTTGTGGCTCTACAACTCATTCATTGTGCCTTGACATAAACATGATGCGTTAACTAACTAGTTGGCTCCATACGGAGCTTGTGGTGATTTGGTTCAGTCAAGAGCTGTTTCCAAGTTCAACAATCATTACTACCTCCTACAAGACAGAGCCACAAGCTAATAAGGTATGATTTGTCTGAGGTTTTATTGCATTAATTGTTGCTGATAATACATTATCAATCATTCAAATGACCAAAACCAACTGTCACTGTTAAATAAACAACACTTTACACATTTTCCCTGATTGTTTTCACAAGCACAACCATGGTCAAAACTTGTAGAGATGTCTGTGCTCAACTACATATTATAGCCATGTCAACAACAGCTAGCTAAGGATTCAACTAGAGCTAGCGATTAGCGTTAGCTAACGATTAGCGTGATGCAAACGTTACATTGAAAATCCCATTGACATGCTAACGCGGTTAGCGTCGTAACGCGTCTGTGTTTGTTATATGTTTCAGAAAAACGTAAAGGCTTTAAGGTAAGTATTCAAGGTAAGTAAGTAATTAACACTGGTTTGTATTTACAAGGAGTGTTCTTTGTGGACTTAAAGAGAAATTAACACAATAGGAAAACGACAGTTAGCGTTAGCTCGTTTCTACACTTCCTGGTGTAGAGCGAAACTACGGTCAGCCAGAAAGGACAAAAGGTACAAACCGTCTCTCCCTCAATGGGGCAGTATGTAATTAACTTGTTTTTCGGGACACTTTTTCTTGGTTGGTATTCCAAGAGTTATAGGAATAGTTTGACATTTGGGGAAATGTACTTCTCTGCTGTCTTGCTGAGTGCACAGTGACTGTCTGTTAAATGTGCCAGCAGACTTTTAGCTTAATTAGTTGTGAGTGGGAGCAGGAGGACGCAGGTTGAGGTGGATGAATGGGTCAACAAAACATCAGACTTTACCACAGGAGACAGCTGTTTGTTTCCTATTTCAAACCCAGTCAACATTTTATTTTATTAGAGCATGACCACAATCTTTTCCTAACCTTAACCGAGTGTTTATTATTGTAACATGGCAACGAAGGCCCCCTAACCTTGACAAGTACATATTTCAACCCAAACCATAATCTTTCCCGAAACCCTAATCAAACCTTAAAGGACCAGTGTGTAACAATTAGGGGGATCTATTGGCAGAAATGGAATATGATATTAATAAGTATTTTTTTTAGTATAATCACCTGATAATATTGTGTTTTTGTTACCTCAGAATGAGCCATTTATATCTAAATAGTCGACTTCAAGTTCCTCACCTCACCGCTAGATACCACCAGATCCTACACACCGGATATGATGCTCTGTTGATGTGGTTTCAGATCAGAAAATGCTTCGATGTGTTGATTTAGAATAGTGGGCATCGAAAAAGTCAGTATTTTGTTAATTTGGATGACATTTTGGGCAAGACTTACAGTACATGTCTCTCTGGGCATGAAAGTGAATGTGTATTTCCCATAATGTCAAACTATCCCTTTAACCTTCCGCCATATTTAATTGAAAACTGCTGAGTAGTTTTTGAGACATACAGGACATAAAACATAAATCTCTTTTGTGGACGTTATCAAGGTAAAACCTTTGACACAAATACAGTGAGAGTGCTGCTGCAAGCAGCTACACTGACAGAAAAGACTCCCACACAATCACATTTTCTTAAGGAAGGTCAAATGAAACTCACTGACTCCTAAATCCCTCCATCCACACAGGGCAGAGGACCACAATAACAACTGCTCCAAGTTGCTGGTTTGTAACTTGGCAGACGCTCCCCTCTTCCCCTCAAGCTGCTGGGCAGACTAGCAGCTGCTTTGCATCTTGCTGCATCTCCAAAGATGAAAAGTCACATATTTTCTCAGCGCGCTGGCATGGCTAGACCACATTACAGCACACACTGAGGCGTCCCCACTGTACTGCTGGAAACACAGTGGAAGAAGTTTGATTCTTTTGCAGCTCCACCCTCATAGACTGGACTAACTAGTGCTCAGCAGATTGCAGTGTGTCCGATTCAGACTACATTCAAAAGTCATCTACGCAGAAATAATAGTTTAGACCATGTCTGTTAAGTATAAGAGGGAAAAGACAAAATATTTTTAAGAGTTTATAATTTAATAAAACTGCCTGTCTTGCATGAATATCTGCGGCTTATTGTTCGAGACAAGTATTTAAGTTTTGCTCTCCTGTTGTGAAGGACAGAGCGTCCTAATGAGAGCACTGTAGTAGAAAATTGTTCTGGTGTGTGGATTTAACCACAGACTGAGTGGAGCTATTCATTTTAGAAGGGGAAAAAAACAAGGCATCTAATTGAATACTATGCTATATTGTGGAATTTCATCCTGGCTTTTAGACACAAACGAAACAGATACAACACTGCAAACAGTATGGATGGAAAAAGAGCATAAAACTTCTTACAAGGCAGTTAATTGTTTCCATCTCTTAATGCTGCGGTTTGTTTCCATCGCTTATTAATGCACAACTCTGGATCACCATCCAGTCCTCTCATTGCCGCCCTGGGGGGATGACTGCGTATGAAAACCCACACCTGCTCTACATTGATCCTGGAGCATGGAGGTAATTGGCTACAGAGTGAGTATACTGTAGGCGCAGCATGGGGGATGTCGCAATGACCTAAAGAGCCCAGACACAGTTGAGGAACTGCGTAGGGAAAAGAATGTCCAGTCTAGACACCTTTTTTTCTTCAAAACAAAAAAACCTGAAAGTCAAAACTCATTTCAACCCAGCCCCCTTTTCTCTTCCTCTGAGAAGGATTCCAGAGTTGTTGGTTCAGTCTCTGCGTGGTCATGTCTGACGAAGCCTGGACTCCAGCAGGGTGAGTCGGGGCCAACAACACACAATAAAGAAAAAGTCCAGGTTGCTTGAGCAGTCATCCAAAGTTTTAACAGGCTGTCATTCCGCCGATGAAATCTACTGTAGAGTTTTCACACCTCCTAAGCCTCTAATGATGGTGTTGGATTTGTTCCCTTTCTGCAAATGGAACATATGCTCACAGTGACATCTGCAGGATTAGCCCAGATTATGAAAACGAGATACAAACTGCATGAGGTCATTAAATCGGATCGTTCAAGGCGTGCGTTGTTGTTACAAGGGTTGTATTTAATAGACATGGAAAATGGCTTTTACGATGATATGGCACTACTTTGAAATGCGCTTTGTTTGGCTCTAAATAGATGGATGCACATTTTTTTCAAACGTACACGACAGATAGAAAACACAATTTCATTGTAAGAGATATAGGAAAAGTTATCTTTTTAAGGTGAAATTCTCTCTTTTGTTTCCACAAACAGTTTCTTCACAGAGCAGCGGTAGACAGTACAGTAAGTGACACAAAGAGGGAAATGAAGTACTAAAGATTTATCGACTTGCCAGTGCTAAAGCCTCATGTTAGCTTTGGTTGATTTTTATTTGAGCAAAATCAACACAGGGAACAATTACAGACACTAAAAACTGCACATATGGGCATGTGAGCATGATTTTAAAAGTCCCATGTTGTAAAAAGTGAGATTTTCATGTCTTTTTTTTATTATGAAGGAGGTTTAACTGCCTCATACCATCATAGTATGGAAACACCCAGTCTATGGAGAAATACACACAGCTGTTCTTCACAAACTGTGCCGTTAAAGCAAGCTGTCAGGATTTCAGTAACTTTGCGATGTCACAACTGTACAACATGTCAGTTTTAAATGTAAACATTACAAATGTGTTCCAGTTTATTTGCGGCTGCAGTGTATTGGTGTTTACGAGATGGGAAGCCGCGTACACGATATGCGTGGCGTTCAAGTTGTTAACTCATGAAGAACACCGCTGCTAAGCAACAGCAATATTAACGTTACTGTCCGTTTAGCAAGCTAGCAAGTGGGTAACATGATGCAGGAAAGGCATAGTGACAGAGGAAAAAGATGAGCTTGTTGAGAATATCAAGATTTTCCTCAGACATATTACAAAACAATGACTGAATAATGAAATATATGACTAAAATTACAACATACTGTAAAATATTAACTTATTATGCATTGAGAAATGAACTTCCATGGGCTCCACCATTTCTCACGCCAACAAACAGGTCACAAGTTGTGAACTCTAAGCTTTCTGCGACTTTACACTTACGAGGTTGTGAATACAACATGAGGGGGGCGTTCATGGACCCAACTCAAAAACACAGTAAACACAACCCCATTTGAAGGTACCAAATTGAATGACATCAGCTGTCAGGAAGTAAACATGTGGTACCTTCAAATGGGATCGTGTTTACTGTGTTCACGAGAAGAGTCCATATGACGCTCTGAAGCTCTGAGTTCAGCAATTGTGACGTGTTTGATGATATAAAAAATGGTGGAGGCCATGGACGTTAATTTTTCTGTGCATAATAAGTTAAAGTTAAGAATGTAACTTTAATTGTATATTGTTTTTTCTTTGTAATTTTGTAATAGGTCTGAGGAAAATGTTGACATGCTCAGTGACCTCATTTATCTTTCTGCTCAGTCATTCAACCTTTGCATTTCCTGCGTTATGTTACAAACTTGCTAGTTCGATAAATTGTTAGCCTCTGTGGCTTCTAGATGCCGAAAGTAACTTTAATATTGCTGTTGGGTAGCAGCAGAACGCCAAGCGTATTATATACACGACTTCCCGTGTTGTAAACACAAGCTCATGAGTTTCATTTGAAGGCACCATTTGAAACAAGCAGTCAGGACTTCTGCGACTTTGTGATGTCACAACTGCACAGCATTTCACAGTTTTAAACTCAGCCATTCCAAATGTGCCCCAGTTTATTTTCAGTTGCCGTGTATGTGAATGACATCGGCCAACAGGAAGTGAACCTTGACCCAAGCTGTTGCCTAGCAACGCAGATTCCGTTGAAATGTGCTGAAACGGAGCGTTTCGGACAGACAGGCATATTCAGGCACACAATATGAGAAAAATAAAGGTTTTTGCAAACACGTTCTAGTAGAAACACAAAATACAAGTATGAACCTGAAAATTAGCGTAATATGGGACCTTTAAGATAGACTTGAGAAAAATGTGAACTTATCCTTTAATCTTTCACTGCCATCCAAGATGGTAGAACTACATTTTAAACATTTTATTAATGTTCTGAATATTTATATATTCATTTTTGATATATTTCTTCGCGGTTTTGGACTGTGGATTGCGTTTTTTTTTGTGTCATAGGTTCCTTTCTGTGATCTACAATATGTGTCCAGTTCAAGATAATAATGAAGTTGATTTCTCTCCAAACAAGTCAAAGTCCCACTGTTCTTCAAGCACGTGCACTGGAAAGTTTTGACCTCTGCCATCCCTGATTTATTACCATGTTATCACTGACATGTGTTGGCGGACTAATGCAAACACATATGAGATATTGCCATGTATGTGGCAAACCTCCATAAGAAGGAAACATAGATTTTAAGAGTGAATATGAGCAGAGGAGGTGGACATGATGATATAACGTCTCCAGTTTTTTTTTTTTTTTTTTGTGAGTTGGAAAAAGAGGCTAAATATGAGGCTGTCTCGTGGGGAGAAGGCGCTCCCACTGTTGGCTGGTAGCGGCTTCAAGTTGCGAGTCCCGCATTGGTGCGTTAATGGTGCACGACTGGACGGCAGATGTTTCACCACCGGGACACTCTGTCTCTGCACACTTTATCTCAACTCCTCCGACTTTTTTCACAGCGTAGGCGTGCGTTAACTCGCTCTCCTGCCTTTTAAAAAAACGTTATCTGAGGAAGGAAAGGGACGAAGAAGAAGAAGAAGAAGAAGAAAAAAAGTGGGCTACCTCTTCAAACCGTCCCGGTTTTTACCGGGGAGTTGTCGTCATCAGCACCCCAGATATCCCCCCCTTAAGCTCCCTAAATGGATGGGGCAGTCTCGGTCTATGCAGTTCAGCACAGGCCAAAAGATTGGAAACAACTTGTGAATTTTAGCCGTCAGTTTTAGCGCCTAAGAGGAGAAACGCTCAGAAATGCCCGGCTGCTTCGCTGCAGCTCAACTCTGAGGACTTTTCTCCTGCATTTGTGCCTCTCTCTTTTTTTTTTCAGGAGGAAGGACTCAAAGTTTACAAGAGAAAGGAAAACTCAGCGCTGAAGTGGCAGCTCTCACACTATAGCCCTCGCTATGGATTGTATGTATTTATTGATGTGCTTTTCACTCAGTCAAGTATTTTTGGATCATATTTTCGCTGCAGAAACACATGGTGAGTTATGCACTTACTGTTATTTTTGCACTGTGTACAGAAATGCATACCAAAGCCAAAATGTGGAGGAATAATGATAGAAAATAATCCATGGTCCACATAAGTTGTCTGACTGAAGCCAATACAGTGTGTTGAACTGCTGAATTCCCTTTAATGTCCATTGTACTTCATAAAGAGGACATTAATTCTGAGCTTTATATGCTTTATACAGTAATATGTATGAAATAAGTTTACTTTGCTTTATTGAGTTTATTCCTTAAACCCTGTGAATGTGATTCTCAATCTCACTCTCCCATCAGAAAAACTCTCTGGAAAGTTAAGTGAATATGGTCTTATCGTGCCATTCAGCACAGACTCCCGTGGCCGCTACATTTCTCACGTGGTCTCTGCTGGAAGTGGAAGTAAAGGTGCTGCTGATGTTGATGCTGCTGATGCTGGTGCCGCCACAGCCTTTGGCAGCAGAAGAAGGGTGGCCCGCGGTGCCCCCGAGATGCCCCCGGTCACCCCGGCCTCGGCGCAGCACTTGTTTTTCAACGTCACTGTGTTTGGGAAGGAGCTGCACCTCCGTCTGAGGGCCAACAGGAGGCTGGTGGCCCCCGGGGCTTTCGTGGAATGGCAGGAGGACTTTGTGGAGAAGGCCAAGGAGCGTATCCATGGGGACTGTGTTTTCACTGGAGACGTGAGCGACATGCCGGAGGCCTCTGTGGCTATCAGCAACTGTGACGGACTGGTAAGTCAATGCATACTTGAAATATTAGTCTGATGGAGAGGGGTGTAGCTGGGAGAAAAGATGCTTGCCCTTCTTTGGCACAATGTCAGGCTGAATGTGGAGTGTTATGGGTTGCATGTGGATGCATGTGCGTCACATACTCACAGAAGTTATGCATTAAAGCAGTATTTCATCTGAAATCTGTATCTTTAAAGCATCACACATTCTTGGCTTAAGTTTGAAATTTGGTTCTTTGCTATGAGACTCCCCGAAAGGTTGTGCAAGAGAATACAGAGACAGGAACAGTAGGGTTGGGATATTGATTATGAGCCCATTATATGGTCAGCAATGTCAATCCTTTCATATTTCTTTCTTTTCTTCAAATGATCTTTGGCTGAGTACAGATACTGGGTGATGCATAGCATGCAGCTGGACAATAGAGAGGTGTCATTATATTACTTAAATCTGCACCAATTAATGTTTTGCCCACTTGGGGGCAGTGCAACAAGCTGTCAACACAACATTGACATCAATAGCAATGGTAGCCATCGTTGCCAGCTGTGACGTTGTGGGTCTGTGTGTGTCATCATGGCAAATTGTGCTCCTTGAGGCGCCTACTGTGGCAGGAACTACCTCTGAGGTGGTTTTGAGTACTTTGCCAAGAGTTTATTTTTCTGTCTGTCTGTCTGTCTGTCTGTGGACAGATTTTGTCACCACAAGTTGCAATCACAAAACATTAGGTGTGTGGTCAGGATCAAAATTAACTTTGAAGATGGGTGTGGTCCGATCTAGGGTGCCGGAAGTGTGGGAGGTAGGAAGTGACGAGAGGCCATTGACCCTGTTGTGATCCCGTCGCTGTTTTTGGTCCCCACCAACCCCTGGGAAACATATCCGGCTTTTTAGCTGCTGAATGCTCCAGCATGTCACTAAAGTTTGGTTGGAATCATAGACTGTATATAAAGACAGACAACACGTCTCCACTTCCTTCTGCTGTACTAAAGTGAAGCCAAAATATAAATATATGGGAACTGTCATCTTGAGATTTTGATGGAACCAGAGTCTGCGTAGTAGGGATTGAGTGTTGGAACCGCAGTATCGAGGTTACCCACTCGATCCAATTGCGAACCGAGTGAGAGAGACTTACAGCTGTCAATCATGACGTCTCACCTCTTTTTATAGCATCAAAGTACTAATTAAAACCAAACTTATCAGAAAAAGTAACATGAACATACATCAGTGTGAAAAGAACTACGTAAAATGACAGAAACTATCTTTGGGAAAATTTTATTTGATGTGTACATTGACTTTTTACTCTGGCCCATGTCCCACCCACTAACATGCAGGAGGTGGGGTTTATTTATTTATCTGTACTGTAGCCAGCCACCAGGGGGCGATACAGATGTTTTTGTTTCACTTTGTGGGAGCTGTCATGTCATCCGTCTTTATATACAGTCTATGGTTGAAACTAAGCTTGTTGCAGTAGTCGGAGTGACACGGTGGTCAGGCACACACCACTTACATGTGGTATCACCGTGTTATCAATACAGACACACAGACGATACGAAGTGAAAAGCAAAAGCACCTATTCGGCCATATTTCACATTTAAACTCAATGCTGTAAGGGAACTATAATGTTAATGGAATAATCGCTGTGAGGAGGAGGGAGCGGTCATAGAGGCGTCATAGCGGAGCAGCGCCGGGTGGAAACCTGCGGCCCAGCAGCAAAAGATGGACCGGAGAGGCCAGACACGCATTTAAGATCAAAGTAAACGTGCTACAGATATTGCACGTCATATTTTCTTGTAAAATGTCTGGTGTAATCGGTGACACCGGTGTTGTCATGAGTTTATTAACTGTGTGAACGTTTTCCCACCGTCACATCCCTAGCTAAAGCCATAAAGTTGCAGGCTATGAAACCAAAACAATGAGCTGAAAGATGGTAAAGCGCTCTGCAAAGCTGTGGGGAACTGCAGTCTGGTGATAATTCTGTGTTCATCACAGTAAGCGACCCCTTTCACATTGTCATTTGATGCTTTAAAAGCCCTATATTTAGCAGAAGGCGAAGTCAATTCAAAATGATAGGCCACAGACATCTTCTTTCAGAGCGCTGTGTCTCCTTCATCACCGCCAATCTATTTGTCGTGTTGCCATCGCTGCCTTTATCACAGTGTCGCTGCTATGATAGAGCAGAGCCGTTGGGAGGTGAGCTGAGTCACTAATGCATATGTTTAAAGTCAAGCAAATTGGTGTGAAATTTCAAATGCACATGTGGCACATGAAGTGGCAGGTGGACCGAAGCGATGCAACTCCTTAGCTTAGAGTCAACTCTTCGTATTGTTCTGACAGAAATGACAAGCGTTGAATGGGATGGAGGAAAACCCTCTGACTCCTGAGCCAGAGCCAGAGGAGTAGACAGAAACACACACACACTTTCAATTATGAGTCCTTTTCTGCATTATCACACACTTCGACACCTCAAGTAAGAAGCCTTTTGTTGGCAGGTGGAATTTTCACAAGCGGCTTTGATTCATTTGTCAGGACAGTTGAGCTGTTGATGTTGCATCAGCACAACACAAAGAAACAATGGTCGCCTCTTTACGCTTGTATTGTTTCATCATCGCTGCAATTTCTCTCTCGTGGTTTATTTGTATTAACACAACAAACTATGCTGAATCTGAGAAAGCTAGGAAAAATCAACCCAACAGTTATTTCTTCTTTCTTAAAGCAATAACAGCGAGTGGTGTGTGGACAATGCCATGCTGTGTTCTCTAATCACAAAGTAGTTTCCTGAAAGGCAACCGTGTGTGCCCCTCAGTGAATCGAGGCAAAATGTGACACAATGCTTTATCACAGTGCTCTTTGATTTTTATCACAGAAAGTAATAATGGTTTCTAAGTTATGAGTTTGGAGTTATCAAAGTCCAGCACCAGTCTTGTGTTAGCTTCTGCTCTGCTAGCTTCTGTGCTAAAATAATGTGATAAAAGACATGTAATCTTGTTGGAACTGAACAACTACATACAGTTCCCATTGAAAATACTGTTGTGATTATAAGCATTCACATGATGTCAAAGTTACTCTGTCTACCAGTTTCTGACCAGACTGTTTATAAAGATGGACAACATGACAGTTCCCCAAAAGTGAAGCCAAAACATCTGGATCGCCCCCTGGTGGCTGCCTGCAGTATGGCTCATAACCCTCCATGTTAGCAGATGGGACATGGGCCAAACTAAAAAGTCAAAGCACATGTCAAATAAATTTTTTTCCTAAAGATGGTTTCTGTTATTTTAGGTTGTTCTTTTCACACTGATGTATGTTCAAGTGTTAAATCTTCTGATTGGTTTTAATTGGTTATTTGATGCAATAAAAAGTGGAGGAGACGCCATGATTGGCAGCCGCGAGTGTCTCTGCCTGACAAGCCGCGGTCGTGCTCAGCTCGCAATTGGTTCAGGCGGGTGACCACGATACCGTGGCTCCACTGCCGGATCATTACAGAGCAGACTCTGACTCAAATGATGTCAAAATCTCAAGATGGCAGCTCCCGTATCCAGGACTTTTTGGCTTCACGTGCAGAGGGAGGGAGTGGAGACGTGTTGTCCATCTGTAAAACATCCATGTCGTAATAAAGCTGAGAAATTTAGACTTTTTAAATCCAATATATCCGCTTAATTGCAGTCAATAAAATGGAAGTGCCTGACGAACCAAATAAATTTAGATGCCTTTACGATAGCCAAAGCCATACGATAAGCCATTTACTGAATATCTACATAGGGAGCGGGTCCTCTTCACAGAGCCGGCTGCCATGTTTCTACAGTTGTCCAACACTGGCTCTATGTAGGACCATTCACGTTTTTACGTTGGCCACCGTAGTTCTCCTACACGCTTAGCACACGGGCAAAGTTTTATTAGTTGCAATGGGCAACCCCACTTCTAGATGCTGACAGAACCTACACATTGCACCTTTAAACATGGGAATGTTTGCCTTCTCTACGCTCCATCCCATATAATGTGAACAGCAGGTGTGTTGCTGTTGAAAGCTAACACAGTTAACAACAGTTTAGCACAGAACAAGAACATAAAGCCAGTGTCATAATGTGTAGAGGAGGAGACTTTTGGTCTTTATGCAGCTCCATTTACCCATGATAATGTACCTTGGCTGACGTAAAGCATCTGTGATCGGTTTTCCGACATTTATGTATTATTTTGCATCAAAATCACACCCCCAATTTGGAGGGCAGGCAGGAGTTACCGCATGGAAGTAAAGCAATGTACTGCTGTGTATGGAGCCGGCAGCAATATGTATTTTAGCCACCTAAAAGAAAGGCCCGCCTAAAAAAGTCAGTTTAAGTGTGTTTCACCACTGCACCTTGTCAGACAGCCCTGTCCGACGGGGAACTGAAGCCGATGTATCTATCTGTGCTCTCGCCAAAGCCGCCAGACACCATTGAAAAAATCTGGAATTTTACCTAACATAACACAGGGGTTTCTGGTCTATCATTGCTCGATCGATTAGTCTGTGTTATTGTGCTAACCAAAGTCACACAATAACACAAACAAACTAAATAATCGATGCAGCAATAGACCAGCAACTCCTGTGTTCTGCGAGGCAAAAATACTGTTTTTAAATGGAGTCTGGTTGTTTTGGCGAGAGCATAGATAAGCTTCACATCCCTGTCAGAAACATAGACTGTATAGGTGTCTGACAGCAAGGTAAATCAGCAGAAATATTCCAAGTGTCGTATCCATGTAAACTGATGTTGATTTTTGTGTGCTGACCATCATCTACTGTAGGTTATACACTCATATGGATAAGTATCTCATACAACCTCACTTCAAAACGCCCCAGCAATCACTTTATAAAGTTTCGGATTGTGTTGTGTGATATTAATTTCTGTATAAATATCTGTTCCACATCACAAAAAATGCAATTTTTTCATTGCTTCTTACCTTCAGTAGAAAATATGTTCCAGGTGATATATTGCTGTTATTAATGTCTGTGTGTTACCTAGTTGATGGGACATTACACCTTTTCTAATTTTCACCTCTGTGGTGGCGGCAGAAGTCTCAGACTGGGCAAGCGAAACAATCTGCTTGGCTCAGTACCACTCAGTGCACGTGGGAAAAGATGGTTTTTGTTTGTGATTTGGCTGTATAGTCAGACTTTTAGCAATATCATCCATGTGTTTCCTTGCATCAAAGCCAACATAAACACAGACCTGTCTGCGCACGCAGGGGCCGAGGCATTTGAAGGTGAAGAGACGGTTTGCCGGCAATTTATTTAGTCTGATGTGTCTGCTTGACGTTGAAGGACGTGGAGGAGATGTCTGATGAAAGGAGCGAGTTTGGAAGGAGGAAGAACGTGAGTCATGTGCCGAGGTCACCGTATGCGGGCCAAATCTCTTCGACGCACTGTCTTTAAGTACCACCAGCACTCCATCTTCAAAAGTATGTTTGATGTGTTCCCTCATAGAGAACACACACATACTGTATTGGAGCAGATGTATATCACAGTTAGAGCATGTGCATTCCAGGAAACTAAGTGCTCAGACTTGAAGAACGCAGCAGCAGTCATCACAACTCTCAGCCTCGCGTTTTTCCATTTATTTCATTACTTCGGTGCGACTGAATTTCCACGATAAGCTTTGCTATCAGCGTGTCGTCTGCAGCGAGGCCGCTCTCACGGAGATGACTCCTTAATAGTGAGGCATTACATCACCAGAAACAGATTACGTTAACTTGGTCTCCTGCCATGTGCATGGAGGCGCAAAATTGATGGCATTCCAAGCTCATGACAGATAAGGCGTTCATACAGTAACTCTGCAAAGAAGTCTGATATATTTGGCCTCACGGCACTGCCAGCTGAGGTTGCAAATAAGGTGAATGCAAAATGACTCTAAAACACTTTCAGTTTCATTTTAATACGCTTGATTGGCCAACATGACAGCGATCTGCGATATCTATCTCCCCCTCCGATTGTAACTCCTGCTAGATGGCAACAGCTGCAGACGAGCATGAGCTATTGTAGTGGTGCAATGAGTGATGGCTATGATTATACTGGCGCTGCTCATGTGTTGGGTATTAGCGCAGATGACGGGCTGATTGAATTACATGTGTGATGGAAACACGAGTGCAGTCGGAAGGGCGCTATTTCTGTGTCCATCAGTTAAAAAGAGGGAGAGTCACCTAGCAACAGGCTGACTTTTTTGGGGGGTTGGTGGGGCCGTTTTCCATCCATCGGAGATGGAAAATGCTTGCATAAATTGTTCTATTCATGCATGTTTGAAGGAATGCTGTACAGGGCCGCTGGTCCCAGTCCAGTATTCCAGTATCCTCCGGTGTTCCAGTACTCTGCTGGCACCGACGTAAAGGCACTAAATTAAGAGCTCCATCAGTGGAAGCCTGACATCTCAGCCAGTAATGTGATTTATTTCCTTGCAGTCCAGTCCCTATTTACAGCAAACATGTGTTACTGTGTATGTATATGTTGCTCATTCAAATGCACACTGTGATACACACACACACACACACACACACACACACACACACACACACACACACAAATACACAGAGATTACACTAGTGAATGTCACAATAATGACAATCACATCAATAAATTAAGTTTTGAAACTGACTGCACACACATCAATTCAATATTACATAATAATATATTGCAATATACTAGTACTACTACTAGTACTTATACTGTTACTACCATCATTAAAACTACTCCTTCTTCTACTGCTACTCTTCCTAGTAGCACACCACAATTAATATGTCCACTGCTACTACGGCACATACTTCTTCCACTACTACAATTTCTACTACCACAATCAATATGTGTACTGCTACTCTTGTGCATACTTCTACTACTACTACTATTTCTACTGCCACAGTCAATATATCTACTGCTACCACTGCACATACTTATATTACTACTATTTCTACTACCACTACTGCTATTACAACTGCTAATATGACTATTACCACTACTACTACTACTACCACTATTAGAACTACTTTGATACTAGTACTACTGCTACTACTACTACCACTAATACTACTACCATTGCCACTACAACCACTATTACAACTACTTACCTTTGATATTGCTAGTATTACTTCTACTACTTCTTCTATTACCACTATCACTGTCGTTTACGATCACTACTTCTAGACTTTATTAGTATTCGTACTAACTACTATATCTTTACTACTATCACTGCCTCTCCTATGATTACAACTTTTAAACAATACTACGACTACTATTACTACTACTACTTTTACTACTATGGCAATTACTGAGACTTCTACTTCTACTATCCTACCACTTCTACAACCAAACTACAACTTGTATTTCTACTACAGTACTATTGCTACGACAACTACTCCTGCTTCTACTAGTACTCCTGCTGTTACTACAGTTCGTATACTTCTGCTAATAATAATTAATACCAATAATGATATTAATTATAGTATTTATCCTTTTAAACTGACTAGATTCTTTTTGAAAGCACAATTAGCTGCTCACAACCGCCTTATAATTTTCTACTTTAATTAAGCATTCCCCTTAATGGCTAAATTATTATAATTTTTCTCCACTTTGATATCATTGTCATGCAGATGAGTGCCTGTGATTACGAGTCCAATTTTCTCCTGATAATCCTCGTCACAGTCACCAGCCATGTTTGGCCTTTGCGGCCCTGCACAGTGAGATGTGAAAGCTGATAAAAAGGAATCACGTCGTAATCCTCTGCTCCCATGAGCTGTCTCATACCATTATTTCAAACCCGAGTCCATCGCCACTCAGCCATGATTTACTTCCTGCCTTATTGATCCTCCTGGTTTTACCACAAAAGCTTTTATTCAGCATTCACCTGCGCGTCCAACGCTGCCATTAGTATCTTACAAAACATTCCCTATAGGTCACATTTGGGAATGAAATTCACTCACTTAAACTCTGTGACCTCTGGGAAAATTAGTGTGCATACCTTGATCTCAGTTGTTGACAGTGGATTAGCTGTTTACTCTCTCCCACTCTTTGTCTCACTTGTGGATCAACAAAGAGCGTGCCTGGGACCGAAATTACATGTTTCTAAACAATCTGCCACAAATTACAGGTTAAGCCGCTGGAATGACGGCTGGACTTTGATTTCCTTGCACGTTGCAGCTCAAGCACGGCCTGGGGCACTTGTACCCTTTTCAATATTGTGTTCGTCGTTAATACACCTTAAGAGATATCTCTCTTAGATTACAGCAAATTAATGCTAATGGCATGTTGAGACAGTGTCTGCCTATAGTTAGAGTTGTAAAGTTGAGGTTTCCTCAAGGACTTTTATAGCTTCACGTTGATTTCTTACTCGAGTTTCTGAACAAGTTATGGAAAATACAATAATCAATTATACAGTAGGGTAATTAATTATTTGCTCAATAGATGGGTTTCTAGGGGGCAGAAAGCACAACACATGTAGCAGAGCCAACCACCAAAGCAGAAATGACCAGGAGTTGTTGTAGTAGTAGTAGTAGTAGTAGTAAACAGCAACTGCAGAAAAGATGAAATGAAAGTGATTAATACTCCACATGCCTTTTCTAAAAACAGAAGATTATGGATTCAGGACTGATGGGCAAAAGTGTTATAGTCACACAGCGCCAGCGAAGCAGCAGGTGGTCATGGCGAGCTGTCATGCTCCAAAGATTGATAAAAATGAACTTTTCAACCTACAATCTAAGGAAATATTTATGTATATTGAACGGCTGTAAAACAGTGATGCAAGACTTCATTACAGCAGTATTACGGCTCTAAATTGCTGTAATGGTACAGAACTATGGTGGGGGAAGCTCACTCAGGTACGCCATGACATTACATTTTGAAGGGAAGACAGTCCTCCCCTGCGCAGAGTGACCATATTTTCAAATCCCCAAACCGGGGCCCTTAAGTGTGCCATATGTTCATGCATGTGCATATAATATGCACGCACCATAGGCATTAACATCAGGATGGCTAGCTTGGTGCACCTGTGGCTTTCTCTCCGTTTAATCCCCTTCATGAGCGCTCTGACAGTTTGGGAATTCTGTGGAGAGTTTTCCTGAGAGGAAAACTGTTGTCTGGGCCTTGCTATGGGAATAATGAACTTTAATTTTGAACCCAAACAATCTCTATCTAACCATGTTGCTCACCATGACTCCAGAGAATTAATAAAATGTGGCGGTCAGACAATCCGTTTGTCATGATGGAGACACCGGGAGAAAGACTGTCAAGAACAGACGGTCCTGAGTGAGTTACAAGCCGAGCGAAAAGTTTTAAGCGATTGACAACTTTTTGTGACACGCCTGTTGATGTGCAGAAGCAACTGTATAGAATAATTGATCAAAACGACATGTTTGATTTGCACATAAGTGCTGAGGGTTCTGTGGTTCAACAGTGTGATGCTGGTTGCACAAAATGTAACCAGTGGATCTGCGGTGCTTGTGCGTAATTGTGGCTTTACAGCAGGCAACAGCAGTATAGAGAGACTGCAGCGGGGCGCACTGTGCTGGCTTCCTGAAATTAATGAGTGGGAAAGAACATGATAAATGTATGTAAGTATAATATTGTTATTATTTTTTAAATTATGGTGAAAACGGACAATTTGATAGAGACTGTTGGCTTTGAAGCTTTCAAAATGGGACAGTCTTGGACAAACCGGGACATCTGGTCACTGCACCCCTCCGGTAACAACAAGAAGCACCCGTGGAAGTTAACATTAGCTAACGTTTGTTTAAATATGAATCAGACATATCGGCAATATTGTATTGACTTTAGGTGTTATGTTTCCTTAACTCTGGCCAACCGCTAATGTTAGCTAGCAACCAGCAATACACTACTTTATAGAGACCTGCCAGACATACAAAGAGCTGCTGTGTGACTGGTTGTACTAATAACAAAACCAAAATCCAAGTCTCCAGTTTTATATTAACATTATTGATATTGAGGATTCGCTGAGGAAAAAGTGTCTGGCGGTGTCCATCAGGAGGGACTCGCGTAACTTGAACGCCAGTGTCAGCCAAACAGACGCAGATCTCATACATAATGTCTGATTATGTCTGGCACATCTGATCTAACATTACTCATTTCATAGCAGGTGATAATAATAAAAAAATCTCATTAATGTCATATGGTTAGACTCTGCAGGGGTCTAGTGTAGTCAACAAGAATGTACAAACAATCTATGTTGATTACAGCATTTTTGCTCCCTGAATGTGCACACACCCAGTAATGTTTGTTTACAAGACACCCATCAATTAATTCAAATGTCCTCAAATTCCCTCATTTGAAAGCAAAGCTACGCTCTTGTCTCTAAGCATATTCATGCATGACACACTTCTTTGAAATAGAAAAGTTTCCAGCAGCTATGTTGCTCCTGGGTGTGCACTGCTGCACTGAGCAGGTTTGCACAGCAGACAGAAGTCTCTCTTGAAATTACATACAGTAAATATCCACCTTCAAAGTTGCTCTTATGGATGTGTGGAATTTCGTGGGCTGGTGAGCTTAAGGGTTAGATATATTTACCTTTTTTTTTGTGCGGTGTCAGTGACAGCACTGGATGCCTCGCTGCCTCAGAGTGTTTTTCTGTCAATTGTATCCTCCGCTGAGCTCTGCAGCTCTTAATAATCCCACTCACACACAGGTTGCTTCACTCACATGAAGCAACCTGTTGACCTGCACATCACTTGACCTCTCTTGACCTTTCAAAAGCTAATCTCTCCGTATTGTTGCATTTCAATGTGAAATTTGAAAAACAACAACAACAAAAACCCATCCATCCATCCATCCATCCATCTATCTGCAACCGCTTATCCCATTCCATGTCGCTGGGGTGCTGGAACGGATCCCAGCTGACATTGGGTGAAGGCAGGGTGCACCCTGGACAGGTCGCCAGTCCACCGCTGGACTGACATATAGAGACAAACAACCATTCACGCTCACATTCACACCTACGGGCAAGTTACAGTCATCAATTTACCTGCATGTCTTTGGACTGTGGGAGGAAGCCTGAGAACCCAGAGAAAACCCACACTAACACGAGGACAACATGCAAACTCCACACAGAAGAGCCCCAAGCCGGATTCAAACCTGCAACAGTTTTGACACTGAATTCCAGAAATCTATTTAACTAACTCTTAAGGACGAGATAACATCATTTTTAGGCGACCAAAATCTTCCAATTAACTTTCATGAACTGAAAACACTGTAAAAGGGTTAAAGTTGTAAGACAAAAAAATGGACAAATCCCAGACCGGACAACACCATGGTAGTGACCTGTCAATCAGAAGGTAGCCACACCCTAAAGCATACCCTGCTTTATGGTCTGTTTGACACTAATGGGACCATAATTTACTAAGTGAACATCATGCTGTATTGAAGAAGACTTGAAACTGGCGATTGAGACCATAAACTCATGTTTATAATGTTTCCTGAGGTAAGTGAGAAGTAGGCTCATTTTCTCGTAGACTTCTATACCGTCAGACTAGTTTTTGCAACCAGAGGAATCGCCCCCTGCTAGCTGTTAGAGAGAATGCAAGTTTAAGGTACTTCAGAATTAGCTTCATTTTTCAGACCCGGAGGTTGCCCACCGGCCTAAAAATATAGATATGCTCATGCATCACCTTCACCTACTTTTGTGAGTTTTTGCTGCCTCGGGTTTCGCCTCTCAGCCTACAAACTGACTGACCAAACGGTTTGATTGGTGGAGTTTGTCTGGGCTGTATATAGCCTGTCAGTACCTGAAAATAGCCCACTGTGCAATGTTTTGGAGGAAAAATATTTAATTTATGTTTTGATTTACAGTTGACAATTTTTTTTATAAAAGTCACCTAAAAATGTGCTATTTTAAATCCATTAACTGTATAGCCTATAAAATATTAAAAGTGCAGTGTGTAGGATTTGGTGGCATCTAGTGGTGAGGTTGCAGATCACAACCAACTGAAACGTCTCCTGTGTGCCAAGCATGTAGAAATATGGTGGCTGACATGACCATGTGAATGGCCCAATCTAGAGCCAGTGTTGGGTTTGTCTTTGTTCTGGGCTACTGTAGAAAAATGGCTGTTGGCTCCGTGACCTGCTCCATATGTAGATATAACTGACTTATTCTAAGGTAACGAAAACACGATTTTTATTTTCAGGTGATTATACACTCGTGAAAACATAGTTATTAATATTATATTCCATTTTTGCCAGTAGATCACCCTAAAAGCACACTGTTCGTTTAAGTTTCCGGAGACCAAGGTGATGTTGTCAAAATGCTCATTTTGTCAGACCAACACGTGATGTGAAAACAGAAACAAACAGCAAATCCTCAAATTTTTATGGCTTTTCAGGTCTTTATTAGTTAATCTCAATTGAATTTTCAGTGGGATGAAGCCATTAATAATACAGAGATTACCTTAAAATGCAGTATCTTTGTGTCCCCTTCCCACTTCTGACAGCAAAGGTACACTCTTCCCTAGCCCAGACTTCACCATGCAGCGTACACATGTTTACATTTGGTTCGTCTGTAGGCCCTTCCAGATGCTGCTGCTCCCTCCCCTCACAGAGCCGGCTTCTCTTTCCACCCACTGCTGAAATAAGAGACCACAGAGGAAGTATTCGAGCATGTCTTACTTGGCATTTCCTGGTCAGGGGCTGGACAGATTCTTTCACTCCTCTTTGCCCTTACGGTCACTTGCACGCCGTTTTGTGTTGTTAGTCCTGAGTGACAACACGCCGAGGAGTTTGAGTTGTTTTTTTTTGGTTCGTCCTCTTTACTGCACTGTATTTAGATTTCTTTTTGCAGCTGTAAATACACACATCCTTGCCAAAGGCTTGTTGGTGTGCCTTCTTCATGAGTATAATGATAGGCTGCATAGATGTCTTTTTTTTTCTTTGTAAGGAGTAGGACTATAAGAAATGAAATAAACTGTACAGTGCAGTGCATTCAGAAAACTCAGACTGTGCTTATCGTGCTTAATAGAAACAGCACATAGAAGAAACGTGTCAACGACAGATTTGTTTGGTTCATTAGTAGAGGAGGTAAACAGTCCTCATGCTTCATTGATGTCACATTGGGTTGTGTGTTCTTACTTAATTAACATTTGCACATTGTTACTTAAAATCCAATTAATTACCACCTCTGAATCTACCCGCAGTGACTGGACATTTTGTTCTTCTTTTTGTACATTTTGCCTTTATTAGACACAGCTCATGGTAGAGTGCGTGACAGGAAACATGAGGGAATAATATTCTCTGGATGGATGTGAACACATTTTGCTGCAGTGTCACACCATTTGTCCACCAGACTGGTGACCTGTCCGAGGCAGACTCTGCCTCTGGCTCAGTGTGTGCTGGACTCTGTCCTCCCATGACCCAACAAAGGATAAATAGTGATACAAAATTGATGGAGGTAGAAGCTGTGTACAAGTGCAGATATTGAATGCACAAGGTGATGACTTTTCTTTTGACTGTAGACAAAGCGGAGAGATATGTTGTTTCCATTGAATAGTAGAACGAGTCGGACATCATCTTCCAGTGTGTTCACTTACTGTATAGACACTGTTATGTAACTTGAAGGGAAAGTTTTTACGTAAAAGAAGGGAAACTCCGTTGCACTTTAGAGCCCTGCTATGTTCACCAGCCTGTCACTAAATGTTTCTGCTGTTTAGTGCTGAGCAGGTGGGTTTTTAGGGCTGAAAACAGCCGCCTGTATGCAGCCGAAAACGTCGCCATGAGAGCGTGAGAGTGAACCAAAACAGTAAAGTTGTTCTTGTGTACTTGGATTTTATAAGAATATCAATTATGCCTATTTCAACTTTTTTTTAGTAGGTAGCACTGATCACCTGCCACACAATAAATCATTCACATTCATCACCCAGTAGGTTTACTAGCAAACTAGCTAATGAGCCAATCGACCAACATGTAGCCGACCGATACTCTAATCCAACCAGAGCTTGAGAGCAATAGAAGAGGTAAGGATGGGGGTATTATTGCAATATAGCCTACTGCAATTGGTGTTAAAGGAACTAAATATGGGTAAAGAGTGTAGAAGCAAAGAGATGAGTCACTGCTAGATACAAACACTGCCTCTATTTTTGACTGAAAATGCTTATTTTATTTATAATAATTTTATTGTTCAACACAGGCTATTTCGGTAGAGACATTAAATATGACTGTAAAATAGAAATGATTTTGTTTTACATTTGTATGGCACGTTGTATGCAGGCGTTTTACTGGCCTTTTAATCGCTTTCAATTGAAAATGGCAGAAGCGTTGCTTTGCTGCTGGACGCTGATGTTGCAATGGACCGAACAACATAGGTTGTTTGATAGGGGATTGGGAGCATTTCTGTTGCCTCTCAGTGGCTCTCATCATGGCGACGGTGAGCCACGACTTGCAGCTAACAGCGCTAACAGCAAAAGTGCTGACAGAGCAAACTGTGTTAACCTAAGGGGGAACTGAAGAGTAGGCTACACTTCCACAATGGTGCCATCGGTCGGGGCGGCGTTATCAGCTGTAACCGCCATATGAGAGCAGCGCAGAACGGCCGTGAGCTAGCCAGCGGGGCACGTTCACATGCACAAACATGCGTTAAAAGGCACGTGTGGCTGGAGAAGCTTGGATTACAACACTCACAGAGGGACAGCGAGTTCATTCTCTGCTCAGATAGACGTTACCCCTCTATATCTTTGCAGAGCAAATAGTTGTTTGCTGCTATGTTAATGATCTGGATACCAAATAGAGAACCTTTTAAAGGTGAAATATATGTCAAAATACCACTTTGAAATGGATATTGTGGTGTTGCAGGGATGTCCTGGCCTTCACATCATATTCTACAGACTTAATAAAACATTTTGTTCAGTACAAATACCTGCAAAACATTTTACCATAATCATTTTTATATGTTTTTCCATGAAAATGAGAAAAAAATATGTTGAAATTATCATTCATGCTAATATTACCAATCATTTTAGAATTGCAATATCAGTAAAAAATAGCTAGATATTTTTTTTTAAATTTTCATAGATTATTTTTGCCCTGTTATTTTTGTAGATATCACCTCTGTTGCTGTTTATTTAATTTCCTAATGACTCCAGTGCTACATGCACATTTTTAAGAACCTTGAAAATGAGGCTTGAATGCACCAGTGTAATGTATGTGAAATACAGCTGCTCAAGTTGTTTGAGAGAAAAAAAAATGTTTTGCGGATGTCCATCCATCCATCCATCGTCAACCGCTTATCCCGTTAGGGGTCGCGGGGAGGCTGGAGCCGATCCCAGCTGGCATTGGGCGAAGGCAGAGTACACCCTGGACAGGTCGCCAGTCCATCGCAGGGCTGTTTTGCGGATGTGCAGAAAGAAATAAAAGCAAATAAATGGCAAAATGTGTGTGAGGTAAGTTAGACACAAATCGCCCTGATATAATTGAATCAGTCAAGCACTCAGGAAAACACTTGATTAGGCGAGTAATAACCGCATCAGTCGGGCTCTAAGAATCACTAAAAGACTGCATACAACATGTCGAGTTTGCACTCAAATCTCTCGTTACGAAATGGATCAATGCAGATTGATGTTGTGTGGTACAATATAGAAATCATTTTAATCATAACAATAATACCGAAAAGCTTTCATGGTGGAAACTGTACGAGTGAAGCAGAGCTGGATTTTGGCTTCCCGATGCAGTCCGTCTAAATATTTACCCTCAGTCACATTAGGTATACAAGGAGGCCTGAAGCAGAGGATGTTTACTTTATGGAAATATTTGATGTTTGTACTTTATGTGCCATTCAAGATACTGCATTATCACTTTAGCTCAGATACTGTAAAGGAAGATACAGGAGGAAGAGTCGCTGCTCATTTATGTCCCAAGTTAAAGTGTGTGCTGTCCTTTTCCTGAACGCATCCCATAGAGGCATCTTCTTGGCAGAGACGTCTTCTTTGTCCAGCTCTAGATGAAGCTTGTAGCTATCACTCTGTCACAGTCCCATGCAATATAAAGTGTCAAACCAAGTGCTATTAGGCCATCATGGGGGAAAAACACATTTTAAATTTTGCTGTATATGTCATGGCGATTGTGAAATTTCACAGTATTTCCAGTGCAGCTACAGAAAAGTTACTGTAAACATGTTAATCAACAATAAATATGATTGCTGTTCCTTTCAGTGAAAGCGCAAGGCCTTTTTCCTATAGTGGCCATTAGTCAGCAATCAGCAAGGTCAAATCCATCTCAGAAGAGGCAGGCATGGTGATGCCAACCCACAATTTAGTACTGCTAAAAGAAATGTTGAGTTTTGATTAAGGGCCCCATGTGCATGTTGTGTACCTAACAATATCTCACTGGCTGTATACTTACCTTTTGAATGAAAGCAACAACTTCACAGCCGCTCTCTGGGTAGTTGAAAGGAGTTTTCATATCAGACAGGTTGAAAGAAGATGAAAAAAAGTTAGTTGTAAAACTTCACATGCTTTGAATTGTTTGAATATCACAGATTGAATACTATATTCAGCCGTACGATTCTGTCTGAGGTTTTCAGTGAATTCAAAGCACCAGTGCCAATCTGTGATGTTCAAACAATTCAAAGCCTGTGTTCAGTGTGAAATCGTAGTGACAGTCAATAAATCTTGGTGAAGGGCTTGTTAGTGAGGGGCCCCAAATTGTGTCTACCTGCGTCATTGCCCTTCTCAAAAATTGTCCAATTGATCAGGCACACTATAATTACTGGCTCCAGCAGAATTACCGTCCTTTGAAGGAGGAGAGGCGCACTAATTTCAAGCCCTCTTTTTCCAGGCAGGTCTGATCCGGACTGATAATGGGGAGTTTTTCATCGAGCCCCTTGAGAAGGGCCAACAGGACGTGGAAGTGAAGGGGCGTGTGCACGTGGTCTACCGCAGGTCGGCCATCAAGCGGGAGACGGGCCAGCGGAGGGAGGACCTCCACAATGAAGGTAGGCGAGGAGAAGGAGCCTGACGTCAGTGGAAACAAAAAGCTGTGTGTGTGTGTGTGTGTGTGTGTGTGTGTGTGTGTGTGTGTGTGTGTGTGTGTGTGTGTGTGTGTGTGTGTGTGTGTGTGTGTGTGTGTGTGCTTTGACTGTGTGGGTGTGCACGTGTGAGTAAGTGTGCATGCTCTATGTACAAGAGCACTGGAGGGCCACACGATAGAAAGGACTGTTTATTTGATTGTACATCATAGAGTTGAGTAAAGTACCTTCATTTCAAGTGGTACAACTTCATTTAAAGCATCAGGGGTTTTGTATGATTTTGTCCATTTATTAGAAGTCATATTACTTAATATCACAGTTAAACATTTTATCACTGTTAACATCAAGTCTCTAATTATGATACTGATACCAAAACACAAACTGTTTTTGATACTTAAAATTACTATGAGGAACTTTTAACTTGTAATAAAATAGTCTCCAATCAATGTTTGTCACTGGTACCACTGGGTCTAATTACTGCAAAATTAGATAAAATTTTCAGCTCAGAGACCTGCGGAGCATCCAGCAGTGACCAATTTGCCTCAGACAGATCCAGATCCAGCTTCCCCTGTAGGGACTCCTCCTACATCCAGGAGCAAAGCTTTGCCTTACTGCTCTGTCAGAGTCACAGCTTGCAGGTAACATGCAAGTTGCAAAACTCTCGCTAGACGGTAAAGGTTAGGCATTAACCTTAAATAGTTACGGTTCAGCATTGAATTTGAATGGTTAAGTTTAGGCATTGACCTTGAATGCTTGAGATTAGGCATTGACCTTGAATGGGTAAGGTTAGGATAGGTTGTGGGGCAGTGATTCTCGCCGGAGTTTCTTGCAAGTTTTTTAAACTTTCGGGTTACCTTCGAGACATGACCCTCTGCCAGTCCCCACTGGGACCCAACAGTGACTCTATACTGCTGGACGCCTGAGCTATATCACTGGGCCTTGGTTAGGGAAGGGGGACATTGGAGAACCAGAACCAGGACTGCACCGGGCAGACCGTCAGACCCTGCTGCAGTAAAATGAGAGGTTTTCTAAAGAGACATCAGTGCTCAAAACTTTTTTCCACAGAGACCGCCAAAGTCAACACAAAAAGTTCCTCATAGTAGCTTCAACTTTGTGGAATATGTTGTTGTACAAACAATTTTTCATTTTTGTATTAAGATCAAATCAAATGACTATGTTTAATGTAAAAGGTAGGGATGTCATGATAAGAGAAAGTAGTAGTTGATCACAATACCAGTGAGATTCCATGTTCCTCGATACCGATTTGATACCATGGTAAAAAAAAAAACAGTAAAACAATACATCCCATGTATTTCAACATCCGCTCCTTTATTACTGTTTGCATACTCACGGGTCATAATTCACTCTTTATCATCTATCTATATTGATGTGAAAACATCCTCAAACAACTGTATGTATTCAAGTTTCTTGCCAAAAATGACATTTTACAAGATTACATTTGAACACATCATAACAATTTACCTTCGCCCAGTACTCATTTTTACTGAATATAGCCTGAATGCATCATAATCATTGGCACCTCCCATGTTGAAAGAACATGTCCTCATGTTTAGGCAACAAACTTGTTTAGGATTGGGAAAAGACTGTGGTTTTAAATCCTGTCTGGCAGAAAGCCCTGAAGGCAGACTTCTCCCACGGGTTTGGTGAGGATGAGAGCTAGTTAGCCGTTAGCTCCTCGCAACGTAGCCTGATCAGGGAAAAAGTAGGGTATGCCCCCTGGGTGCATTAGCAGTGAGTTTACTGCATCCCAAACACATTTTCTATCATCCCCGGGATGTTGGGACGGCGTCAGTCACGAGCACTGACGGTACCTGCAGTACTGTAGAAAAATGAATACCATCACAATTTTTGTATCAGCTTGAGGTTTAAAACTGTACTTGAATCATAAATGAAAGTATATCATGTTTGCAGTTCAGTGGCTAGATTATGCATCACATCGGCCCTTAAACCTCTATCCGTGCTCTTTATTTATTAGGTTTCCCAGCAGATGCAGTTCTCCCAAAACCAGCTGGTAAAGTGAGGAATTGTGGGCTCCAGTGGTTGTACTGGGGACAGGGGAGAGAGGGGGTGTGCATGACCTTTCCTTCACAGGCAAACGACCCAACACCATCATGAATTTCTTTTCTATTCCTTCCCTGCTTGCTACAACAATAGCTTGAGCATCTGGTGGAAGACTCTCTCGATACTCATCGACAATGACCGTTTCTGTACCCACACAAAAAAAAAGCCTTCAGTCGTCAGCTCGCGCTAGAAGAATGTTACTCACAGAGGAAACCATTCGTGTCATGTATGTGTGGTCTTGTTCAAACTAACCATGTGTGTTGTGAAAGCTTTTTACAGTGTTAGGTTTGGGTGTTTACAGTATTGTCACATCCTGCTGGGAGAACCAATGTACCACTTACGGTTGTCGCTCCCATTTAAAGTCTCCATTCATGCCATTATCTGTGGTGTTAATTACATTTTTGGCTTTGCAGAGACTGATTTTGCACACATTTATCTTAATGTACTCTGCTGCCGCTAGTGTATATATAGTAAGATGTCACTTATACTTATTTACTTACTTTACTTTGGGGAGATTTGCCTTGAGCCAGTTGTCCTGATTCACTCTCATTTTTCTGCATTGTACTTCTGAAAATCCAAGTCCAATTGATTTTCTCTGCACAAGATACTGTATTATGTCTCCATTTGTATCTGGCAGGCTTGAATCACTACCGTCTATTACAAAAGATTATTTCAATTCATAGCTTCGAGCAACATGCCAAGCTTTTGTGATACATGAGCCAGTTTTTGCCAGACACTGTCAAAACATTCTTTTCATTTCAATTACATTCAAGGGTGTTATTACCTTAATCAAGGAAATGAAATATCAGTTTGTGTATTTATTTTTTCTTGTTTAGATAGGACATCAGATACTTGAAAGTGATTTTTATGAAAGCTGGTGAAAAGATATTTTTTTTAATGAACTGCTGTTAACAATAAGTCTGTTCATATCATCTGTGGTGTTTTTTTAGCATATGGATCGCTGCTTCTCACTTATTTTTTTTTCCATTTAACATTATTTATATCTCATCTTCAGAGATATTGGCCGCTTCACAGTTTCTGCTGTGGCCTGAATCTTAAAATTCATACAATTTCTTTCTTTCATTGAACGTCTGACTTGCACAGATAGACGGCACACTGTGCGTGAATATCACACCTTCAAAACCAGCTGAGGTGCTTCATGACATGCATGAATGTTGTTTGGATTCAGCGCAACTCAGCTGGGATTTGTGCCATCAATGCACATATTATAGTTAGGCTAAATGTGGAGCTGAGAGGAAATACACAATTTATGAGTGTAAGGGGAGTATTTTGATGAAAGATCAAGTGGCTTAGAGCATATAAAATCTACAGGCCTGCCGATAATCCCACAGGATTCCTCCTGCGCATCCTGAGACTCAAAGACATGTTTTATGTTGGGTCTGACACAGACATAAATCACTCCACAAAAGCTGGAGAGAAGAAATATCATACAAGCATCAGATTTCCCACAGTCCTGTCATTGACTTGTTTATGTGCTGCTCATATTTTGCAGTGGCAGACTTCGGGATCGCGGACCTCCCTGCCGCTCTGGATCTCGTCGAGCATAAACTATCTGAGTCGGAGCGTAAGAGGAGGCATGCGAAGAAGGATGACTATAACATCGAGGTGCTGCTGGCTGTGGACGACTCAGTGGTTCGCTTCCACGGCAAGGAGCATGTGCAGAACTATGTCCTCACGCTCATGAACATAGTGAGTCTGATGGTTGAATATGCTCACCCACTCCTCATTTATGCAGATTCCCAACATAAAATATCATGTTTTTTTCCTAAAATGGTACTAAATAAACACATTGACCAGAAGGTTTTTAAAGGTAGATCATGGACCATGAAATACAAACAATGGCGAATGCTGCATAGGGAGGTCAGTGGTTCAAAAAATACCCTACTTTCACCCAGGAGACTGGTTTTTATGCCCCGTGTGAAACAAGGTTACTAAGGTTACTAAGTTACACCACTTCCGGAGCTATTTAAAGCCAAACCACAATCGTTTCTTAAACATAACTAAGTAGTTTTGATGCCTAATCCTAACAAAGTCAATATTTTCCTAAGCCTAGCTAAGTAGCTAGCTTGCTAAAAAGTTAGAGTGCCTTAAGTTATTTCATGTAAAGACGGAAGATTAGACTGTATGCTTGTAACAAGCGTAAATTGACACGTGTTGCTAGCAAAATGAGGGAAAAAGGAGGAATAACTTTTTCGTAAGATATATGAAGTGTTGTATGAAAATACTGTACGTTGAATGACGCCATCACGAGCATACAGTGGGATGACGAGAAGTCTTAGCTTTCTGAAATTATTATAAATAATTAATATTTATAGTCAATATAAAGAGATGTACCTTCTCAAAGTGGTACCATGATGTTGGATGTTACAGAGACTGTGATAAATACAAAAGCAGAACCCACTGTTCTGGTTGCATAAAAAAAAACTTCCTAAAATTACATTAAAAAATCGCAATATATCACTTTACTTACAATTTTGCAATATATTGAATCGTAACTCCTCTGTCATGATAGATATTGTATTGCCAGATTCTTGTCAATATACAGCCCCACAAACAATAATGCCCTGCTGCCGCCTGCGGTCTGTCTATTTTTAAAGGGTTTATTGTTTGGTCTGTAAAATGTTGTAAAATTGTGTTTGTGTAATAGTGAAAAATACACACCACAGTTTTAAAAAGTCAAAGGGGACATCTTGAAATAGCTCGCTTTGTCCAAGCTCCAAAAATATTTAGATCACTGTTACATAAAACAAAGAAAAGCAGCAAACATGAACAATGAGAAGAAGTTTTTTTTGCAAGTTTTGCTTGAAAAACTTAATCTGTTCTCAAAATAGTTGCTTGACTAATAGACTAATCGTTGCAGCTCTATAAATATCCTTTCTTCACATGAAAGTGCTGCTGAGTTTTGTTGATTTTCTCCCTGTATTTTTCCCTCCTCGTCCTCTCTGACACCAGACCTCGCCACACTTCCCCCTCCAGACCCCCATTTTCTCTAGCTGTTTATGGATTACCGATGAGAAGTGAAAAAAAAAAAAATTCTCAGCTCGTTCATTACGGGTTCCACCAGCTCCTACCACCATAATCTACTTAATGGGCCCAAATCCCTCAAGTCAGATTTTCACAGGGTGCTGGTTTCACTCTGTAACAGTTACCATTTGGACCCTGCATGGTGGTCTGATTAGCCGCACTAGACCAATTAGAAAGTTGACTGGGAGCTCATGGAAACCAGCGCCAGGACATTGGATGATGTGTTTATTTAATTGGAATATTATATACACATTCCAATCCCAAATGTCTTCATCAGGGAGGAATGTCTGATTTTAATGACTTTGGCTGATTCTGCTATGAAGTGGCTGCGAGAGCGCTCTGTAATTATCAGTTCTTGGTGTCTAATGCTCTCTGATAAGCACGTACTTCTGATCATTGACAGGATAAGATGACTTCAGGAGGTCCTTATGGATTACTGAGCTGTAACAGCGATATCTAAACATGCACAGTATATTCCCTGTTCATTCTGAGTCAAATTTTACAATACAAACATGCAAATTCCTTGAAAGAAAAGCACAGTTTAAACAAGTGAGGGTCAAAACTCTTTAGTTCCACCCGTAAGCCACAGGCTTGCTGTGTCTGAAAGAGCTCTGCCCACTCAAATCCTTCTGAATCCCAGCTCCGTGGCTGCAGAATGTGTAGTACCACCTGGAGAAACTCTCCCCGAGGGATTGATTACTGAACATCCTGTCTGCGCGAAAGCCAAGGTGACTGCTGAGGTGCCTGCCGCACAATGGCTGTGTTGTTTGACCAGGTTTTGTCCACGTCGATGTGATGCTGTACACAAGCCAGGGACACCTAGCGCCTGTAGCCCACAGCTGCTACTCTCATTTGCAGCCACAACAGTCCCATTCCAGCCCTCTGTGTGCTCCTCCTGGCTTTGTAATTATCCCCGTATACGTGGGGTTGGAGGACTCACAAAAAGTTATTTTAAAGGCTGAATGCATAGAGTCCTGACTCAGGAACAACTTTTACAAAAGTCATCATAGAACTTTTTTTTTTTTTTTTTATGCTGTCCTCATTTTTCAACAGCGTGTCTGTTTCAAGTCCAACATAAACACACGTATATGGGTCAGTATAGACCAGTCGCGGTATTTGAGCTTGTAACAAATCTGGGAGAATTTGGGGTCACTTGAGTGTTCTTTACAGCGTTTATTGACCTGAATGGGCTTTTGTGAATGGCATATTTGCTTAAATGCCTTGGGTGTAACCCCGCGTCCCAGAGCAAAGTTGGACTTAAGCCAAGATAGCCTTTCTTCAGTGACAGAGCTTTTGTTCTGCACGGTCATAGGTTTTACCCAGAGAAAGTTAGTGGTCACACACTTGTTGGTGTTTTAGCAAAGAGGAGCACTCAGTTATTCTGTTTGACATATATGAGCCTGTATTAGCCTGCACAATGAGGACATTGTCACTGTTTAAATATATGAAAAATAACCCTCAAACTAAATTTAGATCTCTTCTTAAATCAATAAAACTAATAGCAGAAAGTTGAGCTGCTCCTTTGGCAACCTTTGTGAAATCATAGTGCTTTCTCATTATTTGTTTGTTTATGCATAATATTGGCTGTACAGATGGCTGGTTGTGCCTGTAATTCTGCCAATATTTATGCTCATATTCTGTCTGTTGTGTCAGGATTATAGGAAAGGAAAGGAAAATAATGCTAGCAGGATTTATTGAGCTACTCTCTCTCAATCCAGAAGCCAGAGAAGTACGTCTCTAACTTGTGATGTTATGAAGTATAAAGTCTGGACATAGAAATAAAGTAGGAGTAGAGTGGACATTCCCATTGAAATCATCATAGCAGGATGGTCGGAGCGGCAGCCATTTTTATGTGTACTGTTGCCATAGTGACCTTTGCAGCAGGCTAACTTCCGTATAAACTAAAATGACTTATGGGAAGTCGCGGATTCACTGACTGAAAACATACAGTAGTGTTAGTATAGAGTATAGGGATTCAGAGTAAATTTTGGATTTGGGATAGAGTTGTTGATGTTCACTAATACTTTTGGACTGTCCTAGACTTAGAAAATTAATTTAGAAAATGGGCGTAGTTCCCCTTTAAAGCTTATGGACAGAAATAACATCCCAAGCTGTTCAGCGGCTCTGCTGTGACATTAATGAAAACATTGGACTTCACCTCAGGGCTCTTGTGAATTTCACAGTGTCCAGCATCACCACTTGTTCAGTGACCTTCGTTAGATCAATGTTATTGACAGGCTGAGATGCAACAGAAAAATGATCCTGACAGTCAGTTTCAGTTTTCACCAGCATTGCAAAGCATGGAAATATGTCTTTTTGTTGCTGTTTGCTTTATAGGAAATTCTTTACAAAGAGCAGAAATGAAATAAAAATTGATATATAAATGACATAATACAGTTGGAGTAATAAACTGGATAACTGTCACACTATAAAAGTTATTTTAAAATGTGGCATTCACTCTGTTGACATTACACTGAGGGGGAAGTTATTCACAGTGTTGTAGCGACTACAGTGAAACTTTCTTTTGAGCCTTAAACAAAAAGATTTTCTGTGCTTAATAATAGCCATTTGCTCAACTTCGGTGTTGTGTTATGTTGATCAGATTTGGACAGTTTTTCTGGTTTTTGGAAACCAGGATTGGAAGACTCATAGAGACTGTCTGTCTGAGAGTTATGTGAGAATATCCCTCTCGTGTCTGTATGCTAAATGTGAAGCTTTGACTAGTAGGTGGTTAGCTTAAGCTAGCAATACTAAAAGCTAGCGTAAACTGCTAGCCTGGCTCCCGGGCAGTCATTGTCCTGACCAGTGAAGAGTTTCAATATGCAACTTACTCCCTTTAAAGCATCAACTGTTTTAAATTTCACTTTTTGAACACTTTCAACAAAGGAGATACAGTATAACATGCTAACTAGTGGGCTTTAGAAGGGCTGGTTGGTGGTCTCTGATTTAAGCTAAGCTATCATCTTCAGTCTGTGGCTTTGTTTGTAGCTGTATGATCTTTCCAGCTAACTCGAGGAAAGTGAATATTTGTATATCCCAAACCCTTTTATCAGAACTTTTGTCAGTATTCAACTTAGTTAGAGGTTAGAAACCATCCACTCGGTTTTGTGCCTTTTCCCTTTCCTTTAGTGTCTTATATTGTTTTTTTTTGTGTATGTAAAAGGTCTGCAAAGTTATAGATCCCAAAGTCCAGGCTAAAGGGAGTTACTCTCCCTCACAGAAGCTCTGTGAACCCCTGAACTGCCTGAAACGCATCCCTCAAAGTCCCGCCTTTTTATCTGTAACATGATGATGTCACCGAGCAACACATTATACCTGCTCAGTGGCTAGTTTGGCACGCCCTCAAACAAACCTAGTTCGAGTGGAGCTGGAGCGGAATTTGAAGAGTTTTGTTCATTTGACCAATCAGAATAGCATTTCAGGCAGAGGGTGAAAAGAGGTGCTGCGGCACCGCCTTTATGAGAAAAAAATAAAGCATTTTTTGAACATGTAGACATATAAAAGACATGTAAACATTGTAGAAACCCAAAAGTATGCAAGTATGCACCGGAAAATGAGCATAATAGGTCCTCTTTAATAGCAGGAGACAGGGTTGCCAGGTTATTGTTTAAAACATACAGGTTTGAATGAAACACACAGGTAGATATCATCAGCATGAGAGCAGTGATCAAGGGGAAGCATCTGCTGAATAGAACTAAACCTAAAGTACTGAGCTTTGTGAGAGGGAGAAACATGAGTGCCGGCAGCCACTTTAAACACTTTGTTCAATAAAACAGAAGAAAATCAATTTAAAGTAATTCTATTTACAGTACACCCACCTGGTGCCCCAGTTTCTCAAGTGCAACAGCATCATCAGGGGATCCATGGCTGCACTTTAACCCAATGATATTAAACTAATTTGACAACTGTTGATGAAAGCCGGATAGAAATTATTCCCTTCTACTGTTAAACAGCTGATTCACAACTGCCTCAATTTTTTAAGTTAATTTGGAGGTAGGGGTGTAGTCAAGGGAACATGTTGGGTTCGTAAGTAGAGGCTTGATTCATGCCAGTCATGGATCAAACCAAGAGAGACTCATTGAATTTGTTAGGTGGCCCATCGGTAATGACTCAGAACACTCATAAAAAGTTTTGACAGTAGAAAGTTAAGATTAGAGACGGATCGACTGGGTATAAGTCACTGAAAGAAACTGGGGATATTTGTCTTTCTACCAAATCCATTTTAAAATATTGCACAGTCCTCTGCAGTGATGGGGGTGTGCTATAACATTTCAAAATATATGCTGTTATGAGGCCTATTGCCAAAAAATGGTGCAACTATCATGAGAATGGCACCTTAAAGGAGGCGCTATCAGGTGTTTTGAGAAAAAGAGGTTCACCCGCAACTCAAAATAACTCAAAACCCCTTACTTACTTGGCATTTGCCAAGGTACTGTAGATAGATTTGGTTTAGGTTATTATGATAAATCTGTGGCTGACATTTCTGCCACCACATTAATACCGGGAATGGGATTTTATGTGTTGCGCTCAAAATGTCAAAAAATGATCTTTGAAAAACAAACAGTAACTTGAATTTTACAGAAATAATGTCTCAGTTGCTCTAGATGATCCGTAGAGTTTACTATCATTTCATTCCTTCACTTTCATCAAAGAAATAGCCCCAATTAAACTGCTGACAGTGAGGCTTTCACCAGAGGAGCCACGACATTGTTTCTTAATGCTGTGAGCGCCACAAATTCCCCTCCATTTTTGGGTTGGTGGCACAACTTTCTGAGATGGGTTTTTAAAAATCACATCATCTAAAATTGACACTGTCTGCATATCAGAGACCATAGAGTGTTTTTGCTATGTCCTCAATGCTACAGAAACACTGGACTCTCCTAGAAAATATAACAACCCTACAGGTTAAGTTATTGTTTTAATTATTACAGCTCATTATTAGAAATTATCAACAAATCATGTTTTGTCAGACATTTTGAACCGTAGACTATATACAAGAGGTAGACGTAGTCACAGTGACGTCATCCATTGTTTTGTGGACTGCCATTTTGAAGACTTGAGTTCAGCATGTTGGCCATCCCCATCTTGTTTTTTTGCACCCAGAAATGGCACAAGAGTGAGGCTAAGTACAACTGAACGCTGAATATGATATGATGATGATATGTTGCTGAATTCCTCCAAAATGTACCCAGAATTCAAAAGATTGTCATTAGTTTTCTCAACACCATAATCAGTTTCAGATCACCGTCAGTTGTGCATGTAACAGATGTTTTATGCTCTGTGATTGGATGTTTCTTGCCAAAATGCTTCTTGTGAATTTTGGGAGTTTACTTAAAGACTTTTTTTAAATCAAAGATTCAGGTATTTTCTAACACATTGTCAATATTTTGTACTGAGAGAGTGTTTCAGTTGTGAGTAACTTTGAAAAAAATGAATGCGACTTCTTACCTCCGGAATCAGTGACACCCTGCATAGCTCCTTGCACAACTCTAATAGATGTAAGTGAGAAAACGTGAATATTTGTAATTTTGGTGCACTGACCCTTTGATAGTAGTTTTAACTTAGGCAGTTGCAGGAGTAGCTGATTGTTCATTCTCAATAAAAACAAACTTAATAGATGGAGATAAAATATGATGACATTTTGCACCGATATTGAACAAATACTTTTCTGAGCTTGCAGCACGACCGATCATGTTAAATTTACGAGTCTGTCACACCCAGTGTCGACCCACGTGCCTTGAAATGCCAGTTGTAAATGTGTTTCCTCTCAGCAGCAAGTTGAGCGGAGAAATGTGAGGGTGCTCTGTGAACCTAAAAGACTCCATGTTTATCAATCGAGAGTTGCCCGGTTTCTTAATTGCAATCCATAACCAACATGTCCCAACTAAATGACTTACTGATTTATGGAAAAAGAAGTATCACCTCATATTTTCCTCTGAACTTCATTTATCAACCGCAAAGCGAAGCAGTTGATTGACTTTATGGGGCCCCCGAGGAGTGTCGACATGCAGCGACTATTTGAAGAAAATAAAACACGCTCAAGTGGAAATTGGACTTGGGATTTGAATGGGATCTTAGCTCGGCCCCGGGTTAGGCATCCACATACCGCAGCATTATTATAAAGCCAAATAGCAGTCGACACATTTCTGGGTCAGGCTTCTTTGCCATTGCATAACAGCACTAGTTTTGTTGGATGCTTGCCTGATGTCTTAACATATTTCATTATGATTCCAAGCTTGTTGTAAAAGATGAAAAAGAAAACTGGTTACCCACATGGTTAGACAGCCTGTTGCTGGGACGCTGCACCTCACGAGTATAATCTGTGTACTGTTCACTAGAGCAGTTTTAACCTAATGTTTGCTACTTTCATAGTAAGAAGATTTTACATAACACAGACTTCCAAAGGACATGTGAATCATTTGACGTGATACTGTGCTATTGATGAAGACTTGGCACAAACAACTACAAACAGCATTATGTCTTCTTCTCTGTGCCTTTTGTTACCCTGTGAATAAAACCTCACACAGTAGTAGATAATTTCCCTTTGGGGATTAATAAAAGTTCATCTATCTATGTATTTATCTAGTTGCTGTTGTAAGCATGAGCTCGCTGTATGCAGTGTGATGTCGCTCAACGGATATTTGACATCCAAGCGTCAAAGCGTTTTTTCAAACCTTTTGATGCCAGTAGAAGCCTCTGATTTGCATACTTTGAGCAGCTGTAATTATCTTCTTCAGTCCTTTTCAGCACCTACTAACTAATAAGCTGCGGAAAATCCAGAAACTGGAGATGAATCGAGATCGCCTTTATGTGTTGTGCAGACTCAATACTGTGAGGCGTTCTCAGTCACCTTCATCAAATGCATTGTTTCTTTCATCCTTCAGATCAGTGATCAGTATTGTTCCTTTTCTCTCAGGTCGATGAAATCTACCACGATGAGTCTTTGGGAACAAACATCAACGTTGTCCTTGTCCGCATGATAATGGTCGGGTACCGACAGGTGAGCCATGGCACACATGCTGTTATCTTCTATGTGCAAACATATTTTCAAACAAAGGCAAAGATATTGTTATATATATTGACATGTTTTCATATAAATGGATTTCTGTTCGTTGCCCTGTTGATTCATGGAACAACAGTGTAATAGAATGGTAGTGAATAAGATGTCAAAATACAAGTTATGTTTTAGGGCTGTCAAAGTTTACATGTTAACGCAAATTCGTAGTAACGACACTAATTTCTTTACGCATTAATGCAAGTGATCATCTGGAGGTTATAGCAGGCTCAGTTTTAAAGCTAGAGTGAAGATACCAATATCTTATGAAACTAGAAAACCTGAGGAATCCATCGGCACCAACCATGGCATGTGAAGGTTTAATAACACTCAAACATGAGCTAAATTTTAGTGAGGAAAAACTGTCATGGCCATTTTCAAAGGGGTCCCTTGACCTCTGACCTCAAGATATGTGAATGTAAATGGGTTCTCTGGGTACCCACCAGTCTCCTCTTTACAGACATGCCCAGTTTATGATAATCACATGCAGTTTGGGGCAAGTCATAGTCAAGTCAGCACACTGACACACTGACAGCTGTGAGTTTGCCATGTAATTTGTTTATTTGAACATATTTTTTATTCTAAATGCAGTACCTGTGACGGTTTCTAGACAATATTTGTCATTGTTTTGTGTTGTTAACTGATTTCCAATAATAAATACTTCCAAATATTTTCATAAAGAAAGCATATTTGTCCACTCCTATGTTGATAAGAGTGTTAAATACTTAACAATTCTGCCTTTAAGGTATATTTTGAACAGATAAAAACATTGTGATTAATTGGCGATTACCGTAATCTTGATTAATCATGGACGCGGATTAATTGCGATTAAATATTTTAATTGATTGACAGCGCTATTATTTCTTATAACTTCTTCTTATAACTAGGAATAGTTTTTTTGTATTTGCTTTCTTGCCTAGACTTAGATGAGAAGATTGATACCACTCTCACAGCCTTTACAGTAAATTTGCAGCTGGGGCCAGCAGGCAGTTAGCTGAGCTTAGCTTAGCTTAGCGTAGCTTATCTTGCCATAAAGATTAAAATTGGGGTGAAACAGCTAGCTTGGCTCTGTCCAAAGGCTAGTACGGGTTAAACAAGCATGTTTATTAGTGACAGATTTTGTTACCGCTAAACAGAGCCAGGCTAGCTGTTTCCAGTGTTTATGCTAAGCTAACCTGCGTATTTACCATACAGTCGTGAGAGTGGCATCAAGCTTCTCATCTCACTCTTGGCAGGAAATGGTATAAGTTCATGTGTCAAAATGTTGAACTACTCATCTGAAGCAGACAGTGCGTGTCCATGCATTTAAATAACTGGCTTACTTGACTTTCTGTCAAGTCTGACATCTGACTTTCTGTTAAGTAATGTAATCTGTTTTCTAAAGAGTCATGTACATTATATGAGAATCCCGGCTTCTGTAATTGGGGAATGGGATTCGGGAAACCTGAGCCAAACTTCTTCTGGAGAAAGACAATATCTTGGCCATCTATACATGTACTTGTGTTTCTAATAAGCTTTTTACATGTGAGCATATGTTTGACAAAGACTTAAGACATGGAAAGTATCGTTATGATGAAAATAAAAGATTTAGAAGTCTAAATAAATAAGTTTCCACTGCTGAACATTTGAATATTTGTAAGATTCAGGCACATTTTTCTGTCACTATAGAGCCTCTTTAGGCACAAAAAAGTATATTCTAACAGTACTACTGTTAAAATAACTGAGTAATGTTTTTTGTTTCTTGTTAACACACTGACTGATTTTATTATGGCAGCCACGAATCCCCAAATTTGTCCGAACTCCATCCGAAAGAGTTATGTTATGTTTCCAAAATATATTATAGTGGCCCTAAGGTGCTATTGGGCGCTATAACAGAATTAGTGAGGGTATCTCCTGGATGGTTAAATTATGACACCAAAATAAAAAAGGGAAAGATCACTTTTTTTTTTTTTAAATCATGTTTCTTATTGTTTCCTTAAGGAACAACCTAAACCACAAAGCAATATGTACATAAAATAACAGATAGTAACTGTATATTGAAAAACAAAGTAGTATTTAAAACCAAAGGAGGAGAAAAATTATAATAATAGTAATGATTAAAAAATAAATTAGATATAAAAAAATAGAAATAAAAGAATGTTAAATAAAATAGATAAATAAGTACATAAAAATTAGAAATAAATAATAAATAAAATTATAATATTATAATAATAAATAAAAAATGTTTAATCAATGAATAAACAAGTAAATAAAAACATAAAAAGTATGATAAATAAAAATGTTAAATAAAAAAATATATATAAATGCTCATTTAAAAAAAATAATTAATTCACACATCAGATTCTAAGCATCTACATATATCCCTGTGGTCCTGCCTCCACATTAATTCAATCTATTTTAGGGCCCTCTGGCTGGTTTGGGGCACTTTGCATGTGATATGATTATGCCAGGGGCCACTGTTTGATTTACAGGTGCAGCTTGGGGGGAAAAACAGCTAAAACCATTTAACACATTTAAACTCGGTGCTAAAGAGCTATTAAATGAAGAAGAAGAGTTGAGAAGTTTGTAATACATGATGATAACACTGCTCAATGCATACTGTACATTAACTCAGCCAGCGGGGACTGATATCCTTATGTAACGGACAAATCATATATTCACAATGCACTGAAATAGTTCCATCTGGCTTTTATTACTGTAATGAAATATTCAGTAGATGCTGGTTGTTTTAATAACCTGTATTACATAAGAAGATTTTTTTGAAGATTTTTTAATGTCTTATTGTTATGTAGGTGCATGTAGAGAGTAAGTAAACAAATGCTTCCATGTATAAGTTTGCTGGTGATCAAAACATACTGTATGTACAGATGAATTTGTTTTGAATCGCCTGTTGCTACATTATGTCACATTTTACATATTTGGTTGTTAGCAGGCTGCAAATTATACATTAAGGAGGTAGAGATTCACTATAAATTATGTGCATGGTGACAGACAGCAGGGAGTTATTACCGTTGAGTGCCTTCTAATCTACATGACTGACTGATGCTGCCTGGAGACTGGGCATTTTGCTTCCCTCATCTTGTTGCCAAAGCACATGTTGTTTACGCAGCACCTATTAGATGAGCTCAAATGCGTTGGATGTGTCACGAGCTCACACTCGAAGAAGAAAGACAAGTATTTTGCCAGTCTCTCTCTTTGGAAGTACCCTCTGTTGTGAGCTTTTATTGTTGTCATCAGCCACCACACTATTTCATCCCCGACTGCGTTTTGTTGTTAAATTGGCTGGGTCCTCATAACACAAGACAAAACAGAAAATAGTTTTTTCCATTTCCACTTTATAATGCTATTCCAGTTTACAACAACAGTTTCCACTTAGAAATCATGTCTGCAGTCGTAGTTGAATGCCAGTTTGAGAAAGAAAACACACATGGGCGGCTTTTATGTTCACAGTGCAAATCTGGTGTGCGTGTTGACATTGAGCCGAGGGGAAACAGGATCTGCTCTCTATGTCCGTTAGGAATTTAATTTCACATGCACACACATTTCAATTAAAGCTGCGTTCGGTAACTTTGAGCAAATATATTAAAAAGTTATTTTTATAAAAAGGTCACCAAGTTCTGACAGTACTTTATGAGGCAGATAATCTATGCAAAATGTCCCTCTGTGTCCTCCTGGTGCTCCTAATGGCATCTGCAAGATTTTCAAGGAGAACAACCAATCAGAACCGACGATTCTCTAATGTAGCTGTGAATCACTGCTCGTTAAATCAAACGGTCAAACTAGGCAGCGCTGATCAAATATGAATCAATACTGTAATGCCTATTTCTATCCTCAAATGTTCTCAGAGAACTTGTCGTGAACTGTTTAGCTCTAAAATGTGACCAGGGTAAACTTTATAATAACCATCATTAATAAATGATAAATTGATAGTTAATTGGACTTCATTAATAGTTATTTTACCATTAATAAACAATGAAATTATAATGAATAAAGTTTACTTATTATTAGTAATGCTATAATATATGTTATTTTAACAGTTTATTGTTGCACACATTTTACATACTAAAGGTCGGCCGATTAATTGGGCTGATTTTTTCTTAATCTGCATCGGCCGATGTCTGTGCAACTTAAGCCAATTACCTAGCAGCCAAATCTGCGGACAGCCCAGTGTTGTTGATGTATAACATGTGTGACTCCGCCCCTTGTGTCAATCAAACCGGACCTCAGTGGATTACAAGAGTGCCTGAGAAGAACAACGTCCTTACTGGGAGAAACTGTGCAGACACATGTAGGTTGGAGAGACACACCATAAGTCTTGCTCAATAGATTTGTTATTACATTTGTAATTATTAAGCTCTTGTATTTTATTAGATGGGAGGGAAAAAAAGAAAACCAGCCAAAGACATCAGCAAAAAAAAATCTGCATCATACATCAGCCTGATTTTGTAAAAAAAAAAAAAAAAAAAATCAGCATCAGCCATAAAAAAAACAAAAGATTTCAGTCGACCTCTGTTACATACTTTGTAAGTATTTGTGAATGATTAAGATATTGGTAAACCTTAAAGAAATTATTTGTAAAACATCTATAAACATTACATAGACAGATATTAGACATATTGATATGATATTTAACACTTTGTTAATGGCTAATAATTAGTTTGTCAACCATCCACAAATATTATTTGGATTATAAAGTTGCAACTAATAATTGTAATACCTTGGTTAAAGGTCATCTACTTTATAAACATTTAGATATTTATTTATTAATATTTATTTATTTAATTATTTATATTTATTATTTAGATAATGATTTTACAAACAGTTTGTTACAAATCATTTGGCATCATTAATAAATACTTAACATATAATATGTAAACTGATAATAAAAACTTTACTAATGTAATCAGAATGTAATTGTTATCTCTTAACGGATACAATGTAGATTTTTTTTTAACCTAATTATTTCATTTTACATAAATTAATGATAAAATAACAGAAGTTAAAGCATTACTAATAATAAATAAACTTAGTTAATTATCACTTCCTTGTTTGTTAACAGCAAAGTATCTATAAACGAAGTTTAAATAACTATCAATTTGCAGTATCATTTATAAATGATGGTTATTGTGTTACCCACTAAAATATGTGTAGAATGTAAAATATTTGAGGCCAGAAGTAGGCATTACAGCAACAGAATATTGATTCATATTTGATCAGTATTACCTAGTTTGCAAGCAGTGATTGAAGCAGAGACAGCTCGCCTCTGATTGGCTGTTTTCCTTCGGGTGCGGTGAAATCTTGCAGATGCCATTAGGAGAAGTAGGACGACACAGAGGAACATTATTTTACCCACAGATTATCTGTCTCATGCACTACTGTCAGGATATAGTGACTGTTTTATAAAAATATCTTTTTATCTTATTTGTTCAAAGTTATCGACTGCAGCTTTAAGTGTGATGTGAACTGAAATTTGGATTTTATGTCACTTCTGATCAACAGCATCACAGCAAAGGGGGAGTGTACGAACCCTTTGAAACCGTTAATTATTCTATAATGAGTGGAAATAGTCGAGTGATGTCCAAACAAAATAGATGTGATGGCGACTAATCAAAGTTTTAATTACTGACTATTTTTAACCAGTAGATATGAGATTTAATTGAGCTACCACGCATTTTTGAAAAAAATTAATGTCACCAAAGTAATGTACAAACACCTACACTTTTAGTAAAACTATTTAATAATACCCTACTGTATGATCCCAAAGTTTGTTGCAACTTTTTTTAACTGTGAAATACCTGCAGCTTTTATTCTCAATGTATTTAATCAAAAGTGAATTTGAAAAAACGATATTGGCAGTACATGCACACCCGAAGGAAAAGAGTGAATTACTTTTCTTTCACCTCAGCAAGTGGGGGAATCGCTGAGGTGAGCCGTTACTATTCTGTTCACAGTTTCAGTGGTAAAAGATTCCCCTCGTGTTTCTTGCAGTCCATAAGCCTGATCGAGCGTGGCAACCCATCCCGCAGCCTGGAGCAGGTGTGCCGATGGGCCAACACGCAGCAGCGCCGTGACCCCGACCACGCCGAGTATCATGACCACGCCATCTTCCTCACAAGGCAAGATTTTGGTCCCGCAGGTATGCAAGGTACTGTATTTTTCTCGATCGGGGACTGTGCAGACTGAGTGCTGATATCTGCTTCCATTCACAAAAGGGGGTTGGCTTCAAGTCTTGCCCAGGTAAGGTTGATGGAAACTTAAAAAGTGGAGACTGCAACTGAGGTCACAAATTGGAGCTCACAGGAAAATAACCTTGCTGACTTGACATTGATGCCACCCTGGATATGAAAAATTGAGCTTGTTCAAGAAGGTTTTTGGCATGTAGAGTAAAAACATAAAAGTGTGATAGTTTGTTATTTATATAGACTAGCTGTTGTTGTTTATCCAGATGTGAAAAGTTCAGTATGAACTTTCTCCACTCAATCCTAATAACACATGTATGCAACCATTTGGAGGAGTTTCATACCATACATGCTCTGTCGGTTTTCTCACGCTGTATTTCTTCTTTTCAGCCCTTCAAAACAAAATTTGAAGCGAGCCTCCTAAACCATCAGAGAAATTCTGTCCACTACGAACAAACGTCCTCTTGTGCTCAAGTTCAATATCTTGCATTGACCTGTGTTTATTTTTTTACTTTTTGAAGTGCACGTGTCATGTTTAGAGGACAGCCCGAGGCTACCTGGTTTGCTTGTCACACCTCCGGATGTTGCCATAGCTGCCGTTGTGTTGTGCTCATAACAAGCCCGGTTTCTATGGCACCTTGGCACTGTGTTTGGCTGCTGTGTCTCAGGGTTGCGAGCAGACATCGCACTCTCTTGTCAAAGTTCAGCTGTGACATGGTAGATTTTGTATCCCCATAAATATATTGTGGCTAAAAAGAAGTAAATCCATTCGTTTTGTGGAGTCGCTGGAAAGCAAATGACCCGAATGAACGAACATGAGTTTGCCACATTTACAGATACACTGTGATCAAATCCTGTGACTGATTTCAAGTGTTTTTGATCTGCTCTCCTCGCCACAGACTTAATTTCCCACACCATATGTTCAGTGTTTGAGTTTTTCAACCAGATGATAGACCACCTCTTTCCTCGCTCATGACATCAACAGTAGAGAAACAGATTTTTGACCCCTACTTGCTGCTGCTAATGCTGCTGCACCTTTTTTTTTTGCTTTAATATGCAAAGTGTTTATGGTCATGCAATCTGCATTCTCTTGAATTCCTCTTATCTGTCTTTCAGATAAAAGGTCCCGCTCCACAACTGCTTTTGCTATTTCACTCGCAGCGCTAAATATGTCCATTTATGAGCCATCTGGATCAAAAGCTGGCCTTTATGAACTTTATCATCGTCACTGTAGTAAAAAAAAAAAAAAAAAAAACTGCTGTAACTGACCTGCTGCAGACGTTTCTCTTTTTCAACACCACCAACATAACCTGATGCTTTTTAAGACTCTCCATCACCGGCTGTCTGTCTGCTGCCTTTTCTGCTTTTTACCTGCATGCCAAAAAATGTCTTCTGATGGTCAGAAAGCATGAAAATCATCTGAGAGCCGCCAAAAAGGAGGCGAGCGTGCTTCTGAACCAAACCCAAAACGCGCTAAGCTGAATCGCTGCACACCTCTTGATCGAGTCATGTTTAATGTTGTGCTTTGCTTAAAAAGTTTTGATGAACTTTGTGAAATGTTGTGATGCTGGGGCAGCTGTCTGCGGAGTAACGATGACAGGCTTCAGAGCTTGTTGTTTACTTCAAGACTTTCTTTATGATATTCAGTATACAAGCCTTTACATCACCCAACGTGCTAAAACTCTCTGTAGTATCCATTAGTGCAAAGCAAGGTGCTTTTAAGGTGTTTTAATATTGCCATCAGGGTGATTTTGGCCAAAGATGCACTTTCTAATCATTGGATGCCATCTGGATTCAGACTTCCTGCAAACATTGTACAGCTACTTTCATTTAGTGACTCCTTTTAGTTCAACTTGTTCAACTATTGAGTGCTACTCCCTAAACGCAAACCTGCTTTGCTTTATCAGATCAAATGCAGTACACACATATAGACACGTGGGTTTAAGATTGAAGCAGGCATTCAAAGCAATCACCGCAGCCTGTTGTTTTTTTGTTTTTTTTTTTTTAACTTGTACTAATATCAGCTCCAGAGTCAAACAGCCAGCCAACTAGCGAGCCAGCCGAGCTCCAAGAAAAGATTTAGTTCGTCACAGTGCCTGCAATCATATGTCATATAACTGTAATTTTCCAGCATGAACTCCAGTGCTGCATGAGAATGTCACAACCTTCATCCTGGTACTTGATTATTAGGGCTGTGTGGTCTTTTCTGTTGCCCAGGTTACGCTCCAGTTACAGGGATGTGCCACCCACTGAGGAGCTGCACTCTGAACCACGAGGACGGCTTCTCCTCCGCCTTTGTGGTCGCCCATGAAACCGGCCATGTGTGAGTAACAGCGCGCCGATGAAAGAACCAGCAAGGTCTCTTAACGCCTCCAATTAAGCCGATAGTTTTGCATGGTAACTGTAGTCTGTAATCAAAGGTAGGGCTTTGTTTTGGCTTAATGCAGGTACTCAGCCAGGCAAGATAAGTGTAATCAGTGCTGCTGTTAGAAAAACAACAGTTAATAAATGTATCACCATATACGAGTATATGTACATAGATCCGTGTATGCATATACTCAGTGCCCTAATGCAACCCAGCATACGTGTTCAACCATAAAGTCTACATTTATGATGCCTATAATGTTTTTGTTGACTCAGTCATTGAGGTGTTAATTCAGGTATATGTTTCTGTGTCAAGGTGATAGTGGTGTTGTATCGAACTACATTATACTGTATTGGGTGTTGTTTCTTATGTTCTGCCCCCCTCTTTTATGTAAGTAGGAAGGACAAAAAACATGAAATACCTCTCAGTATATAAAGTAGTCCAAATACAGCAGCATATTTAATATGACCTCAATGATGAACATTTAATTTACACATTTCTGACAGTGTCACCAAAAACATTTTGAGCATCATAAACTGTGCAGGTGTACCCACTGATTGTATTACTACTTTTTAAGCATTACTGGAACAGTATTTGGTAACATTTAATTTTATTACAGGTCTGTAAATTTCATGGTAATTAGGTGATAATTAGCAACCTACTTGAATTTTTTTTGGAAATACTGCCAGATTACCCCAATATTTACCTCAGAGTTTATCAAAAAGTCCACCCACTCTTAAGCAGGCCAATCAAATGTAAAGTGTTTCATTACTGCCCAAATATTCCTTTTCGCTGAGGAATACTCCCAGTATAGTAGCTAAACATGCTCTAACTTCTGTTTCACTGAGACTTTAAGGTCCATTTCACATAGATTTCCTCTCCTCTAATGGGGCTTATGCAGTCTGAACATTGAACAAATGGCCAGACAGACTTGATTGACTGTCACATCTCACAAAAGAAGAGGTCACAAACCTCATCCACTAACAGTGGAAAGAGGGGAAAATTTCATGTTCTGCCTGTCAGTGCATGACTAAATGCATCTCTATCAACACTGTAATGGTGTTTGTGGTTCGGTGGTTTTAGACTGCCGGAGCAAATATTTCCCTCAGACTGACTGACAAACTTATTATAATATTTTAAAAATAAAACAGGAAAATCTGAATACATGTTTAAGTTAAGAGTAAAACTTTACTAACAAATTCATCAGTATAATCATCAGCTTTTCACATCTTTATTGGGGTCAAGTTTCATCACAATACAACATTATATTGATTCTTTGGACAACTATATGATAAGTAAGGGATAATGTACGCCAAGTCAGTCATAGTTGTGAAATAAACCCAGACGATGCAGGACGTCCCGAAGGGGTTAATTCACAACAGTGACTGACTCGCCATCCATTATCCTGCTTATTACACGGCTACTTACTTCAGTATCAATAATTTGACACAAAAATGGTCCTCCATAGTCCAAGAACATGAACTGCATCCATAGCAACAGTCTGGGACGCCATGATTGACCAATCTGAATCAAGTATTCAACAAAGCTGCATAATATTTGCTGATTGCACAAAGACTTGATTTCAGTTTGGTTCAATTCAGCTTAACATCCCAGAACATCAAAACAGACTGAAGATACCTTATTATATACCTGACGATATATAATGAGATGGTTTTAGAGAGTGAGTGTACCTCCACACTTTGTCAGGCAGTTCCATAAAATAGTTTTTGAAGGATCTCAGTTGCCTATTCATGCAGAAACGTTGACATGTTTAAATGTTATGCACTCCAATGGTTTTGCTGATTTAAAGTACTTTCTTTGATTGCTGCCTCCTCCATCAGCCTATTGAAGCTAGATGAATACTCTATACCCACTAGATGCCTAATTAGCAGGTGGTAAAGGAAAGAGTGAAAGAAATAGTGGTTGCTTTCAGACGTCCATACAAAGTACCATAAATTTGTTTCTTTCTTTTTGACAAATAGGGCATATAGTGCCCTTAAATGTTTTGCTTTCTCCTTGAAATGAGAATGAGAAATACTAAAAAATGGGACATAACAGCTGCTCTCATAAAAACATAAAGAAATGTAAGAAAAGTCATAGTCAAGTCAGCACACTGACACACTGACAGCTGTGAGTTTGCCATGTAATTTGTTTATTTGAACATATTTTTTATGCTAAATGCAGTACCTGTGAGGGTTTCTGAGCAATATTTGTTATTGTGTTGTGTTGTTAATTGATTTCCAATAATACATATGTAGATAAATTTGCATAAAGCAGCATTTGTCCACTCCCATGTTGATGTTGATGAGCATTAAAAAATGTGTGATTATTTACATACATGTAGTATGTAATATATGTAGAGGAATATAAGTAAATAATAAAAATAATAAGAAATGTAAATATAAGAAATATGTACAAATATTTGCATTAAAACACACACTATATAACATATAACCACAGTGCAAATAAGTAAATACAAAATGCAGAGAAGTGGGATTTTTTTTAAGTGTGCAAATATAAATGCAAGAATGGTATAAATCTGAATTAAATATTAATAATTATAAAAATGGAAAAGAAAAGAAAAGAACCCCAACACGACACGAAAGAAATAATAAAAAGAAGTAATGTAACTAAAGAAAGGACTAAGAAGATATTATTATAGGAATTAGCTGCAGCAAGTGGCAGGTTTCACCCTAATGATACATTTCTGACCTGACTATGACTAGTAATATGAGTAATAGTCTTGAATTGCCCTGTACATTGAACTTTTAGAGTTCATGTGTTATTATAGGATGTCATTTCATGACCTCCAGTTGATGATTGATTGTCAGTACAAAGTAAAGACAGTCATCAGCAGCATCCTGTCTCCTCTCCTCTTCCCCCAGCTTCCATTACTCAGTGGGTTTTCTCATCGAGGACTTCTTTAATCAGTCTCTGTGAACAGCTCAAGCACATTCCTGGGGTTTTCTGCCCAATAAATTATTCTGTTGCCCTTTAGCTACCGCTGCCCCATGAGGTTTGCCTTTGTGTCAGTGGCTAATGAGATATGATGTTCCAAGCTCAACCTGAATGTGTACGGAAATGTCACTGTGTTTAGAGGAATTCAGCCAACAGAGATGTTAGCGTGTGAGCTAATAGACAGCTCAGACACGTTTCACTTCATTTCAGTACAAACAAGTACTAATCGCACAATGGAGAGCCGGAATCCTGCAGCTTGATTGAAAATCAGCATCACAAAATACCTGAAAGTGTTCTAGTAAAATAAACCATCTGGTGTAGTTTGGATTTCTTTAAACTGTGGCACTTTTGACCTCTTTTTCATTTAGCAAAATACACCAAACCTGTCAGTGTATTTATTGTAGCAGCTGAGGAAGAACTTTCAAAATAAATGTCAAATCTGAAAATCAACCTTCAATACGTGACACACTTCATTCAATAAGAATTGACCCTTATTGCACTTTGCTCCTCCTGTTCAATAAACCTTTTTTTCGTCCCATCAGGCTCGGCATGGAGCACGACGGCCAGGGGAATCGTTGTGCCGACGAAACCAGTATGGGCAGCATCATGGCGCCGCTCGTTCAGGCAGCTTTCCACCGCTACCACTGGTCACGTTGCAGCAAGCAGGAGCTCAATCGATACATCCAGTACGATCTGTTCATCTCTCTCCATCGCTTCTCATTTTCTCCACGTATTGGTTGTACGCTGCACAGCATGTGTGTGAAGTAGTTCACTGTATTATTGATTTTTTTTTTTTTCCTTTATTACACAACTTTCTTGCTGCGGGCCGTCACTCTGATAAACACTAAAGTCATTCATTCACAATATGTAAATGCTTTTGAAACATTTTTTAGTCATGCAAGTACAACACAAACCCCAGTGGGCCCATATAGACGATGATCGGGCTGTTTCTCTCCGCTGTTAAAGTAAAAGTTATAAAATAATGGTGAACTTTAATAAATTTAAAATTTGAACTTGAACCGTTACACTTGCAGGAATATTTTAGTCTATTTTTCAAAAAATGTAATTCATCAAGTAGCGTGATGTTTTCACTCTTAAGATTTCCTCACACAGGGGATGTGATCATGCACAATTTAGTTTGAACTCGGAGTTCAGTTTCATCGGCCGTGCGTTGTCCCTCTTTTAGCTGCATTTCTGCAAACATTCGGGCAGGGAAGGAGGCAACCCTTGGTCCATTTACTGTGATGAGCAGAGAGACTGTTCAGCATGGAGACGTTAATTCTGTTTCTAACCTGCACCCGGTGTCTTCTCAGTCTTTGTTTGCACTAGAAACTGTTCTCACGTTGCAGTGTTTACTGAAATACATTTTTAGGGAGGATCCATTATGCTTATTTTCATGCTTGTGTTTCTACAAGAACACGCTTACATGCCTTAATATTCAAAAAAATGCTTTATTTTTCCTCATACCGGCTGTGCTGCAGCACCTCTTTTCACCCTCTGTCTGTAACGCACCGTTTGAGCTCCAGTAACATTAATCACCATGAGATATAATAATAATAAAAATTAATAATAATTCAGCACAGGCAGGGATAACTAGACCTTCCCCCGGGGTAAATCACCTGCTCATACACTGTCAGTAACCCTCAAACACCAAAAATCTACTGCTGCTGTTATAGATTATAATTTTACTGTCTTTAAATATACAGTGTGTGGGATTTGGTGGCATCTAGTGGTGTTGGAACCTACTGAGTACCCCTCCTCTCACTCATCTCTTTCTAAGATGAAAAAAGTGGAAATGTGGAGCTCACCCAGAGGCCACCCATACTATAATACTACTTTAAGAGCAACAGAAGTCAGATGGCAGCTGGTGGTATTACAGTTTTACACTGCGGTTCACGTTATCACAGTTTCACAAGCATGTTAGAGAACTACAGTGGCCTTCAGGTAATGTAAAAACAGGGAAAGCTCTCTCTAGTGTTTGGTTTGTCCATTCTGGGCTACTGTAGAAACGTGGCGGAGCAAAATGGCGGACTGTGTGAAGAGGACCAGCTCCCCACAGTATGTAGATATGAAGGGCTCATTCTAAGATAACGCAAACCTAATTCTTAGTTTCATTACTTGCGAGTGAAAACATACTTATGAGTGTTATATTCCATTTCTGGGCTGCACAGTGGTGTAGTGGTTTAGCACTGTCGCCTCATAGCAAGAGGGTCGCAGGTTCAAATCCGACTCTCTATCTCTCTCTCTCTCTATGTGCCCTGCGATGGACTAGTAACCTGTCCAGGGTGTACCCCGCCTTCGCCACATCTGGGATCAGCTCCCGTGACCCCTAACAGGATAAGCAGTTGCAGATGGATTTCTGCTAATAGATCCCTGTTTTAGGCTTTCTTAAAAAATATGTACATATTGTCTGTCGCTCTCAGTGTAAGTCCTACACCCTGTATATACAGTATATAGCATTTTTGCATGTACATACTGTCGTGTATATAATCATCCAGTCCATGTATATCCACGTATTTCTTTTCACTTTGTGCATCTTACAGAACTCTTGACGTTTTATAGATGTGTGTACGTAACAGTCCTGTCTAGCTGTGTTGTCCTTGTCCCAAGCTGTTCTTTCTATTTCCGTGTAACTACATTGGCAAATAAATACAATTGTCTGATCTGTTCTTCAGTGACTCCATCATTCTCATCTTCTCTCCAGCTCCTATGACTGCCTGCTGGATGATCCCTTTGAACACAAGTGGCCCAAGCTTCCTGAGCTCCCTGGAATAAATTATTCAATGGACGAGCAGTGCCGCTTTGACTTCGGCGTTGGTTATAAAATGTGCACCGCTGTAAGTCGTTCACACCTTGTGTAATCCCCAACACACTGATTGATTGACTGATTGATTTAATGTGTCCCCTTCAGTGAGCAGAAATCCCTTGAAAGCCTCTTACATGACCGGAAAAGCTGGTAATGCATTTCAAGGGATAATGATATGATAATAGCCTTTTAAAAAGTCAAGAATGTGCCTCTCACGGGAGTTTCAAACATTCAAACGCATCTTAATTTTAGTTTAGTGTGACAGTGGTGTATAGTAAAGGTGGATTTTCTTCCTGCAGCATGAAAAAGTTGACTGAAGTTGATTTTTGGGATTAACTGAAGCTCAAAATTGCAATTTTTCTCACTTAGTTTCGAACCTACGACCCTTGCAAGCAACTGTGGTGCAGTCACCCTGACAACCAGTACTTCTGTAAAACCAAAAAGGTCCTCCGGTGGATGGGACAGAGTGTGCAGTAGGAAAGGTGAGAAATGTGTCAGAATCAGCTTTGAATTGTAATGTTTAAAATGAAAACCCAAAAGCTGGAAATGGTTTCTAATGTCACCACCATTAGTGTGGATGTTTTGACATTTCTCTCCTGTCTGTCTTTTTTGTATTTTTAGTGGTGCTTCAAGGGCCATTGCATCTGGAGATCCAGCCAGGAGCCTCAGGGCCACGATGGGAGTTGGGGATCCTGGTCAAAATTTGGCTCTTGCTCCAGAACATGTGGAGGTGGAGTTCGCTCCCGGAGCAGACAGTGTAACAACCCTCCGTGAGTGCACGCTGAATCAAAATCATCCACTTTTTCAGTGGTTAAATAGTTTATATACAGTATGTACACTTTTTTTGTGTTCATCCAGCAGATGATGACATACTGTGAAAGTGTGAATGCAGAGCTGGAGAGCAGGGACAGTTTTTGACCCAGCACTTTGATTGTATTTGCTTAAACTAAAAAAATCACTTGAATGTGTTCAAATGCAAAAGTTACTGTATGTATCTCTGCCAATTCTCTTCTCTTAATTTAGCACATTTTTCATTTTTACAGTCAACTCTAACAGGATATATCAAAGCTTTTATCTTGAGTTTAGAGCCTTCACATTTTGATCTGTGGTGGACTGTAAGAACACAGGCGCAAAATGATAATACCACACACAGGAAGTGTGTGGTATTATATCCTAGTAATGAAGACTAATGACTAAAACAAAGTTTTTAGCATTCACTGTGGGTTTCTCAGTTCACTGTGATCAGCGGACACCAGGTTTGTTTAATAGGCTTTCGCCGCTGCAGACTTACGGCCACATGAAGCATGAGTTTCTTGTTTCAGTGTGGCCGTCCAGTGGACTCGCAAGTCAGAATCCATCTTTGTTAAACTTTCCTCGTGCAGATATGCATGGTTAGCCAATAGAGACTCTGATGCTTTGTGTTTTAAAATGGAGAAGTCATTATTCAAGGGGTGTATCATCAACATTACACTACTACACTACCAGCAGCAGCACTGCTCTCACACACTGTTTATGATTGCTTTGTTCAATATTTATTTGTTACTCATATTGGATCGTCTCTTTTATTCTAGCACAACAAAAATACAGTTTAACTGTCAGTTTTTCTTATCTAGTTTCCAAATGCCTATAAAATTCAAAGGAACTGAATAGGGATCGTGTGTGTGTTTTGAAGTGGGGTTGTATTTTTACCCATAGTCAGTAGATGACAGTCAGCACATAACCCAGTTTGGAGAAGCAGACAGGAAGTATCGCTCAGAACCAAAGTTTAGCCACCAGACTCCACTGACAAAAACAGTAATTTATCTCACAGAACACTTTGCTGGTCTACCGCTGCCTTGATTGGTTAGTTTGTTATTGTGTGACTTCAGTGAATTCGAACTAACCAAAGTCTCACAATAATACAAACAAACTAAACGATCGAGGTAGCAGTAGACCAGCAACCCTGTATGTTCTGCAATGTAAAATCAGTGTTTTTTTTTCAGTGGATTCTGATTGTTTTGGTGAGGGCATAGATAACGGAAACATAAACTGTATAGCTGTCTCACACCAATTTAAACCTATGAAAATATTCTAAATTTAATAGACACTTAAACAGATATTGATTTCCTTAGGTGGGCCTTCTTTTAGGTGGTTAAAATGAGTTTTGCTGCCCCCCTCCACAGAAACACATTACTTTGGTTCTGTGCAGTAACCTCTGTCTGCTTCTCCAAGCTGGGGGTGTGGCGACCGTCATCTACTGTGGGTAACACCCTAACTATGGATAAGTACCTCACACAACCCCACTTCAAAACACTCAAAGTCTCTTTTTAAGTAACACAACCCCTCCTTACCTCCACATAAAAAGCGAGGTGTTTCATAAGGATATGGAAGGAGAAGTGTCAATTATTATAAAATGTGTGACATACACTATAAGTAGAATGGATTGAAAGGGTCATTGCAGGAATCCACCTCTTAATAAATTGGGGGGTTTGGAGTTTTAGTCCACACATTATTTGTTCCTATACTTTAAAATCCAGCCTTTCCCTCAAATCCTTCTGGAATTATGCAACTTTTGGATCTTTGGGAATACATGATGGAAAACGTCTTGAATCACATTGTTTTTGTCGTTGACCAGACCTGCCTACGGTGGTCGAGATTGCCCCGGCTCAGCTTTTGACTACCAGATGTGCAACACGGAGGAGTGTGCTGGCCCTTACGAGGACTTCCGTGCTCAGCAGTGTGTCCAGAGGAGCAACAAATACCACAAAAACATCAAGCACACCTGGCTACCGTATGAGCACCCAGATGGTAAGTATGTAAAGAGCGCTGGCTCTCGTTCAGAGGTTTGCTTCAAAGTTGTGTTTTTTTTTTTATGCAAAGCAACAAGTAGACAGATTACATTCGCAGGAGCATCTGCTCTCACGCATATTTAGATTCAGGTGGGTGTTATCTCTCCTCTGTGTCCTGCTGATGGCTTTCTCAGATTCGGAAGATATTTGCATGAACCAAAACGTGTGTTTTTGTTTTTTCAGAGGCCCGTAAGTGTGAGCTGAGCTGCAAGTCAAAGGAAACGGGAGAGGTGGTGTTCATGAACCAGGTGATGCACGATGGGACCCGCTGCAGCTACTCGGAGCCCTTCAGCGTGTGCGCCAGAGGAGAGTGTCTGGTATGTCTGTAATAAAAATACGAGCACTCACAAACACGAGCCTTGGAGTTAGGAAATGCCATTTTCCCTTAGCATCTTACCCTTTACTAGAGTGCATTTTGATGATTAAATTAGAAAGAGTAATGCAGATATTTGACGTTTGCACACCTCTGCATCCTGCTCTAACACAAACACAGACAGACGTTATTTTGTCTTTATTGTTTCAGACCAGCCGCTCTGTGCTTTGGCTACATTTCCTGTTCTGTCTGGGTGTCTTTCCAATATGCATCATCTTAACTTTCTGAATCACATGCGTGTAGCGTTTTCCCATAGCGGAGTAATCTCAGCCTGCGCAGCGGTCGCCCTGATTTGATTGACTGTCTTTGCATTTCCTCTCTCACAGCATGTCGGCTGCGACAAGGAGGTCGGTTCTTACAAACAAGAGGACAAATGTGGAGTGTGTGAGGGGGACAACTCCCACTGTCGTACCGTGAAGCTGACACTCACCAAGACGCCCAAAAAGACTGGTAATTATCAGCAGCGTGGAGAGGCCTGTACTGAAATCATTAGCTCTGCTTCAGTTGAATTATTATGTGAGATGACTGTCACCATTTAAGATCAAAATGTAGAGGTCCTAAACCCATCTTCCCAAACCTCTATGTTTGGCTGATCAAACAAAAGATCAAACTCAAACTGTCTCTGTCTTGATTCAGAAATAATTGGCTGGTATTATAGAAGTTCCTGCTGTTTAAGGCTCCCAGCTGAACCATGCCGTGTCTCTTTGTCTTGTTAGGAATGCTAAAAATGTTCGACATCCCAATAGGAGCCCGCCACATTGTTATCGAGGAGAACGAGACCTCCCCTCATATAATTGGTGAGTGTGCCACATCCTCTTCCTGCCTTGGAAACACATGATTCTCTTAATGCTAAGTACCAGAATTGTTCGTGACTAAAAATCAACAAGAAAGATTTTTCCAAATGTTACAGGTTTCTTGTTTGTCTGAGTGCGAGTGTGTTACATGATTGTAATTGCTGGGTCGTTTATCTTATAATTGTATAACTTCTTTGACTGGGACACACCAGAGTAACAGGGTCACCAATTTCAACTTCTTTACTCAATAAAGAGTCAGTTCGCCCAAAACACACAATGATATAAACAGCTCCAATATAAACCTCTCCAATACAGTTTAGGTGAAGGGAATTTTCATTTGCGGCGCTCGTAGGATTCAAAAATGATGTTTTTTTTTTTTTTTTGGGTGTGTGTTCAGAGCTAAAGTGGGCAGGACGAGGGAGTATTTTAGAAACTATAGCAGAAACTCCTAAGCAGCGTCCAAGAAATTTTTTGAAGTGGATGCACCAGATAAAAAAGAAACTTGGCCTTCAGAGGAAGGATTAAAGTAAAGATACACAAAACAAAAACATTAAAGGGATCGAGCACAAAAGTTGTGCTGCGGAGATGCTATGAGCTCACCTGCAGGTATACGTCACAGAGTGATCGTGTAATTTCTCTCACTGTCAGAGGGGGGGCCAAAGTTTCACTCTCTAGTATTATTATTCAGTCACTGTATTATTACTGTATTATTCACTGTATAAGTGCGATGCATTATGGCACCCAACAGTGTAACATCCCCTACTCTATAGTATTCTCTCATCCATCTCAATGACTGTCACGTCCCCTTTGACCAGATCTCATGGACCACTTTACTTATTTAGCAAGTTATTTTTTTTAGTATTTTAACTTTTCCGTTTTTATTTCTGTGATAGTGGAATGGTGCTGTAATGACACATTGCTGACAGTTGTACTATTGCTATTTTCTAACTCTTTTGGGGTCCCTAAGAGCAGGGCTTTAAAGGGATAGTTTGGGTGTTAGGTACTTTTCCAGAGTCAGGTATTGCCTACAGTAGGTGACAGTCAACACATCTCCAGAAGCTGACAGGAGTTACCGCATGGAAGCAAAGCAACGTACTGCTGTGGACGTATTTTAGCTACCTAAAATAAGAGCCCATCAAAAAAATTGATTATTCTCACTGTTTTACCGTGCTGTTAGACAGCTATACAATATATGTTTCCGACGGGGAACCGAAGCTGTTATCTATGCTCACACCAAAGCAACCAGACTCAGGAGAGGCTGGCCTACTGCTCCCTTGATCGGTTAGTTTGCATCGGATAGTGTGACTTTGATTAGTTTCTCTCTCCTCCCTCCCCCCCTTTCCCTACCCCTCTTTTTTGTAAGTTTTTTTTTTTTTTTTTTTTATTTTTTTTTTTTTTGCAGCACCCCTCCCTCCCCCTCCCTTGTTTTTTTATAAGATATAGTGATTATATTATTTTATTTTTTCATTTACTTTATTTTTTTTTTTTTTTTTTTTCCTTTCCTCCCCCCCCCCCCCCCCCCTTTTTTTTTTTTTTTTTTCTTTCTCTTCCCTCTTCTTCTCTCCCCCCCCCCTTCTTTTCTTTTTTCTCCCCCCCCCTCCTCTCTTTTTTTTTTTTTTTTTTTTTTTTTTTTTTTTTTTTTTATTCCCCCCCCCCCCCCCTCTTTTTTATTTTTATTTATTTTTTTTTTTTTTTTTTTTTTTTTTTGGGGAAAAATATGATATTTTTTTGTGTTTTTTTTTTCCCCTTTTCCCCCCCTCCTTTTTTTCTTTTCCTCTTCTCTCTTCATTCTTTTCACTCATTTACTCTTAATCACAACTACAACACCTATCCTCCAACTATCTGAGAAGCTGTCATTGGAAAAATGTTTGGAAATGGATGTTCATTTTCAGAAAATACTAGGCAGGTCAAACAATGAAAGCGAAACTAACTGAGGGCACAAATGTCACCTGCAGTGCCATTCTTCGCCCTTCTTTCAGTGAAGAAATACCTTCCAGTTCTGATACAACTGATGCTCTTGCCACTGGTTGTTTACATGTCTGAATTTGACACTTGTCCCTGAATCTCAGTACAATATAGTGCTAATAATTTTTTTTTTTGGTAAAGGAAAAATCAAATTGAATGGTGTGCTGTGTCTCACTTCTCAAAGAAACAGCAGGGAAAAGTTGTCAGGCACAAATAATCACCACTTGCTTTCCAGAGGAACTGCGGTCTACATTAATGCTCCCCATGGATTATTATACATGTCAGTGCAATTAACACACATCACAGGTGCTATTGGAGTGATATGAAAAGAAAAAAGCGCTTTCTGATTAAAGCTACACCACTGTGTTAATGACTTTCAGTTTGAGCTAAACGTAGATAAGGAGGGGGAACATACGGATATCTGTAAATGCAATTTACAGTATGGAGCGATGTATCAGAAGTAATGAGACCAGAACACTAAAATGTCTCCAGGTATGACAAGGAGTGACAGACTCATATCTTTCAACTTACAATAGCTCTCTGTGTGACGGTGAGTCAGGCTCACCATGACATTCAGCCCCAAACCCTCCCTCTCCTCTTTTCTCCCCTCTTTTCCTCTCTGGCTTTTATTAGCTCCTGGGAAGAGGAGATGACACACAACTCGGAGAAATTACCGTTGGCTAACCACAGCGCCAAACATCTCAAAATACATACTGACACGTTCCCTGCTTAAAGGAAAATCTCCCAAGTTGTTTGGATGGGGAGCGGTTCATCCCAAAATCCTGTTTCGATTTTTGAGATTTTTAATGAATGAAACTAAAAACTACATGATGTGCACACATTCTTATTCACCACACATGCATTTAAAAAAAACAACAACTTTTTTTCACTCATTACTGACAGCTGTGAAGAATCAAGTTACTGGAAACTTCTTACTGAATGCAAAAAGTGAAGACGCTGAATCAAAGACCTTCATCGAAAATGGTTTACAGTGGGAGTATTCTCTCGACGGTGAGAAGGAGACCTTGAAAACCACCGGTCCTCTGCATGAAGGCATTGTAGTGCTGGTGAGTGGGACTGGAACGGGATCATCACTCTTTACTGCTCCTTTTTCCTGAGTCTTCTACTAAACTTCCTTCACTTTGTTGCAGGTCATTCCCCAGGAAGAAGACACAAAGATCAGCCTGACGTATAAGTATATCATACATGAGGATTTGTTGCCGCTTATTACAAACAACAATGTTCTTCTGGCTGAACTGGACACCTACGAGTGGGCTCTGAAGAGCTGGTCTCAGTGCTCTAAACCCTGCGGGGGAGGTGAGTGAATGTACAGTATACTATAGTATGTTTGAATAATGAAGCATTTAAAGGGAACCTATTATGCTTTTGTGCTTTTTTCCTTTAGTGTGTTATATAGTTTTTTGTGCATGTAAAAGGTCTGCAAAGTCACAAATCTCAAAGTCAACACCAAAGGAGTCTCGCCCACAGAAACACTGCTCCTGAACTGACTGAAACACCTCGCTCCCCCTTTTCTTCTGTAACGTGCCGATGTCACCAAGAAACACATTTGTGTAACAGCTAGTTTCACATATTTGCATAACAGCTAGTTTGGCAGACCGTCAGACAAAAGCTTGTTAGAGTGGAGCTGGAGCAGAGTCCAAAGAGTTTGGTTTGGTTGACCAATCAAAACAGAGCGAGCCAACTGACTAATCAGAGCAGACTGGGCTTTTCAGGAGGGGGCGGAGCTCAAACAGAGTGTTTCAGACAGAGTGTGAAAAGAGGTGCTGCAGCACAACCGGTATGAGGAAAGTCAAGCGTTTTTTGATCCTTTAAGCATGTTAACATGTTCTAAACCCAAAACACAAATATGCACCTGAAAATGAGCTTAATAGGTCATCCCTAACCTACACATCCTTACTTGGAGATGAAGTTATTCGGGTGTTTGTTAGGTTTTCTCCACCATGTTGTTGCTGGTCTTGAGTGGAAAAAGTCACTGAATCTACTTGTCGATTTATTGAAAGTGAATTGACAGCAGGTTTGATAATCATTTAAATCATTCTTGCCAAGTGCCAAATGACAAACATTGCTATTTCCTGTTTTTCCAGTGTGAATATTTGCTTGTATTTCTTCTATTTTGCTTCTATTCTATTTGATTATAAATCAAATATCTTTCCTTTCTTTTTTTTTTTTACTGATGTGACTGAACAATTTAAAAGCCAAACTTAAAATTACACTGGACTCAGGAGCTTGAAATGGGCATTTTTTTGTATTATTTTCTGATTTTTTTTAGTGACTTATACATCAAATAATAAATTGAATAAATAATAAAGAGATTAATCAATAATAATATCTTTATTTATAGAGCTCTTTTCATGTAGGAAATGTAGCTCAAAGTCTGTTACAGAACAAAATAAAATTCAACACATTCAAACAAGGGAAGATGGATGATAATAGACAATAAGAGGAAAGTAGATATTAAAATATGTAAATGAGTTTAAACAGAGACCACCATTAAGAATGATAAAAATTAGATAATTACTGAAAAAAATCAATAATTCAAATAAAAATAAATAATCATTAGATGAAATCTAAGCAAGTTTAAAATTTTTGGATTTCAGACTTTGTTATATGTCTGTATGACCTTGCTGGAAGACTAATTAATTTTGTACACATTCCATCTTCCAGGCATACAGTACACTAAATATGGATGCAGGAGGAAGAGTGACAGCCGCTTGGTGCATCGAAACTTCTGTGAAACCAGCAAAAAGCCCAAACCCATCCGCAAACGCTGCAATGTGCAAGAGTGCAGCCAGCCCATGTAAGTGCCCTCCAGCTATAGTTAGATATACAGTACAATTCAATAGCTAGTGCAGTGTTATGGTGATAATGGCCTCGGCTCCATATGTCCATGCGGAAAAACACATTTAATTGCTGTGTGACAAGATAGCTTTCCTCAAAGAGCCTGCTGTGCTGACAGGTGGGTGGTGGAGGAATGGAGTCCCTGCAGTAAGACCTGCGGGAAGCTGGGCTACCAGACCAGGGTGGTGCAGTGCATGCAGGCGCTCCACAACGGCACCAACAGACCCGTCCACAGCAAACACTGCACCGAGGATCGGCCGGAAACCAGGAGGACCTGTAACCACACCATATGCCCCGCCCAGTGGAGGACGGGGGCATGGTCTCAGGTGAGTCAGGAGGACAACCAGCTGCACCAGCTCTTCTCAAAGGTCCCATATTGTAGAGTGAGATTTTCTTGTCTTTTTTGATTATAAAGCAGGTTTATGTGCTATATAAATACTGTCAAAATGCTCAAACTGTCTTTTAAACAAACTGCCAGGACTTCCATAAGATTGTGATGTCACAATTATACACTCGCCAGTAGATGTGCTGCAAAACTCTGTGTAGGTGACACACAGCGAGTCCCCGGCTGCAGTGATGCTGTGAAGATGTCAGAAAACCAGAAAACGCTGACCAATCGGAGAATACTGAGCTTTTTTGGGAGGGGACCTTCAAGTGATAGGTGCTAAACCAGAGTGTTTCAGACAGAGTGCGAATACAGGTGTATTCAGACAGAATGAGATTTTTTTTTTAGTTTTTTTTTTAAGACTTTTATTTTATTAAACTCTAACCCTAAACTTTGGAGTCGATCCCAGCTGACATTAGGCAAAGGCGGAGTACATCCTGGACAGGTCACCAGCCCATCGCAGGGCTGAAACATAGAGACAGACAACCATTCATGCTCACATTCACACCTACGGGCAATTTAAAGTTAGTCTAGAGCACTGCCTCCTTATAAGTTTTGTTACAGTTCCTGATGCTATGGTAACTCCTGTTTACACTGTTGATTAATAATGATTGATTTGATTCAGATATATAAGATGTTAACAATGGATATATGAATAGCTGGTGCAACCAAATCCTGGTCCTCTATTCAGTCAGTACTAACTTAATGGAAGACTGATATATTTCAACCTGGGCTCTATTTTCACATGTTTTTGTGTCTAACTGGCTAATAGGGACAATGAAGTGTCTCACATAATGGAAAGAGTCTTGCTCAAGGAGAAGTCTTGTTCTGAAATCTGGCGAGGTGATGTGACAGACAGCTGGGCAGAGTTTGGTGTTTGGGAGTACAGAAAGTGTAGCTTAGTGTTATCTGAAATATTTTCAATGTCATGGCTGAATATTTGGATGACTTCGACAATGTGGATGAGGTTTTTGAAGTCAGTGGCCTCCCGAGTATATAGATGTTCAGATTTCACAAGACTTCTCCTTGAGATGGACTTGGACGCAACTAACAGATCAGATCAAGTGGAAAAGGTAAGAAATACATTTTATTTCTCTGCAGAGTCCTTTTCAAAATGTTGTCAGACACTTATATTAACAACCTGAGTCTGTCGGTGGCACCAATAGCAAGTGGACTTGTCCTCGCAGCTTGTTTAGTAGCTGCTGGGTACAGCGTTATCACTCAGTGCTGAACAACTGAATTGTTACTGAGACACAAAAACATGGTGAAATAGGGTCCAGGGTGCAAAATACTCAATTTACCCTTTATTTAAGACTGGCACAGTAACACCTTTGCAAATTTCCAACATGTTATGCTGATTTACCTTGGTACTTGAAGGGCTAATCATTTTCCCCATTTTTAACTTCCCTGAGGACATAACCAGGGACATAATCGGCTCATTTGAGTTTTTTATTATGGGATAATTTTCTAAGCTGTGCTCATAGCAGGAGGACTTAATTCATTTTAATGTGTAACAAAAAAGGTCCTTGTGAAAATCAGTAAGACTGAAACAATAATAAGGATGGGAGCGCTTTATTTGAATGGGTGTGTACGGTATACATTCTGGCATACCATGAAATAAAGATGAATTAAACAAAAGAGCTGTTGTAATAACGTCTCTTTGAGGGCAAACCTCACGGCGTCGGTGTCAACACTGACATATCCTGTTGTAGCCATGTCATGGCGATCTTAATACCCAGACAAATGAACTGTGTTGGGTGCACGTGTCAAGATTTAGTTGGTGGAGTGTGGTTATCAAGAGCTGTGACAGTGACGTGTCATGAATCATTTCCTCATTCCCGAGTAAAGTGTTGATAAGTTGCGCGTCTGTGTATTTGTATGTTTGTGGCAGTGTTCGGTGACCTGTGGCGAAGGGATTCAGCAAAGGCAGGTGGTGTGCAAGGCCAGCGACAACACCATCGGAGAATGTGAGGGCGAGAAGCCGGAAACTGTCCTCATCTGCAAACTAAGTTCTTGTCCAGGTGAGATCCACATATTCATGTAATTATGAAACAACATTCACCAATTTACCGGTTTCCCCTCTAAGAAACACCATTCAAGGAACTGTCTCTGCATGATTAGGTCATTTCCTTTTTATTATGGATGCAGGAAGACTGTAACAAAGTTTTCATTTGAACTAGTGGCTGTTCAACATCTGCTGCATCCTGCACATTTAGTCATTATCACCATGGGATGCCAGTTACATAAACATCATGTGATTGTCTACATTTTTCTGGTTATTATGGTTTATATGATGACTCACACCAGCTGGTTTAACGACACTTGGTCCTCAATGTTGTCTAAGGACAAAGAATGTTTTTTTTTTTTTATTAGATTTTCACAAAATATAAATGATACATAACTACATAAATATACAAACATACTCAAGACAAAGAAAAAAATAAAGAACATAAAAAAAAAAAAAAAAATTAAATAAATAAACAAATAGGTACCATCCATCCATCTGCAACCGCTTATCCTGTTCGGGGTTGCGGGGGAGCTGGAGCCAATCCCAGCTGGCGTTGGGCAAAGGCGGGGTTCACCCTGGACAGGTCGCCAGTCCATCGCAGAGAGACAGACATAGAGACAGACAACCATTCACGCTCATATTCACACCTACAGGCAAATATAGAGTCAACAGTTAACCTGCATGTCTTTGGACTGTGGGAGGAAGCCGGAGAAAACCCACACTAATTCAGGGAGAACATGCAAACTCCACACAGAAGGGCCCCAAGCTGGACTCGGACCTGTGACCCTCTTGCTGTGAGGTGACATTGCTAACCACCGCACCACCGTGCAGCCCCACAAATAAATATAAATAAAAATATATTATATTAGGTGTCAGAGTTAACCCGATAATAATGTGCCAAACCACTAATTTCTTTAACGTATTAAGGCGATTTTGGGAGTGTAGCACAAGTGAGGTTAAATAACACTATAAATGTTAAACCTAAATTTTGGCGAGAAAAAACTGGCATAGCCATTTTCACAGAGGTGCCCACTTTATAATAGTCACATGCAGTTTGGGGTAAAAACCATGGTTATTTTTGCCTATTCTAAACTGGAGAATCTATGCTGGCTCCATAAGCGGTCTTAGAATTACATAAATTGGATTCACTGTAAAGCTGAGACTCTTGTGGATCCAATTAGCCCAGTTATATTCCTGTGTGAGGATGTTACTTCACATAGTAGCCATTTCATTGTAGTGAGACCTTTTTTTTTTTTTACTCTGACGTCACTGTATAAAATGACCTGTGGTGACCTCTAAGATAATTGTAGCCTCATTAATTTTTATAGCCGCAAACTAGAGACCTAGAGCATACAGAGGATATATGGCTGTCGTAGGCAGATTCACAATAAGGGGGTTTCTGAACAGTTTTCAAAACAAAAGTGTCCACCTTCAAATTAATCTCCAGGTTCCCAGCTTTCAGATGACGTACACCACTTCTATGTAACATGTACTACTATCTCCCCGAAAGTCCCCCTCTACCCCCACTGAAAAAGACAAATATGAGTCTTGGAAAAAGAGGGGTGGAGTGGAAAATGTTGATAAAATAGGTAACTTTATCTAGGGATATAAATACTGACAGCTCTTGTAGCCATTTACTAGTACTTGGTCTATTTACATTTTTCCATGAAAGTGCCATCATTTGTTGCCTCTAACAAACAGATCTAAAAAGATTTGCCCGATTCACAGCTTGGGCTCCATTATTAAATGTATTGACAGAACCTATTGAATACCTCATGAAAGCTTGCGTGTCAAAACATTTCTGCAATGATGCCCTCCTGCAGCTTTTCTCACGTTGTTTCCTCTTCCAAAGGGTGGGAGCCACCAATTTTCCCTGCACAGTGGAAAATACACAAAGAAGTCCAGCAGGTTGAGCCCTGCGTACCAAGTTTTATAATAGAAAGGCGGCTTTGTTTTCTTGCATTATCAATAGGTTGTCGAGAGCTTTTCTAGGGTCTCGTGGCTGCAGTTCTATGTCTTCTTTAGAAATATTAATATGCCTGATTTTGTCCTCCACTCCAGGACAGCCAGTGTCTCCGCTGACTGTTGAAACAATGGAAAACTCCACGATAAAAGACGAAGCTGTACACCAAAGGGCTCCTGAAAACCCTGTCCACAAACTCTCTTCAAGTAAGTCAATGTGTAATTTGTTTCAGAAATCAATCTAAATGTAAAAATCTACAGTAGAAACACTTTTTTCTTTCAACCCTCTTAGTGATGTCCTCTCCCCTGTTATCGCTAGATGAGCCGTGTCTGGGGGATAAATCAATTTTCTGTCAGATGGAGGTTCTTGCTCGATATTGCTCCATCCCTGGGTATAATAAGCTTTGCTGTGAGTCTTGCAACAAGAAAGAAAACCTCGCCACGCACACGCCTGACGTCCAAAACACCCCAGTGGTCTCGGTTGAAACGGAGACCTCCGCTCCCTCTCACCCTGCGTCACCCAAGGCTCCGACACCCGCTACGACTCAGAGCCCGCCACAAACCACTAAAGCCATCGGCAGACGGCTGCGCTCCACCGCCCCGATGCCAACCGCCGCTGCCGTTGCTGAAGCCTCGCCATCCACCGGTGCTGCCCTGCCCCAGGGTCCCACCAGTGACTCCTTCCTCACAGCTGGGAGAGGAGACTCAGATCCGGGGCCTCTTCTACCTCCAGGGCCTCCACGGCCCACTGCGGACTCCAGTGGAGGTGCCTCTAAAGACAACAGTCCAAACAGCACTTTAGGCCCAGTCGCTGCCAGGTCAAGAAGGGACGATTTAGGATCCGAGAGGGACTTGAGTCACAGAACCCTGTCAGCTCAGAAATGAACAGCGAGCGATGTGAACGTGCTGCTCGGTGAGACGGTCTCGTACATCATCTCACTCTTTTGCGGCATCTGACGAAGATTCGCAGTCTTTGCTGCAGATATTTTCTTTCTTTTGTTTTTTTTTTTTACAATTTTTTTTTTTCCATGCCAGTGAACTTAGACCAGACCAGCGATGGTTACCTCATCAAAACTCCGGAGTGATCTGTGTGATCGCAGCGTCGCTCTGCCCTCTGAATGCTTCAAATATGAAACGGAAGAAAAAAAAAAAAAAGTTGTCAGGTGCTGTAAACTAAAACGACTACAAGACGTGTTCAAAATGTGATGACTGCATTGCTACATTCATGTTTTTATCTGTGTACAGTTGTGTAATCCTGTTTTTTTTTTCAAGTGCATTAGAACTACTATTGAACTTGTATTGTGAACATGTGAGGAGAGGTCAAAGGCCATGGTTTTGGAGGTGCACGTGTCATCTGTGGAGGGTAGAGTGTGCCAGAATAATTATACACCTGCCAGTGTTAAATGTTAATCAATTAATGTATTGCTAATTAAAAAAAAAAAAAAAAAAAAAATAAAAATATATATATATACAATTCAGTGCATCGTGCATTAAAATTTACATTCAACTAGTTAATATATATATATGAACTAGTTGAATGTAAATTTTAATGCACGATGCACTGAATAGTGCAAAATAAATTTTGAGATTTTAATTTCCTATTCTGTTTTAAGAATTAATAGAATTTTAAAATAGAATTGCAAAAACATATTTTTTTTAAGTGTATACATTTTACTACAGTTCCCATTTGATGGTTGCTCTGATTTAAAAGAACAGCGTGTAACATTTAGAGGAATCTGGTAGCAGAAGTGGAATATAGTTCCTTTCTTTCTCCAATTAGGAACACTGTGTAGGACCTGGCGAGAGAGAGCGGTGGCAACAAGTAGGAAAAGTTTTTTAACAGTTTTGTCCTTTCTGGGCTACTGTAGAACATGGCCAACTCAGTGAAGAGGATCTGCTCTCTATGTAAATAATTAAACAGCTCATTCTAAGCTAAAAAAAACACAACAATTATTAGTTTTAGGTGATTAAGCACTAAAGAAACATACTTATTAATATTCTATTTCTGTCAGTACACCCCCCTGATTGTTCCACACTGCTCCTTGAAAAGAATGGATTAACATTTGGCCAAATGTGCTTATTTGGCTTCTTGCCAAGCAGTTATTGAATTTGCCATTTAAATGCAAATGCAATGAATTGATAATGGCTTTAAAATGCATCTAATTGATTATAATAAGACACCTGTTATAGTTATTCCAGTGGCACACTCCAGACTCCATAGACATCACTCCTGGCAGGGAGCCCCATAGCTTCTCTGTCCCCGGTGCTCTATATTGTTGTTGTTTTTTCCCCCCAAAATCCAACGTACTAGTGATCATCCTCACTGGTAAAAAATCACAACTGTCTGCAAGCCAACCCCACTGTAGCATGCCCTCTGTCTGCCTGCCTGCCTGCCTGCCTGCCTGCGTGGAAGTCAGTCACTTAACGCTTGAAAAACATCAAAAGATTAAACGTAAAAGCCCCCAACTCATTATCTTTTTGTAACTGATATATTTTTCAGATAATAATGTATATAGTGTAAATTTCAAGTTATGAAAAGAAATTAACAACCAGGAATTGAATGGGAAGTGTGTAAAAAAATAAAAATAATAATAATACAGGCAATGCTGTAAGTCTACAGGCTGTGGTTGGTTATACTGTTACATCATTCCTGCATTGCAGTTCATAACATTATGTTTATTGTATAGTTCTTGTATATACGTACGTGAATGAAAGCTTTAAATGTTAATATTTATTGAATTTTTAAGTGGTATGGAGAACAAAGTAAAACATGTTTGAAAAAACTGAGATTCTTGTTTTTCCTCTATTCAGCCTCCATTTACTCGTTATATTAGCTTGACTTCCTTTTTGAAGATGGCGTGTACGAAGAAATATTTGTAAAAGTTTGAGTGTGAATCGTTCATTACTCCATTAATTCAGTCTGTAATGAGTCGTGCACATTTACTGTGGACTTATGACTCGCTGCTGAGAGGAGGCACCTAATGAATGAAAACGAATCAGGCGAAGTAGACACATTTGAACACTTTATTCATTATGTCCAGTTGTTCTTCAGTTAGTCGTGTGTCATTAGACAAGTGGTGACTCCTACTCAGGAAATCTTGAGGTTTGAGTGGCACACTGTGACATTAATTCCTATAAACCAGCTGCCTCCTTCCAGACTGGCACTGTGGCTGCTGATAGACGCTGATGTCTGCCAGCTCTGGAGCTGAGCGTCTCCTCCGGGCAGCGTTCTGCTGAGCAGCCGGGCTGTCACCGGGACTCCATCTCTCAGGTCTCAGTCCCCCTGTGAGTGATGACAGGGTGCTGCTGCAGTGTATTCGTCTCTCAGACTGGGTTAGCTGAGGGTGGCGCCCGCTGTGAGACGTCTGCGAAGGTGTCTGGTGAAATCCAGCTGTGCTCGGGGCAAAGCCTGATTGACAATGGACTTTGGCAGCCAGCCCTGAGAACAAAATTAGAGCTTTGTTAGACCTCCGGATTGTACTTTGGTGACTGTCAGTGTTGGTAAACAAAAAAGAGTATGAGTAGTATAGATAGATAGATAGATAGATAGATAGATGTACTTTATTGTGTTACAGCAGCAAGTTATCCAAGCAGGAGCAGTATATAAAATGTACATTTCAACACTAGAGAAATATATCCACAGAATACAACATGTTAAGAATATTGGAATCTATAATTAATATACCTGACTACTACCATAAAAAATAAATAATAAACAGAGGTGTCCTTATTTCTAGTATATATAATGGGTCAAGTTCCAAAATGCTGGATCTTAAATTTCCCAAAATGCTTCATAATAGTGTCTCATCAGAAGATCACTGCCTAGTGCAAAACTCTACACCTCCAGTTCTTCACTTCTGTACTTTTATCAAACTACAATGTTGAAGGTCAAGAATAAACTTTACCATACATATTCACACACATACAGTACTATTACATCATGAATCATTTCTATACAGTTTCCAGTCAAATGAAGTTTTAAACCTGCAGCAGTCCGAATATTTTTTACATCATTGGGGGAAAAATTCCCTAATAACTTTTCAGCATATTGAAATTCAAGCTTCTGCACCTCCCCATGTCTCTGTTTTCAGGCTTTAAAAAATTAAGTTTTGGACAGGAGAGTTTCGGCCAATCACAGGTCATTTCAGAGAGAGAGCGTTCCTATTGGCTATTCATTGAATGGAGGCAGCTGCAATGATTAATCGATTCATTGTCAACTATTAAATTATTCGCCAATGTTTTTGATCATCGGGTCATGGCTTTGAGTACTTTTTTAAAGAAAAATAAGTAAAAATTCTCTGATTACAGCTTCTTAAATGTGAATAATTTCTGTTATCAGGATATAGTGACCATTTTATAAAAATATGTTTTTTAAAATCATATATGCTCCATTTCTATCCACTTCTGCTCTAAGTCAGGTATCTCCTGTCATGCCTGTGAATCACCAGGGGTGGATGTAATAATTAATTAATACATTTCATCAATACAAATAAATAATTAGTAGTAATAAAGCTGAAAAATAATAATTAGTAGTACCAAACTAATTTTTGAGGGCTTGAACCTTTTTCAGTATTTTTTTTAAATGGGTAATTTTACTTTTGTCTCACTCTTTATTATATCTTTATATGTAAATTATATTATATATAAAATTATATTTTATTCTATCCTCTGTCATTCTACTTAAATAATTTCACTAGATATTAGAAATGCCTGCTGTTTCTTTTATAATGGTTATTTAAGATATTATTAACTGATAATATTTTAGCACTCTCATCCCAACAGTTGACAACCAGGCTGTTAATGGAATTTATCATTGTCTATCTATAATGTCAGATCTATAACAAAAACAACAACAACAACAACAATAATAATAATAATGGTAATAATAATAATAGTTGTTATTTATTGGCAAAGGAAGCTTTTAAGTGTATGTAAGTCTGTGAAGTGAGCGTGTCTGTGAAGCCATATCACAAATTTCCACGCAAGTGGACAATGAAGATAAAGATGTCTATTTTTACCGAGTAAAAAGTCAAATGAAAAAGTGCTTAAGTGTGATAAAGTGTGTGAGAGGGAAATAAAATAAATGTGATAAATCAGCAGCTGCAGCAGAGAAGGAGCTGCTGGTGCGTTTGCGGCCACAGGAGGGCAGAGCTTCGGCAGGAAACACTTGATTACTCAGCTGATACTCCGGAAATGTTTTAAATGTTTGCGTTAATTTTCAGAGGGCGGTGGGGGGAGCAGTCGCAACCGGGCCGGGGCGTAGTTTGTAAACAGTGTAACAATGCAGTATGGTAAATATTTGCGCTATTACGGATTAAGTTAGCATTGTATCTTCCTCAATTGCGCACCACCCGTGGAGTACGTTCACTGACTGCAACAAAACACACCAACCAACAGGTGCGCGCTGTGTCTAGCTAACATGCTACATGCTAAAATGCTCCTTGTGGATTCTTGGAAGAAGTTAATCTCCTCCCGCGGTGACTTCAGGAAGTTTGTGAGGACTTTCTGCTGTCTGTGACTGCAGAGCCTCGTTCAGCTCAAGTGTTTGCTAACTTGCAGTGAGACGCCGAGTGGACTCACTCAAAGCCTTTCACACAGGTGAGTACAACAACAAGCTCGGCTGTATTGTAACACTCTTCATAGGAGTCTCTGTATGCGCAATATATCATAGACCTTGTCGGTATAAACGTTATAAAAGGGTCTCTTTGTAATTCCTGTTGCAAAGCAGTAGCTGTCAGGAAGTAAACACTGACTAAATCTGTTTCCCTGGCAACGGAATGGAAATGAAAAGGTATATACAACTTAATCCAGAGAGATGCGTCCTCTCAGTGTATGTGCCCTCTCAGAGTGCTACGATGTTGGATGTTACAGGGACTGTGATAAATGCAAATCCCACTATCCTGATTGCAAAACAATGTTTTTTGTTTTTTTTACTTAAAGATTTCATGCATATATTGGTTTATGCTTCTATGGCAGTTTTTCTAAAATTTTTGATTAATGTATCGCAGTATGTCACTGTGCTTACAGTATCGCAATCTATTGACACGTAACCCCTGTATCGTGATGCGTGTCGTATCGCCAGATTCTTGCCAGTATATAGTCTTAAATTGTCACATTGAGATTGACACCTCTTTTTACAAGTGAGACCTAGCCGAGACAGGGTCAAATAACAAGACAACAACGTTGAATCACGGCAGGAACAATAGGTACGCCCAAATACATTTTATCATACTGTGCATTGACAGGGCAGCATGTTGGTCATGTGTTAGTTAATTGAAACAACTGCAGCAAGAAGTGGCCACTTCCTTTATTCTATACTTAATGTCATTAAAAGAAATATGATATGCAGACGCCACTGTTCTGATTGCATAAAAAAGTACACTTTATGCATTATGGTGCTGTACTCTTTACAGTTGGTTTCTTCAAATGGAGTTGTGTTTAAGAGTTGGGTCCATATGAACGTCCCCCCTCATGTCATATTCACGACCTTGTAAGTGGAAAGTTTCTGAAGGCTTGCTAAATTGGTAATATTGCCGTTGCTTAGCAGCAGTGTTCTTCAGGACTTAACCACTTGAACGCCATGCTTATCGTGAACACAATGTCCCCATCTTGTAAACACAATCCCATTTAAACACACCGTATGATAGTTTTCCTAAAATTCAGTCAAAAATGCAATGTATCACTTTGCTTACAGTATCGCAGAAATATTGAATTGTAACCCCTGTAGCATGATAAATATTGTATTGCCAGATTCTTGCCAATACACAACCCTACTTCTAACTGATCAAGCCCACTTTTTACCTTTATCTAAGTATATTTTTACACGTCCTGTGACTTTTAGTACAATATTGAACATAATAACATAATATTAATACAAATGTTTTTTAGTGTATAATCACCTGATAATAAGAAGTGTTTTTGTTAGCTTAGATTGAGCCGTTTATATCTGCATAGGGAGCGGGTTCTCTTCATACGCTTGGGCTGAAGTCGATCATGTTACTCACTCCCATCGCCTCTTCTCTCTCTCTCTCGCTTCACCAATCATTTCCCACATATACACAAACACTCTACACACTGGCTCTGCTCCAAATGACCAATGCTACTCTTACAACAACTGGCTCTAGAGAGGGTTATTCACGTTTTTGCCTCGGCAACACGCTTGGCACACGGGAGAGGTTTCAGTTGGCTGCAATCTCCTCACCTCATTGCTAGATACCACCAGATACTGCTGAAGTACTCTCACTCAAGTAATTAAATCTAGCTCCAGCTTGACCATTGATGCACTAGTACTACAATCTATTGTCATATATATATATATATATATATATATATATATATATATATATATATATATATATATATATATATATATATATATATATATCACAGGGGACATTTTTTTCTCAGAAGAAGTAGTTTTAATACAAGGAAATGATCCGAGTGCTCTTTCCAACTGGAATCCACTGAGCACCACCCAGCAGTTTATCTACTGGTATGTAAACCATTATCATCTCTTCCTCACATTGCCATGCTGTTGTTGGTTTATTATCGTGTTGGCTTCCTCCACCACCCCAGGCCTCCTCACGTCTGGTTCCCCATCTCAGTCGCCAGCATATTTAGGCTAGTTGTGATTGTATATCCTTTCTTTCTGGTAGCTCCCCATTATCTCAAAATTGTGTATCCGATATCACAGTGATTTGTGTCTGCCTTGTGAACATGAACTACCGAGAGCATCTTAAAGAGCAGATCCTGAACTATACAACTATAGAAATGTTTAGTGGCATTTCTACAGTGATGATTTCACAATGCTTGCCTCAGACTGACACCTGCACATCATTTTAGCATATTGCTTTACTGAAGTGTGGGCTGTGTGTGGTTTTGTTTGTTAATCTATTGGAAAGAAAATGGCCAATTCTCTGGTGGAGCTCAATAGGAAAAGCAACTCCAGATTAATATTGCATGTGCATCGGTGTTAATTTATTACACAAACATATGTATCGCAGTAAATGGATAATGCACATAATGAAGTTTGCTGAGGCGTTTCCTATTATTTTCACAAATGGAAAATAAGACATTACCTTTACATCCATATTAAGAAGCCACGTGAAGCGGCTTTTTCTCTCATCGTCATCCAGAGCCTGAATGATGATGCAGGTTGGTCCATCCTCGGCTCTGTAAACATGTAAACAAAAACAACTCGTTATATAGAGCCAGGGTTTGTTATGGATTATGTGCTTGTCCATTGTGTATATCTTTATTTCAGTACTAGACAAACATACTGTACATCATGGCTGTACTGTGGGAAGGTGGTACCATCCTGACCTCAGATTTAAAGTTAAATGCATCAATCTGATGCATTTTCAGAAGAAAATTAAGACGCTAGATCTGTGAACACTCTTGGCTTGATCTTGCGTTCTTGTAAACAATTTTGTGCTCAAGCAGTGGTGGAATGTAACCAAGTACATTTAGGCTACCCAAGTACTGTAGTTAAGTAAAGCATAAGTACCTCAAAATTGTACCAAGTATTTTCATTCTATGTAACTTTATAGCCCACTTCTACTCCACTACATCTCAGAGGGAAATATTGTAATCTTATTTATTTGACAATGTTAGTTACTAGCTATGTAGCCAGGTTCAGATTGTTAATTATTAATATGAATCAATTGCTCAGCTATGGTGTATTAAGTAAGTGGAGAATATGTGTGTGGTGATGGCCTGCCAGCTGACCTGTCGAGTAGTGTAAAAGTATTTTCGGTTCATGATGAAACTATTAAGACACATGTAGAGACGCAAAGAGCGGCTTTCACAAAAGCAGACTGACATTTCCAACAGCATTCATAAATGCCAGATTGCAATATAAAACTATTAAATCATCAAACAGCAGGGAAATGGAGTTTTGTTTACTTAAGTGATTTTTTTTCTTTTTGCTGTGGTGGCGAAGATGTTAGTAGCAGATACGGTCTGTCGCTCCCGCTTCGCATTGATCCAGACGAAAACAGACAGCTCTTTCTCTTTGGCAATCGTTGCAGCACCTTTCCCGGTTACGATACAGTGCTGCCACAATGGTTTAATGCCACAATTAACTGAAAATTAATGTAAGAAAATAGTGTTTTCCATGAAGACACCTGTCAGTTTTGTCGAGAGCTGGAGATGCGGTGACGTTTGACAGAAGCTGCTGCCTCGTAATTCTCTATGCAGGAAAAACCCTGCTTTATACTTCTACTCCTCTACTTTGCTTTATGCCTTTAATACCTGCTAAACTAATCCCATTCCCATCATCTCAACTGTATGTTGTGTTGTACTTATTAGCAAACGTTCCAGTTGCATGGTAATACAATAAAATAAGCTGGTGAACCATGGTGGCATTGTCACTGTGGGCTGAGGTTAGCATTTAGCTACAGCTAAGTAAGGCTTCACAGAGCAGCTAACATGGCTGTACACTTTGTTTACTGGAAAAACTGCAGCATTTTTGCCCAGTAGAGTGCCCCTTTAAAAATAATGGCTATGAAATATTGCTTTTGTTTTATTCCTCTGTCTTCACATTCTTCATAATCCTTTGACATCTGTCTGATAGATAAACATGTTTATCTCCCACATGAGATATGACTGCAGACATTTAAGGCCACAGATATTAGCCGGGGCTGAGCATGTCACCACAGACTGTCAGAAGTAAATAAAAGGTTAGAGCAAATTTATTACTGTAGAGCTGAAGATGTTTTCGTGCTTTGTTCCGACAGCTTACTGCCTGAAAGCTTGAGATTACTCAGATGCTGCATATTTGCTGAAATTTTTTAATGAGGCCGTTGAATATGTTAATATGTTAAGATGTAGCTGGAAAAAGAGCTGTGTCTGGCTGGTGTTTATGTGATGCCACTGTACCTCACAAAGCCTGCCTGAGGTGGGAAAGACTCCAGCTGAATCGCCGCTCCTCCGAGATAAACGCTGGACTTTTGTTTGCAACTGTGTCTGACGCTCAGGAAATCCCTTTGGCCAATCAGATTCCCCGCCGTTTCGGCTGAAACCTCATGAGTTACGATTGTTTCGGGTCCAACATGCTTTAAAACCTACAAGAGAAAAAAAAGAGCAAAAAGCAAAGCAAAAATTTAGTTTGCAAAACACTAGGTGGACAGGAGGAATGAATTGCAATACACTTCTTGCTGCAAATATATAGCATGACATCAGTGAGTTATGGCAATAAACAGAAATATGCAGACAACTAGACCTTAAAGTGAGAGTTTGGGTGTTTTGACGCGGGGTTGTATGAGGTATTTATCCATACACAGTGTATTATACAGTAGACGACGCCCCCAGTTTGGAGAAGCAGACAGGAGTTACTGGATGAAACCAAAGCAATGTGCTGCTGTGGACGAGGCCGGCAGCAAGACATATTTTAGCCACCAAGAAAGGCCCACCTAAAAAAATCTGTACATCTGTCTCTACACTATATGTAATATATACTATATGTAATAAATACTATATGTATTTTTATAGGTTTACCTTGCTGTAAGACAGCTATACAGTCTATGTAGACAGCCCTTTCTGACGGGGAACTGTATCCTTTCCCACATCAAAGCAACCAGACTCCATTGGGGTTATTTTACCTTGCAGAACACGGTAGTTGCCGGTCTTCCACTGTCTTGATCGGTTAGTTGTTTGTGCTATTGTGCGACTTTGGTTAGTTTGGATTCACCAAAGTGGAGTGTGGTGGCTTTGGTGAGAGCATAGATGGATACGACGACGTCAGTTCCTCATCGGAAAACAATGTCTGACGGCAAGGTAAAGCGGTGAAAATATTGTTTTGGGTGAGCCTTTCTTTTAGGTGCCAACCCCGTCCACAGCAGAACATTACTTTGCTCCTGTGTGGTAACTCCTGTCTGCTTCTCCAAACTGGGTTTATGCTGATGTCATCTACTGTATAATACACTCACTATGGATAAGTGCTTCATACAACCCCTCTTCAAAACACCCAAACTATCCCTTTAAGTGACTCTATAGTTAGGAAATGTTTTCAAAAAACCAAAAATCTCCTTTAAACTCAGGGTGCTTAAATAGCATTAAGATATTAAGGTATTTAAGGTATTTCTTATTGTTAGTATTTTCACAGTTGATAAAATATTCAGTCAGCGGTCAGCAGCTCACTTGGATATGCTGTATGCTCGGGTTCCACTTGTGCATCTCCTCCACTCGTACAAAGAGGAGGTCATAGAGCTCGTCCACGCCGGCCTCCAGGACCGCCTCCAGCCTGAAGACCTTCCTGGCCCCCGGCATCACTTTGCTGCAAATCACGTCCCCCCCGCTCTGAAAAGGAGCAACAATGAAGCAGATGTTCATAATTGTACCTCAGTGGCCACTTGATCAATCAAATCATTGCAGCACTTCAGTCAATCAATCAGACGTTACCTCAGTGATTTCAGCCTTCCATCCTTGTGTGTCTTCCAACATACAGAGAGCCTTCCTCATCGCTTCCTGGCCTTGTTGTACGTAGAACTGCTGATCCTCTTTTGAAGGCATGGGTTTTATATCTTCAGGTTCAGGCTCTGTAAAAGATAATTCTTAGTAATATTTCAAAAGCAACACTCCACCACAACAGATATTTTTTTTTTTTTTTACCATTATACTTTAATCCAGCATGCGTTCTCCAGTGATGCTGGAGCTGCCCCCATCTCTGCAGGTGTGTGAGCTCCTGGCCTATCACTGCCACAGCTGTGCGTTGAAGTCCTGTGTGATTGAACAGTTAAGAGACACAAAAGAGCAACAAAAGCTCAGCAGTCTTACCCAGAATGCAGCGTTTGCATGAAAACGACTGAAGATAAATGCCGGTCCTCAGATTATTGTGAATGTTTACCTGCCAGACTCCTCAGATGTGGGTAGGAGATTCCACAGCAGAGCTTTACAACAGCAGGCAGCATACTGTCTGTCTTTGGCAGTGACAGCAAAGCAGCAGACAGCGTCTCTGGTCTTTATATGGCCTGTGAAGGACGCTTCACAGAGATAACAGCCAGAGAAGAAGATAGGACCTGTTCAGAATTCTGCCCTGAAGGCCACACTTGACAAGAGTTAAATAACTAAAACACAGCATTAGACTCAAGGCAGAGAGGGAAATCTAATAGTAAGAGCTATGATTATCTACTGCTTTTGGTGCATTTTAAATCACATTTTTTTCAACCTGAACTATGGGAGACAAAAATTTCCAAAGTTAAGAGACTGTCACATACTGTAGCTGCTCAAATCAAAACAATCTACTTTAGATTTACATATAATGAGAGAGAGTGTTGCTTGGGAAGTGCAACCAGCATGACCGTTAAATCTGTTAAGTCTGTGCTTTTTCTACAATTCTGTAGTGTCGGGGTCACTCTGGCATAGAGGCACTGTAGACGGTAAGGTACTTGAGAGGGCTATAGCTATTCATATACTGTAGTTTCATTACTAGTCCTGTAAATGTCCATAATGGACTGCATTTATATACAGTGCAGTCAGAAAGTCTTCAGACCCCTTCACTTTTTTCACATTTTGTTATGTTGCACCCTTATGCTAAAATCATTTAAATTATCGTTTCCCCTCATCAATCTACACTCAATACACCATAATGAAGTGACAATGACATGAGTTTTAGAAAGTATTGCAAATTTATTAAAAAAGGAAAAACTGAAATTTCACACTGACATAAGTATTCAGACCCTTTGATATGACACTTGAAATTTAGCTCAGGGGTCCTCCATTTCTCTTGATCATCTTTTAGATGTTTCTCCATCTTGACAGGAGTCCACCTGTGGTAAATTTAGCTGACTGGATATAAGGTCTCACAGCTGACAATGCACATCAGAGCAAAAGCCAAGCCATGGGGTCGTAGGAACTGCCGGCAGAGCTCAGAGACAGGAATGTGTTGAGGCACAGATCTGGGAAGACTACAAAAAAGACGTCTGCTGCATTAAGGTCGCCAAGAGCACAGCGGTTCCAACCAGGAGTCTCTCTAGAGCTGGCCGCCTGGCCAAACTGAGCAATCTGGGGAGAAGGGCTTTGGTAAGAGAGGTGACCAAGAACTCGATGGTCGCTCTGGCTGAGCTCCAGAGATCCTGTGTGGAGATGGGAGAAACTTCCAGTAGGACTACCATCACTGTGACCCTCCACTGATCTGGGCTTTATGGCAGAGTAGCCAGACGGAAGCCTCTCCTCAGTGAAAGACACATGAAAGCACCTAAAGGACACTCAGACTGTGAGAAACAAGATTCCCTGGTCTGATGAAACCAAGATTGGCCTCAGTTCTAAGCGTTATGTCTGGAGGAAACCAGACACCGCTCATCACCTGCCCAACACCATCCCAACACTGAAGCGTGGTGGTGGCAGCATCATGCTTTGGGGTGTTTTTCGGCGGCAGGGACTGGGCTGCTGGTCAGGGTTGAGGGAAAGTTGAACGGAGCAAAGTACAGAGATATCCTTATGAAAACCTGGTCCAGAGCGTTCAGGATCTCAGACTGAGACGAAGGTTCACCTTCCAACAGGACAATGACCCTAAGCACACAGCCAAGACAACACAGGAGTGGCTTAGGGACAACTCTGTGAATGTCCTTGATTGGCCCAGCCAGAGCCCTGACTTGAATCCAGTCTAATATCTCTGAAGAGAAAATGTCTATCCACCGACGGTCCTCATCCAATCTGACAGAGATTGACAGGATCTGCAGAGAAGAATAGCAGAAAATCCCCAAATCCAAATCCAGGTGTGCTGAGCTTGTCGTGTCAGACCCAAGAAGACTTGATGCTGTAATTGCTGCCAAAATTGCATCAAAGTACTGCATAAAGGGTCTGAATATTTAATAAGTCAGTTCTTCCTTTTTAATAAATTTACAAAAATTTCTAGAATTCAGTTTCTGCTTTTTTCAGTATGGTGTATTGAGTGTAGACTGATTGGGGGAAAATAATTTTTAAGTTTTCAGCATAAGGCAGAAACATAAAGTGTGAAAAAAGTGAAAGGGTCTGAAGACTTTCTGAGTGACTGTACGTCCTTACTGGAGAAAGCACTTTACAATTTGCCTCCCATTCAGACACAAACACACACATCCGTGGTGGAGGAGCTGCCATGCAAGGTGTTGGCTGGGCTATCAGGAGCAAATTGAATTTCAGTGTCTCACTCAAGGACATTTCAACACACAAACAGGAGGAACTGGAGATCGAACTGCCATCACCACAGCCAACAATGACATTTGATTAAAACGTTCTTGATGATTAACAGGTTTTCAGGATGAACTGGATGCTAGATAGCACAAAACCTAAACTTACTTCTTTGTCAAATACAAATTAGGGGTGATCAGGATGGCTGGTTGGTGGAGACATATAACCGTGTGGTGGTAATTCCAGTTTGCATACAAATATTTTTAAATATCAAATATTATGAAAATTTGTCAAAACTGTGAGATGAATTATTAAAAAAATGCAGAAATATCTAACTTTTGTGTTGGCAGAAGCTTATGTATTCTACATATGAATCCAAGTAAACAAGCTGCCATTACTTTAAACTTGCACAATAAAGGTACATTGAAAGTACAGTATGTTACTTTCTGGGAGCTCCTGTCTCATGTTGAAAATATAATCATTGACATAAAGGTTGTAGGGGATTGTGCTGTTATCAGCGCAGGCAAAGTCTTTAATTCATTTCCATTAAATCCTCAAGTTTGTGTTTAAAGTGGTATGTCTAGAACCCAGCATCAGAAATGTATGTTTTAATATAAAGGTGTCAGAACTTCAAACAAGTATTATGATACTGGCTACTTTATAAATCAGCCATCTGATTAATCTCTATGGTTTAGTGGTGTCTCCAAAAGGACCTGTGTTCCTGGTTGCTGTCTTTAAAATTTCATCTTAATTATATAATCAAAAGCAAAATGTTTCAAGGCCAAATAGGTTCTTTGTCTTGTACAGAAGAATTAGCAGACTCGATAACCAACTGGTGTGTAGTCCTCTGAGCCTCTAGCTATCCACCAGATTTAAACTAACTATCCACCAGATAACAAACATGTTAGCTGTTAAATAAAACATGTTTCTACAGAGGCCCAGAATGGACAAACAAAGTGCTGACTCCAGTGAGAGCCATTCACATTTTTAAAGGCCGCTGTAGTTCTTTGACACGCTTGTGAAACTTTGCTAACGGGAGCTGCAGAGTGCAAAACCGTGGTATAGCCGGTCGCTGTCTAACTTCCGTTGCTCCTAAAGTAGTGTTATTATGAAAAGGATGGTCTGAGCGTGAGCGAGGCGAATGGCGTTACCATGGTTTTGCGCTCGGCTGCTCATGTTACCACAGTCTTGTTAAGGAATGAGTGAGCAGGGAGGCAACCACACCACTAAATGCTGCCAATTCCTGCACATTGTACCTTTTAATAATATTACTCTATTTCAGAAAGCAATGTTCTTTGCACTTATTGTACATTGGTATCCATGAAGCACTCCCTACTGGATGACAACCACAGTATCCTCAGTGTTTTTATGGTGAAAAAGCCCATGAAGCATATCCACATATCTCAGCTGAAAATAGATTCCTATCAAATCCAAGTGATCCACAGTGAGAGTGTTAAGGAGACACGCAAGACAAAAGTCATGGCATGAAGGTTGATAAGTTATTCTAAATTGTGAGCACAAATTGTGACACCTCCAGAGGAAGTTATCATGCTCAAACACATGAAATGCCAAAAATATACAGGTTATATTTAATTGGCTGATGTGTTTGAGGTAACACTTAGTGGAAGCTCATTGCACTAATTGGCAGGAGGTGTTACAGGATGCTTGAGAGGCCGTTGGTCTCAAGGGACTAGAGTTAATCTGAATAATTTCATTTTGGTCAGAGAGCCCTGAAATGTGACCCTGAAAGATAGCAACGATTAGTCCTGCCTTTTAAAGGACGACTGTCACACTGATAAACCAGCAGTGGATCATGTGAAAAGATGCAAATGTACTGATATTTGCATTGCTGTACAATCAGACGCTCTCAAAGGAGTCATAGGTTGTGGGGTAGATATGAACAGATGAAATTATGATACACTGTGCTGTGATTAAAAAAAAAAAAAATCATTTGCATTCATCTGTACTCCATAATAATCATACTTGAAAAATATGCAGTCTTCTAAATGATAATTATGGGTTTTATGTGACTGAAAGCTGATGCTATTGCTGATGAGCTGATGAGCAAGGGCAGTCTTCACACACCAAATAGGCCAAATGGTAATCAGTTGCCAGAGGGGTTGTATACTGAGACCGTAAATGTCACGTAGGCCAGGCTGCACCATTTGCACACTTGCCAGGAAAAACAAAAGTGACGAGGGGAGGAGGATGGGAGGTTGATGCTCCCAACATTGCCTGTTCTAAAGACCTTTCTACTGTGGAGTTAATTTCTGCTCGGGGGGGCCAAACTGGAATGTTAGACCACCATGATACACATGAGAGTTTGCGTCAATAATAGTGACCCTGGACACATTTTATATTTTAATTGTAGTTAATCAATTCATGTTTTACATGAATGTTTTACATTAGCTCCTTTGAAAGTAGGGTTGGGCAATATGGATAAAATCAAATATCACATTGTTTTTGACCAAATACCTCTCTGTATTGTAGAGTTTACCATTGGTGCTTAAATATTTACACAATTAAATGTTTGATGATTAATCATCAGTAATGATGACATAAGGAATAAGTGAGTAAAGTCAAATAATCAAACAGCTATAACAGTCCGGTAAGTTCAGAAAATTACATCACTTTGCTGTCATGCAGCCTTAAAACCAGGAAAAGACAACACATACCATAATATGATATTATAGCGCTATACTGCCCGGCCCTATGTGATGTATGAGCCCCATGGTGAATTATGGACTAGGCCAGTGGGGCCATTGCCCAAGGCCCTCTGGCTGCCAGGTGGCCTCCAAGCTTCAGGCATACAATGCATGGCCCAAGAACCCCATGAACCCCCTAGTGTGGACAACGCAAGCTAACCACTAGATTTACGATGCTTACTGTATAGCGGGAGCTAAACATGAGGGACCCCCACACCTCTCACTGCATGTGAGGGCCCCCATACCCCTTGGTGTTTAAAATACAAGCTAACCACTAGGGCCCCTGGGCCTTAGGGTGCTTACTGTATGAGTTGACCACCAGGGCCCCCAGGCCCCTTGGTGTACAGTGTAACATCTGGGGCTGGGCGCATTTCCTCCATGGCGTTGCGTCACGACTGGCTTTAGGTCGGCTTGGAAAGGCACAGGCCGAAGGTGGCTCACGGCTCGGGCCATGAACTTTACAGCACTCCTTGCCCAAAACTCGCCAACTTAGTGCTCACTGTACCCTCCCTCCTTGCGGCCTGACGAGGCTGTCAGTGGGAGTGGACTGTCCTCAGTGTGAGTCAGGAGTCTGGGGCAATGTCAGCAACCCGCCCAATCTGCCTTGAAACATGGACCCTTGTCTCATTTACCATGCTTTTTGGTTGTGACTGTTTTTGTCATTATCTTTCATAGCTATACAACCATCGTGTTTATGATCAAATGGATTACCAGAGTTCTTTATAGAAGTTCTTTATTTATCTCTAGAAACTATAATCATTCATTCATTCATTCATTTTCACAGACTCCTGCTCATGGTAGTGGCTCATTACTAGGCTTGTGTGAATTATGACCCCTGGACATAATATATAGGTTACTTTGATTCAGTTCATTGACACATTCAGTCATTCATAACATCATTGCTTCACTCACGTATTCATAATGATGTCTGTGTGACGAATGTTATAATTTCTAGACACAATAATGGTTTATGATTTCATTCATTGACTTATTCATTTGTTTAATTCATTCATTCAATTTTTATGCTAGTTGCTTTTTATTGTGTCTTTCTGGATCACTATTTCAGATACTATGGTTTATGGTGATTTAATTTCAATAATTCATTCATTCACCTTCTCTGAACTAAAACCTTTACATCCACCTGACTTCTACCTACTCTCTTCTACTACTATCTGCATTCAACTCCACCGTCTCCTCAAAATGCTAATCATGATTATATTGATCCATATTGATATCACGATTGATGATGATTGATTTTAGCGCAACATAGATTTTACTACTGCACTTTCACATTAAAATAAACAGAGCACTGTTTTCACTTCCATGCTGTGTTATATCTCTGTTAATGTACCAGTTAGGGCTGCATGATATTGGAAAAAAAAACTGACATTGCAATATTTTTTTCTGTTATATATTGCAGTGTGAGAAAATACACCCTACCCCTTTATTAGCTACATTTAAAAGTGAAATGCCTCAATCTGGTGCACAATTAGCAACAATAAGAGCTAGATAAACAATTTTATACTCGTAATTTAATCATAAACAATGGTTGTATAGATAATATATACCCAAAGATGAAGCCAAAACATCTTGATCACTGGCTGGTGGAAGTGCTTGATTTGATATGCTGCATTTTAAACATCAGTGTCGTAGACAATCATGTTCATTTAACTGTTGGAAGCCAAAATTGTGACCGCAATTAATATTCAACTAATTGTGCAGCTCTGCTTCTCATTTTGAAGGGGCTCCACCTCTCTCTGCTTGTATGATATGAGGTAGATCTATGAGGTCTCTGTGTTTGATTGTGAGTAAAGAGGGGTTAAAGTCATATCTGTAGAATATTTGGTAGAGGGCCCAGTGCCGCCCTCTCGTCTCAATGCTGCATTGCTGATAGAGCACCGGCAAGCAGCTGCCTCTTATCAGCCGGAGCCAACAGGTGTCCTTGTGAGAAGGATTTGTGACGTCAATGCTGAACTTAACCTGCTGACCAGGCCAGCTGACCTTAAACTGCGGTCACGCCACCAGGGAAGTGGGATCCTATAGCAAGGACTTGTTTATGAGTAGCCACTGGCATCATTCATCATCATGGGCCTTCAGTGAAATTTGTGTGATTATGTGCAGTTTGAGCTAGGGATGTTAATAATTAACCGTTAACTGACATTGAGAATCTTTAAAATATGATTAATCAATTAAACAGTTAAAACTATTCAAAATGAATTGAAAAGCTGAGCAAAACTCAGAGGAGCGGCAGTTTAAGGAGAAAAGCTGATCCACCTTAAGAGCCCACTTTAAGTGAGTCTGCGCCTCTGTTACGAGACAAAGAAAGTTTGCTATTGAGCTCAGGAGTCGTAGCAGTTATTGACCGACAAATAAGCTGTACACACACTGTCTGCTACCTACATTCACAGCTACTGTATAATGCCACCGATAACCCCACACTCACGGCCGCCACACACACAGTAATGCTAACGTTACGCCGCACTGACAGACTATACATGTGTGACAACAGGGAGCACGAAGCCACCGGCAACGCCACAGCTGCGAACGTACCACAAACACACACGGTCTGTCGGACACTCGCTATTGATACGCCAGGCAGACACACTGCTGACAGCCTCGCAGCAACTGAGGTTGGGTTCATAACTAAAGGTCCGGTTCCTGAACCAGACCACTGCGGGGAGGATATATTGTTTCAGGTTTACAACTGGTCTGGTTTGCGTTCGCAAAGGCAAAACTCAAATGGTCCAGAAAGTAGTTTCGCATCTCTCTGTGGCCATTTTATTTCTCTTTGTGGTTCTTTTGCGTCTCCTTGTGCCTATTTTGTGCCTATCCTTGTAGGCCTTTTGCGTCTATGTGGTCGTTTTGAGTCTCATTTTGTGCGTTATTGCCGTTTTTGTTTTTTTTTTTTTTGTAGTGGTGTACCATCTATGTACATTTAAAAAAATGTTGTTTTGTTTTACACCTCTTTTTACATCTTCAGTTATTTTACGTTTCATTTTGTGGTTACGTGTCTGTGGTCGTTTTGTTTCTCGTGATTGTTTTTTGTATGTTTGTACTTTTTCAACTGACTTTATAACAAGAAATATTAGCAGTCTCTGCAGACAACAGAGTCCCCTTAACCCCGGTAGGCCCATTCAATAATCCATTCATGTGCACACTGATATACCGTACATAGACCTAAGGCAGATATAAAAGAAGTCACATAGAGTTTGCCTTTTGTTTATTGAGAGCTTTTAAACTAACGATCAATTTGTTCTGTGTTTCTCTAGTTGTGTGCTATTTTTGATGAGCATGACCATTAGCAGCAAAGTCACATAAAGTAATCTTTTGCTCCGTGATTTTCTAAATTGCAAAACGTTGAACATGCCCTCTGTCACTTGACGGGAGAAAAATGCCCACTCGCACACATTATGGGAGAACACATTATCGAAGCATAAGTAAGCTATAAATAAACTCAGCTTTTAGACTGAAATGTTAAATGGAATGGTTTAAAGGTTACTGCTGATGCTACAGTATGGTGAACTCAAGGATGAAGCAAATAAATGAGCACCTGGGCAGATTGTTTGTTGCATTTCTTTTGCACTTCAGACTGAATACCGTGTGTTCTTGCTGGGCTGCAAGTCTGTTTTCACAACAATATATGATAGATAGTAGAGAGGGAATCATGACCAGTTCATAGGGATGGGAACAGTTTTGGTAGAAATCTGAACCGTTCGGTTTGCTAGTAACGGTTTGGTTCATGTATGTACCGTGAAGTAGGTTATGAGGCAGACTGTGTATTTTATCATTTATTGTCACACTAGAAATCAAGGCCTATGGAAAGAGGTTGGGACACAGGCGGCCAGGAGTATGAGGTATAACACATGCGCAGTGTAGCTGAAGCTGCAGTCGTACGTTGTTATTGGCTCAGTTTCGGCGAGGGCGGACCAGATTTTACTGCGCATGTGTTGCCCCGCCAAAGATACGACGCGGCGATGATGCGTGACCCAGCCTCCTTCCTTCTCAAACTTCTCAGTTGGCAGAGACGTGGACGAGTGCGGCTGTCATGAATGATAGGACAGACTGATAGGAAATGGCGTTTGGACACAATAAAGACCACCAGCATTGTTTCGCTGTGCTGTGTGGGAGCATTACGGATTTTGTGTTACTTATGCCAGTGACGGGGAAAAAAGTGGTGGATAAAACGTCAACTGTGACTAAGCACTGTGCAACATGTGGCTTATGGTGGCGGCAATACTTCCAATATGATGATCCCAGCAGCATTTAAACAGCCTCTACATGCCGACTCAGAGCAAAAAAACACAACTGAAGCATTGGGGATGGTTATAGCCAAAGATATGCAACCTTATGCAGTCGTGGAGGACGCTGGATTTCAGCATATTAGGTTACTTTAGCCGCGCCATAATATGCTGTCTCGCAGACACATTAGCTACACAGTAATTCCTGAACTTTATGAACAGACACGACGAGGAATTGTGAAAGAACTGTCCAACACGGACCATGTAGCTCTGACTGCAGACGGATGGGCGTCCAGAGCTGCCGAGAATGTGGACAAACTCATCTTCTTCCAGAAGAACATGAAAACAGACTGAACAGAGCAGTGTTGTTTTGAAACAGTGTGTTTCATTTGGTTTATTATTTTTTAAATATCAGGGAATAGAGAGACATGCATCACTGTTTAACAAAGGTCTAGTGCTGGCTGCCCTGATGCACTTTTTGTTGATTGCCTGAGCGTATAATTTGTTGTTGTTTATTAATTATTTTTAAATAACACAGAGGCACTTGTTCCTTATGTAACCTAGTCTGTTGTTGTTCAGGCAAACATAATTTATTTTGGCAAATAACTGAAAAGCAGTTCAATTGAAATTGGCCTCCTTGCTATACCATAAATACCGTTTACCGCTGTACTGAACCGAACTGAAAACCGTGACCCCAAACCGTGAACCGAACTCAACCGTGAATTTTATGAACCGCCCCACCTCTAGGTATAACACATACGCAGTGTAACTGAAGCTGAGGTCGTGCGTTGTGACTGGCGCATTTCTGACAGACTGTGCGTGTGGTGGCGGTGAGTGTCGGTTTGTTGGTGCCGTTAAAGTTGCAGCTGTAGCAGACTGTCTGTACAGTTTGTCAGTGAATAAATGCAACGAGGCTACAAGCTACAACTCCTCCGCTAAGATGGGAGACAAACCTCCTGTATCTGCACCATCTCAGACTGACTTAAGCTTGGCTCTTAAGGTAGACCAACTTCTCCTTACAGTATTGAGCCTCCTCTACATTTTTCTCAGCTTTTAAATTCTTTTTTTTTTCACCCCCCTGGGGGTTTGGGCTTTCGGCCCCCCCAAGGAAACCCCCCCCCATCCTTTCACTTTTTTTGGTCCTTTCGGGACTTAACCGGTACCCTCCGGTTCCCAAGCCAACTCCCTACAGACTGAGCTACTCCGCCCCACATTTTAATTAATTATTAATATTCAGCTGGGAGCAGAATTACTTATTGACCGGTGCAGAGAAATGTGCTTCTGGTGTGAACTGTCAGGATCTCTCGTGAAGATTAACCTAGCATGGTGCTTGATGATGTAAGTGAACCGCTGTCATTCTCCACGGAGGTATTGTAGCGCATCATCTGTGGCCTAAAAATTGCCCTCTAAATCAGACCTGGGCATTATACGGCCCGCGGCCTGGATCCGGCCCTCGTGATTGTTCTGCCCAGCCCAGGAAGTCTCAGACATACCACACATACCTACGAAGCTTTAAAAAAAAAAGAAAGAAACGGCTTTTGTTTTGACATGCTCCTGTATTGTTAGTGTGCTTCTTCCTGTCACACTTGACATTGATGTAAATTGACGTGTGTGTGAATGATGTTTGAAGTAGCGTCACCTGCTGAGGCTGCAATGTTGCCAACTTAGCAACTTCGTCACTTTATTTAGCGAATTTACAAACCCCTCTAGCGACTCTGCTGCCGTGGGCCCCTCCCCTCATAGGCGGCCCAGTCCTAGTCCACAGGCACAGCAGTCCCTCCGGCGGCACGTCTATAATAAGTCATGGACTGCAAAGTAGTTTTTTGCGGAGGTTGGCGGTAAAGCTGTGTGCTTAGTTTGCACCAAACGTGGCTGTATTCAAAGAATTCAAGTTGCACCGCCACTTTGAGACAAAACATGAAGGAAAATACAGAAACCTATCTAGAGATGAGAAGGAGAGGACAGCCGAGGGACTGCTAGCTAAGCTACAAAAGCAGCAAGGACTTTTTACAAATGTGCATGCAATGAAACAAAGAAATTTAAGAAGAAGAAGAAGAAGAAGAAGATAGTCCTTTATTAGTCCCACGAGGGGAAATTCAATTTTTTCACTCTGTTGTTAACTTATACACGGTACATGCAGACCCGAACACACACATGCAACAATGGAGAGATGTCAGAGTGATGGGGCTGCTCCTGACAAGCGCCCCGAGCAGTTGGGGGTTTGGTGCCTTGCTCAGGGGCACCTCGGCAGTGCCCAAGAGGTAAACTGGCACCTCTCCAGCTACCAGTTCACACTCAGTTCTTGGTCCATGTCGGGACTTGAACCGGTGACCCTCCGGTTCCCAAGCCAACTCCCTACAGACTGAGCTACTGCCGCCCCAAGTGTTAAGTGTTAAGGCTGAGTTAAATATAAGTGTTAATATTAAATTAAATTGTTAATGTTAAGCTAAATGTTCAGTTTTGTTAATGGAAACATTACTACCCAAAACAGTCAGTCCTGTACGGTTCAAAGACTCCTGCATGTAATGTCATTTTCTTAATAATATGCTGTTTGGAGTGATTTTCAGTATAATAAATGCTGAAAAATGAGTGGCCAGTGTGTTTCTATAGTGATAAAGTAGACTTTACATTTCACAGTATTTGTCTGGCCAATGGCAACGATCTTGGTTTCTCCCCCAGGACAAATAATTGCCCATCCCTGCCCTAGATAGTACCCCTTGTCTGCTACTTAAGGAAGTTTTTAATACTGTTGGGTGGGTCAAGTATTCTTGCATTGATAAACACAGGTCTGTCTTTCCCCAGGGTGTGTTCCAGCTGCTTTCAACGTGCTGTACTCTTACCAAAAAGAAATAAATGTGAAATGTTGAATAGATATATGATATATAATAGAGATATATATGAAATAGGAACTGGAAACAAAAGCACTGGTCTCCAGAGGGAATACATTGTGGTCTGTCTGGTCTCTTTAAGCATGAAGAAAATTCATATTAGAAATCAACTTCTTACGCTTTCTTTGGGAAAATGGATTGAAATGTTTGTTTTTTAACCAGGCCCAAATTTTGAGTCCCAGGTAATTGCACTGGTGGTCATTTACTGTATTGAATAATGAGGTGTTGCCTCGCTCCACATTCTTATAAAAAGTGATTGTCTGTCCAGCTTACACTGCACATTCATTATACATGTAACCTCCAGTACCACATTTTATTCATTTATATAACAGCCATAGGCTTTTGGGAAAGCAGGATTATGTTTTGAATTTTTTGTCATTAACATGATGGGCTTAAACCAAATGTAAAATTGATGTCATGTATTGTTCCTCTAGGAAATGTATTATTCAAGAGCTCATTCGTGGATGTTTTTGGGTAGGGGGTGTTGTATGGTCTTTTGAGACTAAAGTTAATGAAATTGACTTGACGTGAGCTGATTAAGCAGCAGAAGGGGTTTCTTCTCTTTCTCTTAATGCTTTTGTTCCAGCTCTCAGGGAAATAATCTGGAGATTTGTGGCGTTTCCATCTTTATTCATGGATTGTTCATCGCACAGTTTGCAAATCACTTCATTTTATCTCCTCTCCTTTTTCGTTTGGTTTAACACCAAAGAATTGCCAACGACACCCCTTCTCCCCCTCAAACAAGCGTGCAGGAGACCAGAGAGAAAGACATTGTTTGTTTAGCTTTCAGTATTTTAATACTTTTCAGTATTTTAGTAACTTTTAACTGAATCTCCAATCTCCACATATTTGCGTGTTAAATTGCTGCTAATGAAAACACAACATCTCCTGATTTTTCTGCTTCTTAATAAAAAATTTTATATAACAAAATAGCAGGGGACTTCTACTGTGAAGAATATAGGAAATGAAATGTGTTTATCATCGTTTTAAAGCCGCTGCTTTGAGTAGCGGGTAACTTGAAATGGAAACGTAAATCACTGCCATGCTGGGCTGACGTGCCAAGTTGTGTTTGGAAAAATCCTACAAGACACAGGAACTTGTCTTGCGTCTTGGGGAGTTGTAGCATTTATTCACCGACAGATTAAACTGTCCACGCTGCTACGCCCACAGCTAGTTAGCTGACTTCCTCTCACCGTCACTCAGTCACACACAAACACACACACACACTCCAAACGCTAACATTCAGCACACAGCCTGTGCATTGAGTTATTCCTTAAAGCAGTTTACTAATTGTATAACACATTTTAGTTTAAAAAAATATAACTGTCCAATGCTTTGCCCTGGTGGGAAGTCATCTCAGGCCCACCCGGCTTGCTTGGAATCCCTATATTCAACATAATTGAATATTGTTCTGTCATTGTGGACACCTGAGGACCATTATTGTGGCCAGTCAATATCCTGTCCAACAATAATCTTGTTATATCGCCCAAGCCTACACATTCATGTTTCCCTTGAGATCAATTGAAGATACATTAGTGATACCTTCACTTTTCATTTGGCATCTGCATTCCCATCAGCCTCAGCTGTGTTTGTTTTGTGCTAATTAGCAAATGTTAGCTAACCTGACCTGCCTGGTTTGTCACACAGAACCATCTGAGAAGCTGTCATTGTAAACTGTTTGGAAAAGGGCGGGTACTTTCAAAAATACTTAGCAGGTGACTGGATGAGCCATCTGTCAGTCAAATTTTTGCTGAAGCCAGTCAGGAGAAGAGCAAAAACATCTTTGAGAGAAGTGACGTTCTTTGCTTATATGTCAAAGAGGAGACGCTCTCCGGTTCTGATTTAACTGATGCTATAGCAGCATCTATGCTAAGCTCTTCAGGAGCCGCCATTGTTGTTTAGAACAGCCTCTCTGTGTCGTAGCAAGTGACGGCTGGCTTGACCACGCGTGACTGCAATATGATAACATTTCCTGTCCATGACAGAGTTAGCATACAGCTTTAGCCTGTGATGTCTAGCTCTACTTTCCCTGGCCATGTGTGAAACCCAAAGTGTTTCCATACTTTACAGTATGTTTAGTTTTTACCACTTTGGATTTAACATGTAAGGTTGCAGATCGTGTCCATGCTGACCCTCTGCCGACTTGTACTTTCTCATTTCGGCTCGCTACAATTCGCAGTGGTTTATTTTGGTTGACATATATGGAGTGGATATGATGCCACATTTCTCAGACTACAACAATAGTGATAACTTCCTTCTAGTCTGCATAGACTCAAAAGAAGTAAATATATTGATTCTGGCATCAACAAATTGATTTCAGAATTGTAAAAAAAAATAAAATAAATAAATCGAGTATCGATTTTTTTTTTTTTTCCCCACCCCTAGTAATTTCTAGGGTTACTTAGTTACATATTAATGATTTGGCAACAGTGGAGCCGGGTTTATATGTCCTTTTTTATGAACAGTGACTGCGGACTGTGAAAGTACTGAAAGAACAGGGTCTGTGTCTGCAATCATATATTCTACAGCAGACCTACTGTGCCATCTTTTCTGTTATCCCTTCATAAAGAGTCGCCTCATATCTCATCGCTGACCAGATACAAGCCCCTGCTGTGGTGAGGTCGAGACACATGCTCTGCAGTGTGCACAACCACAATTCACACTGATTGCGTTTCATAAAGACAACGCACAAGAGAGCATGGCAAAAGCAGGAATTGTATGACCCAGTGTGACATTTCCTTTTGTTTAGATAACCTGTGGTGGAGGATATTGTTTGATTATCTGTGCTACTATACAGTATAAGGCTATATGAAACACCATGTATGCGCGCATTAAAGGCCTTTCAAAGGATTCTGACTGGTCAATCACTGTGCTCTACGGCCTGTTATTTCTTTATTGCTATGTAAAACAGGCCATTGCTATACAGTAGATGCAGTTATGGGGGGTGTGGGTCATGCAATAGTATTTTTGCATGCACATCCCTACTAGGTACTACGGCAGCATAAATATCCCACAATGCAATACTGTAGTGACGAGAACGTACATTGAGAGACACCTGTGTAACACCAATAATGCTTCAGTTTAACATTAATACGCCAAATGTGTATTATTGTCCAGCTGAAAATAGTCCCCAACCCCTGAATGTCTGCTAAAAACTTAGGCACCCAGCTGCTCTTGGAAGTGACTTTCAAAGTGATAACAAAATGTATTAATTTGAAATGATACTATATATTTGTGATCTACTTCTTGAGGCTTTGAAAACCTGCTGTTTTCTCAACCAGCCTTTTACTCTGTGCTCACAAATTTCTGTTAAATTTAGTGAAATTAAGGTTAAGGCTATTTCATGTGAGAAATTTCTGCATTTTTGTTCATGTTTTTTTCCATGAGATGTAAAATAAATATTAAAGAACACTGTAACACCAGCCATATTAATACTAATTGCTAGCATACACATATCCCAGTCTTGCATGTAATTTCAAATTCACAAATGTTTCTGACTTTATACTGTATTTGTCACCATAACAGATCCTTTACAGCACTCTTTAGCATCTGAATACTGAGTGGTCTCTGGAGTGAACAGAGTGACTGTCAGAATAGAGCATTTAACATCCTTTGTGTGTCTTTGAAGGGGTTTTGAAAATCACTAGTCCATTAAGCTTAAAGTAGTTCATGTTTTGGGAGGGTGCATGCTTTGACTGACGCTTCATACTATCACACTTGCACTCTGTGTGTAGGATTTACATTGTTTGATGTAAATACCACAACCGTGCACTAGCATTACAGTCCAAGTTTTGTAAATAACTTAACATATTGTGACATTTCATTATGTCAGCTACTGCATCATACTTATCTTGGTAATATTTTGCCAAATCCAGCCTGATAGACCATGTGATGGACTCAGATTGTGCTTTAGATTTGCTACTGATTCCTTAAACCTGTAGAGCGGACAGAGCTAGAAGAAAAAATAGGACCTCCATCACACAGAATTATGCTAATATGGAGTAAGCCAATGCAGTATTTATGAATTCAAGCTCAACTCATTTCTCAGGCCAACCCTGTTACTTAGTCCTAAGTATGCCCTTGGGTACCAGTGTTATGACTTCATTTCATGGGAAAGAAGCTAATCTGGTCTGCTGGTGATTTATAACAATGGTTTGCAATGCTGGCAACAGTGCCAGTTGATATCTGACCTGTAACTTTATCACTACGTAAATGTATTGCAACTTAAGAACTGTGGTGATTTTCTACAACCAGTTTGAAGCAATGTGAAAGTATTGTTTTGCTTATTAATAAGGCAAATAAAAACCCATACTATCTCTACATGTCACCTTGTATTATATCATAACAAGACTGTGAGGCTGTACTTGGGCACACCTGTGCTTTAGCTAACATGACTGGCTAACCATGACAATGCTAACATGCTGATGTTCAACCATAAACTGTATATAATTAGTGGATGAAATCACTGTGATGTCACCCATTGGTTTGTGGACTGCCGTTTCAAAGCCTCGAGTTCATCATTTTGGCCCTCGCCATCTTGGTTTTTGGCTGTTCCTTTTTTGCAACCAGAAGTGACACGAGAGCGTGGAGCTAAGCACAACCAAATACTAATAACACATTTTCAGGCAAACCAAAATGTTATTAATTTTCATGAATGGAAATGACACTGATAAAGAGTTAAAGTTGTATGACACAAACGGACAACTCATAGGCCGAACAACACTGTGGTAGCATAGTCAAATGCAAGGTAGCCATGCCTGTAGGTATACCCTGCTTTATGGTATATTTGACTCTAAATGGGACCATAAGTTACTAAATGACCATCATGCTGTATTGAAGAAGACTTGAAACTAGTGATTGAGACCATAAACTCAAGTTTACAGTGTTTACTGAGGTAATAAGTGAGAATTAGGATCATTTTCTCATAGACTTCTATACAATCAGCCCTCTGCTGGCTGTTAGAAAAAATTAGAGTTTAAGGCACTTCGGCTTTGACTTCACTTTTTAGACCCGGGGGTTGCCCACTGTTTTAAGCAGGTACGTTTATCCTCAATTTAGTTTAACATATTAGTTATAAAGAGACTTAAATGGTCAAAATTAAGGCAGCAGATGCCGAAATATCCTTTGTCCCTAAATATGGCCAAACTCCAAAAACAGTGGATACTACATTTCCCACAGTGCAGTAGCATACTTTCATTAGATCCTCCCTGTCTGGAAAATTAATCTTTCTAACTTCACAACTCCAGTTTGTTCCACTAGATGGATTTAAATTGACATTTATTGAAATTGACATTTAAGTCCTGCTTCTGAAAAACGTATAAAAATTCATAAAAATGATCATTACCTTTGTCAATTATTAATTAAATTTCATGTCATCAGTCAACACAGTCATTAATAACATTTGATAATTAGCACTACTAGATATTAGCTGCATGACGTTCCCCCTTTCATTACTCTCTAGCTAACCCCCCCCTTCTTGCACACATAAAGCCACATGAACACATCTATCAACGTTCAAGTTTTATTTCCTTACAAATAAAAGTTTACATTTGTCAATCTTCCTCCAGACAAGGATCATATAATGCTATCACACCTATTGCATAATGGATTGAAATGCAAATTGAATCCAGAGAAGTCATTACATTGGCCTGCGTTTCAAGAAAACATGTACAGAGTAAATATGCTGAAGAATATTTGTTATGTCACATACCAACGGACTAATAAACAAGAGAAACAATCAATTGATCAGACAGCTTTATTCACTCTGAAGTGGATGATTTTGAAGATTATTCGGAGCTCCTGCGTGGACTTCAAGGACCTCTGCATCTCCAATCATCTCTGCAAAAGGAAACTCTGAAGTCAGACTCACACAAAACCAATAATTTGATGGTTTGTCATCTGTTCTGTTTAGAAAGAGAAATGAGCGAAGTACATTAAGTATGTGAATGGCTTCTTCAGTTCGAACGCTACAGTCTAAAAGTGGAGTTCGACCCAGGTTTTTAACCTCTGTGAAAGTGTCAGCCCACTATTCTCCTAAGACAATGGTTCGTTAGTGGAGTTTCACCTGTCCATTGTTGGGGCGTGAGTCCCACTAGTGAACGACAGTCATTTAGGATTCAATGGGGCTACGGGTGGACAACAGTCGTTAGGCATGATGTGTGGTTACCAGTGAACGACAGTCGTTGTGTTCATTAGGGACACTTGAGGTTATTTTCGGGCTGCCTTTGATATCGAGTCTTTTAGGTATGGCTGAAAGTGCAGCATTGTAAATGGGGGAAGTACATTAAGAAGTACAGTACAGACCACCAAAAGTCTGTTAGTATAAAAGGGTATTCACATTTTATGTCAATAAAAAGAGGCAACCAGAAATTTCAGAGTGAACTCTTACAATATACAGCACAGACCAAATGTTTGGACACACCTTCTCATTGAAAGAGTTTTCTTTATTTTCATGACAATGACAATTGTAGATTCACACTGAAGGCAGCAAAACTATGAATTAACACGTGGAAATATATACTTAACAAAAAAGTGTGAAACAACTGAAAATATGTCTTATATTCTAGTTTCTTCAATGTAGCCACTTTTTGCTCTGATTACTGCTTCACACACTCTGCATTCTCTTGATGAGCTTCAAGAGGTTGTCACCTGAAATTGTCTCCAAGAGTCTTGAAGGAGTTCCCAGAGATGCTTAGCACTTGTTGGCCCTTTTGCCTTCACTCTGCGGTCCAGCTCACCCCAAATAATCTGGATCGGGTTCAGGTCCGGTGACTGTGGAGGCCAGGCCATCTTCTTGGTCAAATAGCCCTTACACAGCCTGGAGGTGTGTTTGGGGTCATTGTCCTGTTGAAAAATAAATGATGGTCCAACTAAATGCAAACCGAATGGAATAGCATGCCGCTGCAAGATGCTGTGGTAGCCATGCTGGTTCAGTATGCCTTCAATTTTGAATAAATCCCCAACAGTGTCACCAGCAAAGTACCCCCACACCATCACACCTCCTCCTCCATGCTTCACGGTGGGAACCAGACATGTAGAGTCCATCCGTTCACCTTTTCTGCGTCGCACAAAGACACGGTGGTTGGAACCAAAGATCTCACATTTGGACTCATCAGACCAAAGCACAGATTTCCACTGGTCTAATGTCCTTTCCTTTAGTCCTTTAGCCCAAACAAGTCTCTTGTGCTTGTTGCCTGTCCTTAGCAGTGGTTTCCTAGCAGCTATTCTACCATGAAGGCCTGATTCACACAGTCTCCTCTTAACAGTTGTTCTAGAGATGTGTCTGCTGCTAGAACTCTGTGTGGCATTGACCTGGTCTCTAATCTGAGCTGCTGTTAACCTGCCATTTCTGAGGCCGGTGACTCGGATGAACTTATCCTCTGCAGCAGAAGTGACTCTTGGTCTTGCTTTCCTGGGGCGGTCCTCATGTGAGTCAGTTTTTGCGACTGCACTTGGGGACACTTTCAAAGTTTTCCCAATTTTTCGGACTGACTGACCTTCATTTCTTAAAGTAATGATGGCCCCTCATTTTTCTTTACTTAGCTGCTTTTTTCTTGCCATAATACAAATTCTAACAGTCTATTCAGTAGGACTATCAGCTTTGTCTCCACCTGACTTCTGCACAACACAACTGATGGTCCCAACCCCATTTATAAGGCAAGAAATCCCACTTATTAAACCTGACAGGGCTCACCTGTGAAGTGAAAACCATTTCAGGTGACTACCTCTTGAAGCTCATCAAGAGAATGCAGAGTGTGTGAAGCAGTAATCAGAGCAAAAGGTGGCTACTTTGAAGAAACTAGAATATAAAGCGCATTTTCAGTTGCTTCACACTTTTTTGTTAAGTACATATTTCCACGTGTTAATTCATAGTTTTGATGCCTTCAGTGTGAATCTACAATGTCAATAGTCATGAAAGAAAGGAAACTCATTGAATGAGAAGGTGTGTCCAAACTTTTGGTCTGTACTGTACATTGTAAGAGTTCACTCTGAAATTTCTGGTTGCCTCTTTTTATTGACATAAAATGTGAAGACCCTTTTATACTAACAGGCAGAAAGAAAATATTCAATACAGAAAAGACTAAAAAACAGTGTCATTATTGTGAAATGCACTTTCTCCACACTAACTGCTTTAAATGGTATATTAGTGTACAGCCTTTGTGAAAAGGAACATTTTAAAGAGAAATTCACTGGATGGAGGAAAAAAAAAGTACTTTTCGAAAAAGAAAAGAACATTTCAAAGATTTTGAGAGGACTTTGTTGACCTCAAGGACCTCCTGCTGTTTCATCAAAAAGGCTGCTGCAAAATGAAGAGTTTTGATTAAAAGACAGTATATTTTATCACAACACAGAAAGCTGTCACTTAATCCAATGATGCACTCAAACCCAGTGCTTCAGCTTAAGTGAAATATGACTTATGGGAGGGTACCTGCCAAAGCCTCCAGCAAGCAGGACTGAAAGGAGGAGGAAAAGCAGCTATGGTGATAAAAAAGAGCAAATTTAAAGGCATTAAGAATGAGAAACGTAGTGCACTATTTAGTTACCTGGTTTATTGTCACTGAAGGCCTGGTTCTCTTTGTATGAGCTGTAAATGCAACAAGATTATACTGTGCTTAAAACTTGTTTGAACACAAAAACCAGCTTGAAATTTGAGAGATCATCCTGACCTTGTTCTCTGTGATTTTCTCCATGACCGGTCATACACCGATGGAGATGGACCAGGATGAAAAGCCCCGAGCTGAGGATGGCCAGAGAGGTCGGCACCGTCCAGAGCTTGCCTGATCATCCCCATCACCAGGTCTTTCTCTGAGGGATCACGTAATAACCGTAAAACGGTTCAGTGATTCTTCTCATCAACAGAATAATTATACGCTCTATTGGTGGTTAATTTAAATACCAGTATTGACTGATGACATGAAAGTGAATTAATAATTGGCAAAGATAATGATCATTTTTATGAATGTTTTATACCTTTTTCAGAAGCAGGATTGAAATGTCAATTTAAATCTATCCAGCGGAACATCACAAACTGGAGATGTGAAGTTATAAAGATTAATTTCCCAGGCAGGGAGGCTCTAATGAAAATATTGTACTGCATTGTGGGAAATGTAGTGGCCACTTTTTTGGGGTTTAGCCATATATATGGACAAATGTCAGGATATTTCAGCATCTGCTGCCTTAATTTCGACCATTTGTCTCTTTATGACTTCCCCTACTTTGATTTAACAAAGACATTTCAAATATTTCAGCCATTTCTGAAAATGTAGTATGTCAACTTAATTGGTGGTTGTAATTGGCATGGAAACTGCTGTCAACCTTCTGAATAATACTGATCTAATGGTACTGATTTTAACAAACAAAATGTAAAATGTTTTCAGCATCTACTGTGTGAAAGGTGCTATAGTATAAAAACTATGTATAAAGTAAGCTCAATCTATGTGGAATAAAAAAGCATTTTACCTCTTTGGCCTGCAAGCAGAAGCCACTGCTGGACCGTAGACAGGGAATCTGTCTGCAGGATCTGACACAGGAGCTCAAACACCTGATAAGAGAGCAGTAGGACTATCACAACATTATCTTACAAACCACATCAATTTATGTTCAAGCAGGGATCAGGGATTTTCTCAAGACGCGTGGTGATGGAGCTGTGCTGGAGGCTTTTTTTCCCCAACAACCTTGGCCAAAAGGTGTGAGCTCTGAACACGTATCATCGGTGATGATAGTATTGTCCATCTGATCTGCCGCTCTTCTCTGGAGTAAAATATTACATAGCCCCATTTCAACCCCAAACTACCACTAATGACACCTGTTTCTAACTGTGGAAGAGCTGAACATCAGCGGAGGAGAATTTCACCATGAGTTCTTGATCATGGAAGGGCTGAGGATACGCCAGGTGCTGAGGATGGGATCTGCGTTGGTATGAGTTGGTGGATGGAGGGATGATTCTCCCGGTTTCAGCTGAATATTGGGTCTTACGGCGGACAGATTCTTCCTGGGGTTGGACCTGGAATACATTGACATAATCACTCTCTTAAGTACAGAAACTTCACAGGAAAATGTGTCCCAGCATAACCTTTTTTTGTTATTAAGTGTTAATGTTGGTTAAATGATAGATAGATAGATACTTTATTGATCCCAAGTTGGGAAATTGTGGAAATGTATGAGCCAGAAACTAACAAGGGCAGAAAAAAACCTAAAACTATCAATTAGCTGAGCCTGTTGTTGTTCTGAGACTCAGAAAAAGTCTCTTTCCCCCTTGAAATGGTAAATAAATCATCATTTATCTGAAGAGAGCATATGCATGCAGTGTATAATCTTTATAAACAGATTCTTCATTCACATGTAGAATCTGTAGGCAACAGGACAAGATTTTGGTATCGGGAGCCCTCTGATTTCCGTTTGTAGCCCCGAGCACTCTTGACCAGTCTCGCTCAAACAGGCTTTAGTTGAATGGAGAGCAAAAGAGGTAGAGACATTGACCACAATGCAATCTGGGACCCCATCGGCTATCGTCTACGATGACTTTACTCTTGACTGGCTTAAAATTGGCTTGTAAACTGCCTACTTGTGAAACAATCCGGTGGTACACATTGTCACTCAACTCCAGAGTGTAAACAAAACAGTGCACGTTAAGCAGCATGTACCTCTTTTTTGTCCTTTAGTGCTTGAGAAGACAAACTGACTTTTGCAGCAAGGTCTTTGAGTTCATCCCTCCAAGCCTCCGAAAACTGTGCTGTGAATTGAAGAGGAAAAATATATCCCGTTATCCTGAAGCTCAGTTGCATTCTTGGAATGTATTCCAAGTCGTAATAAGAAAATGTAGACGATGCGCGGGATTGTAAACATACCTGATTTGTTTTTGTTATTACTGACTCCATAAAGATTCTGAGCAAGCGGAAAAGCAAAAGATGGATCAGTTGTTCTCCTGAGGACGTGGCTCTTTAGAAGTGGATGAGGAAATAATGATGAGGTGACATACCAATCATCCCTCACCATGCAAACGGGTCGACCATTGAGTCCTGTGGGAACGAGAGGCACAATTTTCACAGTTCATACGCATACGAGATAAATGCCTTCAAAAGAGTGGGGCAATCAAAAGAAATCCCCTAAAGAAATGAAAGTCCTGCTGAGATTAAGGCAGCAGAGGAAAATGACTTCTCCTTCCTTTCCAGGTGACCAAACAGCTGCTCATGAAATATTTCATACACAAGTAACTTATGAAATATCAAGCAGGGATGCTTCCACAACAACGTCAGAATAAGGATCTTGTTATTTAGACATTTTAAGATTAATTAATGCATTAGATGTAATTAGCTCTGACCAAGTACAGTTAAGCTCAAAAAAGGTGGTAGTGAGAGAGTCAGTGTAGTGATTTGAAAGTATCTGATAATGGCAAAGGGAAAATACACTTTTGAAAGTCGGGACATATTACCACCTTGACTTCTAAGAGAAATATCTGTCTCTTTACAGTTGGTTTATCTGATGGTCAGTTCACCACTTTGTTCCTGATGGATTGCCATGAAGTCTTGTACAGGCGTTCATGGCCCTCAGATGATGTACTCCTTTCTCTAGTGTCATAAGTGAATTATGTTAACATCTACTTCATAGATTGATGCAAAATTTGTACAGCTATTCATGTATTGATACGATGTAGACTAGCAACCTTGACTTTTCAACCAGCATCACCAGCAGGTTGACATTTTTTTGTTGTTGGTTTGCAACTACTGGATGGATTGCTGGGAAATTTTGTACCGCCATTGTGGTCCCGAAACGATGAAATGTAATAACTTTGATACCCTGCTGACAGTAAAACGCTTTGTAGAGCGTAGAAGGGGAAACTACAGAGTCGGGTGAAAATTCTGTCACTGCCAGGTGACAATCTGTGTCTGAAACGTGAAGCTAATGCTGAAGTGTGAAACTGTCATTCTTTCTAATAACCAGCAGGGGGCGACTCCTCTGGGTGCAAAACAAAGTGTAATTCGACAGAAGCCTATGAGAAAATGAGCCTACTTCTCACTTGAATTATTACCTCAGTAAACATTGTAAACATCAGTTTATGGTCTCAATCGCTAGTTTCAAGTCTTCTTCAATACAGCATGATGTTCATTTAGTAAATTATGGTTCTATTTAGAGTCAAATAGACCATAAATTTGTAATCTGTAAATTTCCCCACTGTGGGACTAATAAAGGAATATCTTATTTTATAAAGCAGGGTAGAGTTTAGGGTGTGGCTACATTATGATTGATAGGTTGCTACCACAGCGTTGTCCATTCTGGTAGTTTCGCCTGAGAACTTTAACTCTTTCACAGTATGTTTTCAGTTCATGAAAGCTTATTTTAACATTTTGGTCACTTAAAATATTCAGAGTGCGGTTGTACTCCATCCTCTCGTGTCTCGTCTGGTTGCAAAAAACAAGATGGCGACAGCCAAAGACCAAGATAGCAACAGCCTAGATGCCAAACTTCAAAATCGTGGTCCATAAATCAATGAGTGACGTTATGGCGACTACGTCCACCTTTTATAAACTGTAGTCTGTAGTCATTACGAGTGACTCCATGGATCAGTGCAGCTTTAATAACAATAGCTTCTAAATGGAAGCACAGATTACTAATAGAAAATAAAAATTGAATATCCATTCTTTTAACCACATAATAGAATAGTAATATATATGTTTAGGGATAGGTAGAATTTGAAAATGAATTGATCTTTCACCCATCCATTCAATTTTGAAAACTGAGATTGGAACCAGTGTGATCTGCTGACGTCTGTACTGCATAGATGAATGAGAAAACAACAACAAACACTTACTGTAATTCAAGGGAGCATATGGCAAGGCATGATTAAATTTGTTGTAAAGAAAATTAAAATTTGTAAAGGACATATTTTTCCTTTTGTGCTTGCTCACCTTGAATATGTTTCACTCTGTGCGGATGGGGGTTATGTCGGGAGAAGAATGAGTGATGACTCAAGGCTCCAAAGCGTGGACTGCTTTTCGTCAGCATTTTGGTGAATTCAGGGGTGAATGGCACCGGGTTAGTCTGGCTGCGTCTCCTCTCTCCTGTCGTCTCACGGGAGTCTGGACTCTGTACCATCGACATGTCTTGGAATGACAGCTTGAGGGTTTGTCTAAATCTGAAGGAGTGAAAGAAAAACTGAGGTGAGGCTCTTGTGAATGCAATGTTATGACCGTGCATGCTAAAAACTAAAACCTAACAAGGAGCAAGACAGAGAGTACTCAACTTTGATTTACTTCAAATATATTTATGAATTCAAATTTGTCCAAGATTTGGGAAAAGAAGTTTGAAAGAACACTTTTACCTCTGAAGCCATCCAGTTCAAATCCGTCTGTACTTCACAGCTCACTGTGTTGCCTTTGTTGCTAAGAAACCTCAACTAAACAAGAAACAATGGTATCTGAGCACAATGAGTGACTGGCATTCCAGGTCATGTAGACCAGATTTTCACATGCAAAACGCTGGAACTATTATATGATATTCAATTAAAGAACTTAGTCAAGTGGAGCCTACAGTAGTTTGAGTTTACCACAGTATGCAGTTTTAGTTTGCTGCAGCATATGAGTGTGAATATTAATGTAAATGAGTACTTGATAATACTGTAGTGATCATTTTGCCTCTGACTTGTATCATTCATAGTTAAAACTTAGTAGATACTTGTACATTTAGAGGGTGGATTCTTTACTTTTTTGAGGGAACAATAAGATAATGATTAACATGTCTATAATTACGGTAAAACTGGTTATTGTGGTGGTTAAAGACTATGTAAACTTCTGTATATACACTAACTTTCTGATAGATATTATTGTATTTGTGTCTTCACTATCTGTAACCTTCTTACTGTTTTTTAGGAGAATATTAAATTTAAATAGAAATACAGTATATTGATTTTTTTTTTTACCCCAAGACAATTGAAATATATTTTTCTGCTACTAGTGATTTTAAAACAGATACTGGACTGTTAAGACGAATCGGTCGGGATGATTCACAACAATGGATCACTTGAGCTTAAGGATGCTTTATAAATGTCAGACAGCAACAAGGTTTGACTCGTACCAGATGTGCACACAGACGTGATCAGAGCTCCCAGCTGCTGGGAAATCCTCTGCACACGTGCTCAGTGTACGTGATGAGGCATGACCCCGTCTCCTTCCTTCTGCGAGCAGAGACAGAGGGAAAGACAAGTTGTAGATGCGCCGCTATGTACAGCTGATCTCATCATAAACAAAAATACACACTCGGTCACCTTGGTGGAGGTTTGCGCCCTCCAAGTGCCATTCTAGTTCATTCCTAGGCTAATTTTGTGAAAATAATACAAATGAACCAGCAATGAATCAGCAAGAAAAAACTAACCGGTTATGTATGTTGTTTGCTTAACCCTCTGAGACCCACAGTAGACCCGTTTTTGACTTTTTTAGGGTACAGGGGGAGATAGCAGGTCAACAGTAGATGCCACATAGAAGTGGTGAACGTCATCTGAAAGCTGGGAACCTGAAGATTAATTTGACATACAGCTCAGAAATGTCAAGTTGGTCTAGTCATAAATCAGAAATGTTCATGAATTAATTAATTCATTTCTTTAAAAAAATGTTATTGTATAAGGGCTTACTGCATTATGATAGAAGTATATGATGGTCGTTCCCATGCTCAGTCATGTGTAAGTAGTTGCAGTATTTCTGGGGTTGATACCATTTGTTAAACAGATTTGGTGCTAAATTTACCCATTTTTTTTTACCAATCGAGAATTGACAAAAATGATCAATAATTTATCTAAAAAACAATGTTAAGAAAACAAGATCTTGAAGAACACCATAGAAAAAAAACATGCTGTTTTCTTGCAGATTTTTGCAAGAATTGCATTTTTCTGCAACTGGATGGCAAGCACCTCTGTTCAGGAAACTGCTCAGTAACCCCCTTACTTTCAGTATAGCTAGAAAAGCAATCTGAATGCCCTAGGTCTCTAAGTTGTGGTTTCATCCTAGGGGTAACAATAGATCATTTTATACAGCGACGTCAAGTTTCACCCAGAAAGCAGAAATATTCAAATACACCAATTTTAGAACAGGTGAAAATAACACTTCCATACTGCATTCAGAAAACTGCCCAAAACTGCATGTGATTATCATAAGGTGGGCATGCCTATAAAGGGGAGACTCATGGGTACCCATAGAACCCATTTACATTCACATATCTTGAGGTCAGAGGTCAAGGGACTCTTTGAAATATGGCCATGCCAGTTTTTCTTCACCAAAATATAGCCTAACTTTGGAGTGTCATTTACCCTCCTTCCCAACAAGCTAACATGATATGAAATTAAATAATATCATATGATATCAGTACCTCCACTCTACCTCTGAACCTGCTACAGCCTCTGAAAGACAGTAGTCAGTCAGGATCGGTTATTAGGCAGTTAATCCATTCATAAACGGTGTGGAAATGTAAAAACAGCCGGGAGGAGTGACTGTAGTCTTGTCATGACAGCGGGCAACAAACTGAGAATTGTTTGTCAAGAAATAGTTAGAAATGAAAATGCACCATTACTTGTGCTGTCTCTATTACAAACTGTATGAAATCTGTCTCCGTCCTGTTTGATGAATTAAGTCATAATTGGAGTGCCAGCTGTTGGTGTTTTTTGTTTTTTTTTTGTTTTTTTGCCATGCTTGGCTCTTGGGATGGCGTGTATTGAAGAGTGTGTCCATTTACTGTAATGAGCTTGGCCAAAACACACAGACAGCAGAATGGACTTATCAGTTTCTTACTGCAGTGAGTGGATAGTTCTGGTATGATATGCAGTTCTGCCTTGTCATTTTTGCACACCATTTTGCTGCAACATTTGGCAGAAACCACGCATTAAGTATTCACTTCAGTTCATATTAGAAGTTTAAACATGTCATGATTAGGCTTGCCACGGTAGTCGGTGTTAACACAGTGACCCATCATTTTGCTTTTTTTTTTTTTTTTAAAACCCATTTAGTCCATTTTGGCATTGCAGCACTGTGTTATCAATACATAGTTGGAGGACAGATGGTACAAATTGACAGTGAAAGTGTCACATGGAGCGAGAGGGAGTTGTGAGACAAGATGATGTCGGAGGATTTGGTGTCAAAGCGAAAAGCAAAAGCACCTACCGTATTTTTCGCACTATAAGGCGCACCGGATTATAAGGCGCATTAAGCGAAACAAAACTGTCAGATAAGTCAAACTTTATTCAATTCATTTAATAACTTTTAACATTTAATAACCCCGAATTTACCTCTGAGGATTAATAAAGGTGCAACTTGTCTAACTCAATAACTTCAATCAGTCAGCATTTTTCAGTTGTAACACATGAAATACAAAACAGTACACTCACTTTTCAGTTCATTCCTCTTCCACAAATCAATCAAATCCTTCATCATCAGTGTCTGAGTTAAACAGCTGGGCGATTTTAAGTGTGCCTTATAGTGCGAAAAATACGGTATTTGGCAATACTTTGGATTTACACCCAATCCTATAAGGGCACCATAGCCGTCATGGTGCAGAGGGTGGTGCACTCAGACGAGCTCAAAACAGTACCAACAGGAGAATACACTGTTTAGCATTGGCAGAGAATTTTAGCAAATTTCACTTGGCTGCTACTCATATAATCAGCTGTGCTGCTCATCGCACAAATCGGATATCACTGTGAAGATAAACAGACTTTCCAATGACGTAAAATACAAAGCCAATTAGTATTTTAATAACAGAGAAAGAACTGACCAAACAAATTTCAAAACCTTTTTTTTTTTCAGATTATATATACACCTATGAGTGCTTTACCGGAGGCCATAGCAAAGGTTATTCACTCATGGCAACAACACGGTCTGATTTTGCAGAAATATGGTCTATAAATCCCCTGAGGCCAAGTCTAAATGAAAGAAAGTTTTACACAGTTTGTAAATCAGCATGAAGGCAGCACCAAAGTCTTCTCTTCATTTGACCTGTTTTCTTGGCACTGTTGGTCTGTGGAGAGCTGCAGACCACCATGTGCCATGACACGCAATAACACCAGTCACTTCTTTTCACCTGCAGTAATGAGCTTCACCTGGTTACCCTATCGCCAGACAGGAAACTGACAATTTTGCAGAACCAAGTCTCCTACATGACAGGTCGCTACAAGCCCACCCATCACCCCACCTTCCACACCTCAAGTTTTCCATATATAAGAGGCATACTGCCCTCTGCACTGGCATTGAACATTGGCAGTGGATGTGAATCATGAGTAGTGATGTCACAGTGAGGAAGTTTTCCCATTGGTTAATAAACTTGTGACAACACCGCCATTTCAGATTACCATGGACGCTTTACAAAAAAGACATCGCTCAATATCTGTAGAGTGCTTACTTCAATCTTTATCGTCGGATGGCTGTCTGTCCCGCTGTCGCTGCAAGGCTACAGTTTCTCCCTGGAACTGATGCACACCGGCTGTGACCGTCCTCGGCACGGCGATGGCCTCATTACATCCCTACACATGGTTCACATCCGCAGTGACAAGAAAAGCGGGCAGATGAAAAGAAGACCTTGGTGCAGCAGGTCTACATATACACTGGCTAATGCATTACAAATATAAAGGCTAAAAATATAATTTATTTTTTTGATTGATTTGCAAATTGTGAAAAAAACTTTCTTTCACACAGGATTTCACACAGAATTTCAGCGTAATCAGACAGTGTTGTTGCTGTGAATGAATGACCTTTGCTGTGGCCTCCAGTAGAGCACGTAAACTTGTATATACCCAGAAAAAAAAAGTTTGGAAATTTGTATTTGGTGGATTATTTCTCTGTTGTTACAGTGCCAATTGTCACTGTATTTTCCATTGTTGCAAAGCCTGTTTATTTACCTCCCGACCTGTAAGGATCCAGCAAACCCAGTTATGAGTACAGTAGAGTAGCATCAGATAAAAATATTCAACAATTAATTCACTAGAAACCTGAATTTATCTCAGATTCCAACATGATAAAGTCCCTGTAACTTTTAATTACTTATATTAGCATTTCTAGCTAAGACTCATCGACATGAGCTGTGTTATTAATATTAGCGAGCTGTCTAGGATTGTGGATTAAAAGATAAAACAAGTTGGCTCTCAACTTTGTTTGCATTTGGAACCGTCATTTACAATGTCTTCCATGAAATGATCACTTTGAGGTTTCAAAACTTAAATTGAGCAACATTTAAGATCTCATTTCACCATCGAGCAGTGAGGTGACAGAAAAGAGGCAGAACTTGATTAGTCAATGACAATTACAAGTGTTCCCCAAGCCAGGTAGTTATGACAAAGGACCCCTTATGCTGAGTATACACCACATGAGAATCAAGCCAATTACATACTGAACGTACTTGGGTATGTTAAGAGTGTTTTTTTACATCCCTAATCAGCTCGATCCTGGCCACACCGATCTCAAATCCTAAATATTATACTAGTATTTATGATCTGATATCGTTTTGTGTGTGGGGAACCCCTGAGGACAGCCAATGATGCGGTAACGTGAGAAAGAACAACAGCCAATTGAGAACTCAGCTCACTGAAGAGGAAAGACAACAACCACGGTGGCCGCGGCTAATGCACGCGTTAATGAAAAACATGAATCATAAAGAGGTAGTAAGATAGACCTCAGAAATTGAAGACCAGCTTGTTGATTTGTGGCAACAACATGAGTTTACTTAACGTGTCCATGACAACAACCATATTTTTTCATTTTATTGTCTTTGCAAAATTCTCAGTACTAAGTAGTGCAAAAACTAACCGCTAATTTTTCCTGCCTGTTGTCTGCCAAGTTTACCTTAACAAAGTAGTTATTTTCGCCAAAGAGGACCCGCTATGTAGATATGAAGGACTCATTCTAAGCTAACAAAAACATAAGATAAGATAAGATATTCCTTTATTTGTCCCACGGTGGGGAAATTCACACATTACACCAGCAAGTGTATAGTGCAATAAAAGACAAGAAGCATAGATTTAGAAACAGTATTAATACAAATAAAATAAATTAGTATATACATAATAGAAAAGTAAGTAAAGCCAGAAATATGTCCATCATATCAATAAATAATTGTCCAGTTACTATGATTTGAGCAGATGATATGATTGCACATATGAGTTCTTATTGCACTAATGTCCGGTGAGTTTGTTGTGACTGTGACTGTGTATGTGGTCTACTGGGAGCAGTGCTGGTTGTGGAGTCTGACAGCTGCAGGCAGGAAGGACCTTCTGTAACGCTCCTTCATACACTCTCAATTTCAGGTGATTGTACACTAATGAAACCATACTTATAAATGTTATATTCTATTTCTGCCCCCCTAAATCCTACACAGTGGACCTTTTAAGCAGTGCAACAAGATAGCAATTTTTGGACCATGACAGCTCACTTTCAGTCACTTTTAAAAGGGGTATATCATGCAAAAAAACATACATTTCCTGTAAGCCAATCAGAGCAGTCTTTTTCAGGAGGGGTTCTTAAAGAGACATGCACTAAAATGGAGTTTTTCACACTGAGGGTCAATACAGGTAGACAGACATCCATCCATCATCAACTGCTTATCCCGTTAGGGGTCGCGGGGGGGCTGGAGCCGATCCCAGCTGGCATTGGGCGAAGGCGGGGTTCACCCTGGACAGGTCACCAGTCCATCGCAGGACACGTAGAGACAACATGTAGACAAGCATTCACGCCTACGGGCAATTTAGAGTCATCAATTAACCTAAACAGCGTGCCTTTGGACGGTGGGAGGAAGCCGGAGAAAACCCACGCACACACGGGGAGAACATGCAAACTCCACACATGAGTATGAGAAAAATAATGTGGGTTTTGAAGATTAAAGCAGAAACCCATTTTACAAGTATGAACCTGAAAATGAACGCTATGTCCACTTTAAAAGAAATTACATGATGTCCAACCAATGTTGAGGTATATGTGTTAAAATCTGTTTGCACTTTCCTTTGACCGGACTTATCAGCCCATCAAAATTACTGGGTTGAGTCACACAATAATAGATTAAAAACAAGGGCAGATACTACAACGGAAATCCTGCAGGCTCATGGAAATGGATAAAAGAGATAATTCCTCCTATTTCACATCTAACAGGAAAGTGTACAGCAATGATAATGGTTCCCTGCCACATTCATAGACCAAAGCAATTTGCACTTCACAAATCACATTTGAGCTTTTGACTTAAGAAAAATGCTGTTCCTGTGCTGCGCTTGCTTGATTTTTTTGTTGTTGTTGTACCTCTAAACTGAATGTTGAAGAAAAGAAAAGAAAAAAATATATATATCTTCTTTTCTTTTTGTGTATATATATGTGTGTATATATGTATATATATATATATATATATATATATATATATATATATGTATATATGTATGTATATATATATATATATATATATATATATATATGTATGTATATATATATATATGTATATATATGTATATATATATATATATATATATATGTATATATATATATATATATATATATATATATATATATATATATATATGTATATATATATATATATATATATATATATATATATATATATATATATATATATATATATATATATATATATATATATATATATATATGTATGTATATATACATGTGTATACATGTGTGTGTGTATATATATATATATACACACACGTGTGTGTGTGTTGGGATGTAGGCATTCTCTAACAGCACATTTGGGGATTTCAATCAAAATTATGCGTATGTGTATACTTAATACTTATTCTTTTTAGAATTTACACTGCTTCTGTAAGAGATGTCTTTTGGGTTTTATCGTGTCTTTTTTTTTAAGACTGAATGATTTGTTTGACCAAAAGTTTTGGTTAATTGTTGCAAGACACTTTATTTATTATGTAGGGTTTTAGTTGGCCTTGATAATTAACTGGACAGGAAAACAGATAATATAAGATAAGTCTTTATTGATCTCCAGAGGGGAAATTCAGGTGTTGCAGCTGCCCAAGGGCATACATAGGGAAAATAGAGAGAGGTTAAAATAAAATAAATGGAAGTATATGAAAAATGTAGACTCACAATAACAATTCAAGCAGTATACAAACTGTACCCATCACCACAGCAGTTGAGCTATTAGTGCAATACCATCTCAAGCAAAAGAAATATACTTCTGCTAAAAGTATTTCTTTCTGTCTTGTGTTTACTTTTTGTTCATAAATTACTAGAAGATTTCATAATGCTTTATTTCATGGGTCTGCTATTTCGATTATCATTTGTTAGTTATTGTTGAGTTATTTTGAGTTTATCAAGAGCAATTTCCTTGAAAGAAAACTTATTCATCCTTCATTTGAAACTTATTCTTCATACAATATACATTTGCATAAATACAAATTTGCCAGTAGATTTGCAAAACCAATTTTACACTTTTCATAAATGCCAAATTATCATAAAGTACCAGTGGGTGGAACTGCTGCAAATATGCTTAAAAAATAAGTTATTTTTATAAAATGGTAACTACAGCCTGACAGCATGAGACAGGTAATCTAGTAGGTGCTCCTATAACAGCATCTACAAGATTTCACAGACCAGAGGAAAACAACCAGAGCCGAGCTGGAGCCTTGCCGTTTATGAAAAGCTGTCAATCACTCATGATCTCTGATCAAACGGTCAAACTAGGCAGCGCTGATCAAATATGAATCAATAATCTGTTACTGAAATGTCTATTTCTCTGCTCAAATGATTTCAGAAACATCTTGTTGAGCTGTAAAATGAGAAGGTTTGTGACCTGGCAGCCATGCTGAGATCAGCTGAGGAAATACCAAGCACCGCCCACCAGTTAGAGCACAGCAAATGAGAACGCACTCTCTGAAGTGACCTGTAATTGGCCAAAATCTCCTGTCATGGACGACATTTTTTAAAACCTGAAAACAGATTCATGAGGAGGTGCAGAAGTCTAGTTTTCTCCCCCAACACTTGAGTTACAATATGCTGAAGGGTTGTTTGATTTTTTTTTTTTTTTTTGCCCAGTGATGCCAAAAATATCCTGCCTGCTGCAGGTTTAAGACAGGCCTATAGCTGCAGAAACGCTAGTAAATGGATTCAAACATAAAGTAGGCCTATTCATATCTGACCATAAAGGATCAAATTGTCATAAATCTCACTAATACATCATGTCAGCTGCACACACACACACACAAATAGAGAGAGGGAGAGAGAGAGAGAGAGGGAGCGCAACAGCTGCAGCTGCGCGTTCAGCTGATGGATGAGGGAGGCAGCCAACCATCCGGGCGCACTCATGGGCTAAAGAGAAGCTCTCTGCTCTTACCCGTCACACGTTTCCTTTGTCCTGCCAGAAAGCGAGTAGTTCTCCGGGTTTAAGGGCGTGTCAGGATGGCTGCAGCTCCAACAGATTCGGGGCAAGGCTCCACCAAGATAACTCCCGAAGTGCTGCAGGAGATGCTCCAGTACTACAACCTGAGCCGCCAGGAGTTTATAAACACTTACAACATCCAGCCGCTCGTCTACATCCCCGAGCTACCGTACAGCGCCAAGACCACCTTCGTGATCATGTACATGCTTATTTTCGTCCTGGCTCTGACTGGAAACACTTTGGTCATCTATATAGTTTTGAAGAAACGGGCGATACAGACGGCGACCGATATTTTTATTTGCTCTCTGGCTGTCAGCGACCTGCTCATCACTTTCTTCTGTGTACCTTTCACGTTGCTGCAGAACATCTCGTCTGAGTGGTTCGGAGGTGAGTTTTGACTTCTGCTAAACTTTTACCTCATTGGCTAGCCTATGAATTAAGTTCATGTCACAAAGCAGATGCATTATCTTGGTAGGAATAATAATTTGGATCTTGGAAATTAAGGCAGTGAATACGCAGACAAGCCTTCGTCTTTGATTTGCTCGTCTAAATAATTACGCGCGCTATAAAATCAGAAAGAAGTCAGTGTATGAGGCGTAATAACTATCGCGAAGGAAGCCAAACACAGCAAGTTGTCACGTCTTGTGCATCTTTCCAATTAATGAAGCTGCAGCAGGAACTGATACCTCCAAACTGACAGACTGTGCGCTCAGCCAGCTGACTGTGAGGAGTTCACCAAGAGATTTCTACATAGATAAGTAATACATGTAAATCTCTAGAATAATTGTTCTTTTCTTGGATGATCCCCTTTTTAGCTTTTGCATTAGTCAGCAGAAACTATGCAACAAATGAATGAAGTGTTATGTCAGAGTTTGTGATGCTCATGTCAAACTTTGCAGAGGGATGTCAGCACTGGATGCAGTGTTATGCAATGCTAGTCCTGCAAACAGTCAGAGGTGTTGATTCAACTATTTGGTGCTGTAATTTAAGGTGCCGTCGCATTACAGTCTATAACGTATAATATAATATAGTATGGCATAAAAATGTCAAATGAAATGTCCTAGTATAGGCTATGACATCAATGTATCATAAAAACGCATGGTGGTGTATGTCATAAATAGCATAATGTGGCAGAAAAAAGTCATAGTATAGTAGGCTACACCATACAGATATAAAAAGTCATAATATAGTATTTCATTAAAATGTCATAAAAATAATAATATAGTAGGCTATGCTGTAAATGTCATAAAAATCATAGTCTAGTATGATATAAAAAATGTCATAAAAGGGCTTAGTGTATTAATAATGATATATATTTAGTTTATATAGCGCTCTAAAAAAGTACTACATGGTAAAAGCAGAAACAGTAAAAGCAGACAATTACATTAATTATTACAACAATGAGTGTGTGTGTGTGTGTGTGTGTGTGTGTGTGTGTGTGTGTGTGTGTGTGGGGGAGGGGTCCCAGATTAGATGCAGGGTGGTTGTGGGTGGGGGTATGTTGGTGCAGGAGATCAGAAAGGTAGGAGGGGACCAGGATGTGTGGACGGCTCTGTTGGTGATGAAGAGAAATTTGAACTGGATTTTTTTTTTTGCTGAATGGGGAGCCAGTTGAGGTTTTGAAGGACTTGAATGTGACTTCTGGTGCAGGACTGGGGAAGCAGACAGGCAGCTGAGTTTTGGATGTATTGTAATTTGTTGAGGACTTCGGTAGATGTGCTATACAGGATGGTCAAGTTGTGAGGTGATGAAAACGTGGATGAATGTTTTAAGCTGCTGAGAAAGTGAGGGAGGGGTGAATGAGGGAAATGTAATTGAGACGAAAGAAGGCTGTTTCAAATGCGGTTGACATGGCATTCGAAGGAGAGGGTTTGATCAGAGATGATACCAAGTTTACAGATGGACGTGCTGGAGGGTCAGAGCCTGTAGACAAGGAGATTAATGATTGACGGAGAGGGGCGGAGGTCAGGGAGACGAGCTATAATTAATGTGGAGGGGATGGGGTCCAGGGCGCAGGTCGGAGTCGTCATGCCAGGTAGTGATTTACTGAGTGAAAGGGGAGATCAAGGAGCTTTGGGAGAGTGACTGGTCGGTTAGAGGGGGGTGACAGGTTCAGGGTTGTGGGGGTTGGAAGGGGCCAGGTGGTTGTAGATGGTCTCAATTTTTGCTTTGTAAAATGACAGGAAGGAGTTACATTTATCAACTGTGAATAAGTTGTAGAGATTGTTCATAGGTTTGAGAAGTTTGTCTATTGTGAAGAGGAGGACCTTGGGGTTAGCAGCAGTAGAGTGGATGAGGCCAGAGAGTAGGTGGAGCAGGCAGTGTTGACAGGATTGTATGCTGGGCTGTGTAGTATTGTGAGGCCGGTGTTTATGGAGAGCCACTCTAGTTGGTGTTTCCGGGATTTCATCAGATAGAGTTCAGGGATGAACCAGCGAGCAGTGTTGGGGAAACAGAAAGTTCTGGTCTTCATGGGGGTCAGCTGAAGGGGTGAATGACAGATGGACTTCATATTCGGAGAGTGATGGTGCGCATGTGTTTGGGTTTTGTGTCGGGGATGTCGGTGTCCATGATGATGGCTAGGTGGTCGGAGATGGTCAGGTCAGAGCCGGAGTGGTGGTTGATGGTGATTTCGGTGGTGCAGACCAGGTCAAGGATGTGCCCACGGTTATACATGTGGATGTTGATGTGTTGAGTGAGGTTGAAGCGTCTGAGCATGGCCAGAAATTCTCTGGCTATTTTACTGTCAATGTAAACCCCCAGGAAGGGGGAGCAAATTTTCGTAGTGGCCAGTTGGCGATACTACAACTCCTGTGTCCATTGTGTGATGCTGTTGGGCCCAAAAAGACTTCTTCCCATGGACATACAATGGGAAAGAAATGTCTGTGAAAAGCAGAATCTAGAGTGATTTCCCTTCCCCTGTTGATGTGAATGAGCCCCAGTCCGAGGCTGGACCGCCGGCTTGGAGGCGAAGTTACAAGAGAACTCTACTGCGCCTGTTCTATGGACCCAACAGATGCGCAAGATTGCTGGAAGATCCAGATTATTACTATTATTATTATTATTATACTATTATTATTATTATTACTCGCCAGTCGAGCTATTTTGGCTTTACATGTTACTGAGCAACTCTGAGGGATGAATGGAACGCTGTATCCAGTTCTCTTTATACATCCATGAGTCAATGTGGATGTTGAAATGACCCAGCAGCAGGACGGAGTTGGGTGAGAAATTCAGATAGGTCAGATAGAAAGGCAGAATTAAGTTTGGTGTGGCGGTAGATAATTGTGATAAATGACCAGGGGTGTAAGACGAGAGCTTGAATGTTAGGTGTTCAAATGAGGATGGGGTTTGGATGGTGGTCCGGCTGGGGGAGTTTGAAGTTGTTCAGGGGTTTTTGCCAAGTTTCAGTGAGACAGAGAATATCGACGTTATTGTCCTTCTGCAGTGAATTCATTGAGGATGAGACTTTTGTTGTTCAGTGACCGGATGTTGTAAGTGTCATATGGTGTCACTATGATTAGAACTGAGTCAGATGTAAACAAACTTGTCTGTTTACAGCTTCAACAGTGCCATGTGGATGAGGCAGCACTGCCTGTCACTATGATTGAATGAATGGGGAGGCCAGCAGCTAAGGGGAGTACTCACGGGACATAAAGTGGTGTGTGTGGAAGGTAAATGGTGAGTCATGTGGTCAGCATTGCACAGCATACTGCAAATTAGCCACTAGCATGTAAAAGTAGTAAAAGTCATAGTATGCCATAAGATCATCAAACAAATAAAAACACTAGGTTTTCTGTGACTGTGCCCACCAGGTCGTCACCTGACAATATACAACTGTTCAACAGCCTCTAAAAAGCGCTGAAGAGCTGAATCAAAACCCATTTGCATCAGTGCCAGCAGAACTGCGCTTTATCAGTTTTACAGGTTGAATATTTTTGCAAATGTAATTCATTATATTTAACAGTTCACACAACATTGCGACCATGCAACAAGGAGACTATATTGAAATGTAGCAGCATTCAGTGTATCGTAGCAATTGGAGGCCAACTCAAAGCATGTGCTCCTATTAAAATGCAGTCACAATTAGTTCAGGCTGAATCAGGGTAGTCTTAACATGTGCGTCTTGCTACAGTGCTAATTTTCTCCTGGGTTTCAGCGCTGCGCTCCATTAGCCGTGAAATATGTGTGTTCAAGAGTAATCAGAGATGGCTCGTTTTAACATTTTAATGAAACCACACAGGGAGATGAAAAGGATGAGGGCGAGCTTGTGTCCATTTCCAGTCTCTGATCAACAATAGCATTGGTGTGAACTTTGATAGAAATGCATGTTTTCTGCTGTTTCTTGGCACCTTATTGTTTCTCCCCTCTGTTTTTCTTGCAGGGGTTCTGGTCTGCAAGACAGTTCCCTTTGTTCAAACTACAGCCATAGTGACGGGCATCTTGACAATGACCTGCATTGCCATTGAGAGATATCAGGGCATTGTCTTCCCACTGAAAATGAGGAGGCAGTACTCTTCCAAGAGAGCATACAAGATGCTAGGTATGCTACACTTGCAAGAATGGCTCATTAATGCTTTTAGGAATGGATGTCTTTGTGTGTTAAAGGAAACCTTTCTTCTGTGAGCAACTGTGTTCATTTTGGCAGCTATTTTAGATTTAGTCTTAGTCTTAAGATGAAAATGCTTATTCATTTTAGCCAATCCGTCCACCCAATATGTAAAAATGCTCAACCACCTTACCCCACCCACAAACCGCCAACTTCATGCATTATAGTAGCACAGAGCGAGGGGAAAAGAAGGTGGAAGGTGACAAAAATAAAGAGAGAATATGGTAAAGTTTTTATGTTTTTAAACTACATTTTAGTCTCGTCTTTTTTTGTCAAAGATGTGTCAGAGATGTTTGATATCGTCACTGTTGTGTTTAATGACGTCAGTTTCCATAGTCATGGAAAAAAGGTCGCTGAGAAACATATTTTGTCACAGATTTCATTACCAAAGTTAATACCGTTGAGCAAGATAAAGGCTGACAGCGCTGATTTCTGAAAAGTAAATTGTGTTAAACCGAGTTGCGCAGTTCAAATCAATGTTTTCTGAGATCCACTTAAAGCTAGAATTGTGTATAGATAAATACTAATACTAATGCGACTACTACTACTACTACTAATAATAATAACTATTTGTATAGCACATTTCAAAACTACTGTTACAAAGTGCTTCTGAAAGAAGGACAAATAAAAGAAGGCCAGAGCAATCAGATACAAGGTCACAAATGAAAATGACACATAAAAGTAAAAATAAGGGATAAAAGTGTACACCACGAACAGATAAAGTAATTAAGAAAAAGCCAGTCGATAAAAGTGTTTTTTGAGAGATGATTTAAAACAGGGCGTTGAGTTTTCTAGTCTCCTCAGGTAAGCTATTCCACAGGAGAGCAAAACGCCCTGCCACCCTTGGTCTTCAGCCTTGACCGAGGATTAAGACTATACCCAAAAGTAAGAGGAGTATGGAAGATAAACATTACAAACTACTCCGTATGAAGGGGCAGACTGGCCATTGGGAAGTTTGGGAAGACTCCCAAACTGCCGATCCATTCCAGGCCGAACCGGCCAGTGGTGGTTGTAACAGATCTAACCACAAATTCACAGAGGCTTTGCCCGGCTGGTTTTGTTTTGATTCAGTGCAGTGATGACATGCTTATACAAACTGAGGAGGCAGGTGTCAGGAAGGTCTTCAGCAAAAATGTTTGCCTTTCACCTTCAGTGTGCTTTCATAAAAAGACTCTCCATCTAAAAGTCCTGGGCTGAATTTCAGTCCCAGTACATCCTTGGCAGCAGTGATGAACAATGACAACAATGACAAAGGTTTTAAAAGCTCTGCAGCTGCTCTGATTTCTTATTATCTTAACATAGCTGCCGGGTCACAAACTTTCTGATTTTACAGCTAAACAGTACACTGCAAGATATTTCCGAAACATTGGAGGCGAGAAATAGGCATTACAGTAACAGAATATTATATGTTTGATCAGCGCTGCCTAGTTTGACCATTTGATATGAGTTTCTGAGTGAGACAGCGAGGATCCAGCTCGGCTCTGACTGGTTGTTGTTATTTGCTCCATTTGTAGCCACTGCTGCTTTAACTCAGTGTTTCCTCATTTGAAATAGTCCTTAATTTATTAATCTATGCTGTTTAGTAAGTAACAAGGGGAGTAAGTGCTGATATGTCAGCTCAGTACTAACTAAAGCACTGAAATTAGGTCTAATTTTAAATGAATTAAATTTCAAATTATGTAGCATGCTGTGTGTTTTCACACTGTTGGAGCTAAAAAAAAACCCCAATAAACCCTTGTGTAGCGCTTGACATGATGGCAGCTTGTTAATTACGCAAAAGAAATTTAATCGTGCAGCTGCTGTGACTGTTTGGCATTAGTCACACACAGGTTTCTCCTTGAATATCATTGACAGCTACTGAATGAATTGAACTGTATTTGAACTATGTTTTATCTGCAGATTGTACCTGTAAACATTTTACTTGTCTGTATCCTGCAGGGTTGGTATGGATTGCCTCAGTGATAGTGGGCTCACCAATGCTGTTTGTGCAGCAGCTCGAGGTAAGTGGCGCCACTCAAAGCAAAGCATCGCAAAATTCCTTTCAGTTAAACAAAGTGATTCAACACTGAAGAGCATAGAGTTGGAAAGATCAAGAGTCAGAACGATCACATCCTGTCAGACCTCCAAACCTGTCCTAAAATGCTCCGACAGCACACCATCAAACCTCAAAAAAGACACTTACTGATTGTGATTTGCTGTTTAAGATGACCTACTACGGATATGGACCACAAAAAACAAAAAGTACTGTAATCTCTAAAGCAGAAAATATATACTGCACCTAGAAAAGTATATTTGATATCTTGCAGTGGGTGATTCACCTGCTGCTGATCTTTATCTCTCTATTCTGGCTTCATTATGGGGTTTCTCCTGTACAGCGGTGTCTGTCTAGTGCCGCTTGAAGAGCCCCCAACATTTGCTTTACTTTTGCAGTTTCGGTTGACTCTGTAATTTAGCTTTTTAAATAAGTTTTAAACGCTGAGTGAAAAGATTTTTCAAAAGCGCTTGATTTTATAATGCATTTAGTTTGACAGAGTCAAGTTGCAGACTACATTTGATTAAGATCTGTATCCTGTTTTGATTTAGCACCAGGGATAGTGGTTTCCACTGTGCTGCAGTCCTTAAGGGAGTGTCAGAGAATGGAGGAAGAAGTTTTTTTTAGGTTCTGCTAATCTCAGTGTTGGGGATAAGCCTGCAATGCAGCTGATTTTGTAAATTTTATAAACTATTGACAGTGGGGGTGGTATTTTTATTGCCTGTGGCGTGTGCCTCTGTTGGTACTTAGTGTTCTCTTGGTAGTAAAGGCCAGTAACACCGGGCTGAGTGTGATCATCCTAATTTGCACATTTTCTGAATATTTTGCCTGAACTCAGTTCAGACTTGGCTGCTGCAGCAGCTTCTTTAACTGGCAGATAAATCTTTTCCCTGTTATCTTGAGAGACTCTGAGCAGCAGGCACAGACTGACAGTGTAACACTGTTATCATATGAGAAACACATAAACACACTGTGAAGTAGCTACAAAAGAACGCTTGCTATTATATGGTATGATACATGAATGGTAAGATGATGTTTGGTGTGCTGTAAATACAACAGTGTAAAATCATGAATCGCTGTATTATTTCATTTTAGAAATAATATTTGTTGTACGTTAAGTGTTACAGTCTTTTCAGCTCCTTGTAAGTTACTAAATTGTGCCACTTTATGTTCCAAGTCCCAACACAGATATGATAGTAATCTTAGAGTAATATTACACAGGGCTTAAAATGATTAACTATGAACTAGTGTTTCAATACTAGGCATAATTGGATAATTTCTAGATGTGTCTATGAGCAGTATAACTGATTGTAGTATTCAGGGTCTGGGGAAGCGAGCTTATAATTAAAGCTCTGCCCCCCTTCTGTCAGTAGACCCATCCCACCTCTTAATATGCCCTTTTAGTGTGAAGCTCAACAAAGTGGCTGCAATACCATGTATTTGTCAGCTGTTCTCCCCAGGAGGGTTAACAGTGACAAAGATCACTGTCAATAAGAGATCTGGCACTAAAAAAATGTGAGAAAATGATGTGTGGGGAAAAAAAAAAAAATCTGGACATTTAAAAAGAGCAATCCAAGATTTGCCTCATAAATACCACCCTGTCAGTCAGCGATTCTTCCAGGACTAACAGCTTTTTCTTCCTCCCTCTCTCAAAGGTGAAGTACGACTTCTTGTATGATCACTACCACGTGTGCTGTCAGGAGAGCTGGCACTCTGTGACTCACCGGCAGCTGTACACCACCTTCATCATGGTGGCTCTTTTCCTGCTCCCTCTGGCAGCCATGCTTTTCCTCTACACACGCATTGGCATTGAGTTGTGGATCCGCAAGAGGGTGGGCGACTCCTCAGTCCTCAACACCATGAACCACAGGGAGATCAGTAAGATCTCAAGGTAGGTTAGACAGCACGGATGTTGCCCTTTTTCATATTTGTGCATTTTTATCACAGAAAAATGTATTGTCTTCAGCTGTAATGCTTCATTACTGTTTAGTCGCGACACCTCCACAAACGGGAGAAAAAAAAAATTGCACTTGCTTTTTTTTTAAGACTAGTTAAGTTTAGCAACTTAATAGCTTAAAATTTCAGCTGTTACCAACCAGTGTTTACATTCAGTAGTAAAGCAAGACATTGCAAGAAATTCAGGGTGGAAAAGGTGGCGTTGAAGCACATCAGCTCTTCAAAAAAGTTGTAATTTTATCGCAATTGGGTCTGCAAATCCCAGGTATTATTTCTGTATGACACATTTAGTGTTGATGGGGATTCGAATGTGAAATGGCAGCACTCTCTGCAATGCAGGTGATGTTTTTTTTTTTTTTCCTTAAAATGTGTTGCTCATTGTTACCCCATCAGGATGTTTGATATTAATTGTGTAGTTTCACACTTCAAGGTTGTGTCCTCATTCTTCTGCTGACAGAAGAAAGTTTCTCTGTGCTCATCTTCAATATTAAATAAGTGTGATGTGGAAATTTTGAAGCCCCCAGTGCAAAAACACTGAGACCTCTGAAATCAACAATATTTGTATATTCATAGATTCAGACTCACTGCTCACTGACACATTTTAATGAAAATGTGCAACCATTGGTGTTACACTGTTTTGCGAGAAATATTCACTCACAATTCACATAATAGAAATCAGTTGTTCCAGTCACTTCCATGGCCACAGGTGAATAAAATCAAGCACTAAGGCGCACAGACTGTTTCTACAAACATTTGTGAAGGAATGGGTCGCTCTCAGGAGCTCAGTGAATTCCAGCGTGGTACTGTGATAGTCCACTCATGAAATTTCCTCGCTCCTAAATATTCCACAGTCAACTGTCAGTGGTATTATAACAAAGTGGAAGCGATCGGGAACGACAGCAACTCAGCCACAAAGTGGTAGGCCACATAAAATGATGGAGCGGGGTCAGCAGATGCTGAGGTGCACAGTGCGCAGAGGTCACCAACTTTCTACAGAGTCAATCGCTACAGACCTATAAACTTCATGTGGCCCTTAGATTAGCTCAAGAACGGTGCGTAGAGAGCTGGAATGGGTTTCCATTGCTGAGCAGCTGCATCCAAGCCGTACATCACCAAGTACAATGCAAAGCGTCGGATGCAGTGGTGTAGAGCACGCCGCCACTGGACTCTAGAGCAGTGGAGACGCGTTCTCTGGAGTGACGAATCACGCTTCGCCATCTGGACATCTGATGGACGAGTCTGAGTTTGGTGGTTGCCAGGAGAACAGTAATTGTCTGACTGCAGACATGGGGGGGGGGGTTTGGACAATTTCATGCTCCCAACTTTGTGGGCATAGTTTGGGGATGGCCCCTTCCTGTTCCAACATGGCTGTGCGCTAGTGCACAAAGCAAGGTCCATAAAAACAAGGATGAGAGAGTTTGGTGTGGATGAAGTTAACTGGCCTGCACAGAGTCCTGACCTCAACCCGACAGAACACCTTTGTGATGAATTAGAGCAGAGACTGAGAGCTTGGCCTTCTCGTCCAACATCAGTGTGTAACCTCACAAACGCATTTCTGGAGGAATGGTCAAAAATTCCCATAAACACACCTTGTGGAAAGCCTTCCCAGAAGAGTTGAAGCTGTTATAGCTGCAAAAGGTGGACCGACGTCATATTAAACTCTATGGATTAAGAATGGCATGTCACTTAATTTCATACGTGAGTCAATACTTTTGGCAGTACAGTGTATTTGAACCTCATTTTCCTCTGTAACAAGTCAACACACATCCACCACTGTGAAAGTTGGTGGTTTGATCCTGGGCTGCTCCATGTCGATGTGTCCTTGAGCAAGACACTTCACCCCAAATTGCTCCTGAAGGCTTAGCCATCGATGTGTGAATGAGTATTCAGTATTTGCCATGCTGGCAGCCATCAAGTGTGGCGTGTGTGTGTGAATGGGTAAATGCTGACGTGTAGTGTGAAGTGCTTGGAGTGGTTTAGAAAAGTGCTGCATTTAACATTTAACGCATCTGTTGTGATCCTCTACAGGAAAAAGAAAAGAGCCGTTAAAATGATGATCACCATTGTTCTGCTGTTCACCATTTGCTGGGCACCATTCCACACAGTCCACATGCTGTGTGAGTACTGTAAGTATGACAGGAGTCTATGAATTTTAATGTGACATAGCTAAAAGTTGCAGTGGGTAGAAATGGAGTAAATATTAAACAAAAAAGTTATTTTTTATAAAACGGTGGAAAGCAACCACTCAGAGCAGATCTGGAGTCTGCCGTCTCTGAGCAGCTTTCAATCACTCGCTAATCCTGATCAAATGGTCAAAGCAGGCAGCGCTGATCAAATATGAATGCTGTTACTGTAATGCCTATTTCTCCCCTTTATGTTTTCAGAAACATCTTGTAGTTACTGTTTAGCTGTAAAATGAGAACGTTTGCTCCAGCTGGTGGGCGGTGCTTGGTATTTCCTCAAGTGATTTCAATACAGCTGCCGGGTCACAAACTTTCTCATTTTACAGCTAAACAGTGAGATAAGATGTTTCTGATAACATTTGAGGTGAGAAATAGGCATTACAATAACAGAATATTGATTTATTTGGTCAGTGCTGGCTAGTTTGACTGTTTGAACACTCTCTTTCACTGAAATGACCTGTGATTGGTCAAAGTCTCCCGTCACAGGCTAGATTTTTTAAAGCCTGAAAACAGAGCCATGAGGAGGTGCAGAAGTCTAGTTGAATTACAACACTCTTTTTGCCCAGTGATGCCAAAACCATTCTGCCTACTGCAGGTTTGTGCCATTTATTTAAAGTCTTTGTAGTTCATCAGTTCGAGTTTTAAACTCTGTATGTGATTGTCCAGATGACCTGGAGAACAAATATGACGGAGTCACACTAAACATGATCATCGCCATTGTTCAGGCCATCGGGTTCTTCAACAGCTTCAACAATCCCATCGTGTATGCCTTCATGAACGAGAACTTCAAGAAGAGCTGCGTCTCCACCCTTTCCCACTGCATACAAAAGCCGAACCAGCAAGGTGGCGCCGTAGTGACGCCCAAACTGAGCGTGCAGTTCATCAAACCCCAAAGCAGAGAAGCCTTTCTGGAATCCGATGAAGTCGACAGCTCGAAGCAGCACTCGGCAGAGAAGGGCCCTTCAAGTTCATCTCATGGTGAGAGCTTGTTGGAAATAATAGGAGAAAAAAATCTCCACCATCCAAACAGAGCTCCCTGCGAACAGCTCCTCTCAAGTCAAATGAAAACGGGCTCAAAATTCAGGTGTTCAGCCGTTGAACCAGCTTGCTGTCAATCAAACAGCTACAGGTGCGTTGGATGTGACTTCGAGTCTAACAGTTGTGGTTCAAAAGTCTCTCAGCAGTGCCAGACACCAGAGCGTTGTCTTCATTCTGGTTTGGAAAGAAGCAGAAAGAAACCAAGGCGATACCAAAAGAGGCATTTTTGCAATAAAGAAGATGGCCTTGGAACAATCAGGACGAGCCGTCAGACACTGAAGCATCAGTTTATTACCTGAATGGAGATTTCTGCTGAGATGTCTCTGAAATCTGCTGGACATTTAGGCTCTCTGTGAGCGTTTGATGATGTGTGGGAGTGAACTATGTTCAGTGCTACCACTGTTGTGTTAAAGTACACTTGGAGGTGTTTGAAAAAAAAACAAAATAGGGTACACTGACTTTGATGGTGCTTTTATTGCACTGCTAAATCAGTTCAAGTCAGCGTGATAGTCAGTTCAGCTGAAGTTCAATTGCAAAACGTTATTTTTTTTAAGGTTGCTCTTTAGCCTCTTAGACACTTTTTATTGCTTTTGAAATATCTTGGAGGTCAGAGATTACCTCTTCATGAAATTCAATCTGATGATGAAACACGCCTTCGCATTAGGGGTCGAATTTTTACTGCTAAACCGAGCAGTTGGATCACAAGACGGCCCTGCAAACAGCCCTTGTGCAGTTCCTTTTAAAAGGTGCTCCTTAATCATCATACAGGGCTTTTTTTTTTAAGATCAAACCTGACGACAAACAAAACATGTCATTTTATAGTTAACTGGAAAAACAAATCTCATCTGTTCTCACATGCACCAAACTAAAGCAGCGTTTTGATGTTTGATATATAATGATGAGATGAATCACAGCATCTTTCTTAAATATCACTGTAGTAAAATATTTTCACACAAAAATCATAAATTGGATGTGATGAAGGGAATTGTGTCATTACACACACACACAAACGCACAAAGACAGAGTTCGTTTTAGTGTGTATGTTTATTGGTGTTGTGGAATATTTTTGTAATGTTTATCTTAATGCAGCTGCTATCATTTTGGTGTATGTTTAAACTTAGTAACACGTTCTGTAATAATATGTTTGGTAGCAAGCGCTTGGCTTTTATCCACAGCTCTGTGCAGATTGTTATTTTAAAGATGTTGCTTCAAAATTGAACTTATCATTCATTTGAATTATTTTTTCTTTTTCTTTCTGGGTATGCAGATCACTTGATTCAAATGCCAGTAGGCTGTTCTCAGCTTGTGTCCCGCAAGTATTTGTTAAAGAGTGTGCTCTGTCTCATGTGCAAGAAAATTAGGTCATAATCCTGTTGGTATATTACATTTTACAGTGTAAAATTACCTATTATAACTTGTTTTTTGTTTCAGCATAAATTGAAATGAGGCCTAAACCTAATGTCTCACTTTTTAATAGTTGTATGTATGTATGTATGTATATATGTATGTATGTATATGTATGTATGTATGTATGTATGTATGTCTTCATCTAAGTCACAACAATAGACAACACAGTCTAAAACTAACTAACTAATATCGCACAAAAAATTATATGTTTTCATGTTTGTATTGAACAGAACATATATGTAAACATTCACAGTGCAGGGTGGAAAAAGTATGTGAACCTTTGGATTTAATAACTGGTTGATCCTCCTTTGGCAGCAATAACCTCAACCAAGCGTTTCCTGTAGTGGCAGATCAGACCTGCACAACTGTCAGGAGGAGTTTTGGACCGTTCTTCTTTACAAAACTTTCAGTTTAGCAATATTCGTGGGATGTCTAGTGTGAATCGCTCTCTTGAGGTCATGCCACAGCATCTCAATCTGGTTGAGGTCCAGACTCTGACTGGGCCGCTCCAGAAGGTCTATTTTCTTCTGTTGAAGCCAATCTGTTGTTGATTTATTTCTGTGCTTTGGGTCGTTTTTCTGTTGCATCGCCCGTCGTCTGTTGAGCTTCAGTTGGTGGACAGATGGTCTTAAGTTTTCCTGCAAAATTGGGAATTAATTTTTCCATCAATGACAGCAATCCGTCCAGTCTTCGAGGCAGCAAAGCAGCCCCTAACCATGATGCCCCCCCAACCATATTTCACAGCTGAGATGAGGTTTTGATGTTGAGGTGGGTCTGAGGCTCTCATCGTGGTATCTAATGGCAGTCAGGCTACCTCTGGCTAGCATATGGAGGGCAGTGCAGCAATCTGATAAGCCCACATCCACAACAGAGGAAACCTGTACTGACAGGTCATAGGTTGTGACCAGGTCTAATACATATCCTCTGTTGGGGGTGGGCTATGTTACATGTTGAAAAAAATTCATACAGTTAATTAAGTTTAAATATCTAGGCTGAAAGAATCTGATTTGTTGTCCACGTGTATATTAAAATCACCTAAAATAATGATCCTGTTATGTTTAGCATGAATTCTGTGATAAGAGGTGCATCATTTAGTTGGTCTGTAGACAAATTATAGTGTGGGAGGGCTGCTGAAGAGAAGAGTGATATTCAAAAGACATGTCTTCACCAAATAAAATGTTTTTAAAACCATGTGCTGCTAAAAGGACTGTGGCTGTTCCCCCTCCTCTTCTACCATTTCTAGTAGAATATGAAAAATCATAACTGAATGGTGAGGCTTCAATGGGTGTTGCAGGTCCGTCAGTGTCATGCTGTTTCCTTTAAAAACATGCAATCAAGATTTTTCTCTGAAATCATTTATAAGGAAGGTCTTATTTGAAAGAAAGCTCACATTTAATAGTGCCATGGTCAGTGACCTCTGCAATGTTTGGGGAGGAACAGCAGGGGGTCATATGTTTAATAATTAAGTTATTGAGATTTCTGAGGATATATACATTTTTGTGATATTTCATGTGTTCTCTGGTGGTAACAATGACAGGGATAGATGAACTGTTGAAGTGTGAGGGTCCCAGTCCTGTAATGCAGCTCTCACTGTTACAAGTGGAACTAAAGTAACAGTGACTTAGTAGTGATGGACCTGTTTGAGTGGGGGGCTGGATCGGTGGAAAGTGGTAATGCCGGGGCAGGACAGTAGGGGGTGCTAGTCCAGGAGCCGGTGACCTGTGGTGATGCGAGAAAGGAGGAAGAAGAAGACGTGTCGTTTATCGCCACGTGCAGCACTGTTTTGATGGATGTCGGGAGTGAGGGCAGGAGGTGTAGGAGCTTATCCAGAGTGGCGGGGACTGTGGCAGTGTGTGGTTACGCGCATGAAGCGGATGTCCCTGGTGATGGAGTCTGCAGTGGTCAGTGTAGTTGGTGGGAAGAGAGGACGATGAGATGACGGTGGGTGTGAGCTGTCGGGGCGTCGGAAACTTAGCTGCCTCTGACAGCTCTGAGGACGGCGGTCCGGCTGCAGTGCCTGCACAGGCGCACGTGGGCGAGGAGCCTCGGTCCGGCGTGGACCTCCTGAGCGTCTGACGACGGCCTCGTGCAGCATCCTATGGCGGTTCTTCCTCGTGGGTTCCGTGACAGCGCAGGCTACACGTGGAGGCGAGGCAGCGGTGACCGGGGACGCCGAACCTGCAGAGGCATCGACGGGATGGACCACATCATCCACCGGGCGATGGACATCCTCCTTAAACTGTGAGTACTGAAGTTTGCAGTCCATGCACCCACCCATAGCTCAGTCCAGCTGCACATAAGACAACACGACTTAAACTTAATAAACAAGATAAAAGTAATTGCGGATACGTGATCTCGCTCTTCCGTGAAAGCGCTGCACAGAGAAGTCCTTAAAACAGCTGTTAAACCACGTCCCCTGACTAAAGTCCTTTCACCACGTAAAAGATGTGGTTAAAACGACCAAGATCCAAAAGTGTAACATAAATAAATGGTCTAATACTGTATATAAACGGGATAAAAGGTCAAATCACAACAGAGGCTCTGACAGTATGATGCAAAAGGCCGACACGTGCAAAATGTCATGAAAAGCCATAATATGTTGAAAATGTCATGAAAAAAAATAATATATCATAAAGTCATAATATAGTATGTTGAGAAAAAAGTTAGAATATATAGCATGTCGACAAATGTCATGAAAAAAGCAATAGTATTGTATGTCGAAAAACGTCTCGGTAGCATTTCGAAAAAAGCATGTAGCATAGCATGTAAAAAAAAATCTCAGTATGTCAAAAAAAATCATAGTATAGCATGTTGAAAAAATGTCATGAAAAACTCATAGCATAGTATTTCAAAAAACGTTATAATATAGCATGTCAAACAATGTCATGAAAAATGTCATAGTATGGGGGGATGTTATGAAAAAATTACAATATGAAATCTTGAAAAAAGTAAATTACTATGTCTAAAAAGTCATGGGATGGCATGTCGAAAAATTTAATGAAAAAAGTCAAAGGATAGTATTTTTTTTATTTTTTTTTTTTTATTTTATATTTTTAATTTAGATAATGTTTATTCTTTTTTTGTGTTTTTTTTTTATTATGTCTTTTGTTGGTGTTTTTTTTTTTTTTTTTTTATTTTAAAATATTTTTAATAATTTCTGAATTATTGGTGGGGTTTGTTTTTTATAATTTTTTCTAAAATTTTTTTTGATATTTTTAATATTTTAAATTTATTTTTTTTTTTTATTTTTTTTAAAAATATATTATTTTTTTTTGTAAAATTTTTTTTAAAAAATCTTATTTTTTTTTTATATATTTTTAATAAAAAAATTCATTGTTTTTTTTTTTCAAAATTTTAATGGAAAACCTTCTTATTTTAGTATTTTATAAATTTCTGAGATAGAGATAGTACAGGATGTTAAAATTTTTGTTGAAAAAACAGTATAGTATGTCAAAAAAATTTTGTGAAAAAATGTCATAGGATACTATGTCAAAACATTTCATGACAATAGTATAGTATTTTGTGAAATTTCTTGAAAAAACTTCATAGTGTAGTATGTTGAAAATTTTATGAAAAAACGTCATAGTATAGTATGTCGAAAAATTTTGTGAAAAGACGTCATATTATGGTATTTCAATAAATTTCATGAAAAAACACCATAGTATAGTATGTTGATAAATTTCATGAAAAAAAAGCCATAGCCGTATGTCGAAATTTTTCGATGAAAACAAATTTTTTTGATGATGTTGAAAAAACATAAAAACATGAAAACAGTCGTATTATAGCATGTAGAATGATTCTATGATGAGCACAAGTCATTTCATGAAATGTTGGAAAATTATTTTATAAAAAAAAAAACGCCATAGTATAGTATGTCGAAATTTTTCGATGAAAACGTCAAATTTTTTTTATTTTGAAAAAAAACATGAAAACGGTCGTATTATAGCATGTAGAATGATTCTATGTTGAGCAAAAATCATTTCGTGAAATGTTGGTAAATTTTACAAAAAAAAAAAAAAACGCCATAGTATAGTGTGTCAAAATTTTTCAATGAAAATGTCAAATTTTTTTGATGTTGAAAAAACACCTGAAAACGGTAGTATTATAGCATGTAGAATGATTCTATGGTGAGAAAAAGTCATTTTGTGAAACGTTGTAAAATTTGACAAAAAAACTACTGTATAAAAAAACCCGCCATAGTATAGTATGTCGAAAGTTTTCGATAAAAACGCGAAATACTTTTTAAGTTGAAAAAAAACATGAAAATGGTTGTATTATAGTACGCAAGATGATTCTATGGTGAGCAAAAATCATTTCGTGAAATGTTGGAAATTTTTACAAAAAAAAAAAAACGCCATAGTATAGTGTGTCAAAATTTTTCAATGAAAATGTCAAATTTTTTTGATGTTGAATAAAAACATGAAAACGGTCGTATTATAGCATGTAGAATGATTCTATGGTGAGAAAAAGTCATTCCGTGAAATGTTGGAAAATTTTACAAAAAAAAAAACGCCATAGTATAGTATGTCGAAATTTTTCGATGAAAACGTCAAATTTTTTTGATGTTGAAAAAAAACATGAAAACGGTCGAATTACATTATGTAGAATGATTCTATGGTGAGAAAAAGTCATTTCGTGAAATGTTGGAAAATTTTACAAAAAAAAAAAACCCCATAGTATAGTATGTCGAAATTTTTCGATGAAAACGTCAAAGTTTTTTTGATGTTGAAAAAAAACATGAAAACGGTCGTATTATAGCATGTAGAATGATTCTATGTTGAGCAAAAATCATTTCGTGAAATGTTGGAAAATTTAAAAAAAAAAAACGCCATAGTATAGTATGTCGAAATTTTTCGATGAAAACGTCAAATTTTTTTTATGTTGAAAAAAACACCTGAAAACGGTAGTATTATAGCATGTAGAATGATTCTATGGTGAGCAAAAGTCATTTCGTGAAATGTTGGAAAATTTTACAAAAAATAAAAAAACGCCATAGTATAGTATGTCGAAATTTTTCGATAAAAACGCCAAATACTTTTTTTGAAGTTGAAAAAAAACATGAAAATGGTTGTATTATAGCATGCAAGATGATTCTATGGTGAGCAAAAATCATTTCGTGAAATGTTGGAAAATTTTACAAAAAAAAAAAACGCCATAGTATAGTATGTCGAAATTTTTCGATAAAAACGCCAAATACTTTTTAAGTTGAAAAAAAACATGAAAATGGTTGTATTATAGTATGCAAGATGATTCTATGGTGAGCAAAAATCATTTCGTGAAATGTTGGAAAATTTTACAAAAAAAAAAACGCCATAGTATAGTGTGTCAAAATTTTTCAATGAAAATGTCAAATTTTTTTGATGTTGAAAAAACACCTGAAAACGGTCGTATTATAGCATGTAGAATGATTCTATGGTGAGAAAAAGTCATTTTGTGAAACGTTGTAAAATTTGACAAAAAAAAAAAAAACGCCATAGTATAGTATGTCGGGATGTTTCGATGAAAATGTCAAAATTTTTTGATTTTGAAAAAAAAAACATGAAAATGGTCGTATTATATTATGTAGAATGATTCTATGGTGAGAAAAAGTCATTTCATGAAATGTTGTAACATTTTACAAAAAAAAAAAAAAATTTGTCATAGTATAGTATATCAAAATTTTTTAATGAAAACATCAAATTTTTTTGATGTTGAAAAATAACATAAAAACGGTCGTATTATATTATGTAGAATGATTCTGTGGTGAGAAAAAGTCATTTCGTGAAATGTTGTAAAATTTTACAAAAAAAAAACGCCATAGTATAGTATGTCGAAATTTTTCGATGAAAACGTCAAATTTTTTTGATGTTGACAAAACCATGAAAACGGTCGTATTATAGCATGTCGAATGATTCTATGGTGAGCAAAAGTCATTTCGTGAAATGTTGGAAAATTTTACAAAAAAAAAAAACGCCATAGTATAGTATGTCGAAATTTTTCGATGAAAATGTCAAATTTTTTTGATTTTGAAAAAAAACATGAAAACGGTCGTATTATTACATGTAGAATGATTCTATGTTGAGCAAAAATCATTTTGTGAAATGTTGTAAAATTTTACAAAAAAAAAAAAAAACGCCATAGTATAGTATGTCGAAATTTTTTGATGAAAACGTCAAATTTTTTTGATGTTGAAAAAACCATGAAAACGGTCGTATTATAGTACGTAGAATGATTCTATGGTGAGAAAAAGTCATTTCGTGAAATGTTGTAAAATTTGACAAAAAAAAAAAACGCCATAGTATAGTATGTCGAGATTTTTCGATGAAAATGTCAAAAATTTTTGATTTTGAAAAAAAAAACATGAAAATGGTCATATTATATTATGTAGAATGATTCTATGGTGAGCAAAAGTCATTTCGTGAAATGTTGGAAAATTTTACAAAAAAAACAAAAACGCCATAGTATAGTATGTTGAAATTTTTCAACGAAAACGTCAAATTTTTTTGATGTTGAAAAAACACCTGAAAACGGTGGTATTATATTATGTAGAATGATTTTGTGGTGAGAAAAAGTCATTTCGTGAAATGTTGTAAAATTTTACAAAAAAAAAAAACGCCATAGTATAGTATGTCAAAATTTTTCGATGAAAACGTCAAATTTTTTCGATGTTGAAAAAAAACATGAAAACGGTCGTATTATAGCATGTAGAATGATTCTATATGTTGAGAAAAAATCATTTCTTGAAATGTTGGAAAATTTTACAAAAAAAAAAAAAACGCCATAGTATAGTATGTCGAAATTTTTCGATGAAAACGTCAAATTTTTTTGATGTTGAAAAAAAAACATGAAAACGGTCGTATTATAGCATGTCGAATGATTCTATGGTGAGCAAAAAGTCATTTCGTGAAATGTTGGAAAATTTTACAAAAAAAAAAAACGCCATAGTATAGTATGTCGAAATTTTTTGATGAAAACGTCAAATGTTTTTGATGTTGAAAAAAAACATAAAAACGGTCGTATTTTATTATGTAGAATGATTCTATATGGTTGAGCAAAAATCATTTCGTGAAATGTTGGTAAATTTTACAAAAAAAAAAAACGCCATAGTATAGTATGTCGAAATTTTTCGATAAAAACGCCAAATACTTTTTAAGTTGAAAAAAAACATGAAAACAGTCGTATTATAGCATGTAGAATGATTCTATGATGAGCAAAAAGTCATTTCATGAAATGTTGGAAAATTTTACAAAAAAAAAAAACGCCATAGTATAGTATGTCGAAATTTTTTGATGAAAACGTCAAATTTTTTTGATGTTGAAAAAACCATGAAAACGGTCGTGTTATAGCATGTCGAATGATTCTATTGTGAGCAAAAGTCATTTTGTGAAATGTTGTAAAATTTTACAAAAAAAAAAAAAACGCCATAGTATAGTATGTCGAAATTTTTCGATGAAAACGTCAAATTTTTTTGATTTTGAAAAAAAACATGAAAACGGTCGTATTATAGCATGTAGAATGATTCTGTGGTGAGAAAAAGTCATTTCGTGAAATGTTGTAAAATTTTACAAAAAAAACCAAAAACGCCATAGTATAGTATGTCGAAATTTTTCGATGAAAACGTCAAATTTTTCTGATGTTCAAAAAAACCATGAAAACAGTCATATTATATTATGTAGAACGATTCTATGGTGTGAAAAAGTCATTTCGTGAAATGTTGGAAAATTTTACAAATAAAAAAAAAACGCCACAGTATAGTATGTCGAAATTTTTCGATGAAAACGTCAAATTTTTTTGATTTTGAAAAAAACCATGAAAACGGTCGTATTATAGTATGTAGAATGATTCTATGTTGAGCAAAAATCATTTCGTGAAATGTTGGAAAATTTAAAAAAAAGAAAACTTCATAGTATGTTGTCGAAATTTTTCGATGAAAACGTCAAATTTTTTTGATATTGAAAAAAAAGATGAAAACAGTCGTATTATAGCATGTAGAATGATTCTATGATGAGCAAAAATCATTTCATTAAATGTTGGAAAATTTTACAAAAAAAAAAAAAAAACGCCATAGTATAGTATGTCGAAATTTTTCGATGAAAACGTCAAATTTTTTTGATTTTGAAAAAACACCTGAAAACGGTCGTATTATAGCATGTAGAATGATTCTATGGTGAGAAAAAGTCATTTCGTGAAATGTTGTAAAATTTTACAAAAAAAAAAAAAAACGCCATAGTATAGTATGTCGAAATTTTTCGGTGAAAACGTCAAATTTTTTTGATGTTCAAAAAAACCATGAAAACAGTCGTATTATATCATGTAGAATGATTCTATGGTGAGAAAAAGTCATTTCGTGAAATGTTGTAAAATTTTACAAAAAAAAAAAAAACGCCATAGTATAGTATGTCGAAATTTTTCGATGAAAACGTCAAATTTTTTTGATGTTGAAAAAACCATGAAAACGGTCGTATTATAGCATGTAGAATGATTCTTTGGTGAGCAAAAATCATTTCGTGAAATGTTGGAAAATTTTACAAAAAAAAAAAACGCCATAGTATAGTATGTCGAAATTTTTCGATAAAAACGCCAAATACTTTTTAAGTTGAAAAAAAACATGAAAATGGTCGTATTATAGCATGTAGAATGATTCTATGATGAGCAAAAATCATTTCATGAAATGTTGGAAAATTTTACAAAAAAAAAACGCCATAGTATAGTGTGTCAAAATTTTTCAATGAAAATGTCAAATTTTTTTGATGTTGAAAAAAACATTAAAACGGTCGTATTATATTATGTAGAATGATTCTATGGTGAGCAAAAGTCATTTCGTGAAATGTTGGAAAATTTTACAAAAAAAAAAACGCCATAGTATAGTATGTCGAAATTTTTTGATGAAAACGTCAAATGTTTTTGATGTTGAAAAAAAACATAAAAACGGTCGTATTTTATTATGTAGAATGATTCTATATGGTTAGCAAAAATCATTTCGTGAAATGTTGGTAAATTTTACAAAAAAAAAAAAAAAAAAAACGCCATAGTATAGTATGTCGAAATTTTTCGATAAAAACGCCAAATACTTTTTAAGTTGAAAAAAAAACATGAAAACAGTCGTATTATAGCATGTAGAATGATTCTATGATGAGCAAAAGTCATTTCATGAAATGTTGGAAAATTTTACAAAAAAAAAAAAAACGCCATAGTATAGTATGTCGAAATTTTTTGATGAAAACGTCAAATTTTTTTGATGTTGAAAAAACCATGAAAACGGTCGTGTTATAGCATGTCGAATGATTCTATTGTGAGCAAAAGTCATTTTGTGAAATGTTGTAAAATTTTACAAAAAAAAAAAAAACGCCATAGTATAGTATGTCGAAATTTTTCGATGAAAACGTCAAATTTTTTTGATTTTGAAAAAAAAACATGAAAACGGTCGTATTATAGCATGTAGAATGATTCTATGGTGAGAAAAAGTCATTTCGTGAAATGTTGGAAAATTTTACAAAAAAAAAAAAAAACGCCATAGTATAGTATGTCGAAATTTTTCGATGAAAAACGTCAAATACTTTTTGATGTTGAAAAAAAACATGAAAACAGTCGTATTATAGCATGTAGAATGATTCTATTGTGAGCAAAAGTCATTTCGTGAAATGTTGGAAAATTTTACAAAAAAAAAACGCCATAGTATAGTATGTCGAAATTTTTTTATAAAAACGCCAAATACTTTTTAAGTTGAAAAAAAAACATGAAAATGGTTGTATTATAGTATGCAAGATGATTCTATGGTGAGCAAAAATCATTTCTTGAAATGTTGGAAAATTTTACAAAAAAAAAAACGCCATAGTATAGTATGTCAAAATTTTTCGATGAAAACGTCAAATTTTTTTGATTTTGAAAAAAAACCATGAAAACGGTCGTATTATAGCATGTAGAATGATTCTATGGTGAGAAAAAGTCATTTCGTGAAATTTTGTAAAATTTTACAAAAAAAAAAACGCCATAGTATAGTATGTCGAAATTTTTCAGTGAAAATGTCAAATTTTTTTGATGTTGAAAAAACCATGAAAACGGTCGTATTATAGCATGTCGAATGATTCTATGGTGAGCAAAAGTCATTTCGTGAAATGTTGTAAAATTTTACAAAAAAAAAAAAAACGCCATAGTATAGTATGTCGAAATTTTTCGATGAAAACGTCAAATTTTTTTGATTTTGAAAAAAAACATGAAAACGGTCGTATTATAGCATGTAGAATGATTCTGTGGTGAGAAAAAGTCATTTCGTGAAATGTTGTAAAATTTTACAAAAAAAAAAAAAACGCCATAGTATAGTATGTCGAAATTTTTCGATGAAAACGTCAAATTTTTCTGATGTTCAAAAAAACCATGAAAACAGTCATATTATATTATGTAGAACGATTCTATGGTGTGAAAAAGTCATTTCGTGAAATGTTGGAAAATTTTACAAAAAAAAAAAAAACGCCATAGTATAGTATGTCGAAATTTTTCGATGAAAACGTCAAATTTTTTTGATTTTGAAAAAAACCATGAAAACGGTCGTATTATAGCATGTAGAATGATTCTATGTTGAGCAAAAATCATTTCGTGAAATGTTGGAAAATTTTACAAAAAAAAAAAAAACGCCATAGTATAGTATGTCGAAATTTTTCGATGAAAACGTCAAATTTTTTTGATATTGAGAAAAAACATGAAAACAGTCGTATTATAGCATGTAGAATGATTCTATGATGAGCAAAAGTCATTTCATGAAATGTTGGAAAATTTTACAAAAAAAAAAACGCCATAGTATAGTATGTCGAAATTTTTCGATGAAAACGTCAAATTTTTTTGATTTTGAAAAAACACCTGAAAACGGTCGTATTATAGCATGTAGAATGATTCTATGGTGAGAAAAAGTCATTTCGTGAAATGTTGTAAAATTTTACAAAAAAAACCAAAAACGCCATAGTATAGTATGTCGAAATTTTTCGGTGAAAACGCCAAATACTTTTTAAGTTGAAAAAAAAACATGAAAACAGTCGTATTATAGCATGTAGAATGATTCTATGGTGAGCAAAAGTCATTTCATGAAATGTTGTAAAATTTTACAAAAAAAAAAACGCCATAGTATAGTGTGTCAAAATTTTTCAATGAAAACGTCAAATTTTTTTGATGTTGAAAAAAAACATGAAAACGGTCGTATTATATTATGTAGAATGATTCTATGGTGAGCAAAAGTCATTTTCGTGAAATGTTGGAAAATTTTACAAAAAAAAAAACGCCATAGTATAGTATGTCGAAATTTTTTGATGAAAACGTCAAATTTTTTTGATGTTGAAAAAAAACATAAAAACGGTCGTATTTTATTATGTAGAATGATTCTATATGGTGAGCAAAAATCATTTCGTGAAATGTTGGTAAATTTTACAAAAAAAAAAAACGCCATAGTATAGTATGTCGAAATTTTTCGATAAAAACGCCAAATACTTTTTAAGTTGAAAAAAAACATGAAAACAGTCGTATTATAGCATGTAGAATGATTCTATGATGAGCAAAAGTCATTTCATGAAATGTTGGAAAATTTTACAAAAAAAAAAAAAAAACATAGTATAGTATGTCGAAATTTTTTGATGAAAACGTCAAATTTTTTTGATGTTGAAAAAAACCATGAAAACGGTCGTATTATAGCATGTAGAATGATTCTATGGTGAGCAAAAGTCATTTTGTGAAATGTTGTAAAATTTTACAAAAAAAAAAAAAAACGCCATAGTATAGTATGTCGAAATTTTTCGATGAAAACGTCAAATTTTTTTGATTTTGAAAAAAAACATGAAAACGGACGTATTATAGCATGTAGAATGATTCTGTGGTGAGAAAAAGTCATTTCGTGAAATGTTGTAAAATTTTACAAAAAAAAAAAAAACGCCATAGTATAGTATGTCGAAATTTTTCGGTGAAAACGTCAAATTTTTTTGATGTTGAAAAAAACCATGAAAACAGTCGTATTATATTATGTAGAATGATTCTATGGTGAGCAAAAGTCATTTCGTGAAATGTTGGAAAATTTTACAAAAAAAAAAAAAAAAATGCCATAGTATAGTATGTCGAAATTTTTCGATAAAAACGCCAAATACTTTTTAAGTTGAAAAAAAACATGAAAACAGTCGTATTATAGCATGTAGAATGATTCTATGGTGAGCAAAAGTCATTTCATGAAATGTTGGAAAATTTTACAAAAAAAAAAATGCCATAGTGTAGTGTGTCAAAATTTTTCAATGAAAATGTCAAAGTTTTTTTGATGTTGAAAAAAAACATGAAAACGGTCGTATTATATTATGTAGAATGATTCTATGGTGAGAAAAAGTCATTTCATGAAATGTTGTAAAATTTTACAAAAAAAAAAAAAACGCCATAGTATAGTATGTCAAAATTTTTCGATGAAAACGTCAAATTTTTTTGATGTTGAAAAAACCATGAAAACGGTCGTATTATAGCATGTCGAATGATTCTATGGTGAGCAAAAGTCATTTCGTGAAATGTTGGAAAATTTTACAAAAAAAAAAAAAAAACGCCATAGTATAGTATGTCAAAATTTTCCGATGAAAACGTCAATTTTTTTTGATGTTGAAAAAAAACATGAAAACGGTCGTATTATAGCATGTAGAATGATTCTATGGTGAGCAAAAGTCATTTCGTGAAATGTTGGAAAATTTTACAAAAAAAAAAACGCCATAGTATAGTATGTCGAAATTTTTCGATGAAAACGTCAAATTTTTTTGATTTGAAAAAAAACCATGAAAACGGTCGTATTATAGCATGTAGAATGCTTCTATGTTGAGCAAAAGTCATTTCGTGAAATGTTGGAAAATTTTACAAAAAAAAAAAAAAAAACGCCATAGTATAGTATGTCGAAATTTTTCAGTGAAAATGTCAAATTTTTTTGATGTTGAATAAACCATGAAAACGGTAGTATTATAGCATGTAGAATGATTCTATGGTGAGCAAAAGTCATTTTGTGAAATGTTGGAAAATTTTACAAAAAAAAAAAACGCCATAGTATAGTATGTCGAAATTTTTCAATGAAAACGTCAAATTTTTTTGATGTTGAAAAAACACCTGAAAACGGTCGTATTATATTATGTAGAATGATTTTGTGGTGAGAAAAAGTCATTTCGTGAAATGTTGTAAAATTTTACAAAAAAAAAACGCCATAGTATAGTATGTCAAAATTTTTCGATGAAAACGTCAAATTTTTTTGATGTTGAAAAAAAACATGAAAACGGTCGTATTATAGCATGTAGAATGATTCTATATGTTGAGCAAAAATCATTTCGTGAAATGTTGGTAAATTTTACAAAAAAAAAAACGCCATAGTATAGTATGTCGAAATTTTTCGATGAAAACGTCAAATTTTTTTGATGTTGAAAAAAAACATGAAAACGGTGGTATTATAGCATGTAGAATGATTCTATGGTGAGCAAAAATCATTTCGTGAAATGTTGGAAAATTTCACAAAAAAAACCCGCCATAGTATACTATGTCGAAATTTTTTTATAAAAACGCCAAATACTTTTTAAGTTGAAAAAAAAACATGGAAATGGTTGTATTATAGTATGCAAGATGATTCTATGGTGAGCAAAAATCATTTCGTGAAATGTTGGAAAATTTTACAAAAAAAAAAAAAAACGCCATAGTATAGTGTGTCAAAATTTTTCAATGAAAATGTCAAATTTTTTTGATGTTGAAAAAAAACATGAAAACGGTCGTATTATAGCATGTAGAATGATTCTATGGTGAGAAAAAGTCATTTCATGAAATGTTGTAAAATTTTACAAAAAAAAAAAAAAATTCAAAACGTCATAGTATAGTATGTCAAAATTTTTCGATGAAAACGTCAAATTTTTTTGATGTTGAAAAAAAACCATGAAAACGGTCGTATTATATTATGTAGAATGATTCTGTGGTGAGAAAAAGTCATTTCGTGAAATGTTGTAAAATTTTACAAAAAAAAAAAAAAAACGCCATAGTATAGTATGTCGAAATTTTTCGATGAAAACGTCAAATTTTTTTGATTTTGAAAAAAAACATGAAAACGGTCGTATTATAACATGTAGAATGATTCTATGTTGAGCAAAAATCATTTCGTGAAATGTTGGTAAATTTTACAAAAAAAAAAAAACGCCATAGTATAGTATGTCGAAATTTTTCGATAAAAACGCCAAATACTTTTTAAGTTGAAAAAAAAACATGAAAATGGTTGTATTATAGTATGCAAGATGATTCTATGGTGAGCAAAAATCATTTCGTGAAATGTTGGAAAATTTTACAAAAAAAAAACGCCATAGTATAGTGTGTCAAAATTTTTCAATGAAAATGACAAATTTTTTTGATGTTGTAAAAACACCTGAAAACGGTCGTATTATAGCATGTAGAATGATTCTATGGTGAGAAAAAGTCATTTCGTGAAATGTTGTAAAATTTTACAAAAAAAAAAAAACGCCATAGTATAGTATGTCGAAATTTTTCAGTGAAAATGTCAAATTTTTTTGATGTTGAACAAACCATGAAAACGGTCGTATTATAGCATGTAGAATGATTCTATGTTGAGCAAAAGTCATTTCATGAAATGTTGGAAAATTTTACAAAAAAAAAAAAAACGCCATAGTATAGTATGTTGAAATTTTTCAATGAAAACGTCAAATTTTTTTGATGTTGAAAAAAAAACATGAAAACAGTCGTATTATAGCATGTAGAATGATTCTATGGTGAGCAAAAGTCATTTCATGAAATGTTGTAAAATTTTACAAAAAAAAAAAAAACGCCATAGTATAGTATGTCGAAATTTTTCGATGAAAACGTCAAATTTTTTTGATGTTGAAAAAAAACATGAAAACGGTTGTATTATAGCATGTAGAATGATTCTATGTTGAGCAAAAATCATTTTGTGAAATGTTGTAAAATTTTACAAAAAAAAAAAAAAAACCGCCATAGTATAGTATGTCGAAATTTTTCGATGAAAACATCAAATTTTTTTGATGTTGAAAAAACACATGAAAACGGTCGTATTATAGCATGTCGAATGATTCTATGGTGAGCAAAAGTCATTTCGTGAAATGTTGGAAAATTTTACAAAAAAAAACGCCATAGTATAGTATGTCGAAATTTTTTGATGAAAACGTCAAATTTTTTTGATGTTGAAAAAAAACATAAAAACGGTCGTATTATATTATGTAGAATGATTCTATGGTGAGAAAAAGTCATTTCGTGAAACGTTGTAAAATTTGACAAAAAAAAAAAAAAAAACGCCATAGTATAGTATGTCGAGATTTTTCGATGAAAATGTCAAAAATTTTTGATTTTGAAAAAAAAACATGAAAATGGTCGTATTATATTATGTAGAATGATTCTATGGTGAGAAAAAGTCATTTCATGAAATGTTGGAACATTTTACAAAAAAAAAAAAATTGTCATAGTATAGTATGTCAAAATTTTTTAATGAAAACATCACATTTTTTTGATGTTGAAAAATAACATAAAAACGGTCGTGTTATATTATGTAGAATGATTCTGTGGTGAGAAAAAGTCATTTCGTGAAATGTTATAAAATTTTACAAAAAAAAAAAACGCCATAGTATAGTATGTCGAAATTTTTCGATGAAAACGTCAAATTTTTTTGATGTTGAATAAAACCATGAAAACGGTCGTATTATAGCATGTAGAATGATTCTATGGTGAGCAAAAGTCATTTCGTGAAATGTTGGAAAATTTTACAAAAAAAAACAAAAACGCCATAGTATAGTATGTCGAAATTTTTCGATGAAAACGTCAAATTTTTCTGATGTTCAAAAAAACCATGAAAACAGTCATATTATATTATCTAGAACGATTCTATGTTGTGAAAAAGTCATTTCGTGAAATGTTGTAAAATTTTACAAATAAAAAAAAAACGCCATAGTATAGTATGTCGAAATTTTTCGATGAAAATGTCAAATTTTTTTGATTTTGAAAAAAAACATGAAAACGGTCGTATTATTACATGTAGAATGATTCTATGTTGAGCAAAAATCATTTCGTGAAATGTTGGAAAATTTTACAAAAAAAAAAAAAAAACGCCATAGTATAGTATGTCGAAATTTTTCGATGAAAACATCAAATTTTTTTGATGTTGAAAAAAAAAACATGAAAACGGTCGTATTATATTATGTAGAATGATTCTATGGTGAGCAAAAGTCATTTCGTGAAATGTTGGAAATTTTTACAAAAAAAAAAAAAACGCCATAGTATAGTATGTCGAAATTTTTCAATGAAAACGTCAAATTTTTTTTATTTTGAAAAAACACCTGAAAACGGTCGTATTATAGCATGTAGAATGATTCTATGGTGAGAAAAAGTCATTTCGTGAAATGTTGGAAAATTTTACAAAAAAAAAAAACGCCATAGTATAGTATGTCGAAATTTTTCGATGAAAACGTCAAATTTTTTTGATTTTGAAAAAAAACCATGAAAACGGTCGTATTATAGCATGTAGAATGATTCTATGTTGAGCAAAAATCATTTCGTGAAATGTTGGAAAATTTTACAAAAAAAAAAAAAAAAAACGCCATAGTATAGTATGTCGAAATTTTTCGATGAAAACGTCAAAGTTTTTTTGATGTTGAAAAAAAACATGAAAACGGTCGTATTATAGCATGTAGAATGACTCTATGTTGAGCAAAAATCATTTCGTGAAATGTTGGAAAATTTTAAAAAAAAAAAAAACGCCATAGTATAGTATGTCGAAATTTTTCGATGAAAACGTCAAATTTTTTTGATTTTGAAAAAAAACATGAAAACGGTCGTATTATAACATGTAGAATGATTCTATGTTGAGCAAAAATCATTTCGTGAAATGTTGGAAAATTTTACAAAAAAAAAAAAAAAACGCCATAGTATAGTGTGTCAAAATTTTTCAATGAAAATGTCAAATTTTTTTGATGTTGAAAAAAAACATGAAAACGGTCGTATTATAGCATGTAGAATGATTCTATGGTGAGAAAAAGTCATTCCGTGAAATGTTGGAAAATTTTACAAAAAAAAAACCGCCATAGTATAGTATGTCGAAATTTTTCACTGAAAATGTCAAATTTTTTTGATGTTGAATAAAAACATGAAAACAGTCGTATTATAGCATGTAGAATGATTCTATGATGAGCACAAGTCATTTCATGAAATGTTGGAAAATTTTACAAAAAAAAAAAAAACGCCATAGTATAGTATGTCGAAATTTTTCGATGAAAACGTCAAATTTTTTTGATCTTGAAAAAAAACATGAAAACGGTCGTATTATAGCATGTAGAATGATTCTATGTTGAGCAAAAATCATTTTGTGAAATGTTGTAAAATTTTACAAAAAAAAAAAAAATGCCATAGTATAGTATGTCGAAATTTTTCGATGAAAACGTCAAATTTTTTTGATGTTGAAAAAAAACATGAAAACGGTCGTATTATAGCATGTAGAATGATTCTATGTTGAGCAAAAATCATTTCGTGAAATGTTGGAAAATTTTACAAAAAAAAAAAAAAACGCCATAGTATAGTATGTCGAAATTTTTCGATGAAAACGTCAAATTTTTTTGATTTTGAAAAAAAACATGAAAACGGTCGTATTATAGCATGTAGAATGATTCTATGTTGAGCAAAAATCATTTCGTGAAATGTTGGAAAATTTTACAAAAAAAAAAAAACGCCATAGTATAGTATGTCGAAATTTTTCAATGAAAATGTCAAATTTTTTTGATGTTGAATAAAAACATGAAAACGGTCGTATTATAGCATGTAGAATGATTCTATGGTGAGAAAAAGTCATTTCATGAAATGTTGGAAAATTTTACAAAAAAAAAACGCCATAGTATAGTATGTCGAAATTTTTCAATGAAAACGTCAAATTTTTTTGATGTTGAAAAAAACCATGAAAACGGTCGTATTATAGCATGTAGAATGATTCTATGGTGAGCAAAAAGTCATTTCGTGAAATGTTGGAAAATTTTACAAAAAAAAAAAAGCCATAGTATAGTATGTCGAAATTTTTTCGATGAAAACGTCAAATTTTTTTGATGTTGAAAAAAAACATGAAAACGGTCGTATTCTATTATGTAGAATGATTCTGTGGTGAGAAAAAGTCATTTCGTGAAATGTTGGAAAATTTTACAAAAAAAAAAAAAACGCCATAGTATAGTATGTCGAAATTTTTCGATGAAAACGTCAAATTTTTTTGATTTTGAAAAAAACCATGAAAACGGTCGTATTATAGCATGTAGAATGATTCTATGTTGAGCAAAAATCATTTTGTGAAATGTTGTAAAATTTTACAAAAAAAAAAATGCCATAGTATAGTATGTCGAAATTTTTCGATGAAAACGTCAAATTTTTTTTAATGTTGAAAAAAAACATGAAAACGGTCGTATTATAGCATGTAGAATGATTCTATGTTGAGCAAAAATCATTTCGTGAAATGTTGGAAAATTTTACAAAAAAAAAAACAAAACGCCATAGTATAGTATGTCGAAATTTTTCGATGAAAACGTCAAATTTTTTTGATTTTGAAAAAAAACATGAAAACGGTCGTATTATAACATGTAGAATGATTCTATGTTGAGCAAAAATCATTTCGTGAAATGTTGGAAAATTTTACAAAAAAAAAAAAAACGCCATAGTATAGTATGTCGAAATTTTTCGATAAAAACGCCAAATACTTTTTAAGTTGAAAAAAAAACATGAAAATGGTTGTATTATAGTATGCAAGATGATTCTATGGTGAGCAAAAATCATTTCGTGAAATGTTGGAAAATTTTACAAAAAAAACCGCCATAGTATAGTGTGTCAAAATTTTTCAATGAAAATGACAAATTTTTTTGATGTTGTAAAAACACCTGAAAACGGTCGTATTATAGCATATAGAATGATTCTATGGTGAGAAAAAGTCATTTCGTGAAATGTTGTAAAATTTTACAAAAAAAAAAAAACGCCATAGTATAGTATGTCGAAATTTTTCGATGAAAACGTCAAATTTTTTTGATGTTGAAAAAACCATGAAAACGGTCGTATTATAGCATGTCGAATGATTCTATGGTGAGCAAAAGTCATTTCGTGAAATGTTGGAAAATTTTACAAAAAAAAAAACGCCATAGTATAGTATGTCGAAATTTTTCGATGAAAACGTCAAATTTTTTTGATTTTGAAAAAAAACATGAAAACGGTCGTATTATAACATGTAGAATGATTCTATGTTGAGCAAAAATCATTTCGTGAAATGTTGGAAAATTTTACAAAAAAAAAAAAAAAAACGCCATAGTATAGTATGTCGAAATTTTTCGATGAAAACGTCAAATTTTTTTGATGTTGAAAAAAAAACATGAAAACGGTCGTATTATATTATGTAGAATGATTCTGTGGTGAGACAAAGTCATTTCGTGAAATGTTGTAAAATTTTACAAAAAAAAAAAAAACGCCATAGTATAGTATGTCGAAATTTTTCGATGAAAACGTCAAATTTTTTTGATTTTGAAAAAAAACATGAAAACGGTCGTATTATAGCATGTAGAATGATTCTGTGGTGAGAAAAAGTCATTTCGTGAAATGTTGTAAAATTTTACAAAAAAAAACAAAAACGCCATAGTATAGTATGTCGAAATTTTTCGATGAAAACGTCAAATTTTTTTGATTTTGAAAAAAAAACATGAAAACGGTCGTATTATAGCATGTAGAATGATTCTATGGTGAGCAAAAATCATTTCGTGAAATGTTGGAAAATTTTACAAAAAAAAAAAACGCCATAGTATAGTATGTCGAAATTTTTTGATGAAAACGTCAAATTTTTTTGATGTTGAAAAAAAACATAAAAACGGTCGTATTTTATTATGTAGAATGATTCTATATGGTGAGCAAAAATCATTTAGTGAAATGTTGGTAAATTTTACAAAAAAAAACGCCATAGTATAGTATGTCGAAATTTTTCGATGAAAACGTCAAATTTTTTTGATGTTGAAAAAAAACATGAAAACGGTCGTATTATAGCATGTAGAATGATTCTATGGTGAGCAAAAATCATTTCGTGAAATGTTGGAAAATTTTACAAAAAAAAAAAAAAACGCCATAGTATAGTATGTCGAAATTTTTCGATGAAAATGTCAAATTTTTTTGATGTTGAAAAAAAACATGAAAACGGTCGTATTATAGCATGTAGAATGATTCTATGTTGAGCAAAAATCATTTCGTGAAATGTTGGAAAATTTTACAAAAAAAAAAAAACGCCATAGTATAGTATGTCGAAATTTTTCGATGAAAACGTCAAATACTTTTTAAGTTGAAAAAAAACATGAAAATGGTTGTATTATAGCATGCAGGATGATTCTATGGTGAGCAAAAATCATTTCGTGAAATGTTGGAAAATTTTACAAAAAAAAAAACGCCATAGTATAGTATGTCGAAATTTTTCAGTGAAAATGTCAAATTTTTTTGATGTTGAAAAAACACCTGAAAACGGTCGTATTATAGCATGTAGAATGATTCTATGGAGAGCAAAAAGTCATTTCGTGAAATGTTGTAAAATTTTACAAAAAAAACAAAAACGCCATAGTATAGTATGTCGAAATTTTTCGATGAAAACGTCAAATTTTTTTGATGTTGAAAAAACCATGAAAACGGTCGTATTATAGCATGTCGAATGATTCTATGGTGAGCAAAAGTCATTTCGTGAAATGTTGGAAAATTTTACAAAAAAAACGCCATAGTATAGTATGTCGAAATTTTTTGATGAAAAACGTCAAATTTTTTTGATGTTGAAAAAAAACCATAAAAACGGTCGTATTTTATTATGTAGAATGATTCTATATGGTGAGCAAAAATCATTTCGTGAAATGTTGGTAAATTTTACAAAAAAAAAAAACGCCATAGTATAGTATGTCGAAATTTTTCGATAAAAACGCCAAATTACTTTTTAAGTTGAAAAAAAACATGAAAACGGTTGTATTATAGCATGTAGAATGATTCTATGGTGAGCAAAAGTCATTTTGTGAAATGTTGCAAAATTTTACAAAAAAAAAAAACAAAACGCCATAGTATAGTATGTCGAAATTTTTCGATGAAAACGTCAAATTTTTTTGATGTTGAATAAAAACATGAAAACGGTCGTATTATAGCATGTAGAATGATTCTATGGTGAGCAAAAGTCATTTCGTGAAATGTTGGAAAATTTTACAAAAAAAAAAAAAAACGCCATAGTATAGTATGTCGAAATTTTTCGATGAAAACGTCAAATTTTTTTTATGTTGAAAAAAAACATGAAAACGGTCGTATTATAGCATGTAGAATGATTCTATGGTGAGCAAAAGTCATTTCGTGAAATGTTGGAAAATTTTACAAAAAAAAAAAAAACGCCATAGTATAGTATGTCGAATTTTTTCAGTGAAAATGTCAAATTTTTTTGATGTTGAAAAAACACCTGAAAACGGTAGTATTATAGCATGTAGAATGATTCTATGGAGAGCAAAAGTCATTTCGTGAAATGTTGGAAAATTTTACAAAAAAATAAAAAAACGCCATAGTATAGTATGTCGAAATTTTTCGATGAAAACGTCAAATTTTTTTTGATGTTGAAAAAAAACATGAAAACGGTCGTATTATAGCATGTAGAATGATTCTATGTTGAGCAAAAATCATTTCGTGAAATGTTGGTAAAATTTTACAAAAAAAAAAAAAATGCCATAGTATAGTATGTCGAAATTTTTCGATGAAAACGTCAAATTTTTTTGATGTTGAAAAAAAACATGAAAACGGTCGTATTATAGCATGTAGAATGATTCTATGGTGAGCAAAAAGTCATTTCGTGAAATGTTGGAAAATTTTACAAAAAAAAAAAAAACGCCATAGTATAGTGTGTCGAAATTTTTCGATGAAAACGTCAAATTTTTTTGATGTTGAAAAAAAACACCTGAAAACGGTCGTATTATAGCATGTAGAATGATTCTATGGTGAGCAAAAGTCATTTCGTGAAATGTTGGAAAATTTTACAAAAAAAAAAAAACGCCATAGTATAGTATGTCGAAATTTTTCAGTGAAAACGTCAAATTTTTTTGATGTTGAAAAAAAACATGAAAACGGTCGTATTATAGCATGTAGAATGATTCTATGGTGAGCAAAAATCATTTCGTGAAATGTTGGAAAATTTTACAAAAAAAAAAAAACGCCATAGTATAGTATGTCGAAATTTTTCGATGAAAACGTCAAATTTTTTTGATGTTGAAAAAAAAACATGAAAACGGTCGTATTATATTATGTAGAATGATTCTATGTTGAGCAAAAATCATTTCGTGAAATGTTGGAAAATTTCACAAAAAAAAAAAAAAACGCCATAGTATAGTATGTCGAAATTTTTCGATGAAAACGTCAAATTTTTTTGATGTTGAAAAAAAACATGAAAACGGTCGTATTATAGCATGTAGAATGATTCTGTGGTGAGAAAAAGTCATTTCGTGAAATGTTGTAAAATTTTACAAAAAAAAACAAAAACGCCATAGTATAGTATGTCGAAATTTTTCGATGAAAACGTCAAATTTTTCTGATGTTCAAAAAAACCATGAAAACAGTCATATTATATTATGTAGAACGATTCTATGGTGTGAAAAAGTCATTTTGTGAAATGTTGTAAAATTTTACAAATAAAAAAAAACGCCATAGTATAGTATGTCGAAATTTTTTGATGAAAACGTCAAATTTTTTTGTTTATATTGTAAATGAAAAAAAAAAAACCCATAATTCAAATTTTTTAAAACGTTTTTGTAAACGTATTTTATTATGTAGAATGATTCTATATGGTGAGCAAAAATCATTTCGTGAAATGTTGGTAAATTTTACAAAAAAAAAACGCCATAGTATAGTATGTCGAAATTTTTCGATAAAAACGCCAATTACTTTTTAAGGTGAAAAAAAACATGAAAATGGTTGTATTATAGTATGTAGGATGAATCTATGGTGAGCAAAAATCATTTTGTGAAATGTTGCAAAATTTTACAAAAAAAAAAAACAAAACGCCATAGTATAGTATGTCGAAATTTTTCGATGAAAACGTCAAATTTTTTTGATGTTGAATAAACACCTGAAAACGGTAGTATTATAGCATGTAGAATGATTCTATGGTGAGCAAAAGTCATTTCGTGAAATGTTGGAAAATTTTACAAAAAAAACAAAAACGCCATAGTATAGTATGTCGAAATTTTTCGATGAAAACGTCAAATTTTTTTGATGTTGAAAAAAAACATGAAAACGGTCGTATTATAGCATGTAGAATGATTCTATGGTGAGCAAAAGTCATTTCGTGAAATGTTGGAAAATTTTACAAAAAATAAAAAAACGCCATAGTATAGTATGTCGAAATTTTTCGATGAAAACGCCAAATACTTTTTAAGTTGAAAAAAAACATGAAAATGGTTGTATTATAGTATGCAAGATGATTCTATGGTGAGCAAAAATCATTTCGTGAAATGTTGGAAAATTTTACAAAAAAAAACGCCATAGCATAGTATGTCGAAATTTTTTGATGAAAACGTCAAATGTTTTTGATGTTGAAAAAAAACATAAAAACGGTCGTATTTTATTATGTAGAATGATTCTATATGGTGAGCAAAAATCATTTCGTGAAATGTTGGTAAATTTTACAAAAAAAAAAAAAACGCCATAGTATAGTATGTCGAAATTTTTCGATAAAAACGCCAAATACTTTTTAAGTTGAAAAAAAACATGAAAACAGTCGTATTATAGCATGTAGAATGATTCTATGATGAGCACAAGTCATTTCATGAAATGTTGGAAAATTTTACAAAAAAAAAACGCCATAGTATAGTATGTCGAAATTTTTCGATGAAAACGTCAAATTTTTTTGATGTTGAAAAAAAACATGAAAACGGTCGTATTATATTATGTAGAATGATTCTGTGGTGAGAAAAATCATTTCATGAAATGTAAAATTTTACAAAAAAAAAAAAAACGCCATAGTATAGTATGTCGAAATTTTTCGATGAAAACGTCAAATTTTTTTGATTTTGAAAAAAAAACATGAAAACGGTCGTATTATAGCATGTAGAATGATTCTATGTTGAGCAAAAATCATTTTGTGAAATGTTGTAAAATTTTACAAAAAAAAAAAAAACGCCATAGTATAGTATGTCGAAATTTTTCGATGAAAACGTCAAATTTTTTTGATGTTGAAAAAAAACATGAAAACGGGCGTATTATAGCATGTAGAATGATTCTATGTTGAGCAAAAATCATTTCGTGAAATGTTGGAAAATTTAAAAAAAAAAAAAAACGCATAGTATTTCTCGAAATTTTTCGATGAAAACGTCAAATTTTTTTGATGTTGAAAAAAAACAGAAAACGGTCGTATTTCATTATGTAGAATGATTCTATATGTTGAGCAAAAATCATTTCTTGAAATGTTGGAAAATTTTCACAAAAAAAAACCTGCCATAGTATAGTATGTTGAAATTTTTCAACGAAAACGTCAAATTTTTTTGATGTTGAAAAAACACCTGAAAACGGTCGTATTATATTATGTAGAATGATTCTGTGGTGAGAAAAAGTCATTTCGTGAAATGTTGTAAAATTTTACAAAAAAAAAAAAAAAGCCATAGTATAGTATGTCGAAATTTTTCGATGAAAACGTCGAATTTTTTTGATGTTGAAAAAAAACATGAAAACGGTCGTATTATAGCATGTAGAATGATTCTATGTTGAGCAAAAATCATTTCGTGAAATGTTGGAAAATTTAAAAAAAAAAAAAAACGCCATAGTATAGTATGTCGAAATTTTTCAGTGAAAATGTCAAATTTTTTTGATGTTGAATAAAAACATGAAAACAGTCGTATTATAGCATGTAGAATGATTCTATGATGAGCACAAATCATTTCATGAAATGTTGGAAAATTTTACAAAAAAAAAAAAAACGCCATAGTATAGTATGTCGAAATTTTTCGATGAAAACGTCAAATTTTTTTGATTTTCAAAAAAAACATGAAAATGGTTGTATTATAGTATGCAAGATGATTCTATGGTGAGCAAAAATCATTTCGTGAAATGTTGGAAATTTTTACAAAAAAAAAAACGCCATAGTATAGTGTGTCAAAATTTTTCAATGAAAATGTCAAAATTTTCTGATGTTCAAAAAAACCATGAAAACAGTCATATTATATTATGTAGAACGATTCTATGGTGTGAAAAAGTCATTTTGTGAAATGTTGTAAAATTTTACAAATAAAAAAAAAAACGCCATAGTATAGTATGTCGAAATTTTTTGATGAAAACGTCAAATTTTTTTGATGTTGAAAAAAACCATAAAAACGGTCGTATTTTATTATGTAGAATCATTCTATATGGTGAGCAAAAATCATTTCGTGAAATGTTGGTAAATTTTACAAAAAAAAAAAAAAACGCCATAGTATAGTATGTCGAAATTTTTCGATAAAAACGCCAATTACTTTTTAAGGTGAAAAAAAACATGAAAATGGTTGTATTATAGTATGTAGGATGAATCTATGGTGAGCAAAAATCATTTTGTGAAATGTTGCAAAATTTTACAAAAAAAAAAACAAAAACGCCATAGTATAGTATGTCGAAATTTTTCGATGAAAACGTCAAATTTTTTTGATGTTGAATAAACACCTGAAAACGGTAGTATTATAGCATGTAGAATGATTCTATGGTGAGCAAAAGTCATTTCGTGAAATGTTGGAAAATTTTACAAAAAAAAAACAAAAACGACCATAGTATAGTATCAGTCGAAATTTTTCGATGAAAACGTCAAATTTTTTCGATGTTGAAAAAAACACATGAAAACGGTCATATTATAGCATGTAGAATGATTCTATGGTGAGAAAAACTCATTTCGTGAAATGTTGTAAAATTTTACAAAAAAAACAAAAAACGCCACAGTATAGTATGTCGAAATTTTTCAGTGAAAATGTCAAATTTTTTTGATGTTGAAAAAACACCTGAAAACGGTAGTATTATAGCATGTAGAATGATTCTATGGAGAGCAAAAGTCATTTCGTGAAATGTTGGAAAATTTTACAAAAAATAAAAAAAACGCCATAGTATAGTATGTCGAAATTTTTCGATGAAAACGTCAAATTTTTTTGATGTTGAAAAAAAACATGAAAACGGTGGTATTATAGCATGTCGAATGATTCTATGGTGAGCAAAAGTCATTTCGTGAAATGTTGGAAAATTTTACAAAAAAAAAAAAACGCCATAGCATAGTATGTCGAAATTTTTTGATGAAAACGTCCAATGTTTTTGATGTTGGAAAAAAAACATAAAAACGGTCGTATTATAGCATGTAGAATGATTCTATGATGAGCACAAGTCATTTCATGAAATGTTGGAAAATTTTACAAAAAAAAAAAACGCCATAGTATAGTATGTCGAAATTTTTCGATGAAAACGTCAAATTTTTTTGATGTTGAAAAAAAACATGAAAACGGTCGTATTATATTATGTAGAATGATTCTGTGGTGAGAAAAATCATTTCGTGAAATGTAAAATTTTACAAAAAAAAAAAAACGCCATAGTATAGTATGTCGAAATTTTTCGATGAAAACGTCAAATTTTTTCGATGTTGAAAAAAAACATGAAAACGGTCGTATTATAGCATGTAGAATGATTCTATGGTGAGCAAAAGTCATTTCGTGAAATGTTGGAAAATTTTACAAAAAAAAAAAAAAACGCCATAGTATAGTATGTCGAAATTTTTCGATGAAAACGTCAAATTTTTTTGATGTTGAAAAAAAACATGAAAACGGTCGTATTATAGTATGTAGAATGATTCTATGGTGAGCAAAAATCATTTCGTGAAATGTTGGAAAATTTTAAAAAAAAACACGCCATAGTATAGTGTGTCGAAATTTTTCGATGAAAACGTCAAATTTTTTTGATGTTGAAAAAACACCTGAAAACGGTCGTATTATAGCATGTAGAATGATTCTATGGTGAGCAAAAAGTCATTTCGTGAAATGTTGTAAAATTTTACAAAAAAAAAAAAAAACGCCATAGTATAGTATGTCGAAATTTTTCGATGAAAACGTCAAATTTTTTTGATGTTGAAAAAAAACATGAAAACGGTCGTATTATATCATGTAGAATGATTCTATGTTGAGCAAAAATCATTTCGTGAAATGTTGGAAAATTTTACAAAAAAAAAAAAAAAAACGCCATAGTATAGTATGTCGAAATTTTTCGATGAAAACGTCAAATTTTTTTGATGTTGAAAAAACCATGAAAACGGTCGTATTATAGCATGTCGAATGATTCTATGGTGAGCAAAAGTCATTTCGTGAAATGTTGGAAAATTTTACAAAAAAAAAAAAACGCCATAGTATAGTATGTCGAAAGTTTTCGATAAAAACGCCAAATACTTTTTAAGTTGAAAAAAAACATGAAAATGGTTGTATTATAGTATGCAAGATGATTCTATGGTGAGCAAAAATCATTTCGTGAAATGTTGGAAAATTTTACAAAAAAAAAAAAACGCCATAGTATAGTGTGTCAAAATTTTTCAATGAAAATGTCAAATTTTTTTGATGTTGAAAAAACACCTGAAAACGGTCGTATTATAGCATGTAGAATGATTCTATGGTGAGCAAAAAGTCATTTCGTGAAATGTTGGAAAATTTTACAAAAAAAAAAAAAAAACGCCATAGTATAGTATGTCGAAATTTTTCGATGAAAACGTCAAATTTTTTTGATGTTGAAAAAAAACATGAAAACGGTCGTATTATAGCATGTAGAATGATTCTATGGTGAGCAAAAATCATTTCGTGAAATGTTGGTAAATTTTACAAAAAAAAAAAACGCCATAGTATAGTATGTCGAAATTTTTTGATGAAAAAAAAAAACGTCAAATTTTTTTGATGTTGAAAAAAAACATGAAAACGGTCGTATTATAGTATGTAGAATGATTCTATGGTGAGCAAAAATCATTTCGTGAAATGTTGGAAAATTTTACAAAAAAAAAAAAAAACGCCATAGTATAGTATGTCGAAATTTTTCGATGAAAACGTCAAATTTTTTTGATGTTGAAAAAAAACATGAAAACGGTCGTATTATAGCATGTAGAATGATTCTATGGTGAGAAAAAGTCATTTCGTGAAATGTTGGAAAATTTTACAAAAAAAAAAACAAAAACGCCATAGTATAGTATGTCGAAATTTTTCGATGAAAATGTCAAATTTTTTTGATGTTGAAATAAAAACATGAAAACGGTCGTATTATAGCATGTAGAATGATTCTATGGTGAGCAAAAGTCATTTCGTGAAATGTTGGAAAATTTTACAAAAAAAAAAAAAAAAAAAACGCCATAGTATAGTATGTCGAAATTTTTCGATGAAAACGTCAAATTTTTTTGATGTTGAAAAAAACCATGAAAACGGTCGTATTATAGCATGTAGAATGATTCTATGGTGAGCAAAAGTCATTTCGTGAAATGTTGGAAAATTTTACAAAAAAAACAAAAATGCCATAGTATAGTATGTCGAAATTTTTCGATGAAAACGTCAAATTTTTTTTGATGTTGAAAAAAAACATGAAAACGGTCTTATTATAGCATGTAGAATGATTCTATGGTGAGAAAAAGTCATTTCGTGAAATGTTGTAAAATTTTACAAAAAAAAAAAAACGCCATAGTATAGTATGTCGAAATTTTTCGATGAAAACGTCAAATTTTTTTGATGTTGAAAAAACCATGAAAACGGTCGTATTATAGCATGTCGAATGATTCTATGGTGAGCAAAAGTCATTTCGTGAAATGTTGGAAAATTTTACAAAAAAAAAAAAAACGCCATAGTATAGTATGTCGAAATTTTTCGATGAAAACGCCAAATAATTTTTAAGTTGAAAAAAAAACATGAAAATGGTTGTATTATAGTATGCAAGATGATTCTATGGTGAGCAAAAATCATTTCGTGAAATGTTGGAAAATTTTACAAAAAAAAAAAACCGCCATAGTATAGTGTGTCAAAATTTTTCAATGAAAATGACAAATTTTTTTGATGTTGTAAAAACACCTGAAAACGGTCGTATTATAGCATGTAGAATGATTCTATGGTGAGAAAAAGTCATTTTGTGAAATGTTGTAAAATTTTACAAAAAAAAAAAAAAAACGCCATAGTATAGTATGTCGAAATTTTTCGATGAAAACGTCAAATTTTTTTGATGTTGAAAAAACACATGAAAACGGTGGTATTATAGCATGTCGAATGATTCTATGGTGAGCAAAAGTCATTTCGTGAAATGTTGGAAAATTTTACAAAAAAAAAAAAAAAAAACGCCATAGTATAGTATGTCGAAATTTTTCGATGAAAACGTCAAATTTTTTTGATGTTGAAAAAAAACATGAAAACGGTCGTATTATAGCATGTAGAATGATTCTATGTTGAGCAAAAATCATTTCGTGAAATGTTGGAAAATTTTACAAAAAAAAAAAAAAAACGCCATAGTATAGTATGTCGAAATTTTTCGATGAAAACGTCAAATTTTTTTGATGTTGAAAAAAAACATGAAAACGGTCGTATTATATTATGTAGAATGATTCTATTGTTGAGCAAAAATCATTTCGTGAAATGTTGGAAAATTTCACAAAAAAAAAAAAACGCCGTAGTATAGTATGTCGAAATTTTTCGGTGAAAACGTCAAATTTTTTTGATGTTGAAAAAAAACATGAAAACGGTCGTATTATATTATGTAGAATGATCCTGTGGTGAGAAAAAGTCATTTCGTGAAATGTTGTAAAATTTTACAAAAAAAACCAAAAACGCCATAGTATAGTATGTCGAAATTTTTCGATGAAAACGTCAAATTTTTCTGATGTTCAAAAAAACCATGAAAACAGTCATATTATATTATGTAGAACGATTCTATGGTGTGAAAAAGTCATTTTGTGAAATGTTGTAAAATTTTACAAAAAAAAAAATATTTTTTTATTTTTTAATTTTATTTTTTTTATTTTAAAAAAATAAAATTTATTATAGATGTTAATTATTCTATGGTGAGCAAATGTCATTTCGTGAAATGTTGGAAAATTTTACAAAAAAAACGCCATAGTATAGTATGTCGAAATTTTTTGATGAAAACGTCAAATTTTTTTGATGTTGAAAAAAACCATAAAAACGGTCGTATTTTATTATGTAGAATGATTCTATATGGTGAGCAAAAATCATTTCGTGAAATGTTGGTAAATTTTACAAAAAAAAAACGCCATAGTATAGTATGTCGAAATTTTTCGATAAAAACGCCAATTACTTTTTAAGATGAAAAAAAACATGAAAATGGTTGTATTATAGTATGTAGGATGAATCTATGGTGAGCAAAAATCATTTTGTGAAATGTTGCAAAATTTTACAAAAAAAAAAAACAAAACGCCATAGTATAGTATGTCGAAATTTTTCGATGAAAACGTCAAATTTTTTTGATGTTGAATAAACACCTGAAAACGGTAGTATTATAGCATGTAGAATGATTCTATGGTGAGCAAAAGTCATTTCGTGAAATGTTGGAAAATTTTACAAAAAAAACAAAAACGCCATAGTATAGTATGTCGAAATTTTTCGATGAAAACGTCAAATTTTTTCGATGTTGAAAAAAAAACATGAAAACGGTCGTATTATATCATGTAGAATGATCCTGTGGTGAGCAAAAAGTCATTTCGTGAAATGTTGTAAAATTTTACAAAAAAAACCAAAAACGCCATAGTATAGTATGTCGAAATTTTTCGATGAAAACGTCAAATTTTTTCTGATGTTCAAAAAAAACATGAAAACGGTCGTATTATAGCATGTAGAATGATTCTATGGTGAGCAAAAGTCATTTCGTGAAATGTTGGAAAATTTTACAAAAAAAAAAAAAACGCCATAGTATAGTATGTCGAAATTTTTTGATGAAAAACGTCAAATTTTTTTGATGTTGAAAAAAACCATAAAAACGGTCGTATTTTATTATGTAGAATGATTCCATATGGTGAGCAAAAATCATTTCGTGAAATGTTGGTAAATTTTACAAAAAAAAAAAAAACGCCATACTATAGTATGTCGAAATTTTTCGATAAAAACGCCAAATTACTTTTTAAGTTGAAAAAAAAACATGAAAATGGTTGTATTATAGTATGTAGGATGAATCTATGGTGAGCAAAAATCATTTTGTGAAATGTTGCAAAATTTTACAAAAAAAAAAAACAAAAACGCCATAGTATAGTATGTCGAAATTTTTCGATGAAAACGTCAAATTTTTTTGATGTTGAATAAACACCATGAAAACGGTCGTATTATAGCATGTAGAATGATTCTATGGTGAGCAAAAGTCAATTCGTGAAATGTTGGAAAATTTTACAAAAAAAAAAAAACGCCATAGTATAGTATGTCGAAATTTTTCGATGAAAACGTCAAATTTTTTTGATGTTGAAAAAAAACATGAAAACGGTCATATTATAGCATGTAGAATGATTCTATGGTGAGAAAAACTCATTTCGTGAAATGTTGTAAAATTTTACAAAAAAAAAAAAACGCCACAGTATAGTATGTCGAAATTTTTCGATGAAAACGTCAAATTTTTTTGATTTTGAAAAAAAACATGAAAACGGTCGTATTATAGCATGTAGAATGATTCTATGTTGAGCAAAAATCATTTTGTGAAATGTTGTAAAATTTTACAAAAAAAAACAAAACGCCATAGTATAGTATGTCGAAATTTTTCGATGAAAACGTCAAATTTTTTTGATGTTGAAAAAAAACATGAAAACGGGCGTATTATAGCATGTAGAATGATTCTATGTTGAGCAAAAATCATTTCGTGAAATGTTGGAAAATTAAAAAAAAAAAAAAACGCCATAGTATTTCTCGAAATTTTTCGATGAAAACGTCAAATTTTTTTGATGTTGAAAAAAAAAAGAAAACGGTCGTATTTCATTATGTAGAATGATTCTATATGTTGAGCAAAAATCATTTCTTGAAATGTTGGAAAATTTCACAAAAAAACCCGCCATAGTATAGTATGTTGAAATTTTTCAACGAAAACGTCAAATTTTTTTGATGTTGAAAAAACACCTGAAAACGGTCGTATTATATTATGTAGAATGATTCTGTGGTGAGAAAAAGTCATTTCGTGAAATGTTGTAAAATTTTACAAAAAAAAAAACGCCATAGTATAGTATGTCGAAATTTTTCGATGAAAACGTCGAATTTTTTTGATGTTGAAAAAAAACATGAAAACGGTCGTATTATAGCATGTAGAATGATTCTATGTTGAGCAAAAATCATTTCGTGAAATGTTGGAAAATTTAAAAAAAAAAAAAAAGCCATAGTATAGTATGTCGAAATTTTTCAGTGAAAATGTCAAATTTTTTTGATGTTGAATAAAAACATGAAAACAGTCGTATTATAGCATGTAGAATGATTCTATGATGAGCACAAATCATTTCATGAAATGTTGGAAAATTTTACAAAAAAAAAAACCGCCATAGTATAGTATGTCGAAATTTTTCGATGAAAACGTCAAATTTTTTTGATTTTGAAAAAAAAACATGAAAATGGTTGTATTATAGTATGCAAGATGATTCTATGGTGAGCAAAAATCATTTCGTGAAATGTTGGAAATTTTTACAAAAAAAAAACGCCATAGTATAGTGTGTCAAAATTTTTCAATGAAAATGTCAAAATTTTCTGATGTTCAAAAAAACCATGAAAACAGTCATATTATATTATGTAGAACGATTCTATGGTGTGAAAAAGTCATTTTGTGAAATGTTGTAAAATTTTACAAATAAAAAAAAACGCCATAGTATAGTATGTCGAAATTTTTTGATGAAAACGTCAAATTTTTTTGATGTTGAAAAAAACCATAAAAACGGTCGTATTTTATTATGTAGAATCATTCTATATGGTGAGCAAAAATCATTTCGTGAAATGTTGGTAAATTTTACAAAAAAAAAAAAATGCCATAGTATAGTATGTCGAAATTTTTCGATGAAAACGTCAAATTTTTTCGATGCTGAAAAAAAACATGAAAACGGTCTTATTATAGCATGTAGAATGATTCTATGGTGAGCAAAAATCATTTCGTGAAATGTTGGAAAATTTTACAAAAAAAAAAAATACTATAGCATTATTTTTTTTTTTTTTTAAACATTTAATTTTTTTTTTTTTTTAAAAAACAATAAAATCGTTTTTTTTTTTTTCTTTTTATTTTTTTTTTTGTGAGAAAAATTTTTTTTTTTGAATTTTGGAAAATTTTAAAAAAAAAAAAACAAAACGCCATAGTATAGTATGTCGAAATTTTTCGATGAAAACGTCAAATTTTTTTGATGTTGAATAAAAACACCTGAAAACGGTAGTATTATAGCATGTAGAATGATTCTATGGTGAGCAAAAGTCATTTCGTGAAATGTTGGAAAATTTTACAAAAAAAACAAAAACGCCATAGTATAGTATGTCGAAATTTTTCGATGAAAACGTCAAATTTTTTCGATGTAAAAAAAACATGAAAACGGTCATATTATAGCATGTAGAATGATTCTATGGTGAGAAAAACTCATTTCGTGAAATGTTGTAAAATTTTACAAAAAAATCAAAAACGCCATAGTATAGTATGTCGAAATTTTTCAGTGAAAATGTCAAATTTTTTTGATGTTGAAAAAACACCTGAAAACGGTAGTATTATAGCATGTAGAATGATTCTATGGAGAGCAAAAGTCATTTCGTGAAATGTTGGAAAATTTTTCAAAAAAAAAAAAACGCCATAGTATAGTATGTCGAAATTTTTCGATGAAAACGCCAAATACTTTTTAAGTTGAAAAAAAACATGAAAATGGTTGTATTATAGTATGCAAGATGATTCTATGGTGAGCAAAAATCATTTCGTGAAATGTTGGAAAATTTTACAAAAAAACAACGCCATAGTATAGTGTGTCAAAATTTTTCAATGAAAATGACAAATTTTTTTGATGTTGTAAAAACACCTGAAAATGGTCGTGTTATAGCATGTAGAATGATTCTATGGTGAGCAAAAGTCATTTTGTGAAATGTTGTAAAATTTTACAAAAAAAAAAAAAAAACGTCATAGTATAGTATGTCGAAATTTTTCGATGAAAACGTCAAATTTTTTTGATGTTGAAAAAACCATGAAAACGGTGGTATTATAGCATGTCGAATGATTCTATGGTGAGCAAAAGTCATTTCGTGAAATGTTGGAAAATATACAAAAAAAGCCATAGAAAACGGTATGTGAAATTTTTTGATGAAAACGTCCAATGTTTCTTGATGTTGAAAAAAAACAAAAAACGGTCGTATTTTATTATGTAGAATGATTCTATATGGTGAGCAAAAATCATTTCGTGAAATGTTGGAAAATTTTACAAAAAAAAAAAACGCCATAGTATAGTATGTCGAAATTTTTCGATGAAAACGTCAAATTTTTTTGATGTTGAAAAAAAACATGAAAACGGTCGTATTATATTATGTAGAATGATTCTGTGGTGAGAAAAAGTCATTTCGTGAAATGTAAAATTTTACAAAAAAAAAAAAACGCCATAGTATAGTATGTCGAAATTTTTCGATGAAAACGTCAAATTTTTTTGATTTTGAAAAAAACATGAAAACGGTCGTATTATAGCATGTAGAATGATTCTATGTTGAGCAAAAATCATTTCGTGAAATGTTGGAAAATTTTACAAAAAAAAAAAAACGCCATAGTATAGTATGTCGAAATTTTTCGATAAAAACGCCAAATTCTTTTTAAGGTGAAAAAAAAAAGATGAAAATGGTTGTATTATAGTATGTAGGATGAATCTATGGTGAGCAAAAATCATTTTGTGAAATGTTGCAAAATTTTACAAAAAAAAAAAAAAACGCCATAGTATAGTATGTCGAAATTTTTCGATGAAAACGTCAAATTTTTTTGATGTTGAATAAACACCTGAAAACGGTAGTATTATAGCATGTAGAATGATTCTATGGTGAGCAAAAGTCATTTCGTGAAATGTTGGAAAATTTTACAAAAAAAACAAAAACGCCATAGTATAGTATGTCGAAATTTTTCAGTGAAAATGTCAAATTTTTTCGATGTTGAAAAAACACCTGAAAACGGTAGTATTATAGCATGTAGAATGATTCTATGGAGAGCAAAAGTCATTTCGTGAAATGTTGGAAAATTTTACAAAAAAAAAAAAAACCATATTTTTTTTTTTTTTTATTTTTTTTTGATAAACCCCCAATATTTTTTTTTTTTAAAAAAAACATGAAAATGGTTGTATTATAGTATGCAGGATGATTCTATGGTGAGCAAAAGTCATTTCGTGAAATGTTGGAAAATTTTACAAAAAAAAGCCATAGCATAGTATGTCGAAATTTTTTGATGAAAACGTCCAATGTTTTTGATTGATAAAAAAAAAAAAAAAAAATTTTTTTTTTTTTTTTTTTTATATTTTTTTTATATGGAAAAAAAATTTTTTTTTATTTAATGATAATTAATTTAAAAAAAAAAACGCCATAGTATAGTATGTCGAAATTTTTCGATGAAAAAAAAACGCCAAATACAATTTTTTTAAAAAAAACATAAAACAGTCGTATTATAGATGTAGAATGATTCTATGATGAGCACAAGTCATTTCATGAAATGTTGGAAAATTTTACAAAAAAAAAAACGCCATAGTATAGCATGTCAAATTTTCGAAAATCAATTTTTTTTTTTTTTAAAAAACATAACTATTATAGATGTGAATGATTCTATGTTGAGCAAAAGTCATTTCGTGAAATGTTGGAAAATTAAAAAAAAAAACCCCCAATTTTTCCCCAAATTTTTTCGAGAAAAACGCCAATTTTTTTATGTTGAAAAAAAAAGAAAACGGTCGTATTTTATTATGTGGATATATGTTGACCAAGTCATTTCATGAAATGTTGGAAAATTTTACAAAAAAAAAACCGCCATAGTATAGTATGTCGAAATTTTTCGATGAAAACGTCAAATTTTTTTGATTTTGAAAAAAAAAACATGAAAATGGTTGTATTATAGTATGCAAGATGATTCTATGGTGAGCAAAAGTCATTTCGTGAAATTTTGTTATTTTTTAAAAAAAAACCCCCTCATATTTTTTTGTATTTTTTTTTTTTAAAACTCCCCTTTTTTTTTTTTTTTAAAAAAAACATAAAAACGGTCGTATTTTATTATGTAGAATGATTCTATATGTGTGAGCAAAAATCATTTCGTGAAATGTTGGTAAATTTTACAAAAAAAAAAAACGCCATAGTATAGTATGTCGAAATTTTTCGATAAAAACGCCAAATACTTTTTAAGTTGAAAAAAAACATGAAAACAGTCGTATTATAGCATGTAGAATGATTCTATGATGAGCACAAGTCATTTCATGAAATGTTGGAAAATTTTACAAAAAAAAAAAACGCCATAGTATAGTATGTCGAAATTTTTCGATGAAAACGTCAAATTTTTTTGATGTTGAAAAAAAACATGAAAACGGGCGTATTATAGCATGTAGAATGATTCTATGTTGAGCAAAAATCATTTCGTGAAATGTTGGAAAATTAAAAAAAAAAAAAAACCCATAGTATTATCTCGAAATTTTTCGATGAAAACGTCAAATTTTTTTGATTTTGAAAAAAAAAACATGAAAATGGTTGTATTATAGTATGCAAGATGATTCTATGGTGAGCAAAAATCATTTCGTGAAATGTTGGAAATTTTTACAAAAAAAAAAACGCCATAGTATAGTGTGTCAAAATTTTTCAATGAAAATGTCAAATTTTTTTGATGTTGAAAAAAACACCTGAAAACGGTCGTATTATAGCATGTAGAATGATTCTATGGTGAGAAAAAGTCATTTTGTGAAATGTTGTAAAATTTTACAAAAAAAAAAAAAAACGCCATAGTATAGTATGTCGAAATTTTTCGATGAAAACGTCAAATTTTTTTGATTTTGAAAAAAAACATGAAAACGGTCGTATTATAGCATGTAGAATGATTCTATGTTGAGCAAAAATCATTTCGTGAAATGTTGTAAAGTGTTACAAAAAAAAAAAAAGCCATAGTATAGTATGTCGAAATATTTTGATGAAAACATCAAATTTTTTTGATGTTGAAAAAAACCAAAAAAACGGTCGTATTTTATTATGTAGAATCATTCTATATGGTGAGCAAAAATCATTTCGTGAAATGTTGGTAAATTTTACAAAAAAAAAACGCCATAGTATAGTATGTCGAAATTTTTCGATGAAAACGTCAAATTTTTCTGATGTTCAAAAAAACCATGAAAACAGTCATATTATATTATGTACAACGATTCTATGATGAGCAAAAATCATTTCGTGAAATGTAAAATTTTGGAAAAAAAAAACCCGCCATAGTATAGTATGTCGAAATTTTTCGATGAAAACAACTTTTTTTGATGTTGAAAAAAACGTGAAAACGGTCGTTTTATAGCATGTAGAATGATTCTATGATGAGAAAAAGTCATTTCGTGAAATGTTGGAAAATTTTACAAAAAAACAAAAACGCCGTAGTATAGTATGTCGAAATTTTTCAACGAAAACGTCAAATTTTTTTGATGTTGAAAAAAAAACATGAAAACAGTCGTATTATAGCATGTAGAATGATTCTATGTTGAGCAAAAGTCATTTCTTGAAATGTTGGAAAATTTTACAAAAAAAAAACGGCATAGTATAGTATGTCGAAATTTTTCGATGAAAACGTCAAATTTTTTTGATGTTGAAAAAAACATGAAAACGGTCGTATTATAGCATGTCGAATGATTCTATTTCACGCAAAATAGGTCATAGTATTGAATTTTTAAAAATTCATGTTAACAGTCATAGTATGTTAAACAATATTATGATTTTAAAAAGTCAAATTATATTATGTTGAAAAATTTAATGAAAAAAATCACAGTATAGTATGTCAAAACAGGTCATAGTATTGAATCTTCAAAAAATTCATGTTAACAGTCGTATTATAGTATGATAAATATATGATTTAAAAATGTGAAATTACATGACGTCGATAAATTTTATGCAACAAAAGTCATAGTACATCCATCCATCCATCCATCGTCAACCGCTTATCCCGTTAGGGATCGCGGGGGGGGGGGCTGGAGCCAATCCCAGCTGGCATTGGGCGAAGGCGGGGTTCACCCTGGACAGGTCGCCAGTCCATCGCAGGGCACATAGAGACAGACAATCATTCACGCTCACATCCACACCTTTTGGGCAATTTAGAGTAATCAATTAACCTAAACAGCATGTCTTTGGACTGTGGGAGGAAGCCGGAGTACCCGGAGAGAACATGGAAACTCTACACAGAAGAGTCCCAAGCTAAAATCGAACCTGCGACCCTTTTGCTGTGAGGCAACAGCAAGCCCCAGTCATAGTACAGTATGTCAAAAAAAATTTAGTGAAAAAAACGTCATAGTATAGTATGTGGAAAAAAGTCGAGATAAAAATCAGGATAGCATGTCGAAAACTCAGTCTAGTATGTCGAAGAAAGTCATGAAAAAAGTCACAATATAGCATGTCGAAAAGTTATAGTATAGTATGTCGCAGAAATGACATGAAAAACATCATAGTATAGTTTATCGAAGAAATGTCGAAAGTCATGAAAAATATACTATAGCATGTTTAAAAAAGAGAGTATGGTATGTTGAAAAACGCCATAGTTTAGCATGTCAAGAAATGTCATGAAGTCATAGTATAGTATGTCGAAAGTCATGAAAAGTCATAGTATAGTATATCGAAGAAATGTCATGAAAAAGTCATGGTATAGTATATTGAAAAGTCATAGCATAGTATATCAAAATGTCATAGTATAGCATGTTGAAAAAAGTCACTAGAGCATGTTGAAAAAAGTTATTGCATAGTATTTCAAAAAAATCCTAATATTGCTTGTTGAAAAATATCATAGTATAGTATGTCGTGAAAAAATCATACTATAGCATGCTGAAAAAGTCAGTATAGAAAGTCGAAGAAATGTCATGAAGTCATAGTATAGTATGTAGACGAAAGTCAAATAAGTTATCATATAGTATGTCAAACAATCAGTCACAGTATAGCATCTAAAAAAAAAAAAAAAAACTGCTAAAAGTTCTTTAGTCAATTGAAAAGTCATAAAAATCCTAACATGGTATGTCCAAAAAAAGTCATTCAGAGGTGGACTCCTAAATGACTGTGACCCACAGCCTACCACAGACAAACAAGGGAAGTCAGGAAATTAAACAATTAGCCATAGCATTCAAAATTTGGACACAGGCAAAGATTGAGATCACCCAGTGTTTATAATGTGGTCAACAAGGTGTAATCCACGCTAATAGTAGCACTTCTGGACAACAAATTCCTCTCACCCAGCAAGCAGACTGTATCTGCCAGAGCGAGTCTTGAGGCAGGGGACACCTACATGACCCTGGGCACACAATGGAGGTGCGGCACGCCACAGCGCAACAGGAAGAGGCTGGAAAGAAAGGCCAGCTCTGCCTGGGGCTCCTGGACCAGCAGGGGGGGAGAGAGGAGGAGACGGCAAGCTGCACCAGGAAAGGACCCCACCCCAAGAACACCACAAGCCTAGAGCCCTCAGGACAGGCCACCCCAAGGACGAAGGAGCGACAGAGTCCTTCCTGCCTCAGCTGAACCCCAACCAGCACTGCTCCCAAACACACACGCCCCACAAACCACCGGCGCAAGGACAACAACTAAGCCTTTCTCTTTTTTTTTTTTTTTTTTTACATTTTTTCCTCCCCCACCAAAATCTTTATCTTTGCGCAAAGTATGGCTGACGCGAATGGTATAGGTGGTGCTCTACCCTGTCCAATGGATATTTACAACAGGCAATGCAAAAATAAGGCTAAGAGATTCATTAAGGATCGCAGCATCCTGGATAACCCTTTTCTCCTTGTTTAGGTTGGGAAGAAGGTACCGGATACACCTCGCCGGCACTCAGTAAAATGAGCTGTTACTGCCTTTAGAAACTGATTGGCCAACAGGGTGTGCTACTCACTCTATGTACACAAAAAACACTTTTCCATGATTTCCTGGGTCATTTATTTTATTACAATATATACATAATTTTAGGAATTGTCTCCTCACAGTTTACCTGATTTGAACTGAAATAATGCCACTACCTCTTACATGCCAACAGACTCTATGTAAAATAAAATGGTGTCCTCAGTCTGTGGCAACAGCAACAACTTCCTACCCAAAAGAGGACACAATCACATTTCGTGTTGGATTCCCACGAAGGCAATCATCGATACTTTGGCAGGCACTTTTGTATTTACTGAAGATAATCTAAAGTTGTCTGTAGACAGTAGGTTGAAGGAGAAGGAAAAAAAGGAAAAACAACTAACTTCATAACACCTCTGATGCTTCTTCCCCCGCCGCTATGTGATCAGAGGTATATGGAAGTCTGCACTGTCAAAGAGGAGAGGCCGTTTGACTGGAGTGGGATCCTTGTCAGCCTTGTGAAGGAGTTTAAACAGTCCTGTTCCAATATTCATTGGAATTCCCATAATGATGCACTCAGACACACCTGAAACACAAACACAGGAAAGGTAAGACCCAGTTAAGACAGAGTGAAGTTCAATTTCACTAAAGAGATGAAGCATCAGCTTACCACAAACTGAGTCTTTCTGTCCAAAGTAGGCGGCATCGAACAGATGATCAGCTGTTTTCTCGAAGGAAGCCAGCATGAGGACGCTCTCTTTCATTTTGGCTAAACCGAACCTGGTGATTCCCAGTATCTCCCCCTTTATGGACAGAAGACAGTGTGCACACAGGTGAAATGACTTCTAACTACACAAAGACTACAAAGACACATCAAGATTTTGATTGGTCCATACCTTGTAGGACATGAGATCTGCGAGAAGCATGACGTGACGCCGGTCAATGCTCATTCCGTGGTTCACCATGGTGTACTGAATCTCATTGATGATGGTGGATCTAGCTGCCTCAATACCCAAAGTCCTCTCAACCTAGAAAAATACACAAAAAAATTAAAAAAATTATGCTGGACTGATTAAGAGTCCCTGTAGTCAATCGGTAAATCTCTATTGTAGATTATCCAGCTTACCCAAGCTGATGATTTAAGATTGACTTTTATGATGTGGATACATTTAAAAAGCATTTACACATCTGCCCAAAAGTCCAGATCATTTTTAACACACAGCCAGATAAAATCGACTGTCAACCTTCACAGACATGGCTGAATACTAAATGCAGCAGAAATAACTTTCTAACAGAAATAATCTCCTAAATCTCTCTGAGGTTATTTGTTTTGTCAGTATAGCCACTGACACATAGCGTGAGTCATGCACAAATCTTTGTCAGACAGCATTTGCATGAAATAGCATGTTGATTTGAGAGTGGATTGACCCAGGGAAAAACATCATGCATCTTTCTTTATATTCAGTTAGTTATATACTTCCGTTATCTGACACAGAAACAGAATGCCAATGAGCGAAGCACAGTTTTGGTGTTTAAAATCCAAAAGAGGAGGCAGAGGAAGTTGACGGTTTTCTCCTGTTTGCATGTGAACTTTCAGAAAACAATCTGGTTGGTTGCCATGTAAACTTTTTCAAACATTGTGGACTTTATCACGTACAACTAGCTAAAACTAATGCAATACATTAGATACAGCTTAACATCACAACCAACTGCAGCCTGCAATATGTGAAGTATAATGTACAGCGAGCTGGTCATTGTGGTGAATAAACCCTGATCGGAGGGGCCTTGCATCAGCCTGACGAACAATGACCTGCTTGCTGGACATTAGCATGCTTATTACACAGTTATTAGTCAAGAAATTAATAATTTTACACAGAAATGGTCATCCAGAGTGCATTATCAGAACTGTGTCCATAGTGACAGTCCATAATAGAGAGCAGCGCCCTACTATAAAGAGATAAACTGCAGAATGATGAAGAACTGAGTGTTCAACAAAGCTGTGTGATAAACAATGAAATTGAATCAACACCTCTCTAAAACAGTTTCAACAAACATAATCTTTACCAAGTTAGGGTTTACTTTAGGACTGTTGTATTAGACTGCTTTAGTTAGAGCTAGGTGTACCGAATAATCTGGAACCTGAGTAGAAACAAGCGGGATACAGCTGAAAGACTGGTACATGTGGTGTAACACAATAGAAAAGTATGTTAGTATGTTACTGCTTGAACTGAATCTCACTCAAATTGTCTTGACCTGCATTTATTGTATTAATTTAGTGTCACAGCAGGTCAGAACACAATCTGTTATCAAGTTCAATTCATGGAAGAGATGTAGGGCAGCTGTTTAACTAAAATAAGGACACACTTTTGTAGCAGAGCTTCTCAACGTTTGTGGCGCGGCGCCTCGTGGGACGGCGAGGCATGACAGGTGGGGCGTTCGTGACCGGGAGGACAATATGATACGGAATTAACGTTATGACACGAGAATCTTTCACAGCGGAACAGTAAACAAATCGGCTATAGCGATGGTGTTCATTTAGACAATGCTCTGTAGGTTTACAGAATACAGATATATGCAGATATTTAACGGACACAAAAAGATACAGACGATGCTTCGGAGACAACAATGTGCTCAGCTGACGGTAATCAAAATAAAACATGCGGAAAACATGAGGAAGTAGGGCTGTACAGAATAGATCGAAGCCTCATAACTGACTCACGTTCGGTCCAGAATGGTCACGTGAACAGCACGTGGCGGCTGCGTGATTCACGCGTCCCTTGTTCACACCAGCAGCATGTCAGTTGCGTTTCTGCTTTCATAATGGCCATTTCATTATAATTGTCATTTATATTTATTGTAGACAGAATGTGTGATAATTTGTAAATAATAGTAATAATCCACAATTAAAACCCTGTACTATATTCTTTCATGGAGCCCTGCAAGTTACTGCATGTTTTACAACACTGTCCTGCACATATTTCAGAATAAAAGCCTTGCGTTAACAAATGGAGTTCTCTCCACAGAACAAAAAAAAAAAAATCATTCTGGTTTTATTTTGAAATGAAAGCAGCAAGTGTTGATTTAAAATATATATATCTTAACTTTTTTCATGTCTGTGTGACATCTTCAACAGATAGACAAAAGTGTACTAATATTGCTGATATGGTGTCAATATACAGTCAAACGATCACTTCCACTGTCTGCTGCTGCTGTGAACCATGCGGCTCGCGTCAAAAATAGGCAAGACTGAGAATCTCTAGAAGAGACGCAGCCGCCATGCGCTCCTCATGTGCCTGGTCTGGCCCAGGCTTTATAGAAAACACTGCCTTCCACCTTCTCCGGACGGACAAGCCGAAAACATAATGCCTCTGACCACCGATGTCCCCATTGTAGAGGCATAAAAAGATAAATGTAATAATTTCTAAAATTCATATGTTTTAATGTTTAAATACGCTGCTTCAGTCCATATTTGTTGGAATTTAGCCTTTCAAAACCAACATTTTCATTGCGGACGAAAATTCTTCTCTCTCCCGCACACACCTAGCAGTGTGTGTCTAGCAGTAATCTAACAGCATATTTATATAACCACAATAACCCTAAATCATATCTTTCCTATTTTTTAAGGGTGATAAAGTCATAAAATGTGACAAGACATTCAAAGTCTATCTTGCTCTTGTCAGAAAACTGGCAGCTGACAGTATGAGACCCTTCAAATTAAGAAGACATTTAGAAATACGATATCCCAGTCACATCGATTGGTTTGATAAAGTAAACATATGTGAGGAGGTGATGGGTATTTCCTCCAAAGGGATGAAAGACAGAAAAAGCTTGAGCACCACTGCTTTACAGATACCTCATATGTGTTGTTTGAAGTGGTCCTGCTTCCATTCACTCCGTGCGTTGCCATGACAGCTCTCAGATTGTCCCCCTCCACCAGGAGCTTGTACATATTCCTGCTGCTCTGTTCGTCAATGTGAATGACAGCTCGGGAAACTTCAGGTATTCCTTGAACCACCACCTTTCCAAGCGAGAACGTAGAACAGTTTAAAAAAAAAAAAAAAAGAAACAGTGCCCACATTAACTTTTTAAACATAGGGCACCAATTCAGGAGCACCACTTGAATTTACGTTTAGCACAACACATTCGTATTCAAAAGTACAAGCTACGAGTGTTACTGAACAGTGCTTTATAATAATGTAAGGCTGTCAATTCACAGACAACCATCACCTTGGGAAGTTCCTCTTTTAATGACTGCAGCACGTAGTACATGGAGCTTTTATTGTTCTCTCGTGGAGAAACGCACACCACCGCCTCGCCGTGCACAGCGATGTCTCCTGGTTTCACTCGTAGTTTAGACATGCAGATGGAGTAACGTACTGTTTCTGCATTTACCTGAAAGACAAAAACAAAAATCAGAGAGCTACCATTGTTATTCTTCACACAAAGGCACAAAACTATAATGTAGCACAGTCAGTAAACTGTGAGAGCAACCTATAGAGGAAGAACAGCTTCCACTTACAAGGTCGTGAATACAAAAAGACGGGGGCGTTCATATAGACTCATCTAGTAAACATGACTCCATTTGAAGGCACCGTTAGTCTCTATCTTTCGTAACCATGTTAACAAATCACTACTCAAATGTGTTTTACCCCTCACATTTCCTAACCAGTCTTTTAGTCTTTGTGCTGAGCTAAGCTAATCAAACCAGTTGCTGTAAAGAGGACATGAAATGTGCACGCTTTGCCACTGGTAGTGCACAAATAAATTAGAAAATCCAGCTTGCCTAAAGTCTGATTATAAAAAGGTTAAAGTTAAAACCACAGACAATTTTATTTTCGTAATTTCTACCTCGCTAGTGAGCTGCCATTTTGCATTTGTAACAGGGTTGGTTCTGTCTGGTTCTTTTACTTTTTTTTTTTTTTTTTAAGCCATTAAAATATCTGTCTGACATGCTTAAGTGTCATTTCATAGCAGCACAGTAAAAAAGAGTCAACAAACTGCCTCAGTAATGTCAGTTACACAGAAATATCTATTAGGTTTGTAAACATTTTTTAAAGGATTATAATAACTCTAATATAAAAACTTTATAGTTTTGGCCATTGTTCTTATTGGCAATAACATGGTACTCGCCCAATTAATGAACTGTGATTGAATTATGATTTTGTTTGGCTTAACCCTCGGAGAGCCTGTCATCCCGACCACTTTACTGTCTTTTAGAGGCTGTAACAGTTTCAGTTATAGAGCTTGAGTGAAGCTACAAATATATTGGTTCCTTCACATGGAACTTGTGAACTTGTGTTCACGACATGCGTTTAGTCGTGAAGAACACCACTGCTAAGCAACGGCAACATTAACGTTACTGCCCGAGTCTAGAAACAACAGAGGCTAACAGTTTAGCAAGCTAGCAAGTGGGTAACATTATGTAGGAAATGCAAAGACATAGTGACAGAGGAGAAAGATGAGGTCGTTGAGAATATCAACATTTTCCTCAGACATATTACAAAATTACCAAGAAAAACATTTTGACTAAAATTTCAATATCCTGTACAATATTAACTTATTATGTACCGATAAATTAACTTCCATGGGCACCACCAGGGGTACCTTGACCTCTGACCTCCAGATATGTGAATGAAAATGGGTTCTTTGGGTACCCACAAGTCTCCTCTTTACAGACATGCCCACTTTATGATAATCACATGCAATTTGAATGCAGTATGTATGTGTATATATATATATATATGTGTGTGTGTGTGTGTGTGTGTGTGTGTGTGTGTTATATATATATATATATGTGTGTATATATATATATGTATATATATATGTACATATATGTCTATATATATGTATATGTATATATATGTGTGTATATATATATATGTATGTATGTATATGTGTGTGTGTGTGTGTGTGTGTGTGTTATTTTTGCATACATCTTTGACTTGCATAAATTGGGTATCACTGTAAAGCTGAGACTGTTGTGGATCCAGTGAGCCCAGTTGTATTCATGTGATGTTAGTCCCCATAGTAGCCATTTCACTGTTGTGAGAAATCTGACCTCACTGTACAAAATGACCTGTAGTGACCTCTAGGATAATTCTTGCAGAAATATCAAAATGTCAAACTTTATAGTGTGTATAAACATTTTCCTGTATGCGTATGGACCCGATGGTAGTCCTAATGGAGATCCTAATGAAGAAAGAAAGATTTGCTGCAGTCTGGGAATTGTAGTGATGTCTGCACATTATACTGATGAAGGAAATTATGGCCTGAACTACAAAAACAAGTTGTTACAAAAATTCATGTTTTTTTAATCAGTGTAAGGTGTGAAAGAAAGTCTCAGTAAAAAAAAGAAAACTGTGGTACCTCCAGTCGCAGCAGTCTTATTCTCTCCAATGACAATTTCACCAGGATGAAACAGTCGTCTGGCAGAAAAACCTCTTCTATGTACTCCGAAATCTGTAAAACACAGCAAGAGACCATGGCTTCATTACAGCACAGCACAGTCTCACACAGTGATGCTTTTAGAACTACAGGTGTTATCCAGTCAGTTCCTTCAGTCTAATACCACTGATTTATTAATAAAAGGGGGAGAAAAAAAAAAACATATGTTGTAGCTTGGAGTACCTCTCCTAGAAGAGTTTTCTCGATCCTGCCTTTCACCAGCCTGGCGTAGTCGGCGTCGTCTTCCACATCCAAATGAGCAGTGATTATAGGGGTGCTGAGTAAAGGATTTTCAAAGGGTTATTCAAAACAAATTTAGGGATGTATTCATTACTGTGACACAAATACAATTTATGTGGCCCTGCAGAGCTTATTCTGCTAAATGGAATAATTCTGTGTCTAAACCATAGACTCAGACAAGTGATTAACACTACACTTCATTAAAAGTGGATTAGGCCATAAAGACGGCAGCAAATGTAAGACATGAGTAATGCATCCATTTTTCTTTGTTCTCCTCTGCTCATATGACAGAGGGAATATAAATGGGGGGATTTTTTATAATATATTTGATTCAAGTCTATGCAGAGATAGAAGGAAGATACTGCTTTTATTGTTGTAGCCTGAGTAATGTGCTGTCATATCCGTTCCGTATCTGTCAACCAAAACAAACAGACCGAGCCGAAACAGAAAGGCAGAAAATGACAGAGGGTCCGCGTGGATACGACCCGCACCCTCCCATTTTAAATCCAAAGTGCTAAACACTACACATACAGTAAAGTATGGAAACACTTCGGGTTTCACACGCTGTAGAAAAAGCAGAGCTACACATTATGGCTAAAGCTACATGCTAGCTCTGTCATGGACAGGAAACGTTATTGTATTGGGGTAACATGCAGTTAAGCCAGCTGTCGCTCACATCTCTGTGGTGAAATCAACCCACGCTACAACTGTAGAGCCCATATACTGACATTAATGTTAAATGCATTCAAATGGTCCTGATGGAGCTGACCATGGATTTATGAAGAGAACAAAGCTGATGGTAAGAGCAAGAGATAGACTTGACCAAGTTAGCACAAGTGTGACTATATCTGGTCTTCTGAAAAAACTAAAGCCTGACAATGATGGATATATGTGACTTCAGGACATCTGACTACATACATGCTGAAAATCAAATATTTTTACTGGTTTAATGTAGATATTTTCCAAAGTAAAAGTCCCTAGAGGTGTATGAACTTTTCCCCCTGTGGTCCAGTGTAATAAATCATAATTCACAATACTGAAAAATCGGATTAACGTATTTTTCGCACTATAAGGTGTACTTAAAATCCTTTAATTTACTCAAAAATTAACAGTGCGCCTTATAATCCGGTGTGCCTTATGTATCAATTCTGGTTGTGCTTACTGATGTCGAACCATTTTTATGTAGTACAGGGCACTCAAAAATCTGTCAAAATATTTTATTACGACTTTGGTAAGCTACGTAGCCGCACCGCTGGATGGATTATCGGGGCATAATGGCACTCATCGACACTGTCAAAACGAAAGTGAAGAAAACTGCGCCAAGGAATCAGTGTCAAGTGTCGTCCGAGCTTTCATGAAGGCCAGAATCATCACTGAACAGCTAAGTAACAGCAACGAGACTGACTCGGATAATGACGAGAGCGCCTCAGGTATGAAAATAGACACGTTCATTGATAGTGTACCTTATAACCCGGTGCGCCTGATAGTGTGAAAAATGCAGTATACAATACACATACTTAATCGGCACCCAAGTATCATGATAATGTCAAATTGGGAGTACTGTAGGTGTATTGTCCCAGCCCAAGTAATTATATATCATACCTGATGTTCTTGGAGGCATTGATGATCTCTTTGATGCGAGGCACCCCCAGAGTGATGTTCATTGATGCGACACCAGCAAAGTGGAAGGTTTTCAGGGTCATCTGAGTACCAGGCTCTCCGATGCTCTGGGCACACAGGGCCCCTACTGCTGAGCCGGGCTCCATCTGAGCTCTGAGAGTAAACAAATGATAAGAGTCCGTCTCTCGGCTCACTCAGCTTTCATTAAACTGTCAAATTAGAGAAACTATGCAGTTATTACACATTGATGTCATCATATCAGCATCCGTCAGATGAGTCTCTAGAGTGCATGTGGGAATAAAACAACAATCAGTAGATAAAAATCGACTACTACTCCTACAACAGAATCCGCAAGAAGCATCACCAAAGCTTACAATGAAGGCTCATTATTTTCATTTGATATTATTTTCTAAATTTATGGGAAAAAAAGCTTGTAAAAAGGCTCATAATGAAATTTGGTCCAGTGTTCGTAACAGTTATAACTTCTGTTTTCTTGCATTTCCTTATGTTTATGAGGATGAGGATGTTTTGACAATGATTAGAATAAAACGAGGTACCTCATGTACTTGTCTCTGCAGGTTTCAAGGAACTTCTCCAGCTGGGTCGGGGTTATGCGGTCCAGCTGATAGAGAACTTTTGGCTGTATTATAAAAGTACAGACACAAGCAGTTAAGTTTCAGATACAGCTGAGGTTGAGGACATTGCTGCATCCAGCACATTAATTCAAGGCATGTGATGCCTACCTCACTGGTGCCATTGTCGTTGATGCCGTACTTGTCTCTGGTCTTCTTGATCCTTTCCGAGATGCTCTTAATGAATTTCTTTATCTCCTACAGTTAAGGGAAGATAATTCAACAATTTCAGAGGCAGAGTCAAAATGCGTATTAACGTCTCTGAAGTGTGACCAAACTGGATGCTGTTTGACACAAGATACACCGTCATGCAGTTAGATGTTACAGTAAAAGGCGTGACGAATGCAAACTCCCAATAAATCACATTGAGCAATCTCTTTAAAAGACCGTCAGCGGTGCTTCAAAGAGAGCAGTCTGATGTCAAAGCATGAGTCTAAGCACAATGGCAAGCGCTTTTAAAAAAGCAGCAATGGGGTTATTGAATAAATTATCAATCTGCTCCAGGTCTCGCTGACACACCATTCTCGATTCAGTTAAACCACCATTCAGCATGCTCGGCCACTATACCTCCAGGTACTTCTCTGAGCCTGTGTCAGTTAACTCCTTCACAAAGAGGGGGTGGGGGGGCGGGGAGGTTCACATCAGTTACTACCAGCAGATCAGTTAACTGCATGTAACTGACGTCATATAATTACATTATTTACTCTATTAACGGCATCCAAGACAACAGTCTTTTTCTAAAGGAAGCCTAATAGTTTTCATATTATTATTCATATTGTTATTATAGCATACTGTCAAGAGCCAAAGGATACACGTAACATCATGTTTTCTTGTGTACTTATGTATGTGGCAGCGTTGCACCGTGACCAAAGGAGGTGTAATGATTTTATCTCTGCACCATTAACCAGACTGTTAATGCACCATCAGTCCAGAAAATTTTAAAAATATGTTTTTCAAATAAACTACAAAAGTACACACACACAAAATTGAACGTGGTAATCGTACTCTGGTGCGGCTCCAAACAACTGGCCTGAGATCGCTTTGTGAGAGGTAGTCTCAGACCTTTTCCAAGCAAACCAAAACTGCCTGGGCAAGCATTTGCTGAGATGGACAAAGGAAAACGACTGGTAAATATGAGTTGACGGAGGTGGACTTCTGGGCAGAATACGCTTAATAAAGTCAACAAAAATAGTGACAAAAATAGTTAATAAAATCATTGGAGATGAACAGGAGGAGAGGGGATTCATGCGTACAGTAGATCAGTGCTGAGTCAAAGTGAAAAAAAACTTAAACGGCAATATATCTAAGTCTGCAGTGGCAGCTCCCGAGATGAAAAAAATAAACTCACTCCTTTGTACACACCCCTCAGCTAATTACTTTTCTTTATTTGGTCGGCTTTAAATTGTGCACTGTGAAACCGAACAACAATGAATAGAAAAGTATCGATTATTATCAGGGTGACAGAAAAAATGATCAGAAAAAAAAAACACTTCTTTTCACAGTCCACAATTGTTTGTCCAATACAAGGAAACAGTAAGTTTAAAATTTAAGCAACTTAAAGAAATATTCTGACAAAGATTATTATAATCAAATTTAGATTAGTATATGTTTTAGAGCGATATTATTAAATCTGTGGGCTAAAGAAATACTACAGGTCTGTTGATCCCAATTATCCTTCCCTTAGATGATACTGTGTGTGTTCAGATTCACAAACTTTTTGGGGCCAGGAACCCCTTACACAGGAGAATATTTTCTCAGGACCCCCTCACAATCAATTAAGACCAATTAAGCTTTATACTTGCTACCACTTGTACTCTTAGATGACATTGGAACTGTTTGTATACTAAAACTTCTCAACCTAAATACTTCAGATCTGTTTGATAGTGATTAACAGAAACACATCTGAATTTGAATCACCACTTTGTTTTTCCCTGAATATTCCAGATGCTTTGTTATCAGATGTCACTTAACCTTGGGCGACTTTGTTCAGTAGCACCTAAAGACGTGTGATGCATTTTGGTCTCCCGTCACTGTTCTCAATAAAACCAAACTTGATATAACAGTCGTCATACAGTATTTTCTCAGTTTAGCTAGTTTGGGCTTAGCTTCACTTGATGATGTGGACCGACTCATATATTTCTCCATAATAAGCCAAGCTAAGCAGCAAGAGGAATGGCTCGTCACACCCTGAGTGAAGTGACTGATTCATCACAGACTGGCGTCATGTGTCACAATTATATCAGTGTTTCTATTGGCCCAAAGCTAATGTGGATGATACTAATAGACACAATATGCTTGTTTTATTGCCGCAAATGGTCCCCTTCTGTAGACGTGTACTTTTTAATGATACAGCACAGTTGTATAATTTATGGTAAATTATTTCATGGACCCCCTGGAAGAGGGCCACGAACCCATGAGGGTCCCTGGACCCAACTTTGGTAGTCACTGGCTTACACACTGCCCTTAGATGCTATAAATTCAGTAAAATCTGTCTGTGTGGGATCTCTCAAAAACCTTCACTGAGATACCAGGTAACATTAGGCAGTGGGCGAAAGAGAGACTTGAAAGCATTACTGGTGAAGATAGGCCGCCCTTTGAACCTTCAGTGTATTTTCTCATGAACTCGTGATGTTTGATTGAATTTCTCCACTGTGGGACTAATAAAGGAATATCTTATCTTATCTTATGATTACTGAATGAAACATTTAAGACACTGTTCAACGTTGACTGAGGTAATTACAGAGAGCAAATACACAGAATTGTTGAGCTCTTAAAGGAGTGCATACCAGTTCTGGTAATTGTTTTCTGTTGATTAGCTATGCTACACGCTGTGAACAGGTGAACCACTTAGGCATGGGGCCTCTACAGCGATCTGCATTTCCACAATGAATGAATATAAAAGGGAACAAAATTCTACAGTTTAAGGCATTCTTTAAGTGGTTTTCTTGATTAAATGAATCTATTACTGTTAAAATAGGGAGAATAGACAGCACTGACTGTGATGACGTTACCTCCAAGAAGTCGTCTTTGCAGCACAAGAAGTCAGCTCTCTTCATGATGGCGTCAGCCGTGAGAACCAGCTCGTTTTGACTGAGTGCAGGCTCGTTTGGACACGCGTAGATCGCCTGGGGGGAACGGAGAGGATCAAAAGAAGGTCAATGGGAGCAAACACAGCAGAAGGCCCCAACAGCTCCTGAAATCTTCCTCACTCCAGGGTTAACAGCTCCTGATAGCTTATTCTCATTGTATCAGAAACTACACAAACCTCAACACAAGAAGAAAATCACAAACTGACTGGAACAGAGACATTGTATTCATTCAGAGCTCCTTTCACTGGCTAGTGCTTTTTAACATCATCAGACCTGTTGTCATCAGACCTGTTGAAAGATGGTAACTGCCTTACTATAAACCGATAAATGTTAGACAGATGGAGGACAGACAGAAACAAATGCAAATAATAATAACAGTTGCTCTTTCACTATGATGGATAACTCCTTTATTATTCCTTGAATTGCCGTTGAGTATGACATGTGCCATATAAATAAAAATAATTTGCCAATAAAAAAAATGAACATGCAGCAGATGGTTTTCCTGCAGAGCTCCCCATCTCTGGGATCAATCTTCTTTTGCAAACATGCTATCAATTACCACATGGTAAACAGTCACTGGCATTTTACACAAATGGCAGACTGCTAATCACACTATAATAACAAAAAAAAAAAATACAGAAACACCTACAGTTTCTACTGTTCATTACTGTTATAAAAAGTCAAATTCTCACAATGAACATATAAACTTGTGATCAATTCAAAAACACAAGGTTGTCTTAATAAAGAAAACAGCTTCTGTGTTTTTTTAACTGATAATTGAACGTATGGGTTGGTTCACAAATATTAAATGGTGAATGGACTTGCATTTATATAATTTGGGAGTGATTAAAGTACTAATGCCTTAAAAGATAACTTTGGCATTTTCAACTTATTTTCCCATGTTTTTGTGTCTTAGTGATGAATGGGTAGAGCTGCACAATTAATATAAAATTTTATCAAAATTGCAATACGACCTACTGTAATTTTCAAATCGCAGAAGCGCAACATTTGTTAAAGGCAAAATGTGTCAAAATACATTTTAATTAAATAATGTGGTGCTGCAGAGATGTCCATCATACTGTAAGACATCTTTGTTTGGTACAGATCCCCTCAAAAATAACAACATAATCATAATGTTTTTCAACAAAAATGAGAATAATAAATAAAATTATGTTTTCCTCTAAAATTGCAGTCAAAATAATCACAGTTAGGATTTTTTTTTCAAACTTGAAAAAATGTGTTGTTTTTAGTCTGGATTATGACTTAAACCAGTAGGCGGTGCTTTTATACAAGTTGATGGCTTATCTAGAACATAACCTGCTCTGGAGCAGGTTAGCTGTTCAGCATAAGTTACCACGGTGATCTCCCATGGTAAGAAGTGAACCACTGTCAAAAGGACTGAAAACCCAGGGATAACCCTGAGGTTACCTCGCTAACCCCAAATCCTGCTTTGTTGTACAGGCAATTGGCACCGTCAATTTACGTCCACTAAAAAGTGCTTGTTTTTGCTAGTGACAGGCTGAGATTGTTATTAGAAGTGTCTGACAACATTATGGAAAGAACACTAATTTTTCTTACCTTTTGCTTTCGGTTTGTTATTATGTCGTGTGACTTGTTGCCAGAGGTCAGTAGAGAGGGGAGTTGTGTTGGGAGTACAGAAAGCGTGGCTTAGTGGGCTGAATAAATAGATGATTTCGACAGTGTGGATACGACAGATACACAATAACAAACAGGCCGACAGACTCTCTGTAAGCTCCTTTCAATGATGTTGTCAGACACTTAAAATAATAATTTAGGCCTGTTAGTTGCAAAAACAAGCACTTTTAGATGTCAGTTGATGGTGACAGGTTGCCCCAAGCAATAACATTTACAACAAACAAAGAGTGATGTCAAGGATGCCCAGGAAATCGAATAAACATGAGACAAGACCTAGAGGTGAATATCCTGTTGACCAGAAAATCTTTTCTAAACTACCGGTACTGATCAAATTGCTCAGCCAAGTGGAACACTTTCCACAGAGGAAAATCAATCTGAACTTCCTGCAATTTCATTTAGCTGCCTGGTGTGCTGAAATGCTGAAAGATATTTCAGGAAAATGTGAATTTGCTGTAATTTCAGCTCCCGTGTGTTTTCAGGAGGAGTTTCTCTGCTAATAAGCTGCTTTTCCGGCTGACAGTTGACTTCTCACAGTGGGAGATACTGACGCTGTTTGTTCTCCCAGAGCACCGGCATATGATAGTGTTACACACACTTATAAGGTTTCTCTTAGGCTACACTTGAACCAATGCTGCGAGCCACAGAAGCTTGGCTTTCTCAATAAATGTTGCACAGGGATTATGATCCATCTGTACTTTGTCCTTTTTTAAAATCTATGAGGTTGAACTTTCCCAGGCAACACACAGGCAAGACAATATTTGAGAGTAAAAGAATTCAGATAAAGGCAATATAAATAAATGGCAATATATTCATTGTTTCTAGAAACATGTAAAATAGCCACAGATATGAGATACCATCCAGCAACTGGATCACCATTTTTCTTTTTTCCCTATCATTTCCTGCTCATCTTCCAGCCGTTTAGGCTGGGCAGATTGATTTTTTAAGCTTTAATTATCCAGCCTAATGGTGCGCCTCCATCAATGAAGGCAGTACAATACGAGAAGCCCCCCCCCCAAACACACTACTTACCACATGCTAAGTAATATGTAGTGCACATTCATCGTCCATGAAAGTTAATGGTGCCTTCAAATGAAACTTACGACAGGCTTGGGCGATATAAAGAGCTTATCTTCAGACATGATATTGATTGGCCAAGATAATGATCCTCACATGTCCACCATCGTCCACCAACAGGACGATATTCAATTGCAGTATGTTGAATTCAGACCCTGAGATGACTGTCACCAACTGACTGATCTGATTTATTGATCTCAGCATGTCATTGTGAAAAATAGCACTGTCTGTACATTATGGCCACTTATGTATTGCAATATACTGTAATAGTTTGTGTCGCAGACCAAGATATTTATAACTATGTGCGTCAGCTTCAGCTGTTTTTTTGACGCTAATATTGTACATGGTCTTGTATATGGCGGTTAAGTCATGAAACCGCTGCTGCTAAGCAGGCAATATTAACACTACCATCGGTGTCTAGAAGCCACAAAGGCTAACAATTTAGCAAAAGCTAAAATTACAACATATTCACTTATTATGCATTTAAAAAGTTAAATTCCATGGCCTGCGCCATTTCTGACAACGTCAACAAACATGTCACAACTGGTGAACTCTGAGCTTTCCTGAAATTTTCCACTTACAAGGTTGTGAATACCACAAGAGCGGTGGCGTTCATATGGACACTTCTCATGAACACAGTAAACACGACCCTATTCGAAGGCACCATGAGATGCGGACATATGAGAATGAACAAAACAAAAATGAAAGACAGAGATGCATCTGTGTGAATGTGTCCGAGTGAGGAAAAAAAAACAAACAGCAAGTGAGGAAAAAAGCAAAACAAACAAAAAACAGCATGCAAAAAGAAATAAAATACCAAGCCAAGCAGATCCACAAACCACTCACCCGTATATTGTCTAAGACTCTTTTAAACTCCAGCGGCTCATCCTTTCCCTCCATGGCAGCTGGATCCAGGCCGTCGCCGCCATAAATAAACTGGATGATGTCGCCGGTGGAGCTGCGTACCGTCAGGTCGTACTGTGAGCACAAATCCTCCAAGGACTTCACCAACCGCCTCTGTCCAAGCACAGGCAGGAACACAAACATCATGGTGAAATCATTCATTTTTGATCATCAATTTATCATTTAAGTGATTTATCATAATTATCAAACATTCACCAATTCTAGCTTCCAGATGTGAGGATTTGCTGCTTTTCAGCATTCTGTATCATTTTAAATTGAATGATTTGAGTTTTGGAGGGCTTTTTGGACAATTAGCAATACAAGGAGGTCTGTCCTTGACATTTCTGGTATTTTTTAAGTACGAGAGTGTTAAGAGTGAATAAAGACGGCTTTGCAAAGTCGATGGGAGCTGCAGATTCAGGTGATAATTCTCTGGAGGTTTCAGCACTATGGCTATGTTCACATTACAAGCAAATGGCACCCAGATCCAATAGTTTTGCTCTCATGTGACACAGATCTGATATAGAAAAGTGTGAACACAGAAATACATCTTTTTCTATATAACCAAGCTCTTCTGCTAAATTTGATGTCATGTTTCCCTCAGTAGAACTTCAGATTTAATAAATCATCAGTTAAATATATAGTTAAATTAAATCATGTTTGCTGAATGAGCTGGTCTTTGTTAATGAGTCCTAAGACACCATAAATAATTTTTTGGAAGAAGTAGATGTTTAGTGGTAAGCTCGGCTGTCAAATTTAACAATAATGTTAACAATTCACTCAGTTCTTCTGATAAATTTGCAATGTTTCACAAAGCAGAGGTGTGATTTAATGACATCACATTTGTGTGTGGATGTGCTGACTGACTCCTAACGTCTAACTACTCCAGCATTTGAACAATACGCCGTCGGATGGCCGTCCCATGTGTGGCATTATGGGTAGCATTTGAGGCATTTCAGGGAAGAGATTCGTTCACATTGATGCCAGTTATGGGTCACTTCAAACATGTATGTGAACAGTTTAGGCAGAAAGATTGAATCTGGGCAAAAAATCAGAGTGATCAAGTGAGCATGAAGCCTGTAATGTGAACGTAGCCTTTGAGCGTCCTCTTTCATTTTGTTATTTTAAAATATTGATTATAGCTGCTAGAAGCGGCATTTTTGACTACTTGCGTTAAAAAGGAATCAAATAACAAGACATATCATCACGATAACTGATAATGAAAATAACCATCAGTGCCAGCCCCATGTCTAGTTTTAACCACCCCAATACAGTAGCCTGTATTTGTTGTTTTTAAGATATTTTTGGCTCTGAAAAAAGAGTTTGGGCTGGACAGGTTTTTTTTTTTTTTTTTTTTTTTTTTTTGAACAAAGAAATATCAGCAGTTGGCAGAAGTGATGAAGGAATAATTTTTTTGTGGATCAACAACCCATCAGCTCAGTCTGTGCAACAGAAGAGTAATTTCTACTTGAAAATCCTGCAGAGGATTGCTGCAGATAGACACACACTGTCATTTGGCTATGTTACATCAGCATGGCAACAGGAGTCAACTGTTGGGGAAAAAAAAAATCCTCAGGCATTACCTGCATATATCCAGTCTCTGCAGTTTTCACAGCAGTGTCTACCAGACCCTCCCGGCCAGCCATGGTGTGGAAGAAGAACTCAGTGGGCGTCAGGCCCGAATAGAAACTGTCAGCCACAAAGCCTTTAGCAGCAGGCAGCTGTAGAAAAACAATTTGCAAGCCATTAAAAAGGCCTCAGTAATCTAGAAATGTGCCAAGAGCTGTTATTGATGTTTTCCAGTTTCCATTTTATTATACAATCAATAGTTTGTTACAGAGGATTAAATAAAAATGGATGAAGATTGAATGTGTTGAAGCTTTCTGAATTAATCAATAAGAGGCAGGGTAACATAATGAGAAACTATTGAAAATATTAATTTAAGAAGTCATGAGAAAAAAGAAACAAAATCAACCACTGTCTATCTCAGCAAATAAATGTGTGTGATCCCTTTGAGGAAAAGATTGCACAGTAATCAAAATAAATAAACTGGATCTTACTTTTGAGTGCTTCTCAAAGTGAGGCAGGGAGCGATTCTCGAAACCATCGGGTACTCGAGAGCCACTTATGGCCTGCTGGCCGACACAGGCAATCATCTGAGAGATATTAATGAAGGACCCTGTATACGTATACAAAGGAGACAGTACACAAACAAGAAATGGATAATAATGAGATTTCTAATTTAGCATCTATTTGAGCAGAAGAGCCAAGTCCATGTTATTTGTTGATTTAGATGCAGAAAACATAAATATTAAAAAAAAAATTTAATTTTCAGTAAACACAAATGGGTTTAAACTAGGGCTGTCACAGTTAGTATGATAATAAGGCAAATTAGTTTTAACGCTGCTAATTTCTTTAACACATTAACACTATCGACCTTCCATAGATTGTACAGGGCTCAGTGAAGATACTGGTGTATATTTTATATATATATATATATATATATATATATATATATATATATATATATATATATATATATATATATATATATATATATATATATATACACATACATATATATATATATATATATACACACACATATACATATATATATATATATATACACACACATATACATATATATATATATATACACACACATATACATATATATATATATATATATATATATATATATATATACACACATATACATATATATATATATATATATATATATACACACACATATACATATATGTATATATATGTCTCGCAACCTAAAAATTCCATTGGTACCAACCATGTCATACTTAATAATGCTCCAAACTTGCGCTAAATTTTAGCAAGGAAAAACAGTCATGGTCATTTACAAAGTGCTCCCCTGACCTCGGACCTCAAAATATATGAATGAAAATGGGTTCTATGGGTACCCACGAGTCGCCCCTTTACTGGCATGCTCACTTTATGATATTCACATGCAATCTGGGGAGAGTCAGTCAAGTCACAGTTATTGGTTTAGGGTTGGCCACGTTATGATTCATATTCTTTATGCTTAATGCAGTACCTGTGAGGGTTTCTGAACAATATTTGTCATTGTTTTGTTTTAGATGATTTACAATATAAAACATATATTTGCATAAAGCAAACATATTTGCTCACTCCCATGTTGATAGGAGTAATAAATACAAATCTCCATTTAAGGCACACACAACTGTTCATAAGCTAGAGGACAGCTTGCTTCCTTGGAAAAGAAAGGACAATGGAAAGTCTGCATTAAACAAGGTCCTCTTCCTACAAAGACAGCTCAGAAAAAAACGAACTCCCGCTAAGTCAGGAAACAAACCATAAACGGTAAAACTACACAGTGGCTGTACTGCAGATGACCACATTTTTACTTGATTTTTGGCTTTTGTTCTTTATCTGTTACCGTCTCGCACTGTTTTTTTCCACTGTATAGCCCTTCATTTGTCATTTTGTTGTTTTTATCACAAGACTAAAGTGCTAGAGAGTCAATTAACAAGATAACAACAACAACTTAATTCCTCAGGAATATTGGCAGACTACAGGTCTGAAGGCTGTCTAGCCAACAATAGAAAACTGTTTTCCCTCATGCAGAACTCTCTGCAACATTATTTTCCCTGAGCAGCATGTGGAGAGCTATATCTTTCGTACTTTGTTTCCTACATGGTGGCCTCAGGCATTTTATGAGTAAAGTCATGTAATGTTCCAACTCCTACTGCTCACCAAAAAAGGTCTGTGGAGATTTGGATGGAAGTTACTGTCATAGTAACAACTTAACAGGGTAAGGGGGTAATCAGTGTAAAATAACAATCTTTGGAGCTCATTCTGTGGTATTCTCAGTTTTATCCATTGACTCAGAATTCAAAAACAGATTTTATGATCCAAAATGCATTAAGCCAAACTAAGATATTATTAATCAAGTTTCCTTTCCAGCGAGTTTACCTTTGGAGCCGCAAAGAGCCATGATCAGAGGGCTGTTGCTCTTGTCGAGCTCCCTGAGGCAGGCGCTGCCAGCTCGGTCTCTGATGACAGACAGCTCTCTCAAGATCAGAGCCTGTTGAGAAAAACACAAAACAAAACAACCTTGGTGGACGACGCACAAATATTTATTATCTTACAAAGTCATCAGTGTTAATGTTTTCTTGCACTGTGATCAGGTGGAATACATCATTCAAAAAGCTTAATGAGTTCAAGGGCATGCATTAAAATGTGAATGAAGCAAAGGATTTTGTTTTCAATTCTTCTTTCCAAGCATGAAGTTTATTGAAGGAATGGGTAACGACAGCAAAGTTCAGTGGCTTGGCAGCTGTTTCAGTGAAATTGCTACCTACATTTTTGTTATATTAATAACTTTAGTCTATATACTTCTGGGATACAGCCTTAAATGGTTTACTTGAAATACAAGTGAGACCCTCATTGGATTTGTGGCCCTCTTCAGACCAGGCCTTAAAGCAGCAGTGGGCAGAATTGGGGCAAATGTGATTTTAAAAAGTTATAAAATGGTCACTATATCCTGATAGTAGTGCATGAGACAGGTAATCTGAAAAAAATCATGCGTCCTCTGGTGCTCCTAATGGCATCTGCAAGATTTAACAGACCAGAGGAAAACAACCAATCAGAGCCAAGCTGGAGTCTGCCATCTCTGAGCTGCTGTCAGTCACTCAAAAACTCTGATCAAAACGGTCAAACTAGGCAGCGCTGATCAAATACAAATTCTGTTACTGAAATGTCTATTTCTCTCCTCAGATGTTGTCAGAAACGTCTTGTAGTTACTGTTTAGCTGTAAAACTAGGAAGTGTGACCCAACAGCCATGTTGAGACCAGTTGAGGGAATACAAAGCACCGCCTACCAGCTGGAGCACAGCCAATAGGAACACGCTCTCTGAAATGAACTGTGATTGGCCAAAATCTACAGTCACGGGCTAGATTTTTATAAAGCCCAAAAACAGGCCTGGATGATCAGTTCTCTATGCGTCCTCAACTCGTCTTGGGTGTGTTCACACCTGTACTTACAGCTGTCCGCTTGTGCTCGCATCACCCAAGACGCATGTCAACGGCAGGTCTGAACAATGCCTTTAAGGCTTTTGCCAGTGCTGATACAGATATTTAAGCTTAAAAAATCCAATAACGACATATCAGCTGATATTTGTTTTATGAAGACATACCATACACAACATTTTTTAAGGATCCTTAAATTTTGGTTATTAAAGTAATGTACTGAGCGGGACATTTTACTGTTAAAAAAAAAAAATCAACTTGTCAGTGATTTCTATTGAACTATGTACTATCTACTAAAGACCTACTGTCTTGGTGGCATTTCAATGTTGAGCTAGCTCTGCTGAGCTTCTGCTGAAAGGAAATTATAAAGCTCACAACTTGAATTCACATCTAATTCACTTTCAAGATCATTTACTGGTTCACACCACTGCTGAGTGAGCTTGTGAATATTCAATAAGCGCCATAGGGTGAGAATGTGTCAGCTGAAAATAAAGGTATTAAATCAAAGCTCTTAAATGTGTCACAGTGTGCACATGGCTGGTTACTGACTGCAGACGACATATATGAATTCACATATATAATTACGCCTACCTCCAGAGTCTCCTCTGCCGTGCAGCCTGGCTGCTGCTGCAACTTGCCAGTGTCCAGAGCTTCGATGTATTCATCACACTTTTTGTAGCCATCATCCAGCAGGTCCTGTTTGGCCTTCAGCAGACCCTGCCCAGGTGTCACGTCACCAATGCCAATAGAAAAGCCCCGGTTGGCTGAAAGTTGGGGGGTAAAACAAATCAATTTACTGTAAGTAAAGCAATCATAGCTCTATAGATTATCCAGTTTGCAGAATTGTTTGTTGACAAAAACTACAACAGAGAGCCACTTATTCTATAATAATTTCCCATGTTTATTTCTATTGAGATTGACAGATATTTCAGTTTTCAGAACACTGTACATATACAGTAAATAGTTATAATACTGGAGACCACATACAGAGGTACACCGGAGCGAGTCTTGCCAGGCGAGACATGGCATTAGCAGCCTCCAGCTGTCCCCAGTCTCTCAGCAGGATGTAGAAGATGTTGTTCTTGGAGCCGGACCCCAAGGTGCCCTTGTCTAATGCTCCACACATCAGCTCACTGTTGTGGATAACCACGACTGAAAATATGACAAGAGATTGTGTCAAGAGATTGTGACAAGAATTGACGTCATTAGGTCCCGGAATAGAAACGCGACCAAGGTGAATAAAACGCAGTATGGTGCTCGCCTGGAGATACCTGGTGCTCTTTGAGAGGGTCATTGAAGGCTGAAAGACGATCACCATGGGAGAATTAACCATGGTGGCAATTTTGACAAAAGTTGTTTTGGGGAAAAAGGATTTAAATTATACAGAGGAAACTACTGCTTAGCCGCTTCTATGGATCAAAAAGTTTGGGAAAGAATCTTTTCTATACAACTACTGTTTAAATAATTGACTTCAAGTAATCAAGTAGTTAGCTTACAGAGTTCATTTTGGGTCTTTTCATACATGACAGCATATGGAAAAACATTTTAAAACTATGCTAACGTTAACTGAATTTTTGTTTTGTTTTTATTTTACTCCCTTGATACTTCACCTCACAGACCTGAGGCTGGTGCTGCGTGCACATTGATATCATAACAAGGAAAATGCAAATTAGCACGGGGGAAATCACCTGTGGTTGAATCTGCCCTTGTCAAGTGGATTGATAATGCCTGGTCACGTAATGCCCCCAGAGTGAAGCTTATGGGTTAAGGTTAGGGTTAAGCCTCCCTCCGTGCTGTTCACCAGCTAAGTGAGCGAGGAGCCTCGGCAAAGGGGCGCCGTTCTGCATGCAGTGTTCGCGCTACAGAGCTGACCAAAAATGGCAAGACCCCACCCTTGGTGAGGGAAAAGGCAGAAAAATTTGGCAAAGCGCTAGCAAATAGCAAAGCTGTTCATTTCATACCTTTATATTCATGTAATAAATATACAAATGTCAATTAAATGGCAATCTGCATGAGAGAAAAGAATAAGAGAAGAGAATAAGAGAATAAAGAGAAACAAACAAAAAATAAAAATCATCTGCTTATAGTGATCAATTTGACCCAGGCAGACGTGATCATTATAAGCAGTGTCCAGTGTAATTTCACTGAATTCAGTGGTTATGCTAATGAAAAAGTGGGTTGGTCCCTTAGGCAAGAAGAAAATTACATATTATTCTTAAAATTTACTGTAACCTGGGATGAGCATTAATTCAAAATCATTAAACATCAATTTCCGCTAGAGGCATTGTGATGCGGGGAATAGAATACATTTGCATTTCAAGAAATTATGACATCCAAATTGACATTTCCACAAAAACTGATAAAAAACTAACAACTACGTTTTTTTCCACACACGAAGAGTTTTGTTTAATGTAATTCATGGTTTTAGGAAACAGTTCAGTGCATTGAACATTATTTTTTTCATTTTACTTGATTTTGCATTCATTTTTGATATTGAAAATATGTTTTGTTATTGTTTTCGTTCATATCACCCAGTTGTGCGTTGTGTCTCCAGCTAAAACGTTATCAGAAAAGTATGCGATTGCTTTTAATATTATCCTGTGACCTCCATCTATTGTAATGTGAATATGAAAAGACAAATCTAGATTGCTGTTGTTTTTGTAGCTGTACTCTAGTGTCAGATTACCAGGTTACTGTCCACCTTCACTTCCCCTCTCTGTCAAACATGCACAGAGTGAGCAATGCTGCGCTCAGTCCCGTCTCTGTAATTGCCTCAGTCCAAAAGTGAAAATGTATTGAAAAAGATGCATGTAATAATTTCCAAAAATCACAGTAATTGTTGACATTTAGCCTTTCAAAAACAACACTTTTCACTGCAGTCATAAACTGTTAACTGTCCTGCACGCACCTGTATTAACAGATAATACTAATGAATGCAGTAGGAGATGAGGAGAGATGTCTGAAAAGGGGCAGCTGACGGTATGAGACCCAAAAAATTAAGAAAACATTTAGAAACATTACATCCCACTCATGTCGATAAAAAAGTTGTTTGATAAAGCCTTTACTGAAGAAACTCACATGAGTCGTTGTGACAGAGATCCTCTCCCTTGCCACAGTACTGTTTGCCCTTGGTTCGCAGGTTCGCCTTGACTGGACAGTCCTTGCTCGGCTTCAGAATGAGGCTGAAGATCTGTTTGCCCGTCCACAGAGCCATGGGCTGGTGGACACACAGCAACATATTAGGGCCAGGCCACAAACAGAGAGTTACGCAACAAGCTCAAGAAAGCAGTACCTTCATGATCGCCGGGTGGGGGGAGAGAGATACGGATTTTTTCATCTTTGCCCACAAGGATTGATGCCACTATCTGACAGGCTTTTGATCTGTCAAAGAAGGTGTCCTTCAGTGTCAAGAGGTAAGCCCCTAGGAGGTGGGAATAAGGTATAAGGTTAGTTTTTTTTACAATCTCTAACATCCGTTTGTCTAATCTGTAGCGACACTTATTTTTTCTTTAAATTATTTTTTGGCTCTTTTTGCCTTTATTCAGTAGTGCAGATGAAGACAGGAAAGGGGAGGGAAGAGAGAGAGAGAGAGAGAGAGAGAGAGAGAGAGAGAGAGGACAAACAGCCAAGGGCCACAGGTTGGCCTCAGCCTTGACATTTTTAAAACTCTAAACACAATTAGCACAGTATCTGTCTGCTGTGGATCATACCATTAACACAATTTGTTTTCACACAAGTGTCAAGTTACATGTTTCTTAAAAATTTCTTTAAATATAAGCTTAGCTTACCCAATGCCAAAATTAAAGATCTTTATATTATTTACAAATGCTTGCACACAGACAGAAATTAAGAAACTTAATATTCAATTCCATAAATATAGTAAAGAGGCTTTTCTTCTGCAACAACAACAGCTCAAAAAATATATTGAATCAGCTGATAAGCATTTTTTGAATGAGCACATCGGTGAACCATTTAGAAATAGCTGATATACTGTCAGGGGTTGATAAGGCATGTTAGAGTTGGGTGATGGTACACAGAGTGTGATAGTAGAAAGGTGTCCATTGATAGAGATCTGGCAATGTTGTTTACCACCAGCATGACTATTCTCACGTGATCTCGCAAATCCAGCTCTCTCGCAAGGTAACGTGATTTGGGCCAACGTGAAGGAGACTGAATTTGTAAATACAGAGCAGGAGGAGGCATCCCAACCATCCGAAGATAATGAAGAACTCTGGTTACGTGATTACCAGACATTTTATCACTGTAGTTTATTTTTACAGTGCCTTGTCAGCTTTATTAAAATCAAAGCAAATCTAATTAAACTTCCATTTTGAAAGTTTGGGTCTTTTGTTTTAAGTCTTTTGTTTTTAATTCAAGTGTTGTCTTGTGAAGCCTTTTTTGCATGGAAGTTAATGGAAGAAAATAATCAAATGTGATGATGTATGGTATGGTTATTTTTTTCTTATTTGAATTTACAGATGAATTACTGTATCATTATATACACTGTGATTATAAATTACCTGTGCTGTGATAGAAGGTTTTGGCCAAGCCTTTCTATTGAAAGTGCATTTGGAAGCTTTTGTTGGATTTTTGAAGTTTTTGTTGATGCTGCAATTTAATGTTGCTAATAAAGTTTTTACTGCAGCATTTCTGTCGTTTACTATTTTTTTCAACTGTACATTATAAAACGTAAAGATGACTCATTCACTTTTAGATAGCATGTTGCCAGAAATGCACATGTGTATGTATCATTCGGTTCATTTGAAATAGGTTATGAGGATGATTATGTATTTTTTTCATTGCGTTTATTGTCACACTAGAAATCAAGGCCTATGGAAAGAGGCTGGGACGTGGCGGACAGGGTATGGGGTATAACACATGTGCAGTGTAATTGAAGCTGAGGTTGTGCGTTGTGATTGGCTCAATTTCGGCGAGGGCGGCTTAGATTTTACTGCGCATGTTTCAACACTGCCACTCCGTTTACATTAACACACCTATTAACTCGTCACCGCACGTTAGCTCAAAATGTGGTTTTGAGCAGAAAACAAATTATTTGTTTAATTGGGTGTTTAGAAAATGCATCTTCAGTATAGGTAAATGTTTGTTAGCAATTGTGAAAAACTGTAATGGAATTACATACAGTGGATTTTTAAATATGCCTAAAGTGCTCCTCCATCAGGTAGAAAATGGTTACTCAATAGCTATATTAATAAAGTATTTAAAGAAAAGAAAACTTAATGAACATTTTCTTATACCATCACCATTATCAATGATAAGCAACTCTCTGCCTGTGACTGAAAGCACCAGAAGCCTCACAACATATAAACCAGACCACTGAATGTCTGCCACATGTCACTGCACTGACCTGTCAGAAAGTCCTGAATAGCAGCAATCAGAGGCTCGCCATTTCTTGGAGTGACAAGATTCGCCTTTGTCTAGAAGAAAAGATCATTTCTGTTAAAGTGCAGTCAATTTCGTACAAAGACTACCGTTTCCCAGAGGCATCTTTTCATTGCTGAACGTCAACACTGATTGGTCTGAATGGACTATGGGTGTTGTGATGATACACACCCCCATCAGGACGAGGGCTTCAGCTTTGGCTTCTTCAGTTTGAGGCAGATGAAGGTTCATTTCATCACCGTCAAAGTCGGCGTTGTACGGGGTACACACACACTCGTTGAACCGAAACGTCCTGTGAGGTTTGACTCTGGCCTGCGAGTTTGGGAACGGCAAAAATCAGTGTTATAAATAAAGCAGCACCTAAACAAAGACTTAGTACTGTACATGTGTAATCACAGTTTTTGCACACTGGACATATTCTTTATACTGTGAACATTTGCACATTCCATCCGGTTGTTTTAAAGACTGTACGGCTCCTTTCAGTTTTTAAAAACAGATGTATGTCACATATTTTGTATATTTTCATAATTTTATTGCAAATTTCTATTTCATATTTATCTTGACTTTTGTGGTATTATTTCCACTTCTTTATTTTTCTCTTACTTTATTTATTGTGATCATAAGGCATCCAAAATACTGAGGCAAATAGTGTGAAAGCCTATAACCTCGTTGTGATTCTGATGATTAAAATAAAAACTGAATTAAATATTATGTTACATAGTTTATTCAAACTTTGGAACATTAACTTATTTAGTTTGCTTTACTTTCGACAGAAGAAAACAGCTTTAGGCGCAGATAATAACTTTAAGATGCTTTCACAATCTCTGGAGTGGTTTGCTTGGGCAGTTATAGTAAGTAAGTTGTAGTTAGTAATCGTACTCTGGTGCAGACCAAAACTTGTGAGAGGTGGTCTCGGATCGTTTCAAAGCGAGCCAAAACACAGGCTACCTGTGCGGGCATTTGTTGAGATGGACATAGATATATGACGGGTTAACATGAGTGGGAGAGGACGGACCTGGACTTTGAAAACGATCTTTGTTTGACGTCTGGGCCAAAGAGAACACACAGAATATGCTAAATAAAGTCCACAACTACAATTACCACCTTGCATTTATATGCCTCTGACAACCCAGTTGCAGTTTACATCCATGTCTGTCCAAGATGTCATAACTTGACAGAAAACTCATCCTTGAGTCCATGTGGATGTTTGTGCCAAATTTGAAGAAATTCACTCAAGGCTTTCCTGAGATATCGCTTTCACGAAAATGGGACAGACATGAGGTCACAGTGACCTTGACTTTGACCACCAAAATCTAATCAGTTCATCCTTGAGTCCAGGTGGACGTTTGTGCCAAATCCGAAGAAAATCGTTCCAGACGTTCCTGAGGTATTGCAGTCACAAAAACGGACCCGACAAAAGTACGTACAGACGTTATGTGCAGACGGACAACCTGAAAACATACTGTGACAACCTTGCTTCACAAAATTTAAAAATGCACACAGTTATATTCTCCTATACTGGATTGCACACCAGAAAAATAAAGCCATGGCAAAAACATTTTTTTTTTTTTATATTTAATTATGTGAACTGTCTGCTTGGAAGAAATCACAAATACATACAGTCATTTTTTACTATGGCTTTTATAGCAGCTAAGACATATATTGTAGTCAAAAACTCAGCTTACGATGTGGGCCATGATGCTGAGTTTGTGCAGGGAGGGTTGTCGATTGAAGAGAACGATGTCTCCGTCTATCAGGTGCCTTTCCACCACATCACCAAACCTCAGCTCCTGAGCTATCTTCTCACGGTTTCCATATTTTAAAAACCTGACAATAAAATGATACGTTTGGTGGTGAACCACATCGGGTTAGCACTGGTTTTAATTTGCATAAAAAAACAGCTTGCCTCACCTTTTCATCTGTGTATGACGATTCTGGATGAAGTTGGCTCCGGGATGAACCTCGGGACCGTTGCGGACCAGTTTCCTCATTAGCTCCAGATTGGCTTTGTTCACCTATAACAAATAGTACCACCTTTAGATAGCAGTAGTTCTGACAGAGAAGTGACAGTTTATAGTGAGGCTTACCCTCTCTGGGTACGTCAGGATTTTGGCCACATGCACGGGGACGGCCACCTCATCGATCCTCAGGTTTGGGTCAGGAGAAATGACAGTTCTGCCAGAGAAGTCCACCCTTTTTCCTGAGAGGTTTCCTCTGAATCGACCTGATTTTTGATAGTAAATAACTCAGTCTGTGCTTAAAATGTGCACTTTGTTTTCTTCACTGAGAAACTAACTGAAAGTAATGCCTGCCATGTGACAAATTGCTGTAAAATATGCAGTTAAATAAACAATGTCACAACTCTCACAAGCTGCTAACATTTGAGACAACATTAAATGTCAACATATAAATAATTGTCATTTTCTTATACTGTGGATGAGTGAGTAGGCTTGAAATTAGTACCCAAATGTACATTACATTACTGAATGTTTGACCATGTGCCTGATAACTTAACTCTCTACTTAAAACAGAAGGCAGACAGAGATTGTTAAAAATAATGGTCATGAGTCATTTTGGCAGATGGCAGAAAAATCTTGCCTGGTACTTCAGGGTTATTTATTTTTCTTTAATTTACTTGCTATTGGCATTTAGTGCACACATTTCATCATGTAAACGGTGTCCACATTACACAAATATAAAACAAAACAATTAAATATTGGTAAAACCAGATATCACAGGTTTTAATATACACTATACCTTGCTTCCCCTTGAGTCTCTGCACAAAGCCTCTGGTCCATTTCTTAGGTGCCATGTTGAGGGGGATGCCAGAAAGCTCGCTGTTGATGTAAAGGGCACACTGCAGCTGGAGGAAGTCCCAGTCCTCCATGATCATCTGGGTCTTCGCCCCCGTCATACGATGCTAAATGACAAAAGAGTCGGGGCGTCTTCATGAAAATTAAGACTTCTTATAAATGTATTTAAGACATTTTTTAGGCTGGTAATTAACGTTCAGATCGAGGCCTCAATAATAATCCCATAACAACCCCAAGCAGCATTTGATTTATTAGAATTTGCTAAGCTGGCAACTTTAGAAAAAAAATAACTCATAAGCAAGCAGGCAGACTTGAAGGTATAGGACCAAGATTTCCTCATTTTAAGACAACATTACGCCTGGGCCACGCTGCCTGGGTGAGTATGCACATATGCGTCGCAGAAACTCTTGCTATTTATTTCGGCACCCGTTACATGAGGTTAGAGCAGCTATACAGCCCACATGTACAGCAAGGCTCAGGATGTGTCGTCTCTTTAAGAGATTCAAGGCCTTTCCTATTTTCTCTGCACTCCGCATGCATTTCACAACAAAGATAGCCAATGAAAATGATCTTTTGTCCATATATTGATATCATACCAGCAACATTACTACAGTTTCGGTGTCTAGAGATATAGAATATGTCACAGACAATAAAAGTGATCTTTTGACATTATATTGACATCATACCAGCAACATTACTAGTTTCAGTGTCTACATCTGTTGAATATGTCAAGACATGAAACAAATATATATACTTTTCACTTTGTTTGTTCCAAAATAAAGCAATCATCACACACATTTTTCTGCAGACAAAATGTCTTCACTTGTTAACAAGGCTTTTATAATGACATATTTGCATGACAGTGTTGTGAATCATGCACTGACTTGCATGGCTCCATAAATTAAGAGAGTGCCGGCCAAAGTTTGTCCGATTACTTTATTGTTCAGAAACTGTATGCTCAGGAAAATGTCATTGATTGTAGCTGGAGGCTGCTGGAATCTGAAATAACGATGTGTTTTCCTTTGCTAAAGGCTGATATCTGTAGTTTATGGCCACTTGCCCAACACAGCTCATTATTTTTAAATCAGATCAATCATAGTTTTGAGTTTACTGTCTTCAAACTAGAGGCTCAAGTCTTGTAAGTCCCTGTAGATAACCCTGTACCGAACAGAAGGTAAGTAGCCACAGTCAACGATAGGCCATGGTTACAATTGTCTTTTCAATGCAACTTTTGTCATCTGATCATGCCAGGACGTATTAACTGTAAAGTCTGGATGCTACGAGATCGGACAACATGCCAAGGTGGCCTTGTTTGCATAGAGTTCAGATGTCAGGGAGGTTTGGACAGCATGTGGGTACAATGCAAACAATTTATCAAACATATGTCTCATCACACCCAAGGGAGTACAAATGAGAGAGAAGAAGAAAGCCAGAGCTGGAGCACAGCTATGATCCGTTTGTCTGAGTTAAATTACTTTAAAACCCAACATTTCTTGATTTTGCTCCTTCAAGTTAACAAGTTTTAAAAACATAATAACAGCAAATTTTTATTGTGAAGAAAATGTTGTTAATCACTGAATTAGTGCAGCTTTGTTAGCAACTATTGTTTTAATAAAACAAGTCTTTTTATACTGCAGGAAGGAAGAGTAAGCAGCAAAGATGATGGAGAACTTTTATTATGAAAATTTAGGAAAATGTGTTTATCACCAAACTAGCGAAGCTTTGTTAACAGCTATTCTTCTTCAATAAAACAAGTCTACTAACACTGCAGGGAGGAAGAGTAAGCAGCAAATATAATGTGGGACTTCTATTGTGAAGAATTTAAAGGAAAATGTGTTTATCAATGAATTAGCATCACGCAGGTTGCATTTAAGTGTCAACTCTGGACACATATGTAGATACAGCAGAGTTCAAATCTGGTACATCCAAGTGTAACCACGACCACAGACACCCACCTTTTTGATGACATCGTTGAGGAAGATTATCTCTGTGAGCTTCATGGTGAGGTCGTCCTCATTGGTGCCTGACTTCAGGTCGCTGACCACAGAGGGTCGTATGCACAGAGGAGGCACCAGGAGGCGGGTGAGAATAAGGTCCGCAGGTTTCCCTGCCTCGGGGTTCATCAGCAGCAGGGGGACGTCTTCCTGGGGAATCCTTCTGAACAGGTTCAACACCACCAGTGGGTTCAGGTTTTCCTAGAGAGGAAAGGCAAAAATACAACATTGTACAGGGCTTCTATCTAGGGTAAAGTCTGATAATGATACTTAAATCATACTTATTTCCAGACTATAGTTTGAGGAATATACCAATTATATTCTATAAAACCCTCATTTTATTTAGTAAAATATAACAAACTCAATGAATCGGTTTAAGGTGTTAAAAATAAGCATTTTTTATTTTTATTTTTTTTAATTTGTGAGATTTTCTGTAGCTCTCATGACAGTGAATGGTTTGTGACTAATCCGATGATTGTTTTTTACTCAGGATGAGTCTTGATACGGCAATTTCCCTTTCTCCAAGACAATTTTCTCCCATGGAGACAATAAAGTAACCTTAACTTCACCTAAGAATCTGACCAACCATTCAAAGCCATCTTTAAACACTTATTTCATCAGTAGACAAAAAAATTTGAAGTGTGATATCCAGCCCAACTTCTGTTGTACCTTTTTATGTGACACAGGCTCATCCCTTGCCAGACCACAGCATGTCAGCACTTTAAGGAATAATGTATAGGAACTAGTGACATCTAGTGGTGACGTTGCAACCAATTTATACCTCTACTACGGGTCAAGAGTGTAGGAGAACTACGGTGGCTGATGCAAAAACACGAATGGCCCTATCTAGAGTCATTTGTTGTAGGATAGCTAGGTCATTTGAGGAATAGCAGAGCCAGCGTGTACAGTGTATGTGGAAAATGAGTGGTGAAACAAAAAGGAAACTGTGGCAGTGAATGCCTGTGAGCAAAAAGTTTAGCTTTAAAAATATCAAGTGACTGTACAATGGAGGTTGTAGTTTTGCAGAAATAAATGCTGAAGCTCCTCAAGACCGACAGAGGTTTCCATGCCTATATTTCCAGCGTCTGAGTGGAGTGGTGGGGGTTAACTCCAGAGCAAGTAACGTTATTGACTCCAGCCCAAGCAGGAGAGTTAACATGGTGGTTTGTCCATTCTGGGCTACTGTAGAAACAAGGCAGCTGGCTCTGTGCAAAGGACCTGCTCCCTATGTAGACATAATCAGCTCATTCTAAGCCAAGGAAAACACAACAATTCCTACATTCAGATGATCATACAAACATGCTTATGAATATTATATTCCATTTATGTCAAGAGATCCCCCCAATTGTTACACACTGTCCCTTTAATGATACCAACTGCACAGTGTGAAAGAGTGTAGAACGTTCACCTGCGCTCTGGTCAGCAGAGGTTCCATCACTTTGTTGTGCTCGATGGCAGTATCAAACGACTGCAGGAACTCCGACACAAAAGCATCCACCACCTTCTTGGTTGTTTTATACTTCTCATGGATAATCTTAAGCAGGCCACACTTTTTCACTGATCCTGAAGAGTAAAAGAGACAAGACTCGTTACATCAGGAAGGATTGCACAAGGAGTCTGTGTTAAAAAGTAATTATCAAAAATGAAAAGGTTTCTTTTCACCATTGAAAGCAGAACAGTTCAGACAGATTGTCCTTTTGCGACATTTATCAGAGATCTTCTTCTTCAACCCTCGTTTCTGGAGATACGGCAGGTTGGGCCTTTTCAAGAAGTCCATGAACTGCAGTTTCTCTTCTTTCGTCAGCATTATGCTTGAACATGTTTTGCAAATCATCTGGAGACATGACAAAATACCACATCATAATGAGGAAGGTGAATATTGTCTCACACAAATGCTTAAATTATCAAAGGTAAAATATGCATGCACTGATTATAAAGAAAATAATTATTACTACTACTTCAGGAATTTACCATGTACAAAAGTGGGGTAAAACTATCATAAATGCTTCAACTACATGATCTTATTGGTGATTTATACAGACATTTACTTGTTTGACATACTGTATAAGCATGCACTCACACACTCTTGTCAAAAACAATATAACCCGTTTCAATTTTGAATCTCTAGTGACACCTAAAGGCAAATATATTTCTGCTTGCTGCATTCCAGCTGGAAGTATCTTGTTCAGATGAACTTTAGTAATATTTAGAACTAGAGAATTAGTTGTTTAATCAATTAGTTGTCAACTATTATATTAATCACCATTGTTTGAGTATTATTTCTTTCAAGTTAAAATTCTCTGATTCCGGCTTCTTAAATGTGAATATTTTCTGGTTTCTTTGCTCCTCTATGACAGTAAACTGTCTTGAGGTTGCGAAACACCGATCAATATTTTTCATACTTTTCTGACATTTTATAGAGCAACGAACTAATCTGATTAATCAAGAAAATAATCAACAGATTCATCAAAATGAAAATAATCATTATTTGTAATGTGGACCCAGTGTGTGGGCCTTCTGGCTGAATTTTGGTCTCCGTATTGATTATGCTAAGATCTGATATTGTCTTCCACAATGTGAGTCCCCAAAGCATTGAAATATTAATGACGTTTTATAACTAAGTTTGGGAACAAAGACCATGCCTCATACAGTACACCTCCCCTTTCCACAGCAAAAGGGGGCGGCAGTAGCTCAGTCGGTAGGGAGTTGGCTTGGGAATCGGAGGGTCACCGGTTCAAGTCCCGACATGACCAAGAACTGAGTGTGAACTGGTAGCTGGAGAGGTGCCAGTTTACCTCTTGGGCATTACCGAGGCACCAAACCCCCAACTGCTCGGGGCGCTTGTCAGGAGCAGCCCCATCACTCTGACATCTCTCCATTGTTGCATGTATATGGGTCCTGTTTGTGCATGTGTGTGTCTCGGGTCTGCATGTACCGTGTATAAGTAAAAAACAACAGAGTGTAAAAAAAATTGAATTTCCCCATTGTGGGACGAATAAAGGACTATCTTCTTTAAGCACACCTGATCCGGTCACTTCCCATTGACTCCCAGTTTGATCCCACATCCCATCCCCAAAACTCCTTTTTCTTTTTTCTCTAACCCTTCTTTCTCTTTCATTTAATAACAGGAACCAATGGAGGCTCTGTATGTGGAAAAAAATAGAGCTCACAAAGAAACAGCTTCCCCACTCAGAGACTCAACTCCCTCCTCTTTCCCACCGCCTCCAGCTGACACCGGTTCATCATCGTCTTCCTCCATCCATTCTTCTATGATCCCTCTTCTCCTCATCCCTCCAACCACAACTCTTCTTCCCTCTCCCCTTATCCTCCTTCCTGTCATCATTTCTCCCCTACATCTTTAATATGTAATAAACCATTCTAAACATGTCATTATTGCTGCAGTCTTTGTTAGTCTACTACTTATACTTGCCTGTAAGATTCCTATGATGGCTTTGAAATAGCCAACATGAAAACATGGAAGCTCCAGGTCCAAGTAGCCATAATGTCCCAAGCAATCTGCCAGATTCTTCCCACATGTCAAACATGGTCTGTCTTTCTCACTGGTGCCCTGCAGGAGACATGAGAGCAGAGGTATAAGCCTGTAGTATATCTGAAATGGATGACAACATTTGCATGTGTTGTCTTGTGTAACTGCAATTAAAAGTTTAAAAAAGACATACCATACGGTGGTCCAACACCCCATAAGACAGTGGAGTGTGTTTGGTGTCTTGGCTGTACAGATTCTTACTGACCACCTGGATGTGGGCCTGCTGACGCATCTGCTCAGCAGATTTCATCCCAAAGCAGATGTGGCTTCTGTAAACAAGTACAAATAGTAAAACAGAGAAAACCAAAGGGTTAACGGCGGCTCTCTCACCATATCAGCTGCCCTAGCTGACCAGCATTCATGCAATCTCAACAAGTGTGCAGGTGATTAGCAGTGCTGCTGAGAAGTGAACAGGAACACTTATCTACAATAGTCTAACTACCTCTAGATTCTGGTTAATGCTTGTTGTTCACCACACAGCACTGCCGTTGATTCAAATGCCTTAATAAACGTTCATAATTACTGTTAAGATAACCGATAAGCTAAACAGCCTCAACTCCACCGTCACATTTTAACTATGTCCGACAAAGACTTCTCTTCGTACTACGCATAACGTTAACTGCTACATTAGCTGGAGTTATCTTCACAGTAGTTTAACAACTACTCGACGACAACTTTTTAATATTAACGCACAAAAACAACAATATTAGCCACATTTCAAACGGACTGACACTAGCTAACCGGCAAGCTAACGACTAGCTAGCTAGCTAGCTAGCGGTCCTGTAACGTTACTCACATTTTCTTCGCCACATCTGTCTCTCTGAACTGCTCCTTCACCATTTTGGCAGCTTCTCCTAAACAAATAACAACACGGCCAATTAAACTTTTATTTCGTCCTCATTCCAGCGGACCAGGCTTTACTTGTAACTAGCACACTGTCACTTCACTTTCCCATGTTGTGGAGATGCTAGCAGCCAGTAACATGCAATCACATGCAATGTGTTGATAGCGTGTGAGCTGCAATGAGCGCTGCCTTCAGGGTTAATCGGTAATATAGCCGTTTTAAGCCTAAATGGTCAAAAAGCTGAGACGAAAAGTATGTATGCTGATTTTCACATATCGTCTGTTTTGTTGTTACTCCATATATAGACAACCGCTAGTAAGCCCACGACAACTTGCATTTATTTATGACTTATTGTTTAGAGCGACAAAATTACAAGAAGTTCCTGAATGCAACACAAGCCTATGCACAACAACAGTAATGAAGAAGAGTCTGGGTAGCACAAGCACAATCACTAGCAAGTGAGTGCTGCCACCTAGCGGCTAAAATCTGCAATATTTCCAAAGGGGTTTGGCGAGCAAGGTGAATAACTTTCATCTACAACAAAAAAAAAAATCACTGAAATAATCCTATCTAAAATATGTCATGGGCAGTTATGCTTGCTTAAATGAATAAAACAGAGAAAACCAAAGGGTTAACGGCGGCTCTATCACCATATCAGCTGCCCTAGCTGACCAGCATTCATGCATTTTCAACAAGTGTGCAGGTGATTAGCAGTGCTGCTGAGAAATGAACAGGAATACGTATCTACAATAGTCGATTAACTCTAGATTCTGATTCATGCATGTTGTTCACCACACGGCACTGCCGTTGATTCAAATGCCTTAATAAACGTTCATCGTTACTGTTAAGATAATAAATGAATAGTTTGACTTTTTAGGAAATTTGGTCGCTCACTTTTTGTAGTTTCACTTTTTTTTCACACCTTTTTTTAAGATGAGAAGATTGATAGGCCTACCTTCCCCCTGCCTCCGGTCTTCCAGCTGCACGAGAGTGATGTCAGTCTTGCATCTAATTCTCAAAAAGACAGCAAATAAATACATTTCCTAGTAATGTCAAACCTTTTTATTAATGTTGTTTTGTCTCTTATGCGTTCAAAATGATCAGTTAGAAGCCAGAGGGCTAAACAGAGGACAGGGCAGTTCTTCAATCTAGATCACAAGTGTAAAACTGAACCTTACTGAAGAAAGATATCTTTAAGATCAGGTGTAAGGATGCAACTGAGGGTTTGGTTTTGAGTTGGGTAAAGCTTATTGTGGGGGTTATATTTGTACTTTAAGTGAGGATCAGGGAATGAATGTACTCTTGTGGGCCAGGATATACAGTATCATACAACAGCATGTGTGTTACCATATTATGATGTCTTTTTTTTGTGCTTATATCTGCAGTCATATTATTCTGCAGTAAAGTAAGATTATGAGGATTATTTCCAAAGCAATACCTCTTCATTGAAAAGACATTCCTGTTGACCTATGGGTCATGTGCGTTACAGTCTGGATTCCTGCCTCTAGATGGCACCAAGTGCATTTCCAACAGCTGGAAATGTAGAGACAGAGGAGACGCAGAGATTGAATAAACCTGTTATACCTGTGTTGTTTGATATGTTGGCATGGAAGCGCTGATGGCGACTGATGACTTCCTGATGAGGATTTCCTTCCACAACGTGCTTGTGCTGATTAATTGTCCTGTCAACTGATAACCACCGACAGTGAAAATTGCCCGGCTGAATCTGATTTTCCATTTTCTAATTCTGCTGCCACTTACATCACGATGGGCCTCTAATTAAACCTCTGATATAGTATTCAACATGGTCTGGGCTTTCTGAATGTGCCTCTGGAGGTAGTGCATCCCCAAAGAGCTTGGTCTCTGCAAATTGTTCCATCTGGGGACATATAACGTTGGTATATACAGATGTATTGGCTTGTGTAAATATATGTAAAGAGTATAAGAAATGATCTCCAAAAACACTTGAGGGACTGCTGCTAACAATGATTTTCAGCTTGAGAGGCAGCTCAGTGATCCTCCCTCAAAGTGCCTCTTGAGCATCTCTGTGTATAAACTATGTATGAAATACAGTGGGCTAATCATCCAATCATGAGCAAACACACACACATACACTCCCTGTGGAGGAGATGAATATCACAGATTAAGGAAAACAGGGTCTCTCTCAGGACTAGGGATCCAGGGATTTGGTCACTGTCCCTGCTCAATAGTGTATATTTAGTTTTAGAGAAATGTCCTCAGAGTAATTATGCAAAATTCACCTTTGCTCACTTGTATGTGCTGAAGCCCTCAGGGTTTGTCATGACACCCTTTGCCTTTTCCACCAAATCTGGAGATTAATTGTTGCAGCTGTCACTAGATGATTTTTTTTTCAATAAATTAACTATTCATTTAGTCTACTGAAGCCAGAAAATAGTGTGAAATGCCCGACACAAGTTCCCAGAGCCCAATAAGATGTCTTCAAATTGCTTGTTTTGTTTGACCCAACTAAAAGTATGATAAATAGTTAGGCAATTATCAAAAAACATTCATTTTTCTCTTCACTTGACTGATTGATTATCTAATGGTTGCACTGCACAATAAACAAATGATTAGAAACCCTTCAGAGCAGAAAGGGATACTCTTCTGGTTCTGGTTCTGATTCCCAGGGCAACAAATACAGATGCTTTGTCACAGCCGTTGACCTTAAGTCCAAGGATCAAGCTGATGTCAAAGAACTAGTGGCGACGAAGGCCGACTGTCGAGTCGCGTCGCATCGCCTTTGTCTTTGCTGAAAAGATGAAAACTGAAAAGATACAGCCGTCAGCCAGTTAGCAAGGACGCTCTGCACCTACGTGAAGGGAAATAGTTCTCCACACCAGCAGCAGGCAGCGGTCGCCTGTATTCGGCATTCAAACAGGGAAACCGGTAATTATGATACATAGGTGAAATAAAACTGCGTTTGCTGACCATTTCACACCACTCCCACTCACTACTTAGCTTCATTCAAGATGGCCACATTGTTGTGAAAATATCTGTGTATTGGAATAATCAGATAAGATGAAAAATGAGAAAAGCCTTCTGTGTTTTTCTGTGATTTCTCTCATTGAAGGAATTCAACATTCAACATGCTGAATCGGCGGTAAAACCTCCAACACAGGCAGACTGGAGCTGACAGTGCGGGACAAACCTGCAAAAACTAGGCCGGAGGCCCCAAACTGTCTGATGACCAACCACCGGCTTGGAATGTCAGGGCCTTTAGATACTGATGCACAAGGCTCCCTTTAGCATCGGTATCGGTGTTCCATTAACTACAATGTAACCCATTAGCGTCAATATTAAACACTTAGGGAAAGGGCTGTGGTGACGTAGTTTAAAGAGCGAAAGAGACACAAAGTGAATGGGTCTAACAAACACAAGGCTTTCATCCAGGAGGCAGCTGTTCACGTCCCCTGTTCACAACGTTCAGTGTCATTTTCAAACGTAGTAGTTTTAAGCCCAGCCATGTTGTTTTTTCCCCTAAACTTAACTATAATGGTTTAATTGCCTGAACCTAAGCAAGTGTTTTTTAAGAACATGTTTCCTGGGTCTGACAAAGCATCACTATGTGCCTACTTTCATCATCATCGCCCGCTTAAATACTCAAGTGCAACCCCGTGTTTACTCATCATAGCGTATACATTATGCAAAACGTATTTGTGGATCAATGTGACCACCATCTTTGTGTAATTAACATGAGTAATTACTGTGCTTAATTTACAGAGCCACCCAAGGTTCATAATGGGGCTGCAAAACATTGACCCATGACAATTGATTGATCCCTCCCTCCTTTAAAACCATGCCCCTGCTAATGACTAAGTAATGAGCAGATAGTGTGTAGCCTGGGTGGCTAATACAGCTCTCCATATCCAGATTGGCTGATCTCCCTCCGTCCTCCTCCTCCTCCTCCTCTTACCATGTTTTCTGCAATGGTGTCAGCTCCTCGCTTAGAGGCCCCTCTCCCTCCTCTTCCTCATGTGTGTGTCGGTCTGCATGCGTGCTCGGTAATCAGCCACACAGACTCGCCTTTGGTGGCTGGAGACTGATTCAATATTCCACTGGGTAATTTATGCAGAACTAATTCTCTACAGGAATGGAAGGGCTCGGAGGAAGGCAGAAAGTGAGAGGGAGAGAGTGAGAGAGAGAGAGAGCAATGCGTACAGAGGAAGAAATCTGTGGTGAAATAATTATCCCCAGTGTCACTGTAGCAACACTCTGTGAAGTTGGTGTCAATAAAATATTGAGCTACACAATCCATTTCAATTTCACCTCAAAAAAGATGCTGCAGAGGGTCGGCGGCTGCAATAAGGATCACCGTGCACGTCGAGAGGGCATGCACATGCACACACACAGTGAGGCGGTGGCTGGCGACGTGTGCTGCTTACAGACTGGCTGGGAAGCACATCATCGCCTTCAGTCATTTAACTTGTCAAAACAGCAGGGCTCCGCGTCTCCTCATATTTGGATTTAGTGGGTTTGAATTACTGGAAATAAAGTGAAAGAGGATGAGATGAAAAATGAAATGAGGGGAGCTTCCCAGGAGAGCCATTTGGAGCACAGTATAGATTATGGTCATTTGTGACAGACGGGTTTGTAATAAGAGCCCCTGTGCCACAGTGCATCTGTGTGTGTGGGTACGTATGTTCTGAGGGCGTGGACGGAGATGGGCTTCATTATATTCTCCTCACAACTCGTATTGATCAGTACAATGCATACGGAGTTGTACGCCGGTGGTCTCACTAGAGTAGTATCATTTGAGCGATGAGATCTGGCTGGTCTGTGGTGTTATTCAATGAGCTGTTTTTAATGGACGCAACAATAAGAGAAAACAGATTCTGGATTATTTCAGCATACAGACAGCTAAAGCTACTATATAGAGGTGTTCAATTTGAAGGCCTGCTATTTAATTGTCTTCAGTTTAAGAAGAATGAAACAGTACATTTGGCATCTTAATTACGTAAATGTACAGTGTGTAGGCTCTGGTGGCATCTAATGGTCAAGTTGTAGATTGCAACCAACTGAAACTTCCCCTGCGTACCAAGCAAAAACACATCAATTGTTATTTTTAGATGATTATACACTAAAAAAATGAGAAACCAATTGTTGCTGGGGGCCAAATACTGTGGGATGTAACCTCTATTTTATCACTACGGAAATGTACTGGGCACTTATTTTACAGCATTTATTTCACTGAAAATCACTCCAAACAGCATATTATTAAGAAAATGTCAGGAGATATGCAGGAGTCTTTGAACCGTACAGGACTGTCTGTTTTGGGTAGTAATGTTTCCATTAACAAAATGTAATATTTAACTTAACATTAACACTTACATTTAACATTTAACATTAACACTTACGTTTAACATTTAACTCAACATTAACACTGCTATGTCTTAAAGTGGCGGTTCATGTTAGATACTTTGAATACAGCCACGTTTGTTGCAAACTAAGCCCACAGCTTTACCGCCAACCTCTGCGAAAAAATACTTAGCAGTCCATGACTTATTATAGACATGGCGCTGGAAGGAGTGCTGTGCCTGTGGACAAGACAAAACAAAAGCTATTTTATTTCCGTTTTTTTTTTTTTTTTTTTTTTTTTAGCTGCCTAGATAAAATTGTGTGGTTTGTCTGAGACCTCCCGGGCCAGACAGAATCATCACGAGGGCCGGATCCGGCCTCTGGGCTGTATAATGCCCTGGTCTGCCATGGACTGTTTATAAAGATGGACGACATAACAACCCCCTGTTGGCTGGCTAATTTTTCCCAGTCATTTCCAGTCATTTTAGGTTCCAGTCAACTTTAGGTAGTTCTAATCATGCTGCTGTATGTTAATCTTTCTGAAACGTTTGGTTTGGATTAGTTATTTAATGCTATAAAAAGGGACTGAGACATCACAACCGGCAGTTGTGGATCTCTCTCACTGACAAGGGACAGCCGTGATTGGCTTGCGATTGGTTTGGACAGGTGGTCTCGATACCGCGGCTCCACCGCCCCATCACTAGTTTGCAGATTCTGACTCCAAATGACGTCAAAATCTCAAGATGGCTGCTGCCGTATCCAGGATATTTGGCTTTACTTCTGTACAGTGGGAGGACGTGGAACGCATTGTTCATCTGCAAACAGTATATAGTCTGTTATACACTAATGACAACATATTTGTGATTATTATATTCCATTTCTGCTAATAGATCCCCTGAAATACTGCACACAAGCCCTTTAAGTTCAGAGACTTCAGCAGTCTGAGTTAGACAAATTAATCTTCCAGATAAATGTACTAACCATGCTGTGGAAACACAAACAAATGAAGAGGAGATTTTGTACTAAAAAGATCCTAACAAAGTAGCAGGTGACCACAAGTGACACCCGAGGCTCAACATCAAGCATAATAAGAAAAAACTAAGTGGAGAGAAGGTATAAATTCACCTTCTTCCCCGTGATGAGAATAATTCAGATTTAGGGTCATACTGGAGACACTGCAGCACCAAGAAGCCCAACTCAACCCATAATAACAGAAAAAAACTCCTGATTATTGATCTGACAAATATGCTCATAAACATAGTCCATGACAGTGTTAAAACTATCATGACTTTTATTGATCTCTGGGTGCATGTTGGGCTGCTGTAGAAATAAACACAGTGATTAATATTAAACGTAAAATATTTTCATCATGTCAGCACACTGTCCCTGTCGGCTGCTCATGTTGACTGTGAACAAATTTAAAGATTCACACATTTGTAGTTCTGCAAATCCTTACATGTGTAGGAGTTGCAAATGTGCATCACTGGGTATTCATAAAGGTATAAAAATGTGGCAGAATCTACTGTAACAGCCACATAAGTCCACACGCTGAAGAATAATGTTCTCGTTTCTCCGTGGACATCCCTGTGCTCTCCTTCCCAGACATCTCATTATTTTGCATCTTCGTCACTCTTATTAAAGCCATATATCTTAACTGGAGGCCAGTGCCCATCGATGTGGTGGAATACATACATGTCAAAACATTAGCAACGTGTGTGAAACGGCACTCTGCCCTGCACTCAGGAGAGCCATGTACAAAATGAATAATTTATCCAAATGAATTATAATACCAGCATCTCCCCACCAAGGCTTTTGTCTGAGCGAGATTCCTGCTCGCATTTCAGTTCGTACAGTTGGCCTTGCATAAACTAGATACCTCTCTGGACAGATTTGCATAGAAACACCCTGCAATATGGTGAAAAGGGAGCAATTAGGATTCATGACGGCGCCTCCCCCTCCGGATGCTCTGCTGCCATGTGAGACGGCAGCAACTGATTGAAATGGAGGAGCATGGCCTTGTTCATGCGCCTCTGTCTTCCTTCTATCTCTCCGTCCTCCTGAGGGGGAACGCAGGGTCGACTCCAGCCTCCAGGTCCGGTCTGGTCCTCCCTCTCTCCCCCTCCATCAACCTTTTCATTGTCATCCTCCTTCCAAGTACAGATTAGCAGTGGCTCAGGGCTGGTTGGAACTTTTGTAAGGAGCCTGAGGGAAGGGACCTCTCAACCAGCGGGTTAACAACATCATCAAACACAGTGTGATTAGTAGTTAACGGATGCAGCGGGTCACATTGTGCAGTTGTTTGAAACAGGTGATGAAGTCCTTGCTGTTGGTGTCTGGCTGCTCGGAGCGTGTGGGAGGTGTTTGACACAAACGAGGCTTCCAGCTCGCAGAAACCAGGAACAGATGGTGCTGGAAAATGAGGCACCTCTCAGAAGCATTGAAACCCCCTCCAACGACCCTCCCCACACTCTCCTCCACACACACATACTGTTTTTTCCCTGCTGCTCTCTCTTTTTCCCTCCATAAATGAACATTTTTTCAAGCCAAGATTATTTAAGAGCACTTGTTATTGCTCATACAAGTGTTTTTAAAAACCGGAAAAAAAGAGCAAAGCTCCTGGAGGATGAGGATGTCCGACATGTTTTCCTCACAGTGGGAGCACTGAGTGCTTTGGGTCATCTGCCGGTATGAGTTTTTGTTCACCTGGATGGAGCCAGCAGATGGCAGGGTTGGCTCTGGGTCTCTTTGGGGAAAAGACAGAAGAAAGCCAAGAAAACAGTCACATTTCTTGAAGCATTCACTCTCCGTGCTGCTTTAATCCACCACAGATAAATGGCAGCATAATGTAAGAGGAGGGGTAGTATTTCAGTGTATGTGACCTGTGTGACATGTATAACCTTAACTGTAACTCTGTGTAACTTCTCCAGTTCTTCATTATACTGAAGGTTTTTGGAGTCATTATGATGGTGCGAAGGTATTCATAAAGGGGCTGTCTGGTAGGCTATTTCTCAGGCATAAATATGCACAAATTTCCGCAGTAATGGGAGATAAGAAGTAGGAGCCCTGTGGGGATTGATGGACAGTTTGTACTGTGCAACAGGCTAGCCTACTTAATGCCTGTCGAGCCTTAAAGGAACAGTGTGTAACATTTCAGGGGATCTATTGACAGAAATCAAATCTATTATTACTATGTTTTGTTGGGGGCAACAGTAGCTCAGTCCGTAAGGACTTGGGTGACTGGGGGTCACCGGTTCAAGTCCCCCATGGACCAAGACCAACTGGTTGCTGGAGAGGTGCCAGTTTACCTCTTGGGCACTGCCGAGGTGCCCCTGAGCAAGGCACCAAACCCCCAACTGCTCTGGGCGCTTGTCAGGAGCAGCCCCCTCACTCTGACATCTCTCCATTGACATGTATATGTACTGTGTGAACAACAGAGTGTAAAACTGAATTTCCCCACTGTGGGACTAATAAAGGAATATCTTTCTTTTCTTTCTTCATTAGTGTATAATCACCTGAAACTAAAAATCTTAGTGGTATTATGGTAAGGATGGCCTCTGAGCGAGGCAAGCTACATCACTATGATTTTGCACCCGGCAGCTCACATCAGCGCAGTCTTGGAAAGGGAGGAGTGAGAGGAGTTCAGTTGGTTGCAACCTGCAACCACACCACTAGATGCAGCCAAATCCTACATACTGAACCTTTGAGGCAAGGACATGCATACTGTACGTGAATGCAGGCAAGTAACTAGACGAGGGCCTGACAAGACAATATTCGCTTGAAAATTTACAAAAGTTTAACCACATGAATCCAAAGATGCAAATTTGCTGTGCAACCACAAGCAAATGTTTGCCTCTTCTCTCGCATGAAATGGAAATAAATGGGAGGCGAATTTTGCAAACGTGACTGTGCCTTTAAGCTTATAATTATTTTTTCAACCAAGTAAACAAAAGATTTTGTCAGCTGCAATACAGTAACTGTCACTAGTAGACTTTGTCAGCTTCTGCGAGCTGGCGTAAGCTAATGCTTGCTTTTCAGCTGATTCATTTTAAAATAAGAAGCCATATGCACACAGTGGCTGCATGTCCCTGGCAAAAAATCAAGTTTTTCGCCAGCTGCTGATCCAGGTTAACACATGGACATAAAGGAGTATATTGCTCATGTAGAGTTAGTAGTATAGTACAGTATTACAAATAGAAAACATGGAAATTGAAATGTTATTTGTTTGAAAGCCTACTATAGAAAAACATGTCTGGATTAGCACACAGTGTTGGATATATGTTTTACTGATTGGACGGTCGCTTTTCAGGGGCGGGGTTTAGTGAACGGTCAGTATAACTGATGTGCTATTAATGTTAAAGGAGACATAAAATGCTCATTTTTACAATATAGGACGTTTAAGTTAAATATGGCTGAGCAACTGAGATCTGGAGTGAGCCAAAGCTGCATCCTTATTGTGAATTAGAGCCACTACTTGTATAATTTGTATGTGATTTTATCATCTTTCCAATTATTCTGATATCATAAACTGTGTATTGTTTTCAGCCCTTCATTACCATTGGCGTTGGCATTACCAATCCATGGTGATGCATTAGCATACAATGCTTCCTGGCACAGTGTCACTACGAGTGTCATAAATGTTCAAATCCGACACATAGGATTTTAAAATAAACCCTTTACTTTAATTGCAGCTCTATAATCTGTAGAAGAAAGCATAGGTCTCTTTGTGATCAGATCACAGTTGTATTGCTTTATTTCTTGCATGCCCCACCCCCATGACAGTTATATGCATGTGGACACCCCAAGATCTGAACCCGATGATTGCCGTGCTCGTTTGAAATAGGGAAGTCGCTGCTTTAAATGAAGAAAGTAACATTTGCCCAGTATCTGATGTAAGTAAAATAGAAATTTGTGTCATTTTGTTCCTTATTGTACTAATTTGTTTATTAATGATAATATGTGAGACTTGGAAATTGATTGTATTGAGAAAGGAAGGAGCTGATGAAGAAATCATTGAGTATCAATCAAGTGTGGTCGATTTGTTTATGTATTTATTATTGCAAATATTCAGTTTAGATTCTAATGTGTGATATGCACAACTTGAGGCTTGAACCTTGTCTGCACAGAGAAAATTATGCACTGTGAATATTACTGATGTTTTGTAAAGATGTCCTGTATAAACCCATGTGGGATAGCGTGACACTCCCTGTAATGATTTTACATTTATATTATGCAAATAAACTACAGTAGCAGATTAAGGAGTCAAAGATGCATGGTGATTCACAGTTTATTGTATAATTGGCTGAATAATGTATGCAATAAATGAACAAGTATTGCATGTTCATTTGTGTGAATAAGCAGTCGCATCATGAAAACAGCAAAATCAGTCACGCTTATAAGAATAAAATGTGAAAATGTTCCCGTCATTACATGCAATCCTAACGCAGCTTTATGCAAAGACGTATTTATTGAACATGTTATTTTGGCTCTGCAAATACTGCGAGATGAATGCGTCTTTCTTTATGGCCCAGCATTGCGGTTGGCTTCATTCAGCAGACTATAAGGCTTGTGTTTCATTCCAGTTGTGTTTGCCTCCCTCCTGAGCTCCTGTCTCCTGCAGCAATCTGTCTGAAAAATGCATACATAACATCCTGTGAAAATAGCTTTCTGCAGGGACTCCACTAAAAAGCCATGCTGCATCAAATGTTCCTGTCATTCTCTGCTAGGCTGAGTTGATGGCAAAACATTTGCATACTGCACAATCTGAGAGATCAGAGCTGTTTGAAAGCATGTGTGTGTGTGAGTGTAAGTGTGTGTATTAATGCACATCTCTCCTATTACCCTATTTTTTATTTCTCTAAAGGGTCAGTTCATCTAAATTACAAAAAGGTGTGCATTTTTTAGCTGTCTATGTCTAATCTTCATTGAAATTAGTTTCTACTAAAGAAATAACTCCGAGGATAATGGTTGGCAGTGAGACGTGATGATTATCCAGTGTAACCAAGATGTTGTTTATTGAAAGACTTGAATTTTTAAAAGCCTGTTGGCTCTATTTTATTGGGGCAGTCGCAGAATATTCAGAGGCAGATATCACAAAATCTCTGTGCAGCTGATTTGACTGTTACTAGGCTATTAAACAGGCGCTATTACCACAGATGTGGGTCAGTAGGAGCCTACTACACCAACTAGTAGGTTTAATCATCTATTCTATTCACATGGTTGATCATCTAAAGAGGGTAACCTCCAGCAACCTCTCGCAACCACGTAGTTGTCCTTGTGTTCACAGATGTTATGCATCACATTCATTTTTGAAGCATAGCTACCTTAAGCCAATACAAAATATTTCACCTAAACTTAACTAAGTTGTTTCGTTGCCTGAACCTATAGAAGTAGTAGTTTTATTGCTTAAACATAATTAAGTCTTTTTATTGCCTAAAACTAAAGAAGCTGGAGTTTTGTTGCCTAAACCCAAAGAAGCTAGTTTTGTTGCTTAAACCTAATTAACTGTTTTATTGCCTAAACCTAAAAAAGTTGGCGTTTTGTTGCCTAAACCTAATTAACTGTTTTTATTGCCTAAACCTAAAGAACTTGTAGTTTTGCTGTCTAAACCTAAAGAAGTTGTAGTTTTGTTGCCTAAACCTGTTTTGTTGCCTAAATCTACTGACTCATATCTATGGCGACTGATATAGGCTATTTAATGGCCTGATACCAGTTGATTTGCATGCCTATACAACAAGTAAGGGAGACAATATGTGTTTATACAGTTTGGGTGAAGTGACCCTTTAAAGAAGCATATTCAACACTCAGAAGGCTATCTCTTGCTGTTGAAAATATCAAGCCTGCACACTCTTTGTCTTGATTAATCAGAAGCTTGATAATATGCGGTCTAATTAAATAATTTTCCAAATTCCACAAGAGAAAAAAAAACAACACCTAAATCTGTATGCCATTGGCCAAAAAGACAATCAAGGCAGAGAGGAGGGTTATTTCATTACAGACTCCTCTCCCTGGTGGAGCAGGAGTGTGGTAGATTCGATTCTCTGGCTGTGATTACCCAGCCCTCGGCTATGAGATAGATGACTATGAATCAATTGTTTTCAAGGGGACTCTCACTGGGGCACTGTAGTAGTTAAAGACGAGAGAGGGGAGTCTACTGAAAAAGCAGCCGGCCTTGGTTAAACAGACCATCAGGTAGTTAGTCTCATCGACTGCATGCGGCACCTTAAATATTCATGCATACTTAAGGGAGAAATGAAACCAGCCCCGGTTGCTCAAACAAACGCCCCCTTTGACTCGGTATCTGCCACGGTTAGATGAGCACTCTCCATGACTGGATGGGAAATGTTTAGTCTTGCTCTGTGTCATCCTATCAGGCTTTAATATGTACCCAAGACAATACTAATCGTACCAGGCTGCTCGTCATTATGGGTTTACACAGCCTAATGCCTTGGAGAGAAGTCCTGGCCATGTTAAAGACTAGAGAACAACAATAAATAAATCTATGTGCAAAGGTGTGTTGTAAGGTACAAGGTCTTTCTGCTGCAGCAGGAATCAGTGGCGCATCATGTACAGCGTCATGTAATGGAGCAGCTCGTTCGCACAAAAATGCATATGAATGCTCTGATAATGTATAAGAATGCCTTTCTTGACTTCCACGTGTCATTTGTACTCCATTAAGGCTGCGTAACTTTGTGTTATAAGAGGGAATGATTACTTTTTAGGGCTGTCAAAGTTAACGCGAAAATAACACCTTAATGCAAATTTGTTTTAATGCCATTAATTTCTTTAACACATTAACACAACTTACAATTTTTAGGTTGTAGAGGTTTTAAAGCTAGAGTGAAGATAATGGCATAACATGAAACTAGAAAACCTCAGGAATCCACTGGTATCAACCATGTCATGCTAGTTTGTTGTCAAGGAGACTAAATAATGCTCGAGCTTGCACTAAATTTTGGTGAGTAAAAACTATCATGGCCATTTTCAAAGG